>OV121089.1:23054204-25648704 GCA_921293015.1 Phorcus lineatus
CATTTGCTAGTGCTAGTGTAATAGGTTACAAGCACAAAACAAATACCAAGGGTTCCATAACTGTCGAGATTTAATGGCAGTTCACTCAGCACTCATTACCTTCTAGCTGTATTTTCTCTCATCATCCCCCAGCATTTGCTAGTGCTAGTTTGTCATTGTTTACAAGCACGTGGCTAATGATGAGGGGTGACAGAAGAACTGAATCCCTTCATAGCAGACGTACATAAAACATACGGTTGAAAGAGCATCTGCATGCCCCCAGCATGTGCTAGTGCTACTTTGCGTATCATGAAGCACAAAACAAATGCGGGAAGCAGGCAGTGGTCAATCCAATGAAATATCTGTCAGGTTGAATTTGTCCTTTCAACCCCCAGCATATGCTAGTGCTAGTTGTGTTTTTAAGACTAGCGCGAGGCAAATGCAAGGAGTCTCTTGGTATGATGTTTAGCAGCAAGGGCTAGTTGTCATTTACGAATGTTGGAATGCATCCTTCTCTGGCTGCCGTTAAGCCTGTGAGGCTTTCTTTTGGATTGTTTTCATTTTGACTTCATTCCCATATATAGCTGTTTTATGACAGGCAGGAGTCAAACATGCCAATCAGCAACATCTTTATGCCAACGAGTTACTAGAGCAAATCCTGACGAACTTGATTAAAACCTTGATTTTTCACTGATTGGTTGCTTTGTTCTCTGTCATTAGCTTCATTGGTGTCTCCTGTTAGCAGTGTTTTTTTCTGGCATGACTTGAACTTGCCAAGCCAGCATTTACAGGTAGCAACCCTAAGCATTTGCTAGTGCTAGTGTAATAGGTTACAAGCACAAAACAAATACCAAGGGTTCCATAACTGTCGAGATTTAATGGCAGTTCACTCAGCACTCATTACCTTCTAGCTGTATTTTCTCTCATCATCCCCCAGCATTTGCTAGTGCTAGTTTGTCATTGTTTACAAGCACGTGGCTAATGATGAGGGGTGACAGAAGAACTGAATCCCTTCATAGCAGACGTACATAAAACATACGGTTGAAAGAGCATCTGCATGCCCCCAGCATGTGCTAGTGCTACTTTGCGTATCATGAAGCACAAAACAAATGCGGGAAGCAGGCAGTGGTCAATCCAATGAAATATCTGTCAGGTTGAATTTGTCCTTTCAACCCCCAGCATATGCTAGTGCTAGTTGTGTTTTTAAGACTAGCGCGAGGCAAATGCAAGGAGTCTCTTGGTATGATGTTTAGCAGCAAGGGCTAGTTGTCATTTACGAATGTTGGAATGCATCCTTCTCTGGCTGCCGTTAAGCCTGTGAGGCTTTCTTTTGGATTCTTTTCATTTTGACTTCATTCCCATATATAGCTGTTTTATGACAGGCAGGAGTCAAACATGCCAATCAGCAACATCTTTATGCCAACGAGTTACTAGAGCAAATCCTGACGAACTTGATTAAAACCTTGATTTTTCACTGATTGGTTGCTTTGTTCTCTGTCATTAGCTTCATTGGTGTCTCCTGTTAGCAGTGTTTTTTTCTGGCATGACTTGAACTTGCCAAGGCAGCATTTACAGGTAGCAACCCTAAGCATTTGCTAGTGCTAGTGTAATAGGTTACAAGCACAAAACAAATACCAAGGGTTCCATAACTGTCGAGATTTAATGGCAGTTCACTCAGCACTCATTACCTTCTAGCTGTATTTTCTCTCATCATCCCCCAGCATTTGCTAGTGCTAGTTTGTCATTGTTTACAAGCACGTGGCTAATGATGAGGGGTGACAGAAGAACTGAATCCCTTCATAGCAGACGTACATAAAACATACGGTTGAAAGAGCATCTGCATGCCCCCAGCATGTGCTAGTGCTACTTTGCGTATCATGAAGCACAAAACAAATGCGGGAAGCAGGCAGTGGTCAATCCAATGAAATATCTGTCAGGTTGAATTTGTCCTTTCAACCCCCAGCATATGCTAGTGCTAGTTGTGTTTTTAAGACTAGCGCGAGGCAAATGCAAGGAGTCTCTTGGTATGATGTTTAGCAGCAAGGGCTAGTTGTCATTTACGAATGTTGGAATGCATCCTTCTCTGGCTGCCGTTAAGCCTGTGAGGCTTTCTTTTGGATTGTTTTCATTTTGACTTCATTCCCATATATAGCTGTTTTATGACAGGCAGGAGTCAAACATGCCAATCAGCAACATCTTTATGCCAACGAGTTACTAGAGCAAATCCTGACGAACTTGATTAAAACCTTGATTTTTCACTGATTGGTTGCTTTGTTCTCTGTCATTAGCTTCATTGGTGTCTCCTGTTAGCAGTGTTTTTTTCTGGCATGACTTGAACTTGCCAAGCCAGCATTTACAGGTAGCAACCCTAAGCATTTGCTAGTGCTAGTGTAATAGGTTACAAGCACAAAACAAATACCAAGGGTTCCATAACTGTCGAGATTTAATGGCAGTTCACTCAGCACTCATTACCTTCTAGCTGTATTTTCTCTCATCATCCCCCAGCATTTGCTAGTGCTAGTTTGTCATTGTTTACAAGCACGTGGCTAATGATGAGGGGTGACAGAAGAACTGAATCCCTTCATAGCAGACGTACATAAAACATACGGTTGAAAGAGCATCTGCATGCCCCCAGCATGTGCTAGTGCTACTTTGCGTATCATGAAGCACAAAACAAATGCGGGAAGCAGGCAGTGGTCAATCCAATGAAATATCTGTCAGGTTGAATTTGTCCTTTCAACCCCCAGCATATGCTAGTGCTAGTTGTGTTTTTAAGACTAGCGCGAGGCAAATGCAAGGAGTCTCTTGGTATGATGTTTAGCAGCAAGGGCTAGTTGTCATTTACGAATGTTGGAATGCATCCTTCTCTGGCTGCCGTTAAGCCTGTGAGGCTTTCTTTTGGATTCTTTTCATTTTGACTTCATTCCCATATATAGCTGTTTTATGACAGGCAGGAGTCAAACATGCCAATCAGCAACATCTTTATGCCAACGAGTTACTAGAGCAAATCCTGACGAACTTGATTAAAACCTTGATTTTTCACTGATTGGTTGCTTTGTTCTCTGTCATTAGCTTCATTGGTGTCTCCTGTTAGCAGTGTTTTTTTCTGGCATGACTTGAACTTGCCAAGGCAGCATTTACAGGTAGCAACCCTAAGCATTTGCTAGTGCTAGTGTAATAGGTTACAAGCACAAAACAAATACCAAGGGTTCCATAACTGTCGAGATTTAATGGCAGTTCACTCAGCACTCATTACCTTCTAGCTGTATTTTCTCTCATCATCCCCCAGCATTTGCTAGTGCTAGTTTGTCATTGTTTACAAGCACGTGGCTAATGATGAGGGGTGACAGAAGAACTGAATCCCTTCATAGCAGACGTACATAAAACATACGGTTGAAAGAGCATCTGCATGCCCCCAGCATGTGCTAGTGCTACTTTGCGTATCATGAAGCACAAAACAAATGCGGGAAGCAGGCAGTGGTCAATCCAATGAAATATCTGTCAGGTTGAATTTGTCCTTTCAACCCCCAGCATATGCTAGTGCTAGTTGTGTTTTTAAGACTAGCGCGAGGCAAATGCAAGGAGTCTCTTGGTATGATGTTTAGCAGCAAGGGCTAGTTGTCATTTACGAATGTTGGAATGCATCCTTCTCTGGCTGCCGTTAAGCCTGTGAGGCTTTCTTTTGGATTCTTTTCATTTTGACTTCATTCCCATATATAGCTGTTTTATGACAGGCAGGAGTCAAACATGCCAATCAGCAACATCTTTATGCCAACGAGTTACTAGAGCAAATCCTGACGAACTTGATTAAAACCTTGATTTTTCACTGATTGGTTGCTTTGTTCTCTGTCATTAGCTTCATTGGTGTCTCCTGTTAGCAGTGTTTTTTTCTGGCATGACTTGAACTTGCCAAGCCAGCATTTACAGGTAGCAACCCTAAGCATTTGCTAGTGCTAGTGTAATAGGTTACAAGCACAAAACAAATACCAAGGGTTCCATAACTGTCGAGATTTAATGGCAGTTCACTCAGCACTCATTACCTTCTAGCTGTATTTTCTCTCATCATCCCCCAGCATTTGCTAGTGCTAGTTTGTCATTGTTTACAAGCACGTGGCTAATGATGAGGGGTGACAGAAGAACTGAATCCCTTCATAGCAGACGTACATAAAACATACGGTTGAAAGAGCATCTGCATGCCCCCAGCATGTGCTAGTGCTACTTTGCGTATCATGAAGCACAAAACAAATGCGGGAAGCAGGCAGTGGTCAATCCAATGAAATATCTGTCAGGTTGAATTTGTCCTTTCAACCCCCAGCATATGCTAGTGCTAGTTGTGTTTTTAAGACTAGCGCGAGGCAAATGCAAGGAGTCTCTTGGTATGATGTTTAGCAGCAAGGGCTAGTTGTCATTTACGAATGTTGGAATGCATCCTTCTCTGGCTGCCGTTAAGCCTGTGAGGCTTTCTTTTGGATTCTTTTCATTTTGACTTCATTCCCATATATAGCTGTTTTATGACAGGCAGGAGTCAAACATGCCAATCAGCAACATCTTTATGCCAACGAGTTACTAGAGCAAATCCTGACGAACTTGATTAAAACCTTGATTTTTCACTGATTGGTTGCTTTGTTCTCTGTCATTAGCTTCATTGGTGTCTCCTGTTAGCAGTGTTTTTTTATGGCATGACTTGAACTTGCCAAGCCAGCATTTACAGGTAGCAACCCTAAGCATTTGCTAGTGCTAGTGTAATAGGTTACAAGCACAAAACAAATACCAAGGGTTCCATAACTGTCGAGATTTAATGGCAGTTCACTCAGCACTCATTACCTTCTAGCTGTATTTTCTCTCATCATCCCCCAGCATTTGCTAGTGCTAGTTTGTCATTGTTTACAAGCACGTGGCTAATGATGAGGGGTGACAGAAGAACTGAATCCCTTCATAGCAGACGTACATAAAACATACGGTTGAAAGAGCATCTGCATGCCCCCAGCATGTGCTAGTGCTACTTTGCGTATCATGAAGCACAAAACAAATGCGGGAAGCAGGCAGTGGTCAATCCAATGAAATATCTGTCTGGTTGAATTTGTCCTTTCAACCCCCAGCATATGCTAGTGCTAGTTGTGTTTTTAAGACTAGCGCGAGGCAAATGCAAGGAGTCTCTTGGTATGATGTTTAGCAGCAAGGGCTAGTTGTCATTTATGAATGTTGGAATGCATCCTTCTCTGGCTGCCGTTAAGCCTGTGAGGCTTTCTTTTGGATTCTTTTCATTTTGACTTCATTCCCATATATAGCTGTTTTATGACAGGCAGGAGTCAAACATGCCAATCAGCAACATCTTTATGCCAACGAGTTACTAGAGCAAATCCTGACGAACTTGATTAAAACCTTGATTTTTCACTGATTGGTTGCTTTGTTCTCTGTCATTAGCTTCATTGGTGTCTCCTGTTAGCAGTGTTTTTTTCTGGCATGACTTGAACTTGCCAAGCCAGCATTTACAGGTAGCAACAATAAGCATTTGCTAGTGCTAGTGTAATAGGTTACAAGCACAAAACAAATACCAAGGGTTCCATAACTGTCGAGATTTAATGGCAGTTCACTCAGCACTCATTACCTTCTAGCTGTATTTTCTCTCATCATCCCCCAGCATTTGCTAGTGCTAGTTTGTCATTGTTTACAAGCACGTGGCTAATGATGAGGGGTGACAGAAGAACTGAATCCCTTCATAGCAGACGTACATAAAACATACGGTTGAAAGAGCATCTGCATGCCCCCAGCATGTGCTAGTGCTACTTTGCGTATCATGAAGCACAAAACAAATGCGGGAAGCAGGCAGTGTTTAATCCAATGAAATATCTGTCAGGTTGAATTTGTCCTTTCAACCCCCAGCATATGCTAGTGCTAGTTGTGTTTTTAAGACTAGCGCGAGGCAAATGCAAGGAGTCTCTTGGTATGATGTTTAGCAGCAAGGGCTAGTTGTCATTTACGAATGTTGGAATGCATCCTTCTCTGGCTGCCGTTAAGCCTGTGAGGCTTTCTTTTGGATTGTTTTCATTTTGACTTCATTCCCATATATAGCTGTTTTATGACAGGCAGGAGTCAAACATGCCAATCAGCAACATCTTTATGCCAACGAGTTACTAGAGCAAATCCTGACGAACTTGATTAAAACCTTGATTTTTCACTGATTGGTTGCTTTGTTCTCTGTCATTAGCTTCATTGGTGTCTCCTGTTAGCAGTGTTTTTTTCTGGCATGACTTGAACTTGCCAAGCCAGCATTTACAGGTAGCAACCCTAAGCATTTGCTAGTGCTAGTGTAATAGGTTACAAGCACAAAACAAATACCAAGGGTTCCATAACTGTCGAGATTTAATGGCAGTTCACTCAGCACTCATTACCTTCTAGCTGTATTTTCTCTCATCATCCCCCAGCATTTGCTAGTGCTAGTTTGTCATTGTTTACAAGCACGTGGCTAATGATGAGGGGTGACAGAAGAACTGAATCCCTTCATAGCAGACGTACATAAAACATACGGTTGAAAGAGCATCTGCATGCCCCCAGCATGTGCTAGTGCTACTTTGCGTATCATGAAGCACAAAACAAATGCGGGAAGCAGGCAGTGGTCAATCCAATGAAATATCTGTCAGGTTGAATTTGTCCTTTCAACCCCCAGCATATGCTAGTGCTAGTTGTGTTTTTAAGACTAGCGCGAGGCAAATGCAAGGAGTCTCTTGGTATGATGTTTAGCAGCAAGGGCTAGTTGTCATTTATGAATGTTGGAATGCATCCTTCTCTGGCTGCCGTTAAGCCTGTGAGGCTTTCTTTTGGATTCTTTTCATTTTGACTTCATTCCCATATATAGCTGTTTTATGACAGGCAGGAGTCAAACATGCCAATCAGCATCATCTTTATGCCAACGAGTTACTAGAGCAAATCCTGACGAACTTGATTAAAACCTTGATTTTTCACTGATTGGTTGCTTTGTTCTCTGTCATTAGCTTCATCGGTGTCTCCTGTTAGCAGTGTTTTTTTCTGGCATGACTTGAACTTGCCAAGGCAGCATTTACAGGTAGCAACCCTAAGCATTTGCTAGTGCTAGTGTAATAGGTTACAAGCACAAAACAAATACCAAGGGTTCCATAACTGTCGAGATTTAATGGCAGTTCACTCAGCACTCATTACCTTCTAGCTGTATTTTCTCTCATCATCCCCCAGCATTTGCTAGTGCTAGTTTGTCATTGTTTACAAGCACGTGGCTAATGATGAGGGGTGACAGAAGAACTGAATCCCTTCATAGCAGACGTACATAAAACATACGGTTGAAAGAGCATCTGCATGCCCCCAGCATGTGCTAGTGCTACTTTGCGTATCATGAAGCACAAAACAAATGCGGGAAGCAGGCAGTGGTCAATCCAATGAAATATCTGTCAGGTTGAATTTGTCCTTTCAACCCCCAGCATATGCTAGTGCTAGTTGTGTTTTTAAGACTAGCGCGAGGCAAATGCAAGGAGTCTCTTGGTATGATGTTTAGCAGCAAGGGCTAGTTGTCATTTATGAATGTTGGAATGCATCCTTCTCTGGCTGCCGTTAAGCCTGTGAGGCTTTCTTTTGGATTGTTTTCATTTTGACTTCATTCCCATATATAGCTGTTTTATGACAGGCAGGAGTCAAACATGCCAATCAGCATCATCTTTATGCCAACGAGTTACTAGAGCAAATCCTGACGAACTTGATTAAAACCTTGATTTTTCACTGATTGGTTGCTTTGTTCTCTGTCATTAGCTTCATTGGTGTCTCCTGTTAGCAGTGTTTTTTTCTGGCATGACTTGAACTTGCCAAGCCAGCATTTACAGGTAGCAACCCTAAGCATTTGCTAGTGCTAGTGTAATAGGTTACAAGCACAAAACAAATACCAAGGGTTCCATAACTGTCGAGATTTAATGGCAGTTCACTCAGCACTCATTACCTTCTAGCTGTATTTTCTCTCATCATCCCCCAGCATTTGCTAGTGCTAGTTTGTCATTGTTTACAAGCACGTGGCTAATGATGAGGGGTGACAGAAGAACTGAATCCCTTCATAGCAGACGTACATAACACATACGGTTGAAAGAGCATCTGCATGCCCCCAGCATGTGCTAGTGCTACTTTGCGTATCATGAAGCACAAAACAAATGCGGGAAGCAGGCAGTGGTCAATCCAATGAAATATCTGTCAGGTTGAATTTGTCCTTTCAACCCCCAGCATATGCTAGTGCTAGTTGTGTTTTTAAGACTAGCGCGAGGCAAATGCAAGGAGTCTCTTGGTATGATGTTTAGCAGCAAGGGCTAGTTGTCATTTATGAATGTTGGAATGCATCCTTCTCTGGCTGCCGTTAAGCCTGTGAGGCTTTCTTTTGGATTGTTTTCATTTTGACTTCATTCCCATATATAGCTGTTTTATGACAGGCAGGAGTCAAACATGCCAATCAGCAACATCTTTATGCCAACGAGTTACTAGAGCAAATCCTGACGAACTTGATTAAAACCTTGATTTTTCACTGATTGGTTGCTTTGTTCTCTGTCATTAGCTTCATTGGTGTCTCCTGTTAGCAGTGTTTTTTTCTGGCATGACTTGAACTTGCCAAGCCAGCATTTACAGGTAGCAACCCTAAGCATTTGCTAGTGCTAGTGTAATAGGTTACAAGCACAAAACAAATACCAAGGGTTCCATAACTGTCGAGATTTAATGGCAGTTCACTCAGCACTCATTACCTTCTAGCTGTATTTTCTCTCATCATCCCCCAGCATTTGCTAGTGCTAGTTTGTCATTGTTTACAAGCACGTGGCTAATGATGAGGGGTGACAGAAGAACTGAATCCCTTCATAGCAGACGTACATAAAACATACGGTTGAAAGAGCATCTGCATGCCCCCAGCATGTGCTAGTGCTACTTTGCGTATCATGAAGCACAAAACAAATGCGGGAAGCAGGCAGTGGTCAATCCAATGAAATATCTGTCAGGTTGAATTTGTCCTTTCAACCCCCAGCATATGCTAGTGCTAGTTGTGTTTTTAAGACTAGCGCGAGGCAAATGCAAGGAGTCTCTTGGTATGATGTTTAGCAGCAAGGGCTAGTTGTCATTTACAATTGTTGGAATGCATCCTTCTCTGGCTGCCGTTAAGCCTGTGAGGCTTTCTTTTGGATTGTTTTCATTTTGACTTCATTCCCATATATAGCTGTTTTATGACAGGCAGGAGTCAAACATGCCAATCAGCAACATCTTTATGCCAACGAATTACTAGAGCAAATCCTGACGAACTTGATTAAAACCTTGATTTTTCACTGATTGGTTGCTTTGTTCTCTGTCATTAGCTTCATTGGTGTCTCCTGTTAGCAGTGTTTTTTTCTGGCATGACTTGAACTTGCCAAGCCAGCATTTACAGGTAGCAACAATAAGCATTTGCTAGTGCTAGTGTAATAGGTTACAAGCACAAAACAAATACCAAGGGTTCCATAACTGTCGAGATTTAATGGCAGTTCACTCAGCACTCATTACCTTCTAGCTGTATTTTCTCTCATCATCCCCCAGCATTTGCTAGTGCTAGTTTGTCATTGTTTACAAGCACGTGGCTAATGATGAGGGGTGACAGAAGAACTGAATCCCTTCATAGCAGACGTACATAAAACATACGGTTGAAAGAGCATCTGCATGCCCCCAGCATGTGCTAGTGCTACTTTGCGTATCATGAAGCACAAAACAAATGCGGGAAGCAGGCAGTGGTCAATCCAATGAAATATCTGTCAGGTTGAATTTGTCCTTTCAACCCCCAGCATATGCTAGTGCTAGTTGTGTTTTTAAGACTAGCGCGAGGCAAATGCAAGGAGTCTCTTGGTATGATGTTTAGCAGCAAGGGCTAGTTGTCATTTATGAATGTTGGAATGCATCCTTCTCTGGCTGCCGTTAAGCCTGTGAGGCTTTCTTTTGGATTGTTTTCATTTTGACTTCATTCCCATATATAGCTGTTTTATGACAGGCAGGAGTCAAACATGCCAATCAGCATCATCTTTATGCCAACGAGTTACTAGAGCAAATCCTGACGAACTTGATTAAAACCTTGATTTTTCACTGATTGGTTGCTTTGTTCTCTGTCATTAGCTTCATTGGTGTCTCCTGTTAGCAGTGTTTTTTTCTGGCATGACTTGAACTTGCCAAGGCAGCATTTACAGGTAGCAACCCTAAGCATTTGCTAGTGCTAGTGTAATAGGTTACAAGCACACAACAAATACCAAGGGTTCCAATACTGTCGAGATTTAATGGCAGTTCACTCAGCACTCATTACCTTCTAGCTGTATTTTCTCTCATCATCCCCCAGCATTTGCTAGTGCTAGTTTGTCATTGTTTACAAGCACGTGGCTAATGATGAGGGGTGACAGAAGAACTGAATCCCTTCATAGCAGACGTACATAACACATACGGTTGAAAGAGCATCTGCATGCCCCCAGCATGTGCTAGTGCTACTTTGCGTATCATGAAGCACAAAACAAATGCGGGAAGCAGGCAGTGGTCAATCCAATGAAATATCTGTCAGGTTGAATTTGTCCTTTCAACCCCCAGCATATGCTAGTGCTAGTTGTGTTTTTAAGACTAGCGCGAGGCAAATGCAAGGAGTCTCTTGGTATGATGTTTAGCAGCAAGGGCTAGTTGTCATTTATGAATGTTGGAATGCATCCTTCTCTGGCTGCCGTTAAGCCTGTGAGGCTTTCTTTTGGATTCTTTTCATTTTGACTTCATTCCCATATATAGCTGTTTTATGACAGGCAGGAGTCAAACATGCCAATCAGCATCATCTTTATGCCAACGAGTTACTAGAGCAAATCCTGACGAACTTGATTAAAACCTTGATTTTTCACTGATTGGTTGCTTTGTTCTCTGTCATTAGCTTCATTGGTGTCTCCTGTTAGCAGTGTTTTTTTCTGGCATGACTTGAACTTGCCAAGCCAGCATTTACAGGTAGCAACCCTAAGCATTTGCTAGTGCTAGTGTAATAGGTTACAAGCACAAAACAAATACCAAGGGTTCCATAACTGTCGAGATTTAATGGCAGTTCACTCAGCACTCATTACCTTCTAGCTGTATTTTCTCTCATCATCCCCCAGCATTTGCTAGTGCTAGTTTGTCATTGTTTACAAGCACGTGGCTAATGATGAGGGGTGACAGAAGAACTGAATCCCTTCATAGCAGACGTACATAACACATACGGTTGAAAGAGCATCTGCATGCCCCCAGCATGTGCTAGTGCTACTTTGCGTATCATGAAGCACAAAACAAATGCGGGAAGCAGGCAGTGGTCAATCCAATGAAATATCTGTCAGGTTGAATTTGTCCTTTCAACCCCCAGCATATGCTAGTGCTAGTTGTGTTTTTAAGACTAGCGCGAGGCAAATGCAAGGAGTCTCTTGGTATGATGTTT
The DNA here is from genome assembly GCA_921293015.1 of Phorcus lineatus. Classification (NCBI taxonomy): domain Eukaryota; kingdom Metazoa; phylum Mollusca; class Gastropoda; order Trochida; family Trochidae; genus Phorcus; species Phorcus lineatus. The sequence continues at coordinate 23,065,627 of OV121089.1, forward strand.
AGCAGCAAGGGCTAGTTGTCATTTATGAATGTTGGAATGCATCCTTCTCTGGCTGCCGTTAAGCCTGTGAGGCTTTCTTTTGGATTGTTTTCATTTTGACTTCATTCCCATATATAGCTGTTTTATGACAGGCAGGAGTCAAACATGCCAATCAGCAACATCTTTATGCCAACGAGTTACTAGAGCAAATCCTGACGAACTTGATTAAAACCTTGATTTTTCACTGATTGGTTGCTTTGTTCTCTGTCATTAGCTTCATTGGTGTCTCCTGTTAGCAGTGTTTTTTTCTGGCATGACTTGAACTTGCCAAGCCAGCATTTACAGGTAGCAACCCTAAGCATTTGCTAGTGCTAGTGTAATAGGTTACAAGCACAAAACAAATACCAAGGGTTCCATAACTGTCGAGATTTAATGGCAGTTCACTCAGCACTCATTACCTTCTAGCTGTATTTTCTCTCATCATCCCCCAGCATTTGCTAGTGCTAGTTTGTCATTGTTTACAAGCACGTGGCTAATGATGAGGGGTGACAGAAGAACTGAATCCCTTCATAGCAGACGTACATAAAACATACGGTTGAAAGAGCATCTGCATGCCCCCAGCATGTGCTAGTGCTACTTTGCGTATCATGAAGCACAAAACAAATGCGGGAAGCAGGCAGTGGTCAATCCAATGAAATATCTGTCAGGTTGAATTTGTCCTTTCAACCCCCAGCATATGCTAGTGCTAGTTGTGTTTTTAAGACTAGCGCGAGGCAAATGCAAGGAGTCTCTTGGTATGATGTTTAGCAGCAAGGGCTAGTTGTCATTTACGAATGTTGGAATGCATCCTTCTCTGGCTGCCGTTAAGCCTGTGAGGCTTTCTTTTGGATTCTTTTCATTTTGACTTCATTCCCATATATAGCTGTTTTATGACAGGCAGGAGTCAAACATGCCAATCAGCAACATCTTTATGCCAACGAGTTACTAGAGCAAATCCTGACGAACTTGATTAAAACCTTGATTTTTCACTGATTGGTTGCTTTGTTCTCTGTCATTAGCTTCATTGGTGTCTCCTGTTAGCAGTGTTTTTTTCTGGCATGACTTGAACTTGCCAAGCCAGCATTTACAGGTAGCAACAATAAGCATTTGCTAGTGCTAGTGTAATAGGTTACAAGCACAAAACAAATACCAAGGGTTCCATAACTGTCGAGATTTAATGGCAGTTCACTCAGCACTCATTACCTTCTAGCTGTATTTTCTCTCATCATCCCCCAGCATTTGCTAGTGCTAGTTTGTCATTGTTTACAAGCACGTGGCTAATGATGAGGGGTGACAGAAGAACTGAATCCCTTCATAGCAGACGTACATAACACATACGGTTGAAAGAGCATCTGCATGCCCCAAGCATGTGCTAGTGCTACTTTGCGTATCATGAAGCACAAAACAAATGCGGGAAGCAGGCAGTGGTCAATCCAATGAAATATCTGTCAGGTTGAATTTGTCCTTTCAACCCCCAGCATATGCTAGTGCTAGTTGTGTTTTTAAGACTAGCGCGAGGCAAATGCAAGGAGTCTCTTGGTATGATGTTTAGCAGCAAGGGCTAGTTGTCATTTATGAATGTTGGAATGCATCCTTCTCTGGCTGCCGTTAAGCCTGTGAGGCTTTCTTTTGGATTCTTTTCATTTTGACTTCATTCCCATATATAGCTGTTTTATGACAGGCAGGAGTCAAACATGCCAATCAGCATCATCTTTATGCCAACGAGTTACTAGAGCAAATCCTGACGAACTTGATTAAAACCTTGATTTTTCACTGATTGGTTGCTTTGTTCTCTGTCATTAGCTTCATCGGTGTCTCCTGTTAGCAGTGTTTTTTTCTGGCATGACTTGAACTTGCCAAGGCAGCATTTACAGGTAGCAACCCTAAGCATTTGCTAGTGCTAGTGTAATAGGTTACAAGCACACAACAAATACCAAGGGTTCCAATACTGTCGAGATTTAATGGCAGTTCACTCAGCACTCATTACCTTCTAGCTGTATTTTCTCTCATCATCCCCCAGCATTTGCTAGTGCTAGTTTGTCATTGTTTACAAGCACGTGGCTAATGATGAGGGGTGACAGAAGAACTGAATCCCTTCATAGCAGACGTACATAACACATACGGTTGAAAGAGCATCTGCATGCCCCCAGCATGTGCTAGTGCTACTTTGCGTATCATGAAGCACAAAACAAATGCGGGAAGCAGGCAGTGGTCAATCCAATGAAATATCTGTCAGGTTGAATTTGTCCTTTCAACCCCCAGCATATGCTAGTGCTAGTTGTGTTTTTAAGACTAGCGCGAGGCAAATGCAAGGAGTCTCTTGGTATGATGTTTAGCAGCAAGGGCTAGTTGTCATTTATGAATGTTGGAATGCATCCTTCTCTGGCTGCCGTTAAGCCTGTGAGGCTTTCTTTTGGATTCTTTTCATTTTGACTTCATTCCCATATATAGCTGTTTTATGACAGGCAGGAGTCAAACATGCCAATCAGCAACATCTTTATGCCAACGAGTTACTAGAGCAAATCCTGACGAACTTGATTAAAACCTTGATTTTTCACTGATTGGTTGCTTTGTTCTCTGTCATTAGCTTCATTGGTGTCTCCTGTTAGCAGTGTTTTTTTCTGGCATGACTTGAACTTGCCAAGCCAGCATTTACAGGTAGCAACCCTAAGCATTTGCTAGTGCTAGTGTAATAGGTTACAAGCACAAAACAAATACCAAGGGTTCCATAACTGTCGAGATTTAATGGCAGTTCACTCAGCACTCATTACCTTCTAGCTGTATTTTCTCTCATCATCCCCCAGCATTTGCTAGTGCTAGTTTGTCATTGTTTACAAGCACGTGGCTAATGATGAGGGGTGACAGAAGAACTGAATCCCTTCATAGCAGACGTACATAAAACATACGGTTGAAAGAGCATCTGCATGCCCCCAGCATGTGCTAGTGCTACTTTGCGTATCATGAAGCACAAAACAAATGCGGGAAGCAGGCAGTGGTCAATTCAATGAAATATCTGTCAGGTTGAATTTGTCCTTTCAACCCCCAGCATATGCTAGTGCTAGTTGTGTTTTTAAGACTAGCGCGAGGCAAATGCAAGGAGTCTCTTGGTATGATGTTTAGCAGCAAGGGCTAGTTGTCATTTACGAATGTTGGAATGCATCCTTCTCTGGCTGCCGTTAAGCCTGTGAGGCTTTCTTTTGGATTCTTTTCATTTTGACTTCATTCCCATATATAGCTGTTTTATGACAGGCAGGAGTCAAACATGCCAATCAGCATCATCTTTATGCCAACGAGTTACTAGAGCAAATCCTGACGAAATTGATTAAAACCTTGATTTTTCACTGATTGGTTGCTTTGTTCTCTGTCATTAGCTTCATTGGTGTCTCCTGTTAGCAGTGTTTTTTTCTGGCATGACTTGAACTTGCCAAGCCAGCATTTACAGGTAGCAACCCTAAGCATTTGCTAGTGCTAGTGTAATAGGTTACAAGCACAAAACAAATACCAAGGGTTCCATAACTGTCGAGATTTAATGGCAGTTCACTCAGCACTCATTACCTTCTAGCTGTATTTTCTCTCATCATCCCCCAGCATTTGCTAGTGCTAGTTTGTCATTGTTTACAAGCACGTGGCTAATGATGAGGGGTGACAGAAGAACTGAATCCCTTCATAGCAGACGTACATAAAACATACGGTTGAAAGAGCATCTGCATGCCCCCAGCATGTGCTAGTGCTACTTTGCGTATCATGAAGCACAAAACAAATGCGGGAAGCAGGCAGTGGTCAATCCAATGAAATATCTGTCAGGTTGAATTTGTCCTTTCAACCCCCAGCATATGCTAGTGCTAGTTGTGTTTTTAAGACTAGCGCGAGGCAAATGCAAGGAGTCTCTTGGTATGATGTTTAGCAGCAAGGGCTAGTTGTCATTTATGAATGTTGGAATGCATCCTTCTCTGGCTGCCGTTAAGCCTGTGAGGCTTTCTTTTGGATTGTTTTCATTTTGACTTCATTCCCATATATAGCTGTTTTATGACAGGCAGGAGTCAAACATGCCAATCAGCATCATCTTTATGCCAACGAGTTACTAGAGCAAATCCTGACGAACTTGATTAAAACCTTGATTTTTCACTGATTGGTTGCTTTGTTCTCTGTCATTAGCTTCATTGGTGTCTCCTGTTAGCAGTGTTTTTTTCTGGCATGACTTGAACTTGCCAAGGCAGCATTTACAGGTAGCAACCCTAAGCATTTGCTAGTGCTAGTGTAATAGGTTACAAGCACACAACAAATACCAAGGGTTCCAATACTGTCGAGATTTAATGGCAGTTCACTCAGCACTCATTACCTTCTAGCTGTATTTTCTCTCATCATCCCCCAGCATTTGCTAGTGCTAGTTTGTCATTGTTTACAAGCACGTGGCTAATGATGAGGGGTGACAGAAGAACTGAATCCCTTCATAGCAGACGTACATAACACATACGGTTGAAAGAGCATCTGCATGCCCCCAGCATGTGCTAGTGCTACTTTGCGTATCATGAAGCACAAAACAAATGCGGGAAGCAGGCAGTGGTCAATCCAATGAAATATCTGTCAGGTTGAATTTGTCCTTTCAACCCCCAGCATATGCTAGTGCTAGTTGTGTTTTTAAGACTAGCGCGAGGCAAATGCAAGGAGTCTCTTGGTATGATGTTTAGCAGCAAGGGCTAGTTGTCATTTATGAATGTTGGAATGCATCCTTCTCTGGCTGCCGTTAAGCCTGTGAGGCTTTCTTTTGGATTCTTTTCATTTTGACTTCATTCCCATATATAGCTGTTTTATGACAGGCAGGAGTCAAACATGCCAATCAGCAACATCTTTATGCCAACGAGTTACTAGAGCAAATCCTAACGAACTTGATTAAAACCTTGATTTTTCACTGATTGGTTGCTTTGTTCTCTGTCATTAGCTTCATTGGTGTCTCCTGTTAGCAGTGTTTTTTTCTGGCATGACTTGAACTTGCCAAGCCAGCATTTACAGGTAGCAACCCTAAGCATTTGCTAGTGCTAGTGTAATAGGTTACAAGCACAAAACAAATACCAAGGGTTCCATAACTGTCGAGATTTAATGGCAGTTCACTCAGCACTCATTACCTTCTAGCTGTATTTTCTCTCATCATCCCCCAGCATTTGCTAGTGCTAGTTTGTCATTGTTTACAAGCACGTGGCTAATGATGAGGGGTGACAGAAGAACTGAATCCCTTCATAGCAGACGTACATAAAACATACGGTTGAAAGAGCATCTGCATGCCCCCAGCATGTGCTAGTGCTACTTTGCGTATCATGAAGCACAAAACAAATGCGGGAAGCAGGCAGTGGTCAATCCAATGAAATATCTGTCAGGTTGAATTTGTCCTTTCAACCCCCAGCATATGCTAGTGCTAGTTGTGTTTTTAAGACTAGCGCGAGGCAAATGCAAGGAGTCTCTTGGTATGATGTTTAGCAGCAAGGGCTAGTTGTCATTTATGAATGTTGGAATGCATCCTTCTCTGGCTGCCGTTAAGCCTGTGAGGCTTTCTTTTGGATTGTTTTCATTTTGACTTCATTCCCATATATAGCTGTTTTATGACAGGCAGGAGTCAAACATGCCAATCAGCATCATCTTTATGCCAACGAGTTACTAGAGCAAATCCTGACGAACTTGATTAAAACCTTGATTTTTCACTGATTGGTTGCTTTGTTCTCTGTCATTAGCTTCATTAGTGGCTCTTGTTAGCAGTGTTTTTTTCTGGCATGACTTGAACTTGCCAAGGCAGCATTTACAGGTAGCAACCCTAAGCATTTGCTAGTGCTAGTGTAATAGGTTACACGCACAAAACAAATACCAAGGGTTCCAATACTGTCGAGATTTAATGGCAGTTCACTCAGCACTCATTACCTTCTAGCTGTATTTTCTCTCATCATCCCCCAGCATTTGCTAGTGCTAGTTTGTCATTGTTTACAAGCACGTGGCTAATGATGAGGGGTGACAGAAGAACTGAATCCCTTCATAGCAGACGTACATAACACATACGGTTGAAAGAGCATCTGCATGCCCCCAGCATGTGCTAGTGCTACTTTGCGTATCATGAAGCACAAAACAAATGCGGGAAGCAGGCAGTGGTCAATCCAATGAAATATCTGTCAGGTTGAATTTGTCCTTTCAACCCCCAGCATATGCTAGTGCTAGTTGTGTTTTTAAGACTAGCGCGAGGCAAATGCAAGGAGTCTCTTGGTATGATGTTTAGCAGCAAGGGCTAGTTGTCATTTATGAATGTTGGAATGCATCCTTCTCTGGCTGCCGTTAAGCCTGTGAGGCTTTCTTTTGGATTGTTTTCATTTTGACTTCATTCCCATATATAGCTGTTTTATGACAGGCAGGAGTCAAACATGCCAATCAGCATCATCTTTATGCCAACGAGTTACTAGAGCAAATCCTGACGAACTTGATTAAAACCTTGATTTTTCATTGATTGGTTGCTTTGTTCTCTGTCATTAGCTTCATTGGTGTCTCTTGTTAGCAGTGTTTTTTTCTGGCATGACTTGAACTTGCCAAGGCAGCATTTACAGGTAGCAACCCTAAGCATTTGCTAGTGCTAGTGTAATAGGTTACAAGCACAAAACAAATACCAAGGGTTCCAATACTGTCGAGATTTAATGGCAGTTCACTCAGCACTCATTACTATCTAGCTGTATTTTCTCTCATCATCCCCCAGCATTTGCTAGTGCTAGTTTGTCATTGTTTACAAGCACGTGGCTAATGATGAGGGGTGACAGAAGAACTGAATCCCTTCATAGCAGACGTACATAACACATACGGTTGAAAGAGCATCTGCATGCCCCCAGCATGTGCTAGTGCTACTTTGCGTATCATGAAGCACAAAACAAATGCGGGAAGCAGGCAGTGGTCAATCCAATGAAATATCTGTCAGGTTGAATTTGTCCTTTCAACCCCCAGCATATGCTAGTGCTAGTTGTGTTTTTAAGACTAGCGCGAGGCAAATGCAAGGAGTCTCTTGGTATGATGTTTAGCAGCAAGGGCTAGTTGTCATTTACGAATGTTGGAATGCATCCTTCTCTGGCTGCCGTTAAGCCTGTGAGGCTTTCTTTTGGATTCTTTTCATTTTGACTTCATTCCCATATATAGCTGTTTTATGACAGGCAGGAGTCAAACATGCCAATCAGCATCATCTTTATGCCAACGAGTTACTAGAGCAAATCCTGACGAACTTGATTAAAACCTTGATTTTTCACTGATTGGTTGCTTTGTTCTCTGTCATTAGCTTCATTGGTGTCTCCTGTTAGCAGTGTTTTTTTCTGGCATGACTTGAACTTGCCAAGGCAGCATTTACAGGTAGCAACCCTAAGCATTTGCTAGTGCTAGTGTAATAGGTTACAAGCACAAAACAAATACCAAGGGTTCCAATACTGTCGAGATTTAATGGCAGTTCACTCAGCACTCATTACTATCTAGCTGTATTTTCTCTCATCATCCCCCAGCATTTGCTAGTGCTAGTTTGTCATTGTTTACAAGCACGTGGCTAATGATGAGGGGTGACAGAAGAACTGAATCCCTTCATAGCAGACGTACATAACACATACGGTTGAAAGAGCATCTGCATGCCCCCAGCATGTGCTAGTGCTACTTTGCGTATCATGAAGCACAAAACAAATGCGGGAAGCAGGCAGTGGTCAATCCAATGAAATATCTGTCAGGTTGAATTTGTCCTTTCAACACCCAGCATATGCTAGTGCTAGTTGTGTTTTTAAGACTAGCGCGAGGCAAATGCAAGGAGTCTCTTGGTATGATGTTTAGCAGCAAGGGCTAGTTGTCATTTACGAATGTTGGAATGCATCCTTCTCTGGCTGCCGTTAAGCCTGTGAGGCTTTCTTTTGGATTCTTTTCATTTTGACTTCATTCCCATATATAGCTGTTTTATGACAGGCAGGAGTCAAACATGCCAATCAGCATCATCTTTATGCCAACGAGTTACTAGAGCAAATCCTGACGAACTTGATTAAAACCTTGATTTTTCACTGATTGGTTGCTTTGTTCTCTGTCATTAGCTTCATTGGTGTCTCCTGTTAGCAGTGTTTTTTTCTGGCATGACTTGAACTTGCCAAGGCAGCATTTACAGGTAGCAACCCTAAGCATTTGCTAGTGCTAGTGTAATAGGTTACAAGCACAAAACAAATACCAAGGGTTCCATAACTGTCGAGATTTAATGGCAGTTCACTCAGCACTCATTACCTTCTAGCTGTATTTTCTCTCATCATCCCCCAGCATTTGCTAGTGCTAGTTTGTCATTGTTTACAAGCACGTGGCTAATGATGAGGGGTGACAGAAGAACTGAATCCCTTCATAGCAGACGTACATAACACATACGGTTGAAAGAGCATCTGCATGCCCCCAGCATGTGCTAGTGCTACTTTGCGTATCATGAAGCACAAAACAAATGCGGGAAGCAGGCAGTGGTCAATCCAATGAAATATCTGTCAGGTTGAATTTGTCCTTTCAACCCCCAGCATATGCTAGTGCTAGTTGTGTTTTTAAGACTAGCGCGAGGCAAATGCAAGGAGTCTCTTGGTATGATGTTTAGCAGCAAGGGCTAGTTGTCATTTACGAATGTTGGAATGCATCCTTCTCTGGCTGCCGTTAAGCCTGTGAGGCTTTCTTTTGGATTCTTTTCATTTTGACTTCATTCCCATATATAGCTGTTTTATGACAGGCAGGAGTCAAACATGCCAATCAGCATCATCTTTATGCCAACGAATTACTAGAGCAAATCCTGACGAAATTGATTAAAACCTTGATTTTTCATTGATTGGTTGCTTTGTTCTCTGTCATTAGCTTCATTGGTGTCTCTTGTTAGCAGTGTTTTTTTCTGGCATGACTCGAACTTGCCAAGGCAGCATTTTCAGGTAGCAACCCTAAGCATTTGCTAGTGCTAGTGTAATAGGTTACAAGCACAAAACAAATACCAAGGGTTCCAATACTGTCGAGATTTAATGGCAGTTCACTCAGCACTCATTACCTTCTAGCTGTATGTTCTCTCATCATCCCCCAGCATTTGCTAGTGCTAGTTTGTCATTGTTTACAAGCACGTGGCTAATGATGAGGGGTGACAGAAGAACTGAATCCCTTCACAGCAGACGTACATAACACATACGGTTGAAAGAGCATCTGCATGCCCCCAGCATGTGCTAGTGCTACTTTGCGTATCATGAAGCACAAAACAAATGCGGGAAGCAGGCAGTGGTCAATCCAATGAAATATCTGTCAGGTTGAATTTGTCCTTTTAACCCCCAGCATATGCTAGTGCTAGTTGTGTTTTTAAGACTAGCGCGAGGCAAATGCAAGGAGTCTCTTGGTATGATGTTTAGCAGCAAGGGCTAGTTGTCATTTATGAATGTTGGAATGCATCCTTCTCTGGCTGCCGTTAAGCCTGTGAGGCTTTCTTTTGGATTCTTTTCATTTTGACTTCATTCCCATATATAGCTGTTTTATGACAGGCAGGAGTCAAACATGCCAATCAGCAACATCTTTATGCCAACGAGTTACTAGAGCAAATCCTGACGAACTTGATTAAAACCTTGATTTTTCACTGATTGGTTGCTTTGTTCTCTGTCATTAGCTTCATTGGTGTCTCCTGTTAGCAGTGTTTTTTTCTGGCATGACTTGAACTTGCCAAGCCAACATTTACAGGTAGCAACCCTAAGCATTTGCTAGTGCTAGTGTAATAGGTTACAAGCACAAAACAAATACCAAGGGTTCCATAACTGTCGAGATTTAATGGCAGTTCACTCAGCACTCATTACCTTCTAGCTGTATTTTCTCTCATCATCCCCCAGCATTTGCTAGTGCTAGTTTGTCATTGTTTACAAGCACGTGGCTAATGATGAGGGGTGACAGAAGAACTGAATCCCTTCATAGCAGACGTACATAAAACTTACGGTTGAAAGAGCATCTGCATGCCCCCAGCATGTGCTAGTGCTACTTTGCGTATCATGAAGCACAAAACAAATGCGGGAAGCAGGCAGTGGTCAATCCAATGAAATATCTGTCAGGTTGAATTTGTCCTTTCAACCCCCAGCATATGCTAGTGCTAGTTGTGTTTTTAAGACTAGCGCGAGGCAAATGCAAGGAGTCTCTTGGTATGATGTTTAGCAGCAAGGGCTAGTTGTCATTTACGAATGTTGGAATGCATCCTTCTCTGGCTGCCGTTAAGCCTGTGAGGCTTTCTTTTGGATTCTTTTCATTTTGACTTCATTCCCATATATAGCTGTTTTATGACAGGCAGGAGTCAAACATGCCAATCAGCATCATCTTTATGCCAACGAATTACTAGAGCAAATCCTGACGAAATTGATTAAAACCTTGATTTTTCATTGATTGGTTGCTTTGTTCTCTGTCATTAGCTTCATTGGTGTCTCTTGTTAGCAGTGTTTTTTTCTGGCATGACTCGAACTTGCCAAGGCAGCATTTTCAGGTAGCAACCCTAAGCATTTGCTAGTGCTAGTGTAATAGGTTACAAGCACAAAACAAATACCAAGGGTTCCAATACTGTCGAGATTTAATGGCAGTTCACTCAGCACTCATTACCTTCTAGCTGTATGTTCTCTCATCATCCCCCAGCATTTGCTAGTGCTAGTTTGTCATTGTTTACAAGCACGTGGCTAATGATGAGGGGTGACAGAAGAACTGAATCCCTTCACAGCAGACGTACATAACACATACGGTTGAAAGAGCATCTGCATGCCCCCAGCATGTGCTAGTGCTACTTTGCGTATCATGAAGCACAAAACAAATGCGGGAAGCAGGCAGTGGTCAATCCAATGAAATATCTGTCAGGTTGAATTTGTCCTTTTAACCCCCAGCATATGCTAGTGCTAGTTGTGTTTTTAAGACTAGCGCGAGGCAAATGCAAGGAGTCTCTTGGTATGATGTTTAGCAGCAAGGGCTAGTTGTCATTTATGAATGTTGGAATGCATCCTTCTCTGGCTGCCGTTAAGCCTGTGAGGCTTTCTTTTGGATTCTTTTCATTTTGACTTCATTCCCATATATAGCTGTTTTATGACAGGCAGGAGTCAAACATGCCAATCAGCAACATCTTTATGCCAACGAGTTACTAGAGCAAATCCTGACGAACTTGATTAAAACCTTGATTTTTCACTGATTGGTTGCTTTGTTCTCTGTCATTAGCTTCATTGGTGTCTCCTGTTAGCAGTGTTTTTTTCTGGCATGACTTGAACTTGCCAAGCCAACATTTACAGGTAGCAACCCTAAGCATTTGCTAGTGCTAGTGTAATAGGTTACAAGCACAAAACAAATACCAAGGGTTCCATAACTGTCGAGATTTAATGGCAGTTCACTCAGCACTCATTACCTTCTAGCTGTATTTTCTCTCATCATCCCCCAGCATTTGCTAGTGCTAGTTTGTCATTGTTTACAAGCACGTGGCTAATGATGAGGGGTGACAGAAGAACTGAATCCCTTCATAGCAGACGTACATAAAACATACGGTTGAAAGAGCATCTGCATGCCCCCAGCATGTGCTAGTGCTACTTTGCGTATCATGAAGCACAAAACAAATGCGGGAAGCAGGCAGTGGTCAATCCAATGAAATATCTGTCAGGTTGAATTTGTCCTTTCAACCCCCAGCATATGCTAGTGCTAGTTGTGTTTTTAAGACTAGCGCGAGGCAAATGCAAGGAGTCTCTTGGTATGATGTTTAGCAGCAAGGGCTAGTTGTCATTTACGAATGTTGGAATGCATCCTTCTCTGGCTGCCGTTAAGCCTGTGAGGCTTTCTTTTGGATTCTTTTCATTTTGACTTCATTCCCATATATAGCTGTTTTATGACAGGCAGGAGTCAAACATGCCAATCAGCATCATCTTTATGCCAACGAATTACTAGAGCAAATCCTGACGAAATTGATTAAAACCTTGATTTTTCATTGATTGGTTGCTTTGTTCTCTGTCATTAGCTTCATTGGTGTCTCTTGTTAGCAGTGTTTTTTTCTGGCATGACTCGAACTTGCCAAGGCAGCATTTTCAGGTAGCAACCCTAAGCATTTGCTAGTGCTAGTGTAATAGGTTACAAGCACAAAACAAATACCAAGGGTTCCAATACTGTCGAGATTTAATGGCAGTTCACTCAGCACTCATTACCTTCTAGCTGTATGTTCTCTCATCATCCCCCAGCATTTGCTAGTGCTAGTTTGTCATTGTTTACAAGCACGTGGCTAATGATGAGGGGTGACAGAAGAACTGAATCCCTTCACAGCAGACGTACATAACACATACGGTTGAAAGAGCATCTGCATGCCCCCAGCATGTGCTAGTGCTACTTTGCGTATCATGAAGCACAAAACAAATGCGGGAAGCAGACAGTGGTCAATCCAATGAAATATCTGTCAGGTTGAATTTGTCCTTTTAACCCCCAGCATATGCTAGTGCTAGTTGTGTTTTTAAGACTAGCGCGAGGCAAATGCAAGGAGTCTCTTGGTATGATGTTTAGCAGCAAGGGCTAGTTGTCATTTATGAATGTTGGAATGCATCCTTCTCTGGCTGCCGTTAAGCCTGTGAGGCTTTCTTTTGGATTCTTTTCATTTTGACTTCATTCCCATATATAGCTGTTTTATGACAGGCAGGAGTCAAACATGCCAATCAGCAACATCTTTATGCCAACGAGTTACTAGAGCAAATCCTGACGAACTTGATTAAAACCTTGATTTTTCACTGATTGGTTGCTTTGTTCTCTGTCATTAGCTTCATTGGTGTCTCCTGTTAGCAGTGTTTTTTTCTGGCATGACTTGAACTTGCCAAGCCAGCATTTACAGGTAGCAACCCTAAGCATTTGCTAGTGCTAGTGTAATAGGTTACAAGCACAAAACAAATACCAAGGGTTCCATAACTGTCGAGATTTAATGGCAGTTCACTCAGCACTCATTACCTTCTAGCTGTATTTTCTCTCATCATCCCCCAGCATTTGCTAGTGCTAGTTTGTCATTGTTTACAAGCACGTGGCTAATGATGAGGGGTGACAGAAGAACTGAATCCCTTCATAGCAGACGTACATAAAACATACGGTTGAAAGAGCATCTGCATGCCCCCAGCATGTGCTAGTGCTACTTTGCGTATCATGAAGCACAAAACAAATGCGGGAAGCAGGCAGTTTTCAATCCAATGAAATATCTGTCAGGTTGAATTTGTCCTTTCAACCCCCAGCATATGCTAGTGCTAGTTGTGTTTTTAAGACTAGCGCGAGGCAAATGCAAGGAGTCTCTTGGTATGATGTTTAGCAGCAAGGGCTAGTTGTCATTTACGAATGTTGGAATGCATCCTTCTCTGGCTGCCGTTAAGCCTGTGAGGCTTTCTTTTGGATTCTTTTCATTTTGACTTCATTCCCATATATAGCTGTTTTATGACAGGCAGGAGTCAAACATGCCAATCAGCATCATCTTTATGCCAACGAGTTACTAGAGCAAATCCTGACGAAATTGATTAAAACCTTGATTTTTCACTGATTGGTTGCTTTGTTCTCTGTCATTAGCTTCATTGGTGTCTCCTGTTAGCAGTGTTTTTTTCTGGCATGACTTGAACTTGCCAAGCCAGCATTTACAGGTAGCAACCCTAAGCATTTGCTAGTGCTAGTGTAATAGGTTACAAGCACAAAACAAATACCAAGGGTTCCATAACTGTCGAGATTTAATGGCAGTTCACTCAGCACTCATTACCTTCTAGCTGTATTTTCTCTCATCATCCCCCAGCATTTGCTAGTGCTAGTTTGTCATTGTTTACAAGCACGTGGCTAATGATGAGGGGTGACAGAAGAACTGAATCCCTTCATAGCAGACGTACATAAAACATACGGTTGAAAGAGCATCTGCATGCCCCCAGCATGTGCTAGTGCTACTTTGCGTATCATGAAGCACAAAACAAATGCGGGAAGCAGGCAGTGGTCAATCCAATGAAATATCTGTCAGGTTGAATTTGTCCTTTCAACCCCCAGCATATGCTAGTGCTAGTTGTGTTTTTAAGACTAGCGCGAGGCAAATGCAAGGAGTCTCTTGGTATGATGTTTAGCAGCAAGGGCTAGTTGTCATTTATGAATGTTGGAATGCATCCTTCTCTGGCTGCCGTTAAGCCTGTGAGGCTTTCTTTTGGATTGTTTTCATTTTGACTTCATTCCCATATATAGCTGTTTTATGACAGGCAGGAGTCAAACATGCCAATCAGCATCATCTTTATGCCAACGAGTTACTAGAGCAAATCCTGACGAACTTGATTAAAACCTTGATTTTTCACTGATTGGTTGCTTTGTTCTCTGTCATTAGCTTCATTGGTGTCTCCTGTTAGCAGTGTTTTTTTCTGGCATGACTTGAACTTGCCAAGGCAGCATTTACAGGTAGCAACCCTAAGCATTTGCTAGTGCTAGTGTAATAGGTTACAAGCACACAACAAATACCAAGGGTTCCAATACTGTCGAGATTTAATGGCAGTTCACTCAGCACTCATTACCTTCTAGCTGTATTTTCTCTCATCATCCCCCAGCATTTGCTAGTGCTAGTTTGTCATTGTTTACAAGCACGTGGCTAATGATGAGGGGTGACAGAAGAACTGAATCCCTTCATAGCAGACGTACATAACACATACGGTTGAAAGAGCATCTGCATGCCCCCAGCATGTGCTAGTGCTACTTTGCGTATCATGAAGCACAAAACAAATGCGGGAAGCAGGCAGTGGTCAATCCAATGAAATATCTGTCAGGTTGAATTTGTCCTTTCAACCCCCAGCATATGCTAGTGCTAGTTGTGTTTTTAAGACTAGCGCGAGGCAAATGCAAGGAGTCTCTTGGTATGATGTTTAGCAGCAAGGGCTAGTTGTCATTTATGAATGTTGGAATGCATCCTTCTCTGGCTGCCGTTAAGCCTGTGAGGCTTTCTTTTGGATTCTTTTCATTTTGACTTCATTCCCATATATAGCTGTTTTATGACAGGCAGGAGTCAAACATGCCAATCAGCAACATCTTTATGCCAACGAGTTACTAGAGCAAATCCTGACGAACTTGATTAAAACCTTGATTTTTCACTGATTGGTTGCTTTGTTCTCTGTCATTAGCTTCATTGGTGTCTCCTGTTAGCAGTGTTTTTTTCTGGCATGACTTGAACTTGCCAAGCCAGCATTTACAGGTAGCAACCCTAAGCATTTGCTAGTGCTAGTGTAATAGGTTACAAGCACAAAACAAATACCAAGGGTTCCATAACTGTCGAGATTTAATGGCAGTTCACTCAGCACTCATTACCTTCTAGCTGTATTTTCTCTCATCATCCCCCAGCATTTGCTAGTGCTAGTTTGTCATTGTTTACAAGCACGTGGCTAATGATGAGGGGTGACAGAAGAACTGAATCCCTTCATAGCAGACGTACATAAAACATACGGTTGAAAGAGCATCTGCATGCCCCCAGCATGTGCTAGTGCTACTTTGCGTATCATGAAGCACAAAACAAATGCGGGAAGCAGGCAGTGGTCAATCCAATGAAATATCTGTCAGGTTGAATTTGTCCTTTCAACCCCCAGCATATGCTAGTGCTAGTTGTGTTTTTAAGACTAGCGCGAGGCAAATGCAAGGAGTCTCTTGGTATGATGTTTAGCAGCAAGGGCTAGTTGTCATTTATGAATGTTGGAATGCATCCTTCTCTGGCTGCCGTTAAGCCTGTGAGGCTTTCTTTTGGATTCTTTTCATTTTGACTTCATTCCCATATATAGCTGTTTTATGACAGGCAGGAGTCAAACATGCCAATCAGCATCATCTTTATGCCAACGAGTTACTAGAGCAAATCCTGACGAACTTGATTAAAACCTTGATTTTTCACTGATTGGTTGCTTTGTTCTCTGTCATTAACTTTATTGGTGTCTCTTGTTAGCAGTGTTTTTTTCTGGCATGACTTGAACTTGCCAAGGCAGCATTTACAGGTAGCAACCCTAAGCATTTGCTAGTGCTAGTGTAATAGGTTACAAGCACAAAACAAATACCAAGGGTTCCAATACTGTCGAGATTTAATGGCAGTTCACTCAGCACTCATTACCTTCTAGCTGTATTTTCTCTCATCATCCCCCAGCATTTGCTAGTGCTAGTTTGTCATTGTTTACAAGCACGTGGCTAATGATGAGGGGTGACAGAAGAACTGAATCCCTTCATAGCAGACGTACATAACACATACGGTTGAAAGAGCATCTGCATGCCCCCAGCATGTGCTAGTGCTACTTTGCGTATCATGAAGCACAAAACAAATGCGGGAAGCAGGCAGTGGTCAATCCAATGAAATATCTGTCAGGTTGAATTTGTCCTTTCAACACCTAGCATATGCTAGTGCTAGTTGTGTTTTTAAGACTAGCGCGAGGCAAATGCAAGGAGTCTCTTGGTATGATGTTTAGCAGCAAGGGCTAGTTGTCATTTACGAATGTTGGAATGCATCCTTCTCTGACTGCCGTTAAGCCTGTGAGGCTTTCTTTTGGATTCTTTTCATTTTGACTTCATTCCCATATATAGCTGTTTTATGACAGGCAGGAGTCAAACATGCCAATCAGCATCATCTTTATGCCAACGAGTTACTAGAGCAAATCCTGACGAACTTGATTAAAACCTTGATTTTTCACTGATTGGTTGCTTTGTTCTCTGTCATTAGCTTCATTGGTGTCTCCTGTTAGCAGTGTTTTTTTCTGGCATGACTTGAACTTGCCAAGGCAGCATTTACAGGTAGCAACCCTAAGCATTTGCTAGTGCTAGTGTAATAGGTTACAAGCACAAAACAAATACCAAGGGTTCCATAACTGTCGAGATTTAATGGCAGTTCACTCAGCACTCATTACCTTCTAGCTGTATTTTCTCTCATCATCCCCCAGCATTTGCTAGTGCTAGTTTGTCATTGTTTACAAGCACGTGGCTAATGATGAGGGGTGACAGAAGAACTGAATCCCTTCATAGCAGACGTACATAACACATACGGTTGAAAGAGCATCTGCATGCCCCCAGCATGTGCTAGTGCTACTTTGCGTATCATGAAGCACAAAACAAATGCGGGAAGCAGGCAGTGGTCAATCCAATGAAATATCTGTCAGGTTGAATTTGTCCTTTTAACCCCCAGCATATGCTAGTGCTAGTTGTGTTTTTAAGACTAGCGCGAGGCAAATGCAAGGAGTCTCTTGGTATGATGTTTAGAAGCAAGGGCTAGTTGTCATTTACGAATGTTGGAATGCATCATTCTCTGGCCGCCGTTAAGCCTGTGAGGCTTTCTTTTGGATTGTTTTCATTTTGACTTCATTCCCATATATAGCTGTTTTATGACAGGCAGGAGTCAAACATGCCAATCAGCATCATCTTTATGCCAACGAGTTACTAGAGCAAATCCTGACGAACTTGATTAAAACCTTGATTTTTCATTGATTGGTTGCTTTGTTCTCTGTCATTAGCTTCATTGGTGTCTCTTGTTAGCAGTGTTTTTTTCTGGAATGACTTGAACTTGCCAAGGCAGCATTTTCAGGTAGCAACCCTAAGCATTTGCTAGTGCTAGTGTAATAGGTTACAAGCACAAAACAAATACCAAGGGTTCCAATACTGTCGAGATTTAATGGCAGTTCACTCAGCACTCATTACCTTCTAGCTGTATGTTCTCTCATCATCCCCCAGCATTTGCTAGTGCTAGTTTGTCATTGTTTACAAGCACGTGGCTAATGATGAGGGGTGACAGAAGAACTGAATCCCTTCACAGCAGACGTACATAAAACATACGGTTGAAAGAGCATCTGCATGCCCCCAGCATGTGCTAGTGCTACTTTGCGTATCATGAAGCACAAAACAAATGCGAGAAGCAGGCAGTGGTCAATCCAATGGAATATCTGTCAGGTTGAATTTGTCCTTTCAACCCCCAGCATATGCTAGTGCTAGTTGTGTTTTTAAGACTAGCGCGAGGCAAATGCAAGGAGTCTCTTAGTATGATGTTTAGCAGCAAGGGCTAGTTGTCATTTATGAATGTTGGAATGCATCCTTCTCTGGCTGCCGTTAAGCCTGTGAGGCTTTCTTTTGGATTGTTTTCATTTTGACTTCATTCCCATATATAGCTGTTTTATGACAGGCAGGAGTCAAACATGCCAATCAGCATCATCTTTATGCCAACGAGTTACTAGAGCAAATCCTGACGAACTTGATTAAAACCTTGATTTTTCACTGATTGGTTGCTTTGTTCTCTGTCAATAGCTTCATTAGTGGCTCTTGTTAGCAGTGTTTTTTTCTGGCATGACTTGAACTTGCCAAGGCAGCATTTTCAGGTAGCAACCCTAAGCATTTGCTAGTGCTAGTGTAATAGGTTACAAGCACAAAACAAATACCAAGGGTTCCAATACTGTCGAGATTTAATGGCAGTTCACTCAGCACTCATTACCTTCTAGCTGTATGTTCTCTCATCATCCCCCAGCATTTGCTAGTGCTAGTTTGTCATTGTTTACAAGCACGTGGCTAATGATGAGGGGTGACAGAAGAACTGAATCCCTTCATAGCAGACGTACATAACACATACGGTTGAAAGAGCATCTGCATGCCCCCAGCATGTGCTAGTGCTACTTTGCGTATCATGAAGCACAAAACAAATGCGGGAAGCAGGCAGTGGTCAATCCAATGAAATATCTGTCAGGTTGAATTTGTCCTTTCAACCCCCAGCATATGCTGGTGCTAGTTGTGTTTTTAAGACTAGCGCGAGGCAAATGCAAGGAGTCTCTTGGTATGATGTTTAGAAGCAAGGGCTAGTTGTCATTTATGAATGTTGGAATGCATCCTTCTCTGGCTGCCGTTAAGCCTGTGAGGCTTTCTTTTGGATTGTTTTCATTTTGACTTCATTCCCATATATAGCTGTTTTATGACAGGCAGGAGTCAAACATGCCAATCAGCATCATCTTTATGCCAACGAGTTACTAGAGCAAATCCTGACGAACTTGATTAAAACCTTGATTTTTCACTGATTGGTTGCTTTGTTCTCTGTCATTAGTTTCATTGGTGGCTCTTGTCAGCAGTGTTTTTTTCTGGCATGACTTGAACTTGCCAAGCCAGCATTTACAGGTAGCAACCCTAAGAATTTGCTAGTGCTAGTGTAATAGGTTACAAGCACAAAACAAATACCAAGGGTTCCAATACTGTCGAGATTTAGTGGCAGTTCACTCAGCACTCATTACCTTCTAGCTGTATTTTCTCTCATCATCCCCCAGCATTTGCTAGTGCTAGTTTGTCATTGTTTACAAGCACGTGGCTAATGATGAGGGGTGACAGAAGAACTGAATCCCTTCACAGCAGACGTACATAAAACATACGGTTGAAAGAGCATCTGCATGCCCCCAGCATGTGCTAGTGCTACTTTGCGTATCATGAAGCACAAAACAAATGCGGGAAGCAGGCAGTGGTCAATCCAATGGAATATCTGTCAGGTTGAATTTGTCCTTTCAACCCCCAGCATATGCTAGTGCTAGTTGTGTTTTTAAGACTAGCGCGAGGCAAATGCAAGGAGTCTCTTGGTATGATGTTTAGCAGCAAGGGCTAGTTGTCATTTATGAATGTTGGAATGCATCCTTCTCTGGCTGCCGTTAAGCCTGTGAGGCTTTCTTTTGGATTGTTTTCATTTTGACTTCATTCCCATATATAGCTGTTTTATGACAGGCAGGAGTCAAACATGCCAATCAGCATCATCTTTATGCCAACGAGTTACTAGAGCAAATCCTGACGAACTTGATTAAAACCTTGATTTTTCACTGATTGGTTGCTTTGTTCTCTGTCAATAGCTTCATTAGTGGCTCTTGTTAGCAGTGTTTTTTTCTGGCATGACTTGAACTTGCCAAGGCAGCATTTTCAGGTAGCAACCCTAAGCATTTGCTAGTGCTAGTGTAATAGGTTACAAGCACAAAACAAATACCAAGGGTTCCAATACTGTCGAGATTTAATGGCAGTTCACTCAGCACTCATTACCTTCTAGCTGTATTTTCTCTCATCATCCCCCAGCATTTGCTAGTGCTAGTTTGTCATTGTTTACAAGCACGTGGCTAATGATGAGGGGTGACAGAAGAACTGAATCCCTTCATAGCAGACGTACATAACACATACGGTTGAAAGAGCATCTGCATGCCCCCAGCATGTGCTAGTGCTACTTTGCGTATCATGAAGCACAAAACAAATGCGGGAAGCAGGCAGTGGTCAATCCAATGAAATATCTGTCAGGTTGAATTTGTCCTTTCAACCCCCAGCATATGCTGGTGCTAGTTGTGTTTTTAAGACTAGCGCGAGGCAAATGCAAGGAGTCTCTTGGTATGATGTTTAGAAGCAAGGGCTAGTTGTCATTTATGAATGTTGGAATGCATCCTTCTCTGGCTGCCGTTAAGCCTGTGAGGCTTTCTTTTGGATTGTTTTCATTTTGACTTCATTCCCATATATAGCTGTTTTATGACAGGCAGGAGTCAAACATGCCAATCAGCATCATCTTTATGCCAACGAGTTACTAGAGCAAATCCTGACGAACTTGATTAAAACCTTGATTTTTCACTGATTGGTTGCTTTGTTCTCTGTCATTAGTTTCATTGGTGGCTCTTGTCAGCAGTGTTTTTTTCTGGCATGACTTGAACTTGCCAAGGCAGCATTTACAGGTAGCAACCCTAAGAATTTGCTAGTGCTAGTGTAATAGGTTACAAGCACAAAACAAATACCAAGGGTTCCAATACTGTCGAGATTTAGTGGCAGTTCACTCAGCACTCATTACCTTCTAGCTGTATTTTCTCTCATCATCCCCCAGCATTTGCTAGTGCTAGTTTGTCATTGTTTACAAGCACGTGGCTAATGATGAGGGGTGACAGAAGAACTGAATCCCTTCATAGCAGACGTACATAACACATACGGTTGAAAGAGCATCTGCATGCCCCCAGCATGTGCTAGTGCTACTTTGCGTATCATGAAGCACAAAACAAATGCGGGAAGCAGGCAGTGGTCAATCCAATGAAATATCTGTCAGGTTGAATTTGTCCTTTCAACCCCCAGCATATGCTAGTGCTAGTTGTGTTTTTAAGACTAGCGCGAGGCAAATGCAAGGAGTCTCTTGGTATGATGTTTAGCAGCAAGGGCTAGTTGTCATTTATGAATGTTGGAATGCATCCTTCTCTGGCTGCCGTTAAGCCCGTGAGGCTTTCTTTTGGATTGTTTTCATTTTGACTTCATTCCCATATATAGCTGTTTTATGACAGGCAGGAGTCAAACATGCCATTCAGCATCATCTTTATGCCAACGAGTTACTAGAGCAAATCCTGACGAACTTAATTAAAACCTTGATTTTTCACTGATTGGTTGCTTTGTTCTCTGTCATTAGCTTCATTAGTGGTTTTTGTTAGCAGAGTTTTCTTTTGGCATGACTTGAACTTGCCAAGGCAGCATTTACAGGTAGCAACCCTAAGCATTTGCTAGTGCTAGTGTAATAGGTTACAAGCACAAAACAAATACCAAGGATTCCAATACTGTCGAGATTTAATGGCAGTTCACTCATCACTCATTACCTTCTAGCTGTATGTTCTCTCATCATCCCCCAGCATTTGCTAGTGCTAGTTTGTCATTGTTTACAAGCACGTGGCTAATGATGAGGGGTGACAGAAGAACTGAATCCCTTCATAGCAGACGTACATAACACATACGGTTGTAAGAGCATCTGCATGCCCCCAGCATGTTCTAGTGCTACTTTGCGTATTATGAAGCACAAAACAAATGCGGGAAGCAGGCAGTGGTCAATCCAATGAAATATCTGTCAGGTTGAATTTGTCCTTTCAACCCCCAGCATATGCTAGTGCTAGTTGTGTTTTAAAGACTAGCGCGAGGCAAATGCAAGGAGTCTCTTGGTATGATGTTTAGCAGCAAGGGCTAGTTGTCATTTACGAATGTTGGAATGCACCCTTCTCTGGCTGCCGTTAAGCCTGTGAGGCTTTCTTTTTAATTGTTTTCATTTTGACTTCATTCCCATATATAGCTGTTTTATGACAGGCAGGAGTCAAACATGCCAATCAGCATCATCTTTATGCCAACGAGTTACTAGAGCAAATCCTGACGAACTTGATTAAAACCTTGATTTTTCACTGATTGGTTGCTTTGTTCTCTGTCATTAGCTTCATTAGTGGCTCTTGTTAGCAGTGTTTTTTTCTGGCATGACTTGAACTTGCCAAGGCAGCATTTACAGGTAGCAACCCTAAGCATTTGCTAGTGCTAGTGTAATAGGTTACAAGCACAAAACAAATACCAAGGGTTCCAATACTGTCGAGATTTAATGGCAGTTCACTCAGCACTCATTACCTTCTAGCTGTATTTTCTCTCATCATCCCCCAGCATTTGCTAGTGCTAGTTGGTCATTGTTTACAAGCACGTGGCTAATGATGAGGGGTGTCAGAAGAACTGACTCCCTTTATAACAGACGTGCATAACACATACGGTTGTAAGAGCATCTGTATGCCCCCAGCATGTGCTAGTGCTACTTTGCGTATCATTAAGCACAAAAAAAATGCGGGAAGCAAGCAGTGGTCAATCCAATGAAATATCTGTCAGGTTGAATTTGTCCGTTCAACCCCCAGCATATGCTAGTGCTAGTTGTGTTTTTAAGACTAGCGCGAGGCAAATGCAAGGAATCTCTTGGTATGATGTTTAGCAGCAAGGGCTAGTTGTCATTTATGAATGTTGGAATTTATCCTTCTCTGGCTGCCGTTAAGCCCGTAAGGCTTGCTTTTGGATGGTTTTCATTTTGACTTCATTCCCATATATAGCTGTTTTATGACAGGCAGGAGTCAAACATGCCAATCAGCATCATCTTTATGCCAACGAGGTACTAGAGCAAATCCTGACGAACTTGATTAAAACCTTGATTTTTCATTGATTGGTTGCTTTGTTCTCTGTCATTAGCTTCATTGGTGTCTCTTGTTAGCAGTGTTTTTTTCTGGAATGACTTGAACTTGCCAAGGCAGCATTTTCAGGTAGCAACCCTAAGCATTTGCTAGTGCTAGTGTAATAGGTTACAAGCACAAAACAAATACCAAGGGTTCCAATACTGTCGAGATTTAATGGCAGTTCACTCAGCACTTATTACCTTCTAGCTGTATGTTCTCTCATCATCCCCCAGCATTTGCTAGTGCTAGTTTGTCATTGTTTACAAGCACGTGGCTAATGATGAGGGGTGACAGAAGAACTGAATCCCTTCACAGCAGACGTACATAACACATACGGTTGAAAGAGCATCTGCATGCCCCCAGCATGTGCTAGTGCTACTTTGCGTATCATGAAGCACAAAACAAATGCGAGAAGCAGGCAGTGGTCAATCCAATGAAATATCTGTCAGGTTGAATTTGTCCTTTCAACCCCCAGCATATGCTAGTGCTAGTTGTGTTTTTAAGACTAGCGCGGGGCAAATGCAAGGAGTCTCTTGGTATGATGTTTAGCAGCAAGGGCTAGTTGTCATTTATGAATGTTGGAATGCATCCTTCTCTGGCTGCCGTTAAGCCTGTGAGGCTTTCTTTTGGATTGTTTTCATTTTGACTTCATTCCCATATATAGCTGTTTTATGACAGGCAGGAGTCAAACATGCCAATCAGCATCATCTTTATGCCAACGAGTTACTGGAGCAAATCCTGACGAACTTGATTAAAACCTTGATTTTTCACTGATTGGTTGCTTTGTTCTCTGTAATTAGCTTCATTGGTGGCTCTTGTTAGCAGTGTTTTTTTTCTGGCATGACTTGAACTTGCCAAGGCAGCATTTACAGGTAGCAACCCTAAGCATTTGCTAGTGCTAGTGTAATAGGTTACAAGCACAAAACGAATACCAAGGGTTCCAATACTGTCGAGATTTAATGGCAATATACCCAGCACCCATTACCTTGAAGCTGTACTTTCTCTCATCATCCCCCAGCATTTGCTAGTGCTAGTTTGTCATTGTTTACAAGCACGTGGCTAATGGTGAGGGGTGACAGAAGAACTGAATCTCTTCATAGCAGACGTACAAAACACATACGGTTGTAAGAGCATCTGCATGCCCCCAGCATGTGCTAGTGCTACTTTGCGTATCATGAAGCACATAACAAATACGGGAAGCAGACAGTGGTCAATCCAATGGAATATCTGTCAGGTTGAATTTGTCCTTTCAACCCCCAGCATATGCTAGTGCTAGTTGTGTTTTTAAGACTAGCGCGAGGCAAATGCAAGGAGTCTCTTGGTATGATGTTTAGCAGCAAGGGCTAGTTGTCATTTACGAATGTTGGAATGCATCCCTCTCTGGCTGCCGTTAAGCCTGTGAGGCTTTCTTTTCGATTGTTTCCATTTTGACTTCATTCCCATATATAGCTGTTTTATGACAGGCAGGAGTCAAACATGCCAATCAGCATCATCTTTATGCCAACGAGTTACTGGAGCAAATCCTGACGAACTTGATTAAAACCTTGATTTTTCACTGATTGGTTGCTTTGTTCTCTGTAATTAGCTTCATTGGTGGCTCTTGTTAGCAGTGTTTTTTTTCTGGCATGACTTGAACTTGCCAAGGCAGCATTTACAGGTAGCAACCCTAAGCATTTGCTAGTGCTAGTGTAATAGGTTACAAGCACAAAACGAATACCAAGGGTTCCAATACTGTCGAGATTTAATGGCAATATACCCAGCACCCATTACCTTGAAGCTGTACTTTCTCTCATCATCCCCCAGCATTTGCTAGTGCTAGTTTGTCATTGTTTACAAGCACGTGGCTAATGGTGAGGGGTGACAGAAGAACTGAATCTCTTCATAGCAGACGTACAAAACACATACGGTTGTAAGAGCATCTGCATGCCCCCAGCATGTGCTAGTGCTACTTTGCGTATCATGAAGCACATAACAAATACGGGAAGCAGACAGTGGTCAATCCAATGGAATATCTGTCAGGTTGAATTTGTCCTTTCAACCCCCAGCATATGCTAGTGCTAGTTGTGTTTTTAAGACTAGCGCGAGGCAAATGCAAGGAGTCTCTTGGTATGATGTTTAGCAGCAAGGGCTAGTTGTCATTTACGAATGTTGGAATGCATCCTTCTCTGGCTGCCGTTAAGCTTGTGAGGCTTTCTTTTCGATTGTTTCCATTTTGACTTCATTCCCATATATAGCTGTTTTATGACAGGCAGGAGTCAAACATGCCAATCAGCATCATCTTTATGCCAACGAGTTACTGGAGCAAATCCTGACGAACTTGATTAAAACCTTGATTTTTCACTGATTGGTTGCTTTGTTCTCTGTAATTAGCTTTATTGGTGGCTCTTGTTAGCAGTGTTTTTTTTCTGGCATGACTTGAACTTGCCAAGGCAGCATTTACAGGTAGCAACCCTAAGCATTTGCTAGTGCTAGTGTAATAGGTTACAAGCACAAAACGAATACCAAGGGTTCCAATACTGTCGAGATTTAATGGCAATATACCCAGCACCCATTACCTTGAAGCTGTACTTTCTCTCATCATCCCCCAGCATTTGCTAGTGCTAGTTTGTCATTGTTTACAAGCACGTGGCTAATGGTGAGGGGTGACAGAAGAACTGAATCTCTTCATAGCAGACGTACAAAACACATACGGTTGTAAGAGCATCTGCATGCGCCCAGCATGTGCTAGTGCTACTTTGCGTATCATGAAGCACATAACAAATACGGGAAGCAGACAGTGGTCAATCCAATGGAATATCTGTCAGGTTGAATTTGTCCTTTCAACCCCCAGCATATGCTAGTGCTAGTTGTGTTTTTAAGACTAGCGCGAGGCAAATGCAAGGAGTCTCTTGGTATGATGTTTAGCAGCAAGGGCTAGTTGTCATTTACGAATGTTGGAATGCATCCTTCTCTGGCTGCCGTTAAGCTTGTGAGGCTTTCTTTTCGATTGTTTCCATTTTGACTTCATTCCCATATATAGCTGTTTTATGACAGGCAGGAGTCAAACATGCCAATCAGCATCATCTTTATGCCAACGAGTTACTGGAGCAAATCCTGACGAACTTGATTAAAACCTTGATTTTTCACTGATTGGTTGCTTTGTTCTCTGTAATTAGCTTCATTGGTGGCTCTTGTTAGCAGTGTTTTTTTTCTGGCATGACTTGAACTTGCCAAGGCAGCATTTACAGGTAGCAACCCTAAGCATTTGCTAGTGCTAGTGTAATAGGTTACAAGCACAAAACAAATACCAAGGGTTCCAATACTGTCGAGATTTAATGGCAGTTCACTCAGCACTCATTACCTTCTAGCTGTATTTTCTCTCATCATCCCCCAGCATTTGCTAGTGCTAGTTTGTCATTGTTTACAAGCACGTGGCTAATGATGAGGGGTGACAGAAGAACTGAATCCCTTCACAGCAGACGTACATAACACATACGGTTGAAAGAGCATCTGCATGCCCCCAGCATGTGCTAGTGCTACTTTGCGTATCATGAAGCACAAAACAAATGCGAGAAGCAGGCAGTGGTCAATCCAATGGAATATCTGTCAGGTTGAATTTGTCCTTTCAACCCCCAGCATATGCTAGTGCTAGTTGTGTTTTTAAGACTAGCGCGGGGCAAATGCAAGGAGTCTCTTGGTATGATGTTTAGCAGCAAGGGCTAGTTGTCATTTATGAATGTTGGAATGCATCCTTCTCTGGCTGCCGTTAAGCCTGTGAGGCTTTCTTTTGGATTGTTTTCATTTTGACTTCATTCCCATATATAGCTGTTTTATGACAGGCAGGAGTCAAACATGCCAATCAGCATCATCTTTATGCCAACGAGTTACTAGAGCAAATCCTGACGAACTTGATTAAAACCTTGATTTTTCACTGATTGGTTGCTTTGTTCTCTGTCAATAGCTTCATTAGTGGCTCTTGTTAGCATTGTTTTTTTCTGGCATGACTTGAACTTGCCAAGGCAGCATTTACAGGTAGCAACCCTTAGCATTTGCTAGTGCTAGTGTTATAGGTTACAAGCACAAAACAAATACCAAGGGTTCCAATACTGTCGAGATTTAATGGCAGTTCACTCAGCACTCATTACCTTCTAGCTGTATTTTCTCTCATCATCCCCCAGCATTTGCTAGTGCTAGTTTGTCATTGTTTACAAGCACGTGGCTAATGGTGAGGGGTGACAGAAGAACTGAATCTCTTCATAGCAGACGTACAAAACACATACGGTTGTAAGAGCATCTGCATGCCCCCAGCATGTGCTAGTGCTACTTTGCGTATCATGAAGCACATAACAAATACGGGAAGCAGACAGTGGTCAATCCAATGGAATATCTGTCAGGTTGAATTTGTCCTTTCAACCCCCAGCATATGCTAGTGCTAGTTGTGTTTTTAAGACTAGCGCGAGGCAAATGCAAGGAGTCTCTTGGTATGATGTTTAGCAGCAAGGGCTAGTTGTCATTTACGAATGTTGGAATGCATCCTTCTCTGGCTGCCGTTAAGCTTGTGAGGCTTTCTTTTCGATTGTTTCCATTTTGACTTCATTCCCATATATAGCTGTTTTATGACAGGCAGGAGTCAAACATGCCAATCAGCATCATCTTTATGCCAACGAGTTACTGGAGCAAATCCTGACGAACTTGATTAAAACCTTGATTTTTCACTGATTGGTTGCTTTGTTCTCTGTAATTAGCTTCATTGGTGGCTCTTGTTAGCAGTGTTTTTTTTCTGGCATGACTTGAACTTGCCAAGGCAGCATTTACAGGTAGCAACCCTAAGCATTTGCTAGTGCTAGTGTAATAGGTTACAAGCACAAAACAAATACCAAGGGTTCCAATACTGTCGAGATTTAATGGCAGTTCACTCAGCACTCATTACCTTCTAGCTGTATTTTCTCTCATCATCCCCCAGCATTTGCTAGTGCTAGTTTGTCATTGTTTACAAGCACGTGGCTAATGATGAGGGGTGACAGAAGAACTGAATCCCTTCACAGCAGACGTACATAACACATACGGTTGAAAGAGCATCTGCATGCCCCCAGCATGTGCTAGTGCTACTTTGCGTATCATGAAGCACAAAACAAATGCGAGAAGCAGGCAGTGGTCAATCCAATGGAATATCTGTCAGGTTGAATTTGTCCTTTCAACCCCCAGCATATGCTAGTGCTAGTTGTGTTTTTAAGACTAGCGCGGGGCAAATGCAAGGAGTCTCTTGGTATGATGTTTAGCAGCAAGGGCTAGTTGTCATTTATGAATGTTGGAATGCATCCTTCTCTGGCTGCCGTTAAGCCTGTGAGGCTTTCTTTTGGATTGTTTTCATTTTGACTTCATTCCCATATATAGCTGTTTTATGACAGGCAGGAGTCAAACATGCCAATCAGCATCATCTTTATGCCAACGAGTTACTAGAGCAAATCCTGACGAACTTGATTAAAACCTTGATTTTTCACTGATTGGTTGCTTTGTTCTCTGTCAATAGCTTCATTAGTGGCTCTTGTTAGCATTGTTTTTTTCTGGCATGACTTGAACTTGCCAAGGCAGCATTTACAGGTAGCAACCCTTAGCATTTGCTAGTGCTAGTGTTATAGGTTACAAGCACAAAACAAATACCAAGGGTTCCAATACTGTCGAGATTTAATGGCAGTTCACTCAGCACTCATTACCTTCTAGCTGTATTTTCTCTCATCATCCCCCAGCATTTGCTAGTGCTAGTTTGTCATTGTTTACAAGCACGTGGCTAATGATGAGGGGTGACAGAAGAACTGAATCCCTTCATAGCAGACGTACATAACACATACGGTTGAAAGAGCATCTGCATGCCCCCAGCATGTGCTAGTGCTACTTTGCGTATTATGAAGCACAAAACAAATGCGGGAAGCAGGCAGTGGTCAATCCAATGAAATATCTGTCAGGTTGAATTTGTCCTTTCAACCCCCAGCATATGCTAGTGCTAGTTGTGTTTTAAAGACTAGCGCGAGGCAAATGCAAGGAGTCTCTTGGTATGATGTTTAGCAGCAAGGGCTAGTTGTCATTTACGAATGTTGGAATGCATCCTTCTCTAGCTGCCGTTAAGCCTGTGAGGCTTTCTTTTTAATTGTTTTCATTTTGACTTCATTCCCATATATAGCTGTTTTATGACAGGCAGGAGTCAAACATGCCAATCAGCATCATCTTTATGCCAACGAGTTACTAGAGCAAATCCTGACGAACTTGATTAAAACCTTGATTTTTCACTGATTGGTTGCTTTGTTCTCTGTCATTAGCTTCATTAGTGGCTCTTGTTAGCAGTGCTTTTTTCTGGCATGACTTGAACTTGCCAAGGCAGCATTTACAGGTAGCAACCCTAAGCATTTGCTAGTGCTAGTGTAATAGGTTACAAGCACAAAACAAATACCAAGGGTTCCAATACTGTCGAGATTTAATGGCAGTTCACTCAGCACTCATTACCTTCTAGCTGTATTTTCTCTCATCATCCCCCAGCATTTGCTAGTGCTAGTTTGTCATTGTTTACAAGCACGTGGCTAATGATGAGGGGTGACAAAAGAACTGAATCCCTTCATAGCAGACGTACATAACACATACGGTTGAAAGAGCATCTGCATGCCCCCAGCATGTGCTAGTGCTACTTTGCGTATCATGAAGCACAAAACAAATGCGGGAAGCAGGCAGTGGTCAATCCAATGAAATATCTGTCAGGTTGAATTTGTCCTTTCAACCCCCAGCATATGCTAGTGCTAGTTGTGTTTTTAAGACTAGCGCGAGGCAAATGCAAGGAATCTCTTGGTATGATGTTTAGCAGCAAGGGCTAGTTGTCATTTACGAATGTTGGAATGCATCCTTCTCTGGCTGCCGTTAAGCCTGTGAGGCTTTCCTTTTGATTGTTTTCATTTTGACTTCATTCCCATATATAGCTGTTTTATGACAGGCAGGAGTCAAACATGCCAATCAGCATCATCTTTATGCCAACGAGTTACTAGAGCAAATCCTGACGAACTTGATTAAAACCTTGATTTTTCACTGATTGGTTGCTTTGTTCTCTGTCATTAGCTTCATTAGTGGCTCTTGTTAGCAGTGTTTTTTTCTGGCATGACTTGAACTTGCCAAGGCAGCATTTACAGGTAGCAACCCTAAGCATTTGCTAGTGCTAGTGTAATAGGTTACAAGCACAAAACAAATACCAAGGGTTCCAATACTGTCGAGATTTAATGGCAGTTCACTCAGCACTCATTACCTTCTAGCTGTATTTTCTCTCATCATCCCCCAGCATTTGCTAGTGCTAGTTGGTCATTGTTTACAAGCACGTGGCTAATGATGAGGGGTGTCAGAAGAACTGACTCCCTTTATAACAGACGTGCATAACACATACGGTTGTAAGAGCATCTGTATGCCCCCAGCATGTGCTAGTGCTACTTTGCGTATCATTAAGCACAAAAAAAATGCGGGAAGCAAGCAGTGGTCAATCCAATGAAATATCTGTCAGGTTGAATTTGTCCGTTCAACCCCCAGCATATGCTAGTGCTAGTTGTGTTTTTAAGACTAGCGCGAGGCAAATGCAAGGAGTCTCTTGGTATGATGTTTAGCAGCAAGGGCTAGTTGTCATTTATGAATGTTGGAATTTATCCTTCTCTGGCTGCCGTTAAGCCCGTAAGGCTTGCTTTTGGATTGTTTTCATTTTGACTTCATTCCCATATATAGCTGTTTTATGACAGGCAGGAGTCAAACATGTTAATCAGCATCATCTTTATGCCAACGAGTTACTAGAGCAAATCCTGACGAACTTGATTAAAACCTTGATTTTTCACTGATTGGTTGCTTTGTTCTCTGTCATTAGCTTCATTAGTGGCTCTTGTTAGCAGTGTTTTTTTCTGGCATGACTTGAACTTGCCAAGGCAGCATTTACAGGTAGCAACCCTAAGCATTTGCTAGTGCTAGTGTAATATGTTACAAGCACAAAACAAATACCAAGGGTTCCAATACTGTCGAGATTTAATGGCAGTTCACTCAGCACTCATTACCTTCTAGCTGTATTTTCTCTCATCATCCCCCAGCATTTGCTAGTGCTAGTTTGTCATTGTTTACAAGCACGTGGCTAATGATGAGGGGTGACAGAAGAACTGAATCCCTTCATAGCAGACGTACATAACACATACGGTTGTAAGAGCATCTGCATGCCCCCAGCATGTGCTAGTGCTACTTTGCGTATCATGAAGCACAAAACAAATGCGGGAAGCAGGCAGTGGTCAATCCAATGAAATATCTGTCAAGTTGAATATATCCTTTCAACCCCTAGCATATGCTAGTGCTAGTTGTGTTTTTAAGACTAGCGCGAGGCAAATGCAAGGAGTCTCTTGGTATGATGTTTAGCAGCAAGGGCTAGTTGTCATTTACGAATGTTGGAATGCATCCTTCTCTGGCTGCCGTTAAGCCTGTGAGGCTTTCTTTTGGATTGTTTTCATTTTGACTTCTTTTCCATATATAGCTGTTTTATGACAGGCAGGAGTCAAACATGCCAATCAGCATCATCTTTATGCCAACGAGTTACTAGAGCAAATCCTGACGAACTTGATTAAAACCTTGATTTTTCACTGATTGGTTGCTTTGTTCTCTGTCATTAGCTTCATTGGTGGCTCTTGTTAGCAGTGTTTTTATCTGGCATGACTTGAACTTGCCAAGGCAGCATTTACAGGTAGCAACCCTAAGCATTTGCTAGTGCTAGTGTAATAGGTTACAAGCACAAAACAAATACCAAGGAATCCAATACTGTCGAGATTTAGTGGCAGTTCACTCAGCACTCATTACCTTCTAGCTGTATTTTCTCTCATCATCCCCCAGCATTTGCTAGTGCTAGTTTGCCATCGTATAGCACGTGGCTAATGATGAGGGGTGACAGAAGAACTGCATAATCTTTATGCCAACGAGTTACTAGAGCAAATCCTGACGAACTTGATTAAAACCTTTATTTTTTTACTGATTGGTTGCTTTGTTCTCTGTCATTAGCTTCATTGGTGGCTCTTGTTAGCAGTGTTTTTTTCTGGCATGACTTGAACTTGCCAAGGCAGCATTTACAGGTAGCAACCCTAAGCATTTGCTAGTGCTAGTGTAATAGGTTACAAGCACAAAACAAATACCAAGGGTTCCAATACTGTCGAGATTTAATGGCAGTTCACTCAGCACTCATTACCTTCTAGCTGTATTTTCTCTCATCATCCCCCAGCATTTGCTAGTGCTAGTTTGCCATCGTATAGCACGTGGCTAATGATGAGGGGTGACAGAAGAACTGAATCCCTTCATAGCAGACGTACATAACACATACGGTTGAAAGAGCATCTGCATGCCCCCAGCATGTGCTAGTGCTACTTTGCGTATCATGAAGCACAAAACAAATGCGGGAAGCAGGCACGGGCAATCCAATGAAATATCTGTCAGGTTGAATTTGTCCTTTCAACCCCCAGCATATGCTAGTGCTAGTTGTGTTTTTAAGACTAGCGCGAGGCAAATGCAAGGAGTCTTTTGGTATGATGTTTAGCAGCAAGGGCTAGTTGTCATTTACGAATGTTGGAATGCATCCTTCTCTGGCTGCCGTTGAGCCTGTGAGGCTTTCTTTTGGATTCTTTTCATTTTGAATTCATTCCCATATATAGCTTTTTTATGACAGGCAGGAGTCAAACATGCCAATCAGCATCATCTTTATGCCAACGAGTTACTAGAGCAAATCCTGACGAACTTGATTAAAACCTTGATTTTTCACTGATTGGTTGCTTTGTTCTCTGTCATTAGCTTCATTAGTTGCTCTTGTTAGCAGTGTTTATTCTGGCATGACTTGAACTTGCCAAGGCAGCATTTACAGGTAGCAACCCTAAGCATTTGCTAGTGCTAGTGTAATAGGTTACAAGCACACAAAACAAATACCAAGGGTTCCAATACTGTCGAGATTTAGTGGCAGTTCACTCAGCACTCATTACCTTCTAGCTGTATTTTCTCTCATCATCCCCCAGCATTTGCTAGTGCTAGTTTGTCATTGTTTACAAGCACGTGGCTAATGATGAGGGGTGACAGAAGAACTGAATCCCTTCATAGCAGACGTACATAACACATACGGTTGTAAGAGCATCTGCATGCCCCCAGCATGTGCTAGTGCTACTTTGCGTATCATGAAGCACAAAACAAATGCGGGAAGCAGGCAGTGGTCAATCCAATGAAATATCTGTCAGGTTGAATTTGTCCTTTCAACCCCCAGCATATGCTAGTGCTAGTTGTGTTTTTAAGACTAGCGCGAGGCAAATGCAAGGAGTCTCTTGGTATGATGTTTAGCAGCAAGGGCTAGTTGTCATTTACGAATGTTGGAATGCATCCTTCTCTGGCTGCCGTTAAGCCCGTAAGGCTTGCTTTTTGATTGTTTTCATTTTGACTTCATTCCCATATATAGCTGTTTTATGACAGGCAGGAGTCAAACATGCTAATCAGCATCATCTTTATGCCAACGAGTTACTAGAGCAAATCCAGACGAAATTGATTAAAACCTTGATTTTTCACTGATTGGTTGCTTTGTTCTCTGTCATTAGCTTCATTGGTGGCTCTTGTTAGCAGTGTATTTTTCTGGCATGACTTGAACTTGCCAAGGCAGCATTTACAGGTAGCAACCCTAAGCATTTGCTAGTGCTAGTGTAATAGTTACAAGCACAAAACAAATACCAAGGGTTCCAATACTGTCGAGATTTAATGGCAGTTCACTCAGCACTCATTACCTTCTAGCTGTATTTTCTCTCATCATCCCCCAGCATTTGCTAGTGCTAGTTTGTCATTGTTTACAAGCACGTGGCTAATGATGAGGGGTGACAGAAGAACTGACTCCCTTTATAACAGACGTACATAACACATACGGTTGTAAGAGCATCTGCATGCCCCAAGCATGTGCTAGTGCTACATTGCGTATCATGAAGCACAAAACAAATGCGGGAAGCAGGCAGTGGTCAATCCAATGAAATATCTGTCAGGTTGAATTTGTCCTTTCAACCCCCAGCATATGCTAGTGCTAGTTGTGTTTTTAAGACTAGCGCGAGGCAAATGCAAGGAGTCTCTTGGTATGATGTTTAGCAGCAAGGGCTAGTTATCATTTATGAATGTTAGAATTCATCCTTCTCTGACTGCCGTTAAGCCCGTGAGGCTTTCTTTTTGATTGTTTTTATTTTGACTTCATTCCCATATATAGCTTTTTTATGACAGGCAGGAGTCAAACATGCCAATCAGCATCATCTTTATGCCAACGAGTTACTAGAGCAAATCCTGACGAAATTGATTAAAACCTTGATTTTTCACTGATTGGTTGCTTTGTTCTCTGTCATTAGCTTCATTAGTGGCTCTTGTTAGCAGTGTATTTTTCTGGCATGACTTGAACTTGCCAAGGCAGCATTTACATGTTGCAACCCTAAGCATTTGCTAGTGCTAGTGTAATAGGTTACAAGCACAAAACAAATACCAAGGGTTCCAATACTGTCGAGATTTAATGGCAGTTCACTCAGCACTCATTACCTTCTAGCTGTATTTTCTCTCATCATCCCCCAGCATTTGCTAGTGCTAGTTTGCCATTGTTTACAAGCACGTGGCTAATGATGAGGGGTGACAGAAGAACTGACTCCCTTTATAACAGACGTACATAACACATACGGTTGTAAGAGCATCTGCATGCCCCCAGCATGTGCTAGTGCTACTTTGCGTATCATGAAGCACAAAACAAATGCGGGAAGCAGGCAGTGGTCAATCCAATGAAATATCTGTCAGGTTGAATTTGTCCTTTCAACCCCCAGCATATGCTAGTGCTAGTTGTGTTTTTAAGACTAGCGCGAGGCAAATGCAAGGAGTCTCTTGGTATGATGTTTAGCAACAATGGCTAGTTGTCATTTATGAATGTTGGAATTCATCCTTCTCTGGCTGCCGTTAAGCCCGTGAGGCTTGCTTTTTGATTGTTTTCCTTTTGACTTCATTCCCATATATAGCTTTTTTATGACAGGCAGGAGTCAAACATGCCAATCAGCATCATCTTTATGCCAACGAGTTACTAGAGCAAATCCTGACGAAATTGATTAAAACCTTGATTTTTCACTGATTGGTTGCTTTGTTCTCTGTCATTAGCTTCATTAGTGGCTTTTATTAGCAGTGTTTCTTTCTGGCATGACTTGAACTTGCCAAGGCAGCATTTACAGGTTGCAACCCTAAGCATTTGCTAGTGCTAGTGTAATAGGTTACAAGCACAAAACAAATACCAAGGGTTCCAATACTGTCGAGATTTAATGGCAGTTCACTCAGCACTCATTACCTTCTAGCTGTATTTTCTCTCATCATCCCCCAGCATTTGCTAGTGCTAGTTTGCCATTGTTTACAAGCACGTGGCTAATGATGAGGGGTGACAGAAGAACTGACTCCCTTTATAACAGACGTACATAACACATACGGTTGTAAGAGCATCTGCATGCCCCCAGCATGTGCTAGTGCTACATTGCGTATCATGAAGCACAAAACAAATGCGGGAAGCAGGCAGTGGTCAATCCAATGAAATATCTGTCAGGTTGAATTTGTCCTTTCAACCCCCAGCATATGCTAGTGCTAGTTGTGTTTTTAAGACTAGCGCGAGGCAAATGCAAGGAGTCTCTTGGTATGATGTTTAGCAGCAATGGCTATTTGTCATTTATGAATGTTGGAATGCATCCTTCTCTGGCTGCCGTTAAGCCCGTGAGGCTTGCTTTTGGGTTGTTTTCATTTTGACTTCATTCCCATATATAGCTGTTTTATGACAGGCAAAAGTCAAACATGCTAATCAGCATCATCTTTATGCCAACGAGTTACTAGAGCAAATCCTGACGAAATTGATTAAAACCTTGATTTTTCACTGATTGGTTGCTTTGTTCTCTGTCATTAGCTTCATTAGTGGCTTTTGTTAGCAGTGTTTCTTTCTGGCATGACTTGAACTTGCCAAGGCAGCATTTACAGGATGCAACCCTAAGCATTTGCTAGTGCTAGTGTAATAGGTTACAAGCACAAAACAAATACCAAGGGTTCCAATACTGTCGAGATTTAATGGCAGTTCACTCAGCACTCATTACCTTCTAGCTGTATTTTCTCTCATCATCCCCCAGCATTTGCTAGTGCTAGTTTGTCATTGTTTACAAGCACGTGGCTAATGATGAGGGGTGACAGAAGAACTGACTCCCTTTATAACAGACGTACATAACACATACGGTTGTAAGAGCATCTGCATGCCCCCAGCATGTGCTAGTGCTACTTTGCGTATCATGAAGCACAAAACAAATGCGGGAAGCAGGCAGTGGTCAATCCAATGAAATATCTGTCAGGTTGAATTTGTCCTTTCAACCCCCAGCATATGCTAGTGCTAGTTGTGTTTTTAAGACTAGCGCGAGGCAAATGCAAGGAGTCTCTTGGTATGATGTTTAGCAGCAACGGCTAGTTGTCATTTATGAATGTTGGAATTCATCCTTCTCTGGCTGCCGTTAAGTCCGTGAGGCTTGCTTTTTGATTGTTTTCATTTTGACTTCATTCCCATATATAGCTGTTTTATGACAGGCAGGAGTCAAACATGCTAATCAGCATCATCTTTATGCCAACGAGTTACTAGAGCAAATCCAGACGAAATTGATTAAAACTTTGATTTTTCACTGATTGGTTGCTTTGTTCTCTGTCATTAGCTTCATTGGTGGCTCTTGTTAGCAGTGTATTTTTCTGGCATGACTTGAACTTGCCAAGGCAGCATTTACAGGTAGCAACCCTAAGCATTTGCTAGTGCTAGTGTAATAGTTACAAGCACAAAACAAATACCAAGGGTTCCAATACTGTCGAGATTTAATGGCAGTTCACTCAGCACTCATTACCTTCTAGCTGTATTTTTTTTCATCATCCCCCAGCATTTGCTAGTGCTAGTTTGCCATTGTTTACAAGCACGTGGCTAATGATGAGGGGTGACAGAAGAACTGACTCCCTTTATAACAGACGTACATAACACATACGTTTGTAAGAGCATCTGCATGCCCCCAGCATGTGCTAGTGCTACTTTGCATATCATGAAGCACAAAACAAATGCGGGAAGCAGGCAGTGGTCAATCCAATGAAATATCTGTCAGGTTGAATTTGTCCTTTCAACCCCCAGCATATGCTAGTGCTAGTTGTGTTTTTAAGACTAGCGCGAGGCAAATGCAAGGAGTCTCTTGGTATGATGTTTAGCAGCAATGGCTAGTTGTCATTTATGAATGTTGGAATTCATCCTTCTCTGGCTGCCGTTAAGCCCGTGAGGCTTTCTTTTGGATTCTTTTCATTTTGACTTCATTCCCATATATAGCTGTTTTATGACAGGCAGGAGTCAAACATGCCAATCAGCATCATCTTTATGCCAACGAGTTACTAGAGCAAATCCTGACGAACGTGATTAAAACCTTGATTTTTCACAGATTGGTTGCTTTGTTCTCTGTCATTAGCTTCATTGGTGGCTCTTGTTAGCAGTGTTTTTTCTGGCATGACTTGAACTTGCCAAGGCAGCATTTACAGGTAGCAACCCTAAACATTTGCTAGTGCTAGTGTAATAGGTTACAAGCACAAAACAAATACCAAGGGTTCCAATACTGTCGAGATTTAATGGCAGTTCACTCAGCACTCATTACCTTCTAGCTGTATTTTCTCTCATCATCCCCCAGCATTTGTTAGTGCTAGTTTGTCATTGTTTACAAGCACGTGGCTAATGATGAGGGGTGACAGAAGAACTGAATCCCTTCATAGCAGACGTACATAACACATACGGTTGAAAGAGCATCTGCATGCCCCCAGCATGTGCTAGTGCTACTTTGCGTATCATGAAGCACAAAACAAATGCGGGAAGCAGACAGTAGTCAATCCAATGAAATATCTGTCAGGTTGAATTTGTCCTTTCAACCCCCAGCATATGCTAGTGCTAATTGTGTTTTTAAGACTAGCGCAAGGCAAATGCAAGGAGTCTCTTGGTATGATGTTTAGCAGCAACGGCTAGTTGTCATTTATGAATGTTGGAATTCATCCTTCTCTGGCTGCCGTTAAGTCCGTGAGGCTTGCTTTTTGATTGTTTTCATTTTGACTTCATTCCCATATATAGCTGTTTTATGACAGGCAGGAGTCAAACATGCTAATCAGCATCATCTTTATGCCAACGAGTTACTAGAGCAAATCCAGACGAAATTGATTAAAACTTTGATTTTTCACTGATTGGTTGCTTTGTTCTCTGTCATTAGCTTCATTGGTGGCTCTTGTTAGCAGTGTATTTTTCTGGCATGACTTGAACTTGCCAAGGCAGCATTTACAGGTAGCAACCCTAAGCATTTGCTAGTGCTAGTGTAATAGTTACAAGCACAAAACAAATACCAAGGGTTCCAATACTGTCGAGATTTAATGGCAGTTCACTCAGCACTCATTACCTTCTAGCTGTATTTTCTTTCATCATCCCCCAGCATTTGCTAGTGCTAGTTTGCCATTGTTTACAAGCACGTGGCTAATGATGAGGGGTGACAGAAGAACTGACTCCCTTTATAACAGACGTACATAACACATACGTTTGTAAGAGCATCTGCATGCCCCCAGCATGTGCTAGTGCTACTTTGCATATCATGAAGCACAAAACAAATGCGGGAAGCAGGCAGTGGTCAATCCAATGAAATATCTGTCAGGTTGAATTTGTCCTTTCAACCCCCAGCATATGCTAGTGCTAGTTGTGTTTTTAAGACTAGCGCGAGGCAAATGCAAGGAGTCTCTTGGTATGATGTTTAGCAGCAATGGCTAGTTGTCATTTATGAATGTTGGAATTCATCCTTCTCTGGCTGCCGTTAAGCCTGTGAGGCTTTCTTTTGGATTCTTTTCATTTTGACTTCATTCCCATATATAGCTGTTTTATGACAGGCAGGAGTCAAACATGCCAATCAGCATCATCTTTATGCCAACGAGTTACTAGAGCAAATCCTGACGAACTTGATTAAAACCTTGATTTTTCACTGATTGGTTGCTTTGTTCTCTTTAATTAGTTTCATTGGTGGCTCTTGTTAGCAGTGTTTTTTTCTGGCATGACTTGAACTTGCCAAGGCAGCTTTCACAGGTAGCAACCCTAAGCATTTGCTAGTGCTAGTGTAATAGGTTACAAGCACAAAACAAATACCAAGGGTTCCAATACTGTCGAGATTGAGTGGCAGTTCACTCAGCACTCATTACCTTCTAGCTGTATTTTCTCTCATCATCCCCCAGCATTTGCTAGTGCTAGTTTGTCATTGTTTACCAGCACGTGGCTAATGATGAGGGGTGACAGAAGAACTGAATCCCTTCATAGCAGACGTACATAACACATACGGTTGAAAGAGCATCTGCATGCCCCCAGCATGTGCTAGTGCTACTTTGAGTATCATGAAGCACAAAACAAATGCGGGAAGCAGGCAGTGGTCAATCCAATGAAATATCTGTCAGGTTGAATTTGTCCTTTCAACCCCCAGCATATGCTAGTGCTAGTTGTGTTTTTAAGACTAGCGCGAGGCAAATGCAAGGAGTCTCTTGGTATGATGTTTAGCAGCAAGGACTAGTTGTCATTTACGAATGTTGGAATGCATCCTTCTCTGGCTGCCGTTAAGCCTGTGAGGCTTTCTTTTTGATTGTTTTCATTTTGACTTCATTCCCATATATAGCTGTTTTATGACAGGCAGGAGTCAAACATGCCAATCAGCATCATCTTTATGCCAACGAGTTACTAGAGCAAATCCTGACGAACTTGATTAAAACCTTGATTTTTCACTGATTGGTTGCTTTGTTCTCTTTAATTAGCTTCATTGGTGGCTCTTGTTAGCAGTGTTTTTTTCTGGCATGACTTGAACTTGCAAATGCAGCATTTACAGGTAGCAACCCTAAGCATTTGCTTGTGCTAGTGTAATAGGTTACAAGCACAAAACAAATACCAAGGGTTCCAATACTGTCGAGATTGAGTGGCAGTTCACTCAGCACTCATTACCTTCTAGCTGTATTTTCTCTCATCATCCCCCAGCATTTGCTAGTGCTAGTTTGTCATTGTTTACCAGCACGTGGCTAATGATGAGGGGTGACAGAAGAACTGAATCCCTTCATAGCAGACGTACATAACACATACGGTTGAAAGAGCATCTGCATGCCCCCAGCATGTGCTAGTGCTACTTTGAGTATCATGAAGCACAAAACAAATGCGGGAAGCAGGCAGTGGTCAATCCAATGAAATATCTGTCAGGTTGAATTTGTCCTTTCAACCCCCAGCATATGCTAGTGCTAGTTGTGTTTTTAAGACTAGCGCGAGCCAAATGCAAGAAGTCTCTTGGTATGATGTTTAGCAGCAAGGGCTAGTTGTCATTTACGAATGTTGGAATGCATCCTTCTCTGGCTGCCGTTAAGCCTGTGAGGCTTTCTTTTTGATTGTTTTCATTTTGACTTCATTCCCATATATAGCTGTTTTATGACAGGCAGGAGTCAAACATGCCAATCAGCATCATCTTTATGCCAACGAGTTACTAGAGCAAATCCTGACGAACTTGATTAAAACCTTGATTTTTTACTGATTGGTTGCTTTGTTCTCTTTAATTAGCTTCATTGGTGGCTCTTGTTAGCAGTGTTTTTTTCTGGCATGACTTGAACTTGCCAAGCCAGCATTTACAGGTAGCAACAATAAGCATTTGCTAGTGCTAGTGTAATAGGTTACAAGCACAAAACAAATACCAAGGGTTCCAATACTGTCGAGATTTAATGGCAGTTCACTCAGCACTCATTACCTTCTAGCTGTATTTTCTCTCATCATCCCCCAGCATTTGTTAGTGCTAGTTTGTCATTGTTTACCAGCACGTGGCTAATGATGAGGGGTGACAGAAGAACTGAATCCCTTCATAGCAGACGTACATAACACATACGGTTGAAAGAGCATCTGCATGCCCCCAGCATGTGCTAGTGCTACTTTGAGTATCATGAAGCACAAAACAAATGCGGGAAGCAGGCAGTGGTCAATCCAATGAAATATCTGTCAGGTTGAATTTGTCCTTTCAACCCCCAGCATATGCTAGTGCTAGTTGTGTTTTTAAGACTAGCGCGAGGCAAATGCAAGAAGTCTCTTGGTATGATGTTTAGCAGCAAGGGCTAGTTGTCATTTACGAATGTTGGAATGCATCCTTCTCTGGCTGCCGTTAAGCCTGTGAGGCTTTCTTTTTTATTCTTTTCATTTTGACTTCATTCCCATATATAGCTGTTTTATGACAGGCAGGAGTCAAACATGCCAATCAGCATCATCTTTATGCCAACAATTTACTAGAGCAAATCCTGACGAACTTGATTAAAACCTTGATTTTTCACTGATTGGTTGCTTTGTTTTCTATAATTACCTTCATTGGTTGCTCTTGTTAGCAGTGTTTTTTTCTGGCATGACTTGAACTTGCCAAGGCAGCATTTACAGGTAGCAACCCTAAGCATTTGCTAGTGCTAGTGTAATAGGTTACAAGCACAAAACAAATACCAAGGGTTCCAATACTGTCGAGATTTAATGGCAGTTCACTCAGCACTCATTACCTTCTAGCTGTATTTTCTCTCATCATCCCCCAGCATTTGCTAGTGCTAGTTTGTCATTGTTTACAAGCACGTGGCTAATGATGAGGGGTGACAGAAGAACTGAATCCCTTCATAGCAGACGTACATAACACATACGGTTGAAAGAGCATCTGCATGCCCCCAGCATGTGCTAGTGCTACTTTGCGTATCATGAAGCACAAAACAAATGCGGGAAGCAGACAGTGGTCAATCCAATGAAATATCTGTCAGGTTGAATTTGTCCTTTCAACACCCAGCATATGCTAGTGCTAGTTGTGTTTTTAAGACTAGCGCGAGGCAAATGCAAGGAGTCTCTTGGTATGATGTTTAGCAGCAAGGGCTACTTGTCATTTACGAATGTTGGAATGCATCCTTCTCTGGCTGCCGTTAAGCCTGTGAGGCTTTCTTTTGGATTGTTTTCATTTTGACTTCATTCCCATATATAGCTGTTTTATGACAGGCAGGAGTCAAACATGCCAATCAGCATCATCTTTATGCCAACGAGTTACTAGAGCAAATCCTGACGAACTTGATTAAAACCTTGATTTTTCACTGATTGGTTGCTTTGTTCTCTTTAATTAGCTTCATTGGTGGCTCTTGTTAGCAGTGTTTTTTTCTGGCATGACTTGAACTTGCAAATGCAGCATTTACAGGTAGCAACCCTAAGCATTTGCTAGTGCTAGTGTAATAGGTTACAAGCACAAAACAAATACCAAGGGTTCCAATACTGTCGAGATTGAGTGGCAGTTCACTCAGCACTCATTACCTTCTAGCTGTATTTTCTCTCATCATCCCCCAGCATTTGCTAGTGCTAGTTTGTCATTGTTTACAAGCACGTGGCTAATGATGAGGGGTGA
The DNA here is from genome assembly GCA_921293015.1 of Phorcus lineatus. Classification (NCBI taxonomy): domain Eukaryota; kingdom Metazoa; phylum Mollusca; class Gastropoda; order Trochida; family Trochidae; genus Phorcus; species Phorcus lineatus. Next base: position 23,108,087 of record OV121089.1, read on the forward strand.
CAGAAGAACTGAATCCCTTCATAGCAGACGTACATAACACATACGGTTGAAAGAGCATCTGCATGCCCCCAGCATGTGCTAGTGCTACTTTGAGTATCATGAAGCACAAAACAAATGCGGGAAGCAGGCAGTGGTCAATCCAATGAAATATCTGTCAGGTTGAATTTGTCCTTTCAACCCCCAGCATATGCTAGTGCTAGTTGTGTTTTTAAGACTAGCGCGAGGCAAATGCAAGAAGTCTCTTGGTATGATGTTTAGCAGCAAGGGCTAGTTGTCATTTACGAATGTTGGAATGCATCCTTCTCTGGCTGCCGTTAAGCCTGTGAGGCTTTCTTTTTTATTCTTTTCATTTTGACTTCATTCCCATATATAGCTGTTTTATGACAGGCAGGAGTCAAACATGCCAATCAGCATCATCTTTATGCCAACGAGTTACTAGAGCAAATCCTGACGAACTTGATTAAAACCTTGATTTTTCACTGATTGGTTGCTTTGTTTTCTATAATTAGCTTCATTGGTGGCTCTTGTTAGCAGTGTTTTTTTCTGGCATGACTTGAACTTGCCAAGGCAGCTTTAAAAGGTAGCAACCCTAAGCATTTGCTAGTGCTAGTGTAATAGGTTACAAGCACAAAACAAATACCAAGGGTTCCAATACTGTCGAGATTTAATGGCAGTTCACTCAGCACTCATTACCTTCTAGCTGTATTTTCTCTCATCATCCCCCAGCATTTGCTAGTGCTAGTTTGTCATTGTTTACAAGCACGTGGCTAATGATGAGGGGTGACAGAAGAACTGAATCCCTTCATAGCAGACGTACATAACACATACGGTTGAAAGAGCATCTGCATGCCCCCAGCATGTGCTAGTGCTACTTTGCGTATCATGAAGCACAAAACAAATGCGGGAAGCAGGCAGTGGTCAATCCAATGAAATATCTGTCAGGTTGAATTTGTCCTTTCAACCCCCAGCATATGCTAGTGCTAGTTGTGTTTTTAAGACTAGCGCGAGGCAAATGCAAGGAGTCTCTTGGTATGATGTTTAGCAGCAAGGGCTAGTTGTCATTTACGAATGTTGGAATGCATCCTTCTCTGGCTGCCGTTAAGCCTGTGAGGCTTTCTTTTGGATTCTTTTCATTTTGACTTCATTCCCATATATAGCTGTTTTATGACAGGCAGGAGTCAAACATGCCAATCAGCATCATCTTTATGCCAACGAGTTACTAGAGCAAATCCTGACGAACGTGATTAAAACCTTGATTTTTCACTGATTGGTTGCTTTGTTATCTTTAATTAGCTTCATTGGTGGCTCTTGTTAGCAGTGTTTTTTTCTGGCATGACTTGAACTTGCCAAGGCAGCATTTACAGGTAGCAACCCTAAGCATTTGCTAGTGCTAGTGTAATAGGTTACAAGAACAAAACAAATACCAAGGGTTCCAATACTGTCGAGATTGAGTGGCAGTTCACTCAGCACTCATTACCTTCTAGCTGTATTTTCTCTCATCATCCCCCAGCATTTGCTAGTGCTAGTTTGTCATTGTTTACAAGCACGTGGCTAATGATGAGGGGTGACAGAAGAACTGAATCCCTTCATAGCAGACGTACATAACACATACGGTTGAAAGAGCATCTGCATGCCCCCAGCATGTGCTAGTGCTACTTTGCGTATCATGAAGCACAAAACAAATGCGGGAAGCAGGCAGTGGTCAATCCAATGAAATATCTGTCAGGTTGAATTTGTCCTTTCAACCCCCAGCATATGCTAGTGCTAGTTGTGTTTTTAAGACTAGCGCGAGGCAAATGCAAGGAGTCTCTTGGTATGATGTTTAGCAGCAAGGACTAGTTGTCATTTACGAATGTTGGAATGCATCCTTCTCTGGCTGCCGTTAAGCCTGTGAGGCTTTCTTTTGGATTCTTTTCATTTTGACTTCATTCCCATATATAGCTGTTTTATGACAGGCAGGAGTCAAACATGCCAATCAGCATCATCTTTATGCCAACGAGTTACTAGAGCAAATCCTGACGAACGTGATTAAAACCTTGATTTTTCACAGATTGGTTGCTTTGTTCTCTGTCATTAGCTTCATTGGTGGCTCTTGTTAGCAGTGTTTTTTCTGGCATGACTTGAACTTGCCAAGGCAGCATTTACAGGTAGCAACCCTAAGCATTTGCTAGTGCTAGTGTAATAGGTTACAAGCACAAAACAAATACCAAGGGTTCCAATACTGTCGAGATTAAGTGGCAGTTCACTCAGCACTCATTACCTTCTAGCTGTATTTTCTCTCATCATCCCCCAGCATTTGCTAGTGCTAGTTTGTCATTGTTTACAAGCACGTGGCTAATGATGAGGGGTGACAGAAGAACTGAATCTTTTTGTAACAGACGTGCATAACACATACGGTTGTAAGAGCATCTGATGCCCCCAGCATGTGCTAGTGCTACTTTGCGTATCATGAAGCACAAAACAAATGCAGGATGCAGGCAGTGGTCAATCCAATGAAATATCTGTCAGGTTGAATTTGTCCTTTCAACCCCCAGCATATGCTAGTGCTAGTTGTGTTTTTAAGACTAGCGCGAGGCAAATGCAAGGAGTCTCTTGGTATAATGTTTAGCAGCAAGGGCTAGTTGTCATTTACGAATGTTGGAATGCATCCTTCTCTGGCTGCCGTTAAGCCTGTGAGGCTTTCTTTTTGATTGTTTTCATTTTGACTTCATTCCCATATATAGCTGTTTTATGACAGGCAGGAGTCAAACATGCCAATCAGCATCATCTTTATGCCAACAATTTACTAGAGCAAATCCTGACGAACTTGATTAAAACCTTGATTTTTCACTGATTGGTTGCTTTGTTTTCTATAATTACCTTCATTGGTTGCTCTTGTTAGCAGTGTTTTTTTCTGGCATGACTTGAACTTGCCAAGGCAGCATTTACAGGTAGCAACCCTAAGCATTTGCTAGTGCTAGTGTAATAGGTTACAAGCACAAAACAAATACCAAGGGTTCCAATACTGTCGAGATTTAATGGCAGTTCACTCAGCACTCATTACCTTCTAGCTGTATTTTCTCTCATCATCCCCCAGCATTTGCTAGTGCTAGTTTGTCATTGTTTACAAGCACGTGGCTAATGATGAGGGGTGACAGAAGAACTGAATCCCTTCATAGCAGACGTACATAACACATACGGTTGAAAGAGCATCTGCATGCCCCCAGCATGTGCTAGTGCTACTTTGCGTATCATGAAGCACAAAACAAATGCGGGAAGCAGACAGTGGTCAATCCAATGAAATATCTGTCAGGTTGAATTTGTCCTTTCAACACCCAGCATATGCTAGTGCTAGTTGTGTTTTTAAGACTAGCGCGAGGCAAATGCAAGGAGTCTCTTGGTATGATGTTTAGCAGCAAGGGCTACTTGTCATTTACGAATGTTGGAATGCATCCTTCTCTGGCTGCCGTTAAGCCTGTGAGGCTTTCTTTTGGATTGTTTTCATTTTGACTTCATTCCCATATATAGCTGTTTTATGACAGGCAGGAGTCAAACATGCCAATCAGCATCATCTTTATGCCAACGAGTTACTAGAGCAAATCCTGACGAACTTGATTAAAACCTTGATTTTTCACTGATTGGTTGCTTTGTTCTCTTTAATTAGCTTCATTGGTGGCTCTTGTTAGCAGTGTTTTTTTCTGGCATGACTTGAACTTGCAAATGCAGCATTTACAGGTAGCAACCCTAAGCATTTGCTAGTGCTAGTGTAATAGGTTACAAGCACAAAACAAATACCAAGGGTTCCAATACTGTCGAGATTGAGTGGCAGTTCACTCAGCACTCATTACCTTCTAGCTGTATTTTCTCTCATCATCCCCCAGCATTTGCTAGTGCTAGTTTGTCATTGTTTACAAGCACGTGGCTAATGATGAGGGGTGACAGAAGAACTGAATCCCTTCATAGCAGACGTACATAACACATACGGTTGAAAGAGCATCTGCATGCCCCCAGCATGTGCTAGTGCTACTTTGAGTATCATGAAGCACAAAACAAATGCGGGAAGCAGGCAGTGGTCAATCCAATGAAATATCTGTCAGGTTGAATTTGTCCTTTCAACCCCCAGCATATGCTAGTGCTAGTTGTGTTTTTAAGACTAGCGCGAGGCAAATGCAAGAAGTCTCTTGGTATGATGTTTAGCAGCAAGGGCTAGTTGTCATTTACGAATGTTGGAATGCATCCTTCTCTGGCTGCCGTTAAGCCTGTGAGGCTTTCTTTTTTATTCTTTTCATTTTGACTTCATTCCCATATATAGCTGTTTTATGACAGGCAGGAGTCAAACATGCCAATCAGCATCATCTTTATGCCAACGAGTTACTAGAGCAAATCCTGACGAACTTGATTAAAACCTTGATTTTTCACTGATTGGTTGCTTTGTTTTCTATAATTAGCTTCATTGGTGGCTCTTGTTAGCAGTGTTTTTTTCTGGCATGACTTGAACTTGCCAAGGCAGCTTTAAAAGGTAGCAACCCTAAGCATTTGCTAGTGCTAGTGTAATAGGTTACAAGCACAAAACAAATACCAAGGGTTCCAATACTGTCGAGATTTAATGGCAGTTCACTCAGCACTCATTACCTTCTAGCTGTATTTTCTCTCATCATCCCCCAGCATTTGCTAGTGCTAGTTTGTCATTGTTTACAAGCACGTGGCTAATGATGAGGGGTGACAGAAGAACTGAATCCCTTCATAGCAGACGTACATAACACATACGGTTGAAAGAGCATCTGCATGCCCCCAGCATGTGCTAGTGCTACTTTGCGTATCATGAAGCACAAAACAAATGCGGGAAGCAGGCAGTGGTCAATCCAATGAAATATCTGTCAGGTTGAATTTGTCCTTTCAACCCCCAGCATATGCTAGTGCTAGTTGTGTTTTTAAGACTAGCGCGAGGCAAATGCAAGGAGTCTCTTGGTATGATGTTTAGCAGCAAGGACTAGTTGTCATTTACGAATGTTGGAATGCATCCTTCTCTGGCTGCCGTTAAGCCTGTGAGGCTTTCTTTTGGATTCTTTTCATTTTGACTTCATTCCCATATATAGCTGTTTTATGACAGGCAGGAGTCAAACATGCCAATCAGCATCATCTTTATGCCAACGAGTTACTAGAGCAAATCCTGACGAACGTGATTAAAACCTTGATTTTTCACAGATTGGTTGCTTTGTTCTCTGTCATTAGCTTCATTGGTGGCTCTTGTTAGCAGTGTTTTTTCTGGCATGACTTGAACTTGCCAAGGCAGCATTTACAGGTAGCAACCCTAAGCATTTGCTAGTGCTAGTGTAATAGGTTACAAGCACAAAACAAATACCAAGGGTTCCAATACTGTCGAGATTAAGTGGCAGTTCACTCAGCACTCATTACCTTCTAGCTGTATTTTCTCTCATCATCCCCCAGCATTTGCTAGTGCTAGTTTGTCATTGTTTACAAGCACGTGGCTAATGATGAGGGGTGACAGAAGAACTGAATCTTTTTGTAACAGACGTGCATAACACATACGGTTGTAAGAGCATCTGATGCCCCCAGCATGTGCTAGTGCTACTTTGCGTATCATGAAGCACAAAACAAATGCAGGATGCAGGCAGTGGTCAATCCAATGAAATATCTGTCAGGTTGAATTTGTCCTTTCAACCCCCAGCATATGCTAGTGCTAGTTGTGTTTTTAAGACTAGCGCGAGGCAAATGCAAGGAGTCTCTTGGTATAATGTTTAGCAGCAAGGGCTAGTTGTCATTTACGAATGTTGGAATGCATCCTTCTCTGGCTGCCGTTAAGCCTGTGAGGCTTTCTTTTTGATTGTTTTCATTTTGACTTCATTCCCATATATAGCTGTTTTATGACAGGCAGGAGTCAAACATGCCAATCAGCATCATCTTTATGCCAACAATTTACTAGAGCAAATCCTGACGAACTTGATTAAAACCTTGATTTTTCACTGATTGGTTGCTTTGTTTTCTATAATTAGCTTCATTGGTGGCTCTTGTTAGCAGTGTTTTTTTCTGGCATGACTTGAACTTGCCAAGGCAGCATTTACAGGTAGCAACCCTAAGCATTTGCTAGTGCTAGTGTAATAGGTTACAAGCACAAAACAAATACCAAGGGTTCCAATACTGTCGAGATTTAATGGCAGTTCACTCAGCACTCATTACCTTCTAGCTGTATTTTCTCTCATCATCCCCCAGCATTTGCTAGTGCTAGTTTGTCATTGTTTACAAGCACGTGGCTAATGATGAGGGGTGACAGAAGAACTGAATCCCTTCATAGCAGACGTACATAACACATACGGTTGAAAGAGCATCTGCATGCCCCCAGCATGTGCTAGTGCTACTTTGCGTATCATGAAGCACAAAACAAATGCGGGAAGCAGACAGTGGTCAATCCAATGAAATATCTGTCAGGTTGAATTTGTCCTTTCAACACCCAGCATATGCTAGTGCTAGTTGTGTTTTTAAGACTAGCGCGAGGCAAATGCAAGGAGTCTCTTGGTATGATGTTTAGCAGCAAGGGCTAGTTGTCATTTACGAATGTTGGAATGCATCCTTCTCTGGCTGCCGTTAAGCCTGTGAGGCTTTCTTTTGGATTCTTTTCATTTTGACTTCATTCCCATATATAGCTGTTTTATGACAGGCAGGAGTCAAACATGCCAATCAGCATCATCTTTATGCCAACGAGTTACTAGAGCAAATCCTGACGAACGTGATTAAAACCTTGATTTTTCACAGATTGGTTGCTTTGTTCTGTCATTAGCTTCATTGGTGGCTCTTGTTAGCAGTGTTTTTTCTGGCATGACTTGAACTTGCCAAGGCAGCATTTACAGGTAGCAACCCTAAACATTTGCTAGTGCTAGTGTAATAGGTTACAAGCACAAAACAAATACCAAGGGTTCCAATACTGTCGAGATTTAATGGCAGTTCACTCAGCACTCATTACCTTCTAGCTGTATTTTCTCTCATCATCCCCCAGCATTTGCTAGTGCTAGTTTGTCATTGTTTACAAGCACGTGGCTAATGATGAGGGGTGACAGAAGAACTGAATCCCTTCATAGCAGACGTACATAACACATACGGTTGAAAGAGCATCTGCATGCCCCCAGCATGTGCTAGTGCTACTTTGCGTATCATGAAGCACAAAACAAATGCGGGAAGCAGACAGTGGTCAATCCAATGAAATATCTGTCAGGTTGAATTTGTCCTTTCAACCCCCAGCATATGCTAGTGCTAATTGTGTTTTTAAGACTAGCGCGAGGCAAATGCAAGGGGTCTCTTGGTATGATGTTTAGCAGCAAGGGCTAGTTGTCATTTACGAATGTTGGAATGCATCCTTCTCTGGCTGCCGTTAAGCCTGTGAGGCTTTCTTTTGGATTGTTTTCATTTTGACTTCATTCCCATATATAGCTGTTTTATGACAGGCAGGAGTCAAAGATGCCAATCAGCATCATCTTTATGCCAACGAGTTACTAGAGCAAATCCTGACGAACTTGATTAAAACCTTGATTTTTCACTGATTGGTTGCTTTGTTCTCTGTCATTAGCTTCATTGGTGTCTCTTGTTAGCAGTGTTTTTTTCTGGCATGACTTGAACTTGCCAAGGCAGCATTTACAGGTAGCAACCCTAAGCATTTGCTAGTGCTAGTGTAATAGGTTACAAGCACAAAACAAATACCAAGGGTTCCAATACTGTCGAGATTTAATGGCAGTTCACTCAGCACTCATTACCTTCTAGCTGTAGTTTCTCTCATCATCCCCCAGCATTTGCTAGTGCTAGTTTGTCATTGTTTACAAGCACGTGGCTAATGATGAGGGGTGACAGAAGAACTGAATCCCTTCATAGCAGACGTACATAACATATACGGTTGAAAGAGCATCTGCATGCCCCCAGCATGTGCTAGTGCTACTTTGCGTATCATGAAGCACAAAACAAATGCGGGAAGCAGGCAGTGGTCAATCCAATGAAATATCTGTCAGGTTGAATTTGTCCTTTCAACCCCCAGCATATGCTAGTGCTAATTGTGTTTTTAAGACTAGCGCGAGGCAAATGCAAGGGGTCTCTTGGTATGATGTTTAGCAGCAAGGGCTAGTTGTCATTTACGAATGTTGGAATGCATCCTTCTCTGGCTGCCGTTAAGCCTGTGAGGCTTTCTTTTGGATTGTTTTCATTTTGACTTCATTCCCATATATAGCTGTTTTATGACAGGCAGGAGTCAAAGATGCCAATCAGCATCATCTTTATGCCAACGAGTTACTAGAGCAAATCCTGACGAACTTGATTAAAACCTTGATTTTTCACTGATTGGTTGCTTTGTTCTCTGTCATTAGCTTCATTGGTGTCTCTTGTTAGCAGTGTTTTTTTCTGGCATGACTTGAACTTGCCAAGGCAGCATTTACAGGTAGCAACCCTAAGCATTTGCTAGTGCTAGTGTAATAGGTTACAAGCACAAAACAAATACCAAGGGTTCCAATACTGTCGAGATTTAATGGCAGTTCACTCAGCACTCATTACCTTCTAGCTGTAGTTTCTCTCATCATCCCCCAGCATTTGCTAGTGCTAGTTTGTCATTGTTTACAAGCACGTGGCTAATGATGAGGGGTGACAGAAGAACTGAATCCCTTCATAGCAGACGTACATAACATATACGGTTGAAAGAGCATCTGCATGCCCCCAGCATGTGCTAGTGCTACTTTGCGTATCATGAAGCACAAAACAAATGCGGGAAGCAGGCAGTGGTCAATCCAATGAAATATCTGTCAGGTTGAATTTGTCCTTTCAACCCCCAGCATATGCTAGTGCTAGTTGTGTTTTTAAGACTAGCGCGAGGCAAATGCAAGGAGTCTCTTGGTATGATGTTTAGCAGCAAGGACTAGTTGTCATTTACGAATGTTGGAATGCATCCTTCTCTGGCTGCCGTTAAGCCTGTGAGGCTTTCTTTTGGATTCTTTTCATTTTGACTTCATTCCCATATATAGCTGTTTTATGACAGGCAGGAGTCAAACATGCCAATCAGCATCATCTTTATGCCAACGAGTTACTAGAGCAAATCCTGACGAACGTGATTAAAACCTTGATTTTTCACAGATTGGTTGCTTTGTTCTCTGTCATTAGCTTCATTGGTGGCTCTTGTTAGCAGTGTTTTTTCTGGCATGACTTGAACTTGCCAAGGCAGCATTTACAGGTAGCAACCCTAAGCATTTGCTAGTGCTAGTGTAATAGGTTACAAGCACAAAACAAATACCAAGGGTTCCAATACTGTCGAGATTTAGTTGCAGTTCACTCAGCACTCATTACCTTCTAGCTGTATTTTCTCTCATCATCCCCCAGCATTTGCTAGTGCTAGTTTGTCATTGTTTACAAGCACGTGGCTAATAATGAGGGGTGACAGAAGAACTGAATCCCTTCATAGCAGACGTACATAACACATACGGTTGAAAGAGCATCTGCATGCCCCCAGCATGTGCTAGTGCTACTTTGAGTATCATGAAGCACAAAACAAATGCGGGAAGCAGGCAGTGGTCAATCCAATGAAATATCTGTCAGGTTGAATTTGTCCTTTCAACCCCCAGCATATGCTAGTGCTAGTTGTGTTTTTAAGACTAGCGCGAGGCAAATGCAAGGAGTCTCTTGGTATGATGTTTAGCAGCAAGGGCTAGTTGTCATTTACGAATGTTGGAATGCATCCTTCTCTGGCTGCCGTTAAGCTTGTGAGGCTTTCTTTTGGATTGTTTTCATTTTGACTTCATTCCCATATATAGCTGTTTTATGACAGGCAGGAGTCAAACATGCCAATCAGCATCATCTTTATGCCAACGAGTTACTAGAGCAAATCCTGACGAACTTGATTAAAACCTTGATTTTTCACTGATTGGTTGCTTTGTTTTCTATAATTAGCTTCATTGGTGGCTCTTGTTAGCAGTGTTTTTTTCTGGCATGATTTGAACTTGCCAAAGCAGCATTTACAGGTAGCAACCCTAAGCATTTGCTAGTGCTAGTGTAATAGGTTACAAGCACAAAACAAATACCAAGGGTTCCAATACTGTCGAGATTTAATGGCAGTTCAATCAGCACTCATTACCTTCTAGCTGTATTTTCTCTCATCATCCCCCAGCATTTGCTAGTGCTAGTTTGTCATTGTTTACAAGGACGTGGCTAATGATGAGGGGTGACAGAAGAACTGAATCCCTTCATAGCAGACGTACATAACACATACGGTTGAAAGAGCATCTGCATGCCCCCAGCTTGTGCTAGTGCTACTTTGCGTATCATGAAGCACAAAACAAATGCGGGAAGCAAACAGTGGTCATTCCAATGAAATATCTGTCAGGTTGAATTTGTTTTTTCAACCCCCAGCATATGCTAGTGCTAGTTGTGTTTTTAAGACTAGCGCGAGGCAAATGCAAGGAGTCTCTTGGTATGATGTTTAGCAGCAAGGGCTAGTTTTCATTTACGAATGTTGGAATGCATCCTTCTCTGGCTGCCGTTAAGCCTGTGAGGCTTTCTTTTGGATTCTTTTCATTTTGACTTCATTCCCATATATAGCTGTTTTATGACAGGCAGGAGTCAAACATGCCAATCAGCATCATCTTTATGCCAACGAGTTACTAGAGCAAATCCTGACGAACTTGATTAAAACCTTGATTTTTCACTGATTGGTTGCTTTGTTTTCTATAATTAGCTTCATTGGTGGCTCTTGTTAGCAGTGTTTTTTTCTGGCATGACTTGAACTTGCCAAAGCAGCATTTACAGGTAGCAACCCTAAGCATTTGCTAGTGCTAGTGTAATAGGTTACAAGCACAAAACAAATACCAAGGGTTCCAATACTGTCGAGATTTAATGGCAGTTCACTCAGCACTCATTACCTTCTAGCTGTATTTTCTCTCATCATCCCCCAGCATTTGCTAGTGCTAGTTTGTCATTGTTTACAAGCACGTGGCTAATGATGAGGGGTGACAGAAGAACTGAATCCCTTCATAGCAGACGTACATAACACATACGGTTGAAAGAGCATCTGCATGCCCCCAGCATGTGCTAGTGCTACTTTGCGTATCATGAAGCACAAAACAAATGCGGGAAGCAGACAGTGGTCAATCCAATGAAATATCTGTCAGGTTGAATTTGTCCTTTCAACCCCCAGCATATGCCAGTGCTAGTTGTGTTTTTAAGACTAGCGCGAGGCAAATGCAAGGAGTCTCTTGGTATGATGTTTAGCAGCAAGGGCTAGTTGTCATTTACGAATGTTGGAATGCATCCTTCTCTGGCTGCCGTTAAACCTGTGAGGCTCTCTTTTTGATTGTTTTCATTTTGACTTCATTCCCATATATAGCTGTTTTATGACAGGCAGGAGTCAAACATGCCAATCAGCATCATCTTTATGCCAACGAGTTACTAGAGCAAATCCTGACGAACTTGATTAAAACCTTGATTTTTCACTGATTGGTTGCTTTGTTCTCTTTAATTAGCTTCATTGGTGGCTCTTGTTAGCAGTGTTTTTTTCTGGCATGACTTGAACTTGCAAAGGCAGCATTTACAGGTAGCAACCCTAAGCATTTGCTAGTGCTAGTGTAATAGGTTACAAGCACAAAACAAATACCAAGGGTTCCAATACTGTCGAGATTGAGTGGCAGTTCACTCAGCGCTCATTACCTTCTAGCTGTATTTTCTCTCATCATCCCCCAGCATTTGCTAGTGCTAGTTTGTCATTGTTTACAAGCACGTGGCTAATAATGAGGGGTGACAGAAGAACTGAATCCCTTCATAGCAGACGTACATAACACATACGGTTGAAAGAGCATCTGCATGCCCCCAGCATGTGCTAGTGCTACTTTGAGTATCATGAAGCACAAAACAAATGCGGGAAGCAGGCAGTGGTCAATCCAATGAAATATCTGTCAGGTTGAATTTGTCCTTTCAACCCCCAGCATATGCTAGTGCTAGTTGTGTTTTTAAGACTAGCGCGAGGCAAATGCAAGGAGTCTCTTGGTATGATGTTTAGCAGCAAGGGCTAGTTGTCATTTACGAATGTTGGAATGCATCCTTCTCTGGCTGCCGTTAAGCTTGTGAGGCTTTCTTTTGGATTGTTTTCATTTTGACTTCATTCCCATATATAGCTGTTTTATGACAGGCAGGAGTCAAACATGCCAATCAGCATCATCTTTATGCCAACGAGTTACTAGAGCAAATCCTGACGAACTTGATTAAAACCTTGATTTTTCACTGATTGGTTGCTTTGTTTTCTATAATTAGCTTCATTGGTGGCTCTTGTTAGCAGTGTTTTTTTCTGGCATGATTTGAACTTGCCAAAGCAGCATTTACAGGTAGCAACCCTAAGCATTTGCTAGTGCTAGTGTAATAGGTTACAAGCACAAAACAAATACCAAGGGTTCCAATACTGTCGAGATTTAATGGCAGTTCACTCAGCACTCATTACCTTCTAGCTGTATTTTCTCTCATCATCCCCCAGCATTTGCTAGTGCTAGTTTGTCATTGTTTACAAGCACGTGGCTAATGATGAGGGGTGACAGAAGAACTGAATCCCTTCATAGCAGACGTACATAACACATACGGTTGAAAGAGCATCTGCATGCCCCCAGCATGTGCTAGTGCTACTTTGAGTATCATGAAGCTTAAAACAAATGCGGGAAGCAGGCAGTGGTCAATCCAATGAAATATCTGTCAGGTTGAATTTGTCCTTTCAACCCCCAGCATATGCTAGTGCTAGTTGTGTTTTTAAGACTAGCGCGAGGCAAATGCAAGGAGTCTCTTGGTATGATGTTTAGCAGCAAGGGCTAGTTGTCATTTACGAATGTTGGAATGCATCCTTCTCTGGCTGCCGTTAAGCCTGTGAGGCTTTCTTTTGGATTGTTTTCATTTTGACTTCATTCCCATATATAGCTGTTTCATGACAGGCAGGAGTCAAACATGCCAATCAGCATCATCTTTATGCCAACGAGTTACTAGAGCAAATCCTGACGAACTTGATTAAAACCTTGATTTTTCACTGATTGGTTGCTTTGTTCTCTTTAATTAGCTTCATTGGTGGCTCTTGTTAGCAGTGTTTTTTTCTGGCATGACTTGAACTTGCAAAGGCAGCATTTACAGGTAGCAACCCTAAGCATTTGCTAGTGCTAGTGTAATAGGTTACAAGCACAAAACAAATACCAAGGGTTCCAATACTGTCGAGATTTAATGGCAGTTCACTCAGCACTCATTACCTTCTAGCTGTATTTTCTCTCATCATCCCCCAGCATTTGCTAGTGCTAGTTTGTCATTGTTTACAAGCACGTGGCTAATGATGAGGGGTGACAGAAGAACTGAATCCCTTCATAGCAGACGTACATAACACATACGGTTGAAAGAGCATCTGCATGCCCCCAGCATGTGCTAGTGCTACTTTGCGTATCATGAAGCACAAAACAAATGCGGGAAGCAGGCAGTGGTCAATCCAATGAAATATCTGTCAGGTTGAATTTGTCCTTTCAACCCCCAGCATATGCTAGTGCTAGTTGTGTTTTTAAGACTAGCGCGAGGCAAATGCAAGGAGTCTCTTGGTATGATGTTTAGCAGCAAGGGCTAGTTGTCATTTACGAATGTTGGAATGCATCTTTCTCTGGCTGCCGTTAAGCCTGTGAGGCTTGCTTTTGGATTGTTTTCATTTTGACTTCATTCCCATATATAGCTGTTTTATGACAGGCAGGAGTCAAACATGCCAATCAGCATCATCTTTATGCCAACGAGTTACTAGAGCAAATCCTGACGAACTTGATTAAAACCTTGATTTTTCACTGATTGGTTGCTTTGTTCTCTTTAATTAGCTTCATTGGTGGCTCTTGTTAGCAGTGTTTTTTTCTGGCATGACTTGAACTTGCAAAGGCAGCATTTACAGGTAGCAACCCTAAGCATTTGCTAGTGCTAGTGTAATAGGTTACAAGCACAAAACAAATACCAAGGGTTCCAATACTGTCGAGATTGAGTGGCAGTTCACTCAGCGCTCATTACCTTCTAGCTGTATTTTCTCTCATCATCCCCCAGCATTTGCTAGTGCTAGTTTGTCATTGTTTACAAGCACGTGGCTAATAATGAGGGGTGACAGAAGAACTGAATCCCTTCATAGCAGACGTACATAACACATACGGTTGAAAGAGCATCTGCATGCCCCCAGCATGTGCTAGTGCTACTTTGAGTATCATGAAGCACAAAACAAATGCGGGAAGCAGGCAGTGGTCAATCCAATGAAATATCTGTCAGGTTGAATTTGTCCTTTCAACCCCCAGCATATGCTAGTGCTAGTTGTGTTTTTAAGACTAGCGCGAGGCAAATGCAAGGAGTCTCTTGGTATGATGTTTAGCAGCAAGGGCTAGTTGTCATTTACGAATGTTGGAATGCATCCTTCTCTGGCTGCCGTTAAGCTTGTGAGGCTTTCTTTTGGATTGTTTTCATTTTGACTTCATTCCCATATATAGCTGTTTTATGACAGGCAGGAGTCAAACATGCCAATCAGCATCATCTTTATGCCAACGAGTTACTAGAGCAAATCCTGACGAACTTGATTAAAACCTTGATTTTTCACTGATTGGTTGCTTTGTTTTCTATAATTAGCTTCATTGGTGGCTCTTGTTAGCAGTGTTTTTTTCTGGCATGATTTGAACTTGCCAAAGCAGCATTTACAGGTAGCAACCCTAAGCATTTGCTAGTGCTAGTGTAATAGGTTACAAGCACAAAACAAATACCAAGGGTTCCAATACTGTCGAGATTTAATGGCAGTTCACTCAGCACTCATTACCTTCTAGCTGTATTTTCTCTCATCATCCCCCAGCATTTGCTAGTGCTAGTTTGTCATTGTTTACAAGCACGTGGCTAATGATGAGGGGTGACAGAAGAACTGAATCCCTTCATAGCAGACGTACATAACACATACGGTTGAAAGAGCATCTGCATGCCCCCAGCATGTGCTAGTGCTACTTTGAGTATCATGAAGCTTAAAACAAATGCGGGAAGCAGGCAGTGGTCAATCCAATGAAATATCTGTCAGGTTGAATTTGTCCTTTCAACCCCCAGCATATGCTAGTGCTAGTTGTGTTTTTAAGACTAGCGCGAGGCAAATGCAAGGAGTCTCTTGGTATGATGTTTAGCAGCAAGGGCTAGTTGTCATTTACGAATGTTGGAATGCATCCTTCTCTGGCTGCCGTTAAGCCTGTGAGGCTTTCTTTTGGATTGTTTTCATTTTGACTTCATTCCCATATATAGCTGTTTCATGACAGGCAGGAGTCAAACATGCCAATCAGCATCATCTTTATGCCAACGAGTTACTAGAGCAAATCCTGACGAACTTGATTAAAACCTTGATTTTTCACTGATTGGTTGCTTTGTTTTCTATAATTAGCTTCATTGGTGGCTCTTGTTAGCAGTGTTTTTTTCTGGCATGATTTGAACTTGCCAAAGCAGCATTTACAGGTAGCAACCCTAAGCATTTGCTAGTGCTAGTGTAATAGGTTACAAGCACAAAACAAATACCAAGGGTTCCAATACTGTCGAGATTTAATGGCAGTTCACTCAGCACTCATTACCTTCTAGCTGTATTTTCTCTCATCATCCCCCAGCATTTGCTAGTGCTAGTTTGTCATTGTTTACAAGCACGTGGCTAATGATGAGGGGTGACAGAAGAACTGAATCCCTTCATAGCAGACGTACATAACACATACGGTTGAAAGAGCATCTGCATGCCCCCAGCATGTGCTAGTGCTACTTTGAGTATCATGAAGCTTAAAACAAATGCGGGAAGCAGGCAGTGGTCAATCCAATGAAATATCTGTCAGGTTGAATTTGTCCTTTCAACCCCCAGCATATGCTAGTGCTAGTTGTGTTTTTAAGACTAGCGCGAGGCAAATGCAAGGAGTCTCTTGGTATGATGTTTAGCAGCAAGGGCTAGTTGTCATTTACGAATGTTGGAATGCATCCTTCTCTGGCTGCCGTTAAGCCTGTGAGGCTTTCTTTTGGATTGTTTTCATTTTGACTTCATTCCCATATATAGCTGTTTCATGACAGGCAGGAGTCAAACATGCCAATCAGCATCATCTTTATGCCAACGAGTTACTAGAGCAAATCCTGACGAACTTGATTAAAACCTTGATTTTTCACTGATTGGTTGCTTTGTTCTCTTTAATTAGCTTCATTGGTGGCTCTTGTTAGCAGTGTTTTTTTCTGGCATGACTTGAACTTGCAAAGGCAGCATTTACAGGTAGCAACCCTAAGCATTTGCTAGTGCTAGTGTAATAGGTTACAAGCACAAAACAAATACCAAGGGTTCCAATACTGTCGAGATTTAATGGCAGTTCACTCAGCACTCATTACCTTCTAGCTGTATTTTCTCTCATCATCCCCCAGCATTTGCTAGTGCTAGTTTGTCATTGTTTACAAGCACGTGGCTAATGATGAGGGGTGACAGAAGAACTGAATCCCTTCATAGCAGACGTACATAACACATACGGTTGAAAGAGCATCTGCATGCCCCCAGCATGTGCTAGTGCTACTTTGCGTATCATGAAGCACAAAACAAATGCGGGAAGCAGGCAGTGGTCAATCCAATGAAATATCTGTCAGGTTGAATTTGTCCTTTCAACCCCCAGCATATGCTAGTGCTAGTTGTGTTTTTAAGACTAGCGCGAGGCAAATGCAAGGAGTCTCTTGGTATGATGTTTAGCAGCAAGGGCTAGTTGTCATTTACGAATGTTGGAATGCATCTTTCTCTGGCTGCCGTTAAGCCTGTGAGGCTTGCTTTTGGATTGTTTTCATTTTGACTTCATTCCCATATATAGCTGTTTTATGACAGGCAGGAGTCAAACATGCCAATCAGCATCATCTTTATGCCAACAATTTACTAGAGCAAATCCTGACGAACTTGATTAAAACCTTGATTTTTCACTGATTGGTTGCTTTGTTCTCTTTAATTAGCTTCATTGGTGGCTCTTGTTAGCAGTGTTTTTTTCTGGCATGACTTGAACTTGCAAAGGCAGCATTTACAGGTAGCAACCCTAAGCATTTGCTAGTGCTAGTGTAATAGGTTACAAGCACAAAACAAATACCAAGGGTTCCAATACTGTCGAGATTGAGTGGCAGTTCACTCAGCACTCATTACCTTCTAGCTGTATTTTCTCTCATCATCCCCCAGCATTTGCTAGTGCTAGTTTGTCATTGTTTACAAGCACGTGGCTAATGATGAGGGGTGACAGAAGAACTGAATCCCTTCATAGCAGACGTACATAACACATACGGTTGAAAGAGCATCTGCATGCCCCCAGCATGTGCTAGTGCTACTTTGAGTATCATGAAGCACAAAACAAATGCGGGAAGCAGGCAGTGGTCAATCCAATGAAATATCTTTCAGGTTGAATTTGTCCTTTCAACCCCCAGCATATGCTAGTGCTAGTTGTGTTTTTAAGACTAGCGCGAGGCAAATGCAAGGAGTCTCTTGGTATGATGTTTAGCAGCAAGGGCTAGTTGTCATTTACGAATGTTGGAATGCATCCTTCTCTGGCTGCCGTTAAGCCTGTGAGGCTTGCTTTTGGATTGTTTTCATTTTGACTTCATTCCCATATATAGCTGTTTTATGACAGGCAGGAGTCAAACATGCCAATCAGCATCATCTTTATGCCAACAATTTACTAGAGCAAATCCTGACGAACTTGATTAAAACCTTGATTTTTCACTGATTGGTTGCTTTGTTCTCTTTAATTAGCTTCATTGGTGGCTCTTGTTAGCAGTGTTTTTTTCTGGCATGACTTGAACTTGCAAAGGCAGCATTTACAGGTAGCAACCCTAAGCATTTGCTAGTGCTAGTGTAATAGGTTACAAGCACAAAACAAATACCAAGGGTTCCAATACTGTCGAGATTTAATGGCAGTTCACTCAGCACTCATTACCTTCTAGCTGTATTTTCTCTCATCATCCCCCAGCATTTGCTAGTGCTAGTTTGTCATTGTTTACAAGCACGTGGCTAATGATGAGGGGTGACAGAAGAACTGAATCCCTTCATAGCAGACGTACATAACACATACGGTTGAAAGAGCATCTGCATGCCCCCAGCATGTGCTAGTGCTACTTTGCGTATCATGAAGCACAAAACAAATGCGGGAAGCAGGCAGTGGTCAATCCAATGAAATATCTGTCAGGTTGAATTTGTCCTTTCAACCCCCAGCATATGCTAGTGCTAGTTGTGTTTTTAAGACTAGCGCGAGGCAAATGCAAGGAGTCTCTTGGTATGATGTTTAGCAGCAAGGGCTAGTTGTCATTTACGAATGTTGGAATGCATCCTTCTCTGGCTGCCGTTAAGCCTGTGAGGCTTTCTTTTGGATTGTTTACATTTTGACTTCATTCCCATATATAGCTGTTTTATGACAGGCAGGAGTCAAACATGCCAATCAGCATCATCTTTATGCCAACGAGTTACTAGAGCAAATCCTGACGAACTTGATTAAAACCTTGATTTTTCACTGATTGGTTGCTTTGTTTTCTATAATTAGCTTCATTGGTGGCTCTTGTTAGCAGTGTTTTTTTCTGGCATGACTTGAACTTGCCAAAGCAGCATTTACAGGTAGCAACCCTAAGCATTTGCTAGTGCTAGTGTAATAGGTTACAAGCACAAAACAAATACCAAGGGTTCCAATACTGTCGAGATTTAATGGCAGTTCACTCAGCACTCATTACCTTCTAGCTGTATTTTCTCTCATCATCCCCCAGCATTTGCTAGTGCTAGTTTGTCATTGTTTACAAGCACGTGGCTAATGATGAGGGGTGACAGAAGAACTGAATCCCTTCATAGCAGACGTACATAACACATACGGTTGAAAGAGCATCTGCATGCCCCCAGCATGTGCTAGTGCTACTTTGCGTATCATGAAGCACAAAACAAATGCGGGAAGCAGACAGTGGTCAATCCAATGAAATATCTGTCAGGTTGAATTTGTCCTTTCAACCCCCAGCATATGCTAGTGCTAATTGTGTTTTTAAGACTAGCGCGAGGCAAATGCAAGGGGTCTCTTGGTATGATGTTTAGCAGCAAGGACTAGTTGTCATTTACGAATGTTGGAATGCATCCTTCTCTGGCTGCCGTTAAGCCTGTGAGGCTTTCTTTTGGATTCTTTTCATTTTGACTTCATTCCCATATATAGCTGTTTTATGACAGGCAGGAGTCAAACATGCCAATCAGCATCATCTTTATGCCAACGAGTTACTAGAGCAAATCCTGACGAACTTGATTAAAACCTTGATTTTTCACTGATTGGTTGCTTTGTTCTCTGTAATTAGCTTCATTGGTGGCTCTTGTTAGCAGTGTTTTTTTCTGGCATGACTTGAACTTGCAAAGGCAGCATTTACAGGTAGCAACCCTAAGCATTTGCTAGTGCTAGTGTAATAGGTTACAAGCACAAAACAAATACCAAGGGTTCCAATACTGTCGAGATTTAATGGCAGTTCAATCAGCACTCATTACCTTCTAGCTGTATTTTCTCTCATCATCCCCCAGCATTTGCTAGTGCTAGTTTGTCATTGTTTACAAGGACGTGGCTAATGATGAGGGGTGACAGAAGAACTGAATCCCTTCATAGCAGACGTACATAACACATACGGTTGAAAGAGCATCTGCATGCCCCCAGCTTGTGCTAGTGCTACTTTGCGTATCATGAAGCACAAAACAAATGCGGGAAGCAAACAGTGGTCATTCCAATGAAATATCTGTCAGGTTGAATTTGTCCTTTCAACCCCCAGCATATGCTAGTGCTAGTTGTGTTTTTAAGACTAGCGCGAGGCAAATGCAAGGAGTCTCTTGGTATGATGTTTAGCAGCAAGGGCTAGTTTTCATTTACGAATGTTGGAATGCATCCTTCTCTGGCTGCCGTTAAGCCTGTGAGGCTTTCTTTTGGATTCTTTTCATTTTGACTTCATTCCCATATATAGCTGTTTTATGACAGGCAGGAGTCAAACATGCCAATCAGCATCATCTTTATGCCAACGAGTTACTAGAGCAAATCCTGACGAACTTGATTAAAACCTTGATTTTTCACTGATTGGTTGCTTTGTTTTCTATAATTAGCTTCATTGGTGGCTCTTGTTAGCAGTGTTTTTTTCTGGCATGACTTGAACTTGCCAAAGCAGCATTTACAGGTAGCAACCCTAAGCATTTGCTAGTGCTAGTGTAATAGGTTACAAGCACAAAACAAATACCAAGGGTTCCAATACTGTCGAGATTTAATGGCAGTTCACTCAGCACTCATTACCTTCTAGCTGTATTTTCTCTCATCATCCCCCAGCATTTGCTAGTGCTAGTTTGTCATTGTTTACAAGCACGTGGCTAATGATGAGGGGTGACAGAAGAACTGAATCCCTTCATAGCAGACGTACATAACACATACGGTTGAAAGAGCATCTGCATGCCCCCAGCATGTGCTAGTGCTACTTTGCGTATCATGAAGCACAAAACAAATGCGGGAAGCAGACAGTGGTCAATCCAATGAAATATCTGTCAGGTTGAATTTGTCCTTTCAACCCCCAGCATATGCCAGTGCTAGTTGTGTTTTTAAGACTAGCGCGAGGCAAATGCAAGGAGTCTCTTGGTATGATGTTTAGCAGCAAGGGCTAGTTGTCATTTACGAATGTTGGAATGCATCCTTCTCTGGCTGCCGTTAAACCTGTGAGGCTCTCTTTTTGATTGTTTTCATTTTGACTTCATTCCCATATATAGCTGTTTTATGACAGGCAGGAGTCAAACATGCCAATCAGCATCATCTTTATGCCAACGAGTTACTAGAGCAAATCCTGACGAACTTGATTAAAACCTTGATTTTTCACTGATTGGTTGCTTTGTTCTCTTTAATTAGCTTCATTGGTGGCTCTTGTTAGCAGTGTTTTTTTCTGGCATGACTTGAACTTGCAAAGGCAGCATTTACAGGTAGCAACCCTAAGCATTTGCTAGTGCTAGTGTAATAGGTTACAAGCACAAAACAAATACCAAGGGTTCCAATACTGTCGAGATTGAGTGGCAGTTCACTCAGCGCTCATTACCTTCTAGCTGTATTTTCTCTCATCATCCCCCAGCATTTGCTAGTGCTAGTTTGTCATTGTTTACAAGCACGTGGCTAATGATGAGGGGTGACAGAAGAACTGAATCCCTTCATAGCAGACGTACATAACACATACGGTTGAAAGAGCATCTGCATGCCCCCAGCATGTGCTAGTGCTACTTTGAGTATCATGAAGCACAAAACAAATGCGGGAAGCAGGCAGTGGTCAATCCAATGAAATATCTGTCAGGTTGAATTTGTCCTTTCAACCCCCAGCATATGCTAGTGCTAGTTGTGTTTTTAAGACTAGCGCGAGGCAAATGCAAGGAGTCTCTTGGTATGATGTTTAGCAGCAAGGGCTAGTTGTCATTTACGAATGTTGGAATGCATCCTTCTCTGGCTGCCGTTAAGCTTGTGAGGCTTTCTTTTGGATTGTTTTCATTTTGACTTCATTCCCATATATAGCTGTTTTATGACAGGCAGGAGTCAAACATGCCAATCAGCATCATCTTTATGCCAACGAGTTACTAGAGCAAATCCTGACGAACTTGATTAAAACCTTGATTTTTCACTGATTGGTTGCTTTGTTTTCTATAATTAGCTTCATTGGTGGCTCTTGTTAGCAGTGTTTTTTTCTGGCATGATTTGAACTTGCCAAAGCAGCATTTACAGGTAGCAACCCTAAGCATTTGCTAGTGCTAGTGTAATAGGTTACAAGCACAAAACAAATACCAAGGGTTCCAATACTGTCGAGATTTAATGGCAGTTCACTCAGCACTCATTACCTTCTAGCTGTATTTTCTCTCATCATCCCCCAGCATTTGCTAGTGCTAGTTTGTCATTGTTTACAAGCACGTGGCTAATGATGAGGGGTGACAGAAGAACTGAATCCCTTCATAGCAGACGTACATAACACATACGGTTGAAAGAGCATCTGCATGCCCCCAGCATGTGCTAGTGCTACTTTGAGTATCATGAAGCTTAAAACAAATGCGGGAAGCAGGCAGTGGTCAATCCAATGAAATATCTGTCAGGTTGAATTTGTCCTTTCAACCCCCAGCATATGCTAGTGCTAGTTGTGTTTTTAAGACTAGCGCGAGGCAAATGCAAGGAGTCTCTTGGTATGATGTTTAGCAGCAAGGGCTAGTTGTCATTTACGAATGTTGGAATGCATCCTTCTCTGGCTGCCGTTAAGCCTGTGAGGCTTTCTTTTGGATTGTTTTCATTTTGACTTCATTCCCATATATAGCTGTTTCATGACAGGCAGGAGTCAAACATGCCAATCAGCATCATCTTTATGCCAACGAGTTACTAGAGCAAATCCTGACGAACTTGATTAAAACCTTGATTTTTCACTGATTGGTTGCTTTGTTTTCTATAATTACCTTTATTGGTGGCTCTTGTTAGCAGTGTTTTTTTCTGGCATGACTTGAACTTGCCAAGGCAGCATTTACAGGTAGCAACCCTAAGCATTTGCCAGTGCTAGAGTAATAGGTTACAAGCACAAAACAAATACCAAGGGTTCCAATACTGTCGAGATTTAATGTCAGTTCACTCAGCACTCATTACCTTCTAGCTGTATTTTCTCTCATCATCCCCCAGCATTTGCTAGTGCTAGTTTGTCATTGTTTACAAGCACGTGGCTAATGATGAGGGGTGACAGAAGAACTGAATCCCTTCATAGCAGACGTACATAACACATACGGTTGAAAGAGCATCTGCATGCCCCCAGCATGTGCTAGTGCTACTTTGAGTATCATGAAGCACAAAACAAATGCGGGAAGCAGGCAGTGGTCAATCCAATGAAATATCTGTCAGGTTGAATTTGTCCTTTCAACCCCCAGCATATGCTAGTGCTAGTTGTGTTTTTAAGACTAGCGCGAGGCAAATGCAAGGAGTCTCTTGGTATGATGTTTAGCAGCAAGGGCTAGTTGTCATTTACGAATGTTGGAATGCATCCTTCTCTGGCTGCCGTTAAGCTTGTGAGGCTTTCTTTTGGATTCTTTTCATTTTGACTTCATTCCCATATATAGCTGTTTTATGACAGGCAGGAGTCAAACATGCCAATCAGCATCATCTTTATGCCAACGAGTTACTAGAGCAAATCCTGACGAACTTGATTAAAACCTTGATTTTTCACTGATTGGTTGCTTTGTTTTCTATAATTAGCTTCATTGGTGGCTCTTGTTAGCAGTGTTTTTTTCTGGCATGATTTGAACTTGCCAAAGCAGCATTTACAGGTAGCAACCCTAAGCATTTGCTAGTGCTAGTGTAATAGGTTACAAGCACAAAACAAATACCAAGGGTTCCAATACTGTCGAGATTTAATGGCAGTTCACTCAGCACTCATTACCTTCTAGCTGTAGTTTCTCTCATCATCCCCCAGCATTTGCTAGTGCTAGTTTGTCATTGTTTACAAGCACGTGGCTAATGATGAGGGGTGACAGAAGAACTGAATCCCTTCATAGCAGACGTACATAACACATACGGTTGAAAGAGCATCTGCATGCCCCCAGCATGTGCTAGTGCTACTTTGAGTATCATGAAGCTTAAAACAAATGCGGGAAGCAGGCAGTGGTCAATCCAATGAAATATCTGTCAGGTTGAATTTGTCCTTTCAACCCCCAGCATATGCTAGTGCTAGTTGTGTTTTTAAGACTAGCGCAAGGCAAATGCAAGGAGTCTCTTGGTATGATGTTTAGCAGCAAGGGCTAGTTGTCATTTACGAATGTTGGAATGCATCCTTCTCTGGCTGCCGTTAAGCCTGTGAGGCTTTCTTTTTTATTCTTTTCATTTTGACTTCATTCCCATATATAGCTGTTTCATGACAGGCAGGAGTCAAACATGCCAATCAGCATCATCTTTATGCCAACGAGTTACTAGAGCAAATCCTGACGAACTTGATTAAAACCTTGATTTTTCACTGATTGGTTGCTTTGTTTTCTATAATTACCTTTATTGGTGGCTCTTGTTAGCAGTGTTTTTTTCTGGCATGACTTGAACTTGCCAAGGCAGCATTTACAGGTAGCAACCCTAAGCATTTGCCAGTGCTAGAGTAATAGGTTACAAGCACAAAACAAATACCAAGGGTTCCAATACTGTCGAGATTTAATGTCAGTTCACTCAGCACTCATTACCTTCTAGCTGTATTTTCTCTCATCATCCCCCAGCATTTGCTAGTGCTAGTTTGTCATTGTTTACAAGCACGTGGCTAATGATGAGGGGTGACAGAAGAACTGAATCCCTTCATAGCAGACGTACATAACACATACGGTTGAAAGAGCATCTGCATGCCCCCAGCATGTGCTAGTGCTACTTTGCGTATCATGAAGCACAAAACAAATGCGGGAAGCAGGCAGTGGTCAATCCAATGAAATATCTGTCAGGTTGAATTTGTCCTTTCAACCCCCAGCATATGCTAGTGCTAGTTGTGTTTTTAAGACTAGCGCGAGGCAAATGCAAGGAGTCTCTTGGTATGATGTTTAGCAGCAAGGGCTAGTTGTCATTTACGAATGTTGGAATGCATCCTTCTCTGGCTGCCGTTAAGCCTGTGAGGCTTTCTTTTGGATTGTTTTCATTTTGACTTCATTCCCATATATAGCTGTTTCATGACAGGCAGGAGTCAAACATGCCAATCAGCATCATCTTTATGCCAACGAGTTACTAGAGCAAATCCTGACGAACTTGATTAAAACCTTAATTTTTCACTGATTGGTTGCTTTGTTTTCTATAATTAGCTTTATTGGTGGCTCTTGTTAGCAGTGTTTTTTTCTGGCATGACTTGAACTTGCCAAGGCAGCATTTACAGGTAGCAACCCTAAGCATTTGCTAGTGCTAGTGTAATAGGTTACAAGCACAAAACAAATACCTAGGGTTCCAATACTGTCGAGATTAGGTGGCAGTTCACTCAGCACTCATTACCTTCTAGCTGTATTTTCTCTCATCATCCCCCAGCATTTGCTAGTGCTAGTTTGTCATTGTTTACAAGCACGTGGCTAATGATGAGGGGTGACAAAAGAACTGAATCCCTTCATAGCAGACGTACATAACACATACGGTTGTAAGAGCATCTGCATGCCCCCAGCATGTGCTAGTGCTACTTTGCGTATCATGAATCACAAAACAAATGCGGGAAGCAGGCAGTGGTCAATCCAATGAAATATCTGTCAGGTTGAATTTGTCCTTTCAACCCCCAGCATATGCTAGTGCTAGTTGTGTTTTTAAGACTAGCGCGAGGCAAATGCAAGGAGTCTCTTGGTATGATGTTTAGCAGCAAGGGCTAGTTGTCATTTACGAATGTTGGAATGCATCCTTCTCTGGCTGCCATTAAGCCTGTGAGGCTTTCTTTTGGATTCTTTTCATTTTGACTTCATTCCCATATATAGCTGTTTTATGACAGGCAGGAGTCAAACATGCCAATCAGCATCATCTTTATGCAAACGAGTTACTAGAGCAAATCCTGACGAACTTGATTAAAACCTTGATTTTTCACTGATTGGTTGCTTTGTTCTCTGTCATTAGCTTCATTGGTGGCTTTTGTTAGCAGTGTTTTTTTCTGGCATGACTTGAACTTGCCAAGGCAGCATTTACAGGTAGCAACCCTAAGCATTTGCTAGTGCTAGTGTAATAGGTTACAAGCACAAAACAAATACCAAGGGTTCCAATACTGTCGAGATTAGGTGGCAGTTCACTCAGCACTCATTACCTTCTAGCTGTATTTTCTCTCATCATCCCCCAGCATTTGCTAGTGCTAGTTTGTCATTGTTTACAAGCACGTGGCTAATGATGAGGGGTGACAGAAGAACTGAATCCCTTCATAGCAGACGTACATAACACATACGGTTGAAAGAGCATCTGCATGCCCCCAGCATGTGCTAGTGCTACTTTGCGTATCATGAAGCACAAAACAAATGCGGGAAGAAAACAGTGGTCAATCCAATGAAATATCTGTCAGGTTGAATTTGTCCTTTCAACCCCCAGCATATGCTAGTGCTAGTTGTGTTTTTAAGACTAGCGCGAGGCAAATGCAAGGAGTCTCTTGGTATGATGTTTAGCAGCAAGGGCTAGTTGTCATTTACGAATGTTGGAATGCATCCTTCTCTGGCTGCCGTTAAGCCTGTGAGGCTTTCTTTTGGATTGTTTTCATTTTGACTTCATTCCCATATATAGTTGTTTTATGACAGGCAGGAGTCAAACATGCCAATCAGCATCATCTTTATGCCAACGAGTTACTAGAGCAAATCCTGACGAACTTGATTAAAACCTTGATTTTTCACTGATTGGTTGCTTTGTT
The DNA here is from genome assembly GCA_921293015.1 of Phorcus lineatus. Lineage (NCBI taxonomy): Eukaryota > Metazoa > Mollusca > Gastropoda > Trochida > Trochidae > Phorcus > Phorcus lineatus. The sequence goes on from OV121089.1 coordinate 23,134,448, forward strand.
CTCTGTCATTAGCTTCATTGGTGGCTCTTGTTAGCAGTGTCTTTGTCTGGCATGACTTGAACTTGCCAAGGCAGCATTTACAGGTAGCAACCCTAAGCATTTGCTAGTGCTAGTGTAATAGGTTACAAGCACAAAACAAATACCAAGGGTTCCAATACTGTCGAGATTTAATGGCAGTTCACTCAGCACTCATTACCTTCTAGCTGTATTTTCTCTCATCATCCCCCAGCATTTGCTAGTGCTAGTTTGTCATTGTTTACAAGCACGTGGCTAATGATGAGGGGTGACAGAAGAACTGAATCCCTTCATAGCAGACGTACATAACACATACGGTTGAAAGAGCATCTGCATGCTCCCAGCATGTGCTAGTGCTACTTTGAGTATCATGAAGCTTAAAACAAATGCGGGAAGCAGGCAGTGGTCAATCCAATGAAATATCTGTCAGGTTGAATTTGTCCTTTCAACCCCCAGCATATGCTAGTCCTAGTTGTGTTTTTAAGACTAGCGCGAGGCAAATGCAAGGAGTCTCTTGGTATGATGTTTAGCAGCAAGGGCTAGTTGTCATTTACGAATGTTGGAATACATCCTTCTCTGGCTGCCGTTAAGCCTGTGAGGCTTTCTTTTGGATTGTTTTCATTTTGACTTCATTCCCATATATAGCTGTTTCATGACAGGCAGGAGTCAAACATGCCAATCAGCATCATCTTTATGCCAACGAGTTACTAGAGCAAATCCTGACGAACTTGATTAAAACCTTGATTTTTCACTGATTGGTTGCTTTGTTTTCTATAATTAGCTTTATTGGTGGCTCTTGTTAGCAGTGTTTTTTTCTGGCATGACTTGAACTTGCCAAGGCAGCATTTACAGGTAGCAACCCTAAGCATTTGCCAGTGCTAGAGTAATAGGTTACAAGCACAAAACAAATACCAAGGGTTCCAATACTGTCGAGATTTAATGTCAGTTCACTCAGCACTCATTACCTTCTAGTTGTATTTTCTCTCATCATCCCCCAGCATTTGCTAGTGCTAGTTTGTCATTGTTTACAAGCACGTGGCTAATGATGAGGGGTGACAGAAGAACTGAATCCCTTCATAGCAGACGTACATAACACATACGGTTGAAAGAGCATCTGCATGCCCCCAGCATGTGCTAGTGCTACTTTGCGTATCATGAAGCACAAAACAAATGCGGGAAGCAGGCAGTGGTCAATCCAATGAAATATCTGTCAGGTTGAATTTGTCCTTTCAACCCCCAGCATATGCTAGTGCTAGTTGTGTTTTTAAGACTAGCGCGAGGCAAATGCAAGGAGTCTCTTGGTATGATGTTTAGCAGCAAGGGCTAGTTGTCATTTACGAATGTTGGAATTCATCCTTCTCTGGCTGCCGTTAAGCCTGTGAGGCTTTCTTTTGGATTGTTTTCATTTTGACTTCATTCCCATATATAGCTGTTTTATGACAGGCAGGAGTCAAACATGCCAATCAGCATCATCTTTATGCCAACGAGTTACTAGAGCAAATCCTGACGAACGTGATTAAAACCTTGATTTTTCACAGATTGGTTGCTTTGTTCTCTGTAATTAGCTTCATTGGTGGCTCTTGTTAGCAGTGTTTTTTCTGGCATGACTTGAACTTGCCAAGGCAGCATTTACAGGTAGCAACCCTAAGCATTTGCTAGTGCTAGTGTAATAGGTTACAAGCACAAAACAAATACCTAGGGTTCCAATACTGTCGAGATTAAGTGGCAGTTCACTCAGCGCTCATTACCTTCTAGCTGTATTTTCTCTCATCATCCCCCAGCATTTGCTAGTGCTAGTTTGTCATTGTTTACAAGCACGTGGCTAATGATGAGGGGTGACAGAAGAACTGAATCCCTTCATAGCAGACGTACATAACACATACGGTTGAAAGAGCATCTGCATGCCCCCAGCATGTGCTAGTGCTACTTTGCGTATCATGAAGCACAAAACAAATGCGGGAAGCAGACAGTGGTCAATCCAATGAAATATCTGTCAGGTTGAATTTGTCCTTTCAACCCCCAGCATATGCTAGTGCTAGTTGTGTTTTTAAGACTAGCGCGAGGCAAATGCAAGGAGTCTCTTGGTATGATGTTTAGCAGCAAGGGCTAGTTGTCATTTACGAATGTTGGAATGCATCCTTCTCTGGCTGCCGTTAAGCCTGTGAGGCTTTCTTTTTGATTTTTTTCATTTTGACTTCATTCCCATATATAGTTGTTTTATGACAGGCAGGAGTCAAACATGCCAATCAGCATCATCTTTATGCCAACGAGTTACTAGAGCAAATCCTGACGAACTTGATTAAAACCTTGATTTTTCACTGATTGGTTGCTTTGTTTTCTATAATTAGCTTCATTGGTGGCTCTTGTTAGCAGTGTTTTTTTCTGGCATGACTTGAACTTGCCAAGGCAGCATTTACAGGTAGCAACCCTAAGCATTTGCCAGTGCTAGAGTAATAGGTTACAAGCACAAAACAAATACCAAGGGTTCCAATACTGCCGAGATTTAATGGCAGTTCACTCAGCACTCATTACCTTCTAGCTGTATTTTCTCTCATCATCCCCCAGCATTTGCTAGTGCTAGTTTGTCATTGTTTACAAGCACGTGGCTAATGATGAGGGTTGACAAAAGAACTGAATCCCTTCATAGCAGACGTACATAACACATACGGTTGTAAGAGCATCTGCATGCCCCCAGCATGTGCTAGTGCTACTTTGCGTATCATGAAGCACAAAACAAATGCGGGAAGCAGGCAGTGGTCAATCCAATGAAATATCTGTCAGGTTGAATTTGTCCTTTCAACCCCCAGCATATGCTAGTGCTAGTTGTGTTTTTAAGACTAGCGCGAGGCAAATGCAAGGAGTCTCTTGGTATGATGTTTAGCAGCAAGGGCTAGTTGTCATTTACGAATGTTGGAATGCATCCTTCTCTGGCTGCCGTTAAGCCTGTGAGGCTTTATTTTGGATTGTTTTCATTTTGACTACATTCCCATATATAGCTGTTTTATGACAGGCAGGAGTCAAACATGCCAATCATCATCATCTTTATGCCAACAAGTTCAAGTTCAAGTTCTTTATTCACTAAAACCACTCACAGTGGTACATAGTATATTACATAAATACTAATACAAAATTATGTAACAACGAGGCAGAGTTATTATTGACATTTCTGTAAGTGCTCAAATATACATTTTATAAACTTACTTAGCTTGTCAACGGTTGTACAATGTCTTTCTGCAAAGAGACTATGGAGTTTAAAGTAATTAGGTCTCGTACAACAATATTTTGTTAATAATTTGTTTATATTGCTTAATAAAGAAGTACATTCAAAAATATAATGATATTCATCACCCACCGCACCAGAGTTACACAACAAACACTTTCTATCACTGTAATAAACATGATGCCAACGGCCAACTTCAACAGGAAGTTTAGTATTACTTACTCTAAATTTCAAAATAGGTTGTGAAACCTTTGTTGGTAAAAGGATATAATCTTCAGGACCAAACATTGGTTTTATACAATCATATATTTTTCCTTTAGATGATAACGTCTTATCATATTGCCATTGTGTTATAAACTGGTCAGTTAAGATTTGTTCAACTTTACAGAGGAGCCAATTTTTATTAACATAATTTTGATTATACCAAATATATGACAAACCACAACCATCTAGAATCGTTTTTACATATTGTAGCCAGGGTGGCTGGTATTCAGTACTATTTCCCACTGCTAGTAGTTTAGAATACACTTTACATGAAAGTTTATTGCTGTTTTCAAAATTTAAAAGTTTACACCAAAAAGATAACACTCTCTTTTTAATAATGATACTCATGGGCAATCGTCCCGTTTCGCCGTATATCATATAAGCTGGTGTACTTTTTCTTAAATTGAATACCTTTTTAATAAACAATCTATGAACTAATTCTAATTTTTCAAAATTACAAGGACCCCATACCTCACAACCATATAATAATATTGGAACGACCATATGATCAAATGCTTTAAACAGACAATCTGGTGGCAAATGTAGATTTCTTGCTTTTGATAGCAACCAAAACATTGCTTTCAGGCCTTGATCTCTTAAAGCCTTTATGGCAACATTAAATTTCCTATTCTTATGAAACATTATTCCCAAATAAGTATAACTATCAGAAATATTTAGAATAACATCACCAAATTAATATTTTCGAAAATTCACCCGTGCAGTTCCAGATCCAAATACAACCACTTGAGTTTTCCCAATATTCACATTTAACTTCCACTTAATACAATATTCTCGAAAGACATTGATATTATGCTGCAACTTATCCGGGCTATCAGCAAATAAAACCATATCATCGGCGTACATCAAAACAAAAATCTTTACAAATCCACATATATCGTCTATTTCGATACCACTACTATCATTAGATGCCAAATATGACTCAACGTCATTTATAAACAATGAAAAGAGTAAAGGTGATAAATTTTCTCCCTGACGTACGCCTTTGCAACAGTCAAAATATGCAGAGTCATTTCCTCCAGATGAAACACATGACTTAATATTATCATACATATTACAAATAATTTTTAAAATTTTCCCTGAAATACCATTATTGATAAGTTTTTGCCAAAGACCCACACGCCATATATTATCAAAAGCTTTTTGAAAATCTATAAAAACACTATATAACTTTTTTTTCTTAGATTTAAGTAAATCAATTAATCCATTTAGAACAAAAATATTGTCGAGCGTCGAGTAACCCTTTCGAAAACCCATCTGTGCCTCACTTAGTATATCATTATCATCAAGAAAAATACTAAGACGGTAGTTTAAAACAGAAGTGAAAAGTTTTCCCAGACATGACAAAATTGTTATTGGCCTATAGTTTTCAGGCTTATTTACATCACCTTTCTGTTTATAAATGGGCTTAATAATACCTATCAACCAACATTGGGGTACAATACCACATTCCAATACTAAATTAAACAATTCATAATATAATTCCATAAAGACATGTTTAGTGTGAATAATATGCTCGTTTTCAATTCTATCTATTCCAACAGCTTTACGAGTCTTAAGGTTATCAATACACTTCATAATTTCTTCAACAGTAATTTCCCTATCCAGTACATCATTTTCTTGGATCTTATCAAAATCAATATTATTAACTTCATCATCAATTCCATCAGCGGCATTTAAATTTTTGAAAAAATCATGAAAGTCATTAAGTGATACAGATGGTTTCTCTTCTCTTTTGTCCTTAAAAAACTTCCAAAATGCAGAAGGTTCATTCTTAGCAAGGAAAGAAAAATTACTTTTAGTATCATTTACAAACTTTTGATATTGCCGTTTCACAATATTTTTGTACAAGCGGTTACATGTCCTTACATTATCCTTATCAGCCTTTAACCTTGTCCTCTTATAAATTCTTCTAAGTCTTCTATAGAGTTACTAGAGCAAATCCTGACGAACTTGATTAAAACCTTGATTTTTCACTGATTGGTTGCTTTGTTCTCTGTCATTAGCTTCAATGGTGGCTCTTGTTAGCAGTGTTTTTTCTGGCATGACTTGAACTTGCCAAGGCAGCATTTACAGGTAGCAACCCTAAGCATTTGCCAGTGCTAGTGTAATAGGTTACAAGCACAAAACAAATACCAAGGGTTCCAATACTGTCGAGATTTAATGTCAGTTCACTCAGCACTCATTACCTTCTAGCTGTATTTTCTCTCATCATCCCCCAGCATTTGCTAGTGCTAGTTTGTCATTGTTTACAAGCACGTGGCTAATGATGAGGGGTGACAGAAGAACTGAATCCCTTCATAGCAGACGTACATAACACATACGGTTGAAAGAGCATCTGCATGCCCCCAGCATGTGCTAGTGCTACTTTGCGTATCATGAAGCACAAAACAAATGCGGGAAGCAGGCAGTGGTCAATCCAATGAAATATCTGTCAGGTTGAATTTGTCCTTTCAACCCCCAGCATATGCTAGTGCTAGTTGTGTTTTTAAGACTAGCGCGAGGCAAATGCAAGGAGTCTCTTGGTATGATGTTTAGCAGCAAGGGCTAGTTGTCATTTACGAATGTTGGAATGCATCCTTCTCTGGCTGCCGTTAAGCCTGTGAGGCTTTCTTTTGGATTCTTTTCATTTTGACTTCATTCCCATATATAGCTGTTTTATGACAGGCAGGAGTCAAACATGCCAATCAGCATCATCTTTATGCCAACGAGTTACTAGAGCAAATCCTGACGAACTTGATTAAAACCTTGATTTTTCACTGATTGGTTGCTTTGTTCTCTGTAATTAGCTTCATTAGTGGCTCTTGTTAGCAGTGTTTTTTTCTGGCATGACTTGAATTTGCCAAGGCAGCATTTACAGGTAGCAACCCTAAGCATTTGCTAGTGCTAGTGTAATAGGTTACAAGCACAAAACAAATACCAAGGGTTCCAATACTGTCGAGATTTAATGTCAGTTCACTCAGCACTCATTACCTTCTAGCTGTATTTTCTCTCAGCATCCCCCAGCATTTGCTAGTGCTAGTTTGTCATTGTTTACAAGCACGTGGCTAATGATGAGGGGTGACAGAAGAACTGAATCCCTTCATAGCAGACGTACATAACACATACGGTTGAAAGAGCATCTGCATGCCCCCAGCATGTGCTAGTGCTACTTTGCGTATCATGAAGCACAAAACAAATGCGGGAAGCAGGCAGTGGTCAATCCAATGAAATATCTGTCAGGTTGAATTTGTCCTTTCAACCCCCAGCATATGCTAGTGCTAGTTGTGTTTTTAAGACTAGCGCGAGGCAAATGCAAGGAGTCTCTTGGTATGATGTTTAGCAGCAAGGGCTAGTTGTCATTTACGAATGTTGGAATGCATCCTTCTCTGGCTGCCGTTAAGCCTGTGAGGCTTTCTTTTGGATTCTTATCATTTTGACTTCATTCCCATATATAGCTGTTTTATGACAGGCAGGAGTCAAACATGCCAATCAGCATCATCTTTATGCCAACGAGTTACTAGAGCAAATCCTGACGAACTTGATTAAAACCTTGATTTTTCACTGATTGGTTGCTTTGTTCTCTGTAATTAGCTTCATTAGTGGCTCTTGTTAGCAGTGTTTTTTTCTGGCATGACTTGAATTTGCCAAGGCAGCATTTACAGGTAGCAACCCTAAGCATTTGCTAGTGCTAGTGTAATAGGTTACAAGCACAAAACAAATACCAAGGGTTCCAATACTGTCGAGATTTAATGTCAGTTCACTCAGCACTCATTACCTTCTAGCTGTATTTTCTCTCAGCATCCCCCAGCATTTGCTAGTGCTAGTTTGTCATTGTTTACAAGCACGTGGCTAATGATGAGGGGTGACAGAAGAACTGAATCCCTTCATAGCAGACGTACATAACACATACGGTTGAAAGAGCATCTGCATGCCCCCAGCATGTGCTAGTGCTACTTTGCGTATCATGAAGCACAAAACAAATGCGGGAAGCAGGCAGTGGTCAATCCAATGAAATATTTGTCAGGTTGAATTTGTCCTTTCAACCCCCAGCATATGCTAGTGCTAGTTGTGTTTTTAAGACTAGCGCGAGGCAAATGCAAGGAGTCTCTTGGCATGATGTTTAGCAGCAAGGTCTAATTGTCATTTACGAATGTTGGAATGCATCCTTCTCTGGCTGCCGTTAAGCCTGTGAGGCTTTCTTTTTGATTCTTTTCATTTTGACTTCATTCCCATATATAGCTGTTTTATGACAGGCAGGAGTCAAACATGCCAATCAGCATCATCTTCATGCCAACGAGTTACTAGAGCAAATCCTGACGAACTTGATTAAAACCTTGATTTTTCACTGATTGGTTGCTTTGTTCTCTGTCATTAGCTTCATTAGTGGCTCTTGTTAGCAGTGATTTTTTCTGGCATGACTTGAACTTGCCAAGGCAGCATTTACAGGTAGCAACCCTAAGCATTTGCTAGTGCTAGTGTAATAGGTTACAAGCACAAAACAAATACCAAGGGTTCCAATACTGTCGAGATTTAATGTCAGTTCACTCAGCACTCATTACCTTCTAGCTGTATTTTCTCTCATCATCCCCCAGCATTTGCTAGTGCTAGTTTGTCATTGTTTACAAGCACGTGGCTGATGATGAGGGGTGACAGAAGAACTGAATCCCTTTATAGCAGACATACATAACACATACGGTTGAAAGAGCATCTGCATGCCCCCAGCATGTGCTAGTGCTACTTTGCGTATCATGAAGCACAAAACAAATGCGGGAAGCAGGCAGTGGTCAATCCAATGAAATATCTGTCAGGTTGAATTTGTCCTTTCAACCCCCAGCATATGCTAGTGCTAGTTGTGTTTTTAAGACTAGCGCGAGGCAAATGCAAGGAGTCTCTTGGCATGATGTTTAGCAGCAAGGTCTAATTGTCATTTACGAATGTTGGAATGCATCCTTCTCTGGCTGCCGTTAAGCCTGTGAGGTTTTCTTTTTGATTGTTTTCATTTTGACTTCATTCCCATATATAGCTGTTTTATGACAGGCAGGAGTCAAACATGCCAATCAGCATCATCTTTATGCCAACGAGTTACTAGAGCAAATCCTGACGAACTTGATTAAAACCTTGATTTTTCACTGATTGGTTGCTTTGTTCTCTGTCATTAGCTTCATTGGTGGCTCTTGTTAGCAGTGTTTTTTTCTGGCATGACTTGAACTTGCAAAGGCAGCATTTACAGGTAGCAACCCTAAGCATTTGCTAGTGCTAGTGTAATAGGTTACAAGCAAAAAACAAATACCAAGGGTTCCAATACTGTCGAGATTTAGTGGCAGTTCACTCAGCACTCATTACCTTCTAGCTGTATTTTCTCTCATCATCCCCCAGCATTTGCTAGTGCTAGTTTGTCATTGTTTACAAGCACGTGGCTAATGATGAGGGGTGACAGAAGAACTGAATCCCTTCATAGCAGACGTACATAACACATACGGTTGAAAGAGCATCTGCATGCCCCCAGCATGTGCTAGTGCTACTTTGCGTATCATGAAGCACAAAACAAATGCGGGAAGCAGGCAGTGGTCAATCCAATGAAATATCTGTCAGGTTGAATTTGTCCTTTCAACCCCCAGCATATGCTAGTGCTAGTTGTGTTTTTAAGACTAGCGCGAGGCAAATGCAAGGAGTCTCTTGGTATGATGTTTAGCAGCAAGGGCTAGTTGTCATTTACGAATGTTGGAATGCATCCTTCTCTGGCTGCCGTTAAGCCTGTGAGGCTTTCTTTTGGATTTTTTTCATTTTGACTTCATTCCCATATATAGTTGTTTTATGACAGGCAGGAGTCAAACATGCCAATCAGCATCATCTTTATGCCAACGAGTTACTAGAGCAAATCCTGACGAACTTGATTAAAACCTTGATTTTTCACTGATTGGTTGCTTTGTTCTCTGTCATTAGCTTCATTGGTGGCTCTTGTTAGCAGTGTTTTTTTCTGGCATGACTTGAACTTGTTAAGGCAGCATTTACAGGTAGCAACCCTAAGCATTTGCTAGTGCTAGTGTAATAGGTTACAAGCACAAAACAAATACCAAGGGTTCCAATACTGTCGAGATTTAATGGCAGTTCACTCAGCACTCATTACCTTCTAGCTGTATTTTCTCTCATCATCCCCCAGCATTTGCTAGTGCTAGTTTGTCATTGTTTACAAGCACGTGGCTAATGATGAGGGGTGACAGAAGAACTGAATCCCTTCATAGCAGACGTACATAACACATACGGTTGAAAGAGCATCTGCATGCCCCCAGCATGTGCTAGTGCTACTTTGCGTATCATGAAGCACAAAACAAATGCGGGAAGCAGGCAGTGGTCAATCCAATGAAATATCTGTCAGGTTGAATTTGTCCTTTCAACCCCCAGCATATGCTAGTGCTAGTTGTGTTTTTAAGACTAGCGCGAGGCAAATGCAAGGAGTCTCTTGGTATGATGTTTAGCAGCAAGGGCTAGTTGTCATTTACGAATGTTGGAATGCATCCTTCTCTGGCTGCCGTTAAGCCTGTGAGGCTTTCTTTTGGATTCTTTTCATTTTGACTTCATTCCCATATATAGCTGTTTTATGACAGGCAGGAGTCAAACATGCCAATCAGCATCATCTTTATGCCAACGAGTTACTAGAGCAAATCCTGACGAACTTGATTAAAACCTTGATTTTTCACTGATTGGTTGCTTTGTTCTCTGTAATTAGCTTTATTAGTGGCTCTTGTTAGCAGTGTTTTTTTCTGGCATGACTTGAACTTGCCAAGGCAGCATTTACAGGTAGCAACCCTAAGCATTTGCTAGTGCTAGTGTAATAGGTTACAAGCACAAAACAAATACCAAGGGTTCCAATACTGTCGAGATTTAATGTCAGTTCACTCAGCACTCATTACCTTCTAGCTGTATTTTCTCTCAGCATCCCCCAGCATTTGCTAGTGCTAGTTTGTCATTGTTTACAAGCACGTGGCTAATGATGAGGGGTGACAGAAGAACTGAATCCCTTCATAGCAGACGTACATAACACATACGGTTGAAAGAGCATCTGCATGCCCCCAGCATGTGCTAGTGCTACTTTGCGTATCATGAAGCACAAAACAAATGCGGGAAGCAGGCAGTGGTCAATCCAATGAAATATCTGTCAGGTTGAATTTGTCCTTTCAACCCCCAGCATATGCTAGTGCTAGTTGTGTTTTTAAGACTAGCGCGAGGCAAATGCAAGGAGTCTCTTGGTATGATGTTTAGCAGCAAGGGCTAGTTGTCATTTACGAATGTTGGAATGCATCCTTCTCTGGCTGCCGTTAAGCCTGTGAGGCTTTCTTTTGGATTCTTTTCATTTTGACTTCATTCCCATATATAGCTGTTTTATGACAGGCAGGAGTCAAACATGCCAATCAGCATCATCTTTATGCCAACGAGTTACTAGAGCAAATCCTGACGAACTTGATTAAAACCTTGATTTTTCACTGATTGGTTGCTTTGTTCTCTGTAATTAGCTTTATTAGTGGCTCTTGTTAGCAGTGTTTTTTTCTGGCATGACTTGAACTTGCCAAGGCAGCATTTACAGGTAGCAACCCTAAGCATTTGCTAGTGCTAGTGTAATAGGTTACAAGCACAAAACAAATACCAAGGGTTCCAATACTGTCGAGATTTAATGTCAGTTCACTCAGCACTCATTACCTTCTAGCTGTATTTTCTCTCAGCATCCCCCAGCATTTGCTAGTGCTAGTTTGTCATTGTTTACAAGCACGTGGCTAATGATGAGGGGTGACAGAAGAACTGAATCCCTTCATAGCAGACGTACATAACACATACGGTTGAAAGAGCATCTGCATGCCCCCAGCATGTGCTAGTGCTACTTTGCGTATCATGAAGCACAAAACAAATGCGGGAAGCAGGCAGTGGTCAATCCAATGAAATATCTGTCAGGTTGAATTTGTCCTTTCAACCCCCAGCATATGCTAGTGCTAGTTGTGTTTTTAAGACTAGCGCGAGGCAAATGCAAGGAGTCTCTTGGCATGATGTTTAGCAGCAAGGTCTAATTGTCATTTACGAATGTTGGAATGCATCCTTCTCTGGCTGCCGTTAAGCCTGTGAGGCTTTATTTTGGATTGTTTTCATTTTGACTACATTCCCATATATAGCTGTTTTATGACAGGCAGGAGTCAAACATGCCAATCATCATCATCTTTATGCCAACAAGTTCAAGTTCAAGTTCTTTATTCACTAAAACCACTCACAGTGGTACATAGTATATTACATAAATACTAATACAAAATTATGTAACAACGAGGCAGAGTTATTATTGACATTTCTGTAAGTGCTCAAATATACATTTTATAAACTTACTTAGCTTGTCAACGGTTGTACAATGTCTTTCTGCAAAGAGACTATGGAGTTTAAAGTAATTAGGTCTCGTACAACAATATTTTGGTAATAATTTGTTTATATTGCTTAATAAAGAAGTACATTCAAAAATATAATGATATTCATCACCCACCGCACCAGAGTTACACAACAAACACTTTCTATCACTGTAATAAACATGATGCCAACGGCCAACTTCAACAGGAAGTTTAGTATTACTTACTCTAAATTTCAAAATAGGTTGTGAAACCTTTGTTGGTAAAAGGATATAATCTTCAGGACCAAACATTGGTTTTATACAATCATATATTTTTCCTTTAGATGATAACGTCTTATCATATTGCCATTGTGTTATAAACTGGTCAGTTAAGATTTGTTCAACTTTACAGAGGAGCCAATTTTTATTAACATAATTTTGATTATACCAAATATATGACAAACCACAACCATCTAGAATCGTTTTTACATATTGTAGCCAGGGTGGCTGGTATTCAGTACTATTTCCCACTGCTAGTAGTTTAGAATACACTTTACATGAAAGTTTATTGCTGTTTTCAAAATTTAAAAGTTTACACCAAAAAGATAACACTCTCTTTTTAATAATGATACTCATGGGCAATCGTCCCGTTTCGCCGTATATCATATAAGCTGGTGTACTTTTTCTTAAATTGAATACCTTTTTAATAAACAATCTATGAACTAATTCTAATTTTTCAAAATTACAAGGACCCCATACCTCACAACCATATAATAATATTGGAACGACCATATGATCAAATGCTTTAAACAGACAATCTGGTGGCAAATGTAGATTTCTTGCTTTTGATAGCAACCAAAACATTGCTTTCAGGCCTTGATCTCTTAAAGCCTTTATGGCAACATTAAATTTCCTATTCTTATGAAACATTATTCCCAAATAAGTATAACTATCAGAAATATTTAGAATAACATCACCAAATTAATATTTTCGAAAATTCACCCGTGCAGTTCCAGATCCAAATACAACCACTTGAGTTTTCCCAATATTCACATTTAACTTCCACTTAATACAATATTCTCGAAAGACATTGATATTATGCTGCAACTTATCCGGGCTATCAGCAAATAAAACCATATCATCGGCGTACATCAAAACAAAAATCTTTACAAATCCACATATATCGTCTATTTCGATACCACTACTATCATTAGATGCCAAATATGACTCAACGTCATTTATAAACAATGAAAAGAGTAAAGGTGATAAATTTTCTCCCTGACGTACGCCTTTGCAACAGTCAAAATATGCAGAGTCATTTCCTCCAGATGAAACACATGACTTAATATTATCATACATATTACAAATAATTTTTAAAATTTTCCCTGAAATACCATTATTGATAAGTTTTTGCCAAAGACCCACACGCCATATATTATCAAAAGCTTTTTGAAAATCTATAAAAACACTATATAACTTTTTTTTCTTAGATTTAAGTAAATCAATTAATCCATTTAGAACAAAAATATTGTCGAGCGTCGAGTAACCCTTTCGAAAACCCATCTGTGCCTCACTTAGTATATCATTATCATCAAGAAAAATACTAAGACGGTAGTTTAAAACAGAAGTGAAAAGTTTTCCCAGACATGACAAAATTGTTATTGGCCTATAGTTTTCAGGCTTATTTACATCACCTTTCTGTTTATAAATGGGCTTAATAATACCTATCAACCAACATTGGGGTACAATACCACATTCCAATACTAAATTAAACAATTCATAATATAATTCCATAAAGACATGTTTAGTGTGAATAATATGCTCGTTTTCAATTCTATCTATTCCAACAGCTTTACGAGTCTTAAGGTTATCAATACACTTCATAATTTCTTCAACAGTAATTTCCCTATCCAGTACATCATTTTCTTGGATCTTATCAAAATCAATATTATTAACTTCATCATCAATTCCATCAGCGGCATTTAAATTTTTGAAAAAATCATGAAAGTCATTAAGTGATACAGATGGTTTCTCTTCTCTTTTGTCCTTAAAAAACTTCCAAAATGCAGAAGGTTCATTCTTAGCAAGGAAAGAAAAATTACTTTTAGTATCATTTACAAACTTTTGATATTGCCGTTTCACAATATTTTTGTACAAGCGGTTACATGTCCTTACATTATCCTTATCAGCCTTTAACCTTGTCCTCTTATAAATTCTTCTAAGTCTTCTATAGAGTTACTAGAGCAAATCCTGACGAACTTGATTAAAACCTTGATTTTTCACTGATTGGTTGCTTTGTTCTCTGTCATTAGCTTCATTGGTGGCTCTTGTTAGCAGTGTTTTTTCTGGCATGACTTGAACTTGCCAAGGCAGCATTTACAGGTAGCAACCCTAAGCATTTGCCAGTGCTAGTGTAATAGGTTACAAGCACAAAACAAATACCAAGGGTTCCAATACTGTCGAGATTTAATGTCAGTTCACTCAGCACTCATTACCTTCTAGCTGTATTTTCTCTCATCATCCCCCAGCATTTGCTAGTGCTAGTTTGTCATTGTTTACAAGCACGTGGCTAATGATGAGGGGTGACAGAAGAACTGAATCCCTTCATAGCAGACGTACATAACACATACGGTTGAAAGAGCATCTGCATGCCCCCAGCATGTGCTAGTGCTACTTTGCGTATCATGAAGCACAAAACAAATGCGGGAAGCAGGCAGTGGTCAATCCAATGAAATATCTGTCAGGTTGAATTTGTCCTTTCAACCCCCAGCATATGCTAGTGCTAGTTGTGTTTTTAAGACTAGCGCGAGGCAAATGCAAGGAGTCTCTTGGTATGATGTTTAGCAGCAAGGGCTAGTTGTCATTTACGAATGTTGGAATGCATCCTTCTCTGGCTGCCGTTAAGCCTGTGAGGCTTTCTTTTGGATTCTTTTCATTTTGACTTCATTCCCATATATAGCTGTTTTATGACAGGCAGGAGTCAAACATGCCAATCAGCATCATCTTTATGCCAACGAGTTACTAGAGCAAATCCTGACGAACTTGATTAAAACCTTGATTTTTCACTGATTGGTTGCTTTGTTCTCTGTAATTAGCTTCATTAGTGGCTCTTGTTAGCAGTGTTTTTTTCTGGCATGACTTGAATTTGCCAAGGCAGCATTTACAGGTAGCAACCCTAAGCATTTGCTAGTGCTAGTGTAATAGGTTACAAGCACAAAACAAATACCAAGGGTTCCAATACTGTCGAGATTTAATGTCAGTTCACTCAGCACTCATTACCTTCTAGCTGTATTTTCTCTCAGCATCCCCCAGCATTTGCTAGTGCTAGTTTGTCATTGTTTACAAGCACGTGGCTAATGATGAGGGGTGACAGAAGAACTGAATCCCTTCATAGCAGACGTACATAACACATACGGTTGAAAGAGCATCTGCATGCCCCCAGCATGTGCTAGTGCTACTTTGCGTATCATGAAGCACAAAACAAATGCGGGAAGCAGGCAGTGGTCAATCCAATGAAATATCTGTCAGGTTGAATTTGTCCTTTCAACCCCCAGCATATGCTAGTGCTAGTTGTGTTTTTAAGACTAGCGCGAGGCAAATGCAAGGAGTCTCTTGGTATGATGTTTAGCAGCAAGGGCTAGTTGTCATTTACGAATGTTGGAATGCATCCTTCTCTGGCTGCCGTTAAGCCTGTGAGGCTTTCTTTTGGATTCTTATCATTTTGACTTCATTCCCATATATAGCTGTTTTATGACAGGCAGGAGTCAAACATGCCAATCAGCATCATCTTTATGCCAACGAGTTACTAGAGCAAATCCTGACGAACTTGATTAAAACCTTGATTTTTCACTGATTGGTTGCTTTGTTCTCTGTAATTAGCTTCATTAGTGGCTCTTGTTAGCAGTGTTTTTTTCTGGCATGACTTGAATTTGCCAAGGCAGCATTTACAGGTAGCAACCCTAAGCATTTGCTAGTGCTAGTGTAATAGGTTACAAGCACAAAACAAATACCAAGGGTTCCAATACTGTCGAGATTTAATGTCAGTTCACTCAGCACTCATTACCTTCTAGCTGTATTTTCTCTCAGCATCCCCCAGCATTTGCTAGTGCTAGTTTGTCATTGTTTACAAGCACGTGGCTAATGATGAGGGGTGACAGAAGAACTGAATCCCTTCATAGCAGACGTACATAACACATACGGTTGAAAGAGCATCTGCATGCCCCCAGCATGTGCTAGTGCTACTTTGCGTATCATGAAGCACAAAACAAATGCGGGAAGCAGGCAGTGGTCAATCCAATGAAATATTTGTCAGGTTGAATTTGTCCTTTCAACCCCCAGCATATGCTAGTGCTAGTTGTGTTTTTAAGACTAGCGCGAGGCAAATGCAAGGAGTCTCTTGGCATGATGTTTAGCAGCAAGGTCTAATTGTCATTTACGAATGTTGGAATGCATCCTTCTCTGGCTGCCGTTAAGCCTGTGAGGCTTTCTTTTTGATTCTTTTCATTTTGACTTCATTCCCATATATAGCTGTTTTATGACAGGCAGGAGTCAAACATGCCAATCAGCATCATCTTCATGCCAACGAGTTACTAGAGCAAATCCTGACGAACTTGATTAAAACCTTGATTTTTCACTGATTGGTTGCTTTGTTCTCTGTCATTAGCTTCATTAGTGGCTCTTGTTAGCAGTGATTTTTTCTGGCATGACTTGAACTTGCCAAGGCAGCATTTACAGGTAGCAACCCTAAGCATTTGCTAGTGCTAGTGTAATAGGTTACAAGCACAAAACAAATACCAAGGGTTCCAATACTGTCGAGATTTAATGTCAGTTCACTCAGCACTCATTACCTTCTAGCTGTATTTTCTCTCATCATCCCCCAGCATTTGCTAGTGCTAGTTTGTCATTGTTTACAAGCACGTGGCTGATGATGAGGGGTGACAGAAGAACTGAATCCCTTTATAGCAGACATACATAACACATACGGTTGAAAGAGCATCTGCATGCCCCCAGCATGTGCTAGTGCTACTTTGCGTATCATGAAGCACAAAACAAATGCGGGAAGCAGGCAGTGGTCAATCCAATGAAATATCTGTCAGGTTGAATTTGTCCTTTCAACCCCCAGCATATGCTAGTGCTAGTTGTGTTTTTAAGACTAGCGCGAGGCAAATGCAAGGAGTCTCTTGGCATGATGTTTAGCAGCAAGGTCTAATTGTCATTTACGAATGTTGGAATGCATCCTTCTCTGGCTGCCGTTAAGCCTGTGAGGTTTTCTTTTTGATTGTTTTCATTTTGACTTCATTCCCATATATAGCTGTTTTATGACAGGCAGGAGTCAAACATGCCAATCAGCATCATCTTTATGCCAACGAGTTACTAGAGCAAATCCTGACGAACTTGATTAAAACCTTGATTTTTCACTGATTGGTTGCTTTGTTCTCTGTCATTAGCTTCATTGGTGGCTCTTGTTAGCAGTGTTTTTTTCTGGCATGACTTGAACTTGCAAAGGCAGCATTTACAGGTAGCAACCCTAAGCATTTGCTAGTGCTAGTGTAATAGGTTACAAGCAAAAAACAAATACCAAGGGTTCCAATACTGTCGAGATTTAGTGGCAGTTCACTCAGCACTCATTACCTTCTAGCTGTATTTTCTCTCATCATCCCCCAGCATTTGCTAGTGCTAGTTTGTCATTGTTTACAAGCACGTGGCTAATGATGAGGGGTGACAGAAGAACTGAATCCCTTCATAGCAGACGTACATAACACATACGGTTGAAAGAGCATCTGCATGCCCCCAGCATGTGCTAGTGCTACTTTGCGTATCATGAAGCACAAAACAAATGCGGGAAGCAGGCAGTGGTCAATCCAATGAAATATCTGTCAGGTTGAATTTGTCCTTTCAACCCCCAGCATATGCTAGTGCTAGTTGTGTTTTTAAGACTAGCGCGAGGCAAATGCAAGGAGTCTCTTGGTATGATGTTTAGCAGCAAGGGCTAGTTGTCATTTACGAATGTTGGAATGCATCCTTCTCTGGCTGCCGTTAAGCCTGTGAGGCTTTCTTTTGGATTTTTTTCATTTTGACTTCATTCCCATATATAGTTGTTTTATGACAGGCAGGAGTCAAACATGCCAATCAGCATCATCTTTATGCCAACGAGTTACTAGAACAAATCCTGACGAACTTGATTAAAACCTTGATTTTTCACTGATTGGTTGCTTTGTTCTCTGTCATTAGCTTCATTGGTGGCTCTTGTTAGCAGTGTTTTTTTCTGGCATGACTTGAACTTGTTAAGGCAGCATTTACAGGTAGCAACCCTAAGCATTTGCTAGTGCTAGTGTAATAGGTTACAAGCACAAAACAAATACCAAGGGTTCCAATACTGTCGAGATTTAATGGCAGTTCACTCAGCACTCATTACCTTCTAGCTGTATTTTCTCTCATCATCCCCCAGCATTTGCTAGTGCTAGTTTGTCATTGTTTACAAGCACGTGGCTAATGATGAGGGGTGACAGAAGAACTGAATCCCTTCATAGCAGACGTACATAACACATACGGTTGAAAGAGCATCTGCATGCCCCCAGCATGTGCTAGTGCTACTTTGCGTATCATGAAGCACAAAACAAATGCGGGAAGCAGGCAGTGGTCAATCCAATGAAATATCTGTCAGGTTGAATTTGTCCTTTCAACCCCCAGCATATGCTAGTGCTAGTTGTGTTTTTAAGACTAGCGCGAGGCAAATGCAAGGAGTCTCTTGGTATGATGTTTAGCAGCAAGGGCTAGTTGTCATTTACGAATGTTGGAATGCATCCTTCTCTGGCTGCCGTTAAGCCTGTGAGGCTTTCTTTTGGATTCTTTTCATTTTGACTTCATTCCCATATATAGCTGTTTTATGACAGGCAGGAGTCAAACATGCCAATCAGCATCATCTTTATGCCAACGAGTTACTAGAGCAAATCCTGACGAACTTGATTAAAACCTTGATTTTTCACTGATTGGTTGCTTTGTTCTCTGTAATTAGCTTTATTAGTGGCTCTTGTTAGCAGTGTTTTTTTCTGGCATGACTTGAACTTGCCAAGGCAGCATTTACAGGTAGCAACCCTAAGCATTTGCTAGTGCTAGTGTAATAGGTTACAAGCACAAAACAAATACCAAGGGTTCCAATACTGTCGAGATTTAATGTCAGTTCACTCAGCACTCATTACCTTCTAGCTGTATTTTCTCTCAGCATCCCCCAGCATTTGCTAGTGCTAGTTTGTCATTGTTTACAAGCACGTGGCTAATGATGAGGGGTGACAGAAGAACTGAATCCCTTCATAGCAGACGTACATAACACATACGGTTGAAAGAGCATCTGCATGCCCCCAGCATGTGCTAGTGCTACTTTGCGTATCATGAAGCACAAAACAAATGCGGGAAGCAGGCAGTGGTCAATCCAATGAAATATCTGTCAGGTTGAATTTGTCCTTTCAACCCCCAGCATATGCTAGTGCTAGTTGTGTTTTTAAGACTAGCGCGAGGCAAATGCAAGGAGTCTCTTGGCATGATGTTTAGCAGCAAGGGCTAGTTGTCATTTACGAATGTTGGAATGCATCCTTCTCTGGCTGCCGTTAAGCCTGTGAGGCTTTCTTTTGGATTCTTTTCATTTTGACTTCATTCCCATATATAGCTGTTTTATGACAGGCAGGAGTCAAACATGCCAATCAGCATCATCTTTATGCCAACGAGTTACTAGAGCAAATCCTGACGAACTTGATTAAAACCTTGATTTTTCACTGATTGGTTGCTTTGTTCTCTGTAATTAGCTTTATTAGTGGCTCTTGTTAGCAGTGTTTTTTTCTGGCATGACTTGAACTTGCCAAGGCAGCATTTACAGGTAGCAACCCTAAGCATTTGCTAGTGCTAGTGTAATAGGTTACAAGCACAAAACAAATACCAAGGGTTCCAATACTGTCGAGATTTAATGTCAGTTCACTCAGCACTCATTACCTTCTAGCTGTATTTTCTCTCAGCATCCCCCAGCATTTGCTAGTGCTAGTTTGTCATTGTTTACAAGCACGTGGCTAATGATGAGGGGTGACAGAAGAACTGAATCCCTTCATAGCAGACGTACATAACACATACGGTTGAAAGAGCATCTGCATGCCCCCAGCATGTGCTAGTGCTACTTTGCGTATCATGAAGCACAAAACAAATGCGGGAAGCAGGCAGTGGTCAATCCAATGAAATATTTGTCAGGTTGAATTTGTCCTTTCAACCCCCAGCATATGCTAGTGCTAGTTGTGTTTTTAAGACTAGCGCGAGGCAAATGCAAGGAGTCTCTTGGCATGATGTTTAGCAGCAAGGTCTAATTGTCATTTACGAATGTTGGAATGCATCCTTCTCTGGCTGCCGTTAAGCCTGTGAGGCTTTCTTTTGGATTCTTTTCATTTTGACTTCATTCCCATATATAGCTGTTTTATGACAGGCAGGAGTCAAACATGCCAATCAGCATCATCTTTATGCCAACGAGTTACTAGAGCAAATCCTGACGAACGTGATTAAAACCTTGATTTTTCACAGATTGGTTGCTTTGTTCTCTGTCATTAGCTTCATTGGTGGCTCTTGTTAGCAGTGTTTTTTCTGGCATGACTTGAACTTGCCAAGGCAGCATTTACAGGTAGCAACCCTAAGCATTTGCTAGTGCTAGTGTAATAGGTTACAAGCAAAAAACAAATACCAAGGGTTCCAATACTGTCGAGATTGAGTGGCAGTTCACTCAGCACTCATTACCTTCTAGCTGTATTTTCTCTCATCATCCCCCAGCATTTGCTAGTGCTAGTTTGTCATTGTTTACAAGCACGTGGCTAATGATGAGGGGTGACAGAAGAACTGAATCCCTTCATAGCAGACGTACATAACACATACGGTTGTAAGAGCATCTGCATGCCCCCAGCATGTGCTAGTGCTACTTTATGTATCATGAAGAACAAAACAAATGCGGGAAGCAGGCAGTGGTCAATCCAATGAAATATCTGTCAGGTTGAATTTGTCCTTTCAACCCCCAGCATATGCTAGTGCTAGTTGTGTTTTTAAGACTAGCGCGAGGCAAATGCAAGGAGTCTCTTGGCATGATGTTTAGCAGCAAGGGCTAGTTGTCATTTATGAATGTTGGAATTCATCCTTCTCTGGCTGCCGTTAAGCCTGTGAGGCTTTCTTTTGGATTCTTTTCATTTTGACTTCATTCCCATATATAGCTGTTTTATGACAGGCAGGAGTCAAACATGCCAATCAGCATCATCTTTATGCCAACGAGTTACTAGAGCAAATCCTGACGAACTTGATTAAAACCTTGATTTTTCACTGATTGGTTGCTTTGTTCTCTGTCATTAGCTTCATTAGTGGCTCTTGTTAGCAGTGTTTTTTTCTGGCATGACTTGAACTTGCCAAGGCAGCATTTACAGGTAGCAACCCTAAGCATTTGCTAGTGCTAGTGTAATAGGTTACAAGCACAAAACAAATACCAAGGGTTCCAATACTGTCGAGATTTAATGTCAGTTCACTCAGCACTCATTACCTTCTAGCTGTATTTTCTCTCATCATCCCCCAGCATTTGCTAGTGCTAGTTTGTCATTGTTTACAAGCACGTGGCTAATGATGAGGGGTGACAGAAGAACTGGATCCCTTTATAGCAGACGTACATAACACATACGGTTGAAAGAGCATCTGCATGCCCCCAGCATGTGCTAGTGCTACTTTGCGTATCATGAAGCACAAAACAAATGCGGGAAGCAGGCAGTGGTCAATCCAATGAAATATCTGTCAGGTTGAATTTGTCCTTTCAACCCCCAGCATATGCTAGTGCTAGTTGTGTTTTTAAGACTAGCGCGAGGCAAATGCAAGGAGTCTCTTGGCATGATGTTTAGCAGCAAGGTCTAATTGTCATTTACGAATGTTGGAATGCATCCTTCTCTGGCTGCCGTTAAGCCTGTGAGGCTTTCTTTTGGATTCTTTTCATTTTGACTTCATTCCCATATATAGCTGTTTTATGACAGGCAGGAGTCAAACATGCCAATCAGCATCATCTTTATGCCAACGAGTTACTAGAGCAAATCCTGACGAACTTGATTAAAACCTTGATTTTTCACAGATTGGTTGCTTTGTTCTCTGTCATTAGCTTCATTGGTGGCTCTTGTTAGCAGTGTTCTTTTCTGGCATGACTTGAACTTGCCAAGGCAGCATTTACAGGTAGCAACCCTAAGCATTTGCTAGTGCTAGTGTAATAGGTTACAAGCAAAAAACAAATACCAAGGGTTCCAATACTGTCGAGATTTAATGGCAGTTCACTCAGCACTCATTACCTTCTAGCTGTATTTTCTCTCATCATCCCCCAGCATTTGCTAGTGCTAGTTTGTCATTGTTTACAAGCACGTGGCTAATGATGAGGGGTGACAGAAGAACTGAATCCCTTCATAGCAGACGTACATAACACATACGGTTGAAAGAGCATCTGCATGCCCCCAGCATGTGCTAGTGCTACTTTGCGTATCATGAAGCACAAAACAAATGCGGGAAGCAGGCAGTGGTCAATCCAATGAAATATCTGTCAGGTTGAATTTGTCCTTTCAACCCCCAGCATATGCTAGTGCTAGTTGTGTTTTTAAGACTAGCGCGAGGCAAATGCAAGGAGTCTCTTGGCATGATGTTTAGCAGCAAGGTCTAATTGTCATTTACGAATGTTGGAATGCATCCTTCTCTGGCTGCCGTTAAGCCTGTGAGGCTTTCTTTTGGATTCTTTTCATTTTGACTTCATTCCCATATATAGCTGTTTTATGACAGGCAGGAGTCAAACATGCCAATCAGCATCATCTTTATGCCAACGAGTTACTAGAGCAAATCCTGACGAACTTGATTAAAACCTTGATTTTTCACAGATTGGTTGCTTTGTTCTCTGTCATTAGCTTCATTGGTGGCTCTTGTTAGCAGTGTTCTTTTCTGGCATGACTTGAACTTGCCAAGGCAGCATTTACAGGTAGCAACCCTAAGCATTTGCTAGTGCTAGTGTAATAGGTTACAAGCAAAAAACAAATACCAAGGGTTCCAATACTGTCGAGATTTAATGGCAGTTCACTGAGCACTCATTACCTTCTAGCTGTATTTTCTCTCATCATCCCCCAGCATTTGCTAGTGCTAGTTTGTCATTGTTTACAAGCACGTGGCTAATGATGAGGGGTGACAGAAGAACTGAATCCCTTCATAGCAGACGTACATAACACATACGGTTGAAAGAGCATCTGCATGCCCCCAGCATGTGCTAGTGCTACTTTGCGTATCATGAAGCACAAAACAAATGCGGGAAGCAGGCAGTGGTCAATCCAATGAAATATCTGTCAGGTTGAATTTGTCCTTTCAACCCCCAGCATATGCTAGTGCTAGTTGTGTTTTTAAGACTAGCGCGAGGCAAATGCAAGGAGTCTCTTGGCATGATGTTTAGCAGCAAGGTCTAATTGTCATTTACGAATGTTGGAATGCATCCTTCTCTGGCTGCCGTTAAGCCTGTGAGGCTTTCTTTTGGATTCTTTTCATTTTGACTTCATTCCCATATATAGCTGTTTTATGACAGGCAGGAGTCAAACATGCCAATCAGCATCATCTTTATGCCAACGAGTTACTAGAGCAAATCCTGACGAACGTGATTAAAACCTTGATTTTTCACTGATTGGTTGCTTTGTTCTCTGTCATTAGCTTCATTGGTGGCTCTTGTTAGCAGTGTTTTTTCTGGCATGACTTGAACTTGCCAAGACAGCATTTACAGGTAGCAACCCTAAGCATTTGCTAGTGCTAGTGTAATAGGTTACAAGCAAAAAACAAATACCAAGGGTTCCAATACTGTCGAGATTTAATGGCAGTTCACTCAGCACTCATTACCTTCTAGCTGTATTTTCTCTCATCATCCCCCAGCATTTGCTAGTGCTAGTTTGTCATTGTTTACAAGCACGTGGCTAATGATGAGGGGTGACAGAAGAACTGAATCCCTTCATAGCAGACGTACATAACACATACGGTTGAAAGAGCATCTGCATGCCCCCAGCATGTGCTAGTGCTACTTTGCGTATCATGAAGCACAAAACAAATGCGGGAAGCAGGCAGTGGTCAATCCAATGAAATATCTGTCAGGTTGAATTTGTCCTTTCAACCCCTAGCATATGCTAGTGCTAGTTGTGTTTTTAAGACTAGCGCGAGGCAAATGCAAGGAGTCTCTTGGTATGATGTTTAGCAGCAAGGGCTAGTTGTCATTTACGAATGTTGGAATGCATCCTTCTCTGGCTGCCGTTAAGCCTGTGAGGCTTTCTTTTTGATTGTTTTCATTTTGACTTCATTCCCATATATAGCTGTTTTATGACAGGCAGGAGTCAAACATGCCAATCAGCATCATCTTCATGCCAACGAGTTACTAGAGCAAATCCTGACGAACTTGATTAAAACCTTGATTTTTTACTGATTGGTTGCTTTGTTCTCTGTCATTAGCTTCATTGGTGGCTCTTGTTAGCAGTGTCTTTGTCTGGCATGACTTGAACTTGCCAAAGCAGCATTTACAGGTAGCAACTCTAAGCATTTGCTAGTGCTAGTGTAATAGGTTACAAGCACAAAACAAATACCAAGGGTTCCAATACTGTCGAGATTTAATGGCAGTTCACTCAGCACTCATTACCTTCTAGCTGTATTTTCTCTCATCATCAACCAGCATTTGCTAGTGCTAGTTTGTCATTGTTTACAAGCACGTGGCTAATGATGAGGGGTGACAGAAGAACTGAATCCCTTCATAGCAGACGTACATAACACATACGGTTGAAAGAGCATCTGCATGCCCCCAGCATGTGCTAGTGCTACTTTGCGTATCATGAAGCACAAAACAAATGCGGGAAGCAGGCAGTGGTCAATCCAATGAAATATCTGTCAGGTTGAATTTGTCCTTTCAACCCCCAGCATATGCTAGTGCTAGTTGTGTTTTTAAGACTAGCGCGAGGCAAATGCAAGGAGTCTCTTGGCATGATGTTTAGCAGCAAGGTCTAATTGTCATTTACGAATGTTGGAATGCATCCTTCTCTGGCTGCCGTTAAGCCTGTGAGGCTTTCTTTTGGATTCTTTTCATTTTGACTTCATTCCCATATATAGCTGTTTTATGACAGGCAGGAGTCAAACATGCCAATCAGCATCATCTTTATGCCAACGAGTTACTAGAGCAAATCCTGACGAACTTGATTAAAACCTTGATTTTTCACAGATTGGTTGCTTTGTTCTCTGTCATTAGCTTCATTGGTGGCTCTTGTTAGCAGTGTTTTTTCTGGCATGACTTGAACTTGCCAAGGCAGCATTTACAGGTAGCAACCCTAAGCATTTGCTAGTGCTAGTGTAATAGGTTACAAGCACAAAACAAATACCAAGGGTTCCAATACTGTCGAGATTTAATGGCAGTTCACTCAGCACTCATTACCTTCTAGCTGTATTTTCTCTCATCATCCCCCAGCATTTGCTAGTGCTAGTTTGTCATTGTTTACAAGCACGTGGCTAATGATGAGGGGTGACAGAAGAACTGAATCCCTTCATAGCAGACGTACATAACACATACGGTTGAAAGAGCATCTGCATGCCCCCAGCATGTGCTAGTGCTACTTTGCGTATCATGAAGCACAAAACAAATGCGGGAAGCAGGCAGTGGTCAATCCAATGAAATATCTGTCAGGTTGAATTTGTCCTTTCAACCCCCAGCATATGCTAGTGCTAGTTGTGTTTTTAAGACTAGCGCGAGGCAAATGCAAGGAGTCTCTTGGCATGATGTTTAGCAGCAAGGTCTAATTGTCATTTACGAATGTTGGAATGCATCCTTCTCTGGCTGCCGTTAAGCCTGTGAGGCTTTCTTTTGGATTCTTTTCATTTTGACTTCATTCCCATATATAGCTGTTTTATGACAGGCAGGAGTCAAACATGCCAATCAGCATCATCTTTATGCCAACGAGTTACTAGAGCAAATCCTGACGAACGTGATTAAAACCTTGATTTTTCACAGATTGGTTGCTTTGTTCTCTGTCATTAGCTTCATTGGTGGCTCTTGTTAGCAGTGTTTTTTTCTGGCATGACTTGAACTTGCCAAGGCAGCATTTACAGGTAGCAACCCTAAGCATTTGCTAGTGCTAGTGTAATAGGTTACAAGCACAAAACAAATACCAAGGGTTGCAATACTGTCGAGATTTAATGGCAGTTCACTCAGCACTCATTACCTTCTAGCTGTATTTTCTCTCATCATCCCCCAGCATTTGCTAGTGCTAGTTTGTCATTGTTTACAAGCACGTGGCTAATGATGAGGGGTGACAGAAGAACTGAATCCCTTCATAGCAGACGTACATAACACATACGGTTGAAAGAGCATCTGCATGCCCCCAGCATGTGCTAGTGCTACTTTGCGTATCATGAAGCACAAAACAAATGCGGGAAGCAGGCAGTGGTCAATCCAATGAAATATCTGTCAGGTTGAATTTGTCCTTTCAACCCCCAGCATATGCTAGTGCTAGTTGTGTTTTTAAGACTAGCGCGAGGCAAATGCAAGGAGTCTCTTGGCATGATGTTTAGCAGCAAGGTCTAATTGTCATTTACGAATGTTGGAATGCATCCTTCTCTGGCTGCCGTTAAGCCTGTGAGGCTTTCTTTTGGATTCTTTTCATTTTGACTTCATTCCCATATATAGCTGTTTTATGACAGGCAGGAGTCAAACATGCCAATCAGCATCATCTTTATGCCAACGAGTTACTAGAGCAAATCCTGACGAACGTGATTAAAACCTTGATTTTTCACTGATTGGTTGCTTTGTTCTCTTTAATTAGCTTCATTGGTGGCTCTTGTTAGCAGTGTTTTTTTCTGGCATGACTTGAACTTGCCAAGGCAGCATTTACAGGTAGCAACCCTAAGCATTTGCTAGTGCTAGTGTAATAGGTTACAAGCACAAAACAAATACCAAGGGTTCCAATACTGTCGAGATTGAGTGGCAGTTCACTCAGCACTCATTACCTTCTAGCTGTATTTTCTCTCATCATCCCCCAGCATTTGCTAGTGCTAGTTTGTCATTGTTTACAAGCACGTGGCTAATGATGAGGGGTGACAGAAGAACTGAATCCCTTCATAGCAGACGTACATAACACATACGGTTGAAAGAGCATCTGCATGCCCCCAGCATGTGCTAGTGCTACTTTGCGTATCATGAAGCACAAAACAAATGCGGGAAGTAGGCAGTGGTCAATCCAATAAAATATCTGTCAGGTTGAATTTGTCCTTTCAACCCCCAGCATATGCTAGTGCTAGTTGTGTTTTTAAGACTAGCGCGAGGCAAATGCAAGGAGTCTCTTGGTATGATGTTTAGCAGCAAGGGCTAGTTGTCATTTACGAATGTTGGAATGCATCCTTCTCTGGCTGCCGTTAAGCCTGTGAGGCTTTCTTTTGGATTCTTTTCATTTTGACTTCATTCCCATATATAGCTGTTTAATGACAGGCAGGAGTCAAACATGCCAATCAGCATCATCTTTATGCCAACGAGTTACTAGAGCAAATCCTGACGAACTTGATTAAAACCTTGATTTGTCACTGATTGGTTGCTTTGTTCTCTTTAATTAGCTTCATTGGTGGCTCTTGTTAGCAGTGTTTTTTTCTGGCATGACTTGAACTTGCAAAGGCAGCATTTACAGGTAGCAACCCTAAGCATTTGCTAGTGCTAGTGTAATAGGTTACAAGCACAAAACAAATACCAAGGGTTCCAATACTGTCGAGATTGAGTGGCAGTTCACTCAGCACTCATTACCTTCTAGCTGTATTTTCTCTCATCATCCCCCAGCATTTGCTAGTGCTAGTTTGTCATTGTTTACAAGCACGTGGCTAATGATGAGGGGTGACAGAAGAACTGAATCCCTTCATAGCAGACGTACATAACACATACGGTTGAAAGAGCATCTGCATGCCCCCAGCATGTGCTAGTGCTACTTTGCGTATCATGAAGCACAAAACAAATGCGGGAAGCAGGCAGTGGTCAATCCAATGAAATATCTGTCAGGTTGAATTTGTCCTTTCAACCCCCAGCATATGCTAGTGCTAGTTGTGTTTTTAAGACTAGCGCGAGGCAAATGCAAGGAGTCTCTTGGCATGATGTTTAGCAGCAAGGTCTAATTGTCATTTACGAATGTTGGAATGCATCCTTCTCTGGCTGCCGTTAAGCCTGTGAGGCTTTCTTTTGGATTCTTTTCATTTTGACTACATTCCCATATATAGCTGTTTTATGACAGGCAGGAGTCAAACATGCCAATCAGCATCATCTTTATGCCAACGAGTTACTAGAGCAAATCCTGACGAACGTGATTAAAACCTTGATTTTTCACTGATTGGTTGCTTTGTTCTCTTTAATTAGCTTCATTGGTGGCTCTTGTTAGCAGTGTTTTTTTCTGGCATGACTTGAACTTGCAAAGGCAGCATTTACAGGTAGCAACCCTAAGCATTTGCTAGTGCTAGTGTAATAGGTTACAAGCACAAAACAAATACCAAGGGTTCCAATACTGTCGAGATTGAGTGGCAGTTCACTCAGCACTCATTACCTTCTAGCTGTATTTTCTCTCATCATCCCCCAGCATTTGCTAGTGCTAGTTTGTCATTGTTTACAAGCACGTGGCTAATGATGAGGGGTGACAGAAGAACTGAATCCCTTCATAGCAGACGTACATAACACATACGGTTGAAAGAGCATCTGCATGCCCCCAGCATGTGCTAGTGCTACTTTGCGTATCATGAAGCACAAAACAAATGCGGGAAGCAGGCAGTGGTCAATCCAATAAAATATCTGTCAGGTTGAATTTGTCCTTTCAACCCCCAGCATATGCTAGTGCTAGTTGTGTTTTTAAGACTAGCGCGAGGCAAATGCAAGGAGTCTCTTGGTATGATGTTTAGCAGCAAGGGCTAGTTGTCATTTACGAATGTTGGAATGCATCCTTCTCTGGCTGCCGTTAAGCCTGTGAGGCTTTCTTTTGGATTCTTTTCATTTTGACTGCATTCCCATATATAGCTGTTTAATGACAGGCAGGAGTCAAACATGCCAATCAGCATCATCTTTATGCCAACGAGTTACTAGAGCAAATCCTGACGAACGTGATTAAAACCTTGATTTTTCACAGATTGGTTGCTTTGTTCTCTGTCATTAGCTTCATTGGTGGCTCTTGTTAGCAGTGTTTTTTCTGGCATGACTTGAACTTGCCAAGGCAGCATTTACAGGTAGCAACCCTAAGCATTTGCTAGTGCTAGTGTAATAGGTTACAAGCACAAAACAAATACCAAGGGTTCCAATACTGTCGAGATTTAATGGCAGTTCACTCAGCACTCATTACCTTCTAGCTGTATTTTCTCTCATCATCCCCCAGCATTTGCTAGTGCTAGTTTGTCATTGTTTACAAGCACGTGGCTAATGATGAGGGGTGACAGAAGAACTGAATCCCTTCATAGCAGACGTACATAACACATACGGTTGAAAGAGCATCTGCATGCCCCCAGCATGTGCTAGTGCTACTTTGCGTATCATGAAGCACAAAACAAATGCGGGAAGCAGGCAGTGGTCAATCCAATGAAATATCTGTCAGGTTGAATTTGTCCTTTCAACCCCCAGCATATGCTAGTGCTAGTTGTGTTTTTAAGACTAGCGCGAGGCAAATGCAAGGAGTCTCTTGGTATGATGTTTAGCAGCAAGGGCTAGTTGTCATTTACGAATGTTGGAATTCATCCTTCTCTGGCTGCCGTTAAGCCTGTGAGGCTTTTTTTTGGATTTTTTTCATTTTGACTTCATTCCCATATATAGTTGTTTTATGACAGGCAGGAGTCAAACATGCCAATCAGCATCATCTTTATGCCAACGAGTTACTAGAGCAAATCCTGACGAACTTGATTAAAACCTTGATTTTTCACTGATTGGTTGCTTTGTTCTCTGTCATTAGCTTCATTGGTGGCTCTTGTTAGCAGTGTTTTTTTCTGGCATGACGTGAACTTGTTAAGGCAGCATTTACAGGTAGCAACCCTAAGCATTTGCTAGTGCTAGTGTAATAGGTTACAAGCACACAACAAATACCAAGGGTTCCAATACTGTCGAGATTTAATGGCAATTCACTCAGCACTCATTACCTTCTAGCTGTATTTTCTCTCATCATCCCCCAGCATTTGCTAGTGCTAGTTTGTCATTGTTTACAAGCACGTGGCTAATGATGAGGGGTGACAGAAGAACTGAATCCCTTCATAGCAGACGTACATAACACATACGGTTGAAAGAGCATCTGCATGCCCCCAGCATGTGCTAGTGCTACTTTGCGTATCATGAAGCACAAAACAAATGCGGGAAGCAGGCAGTGGTCAATCCAATGAAATATCTGTCAGGTTGAATTTGTCCTTTCAACCCCCAGCATATGCTAGTGCTAGTTGTGTTTTTAAGACTAGCGCGAGGCAAATGCAAGGAGTCTCTTGGCATGATGTTTAGCAGCAAGGTCTAATTGTCATTTACGAATGTTGGAATGCATCCTTCTCTGGCTGCCGTTAAGCCTGTGAGGCTTTCTTTTGGACTCTTTTCATTTTGACTTCATTCCCATATATAGCTGTTTTATGACAGGCAGGAGTCAAACATGCCAATCAGCATCATCTTTATGCCAACGAGTTACTAGAGCAAATCCTGACGAACTTGATTAAAACCTTGATTTTTCACTGATTGGTTGCTTTGTTCTCTTTAATTAGCTTCATTGGTGGCTCTTGTTAGCAGTGTATTTTTCTGGCATGACTTGAACTTGCCAAGGCAGCATTTACAGGTAGCAACCCTAAGCATTTGCTAGTGCTAGTGTAATAGGTTACAAGCACAAAACAAATACCAAGGGTTCCAATACTGTCGAGATTTAATGTCAGTTCACTCAGCACTCATTACCTTCTAGCTGTATTTTCTCTCATCATCCCCCAGCATTTGCTAGTGCTAGTTTGTCATTGTTTACAAGCACGTGGCTAATGATGAGGGATGACAGAAGAACTGAATCCCTTCATAGCAGACGTACATAACACATACGGTTGAAAGAGCATCTGCATGCCCCAAGCATGTGCTAGTGCTACTTTGCGTATCATGAAGCACAAAACAAATGCGGGAAGCAGGCAGTGGTCAATCCAGTGAAATATTTGTCAGGTTGAATTTGTCCTTTCAACCCCCAGCATATGCTAGTGCTAGTTGTGTTTTTAAGACTAGCGCGAGGCAAATGCAAGGAGTCTCTTGGTATGATGTTTAGCAGCAAGGGCTAGTTGTCATTTACGAATGTTGGAATTCATCCTTCTCTGGCTGCCGTTAAGCCTGTGAGGCTTTCTTTTGGATTCTTTTCATTTTGACTTCATTCCCATATATAGCTGTTTTATGACAGGCAGGAGTCAAACATGCCAATCAGCATCATCTTTATGCCAACGAGTTACTAGAGCAAATCCTGACGAACTTGATTAAAACCTTGATTTTTCACAGATTGGTTGCTTTGTTCTCTGTCATTAGCTTCATTGGTGGCTCTTGTTAGCAGTGTTTTTTCTGGCATGACTTGAACTTGCCAAGGCAGCATTTACAGGTAGCAACCCTAAGCATTTGCTAGTGCTAGTGTAATAGGTTACAAGCACAAAACAAATACCAAGGGTTCCAATACTGTCGAGATTAAGTGGCAGTTCACTCAGCACTCATTACCTTCTAGCTGTATTTTCTCTCATCATCCCCCAGCATTTGCTAGTGCTAGTTTGTCATTGTTTACAAGCACGTGGCTAATGATGAGGGGTGACAGAAGAACTGAATCCCTTCATAGCAGACGTACATAACACATACGGTTGAAAGAGCATCTGCATGCCCCCAGCATGTGCTAGTGCTACTTTGCGTATCATGAAGCACAAAACAAATGCGGGAAGCAGGCAGTGGTCAATCCAATGAAATATCTGTCAGGTTGAATTTGTCCTTTCAACCCCCAGCATATGCTAGTCCTAGTTGTGTTTTTAAGACTAGCGCGAGGCAAATGCAAGGAGTCTCTTGGTATGATGTTTAGCAGCAAGGGCTAGTTGTCATTTACGAATGTTGGAATGCATCCTTCTCTGGCTGCCGTTAAGCCTGTGAGGCTTTCTTTTGGATTCTTTTCATTTTGACTTCATTACCATATATAGCTGTTTTATGACAGGCAGGAGTCAAACATGCCAATCAGCATCATCTTTATGCCAACGAGTTACTAGAGCAAATCCTGACGAACTTGATTAAAACCTTGATTTTTCACTGATTGGTTGCTTTGTTCTCTGTCATTAGCTTCATTAGTGGCTCTTGTTAGCAGTGTTTTTTCTGGCATGACTTGAACTTGCCAAGGCAGCATTTACAGGTAGCAACCCTAAGCATTTGCTAGTGCTAGTGTAATAGGTTACAAGCACAAAACAAATACCAAGGGTTCCAATACTGTCGAGATTTAATGTCAGTTCACTCAGCACTCATTACCTTCTAGCTGTATTTTCTCTCATCATCCCCCAGCATTTGCTAGTGCTAGTTTGTCATTGTTTTTAAGCACGTGGCTAATGATGAGGGATGACAGAAGAACTGAATCCCTTCATAGCAGACGTACATAACACATACGGTTGAAAGAGCATCTGCATGCCCCCAGCATGTGCTAGTGCTACTTTGCGTATCATGAAGCACAAAACAAATGCGGGAAGCAGGCAGTGGTCAATCCAATGAAATATTTGTCAGGTTGAACTTGTCCTTTCAACCCCCAACATATGCTAGTGCTAGTTGTGTTTTTAAGACTAGCGCGAGGCAAATGCAAGGAGTCTCTTGGTATGATGTTTAGCAGCAAGGGCTAGTTGTCATTTACGAATGTTGGAATGCATCCTTCTCTGGCTGCCGTTAAGCCTGTGAGGCTTTCTTTTGGATTCTTTTCATTTTGACTTCATTCCCATATATAGCTGTTTTATGACAGGCAGGAGTCAAACATGCCAATCAGCATCATCTTTATGCCAACGAGTTACTAGAGCAAATCCTGACGAACGTGATTAAAACCTTGATTTTTCACAGATTGGTTGCTTTGTTCTCTGTCATTAGCTTCATTGGTGGCTCTTGTTAGCAGTGTTTTTTCTGGCATGACTTGAACTTGCCAAGGCAGCATTTACAGGTAGCAACCCTAAGCATTTGCTAGTGCTAGTGTAATAGGTTACAAGCACAAAACAAATACCAAGGGTTCCAATACTGTCGAGATTAAGTGGCAGTTCACTCAGCACTCACTACCTTCTAGCTGTATTTTCTCTCATCATCCCCCAGCATTTGCTAGTGCTAGTTTGTCATTGTTTACAAGCACGTGGCTAATGATGAGGGGTGACAGAAGAACTGAATCCCTTCATAGCAGACGTACATAACACATACGGTTGAAAGAGCATCTGCATGCCCCCAGCATGTGCTAGTGCTACTTTGCGTATCATGAAGCACAAAACAAATGCAGGAAGCAGGCAGTGGTCAATCCAATGAAATATCTGTCAGGTTGAATTTGTCCTTTCAACCCCCAGCATATGCTAGTGCTAGTTGTGTTTTTAAAACTAGCGCGAGGCAAATGCAAGGAGTCTCTTGGTATGATGTTTAGCAGCAAGGGCTAGTTGTCATTTACGAATGTTGGAATGCATCCTTCTCTGGCTGCCGTTAAGCCTGTGAGGCTTTCTTTTGGATTTTTTTCATTTTGACTTCATTCCCATATATAGTTGTTTTATGACAGGCAGGAGTCAAACATGCCAATCAGCATCATCTTTATGCCAACGAGTTACTAGAGCAAATCCTGACGAACTTGATTAAAACCTTGATTTTTCACTGATTGGTTGCTTTGTTCTCTGTCATTAGCTTCATTGGTGGCTCTTGTTAGCAGTGTTCTTTTCTGGCATGACTTGAACTTGTTAAGGCAGCATTTACAGGTAGCAACCCTAAGCATTTGCTAGTGCTAGTGTAATAGGTTACAAGCACACAACAAATACCAAGGGTTCCAATACTGTCGAGATTTAATGGCAATTCACTCAGCACTCATTACCTTCTAGCTGTATTTTCTCTCATCATCCCCCAGCATTTGCTAGTGCTAGTTTGTCATTGTTTACAAGCACGTGGCTAATGATGAGGGGTGACAAAAGAACTGAATCCCTTCATAGCAGACGTACATAACACATACGGTTGTAAGAGCATCTGCATGCCCCCAGCATGTGCTAGTGCTACTTTGCGTATCATGAAGCACAAAACAAATGCGGGAAGCAGGCAGTGGTCAATCCAATGAAATATTTGTCAGGTTGAACTTGTCCTTTCAACCCCCAACATATGCTAGTGCTAGTTGTGTTTTTAAGACTAGCGCGAGGCAAATGCAAGGAGTCTCTTGGTATGATGTTTAGCAGCAAGGGCTAGTTGTCATTTACGAATGTTGGAATGCATCCTTCTCTGGCTGCCGTTAAGCCTGTGAGGCTTTCTTTTGGATTCTTTTCATTTTGACTTCATTCCCATATATAGCTGTTTTATGACAGGCAGGAGTCAAACATGCCAATCAGCATCATCTTTATGCCAACGAGTTACTAGAGCAAATCCTGACGAACGTGATTAAAACCTTGATTTTTCACAGATTGGTTGCTTTGTTCTCTGTCATTAGCTTCATTGGTGGCTCTTGTTAGCAGTGTTTTTTCTGGCATGACTTGAACTTGCCAAGGCAGCATTTACAGGTAGCAACCCTAAGCATTTGCTAGTGCTAGTGTAATAGGTTACAAGCACAAAACAAATACCAAGGGTTCCAATACTGTCGAGATTAAGTGGCAGTTCACTCAGCACTCACTACCTTCTAGCTGTATTTTCTCTCATCATCCCCCAGCATTTGCTAGTGCTAGTTTGTCATTGTTTACAAGCACGTGGCTAATGATGAGGGGTGACAGAAGAACTGAATCCCTTCATAGCAGACGTACATAACACATACGGTTGAAAGAGCATCTGCATGCCCCCAGCATGTGCTAGTGCTACTTTGCGTATCATGAAGCACAAAACAAATGCAGGAAGCAGGCAGTGGTCAATCCAATGAAATATCTGTCAGGTTGAATTTGTCCTTTCAACCCCCAGCATATGCTAGTGCTAGTTGTGTTTTTAAAACTAGCGCGAGGCAAATGCAAGGAGTCTCTTGGTATGATGTTTAGCAGCAAGGGCTAGTTGTCATTTACGAATGTTGGAATGCATCCTTCTCTGGCTGCCGTTAAGCCTGTGAGGCTTTCTTTTGGATTTTTTTCATTTTGACTTCATTCCCATATATAGTTGTTTTATGACAGGCAGGAGTCAAACATGCCAATCAGCATCATCTTTATGCCAACGAGTTACTAGAGCAAATCCTGACGAACTTGATTAAAACCTTGATTTTTCACTGATTGGTTGCTTTGTTCTCTGTCATTAGCTTCATTGGTGGCTCTTGTTAGCAGTGTTCTTTTCTGGCATGACTTGAACTTGTTAAGGCAGCATTTACAGGTAGCAACCCTAAGCATTTGCTAGTGCTAGTGTAATAGGTTACAAGCACACAACAAATACCAAGGGTTCCAATACTGTCGAGATTTAATGGCAATTCACTCAGCACTCATTACCTTCTAGCTGTATTTTCTCTCATCATCCCCCAGCATTTGCTAGTGCTAGTTTGTCATTGTTTACAAGCACGTGGCTAATGATGAGGGGTGACAAAAGAACTGAATCCCTTCATAGCAGACGTACATAACACATACGGTTGTAAGAGCATCTGCATGCCCCCAGCATGTGCTAGTGCTACTTTGCGTATCATGAAGCACAAAACAAATGCGGGAAGCAGGCAGTGGTCAATCCAATGAAATATTTGTCAGGTTGAACTTGTCCTTTCAACCCCCAACATATGCTAGTGCTAGTTGTGTTTTTAAGACTAGCGCGAGGCAAATGCAAGGAGTCTCTTGGTATGATGTTTAGCAGCAAGGGCTAGTTGTCATTTACGAATGTTGGAATGCATCCTTCTCTGGCTGCCGTTAAGCCTGTGAGGCTTTCTTTTGGATTCTTTTCATTTTGACTTCATTCCCATATATAGCTGTTTTATGACAGGCAGGAGTCAAACATGCCAATCAGCATCATCTTTATGCCAAC
The DNA here is from genome assembly GCA_921293015.1 of Phorcus lineatus. Lineage (NCBI taxonomy): Eukaryota > Metazoa > Mollusca > Gastropoda > Trochida > Trochidae > Phorcus > Phorcus lineatus. Next base: position 23,170,481 of record OV121089.1, read on the forward strand.
GAGTTACTAGAGCAAATCCTGACGAACGTGATTAAAACCTTGATTTTTCACAGATTGGTTGCTTTGTTCTCTGTCATTAGCTTCATTGGTGGCTCTTGTTAGCAGTGTTTTTTCTGGCATGACTTGAACTTGCCAAGGCAGCATTTACAGGTAGCAACCCTAAGCATTTGCTAGTGCTAGTGTAATAGGTTACAAGCACAAAACAAATACCAAGGGTTCCAATACTGTCGAGATTAAGTGGCAGTTCACTCAGCACTCACTACCTTCTAGCTGTATTTTCTCTCATCATCCCCCAGCATTTGCTAGTGCTAGTTTGTCATTGTTTACAAGCACGTGGCTAATGATGAGGGGTGACAGAAGAACTGAATCCCTTCATAGCAGACGTACATAACACATACGGTTGAAAGAGCATCTGCATGCCCCCAGCATGTGCTAGTGCTACTTTGCGTATCATGAAGCACAAAACAAATGCAGGAAGCAGGCAGTGGTCAATCCAATGAAATATCTGTCAGGTTGAATTTGTCCTTTCAACCCCCAGCATATGCTAGTGCTAGTTGTGTTTTTAAAACTAGCGCGAGGCAAATGCAAGGAGTCTCTTGGTATGATGTTTAGCAGCAAGGGCTAGTTGTCATTTACGAATGTTGGAATGCATCCTTCTCTGGCTGCCGTTAAGCCTGTGAGGCTTTCTTTTGGATTTTTTTCATTTTGACTTCATTCCCATATATAGTTGTTTTATGACAGGCAGGAGTCAAACATGCCAATCAGCATCATCTTTATGCCAACGAGTTACTAGAGCAAATCCTGACGAACTTGATTAAAACCTTGATTTTTCACTGATTGGTTGCTTTGTTCTCTGTCATTAGCTTCATTGGTGGCTCTTGTTAGCAGTGTTCTTTTCTGGCATGACTTGAACTTGTTAAGGCAGCATTTACAGGTAGCAACCCTAAGCATTTGCTAGTGCTAGTGTAATAGGTTACAAGCACACAACAAATACCAAGGGTTCCAATACTGTCGAGATTTAATGGCAATTCACTCAGCACTCATTACCTTCTAGCTGTATTTTCTCTCATCATCCCCCAGCATTTGCTAGTGCTAGTTTGTCATTGTTTACAAGCACGTGGCTAATGATGAGGGGTGACAAAAGAACTGAATCCCTTCATAGCAGACGTACATAACACATACGGTTGTAAGAGCATCTGCATGCCCCCAGCATGTGCTAGTGCTACTTTATGTATCATGAAGCACAAAACAAATGCGGGAAGCAGGCAGTGGTCAATCCAATGAAATATCTGTAAGGTTGAATTTGTCCTTTCAACCCCTAGCATATGCTAGTGCTAGTTGTGTTTTTAAGACTAGCGCGAGGCAAATGCAAGGAGTCTCTTGGTATGATGTTTAGCAGCAAGGTCTAGTTGTCATTTATGAATGTTGGAATTCATCCTTCTCTGGCTGCCGTTAAGCCTGTGAGGCTTTCTTTTTGATTGTTTTCATTTTGACTTCATTCCCATATATAGCTGTTTTATGACAGGCAGGAGTCAAACATGCCAATCAGCATCATCTTTATGCCAACGAGTTACTAGAGCAAATCCTGACGAACTTGATTAAAACCTTGATTTTTCACTGATTGGTTGCTTTGTTCTCTGTCATTAGCTTCATTGGTGGCTCTTGTTAGCAGTGTTTTTTTCTGGCATGACTTGAACTTGCCAAGGCAGCATTTACAGGTAGCAACCCTAAGCATTTGCTAGTGCTAGTGTAATAGGTTACAAGCACAAAACAAATACCAAGGGTTCCAATACTGTCGAGATTTAATGGCAGTTCACTCAGCACTCATTACCTTCTAGCTGTATTTTCTCTCATCATCCCCCAGCATTTGCTAGTGCCAGTTTGTCATTGTTTACAAGCACGTGGCTAATGATGAGGGGTGACAGAAGAACTGAATCCCTTCATAGCAGACGTACATAACACATACGGTTGTAAGAGCATCTGCATGCCCCCAGCATGTGCTAGTGCTACTTTGCGTATCATGAAGCACAAAACAAATGCAGGAAGCAGGCAGTGGTCAATCCAATGAAATATCTGTCAGGTTGAATTTGTCCTTTCAACCCCCAGCATATGCTAGTGCTAGTTGTGTTTTTAAAACTAGCGCGAGGCAAATGCAAGGAGTCTCTTGGTATGATGTTTAGCAGCAAGGGCTAGTTGTCATTTACGAATGTTGGAATGCATCCTTCTCTGGCTGCCGTTAAGCCTGTGAGGCTTTCTTTTGGATTTTTTTCATTTTGACTTCATTCCCATATATAGTTGTTTTATGACAGGCAGGAGTCAAACATGCCAATCAGCATCATCTTTATGCCAACGAGTTACTAGAGCAAATCCTGACGAACTTGAATAAAACCTTGATTTTTCACTGATTGGTTGCTTTGTTCTCTGTCATTAGCTTCATTGGTGGCTCTTGTTAGCAGTGTTCTTTTCTGGCATGACTTGAACTTGTTAAGGCAGCATTTACAGGTAGCAACCCTAAGCATTTGCTAGTGCTAGTGTAATAGGTTACAAGCACACAACAAATACCAAGGGTTCCAATACTGTCGAGATTTAATGGCAATTCACTCAGCACTCATTACCTTCTAGCTGTATTTTCTCTCATCATCCCCCAGCATTTGCTAGTGCTAGTTTGTCATTGTTTACAAGCACGTGGCTAATGATGAGGGGTGACAAAAGAACTGAATCCCTTCATAGCAGACGTACATAACACATACGGTTGTAAGAGCATCTGCATGCCCCCAGCATGTGCTAGTGCTACTTTGCGTATCATGAAGCACAAAACAAATGCGGGAAGCAGGCAGTGGTCAATCCAATGAAATATTTGTCAGGTTGAACTTGTCCTTTCAACCCCCAACATATGCTAGTGCTAGTTGTGTTTTTAAGACTAGCGCGAGGCAAATGCAAGGAGTCTCTTGGTATGATGTTTAGCAGCAAGGGCTAGTTGTCATTTACGAATGTTGGAATGCATCCTTCTCTGGCTGCCGTTAAGCCTGTGAGGCTTTCTTTTGGATTCTTTTCATTTTGACTTCATTCCCATATATAGCTGTTTTATGACAGGCAGGAGTCAAACATGCCAATCAGCATCATCTTTATGCCAACGAGTTACTAGAGCAAATCCTGACGAACGTGATTAAAACCTTGATTTTTCACAGATTGGTTGCTTTGTTCTCTGTCATTAGCTTCATTGGTGGCTCTTGTTAGCAGTGTTTTTTCTGGCATGACTTGAACTTGCCAAGGCAGCATTTACAGGTAGCAACCCTAAGCATTTGCTAGTGCTAGTGTAATAGGTTACAAGCACAAAACAAATACCAAGGGTTCCAATACTGTCGAGATTAAGTGGCAGTTCACTCAGCACTCACTACCTTCTAGCTGTATTTTCTCTCATCATCCCCCAGCATTTGCTAGTGCTAGTTTGTCATTGTTTACAAGCACGTGGCTAATGATGAGGGGTGACAGAAGAACTGAATCCCTTCATAGCAGACGTACATAACACATACGGTTGTAAGAGCATCTGCATGCCCCCAGCATGTGCTAGTGCTACTTTGCGTATCATGAAGCACAAAACAAATGCAGGAAGCAGGCAGTGGTCAATCCAATGAAATATCTGTCAGGTTGAATTTGTCCTTTCAACCCCCAGCATATGCTAGTGCTAGTTGTGTTTTTAAAACTAGCGCGAGGCAAATGCAAGGAGTCTCTTGGTATGATGTTTAGCAGCAAGGTCTAGTTGTCATTTACGAATGTTGGAATGCATCCTTCTCTGGCTGCCGTTAAGCCTGTGAGGCTTTCTTTTGGATTTTTTTCATTTTGACTTCATTCCCATATATAGTTGTTTTATGACAGGCAGGAGTCAAACATGCCAATCAGCATCATCTTTATGCCAACGAGTTACTAGAGCAAATCCTGACGAACTTGATTAAAACCTTGATTTTTCACTGATTGGTTGCTTTGTTCTCTGTCATTAGCTTCATTGGTGGCTCTTGTTAGCAGTGTTTTTTTCTGGCATGACTTGAACTTGCCAAGGCAGCATTTACAGGTAGCAACCCTAAGCATTTGCTAGTGCTAGTGTAATAGGTTACAAGCACAAAACAAATACCAAGGGTTCCAATACTGTCGAGATTTAATGGCAGTTCACTCAGCACTCATTACCTTCTAGCTGTATTTTCTCTCATCATCCCCCAGCATTTGCTAGTGCCAGTTTGTCATTGTTTACAAGCACGTGGCTAATGATGAGGGGTGACAGAAGAACTGAATCCCTTCATAGCAGACGTACATAACACATACGGTTGTAAGAGCATCTGCATGCCCCCAGCATGTGCTAGTGCTACTTTGCGTATCATGAAGCACAAAACAAATGCGGGAAGCAGGCAGTGGTCAATCCAATGAAATATCTGTCAGGTTGAATTTGTCCTTACAACCCCCAGCATATGCTAGTGCTAGTTGTGTTTTTAAGACTAGCGCGAGGCAAATGCAAGGAGTCTCTTGGTATGATGTTTAGCAGCAAGGGCTAGTTGTCATTTACGAATGTTGGAATGCATCCTTCTCTGGCTGCCGTTAAGCCTGTGAGGCTTTCTTTTGGATTGTATTTTCATTTTGACTTTATTCCTATATATAGCTGTTTTATGACAGGCAGGAGTCAAACATGCCAATCAGCATCATCTTTATGCCAACGAGTTACTAGAGCAAATCCTGACGAACTTGATTAAAACCTTGATTTTTCACTGATTGGTTGCTTTGTTCTCTGTCATTAGCTTCATTGGTGGCTCTTGTTAGCAGTGTTTTTTTCCGGCATGACTTGAACTTGCCAAGGCAGCATTTACAGGTAGCAACCCTAAGCATTTGCTAGTGCTAGTGTAATAGGTTACAAGCACAAAACAAATACCAAGAGTTCTAATACTGTCGACATTTAATGGCAGTTCACTCAGCACTCATTACCTTCTAGCTGTATTTTCTCTCATCATCCCCCAGCATTTGCTAGTGCTAGTTTGTCATTGTTTACAAGCACGTGGCTAATGATGAGGGGTGACAGAAGAACTGAATCCCTTCATAGCAGACGTACATAACACATACGGTTGAAAGAGCATCTGCATGCCCCCAGCATGTGCTAGTGCTACTTTGCGTATCATGAAGCACAAAACAAATGCGGGAAGCAGGCAGTGGTCAATCCAATGAAATATCTGTCAGGTTGAATTTGTCCTTTCAACCCCCAGCATATGCTAGTGCTAGTTGTGTTTTTAAGACTAGCGCGAGGCAAATGCAAGGAGTCTCTTGGTATGATGTTTAGCAGCAAGGTCTAATTGTCATTTACGAATGTTGGAATGCATCCTTCTCTGGCTGCCGTTAAGCCTGTGAGGCTTTCTTTTGGATTCTTTTCATTTTGACTTCATTCCCATATATAGCTGTTTTATGACAGGCAGGAGTCAAACATGCCAATCAGCATCATCTTTATGCCAACGAGTTACTAGAGCAAATCCTGACGAACTTGATTAAAACCTTGACTTTTCACTTATTGGTTGCTTTGTTCTCTGTCATTAGCTTCATTGGTGGCTCTTGTTAGCAGTGTTTTTTTCTGGCATGACTTGAACTTGCCAAGGCAGCATTTACAGGTAGCAACCCGAAGCATTTACTAGTGCTAGTGTAATAGGTTACAAGCACAAAACAAATACCAAGGGTTCCAATACTGTCGAGATTGAGTGGCAGTTCACTCAGCACTCATTACCTTCTAGCTGTATTTTCTCTCATCATCCCCCAGCATTTGCTAGTGCCAGTTTGTCATTGTTTACAAGCACGTGGCTAATGATGAGGGGTGACAGAAGAGCTGAATCCCTTCATAGCAGACGTACATAACACATACGGTTGTAAGAGCATCTGCATGCCCCCAGCATGTGCTAGTGCTACTTTGCGTATCATGAAGCACAAAACAAATGCGGGAAGCAGGCAGTGGTCAATCCAATGAAATATCTGTCAGGTTGAATTTGTCCTTTCAACCCCCAGCATATGCTAGTGCTAGTTGTGTTTTTAAGACTAGCGCGAGGCAAATGCAAGGAGTCTCTTGGCATGATGTTTAGCAGCAAGGTCTAGTTCGTCACGGCAGAGTTGAATGGTTGTAACTGATGCTCATGTGGTTGACAATAGTTTTGAGAAAAATAAAGAAAACCTTCTTAAGAGTTTGTTTGGAATGAAAGGATTTTGATATTCAGGTTTATGAAATGATGCCATTTTTAAATACTTTGTGTTTGTATAGTGTTTTTTGTGACTTGGTAGTTTTGTCTATTTTTATTAATTAAAGACAAGTGTCCTTTTACTTCGTACTTGTTAATGTAATATTAAAAAGTATTTTGGACGTAAGTGCCAGTTATGACTTTTTTCTATTAAAATCTTCTGGGCACTGATTTCATAAATGGTTGTAAGTGCCACTTACAACCATCTAGACGAAATTAAGGTTACACTTACAACCATTTGATATAGATAGATATATGGTGCAGTGGATGTGAGGTAAAAACTTATTCACATTCAATTAATATGTAGTTTATTTTTTGGTAATAGATAGTGAAACAATCAAAGTGCTTGTGTTTTATATATTGAGGAATACAAAAATCATTGAGTCAAGAGCCTTTATCATAAAATCCATCGATTTGATAACTACAATACAACGACATGTTTTATCTTTATCAAACATTTTATTTTCAAAATTGAACATTTTCAACAAACAAATAACAATTAAACATGAACTACTGGTGTAATTAAAATATCAAATACCAACTCATCAATCTAGATAATATTTTTGATTCCAGAAAAATGCCCATGAAGAGAAATTGAAACTACAACAATACAAACTATGAAATGTACCACTCGTAAAAAACGTTTTAAATTCAGAATAAAATTTGAGAAATTCAGTTCTAACTTAACTCTTCAGTAAAATGTTTTTGTACTTACCAAAATTTAATTTTCAGACGTATAATTGATAATGAATCCCTCATCTTAGAGAAATGCAAACAAATTATGAAAGAAGTTTCTCCTTTAATTAACTTAATTTCAATCTTATGCTCATGATGTTTTTTGGGGAAATTTAAAACCTTTCATTTGACAATAATATAAAGCTTAAAACAAAATATTTTTTGACATCTGTCACTTTAAATCCTACTATCCTTAAGTTGACATGTGTGATGTCCATATTTCTAAGCATCATTTCCTCAGAGAACAATTTCTTAAAAATGAACAAAAGCTATAGAGACAGTCTTTTGAGCTGAGTATTGCAGACTTCGACTGGACTCCCAGAAACGCATGTCTTACTCCTCTGAGTCAGATACATCATCTTCATCCGGCTCGGGCAGGGTCTCCTTCGCAGTGCTGCTGCTGGGGAGATTCCTGAAGAATTCCTGACATTGTTGAGGTATCAGACCTTTGTCGCAGAGTTGTAAAAGATCCTTGTATTTAGCATCGGCTAAGGGCACTGCTGAGGTGTATAGAGGAGTCAAACCTACTCCTTTCAGATTGATCTTCCGGCAAGATCGAGCACTGATTCTACTTAATGTGAAGGAGCTGTAGTCTTCTTCACTCAACTCGTATTTGAAGAATATTTTCTCTGGACGGGACTTTCTGTATTGGAATGAAAGAACCTTTGAACCATCATCAGCCCTTGTTCTGTTACTCACAACAGTGTCAGGGAAATTCTTGAAATCCTTGACGAATCCCTTGTCCACAGCTTTTACATTATATTTTGGTTCAGTTCGTTTAGCATTACGGACAGCTGCCATCCATTCTGCAGGAGTGAAGATTGTTGAATGCTTTGTTGCCTTTTCAATCACAGCGTGTACGGAGTCCCCTTCCATCTGTGAGTGTCCACGCTCAAAATAGTTGTGTGTAATTTGCTGGATTGGAAGATTGATAACGGAATATAAACACATGATTGAGAATTGAAAATTCCTTTGTTGTCCTGTGCAACTATCAGAGTAATAAACAACTTCCTCTTTAGCTCCAAGGGTTGAGTTGTAGTCATAAATACAGCTCGCAATTTCACAACTCCCACGTTTAGCAATGCTCTCATTCCACATGTAACATTTCACATTCTTGTAGACCAACTCGTACACAGAGAAGTTGTATGTTGCCAGTTTCCTGCTGTAATAGAATTCACTCACATTACATTTTGGGGTTATCAAGACTTTTTGGAGATCAAAGTTAATTACTGTGATATTTTCATTTTCTGTTGCCTTTGCTTTATCTCTGGCTTTTTGTTCTCTTGCCTCTGTTTTACGTCTGAGATGATTATTGAATTGTTGAGCATTTAATTGCTTATCTTTACTGTTCATATTTTCATACGAGGAGCAAAAGGCACATGTGTCCTTTTTTGGAATGTGAAAACTAAGATTGAAGTCATTCCGGAAGATGTGACCATAAACATATCTCTTCAGTGGATTTCTGTTTTGACGTTTGCATTCCTGAACATAAAGTTCATACATCTTATTGACAGAGAGATTGCTTGCTAGATACTCTCTTTGGGATGTTGCTCTACAATAATGTGATGGAACTTTCGGAAATGATTCAATGTGTTCTCTAACATATTGTTTATGTTCATCAGGTATTTTGTTTGAAAGTGTAGATCGACCACGTTTGTCTGTTGAATGTAGAGATCTTCTTTTTGCAATTGTATAGTACACTGTTTTTTCCCCAATGCACAGGACGCCAAGAAAAACCTTTTTGCAAACTTGAATTTTCTGATCATTAACTGGAATGAAATAATGAAGACTGTTTTGTCTCCTAGATTCTTGACATTTATTTGTTGATCTCGCTTTGTCTGTTTGCTTAACATTTTGTTTGATGAAATCTCTCTGCCTTTCGTATCCAAGCTTCCGGTATGCATCAAAAATCCCAAGCCTGTCTTCATCAGTGATGGTATAACATCTGTATTTACATTTACATGAAACCCGTTTTGATGTTTTCTGTGCAACCCTTTTGCCCTTGGAATTCATGTATTCTTTGCCCTCATTTCTCAATCTCTTACGTATTTCACTTTTCCACATTTCAGGATTACGTTTCCTCATTTTTGATTTACGCTCAGATGATATTTGCTTGGTGGTGGTTTTCTTTAATGTACCAGGTGACGTGTTGACCAAGGCAGGGTTGGCTAATGTCGGATTGACTTGTGTCGGATTGACTTGTGTAGGATTGACTTGTGTAGGATTGACTCCAGTAAACCCATCCTTTTCATTTGTAACATGATAACCAGGTCCAGCTTTGTTCACATCAGATTCAGAATCAGAGGTATCAGTCAAATTGAATCTCATCTTTTTAGGAGGTTCATATTCAAGTCCAGAACTATCATCAGAGAAACTGAGGTCCTGCATATCATGCAAAGCTCTTGCCTTTGCTTTACGGCTGGCCTGTTTTCTCGCCACATTTTTTGATGCCTAAACGTGGTGGAGGTACTACTACTCGGCTTTGGTGAAGAGTCATTAAGTCTTGAGACATTCAATGAGCTGAAACTAATGTCACCAAAGTCAGACAGGCAACTTTCACTGAGTTTCAATTCATCTTGATAATTGAACAACTGTTTTGCGTATTCACTCAGGGGAAGGTTGTTCTCGTAATCTGACAGGGAATCTTCACTTTCTTCATGAACAATGTTTTCTAATTCAAACATTCTTGTCTCATGCAAAGGGGGTCTGTTTATGCGATACAACGGTTCCGCTTGTTTCAATGTCTAACATTTGTACATATGGCTCTAAAATTCTCTTTGATTTGTCTGCTTTTGAGCTTTCATTTCCATTTGGTGAAGGCATTTGACTTTCTTTAGCTGTGATATTTTGCTTTAGTGTCAAATCAGTGACTGAATCCCTTCCTTCATCATCTGCTGTCATTAAATGTGAAACATTGTCTTGTCCTGCCATGTGTATGTCTGTTCCTGTTGTGTTGTCCTCTTGTGCCAGCTGTATGTCTGTGCCTGATGTGTTGTCCTGCTCTGCCAGTTGTATGTCTTTATCAGGTGTCTGGACTTGTTCTGCCATTTGTATATCTGTGTCTGTTGTGTTTTCCTGTTCTGCAAGTTGTATGTCTTTACCAGATGTAGTGTCTGTAGCTGTCGTGACTTGTTGTATGTCTGTACCTGTTGTGTTGTCCTGTTCTGCTATTTGTATATCTGTGTCTGTTGTGTTTTCCTGTTCTGCAAGTTGTATATCTTTACCAGATGTTTTGTTCTGTTCTGCAATTTCTATGTCTGTACCAGATGTTTTGTTCGGTTCCGCCATTTTGATGTCTGTACCTGTTGTGTTGTCCTGTTCTGCTATTTGTATATCTGTGTCAGATGTGTTTTCCTGTTCTGCCAGTTGTAGGTCTGTACCAGATGTGTTGTCTGTAGCTGTCGTGACTTGTTGTATGTCTGTACCTGTTGTGTTGTCCAGTTCTTTTTGTATATCTGTGTCTGTTGTATTTTCCTGTTCTGCCAGTTGTAGGTCTGTGCCAGTTATCGTGACCTCTTCTGCCACTTGTATGTCTCTACCAGTCTGTACCAGATGTTCTACCTGTGGCACTATTTGTATATCCGTACAAAATGAACTGTCCTGTATTGCCGCCAGTAATTCTGCATCTGACAATTCGTCGTGTTGATCTACCTGTATGTCTGCACCAATTGTATCGTCTTGTGCAGCCATCTTCATGTTTTCAAAAGACGATTTGTCCTGTTCTGCCATCTGAATGTCTGTATCTTTGGTAGCGCAATGAGGGGCTTTCAGTATGTCTGCACCAGATGTATTATCTCTATCATATGTTTCTTCTGGTACTGCAATCAGGAAATCTTCGTCAGTTAATTTGACCTGCGGTACGATTTGTGCCAATGGCACATCTTCATCGGCGCTAGATGAGATAGTTTTCTCTCTCTTTGTTTCGCTTGTTTTGTTAGCACTTTTATGAGCCCTTTCGCAGGGTTGTTTTAATGTTTTACGTTGAAACGGCATTCCCTTAGATGATTTTTCATACACTTATTCAGAAGAAGTCTTTGGTCTTTCAAATGTTCAAGTCTCATAAAATCATTCAAAACATGGTTTGCCCAAAGTATTTTAACATGTAACGGCATTCTATCACGGAAAACTTCTTCTTTAAGTTCGTTACAAGTTACAAGTTTGAATTTTCTATGAAATGTAATTATTTTTCAACATGTCTAACATTTCGTTTGAGATTTTCACACCTTGAGCATGATTCCTTACTCATTTCTTCTTATCTGAAAAATAATATTACAGAATCATTAGGTCGTAAGTGCATGACTTGTGACCTTTTAATTTTAAATGATGTGTAGATACGACCTTTTGATTTGAATATAATTATTTGCTTTTTTGATTAAATTAAAATTGTATTTATCACAAATGAAACGCTTTCTCAATCAAGTATGATTGCAAACATGTAAAAGCAATTGCTATTATGTTATGTACACGAGGATACTCACTGGTAAACTTTCTGAAACTGATGTACATTTTCTCTCTCCGTCACACTGTTCTTTGCACATGGTCAGACAGGAAGTAGATACATTTTTCGTATTTTTATCATCGTTTTCATACACAATCTTGCAGAAATTTATGTTCTGTTAATAAATTGCAGATACGTTGAACAGATCTTAAAAAACGTCACTAATTTTTTAAAAATTCAATTTATTTATAGTGCATGAAAAAAAACAACTATAAGGTCTTATCTACCACTAACGATCTTATGACTTTGTGGAGAAAGGTCGTAAGTGGTAGATACAACTTTTTTTATTTCCAGTTACATTTGCCTTTAGGTCGTAAGTGCCCAATAAGACCTTCTACCTCAGATTCATGTTCACATACGATGTTTTATAGTTCGTGAAAAACTAGTCACATGCACATACAACCTTCCTTTTTGTGTCATAGGTCAGGAAGTTCTGGCCCGATTTTTACCATATTAAGACATAACGATGCATCATGGGAATGAGGTTCCAGCTGTACATAAAAAGACATTCAGGTCGTAAGTGCCACCTTGATTTTTCACTGATTGGTTGCTTTGTTCTCTGTCATTAGCTTCATTAGTGGCTCTTGTTAACAGTGTTTTTTTCTGGCATGACTTGAACTTGCCAAGGCAGCATTTACAGGTAGCAACCCTAAGCATTTGCTAGTGCTAGTGTAATAGGTTACAAGCACAAAACAAATACCAAGGGTTCCAATACTGTCGAGATTTAATAGCAGTTCACTCAGCACTCATTACCTTCTAGCTGTATTTTCTCTCATCATCCCCCAGCATTTGCTAGTGCTAGTTTGTCATTGTTTACAAGCACGTGGCTAATGATGAGGGGTGACAGAAGAACTGAATCCCTTTATAGCAGACGTACATAACACATACGGTTGAAAGAGCATCTGCATGCCCCCAGCATGTGCTAGTGCTACTTTGCGTATCATGAAGCACAAAACAAATGCGGGAAGCAGGCAGTGGTCAATCCAATGAAATATCTGTCAGGTTGAATTTGTCCTTTCAACCCCCAGCATATGCTAGTGCTAGTTGTGTTTTTAAGACTAGCGCGAGGCAAATGCAAGGAGTCTCTTGGTATGATGTTTAGCAGCAAGGTCTAATTGTCATTTACGAATGTTGGAATGCATCCTTCTCTGGCTGCCGTTAAGCCTGTGAAGCTTTCTTTTGGATTCTTTTCATTTTGACTTCATTCCCATATATAGCTGTTTTATGACAGGCAGGAGTCAAACATGCCAATCAGCATCATCTTTATGCCAACGAGTTACTAGAGCAAATCCTGACGAACTTGATTAAAACCTTGATTTTTCACTGATTGGTTGCTTTGTTCTCTGTAATTAGCATCGATGGTGGCTCTTGTTAGCAGTGTTCTTTTCGGCATGACTTGAACTTGCCAAGGCAGCATTTACAGGTAGCAACCCTAAGCATTTGCTAGTGCTAGTGTAATTTACCAGCACAAAACAAATACCAAGGGTTCCAATACTGTCGAGATTTAATGGCAGTTCACTCAGCACTCATTACCTTCTAGCTGTATTTTCTCTCATCATCCCCCAGCATTTGCTAGTGCTAGTTTGTCATTGTTTACAAGCACGTGGTTAATGATGAGGGGTGACAGAAGAACTGAATCCCTTCATAGCAGACGTACATAACACATACGGTTGTAAGAGCATCTGCATGCCCCCAGCATGTGCTAGTGCTACTTTGCGTATCATGAAGCACAAAACAAATGCGGGAAGCAGGCAGTGGTCAATCCAATGAAATATCTGTCAGGTTGAATTTGTCCTTTCAACCCCCAGCATATGCTAGTGCTAGTTGTGTTTTTAAGACTAGCGCGAGGCAAATGCAAGGAGTCTCTTGGTATGATGTTTAGCAGCTAGGGCTAGTTGTCATTTATGAATGTTGGAATGCATCCTTCTCTGGCTGCCGTTAAGCCTGTGAGGCTTTCTTTTGGATTCTTTTCATTTTGACTTCATTCCCATATATAGCTGTTTTATGACAGGCAGGAGTCAAAGATGCCAATCAGCATCATCTTTATGCCAACGAGTTACTAGAGCAAATCCTGACGAACTTGATTAAAACCTTGATTTTTCACTGATTGGTTGCTTTGTTCTCTGTCATTAGCTTCATTGGTGGCTCTTGTTAGCAGTGTTTTTTTCTGGCATGACTTGAACTTGCCAAGGCAGCATTTACAGGTAGCAACCCTAAGCATTTGCTAGTGCTAGTGTAATAGGTTACAAGCACACAACAAATACCAAGGGTTCCAATACTGTCGAGATTTAATGGCAGTTCACTCAGCACTCATTACCTTCTAGCTGTATTTTCTCTCATCATCCCCCAGCATTTGCTAGTGCTAGTTTGTCATTGTTTACAAGCACGTGGTTAATGATGAGGGGTGACAGAAGAACTGAATCCCTTCATAGCAGACGTACATAACACATACGGTTGAAAGAGCATCTGCATGCCCCCAGCATGTGCTAGTGCTACTTTGCGTATCATGAAGCACAAAACAAATGCGGGAAGCAGGCAGTGGTCAATCCAATGAAATATCTGTCAGGTTGAATATGTCCTTTCAACCCCCAGCATATGCTAGTGCTAGTTGTGTTTTTAAGACTAGCGCGAGGCAAATGCAAGGAGTCTCTTGGTATGATGTTTAGCAGCAAGGGCTAGTTGTCATTTATGAATGTTGGAATGCATCCTTCTCTGGCTGCCGTTAAGCCTGTGAGGCTTTCTTTTGGATTCTTTTCATTTTGACTTCATTCCCATATATAGCTGTTTTATGACAGGCAGGAGTCAAACATGCCAATCAGCATCATATTTATGCCAACGAGTTACTAGAGCAAATCCTGACGAACTTGATTAAAACCTTGATTTTTCACTGATTGGTTGGTTTGTTCTCTGTCATTAGCTTCATTGGTGTCTCTTGTTAGCAGTGTTTTTTTCTGGCATGACTTGAACTTGCCAAGGCAGCATTTACAGGTAGCAACCCTAAGCATTTGCTAGTGCTAGTGTAATAGGTTACAAGCACAAAACAAATACCAAGGGTTCCAATACTGTCGAGATTTAATGGCAGTTCACTCAGCACTCATTACCTTCTAGCTGTAGTTTCACTCATCATCCCTAGCATTTGCTAGTGCTAGTTTGTCATTGTTTACAAGCACGTGGCTAATGATGAGGGGTGACAGAAGAACTGAATCCCTTCATAGCAGACGTACATAACACATACGGTTGAAAGAGCATCTGCATGCCCCCAGCATGTGCTAGTGCTACTTTGCGTATCATGAAGCACAAAACAAATGCGGGAAGCAGGCAGTGGTCAATCCAATGAAATATCTGTCAGGTTGAATTTGTCCTTTCAACCCCCAGCATATGCTAGTGCTAGTTGTGTTTTTAAGACTAGCGCGAGGCAAATGCAAGGAGTCTCTTGGTATGATGTTTAGCAGCAAGGGCTAGTTGTCATTTATGAATGTTGGAATGCATCCTTCTCTGGCTGCCGTTAAGCCTGTGAGGCTTTCTTTTGGATTGTTTTCATTTTGACTTCATTCCCATATATAGCTGTTTGATGACAGGCAGGAGTCAAACATGCCAATCAGCATCATCTTTATGCCAACGAGTTACTAGAGCAAATCCTGACGAACTTGATTAAAACCTTGATTTTTCACTGATTGGTTGCTTTGTTCTCTGTCATTAGCTTCATTGGTGTCTCTTGTTAGCAGTGTTTTTTTCTGGCATGACTTGAACTTGCCAAGGCAGCATTTACAGGTAGCAACCCTAAGCATTTGCTAGTGCTAGTGTAATAGGTTACAAGCACACAACAAATACCAAGGGTTCCAATACTGTCGAGATTTAATGGCAGTTCACTCAGCACTCATTACCTTCTAGCTGTATTTTCTCTCATCATCCCCCAGCATTTGCTAGTGCTAGTTTGTCATTGTTTACAAGCACGTGGCTAATGATGAGGGGTGACAGAAGAACTGAATCCCTTCATAGCAGACGTACATAACACATACGGTTGAAAGAGCATCTGCATGCCCCCAGCATGTGCTAGTGCTACTTTGCGTATCATGAAGCACAAAACAAATGCGGGAAGCAGGCAGTGGTCAATCCAATGAAATATCTGTCAGGTTGAATATGTCCTTTCAACCCCCAGCATATGCTAGTGCTAGTTGTGTTTTTAAGACTAGCGCGAGGCAAATGCAAGGAGTCTCTTGGTATGATGTTTAGCAGCAAGGGCTAGTTGTCATTTATGAATGTTGGAATGCATCCTTCTCTGGCTGCCGTTAAGCCTGTGAGGCTTTCTTTTGGATTCTTTTCATTTTGACTTCATTCCCATATATAGCTGTTTTATGACAGGCAGGAGTCAAACATGCCAATCAGCATCATATTTATGCCAACGAGTTACTAGAGCAAATCCTGACGAACTTGATTAAAACCTTGATTTTTCACTGATTGGTTGGTTTGTTCTCTGTCATTAGCTTCATTGGTGGCTCTTGTTAGCAGTGTTTTTTTCTGGCATGACTTGAACTTGCCAAGGCAGCATTTACAGGTAGCAACCCTAAGCATTTGCTAGTGCTAGTGTAATAGGTTACAAGCACAAAACAAATACCAAGGGTTCCAATACTGTCGAGATTTAATGGCAGTTCACTCAGCACTCATTACCTTCTAGCTGTAGTTTCACTCATCATCCCCAGCATTTGCTAGTGCTAGTTTGTCATTGTTTACAAGCACGTGGCTAATGATGAGGGGTGACAGAAGAACTGAATCCCTTCATAGCAGACGTACATAACACATACGGTTGAAAGAGCATCTGCATGCCCCCAGCATGTGCTAGTGCTACTTTGCGTATCATGAAGCACAAAACAAATGCGGGAAGCAGGCAGTGGTCAATCCAATGAAATATCTGTCAGGTTGAATTTGTCCTTTCAACCCCCAGCATATGCTAGTGCTAGTTGTGTTTTTAAGACTAGCGCGAGGCAAATGCAAGGAGTCTCTTGGTATGATGTTTAGCAGCAAGGGCTAGTTGTCATTTATGAATGTTGGAATGCATCCTTCTCTGGCTGCCGTTAAGCCTGTGAGGCTTTCTTTTGGATTGTTTTCATTTTGACTTCATTCCCATATATAGCTGTTTTATGACAGGCAGGAGTCAAACATGCCAATCAGCATCATCTTTATGCCAACGAGTTACTAGAGCAAATCCTGACGAACTTGATTAAAACCTTGATTTTTCACTGATTGGTTGGTTTGTTCTCTGTCATTAGCTTCATTGGTGTCTCTTGTTAGCAGTGTTTTTTTCTGGCATGACTTGAACTTGCCAAGGCAGCATTTACAGGTAGCAACCCTAAGCATTTGCTAGTGCTAGTGTAATAGGTTACAAGCACAAAACAAATACCAAGGGTTCCAATACTGTCGAGATTTAATGGCAGTTCACTCAGCACTCATTACCTTCTAGCTGTATTTTCTCTCATCATCCCCCAGCATTTGCTAGTGCTAGTTTGTCATTGTTTACAAGCACGTGGCTAATGATGAGGGGTGACAGAAGAACTGAATCCCTTCATAGCAGACGTACATAACACATACGGTTGTAAAAGCATCTGCATGCCCCCAGCATGTGCTAGTGCTACTTTGCGTATCATGAAGCACAAAACAAATGCGGGAAACAGGCAGTGGTCAATCCAATGAAATATCTGTCAGTTTGAATTTGTCCTTTCAACCCCCAGCATATGCTAGTGCTAGTTGTGTTTTTAAGACTAGCGCGAGGCAAATGCAAGGAGTCTCTTGGTATGATGTTTAGCAGCAAGGGCTAGTTGTCATTTATGAATGTTGGAATGCATCCTTCTCTGGCTGCCGTTAAGCCTGTGAGGCTTTCTTTTGGATTCTTTTTATTTTGACTTCATTCCCATATATAGCTGTTTTATGACAGGCAGGAGTCAAACATGCCAATCAGCATCATCTTTATGCCAACGAGTTACTAGAGCAAATCCTGACGAACTTGATTAAAACCTTGATTTTTCACTGATTGGTTGCTTTGTTCTCTGTCATTAGCTTCATTGGTGTCTCTTGTTAGCAGTGTTTTTTTCTGGCATGACTTGAACTTGCCAAGGCAGCATTTACAGGTAGCAACCCTAAGCATTTGCTAGTGCTAGTGTAATAGGTTACAAGCACACAACAAATACCAAGGGTTCCAATACTGTCGAGATTTAATGGCAGTTCACTCAGCACTCATTACCTTCTAGCTGTATTTTCTCTCATCATCCCCCAGCATTTGCTAGTGCTAGTTTGTCATTGTTTACAAGCACGTGGCTAATGATGAGGGGTGACAGAAGAACTGAATCCCTTCATAGCAGACGTACATAACACATACGGTTGAAAGATCATCTGCATGCCCCCAGCATGTGCTAGTGCTACTTTGCGTATCATGAAGCACAAAACAAATGCGGGAAGCAGGCAGTGGTCAATCCAATGAAATATCTGTCAGGTTGAATATGTCCTTTCAACCCCCAGCATATGCTAGTGCTAGTTGTGTTTTTAAGACTAGCGCGAGGCAAATGCAAGGAGTCTCTTGGTATGATGTTTAGCAGCAAGGGCTAGTTGTCATTTATGAATGTTGGAATGCATCCTTCTCTGGCTGCCGTTAAGCCTGTGAGGCTTTCTTTTGGATTCTTTTCATTTTGACTTCATTCCCATATATAGCTGTTTTATGACAGGCAGGAGTCAAACATGCCAATCAGCATCATCTTTATGCCAACGAGTTACTAGAGCAAATCCTGACGAACTTGATTAAAACCTTGATTTTTCACTGATTGGTTGGTTTGTTCTCTGTCATTAGCTTCATTGGTGGCTCTTGTTAGCAGTGTTTTTTTCTGGCATGACTTGAACTTGCCAAGGCAGCATTTACAGGTAGCAACCCTAAGCATTTGCTAGTGCTAGTGTAATAGGTTACAAGCACACAACAAATACCAAGGGTTCCAATACTGTCGAGATTTAATGGCAGTTCACTCAGCACTCATTACCTTCTAGCTGTATTTTCTCTCATCATCCCCCAGCATTTGCTAGTGCTAGTTTGTCATTGTTTACAAGCACGTGGCTAATGATGAGGGGTGACAGAAGAACTGAATCCCTTCATAGCAGACGTACATAACACATACGGTTGAAAGAGCATCTGCATGCCCCCAGCATGTGCTAGTGCTACTTTGCGTATCATGAAGCACAAAACAAATGCGGGAAGCAGGCAGTGGTCAATCCAATGAAATATCTGTCAGGTTGAATATGTCCTTTCAACCCCCAGCATATGCTAGTGCTAGTTGTGTTTTTAAGACTAGCGCGAGGCAAATGCAAGGAGTCTCTTGGTATGATGTTTAGCAGCAAGGGCTAGTTGTCATTTATGAATGTTGGAATGCATCCTTCTCTGGCTGCCGTTAAGCCTGTGAGGCTTTCTTTTGGATTGTTTTCATTTTGACTTCATTCCCATATATAGCTGTTTTATGACAGGCAGGAGTCAAACATGCCAATCAGCATCATCTTTATGCCAACGAGTTACTAGAGCAAATCCTGACGAACTTGATTAAAACCTTGATTTTTCACTGATTGGTTGCTTTGTTCTCTGTCATTAGCTTCATTGGTGGCTCTTGTTAGCAGTGTTTTTTTCTGGCATGACTTGAACTTGCCAAGGCAGCATTTACAGGTAGCAACCCTAAGCATTTGCTAGTGCTAGTGTAATAGGTTACAAGCACAAAACAAATACCAAGGGTTCCAATACTGTCGAGATTTAATGGCAGTTCACTCAGCACTCATTACCTTCTAGCTGTAGTTTCTCTCATCATCCCCCAGCATTTGCTAGTGCTAGTTTGTCATTGTTTACAAGCACGTGGCTAATGATGAGGGGTGACAGAAGAACTGAATCCCTTCATAGCAGACGTACATAACACATACGGTTGAAAGAGCATCTGCATGCCCCCAGCATGTGCTAGTGCTACTTTGCGTATCATGAAGCACAAAACAAATGCGGGAAGCAGGCAGTGGTCAATCCAATGAAATATCTGTCAGGCTGAATTTGTCCTTTCAACCCCCAGCATATGCTAGTGCTAGTTGTGTTTTTAAGACTAGCGCGAGGCAAATGCAAGGAGTCTCTTGGTATGATGTTTAGCAGCAAGGGCTAGTTGTCATTTATGAATGTTGGAATGCATCCTTCTCTGGCTGCCGTTAAGCCTGTGAGGCTTTCTTTTGGATTCTTTTCATTTTGACTTCATTCCCATATATAGCTGTTTTATGACAGGCAGGAGTCAAACATGCCAATCAGCATCATCTTTATGCCAACGAGTTACTAGAGCAAATCCTGACGAACTTGATTAAAACCTTGATTTTTCACTGATTGGTTGCTTTGTTCTCTGTCATTAGTTTCATTGGTGGCTCTTGTTAGCAGTGTTTTTTTCTGGCATGACTTGAACTTGCCAAGGCAGCTTTCACAGGTAGCAACCCTAAGCATTTGCTAGTGCTAGTGTAATAGGTTACAAGCACAAAACAAATACCAAGGGTTCCAATACTGTCGAGATTTAATGGCAGTTCACTCAGCACTCATTACCTTCTAGCTGTATTTTCTCTCATCATCCCCCAGCATTTGCTAGTGTTAGTTTGTCATTGTTTACAAGCACGTGGCTAATGATGAGGGGTGACAGAAGAACTGAATCCCTTCATAGCAGACGTACATAACACATACGGTTGAAAGAGCATCTGCATGCCCCCAGCATGTGCTAGTGCTACTTTGCGTATCATGAAGCACAAAACAAATGCGGGAAGCAGGCAGTGGTCAATCCAATGAAATATCTGTCAGGTTGAATTTGTCCTTTCAACCCCCAGCATATGCTAGTGCTAGTTGTGTTTTTAAGACTAGCGCGAGGCAAATGCAAGGAGTCTCTTGGTATGATGTTTAGCAGCAAGGGCTAGTTGTCATTTACGAATGTTGGAATGCATCCTTCACTGGCTGCTGTTAAGCCTGTGAGGCTTTCTTTTGGATTGTTTTCATTTTGACTTCATTCCCATATATAGCTGTTTTATGACAGGCAGGAGTCAAACATGCCAATCAGCATCATCTTTATGCCAACGAGTTACTAGAGCAAATCCTGACGAACTTGATTAAAACCTTGATTTTTCACTGATTGGTTGCTTTGTTCTCTGTCATTAGCTTCATTTGTGGCTCTTGTTAGCAGTGTTTTTTTCTGGCATGACTTGAACTTGCCAAGGCAGCATTTACAGGTAGCAACCCTAAACATTTGCTAGTGCTAGTGTAATAGGTTACAAGCACAAAACAAATACCAAGGGTTCCAATACTGTCGAGATTTAATGGCAGTTCACTCAGAACTCATTACCTTCTAGCTGTATTTTCTCTCATCATCCCCCAGCATTTGCTAGTGCTAGTTTGCCATCGTATAGCACGTGGCTAATGATGAGGGGTGACAGAAGAACTGAATCCCTTCATAGCAGACGTACATAACACATACGGTTGTAAGAGCATCTGCATGCCCCCAGCATGTGCTACTTTGCGTATCATGAAGCACAAAACAAATGCGGGAAGCAGGCAGTGGTCAATCCAATGAAATATCTGTCAGGTTGAATATGTCCTTTCAACCCCCAGCATATGCTAGTGCTATTTGTGTTTTTAAGACTAGCGCGAGGCAAATGCAAGGAGTCTCTTGGTATGATGTTTAGCAGCAAGGGCTAGTTGTCATTTACGAATGTTGGAATGCATCCTTCTCTGGCTGCCGTTAAGCCTGTGAGGCTTTCTTTTTGATTGTTTTCATTTTGACTTCATTC
The DNA here is from genome assembly GCA_921293015.1 of Phorcus lineatus. Taxonomy (NCBI): domain Eukaryota; kingdom Metazoa; phylum Mollusca; class Gastropoda; order Trochida; family Trochidae; genus Phorcus; species Phorcus lineatus. The sequence goes on from OV121089.1 coordinate 23,191,784, forward strand.
CCATATATAGCTGTTTTATGACAGGCAGGAGTCAAACATGCCAATCAGCATCATCTTTATGCCAACGAGTTACTAGAGCAAATCCTGACGAACTTGATTAAAACCTTGATTTTTCACTGATTGGTTGCTTTGTTCTCTGTCATTAGTTTCATTGGTGGCTCTTGTTAGCAGTGTTTTTTTCTGGCATGACTTGAACTTGCCAAGGCAGCTTTCACAGGTAGCAACCCTAAGCATTTGCTAGTGCTAGTGTAATAGGTTACAAGCACAAAACAAATACCAAGGGTTCCAATACTGTCGAGATTTAATGGCAGTTCACTCAGCACTCATTACCTTCTAGCTGTATTTTCTCTCATCATCCCCCAGCATTTGCTAGTGTTAGTTTGTCATTGTTTACAAGCACGTGGCTAATGATGAGGGGTGACAGAAGAACTGAATCCCTTCATAGCAGACGTACATAACACATACGGTTGAAAGAGCATCTGCATGCCCCCAGCATGTGCTAGTGCTACTTTGCGTATCATGAAGCACAAAACAAATGCGGGAAGCAGGCAGTGGTCAATCCAATGAAATATCTGTCAGGTTGAATTTGTCCTTTCAACCCCCAGCATATGCTAGTGCTAGTTGTGTTTTTAAGACTAGCGCGAGGCAAATGCAAGGAGTCTCTTGGTATGATGTTTAGCAGCAAGGGCTAGTTGTCATTTACGAATGTTGGAATGCATCCTTCACTGGCTGCTGTTAAGCCTGTGAGGCTTTCTTTTGGATTGTTTTCATTTTGACTTCATTCCCATATATAGCTGTTTTATGACAGGCAGGAGTCAAACATGCCAATCAGCATCATCTTTATGCCAACGAGTTACTAGAGCAAATCCTGACGAACTTGATTAAAACCTTGATTTTTCACTGATTGGTTGCTTTGTTCTCTGTCATTAGCTTCATTTGTGGCTCTTGTTAGCAGTGTTTTTTTCTGGCATGACTTGAACTTGCCAAAGCAGCATTTACAGGTAGCAACCCTAAACATTTGCTAGTGCTAGTGTAATAGGTTACAAGCACAAAACAAATACCAAGGGTTCCAATACTGTCAAAATTTTATGGCAGTTCACTCAGAACTCATTACCTTCTAGCTGTATTTTCTCTCATCATCCCCCAGCATTTGCTAGTGCTAGTTTGCCATCGTATAGCACGTGGCTAATGATGAGGGGTGACAGAAGAACTGAATCCCTTCATAGCAGACGTACATAACACATACGGTTGTAAGAGCATCTGCATGCCCCCAGCATGTGCTACTTTGCGTATCATGAAGCACAAAACAAATGCGGGAAGCAGGCAGTGGTCAATCCAATGAAATATCTGTCAGGTTGAATATGTCCTTTCAACCCCCAGCATATGCTAGTGCTATTTGTGTTTTTAAGACTAGCGCGAGGCAAATGCAAGGAGTCTCTTGGTATGATGTTTAGCAGCAAGGGCTAGTTGTCATTTACGAATGTTGGAATGCATCCTTCTCTGGCTGCCGTTAAGCCTGTGAGGCTTTCTTTTTGATTGTTTTCATTTTGACTTCATTCCCATATATAGCTGTTTTATGACAGGCAGGAGTCAAACATGCCAATCAGCATCATCTTTATGCCAACGAGTTACTAGAGCAAATCCTGACGAACTTGATTAAAACCTTGATTTTTCACTGATTGGTTGCTTTGTTCTCTGTCATTAGTTTCATTGGTGGCTCTTGTTAGCAGTGTTTTTTTCTGGCATGACTTGAACTTGCCAAGGCAGCTTTCACAGGTAGCAACCCTAAGCATTTGCTAGTGCTAGTGTAATAGGTTACAAGCACAAAACAAATACCAAGGGTTCCAATACTGTCGAGATTTAATGGCAGTTCACTCAGCACTCATTACCTTCTAGCTGTATTTTCTCTCATCATCCCCCAGCATTTGCTAGTGTTAGTTTGTCATTGTTTACAAGCACGTGGCTAATGATGAGGGGTGACAGAAGAACTAAATCCCTTCATAGCAGACGTACATAACACATACGGTTGAAAGAGCATCTGCATGCCCCCAGCATGTGCTAGTGCTACTTTGCGTATCATGAAGCACAAAACAAATGCGGGAAGCAGGCAGTGGTCAATCCAATGAAATATCTGTCAGGTTGAATTTGTCCTTTCAACCCCCAGCATATGCTAGTGCTAGTTGTGTTTTTAAGACTAGCGCGAGGCAAATGCAAGGAGTCTCTTGGTATGATGTTTAGCAGCAAGGGCTAGTTGTCATTTACGAATGTTGGAATGCATCCTTCACTGGCTGCTGTTAAGCCTGTGAGGCTTTCTTTTGGATTGTTTTCATTTTGACTTCATTCCCATATATAGCTGTTTTATGACAGGCAGGAGTCAAACATGCCAATCAGCATCATCTTTATGCCAACGAGTTACTAGAGCAAATCCTGACGAACTTGATTAAAACCTTGATTTTTCACTGATTGGTTGCTTTGTTCTCTGTCATTAGCTTCATTTGTGGCTCTTGTTAGCAGTGTTTTTTTCTGGCATGACTTGAACTTGCCAAGGCAGCATTTACAGGTAGCAACCCTAAACATTTGCTAGTGCTAGTGTAATAGGTTACAAGCACAAAACAAATACCAAGGGTTCCAATACTGTCGAGATTTAATGGCAGTTCACTCAGAACTCATTACCTTCTAGCTGTATTTTCTCTCATCATCCCCCAGCATTTGCTAGTGCTAGTTTGCCATCGTATAGCACGTGGCTAATGATGAGGGGTGACAGAAGAACTGAATCCCTTCATAGCAGACGTACATAACACATACGGTTGTAAGAGCATCTGCATGCCCCCAGCATGGGCTACTTTGCGTATCATGAAGCACAAAACAAATGCGGGAAGCAGGCAGTGGTCAATCCAATGAAATATCTGTCAGGTTGAATATGTCCTTTCAACCCCCAGCATATGCTAGTGCTATTTGTGTTTTTAAGACTAGCGCGAGGCAAATGCAAGGAGTCTCTTGGTATGATGTTTAGCAGCAAGGGCTAGTTGTCATTTACGAATGTTGGAATGCATCCTTCTCTGGCTGCCGTTAAGCCTGTGAGGCTTTCTTTTTGATTGTTTTCATTTTGACTTCATTCCCATATATAGCTGTTTTATGACAGGCAGGAGTCAAACATGCCAATCAGCATCATCTTTATGCCAACGAGTTACTAGAGCAAATCCTGACGAACTTGATTAAAACCTTGATTTTTCACTGATTGGTTGCTTTGTTCTCTGTCATTAGTTTCATTGGTGGCTCTTGTTAGCAGTGTTTTTTTCTGGCATGACTTGAACTTGCCAAGGCAGCTTTCACAGGTAGCAACCCTAAGCATTTGCTAGTGCTAGTGTAATAGGTTACAAGCACAAAACAAATACCAAGGGTTCCAATACTGTCGAGATTTAATGGCAGTTCACTCAGCACTCATTACCTTCTAGCTGTATTTTCTCTCATCATCCCCCAGCATTTGCTAGTGTTAGTTTGTCATTGTTTACAAGCACGTGGCTAATGATGAGGGGTGACAGAAGAACTGAATCCCTTCATAGCAGACGTACATAACACATACGGTTGAAAGAGCATCTGCATGCCCCCAGCATGTGCTAGTGCTACTTTGCGTATCATGAAGCACAAAACAAATGCGGGAAGCAGGCAGTGGTCAATCCAATGAAATATCTGTCAGGTTGAATTTGTCCTTTCAACCCCCAGCATATGCTAGTGCTAGTTGTGTTTTTAAGACTAGCGCGAGGCAAATGCAAGGAGTCTCTTGGTATGATGTTTAGCAGCAAGGGCTAGTTGTCATTTACGAATGTTGGAATGCATCCTTCACTGGCTGCTGTTAAGCCTGTGAGGCTTTCTTTTGGATTGTTTTCATTTTGACTTCATTCCCATATATAGCTGTTTTATGACAGGCAGGAGTCAAACATGCCAATCAGCATCATCTTTATGCCAACGAGTTACTAGAGCAAATCCTGACGAACTTGATTAAAACCTTGATTTTTCACTGATTGGTTGCTTTGTTCTCTGTCATTAGCTTCATTTGTGGCTCTTGTTAGCAGTGTTTTTTTCTGGCATGACTTGAACTTGCCAAGGCAGCATTTACAGGTAGCAACCCTAAACATTTGCTAGTGCTAGTGTAATAGGTTACAAGCACAAAACAAATACCAAGGGTTCCAATACTGTCGAGATTTAATGGCAGTTCACTCAGAACTCATTACCTTCTAGCTGTATTTTCTCTCATCATCCCCAAACATTTGCTAGTGCTAGTTTGCCATCGTATAGCACGTGGCTAATGATGAGGGGTGACAGAAGAACTGAATCCCTTCATAGCAGACGTACATAACACATACGGTTGTAAGAGCATCTGCATGCCCCCAGCATGTGCTACTTTGCGTATCATGAAGCACAAAACAAATGCGGGAAGCAGGCAGTGGTCAATCCAATGAAATATCTGTCAGGTTGAATATGTCCTTTCAACCCCCAGCATATGCTAGTGCTAGTTGTGTTTTTAAGACTAGCGCGAGGCAAATGCAAGGAGTCTCTTGGTATGATGTTTAGCAGCAAGGGCTAGTTGTCATTTACGAATGTTGGAATGCATCCTTCTCTGGCTGCCGTTAAGCCTGTGAGGCTTTCTTTTTGATTGTTTTCATTTTGACTTCATTCCCATATATAGCTGTTTTATGACAGGCAGGAGTCAAACATGCCAATCAGCATCATCTTTATGCCAACGAGTTACTAGAGCAAATCCTGACGAACTTGATTAAAACCTTGATTTTTCACTGATTGGTTGCTTTGTTCTCTGTCATTAGTTTCATTGGTGGCTCTTGTTAGCAGTGTTTTTTTCTGGCATGACTTGAACTTGCCAAGGCAGCTTTCACAGGTAGCAACCCTAAGCATTTGCTAGTGCTAGTGTAATAGGTTACAAGCACAAAACAAATACCAAGGGTTCCAATACTGTCGAGATTTAATGGCAGTTCACTCAGCACTCATTACCTTCTAGCTGTATTTTCTCTCATCATCCCCCAGCATTTGCTAGTGTTAGTTTGTCATTGTTTACAAGCACGTGGCTAATGATGAGGGGTGACAGAAGAACTAAATCCCTTCATAGCAGACGTACATAACACATACGGTTGAAAGAGCATCTGCATGCCCCCAGCATGTGCTAGTGCTACTTTGCGTATCATGAAGCACAAAACAAATGCGGGAAGCAGGCAGTGGTCAATCCAATGAAATATCTGTCAGGTTGAATTTGTCCTTTCAACCCCCAGCATATGCTAGTGCTAGTTGTGTTTTTAAGACTAGCGCGAGGCAAATGCAAGGAGTCTCTTGGTATGATGTTTAGCAGCAAGGGCTAGTTGTCATTTACGAATGTTGGAATGCATCCTTCACTGGCTGCTGTTAAGCCTGTGAGGCTTTCTTTTGGATTGTTTTCATTTTGACTTCATTCCCATATATAGCTGTTTTATGACAGGCAGGAGTCAAACATGCCAATCAGCATCATCTTTATGCCAACGAGTTACTAGAGCAAATCCTGACGAACTTGATTAAAACCTTGATTTTTCACTGATTGGTTGCTTTGTTCTCTGTCATTAGCTTCATTTGTGGCTCTTGTTAGCAGTGTTTTTTTCTGGCATGACTTGAACTTGCCAAGGCAGCATTTACAGGTAGCAACCCTAAACATTTGCTAGTGCTAGTGTAATAGGTTACAAGCACAAAACAAATACCAAGGGTTCCAATACTGTCGAGATTTAATGGCAGTTCACTCAGAACTCATTACCTTCTAGCTGTATTTTCTCTCATCATCCCCCAGCATTTGCTAGTGCTAGTTTGCCATCGTATAGCACGTGGCTAATGATGAGGGGTGACAGAAGAACTGAATCCCTTCATAGCAGACGTACATAACACATACGGTTGTAAGAGCATCTGCATGCCCCCAGCATGGGCTACTTTGCGTATCATGAAGCACAAAACAAATGCGGGAAGCAGGCAGTGGTCAATCCAATGAAATATCTGTCAGGTTGAATATGTCCTTTCAACCCCCAGCATATGCTAGTGCTATTTGTGTTTTTAAGACTAGCGCGAGGCAAATGCAAGGAGTCTCTTGGTATGATGTTTAGCAGCAAGGGCTAGTTGTCATTTACGAATGTTGGAATGCATCCTTCTCTGGCTGCCGTTAAGCCTGTGAGGCTTTCTTTTTGATTGTTTTCATTTTGACTTCATTCCCATATATAGCTGTTTTATGACAGGCAGGAGTCAAACATGCCAATCAGCATCATCTTTATGCCAACGAGTTACTAGAGCAAATCCTGACGAACTTGATTAAAACCTTGATTTTTCACTGATTGGTTGCTTTGTTCTCTGTCATTAGTTTCATTGGTGGCTCTTGTTAGCAGTGTTTTTTTCTGGCATGACTTGAACTTGCCAAGGCAGCTTTCACAGGTAGCAACCCTAAGCATTTGCTAGTGCTAGTGTAATAGGTTACAAGCACAAAACAAATACCAAGGGTTCCAATACTGTCGAGATTTAATGGCAGTTCACTCAGTACTCATTACCTTCTAGCTGTATTTTCTCTCATCATCCCCCAGCATTTGCTAGTGTTAGTTTGTCATTGTTTACAAGCACGTGGCTAATGATGAGGGGTGACAGAAGAACTGAATCCCTTCATAGCAGACGTACATAACACATACGGTTGAAAGAGCATCTGCATGCCCCCAGCATGTGCTAGTGCTACTTTGCGTATCATGAAGCACAAAACAAATGCGGGAAGCAGGCAGTGGTCAATCCAATGAAATATCTGTCAGGTTGAATTTGTCCTTTCAACCCCCAGCATATGCTAGTGCTAGTTGTGTTTTAAGACTAGCGCGAGGCAAATGCAAGGAGTCTCTTGGTATGATGTTTAGCAGCAAGGGCTAGTTGTCATTTACGAATGTTGGAATGCATCCTTCTCTGGCTGCCGTTAAGCCTGTGAGGCTTTCTTTTGGATTCTTTTCATTTTGACTTCATTTCCATATATAGCTGTTTTATGACAGGCAGGAGTCAAACATGCCAATCAGCATCATCTTTATGCCAACGAGTTACTAGAGCAAATCCTGACGAACTTGATTAAAACCTTGATTTTTCACTGATTGGTTGCTTTCTTCTCTGTCATTAGCTTCATTAGTGGCTCTTGTTAGCAGTGTTTTTTTCTGGCATGACTTGAACTTGCCAAGGCAGCATTTACAGGTAGCAACCCTAAGCATTTGCTAGTGCTAGTGTAATAGGTTACAAGCACAAAACAAATACCAAGGGTTCCAATACTGTCGAGATTTAGTTGCAGTTCACTCAGCACTCATTACCTTCTAGCTGTATTTTCTCTCATCATCCCCCAGCATTTGCTAGTGCTAGTTTGTCATTGTTTACAAGCACGTGGCTAATGATGAGGGGTGACAGAAGAACTGAATCCCTTCATAGCAGACGTACATAACACATACGGTTGAAAGAGCATCTGCATGCCCCCAGCATGTGCTAGTGCTACTTTGCGTATCATGAAGCACAAAACAAATGCGGGAAGCAGGCAGTAGTCAATCCAATGAAATATCTGTCAGGTTGAATATGTCCTTTCAACCCCCAGCATATGCTAGTGCTAGTTGTGTTTTTAAGACTAGTGCGAGGCAAATGCAAGGAGTCTCTTGGTATGATGTTTAGCAGCAAGGGCTAGTTGTCATTTACGAATGTTGGAATGCATCCTTCTCTGGCTGCCGTTAAGCCTGTGAGGCTTTCTTTTGGATTGTTTTCATTTTGACTTCATTTCCATATATAGCTGTTTTATGACAGGCAGGAGTCAAACATGCCAATCAGCATCATCTTTATGCCAACGAGTTACTAGAGCAAATCCTGACGAACTTGATTAAAACCTTGATTTTTCACTGATTGGTTGCTTTCTTCTCTGTCATTAGCTTCATTAGTGGCTCTTGTTAGCAGTGTTTTTTTCTGGCATGACTTGAACTTGCCAAGGCAGCATTTACAGGTAGCAACCCTAAGCATTTGCTGGTGCTAGTGTGATAGGTTACAAGCACAAAACAAATACCAAGGGTTCCAATACTGTCGAGATTTAGTTGCAGTTCACTCAGCACTCATTACCTTCTAGCTGTATTTTCTCTCATCATCCCCCAGCATTTGCTAGTGCTAGTTTGTCATTGTTTACAAGCACGTGGCTAATAATGAGGGGTGACAGAAGAACTGAATCCCTTCATAGCAGACGTACATAACACATACGGTTGAAAGAGCATCTGCATGCCCCCAGCATGTGCTAGTGCTACTTTGCGTATCATGAAGCACAAAACAAATGCGGGAAGCAGGCATTAGTCAATCCAATGAAATATCTGTCAGGTTGAATATGTCCTTTCAACCCCCAGCATATGCTAGTGCTAGTTGTGTTTTTAAGACTAGTGCGAGGCAAATGCAAGGAGTCTCTTGGTATGATGTTTAGCAGCAAGGGCTAGTTGTCATTTACGAATGTTGGAATGCATCCTTCTCTGGCTGCCGTTAAGCCTGTGAGGCTTTCTTTTGGATTCTTTTCATTTTGACTTCATTCCCATATATAGCTGTTTTATGACAGGCAGGAGTCAAACATGCCAATCAGCATCATCTTTATGCCAACGAGTTACTAGAGCAAATCCTGACGAACTTGATTAAAACCTTGATTTTTCACTGATTGGTTGCTTTGTTCTCTGTCATTAGCTTCATTAGTGGCTCTTGTTAGCAGTGTTTTTTTCTGGCATGACTTGAACTTGCCAAGGCAGCATTTACAGGTAGCAACCCTAAGCATTTGCTAGTGCTAGTGTAATAGGTTACAAGCACAAAACAAATACCAAGGGTTCCAATACTGTCGAGATTTAGTTGCAGTTCACTCAGCACTCATTACCTTCTAGCTGTATTTTCTCTCATCATCCCCCAGCATTTGCTAGTGCTAGTTTGTCATTGTTTACAAGCACGTGGCTAATGATGAGGGGTGACAGAAGAACTGAATCCCTTCATAGCAGACGTACATAACACATACGGTTGAAAGAGCATCTGCATGCCCCCAGCATGTGCTAGTGCTACTTTGCGTATTATGAAGCACAAAACAAATGCGGGAAGCAGGCAGTAGTCAATCCAATGAAATATCTGTCAGGTTGAATATGTCCTTTCAACCCCCAGCATATGCTAGTGCTAGTTGTGTTTTTAAGACTAGTGCGAGGCAAATGCAAGGAGTCTCTTGGTATGATGTTTAGCAGCAAGGGCTAGTTGTCATTTACGAATGTTGGAATGCATCCTTCTCTGGCTGCCGTTAAGCCTGTGAGGCTTTCTTTTTGATTCTTTTCATTTTGACTTCATTCCCATATATAGCTGTTTTATGACAGGCAGGAGTCAAACATGCCAATCAGCATCATCTTTATGCCAACGAGTTACTAGAGCAAATCCTGACGAACTTGATTAAAACCTTGATTTTTCACTGATTGGTTGCTTTGTTCTCTGTCATTAGCTTCATTAGTGGCTCTTGTTAGCAGTGTTTTTTTCTGGCATGACTTGAACTTGCTAAGGCAGCATTTACAGGTAGCAACCCTAAGCATTTGCTAGTGCTAGTGTAATAGGTTACAAGCACAAAACAAATACCAAGGGTTCCAATACTGTCGAGATTTAGTTGCAGTTCACTCAGCACTCATTACCTTCTAGCTGTATTTTCTCTCATCATCCCCCAGCATTTGCTAGTGCTAGTTTGTCATTGTTTACAAGCACGTGGCTAATGATGAGGGGTGACAGAAGAACTGAATCCCTTCATAGCAGACGTACATAACACATACGGTTGAAAGAGCATCTGCATGCCCCCAGCATGTGCTAGTGCTACTTTGCGTATCATGAAGCACAAAACAAATGCGGGAAGCAGGCAGTGGTCAATCCAATGAAATATCTGTCAGGTTGAATATGTCCTTTCAACCCCCAGCATATGCTAGTGCTAGTTGTGTTTTTAAGACTAGTGCGAGGCAAATGCAAGGAGTCTCTTGGTATGATGTTTAGCAGCAAGGGCTAGTTGTCATTTACGAATGTTGGAATGCATCCTTCTCTGGCTGCCGTTAAGCCTGTGAGGCTTTCTTTTTGATTCTTTTCATTTTGACTTCATTCCCATATATAGCTGTTTTATGACAGGCAGGAGTCAAACATGCCAATCAGCATCATCTTTATGCCAACGAGTTACTAGAGCAAATCCTGACGAACTTGATTAAAACCTTGATTTTTCACTGATTGGTTGCTTTGTTCTCTGTCATTAGCTTCATTGGTGGCTCTTGTTAGCAGTGTTTTTTTCTGGCATGACTTGAACTTGCCAAGGCAGCATTTACAGGTAGCAACCCTAAGCATTTGCTAGTGCTAGTGTAATAGGTTACAAGCACAAAACAAATACCAAGGATTCCAATACTGTCGAGATTTAATGGTAGTTCACTCAGTACTCATTACCTTCTAGCTGTATTTTCTCTCATCATCCCCCAGCATTTGCTAGTGTTAGTTTGTCATTGTTTACAAGCACGTGGCTAATGATGAGGGGTGACAGAAGAACTGAATCCCTTCATAGCAGACGTACATAACACATACGGTTGAAAGAGCATCTGCATGCCCCCAGCATGTGCTAGTGCTACTTTGCGTATCATGAAGCACAAAACAAATGCGGGAAGCAGGCAGTGGTCAATCCAATGAAATATCTGTCAGGTTGAATTTGTCCTTTCAACCCCCAGCATATGCTAGTGCTAGTTGTGTTTTTAAGACTAGCGCGAGGCAAATGCAAGGAGTCTCTTGGTATGATGTTTAGCAGCAAGGGCTAGTTGTCATTTACGAATGTTGGAATGCATCCTTCTCTGGCTGCCGTTAAGCCTGTGAGGCTTTCTTTTGGATTGTTTTCATTTTGACTTCATTTCCATATATAGCTGTTTTATGACAGGCAGGAGTCAAACATGCCAATCAGCATCATCTTTATGCCAACGAGTTACTAGAGCAAATCCTGACGAACTTGATTAAAACCTTGATTTTTCACTGATTGGTTGCTTTGTTCTCTGTCATTAGCTTCATTAGTGGCTCTTGTTAGCAGTGTTTTTATCTGGCATGACTTGAACTTGCCAAGGCAGCATTTACAGGTAGCAACCCTAAGCATTTGCTAGTGCTAGTGTAATAGGTTACAAGCACAAAACAAATACCAAGGGTTCCAATACTGTCGAGATTTAGTTGCAGTTCACTCAGCACTCATTACCTTCTAGCTGTATTTTCTCTCATCATCCCCCAGCATTTGCTAGTGTTAGTTTGTCATTGTTTACAAGCACGTGGCTAATGATGAGGGGTGACAGAAGAACTGAATCCCTTCATAGCAGACGTACATAACACATACGGTTGAAAGAGCATCTGCATGCCCCCAGCATGTGCTAGTGCTACTTTGCGTATCATGAAGCACAAAACAAATGCGGGAAGCAGGCAGTGGTCAATCCAATGAAATATCTGTCAGGTTGAATTTGTCCTTTCAACCCCCAGCATATGCTAGTGCTAGTTGTGTTTTTAAGACTAGCGCGAGGCAAATGCAAGGAGTCTCTTGGTATGATGTTTAGCAGCAAGGGCTAGTTGTCATTTACGAATGTTGGAATGCATCCTTCTCTGGCTGCCGTAAAGCCTGTGAGGCTTTCTTTTGGATTGTTTTCATTTTGACTTCATTCCCATATATAGCTGTTTTATGACAGGCAGGAGTCAAACATGCCAATCAGCATCATCTTTATGCCAACGAGTTACTAGAGCAATTCCTGACGAACTTGATTAAAACCTTGATTTTTCACTGATTGGTTGCTTTGTTCTCTGTCATTAGCTTCATTAGTGGCTCTTGTTAGCAGTGTTTTTTTCTGGCATGACTTGAACTTGCCAAGGCAGCATTTACAGGTAGCAACCCTAAGCATTTGCTAGTGCTAGTGTAATAGGTTACAAGCACAAAACAAATACCAAGGGTTCCAATACTGTCGAGATTTAATGGCAGTTCACTCAGCACTCATTACCTTCTAGCTGTATTTTCTCTCATCATCCCCCAGCATTTGCTAGTGCTAGTTTGGCATTGTTTACAAGCACGTGGCTAATGATGAGGGGTGACAGAAGAACTGAATCCCTTCATAGCAGACGTACATAACACATACGGTTGTAAGAGCATCTGCATGCCCCCAGCATGTGCTAGTGCTACTTTGCGTATTATGAAGCACAAAACAAATGCGGGAAGCAGGCAGTGGTCAATCCAATGAAATATCTGTCAGGTTGAATTTGTCCTTTCAACCCCCAGCATATGCTAGTGCTAGTTGTGTTTTTAAGACTAGCGCGAGGCAAATGCAAGGAGTCTCTTGGTATGATGTTTAGCAGCAAGGGCTAGTTGTCATTTACGAATGTTGGAATGCATCCTTCTCTGGCTGCCGTTAAGCCTGTGAGGCTTTCTTTTGGATTGTTTTCATTTTGACTTCATTTCCATATATAGCTGTTTTATGACAGGCAGGAGTCAAACATGCCAATCAGCATCATCTTTATGCCAACGAGTTACTAGAGCAAATCCTGACGAACTTGATTAAAACCTTGATTTTTCACTGATTGGTTGCTCTTGTCAGCAGTGTTTTTTTCTGGCATCACTTGAACTTGCCAAGGCAGCATTTGCAGGTAGCAACCCTAAGCATTTGCTAGTGCTAGTGTAATAGGTTACAAGCACAAAACAAATACCAAGGATTCCAATACTGTCGAGATTTAATGGCAGTTCACTCAGCACTCATTACCTTCTAGCTGTATTTTCTCTCATCATCCCCCAGCATTTGCTAGTGCTAGTTTGTCATTGTTTACAAGCACGTGGCTAATGATGAGGGGTGACAGAAGAACTGAATCTCTTCATAGCAGACATACATAACACATACGGTTGAAAGAGCATCTGCATGCCCCCAGCATGTGCTAGTGCTACTTTGCGTATCATGAAGCACAAAACAAATGCGGGAAGCAGGCAGTGGTCAATCCAATGAAATATCTGTCAAGTTGAATATGTCCTTTCAACCCCCAGCATATGCTAGTGCTAGTTGTGTTTTTAAGACTAGCGCGAGGCAAATGCAAGGAGTCTTTTGGTATGATGTTTAGCAGCAAGGGCTAGTTGTCATTTACGAATGTTGGAATGCATCCTTGTCTGGCTGCCGTTAAGCCTGTGAGGCTTTCTTTTTGATTGTTTTTATTTTGACTTCATTTCCATATATAGCTGTTTTTTAACAGGCAGGAGTCAAACATGCCAATCAGCATCATCTTTATGCCAACGAGTTACTAGAGCAAATCCTGACGAACTTGATTAAAACCTTGATTTTTCACTGATTGGTTGCTTTGTTCTCTGTCATTAGCTTCATTAGTGGCTCTTGTTAGCAGTGTTTTTTTCTGGCATGACTTGAACTTGCCAAGGCAGCATTTACAGGTAGCAACCCTAAGCATTTGCTAGTGCTAGTGTAATAGGTTACAAGCACAAAACAAATACCAAGGGTTCCAATACTGTCGAGATTTAATGGCAGTTCACTCAGCACTCATTACCTTCTAGCTGTATTTTCTCTCATCATCCCCCAGCATTTGCTAGTGCTAGTTTGCCATCGTATAGCACGTGGCTAATGATGAGGGGTGACAGAAGAACTGAATCCCTTCATAGCAGACGTACATAACACATACGGTTGTAAGAGCATCTGCATGCCCCCAGCATGTGCTAGTGCTACTTTGCGTATCATGAAGCACAAAACAAATGCGGGAAGCAGGCAGTGGTCAATCCAATGAAATATCTGTCAGGTTGAATTTGTCCTTTCAACCCCCAGCATATGCTAGTGCTAGTTGTGTTTTTAAGACTAGCGCGAGGCAAATGCAAGGAGTCTCTTGGTATGATGTTTAGCAGCAAGGGCTAGTTGTCATTTACGAATGTTGGAATGCATCCTTCTCTGGCTGCCGTTAAGCCTGTGAGGCTTTCTTTTGGATTGTTTTCATTTTGACTTCATTTCCATATATAGCTGTTTTATGACAGACAGGAGTCAAACATGCCAATCAGCATAATCTTTATGCCAACGAGTTACTAGAGCAAATCCTGACGAACTTGATTAAAACCTTGATTTTTCACTGATTGGTTGCTTTGTTCTCTGTCATTAGCTTCATTAGTGGCTCTTGTTAGCAGTGTTTTTATCTGGCATGACTTGAACTTGCCAAGGCAGCATTTACAGGTAGCAACCCTAAGCATTTGCTAGTGCTAGTGTAATAGGTTACAAGCACAAAACAAATACCAAGGGTTCCAATACTGTCGAGATTGAGTGGCAGTTCACTCAGCACTCATTACCTTCTAGCTGTATTTTCTCTCATCATCCCCCAGCATTTGCTAGTGCTAGTTTGCCATCGTATAGTACGTGGCTAATGATGAGGGGTGACAGAAGAACTGAATCCCTTCATAGCAGACGTACATAACACATACGGTTGAAAGAGCATCTGTATGCCCCCAGCATGTGCTAGTGCTACTTTGCGTATCATGAAGCACAAAACAAATGCGGGAAGCAGGCAGTGGTCAATCCAATGAAATATCTGTCAAGTTGAATTTGTCCTTTCAACCCCCAGCATATGCTAGTGCTAGTTGTGTTTTTAAGACTAGCGCGAGGCAAATGCAAGGAGTCTCTTGGTATGATGTTTAGCAGCAAGGGCTAGTTGTCATTTATGAATGTTGGAATGCATCCTTCTCTGGCTGCCGTTAAGCCTGTGAGGCTTTCTTTTGGATTGTTTTCATTTTGACTTCATTCCCATATATAGCTGTTTTATGACAGGCAGGAGTCAAACATGCCAATCAGCATCATATTTATGCCAACGAGTTACTAGAGCAAATCCTGACGAACTTGATTAAAACCTTGATTTTTCACTGATTGGTTGCTTTGTTCTCTGTCATTAGCTTCATTGGTGGCTCTTGTTAGCAGTGTCTTTGTCTGGCATGACTTGAACTTGCCAAAGCAGCATTTACAGGTAGGAACTCTATGCATTTGCTAGTGCTAGTGTAATAGATTACAAGCACAAAACAAATACCAAGGGTTCCAATACTGTCGAGATTTAATGGCAGTTCACTCAGCACTCATTACCTTCTAGCTGTATTTTCTCTCATCATCCCCCAGCATTTGCTAGTGCTAGTTTGTCATTGTTTACAAGCACGTGGCTAATGATGAGGGGTGACAAAAGAACTGAATCCCTTCATAGCAGACGTACATAACACATACGGTTGTAAGAGCATCTGCATGCCCCCAGCATGTGCTAGTGCTACTTTATGTATCATGAAGCACAAAACAAATGCGGGAAGCAGGCAGTGGTCAATCCAATGAAATATCTGTCAGGTTGAATTTGTCCTTTCAACCCCCAGCATATGCTAGTGCTAGTTGTGTTTTTAAGACTAGCGCGAGGCAAATGCAAGGAGTCTCTTGGTATGATGTTTAGCAGCAAGGGCTAGTTGTCATTTACGAATGTTGGAATTCATCCTTATCTGGCTGCCGTTAAGCCTGTGAGGCTTTCTTTTGGATTCTTTTCATTTTGACTTCATTTCCATATATATCTGTTTTATGAAAGGCAGGAGTCAAACATGCCAATCAGCATCATCTTTATGCCAACGAGTTACTAGAGCAAATCCTGACGAACTTGATTAAAACCTTGATTTTTCACTGATTGGTTGCTTTGTTCTCTGTCATTAGCTTCATTGGTGGCTCTTGTTAGCAGTGTTTTTTTCTGGCATGACTTGAACTTGCCAAGGCAGCATTTTCAGGTAGCAACTCTAAGCATTTGCTAGTGCTAGTGTAATAGGTTACAAGCACAAAACAAATACCAAGGGTTCCAATACTGTCGAGATTTAATGGCAGTTCACTCAGCACTCATTACCTTCTAGCTGTATTTTCTCTCATCATCCCCCAGCATTTGCTAGTGCTAGTTTGTCATTGTTTACAAGCACGTGGCTAATGATGAGGGGTGACAGAACTGAATCCCTTCATAGCAGACGTACATAACACATACGGTTGAAAGAGCATCTGCATGCCCCCAGCATGTGCTAGTGCTACTTTGCGTATCATGAAGCACAAAACAAATGCGGGAAGCAGGCAGTGGTCAATCCAATGAAATATCTGTCAGGTTGAATTTGTCCTTTCAACCCCCAGCATATGCTAGTGCTAGTTGTGTTTTTAAGACTAGCGCGAGGCAAATGCAAGGAGTCTCTTGGTATGATGTTTAGCAGCAAGGGCTAGTTGTCATTTATGAATGTTGGAATTCATCCTTCTCTGGCTGCCGTTAAGCCTGTGAGGCTTTCTTTTGGATTGTTTTCATTTTGACTTCATTCCCATATATAGCTGTTTTATGACAGGCAGGAGTCAAACATGCCAATCAGCATCATCTTTATGCCAACGAGTTACTAGAGCAAATCCTGACGAACTTGATTAAAACCTTGATTTTTCACTGATTGGTTGCTTTGTTCTCTGTCATTAGCTTCATTGGTGGCTCTTGTTAGCAGTGTCTTTGTCTGGCATGACTTGAACTTGCCAAAGCAGCATTTACAGGTAGCAACTCTAAGCATTTGCTAGTGCTAGTGTAATAGGTTACAAGCACAAAACAAATACCAAGGGTTCCAATACTGTCGAGATTTAATGGCAGTTCACTCAGCACTCATTACCTTCTAGCTGTATTTTCTCTCATCATCACCCAGCATTTGCTAGTGCTAGTTTGTCATTGTTTACAAGCACGTGGCTAATGATGAGGGGTGACAGAAGAACTGAATCCCTTCATAGCAGACGTACATAACACATACGGTTGAAAGAGCATCTGCATGCCCCCAGCATGTGCTAGTGCTACTTTGCGTATCATGAAGCACAAAACAAATGCGGGAAGCAGGCAGTGGTCAATCCAATGAAATATCTGTCAGGTTGAATTTGTCCTTTCAACCCCCAGCATATGCTAGTGCTAGTTGTGTTTTTAAGACTAGCGCGAGGCAAATGCAAGGAGTCTCTTGGTATGATGTTTAGCAGCAAGGGCTAGTTGTCATTTATAAATGTTGGAATTCATCCTTCTCTGGCTGCCGTTAAGCCTGTGAGGCTTTCTTTTGGATTCTTTTCATTTTGACTTCATTTCCATATATATCTGTTTTATGACAGGCAGGAGTCAAACATGCCAATCAGCATCATCTTTATGCCAACGAGTTACTAGAGCAAATCCTGACGAACTTGATTAAAACCTTGATTTTTCACTGATTGGTTGCTTTGTTCTCTGTCATTAGCTTCATTGGTGGCTCTTGTTAGCAGTGTTTTTTTCTGGCATGACTTGAACTTGCCAAGGCAGCATTTTCAGGTAGCAACTCTAAGCATTTGCTAGTGCTAGTGTAATAGGTTACAAGCACAAAACAAATACCAAGGGTTCCAATACTGTCGAGATTTAATGGCAGTTCACTCAGCACTCATTACTTTCTAGCTGTATTTTCTCTCATCATCCCCCAGCATTTGCTAGTGCTAGTTTGTCATTGTTTACAAGCACGTGGCTAATGATGAGGGTGACAGAAGAACTGAATCCCTTCATAGCAGACGTACATAACACATACGGTTGTAAGAGCATCTGCATGCCCCCAGCATGTGCTAGTGCTACTTTATGTATCATGAAGCACAAAACAAATGCGGGAAGCAGGCAGTGGTCAATCCAATGAAATATCTGTCAGGTTGAATTTGTCCTTTCAACCCCCAGCATATGCTAGTGCTAGTTGTGTTTTTAAGACTAGCGCGAGGCAAATGCAAGGAGTCTCTTGGTATGATGTTTAGCAGCAAGGGCTAGTTGTCATTTATGAATGTTGGAATGCATCCTTCTCTGGCTGCCGTTAAGCCTGTGAGGCTTTCTTTTGGATTCTTTTCATTTTAACTTAATTCCCATATATAGCTGTTTTATGACAGGCAGGAGTCAAACATGCCAATCAGCATCATCTTTATGCCAACGAGTTACTAGAGCAAATCCTGACGAACTTGATTAAAACCTTGATTTTTCACTGATTGGTTGCTTTGTTCTCTGTCATTAGCTTCATTGGTGGCTCTTGTTAGCAGTGTCTTTGTCTGGCATGACTTGAACTTGCCAAAGCAGCATTTACAGGTAGCAACTCTAAGCATTTGCTAGTGCTAGTGTAATAGGTTACAAGCAAAAAACAAATACCAAGGGTTCCAATACTGTCGAGATTTAATGGCAGTTCACTCAGCACTCATTACCTTCTAGCTGTATTTTCTCTCATCATCACCCAGCATTTGCTAGTGCTAGTTTGTCATTGTTTACAAGCACGTGGCTAATGATGAGGGGTGACAGAAGAACTGAATCCCTTCATAGCAGACGTACATAACACATACGGTTGAAAGAGCATCTGCATGCCCCCAGCATGTGCTAGTGCTACTTTGCGTATCATGAAGCACAAAACAAATGCGGGAAGCAGGCAGTGGTCAATCCAATGAAATATCTGTCAGGTTGAATTTGTCCTTTCAACCCCCAGCATATGCTAGTGCTAGTTGTGTTTTTAAGACTAGCGCGAGGCAAATGCAAGGAGTCTCTTGGTATGATGTTTAGCAGCAAGGGCTAGTTGTCATTTATGAATGTTGGAATGCATCCTTCTCTGGCTGCCGTTAAGCCTGTGAGGCTTTCTTTTGGATTCTTTTCATTTTGACTTCATTCCCATATATAGCTGTTTTATGACAGGCAGGAGTCAAACATGCCAATCAGCATCATCTTTATGCCAACGAGTTACTAGAGCAAATCCTGACGAACTTGATTAAAACCTTGATTTTTCACTGATTGGTTGGTTTGTTCTCTGTCATTAGCTTCATTGGTGGCTCTTGTTAGCAGTGTTTTTTTCTGGCATGACTTGAACTTGCCAAGGCAGCATTTACAGGTAGCAACCCTAAGCATTTGCTAGTGCTAGTGTAATAGGTTACAAGCACAAAACAAATACCAAGGGTTCCAATACTGTCGAGATTTAATGGCAGTTCACTCAGCACTCATTACCTTCTAGCTGTAGTTTCTCTCATCATCCCCAGCATTTGCTAGTGCTAGTTTGTCATTGTTTACAAGCACGTGGCTAATGATGAGGGGTGACAGAAGAACTGAATCCCTTCATAGCAGACGTACATAACACATACGGTTGAAAGAGCATCTGCATGCCCCCAGCATGTGCTAGTGCTACTTTGCGTATCATGAAGCACAAAACAAATGCGGGAAGCAGGCAGTGGTCAATCCAATGAAATATCTGTCAGGTTGAATTTGTCCTTTCAACCCCCAGCATATGCTAGTGCTAGTTGTGTTTTTAAGACTAGCGCGAGGCAAATGCAAGGAGTCTCTTGGTATGATGTTTAGCAGCAAGGGCTAGTTGTCATTTATGAATGTTGGAATGCATCCTTCTCTGGCTGCCGTTAAGCCTGTGAGGCTTTCTTTTGGATTCTTTTTATTTTGACTTCATTCCCATATATAGCTGTTTTATGACAGGCAGGAGTCAAACATGCCAATCAGCATCATCTTTATGCCAACGAGTTACTAGAGCAAATCCTGACGAACTTGATTAAAACCTTGATTTTTCACTGATTGGTTGCTTTGTTCTCTGTCATTAGCTTCATTGGTGTCTCTTGTTAGCAGTGTTTTTTTCTGGCATGACTTGAACTTGCCAAGGCAGCATTTACAGGTAGCAACCCTAAGCATTTGCTAGTGCTAGTGTAATAGGTTACAAGCACACAACAAATACCAAGGGTTCCAATACTGTCGAGATTTAATGGCAGTTCACTCAGCACTCATTACCTTCTAGCTGTATTTTCTCTCATCATCCCCCAGCATTTGCTAGTGCTAGTTTGTCATTGTTTACAAGCACGTGGCTAATGATGAGGGGTGACAGAAGAACTGAATCCCTTCATAGCAGACGTACATAACACATACGGTTGAAAGATCATCTGCATGCCCCCAGCATGTGCTAGTGCTACTTTGCGTATCATGAAGCACAAAACAAATGCGGGAAGCAGGCAGTGGTCAATCCAATGAAATATCTGTCAGGTTGAATATGTCCTTTCAACCCCCAGCATATGCTAGTGCTAGTTGTGTTTTTAAGACTAGCGCGAGGCAAATGCAAGGAGTCTCTTGGTATGATGTTTAGCAGCAAGGGCTAGTTGTCATTTATGAATGTTGGAATGCATCCTTCTCTGGCTGCCGTTAAGCCTGTGAGGCTTTCTTTTGGATTCTTTTCATTTTGACTTCATTCCCATATATAGCTGTTTTATGACAGGCAGGAGTCAAACATGCCAATCAGCATCATCTTTATGCCAACGAGTTACTAGAGCAAATCCTGACGAACTTGATTAAAACCTTGATTTTTCACTGATTGGTTGGTTTGTTCTCTGTCATTAGCTTCATTGGTGGCTCTTGTTAGCAGTGTTTTTTTCTGGCATGACTTGAACTTGCCAAGGCAGCATTTACAGGTTGCAACCCTAAGCATTTGCTAGTGCTAGTGTAATAGGTTACAAGCACACAACAAATACCAAGGGTTCCAATACTGTCGAGATTTAATGGCAGTTCACTCAGCACTCATTACCTTCTAGCTGTATTTTCTCTCATCATCCCCCAGCATTTGCTAGTGCTAGTTTGTCATTGTTTACAAGCACGTGGCTAATGATGAGGGGTGACAGAAGAACTGAATCCCTTCATAGCAGACGTACATAACACATACGGTTGAAAGAGCATCTGCATGCCCCCAGTATGTGCTAGTGCTACTTTGCGTATCATGAAGCACAAAACAAATGCGGGAAGCAGGCAGTGGTCAATCCAATGAAATATCTGTCAGGTTGAATATGTCCTTTCAACCCCCAGCATATGCTAGTGCTAGTTGTGTTTTTAAGACTAGCGCGAGGCAAATGCAAGGAGTCTCTTGGTATGATGTTTAGCAGCAAGGGCTAGTTGTCATTTATGAATGTTGGAATGCATCCTTCTCTGGCTGCCGTTAAGCCTGTGAGGCTTTCTTTTGGATTGTTTTCATTTTGACTTCATTCCCATATATAGCTGTTTTATGACAGGCAGGAGTCAAACATGCCAATCAGCATCATCTTTATGCCAACGAGTTACTAGAGCAAATCCTGACGAACTTGATTAAAACCTTGATTTTTCACTGATTGGTTGCTTTGTTCTCTGTCATTAGCTTCATTGGTGGCTCTTGTTAGCAGTGTTTTTTTCTGGCATGACTTGAACTTGCCAAGGCAGCTTTCACAGGTAGCAACCCTAAGCATTTGCTAGTGCTAGTGTAATAGGTTACAAGCACAAAACAAATACCAAGGGTTCCAATACTGTCGAGATTTAATGGCAGTTCACTCAGCACTCATTACCTTCTAGCTGTATTTTCTCTCATCATCCCCCAGCATTTGCTAGTGTTAGTTTGTCATTGTTTACAAGCACGTGGCTAATGATGAGGGGTGACAGAAGAACTGAATCCCTTCATAGCAGACGTACATAACACATACGGTTGAAAGAGCATCTGCATGCCCCCAGCATGTGCTAGTGCTACTTTGCGTATCATGAAGCACAAAACAAATGCGGGAAGCAGGCAGTGGTCAATCCAATGAAATATCTGTCAGGTTGAATTTGTCCTTTCAACCCCCAGCATATGCTAGTGCTAGTTGTGTTTTTAAGACTAGCGCGAGGCAAATGCAAGGAGTCTCTTGGTATGATGTTTAGCAGCAAGGGCTAGTTGTCATTTACGAATGTTGGAATGCATCCTTCACTGGCTGCTGTTAAGCCTGTGAGGCTTTCTTTTGGATTGTTTTCATTTTGACTTCATTCCCATATATAGCTGTTTTATGACAGGCAGGAGTCAAACATGCCAATCAGCATCATCTTTATGCCAACGAGTTACTAGAGCAAATCCTGACGAACTTGATTAAAACCTTGATTTTTCACTGATTGGTTGCTTTGTTCTCTGTCATTAGCTTCATTTGTGGCTCTTGTTAGCAGTGTTTTTTTCTGGCATGACTTGAACTTGCCAAGGCAGCATTTACAGGTAGCAACCCTAAACATTTGCTAGTGCTAGTGTAATAGGTTACAAGCACAAAACAAATACCAAGGGTTCCAATACTGTCGAGATTTAATGGCAGTTCACTCAGAACTCATTACCTTCTAGCTGTATTTTCTCTCATCATCCCCCAGCATTTGCTAGTGCTAGTTTGCCATCGAATAGCACGTGGCTAATGATGAGGGGTGACAGAAGAACTGAATCCCTTCATAGCAGACGTACATAACACATACGGTTGTAAGAGCATCTGCATGCCCCCAGCATGTGCTACTTTGCGTATCATGAAGCACAAAACAAATGCGGGAAGCAGGCAGTGGTCAATCCAATGAAATATCTGTCAGGTTGAATATGTCCTTTCAACCCCCAGCATATGCTAGTGCTATTTGTGTTTTTAAGACTAGCGCGAGGCAAATGCAAGGAGTCTCTTGGTATGATGTTTAGCAGCAAGGGCTAGTTGTCATTTACGAATGTTGGAATGCATCCTTCTCTGGCTGCCGTTAAGCCTGTGAGGCTTTCTTTTTGATTGTTTTCATTTTGACTTCATTCCCATATATAGCTGTTTTATGACAGGCAGGAGTCAAACATGCCAATCAGCATCATCTTTATGCCAACGAGTTACTAGAGCAAATCCTGACGAACTTGATTAAAACCTTGATTTTTCACTGATTGGTTGCTTTGTTCTCTGTCATTAGTTTCATTGGTGGCTCTTGTTAGCAGTGTTTTTTTCTGGCATGACTTGAACTTGCCAAGGCAGCTTTCACAGGTAGCAACCCTAAGCATTTGCTAGTGCTAGTGTAATAGGTTACAAGCACAAAACAAATACCAAGGGTTCCAATACTGTCGAGATTTAATGGCAGTTCACTCAGCACTCATTACCTTCTAGCTGTATTTTCTCTCATCATCCCCCAGCATTTGCTAGTGTTAGTTTGTCATTGTTTACAAGCACGTGGCTAATGATGAGGGGTGACAGAAGAACTGAATCCCTTCATAGCAGACGTACATAACACATACGGTTGAAAGAGCATCTGCATGCCCCCAGCATGTGCTAGTGCTACTTTGCGTATCATGAAGCACAAAACAAATGCGGGAAGCAGGCAGTGGTCAATCCAATGAAATATCTGTCAGGTTGAATTTGTCCTTTCAACCCCCAGCATATGCTAGTGCTAGTTGTGTTTTTAAGACTAGCGCGAGGCAAATGCAAGGAGTCTCTTGGTATGATGTTTAGCAGCAAGGGCTAGTTGTCATTTACGAATGTTGGAATGCATCCTTCACTGGCTGCTGTTAAGCCTGTGAGATTTTCTTTTGGATTGTTTTCATTTTGACTTTATTCCCATATATAGCTGTTTTATGACAGGCAGGAGTCAAACATGCCAATCAGCATCATCTTTATGCCAACGAGTTACTAGAGCAAATCCTGACGAACTTGATTAAAACCTTGATTTTTCACTGATTGGTTGCTTTGTTCTCTGTCATTAGCTTCATTTGTGGCTCTTGTTAGCAGTGTTTTTTTCTGGCATGACTTGAACTTGCCAAGGCAGCATTTACAGGTAGCAACCCTAAACATTTGCTAGTGCTAGTGTAATAGGTTACAAGCACAAAACAAATACCAAGGGTTCCAATACTGTCGAGATTTAATGGCAGTTCACTCAGAACTCATTACCTTCTAGCTGTATTTTCTCTCATCATCCCCCAGCATTTGCTAGTGCTAGTTTGCCATCGTATAGCACGTGGCTAATGATGAGGGGTGACAGAAGAACTGAATCCCTTCATAGCAGACGTACATAACACATACGGTTGTAAGAGCATCTGCATGCCCCCAGCATGTGCTACTTTGCGTATCATGAAGCACAAAACAAATGCGGGAAGCAGGCAGTGGTCAATCCAATGAAATATCTGTCAGGTTGAATATGTCCTTTCAACCCCCAGCATATGCTAGTGCTATTTGTGTTTTTAAGACTAGCGCGAGGCAAATGCAAGGAGTCTCTTGGTATGATGTTTAGCAGCAAGGGCTAGTTGTCATTTACGAATGTTGGAATGCATCCTTCTCTGGCTGCCGTTAAGCCTGTGAGGCTTTCTTTTTGATTGTTTTCATTTTGACTTCATTCCCATATATAGCTGTTTTATGACAGGCAGGAGTCAAACATGCCAATCAGCATCATCTTTATGCCAACGAGTTACTAGAGCAAATCCTGACGAACTTGATTAAAACCTTGATTTTTCACTGATTGGTTGCTTTGTTCTCTGTCATTAGTTTCATTGGTGGCTCTTGTTAGCAGTGTTTTTTTCTGGCATGACTTGAACTTGCCAAGGCAGCTTTCACAGGTAGCAACCCTAAGCATTTGCTAGTGCTAGTGTAATAGGTTACAAGCACAAAACAAATACCAAGGGTTCCAATACTGTCGAGATTTAATGGCAGTTCACTCAGCACTCATTACCTTCTAGCTGTATTTTCTCTCATCATCCCCCAGCATTTGCTAGTGTTAGTTTGTCATTGTTTACAAGCACGTGGCTAATGATGAGGGGTGACAGAAGAACTGAATCCCTTCATAGCAGACGTACATAACACATACGGTTGAAAGAGCATCTGCATGCCCCCAGCATGTGCTAGTGCTACTTTGCGTATCATGAAGCACAAAACAAATGCGGGAAGCAGGCAGTGGTCAATCCAATGAAATATCTGTCAGGTTGAATTTGTCCTTTCAACCCCCAGCATATGCTAGTGCTAGTTGTGTTTTAAGACTAGCGCGAGGCAAATGCAAGGAGTCTCTTGGTATGATGTTTAGCAGCAAGGGCTAGTTGTCATTTACGAATGTTGGAATGCATCCTTCTCTGGCTGCCGTTAAGCCTGTGAGGCTTTCTTTTGGATTGTTTTCATTTTGACTTCATTTCCATATATAGCTGTTTTATGACAGGCAGGAGTCAAACATGCCAATCAGCATCATCTTTATGCCAACGAGTTACTAGAGCAAATCCTGACGAACTTGATTAAAACCTTGATTTTTCACTGATTGGTTGCTTTCTTCTCTGTCATTAGCTTCATTAGTGGCTCTTGTTAGCAGTGTTTTTTTCTGGCATGACTTGAACTTGCCAAGGCAGCATTTACAGGTAGCAACCCTAAGCATTTGCTAGTGCTAGTGTAATAGGTTACAAGCACAAAACAAATACCAAGGGTTCCAAAACTGTCGAGATTTAGTTGCAGTTCACTCAGCACTCATTACCTTCTAGCTGTATTTTCTCTCATCATCCCCCAGCATTTGCTAGTGCTAGTTTGTCATTGTTTACAAGCACGTGGCTAATGATGAGGGGTGACAGAAGAACTGAATCCCTTCATAGCAGACGTACATAACACATACGGTTGAAAGAGCATATGCATGCCCCCAGCATGTGCTAGTGCTACTTTGCGTATCATGAAGCACAAAACAAATGCGGGAAGCAGGCAGTAGTCAATCCAATGAAATATCTGTCAGGTTGAATATGTCCTTTCAACCCCCAGCATATGCTAGTGCTAGTTGTGTTTTTAAGACTAGCGCGAGGCAAATGCAAGGAGTCTCTTGGTATGATGTTTAGCAGCAAGGGCTAGTTGTCATTTACGAATGTTGGAATGCATCCTTCACTGGCTGCTGTTAAGCCTGTGAGGCTTTCTTTTGGATTGTTTTCATTTTGACTTCATTCCCATATATAGCTGTTTTATGACAGGCAGGAGTCAAACATGCCAATCAGCATCATCTTTATGCCAATGAGTTACTAGAGCAAATCCTGACGAACTTGATTAAAACCTTGATTTTTCACTGATTGGTTGCTTTGTTCTCTGTCATTAGCTTCATTTGTGGCTCTTGTTAGCAGTGTTTTTTTCTGGCATGACTTGAACTTGCCAAGGCAGCATTTACAGGTAGCAACCCTAAACATTTGCTAGTGCTAGTGTAATAGGTTACAAGCACAAAACAAATACCAAGGGTTCCAATACTGTCGAGATTTAATGGCAGTTCACTCAGAACTCATTACCTTCTAGCTGTATTTTCTCTCATCATCCCCCAGCATTTGCTAGTGCTAGTTTGCCATCGTATAGCACGTGGCTAATGATGAGGGGTGACAGAAGAACTGAATCCCTTCATAGCAGACGTACATAACACATACGGTTGTAAGAGCATCTGCATGCCCCCAGCATGTGCTACTTTGCGTATCATGAAGCACAAAACAAATGCGGGAAGCAGGCAGTGGTCAATCCAATGAAATATCTGTCAGGTTGAATATGTCCTTTCAACCCCCAGCATATGCTAGTGCTATTTGTGTTTTTAAGACTAGCGCGAGGCAAATGCAAGGAGTCTCTTGGTATGATGTTTAGCAGCAAGGGCTAGTTGTCATTTACGAATGTTGGAATGCATCCTTCTCTGGCTGCCGTTAAGCCTGTGAGGCTTTCTTTTTGATTGTTTTCATTTTGACTTCATTCCCATATATAGCTGTTTTATGACAGGCAGGAGTCAAACATGCCAATCAGCATCATCTTTATGCCAACGAGTTACTAGAGCAAATCCTGACGAACTTGATTAAAACCTTGATTTTTCACTGATTGGTTGCTTTGTTCTCTGTCATTAGTTTCATTGGTGGCTCTTGTTAGCAGTGTTTTTTTCTGGCATGACTTGAACTTGCCAAGGCAGCTTTCACAGGTAGCAACCCTAAGCATTTGCTAGTGCTAGTGTAATAGGTTACAAGCACAAAACAAATACCAAGGGTTCCAATACTGTCGAGATTTAATGGCAGTTCACTCAGCACTCATTACCTTCTAGCTGTATTTTCTCTCATCATCCCCCAGCATTTGCTAGTGTTAGTTTGTCATTGTTTACAAGCACGTGGCTAATGATGAGGGGTGACAGAAGAACTGAATCCCTTCATAGCAGACGTACATAACACATACGGTTGAAAGAGCATCTGCATGCCCCCAGCATGTGCTAGTGCTACTTTGCGTATCATGAAGCACAAAACAAATGCGGGAAGCAGGCAGTGGTCAATCCAATGAAATATCTGTCAGGTTGAATTTGTCCTTTCAACCCCCAGCATATGCTAGTGCTAGTTGTGTTTTTAAGACTAGCGCGAGGCAAATGCAAGGAGTCTCTTGGTATGATGTTTAGCAGCAAGGGCTAGTTGTCATTTACGAATGTTGGAATGCATCCTTCTCTGGCTGCCGTTAAGCCTGTGAGGCTTTCTTTTGGATTGTTTTCATTTTGACTTCATTTCCATATATAGCTGTTTTATGACAGGCAGGAGTCAAACATGCCAATCAGCATCATCTTTATGCCAACGAGTTACTAGAGCAAATCCTGACGAACTTGATTAAAACCTTGATTTTTCACTGATTGGTTGCTTTCTTCTCTGTCATTAGCTTCATTAGTGGCTCTTGTTAGCAGTGTTTTTTTCTGGCATGACTTGAACTTGCCAAGGCAGCATTTACAGGTAGCAACCCTAAGCATTTGCTAGTGCTAGTGTAATAGGTTACAAGCACAAAACAAATACCAAGGGTTCCAATACTGTCGAGATTTAGTTGCAGTTCACTCAGCACTCATTACCTTCTAGCTGTATTTTCTCTCATCATCCCCCAGCATTTGCTAGTGCTAGTTTGTCATTGTTTACAAGCACGTGGCTAATGATGAGGGGTGACAGAAGAACTGAATCCCTTCATAGCAGACGTACATAACACATACGGTTGAAAGAGCATCTGCATGCCCCCAGCATGTGCTAGTGCTACTTTGCGTATCATGAAGCACAAAACAAATGCGGGAAGCAGGCAGTAGTCAATCCAATGAAATATCTGTCAGGTTGAATATGTCCTTTCAACCCCCAGCATATGCTAGTGCTAGTTGTGTTTTTAAGACTAGTGCGAGGCAAATGCAAGGAGTCTCTTGGTATGATGTTTAGCAGCAAGGGCTAGTTGTCATTTACGAATGTTGGAATGCATCCTTCTCTGGCTGCCGTTAAGCCTGTGAGGCTTTCTTTTGGATTGTTTTCATTTTGACTTCATTTCCATATATAGCTGTTTTATGACAGGCAGGAGTCAAACATGCCAATCAGCATCATCTTTATGCCAACGAGTTACTAGAGCAAATCCTGACGAACTTGATTAAAACCTTGATTTTTCACTGATTGGTTGCTTTCTTCTCTGTCATTAGCTTCATTAGTGGCTCTTGTTAGCAGTGTTTTTTTCTGGCATGACTTGAACTTGCCAAGGCAGCATTTACAGGTAGCAACCCTAAGCATTTGCTAGTGCTAGTGTGATAGGTTACAAGCACAAAACAAATACCAAGGGTTCCAATACTGTCGAGATTTAGTTGCAGTTCACTCAGCACTCATTACCTTCTAGCTGTATTTTCTCTCATCATCCCCCAGCATTTGCTAGTGCTAGTTTGTCATTGTTTACAAGCACGTGGCTAATGATGAGGGGTGACAGAAGAACTGAATCCCTTCATAGCAGACGTACATAACACATACGGTTGAAAGAGCATCTGCATGCCCCCAGCATGTGCTAGTGCTACTTTGCGTATCATGAAGCACAAAACAAATGCGGGAAGCAGGCAGTAGTCAATCCAATGAAATATCTGTCAGGTTGAATATGTCCTTTCAACCCCCAGCATATGCTAGTGCTAGTTGTGTTTTTAAGACTAGTGCGAAGCAAATGCAAGGAGTCTCTTGGTATGATGTTTAGCAGCAAGGGCTAGTTGTCATTTACGAATGTTGGAATGCATCCTTCTCTGGCTGCCGTTAAGCCTGCGAGGCTTTCTTTTGGATTGTTTTCATTTTGACTTCATTCCCATATATAGCTGTTTTATGACAGGCAGGAGTCAAACATGCCAATCAGCATCATCTTTATGCCAACGAGTTACTAGAGCAAATCCTGACGAACTTGATTAAAACCTTGATTTTTCACTGATTGGTTGCTTTGTTCTCTGTCATTAGCTTCATTAGTGGCTCTTGTTAGCAGTGTTTTTTTCTGGCATGACTTGAACTTGCCAAGGCAGCATTTACAGGTAGCAACCCTAAGCATTTGCTAGTGCTAGTGTAATAGGTTACAAGCACAAAACAAATACCAAGGGTTCCAATACTGTCGAGATTTAGTTGCAGTTCACTCAGCACTCATTACCTTCTAGCTGTATTTTCTCTCATCATCCCCCAGCATTTGCTAGTGCTAGTTTGTCATTGTTTACAAGCACGTGGCTAATGATGAGGGGTGACAGAAGAACTGAATCCCTTCATAGCAGACGTACATAACACATACGGTTGAAAGAGCATCTGCATGCCCCCAGCATGTGCTAGTGCTACTTTGCGTATCATGAAGCACAAAACAAATGCGGGAAGCAGGCAGTAGTCAATCCAATGAAATATCTGTCAGGTTGAATATGTCCTTTCAACCCCCAGCATATGCTAGTGCTAGTTGTGTTTTTAAGACTAGTGCGAGGCAAATGCAAGGAGTCTCTTGGTATGATGTTTAGCAGCAAGGGCTAGTTGTCATTTACGAATGTTGGAATGCATCCTTCTCTGGCTGCCGTTAAGCCTGTGAGGCTTTCTTTTTGATTCTTTTCATTTTGACTTCATTCCCATATATAGCTGTTTTATGACAGGCAGGAGTCAAACATGCCAATCAGCATCATCTTTATGCCAACGAGTTACTAGAGCAAATCCTGACGAACTTGATTAAAACCTTGATTTTTCACTGATTGGTTGCTTTGTTCTCTGTCATTAGCTTCATTAGTGGCTCTTGTTAGCAGTGTTTTTTTCTGGCATGACTTGAACTTGCCAAGGCAGCATTTACAGGTAGCAACCCTAAGCATTTGCTAGTGCTAGTGTAATAGGTTACAAGCACAAAACAAATACCAAGGGTTCCAATACTGTCGAGATTTAATGGCAGTTCACTCAGCACTCATTACCTTCTAGCTGTATTTTCTCTCATCATCCCCCAGCATTTGCTAGTGCTAGTTTGTCATTGTTTACAAGCACGTGGCTAATGATGAGGGGTGACAGAAGAACTGAATCCCTTCATAGCAGACGTACATAACACATACGGTTGAAAGAGCATCTGCATGCCCCCAGCATGTGCTAGTGCTACTTTGCGTATCATGAAGCACAAAACAAATGCGGGAAGCAGGCAGTGGTCAATCCAATGAAATATCTGTCAGGTTGAATATGTCCTTTCAACCCCCAGCATATGCTAGTGCTAGTTGTGTTTTTAAGACTAGTGCGAGGCAAATGCAAGGAGTCTCTTGGTATGATGTTTAGCAGCAAGGGCTAGTTGTCATTTACGAATGTTGGAATGCATCCTTCTCTGGCTGCCGTTAAGCCTGTGAGGCTTTCTTTTTGATTGTTTTCATTTTGACTTCATTCCCATATATAGCTGTTTTATGACAGGCAGGAGTCAAACATGCCAATCAGCATCATCTTTATGCCAACGAGTTACTAGAGCAAATCCTGACGAACTTGATTAAAACCTTGATTTTTCACTGATTGGTTGCTTTGTTCTCTGTCATTAGCTTCATTGGTGGCTCTTGTTAGCAGTGTTTGTTTCTGGCATGACTTGAACTTGCCAAGGCAGCATTTACAGGTAGCAACCCTAAGCATTTGCTAGTGCTAGTGTAATAGGTTACAAGCACAAAAAAAATACCAAGGGTTCCAATACTGTCGAGATTTAGTTGCAGTTCACTCAGCACTCATTACTTTCTAGCTGTATTTTCTCTCATCATCCCCCAGCATTTGCTAGTGCTAGTTTGTCATTGTTTACAAGCACGTGGCTAATGATGAGGGGTGACAGAAGAACTGAATCCCTTCATAGCAGACGTACATAACACATACGGTTGAAAGAGCATCTGCATGCCCCCAGCATGTGCTAGTGCTACTTTGCGTATCATGAAGCACAAAACAAATGCGGGAAGCAGGCAGTGGTCAATCCAATAAAATATCTGTCAGGTTGAATATGTCCTTTCAACCCCCAGCATATGCTAGTGCTAGTTGTGTTTTTAAGACTAGTGCGAGGCAAATGCAAGGAGTCTCTTGGTATGATGTTTAGCAGCAAGGGCTAGTTGTCATTTACGAATGTTGGAATGCATCCTTCTCTGGCTGCCGTTAAGCCTGTGAGGCTTTCTTTTTGATTGTTTTCATTTTGACTTCATTCCCATATATAGCTGTTTTATGACAGGCAGGAGTCAAACATGCCAATCAGCATCATCTTTATGCCAACGAGTTACTAGAGCAAATCCTGACGAACTTGATTAAAACCTTGATTTTTCACTGATTGGTTGCTTTGTTCTCTGTCATTAGCTTCATTGGTGGCTCTTGTTAGCAGTGTTTTTTTCTGGCATGACTTGAACTTGCCAAGGCAGCATTTACAGGTAGCAACCCTAAGCATTTGCTAGTGCTAGTGTAATAGGTTACAAGCACAAAACAAATACCAAGGGTTCCAATACTGTCGAGATTTAATGGCAGTTCACTCAGCACTCATTACCTTCTAGCTGTATTTTCTCTCATCATCCCCCAGCATTTGCTAGTGCTAGTTTGCCATCGTATAGCACGTGGCTAATGATGAGGGGTGACAGAAGAACTGAATCCCTTCATAGCAGACGTACATAACACATACGGTTGTAAGAGCATCTGCATGCCCCCAGCATGTGCTAGTGCTACTTTGCGTATTATGAAGCACAAAACAAATGCGGGAAGCAGGCAGTGGTCAATCCAATGAAATATCTGTCAGGTTGAATTTGTCCTTTCAACCCCCAGCATATGCTAGTGCTAGTTGTGTTTTTAAGACTAGCGCGAGGCAAATGCAAGGAGTCTCTTGGTATGATGTTTAGCAGCAAGGGCTAGTTGTCATTTACGAATGTTGGAATGCATCCTTCTCTGGCTGCCGTTAAGCCTGTGAGGCTTTCTTTTGGATTGTTTTCATTTTGACTTCATTTCCATATATAGCTGTTTTATGACAGACAGGAGTCAAACATGCCAATCAGCATAATCTTTATGCCAACGAGTTACTAGAGCAAATCCTGACGAACTTAATTAAAACCTTGATTTTTCACTGATTGGTTGCTTTCTTCTCTGTCATTAGCTTCATTGGTGGCTCTTGTCAGCAGTGTTTTTTTCTGGCATGACTTGAACTTGCCAAGGCAGCATTTACAGGTAGCAACCCTAAGCATTTGCTAGTGCTAGTGAAATGGGTTACAAGCACAAAACAAATACCAAGGATTCCAATACTGTCGAGATTTAATGGCAGTTCACTCAGCACTCATTACCTTCTAGCTGTATTTTCTCTCATCATCCCCCAGCATTTGCTAGTGCTAGTTTGTCATTGTTTACAAGCACGTGGCTAATGATGAGGGGTGACAGAAGAACTGAATCCCTTCATAGCAGACGTACATAACACATACGGTTGAAAGAGCATCTGCATGCCCCCAGCATGTGCTAGTGCTACTTTGCGTATCATGAAGCACAAAACAAATGCGGGAAGCAGGCAGTGGTCAATCCAATGAAATATCTGTCAGGTTGAATTTGTCCTTTTAACCCCCAGCATATGCTAGTGCTAGTTGTGTTTTTAAGAATAGCGCGAGGCAAATGCAAGGAGTCTCTTGGTATGATGTTTAGCAGCAAGTGCTAGTTGTCATTTACGAATGTTGGAATGCATCCTTGTCTGGCTGCCGTTAAGCCTGTGAGGCTTTCTTTTTGATTGTTTTCCTTTTGACTTCATTTCCATATATAGCTGTTTTATGACAGGCAGGAGTCAAACATGCCAATCAGCATCATCTTTATGCCAACGAGTTACTAGAGCAAATGATGACGAACTTAATTAAAACCTTGATTTTTCACTGATTGGTTGCTTTGTTCTCTGTCATTAGCTTCATTAGTGGCTCTTGTTAGCAGTGTTTTTATCTGGCATGACTTGAACTTGCCAAGGCAGCATTTACAGGTAGCAACCCTAAGCATTTGCTAGTGCTAGTGTAATAGGTTACAAGCACAAAACAAATACCAAGGGTTCCAATACTGTCGAGATTTAGTGGCAGTTCACTCAGCACTCATTACCTTCTAGCTGTATTTTCTCTCATCATCCCCCAGCATTTGCTAGTGCTAGTTTGCCATCGTATAGCACGTGGCTAATGATGAGGGGTGACAGAAGAACTGAATCCCTTCATAGCAGACGTACATAACACATACGGTTGTAAGAGCATCTGTATGCCCCCAGCATGTGCTAGTGCTACTTTGCGTATCATGAAGCACAAAACAAATGCGGGAAGCAGGCAGTGGTCAATCCAATGAAATATCTGTCAAGTTGAATATGTCCTTTCAACCCCCAGCATATGCTAGTGCTAGTTGTGTTTCTAAGACTAGCGCGAGGCAAATGCAAGGAGTCTCTTGGTATGATGTTTAGCAGCAAGGGCTAGTTGTCATTTATGAATGTTGGAATTCATCCTTATCTGGCTGCCGTTAAGCCTGTGAGGCTTTCTTTTGGATTCTTTTCATTTTGACTTCATTTCCATATATATCTGTTTTATGAAAGGCAGGAGTCAAACATGCCAATCAGCATCATCTTTATGCCAACGAGTTACTAGAGCAAATCCTGACGAACTTGATTAAAACCTTGATTTTTCACTGATTGGTTGCTTTGTTCTCTGTCATTAGCTTCATTGGTGGCTCTTGTTAGCAGTGTTTTTTTCTGGCATGACTTGAACTTGCCAAGGCAGTATTTACAGGTAGCAACCCTAAGCATTTGCTAGTGCTAGTGTAATAGGTTACAAGCACAAAACAAATACCAAGGGTTCCAATACTGTCGAGATTTAATGGCAGTTCACTCAGCACTCATTACTTTCTAGCTGTATTTTCTCTCATCATCCCCCAGCATTTGCTAGTGCTAGTTTGTCATTGTTTACAAGCACGTGGCTAATGATGAGGGGTGACAGAAAAACTGAATCCCTTCATAGCAGACGTACATAACACATACGGTTGAAAGAGCATCTGCATGCCCCCAGCATGTGCTAGTGCTACTTTGCGTATCATGAAGCACAAAACAAATGCGGGAAGCAGGCAGTGGTCAATCCAATGAAATATCTGTCAAGTTAAATATGTCCTTTCAACCCCCAGCATATGCTAGTGCTAGTTGTGTTTTTAAGACTAGCGCGAGGCAAATGCAAGGAGTCTCTTGGTATGATGTTTAGCAGCAAGGGCTAGTTGTCATTTACGAATGTTGGAATGCATCCTTCTCTGGCTGCCGTTAAGCCTGTGAGGCTTTCTTTTGGATTCTTTTTGATTTTGACTTCATTTCCATATATAGCTGTTTTATGACAGGCAGGAGTCAAACATGCCAATCAGCATCATCTTTATGCCAACGAGTTACTAGAGCAATTCCTGACGAACTTGATTAAAACCTTGATTTTTCACTGATTGGTTGCTTTGTTCTCTGTCATTAGCTTCATTAGTGGCTCTTGTTAGCAGTGTTTTTTTCTGGCATGACTTGAACTTGCCAAGGCAGCATTTACAGGTAGCAACCCTAAGCATTTGCTAGTGCTAGTGTAATAGGTTACAAGCACAAAACAAATACCAAGGGTTCCAATACTGTCGAGATTTAATGGCAGTTCACTCAGCACTCATTACCTTCTAGCTGTATTTTCTCTCATCATCCCCCAGCATTTGCTAGTGCTAGTTTGGCATTGTTTACAAGCACGTGGCTAATGATGAGGGGTGACAGAAGAACTGAATCCCTTCATAGCAGACGTACATAACACATACGGTTAAAAAAGAGCATCTGCATGCCCCCAGCATGTGCTAGTGCTACTTTGCGTATCATGAAGCACAAAACAAATGCGGGAAGCAGGCAGTGGTCAATCCAATGAAATATCTGTAAGGTTGAATATGTCCTTTCAACCCCCAGCATATGCTAGTGCTAGTTGTGTTTTTAAGACTAGCGCGAGGCAAATGCAAGGAGTCTCTTGGTATGATGTTTAGCAGCAAGGGCTAGTTGTCATTTACGAATGTTGGAATGCATCCTTCTCTGGCTGCCGTTAAGCCTGTGAGGCTTTCTTTTGGATTCTTTTCATTTTGACTTCATTTCCATATATAGCTGTTTTATGACAGGCAGGAGTCAAACATGCCAATCAGCATCATCTTTATGCCAACGAGTTACTAGAGCAAATCCTGACGAACTTGATTAAAACCTTGATTTTTCACTGATTGGTTGCTTTCTTCTCTGTCATTAGCTTCATTAGTGGCTCTTGTTAGCAGTGTTTTTTTCTGGCATGACTTGAACTTGCCAAGGCAGCATTTACAGGTAGCAACCCTAAGCATTTGCTAGTGCTAGTGTAATAGGTTACAAGCACAAAACAAATACCAAGGGTTCCAATACTGTCGA
The DNA here is from genome assembly GCA_921293015.1 of Phorcus lineatus. Lineage (NCBI taxonomy): Eukaryota > Metazoa > Mollusca > Gastropoda > Trochida > Trochidae > Phorcus > Phorcus lineatus. The sequence continues at coordinate 23,227,252 of OV121089.1, forward strand.
GATTTAATGGCAGTTCACTCAGCACTCATTACCTTCTAGCTGTATTTTCTCTCATCATCCCCCAGCATTTGCTAGTGCTAGTTTGTCATTGTTTACAAGCACGTGGCTAATGATGAGGGGTGACAGAAGAACTGAATCCCTTCATAGCAGACGTACATAACACATACGGTTGTAAGAGCATCTGCATGCCCCCAGCATGTGCTAGTGCTACTTTGCGTATTATGAAGCACAAAACAAATGCGGGAAGCAGGCAGTGGTCAATCCAATGAAATATCTGTCAGGTTGAATTTGTCCTTTCAACCCCCAGCATATGCTTGTGCTAGTTGTGTTTTTAAGACTAGCGCGAGGCAAATGCAAGGAGTCTCTTGGTATGATGTTTAGCAGCAAGGGCTAGTTGTCATTTACGAATGTTGGAATGCATCCTTCTCTGGCTGCCGTTAAGCCTGTGAGGCTTTCTTTTGGATTGTTTTCATTTTGACTTCATTTCCATATATAACGGTTTTATGACAGGCAGGAGTCAAACATGCCAATCAGCATCATCTTTATGCCAACGAGTTACTAGAGCAAATCCTGACGAACTTGATTAAAACCTTGATTTTTCACTGATTGGTTGCTTTGTTCTCTGTCATTAGCTTCATTGGTGGCTCTTGTCAGCAGTGTTTTTTTCTGGCATCACTTGAACTTGCCAAGGCAGCATTTGCAGGTAGCAACCCTAAGCATTTGCTAGTGCTAGTGTAATAGGTTACAAGCACAAAACAAATACCAAGGATTCCAATACTGTCGAGATTTAATGGCAGTTCACTCAGCACTCATTACCTTCTAGCTGTATTTTCTCTCATCATCCCCCAGCATTTGCTAGTGCTAGTTTGTCATTGTTTACAAGCACGTGGCTAATGATGAGGGGTGACAGAAGAACTGAATCCCTTCATAGCAGACATACATAACACATACGGTTGAAAGAGCATCTGCATGCCCCCAGCATGTGCTAGTGCTACTTTGCGTATCATGAAGCACAAAACAAATGCGGGAAGCAGGCAGTGGTCAATCCAATGAAATATCTGTCAAGTTGAATATGTCCTTTCAACCCCCAGCATATGCTAGTGCTAGTTGTGTTTTTAAGACTAGCGCGAGGCAAATGCAAGGAGTCTCTTGGTATGATGTTTAGCAGCAAGGGCTAGTTGTCATTTACGAATGTTGGAATGCATCCTTGTCTGGCTGCCGTTAAGCCTGTGAGGCTTTCTTTTTGATTGTTTTTATTTTGACTTCATTTCCATATATAGCTGTTTTTTAACAGGCAGGAGTCAAACATGCCAATCAGCATCATCTTTATGCCAACGAGTTACTAGAGCAAATCCTGACGAACTTGATTAAAACCTTGATTTTTCACTGATTGGTTGCTTTGTTCTCTGTCATTAGCTTCATTAGTGGCTCTTGTTAGCAGTGTTTTTTTCTGGCATGACTTGAACTTGCCAAGGCAGCATTTACAGGTAGCAACCCTAAGCATTTGCTAGTGCTAGTGTAATAGGTTACAAGCACAAAACAAATACCAAGGGTTCCAATACTGTCGAGATTTAATGGCAGTTCACTCAGCACTCATTACCTTCTAGCTGTATTTTCTCTCATCATCCCCCAGCATTTGCTAGTGCTAGTTTGCCATCGTATAGCACGTGGCTAATGATGAGGGGTGACAGAAGAACTGAATCCCTTCATAGCAGACGTACATAACACATACGGTTGTAAGAGCATCTGCATGCCCCCAGCATGTGCTAGTGCTACTTTGCGTATTATGAAGCACAAAACAAATGCGGGAAGCAGGCAGTGGTCAATCCAATGAAATATCTGTCAGGTTGAATTTGTCCTTTCAACCCCCAGCATATGCTAGTGCTAGTTGTGTTTTTAAGACTAGCGCGAGGCAAATGCAAGGAGTCTCTTGGTATGATGTTTAGCAGCAAGGGCTAGTTGTCATTTACGAATGTTGGAATGCATCCTTCTCTGGCTGCCGTTAAGCCTGTGAGGCTTTCTTTTGGATTGTTTTCATTTTGACTTCATTTCCATATATAGCTGTTTTATGACAGACAGGAGTCAAACATGCCAATCAGCATAATCTTTATGCCAACGAGTTACTAGAGCAAATCCTGACGAACTTAATTAAAACCTTGATTTTTCACTGATTGGTTGCTTTCTTCTCTGTCATTAGCTTCATTGGTGGCTCTTGTCAGCAGTGTTTTTTTCTGGCATGACTTGAACTTGCCAAGGCAGCATTTACAGGTAGCAACCCTAAGCATTTGCTAGTGCTAGTGAAATGGGTTACAAGCACAAAACAAATACCAAGGATTCCAATACTGTCGAGATTTAATGGCAGTTCACTCAGCACTCATTACCTTCTAGCTGTATTTTCTCTCATCATCCCCCAGCATTTGCTAGTGCTAGTTTGTCATTGTTTACAAGCACGTGGCTAATGATGAGGGGTGACAGAAGAACTGAATCCCTTCATAGCAGACGTACATAACACATACGGTTGAAAGAGCATCTGCATGCCCCCAGCATGTGCTAGTGCTACTTTGCGTATCATGAAGCACAAAACAAATGCGGGAAGCAGGCAGTGGTCAATCCAATGAAATATCTGTCAGGTTGAATTTGTCCTTTTAACCCCCAGCATATGCTAGTGCTAGTTGTGTTTTTAAGAATAGCGCGAGGCAAATGCAAGGAGTCTCTTGGTATGATGTTTAGCAGCAAGTGCTAGTTGTCATTTACGAATGTTGGAATGCATCCTTGTCTGGCTGCCGTTAAGCCTGTGAGGCTTTCTTTTTGATTGTTTTCCTTTTGACTTCATTTCCATATATAGCTGTTTTATGACAGGCAGGAGTCAAACATGCCAATCAGCATCATCTTTATGCCAACGAGTTACTAGAGCAAATGATGACGAACTTAATTAAAACCTTGATTTTTCACTGATTGGTTGCTTTGTTCTCTGTCATTAGCTTCATTAGTGGCTCTTGTTAGCAGTGTTTTTATCTGGCATGACTTGAACTTGCCAAGGCAGCATTTACAGGTAGCAACCCTAAGCATTTGCTAGTGCTAGTGTAATAGGTTACAAGCACAAAACAAATACCAAGGGTTCCAATACTGTCGAGATTTAGTGGCAGTTCACTCAGCACTCATTACCTTCTAGCTGTATTTTCTCTCATCATCCCCCAGCATTTGCTAGTGCTAGTTTGCCATCGTATAGCACGTGGCTAATGATGAGGGGTGACAGAAGAACTGAATCCCTTCATAGCAGACGTACATAACACATACGGTTGTAAGAGCATCTGTATGCCCCCAGCATGTGCTAGTGCTACTTTGCGTATCATGAAGCACAAAACAAATGCGGGAAGCAGGCAGTGGTCAATCCAATGAAATATCTGTCAAGTTGAATATGTCCTTTCAACCCCCAGCATATGCTAGTGCTAGTTGTGTTTCTAAGACTAGCGCGAGGCAAATGCAAGGAGTCTCTTGGTATGATGTTTAGCAGCAAGGGCTAGTTGTCATTTATGAATGTTGGAATTCATCCTTATCTGGCTGCCGTTAAGCCTGTGAGGCTTTCTTTTGGATTCTTTTCATTTTGACTTCATTTCCATATATATCTGTTTTATGAAAGGCAGGAGTCAAACATGCCAATCAGCATCATCTTTATGCCAACGAGTTACTAGAGCAAATCCTGACGAACTTGATTAAAACCTTGATTTTTCACTGATTGGTTGCTTTGTTCTCTGTCATTAGCTTCATTGGTGGCTCTTGTTAGCAGTGTTTTTTTCTGGCATGACTTGAACTTGCCAAGGCAGTATTTACAGGTAGCAACCCTAAGCATTTGCTAGTGCTAGTGTAATAGGTTACAAGCACAAAACAAATACCAAGGGTTCCAATACTGTCGAGATTTAATGGCAGTTCACTCAGCACTCATTACTTTCTAGCTGTATTTTCTCTCATCATCCCCCAGCATTTGCTAGTGCTAGTTTGTCATTGTTTACAAGCACGTGGCTAATGATGAGGGGTGACAGAAAAACTGAATCCCTTCATAGCAGACGTACATAACACATACGGTTGAAAGAGCATCTGCATGCCCCCAGCATGTGCTAGTGCTACTTTGCGTATCATGAAGCACAAAACAAATGCGGGAAGCAGGCAGTGGTCAATCCAATGAAATATCTGTCAAGTTAAATATGTCCTTTCAACCCCCAGCATATGCTAGTGCTAGTTGTGTTTTTAAGACTAGCGCGAGGCAAATGCAAGGAGTCTCTTGGTATGATGTTTAGCAGCAAGGGCTAGTTGTCATTTACGAATGTTGGAATGCATCCTTCTCTGGCTGCCGTTAAGCCTGTGAGGCTTTCTTTTGGATTCTTTTTGATTTTGACTTCATTTCCATATATAGCTGTTTTATGACAGGCAGGAGTCAAACATGCCAATCAGCATCATCTTTATGCCAACGAGTTACTAGAGCAATTCCTGACGAACTTGATTAAAACCTTGATTTTTCACTGATTGGTTGCTTTGTTCTCTGTCATTAGCTTCATTAGTGGCTCTTGTTAGCAGTGTTTTTTTCTGGCATGACTTGAACTTGCCAAGGCAGCATTTACAGGTAGCAACCCTAAGCATTTGCTAGTGCTAGTGTAATAGGTTACAAGCACAAAACAAATACCAAGGGTTCCAATACTGTCGAGATTTAATGGCAGTTCACTCAGCACTCATTACCTTCTAGCTGTATTTTCTCTCATCATCCCCCAGCATTTGCTAGTGCTAGTTTGGCATTGTTTACAAGCACGTGGCTAATGATGAGGGGTGACAGAAGAACTGAATCCCTTCATAGCAGACGTACATAACACATACGGTTAAAAAAGAGCATCTGCATGCCCCCAGCATGTGCTAGTGCTACTTTGCGTATCATGAAGCACAAAACAAATGCGGGAAGCAGGCAGTGGTCAATCCAATGAAATATCTGTAAGGTTGAATATGTCCTTTCAACCCCCAGCATATGCTAGTGCTAGTTGTGTTTTTAAGACTAGCGCGAGGCAAATGCAAGGAGTCTCTTGGTATGATGTTTAGCAGCAAGGGCTAGTTGTCATTTACGAATGTTGGAATGCATCCTTCTCTGGCTGCCGTTAAGCCTGTGAGGCTTTCTTTTGGATTCTTTTCATTTTGACTTCATTTCCATATATAGCTGTTTTATGACAGGCAGGAGTCAAACATGCCAATCAGCATCATCTTTATGCCAACGAGTTACTAGAGCAAATCCTGACGAACTTGATTAAAACCTTGATTTTTCACTGATTGGTTGCTTTCTTCTCTGTCATTAGCTTCATTAGTGGCTCTTGTTAGCAGTGTTTTTTTCTGGCATGACTTGAACTTGCCAAGGCAGCATTTACAGGTAGCAACCCTAAGCATTTGCTAGTGCTAGTGTAATAGGTTACAAGCACAAAACAAATACCAAGGGTTCCAATACTGTCGAGATTTAATGGCAGTTCACTCAGCACTCATTACCTTCTAGCTGTATTTTCTCTCATCATCCCCCAGCATTTGCTAGTGCTAGTTTGTCATTGTTTACAAGCACGTGGCTAATGATGAGGGGTGACAGAAGAACTGAATCCCTTCATAGCAGACGTACATAACACATACGGTTGTAAGAGCATCTGCATGCCCCCAGCATGTGCTAGTGCTACTTTGCGTATTATGAAGCACAAAACAAATGCGGGAAGCAGGCAGTGGTCAATCCAATGAAATATCTGTCAGGTTGAATTTGTCCTTTCAACCCCCAGCATATGCTTGTGCTAGTTGTGTTTTTAAGACTAGCGCGAGGCAAATGCAAGGAGTCTCTTGGTATGATGTTTAGCAGCAAGGGCTAGTTGTCATTTACGAATGTTGGAATGCATCCTTCTCTGGCTGCCGTTAAGCCTGTGAGGCTTTCTTTTGGATTGTTTTCATTTTGACTTCATTTCCATATATAACGGTTTTATGACAGGCAGGAGTCAAACATGCCAATCAGCATCATCTTTATGCCAACGAGTTACTAGAGCAAATCCTGACGAACTTGATTAAAACCTTGATTTTTCACTGATTGGTTGCTTTGTTCTCTGTCATTAGCTTCATTGGTGGCTCTTGTCAGCAGTGTTTTTTTCTGGCATCACTTGAACTTGCCAAGGCAGCATTTGCAGGTAGCAACCCTAAGCATTTGCTAGTGCTAGTGTAATAGGTTACAAGCACAAAACAAATACCAAGGATTCCAATACTGTCGAGATTTAATGGCAGTTCACTCAGCACTCATTACCTTCTAGCTGTATTTTCTCTCATCATCCCCCAGCATTTGCTAGTGCTAGTTTGTCATTGTTTACAAGCACGTGGCTAATGATGAGGGGTGACAGAAGAACTGAATCCCTTCATAGCAGACATACATAACACATACGGTTGAAAGAGCATCTGCATGCCCCCAGCATGTGCTAGTGCTACTTTGCGTATCATGAAGCACAAAACAAATGCGGGAAGCAGGCAGTGGTCAATCCAATGAAATATCTGTCAAGTTGAATATGTCCTTTCAACCCCCAGCATATGCTAGTGCTAGTTGTGTTTTTAAGACTAGCGCGAGGCAAATGCAAGGAGTCTCTTGGTATGATGTTTAGCAGCAAGGGCTAGTTGTCATTTACGAATGTTGGAATGCATCCTTGTCTGGCTGCCGTTAAGCCTGTGAGGCTTTCTTTTTGATTGTTTTTATTTTGACTTCATTTCCATATATAGCTGTTTTTTAACAGGCAGGAGTCAAACATGCCAATCAGCATCATCTTTATGCCAACGAGTTACTAGAGCAAATCCTGACGAACTTGATTAAAACCTTGATTTTTCACTGATTGGTTGCTTTGTTCTCTGTCATTAGCTTCATTAGTGGCTCTTGTTAGCAGTGTTTTTTTCTGGCATGACTTGAACTTGCCAAGGCAGCATTTACAGGTAGCAACCCTAAGCATTTGCTAGTGCTAGTGTAATAGGTTACAAGCACAAAACAAATACCAAGGGTTCCAATACTGTCGAGATTTAATGGCAGTTCACTCAGCACTCATTACCTTCTAGCTGTATTTTCTCTCATCATCCCCCAGCATTTGCTAGTGCTAGTTTGCCATCGTATAGCACGTGGCTAATGATGAGGGGTGACAGAAGAACTGAATCCCTTCATAGCAGACGTACATAACACATACGGTTGTAAGAGCATCTGCATGCCCCCAGCATGTGCTAGTGCTACTTTGCGTATTATGAAGCACAAAACAAATGCGGGAAGCAGGCAGTGGTCAATCCAATGAAATATCTGTCAGGTTGAATTTGTCCTTTCAACCCCCAGCATATGCTAGTGCTAGTTGTGTTTTTAAGACTAGCGCGAGGCAAATGCAAGGAGTCTCTTGGTATGATGTTTAGCAGCAAGGGCTAGTTGTCATTTACGAATGTTGGAATGCATCCTTCTCTGGCTGCCGTTAAGCCTGTGAGGCTTTCTTTTGGATTGTTTTCATTTTGACTTCATTTCCATATATAGCTGTTTTATGACAGACAGGAGTCAAACATGCCAATCAGCATAATCTTTATGCCAACGAGTTACTAGAGCAAATCCTGACGAACTTAATTAAAACCTTGATTTTTCACTGATTGGTTGCTTTCTTCTCTGTCATTAGCTTCATTGGTGGCTCTTGTCAGCAGTGTTTTTTTCTGGCATGACTTGAACTTGCCAAGGCAGCATTTACAGGTAGCAACCCTAAGCATTTGCTAGTGCTAGTGAAATGGGTTACAAGCACAAAACAAATACCAAGGATTCCAATACTGTCGAGATTTAATGGCAGTTCACTCAGCACTCATTACCTTCTAGCTGTATTTTCTCTCATCATCCCCCAGCATTTGCTAGTGCTAGTTTGTCATTGTTTACAAGCACGTGGCTAATGATGAGGGGTGACAGAAGAACTGAATCCCTTCATAGCAGACGTACATAACACATACGGTTGAAAGAGCATCTGCATGCCCCCAGCATGTGCTAGTGCTACTTTGCGTATCATGAAGCACAAAACAAATGCGGGAAGCAGGCAGTGGTCAATCCAATGAAATATCTGTCAGGTTGAATTTGTCCTTTTAACCCCCAGCATATGCTAGTGCTAGTTGTGTTTTTAAGAATAGCGCGAGGCAAATGCAAGGAGTCTCTTGGTATGATGTTTAGCAGCAAGTGCTAGTTGTCATTTACGAATGTTGGAATGCATCCTTGTCTGGCTGCCGTTAAGCCTGTGAGGCTTTCTTTTTGATTGTTTTCCTTTTGACTTCATTTCCATATATAGCTGTTTTATGACAGGCAGGAGTCAAACATGCCAATCAGCATCATCTTTATGCCAACGAGTTACTAGAGCAAATCCTGACGAACTTAATTAAAACCTTGATTTTTCACTGATTGGTTGCTTTGTTCTCTGTCATTAGCTTCATTAGTGGCTCTTGTTAGCAGTGTTCTTTTCTGGCATGACTTGAACTTGCCAAGGCAGCATTTACAGGTAGCAACCCTAAGCATTTGCTAGTGCTAGTGTAATAGGTTACAAGCACAAAACAAATACCAAGGGTTCCAATACTGTCGAGATTTAGTGGCAGTTCACTCAGCACTCATTACCTTCTAGCTGTATTTTCTCTCATCATCCCCCAGCATTTGCTAGTGCTAGTTTGCCATCGTATAGCACGTGGCTAATGATGAGGGGTGACAGAAGAACTGAATCCCTTCATAGCAGACGTACATAACACATAAGGTTGAAAGAGCATCTGCATGCCCCCAGCATGTGCTAGTGCTACTTTGCGTATCATGAAGCACAAAACAAATGCGGGAAGCAGGCAGTGGTCAATCCAATGAAATATCTGTCAGGTTGAATTTGTCCTTTCAACCCCCAGCATATGCTAGTGCTAGTTGTGTTTTTAAGACTAGCGCGAGGCAAATGCAAGGAGTCTCTTGGTATGATGTTTAGCAGCAAGGGCTAGTTGTCATTTATGAATGTTGGAATTCATCCTTCTCTGGCTGCCGTTAAGCCTGTGAGGCTTTCTTTTGGATTGTTTTCATTTTGACTTCATTCCCATATATAGCTGTTTTATGACAGGCAGGAGTCAAACATGCCAATCAGCATCATCTTTATGCCAACGAGTTACTAGAGCAAATCCTGACGAACTTGATTAAAACCTTGATTTTTCACTGATTGGTTGCTTTGTTCTCTGTCATTAGCTTCATTGGTGGCTCTTGTTAGCAGTGTCTTTGTCTGGCATGACTTGAACTTGCCAAAGCAGCATTTACAGGTAGCAACTCTAAGCATTTGCTAGTGCTAGTGTAATAGGTTACAAGCACAAAACAAATACCAAGGGTTCCAATACTGTCGAGATTTAATGGCAGTTCACTCAGCACTCATTACCTTCTAGCTGTATTTTCTCTCATCATCACCCAGCATTTGCTAGTGCTAGTTTGTCATTGTTTACAAGCACGTGGCTAATGATGAGGGGTGACAGAAGAACTGAATCCCTTCATAGCAGACGTACATAACACATACGGTTGAAAGAGCATCTGCATGCCCCCAGCATGTGCTAGTGCTACTTTGCGTATCATGAAGCACAAAACAAATGCGGGAAGCAGGCAGTGGTCAATCCAATGAAATATCTGTCAGGTTGAATTTGTCCTTTCAACCCCCAGCATATGCTAGTGCTAGTTGTGTTTTTAAGACTAGCGCGAGGCAAATGCAAGGAGTCTCTTGGTATGATGTTTAGCAGCAAGGGCTAGTTGCCATTTATGAATGTTGGAATTCATCCTTCTCTGGCTGCCGTTAAGCCTGTGAGGCTTTCTTTTGGATTCTTTTCATTTTGACTTCATTTCCATATATATCTGTTTTATGACAGGCAGGAGTCAAACATGCCAATCAGCATCATCTTTATGTCAACGAGTTACTAGAGCAAATCCTGACGAACTTGATTAAAACCTTGATTTTTCACTGATTGGTTGCTTTGTTCTCTGTCATTAGCTTCATTGGTGGCTCTTGTTAGCAGTGTTTTTTTCTGGCATGACTTGAACTTGCCAAGGCAGCATTTTCAGGTAGCAACTCTAAGCATTTGCTAGTGCTAGTGTAATAGGTTACAAGCACAAAACAAATACCAAGGGTTCCAATACTGTCGAGATTTAATGGCAGTTCACTCAGCACTCATTACTTTCTAGCTGTATTTTCTCTCATCATCCCCTAGCATTTGCTAGTGCTAGTTTGTCATTGTTTACAAGCACGTGGCTAATGATGAGGGGTGACAGAAGAACTGAATCCCTTCATAGCAGACGTACATAACACATACGGTTGTAAGAGCATCTGCATGCCCCCAGCATGTGCTAGTGCTACTTTATGTATCATGAAGCACAAAACAAATGCGGGAAGCAGGCAGTGGTCAATCCAATGAAATATCTGTCAGGTTGAATTTGTCCTTTCAACCCCCAGCATATGCTAGTGCTAGTTGTGTTTTTAAGACTAGCGCGAGGCAAATGCAAGGAGTCTCTTGGTATGATGTTTAGCAGCAAGGGCTAGTTGTCATTTATGAATGTTGGAATGCATCCTTCTCTGGCTGCCGTTAAGCCTGTGAGGCTTTCTTTTTGATTCTTTTTATTTTGACTTCATTTCCATATATAGCTGTTTTATGACAGGCAGGAGTCAAACATGCCAATCAGCATCATCTTTATGCCAACGAGTTACTAGAGCAAATCCTGACGAACTTGATTAAAACCTTGATTTTTCACTGATTGGTTGCTTTGTTCTCTGTCATTAGCTTCATTGGTGGCTCTTGTTAGCAGTGTTTTTTTCTGGCATGACTTGAACTTGCCAAGGCAGCATTTTCAGGTAGCAACTCTAAGCATTTGCTAGTGCTAGTGTAATAGGTTACAAGCACAAAACAAATACCAAGGGTTCCAATACTGTCGAGATTTAATGGCAGTTCACTCAGCACTCATTACTTTCTAGCTGTATTTTCTCTCATCATCCCCCAGCATTTGCTAGTGCTAGTTTGTCATTGTTTACAAGCACGTGGCTAATGATGAGGGTGACAGAAGAACTGAATCCCTTCATAGCAGACGTACAAAACACATACGGTTGTAAGAGCATCTGCATGCCCCCAGCATGTGCTAGTGCTACTTTATGTATCATGAAGCACAAAACAAATGCGGGAAGCAGGCAGTGGTCAATCCAATGAAATATCTGTCAGGTTGAATTTGTCCTTTCAACCCCCAGCATATGCTAGTGCTAGTTGTGTTTTTAAGACTAGCGCGAGGCAAATGCAAGGAGTCTCTTGGTATGATGTTTAGCAGCAAGGGCTAGTTGTCATTTATGAATGTTGGAATGCATCCTTCTCTGGCTGCCGTTAAGCCTGTGAGGCTTTCTTTTGGATTCTTTTCATTTTAACTTCATTCCCATATATAGCTGTTTTATGACAGGCAGGAGTCAAACATGCCAATCAGCATCATCTTTATGCCAACGAGTTACTAGAGCAAATCCTGACGAACTTGATTAAAACCTTGATTTTTCACTGATTGGTTGCTTTGTTCTCTGTCATTAGCTTCATTGGTGGCTCTTGTTAGCAGTGTCTTTGTCTGGCATGACTTGAACTTGCCAAAGCAGCATTTACAGGTAGCAACTCTAAGCATTTGCTAGTGCTAGTGTAATAGGTTACAAGCAAAAAACAAATACCAAGGGTTCCAATACTGTCGAGATTTAATGGCAGTTCACTCAGCACTCATTACCTTCTAGCTGTATTTTCTCTCATCATCACCCAGCATTTGCTAGTGCTAGTTTGTCATTGTTTACAAGCACGTGGCTAATGATGAGGGGTGACAGAAGAACTGAATCCCTTCATAGCAGACGTACACAACACATACGGTTGAAAGAGCATCTGCATGCCCCCAGCATGTGCTAGTGCTACTTTGCGTATCATGAAGCACAAAACAAATGCGGGAAGCAGGCAGTGGTCAATCCAATGAAATATCTGTCAGGTTGAATTTGTCCTTTCAACCCCCAGCATATGCTAGTGCTAGTTGTGTTTTTAAGACTAGCGCGAGGCAAATGCAAGGAGTCTCTTGGTATGATGTTTAGCAGCAAGGGCTAGTTGTCATTTATGAATGTTGGAATTCATCCTTATCTGGCTGCCGTTAAGCCTGTGAGGCTTTCTTTTGGATTCTTTTCATTTTGACTTCATTTCAATATATATCTGTTTTATGACAGGCAGGAGTCAAACATGCCAATCAGCATCATCTTTATGCCAACGAGTTACTAGAGCAAATCCTGACGAACTTGATTAAAACCTTGATTTTTCACTGATTGGTTGCTTTGTTCTCTGTCATTAGCTTCATTGGTGGCTCTTGTTAGCAGTGTTTTTTTCTGGCATGACTTGAACTTGCCAAGGCAGCATTTTCAGGTAGCAACTCTAAGCATTTGCTAGTGCTAGTGTAATAGGTTACAAGCACAAAACAAATACCAAGGGTTCCAATACTGTCGAGATTTAATGGCAGTTCACTCAGCACTCATTACTTTCTAGCTGTATTTTCTCTCATCATCACCCAGCATTTGCTAGTGCTAGTTTGTCATTGTTTACAAGCACGTGGCTAATGATGAGGGGTGACAGAAGAACTGAATCCCTTCATAGCAGACGTACATAACACATACGGTTGAAAGAGCATCTGCATGCCCCCAGCATGTGCTAGTGCTACTTTGCGTATCATGAAGCACAAAACAAATGCGGGAAGCAGGCAGTGGTCAATCCAATGAAATATCTGTCAGGTTGAATTTGTCCTTTCAACCCCCAGCATATGCTAGTGCTAGTTGTGTTTTTAAGACTAGCGCGAGGCAAATGCAAGGAGTCTCTTGGTATGATGTTTAGCAGCAAGGGCTAGTTGTCATTTATGAATGTTGGAATTCATCCTTATCTGGCTGCCGTTAAGTCTGTGAGGCTTTCTTTTGGATTCTTTTCATTTTGACTTCATTTCCATATATATCTGTTTTATGACAGGCAGGAGTCAAACATGCCAATCAGCATCATCTTTATGCCAACGAGTTACTAGAGCAAATCCTGACGAACTTGATTAAAACCTTTATTTTTCACTGATTGGTTGCTTTGTTCTCTGTCATTAGCTTCATTGGTGGCTCTTGTTAGCAGTGTTTTTTTCTGGCATGACTTGAACTTGCCAAGGCAGCATTTTCAGGTAGCAACTCTAAGCATTTGCTAGTGCTAGTGTAATAGGTTACAAGCACAAAACAAATACCAAGGGTTCCAATACTGTCGAGATTTAATGGCAGTTCACTCAGCACTCATTACCTTCTAGCTGTATTTTCTCTCATCATCCCCCAGCATTTGCTAGTGCTAGTTTGTCATTGTTTACAAGCACGTGGCTAATGATGAGGGTTGACAGAAGAACTGAATCCCTTCATAGCAGACGTACATAACACATACGGTTGAAAGAGCATCTGCATGCCCCCAGCATGTGCTAGTGCTACTTTGCGTATCATGAAGCACAAAACAAATGCGGGAAGCAGGCAGTGGTCAATCCAATGAAATATCTGTCAGGTTGAATTTGTCCTTTCAACCCCCAGCATATGCTAGTGCTAGTTGTGTTGTTAAGACTAGCGCGGGGCAAATGCAAGGAGTCTCTTGGTATGATGTTTAGCAGCAAGGGCTAGTTGTCATTTATGAATGTTGGAATGCATCCTTCTCTGGCTGCCGTTAAGCCTGTGAGGCTTTCTTTTGGATTCTTTTCATTTTGACTTCATTCCCATATATAGCTGTTTTATGACAGGCAGGAGTCAAACATGCCAATCAGCATCATCTTTATGCCAACGAGTTACTAGAGCAAATCCTGACGAACTTGATTAAAACCTTGATTTTTCACTGATTGGTTGCTTTGTTCTCTGTCATTAGCTTCATTGGTGGTTCTTGTTAGCAGTGTTTTTTTCTGGCATGACTTGAACTTGCCAAGGCAGCATTTACAGGTAGCAACCCTAAGCATTTGCTAGTGCTAGTGTAATAGGTTACAAGCACAAAACAAATACCAAGGGTTCCAATACTGTCGAGATTTAATGGCAGTTCACTCAGCACTCATTACCTTCTAGCTGTATTTTCTCTCATCATCCCCAGCATTTGCTAGTGCTAGTTTGTCATTGTTTACAAGCACGTGGCTAATGATGAGGGGTGACAGAAGAACTGAATCCCTTCATAGCAGACGTACATAACACATACGGTTGAAAGAGCATCTGCATGCCCCCAGCATGTGCTAGTGCTACTTTGCGTATCATGAAGCACAAAACAAATGCGGGAAGCAGGCAGTGGTCAATCCAATGAAATATCTGTCAGGTTGAATTTGTCCTTTCAACCCCCAGCATATGCTAGTGCTAGTTGTGTTTTTAAGACTAGCGCGAGGCAAATGCAAGGAGTCTCTTGGTATGATGTTTAGCAGCAAGGGCTAGTTGTCATTTACGAATGTTGGAATGCATCCTTCTCTGGCTGCCGTTAAGCCTGTGAGGCTTTCTTTTGGATTGTTTTCATTTTGACTTCATTCCCATATATAGCTGTTTTATGACAGGCAGGAGTCAAACATGCCAATCAGCATCATCTTTATGCCAACGAGTTACTAGAGCAAATCCTGACGAACTTGATTAAAACCTTGATTTTTCACTGATTGGTTGCTTTGTTCTCTGTCATTAGCTTCATTGGTGGTTCTTGTTAGCAGTGTTTTTTTCTGGCATGACTTGAACTTGCCAAGGCAGTATTTACAGGTAGCAACCCTAAGCATTTGCTAGTGCTAGTGTAATAGGTTACAAGCACAAAACAAATACCAAGGGTTCCAATACTGTCGAGATTTAATGGCAGTTCACTCAGCACTCATTACCTTCTAGCTGTATTTTCTCTCATCATCCCCCAGCATTTGCTAGTGCTAGTTTGTCATTGTTTACAAGCACGTGGCTAATGATGAGGGGTGACAGAAGAACTGAATCCCTTCATAGCAGACGTACATAACACATACGGTTAAAAAAGCATCTGTATGCCCCCAGCATGTGCTAGTGCTACTTTGCGTATCATGAAGCACAAAACAAATGCAGGAAGCAGGCAGTGGTCAATCCAATGAAATATCTGTCAGGTTGAATTTGTCCTTTCAACCCCCAGCATATGCTACTGCTAGTTGTGTTGTTAAGACTAGCGCGAGGCAAATGCAAGGAGTCTCTTGGTATGATGTTTAGCAGCAAGGGCTAGTTGGCAAGGAGTCTCTTGGTATGATGTTTAGCAGCAAGGGCTAGTTGTCATTTACGAATGTTGGAATGCATCCTTCTCTGGCTGCCGTTAAGCCTGTGAGGCTTTCTTTTGGATTGTTTTCATTTTGACTTCATTCCCATATATAGCTGTTTTATGACAGGCAGGAGTCAAACATGCCAATCAGCATCATCTTTATGCCAACGAGTTACTGGAGCAAATCCTGACGAACTTGATTAAAACCTTGATTTTTCACTGATTGGTTGCTTTGTTCTCTGTCATTAGCTTCATTGGTGGTTCTTGTTAGCAGTGTTTTTTTCTGGCATGACTTGAACTTGCCAAGGCAGCATTTACAGGTAGCAACCCTAAGCATTTGCTAGTGCTAGTGTTAGAGTTAACAAGCACAAAACAAATACCAAGGGTTCCAATACTGTCGAGATTTAATGGCAGTTCACTCAGCACTCATTACCTTCTAGCTGTATTTTCTCTCATCATCCCCCAGCATTTGCTAGTGCTAGTTTGTCATTGTTTACAAGCACGTGGCTAATGATGAGGGGTGACAGAAGAACTGAATCCCTTCATAGCAGACGTACATAACACATACGGTTGAAAGAGCATCTGCATGCCCCCAGCATGTGCTAGTGCTACTTTGCGTATCATGAAGCACAAAACAAATGCGGGAAGCAGGCAGTGGTCAATCCAATGAAATATCTGTCAGGTTGAATTTGTCCTTTCAACCCCCAGCATATGCTAGTGCTAGTTGTGTTGTTAAGACTAGCGCGGGGCAAATGCAAGGAGTCTCTTGGTATGATGTTTAGCAGCAAGGGCTAGTTGTCATTTACGAATGTTGGAATGCATCCTTCTCTGGCTGCCGTTAAGCCTGTGAGGCTTTCTTTTTGATTCTTTTCATTTTAACTTCATTCCCATATATAGCTGTTTTATGACAGGCAGGAGTCAAACATGCCAATCAGCATCATCTTTATGCCAACGAGTTACTAGAGCAAATCCTGACGAACTTGATTAAAACCTTGATTTTTCACTGATTGGTTGCTTTGTTCTCTGTCATTAGCTTCATTGGTGGTTCTTGTTAGCAGTGTTTTTTTCTGGCATGACTTGAACTTGCCAAGGCAGCATTTACAGGTAGCAACCCTAAGCATTTGCTAGTGCTAGTGTAATAGGTTACAAGCACAAAACAAATACCAAGGGTTCCAATACTGTCGATATTTAATGGCAGTTCACTCAGCACTCATTACCTTCTAGCTGTATTTTCTCTCATCATCCCCCAGCATTTGCTAGTGCTAGTTTGTCATTGTTTACAAGCACGTGGCTAATGATGAGGGGTGACAGAAGAACTGAATCCCTTCATAGCAGACGTACATAACACATACGGTTGAAAGAGCATCTGCATGCCCCCAGCATGTGCTAGTGCTACTTTGCGTATCATGAAGTACAAAACAAATGCGGGAAGCAGGCAGTGGTCAATCCAATGAAATATCTGTCAGGTTGAATTTGTCCTTTCAACCCCCAGCATATGCTAGTGCTAGTTGTGTTTTTAAGACTAGCGCGAGGCAAATGCAAGGAGTCTCTTGGTATGATGTTTAGCAGCAAGGGCTAGTTGTCATTTACGAATGTTGGAATGCATCCTTCTCTGGCTGCCGTTAAGCCTGTGAGGCTTTCTTTTGGATTGTTTTCATTTTGACTTCATTCCCATATATAGCTGTTTTATGACAGGCAGGAGTCAAACATGCCAATCAGCATCATCTTTATGCCAACGAGTTACTGGAGCAAATCCTGACGAACTTGATTAAAACCTTGAATTTTCACTGATTGGTTGCTTTGTTCTCTGTCATTAGCTTCATTGGTGGTTCTTGTTAGCAGTGTTTTTTTCTGGCATGACTTGAACTTGCCAAGGCAGCATTTACAGGTAGCAACCCTAAGCATTTGCTAGTGCTAGTGTTAGAGTTAACAAGCACAAAACAAATACCAAGGGTTCCAATACTGTCGAGATTTAATGGCAGTTCACTCAGCACTCATTACCTTCTAGCTGTATTTTCTCTCATCATCCCCCAGCATTTGCTAGTGCTAGTTTGTCATTGTTTACAAGCACGTGGCTAATGATGAGGGGTGACAGAAGAACTGAATCCCTTCATAGCAGACGTACATAACACATACGGTTGAAAGAGCATCTGTCTGCCCCCAGCATGTGCTAGTGCTACTTTGCGTATCATGAAGCACAAAACAAATGCGGGAAGCAGGCAGTGGTCAATCCAATGAAATATCTGTCAGGTTGAATTTGTCCTTTCAACCCCCAGCATATGCTAGTGCTAGTTGTGTTTTTAAGACTAGCGCGAGGCAAATGCAAGGAGTCTCTTGGTATGATGTTTAGCAGCAAGGGCTAGTTGTCATTTACGAATGTTGGAATGCATCCTTCTCTGGCTGCCGTTAAGCCTGTGAGGCTTTTTTTTTTGATTGTTTTCATTTTGACTTCATTCCCATATATAGCTGTTTTATGACTGGCAGGAGTCAAACATGCCAATCAGCATCATCTTTATGCCAACGAGTTACTAGAGCAAATCCTGACGAACTTGATTAAAACCTTGATTTTTCACTGATTGGTTGCTTTGTTCTCTGTCATTAGCTTCATTGGTGGCTCTTGTTAGCAGTGTCTTTGTCTGGCATGACTTGAACTTGCCAAAGCAGCATTTACAGGTAGCAACTCTAAGCATTTGCTAGTGCTAGTGTAATAGGTTACAAGCACAAAACAAATACCAAGGGTTCCAATACTGTCGAGATTTAATGGCAGTTCACTCAGCACTCATTACCTTCTAGCTGTATTTTCTCTCATCATCACCCAGCATTTGCTAGTGCTAGTTTGTCATTGTTTACAAGCACGTGGCTAATGATGAAGGGTGACAGAAGAACTGAATCCCTTCATAGCAGACGTACATAACACATACGGTTGAAAGAGCATCTGCATGCCCCCAGCATGTGCTAGTGCTACTTTGCGTATCATGAAGCACAAAACAAATGCGGGAAGCAGGCAGTGGTCAATCCAATGAAATATCTGTCAGGTTGAATTTGTCCTTTCAACCCCCAGCATATGCTAGTGCTAGTTGTGTTTTTAAGACTAGCGCGAGGCAAATGCAAGGAGTCTCTTGGTATGATGTTTAGCAGCAAGGGCTAGTTGTCATTTACGAATGTTGGAATGCATCCTTCTCTGGCTGCCGTTAAGCCTGTGAGGCTTTTTTTTTGATTGTTTTCATTTTGACTTCATTCTCATATATAGCTGTTTTATGACTGGCAGGAGTCAAACATGCCAATCAGCATCATCTTTATGCCAACGAGTTACTAGAGCAAATCCTGACGAACTTGATTAAAACCTTGATTTTTCACTGATTGGTTGCTTTGTTCTCTGTCATTAGCTTCATTGGTGGTTCTTGTTAGCAGTGTTTTTTTCTGGCATGACTTGAACTTGCCAAGGCAGCATTTACAGGTAGCAACCCTAAGCATTTGCTAGTGCTAGTGTAATAGGTTACAAGCACAAAACAAATACCAAGGGTTCCAATACTGTCGAGATTTAATGGCAGTTCACTCAGCACTCATTACCTTCTAGCTGTATTTTCTCTCATCATCACCCAGCATTTGCTAGTGCTAGTTTGTCATTGTTTACAAGCACGTGGCTAATGATGAGGGGTGACAGAAGAACTGAATCCCTTCATAGCAGACGTACATAACACATACGGTTGAAAGAGCATCTGTATGCCCCCAGCATGTGCTAGTGCTACTTTGCGTATCATGAAGCACAAAACAAATGCGGGAAGCAGGCAGTGGTCAATCCAATGAAATATCTGTCAGGTTGAATTTGTCCTTTCAACCCCCAGCATATGCTAGTGCTAGTTGTGTTTTTAAGACTAGCGCGAGGCAAATGCAAGGAGTCTCTTGGTATGATGTTTAGCAGCAAGGGCTAGTTGTCATTTACGAATGTTGGAATGCATCCTTCTCTGGCTGCCGTTAAGCCTGCGAGGCTTTCTTTTGGATTGTTTTCATTTTGACTTCATTCCCATATATAGCTGTTTTATGACAGGCAGGAGTCAAACATGCCAATCAGCATCATCTTTATGCCAACGAGTTACTAGAGCAAATCCTGACGAACTTGATTAAAACCTTGATTTTTCACTGATTGGTTGCTTTGTTCTCTGTCATTAGCTTCATTGGTGGCTCTTGTTAGCAGTGTCTTTGTCTGGCATGACTTGAACTTGCCAAAGCAGCATTTACAGGTAGCAACTCTAAGCATTTGCTAGTGCTAGTGTAATAGGTTACAAGCACAAAACAAATACCAAGGGTTCCAATACTGTCGAGATTTAATGGCAGTTCACTCAGCACTCATTACCTTCTAGCTGTATTTTCTCTCATCATCACCCAGCATTTGCTAGTGCTAGTTTGTCATTGTTTACAAGCACGTGGCTAATGATGAAGGGTGACAGAAGAACTGAATCCCTTCATAGCAGACGTACATAACACATACGGTTGAAAGAGCATCTGCATGCCCCCAGCATGTGCTAGTGCTACTTTGCGTATCATGAAGCACAAAACAAATGCGGGAAGCAGGCAGTGGTCAATCCAATGAAATATCTGTCAGGTTGAATTTGTCCTTTCAACCCCCAGCATATGCTAGTGCTAGTTGTGTTTTTAAGACTAGCGCGAGGCAAATGCAAGGAGTCTCTTGGTATGATGTTTAGCAGCAAGGGCTAGTTGTCATTTACGAATGTTGGAATTCATCCTTCTCTGGCTGCCGTTAAGCCTGTGAGGCTTTCTTTTGGATTCTTTTCATTTTGACTTCATTCCCATATATAGCTGTTTTATGACAGGCAGGAAACAAACATGCCAATCAGCATCATCTTTATGCCAACGAGTTACTAGAGCAAATCCTGACAAACTTGATTAAAACCTTGATTTTTCACTGATTGGTTGCTTTGTTCTCTGTCATTAGCTTCATTGGTGGTTCTTGTTAGCAGTGTTTTTTTCTGGCATGACTTGAACTTGCCAAGGCAGCATTTACAGGTAGCAACCCTAAGCATTTGCTAGTGCTAGTGTAATAGGTTACAAGCACAAAACAAATACCAAGGGTTCCAATACTGTCGAGATTTAATGGCAGTTCACTCAGCACTCATTACCTTCTAGCTGTATTTTCTCTCATCATCCCCCAGCATTTGCTAGTGCTAGTTTGTCATTGTTTACAAGCACGTGGCTAATGATGAGGGGTGACAGAAGAACTGAATCCCTTCATAGCAGACGTACATAACACATACGGTTGAAAGAGCATCTGCATGCCCCCAGCATGTGCTAGTGCTACTTTGCGTATCATGAAGCACAAAACAAATGCGGGAAGCAGGCAGTGGTCAATCCAATGAAATATCTGTCAGGTTGAATTTGTCCTTTCAACCCCCAGCATATGCTAGTGCTAGTTGTGTTGTTAAGACTAGCGCGGGGCAAATGCAAGGAGTCTCTTGGTATGATGTTTAGCAGCAAGGGCTAGTTGTCATTTACGAATGTTGGAATGCATCCTTCTCTGGCTGCCGTTAAGCCTGTGAGGCTTTCTTTTTGATTCTTTTCATTTTAACTTCATTCCCATATATAGCTGTTTTATGACAGGCAGGAGTCAAACATGCCAATCAGCATCATCTTTATGCCAACGAGTTACTAGAGCAAATCCTGACGAACTTGATTAAAACCTTGATTTTTCACTGATTGGTTGCTTTGTTCTCTGTCATTAGCTTCATTGGTGGTTCTTGTTAGCAGTGTTTTTTTCTGGCATGACTTGAACTTGCCAAGGCAGCATTTACAGGTAGCAACCCTAAGCATTTGCTAGTGCTAGTGTAATAGGTTACAAGCACAAAACAAATACCAAGGGTTCCAATACTGTCGAGATTTAATGGCAGTTCACTCAGCACTCATTACCTTCTAGCTGTATTTTCTCTCATCATCCCCCAGCATTTGCTAGTGCTAGTTTGTCATTGTTTACAAGCACGTGGCTAATGATGAGGGGTGACAGAAGAACTGAATCCCTTCATAGCAGACGTACATAACACATACGGTTGAAAGAGCATCTGCATGCCCCCAGCATGTGCTAGTGCTACTTTGCGTATCATGAAGCACAAAACAAATGCGGGAAGCAGGCAGTGGTCAATCCAATGAAATATCTGTCAGGTTGAATTTGTCCTTTCAACCCCCAGCATATGCTAGTGCTAGTTGTGTTTTTAAGACTAGCGCGAGGCAAATGCAAGAAGTCTCTTGGTATGATGTTTAGCAGCAAGGGCTAGTTGTCATTTACGAATGTTGGAATGCATCCTTCTCTGGCTGCCGTTAAGCCTGTGAGGCTTTCTTTTGGATTGTTTTCATTTTGACTTCATTCCCATATATAGCTGTTTTATGACAGGCAGGAGTCAAACATGCCAATCAGCATCATCTTTATGCCAACGAGTTACTGGAGCAAATCCTGACGAACTTGATTAAAACCTTGAATTTTCACTGATTGGTTGCTTTGTTCTCTGTCATTAGCTTCATTGGTGGTTCTTGTTAGCAGTGTTTTTTTCTGGCATGACTTGAACTTGCCAAGGCAGCATTTACAGGTAGCAACCCTAAGCATTTGCTAGTGCTAGTGTTAGAGTTAACAAGCACAAAACAAATACCAAGGGTTCCAATACTGTCGAGATTTAATGGCAGTTCACTCAGCACTCATTACCTTCTAGCTGTATTTTCTCTCATCATCCCCCAGCATTTGCTAGTGCTAGTTTGTCATTGTTTACAAGCACGTGGCTAATGATGAGGGGTGACAGAAGAACTGAATCCCTTCATAGCAGACGTACATAACACATACGGTTGAAAGAGCACCTGCATGCCCCCAGCATGTGCTAGTGCTACTTTGCGTATCATGAAGCACAAAACAAATGCGGGAAGCAGGCAGTGGTCAATCCAATGAAATATCTGTCAGGTTAAATTTGTCCTTTCAACCCCCAGCATATGCTAGTGCTAGTTGTGTTTTTAAGACTAGCGCGAGGCAAATGCAAGGAGTCTCTTGGTATGATGTTTAGCAGCAAGGGCTAGTTGTCATTTACGAATGTTGGAATGCATCCTTCTCTGGCTGCCGTTAAGCCTGTGAGGCTTTTTTTTTTGATTGTTTTCATTTTGACTTCATTCCCATATATAGCTGTTTTATGACTGGCAGGAGTCAAACATGCCAATCAGCATCATCTTTATGCCAACGAGTTACTAGAGCAAATCCTGACGAACTTGATTAAAACCTTGATTTTTCACTGATTGGTTGCTTTGTTCTCTGTCATTAGCTTCATTGGTGGCTCTTGTTAGCAGTGTCTTTGTCTGGCATGACTTGAACTTGCCAAAGCAGCATTTACAGGTAGCAACTCTAAGCATTTGCTAGTGCTAGTGTAATAGGTTACAAGCACAAAACAAATACCAAGGGTTCCAATACTGTCGAGATTTAATGGCAGTTCACTCAGCACTCATTACCTTCTAGCTGTATTTTCTCTCATCATCACCCAGCATTTGCTAGTGCTAGTTTGTCATTGTTTACAAGCACGTGGCTAATGATGAAGGGTGACAGAAGAACTGAATCCCTTCATAGCAGACGTACATAACACATACGGTTGAAAGAGCATCTGCATGCCCCCAGCATGTGCTAGTGCTACTTTGCGTATCATGAAGCACAAAACAAATGCGTGAAGCAGGCAGTGGTCAATCCAATGAAATATCTGTCAGGTTGAATTTGTCCTTTCAACCCCCAGCATATGCTAGTGCTAGTTGTGTTTTTAAGACTAGCGCGAGGCAAATGCAAGGAGTCTCTTGGTATGATGTTTAGCAGCAAGGGCTAGTTGTCATTTACGAATGTTGGAATGCATCCTTCTCTGGCTGCCGTTAAGCCTGTGAGGCTTTTTTTTTTATTGTTTTCATTTTGACTTCATTCCCATATATAGCTGTTTTATGACAGGCAGGAGTCAAACATGCCAATCAGCATCATCTTTATGCCAACGAGTTACTAGAACAAATCCTGACGAACTTGATTAAAACCTTGATTTTTCACTGATTGGTTGCTTTGTTCTCTGTCATTAGCTTCATTGGTGGTTCTTGTTAGCAGTGTTTTTTTCTGGCATGACTTGAACTTGCCAAGGCAGCATTTACAGGTAGCAACCCTAAGCATTTGCTAGTGCTAGTGTAATAGGTTACAAGCACAAAACAAATACCAAGGGTTCCAATACTGTCGAGATTTAATGGCAGTTCACTCAGCACTCATTACCTTCTAGCTGTATTTTCTCTCATCATCCCCCAGCATTTGCTAGTGCTAGTTTGTCATTGTTTACAAGCACGTGGCTAATGATGAGGGGTGACAGAAGAACTGAATCCCTTCATAGCAGACGTACATAACACATACGGTTGAAAGAGCATCTGCATGCCCCCAGCATGTGCTAGTGCTACTTTGCGTATCATGAAGCACAAAACAAATGCGGGAAGCAGGCAGTGGTCAATCCAATGAAATATCTGTCAGGTTGAATTTGTCCTTTCAACCCCCAGCATATGCTAGTGCTAGTTGTGTTTTTAAGACTAGCGCGAGGCAAATGCAAGGAGTCTCTTGGTATGATGTTTAGCAGCAAGGGCTAGTTGTCATTTACGAATGTTGGAATGCATCCTTCTCTGGCTGCCGTTAAGCCTGTGAGGCTTTCTTTTGGATTGTTTTCATTTTGACTTCATTCCCATATATAGCTGTTTTATGACAGGCAGGAGTCAAACATGCCAATCAGCATCATCTTTATGCCAACGAGTTACTGGAGCAAATCCTGACGAACTTGATAAAAACCTTGAATTTTCACTGATTGGTTGCTTTGTTCTCTGTCATTAGCTTCATTGGTGGTTCTTGTTAGCAGTGTTTTTTTCTGGCATGACTTGAACTTGCCAAGGCAGCATTTACAGGTAGCAACCCTAAGCATTTGCTAGTGCTAGTGTTAGAGTTAACAAGCACAAAACAAATACCAAGGGTTCCAATACTGTCGAGATTTAATGGCAGTTCACTCAGCACTCATTACCTTCTAGCTGTATTTTCTCTCATCATCCCCCAGCATTTGCTAGTGCTAGTTTGTCATTGTTTACAAGCACGTGGCTAATGATGAGGGGTGACAGAAGAACTGAATCCCTTCATAGCAGACGTACATAACACATACGGTTGAAAGAGCACCTGCATGCCCCCAGCATGTGCTAGTGCTACTTTGCGTATCATGAAGCACAAAACAAATGCGGGAAGCAGGCAGTGGTCAATCCAATGAAATATCTGTCAGGTTAAATTTGTCCTTTCAACCCCCAGCATATGCTAGTGCTAGTTGTGTTTTTAAGACTAGCGCGAGGCAAATGCAAGGAGTCTCTTGGTATGATGTTTAGCAGCAAGGGCTAGTTGTCATTTACGAATGTTGGAATGCATCCTTCTCTGGCTGCCGTTAAGCCTGTGAGGCTTTTTTTTTGATTGTTTTCATTTTGACTTCATTCCCATATATAGCTGTTTTATGACTGGCAGGAGTCAAACATGCCAATCAGCATCATCTTTATGCCAACGAGTTACTAGAGCAAATCCTGACGAACTTGATTAAAACCTTGATTTTTCACTGATTGGTTGCTTTGTTCTCTGTCATTAGCTTCATTGGTGGCTCTTGTTAGCAGTGTCTTTGTCTGGCATGACTTGAACTTGCCAAAGCAGCATTTACAGGTAGCAACTCTAAGCATTTGCTAGTGCTAGTGTAATAGGTTACAAGCACAAAACAAATACCAAGGGTTCCAATACTGTCGAGATTTAATGGCAGTTCACTCAGCACTCATTACCTTCTAGCTGTATTTTCTCTCATCATCACCCAGCATTTGCTAGTGCTAGTTTGTCATTGTTTACAAGCACGTGGCTAATGATGAAGGGTGACAGAAGAACTGAATCCCTTCATAGCAGACGTACATAACACATACGGTTGAAAGAGCATCTGCATGCCCCCAGCATGTGCTAGTGCTACTTTGCGTATCATGAAGCACAAAACAAATGCGTGAAGCAGGCAGTGGTCAATCCAATGAAATATCTGTCAGGTTGAATTTGTCCTTTCAACCCCCAGCATATGCTAGTGCTAGTTGTGTTTTTAAGACTAGCGCGAGGCAAATGCAAGGAGTCTCTTGGTATGATGTTTAGCAGCAAGGGCTAGTTGTCATTTACGAATGTTGGAATGCATCCTTCTCTGGCTGCCGTTAAGCCTGTGAGGCTTTTTTTTTATTGTTTTCATTTTGACTTCATTCCCATATATAGCTGTTTTATGACAGGCAGGAGTCAAACATGCCAATCAGCATCATCTTTATGCCAACGAGTTACTAGAGCAAATCCTGACGAACTTGATTAAAACCTTGATTTTTCACTGATTGGTTGCTTTGTTCTCTGTCATTAGCTTCATTGGTGGTTCTTGTTAGCAGTGTTTTTTTCTGGCATGACTTGAACTTGCCAAGGCAGCATTTACAGGTAGCAACCCTAAGCATTTGCTAGTGCTAGTGTAATAGGTTACAAGCACAAAACAAATACCAAGGGTTCCAATACTGTCGATATTTAATGGCAGTTCACTCAGCACTCATTACCTTCTAGCTGTATTTTCTCTCATCATCCCCCAGCATTTGCTAGTGCTAGTTTGTCATTGTTTACAAGCACGTGGCTAATGATGAGGGGTGACAGAAGAACTGAATCCCTTCATAGCAGACGTACATAACACATACGGTTGAAAGAGCATCTGTATGCCCCCAGCATGTGCTAGTGCTACTTTGCGTATCATGAAGCACAAAACAAATGCGGGAAGCAGGCAGTGGTCAATCCAATGAAATATCTGTCAGGTTGAATTTGTCCTTTCAACCCCCAGCATATGCTAGTGCTAGTTGTGTTTTTAAGACTAGCGCGAGGCAAATGCAAGGAGTCTCTTGGTATGATGTTTAGCAGCAAGGGCTAGTTGTCATTTACGAATGTTGGAATGCATCCTTCTCTGGCTGCCGTTAAGCCTGCGAGGCTTTCTTTTGGATTGTTTTCATTTTGACTTCATTCCCATATATAGCTGTTTTATGACAGGCAGGAGTCAAACATGCCAATCAGCATCATCTTTATGCCAACGAGTTACTAGAGCAAATCCTGACGAACTTGATTAAAACCTTGATTTTTCACTGATTGGTTGCTTTGTTCTCTGTCATTAGCTTCATTGGTGGCTCTTGTTAGCAGTGTCTTTGTCTGGCATGACTTGAACTTGCCAAAGCAGCATTTACAGGTAGCAACTCTAAGCATTTGCTAGTGCTAGTGTAATAGGTTACAAGCACAAAACAAATACCAAGGGTTCCAATACTGTCGAGATTTAATGGCAGTTCACTCAGCACTCATTACCTTCTAGCTGTATTTTCTCTCATCATCCCCCAGCATTTGCTAGTGCTAGTTTGTCATTGTTTACAAGCACGTGGCTAATGATGAGGGGTGACAGAAGAACTGAATCCCTTCATAGCAGACGTACATAACACATACGGTTGAAAGAGCACCTGCATGCCCCCAGCATGTGCTAGTGCTACTTTGCGTATCATGAAGCACAAAACAAATGCGGGAAGCAGGCAGTGGTCAATCCAATGAAATATCTGTCAGGTTAAATTTGTCCTTTCAACCCCCAGCATATGCTAGTGCTAGTTGTGTTTTTAAGACTAGCGCGAGGCAAATGCAAGGAGTCTCTTGGTATGATGTTTAGCAGCAAGGGCTAGTTGTCATTTACGAATGTTGGAATGCATCCTTCTCTGGCTGCCGTTAAGCCTGTGAGGCTTTTTTTTTGATTGTTTTCATTTTGACTTCATTCCCATATATAGCTGTTTTATGACTGGCAGGAGTCAAACATGCCAATCAGCATCATCTTTATGCCAACGAGTTACTAGAGCAAATCCTGACGAACTTGATTAAAACCTTGATTTTTCACTGATTGGTTGCTTTGTTCTCTGTCATTAGCTTCATTGGTGGCTCTTGTTAGCAGTGTCTTTGTCTGGCATGACTTGAACTTGCCAAAGCAGCATTTACAGGTAGCAACTCTAAGCATTTGCTAGTGCTAGTGTAATAGGTTACAAGCACAAAACAAATACCAAGGGTTCCAATACTGTCGAGATTTAATGGCAGTTCACTCAGCACTCATTACCTTCTAGCTGTATTTTCTCTCATCATCACCCAGCATTTGCTAGTGCTAGTTTGTCATTGTTTACAAGCACGTGGCTAATGATGAAGGGTGACAGAAGAACTGAATCCCTTCATAGCAGACGTACATAACACATACGGTTGAAAGAGCATCTGCATGCCCCCAGCATGTGCTAGTGCTACTTTGCGTATCATGAAGCACAAAACAAATGCGTGAAGCAGGCAGTGGTCAATCCAATGAAATATCTGTCAGGTTGAATTTGTCCTTTCAACCCCCAGCATATGCTAGTGCTAGTTGTGTTTTTAAGACTAGCGCGAGGCAAATGCAAGGAGTCTCTTGGTATGATGTTTAGCAGCAAGGGCTAGTTGTCATTTACGAATGTTGGAATGCATCCTTCTCTGGCTGCCGTTAAGCCTGTGAGGCTTTTTTTTTTATTGTTTTCATTTTGACTTCATTCCCATATATAGCTGTTTTATGACAGGCAGGAGTCAAACATGCCAATCAGCATCATCTTTATGCCAACGAGTTACTAGAGCAAATCCTGACGAACTTGATTAAAACCTTGATTTTTCACTGATTGGTTGCTTTGTTCTCTGTCATTAGCTTCATTGGTGGTTCTTGTTAGCAGTGTTTTTTTCTGGCATGACTTGAACTTGCCAAGGCAGCATTTACAGGTAGCAACCCTAAGCATTTGCTAGTGCTAGTGTAATAGGTTACAAGCACAAAACAAATACCAAGGGTTCCAATACTGTCGATATTTAATGGCAGTTCACTCAGCACTCATTACCTTCTAGCTGTATTTTCTCTCATCATCCCCCAGCATTTGCTAGTGCTAGTTTGTCATTGTTTACAAGCACGTGGCTAATGATGAGGGGTGACAGAAGAACTGAATCCCTTCATAGCAGACGTACATAACACATACGGTTGAAAGAGCACCTGCATGCCCCCAGCATGTGCTAGTGCTACTTTGCGTATCATGAAGCACAAAACAAATGCGGGAAGCAGGCAGTGGTCAATCCAATGAAATATCTGTCAGGTTAAATTTGTCCTTTCAACCCCCAGCATATGCTAGTGCTAGTTGTGTTTTTAAGACTAGCGCGAGGCAAATGCAAGGAGTCTCTTGGTATGATGTTTAGCAGCAAGGGCTAGTTGTCATTTACGAATGTTGGAATGCATCCTTCTCTGGCTGCCGTTAAGCCTGTGAGGCTTTTTTTTTGATTGTTTTCATTTTGACTTCATTCCCATATATAGCTGTTTTATGACAGGCAGGAGTCAAACATGCCAATCAGCATCATCTTTATGCCAACGAGTTACTAGAGCAAATCCTGACGAACTTGATTAAAACCTTGATTTTTCACTGATTGGTTGCTTTGTTCTCTGTCATTAGCTTCATTGGTGGTTCTTGTTAGCAGTGTTTTTTTCTGGCATGACTTGAACTTGCCAAGGCAGCATTTACAGGTAGCAACCCTAAGCATTTGCTAGTGCTAGTGTAATAGGTTACAAGCACAAAACAAATACCAAGGGTTCCAATACTGTCGAGATTTAATGGCAGTTCACTCAGCACTCATTACCTTCTAGCTGTATTTTCTCTCATCATCCCCCAGCATTTGCTAGTGCTAGTTTGTCATTGTTTACAAGCACGTGGCTAATGATGAGGGGTGACAGAAGAACTGAATCCCTTCATAGCAGACGTACATAACACATACGGTTGAAAGAGCATCTGCATGCCCCCAGCATGTGCTAGTGCTACTTTGCGTATCATGAAGCACAAAACAAATGCGGGAAGCAGGCAGTGGTCAATCCAATGAAATATCTGTCAGGTTGAATTTGTCCTTTCAACCCCCAGCATATGCTAGTGCTAGTTGTGTTTTTAAGACTAGCGCGAGGCAAATGCAAGGAGTCTCTTGGTATGATGTTTAGCAGCAAGGGCTAGTTGTCATTTACGAATGTTGGAATGCATCCTTCTCTGGCTGCCGTTAAGCCTGTGAGGCTTTTTTTTTGATTGTTTTCATTTTGACTTCATTCCCATATATAGCTGTTTTATGACTGGCAGGAGTCAAACATGCCAATCAGCATCATCTTTATGCCAACGAGTTACTAGAGCAAATCCTGACGAACTTGATTAAAACCTTGATTTTTCACTGATTGGTTGCTTTGTTCTTTGTCATTAGCTTCATTGGTGGTTCTTGTTAGCAGTGTTTTTTTCTGGCATGACTTGAACTTGCCAAGGCAGCATTTACAGGTAGCAACCCTAAGCATTTGCTAGTGCTAGTGTAATAGGTTACAAGCACAAAACAAATACCAAGGGTTCCAATACTGTCGAGATTTAATGGCAGTTCACTCAGCACTCATTACCTTCTAGCTGTATTTTCTCTCATCATCCCCCAGCATTTGCTAGTGCTAGTTTGTCATTGTTTACAAGCACGTGGCTAATGATGAGGGGTGACAGAAGAACTGAATCCCTTCATAGCAGACGTACATAACACATACGGTTGAAAGAGCATCTGCATGCCCCCAGCATGTGCTAGTGCTACTTTGCGTATCATGAAGCACAAAACAAATGCGGGAAGCAGGCAGTGGTCAATCCAATGAAATATCTGTCAGGTTGAATTTGTCCTTTCAACCCCCAGCATATGCTAGTGCTAGTTGTGTTTTTAAGACTAGCGCGAGGCAAATGCAAGGAGTCTCTTGGTATGATGTTTAGCAGCAAGGGCTAGTTGTCATTTACGAATGTTGGAATGCATCCTTCTCTGGCTGCCGTTAAGCCTGTGAGGCTTTCTTTTGGATTGTTTTCATTTTGACTTCATTCCCATATATAGCTGTTTTATGACAGGCAGGAGTCAAACATGCCAATCAGCATCATCTTTATGCCAACGAGTTACTGGAGCAAATCCTGACGAACTTGATTAAAACCTTGAATTTTCACTGATTGGTTGCTTTGTTCTCTGTCATTAGCTCCATTGGTGGTTCTTGTTAGCAGTGTTTTTTTCTGGCATGACTTGAACTTGCCAAGGCAGCATTTACAGGTAGCAACCCTAAGCATTTGCTAGTGCTAGTGTTAGAGTTAACAAGCACAAAACAAATACCAAGGGTTCCAATACTGTCGAGATTTAATGGCAGTTCACTCAGCACTCATTACCTTCTAGCTGTATTTTCTCTCATCATCCCCCAGCATTTGCTAGTGCTAGTTTGTCATTGTTTACAAGCACGTGGCTAATGATGAGGGGTGACAGAAGAACTGAATCCCTTCATAGCAGACGTACATAACACATACGGTTGTAAGAGCATCTGCATGCCCCCAGCATGTGCTAGTGCTACTTTGCGTATCATGAAGCACAAAACAAATGCGGGAAGCAGGCAGTGGTCAATCCAATGAAATATCTGTCAGGTTAAATTTGTCCTTTCAACCCCCAGCATATGCTAGTGCTAGTTGTGTTTTTAAGACTAGCGCGAGGCAAATGCAAGGAGTCTCTTGGTATGATGTTTAGCAGCAAGGGCTAGTTGTCATTTACGAATGTTGGAATGCATCCTTCTCTGGCTGCCGTTAAGCCTGTGAGGCTTTTTTTTTGATTGTTTTCATTTTGACTTCATTCCCATATATAGCTGTTTTATGACTGGCAGGAGTCAAACATGCCAATCAGCATCATCTTTATGCCAACGAGTTACTAGAGCAAATCCTGACGAACTTGATTAAAACCTTGATTTTTCACTGATTGGTTGCTTTGTTCTCTGTCATTAGCTTCATTGGTGGTTCTTGTTAGCAGTGTTTTTTTCTGGCATGACTTGAACTTGCCAAGGCAGCATTTACAGGTAGCAACCCTAAGCATTTGCTAGTGCTAGTGTAATAGGTTACAAGCACAAAACAAATACCAAGGGTTCCAATACTGTCGATATTTAATGGCAGTTCACTCAGCACTCATTACCTTCTAGCTGTATTTTCTCTCATCATCCCCCAGCATTTGCTAGTGCTAGTTTGTCATTGTTTACAAGCACGTGGCTAATGATGAGGGGTGACAGAAGAACTGAATCCCTTCATAGCAGACGTACATAACACATACGGTTGAAAGAGCATCTGCATGCCCCCAGCATGTGCTAGTGCTACTTTGCGTATCATGAAGCACAAAACAAATGCGGGAAGCAGGCAGTGGTCAATCCAATGAAATATCTGTCAGGTTGAATTTGTCCTTTCAACCCCCAGCATATGCTAGTGCTAGTTGTGTTTTTAGGACTAGCGCGAGGCAAATGCAAGGAGTCTCTTGGTATGATGTTTAGCAGCAAGGGCTAGTTGTCATTTACGAATGTTGGAATTCATCCTTCTCTGGCTGCCGTTAAGCCTGTGAGGCTTTCTTTTGGATTCTTTTCATTTTGACTTCATTCCCATATATAGCTGTTTTATGACAGGCAGGAGTCAAACATGCCAATCAGCATCATCTTTATGCCAACGAGTTACTAGAGCAAATCCTGACGAACTTGATTAAAACCTTGATTTTTCACTGATTGGTTGCTTTGTTCTCTGTCATTAGCTTCATTGGTGGTTCTTGTTAGCAGTGTTTTTTTCTGGCATGACTTGAACTTGCCAAGGCAGCATTTACAGGTAGCAACCCTAAGCATTTGCTAGTGCTAGTGTAATAGGTTACAAGCACAAAACAAATACCAAGGGTTCCAATACTGTCGAGATTTAATGGCAGTTCACTCAGCACTCATTACCTTCTAGCTGTATTTTCTCTCATCATCCCCCAGCATTTGCTAGTGCTAGTTTGTCATTGTTTACAAGCACGTGGCTAATGATGAGGGGTGACAGAAGAACTGAATCCCTTTATAGCAGACGTACATAACACATACGGTTGAAAGAGCATCTGTATGCCCCCAGCATGTGCTAGTGCTACTTTGCGTATCATGAAGCACAAAACAAATGCGGGAAGCAGGCAGTGGTCAATCCAATGAAATATCTGTCAGGTTGAATTTGTCCTTTCAACCCCCAGCATATGCTAGTGCTAGTTGTGTTTTTAAGACTAGCGCGAGGCAAATGCAAGGAGTCTCTTGGTATGATGTTTAGCAGCAAGGGCTAGTTGTCATTTACGAATGTTGGAATGCATCCTTCTCTGGCTGCCGTTAAGCCTGCGAGGCTTTCTTTTTGATTGTTTTCATTTTGACTTCATTCCCATATATAGCTGTTTTATGACAGGCAGGAGTCAAACATGCCAATCAGCATCATCTTTATGCCAACGAGTTACTAGAGCAAATCCTGACGAATTTGATTAAAACCTTGATTTTTCACTGATTGGTTGCTTTGTTCTCTGTAATTAGCTTCATTAGTGGCTCTTGTTAGTAGTGTTTTTTTCTGGCATGACTTGAACTTGCCAAGGCAGCTTTCACAGGTAGCAACCCTAAGCATTTGCTAGTGCTAGTGTAATAGGTTACAAGCACAAAACAAATACCAAGGGTTCCAATACTGTCGATATTTAATGGCAGTTCACTCAGCACTCATTACCTTCTAGCTGTATTTTCTCTCATCATCCCCCAGCATTTGCTAGTGCTAGTTTGTCATTGTTTACAAGCACGTGGCTAATGATGAGGGGTGACAGAAGAACTGAATCCCTTCATAGCAGACGTACATAACACATACGGTTGAAAGAGCATCTGTATGCCCCCAGCATGTGCTAGTGCTACTTTGCGTATCATGAAGCACAAAACAAATGCGGGAAGCAGGCAGTGGTCAATCCAATGAAATATCTGTCAGGTTGAATTTGTCCTTTCAACCCCCAGCATATGCTAGTGCTAGTTGTGTTTTTAAGACTAGCGCGAGGCAAATGCAAGGAGTCTCTTGGTATGATGTTTAGCAGCAAGGGCTAGTTGTCATTTACGAATGTTGGAATGCATCCTTCTCTGGCTGCCGTTAAGCCTGCGAGGCTTTCTTTTTGATTGTTTTCATTTTGACTTCATTCCCATATATAGCTGTTTTATGACAGGCAGGAGTCAAACATGCCAATCAGCATCATCTTTATGCCAATGAGTTACTAGAGCAAATCCTGACGAATTTGATTAAAACCTTGATTTTTCACTGATTGGTTGCTTTGTTCTCTGTAATTAGCTTCATTAGTGGCTCTTGTTAGTAGTGTTTTTTTCTGGCATGACTTGAACTTGCCAAGGCAGCTTTCACAGGTAGCAACCCTAAGCATTTGCTAGTGCTAGTGTAATAGGTTACAAGCACAAAACAAATACCAAGGGTTCCAATACTGTCGAGATTTAATGGCAGTTCACTCAGCACTCATTACCTTCTAGCTGTATTTTCTCTCATCATCCCCCAGCATTTGCTAGTGCTAGTTTGTCATTGTTTACAAGCACGTGGCTTATGATGAGGGGTGACAGAAGAACTGAATCCCTTCATAGCAGACGTACATAACACATACGGTTGAAAGAGCATCTGCATGCCCCTAGCATGTGCTAGTGCTACTTTGCGTATCATGAAGCACAAAACAAATGCGGGAAGCAGGCAGTGGTCAATCCAATGAAATATCTGTCAGGTTGAATTTGTCCTTTCAACCCCCAGCATATGCTAGTGCTAGTTGTGTTTTTAAGACTAGCGCGAGGCAAATGCAAGGAGTCTCTTGGTATGATGTTTAGCAGCAAGGGCTAGTTGTCATTTACGAATGTTGGAATGCATCCTTCTCTGGCTGCCGTTAAGCCTGTGAGGCTTTCTTTTGGATTGTTTTCATTTTGACTTCATTCCCATATATAGCTGTTTTATGACAGGCAGGAGTCAAACATGCCAATCAGCATCATCTTTATGCCAACGAGTTACTGGAGCAAATCCTGACGAACTTGATTAAAACCTTGATTTTTCACTGATTGGTTGCTTTGTTCTCTGTCATTAGCTTCATTGGTGGTTCTTGTTAGCAGTGTTTTTTTCTGGCATGACTTGAACTTGCCAA
This sequence comes from Phorcus lineatus, assembly GCA_921293015.1. NCBI lineage: Eukaryota > Metazoa > Mollusca > Gastropoda > Trochida > Trochidae > Phorcus > Phorcus lineatus. The sequence continues at coordinate 23,261,687 of OV121089.1, forward strand.
GGCAGCATTTACAGGTAGCAACCCTAAGCATTTGCTAGTGCTAGTGTTAGAGTTAACAAGCACAAAACAAATACCAAGGGTTCCAATACTGTCGAGATTTAATGGCAGTTCACTCAGCACTCATTACCTTCTAGCTGTATTTTCTCTCATCATCCCCCAGCATTTGCTAGTGCTAGTTTGTCATTGTTTACAAGCACGTGGCTAATGATGAGGGGTGACAGAAGAACTGAATCCCTTCATAGCAGACGTACATAACACATACGGTTGAAAGAGCACCTGCATGCCCCCAGCATGTGCTAGTGCTACTTTGCGTATCATGAAGCACAAAACAAATGCGGGAAGCAGGCAGTGGTCAATCCAATGAAATATCTGTCAGGTTAAATTTGTCCTTTCAACCCCCAGCATATGCTAGTGCTAGTTGTGTTTTTAAGACTAGCGCGAGGCAAATGCAAGGAGTCTCTTGGTATGATGTTTAGCAGCAAGGGCTAGTTGTCATTTACGAATGTTGGAATGCATCCTTCTCTGGCTGCCGTTAAGCCTGTGAGGCTTTTTTTTTGATTGTTTTCATTTTGACTTCATTCCCATATATAGCTGTTTTATGACTGGCAGGAGTCAAACATGCCAATCAGCATCATCTTTATGCCAACGAGTTACTAGAGCAAATCCTGACGAACTTGATTAAAACCTTGATTTTTCACTGATTGGTTGCTTTGTTCTCTGTCATTAGCTTCATTGGTGGTTCTTGTTAGCAGTGTTTTTTTCTGGCATGACTTGAACTTGCCAAGGCAGTATTTACAGGTAGCAACCCTAAGCATTTGCTAGTGCTAGTGTAATAGGTTACAAGCACAAAACAAATACCAAGGGTTCCAATACTGTCGATATTTAATGGCAGTTCACTCAGCACTCATTACCTTCTAGCTGTATTTTCTCTCATCATCCCCCAGCATTTGCTAGTGCTAGTTTGTCATTGTTTACAAGCACGTGGCTAATGATGAGGGGTGACAGAAGAACTGAATCCCTTTATAGCAGACGTACATAACACATACGGTTGAAAGAGCATCTGTATGCCCCCAGCATGTGCTAGTGCTACTTTGCGTATCATGAAGCACAAAACAAATGCGGGAAGCAGGCAGTGGTCAATCCAATGAAATATCTGTCAGGTTGAATTTGTCCTTTCAACCCCCAGCATATGCTAGTGCTAGTTGTGTTTTTAAGACTAGCGCGAGGCAAATGCAAGGAGTCTCTTGGTATGATGTTTAGCAGCAAGGGCTAGTTGTCATTTACGAATGTTGGAATGCATCCTTCTCTGGCTGCCGTTAAGCCTGCGAGGCTTTCTTTTTGATTGTTTTCATTTTGACTTCATTCCCATATATAGCTGTTTTATGACAGGCAGGAGTCAAACATGCCAATCAGCATCATCTTTATGCCAACGAGTTACTAGAGCAAATCCTGACGAATTTGATTAAAACCTTGATTTTTCACTGATTGGTTGCTTTGTTCTCTGTAATTAGCTTCATTAGTGGCTCTTGTTAGCAGTGTTTTTTTCTGGCATGACTTGAACTTGCCAAGGCAGCTTTCACAGGTAGCAACCCTAAGCATTTGCTAGTGCTAGTGTAATAGGTTACAAGCACAAAACAAATACCAAGGGTTCCAATACTGTCGAGATTTAATGGCAGTTCACTCAGCACTCATTACCTTCTAGCTGTATTTTCTCTCATCATCCCCCAGCATTTGCTAGTGCTAGTTTGTCATTGTTTACAAGCACGTGGCTTATGATGAGGGGTGACAGAAGAACTGAATCCCTTCATAGCAGACGTACATAACACATACGGTTGAAAGAGCATCTGCATGCCCCTAGCATGTGCTAGTGCTACTTTGCGTATCATGAAGCACAAAACAAATGCGGGAAGCAGGCAGTGGTCAATCCAATGAAATATCTGTCAGGTTGAATTTGTCCTTTCAACCCCCAGCATATGCTAGTGCTAGTTGTGTTTTTAAGACTAGCGCGAGGCAAATGCAAGGAGTCTCTTGGTATGATGTTTAGCAGCAAGGGCTAGTTGTCATTTACGAATGTTGGAATGCATCCTTCTCTGGCTGCCGTTAAGCCTGTGAGGCTTTTTTTTTGATTGTTTTCATTTTGACTTCATTCCCATATATAGCTGTTTTATGACTGGCAGGAGTCAAACATGCCAATCAGCATCATCTTTATGCCAACGAGTTACTAGAGCAAATCCTGACGAACTTGATTAAAACCTTGATTTTTCACTGATTGGTTGCTTTGTTCTCTGTCATTAGCTTCATTGGTGGTTCTTGTTAGCAGTGTTTTTTTCTGGCATGACTTGAACTTGCCAAGGCAGCATTTACAGGTAGCAACCCTAAGCATTTGCTAGTGCTAGTGTAATAGGTTACAAGCACAAAACAAATACCAAGGGTTCCAATACTGTCGATATTTAATGGCAGTTCACTCAGCACTCATTACCTTCTAGCTGTATTTTCTCTCATCATCCCCCAGCATTTGCTAGTGCTAGTTTGTCATTGTTTACAAGCACGTGGCTAATGATGAGGGGTGACAGAAGAACTGAATCCCTTTATAGCAGACGTACATAACACATACGGTTGAAAGAGCATCTGTATGCCCCCAGCATGTGCTAGTGCTACTTTGCGTATCATGAAGCACAAAACAAATGCGGGAAGCAGGCAGTGGTCAATCCAATGAAATATCTGTCAGGTTGAATTTGTCCTTTCAACCCCCAGCATATGCTAGTGCTAGTTGTGTTTTTAAGACTAGCGCGAGGCAAATGCAAGGAGTCTCTTGGTATGATGTTTAGCAGCAAGGGCTAGTTGTCATTTACGAATGTTGGAATGCATCCTTCTCTGGCTGCCGTTAAGCCTGCGAGGCTTTCTTTTTGATTGTTTTCATTTTGACTTCATTCCCATATATAGCTGTTTTATGACAGGCAGGAGTCAAACATGCCAATCAGCATCATCTTTATGCCAACGAGTTACTAGAGCAAATCCTGACGAATTTGATTAAAACCTTGATTTTTCACTGATTGGTTGCTTTGTTCTCTGTAATTAGCTTCATTAGTGGCTCTTGTTAGCAGTGTTTTTTTCTGGCATGACTTGAACTTGCCAAGGCAGCTTTCACAGGTAGCAACCCTAAGCATTTGCTAGTGCTAGTGTAATAGGTTACAAGCACAAAACAAATACCAAGGGTTCCAATACTGTCGAGATTTAATGGCAGTTCACTCAGCACTCATTACCTTCTAGCTGTATTTTCTCTCATCATCCCCCAGCATTTGCTAGTGCTAGTTTGTCATTGTTTACAAGCACGTGGCTTATGATGAGGGGTGACAGAAGAACTGAATCCCTTCATAGCAGACGTACATAACACATACGGTTGAAAGAGCATCTGCATGCCCCTAGCATGTGCTAGTGCTACTTTGCGTATCATGAAGCACAAAACAAATGCGGGAAGCAGGCAGTGGTCAATCCAATGAAATATCTGTCAGGTTGAATTTGTCCTTTCAACCCCCAGCATATGCTAGTGCTAGTTGTGTTTTTAAGACTAGCGCGAGGCAAATGCAAGGAGTCTCTTGGTATGATGTTTAGCAGCAAGGGCTAGTTGTCATTTACGAATGTTGGAATGCATCCTTCTCTGGCTGCCGTTAAGCCTGTAAGGCTTTCTTTTGGATTGTTTTCATTTTGACTTCATTCCCATATATAGCTGTTTTATGACAGGCAGGAGTCAAACATGCCAATCAGCATCATCTTTATGCCAACGAGTTACTAGAGCAAATCCTGACGAACTTGATTAAAACCTTGATTTTTCACTGATTGGTTGCTTTGTTCTCTGTCATTAGCTTCATTGGTGGTTCTTGTTAGCAGTGTTTTTGTCTGGCATGACTTGAACTTGCCAAGGCAGCATTTACAGGTAGCAACCCTAAGCATTTGCTAGTGCTAGTGTAATAGGTTACAAGCACAAAACAAATACCAAGGGTTCCAATACTGTCGAGATTTAATGGCAGTTCACTCAGCACTCATTACCTTCTAGCTGTATTTTCTCTCATCATCCCCCAGCATTTGCTAGTGCTAGTTTGTCATTGTTTACAAGCACGTGGCTAATGATGAGGGGTGACAGAAGAACTGAATCCCTTCATAGCAGACGTACATAACACATACGGTTGAAAGAGCATCTGCATGCCCCCAGCATGTGCTACTTTGCGTATCATGAAGCACAAAACAAATGCGGGAAGCAGGCAGTGGTCAATCCAATGAAATATCTGTCAGGTTGAATTTGTCCTTTCAACCCCCAGCATATGCTAGTGCTAGTTGTGTTTTTAAGACTAGCGCGAGGCAAATGCAAGGAGTCTCTTGGTATGATGTTTAGCAGCAAGGGCTAGTTGTCATTTACGAATGTTGGAATGCATCCTTCTCTGGCTGCCGTTAAGCCTGTGAGGCTTTCTTTTTGATTGTTTTCATTTTGACTTCATTCCCATATATAGCTGTTTTATGACAGGCAGGAGTCAAACATGCCAATCAGCATCATCTTTATGCCAACGAGTTACTAGAGCAAATCCTGACGAACTTGATTAAAACCTTGATTTTTCACTGATTGGTTGCTTTGTTCTCTCTCATTAGCTTCATTGGTGGTTCTTGTTAGCAGTGTTTTTTTCTGGCATGACTTGAACTTGCCAAGGCAGCATTTACAGGTAGCAACCCTAAGCATTTGCTAGTGCTAGTGTAATAGGTTACAAGCACAAAACAAATACCAAGGGTTCCAATACTGTCGAGATTTAATGGCAGTTCACTCAGCACTCATTACCTTCTAGCTGTATTTTCTCTCATCATCCCCCAGCATTTGTTAGTGCTAGTTTGTCATTGTTTACAAGCACGTGGCTAATGATGAGGGGTGACAGAAAAACTGAATCCCTTTATAGCAGACGTACACAACACATACGGTTGAAAGAGCATCTGCATGCCCCCAGCATGTGCTAGTGCTACTTTGCGTATCATGAAGCACAAAACAAATGCGGGAAGCAGGCAGTGGTCAATCCAATGAAATATCTGTCAGGTTGAATTTGTCCTTTCAACCCCCAGCATATGCTAGTGCTAGTTGTGTTTTTAAGACTAGCGCGAGGCAAATGCAAGGAGTCTCTTGGTATGATGTTTAGCAGCAAGGGCTAGTTGTCATTTACGAATGTTGGAATGCATCCTTCTCTGGCTGCCGTTAAGCCTGTAAAGCTTTCTTTTTGATTGTTTTCATTTTGACTTCATTCCCATATATAGCTGTTTTATGACAGGCAGGAGTCAAACATGCCAATCAGCATCATCTTTATGCCAACGAGTTACTAGAGCAAATCCTGACGAATTTGATTAAAACCTTGATTTTTCACTGATTGGTTGCTTTGTTCTCTGTAATTAGCTTCATTAGTGGCTCTTGTTAGTAGTGTTTTTTTCTGGCATGACTTGAACTTGCCAAGGCAGCTTTCACAGGTAGCAACCCTAAGCATTTGCTAGTGCTAGTGTAATAGGTTACAAGCACAAAACAAATACCAAGGGTTCCAATACTGTCGAGATTTAATGGCAGTTCACTCAGCACTCATTACCTTCTAGCTGTATTTTCTCTCATCATCCCCCAGCATTTGCTAGTGCTAGTTTGTCATTGTTTACAAGCACGTGGCTAATGATGAGGGGTGACAGAAGAACTGAATCCCTTCATAGCAGACGTACATAACACATACGGTTGAAAGAGCATCTGCATGCCCCCAGCATGTGCTAGTGCTACTTTGCGTATCATGAAGCACAAAACAAATGCGGGAAGCAGGCAGTGGTCAATCCAATGAAATATCTGTCAGGTTGAATTTGTCCTTTCAACCCCCAGCATATGCTAGTGCTAGTTGTGTTTTTAAGACTAGCGCGAGGCAAATGCAAGGAGTCTCTTGGTATGATGTTTAGCAGCAAGGGCTAGTTGTCATTTACGAATGTTGGAATGCCTCCTTCTCTGGCTGCCGTTAAGCCTGTGAGGCTTTCTTTTTGATTGTTTTCATTTTGACTTCATTCCCATATATAGCTGTTTTATGACAGGCAGGAGTCAAACATGCCAATCAGCATCATCTTTATGCCAACGAGGTACTAGAGCAAATCCTGACGAACTTGATTAAAACCTTGATTTTTCACTGATTGGTTGCTTTGTTCTCTGTCATTAGCTTCATTGGTGGTTCTTGTTAGCAGTGTTTTTTTCTGGCATGACTTGAACTTGCCAAGGCAGCATTTACAGGTAGCAACCCTAAGCATTTGCTAGTGCTAGTGTAATAGGTTACAAGCACAAAACAAATACCAAGGGTTCCAATACTGTCGAGATTTAATGGCAGTTCACTTAGCACTCATTACCTTCTAGCTGTATTTTCTCTCATCAACCCCCAGCATTTGCTAGTGCTAGTTTGTCATTGTTTACAAGCACGTGGCTAATGATGAGGGGTGACAGAAGAACTGAATCCCTTCATAGCAGACGTACATAACACATACGGTTGAAAGAGCACCTGCATGCCCCCAGCATGTGCTAGTGCTACTTTGCGTATCATGAAGCACAAAACAAATGCGGGAAGCAGGCAGTGGTCAATCCAATGAAATATCTGTCAGGTTAAATTTGTCCTTTCAACCCCCAGCATATGCTAGTGCTAGTTGTGTTTTTAAGACTAGCGCGAGGCAAATGCAAGGAGTCTCTTGGTATGATGTTTAGCAGCAAGGGCTAGTTGTCATTTACGAATGTTGGAATGCATCCTTCTCTGGCTGCCGTTAAGCCTGTGAGGCTTTTTTTTTGATTGTTTTCATTTTGACTTCATTCCCATATATAGCTGTTTTATGACAGGCAGGAGTCAAACATGCCAATCAGCATCATCTTTATGCCAACGAGTTACTAGAGCAAATCCTGACGAACTTGATTAAAACCTTGATTTTTCACTGATTGGTTGCTTTGTTCTCTGTCATTAGCTTCATTGGTGGTTCTTGTTAGCAGTGTTTTTTTCTGGCATGACTTGAACTTGCCAAGGCAGCATTTACAGGTAGCAACCCTAAGCATTTGCTAGTGCTAGTGTAATAGGTTACAAGCACAAAACAAATACCAAGGGTTCCAATACTGTCGAGATTTAATGGCAGTTCACTCAGCACTCATTACCTTCTAGCTGTATTTTCTCTCATCATCCCCCAGCATTTGCTAGTGCTAGTTTGTCATTGTTTACAAGCACGTGGCTAATGATGAGGGGTGACAGAAGAACTGAATCCCTTTATAGCAGACGTACATAACACATACGGTTGAAAGAGCATCTGTATGCCCCCAGCATGTGCTAGTGCTACTTTGCGTATCATGAAGCACAAAACAAATGCGGGAAGCAGGCAGTGGTCAATCCAATGAAATATCTGTCAGGTTGAATTTGTCCTTTCAACCCCCAGCATATGCTAGTGCTAGTTGTGTTTTTAAGACTAGCGCGAGGCAAATGCAAGGAGTCTCTTGGTATGATGTTTAGCAGCAAGGGCTAGTTGTCATTTACGAATGTTGGAATGCATCCTTCTCTGGCTGCCGTTAAGCCTGCGAGGCTTTCTTTTTGATTGTTTTCATTTTGACTTCATTCCCATATATAGCTGTTTTATGACAGGCAGGAGTCAAACATGCCAATCAGCATCATCTTTATGCCAACGAGTTACTAGAGCAAATCCTGACGAATTTGATTAAAACCTTGATTTTTCACTGATTGGTTGCTTTGTTCTCTGTAATTAGCTTCATTAGTGGCTCTTGTTAGTAGTGTTTTTTTCTGGCATGACTTGAACTTGCCAAGGCAGCTTTCACAGGTAGCAACCCTAAGCATTTGCTAGTGCTAGTGTAATAGGTTACAAGCACAAAACAAATACCAAGGGTTCCAATACTGTCGAGATTTAATGGCAGTTCACTCAGCACTCATTACCTTCTAGCTGTATTTTCTCTCATCATCCCCCAGCATTTGCTAGTGCTAGTTTGTCATTGTTTACAAGCACGTGGCTAATGATGAGGGGTGACAGAAGAACTGAATCCCTTCATAGCAGACGTACATAACACATACGGTTGAAAGAGCATCTGCATGCCCCTAGCATGTGCTAGTGCTACTTTGCGTATCATGAAGCACAAAACAAATGCGGGAAGCAGGCAGTGGTCAATCCAATGAAATATCTGTCAGGTTGAATTTGTTCTTTCAACCCCCAGCATATGCTAGTGCTAGTTGTGTTTTTAAGACTAGCGCGAGGCAAATGCAAGGAGTCTCTTGGTATGATGTTTAGCAGCAAGGGCTAGTTGTCATTTACGAATGTTGGAATGCATCCTTCTCTGGCTGCCGTTAAGCCTGTAAGGCTTTCTTTTGGATTGTTTTCATTTTGACTTCATTCCCATATATAGCTGTTTTATGACAGGCAGGAGTCAAACATGCCAATCAGCATCATCTTTATGCCAACGAGTTACTAGAGCAAATCCTGACGAACTTGATTAAAACCTTGATTTTTCACTGATTGGTTGCTTTGTTCTCTGTCATTAGCTTCATTGGTGGCTCTTGTTAGCAGTGTCTTTGTCTGGCATGACTTGAACTTGTCAAAGCAGCATTTACAGGTAGGAACCCTAAGCATTTGCTAGTGCTAGTGTAATAGGTTACAAGCATAAAACAAATACCAAGGGTTCCAATACTGTCGAGATTTAATGGCAGTTCACTCAGCACTCATTACCTTCTAGCTGTATTTTCTCTCATCATCCCCCAGCATTTGCTAGTGCTAGTTTGTCATTGTTTACAAGCACGTGGCTAATGATGAGGGGTGACAGAAGAACTGAATCCCTTCATAGCAGACGTACATAACACATACGGTTGAAAGAGCATCTGCATGCCCCCAGCATGTGCTACTTTGCGTATCATGAAGCACAAAACAAATGCGGGAAGCAGGCAGTGGTCAATCCAATGAAATATCTGTCAGGTTGAATTTGTCCTTTCAACCCCCAGCATATGCTAGTGCTAGTTGTGTTTTTAAGACTAGCGCGAGGCAAATGCAAGGAGTCTCTTGGTATGATGTTTAGCAGCAAGGGCTAGTTGTCATTTACGAATGTTGGAATGCATCCTTCTCTGGCTGCCGTTAAGCCTGTGAGGCTTTCTTTTTGATTGTTTTCATTTTGACTTCATTCCCATATATAGCTGTTTTATGACAGGCAGGAGTCAAACATGCCAATCAGCATCATCTTTATGCCAACGAGTTACTAGAGCAAATCCTGACGAACTTGATTAAAACCTTGATTTTTCACTGATTGGTTGCTTTGTTCTCTCTCATTAGCTTCATTGGTGGTTCTTGTTAGCAGTGTTTTTTTCTGGCATGACTTGAACTTGCCAAGGCAGCATTTACAGGTAGCAACCCTAAGCATTTGCTAGTGCTAGTGTAATAGGTTACAAGCACAAAACAAATACCAAGGGTTCCAATACTGTCGAGATTTTATGGCAGTTCACTCAGCACTCATTACCTTCTAGCTGTATTTTCTCTCATCATCCCCCAGCATTTGCTAGTGCTAGTTTGTCATTGTTTACAAGCACGTGGCTAATGATGAGGGGTGACAGAAAAACTGAATCCCTTTATAGCAGACGTACACAACACATACGGTTGAAAGAGCATCTGCATGCCCCCAGCATGTGCTAGTGCTACTTTGCGTATCATGAAGCACAAAACAAATGCGGGAAGCAGGCAGTGGTCAATCCAATGAAATATCTGTCAGGTTGAATTTGTCCTTTCAACCCCCAGCATATGCTAGTGCTAGTTGTGTTTTTAAGACTAGCGCGAGGCAAATGCAAGGAGTCTCTTGGTATGATGTTTAGCAGCAAGGGCTAGTTGTCATTTACGAATGTTGGAATGCATCCTTCTCTGGCTGCCGTTAAGCCTGTAAAGCTTTCTTTTTGATTGTTTTCATTTTGACTTCATTCCCATATATAGCTGTTTTATGACAGGCAGGAGTCAAAGATGCCAATCAGCATCATCTTTATGCCAACGAGTTACTAGAGCAAATCCTGACGAATTTGATTAAAACCTTGATTTTTCACTGATTGGTTGCTTTGTTCTCTGTAATTAGCTTCATTAGTGGCTCTTGTTAGTAGTGTTTTTTTCTGGCATGACTTGAACTTGCCAAGGCAGCTTTCACAGGTAGCAACCCTAAGCATTTGCTAGTGCTAGTGTAATAGGTTACAAGCACAAAACAAATACCAAGGGTTCCAATACTGTCGATATTTAATGGCAGTTCACTCAGCACTCATTACCTTCTAGCTGTATTTTCTCTCATCATCCCCCAGCATTTGCTAGTGCTAGTTTGTCATTGTTTACAAGCACGTGGCTAATGATGAGGGGTGACAGAAGAACTGAATCCCTTCATAGCAGACGTACATAACACATACGGTTGAAAGAGCATCTGCATGCCCCCAGCATGTGCTACTTTGAGTATCATGAAGCACAAAACAAATGCGGGAAGCAGGCAGTGGTCAATCCAATGAAATATCTGTCAGGTTGAATTTGTCCTTTCAACCCCCAGCATATGCTAGTGCTAGTTGTGTTTTTAAGACTAGCGCGAGGCAAATGCAAGGAGTCTCTTGGTATGATGTTTAGCAGCAAGGGCTAGTTGTCATTTACGAATGTTGGAATGCATCCTTCTCTGGCTGCCGTTAAGCCTGTGAGGCTTTCTTTTGGATTGTTTTCATTTTGACTTCATTCCCATATATAGCTGTTTTATGACAGGCAGGAGTCAAACATGCCAATCAGCATCATCTTTATGCCAACGAGTTACTAGAGCAAATCCTGACGAACTTGATTAAAACCTTGATTTTTCACTGATTGGTTGCTTTGTTCTCTGTCATTAGCTTCATTGGTGGTTCTTGTTAGCAGTGTTTTTTTCTGGCATGACTTGAACTTGCCAAGGCAGCATTTACAGGTAGCAACCCTAAGCATTTGCTAGTGCTAGTGTAATAGGTTACAAGCACAAAACAAATACCAAGGGTTCCAATACTGTCGAGATTTAATGGCAGTTCACTCAGCACTCATTACCTTCTAGCTGTATTTTCTCTCATCATCCCCCAGCATTTGCTAGTGCTAGTTTGTCATTGTTTACAAGCACGTGGCTAATGATGAGGGGTGACAGAAGAACTGAATCCCTTTATAGCAGACGTACACAACACATACGGTTGAAAGAGCATCTGCATGCCCCCAGCATGTGCTAGTGCTACTTTGCGTATCATGAAGCACAAAACAAATGCGGGAAGCAGGCAGTGGTCAATCCAATGAAATATCTGTCAGGTTGAATTTGTCCTTTCAACCCCCAGCATATGCTAGTGCTAGTTGTGTTTTTAAGACTAGCGCGAGGCAAATGCAAGGAGTCTCTTGGTATGATGTTTAGCAGCAAGGGCTAGTTGTCATTTACGAATGTTGGAATGCATCCTTCTCTGGCTGCCGTTAAGCCTGTAAAGCTTTCTTTTTGATTGTTTTCATTTTGACTTCATTCCCATATATAGCTGTTTTATGACAGGCAGGAGTCAAACATGCCAATCAGCATCATCTTTATGCCAACGAGTTACTAGAGCAAATCCTGACGAATTTGATTAAAACCTTGATTTTTCACTGATTGGTTGCTTTGTTCTCTGTAATTAGCTTCATTAGTGGCTCTTGTTAGTAGTGTTTTTTTCTGGCATGACTTGAACTTGCCAAGGCAGCTTTCACAGGTAGCAACCCTAAGCATTTGCTAGTGCTAGTGTAATAGGTTACAAGCACAAAACAAATACCAAGGGTTCCAATACTGTCGAGATTTAATGGCAGTTCACTCAGCACTCATTACCTTCTAGCTGTATTTTCTCTCATCATCCCCCAGCATTTGCTAGTGCTAGTTTGTCATTGTTTACAAGCACGTGGCTAATGATGAGGGGTGACAGAAGAACTGAATCCCTTCATAGCAGACGTACATAACACATACGGTTGAAAGAGCATCTGCATGCCCCCAGCATGTGCTAGTGCTACTTTGCGTATCATGAAGCACAAAACAAATGCGGGAAGCAGGCAGTGGTCAATCCAATGAAATATCTGTCAGGTTGAATTTGTCCTTTCAACCCCCAGCATATGCTAGTGCTAGTTGTGTTTTTAAGACTAGCGCGAGGCAAATGCAAGGAGTCTCTTGGTATGATGTTTAGCAGCAAGGGCTAGTTGTCATTTACGAATGTTGGAATGCCTCCTTCTCTGGCTGCCGTTAAGCCTGTGAGGCTTTCTTTTTGATTGTTTTCATTTTGACTTCATTCCCATATATAGCTGTTTTATGACAGGCAGGAGTCAAACATGCCAATCAGCATCATCTTTATGCCAACGAGTTACTAGAGCAAATCCTGACGAACTTGATTAAAACCTTGATTTTTCACTGATTGGTTGCTTTGTTCTCTGTCATTAGCTTCATTGGTGGTTCTTGTTAGCAGTGTTTTTTTCTGGCATGACTTGAACTTGCCAAGGCAGCATTTACAGGTAGCAACTCTAAGCATTTGCTAGTGCTAGTGTAATAGGTTACAAGCACAAAACAAATACCAAGGGTTCCAATACTGTCGAGATTTAATGGCAGTTCACTCAGCACTCATTACCTTCTAGCTGTATTTTCTCTCATCAACCCCCAGCATTTGCTAGTGCTAGTTTGTCATTGTTTACAAGCACGTGGCTAATGATGAGGGGTGACAGAAGAACTGAATCCCTTCATAGCAGACGTACATAACACATACGGTTGAAAGAGCACCTGCATGCCCCCAGCATGTGCTAGTGCTACTTTGCGTATCATGAAGCACAAAACAAATGCGGGAAGCAGGCAGTGGTCAATCCAATGAAATATCTGTCAGGTTAAATTTGTCCTTTCAACCCCCAGCATATGCTAGTGCTAGTTGTGTTTTTAAGACTAGCGCAAAGCAAATGCAAGGAGTCTCTTGGTATGATGTTTAGCAGCAAGGGCTAGTTGTCATTTACGAATGTTGGAATGCATCCTTCTCTGGCTGCCGTTAAGCCTGTGAGGCTTTTTTTTTGATTGTTTTCATTTTGACTTCATTCCCATATATAGCTGTTTTATGACAGGCAGGAGTCAAACATGCCAATCAGCATCATCTTTATGCCAACGAGTTACTAGAGCAAATCCTGACGAACTTGATTAAAACCTTGATTTTTCACTGATTGGTTGCTTTGTTCTCTGTCATTAGCTTCATTGGTGGTTCTTGTTAGCAGTGTTTTTTTCTTGCATGACTTGAACTTGCCAAGGCAGCATTTACAGGTAGCAACCCTAAGCATTTGCTAGTGCTAGTGTAATAGGTTACAAGCACAAAACAAATACCAAGGGTTCCAATACTGTCGAGATTTAATGGCAGTTCACTCAGCACTCATTACCTTCTAGCTGTATTTTCTCTCATCAACCCCCAGCATTTGCTAGTGCTAGTTTGTCATTGTTTACAAGCACGTGGCTAATGATGAGGGGTGACAGAAGAACTGAATCCCTTCATAGCAGACGTACATAACACATACGGTTGAAAGAGCACCTGCATGCCCCCAGCATGTGCTAGTGCTACTTTGCGTATCATGAAGCACAAAACAAATGCGGGAAGCAGGCAGTGGTCAATCCAATGAAATATCTGTCAGGTTAAATTTGTCCTTTCAACCCCCAGCATATGCTAGTGCTAGTTGTGTTTTTAAGACTAGCGCAAAGCAAATGCAAGGAGTCTCTTGGTATGATGTTTAGCAGCAAGGGCTAGTTGTCATTTACGAATGTTGGAATGCATCCTTCTCTGGCTGCCGTTAAGCCTGTGAGGCTTTTTTTTTGATTGTTTTCATTTTGACTTCATTCCCATATATAGCTGTTTTATGACTGGCAGGAGTCAAACATGCCAATCAGCATCATCTTTATGCCAACGAGTTACTAGAGCAAATCCTGACGAACTTGATTAAAACCTTGATTTTTCACTGATTGGTTGCTTTGTTCTCTGTCATTAGCTTCATTGGTGGTTCTTGTTAGCAGTGATTTTTTCTGGCATGACTTGAACTTGCCAAGGCAGCATTTACAGGTAGCAACCCTAAGCATTTGCTAGTGCTAGTGTAATAGGTTACAAGCACAAAACAAATACCAAGGGTTCCAATACTGTCGATATTTAATGGCAGTTCACTCAGCACTCATTACCTTCTAGCTGTATTTTCTCTCATCATCCCCCAGCATTTGCTAGTGCTAGTTTGTCATTGTTTACAAGCACGTGGCTAATGATGAGGGGTGACAGAAGAACTGAATCCCTTCATAGCAGACGTACATAACACATACGGTTGAAAGAGCATCTGTATGCCCCCAGCATGTGCTAGTGCTACTTTGCGTATCATGAAGCACAAAACAAATGCGGGAAGCAGGCAGTGGTCAATCCAATGAAATATCTGTCAGGTTGAATTTGTCCTTTCAACCCCCAGCATATGCTAGTGCTAGTTGTGTTTTTAAGACTAGCGCGAGGCAAATGCAAGGAGTCTCTTGGTATGATGTTTAGCAGCAAGGGCTAGTTGTCATTTACGAATGTTGGAATGCATCCTTCTCTGGCTGCCGTTAAGCCTGCGAGGCTTTCTTTTTGATTGTTTTCATTTTGACTTCATTCCCATATATAGCTGTTTTATGACAGGCAGGAGTCAAACATGCCAATCAGCATCATCTTTATGCCAACGAGTTACTAGAGCAAATCCTGACGAATTTGATTAAAACCTTGATTTTTCACTGATTGGTTGCTTTGTTCTCTGTAATTAGCTTCATTAGTGGCTCTTGTTAGTAGTGTTTTTTTCTGGCATGACTTGAACTTGCCAAGGCAGCTTTCACAGGTAGCAACCCTAAGCATTTGCTAGTGCTAGTGTAATAGGTTACAAGCACAAAACAAATACCAAGGGTTCCAATACTGTCGAGATTTAATGGCAGTTCACTCAGCACTCATTACCTTCTAGCTGTATTTTCTCTCATCATCCCCCAGCATTTGCTAGTGCTAGTTTGTCATTGTTTACAAGCACGTGGCTTATGATGAGGGGTGACAGAAGAACTGAATCCCTTCATAGCAGACGTACATAACACATACGGTTGAAAGAGCATCTGCATGCCCCTAGCATGTGCTAGTGCTACTTTGCGTATCATGAAGCACAAAACAAATGCGGGAAGCAGGCAGTGGTCAATCCAATGAAATATCTGTCAGGTTGAATTTGTTCTTTCAACCCCCAGCATATGCTAGTGCTAGTTGTGTTTTTAAGACTAGCGCGAGGCAAATGCAAGGAGTCTCTTGGTATGATGTTTAGCAGCAAGGGCTAGTTGTCATTTACGAATGTTGGAATGCATCCTTCTCTGGCTGCCGTTAAGCCTGTAAGGCTTTCTTTTGGATTGTTTTCATTTTGACTTCATTCCCATATATAGCTGTTTTATGACAGGCAGGAGTCAAACATGCCAATCAGCATCATCTTTATGCCAACGAGTTACTAGAGCAAATCCTGACGAACTTGATTAAAACCTTGATTTTTCACTGATTGGTTGCTTTGTTCTCTGTCATTAGCTTCATTGGTGGCTCTTGTTAGCAGTGTCTTTGTCTGGCATGACTTGAACTTGCCAAAGCAGCATTTACAGGTAGGAACCCTAAGCATTTGCTAGTGCTAGTGTAATAGGTTACAAGCATAAAACAAATACCAAGGGTTCCAATACTGTCGAGATTTAATGGCAGTTCACTCAGCACTCATTACCTTCTAGCTGTATTTTCTCTCATCATCCCCCAGCATTTGCTAGTGCTAGTTTGTCATTGTTTACAAGCACGTGGCTAATGATGAGGGGTGACAGAAGAACTGAATCCCTTCATAGCAGACGTACATAACACATACGGTTGAAAGAGCATCTGCATGCCCCCAGCATGTGCTACTTTGCGTATCATGAAGCACAAAACAAATGCGGGAAGCAGGCAGTGGTCAATCCAATGAAATATCTGTCAGGTTGAATTTGTCCTTTCAACCCCCAGCATATGCTAGTGCTAGTTGTGTTTTTAAGACTAGCGCGAGGCAAATGCAAGGAGTCTCTTGGTATGATGTTTAGCAGCAAGGGCTAGTTGTCATTTACGAATGTTGGAATGCATCCTTCTCTGGCTGCCGTTAAGCCTGTGAGGCTTTCTTTTTGATTGTTTTCATTTTGACTTCATTCCCATATATAGCTGTTTTATGACAGGCAGGAGTCAAACATGCCAATCAGCATCATCTTTATGCCAACGAGTTACTAGAGCAAATCCTGACGAACTTGATTAAAACCTTGATTTTTCACTGATTGGTTGCTTTGTTCTCTCTCATTAGCTTCATTGGTGGTTCTTGTTAGCAGTGTTTTTTTCTGGCATGACTTGAACTTGCCAAGGCAGCATTTACAGGTAGCAACCCTAAGCATTTGCTAGTGCTAGTGTAATAGGTTACAAGCACAAAACAAATACCAAGGGTTCCAATACTGTCGAGATTTAATGGCAGTTCACTCAGCACTCATTACCTTCTAGCTGTATTTTCTCTCATCATCCCCCAGCATTTGCTAGTGCTAGTTTGTCATTGTTTACAAGCACGTGGCTAATGATGAGGGGTGACAGAAGAACTGAATCCCTTCATAGCAGACGTACATAACACATACGGTTGAAAGAGCATCTGCATGCCCCCAGCATGTGCTAGTGCTACTTTGCGTATCATGAAGCACAAAACAAATGCGGGAAGCAGGCAGTGGTCAATCCAATGAAATATCTGTCAGGTTGAATTTGTCCTTTCAACCCCCAGCATATGCTAGTGCTAGTTGTGTTTTTAAGACTAGCGCGAGGCAAATGCAAGGAGTCTCTTGGTATGATGTTTAGCAGCAAGGGCTAGTTGTCATTTACGAATGTTGGAATGCATCCTTCTCTGGCTGCCGTTAAGCCTGTGAGGCTTTCTTTTTGATTGTTTTCATTTTGACTTCATTCCCATATATAGCTGTTTTATGACAGGCAGGAGTCAAACATGCCAATCAGCATCATCTTTATGCCAACGAGTTACTAGAGCAAATCCTGACGAACTTGATTAAAACCTTGATTTTTCACTGATTGGTTGCTTTGTTCTCTGTCATTAGCTTCATTGGTGGCTCTTGTTAGCAGTGTCTTTGTCTGGCATGACTTGAACTTGCCAAAGCAGCATTTACAGGTAGGAACCCTAAGCATTTGCTAGTGCTAGTGTAATAGGTTACAAGCATAAAACAAATACCAAGGGTTCCAATACTGTCGAGATTTAATGGCAGTTCACTCAGCACTCATTACCTTCTAGCTGTATTTTCTCTCATCATCCCCCAGCATTTGCTAGTGCTAGTTTGTCATTGTTTACAAGCACGTGGCTAATGATGAGGGGTGACAGAAGAACTGAATCCCTTCATAGCAGACGTACATAACACATACGGTTGAAAGAGCATCTGCATGCCCCCAGCATGTGCTACTTTGCGTATCATGAAGCACAAAACAAATGCGGGAAGCAGGCAGTGGTCAATCCAATGAAATATCTGTCAGGTTGAATTTGTCCTTTCAACCCCCAGCATATGCTAGTGCTAGTTGTGTTTTTAAGACTAGCGCGAGGCAAATGCAAGGAGTCTCTTGGTATGATGTTTAGCAGCAAGGGCTAGTTGTCATTTACGAATGTTGGAATGCATCCTTCTCTGGCTGCCGTTAAGCCTGTGAGGCTTTCTTTTTGATTGTTTTCATTTTGACTTCATTCCCATATATAGCTGTTTTATGACAGGCAGGAGTCAAACATGCCAATCAGCATCATCTTTATGCCAACGAGTTACTAGAGCAAATCCTGACGAACTTGATTAAAACCTTGATTTTTCACTGATTGGTTGCTTTGTTCTCTCTCATTAGCTTCATTGGTGGTTCTTGTTAGCAGTGTTTTTTTCTGGCATGACTTGAACTTGCCAAGGCAGCATTTACAGGTAGCAACCCTAAGCATTTGCTAGTGCTAGTGTAATAGGTTACAAGCACAAAACAAATACCAAGGGTTCCAATACTGTCGAGATTTAATGGCAGTTCACTCAGCACTCATTACCTTCTAGCTGTATTTTCTCTCATCATCCCCCAGCATTTGCTAGTGCTAGTTTGTCATTGTTTACAAGCACGTGGCTAATGATGAGGGGTGACAGAAGAACTGAATCCCTTCATAGCAGACGTACATAACACATACGGTTGAAAGAGCATCTGCATGCCCCCAGCATGTGCTAGTGCTACTTTGCGTATCATGAAGCACAAAACAAATGCGGGAAGCAGGCAGTGGTCAATCCAATGAAATATCTGTCAGGTTGAATTTGTCCTTTCAACCCCCAGCATATGCTAGTGCTAGTTGTGTTTTTAAGACTAGCGCGAGGCAAATGCAAGGAGTCTCTTGGTATGATGTTTAGCAGCAAGGGCTAGTTGTCATTTACGAATGTTGGAATGCCTCCTTCTCTGGCTGCCGTTAAGCCTGTGAGGCTTTCTTTTTGATTGTTTTCATTTTGACTTCATTCCCATATATAGCTGTTTTATGACAGGCAGGAGTCAAACATGCCAATCAGCATCATCTTTATGCCAACGAGTTACTAGAGCAAATCCTGACGAACTTGATTAAAACCTTGATTTTTCACTGATTGGTTGCTTTGTTCTCTGTCATTAGCTTCATTGGTGGTTCTTGTTAGCAGTGTTTTTTTCTGGCATGACTTGAACTTGCCAAGGCAGCATTTACAGGTAGCAACCCTAAGCATTTGCTAGTGCTAGTGTAATAGGTTACAAGCACAAAACAAATACCAAGGGTTCCAATACTGTCGAGATTTAATGGCAGTTCACTCAGCACTCATTACCTTCTAGCTGTATTTTCTCTCATCAACCCCCAGCATTTGCTAGTGCTAGTTTGTCATTGTTTACAAGCACGTGGCTAATGATGAGGGGTGACAGAAGAACTGAATCCCTTCATAGCAGACGTACATAACACATACGGTTGAAAGAGCACCTGCATGCCCCCAGCATGTGCTAGTGCTACTTTGCGTATCATGAAGCACAAAACAAATGCGGGAAGCAGGCAGTGGTCAATCCAATGAAATATCTGTCAGGTTAAATTTGTCCTTTCAACCCCCAGCATATGCTAGTGCTAGTTGTGTTTTTAAGACTAGCGCAAAGCAAATGCAAGGAGTCTCTTGGTATGATGTTTAGCAGCAAGGGCTAGTTGTCATTTACGAATGTTGGAATGCATCCTTCTCTGGCTGCCGTTAAGCCTGTGAGGCTTTTTTTTTGATTGTTTTCATTTTGACTTCATTCCCATATATAGCTGTTTTATGACTGGCAGGAGTCAAACATGCCAATCAGCATCATCTTTATGCCAACGAGTTACTAGAGCAAATCCTGACGAACTTGATTAAAACCTTGATTTTTCACTGATTGGTTGCTTTGTTCTCTGTCATTAGCTTCATTGGTGGTTCTTGTTAGCAGTGTTTTTTTCTGGCATGACTTGAACTTGCCAAGGCAGCATTTACAGGTAGCAACCCTAAGCATTTGCTAGTGCTAGTGTAATAGGTTACAAGCACAAAACAAATACCAAGGGTTCCAATACTGTCGAGATTTAATGGCAGTTCACTCAGCACTCATTACCTTCTAGCTGTATTTTCTCTCATCAACCCCCAGCATTTGCTAGTGCTAGTTTGTCATTGTTTACAAGCACGTGGCTAATGATGAGGGGTGACAGAAGAACTGAATCCCTTCATAGCAGACGTACATAACACATACGGTTGAAAGAGCACCTGCATGCCCCCAGCATGTGCTAGTGCTACTTTGCGTATCATGAAGCACAAAACAAATGCGGGAAGCAGGCAGTGGTCAATCCAATGAAATATCTGTCAGGTTAAATTTGTCCTTTCAACCCCCAGCATATGCTAGTGCTAGTTGTGTTTTTAAGACTAGCGCAAAGCAAATGCAAGGAGTCTCTTGGTATGATGTTTAGCAGCAAGGGCTAGTTGTCATTTACGAATGTTGGAATGCATCCTTCTCTGGCTGCCGTTAAGCCTGTGAGGCTTTTTTTTTGATTGTTTTCATTTTGACTTCATTCCCATATATAGCTGTTTTATGACTGGCAGGAGTCAAACATGCCAATCAGCATCATCTTTATGCCAACGAGTTACTAGAGCAAATCCTGACGAACTTGATTAAAACCTTGATTTTTCACTGATTGGTTGCTTTGTTCTCTGTCATTAGCTTCATTGGTGGTTCTTGTTAGCAGTGATTTTTTCTGGCATGACTTGAACTTGCCAAGGCAGCATTTACAGGTAGCAACCCTAAGCATTTGCTAGTGCTAGTGTAATAGGTTACAAGCACAAAACAAATACCAAGGGTTCCAATACTGTCGATATTTAATGGCAGTTCACTCAGCACTCATTACCTTCTAGCTGTATTTTCTCTCATCATCCCCCAGCATTTGCTAGTGCTAGTTTGTCATTGTTTACAAGCACGTGGCTAATGATGAGGGGTGACAGAAGAACTGAATCCCTTCATAGCAGACGTACATAACACATACGGTTGAAAGAGCATCTGTATGCCCCCAGCATGTGCTAGTGCTACTTTGCGTATCATGAAGCACAAAACAAATGCGGGAAGCAGGCAGTGGTCAATCCAATGAAATATCTGTCAGGTTGAATTTGTCCTTTCAACCCCCAGCATATGCTAGTGCTAGTTGTGTTTTTAAGACTAGCGCGAGGCAAATGCAAGGAGTCTCTTGGTATGATGTTTAGCAGCAAGGGCTAGTTGTCATTTACGAATGTTGGAATGCATCCTTCTCTGGCTGCCGTTAAGCCTGCGAGGCTTTCTTTTTGATTGTTTTCATTTTGACTTCATTCCCATATATAGCTGTTTTATGACAGGCAGGAGTCAAACATGCCAATCAGCATCATCTTTATGCCAACGAGTTACTAGAGCAAATCCTGACGAATTTGATTAAAACCTTGATTTTTCACTGATTGGTTGCTTTGTTCTCTGTAATTAGCTTCATTAGTGGCTCTTGTTAGGAGTGTTTTTTTCTGGCATGACTTGAACTTGCCAAGGCAGCTTTCACAGGTAGCAACCCTAAGCATTTGCTAGTGCTAGTGTAATAGGTTACAAGCACAAAACAAATACCAAGGGTTCCAATACTGTCGAGATTTAATGGCAGTTCACTCAGCACTCATTACCTTCTAGCTGTATTTTCTCTCATCATCCCCCAGCATTTGCTAGTGCTAGTTTGTCATTGTTTACAAGCACGTGGCTTATGATGAGGGGTGACAGAAGAACTGAATCCCTTCATAGCAGACGTACATAACACATACGGTTGAAAGAGCATCTGCATGCCCCTAGCATGTGCTAGTGCTACTTTGCGTATCATGAAGCACAAAACAAATGCGGGAAGCAGGCAGTGGTCAATCCAATGAAATATCTGTCAGGTTGAATTTGTTCTTTCAACCCCCAGCATATGCTAGTGCTAGTTGTGTTTTTAAGACTAGCGCGAGGCAAATGCAAGGAGTCTCTTGGTATGATGTTTAGCAGCAAGGGCTAGTTGTCATTTACGAATGTTGGAATGCATCCTTCTCTGGCTGCCGTTAAGCCTGTAAGGCTTTCTTTTGGATTGTTTTCATTTTGACTTCATTCCCATATATAGCTGTTTTATGACAGGCAGGAGTCAAACATGCCAATCAGCATCATCTTTATGCCAACGAGTTACTAGAGCAAATCCTGACGAACTTGATTAAAACCTTGATTTTTCACTGATTGGTTGCTTTGTTCTCTGTCATTAGCTTCATTGGTGGCTCTTGTTAGCAGTGTCTTTGTCTGGCATGACTTGAACTTGCCAAAGCAGCATTTACAGGTAGGAACCCTAAGCATTTGCTAGTGCTAGTGTAATAGGTTACAAGCATAAAACAAATACCAAGGGTTCCAATACTGTCGAGATTTAATGGCAGTTCACTCAGCACTCATTACCTTCTAGCTGTATTTTCTCTCATCATCCCCCAGCATTTGCTAGTGCTAGTTTGTCATTGTTTACAAGCACGTGGCTAATGATGAGGGGTGACAGAAGAACTGAATCCCTTCATAGCAGACGTACATAACACATACGGTTGAAAGAGCATCTGCATGCCCCCAGCATGTGCTACTTTGCGTATCATGAAGCACAAAACAAATGCGGGAAGCAGGCAGTGGTCAATCCAATGAAATATCTGTCAGGTTGAATTTGTCCTTTCAACCCCCAGCATATGCTAGTGCTAGTTGTGTTTTTAAGACTAGCGCGAGGCAAATGCAAGGAGTCTCTTGGTATGATGTTTAGCAGCAAGGGCTAGTTGTCATTTACGAATGTTGGAATGCATCCTTCTCTGGCTGCCGTTAAGCCTGTGAGGCTTTCTTTTTGATTGTTTTCATTTTGACTTCATTCCCATATATAGCTGTTTTATGACAGGCAGGAGTCAAACATGCCAATCAGCATCATCTTTATGCCAACGAGTTACTAGAGCAAATCCTGACGAACTTGATTAAAACCTTGATTTTTCACTGATTGGTTGCTTTGTTCTCTCTCATTAGCTTCATTGGTGGTTCTTGTTAGCAGTGTTTTTTTCTGGCATGACTTGAACTTGCCAAGGCAGCATTTACAGGTAGCAACCCTAAGCATTTGCTAGTGCTAGTGTAATAGGTTACAAGCACAAAACAAATACCAAGGGTTCCAATACTGTCGAGATTTAATGGCAGTTCACTCAGCACTCATTACCTTCTAGCTGTATTTTCTCTCATCATCCCCCAGCATTTGCTAGTGCTAGTTTGTCATTGTTTACAAGCACGTGGCTAATGATGAGGGGTGACAGAAGAACTGAATCCCTTTATAGCAGACGTACACAACACATACGGTTGAAAGAGCATCTGCATGCCCCCAGCATGTGCTAGTGCTACTTTGCGTATCATGAAGCACAAAACAAATGCGGGAAGCAGGCAGTGGTCAATCCAATGAAATATCTGTCAGGTTGAATTTGTCCTTTCAACCCCCAGCATATGCTAGTGCTAGTTGTGTTTTTAAGACTAGCGCGAGGCAAATGCAAGGAGTCTCTTGGTATGATGTTTAGCAGCAAGGGCTAGTTGTCATTTACGAATGTTGGAATGCATCCTTCTCTGGCTGCCGTTAAGCCTGTAAAGCTTTCTTTTTGATTGTTTTCATTTTGACTTCATTCCCATATATAGCTGTTTTATGACAGGCAGGAGTCAAACATGCCAATCAGCATCATCTTTATGCCAACGAGTTACTAGAGCAAATCCTGACGAATTTGATTAAAACCTTGATTTTTCACTGATTGGTTGCTTTGTTCTCTGTAATTAGCTTCATTAGTGGCTCTTGTTAGTAGTGTTTTTTTCTGGCATGACTTGAACTTGCCAAGGCAGCTTTCACAGGTAGCAACCCTAAGCATTTGCTAGTGCTAGTGTAATAGGTTACAAGCACAAAACAAATACCAAGGGTTCCAATACTGTCGATATTTAATGGCAGTTCACTCAGCACTCATTACCTTCTAGCTGTATTTTCTCTCATCATCCCCCAGCATTTGCTAGTGCTAGTTTGTCATTGTTTACAAGCACGTGGCTAATGATGAGGGGTGACAGAAGAACTGAATCCCTTCATAGCAGACGTACATAACACATACGGTTGAAAGAGCATCTGCATGCCCCCAGCATGTGCTACTTTGAGTATCATGAAGCACAAAACAAATGCGGGAAGCAGGCAGTGGTCAATCCAATGAAATATCTGTCAGGTTGAATTTGTCCTTTCAACCCCCAGCATATGCTAGTGCTAGTTGTGTTTTTAAGACTAGCGCGAGGCAAATGCAAGGAGTCTCTTGGTATGATGTTTAGCAGCAAGGGCTAGTTGTCATTTACGAATGTTGGAATGCATCCTTCTCTGGCTGCCGTTAAGCCTGTGAGGCTTTCTTTTGGATTGTTTTCATTTTGACTTCATTCCCATATATAGCTGTTTTATGACAGGCAGGAGTCAAACATGCCAATCAGCATCATCTTTATGCCAACGAGTTACTAGAGCAAATCCTGACGAACTTGATTAAAACCTTGATTTTTCACTGATTGGTTGCTTTGTTCTCTCTCATTAGCTTCATTGGTGGTTCTTGTTAGCAGTGTTTTTTTCTGGCATGACTTGAACTTGCCAAGGCAGCATTTACAGGTAGCAACCCTAAGCATTTGCTAGTGCTAGTGTAATAGGTTACAAGCACAAAACAAATACCAAGGGTTCCAATACTGTCGAGATTTAATGGCAGTTCACTCAGCACTCATTACCTTCTAGCTGTATTTTCTCTCATCATCCCCCAGCATTTGCTAGTGCTAGTTTGTCATTGTTTACAAGCACGTGGCTAATGATGAGGGGTGACAGAAAAACTGAATCCCTTTATAGCAGACGTACACAACACATACGGTTGAAAGAGCATCTGCATGCCCCCAGCATGTGCTAGTGCTACTTTGCGTATCATGAAGCACAAAACAAATGCGGGAAGCAGGCAGTGGTCAATCCAATGAAATATCTGTCAGGTTGAATTTGTCCTTTCAACCCCCAGCATATGCTAGTGCTAGTTGTGTTTTTAAGACTAGCGCGAGGCAAATGCAAGGAGTCTCTTGGTATGATGTTTAGCAGCAAGGGCTAGTTGTCATTTACGAATGTTGGAATGCATCCTTCTCTGGCTGCCGTTAAGCCTGTAAAGCTTTCTTTTTGATTGTTTTCATTTTGACTTCATTCCCATATATAGCTGTTTTATGACAGGCAGGAGTCAAACATGCCAATCAGCATCATCTTTATGCCAACGAGTTACTAGAGCAAATCCTGACGAATTTGATTAAAACCTTGATTTTTCACTGATTGGTTGCTTTGTTCTCTGTAATTAGCTTCATTAGTGGCTCTTGTTAGTAGTGTTTTTTTCTGGCATGACTTGAACTTGCCAAGGCAGCTTTCACAGGTAGCAACCCTAAGCATTTGCTAGTGCTAGTGTAATAGGTTACAAGCACAAAACAAATACCAAGGGTTCCAATACTGTCGAGATTTAATGGCAGTTCACTCAGCACTCATTACCTTCTAGCTGTATTTTCTCTCATCATCCCCCAGCATTTGCTAGTGCTAGTTTGTCATTGTTTACAAGCACGTGGCTAATGATGAGGGGTGACAGAAGAACTGAATCCCTTCATAGCAGACGTACATAACACATACGGTTGAAAGAGCATCTGCATGCCCCCAGCATGTGCTAGTGCTACTTTGCGTATCATGAAGCACAAAACAAATGCGGGAAGCAGGCAGTGGTCAATCCAATGAAATATCTGTCAGGTTGAATTTGTCCTTTCAACCCCCAGCATATGCTAGTGCTAGTTGTGTTTTTAAGACTAGCGCGAGGCAAATGCAAGGAGTCTCTTGGTATGATGTTTAGCAGCAAGGGCTAGTTGTCATTTACGAATGTTGGAATGCCTCCTTCTCTGGCTGCCGTTAAGCCTGTGAGGCTTTTTTTTTGATTGTTTTCATTTTGACTTCATTCCCATATATAGCTGTTTTATGACAGGCAGGAGTCAAACATGCCAATCAGCATCATCTTTATGCCAACGAGTTACTAGAGCAAATCCTGACGAACTTGATTAAAACCTTGATTTTTCACTGATTGGTTGCTTTGTTCTCTGTCATTAGCTTCATTGGTGGTTCTTGTTAGCAGTGTTTTTTTCTGGCATGACTTGAACTTGCCAAGGCAGCATTTACAGGTAGCAACCCTAAGCATTTGCTAGTGCTAGTGTAATAGGTTACAAGCACAAAACAAATACCAAGGGTTCCAATACTGTCGAGATTTAATGGCAGTTCACTCAGCACTCATTACCTTCTAGCTGTATTTTCTCTCATCATCCCCCAGCATTTGCTAGTGCTAGTTTGTCATTGTTTACAAGCACGTGGCTAATGATGAGGGGTGACAGAAAAACTGAATCCCTTTATAGCAGACGTACACAACACATACGGTTGAAAGAGCATCTGCATGCCCCCAGCATGTGCTAGTGCTACTTTGCGTATCATGAAGCACAAAACAAATGCGGGAAGCAGGCAGTGGTCAATCCAATGAAATATCTGTCAGGTTGAATTTGTCCTTTCAACCCCCAGCATATGCTAGTGCTAGTTGTGTTTTTAAGACTAGCGCGAGGCAAATGCAAGGAGTCTCTTGGTATGATGTTTAGCAGCAAGGGCTAGTTGTCATTTACGAATGTTGGAATGCATCCTTCTCTGGCTGCCGTTAAGCCTGTAAAGCTTTCTTTTTGATTGTTTTCATTTTGACTTCATTCCCATATATAGCTGTTTTATGACAGGCAGGAGTCAAACATGCCAATCAGCATCATCTTTATGCCAACGAGTTACTAGAGCAAATCCTGACGAATTTGATTAAAACCTTGATTTTTCACTGATTGGTTGCTTTGTTCTCTGTAATTAGCTTCATTAGTGGCTCTTGTTAGTAGTGTTTTTTTCTGGCATGACTTGAACTTGCCAAGGCAGCTTTCACAGGTAGCAACCCTAAGCATTTGCTAGTGCTAGTGTAATAGGTTACAAGCACAAAACAAATACCAAGGGTTCCAATACTGTCGAGATTTAATGGCAGTTCACTCAGCACTCATTACCTTCTAGCTGTATTTTCTCTCATCATCCCCCAGCATTTGCTAGTGCTAGTTTGTCATTGTTTACAAGCACGTGGCTAATGATGAGGGGTGACAGAAGAACTGAATCCCTTCATAGCAGACGTACATAACACATACGGTTGAAAGAGCATCTGCATGCCCCCAGCATGTGCTAGTGCTACTTTGCGTATCATGAAGCACAAAACAAATGCGGGAAGCAGGCAGTGGTCAATCCAATGAAATATCTGTCAGGTTGAATTTGTCCTTTCAACCCCCAGCATATGCTAGTGCTAGTTGTGTTTTTAAGACTAGCGCGAGGCAAATGCAAGGAGTCTCTTGGTATGATGTTTAGCAGCAAGGGATAGTTGTCATTTACGAATGTTGGAATGCCTCCTTCTCTGGCTGCCGTTAAGCCTGTGAGGCTTTCTTTTTGATTGTTTTCATTTTGACTTCATTCCCATATATAGCTGTTTTATGACAGGCAGGAGTCAAACATGCCAATCAGCATCATCTTTATGCCAACGAGTTACTAGAGCAAATCCTGACGAACTTGATTAAAACCTTGATTTTTCACTGATTGGTTGCTTTGTTCTCTGTCATTAGCTTCATTGGTGGTTCTTGTTAGCAGTGTTTTTTTCTGGCATGACTTGAACTTGCCAAGGCAGCATTTACAGGTAGCAACCCTAAGCATTTGCTAGTGCTAGTGTAATAGGTTACAAGCACAAAACAAATACCAAGGGTTCCAATACTGTCGAGATTTAATGGCAGTTCACTCAGCACTCATTACCTTCTAGCTGTATTTTCTCTCATCATCCCCCAGCATTTGCTAGTGCTAGTTTGTCATTGTTTACAAGCACGTGGCTAATGATGAGGGGTGACAGAAGAACTGAATCCCTTCATAGCAGACGTACATAACACATACGGTTGAAAGAGCATCTGCATGCCCCCAGCATGTGCTAGTGCTACTTTGCGTATCATGAAGCACAAAACAAATGCGGGAAGCAGGCAGTGGTCAATCCAATGAAATATCTGTCAGGTTGAATTTGTCCTTTCAACCCCCAGCATATGCTAGTGCTAGTTGTGTTTTTAAGACTAGCGCGAGGCAAATGCAAGGAGTCTCTTGGTATGATGTTTAGCAGCAAGGGATAGTTGTCATTTACGAATGTTGGAATGCCTCCTTCTCTGGCTGCCGTTAAGCCTGTGAGGCTTTCTTTTTGATTGTTTTCATTTTGACTTCATTCCCATATATAGCTGTTTTATGACAGGCAGGAGTCAAACATGCCAATCAGCATCATCTTTATGCCAACGAGTTACTAGAGCAAATCCTGACGAACTTGATTAAAACCTTGATTTTTCACTGATTGGTTGCTTTGTTCTCTGTCATTAGCTTCATTGGTGGTTCTTGTTAGCAGTGTTTTTTTCTGGCATGACTTGAACTTGCCAAGGCAGCATTTACAGGTAGCAACCCTAAGCATTTGCTAGTGCTAGTGTAATAGGTTACAAGCACAAAACAAATACCAAGGGTTCCAATACTGTCGAGATTTAATGGCAGTTCACTCAGCACTCATTACCTTCTAGCTGTATTTTCTCTCATCAACCCCCAGCATTTGCTAGTGCTAGTTTGTCATTGTTTACAAGCACGTGGCTAATGATGAGGGGTGACAGAAGAACTGAATCCCTTCATAGCAGACGTACATAACACATACGGTTGAAAGAGCACCTGCATGCCCCCAGCATGTGCTAGTGCTACTTTGCGTATCATGAAGCACAAAACAAATGCGGGAAGCAGGCAGTGGTCAATCCAATGAAATATCTGTCAGGTTAAATTTGTCCTTTCAACCCCCAGCATATGCTAGTGCTAGTTGTGTTTTTAAGACTAGCGCGAGGCAAATGCAAGGAGTCTCTTGGTATGATGTTTAGCAGCAAGGGCTAGTTGTCATTTACGAATGTTGGAATGCATCCTTCTCTGGCTGCCGTTAAGCCTGTGAGGCTTTTTTTTGGATTGTTTTCATTTTGACTTCATTCCCATATATAGCTGTTTTATGACTGGCAGGAGTCAAACATGCCAATCAGCATCATCTTTATGCCAACGAGTTACTAGAGCAAATCCTGACGAACTTGATTAAAACCTTGATTTTTCACTGATTGGTTGCTTTGTTCTCTGTCATTAGCTTCATTGGTGGTTCTTGTTAGCAGTGTTTTTTTCTGGCATGACTTGAACTTGCCAAGGCAGCATTTACAGGTAGCAACCCTAAGCATTTGCTAGTGCTAGTGTAATAGGTTACAAGCACAAAACAAATACCAAGGGTTCCAATACTGTCGATATTTAATGGCAGTTCACTCAGCACTCATTACCTTCTAGCTGTATTTTCTCTCATCATCCCCCAGCATTTGCTAGTGCTAGTTTGTCATTGTTTACAAGCACGTGGCTAATGATGAGGGGTGACAGAAGAACTGAATCCCTTCATAGCAGACGTACATAACACATACGGTTGAAAGAGCATCTGTATGCCCCCAGCATGTGCTAGTGCTACTTTGCGTATCATGAAGCACAAAACAAATGCGGGAAGCAGGCAGTGGTCAATCCAATGAAATATCTGTCAGGTTGAATTTGTCCTTTCAACCCCCAGCATATGCTAGTGCTAGTTGTGTTTTTAAGACTAGCGCGAGGCAAATGCAAGGAGTCTCTTGGTATGATGTTTAGCAGCAAGGGCTAGTTGTCATTTACGAATGTTGGAATGCATCCTTCTCTGGCTGCCGTTAAGCCTGCGAGGCTTTCTTTTTTGATTGTTTTCATTTTGACTTCATTCCCATATATAGCTGTTTTATGACAGGCAGGAGTCAAACATGCCAATCAGCATCATCTTTATGCCAACGAGTTACTAGAGCAAATCCTGACGAATTTGATTAAAACCTTGATTTTTCACTGATTGGTTGCTTTGTTCTCTGTAATTAGCTTCATTAGTGGCTCTTGTTAGTAGTGTTTTTTTCTGGCATGACTTGAACTTGCCAAGGCAGCTTTCACAGGTAGCAACCCTAAGCATTTGCTAGTGCTAGTGTAATAGGTTACAAGCACAAAACAAATACCAAGGGTTCCAATACTGTCGAGATTTAATGGCAGTTCACTCAGCACTCATTACCTTCTAGCTGTATTTTCTCTCATCATCCCCCAGCATTTGCTAGTGCTAGTTTGTCATTGTTTACAAGCACGTGGCTTATGATGAGGGGTGACAGAAGAACTGAATCCCTTCATAGCAGACGTACATAACACATACGGTTGAAAGAGCATCTGCATGCCCCTAGCATGTGCTAGTGCTACTTTGCGTATCATGAAGCACAAAACAAATGCGGGAAGCAGGCAGTGGTCAATCCAATGAAATATCTGTCAGGTTGAATTTGTCCTTTCAACCCCCAGCATATGCTAGTGCTAGTTGTGTTTTTAAGACTAGCGCGAGGCAAATGCAAGGAGTCTCTTGGTATGATGTTTAGCAGCAAGGGCTAGTTGTCATTTACGAATGTTGGAATGCATCCTTCTCTGGCTGCCGTTAAGCCTGTAAGGCTTTCTTTTGGATTGTTTTCATTTTGACTTCATTCCCATATATAGCTGTTTTATGACAGGCAGGAGTCAAACATGCCAATCAGCATCATCTTTATGCCAACGAGTTACTAGAGCAAATCCTGACGAACTTGATTAAAACCTTGATTTTTCACTGATTGGTTGCTTTGTTCTCTGTCATTAGCTTCATTGGTGGCTCTTGTTAGCAGTGTCTTTGTCTGGCATGACTTGAACTTGCCAAAGCAGCATTTACAGGTAGGAACCCTAAGCATTTGCTAGTGCTAGTGTAATAGGTTACAAGCATAAAACAAATACCAAGGGTTCCAATACTGTCGAGATTTAATGGCAGTTCACTCAGCACTCATTACCTTCTAGCTGTATTTTCTCTCATCATCCCCCAGCATTTGCTAGTGCTAGTTTGTCATTGTTTACAAGCACGTGGCTAATGATGAGGGGTGACAGAAGAACTGAATCCCTTCATAGCAGACGTACATAACACATACGGTTGTAAGAGCATCTGCATGCCCCCAGCATGTGCTACTTTGCGTATCATGAAGCACAAAACAAATGCGGGAAGCAGGCAGTGGTCAATCCAATGAAATATCTGTCAGGTTGAATTTGTCCTTTCAACCCCCAGCATATGCTAGTGCTAGTTGTGTTTTTAAGACTAGCGCGAGGCAAATGCAAGGAGTCTCTTGGTATGATGTTTAGCAGCAAGGGCTAGTTGTCATTTACGAATGTTGGAATGCATCCTTCTCTGGCTGCCGTTAAGCCTGTGAGGCTTTCTTTTTGATTGTTTTCATTTTGACTTCATTCCCATATATAGCTGTTTTATGACAGGCAGGAGTCAAACATGCCAATCAGCATCATCTTTATGCCAACGAGTTACTAGAGCAAATCCTGACGAACTTGATTAAAACCTTGATTTTTCACTGATTGGTTGCTTTGTTCTCTCTCATTAGCTTCATTGGTGGTTCTTGTTAGCAGTGTTTTTTTCTGGCATGACTTGAACTTGCCAAGGCAGCATTTACAGGTAGCAACCCTAAGCATTTGCTAGTGCTAGTGTAATAGGTTACAAGCACAAAACAAATACCAAGGGTTCCAATACTGTCGAGATTTAATGGCAGTTCACTCAGCACTCATTACCTTCTAGCTGTATTTTCTCTCATCATCCCCCAGCATTTGCTAGTGCTAGTTTGTCATTGTTTACAAGCACGTGGCTAATGATGAGGGGTGACAGAAAAACTGAATCCCTTTATAGCAGACGTACACAACACATACGGTTGAAAGAGCATCTGCATGCCCCCAGCATGTGCTAGTGCTACTTTGCGTATCATGAAGCACAAAACAAATGCGGGAAGCAGGCAGTGGTCAATCCAATGAAATATCTGTCAGGTTGAATTTGTCCTTTCAACCCCCAGCATATGCTAGTGCTAGTTGTGTTTTTAAGACTAGCGCGAGGCAAATGCAAGGAGTCTCTTGGTATGATGTTTAGCAGCAAGGGCTAGTTGTCATTTACGAATGTTGGAATGCATCCTTCTCTGGCTGCCGTTAAGCCTGTAAAGCTTTCTTTTTGATTGTTTTCATTTTGACTTCATTCCCATATATAGCTGTTTTATGACAGGCAGGAGTCAAACATGCCAATCAGCATCATCTTTATGCCAACGAGTTACTAGAGCAAATCCTGACGAATTTGATTAAAACCTTGATTTTTCACTGATTGGTTGCTTTGTTCTCTGTAATTAGCTTCATTAGTGGCTCTTGTTAGTAGTGTTTTTTTCTGGCATGACTTGAACTTGCCAAGGCAGCTTTCACAGGTAGCAACCCTAAGCATTTGCTAGTGCTAGTGTAATAGGTTACAAGCACAAAACAAATACCAAGGGTTCCAATACTGTCGATATTTAATGGCAGTTCACTCAGCACTCATTACCTTCTAGCTGTATTTTCTCTCATCATCCCCCAGCATTTGCTAGTGCTAGTTTGTCATTGTTTACAAGCACGTGGCTAATGATGAGGGGTGACAGAAGAACTGAACCCCTTCATAGCAGACGTACATAACACATACGGTTGAAAGAGCATCTGCATGCCCCCAGCATGTGCTACTTTGAGTATCATGAAGCACAAAACAAATGCGGGAAGCAGGCAGTGGTCAATCCAATGAAATATCTGTCAGGTTGAATTTGTCCTTTCAACCCCCAGCATATGCTAGTGCTAGTTGTGTTTTTAAGACTAGCGCGAGGCAAATGCAAGGAGTCTCTTGGTATGATGTTTAGCAGCAAGGGCTAGTTGTCATTTACGAATGTTGGAATGCATCCTTCTCTGGCTGCCGTTAAGCCTGTGAGGCTTTCTTTTGGATTGTTTTCATTTTGACTTCATTCCCATATATAGCTGTTTTATGACAGGCAGGAGTCAAACATGCCAATCAGCATCATCTTTATGCCAACGAGTTACTAGAGCAAATCCTGACGAACTTGATTAAAACCTTGATTTTTCACTGATTGGTTGCTTTGTTCTCTGTCATTAGCTTCATTGGTGGTTCTTGTTAGCAGTGTTTTTTTCTGGCATGACTTGAACTTGCCAAGGCAGCATTTACAGGTAGCAACCCTAAGCATTTGCTAGTGCTAGTGTAATAGGTTACAAGCACAAAACAAATACCAAGGGTTCCAATACTGTCGAGATTTAATGGCAGTTCACTCAGCACTCATTACCTTCTAGCTGTATTTTCTCTCATCATCCCCCAGCATTTGCTAGTGCTAGTTTGTCATTGTTTACAAGCACGTGGCTAATGATGAGGGGTGACAGAGGAACTGAATCCCTTTATAGCAGACGTACATAACACATACGGTTGAAAGAGCATCTGCATGCCCCCAGCATGTGCTAGTGCTACTTTGCGTATCATGAAGCACAAAACAAATGCGGGAAGCAGGCAGTGGTCAATCCAATGAAATATCTGTCAGGTTGAATTTGTCCTTTCAACCCCCAGCATATGCTAGTGCTAGTTGTGTTTTTAAGACTAGCGCGAGGCAAATGCAAGGAGTCTCTTGGTATGATGTTTAGCAGCAAGGGCTAGTTGTCATTTACGAATGTTGGAATGCATCCTTCTCTGGCTGCCGTTAAGCCTGTGAGGCTTTCTTTTTGATTGTTTTCATTTTGACTTCATTCCCATATATAGCTGTTTTATGACAGGCAGGAGTCAAACATGCCAATCAGCATCATCTTTATGCCAACGAGTTACTAGAGCAAATCCTGACGAACTTGATTAAAACCTTGATTGGTTGCTTTGTTCTCTGTAATTAGCTTCATTAGTGGCTCTTGTTAGTAGTGTTTTTTTCTGGCATGACTTGAACTTGCCAAGGCAGCTTTCACAGGTAGCAACCCTAAGCATTTGCTAGTGCTAGTGTAATAGGTTACAAGCACAAAACAAATACCAAGGGTTCCAATACTGTCGATATTTAATGGCAGTTCACTCAGCACTCATTACCTTCTAGCTGTATTTTCTCTCATCATCCCCCAGCATTTGCTAGTGCTAGTTTGTCATTGTTTACAAGCACGTGGCTAATGATGAGGGGTGACAGAAGAACTGAATCCCTTCATAGCAGACGTACATAACACATACGGTTGAAAGAGCATCTGCATGCCCCCAGCATGTGCTACTTTGCGTATCATGAAGCACAAAACAAATGCGGGAAGCAGGCAGTGGTCAATCCAATGAAATATCTGTCAGGTTGAATTTGTCCTTTCAACCCCCAGCATATGCTAGTGCTAGTTGTGTTTTTAAGACTAGCGCGAGGCAAATGCAAGGAGTCTCTTGGTATGATGTTTAGCAGCAAGGGCTAGTTGTCATTTACGAATGTTGGAATGCATCCTTCTCTGGCTGCCGTTAAGCCTGTGAGGCTTTCTTTTTGATTGTTTTCATTTTGACTTCATTCCCATATATAGCTGTTTTATGACAGACAGGAGTCAAACATGCCAATCAGCATCATCTTTATGCCAACGAGTTACTAGAGCAAATCCTGACGAACTTGATTAAAACCTTGATTTTTCACTGATTGGTTGCTTTGTTCTCTGTCATTAGCTTCATTGGTGGTTCTTGTTAGCAGTGTTTTTTTCTGGCATGACTTGAACTTGCCAAGGCAGCATTTACAGGTAGCAACCCTAAGCATTTGCTAGTGCTAGTGTAATAGGTTACAAGCACAAAACAAATACCAAGGGTTCCAATACTGTCGAGATTTAATGGCAGTTCACTC
Source organism: Phorcus lineatus (assembly GCA_921293015.1). Taxonomy (NCBI): domain Eukaryota; kingdom Metazoa; phylum Mollusca; class Gastropoda; order Trochida; family Trochidae; genus Phorcus; species Phorcus lineatus. The sequence goes on from OV121089.1 coordinate 23,296,228, forward strand.
AGCACTCATTACCTTCTAGCTGTATTTTCTCTCATCATCCCCCAGCATTTGCTAGTGCTAGTTTGTCATTGTTTACAAGCACGTGGCTAATGATGAGGGGTGACAGAAGAACTGAATCCCTTTATAGCAGACGTACATAACACATACGGTTGAAAGAGCATCTGCATGCCCCCAGCATGTGCTAGTGCTACTTTGCGTATCATGAAGCACAAAACAAATGCGGGAAGCAGGCAGTGGTCAATCCAATGAAATATCTGTCAGGTTGAATTTGTCCTTTCAACCCCCAGCATATGCTAGTGCTAGTTGTGTTTTTAAGACTAGCGCGAGGAAAATGCAAGGAGTCTCTTGGTATGATGTTTAGCAGCAAGGGCTAGTTGTCATTTACGAATGTTGGAATGCATCCTTCTCTGGCTGCCGTTAAGCCTGCGAGGCTTTCTTTTTGATTGTTTTCATTTTGACTTCATTCCCATATATAGCTGTTTTATGACAGGCAGGAGTCAAACATGCCAATCAGCATCATCTTTATGCCAACGAGTTACTAGAGCAAATCCTGACGAACTTGATTAAAACCTTGATTTTTCACTGATTGGTTGCTTTGTTCTCTGTCATTAGCTTCATTGGTGGTTCTTGTTAGCAGTGTTTTTTTCTGGCATGACTTGAACTTGCCAAGGCAGCATTTACAGGTAGCAACCCTAAGCATTTGCTAGTGCTAGTGTAATAGGTTACAAGCACAAAACAAATACCAAGGGTTCCAATACTGTCGAGATTTAATGGCAGTTCACTCAGCACTCATTACCTTCTAGCTGTATTTTCTCTCATCATCCCCCAGCATTTGCTAGTGCTAGTTTGCCATCGTATAGCACGTGGCTAATGATGAGGGGTGACAGAAGAACTGAATCCCTTCATAGCAGACGTACATAACACATACGGTTGTAAGAGCATCTGCATGCCCTCAGCATGTGCTAGTGCTACTTTGCGTATCATGAAGCACAAAACAAATGCGGGAAGCAGGCAGTGGTCAATCCAATGAAATATCTGTCAGGTTGAATATGTCCTTTCAACCCCCAGCATATGCTAGTGCTAGTTGTGTTTTTAAGACTAGCGCGAGGCAAATGCAAGGAGTCTCTTGGTATGATGTTTACCAGCAAGGGCTAGTTGTCATTTACGAATGTTGGAATGCATCCTTCTCTGGCTGCCGTTAAGCCTGTGAGGCTTTCTTTTTGATTGTTTTCATTTTGACTTCATTCCCATATATAGCTGTTTTATGAAAGGCAGGAGTCAAACATGCCAATCAGCATCATCTTTATGCCAACGAGTTACTAGAGCAAATCCTGACGAACTTGATTAAAACCTTGATTTTTCACTGATTGGTTGCTTTGTTCTCTGTCATTAGCTTCATTAGTGGCTCTTGTTAGCAGTGTTTTTTTCTGGCATGACTTGAACTTGCCAAGGCAGCATTTACAGGTAGCAACCCTAAGCATTTGCTAGTGCTAGTGTAATAGGTTACAAGCACAAAACAAATACCAAGGGTTCCAATACTGTCGAGATTTAGTTGCAGTTCACTCAGCACTCATTACTTTCTAGCTGTATTTTCTCTCATCATCCCCCAGCATTTGCTAGTGCTAGTTTGTCATTGTTTACAAGCACGTGGCTAATGATGAGGGGTGACAGAAGAACTGAATCCCTTCATAGCAGACGTACATAACACATACGGTTAAAAAAGAGCATCTGCATGCCCCCAGCATGTGCTAGTGCTACTTTGCGTATCATGAAGCACAAAACAAATGCGGGAAGCAGGCAGTGGTCAATCCAATGAAATATCTGTAAGGTTGAATATGTCCTTTCAACCCCCAGCATATGCTAGTGCTAGTTGTATTTTTAAGACTAACGCGAGGCAAATGCAAGGAGTCTCTTGGTATGATGTTTAGCAGCAAGGGCTAGTTGTCATTTACGAATGTTGGAATGCATCCTTCTCTGGCTGCCGTTAAGCCTGTGAGGCTTTCTTTTGGATTCTTTTCATTTTGACTTCATTCCCATTAATATCTGTTTTATGACAGGCAGGAGTCAAACATGCCAATCAGCATCATCTTTATGCCAACGAGTTACTAGAGCAAATCCTGACGAACTTGATTAAAACCTTGATTTTTCACTGATTGGTTGCTTTCTTCTCTGTCATTAGCTTCATTAGTGGCTCTTGTTAGCAGTGTTTTTTTCTGGCATGACTTGAACTTGCCAAGGCAGCATTTACAGGTAGCAACCCTAAGCATTTGCTAGTGCTAGTGTAATATGTTACAAGCACAAAACAAATACCAAGGGTTCCAATACTGTCGAGATTTAATGGCAGTTCACTCAGCACTCATTACTTTCTAGCTGTATTTTCTCTCATCATCCCCCAGCATTTGCTAGTGCTAGTTTGTCATTGTTTACAAGCACGTGGCTAATGATGAGGGGTGACAGAAGAACTGAATCCCTTCATAGCAGACGTACATAACACATACGGTTGTAAGAGCATCTGCATGCCCCCAGCATGTGCTAGTGCTACTTTGCGTATCATGAAGCACAAAACAAATGCGGGAAGCAGGCAGTGGTCAATCCAATGAAATATCTGTCAAGTTGAATATGTCCTTTCAACCCCCAGCATATGCTAGTGCTAGTTGTGTTTTTAAGACTAGCGCGAGGCAAATGCAAGGAGTCTCTTGGTATGATGTTTAGCAGCAAGGGCTAGTTGTCATTTACGAATGTTGGAATGCATCCTTCTCTGGCTGCCGTTAAGCCTGTGAGGCTTTCTTTTGGATTCTTTTCATTTTGATTTCTTTTCCATATATAGCTGTTTTATGACAGGCAGGAGTCAAACATGCCAATCAGCATCATCTTTATGCCAACGAGTTACTAGAGCAAATCCTGACGAACTTGATAAAACCTTGATTTTTCACTGATTGGTTGCTTTGTTCTCTGTCATTAGCTTCATTAGTGGCTCTTGTTAGCAGTGTTTTTATCTGGCATGACTTGAACTTGCCAAGGCAGCATTTACAGGTGGCAACCCTAAGCATTTGCTAGTGCTAGTGTAATAGGTTACAAGCACAAAACAAATACCAAGGATTCCAATACTGTCGAGATTTAATGGCAGTTCACTCAGCACTCATTACCTTCTAGCTGTATTTTCTCTCATCATTCCCCAGCATTTGCTAGTGCTAGTTTGCCATCGTATAGCACGTGGCTAATGATGAGGGGTGACAGAAGAACTGAATCCCTTCATAGCAGACGTACATAACACATACGGTTGTAAGAGCATCTGTATGCCCCCAGCATGTGCTAGTGCTACTTTGCGTATCATGAAGCACAAAACAAATGCGGGAAGCAGGCAGTGGTCATTCCAATGAAATATCTGTCAGGTTGAATTTGTCCTTTCAACCCCCAGCATATGCTAGTGCTAGTTGTGTTTTTAAGACTAGCGCGAGGCAAATGCAAGGAGTCTCTTGGTATGATGTTTACCAGCAAGGGCTAGTTGTCATTTACGAATGTTGGAATGCATCCTTCTCTGGCTGCCGTTAAGCCTGTAAGGCTTTCTTTTGGATTCTTTTCATTTTGACTTCATTCCCATATATAGCTGTTTTATGACAGGCAGGAGTCAAACATGCCAATCAGCATCATCTTTATGCCAACGAGTTACTAGAGCAAATCCTGACGAACTTGATTAAAACCTTGATTTTTCACTGATTGGTTGCTTTGTTCTCTGTCATTAGCTTCATTGGTGGCTCTTGTTAGCAGTGTTTTTTTCTGGCATGACTTGAACTTGCCAAGGCAGCATTTACAGGTAGCAACCCTAAGCATTTGCTGGTGCTAGTGTAATAGGTTACAAGCACAAAACAAATACCAAGGGTTCCTATACTGTCGAGATTTAATGGCAGTTCACTCAGCACTCATTACCTTCTAGCTGTATTTTCTCTCATCATTCCCCAGCATTTGCTAGTGCTAGTTTGCCATCGTATAGCACGTGGCTAATGATGAGGGGTGACAGAAGAACTGAATCCCTTCATAGCAGACGTACATAACACATACGGTTGTAAGAGCATCTGTATGCCCCCAGCATGTGCTAGTGCTACTTTGCGTATCATGAAGCACAAAACAAATGCGGGAAGCAGGCAGTGGTCATTCCAATGAAATATCTGTCAGGTTGAATTTGTCCTTTCAACCCCCAGCATATGCTAGTGCTAGTTGTGTTTTTAAGACTAGCGCGAGGCAAATGCAAGGAGTCTCTTGGTATGATGTTTAGCAGCAAGGGCTAGTTGTCATTTACGAATGTTGGAATGCATCCTTCTCTGGCTGCCGTTAAGCCTGTGAGGCTTTCTTTTTGATTGTTTTCATTTTGACTTCATTCCCATATAGAGCTGTTTTATGACAGGCAGGAGTCAAACATGCCAATCAGCATCATCTTTATGCCAACGAGTTACTAGAGCAAATCCTGACGAACTTGATTAAAACCTTGATTTTTCACTGATTGGTTGCTTTGTTCTCTGTCATTAGCTTCATTGGTGGCTCTTGTTAGCAGTGTTTTTTTCTGGCATGACTTGAACTTGCCAAGGCAGCATTTACAGGTAGCAACCCTAAGCATTTGCTGGTGCTAGTGTAATAGGTTACAAGCACAAAACAAATACCAAGGGTTCCTATACTGTCGAGATTTAATGGCAGTTCACTCAGCACTCATTACCTTCTAGCTGTATTTTCTCTCATCATCCCCCAGCATTTGCTAGTGCTAGTTTGTCATTGTTTACAAGCACGTGGCTAATGATGAGGGGTGACAGAAGAACTGAATCCCTTCATAGCAGACGTACATAACACATACGGTTAAAAAAGAGCATCTGCATGCCCCCAGCATGTGCTAGTGCTACTTTGCGTATCATGAAGCACAAAACAAATGCGGGAAGCAGGCAGTGGTCAATCCAATGAAATATCTGTAAGGTTGAATATGTCCTTTTAACCCCCCGCATATGCTAGTGCTAGTTTTGTTTTTAAGACTAACGCGAGGCAAATGCAAGGAGTCTCTTGGTATGATGTTTAGCAGCAAGGGCTAGTTGTCATTTACGAATGTTGGAATGCATCCTTCTCTGGCTGCCGTTAAGCCTGTGAGGCTTTCTTTTGGATTCTTCTCATTTTCACTTCATTCCCATATATAGCTGTTTTATGACAGGCAGGAGTCAAACATGCCAATCAGCATAATCTTTATGCCAACGAGTTACTAGAGCAAATCCTGACGAACTTGATTAAAACCTTGATTTTTCACTGATTGGTTGCTTTGTTCTCTGTCATTAGCTTCATTGGTGGCTCTTGTTAGCAGTGTTTTTTTCTGGCATGACTTGAACTTGCCAAGGCAGCATTTACAGGTAGCAACCCTAAGCATTTGCTAGTGCTAGTGTAATAGGTTACAAGCACAAAACAAATACCAAGGGTTCCAATACTGTCGAGATTTAATGGCAGTTCACTCAGCACTCATTACCTTCTAGCTGTATTTTCTCTCATCATCCCCCAGCATTTGCTAGTGCTAGTTTGTCATTGTTTACAAGCACGTGGCTAATGATGAGGGGTGACAGAAGAACTGAATCCCTTCATAGCAGACGTACATAACACATACGGTTAAAAAAGAGCATCTGCATGCCCCCAGCATGTGCTAGTGCTACTTTGCGTATCATGAAGCACAAAACAAATGCGGGAAGCAGGCAGTGGTCAATCCAATGAAATATCTGTAAGGTTGAATATGTCCTTTCAACCCCCAGAATATGCTAGTACTAGTTGTGTTTTTAAGACTAACGCGAGGCAAATGCAAGGAGTCTCTTGGTATGATGTTTAGCAGCAAGGGCTAGTTGTCATTTACGAATGTTGGAATGCATCCTTCTCTGGCTGCCGTTAAGCCTGTGAGGCTTTCTTTTGGATTGTTTTCATTTTGACTTCTTTTCCATATATAGCTGTTTTATGACAGGCAGGAGTCAAACATGCCAATCAGCATCATCTTTATGCCAACGAGTTACTAGAGCAAATCCTGACGAACTTGATTAAAACCTTGATTTTTCACTGATTGGTTGCTTTGTTCTCTGTCATTAGCTTCATTGGTGGCTCTTGTTAGCAGTGTTTTTATCTGGCATGACTTGAACTTGCCAAGGCAGCATTTACAGGTAGCAACCCTAAGCATTTGCTAGTGCTAGTGTAATAGGTTACAAGCACAAAACAAATACCAAGGATTCCAATACTGTCGAGATTTAGTGGCAGTTCACTCAGCACTCATTACCTTCTAGCTGTATTTTCTCTCATCATCCCCCAGCATTTGCTAGTGCTAGTTTGCCATCGTATAGCACGTGGCTAATGATGAGGGGTGACAGAAGAACTGCATAATCTTTATGCCAACGAGTTACTAGAGCAAATCCTGACGAACTTGATTAAAACCTTGATTTTTCACTGATTGGTTGCTTTGTTCTCTGTCATTAGCTTCATTGGTGGCTCTTGTTAGCAGTGTTTTTTTCTGGCATGACTTGAACTTGCCAAGGCAGCATTTACAGGTAGCAACCCTAAGCATTTGCTAGTGCTAGTGTAATAGGTTACAAGCACAAAACAAATACCAAGGGTTCCAATACTGTCGAGATTTAATGGCAGTTCACTCAGCACTCATTACCTTCTAGCTGTATTTTCTCTCATCATCCCCCAGCATTTGCTAGTGCTAGTTTGTCATTGTTTACAAGCACGTGGCTAATGATGAGGGGTGACAGAAGAACTGAATCCCTTCATAGCAGACGTACATAACACATACGGTTAAAAAAGAGCATCTGCATGCCCCCAGCATGTGCTAGTGCTACTTTGCGTATCATGAAGCACAAAACAAATGCGGGAAGCAGGCAGTGGTCAATCCAATGAAATATCTGTCAGGTTGAATATGTCCTTTCAACCCCCAGAATATGCTAGTACTAGTTGTGTTTTTAAGACTAACGCGAGGCAAATGCAAGGAGTCTCTTGGTATGATGTTTAGCAGCAAGGGCTAGTTGTCATTTACGAATGTTGGAATGCATCCTTCTCTGGCTGCCGTTAAGCCTGTGAGGCTTTCTTTTGGATTGTTTTCATTTTGACTTCTTTTCCATATATAGCTGTTTTATGACAGGCAGGAGTCAAACATGCCAATCAGCATCATCTTTATGCCAACGAGTTACTAGAGCAAATCCTGACGAACTTGATTAAAACCTTGATTTTTCACTGATTGGTTGCTTTGTTCTCTGTCATTAGCTTCATTGGTGGCTCTTGTTAGCAGTGTTTTTATCTGGCATGACTTGAACTTGCCAAGGCAGCATTTACAGGTAGCAACCCTAAGCATTTGCTAGTGCTAGTGTAATAGGTTACAAGCACAAAACAAATACCAAGGATTCCAATACTGTCGAGATTTAGTGGCAGTTCACTCAGCACTCATTACCTTCTAGCTGTATTTTCTCTCATCATCCCCCAGCATTTGCTAGTGCTAGTTTGCCATCGTATAGCACGTGGCTAATGATGAGGGGTGACAGAAGAACTGCATAATCTTTATGCCAACGAGTTACTAGAGCAAATCCTGACGAACTTGATTAAAACCTTGATTTTTCACTGATTGGTTGCTTTGTTCTCTGTCATTAGCTTCATTGGTGGCTCTTGTTAGCAGTGTTTTTTTCTGGCATGACTTGAACTTGCCAAGGCAGCATTTACAGGTAGCAACCCTAAGCATTTGCTAGTGCTAGTGTAATAGGTTACAAGCACAAAACAAATACCAAGGGTTCCAATACTGTCGAGATTTAATGGCAGTTCACTCAGCACTCATTACCTTCTAGCTGTATTTTCTCTCATCATCCCCCAGCATTTGCTAGTGCTAGTTTGTCATTGTTTACAAGCACGTGGCTAATGATGAGGGGTGACAGAAGAACTGAATCCCTTCATAGCAGACGTACATAACACATACGGTTGTGAGAGCATCTGTATGCCCCCAGCATGTGCTAGTGCTACTTTGCGTATCATGAAGCACAAAACAAATGCGGGAAGCAGGCAGTGGTCAATCCAATGAAATATCTGTAAGGTTGAATATGTCCTTTTAACCCCCCGCATATGCTAGTGCTAGTTGTGTTTTTAAGACTAACGCGAGGCAAATGCAAGGAGTCTCTTGGTATGATGTTTAGCAGCAAGGGCTAGTTGTCATTTACGAATGTTGGAATGCATCCTTCTCTGGCTGCCGTTAAGCCTGTGAGGCTTTCTTTTGGATTCTTCTCATTTTGACTTCATTCCCATATATAGCTGTTTTATGACAGGCAGGAGTCAAACATGCCAATCAGCATAATCTTTATGCCAACGAGTTACTAGAGCAAATCCTGACGAACTTGATTAAAACCTTGATTTTTCACTGATTGGTTGCTTTGTTCTCTGTCATTAGCTTCATTGGTGGCTCTTGTTAGCAGTGTTTTTTTCTGGCATGACTTGAACTTGCCAAGGCAGCATTTACAGGTAGCAACCCTAAGCATTTGCTAGTGCTAGTGTAATAGGTTACAAGCACAAAACAAATACCAAGGGTTCCAATACTGTCGAGATTTAATGGCAGTTCACTCAGCACTCATTACCTTCTAGCTGTATTTTCTCTCATCATCCCCCAGCATTTGCTAGTGCTAGTTTGTCATTGTTTACAAGCACGTGGCTAATGATGAGGGGTGACAGAAGAACTGAATCCCTTCATAGCAGACGTACATAACACATACGGTTAAAAAAGAGCATCTGCATGCCCCCAGCATGTGCTAGTGCTACTTTGCGTATCATGAAGCACAAAACAAATGCGGGAAGCAGGCAGTGGTCAATCCAATGAAATATCTGTAAGGTTGAATATGTCCTTTCAACCCCCAGAATATGCTAGTACTAGTTGTGTTTTTAAGACTAACGCGAGGCAAATGCAAGGAGTCTCTTGGTATGATGTTTAGCAGCAAGGGCTAGTTGTCATTTACGAATGTTGGAATGCATCCTTCTCTGGCTGCCGTTAAGCCTGTGAGGCTTTCTTTTGGATTGTTTTCATTTTGACTTCTTTTCCATATATAGCTGTTTTATGACAGGCAGGAGTCAAACATGCCAATCAGCATCATCTTTATGCCAACGAGTTACTAGAGCAAATCCTGACGAACTTGATTAAAACCTTGATTTTTCACTGATTGGTTGCTTTGTTCTCTGTCATTAGCTTCATTGGTGGCTCTTGTTAGCAGTGTTTTTATCTGGCATGACTTGAACTTGCCAAGGCAGCATTTACAGGTAGCAACCCTAAGCATTTGCTAGTGCTAGTGTAATAGGTTACAAGCACAAAACAAATACCAAGGATTCCAATACTGTCGAGATTTAGTGGCAGTTCACTCAGCACTCATTACCTTCTAGCTGTATTTTCTCTCATCATCCCCCAGCATTTGCTAGTGCTAGTTTGCCATCGTATAGCACGTGGCTAATGATGAGGGGTGACAGAAGAACTGCATAATCTTTATGCCAACGAGTTACTAGAGCAAATCCTGACGAACTTGATTAAAACCTTGATTTTTCACTGATTGGTTGCTTTGTTCTCTGTCATTAGCTTCATTGGTGGCTCTTGTTAGCAGTGTTTTTTTCTGGCATGACTTGAACTTGCCAAGGCAGCATTTACAGGTAGCAACCCTAAGCATTTGCTAGTGCTAGTGTAATAGGTTACAAGCACAAAACAAATACCAAGGGTTCCAATACTGTCGAGATTTAATGGCAGTTCACTCAGCACTCATTACCTTCTAGCTGTATTTTCTCTCATCATCCCCCAGCATTTGCTAGTGCTAGTTTGTCATTGTTTACAAGCACGTGGCTAATGATGAGGGGTGACAGAAGAACTGAATCCCTTCATAGCAGACGTACATAACACATACGGTTAAAAAAGAGCATCTGCATGCCCCCAGCATGTGCTAGTGCTACTTTGCGTATCATGAAGCACAAAACAAATGCGGGAAGCAGGCAGTGGTCAATCCAATGAAATATCTGTAAGGTTGAATATGTCCTTTCAACCCCCAGAATATGCTAGTACTAGTTGTGTTTTTAAGACTAACGCGAGGCAAATGCAAGGAGTCTCTTGGTATGATGTTTAGCAGCAAGGGCTAGTTGTCATTTACGAATGTTGGAATGCATCCTTCTCTGGCTGCCGTTAAGCCTGTGAGGCTTTCTTTTGGATTGTTTTCATTTTGACTTCTTTTCCATATATAGCTGTTTTATGACAGGCAGGAGTCAAACATGCCAATCAGCATCATCTTTATGCCAACGAGTTACAAGAGCAAATCCTGACGAACTTGATTAAAACCTTGATTTTTCACTGATTGGTTGCTTTGTTCTCTGTCATTAGCTTCATTGGTGGCTCTTGTTAGCAGTGTTTTTATCTGGCATGACTTGAACTTGCCAAGGCAGCATTTACAGGTAGCAACCCTAAGCATTTGCTAGTGCTAGTGTAATAGGTTACAAGCACAAAACAAATACCAAGGATTCCAATACTGTCGAGATTTAGTGGCAGTTCACTCAGCACTCATTACCTTCTAGCTGTATTTTCTCTCATCATCCCCCAGCATTTGCTAGTGCTAGTTTGCCATCGTATAGCACGTGGCTAATGATGAGGGGTGACAGAAGAACTGCATAATCTTTATGCCAACGAGTTACTAGAGCAAATCCTGACGAACTTGATTAAAACCTTGATTTTTCACTGATTGGTTGCTTTGTTCTCTGTCATTAGCTTCATTGGTGGCTCTTGTTAGCAGTGTTTTTTTCTGGCATGACTTGAACTTGCCAAGGCAGCATTTACAGGTAGCAACCCTAAGCATTTGCTAGTGCTAGTGTAATAGGTTACAAGCACAAAACAAATACCAAGGGTTCCAATACTGTCGAGATTTAATGGCAGTTCACTCAGCACTCATTACCTTCTAGCTGTATTTTCTCTCATCATCCCCCAGCATTTGCTAGTGCTAGTTTGTCATTGTTTACAAGCACGTGGCTAATGATGAGGGGTGACAGAAGAACTGAATCCCTTCATAGCAGACGTACATAACACATACGGTTGTGAGAGCATCTGTATGCCCCCAGCATGTGCTAGTGCTACTTTGCGTATCATGAAGCACAAAACAAATGCGGGAAGCAGGCAGTGGTCAATCCAATGAAATATCTGTCAGGTTGAATTTGTCCTTTCAACCCCCAGCATATGCTAGTGCTAGTTGTGTTCTTAAGACTAGCGCGAGGCAAATGCAAGGAGTCTCTTGGTATGATGTTTAGCAGCAAGGGCTAGTTGTCATTTACGAATGTTGGAATGCATCCTTCTCTGGCTGCCGTTAAGCCTGTGAGGCTTTCTTTTGGATTGTTTTCATTTTGACTTCATTTCAATATATAGCTGTTTTTTTGACAGGCAGGAGTCAAACATGCCAATCAGCATAATCTTTATGCCAACGAGTTACTAGAGCAAATCCTGACGAACTTGATTAAAACCTTGATTTTTCACTGATTGGTTGCTTTGTTCTCTGTCATTAGCTTCATTGGTGGCTCTTGTTAGCAGTGTTTTTTTCTGGCATGACTTGAACTTGCCAAGGCAGCATTTACAGGTAGCAACCCTAAGCATTTGCTAGTGCTAGTGTAATAGGTTACAAGCACAAAACAAATACCAAGGGTTCCAATACTGTCGAGATTTAATGGCAGTTCACTCAGCACTCATTACCTTCTAGCTGTATTTTCTCTCATCATCCCCCAGCATTTGCTAGTGCTAGTTTGTCATTGTTTACAAGCACGTGGCTAATGATGAGGGGTGACAGAAGAACTGAATCCCTTCATAGCAGACGTACATAACACATACGGTTAAAAAAGAGCATCTGCATGCCCCCAGCATGTGCTAGTGCTACTTTGCGTATCATGAAGCACAAAACAAATGCGGGAAGCAGGCAGTGGTCAATCCAATGAAATATCTGTAAGGTTGAATTTATCCTTTCAACCCCCAGCATATGCTAGTGCTAGTTGTGTTTTTAAGACTAACGCGAGGCAAATGCAAGGAGTCTCTTGGTATGATGTTTAGCAGCAAGGGCTAGTTGTCATTTACGAATGTTGGAATGCATCCTTCTCTGGCTGCCGTTAAGCCTGTGAGGCTTTCTTTTGGATTGTTTTCATTTTGACTTCTTTTCCATATATAGCTGTTTTATGACAGGCAGGAGTCAAACATGCCAATCAGCATCATCTTTATGCCAACGAGTTACTAGAGCAAATCCTGACGAACTTGATTAAAACCTTGATTTTTCACTGATTGGTTGCTTTGTTCTCTGTCAATAGCTTCATTAGTGGCTCTTGTTAGCAGTGTTTTTATCTGGCATGACTTGAACTTGCCAAGGCAGCATTTACAGGTAGCAACCCTAAGCATTTGCTAGTGCTAGTGTAATATGTTACAAGCACAAAACAAATACCAAGGGTTCCAATACTGTCGAGATTTAATGGCAGTTCACTCAGCACTCATTACCTTCTAGCTGTATTTTCTCTCATCATCCCCCAGCATTTGCTAGTGCTAGTTTGCCATCGTAAAGCACGTGGCTAATGATGAGGGGTGACAGAAGAACTGAATCCCTTCATAGCAGACGTACATAACACATACGGTTGTAAGAGCATCTGTATGCCCCCAGCATGTGCTAGTGCTACTTTGCGTATCATGAAGCACAAAACAAATGCGGGAAGCAGGCAGTGGTCAATCCAATGAAATATCTGTAAGGTTGAATATGTCCTTTCAACCCCCCGCATATGCTAGTGCTAGTTGTGTTTTTAAGACTAACGCGAGGCAAATGCAAGGAGTCTCTTGGTATGATGTTTAGCAGCAAGGGCTAGTTGTCATTTACGAATGTTGGAATGCATCCTTCTCTGGCTGCCGTTAAGCCTGTGAGGCTTTCTTTTTGATTCTTTTCATTTTGACTTCATTCCCATATATAGCTGTTTTATGACAGGCAGGAGTCAAACATGCCAATCAGCATCATCTTTATGCCAACGAGTTACTAGAGCAAATCCTGACGAATTTGATTAAAACCTTGATTTTTCACTGATTGGTTGCTTTGTTCTCTGTAATTAGCTTCATTGGTGGCTCTTGTTAGCAGTGTTTTTTTCTGGCATGACTTGAACTTGCCAAGGCAGCATTTACAGGTAGCAACCCTAAGCATTTGCTAGTGCTAGTGTAATAGGTTACAAGCACAAAACAAATACCAAGGGTTCCAATACTGTCGAGATTTAATGGCAGTTCACTCAGCACTCATTACCTTCTAGCTGTATTTTCTCTCATCATCCCCCAGCATTTGCTAGTGCTAGTTTGTCATTGTTTACAAGCACGTGGCTAATGATGAGGGGTGACAGAAGAACTGAATCCCTTCATAGCAGACGTACATAACACATACGGTTAAAAAGAGCATCTGCATGCCCCCAGCATGTGCTAGTGCTACTTTGCGTATCATGAAGCACAAAACAAATGCGGGAAGCAGGCAGTGGTCAATCCAATGAAATATCTGTAATGTTGAATATGTCCTTTCAACCCCCAGAATATGCTAGTGCTAGTTGTGTTTTTAAGACTAACGCGAGGCAAATGCAAGGAGTCTCTTGGTATGATGTTTAGCAGCAAGGGCTAGTTGTCATTTACGAATGTTGGAATGCATCCTTCTCTGGCTGCCGTTAAGCCTGTGAGGCTTTCTTTTGGATTCTTTTCATTTTGACTTCATTTCCATATATAGCTGTTTTATGACAGGCAGGAGTCAAACATGCCAATCAGCATCATCTTTATGCCAACGAGTTACTAGAGCAAATCCTGACGAACTTGATTAAAACCTTGATTTTTCACTGATTGGTTGCTTTGTTCTCTGTCATTAGCTTCATTAGTGGCTCTTGTTAGCAGTGTTTTTTTCTGGCATGACTTGAACTTGCCAAGGCAGCATTTACAGGTAGCAACCCTAAGCATTTGCTAGTGCTAGTGTAATAGGTTACAAGCACAAAACAAATACCAAGGATTCCAATACTGTCGAGATTTAGTGGCAGTTCACTCAGCACTCATTACCTTCTAGCTGTATTTTCTCTCATCATCCCCCAGCATTTGCTAGTGCTAGTTTGCCATCGTATAGCACGTGGCTAATGATGAGGGGTGACAGAAGAACTGCATAATCTTTATGCCAACGAGTTACTAGAGCAAATCCTGACGAACTTGATTAAAACCTTGATTTTTCACTGATTGGTTGCTTTGTTCTCTGTAATTAGCTTCATTGGTGGCTCTTGTTAGCAGTGTTTTTTTCTGGCATGACTTGAACTTGCCAAGGCAGCATTTACAGGTAGCAACCCTAAGCATTTGCTAGTGCTAGTGTAATAGGTTACAAGCACAAAACAAATACCAAGGGTTCCAATACTGTCGAGATTTAATGGCAGTTCACTCAGCACTCATTACCTTCTAGCTGTATTTTCTCTCATCATCCCCCAGCATTTGCTAGTGCTAGTTTGTCATTGTTTACAAGCACGTGGCTAATGATGAGGGGTGACAGAAGAACTGAATCCCTTCATAGCAGACGTACATAACACATACGGTTAAAAAGAGCATCTGCATGCCCCCAGCATGTGCTAGTGCTACTTTGCGTATCATGAAGCACAAAACAAATGCGGGAAGCAGGCAGTGGTCAATCCAATGAAATATCTGTAATGTTGAATATGTCCTTTCAACCCCCAGAATATGCTAGTGCTAGTTGTGTTTTTAAGACTAACGCGAGGCAAATGCAAGGAGTCTCTTGGTATGATGTTTAGCAGCAAGGGCTAGTTGTCATTTACGAATGTTGGAATGCATCCTTCTCTGGCTGCCGTTAAGCCTGTGAGGCTTTCTTTTGGATTCTTTTCATTTTGACTTCATTTCCATATATAGCTGTTTTATGACAGGCAGGAGTCAAACATGCCAATCAGCATCATCTTTATGCCAACGAGTTACTAGAGCAAATCCTGACGAACTTGATTAAAACCTTGATTTTTCACTGATTGGTTGCTTTGTTCTCTGTCATTAGCTTCATTAGTGGCTCTTGTTAGCAGTGTTTTTTTCTGGCATGACTTGAACTTGCCAAGGCAGCATTTACAGGTAGCAACCCTAAGCATTTGCTAGTGCTAGTGTAATAGGTTACAAGCACAAAACAAATACCAAGGATTCCAATACTGTCGAGATTTAGTGGCAGTTCACTCAGCACTCATTACCTTCTAGCTGTATTTTCTCTCATCATCCCCCAGCATTTGCTAGTGCTAGTTTGCCATCGTATAGCACGTGGCTAATGATGAGGGGTGACAGAAGAACTGCATAATCTTTATGCCAACGAGTTACTAGAGCAAATCCTGACGAACTTGATTAAAACCTTGATTTTTCACTGATTGGTTGCTTTGTTCTCTGTAATTAGCTTCATTGGTGGCTCTTGTTAGCAGTGTTTTTTTCTGGCATGACTTGAACTTGCCAAGGCAGCATTTACAGGTAGCAACCCTAAGCATTTGCTAGTGCTAGTGTAATAGGTTACAAGCACAAAACAAATACCAAGGGTTCCAATACTGTCGAGATTTAATGGCAGTTCACTCAGCACTCATTACCTTCTAGCTGTATTTTCTCTCATCATCCCCCAGCATTTGCTAGTGCTAGTTTGTCATTGTTTACAAGCACGTGGCTAATGATGAGGGGTGACAGAAGAACTGAATCCCTTCATAGCAGACGTACATAACACATACGGTTAAAAAAGAGCATCTGCATGCCCCCAGCATGTGCTAGTGCTACTTTGCGTATCATGAAGCACAAAACAAATGCGGGAAGCAGGCAGTGGTCAATCCAATGAAATATCTGTAAGGTTGAATTTATCCTTTCAACCCCCAGCATATGCTAGTGCTAGTTGTGTTTTTAAGACTAACGCGAGGCAAATGCAAGGAGTCTCTTGGTATGATGTTTAGCAGCAAGGGCTAGTTGTCATTTACGAATGTTGGAATGCATCCTTCTCTGGCTGCCGTTAAGCCTGTGAGGCTTTCTTTTGGATTCTTTTCATTTTGACTTCATTTCCATATATAGCTGTTTTATGACAGGCAGGAGTCAAACATGCCAATCAGCATCATCTTTATGCCAACGAGTTACTAGAGCAAATCCTGACGAACTTGATTAAAACCTTGATTTTTCACTGATTGGTTGCTTTCTTCTCTGTCATTAGCTTCATTAGTGGCTCTTGTTAGCAGTGTTTTTTTTCTGGCATGACTTGAACTTGCCAAGGCAGCATTTACAGGTAGCAACCCTAAGCATTTGCTAGTGCTAGTGTAATATGTTACAAGCACAAAACAAATACCAAGGGTTCCAATACTGTCGAGATTTAATGGCAGTTCACTCAGCACTCATTACCTTCTAGCTGTATTTTCTCTCATCATCCCCCAGCATTTGCTAGTGCTAGTTTGTCATTGTTTACAAGCACGTGGCTAATGATGAGGGGTGACAGAAGAACTGAATCCCTTCATAGCAGACGTACATAACACATACGGTTGTAAGAGCATCTGCATGCCCCCAGCATGTGCTAGTGCTACTTTGCGTATCATGAAGCACAAAACAAATGCGGGAAGCAGGCAGTGTTCAATCCAATGAAATATCTGTCAAGTTGAATATGTCCTTTCAACCCCCAGCATATGCTAGTGCTAGTTGTGTTTTTAAGACTAGCGCGAGGCAAATGCAAGGAGTCTCTTGGTATGATGTTTAGCAGCAAGGGCTAGTTGTCATTTACGAATGTTGGAATGCATCCTTCTCTGGCTGCCGTTAAGCCTGTGAGGCTTTCTTTTGGATTGTTTTCATTTTGACTTCTTTTCCATATATAGCTGTTTTATGACAGGCAGGAGTCAAACATGCCAATCAGCATCATCTTTATGCCAACGAGTTACTAGAGCAAATCCTGACGAACTTGATTAAAACCTTGATTTTTCACTGATTGGTTGCTTTGTTCTCTGTCATTAGCTTCATTAGTGGCTCTTGTTAGCAGTGTTTTTATCTGGCATGACTTGAACTTGCCAAGGCAGCATTTACAGGTAGCAACCCTAAGCATTTGCTAGTGCTAGTGTAATAGGTTACAAGCACAAAACAAATACCAAGGATTCCAATACTGTCGAGATTTAATGGCAGTTCACTCAGCACTCATTACCTTCTAGCTGTATTTTCTCTCATCATCCCCCAGCATTTGCTAGTGCTAGTTTGCCATCGTATAGCACGTGGCTAATGATGAGGGGTGACAGAAGAACTGAATCCCTTCATAGCAGACGTACATAACACATACGGTTGTAAGAGCATCTGTATGCCCCCAGCATGTGCTAGTGCTACTTTGCGTATCATGAAGCACAAAACAAATGCGGGAAGCAGGCAGTGGTCAATCCAATGAAATATCTGTCAAGTTGAATTTGTCCTTTCAACCCCCAGCATATGCTAGTGCTAGTTGTGTTTTTAAGACTAGCGCGAGGCAAATGCAAGGAGTCTCTTGGTATGATGTTTAGCAGCAAGGGCTAGTTGTTATTTACGAATGTTGGAATGCATCCTTCTCTGGCTGCCGTTAAGCCTGTGAGGCTTTCTTTTGGATTGTTTTCATTTTGACTTCATTTCCATATATAGCTGTTTTATGACAGACAGGAGTCAAACATGCCAATCAGCATCATCTTTATGCCAACGAGTTACTAGAGCAAATCCTGACGAACTTGATTAAAACCTTGATTTTTCACTGATTGGTTGCTTTGTTCTCTGTCATTAGCTTCATTAGTGGCTCTTGTTAGCAGTGTTTTTTTTCTGGCATGACTTGAACTTGCCAAAGCAGCATTTACAGGTAGCAACCCTAAGCATTTGCTAGTGCTAGTGTTATAGGTTACAAGCACAAAACAAATACCAAGGGTTCCAATACTGTCGAGATTTAATGGCAGTTCACTCAGCACTCATTACCTTCTAGCTGTATTTTCTCTCATCATCCCCCAGCATTTGCTAGTGCTAGTTTGTCATTGTTTACAAGCACGTGGCTAATGATGAGGGGTGACAAAAGAACTGAATCCCTTCATAGCAGACGTACATAACACATACGGTTGTAAGAGCATCTGCATGCCCCCAGCATGTGCTAGTGCTACTTTATGTATCATGAAGCACAAAACAAATGCGGGAAGCAGGCAGTGGTCAATCCAATGAAATATCTGTCAGGTTGAATTTGTCCTTTCAACCCCCAGCATATGCTAGTGCAAGTTGTGTTTTTAAGACTAGCGCGAGGCAAATGCAAGGAGTCTCTTGGTATGATGTTTAGCAGCAAGGGCTAGTTGTCATTTATGAATGTTGGAATGCATCCTTCTCTGGCTGCCGTTAAGCCTGTGAGGCTTTCTTTTGGATTCTTTTCATTTTGACTTCATTCCCATATATTGCTGTTTTATGACAGGCAGGAGTCAAACATGCCAATCAGCATCATCTTTATGCCAACGAGTTACTAGAGCATATCCTGACGAACTTGATTAAAACCTTTATTTTTCACTGATTGGTTGCTTTGTTCTCTGTCATTAGCTTCATTGGTGGCTCTTGTTAGCAGTGTTTTTTTCTGGCATGACTTGAACTTGCCAAGGCAGCATTTTCAGGTAGCAACTCTAAGCATTTGCTAGTGCTAGTGTAATAGGTTACAAGCACAAAACAAATACCAAGGGTTCCAATACTGTCGAGATTTAATGGCAGTTCACTCAGCACTCATTACCTTCTAGCTGTATTTTCTCTCATCATCCCCCAGCATTTGCTAGTGCTAGTTTGTCATTGTTTACAAGCACGTGGCTAATGATGAGGGGTGACTGAAGAACTGAATCCCTTCATAGCAGACGTACATAACACATACGGTTGAAAGAGCATCTGCATGCCCCCAGCATGTGCTAGTGCTACTTTATGTATCATGAAGCACAAAACAAATGCGGGAAGCAGGCAGTGGTCAATCCAATGAAATATCTGTCAAGTTGAATTTGTCCTTTCAACCCCCAGCATATGCTAGTGCTAGTTGTGTTTTTAAGACTAGCGCGAGGCAAATGCAAGGAGTCTCTTGGTATGATGTTTAGCAGCAAGGGCTAGTTGTCATTTATGAATGTTGGAATTCATCCTTCTCTGGCTGCCGTTAAGCCTGTGAGGCTTTCTTTTGGATTCTTTTCATTTTGACTTCATTTCCATATATAGCTGTTTTATGACAGGCAGGAGTCAAACATGCCAATCAGCATCATCTTTATGCCAACGAGTTACTAGAGCAAATCCTGACGAACTTAATTAAAACCTTTATTTTTCACTGATTGGTTGCTTTGTTCTCTGTCATTAGCTTCATTGGTGGCTCTTGTTAGCAGTGTTTTTTTCTGGCATGACTTGAACTTGCCAAGGCAGCATTTTCAGGCAGCAACTCTAAGCATTTGCTAGTGCTAGTGTAATAGGTTACAAGCACAAAACAAATACCAAGGGTTCCAATACTGTCGAGATTTAATGGCAGTTCACTCAGCACTCATTACCTTCTAGCTGTATTTTCTCTCATCATCCCCCAGCATTTGCTAGTGCTAGTTTGTCATTGTTTACAAGCACGTGGCTAATGATGAGGGGTGACTGAAGAACTGAATCCCTTCATAGCAGACGTACATAACACATACGGTTGAAAGAGCATCTGCATGCCCCCAGCATGTGCTAGTGCTACTTTATGTATCATGAAGCACAAAACAAATGCGGGAAGCAGGCAGTGGTCAATCCAATGAAGTATCTGTCAGGTTGAATTTGTCCTTTCATCTCCCAGCATATGCTAGTGCTAGTTGTGTTTTTAAGACTAGCGCGAGGCAAATGCAAGGAGTCTCTTGGTATGATGTTTAGCAGCAAGGGCTAGTTATCATTTATGAATGTTGGAATTCATCCTTCTCTGGCTGCCGTTAAGCCTGTGAGGCTTTCTTTTTTATTCTTTTCATTTTGACTTCATTTCCATATATAGCTGTTTTATGACAGACAGGAGTCAAACATGCCAATCAGCATCATCTTTATGCCAACGAGTTACTAGAGCAAATCCTGACGAACTTGATTAAAACCTTGATTTTTCACTGATTGGTTGCTTTGTTCTCTGTCATTAGCTTCATTGGTGGCTCTTGTTAGCAGTGTTTTTTTCTGGCATGACTTGAACTTGCCAAGGCAGAATTTTCAGGTAGCAACTCTAAGCATTTGCTAGTGCTAGTGTTATAGGTTACAAGCACAAAACAAATACCAAGGGTTCCAATACTGTCGAGATTTAATGGCAGTTCACTCAGCACTCATTACCTTCTAGCTGTATTTTCTCTCATCATCACCCAGCATTTGCTAGTGCTAGTTTGTCATTGTTTACAAGCACGTGGCTAATGATGAGGGGTGACAGAAGAACTGAATCCCTTGATAGCAGACGTACATAACACATACGGTTGAAAGAGCATCTGCATGCCCCCAGCATGTGCTAGTGCTACTTTGCGTATCATGAAGCACAAAACAAATGCGGGAAGCAGGCAGTGGTCAATCCAATGAAATATCTGTCAGGTTGAATTTGTCCTTTCAACCCCCAGCATATGCTAGTGCTAGTTGTGTTTTTAAGACTAGCGCGAGGCAAATGCAAGGAGTCTCTTGGTATGATGTTTAGCAGCAAGGGCTAGTTGTCATTTACGAATGTTGGAATTCATCCTTCTCTGGCTGCCGTTAAGCCTGTGGGGCTTTCTTTTGGATTCTTTTCATTTTGACTTCATTTCCATATATATCTGTTTTATGACAGGCAGGAGTCAAACATGCCAATCAGCATCATCTTTATGCCAACGAGTTACTAGAGCAAATCCTGACGAACTTGATTAAAACCTTGATTTTTCACTGATTGGATGCTTTGTTCTCTGTCATTAGCTTCATTAGTGGCTCTTGTTAGCAGTGTTTTTTTCTGGCATGACTTGAACTTGCCAAGGCAGCATTTACAGGTAGCAACCCTAAGCATTTGCTAGTGCTAGTGTTATAGGTTACAAGCACAAAACAAATACCAAGGGTTCCAATACTGTCGAGATTTAATGGCAGTTCACTCAGCACTCATTACCTTCTAGCTGTATTTTCTCTCATCATCACCCAGCATTTGCTAGTGCTAGTTTGTCATTGTTTACAAGCACGTGGCTAATGATGAGGGGTGACTGAAGAACTGAATCCCTTCATAGCAGACGTACATAACACATACGCTTGTAAGAGCATCTGCATGCCCCCAGCATGTGCTAGTGCTACTTTATGTATCATGAAGCACAAAACAAATGCGAGAAGCAGGCAGTGGTCAATCCAATGAAATATCTGTCAGGTTGAATTTGTCCTTTCAACCCCCAGCATATGCTAGTGCTAGTTGTGTTTTTAAGACTAGCGCGAGGCAAATGCAAGGAGTCTCTTGGTATGATGTTTAGCAGCAAGGGCTAGTTGTCATTTATGAATGTTGGAATTCATCCTTCTCTGGCTGCCGTTAAGCCTGTGAGGCTTTCTTTTGGATTGTTTTCATTTTGACTTCATTCCCATATATAGCTGTTTTATGACAGGCAGGAGTCAAACATGCCAATCAGCATCATCTTTATGCCAACGAGTTACTAGAGCAAATCCTGACGAACTTGATTAAAACCTTGATTTTTCACTGATTGGTTGCTTTGTTCTCTGTCATTAGCTTCATTGGTGGCTCTTGTTAGCAGTGTCTTTGTCTGGCATGACTTGAACTTGCCAAAGCAGCATTTACAGGTAGCAACTCTAAGCATTTGCTAGTGCTAGTGTTATAGGTTACAAGCACAAAACAAATACCAAGGGTTCCAATACTGTCGAGATTTAATGGCAGTTCACTCAGCACTCATTACCTTCTAGCTGTATTTTCTCTCATCATCCCCCAGCATTTGCTAGTGCTAGTTTGTCATTGTTTACAAGCACGTGGCTAATGATGAGGGGTGACAAAAGAACTGAATCCCTTCATAGCAGACGTACATAACACATACGGTTGAAAGAGCATCTGCATGCCCCCAGCATGTGCTAGTGCTACTTTGCGTATCATGAAGCACAAAACAAATGCAGGAAGCAGGCAGTGGTCAATCCAATGAAATATCTGTCAGGTTGAATTTGTCCTTTCAACCCCCAGCATATGCTAGTGCTAGTTGTGTTTTTAAGACTAGCGCGAGGCAAATGCAAGGAGTCTCTTGGTATGATGTTTAGCAGCAAGGGCTAGTTGTCATTTATGAATGTTGGAATTCATCCTTATCTGGCTGCCGTTAAGCCTGTGAGGCTTTCTTTTGGATTCTTTTCATTTTGACTTCATTTCCATATATAGCTGTTTTATGACAGGCAGGAGTCAAACATGCCAATCAGCATCATCTTTATGCCAACGAGTTACTAGAGCAAATCGTGACGAACTTGATTAAAACCTTGATTTTTCACTGATTGGTTGCTTTGTTCTCTGTCATTAGCTTCATTGGTGGCTCTTGTTAGCAGTGTTTTTTTCTGGCATGACTTGAACTTGCCAAGGCAGCATTTTCAGGTAGCAACTCTAAGCATTTGCTAGTGCTAGTGTAATAGGTTACAAGCACAAAACAAATACCAAGGGTTCCAATACTGTCGAGATTTAATGGCAGTTCACTCAGCACTCATTACCTTCTAGCTGTATTTTCTCTCATCATCCCCCAGCATTTGCTGGTGCTAGTTTGTCATTGTTTACAAGCACGTGGCTAATGATGAGGGGTGACTGAAGAACTGAATCCCTTCATAGCAGACGTACATAACACATACGGTTGAAAGAGCATCTGCATGCCCCCAGCATGTGCTAGTGCTACTTTATGTATCATGAAGCACAAAACACATGCGGGAAGCAGGCAGTGGTCAATCCAATGAAGTATCTGTCAGGTTGAATTTGTCCTTTCATCCCCCAGCATATGCTAGTGCTAGTTGTGTTTTTAAGACTAGCGCGAGGCAAATGCAAGGAGTCTCTTGGTATGATGTTTAGCAGCAAGGGCTAGTTATCATTTATGAATGTTGGAATTCATCCTTCTCTGGCTGCCGTTAAGCCTGTGAGGCTTTCTTTTGGATTGTTTTCATTTTGACTTCATTCCCATATATAGCTGTTTTATGACAGGCAGGAGTCAAACATGCCAATCAGCATCATCTTTATGCCAACGAGTTACTAGAGCAAATCCTGACGAACTTGATTAAAACCTTGATTTTTCACTGATTGGTTGCTTTGTTCTCTGTCATTAGCTTCATTGGTGGCTCTTGTTAGCAGTGTCTTTGTCTGGCATGACTTGAACTTGCCAAAGCAGCATTTACAGGTAGCAACTCTAAGCATTTGCTAGTGCTAGTGTAATAGGTTACAAGCACAAAACAAATACCAAGGGTTCCAATACTGTCGAGATTTAATGGCAGTTCACTCAGCACTCATTACCTTCTAGCTGTATTTTCTCTCATCATCACCCAGCATTTGCTAGTGCTAGTTTGTCATTGTTTACAAGCACGTGGCTAATGATGAGGGGTGACTGAAGAACTGAATCCCTTCATAGCAGACGTACATAACACATACGGTTGAAAGAGCATCTGCATGCCCCCAGCATGTGCTAGTGCTACTTTATGTATCATGAAGCACAAAACAAATGCGGGAAGCAGGCAGTGGTCAATCCAATGAAGTATCTGTCAGGTTGAATTTGTCCTTTCATCCCCGAGCATATGCTAGTGCTAGTTGTGTTTTTAAGACTAGCGCGAGGCAAATGCAAGGAGTCTCTTGGTATGATGTTTAGCAGCAAGGGCTAGTTATCATTTATGAATGCTGGAATTCATCCTTCTCTGGCTGCCGTTAAGCCAGTGAGGCTTTCTTTTGGATTGTTTTCATTTTGACTTCATTCCCATATATAGCTGTTTTATGACAGACAGGAGTCAAACATGCCAATCAGCATCATCTTTATGCCAACGAGTTACTAGAGCAAATCCTGACGAACTTGATTAAAACCTTGATTTTTCACTGATTGGTTGCTTTGTTCTCTGTCATTAGCTTCATTGGTGGCTCTTGTTAGCAGTGTCTTTGTCTGGCATGACTTGAACTTGCCAAAGCAGCATTTACAGGTAGCAACTCTAAGCATTTGCTAGTGCTAGTGTAATAGGTTACAAGCACAAAACAAATACCAAGGGTTCCAATACTGTCTAGATTTAATGGCAGTTCACTCAGCACTCATTACCTTCTAGCTGTATTTTCTCTCATCATCACCCAGCATTTGCTAGTGCTAGTTTGTCATTGTTTACAAGCACGTGGCTAATGATGAGGGGTGACAGAAGAACTGAATCCCTTCATAGCAGACGTACATAACACATACGGTTGAAAGAGCATCTGCATGCCCCCAGCATGTGCTAGTGCTACTTTGCGTATCATGAAGCACAAAACAAATGCGGGAAGCAGGCAGTGGTCAATCCAATGAAATATCTGTCAGGTTGAATTTGTCCTTTCAACCCCCAGCATATGCTAGTGCTAGTTGTGTTTTTAAGACTAGCGCGAGGCAAATGCAAGGAGTCTCTTGGTATGATGTTTAGCAGCAAGGGCTAGTTGTCATTTACGAATGTTGGAATTCATCCTTCTCTGGCTGCCGTTAAGCCTGTGAGGCTTTCTTTTTTATTCTTTTCATTTTGACTTCATTTCCATATATAGCTGTTTTATGACAGGCAGGAGTCAAACATGCCAATCAGCATCATCTTTATGCCAACGAGTTACTAGAGCAAATCCTGACGAACTTGATTAAAACCTTGATTTTTCACTGATTGGTTGCTTTGTTCTCTGTCATTAGCTTCATTGGTGGCTCTTGTTAACAGTGTCTTTGTCTGGCATGACTTGAACTTGCCAAAGCAGCATTTACAGGTAGCAACTCTAAGCATTTGCTAGTGCTAGTGTAATAGGTTACAAGCACAAAACAAATACCAAGGGTTCCAATACTGTCGAGATTTAATGGCAGTTCACTCAGCACTCATTACCTTCTAGCTGTATTTTCTCTCATCATCACCCAGCATTTGCTAGTGCTAGTTTGTCATTGTTTACAAGCACGTGGCTAATGATGAGGGGTGACTGAAGAACTGAATCCCTTCATAGCAGACGTACATAACACATACGGTTGAAAGAGCATCTGCATGCCCCCAGCATGTGCTAGTGCTACTTTATGTATCATGAAGCACAAAACAAATGCGGGAAGCAGGCAGTGGTCAATCCAATGAAGTATCTGTCAGGTTGAATTTGTCCTTTCATCCCCCAGCATATGCTAGTGCTAGTTGTGTTTTTAAGACTAGCGCGAGGCAAATGCAAGGAGTCTCTTGGTATGATGTTTAGCAGCAAGGGCTAGTTATCATTTATGAATGTTGGAATTCATCCTTCTCTGGCTGCCGTTAAGCCAGTGAGGCTTTCTTTTGGATTGTTTTCATTTTGACTTCATTCCCATATATAGCTGTTTTATGACAGGCAGGAGTCAAACATGCCAATCAGCATCATCTTTATGCCAACGAGTTACTAGAGCAAATCCTGACGAACTTGATTAAAACCTTGATTTTT
Source organism: Phorcus lineatus (assembly GCA_921293015.1). NCBI lineage: Eukaryota > Metazoa > Mollusca > Gastropoda > Trochida > Trochidae > Phorcus > Phorcus lineatus. The sequence continues at coordinate 23,321,835 of OV121089.1, forward strand.
CACTGATTGGTTGCTTTGTTCTCTGTCATTAGCTTCATTGGTGGCTCTTGTTAGCAGTGTCTTTGTCTGGCATGACTTCAACTTGCCAAAGCAGCATTTACAGGTAGCAACTCTAAGCATTTGCTAGTGCTAGTGTAATAGGTTACAAGCACAAAACAAATACCAAGGGTTCCAATACTGTCTAGATTTAATGGCAGTTCACTCAGCACTCATTACCTTCTAGCTGTATTTTCTCTCATCATCCCCCAGCATTTGCTAGTGCTAGTTTGTCATTGTTTACAAGCACGTGGCTAATGATGAGGGGTGACAGAAGAACTGAATCCCTTCATAGCAGACGTACATAACACATACGGTTGAAAGAGCATCTGCATGCCCCCAGCATGTGCTAGTGCTACTTTGCGTATCATGAAGCACAAAACAAATGCGGGAAGCAGGCAGTGGTCAATCCAATGAAATATCTGTCAGGTTGAATTTGTCCTTTCAACCCCCAGCATATGCTAGTGCTAGTTGTGTTTTTAAGACTAGCGCGAGGCAAATGCAAGGAGTCTCTTGGTATGATGTTTAGCAGCAAGGGCTAGTTGTCATTTACGAATGTTGGAATTCATCCTTCTCTGGCTGCCGTTAAGCCTGTGAGGCTTTCTTTTTTATTCTTTTCATTTTGACTTCATTTCCATATATAGCTGTTTTATGACAGACAGGAGTCAAACATGCCAATCAGCATCATCTTTATGCCAACGAGTTACTAGAGCAAATCCTGACGAACTTGATTAAAACCTTGATTTTTCACTGATTGGTTGCTTTGTTCTCTGTCATTAGCTTCATTGGTGGCTCTTGTTAGCAGTGTTTTTTTCTGGCATGACTTGAACTTGCCAAGGCAGCATTTTCAGGTAGCAACTCTAAGCATTTGCTAGTGCTAGTGTTATAGGTTACAAGCACAAAACAAATACCAAGGGTTCCAATACTGTCGAGATTTAATGGCAGTTCACTCAGCACTCATTACCTTCTAGCTGTATTTTCTCTCATCATCACCCAGCATTTGCTAGTGCTAGTTTGTCATTGTTTACAAGCACGTGGCTAATGATGAGGGGTGACAGAAGAACTGAATCCCTTGATAGCAGACGTACATAACACATACGGTTGAAAGAGCATCTGCATGCCCCCAGCATGTGCTAGTGCTACTTTGCGTATCATGAAGCACAAAACAAATGCGGGAAGCAGGCAGTGGTCAATCCAATGAAATATCTGTCAGGTTGAATTTGTCCTTTCAACCCCCAGCATATGCTAGTGCTAGTTGTGTTTTTAAGACTAGCGCGAGGCAAATGCAAGGAGTCTCTTGGTATGATGTTTAGCAGCAAGGGCTAGTTGTCATTTACGAATGTTGGAATTCATCCTTATCTGGCTGCCGTTAAGCCTGTGGGGCTTTCTTTTGGATTCTTTTCATTTTGACTTCATTTCCATATATATCTGTTTTATGACAGTCAGGAGTCAAACATGCCAATCAGCATCATCTTTATGCCAACGAGTTACTAGAGCAAATCCTGACGAACTTGATTAAAACCTTGATTTTTCACTGATTGGTTGCTTTGTTCTCTGTCATTAGCTTCATTAGTGGCTCTTGTTAGCAGTGTTTTTTCTGGCATGACTTGAACTTGCCAAGGCAGCATTTACAGGTAGCAACCCTAAGCATTTGCTAGTGCTAGTGTTATAGGTTACAAGCACAAAACAAATACCAAGGGTTCCAATACTGTCGAGATTTAATGGCAGTTCACTCAGTACTCATTACCTTCTAGCTGTATTTTCTCTCATCATCACCCAGCATTTGCTAGTGCTAGTTTGTCATTGTTTACAAGCACGTGGCTAATGATGAGGGGTGACTGAAGAACTGAATCCCTTCATAGCAGACGTACATAACACATACGGTTGTAAGAGCATCTGCATGCCCCCAGCATGTGCTAGTGCTACTTTGCGTATCATGAAGCACAAAACAAATGCGGGAAACAGGCAGTGGTCAATCCAATGAAATATCTGTCAGGTTGAATTTGTCCTTTCAACCCCCAGCATATGCTAGTGCTAGTTGTGTTTTTAAGACTAGCGCGAGGCAAATGCAAGGAGTCTCTTGGTATGATGTTTAGCAGCAAGGGCTAGTTGTCATTTATGAATGTTGGAATGCATCCTTCTCTGGCTGCCGTTAAGCCTGTGAGGCTTTCTTTTGGATTCTTTTCATTTTGACTTCATTCCCATATATTGCTGTTTTATGACAGGCAGGAGTCAAACATGCCAATCAGCATCATCTTTATGCCAACGAGTTACTAGAGCAAATCCTGACGAACTTGATTAAAACCTTTATTTTTCACTGATTGGTTGCTTTGTTCTCTGTCATTAGCTTCATTGGTGGCTCTTGTTAGCAGTGTTTTTTTCTGGCATGACTTGAACTTGCCAAGGCAGCATTTTCAGGTAGCAACTCTAAGCATTTGCTAGTGCTAGTGTAATAGGTTACAAGCACAAAACAAATACCAAGGGTTCCAATACTGTCGAGATTTAATGGCAGTTCACTCAGCACTCATTACCTTCTAGCTGTATTTTCTCTCATCATCCCCCAGCATTTGCTAGTGCTAGTTTGTCATTGTTTACAAGCACGTGGCTAATGATGAGGGGTGACTGAAGAACTGAATCCCTTCATAGCAGACGTACATAACACATACGGTTGAAAGAGCATCTGCATGCCCCCAGCATGTGCTAGTGCTACTTTATGTATCATGAAGCACAAAACAAATGCGGGAAGCAGGCAGTGGTCAATCCAATGAAATATCTGTAAGGTTGAATTTGTCCTTTCAACCCCCAGCATATGCTAGTGCTAGTTGTGTTTTTAAGACTAGCGCGAGGCAAATGCAAGGAGTCTCTTGGTATGATGTTTAGCAGCAAGGGCTAGTTATCATTTATGAATGTTGGAATTCATCCTTCTCTGGCTGCCGTTAAGCCAGTGAGGCTTTCTTTTGGATTGTTTTCATTTTGACTTCATTCCCATATATAGCTGTTTTATGACAGGCAGGAGTCAAACATGCCAATCAGCATCATCTTTATGCCAACGAGTTACTAGAGCAAATCCTGACGAACTTGATTAAAACCTTGATTTTTCACTGATTGGTTGCTTTGTTCTCTGTCATTAGCTTCATTGGTGGCTCTTGTTAGCAGTGTCTTTGTCTGGCATGACTTGAACTTGCCAAAGCAGCATTTACAGGTAGCAACTCTAAGCATTTGCTAGTGCTAGTGTAATAGGTTACAAGCACAAAACAAATACCAAGGGTTCCAATACTGTCTAGATTTAATGGCAGTTCACTCAGCACTCATTACCTTCTAGCTGTATTTTCTCTCATCATCACCCAGCATTTGCTAGTGCTAGTTTGTCATTGTTTACAAGCACGTGGCTAATGATGAGGGGTGACAGAAGAACTGAATCCCTTCATAGCAGACGTACATAACACATACGGTTGAAAGAGCATCTGCATGCCCCCAGCATGTGCTAGTGCTACTTTGCGTATCATGAAGCACAAAACAAATGCGGGAAGCAGGCAGTGGTCAATCCAATGAAATATCTGTCAGGTTGAATTTGTCCTTTCAACCCCCAGCATATGCTAGTGCTAGTTGTGTTTTTAAGACTAGCGCGAGGCAAATGCAAGGAGTCTCTTGGTATGATGTTTAGCAGCAAGGGCTAGTTGTCATTTACGAATGTTGGAATTCATCCTTCTCTGGCTGCCGTTAAGCCTGTGAGGCTTTCTTTTTTATTCTTTTCATTTTGACTTCATTTCCATATATAGCTGTTTTATGACAGACAGGAGTCAAACATGCCAATCAGCATCATCTTTATGCCAACGAGTTACTAGAGCAAATCCTGACGAACTTGATTAAAACCTTGATTTTTCACTGATTGGTTGCTTTGTTCTCTGTCATTAGCTTCATTGGTGGCTCTTGTTAGCAGTGTCTTTGTCTGGCATGACTTGAACTTGCCAAGGCAGCATTTTCAGGTAGCAACTCTAAGCATTTGCTAGTGCTAGTGTTATAGGTTACAAGCACAAAACAAATACCAAGGGTTCCAATACTGTCGAGATTTAATGGCAGTTCACTCAGCACTCATTACCTTCTAGCTGTATTTTCTCTCATCATCACCCAGCATTTGCTAGTGCTAGTTTGTCATTGTTTACAAGCACGTGGCTAATGATGAGGGGTGACAGAAGAACTGAATCCCTTGATAGCAGACGTACATAACACATACGGTTGAAAGAGCATCTGCATGCCCCCAGCATGTGCTAGTGCTACTTTGCGTATCATGAAGCACAAAACAAATGCGGGAAGCAGGCAGTGGTCAATCCAATGAAATATCTGTCAGGTTGAATTTGTCCTTTCAACCCCCAGCATATGCTAGTGCTAGTTGTGTTTTTAAGACTAGCGCGAGGCAAATGCAAGGAGTCTCTTGGTATGATGTTTAGCAGCAAGGGCTAGTTGTCATTTATGAATGTTGGAATTCATCCTTATCTGGCTGCCGTTAAGCCTGTGGGGCTTTCTTATGGATTCTTTTCATTTTGACTTCATTTCCATATATATCTGTTTTATGACAGGCAGGAGTCAAACATGCCAATCAGCATCATCTTTATGCCAACGAGTTACTAGAGCAAATCCTGACGAACTTGATTAAAACCTTGATTTTTCACTGATTGGTTGCTTTGTTCTCTGTCATTAGCTTCATTAGTGGCTCTTGTTAGCAGTGTTTTTTTCTGGCATGACTTGAACTTGCCAAGGCAGCATTTACAGGTAGCAACCCTAAGCATTTGCTAGTGCTAGTGTTATAGGTTACAAGCACAAAACAAATACCAAGGGTTCCAATACTGTCGAGATTTAATGGCAGTTCACTCAGCACTCATTACCTTCTAGCTGTATTTTCTCTCATCATCACCCAGCATTTGCTAGTGCTAGTTTGTCATTGTTTACAAGCACGTGGCTAATGATGAGGGGTGACTGAAGAACTGAATCCCTTCATAGCAGACGTACATAACACATACGGTTGTAAGAGCATCTGCATGCCCCCAGCATGTGCTAGTGCTACTTTGCGTATCATGAAGCACAAAACAAATGCGGGAAACAGGCAGTGGTCAATCCAATGAAATATCTGTCAGGTTGAATTTGTCCTTTCAACCCCCAGCATATGCTAGTGCTAGTTGTGTTTTTAAGACTAGCGCGAGGCAAATGCAAGGAGTCTCTTGGTATGATGTTTAGCAGCAAGGGCTAGTTGTCATTTATGAATGTTGGAATGCATCCTTCTCTGGCTGCCGTTAAGCCTGTGAGGCTTTCTTTTGGATTCTTTTCATTTTGACTTCATTCCCATATATTGCTGTTTTATGACAGGCAGGAGTCAAACATGCCAATCAGCATCATCTTTATGCCAACGAGTTACTAGAGCAAATCCTGACGAACTTGATTAAAACCTTTATTTTTCACTGATTGGTTGCTTTGTTCTCTGTCATTAGCTTCATTGGTGGCTCTTGTTAGCAGTGTTTTTTTCTGGCATGACTTGAACTTCCCAAGGCAGCATTTACAGGTAGCAACCCTAAGCATTTGCTAGTGCTAGTGTAATAGGTTACAAGCACAAAACAAATACCAAGGGTTCCAATACTGTCGAGATTTAATGGCAGTTCACTCAGCACTCATTACCTTCTAGCTGTATTTTCTCTCATCATCCCCCAGCATTTGCTAGTGCTAGTTTGTCATTGTTTACAAGCACGTGGCTAATGATGAGGGGTGACTGAAGAACTGAATCCCTTCATAGCAGACGTACATAACACATACGGTTGAAAGAGCATCTGCATGCCCCCAGCATGTGCTAGTGCTACTTTATGTATCATGAAGCACAAAACAAATGCGGGAAGCAGGCAGTGGTCAATCCAATGAAATATCTGTCAGGTTGAATTTGTCCTTTCAACCCCCAGCATATGCTAGTGCTAGTTGTGTTTTTAAGACTAGCGCGAGGCAAATGCAAGGAGTCTCTTGGTATGATGTTTAGCAGCAAGGGCTAGTTGTCATTTATGAATGTTGGAATTCATCCTTCTCTGGCTGCCGTTAAGCCTGTGAGGCTTTCTTTTTGATTCTTTTCATTTTGACTTCATTCCCATATATTGCTGTTTTATGACAGACAGGAGTCAAACATGCCAATCAGCATCATCTTTATGCCAACGAGTTACTAGAGCAAATCCTGACGAACTTGATTAAAACCTTGATTTTTCACTGATTGGTTGCTTTAATCTCTGTCATTAGCTTCATTGGTGGCTCTTGTTAGCAGTGTTTTTTCTGGCATGACTTGAACTTGCCAAGGCAGCATTTTCAGGTAGCAACCCTAAGCATTTGCTAGTGCTAGTGTAATAGGTTACAAGCACAAAACAAATACCAAGGGTTCCAATACTGTCGAGATTTAATGGCAGTTCACTCAGCACTCATTACCTTCTAGCTGTATTTTCTCTCATCATCCCCCAGCATTTGCTAGTGCTAGTTTGTCATTGTTTACAAGCACGTGGCTAATGATGAGGGGTGACAGAAGAACTGAATCCCTTCATAGCAGACGTACATAACACATACGGTTGAAAGAGCATCTGCATGCCCCCAGCATGTGCTAGTGCTACTTTGCGTATCATGAAGCACAAAACAAATGCGGGAAGCAGGCAGTGGTCAATCCAATGAAATATCTGTCAGGTTGAATTTGTCCTTTCAACCCCCAGCATATGCTAGTGCTAGTTGTGTTTTTAAGACTAGCGCGAGGCAAATGCAAGGAGTCTCTTGGTATGATGTTTAGCAGCAAGGGCTAGTTGTCATTTACGAATGTTGGAATGCATCCTTCTCTGGCTGCCGTTAGGCCTGTGAGGCTTTCTTTTGGATTCTTTTCATCTTGACTTCATTTCCATATATAGCTGTTTTATGACAGACAGGAGTCAAACATGCCAATCAGCATCATCTTTATGCCAACGAGTTACTAGAGCAAATCCTGACGAACTTGATTAAAACCTTGATTTTTCACTGATTGGTTGCTTTGTTCTCTGTCATTAGCTTCATTGGTGGCTCTTGTTAGCAGTGTTTTTTTCTGGCATGACTTGAACTTGCCAAAGCAGCATTTACAGGTAGCAACCCTAAGCATTTGCTAGTGCTAGTGTTATAGGTTACAAGCACAAAACAAATACCAAGGGTTCCAATACTGTCGAGATTTAATGGCAGTTCACTCAGCACTCATTACCTTCTAGCTGTATTTTCTCTCATCATCCCCCAGCATTTGCTAGTGCTAGTTTGTCATTGTTTACAAGCACGTGGCTAATGATGAGGGGTGACTGAAGAACTGAATCCCTTCATAGCAGACGTACATAACAGATACGGTTGTAAGAGCATCTGCATGCCCCCAGCATGTGCTAGTGCTACTTTATGTATCATGAAGCACAAAACAAATGCGGGAAGCAGGCAGTGGTCAATCCAATGAAATATCTGTCAGGTTGAATTTGTCCTTTCAACCCCCAGCATATGCTAGTGCTAGTTGTGTTTTTAAGACTAGCGCGAGGCAAATGCAAGGAGTCTCTTGGTATGATGTTTAGCAGCAAGGGCTAGTTGTCATTTATGAATGTTGGAATTCATCCTTCTCTGGCTGCCGTTAAGCCTGTGAGGCTTTCTTTTGGATTCTTTTCATTTTGACTTCATTCCCATATATAGCTGTTTTATGACAGGCAGGAGTCAAACATGCCAATCAGCATCATCTTTATGCCAACGAGTTACTAGAGCAAATCCTGACGAACTTGATTAAAACCTTGATTTTTCACTGATTGGTTGCTTTGTTCTCTGTCATTAGCTTCATTGGTGGCTCTTGTTAGCAGTGTCTTTGTCTGGCATGACTTGAACTTGCCAAAGCAGCATTTACAGGTAGCAACTCTAAGCATTTGCTAGTGCTAGTGTAATAGGTTACAAGCACAAAACAAATACCAAGGGTTCCAATACTGTCGAGATTTAATGGCAGTTCACTCAGCACTCATTACCTTCTAGCTGTATTTTCTCTCATCATCCCCCAGCATTTGCTAGTGCTAGTTTGTCATTGTTTACAAGCACGTGGCTAATGATGAGGGGTGACAAAAGAACTGAATCCCTTCATAGCAGACGTACATAACACATACGGTTGAAAGAGCATCTGCATGCCCCCAGCATGTGCTAGTGCTACTTTGCGTATCATGAAGCACAAAACAAATGCAGGAAGCAGGCAGTGGTCAATCCAATGAAATATCTGTCAGGTTGAATTTGTCCTTTCAACCCCCAGCATATGCTAGTGCTAGTTGTGTTTTAAGACTAGCGCGAGGCAAATGCAAGGAGTCTCTTGGTATGATGTTTAGCAGCAAGGGCTAGTTGTCATTTATGAATGTTGGAATTCATCCTTATCTGGCTGCCGTTAAGCCTGTGAGGCTTTCTTTTGGATTCTTTTCATTTTGACTTCATTTCCATATATAGCTGTTTTATGACAGGCAGGAGTCAAACATGCCAATCAGCATCATCTTTATGCCAACGAGTTACTAGAGCAAATCCTGACGAACTTGATTAAAACCTTGATTTTTCACTGATTGGTTGCTTTGTTCTCTGTCATTAGCTTCATTGGTGGCTCTTGTTAGCAGTGTTTTTTTCTGGCATGACTTGAACTTGCCAATACAGCATTTACAGGTAGCAACTCTAAGCATTTGCTAGTGCTAGTGTAATAGGTTACAAGCACAAAACAAATACCAAGGGTTCCAATACTGTCGAGATTTAATGGCAGTTCACTCAGCACTCATTACCTTCTAGCTGTATTTTCTCTCATCATCACCCAGCATTTGCTAGTGCTAGTTTGTCATTGTTTACAAGCACGTGGCTAATGATGAGGGGTGACTGAAGAACTGAATCCCTTCATAGCAGACGTACATAACACATACGGTTGAAAGAGCATCTGCATGCCCCCAGCATGTGCTAGTGCTACTTTATGTATCATGAAACACAAAACAAATGCGGGAAGCAGGCAGTGGTCAATCCAATGAAGTATCTGTCAGGTTGAATTTGTCCTTTCATCCCCCAGCATATGCTAGTGCTAGTTGTGTTTTTAAGACTAGCGCGAGGCAAATGCAAGGAGTCTCTTGGTATGATGTTTAGCAGCAAGGGCTAGTTATCATTTATGAATGTTGGAATTCATCCTTCTCTGGCTGCCGTTAAGCCAGTGAGGCTTTCTTTTGGATTGTTTTCATTTTGACTTCATTCCCATATATAGCTGTTTTATGACAGGCAGGAGTCAAACATGCCAATCAGCATCATCTTTATGCCAACGAGTTACTAGAGCAAATCCTGACGAACTTGATTAAAACCTTGATTTTTCACTGATTGGTTGCTTTGTTCTCTGCCATTAGCTTCATTGGTGGCTCTTGTTAGCAGTGTCTTTGTCTGGCATGACTTGAACTTGCCAAAGCAGCATTTACAGGTAGCAACTCTAAGCATTTGCTAGTGCTAGTGTAATAGGTTACAAGCACAAAACAAATACCAAGGGTTCCAATACTGTCTAGATTTAATGGCAGTTCACTCAGCACTCATTACCTTCTAGCTGTATTTTCTCTCATCATCACCCAGCATTTGCTAGTGCTAGTTTGTCATTGTTTACAAGCACGTGGCTAATGATGAGGGGTGACAGAAGAACTGAATCCCTTCATAGCAGACGTACATAACACATACGGTTGAAAGAGCATCTGCATGCCCCCAGCATGTGCTAGTGCTACTTTGCGTATCATGAAGCACAAAACAAATGCGGGAAGCAGGCAGTGGTCAATCCAATGAAATATCTGTCAGGTTGAATTTGTCCTTTCAACCCCCAGCATATGCTAGTGCTAGTTGTGTTTTTAAGACTAGCGCAAAGCAAATGCAAGGAGTCTCTTGGTATGATGTTTAGCAGCAAGGGCTAGTTGTCATTTACGAATGTTGGAATTCATCCTTCTCTGGCTGCCGTTAAGCCTGTGAGGCTTTCTTTTTTATTCTTTTCATTTTGACTTCATTTCCATATATAGCTGTTTTATGACAGACAGGAGTCATACATGCCAATCAGCATCATCTTTATGCCAACGAGTTACTAGAGCAAATCCTGACGAACTTGATTAAAACCTTGATTTTTCACTGATTGGTTGCTTTGTTCTCTGTCATTAGCTTCATTGGTGGCTCTTGTTAGCAGTGTTTTTTTCTGGCATGACTTGAACTTGCCAAGGCAGCATTTACAGGTAGCAACCCTAAGCATTTGCTAGTGCTAGTGTTATAGGTTACAAGCACAAAACAAATACCAAGGGTTCCAATACTGTCGAGATGTAATGGCAGTTCACTCAGCACTTATTACCTTCTAGCTGTATTTTCTCTCATCATCCCCCAGCATTTGCTAGTGCTAGTTTGTCATTGTTTACAAGCACGTGGCTAATGATGAGGGGTGACTGAAGAACTGAATCCCTTCATAGCAGACGTACATAACACATACGGTTGTAAGAGCATCTGCATGCCCCCAGCATGTGCTAGTGCTACTTTGCGTATCATGAAGCACAAAACAAATGCGGGAAACAGGCAGTGGTCAATCCAATGAAATATCTGTCAGGTTGAATTTGTCCTTTCAACCCCCAGCATATGCTAGTGCTAGTTGTGTTTTTAAGACTAGCGCGAGGCAAATGCAAGGAGTCTCTTGGTATGATGTTTAGCAGCAAGGGCTAGTTGTCATTTATGAATGTTGGAATGCATCCTTCTCTGGCTGCCGTTAAGCCTGTGAGGCTTTCTTTTGGATTCTTTTCATTTTGACTTTATTTCCATATATAGCTGTTTTATGACAGACAGGAGTCAAACATGCCAATCAGCATCATCTTTATGCCAACGAGTTACTAGAGCAAATCCTGACGAACTTGATTAAAACCTTGATTTTTCACTGATTGGTTGCTTTGTTCTCTGTCATTAGCTTCATTAGTGGCTCTTGTTAGCAGTGTTTTTTTCTGGCATGACTTGAACTTGCCAAAGCAGCATTTACAGGTAGCAACCCTAAGCATTTGCTAGTGCTAGTGTTATAGGTTACAAGCACAAAACAAATACCAAGGGTTCCAATACTGTCGAGATTTAATGGCAGTTCACATAGCACTCATTACCTTCTAGCTGTATTTTCTCTTATCATCCCCCAGCATTTGCTAGTGCTAGTTTGTCATTGTTTACAAGCACGTGGCTAATGATGAGGGGTGACTGAAGAACTGAATCCCTTCATAGCAGACGTACATAACACATACGGTTGAAAGAGCATCTGCATGCCCCCAGCATGTGCTAGTGCTACTTTGCGTATCATGAAGCACAAAACAAATGCGGGAAGCAGGCAGTGGTCAATCCAATGAAATATCTGTCAGGTTGAATTTGTCCTTTCAACCCCCAGCATATGCTAGTGCTAGTTGTGTTTTTAAGACTAGCGCGAGGCAAATGCAAGGAGTCTCTTGGTATGATGTTTAGCAGCAAGGGCTAGTTGTCATTTACGAATGTTGGAATGCATCCTTCTCTGGCTGCCGTTAAGCCTGTGAGGCTTTCTTTTGGATTGTTTTCATTTTGACTTCTTTTCCATATATAGCTGTTTTATGACAGACAGGAGTCAAACATGCCAATCAGCATCATCTTTATGCCAACGAGTTTCTAGAGCAAATCCTGACGAACTTGATTAAAACCTTGATTTTTCACTGATTGGTTGCTTTGTTCTCTGTCATTAGCTTCATTTGTGGCTCTTGTTAGCAGTGTTTTTTTCTGGCATGACTTGAACTTGCCAAGGCAGCATTTACAGGTAGCAACCCTAAGCATTTGCTAGTGCTAGTGTTATAGGTTACAAGCACAAAACAAATACCAAGGGTTCCAATACTGTCGAGATTTAATGGCAGTTCACTCAGCACTCATTACCTTCTAGCTGTATTTTCTCTCATCATCCCCCAGCATTTGCTAGTGCTAGTTTGTCATTGTTTACAAGCACGTGGCTAATGATGAGGGGTGACAGAAGAACTGAATCCCTTCATAGCAGACGTACATAACACATACGGTTGAAAGAGCATCTGCATGCCCCCAGCACGTGCTAGTGCTACTTTGCGTATCATGAAGCAAAAAACAAATGCGGGAAGCAGGCAGTGGTCAATCCAATGAAATATCTGTCAGGTTGAATTTGTCCTTTCAACCCCCAGCATATGCTAGTGCTAGTTGTGTTTTTAAGACTAGCGCGAGGCAAATGCAAGGAGTCTCTTGGTATGATGTTTAGCAGCAAGGGCTAGTTGTCATTTACGAATGTTGGAATTCATCCTTCTCTGGCTGCCGTTAAGCCTGTGAGGCTTTCTTTTGGATTGTTTTCATTTTGACTTCATTTCCATATATAGCTGTTTTATGACAGGCAGGAGTCAAACATGCCAATCAGCATAATCTTTATGCCAACGAGTTACTAGAGCAAATCCTGACGAACTTGATTAAAACCTTGATTTTTCACTGATTGGTTGCTTTGTTCTCTGTCATTAGCTTCATTAGTGGCTCTTGTTAGCAGTGTTTTTTTCTGGCATGACTTGAACTTGCCAAGGCAGCATTTACAGGTAGCAACCCTAAGCATTTGCTAGTGCTAGTGTAATAGGTTACAAGCACAAAACAAATACCAAGGGTTCCAATACTGTCGAGATTTAATGGCAGTTCACTCAGCACTCATTACCTTCTAGCTGTATTTTCTCTCATCATCCCCCAGCATTTGCTAGTGCTAGTTTGTCATTGTTTACAAGCACGTGGCTAATGATGAGGGGTGACAGAAGAACTGAATCCCTTCATAGCAGACGTACATAACACATACGGTTGAAAGAGCATCTGCATGCCCCCAGCATGTGCTAGTGCTACTTTATGTATCATGAAGCACAAAACAAATGCGAGAAGCAGGCAGTGGTCAATCCAATGAAATATCTGTCAGGTTGAATTTGTCCTTTCAACCCCCAGCATATGCTAGTGCTAGTTGTGTTTTTAAGACTAGCGCGAGGCAAATGCAAGGAGTCTCTTGGTATGATGTTTAGCAGCAAGGGCTAGTTGTCATTTATGAATGTTGGAATTCATCCTTATCTGGCTGCCGTTAAGCCTGTGAGGCTTTCTTTTTTATTCTTTTCATTTTGACTTCATTCCCATATATAGCTGTTTTATGACAGGCAGGAGTCAAACATGCCAATCAGAATCATCTTTATGCCAACGAGTTACTAGAGCAAATCCTGACGAACTTGATTAAAACCTTGATTTTTCACTGATTGGTTGCTTTGTTCTCTGTCATTAGCTTCATTGGTGGCTCTTGTTAGCAGTGTTTTTTTCTGGCATGACTTGAACTTGCCAAGGCAGCATTTTAAGGTAGCAACCCTAAGCATTTGCTAGTGCTGGTGTAATAGGTTAAAAGCAGAAAACAAATACCAAGGGTTCCAATACTGTCGAGATTTAATGGCAGTTCACTCAGCACTCATTACCTTCTAGCTGTATTTTCTCTCATCATCACCCAGCATTTGCTAGTGCTAGTTTGTCATTGTTTACAAGCACGTGGCTAATGATGAGGGGTGACAGAAGAACTGAATCCCTTCATAGCAGACGTACATAACACATACGGTTGAAAGAGCATCTGCATGCCCCCAGCATGTGCTAGTGCTACTTTATGTATCATGAAGCACAAAACAAATGCGAGAAGCAGGCAGTGGTCAATCCAATGAAATATCTGTCAGGTTGAATTTGTCCTTTCAACCCCCAGCATATGCTAGTGCTAGTTGTGTTTTTAAGACTAGCGCGAGGCAAATGCAAGGAGTCTCTTGGTATGATGTTTAGCAGCAAGGGCTAGTTGTCATTTATGAATGTTGGAATTCATCCTTCTCTGGCTGCCGTTAAGCCTGTGAGGCTTTCTTTTGGATTCTTTTCATTTTGACTTCATTCCCATATATAGCTGTTTTATGACAGGCAGGAGTCAAACATGCCAATCAGCATCATCTTTATGCCAACGAGTTACTAGAGCAAATCCTGACGAACTTGATTAAAACCTTGATTTTTCACTGATTGGTTGCTTTGTTCTCTGTCATTAGCTTCATTGGTGGCTCTTGTTAGCAGTGTCTTTGTCTGGCATGACTTGAACTTGCCAATACAGCATTTACAGGTAGCAACTCTAAGCATTTGCTAGTGCTAGTGTAATAGGTTACAAGCACAAAACAAATACCAAGGGTTCCAATACTGTCGAGATTTAATGGCAGTTCACTCAGCACTCATTACCTTCTAGCTGTATTTTCTCTCATCATCACCCAGCATTTGCTAGTGCTAGTTTGTCATTGTTTACAAGCACGTGGCTAATGATGAGGGGTGACTGAAGAACTGAATCCCTTCATAGCAGACGTACATAACACATACGGTTGAAAGAGCATCTGCATGCCCCCAGCATGTGCTAGTGCTACTTTATGTATCATGAAACACAAAACAAATGCGGGAAGCAGGCAGTGGTCAATCCAATGAAGTATCTGTCAGGTTGAATTTGTCCTTTCATCCCCCAGCATATGCTAGTGCTAGTTGTGTTTTTAAGACTAGCGCGAGGCAAATGCAAGGAGTCTCTTGGTATGATGTTTAGCAGCAAGGGCTAGTTATCATTTATGAATGTTGGAATTCATCCTTCTCTGGCTGCCGTTAAGCCAGTGAGGCTTTCTTTTGGATTGTTTTCATTTTGACTTCATTCCCATATATAGCTGTTTTATGACAGGCAGGAGTCAAACATGCCAATCAGCATCATCTTTATGCCAACGAGTTACTAGAGCAAATCCTGACGAACTTGATTAAAACCTTGATTTTTCACTGATTGGTTGCTTTGTTCTCTGCCATTAGCTTCATTGGTGGCTCTTGTTAGCAGTGTCTTTGTCTGGCATGACTTGAACTTGCCAAAGCAGCATTTACAGGTAGCAACTCTAAGCATTTGCTAGTGCTAGTGTAATAGGTTACAAGCACAAAACAAATACCAAGGGTTCCAATACTGTCTAGATTTAATGGCAGTTCACTCAGCACTCATTACCTTCTAGCTGTATTTTCTCTCATCATCACCCAGCATTTGCTAGTGCTAGTTTGTCATTGTTTACAAGCACGTGGCTAATGATGAGGGGTGACAGAAGAACTGAATCCCTTCATAGCAGACGTACATAACACATACGGTTGAAAGAGCATCTGCATGCCCCCAGCATGTGCTAGTGCTACTTTGCGTATCATGAAGCACAAAACAAATGCGGGAAGCAGGCAGTGGTCAATCCAATGAAATATCTGTCAGGTTGAATTTGTCCTTTCAACCCCCAGCATATGCTAGTGCTAGTTGTGTTTTTAAGACTAGCGCGAGGCAAATGCAAGGAGTCTCTTGGTATGATGTTTAGCAGCAAGGGCTAGTTGTCATTTACGAATGTTGGAATTCATCCTTCTCTGGCTGCCGTTAAGCCTGTGAGGCTTTCTTTTTTATTCTTTTCATTTTGACTTCATTTCCATATATAGCTGTTTTATGACAGACAGGAGTCATACATGCCAATCAGCATCATCTTTATGCCAACGAGTTACTAGAGCAAATCCTGACGAACTTGATTAAAACCTTGATTTTTCACTGATTGGTTGCTTTGTTCTCTGTCATTAGCTTCATTGGTGGCTCTTGTTAGCAGTGTTTTTTTCTGGCATGACTTGAACTTGCCAAGGCAGCATTTACAGGTAGCAACCCTAAGCATTTGCTAGTGCTAGTGTTATAGGTTACAAGCACAAAACAAATACCAAGGGTTCCAATACTGTCGAGATTTAATGGCAGTTCACTCAGCACTCATTACCTTCTAGCTGTATTTTCTCTCATCATCCCCCAGCATTTGCTAGTGCTAGTTTGTCATTGTTTACAAGCACGTGGCTAATGATGAGGGGTGACTGAAGAACTGAATCCCTTCATAGCAGACGTACATAACACATACGGTTGTAAGAGCATCTGCATGCCCCCAGCATGTGCTAGTGCTACTTTGCGTATCATGAAGCACAAAACAAATGCGGGAAACAGGCAGTGGTCAATCCAATGAAATATCTGTCAGGTTGAATTTGTCCTTTCAACCCCCAGCATATGCTAGTGCTAGTTGTGTTTTTAAGACTAGCGCGAGGCAAATGCAAGGAGTCTCTTGGTATGATGTTTAGCAGCAAGGGCTAGTTGTCATTTATGAATGTTGGAATGCATCCTTCTCTGGCTGCCGTTAAGCCTGTGAGGCTTTCTTTTGGATTCTTTTCATTTTGACTTTATTTCCATATATAGCTGTTTTATGACAGACAGGAGTCAAACATGCCAATCAGCATCATCTTTATGCCAACGAGTTACTAGAGCAAATCCTGACGAACTTGATTAAAACCTTGATTTTTCACTGATTGGTTGCTTTGTTCTCTGTCATTAGCTTCATTAGTGGCTCTTGTTAGCAGTGTTTTTTTCTGGCATGACTTGAACTTGCCAAAGCAGCATTTACAGGTAGCAACCCTAAGCATTTGCTAGTGCTAGTGTTATAGGTTACAAGCACAAAACAAATACCAAGGGTTCCAATACTGTCGAGATTTAATGGCAGTTCACATAGCACTCATTACCTTCTAGCTGTATTTTCTCTTATCATCCCCCAGCATTTGCTAGTGCTAGTTTGTCATTGTTTACAAGCACGTGGCTAATGATGAGGGGTGACTGAAGAACTGAATCCCTTCATAGCAGACGTACATAACACATACGGTTGAAAGAGCATCTGCATGCCCCCAGCATGTGCTAGTGCTACTTTGCGTATCATGAAGCACAAAACAAATGCGGGAAGCAGGCAGTGGTCAATCCAATGAAATATCTGTCAGGTTGAATTTGTCCTTTCAACCCCCAGCATATGCTAGTGCTAGTTGTGTTTTTAAGACTAGCGCGAGGCAAATGCAAGGAGTCTCTTGGTATGATGTTTAGCAGCAAGGGCTAGTTGTCATTTACGAATGTTGGAATGCATCCTTCTCTGGCTGCCGTTAAGCCTGTGAGGCTTTCTTTTGGATTGTTTTCATTTTGACTTCATTTCCATATATAGCTGTTTTATGACAGACAGGAGTCAAACATGCCAATCAGCATCATCTTTATGCCAACGAGTTTCTAGAGCAAATCCTGACGAACTTGATTAAAACCTTGATTTTTCACTGATTGGTTGCTTTGTTCTCTGTCATTAGCTTCATTTGTGGCTCTTGTTAGCAGTGTTTTTTTCTGGCATGACTTGAACTTGCCAAGGCAGCATTTACAGGTAGCAACCCTAAGCATTTGCTAGTGCTAGTGTTATAGGTTACAAGCACAAAACAAATACCAAGGGTTCCAATACTGTCGAGATTTAATGGCAGTTCACTCAGCACTCATTACCTTCTAGCTGTATTTTCTCTCATCATCCCCCAGCATTTGCTAGTGCTAGTTTGTCATTGTTTACAAGCACGTGGCTAATGATGAGGGGTGACAGAAGAACTGAATCCCTTCATAGCAGACGTACATAACACATACGGTTGAAAGAGCATCTGCATGCCCCCAGCACGTGCTAGTGCTACTTTGCGTATCATGAAGCACAAAACAAATGCGGGAAGCAGGCAGTGGTCAATCCAATGAAATATCTGTCAGGTTGAATTTGTCCTTTCAACCCCCAGCATATGCTAGTGCTAGTTGTGTTTTTAAGACTAGCGCGAGGCAAATGCAAGGAGTCTCTTGGTATGATGTTTAGCAGCAAGGGCTAGTTGTCATTTACGAATGTTGGAATTCATCCTTCTCTGGCTGCCGTTAAGCCTGTGAGGCTTTCTTTTGGATTGTTTTCATTTTGACTTCATTTCCATATATAGCTGTTTTATGACAGGCAGGAGTCAAACATGCCAATCAGAATCATCTTTATGCCAACGAGTTACTAGAGCAAATCCTGACGAACTTGATTAAAACCTTGATTTTTCACTGATTGGTTGCTTTGTTCTCTGTCATTAGCTTCATTGGTGGCTCTTGTTAGCAGTGTTTTTTTCTGGCATGACTTGAACTTGCCAAGGCAGCATTTTAAGGTAGCAACCCTAAGCATTTGCTAGTGCTAGTGTAATAGGTTAAAAGCACAAAACAAATACCAAGGGTTCCAATACTGTCGAGATTTAATGGCAGTTCACTCAGCACTCATTACCTTCTAGCTGTATTTTCTCTCATCATCACCCAGCATTTGCTAGTGCTAGTTTGTCATTGTTTACAAGCACGTGGCTAATGATGAGGGGTGACAGAAGAACTGAATCCCTTCATAGCAGACGTACATAACACATACGGTTGAAAGAGCATCTGCATGCCCCCAGCATGTGCTAGTGCTACTTTATGTATCATGAAGCACAAAACAAATGCGAGAAGCAGGCAGTGGTCAATCCAATGAAATATCTGTCAGGTTGAATTTGTCCTTTCAACCCCCAGCATATGCTAGTGCTAGTTGTGTTTTTAAGACTAGCGCGAGGCAAATGCAAGGAGTCTCTTGGTATGATGTTTAGCAGCAAGGGCTAGTTGTCATTTATGAATGTTGGAATTCATCCTTCTCTGGCTGCCGTTAAGCCTGTGAGGCTTTCTTTTTTATTCTTTTCATTTTGACTTCATTCCCATATATAGCTGTTTTATGACAGGCAGGAGTCAAACATGCCAATCAGAATCATCTTTATGCCAACGAGTTACTAAAGCAAATCCTGACGAACTTGATTAAAACCTTGATTTTTCACTGATTGGTTGCTTTGTTCTCTGTCATTAGCTTCATTGGTGGCTCTTGTTAGCAGTGTTTTTTTCTGGCATGACTTGAACTTGCCAAGGCAGCATTTTAAGGTAGCAGCCCTAAGCATTTGCTAGTGCTAGTGTAATAGGTTAAAAGCACAAAACAAATACCAAGGGTTCCAATACTGTCGAGATTTAATGGCAGTTCACTCAGCACTCATTACCTTCTAGCTGTATTTTCTCTCATCATCACCCAGCATTTGCTAGTGCTAGTTTGTCATTGTTTACAAGCACGTGGCTAATGATGAGGGGTGACAAAAGAACTGAATCCCTTCATAGCAGACGTACATAACACATACGGTTGTAAGAGCATCTGCATGCCCCCAATATGTGCTAGTGCTACTTTATGTATCATGAAGCACAAAACAAATGCGGGAAGCAGGCAGTGGTCAATCCAATGAAATATCTGTCAGGTTGAATTTGTCCTTTCAACCCCCAGCATATGCTAGTGCTAGTTGTATTTTTAAGACTAGCTCGAGGCAAATGCAAGGAGTCTCTTGGTATGATGTTTAGCAGCAAGGGCTAGTTGTCATTTACGAATGTTGGAATGCATCCTTATCTGGCTGCCGTTAAGCCTGTGAGGCTTTCTTTTTTATTCTTTTCATTTTGACTTCATTCCCATATATAGCTGTTTTATGACAGGCAGGAGTCAAACATGCCAATCAGAATCATCTTTATGCCAACGAGTTACTAAAGCAAATCCTGACGAACTTGATTAAAACCTTGATTTTTCACTGATTGGTTGCTTTGTTCTCTGTCATTAGCTTCATTAGTGGCTCTTGTTAGCAGTGTTTTTTTCTGGCATGACTTGAACTTGCCAAGGCAGCATTTACAGGTAGCAACCCTAAGCATTTGCTAGTGCTAGTGTAATAGGTTACAAGCACAAAACAAATACCAAGGGTTCCAATACTGTCGAGATTTAATGGCAGTTCACTCAGCACTCATTACCTTCTAGCTGTATTTTCTCTCATCATCACCCAGCATTTGCTAGTGCTAGTTTGTCATTGTTTACAAGCACGTGGCTAATGATGAGGGGTGACTGAAGAACTGAATCCCTTCATAGCAGACGTACATAACACATACGGTTGAAAGAGCATCTGCATGCCCCCAGCATGTGCTAGTGCTACTTTGCGTATCATGAAGCACAAAACAAATGCGGGAAGCAGGCAGTGGTCAATCCAATGAAATATCTGTCAGGTTGAATTTGTCCTTTCAACCCCCAGCATATGCTAGTGCTAGTTGTGTTTTTAAGACTAGCGCGAGGCAAATGCAAGGAGTCTCTTGGTATGATGTTTAGCAGCAAGGGCTAGTTGTCATTTACGAATGTTGGAATGCATCCTTCTCTGGCTGCCGTTAAGCCTGTGAGGCTTTCTTTTGGATTGTTTTCATTTTGACTTCATTTCCATATATAGCTGTTTTATGACAGACAGGAGTCAAACATGCCAATCAGCATCATCTTTATGCCAACGAGTTTCTAGAGCAAATCCTGACGAACTTGATTAAAACCTTGATTTTTCACTGATTGGTTGCTTTGTTCTCTGTCATTAGCTTCATTTGTGGCTCTTGTTAGCAGTGTTTTTTTCTGGCATGACTTGAACTTGCCAAGGCAGTATTTACAGGTAGCAACCCTAAGCATTTGCTAGTGCTAGTGTTATAGGTTACAAGCACAAAACAAATACCAAGGGTTCCAATACTGTCGAGATTTAATGGCAGTTCACTCAGCACTCATTACCTTCTAGCTGTATTTTCTCTCATCATCCCCCAGCATTTGCTAGTGCTAGTTTGTCATTGTTTACAAGCACGTGGCTAATGATGAGGGGTGACAGAAGAACTGAATCCCTTCATAGCAGACGTACATAACACATACGGTTGAAAGAGCATCTGCATGCCCCCAGCACGTGCTAGTGCTACTTTGCGTATCATGAAGCACAAAACAAATGCGGGAAGCAGGCAGTGGTCAATCCAATGAAATATCTGTCAGGTTGAATTTGTCCTTTCAACCCCCAGCATATGCTAGTGCTAGTTGTGTTTTTAAGACTAGCGCGAGGCAAATGCAAGGAGTCTCTTGGTATGATGTTTAGCAGCAAGGGCTAGTTGTCATTTACGAATGTTGGAATTCATCCTTCTCTGGCTGCCGTTAAGCCTGTGAGGCTTTCTTTTGGATTGTTTTCATTTTGACTTCATTTCCATATATAGCTGTTTTATGACAGGCAGGAGTCAAACATGCCAATCAGCATAATCTTTATGCCAACGAGTTACTAGAGCAAATCCTGACGAACTTGATTAAAACCTTGATTTTTCACTGATTGGTTGCTTTGTTCTCTGTCATTAGCTTCATTAGTGGCTCTTGTTAGCAGTGTTTTTTTCTGGCATGACTTGAACTTGCCAAGGCAGCATTTACAGGTAGCAACCCTAAGCATTTGCTAGTGCTAGTGTAATAGGTTACAAGCACAAAACAAATACCAAGGGTTCCAATACTGTCGAGATTTAATGGCAGTTCACTCAGCACTCATTACCTTCTAGCTGTATTTTCTCTCATCATCACCCAGCATTTGCTAGTGCTAGTTTGTCATTGTTTACAAGCACGTGGCTAATGATGAGGGGTGACAAAAGAACTGAATCCCTTCATAGCAGACGTACATAACACATACGGTTGAAAGAGCATCTGCATGCCCCCAGCATGTGCTAGTGCTACTTTATGTATCATGAAGCACAAAACAAATGCGAGAAGCAGGCAGTGGTCAATCCAATGAAATATCTGTCAGGTTGAATTTGTCCTTTCAACCCCCAGCATATGCTAGTGCTAGTTGTGTTTTTAAGACTAGCGCGAGGCAAATGCAAGGAGTCTCTTGGTATGATGTTTAGCAGCAAGGGCTAGTTGTCATTTATGAATGTTGGAATTCATCCTTCTCTGGCTGCCGTTAAGCCTGTGAGGCTTTCTTTTTTATTCTTTTCATTTTGACTTCATTCCCATATATAGCTGTTTTATGACAGGCAGGAGTCAAACATGCCAATCAGAATCATCTTTATGCCAACGAGTTACTAAAGCAAATCCTGACGAACTTGATTAAAACCTTGATTTTTCACTGATTGGTTGCTTTGTTCTCTGTCATTAGCTTCATTGGTGGCTCTTGTTAGCAGTGTTTTTTTCTGGCATGACTTGAACTTGCCAAGGCAGCATTTTAAGGTAGCAGCCCTAAGCATTTGCTAGTGCTAGTGTAATAGGTTAAAAGCACAAAACAAATACCAAGGGTTCCAATACTGTCGAGATTTAATGGCAGTTCACTCAGCACTCATTACCTTCTAGCTGTATTTTCTCTCATCATCACCCAGCATTTGCTAGTGCTAGTTTGTCATTGTTTACAAGCACGTGGCTAATGATGAGGGGTGACAAAAGAACTGAATCCCTTCATAGCAGACGTACATAACACATACGGTTGTAAGAGCATCTGCATGCCCCCAATATGTGCTAGTGCTACTTTATGTATCATGAAGCACAAAACAAATGCGGGAAGCAGGCAGTGGTCAATCCAATGAAATATCTGTCAGGTTGAATTTGTCCTTTCAACCCCCAGCATATGCTAGTGCTAGTTGTATTTTTAAGACTAGCTCGAGGCAAATGCAAGGAGTCTCTTGGTATGATGTTTAGCAGCAAGGGCTAGTTGTCATTTACGAATGTTGGAATGCATCCTTATCTGGCTGCCGTTAAGCCTGTGAGGCTTTCTTTTTTATTCTTTTCATTTTGACTTCATTCCCATATATAGCTGTTTTATGACAGGCAGGAGTCAAACATGCCAATCAGAATCATCTTTATGCCAACGAGTTACTAAAGCAAATCCTGACGAACTTGATTAAAACCTTGATTTTTCACTGATTGGTTGCTTTGTTCTCTGTCATTAGCTTCATTAGTGGCTCTTGTTAGCAGTGTTTTTTTCTGGCATGACTTGAACTTGCCAAGGCAGCATTTACAGGTAGCAACCCTAAGCATTTGCTAGTGCTAGTGTAATAGGTTACAAGCACAAAACAAATACCAAGGGTTCCAATACTGTCGAGATTTAATGGCAGTTCACTCAGCACTCATTACCTTCTAGCTGTATTTTCTCTCATCATCACCCAGCATTTGCTAGTGCTAGTTTGTCATTGTTTACAAGCACGTGGCTAATGATGAGGGGTGACTGAAGAACTGAATCCCTTCATAGCAGACGTACATAACACATACGGTTGAAAGAGCATCTGCATGCCCCCAGCATGTGCTAGTGCTACTTTGCGTATCATGAAGCACAAAACAAATGCGGGAAGCAGGCAGTGGTCAATCCAATGAAATATCTGTCAGGTTGAATTTGTCCTTTCAACCCCCAGCATATGCTAGTGCTAGTTGTGTTTTTAAGACTAGCGCGAGGCAAATGCAAGGAGTCTCTTGGTATGATGTTTAGCAGCAAGGGCTAGTTGTCATTTACGAATGTTGGAATGCATCCTTCTCTGGCTGCCGTTAAGCCTGTGAGGCTTTCTTTTGGATTGTTTTCATTTTGACTTCATTTCCATATATAGCTGTTTTATGACAGACAGGAGTCAAACATGCCAATCAGCATCATCTTTATGCCAACGAGTTTCTAGAGCAAATCCTGACGAACTTGATTAAAACCTTGATTTTTCACTGATTGGTTGCTTTGTTCTCTGTCATTAGCTTCATTTGTGGCTCTTGTTAGCAGTGTTTTTTTCTGGCATGACTTGAACTTGCCAAGGCAGTATTTACAGGTAGCAACCCTAAGCATTTGCTAGTGCTAGTGTTATAGGTTACAAGCACAAAACAAATACCAAGGGTTCCAATACTGTCGAGATTTAATGGCAGTTCACTCAGCACTCATTACCTTCTAGCTGTATTTTCTCTCATCATCCCCCAGCATTTGCTAGTGCTAGTTTGTCATTGTTTACAAGCACGTGGCTAATGATGAGGGGTGACAGAAGAACTGAATCCCTTCATAGCAGACGTACATAACACATACGGTTGAAAGAGCATCTGCATGCCCCCAGCACGTGCTAGTGCTACTTTGCGTATCATGAAGCACAAAACAAATGCGGGAAGCAGGCAGTGGTCAATCCAATGAAATATCTGTCAGGTTGAATTTGTCCTTTCAACCCCCAGCATATGCTAGTGCTAGTTGTGTTTTTAAGACTAGCGCGAGGCAAATGCAAGGAGTCTCTTGGTATGATGTTTAGCAGCAAGGGCTAGTTGTCATTTACGAATGTTGGAATTCATCCTTCTCTGGCTGCCGTTAAGCCTGTGAGGCTTTCTTTTGGATTGTTTTCATTTTGACTTCATTTCCATATATAGCTGTTTTATGACAGGCAGGAGTCAAACATGCCAATCAGCATAATCTTTATGCCAACGAGTTACTAGAGCAAATCCTGACGAACTTGATTAAAACCTTGATTTTTCACTGATTGGTTGCTTTGTTCTCTGTCATTAGCTTCATTAGTGGCTCTTGTTAGCAGTGTTTTTTTCTGGCATGACTTGAACTTGCCAAGGCAGCATTTACAGGTAGCAACCCTAAGCATTTGCTAGTGCTAGTGTAATAGGTTACAAGCACAAAACAAATACCAAGGGTTCCAATACTGTCGAGATTTAATGGCAGTTCACTCAGCACTCATTACCTTCTAGCTGTATTTTCTCTCATCATCACCCAGCATTTGCTAGTGCTAGTTTGTCATTGTTTACAAGCACGTGGCTAATGATGAGGGGTGACAGAAGAACTGAATCCCTTCATAGCAGACGTACATAACACATACGGTTGAAAGAGCATCTGCATGCCCCCAGCATGTGCTAGTGCTACTTTATGTATCATGAAGCACAAAACAAATGCGAGAAGCAGGCAGTGGTCAATCCAATGAAATATCTGTCAGGTTGAATTTGTCCTTTCAACCCCCAGCATATGCTAGTGCTAGTTGTGTTTTTAAGACTAGCGCGAGGCAAATGCAAGGAGTCTCTTGGTATGATGTTTAGCAGCAAGGGCTAGTTGTCATTTATGAATGTTGGAATTCATCCTTATCTGGCTGCCGTTAAGCCTGTGAGGCTTTCTTTTTTATTCTTTTCATTTTGACTTCATTCCCATATATAGCTGTTTTATGACAGGCAGGAGTCAAACATGCCAATCAGAATCATCTTTATGCCAACGAGTTACTAGAGCAAATCCTGACGAACTTGATTAAAACCTTGATTTTTCACTGATTGGTTGCTTTGTTCTCTGTCATTAGCTTCATTGGTGGCTCTTGTTAGCAGTGTTTTTTTCTGGCATGACTTGAACTTGCCAAGGCAGCATTTTAAGGTAGCAACCCTAAGCATTTGCTAGTGCTAGTGTAATAGGTTAAAAGCACAAAACAAATACCAAGGGTTCCAATACTGTCGAGATTTAATGGCAGTTCACTCAGCACTCATTACCTTCTAGCTGTATTTTCTCTCATCATCACCCAGCATTTGCTAGTGCTAGTTTGTCATTGTTTACAAGCACGTGGCTAATGATGAGGGGTGACAGAAGAACTGAATCCCTTCATAGCAGACGTACATAACACATACGGTTGAAAGAGCATCTGCATGCCCCCAGCATGTGCTAGTGCTACTTTATGTATCATGAAGCACAAAACAAATGCGAGAAGCAGGCAGTGGTCAATCCAATGAAATATCTGTCAGGTTGAATTTGTCCTTTCAACCCCCAGCATATGCTAGTGCTAGTTGTGTTTTTAAGACTAGCGCGAGGCAAATGCAAGGAGTCTCTTGGTATGATGTTTAGCAGCAAGGGCTAGTTGTCATTTATGAATGTTGGAATTCATCCTTATCTGGCTGCCGTTAAGCCTGTGAGGCTTTCTTTTTTATTCTTTTCATTTTGACTTCATTCCCATATATAGCTGTTTTATGACAGGCAGGAGTCAAACATGCCAATCAGAATCATCTTTATGCCAACGAGTTACTAAAGCAAATCCTGACGAACTTGATTAAAACCTTGATTTTTCACTGATTGGTTGCTTTGTTCTCTGTCATTAGCTTCATTGGTGGCTCTTGTTAGCAGTGTTTTTTTCTGGCATGACTTGAACTTGCCAAGGCAGCATTTTAAGGTAGCAGCCCTAAGCATTTGCTAGTGCTAGTGTAATAGGTTAAAAGCACAAAACAAATACCAAGGGTTCCAATACTGTCGAGATTTAATGGCAGTTCACTCAGCACTCATTACCTTCTAGCTGTATTTTCTCTCATCATCACCCAGCATTTGCTAGTGCTAGTTTGTCATTGTTTACAAGCACGTGGCTAATGATGAGGGGTGACAAAAGAACTGAATCCCTTCATAGCAGACGTACATAACACATACGGTTGTAAGAGCATCTGCATGCCCCCAATATGTGCTAGTGCTACTTTATGTATCATGAAGCACAAAACAAATGCGGGAAGCAGGCAGTGGTCAATCCAATGAAATATCTGTCAGGTTGAATTTGTCCTTTCAACCCCCAGCATATGCTAGTGCTAGTTGTATTTTTAAGACTAGCGCGAGGCAAATGCAAGGAGTCTCTTGGTATGATGTTTAGCAGCAAGGGCTAGTTGTCATTTACGAATGTTGGAATGCATCCTTATCTGGCTGCCGTTAAGCCTGTGAGGCTTTCTTTTTTATTCTTTTCATTTTGACTTCATTCCCATATATAGCTGTTTTATGACAGGCAGGAGTCAAACATGCCAATCAGAATCATCTTTATGCCAACGAGTTACTAAAGCAAATCCTGACGAACTTGATTAAAACCTTGATTTTTCACTGATTGGTTGCTTTGTTCTCTCTCATTAGCTTCATTGGTGGTTCTTGTTAGCAGTGTGTGTTTTTTTCTGGCATGACTTGAACTTGCCAAGGCAGCATTTACAGGTAGCAACCCTAAGCATTTGCTAGTGCTAGTGTAATAGGTTACAAGCACAAAACAAATACCAAGGGTTCCAATACTGTCGAGATTTAATGGCAGTTCACTCAGCACTCATTACCTTCTAGCTGTATTTTCTCTCATCATCCCCCAGCATTTGCTAGTGCTAGTTTGTCATTGTTTACAAGCACGTGGCTAATGATGAGGGGTGACAGAAGAACTGAATCCCTTCATAGCAGACGTACATAACACATACGGTTTAAAGAGCATCTGCATGCCCCCAGCATGTGCTAGTGCTACTTTGCGTATCATGAAGCACAAAACAAATGCGGGAAGCAGGCAGTGGTCAATCCAATGAAATATCTGTCAGGTTGAATTTGTCCTTTCAACCCCCAGCATATGCTAGTGCTAGTTGTGTTTTTAAGACTAGCGCGAGGCAAATGCAAGGAGTCTCTTGGTATGATGTTTAGCAGCAAGGGCTAGTTGTCATTTACGAATGTTGGAATTCATCCTTCTCTGGCTGCCGTTAAGCCTGTGAGGCTTTCTTTTGGATTGTTTTCATTTTGACTTCATTTCCATATATAGCTGTTTTATGACAGGCAGGAGTCAAACATGCCAATCAGAATCATCTTTATGCCAACGAGTTACTAGAGCAAATCCTGACGAACTTGATTAAAACCTTGATTTTTCACTGATTGGTTGCTTTGTTCTCTGTCATTAGCTTCATTGGTGGCTCTTGTTAGCAGTGTTTTTTTCTGGCATGACTTGAACTTGCCAAGGCAGCATTTTAAGGTAGCAACCCTAAGCATTTGCTAGTGCTAGTGTAATAGGTTAAAAGCACAAAACAAATACCAAGGGTTCCAATACTGTCGAGATTTAATGGCAGTTCACTCAGCACTCATTACCTTCTAGCTGTATTTTCTCTCATCATCACCCAGCATTTGCTAGTGCTAGTTTGTCATTGTTTACAAGCACGTGGCTAATGATGAGGGGTGACAGAAGAACTGAATCCCTTCATAGCAGACGTACATAACACATACGGTTGAAAGAGCATCTGCATGCCCCCAGCATGTGCTAGTGCTACTTTATGTATCATGAAGCACAAAACAAATGCGAGAAGCAGGCAGTGGTCAATCCAATGAAATATCTGTCAGGTTGAATTTGTCCTTTCAACCCCCAGCATATGCTAGTGCTAGTTGTGTTTTTAAGACTAGCGCGAGGCAAATGCAAGGAGTCTCTTGGTATGATGTTTAGCAGCAAGGGCTAGTTGTCATTTATGAATGTTGGAATTCATCCTTCTCTGGCTGCCGTTAAGCCTGTGAGGCTTTCTTTTTTATTCTTTTCATTTTGACTTCATTCCCATATATAGCTGTTTTATGACAGGCAGGAGTCAAACATGCCAATCAGAATCATCTTTATGCCAACGAGTTACTAAAGCAAATCCTGACGAACTTGATTAAAACCTTGATTTTTCACTGATTGGTTGCTTTGTTCTCTGTCATTAGCTTCATTGGTGGCTCTTGTTAGCAGTGTTTTTTTCTGGCATGACTTGAACTTGCCAAGGCAGCATTTTAAGGTAGCAGCCCTAAGCATTTGCTAGTGCTAGTGTAATAGGTTAAAAGCACAAAACAAATACCAAGGGTTCCAATACTGTCGAGATTTAATGGCAGTTCACTCAGCACTCATTACCTTCTAGCTGTATTTTCTCTCATCATCACCCAGCATTTGCTAGTGCTAGTTTGTCATTGTTTACAAGCACGTGGCTAATGATGAGGGGTGACAAAAGAACTGAATCCCTTCATAGCAGACGTACATAACACATACGGTTGTAAGAGCATCTGCATGCCCCCAATATGTGCTAGTGCTACTTTATGTATCATGAAGCACAAAACAAATGCGGGAAGCAGGCAGTGGTCAATCCAATGAAATATCTGTCAGGTTGAATTTGTCCTTTCAACCCCCAGCATATGCTAGTGCTAGTTGTATTTTTAAGACTAGCTCGAGGCAAATGCAAGGAGTCTCTTGGTATGATGTTTAGCAGCAAGGGCTAGTTGTCATTTACGAATGTTGGAATGCATCCTTATCTGGCTGCCGTTAAGCCTGTGAGGCTTTCTTTTTTATTCTTTTCATTTTGACTTCATTCCCATATATAGCTGTTTTATGACAGGCAGGAGTCAAACATGCCAATCAGAATCATCTTTATGCCAACGAGTTACTAAAGCAAATCCTGACGAACTTGATTAAAACCTTGATTTTTCACTGATTGGTTGCTTTGTTCTCTGTCATTAGCTTCATTAGTGGCTCTTGTTAGCAGTGTTTTTTTCTGGCATGACTTGAACTTGCCAAGGCAGCATTTACAGGTAGCAACCCTAAGCATTTGCTAGTGCTAGTGTAATAGGTTACAAGCACAAAACAAATACCAAGGGTTCCAATACTGTCGAGATTTAATGGCAGTTCACTCAGCACTCATTACCTTCTAGCTGTATTTTCTCTCATCATCACCCAGCATTTGCTAGTGCTAGTTTGTCATTGTTTACAAGCACGTGGCTAATGATGAGGGGTGACTGAAGAACTGAATCCCTTCATAGCAGACGTACATAACACATACGGTTGAAAGAGCATCTGCATGCCCCCAGCATGTGCTAGTGCTACTTTGCGTATCATGAAGCACAAAACAAATGCGGGAAGCAGGCAGTGGTCAATCCAATGAAATATCTGTCAGGTTGAATTTGTCCTTTCAACCCCCAGCATATGCTAGTGCTAGTTGTGTTTTTAAGACTAGCGCGAGGCAAATGCAAGGAGTCTCTTGGTATGATGTTTAGCAGCAAGGGCTAGTTGTCATTTACGAATGTTGGAATGCATCCTTCTCTGGCTGCCGTTAAGCCTGTGAGGCTTTCTTTTGGATTGTTTTCATTTTGACTTCATTTCCATATATAGCTGTTTTATGACAGACAGGAGTCAAACATGCCAATCAGCATCATCTTTATGCCAACGAGTTTCTAGAGCAAATCCTGACGAACTTGATTAAAACCTTGATTTTTCACTGATTGGTTGCTTTGTTCTCTGTCATTAGCTTCATTTGTGGCTCTTGTTAGCAGTGTTTTTTTCTGGCATGACTTGAACTTGCCAAGGCAGTATTTACAGGTAGCAACCCTAAGCATTTGCTAGTGCTAGTGTTATAGGTTACAAGCACAAAACAAATACCAAGGGTTCCAATACTGTCGAGATTTAATGGCAGTTCACTCAGCACTCATTACCTTCTAGCTGTATTTTCTCTCATCATCCCCCAGCATTTGCTAGTGCTAGTTTGTCATTGTTTACAAGCACGTGGCTAATGATGAGGGGTGACAGAAGAACTGAATCCCTTCATAGCAGACGTACATAACACATACGGTTGAAAGAGCATCTGCATGCCCCCAGCACGTGCTAGTGCTACTTTGCGTATCATGAAGCACAAAACAAATGCGGGAAGCAGGCAGTGGTCAATCCAATGAAATATCTGTCAGGTTGAATTTGTCCTTTCAACCCCCAGCATATGCTAGTGCTAGTTGTGTTTTTAAGACTAGCGCGAGGCAAATGCAAGGAGTCTCTTGGTATGATGTTTAGCAGCAAGGGCTAGTTGTCATTTACGAATGTTGGAATTCATCCTTCTCTGGCTGCCGTTAAGCCTGTGAGGCTTTCTTTTGGATTGTTTTCATTTTGACTTCATTTCCATATATAGCTGTTTTATGACAGGCAGGAGTCAAACATGCCAATCAGCATAATCTTTATGCCAACGAGTTACTAGAGCAAATCCTGACGAACTTGATTAAAACCTTGATTTTTCACTGATTGGTTGCTTTGTTCTCTGTCATTAGCTTCATTAGTGGCTCTTGTTAGCAGTGTTTTTTTCTGGCATGACTTGAACTTGCCAAGGCAGCATTTACAGGTAGCAACCCTAAGCATTTGCTAGTGCTAGTGTAATAGGTTACAAGCACAAAACAAATACCAAGGGTTCCAATACTGTCGAGATTTAATGGCAGTTCACTCAGCACTCATTACCTTCTAGCTGTATTTTCTCTCATCATCACCCAGCATTTGCTAGTGCTAGTTTGTCATTGTTTACAAGCACGTGGCTAATGATGAGGGGTGACAGAAGAACTGAATCCCTTCATAGCAGACGTACATAACACATACGGTTGAAAGAGCATCTGCATGCCCCCAGCATGTGCTAGTGCTACTTTATGTATCATGAAGCACAAAACAAATGCGAGAAGCAGGCAGTGGTCAATCCAATGAAATATCTGTCAGGTTGAATTTGTCCTTTCAACCCCCAGCATATGCTAGTGCTAGTTGTGTTTTTAAGACTAGCGCGAGGCAAATGCAAGGAGTCTCTTGGTATGATGTTTAGCAGCAAGGGCTAGTTGTCATTTATGAATGTTGGAATTCATCCTTCTCTGGCTGCCGTTAAGCCTGTGAGGCTTTCTTTTTTATTCTTTTCATTTTGACTTCATTCCCATATATAGCTGTTTTATGACAGGCAGGAGTCAAACATGCCAATCAGAATCATCTTTATGCCAACGAGTTACTAAAGCAAATCCTGACGAACTTGATTAAAACCTTGATTTTTCACTGATTGGTTGCTTTGTTCTCTGTCATTAGCTTCATTGGTGGCTCTTGTTAGCAGTGTTTTTTTCTGGCATGACTTGAACTTGCCAAGGCAGCATTTTAAGGTAGCAGCCCTAAGCATTTGCTAGTGCTAGTGTAATAGGTTAAAAGCACAAAACAAATACCAAGGGTTCCAATACTGTCGAGATTTAATGGCAGTTCACTCAGCACTCATTACCTTCTAGCTGTATTTTCTCTCATCATCACCCAGCATTTGCTAGTGCTAGTTTGTCATTGTTTACAAGCACGTGGCTAATGATGAGGGGTGACAAAAGAACTGAATCCCTTCATAGCAGACGTACATAACACATACGGTTGTAAGAGCATCTGCATGCCCCCAATATGTGCTAGTGCTACTTTATGTATCATGAAGCACAAAACAAATGCGGGAAGCAGGCAGTGGTCAATCCAATGAAATATCTGTCAGGTTGAATTTGTCCTTTCAACCCCCAGCATATGCTAGTGCTAGTTGTATTTTTAAGACTAGCTCGAGGCAAATGCAAGGAGTCTCTTGGTATGATGTTTAGCAGCAAGGGCTAGTTGTCATTTACGAATGTTGGAATGCATCCTTATCTGGCTGCCGTTAAGCCTGTGAGGCTTTCTTTTTTATTCTTTTCATTTTGACTTCATTCCCATATATAGCTGTTTTATGACAGGCAGGAGTCAAACATGCCAATCAGAATCATCTTTATGCCAACGAGTTACTAAAGCAAATCCTGACGAACTTGATTAAAACCTTGATTTTTCACTGATTGGTTGCTTTGTTCTCTGTCATTAGCTTCATTAGTGGCTCTTGTTAGCAGTGTTTTTTTCTGGCATGACTTGAACTTGCCAAGGCAGCATTTACAGGTAGCAACCCTAAGCATTTGCTAGTGCTAGTGTAATAGGTTACAAGCACAAAACAAATACCAAGGGTTCCAATACTGTCGAGATTTAATGGCAGTTCACTCAGCACTCATTACCTTCTAGCTGTATTTTCTCTCATCATCACCCAGCATTTGCTAGTGCTAGTTTGTCATTGTTTACAAGCACGTGGCTAATGATGAGGGGTGACTGAAGAACTGAATCCCTTCATAGCAGACGTACATAACACATACGGTTGAAAGAGCATCTGCATGCCCCCAGCATGTGCTAGTGCTACTTTGCGTATCATGAAGCACAAAACAAATGCGGGAAGCAGGCAGTGGTCAATCCAATGAAATATCTGTCAGGTTGAATTTGTCCTTTCAACCCCCAGCATATGCTAGTGCTAGTTGTGTTTTTAAGACTAGCGCGAGGCAAATGCAAGGAGTCTCTTGGTATGATGTTTAGCAGCAAGGGCTAGTTGTCATTTACGAATGTTGGAATGCATCCTTCTCTGGCTGCCGTTAAGCCTGTGAGGCTTTCTTTTGGATTGTTTTCATTTTGACTTCATTTCCATATATAGCTGTTTTATGACAGACAGGAGTCAAACATGCCAATCAGCATCATCTTTATGCCAACGAGTTTCTAGAGCAAATCCTGACGAACTTGATTAAAACCTTGATTTTTCACTGATTGGTTGCTTTGTTCTCTGTCATTAGCTTCATTTGTGGCTCTTGTTAGCAGTGTTTTTTTCTGGCATGACTTGAACTTGCCAAGGCAGTATTTACAGGTAGCAACCCTAAGCATTTGCTAGTGCTAGTGTTATAGGTTACAAGCACAAAACAAATACCAAGGGTTCCAATACTGTCGAGATTTAATGGCAGTTCACTCAGCACTCATTACCTTCTAGCTGTATTTTCTCTCATCATCCCCCAGCATTTGCTAGTGCTAGTTTGTCATTGTTTACAAGCACGTGGCTAATGATGAGGGGTGACAGAAGAACTGAATCCCTTCATAGCAGACGTACATAACACATACGGTTGAAAGAGCATCTGCATGCCCCCAGCACGTGCTAGTGCTACTTTGCGTATCATGAAGCACAAAACAAATGCGGGAAGCAGGCAGTGGTCAATCCAATGAAATATCTGTCAGGTTGAATTTGTCCTTTCAACCCCCAGCATATGCTAGTGCTAGTTGTGTTTTTAAGACTAGCGCGAGGCAAATGCAAGGAGTCTCTTGGTATGATGTTTAGCAGCAAGGGCTAGTTGTCATTTACGAATGTTGGAATTCATCCTTCTCTGGCTGCCGTTAAGCCTGTGAGGCTTTCTTTTGGATTGTTTTCATTTTGACTTCATTTCCATATATAGCTGTTTTATGACAGGCAGGAGTCAAACATGCCAATCAGCATAATCTTTATGCCAACGAGTTACTAGAGCAAATCCTGACGAACTTGATTAAAACCTTGATTTTTCACTGATTGGTTGCTTTGTTCTCTGTCATTAGCTTCATTAGTGGCTCTTGTTAGCAGTGTTTTTTTCTGGCATGACTTGAACTTGCCAAGGCAGCATTTACAGGTAGCAACCCTAAGCATTTGCTAGTGCTAGTGTTATAGGTTACAAGCACAAAACAAATACCAAGGGTTCCAATACTGTCGAGATTTAATGGCAGTTCACTCAGCACTCATTACCTTCTAGCTGTATTTTCTCTCATCATCACCCAGCATTTGCTAGTGCTAGTTTGTCATTGTTTACAAGCACGTGGCTAATGATGAGGGGTGACAGAAGAACTGAATCCCTTCATAGCAGACGTACATAACACATACGGTTGAAAGAGCATCTGCATGCCCCCAGCATGTGCTAGTGCTACTTTATGTATCATGAAGCACAAAACAAATGCGGGAAGCAGGCAGTGGTCAATCCAATGAAATATCTGTCAGGTTGAATTTGTCCTTTCAACCCCCAGCATATGCTAGTGCTAGTTGTGTTTTTAAGACTAGCGCGAGGCAAATGCAAGGAGTCTCTTGGTATGATGTTTAGCAGCAAGGGCTAGTTGTCATTTATGAATGTTGGAATTCATCCTTATCTGGCTGCCGTTAAGCCTGTGAGGCTTTCTTTTTTATTCTTTTCATTTTGACTTCATTCCCATATATAGCTGTTTTATGACAGGCAGGAGTCAAACATGCCAATCAGAATCATCTTTATGCCAACGAGTTACTAGAGCAAATCCTGACGAACTTGATTAAAACCTTGATTTTTCACTGATTGGTTGCTTTGTTCTCTGTCATTAGCTTCATTGGTGGCTCTTGTTAGCAGTGTTTTTTTCTGGCATGACTTGAACTTGCCAAGGCAGCATTTTAAGGTAGCAACCCTAAGCATTTGCTAGTGCTAGTGTAATAGGTTAAAAGCACAAAACAAATACCAAGGGTTCCAATACTGTCGAGATTTAATGGCAGTTCACTCAGCACTCATTACCTTCTAGCTGTATTTTCTCTCATCATCACCCAGCATTTGCTAGTGCTAGTTTGTCATTGTTTACAAGCACGTGGCTAATGATGAGGGGTGACAGAAGAACTGAATCCCTTCATAGCAGACGTACATAACACATACGGTTGAAAGAGCATCTGCATGCCCCCAGCATGTGCTAGTGCTACTTTATGTATCATGAAGCACAAAACAAATGCGAGAAGCAGGCAGTGGTCAATCCAATGAAATATCTGTCAGGTTGAATTTGTCCTTTCAACCCCCAGCATATGCTAGTGCTAGTTGTGTTTTTAAGACTAGCGCGAGGCAAATGCAAGGAGTCTCTTGGTATGATGTTTAGCAGCAAGGGCTAGTTGTCATTTATGAATGTTGGAATTCATCCTTATCTGGCTGCCGTTAAGCCTGTGAGGCTTTCTTTTTTATTCTTTTCATTTTGACTTCATTCCCATATATAGCTGTTTTATGACAGGCAGGAGTCAAACATGCCAATCAGAATCATCTTTATGCCAACGAGTTACTAAA
Organism: Phorcus lineatus; assembly: GCA_921293015.1. Taxonomy (NCBI): domain Eukaryota; kingdom Metazoa; phylum Mollusca; class Gastropoda; order Trochida; family Trochidae; genus Phorcus; species Phorcus lineatus. The sequence continues at coordinate 23,357,079 of OV121089.1, forward strand.
GCAAATCCTGACGAACTTGATTAAAACCTTGATTTTTCACTGATTGGTTGCTTTGTTCTCTGTCATTAGCTTCATTGGTGGCTCTTGTTAGCAGTGTTTTTTTCTGGCATGACTTGAACTTGCCAAGGCAGCATTTTAAGGTAGCAGCCCTAAGCATTTGCTAGTGCTAGTGTAATAGGTTAAAAGCACAAAACAAATACCAAGGGTTCCAATACTGTCGAGATTTAATGGCAGTTCACTCAGCACTCATTACCTTCTAGCTGTATTTTCTCTCATCATCACCCAGCATTTGCTAGTGCTAGTTTGTCATTGTTTACAAGCACGTGGCTAATGATGAGGGGTGACAAAAGAACTGAATCCCTTCATAGCAGACGTACATAACACATACGGTTGTAAGAGCATCTGCATGCCCCCAATATGTGCTAGTGCTACTTTATGTATCATGAAGCACAAAACAAATGCGGGAAGCAGGCAGTGGTCAATCCAATGAAATATCTGTCAGGTTGAATTTGTCCTTTCAACCCCCAGCATATGCTAGTGCTAGTTGTATTTTTAAGACTAGCGCGAGGCAAATGCAAGGAGTCTCTTGGTATGATGTTTAGCAGCAAGGGCTAGTTGTCATTTACGAATGTTGGAATGCATCCTTATCTGGCTGCCGTTAAGCCTGTGAGGCTTTCTTTTTTATTCTTTTCATTTTGACTTCATTCCCATATATAGCTGTTTTATGACAGGCAGGAGTCAAACATGCCAATCAGAATCATCTTTATGCCAACGAGTTACTAAAGCAAATCCTGACGAACTTGATTAAAACCTTGATTTTTCACTGATTGGTTGCTTTGTTCTCTCTCATTAGCTTCATTGGTGGTTCTTGTTAGCAGTGTGTGTTTTTTTCTGGCATGACTTGAACTTGCCAAGGCAGCATTTACAGGTAGCAACCCTAAGCATTTGCTAGTGCTAGTGTAATAGGTTACAAGCACAAAACAAATACCAAGGGTTCCAATACTGTCGAGATTTAATGGCAGTTCACTCAGCACTCATTACCTTCTAGCTGTATTTTCTCTCATCATCCCCCAGCATTTGCTAGTGCTAGTTTGTCATTGTTTACAAGCACGTGGCTAATGATGAGGGGTGACAGAAGAACTGAATCCCTTCATAGCAGACGTACATAACACATACGGTTTAAAGAGCATCTGCATGCCCCCAGCATGTGCTAGTGCTACTTTGCGTATCATGAAGCACAAAACAAATGCGGGAAGCAGGCAGTGGTCAATCCAATGAAATATCTGTCAGGTTGAATTTGTCCTTTCAACCCCCAGCATATGCTAGTGCTAGTTGTGTTTTTAAGACTAGCGCGAGGCAAATGCAAGGAGTCTCTTGGTATGATGTTTAGCAGCAAGGGCTAGTTGTCATTTATGAATGTTGGAATGCATCCTTCTCTGGCTGCCGTTAAGCCTGTGAGGCTTTCTTTTTGATTGTTTTCATTTTGACTTCATTTCCATATATAGCTGTTTTATGACAGGCAGGAGTCAAACATGCCAATCAGCATCATCTTTATGCCAACGAGTTACTAGAGCAAATCCTGACGAACTTGATTAAAACCTTGATTTTTCACTGATTGGTTGCTTTGTTCTCTGTCATTAGCTTCATTGGTGGCTCTTGTTAGCAGTGTGTGTTTTTTTCTGGCATGACTTGAACTTGCCAAGGCAGCATTTACAGGTAGCAACCCTAAGCATTTGCTAGTGCTAGTGTAATAGGTTACAAGCACAAAACAAATACCAAGGGTTCCAATACTGTCGAGATTTAATGGCAGTTCACTCAGCACTCATTACCTTCTAGCTGTATTTTCTCTCATCATCACCCAGCATTTGCTAGTGCTAGTTTGTCATTGTTTACAAGCACGTGGCTAATGATGAGGGGTGACAAAAGAACTGAATCCCTTCATAGCAGACGTACATAACACATACGGTTGAAAGAGCATCTGCATGCCCCCAGCATGTGCTAGTGCTACTTTGCGTATTATGAAGCACAAAACAAATGCGGGAAGCAGGCAGTGGTCAATCCAATGAAATATCTGTCAGGTTGAATTTGTCCTTTCAACCCCCAGCATATGCTAGTGCTAGTTGTGTTTTTAAGACTAGCGCGAGGGAAATGCAAGGAGTCTCTTGGTATGATGTTTAGCAGCAAGGGCTAGTTGTCATTTACGAATGTTGGAATTCATCCTTCTCTGGCTGCCGTTAAGCCTGTGAGGCTTTCTTTTGGATTCTTTTCATTTTGACTTCATTCCCATATATAGCTGTTTTATGACAGGCAGGAGTCAAACATGCCAATCAGCATCATCTTTATGCCAACGAGTTACTAGAGCAAATCCTGACGAACTTGATTAAAACCTTGATTTTTCACTGATTGGTTGCTTTGTTCTCTGTCATTAGCTTCATTGGTGGCTCTTGTTAGCAGTGTTTTTTTCTGGCATGACTTGAACTTGCCAAGGCAGCATTTACAGGTAGCAACCCTAAGCATTTGCTAGTGCTAGTGTAATAGGTTACAAGCACAAAACAAATACCAAGGGTACCAATACTGTCGAGATTTAATGGCAGTTCACTCAGCACTCATTACCTTCTAGCTGTATTTTCTCTCATCATCCCCCAGCATTTGCTAGTGCTAGTTTGTCATTGTTTACAAGCACGTGGCTAATGATGAGGGGTGACAGAAGAACTGAATCCCTTCATAGCAGACGTACATAACACATACGGTTGTAAGAGCATCTGCATGCCCCCAGCATGTGCTAGTGCTACTTTGCGTATCATGAAGCACAAAACAAATGCGGGAAGCAGGCAGTGGTCAATCCAATGAAATATCTGTCAGGTTGAATTTGTCCTTTCAACCCCCAGCATATGCTAGTGCTAGTTGTGTTTTTAAGACTAGCGCGAGGCAAATGCAAGGATTCTCTTGGTATGATGTTTAGCAGCAAGGGCTAGTTGTCATTTATGAATGTTGGAATTCATCCTTTTCTGGCTGCCGTTAAGCCTGTGAGGCTTTCTTTTTGATTGTTTTCATTTTGACTTCATTCCCATATATAGCTGTTTTATGACAGGCAGGAGTCAAAAATGCCAATCAGCATCATCTTTATGCCAACGAGTTACTAGAGCAAATCCTGACGAACTTGATTAAAACCTTGATTTTTCACTGATTGGTTGCTTTGTTCTCTGTCATTAGCTTCATTGGTGGCTCTTGTTAGCAGTGTCTTTGTCTGGCATGACTTGAACTTGCCAAAGCAGCATTTACAGGTAGGAACCCTAAGCATTTGCTAGTGCTAGTGTAATAGGTTACAAGCATAAAACAAATACCAAGGGTTCCAATACTGTCGAGGTTTAATGGCAGTTCACTCAGCACTCATTACCTTCTAGCTGTATTTTCTCTCATCATTTCCCAGCATTTGCTAGTGCTAGTTTGTCATTGTTTACAAGCACGTGGCTAATGATGAGGGGTGACAGAAGAACTGAATCCCTTCATAGCAGACGTACATAACACATACGGTTGAAAGAGCATCTGCATGCCCCCAGCATGTGCTAGTGCTACTTTGCGTATTATGAAGCACAAAACAAATGCGGGAAGCAGGCAGTGGTCAATCCAATGAAATATCTGTCAGGTTGAATTTGTCCTTTCAACCCCCAGCATATGCTAGTGCTAGTTGTGTTTTTAAGACTAGCGCGAGGCAAATGCAAGGAGTCTCTTGGTATGATGTTTAGCAGCAAGGGCTAGTTGTCATTTACGAATGTTGGAATGCGTCCTTCTCTGGCTGCCGTTAAGCCTGTGAGGCTTTTTTTTTGATTGTTTTCATTTTGACTTAATTTCTATATATAGCTGTTTTATGACAGACAGGAGTCAAAGATGCCAATCAGCATCATCTTTATGCCAACGAGTTACTAGAGCAAATCCTGACGAACTTGATTAAAACCTTGATTTTTCACTGATTGGTTGCTTTGTTCTCTGTCATTAGCTTCATTGGTGGCTCTTGTTAGCAGTGTCTTTGTCTGGCATGACTTGAACTTGCCAAAGCAGCATTTACAGGTAGCAACTCTAAGCATTTGCTAGTGCTAGTGTAATAGGTTACAAGCACAAAACAAATACCAAGGGTTCCAATACTGTCGAGATTTAATGGCAGTTCACTCAGCACTCATTACCTTCTAGCTGTATTTTCTCTCATCATCCCCCAGCATTTGCTAGTGCTAGTTTGTCATTGTTTACAAGCACGTGGCTAATGATGAGGGGTGACAGAAGAACTGAATCCCTTCATAGCAGACGTACATAACACATACGCTTGTAAGAGCATCTGCATGCCCCCAGCATGTGCTAGTGCTACTTTATGTATTATGAAGCACAAAACAAATGCGGGAAGCAGGCAGTGGTCAATCCAATGAAATATCTGTCAGGTTGAATTTGTCCTTTCAACCCCCAGCATATGCTAGTGCTAGTTGTGTTTTTAAGACTAGCGCGAGGCAAATGCAAGGAGTCTCTTGGTATGATGTTTCGCAGCAAGGGCTAGTTGTCATTTATGAATGTTGGAATTCATCCTTATCTGGCTGCCGTTAAGCCTGTGAGGCTTTCTTTTTGATTCTTTTCATTTTGACTTCATTCCCATATATTGCTGTTTTATGACAGGCAGGAGTCAAACATGCCAATCAGCATCATCTTTATGCCAACGAGTTACTAGAGCAAATCCTGACGAACTTGATTAAAACCTTGATTTTTCACTGATTGGTTGCTTTGTTCTCTGTCATTAGCTTCATTAGTGGCTCTTGTTAGCAGTGTTTTTTTCTGGCATGACTTGAACTTGCCAAGGCAGCATTTACAGGTAGCAACCCTAAGCATTTGCTAGTGCTAGTGTAATAGGTTACAAGCACAAAACAAATACCAAGGGTTCCAATACTGTCGAGATTTAATGGCAGTTCACTCAGCACTCATTACCTTCTAGCTGTATTTTCTCTCATCATCCCCCAGCATTTGCTAGTGCTAGTTTGTCATTGTTTACAAGCACGTGGCTAATGATGAGGGGTGACAGAAGAACTGAATCCCTTCATAGCAGACGTACATAACACATACAGTTGAAAGAGCATCTGCATGCCCCCAGCATGTGCTAGTGCTACTTTGCGTATCATGAAGCACAAAACAAATGCGGGAAGCAGGCAGTGGTCAATCCAATGAAATATCTGTCAGGTTGAATTTGTCCTTTCAACCCCCAGCATATGCTAGTGCTAGTTGTGTTTTTAAGACTAGCGCGAGGCAAATGCAAGGAGTCTCTTGGTATGATGTTTAGCAGCAAGGGCTAGTTGTCATTTACGAATGTTGGAATGCGTCCTTCTCTGGCTGCCGTTAAGCCTGTGAGGCTTTTTTTTTGATTGTTTTCATTTTGACTTAATTTCTATATATAGCTGTTTTATGACAGGCAGGAGTCAAACATGCCAATCAGCATCATCTTTATTCCAACGAGTTTCTAGAGCAAATCCTGACGAACTTGATTAAAACCTTGATTTTTCACTGATTGGTTGCTTTGTTCTCTGTCATTAGCTTCACTGGTGGTTCTTGTTAGCAGTGTTTTTTTCTGGCATGACTTGAACTTGCCAAAGCAGCATTTACAGGTAGCAACTCTAAGCATTTGCTAGTGCTAGTGTAATAGGTTACAAGCACAAAACAAATACCAAGGGTTCCAATACTGTCGAGATTTAATGGCAGTTCACTCAGCACTCATTACCTTCTAGCTGTATTTTCTCTCATCATCCCCCAGCATTTGCTAGTGCTAGTTTGTCATTGTTTACAAGCACGTGGCTAATGATGAGGGGTGACAGAAGAACTGAATCCCTTCATAGCAGACGTACATAACACATACGCTTGTAAGAGCATCTGCATGCCCCCAGCATGTGCTAGTGCTACTTTATGTATTATGAAGCACAAAACAATTGCGAGAAGCAGGCAGTGGTCAATCCAATGAAATATCTGTCAGGTTGAATTTGTCCTTTCAACCCCCAGCATATGCTAGTGCTAGTTGTGTTTTTAAGACTAGCGCGAGGCAAATGCAAGGAGTCTCTTGGTATGATGTTTCGCAGCAAGGGCTAGTTGTCATTTATGAATGTTGGAATTCATCCTTATCTGGCTGCCGTTAAGCCTGTGAGGCTTTCTTTTTGATTCTTTTCATTTTGACTTCATTCCCATATATTGCTGTTTTATGACAGGCAGGAGTCAAACATGCCAATCAGCATCATCTTTATGCCAACGAGTTACTAGAGCAAATCCTGACGAACTTGATTAAAACCTTGATTTTTCACTGATTGGTTGCTTTGTTCTCTGTCATTAGCTTCATTAGTGGCTCTTGTTAGCAGTGTTTTTTTCTGGCATGACTTGAACTTGCCAAGGCAGCATTTACAGGTAGCAACCCTAAGCATTTGCTAGTGCTAGTGTAATAGGTTACAAGCACAAAACAAATACCAAGGGTTCCAATACTGTCGAGATTTAATGGCAGTTCACTCAGCACTCATTACCTTCTAGCTGTATTTTCTCTCATCATCCCCCAGCATTTGCTAGTGCTAGTTTGTCATTGTTTACAAGCACGTGGCTAATGATGAGGGGTGACAGAAGAACTGAATCCCTTCATAGCAGACGTACATAACACATACAGTTGAAAGAGCATCTGCATGCCCCCAGCATGTGCTAGTGCTACTTTGCGTATCATGAAGCACAAAACAAATGCGGGAAGCAGGCAGTGGTCAATCCAATGAAATATCTGTCAGGTTGAATTTGTCCTTTCAACCCCCAGCATATGCTAGTGCTAGTTGTGTTTTTAAGACTAGCGCGAGGCAAATGCAAGGAGTCTCTTGGTATGATGTTTAGCAGCAAGGGCTAGTTGTCATTTACGAATGTTGGAATGCGTCCTTCTCTGGCTGCCGTTAAGCCTGTGAGGCTTTTTTTTTTGATTGTTTTCATTTTGACTTAATTTCTATATATAGCTGTTTTATGACAGGCAGGAGTCAAACATGCCAATCAGCATCATCTTTATTCCAACGAGTTTCTAGAGCAAATCCTGACGAACTTGATTAAAACCTTGATTTTTCACTGATTGGTTGCTTTGTTCTCTGTCATTAGCTTCATTGGTGGCTCTTGTTAGCAGTGTTTTTTTCTGGCATGACTTGAACTTGCCAAGGCAGCATTTACAGGTAGCAACCCTAAGCATTTGCTAGTGCTAGTGTTATAGGTTACAAGCACAAAACAAATACCAAGGGTTCCAATACTGTCGAGATTTAATGGCAGTTCACTCAGCACTCATTACCTTCTAGCTGTATTTTCTCTCATCATCCCCCAGCATTTGCTAGTGCTAGTTTGTCATTGTTTACAAGCACGTGGCTAACGATGAGGGGTGACAGAAGATCTGAATCCCTTCATAGCAGACGTACATAACACATAGGGTTGTAAGAGCATCTGCATGCCCCCAGCATGTGCTAGTGCTACTTTGCGTATCATGAAGCACAAAACAAATGCGGGAAGCAGGCAGTGGTCAATCCAATGAAATATCTGTCAGGTTGAATTTGTCCTTTCAACCCCCAGCATATGCTAGTGCTAGTTGTGTTTTTAAGACTAGCGCGAGGCAAATGCAAGGAGTCTCTTGGTATGATGTTTAGCAGCAAGGGCTAGTTGTCATTTACGAATGTTGGAATGCGTCCTTCTCTGGCTGCCGTTAAGCCTGTGAGGCTTTTTTTTTGATTGTTTTCATTTTGACTTAATTTCTATATATAGCTGTTTTATGACAGGTAGGAGTCAAACATGCCAATCAGCATCATCTTTATTCCAACGAGTTTCTAGAGCAAATCCTGACGAACTTGATTAAAACCTTGATTTTTCACTGATTGGTTGCTTTGTTCTCTGTCATTAGCTTCATTGGTGGCTCTTGTTAGCAGTGTTTTTTTCTGGCATGACTTGAACTTGCCAAGGCAGCATTTACAGGTAGCAACCCTAAGCATTTGCTAGTGCTAGTGTTATAGGTTACAAGCACAAAACAAATACCAAGGGTTCCAATACTGTCGAGATTTAATGGCAGTTCACTCAGCACTCATTACCTTCTAGCTGTATTTTCTCTCATCATCCCCCAGCATTTGCTAGTGCTAGTTTGTCATTGTTTACAAGCACGTGGCTAATGATGAGGGGTGACAGAAGAACTGAATCCCTTCATAGCAGACGTAAATAACACATACGGTTGTAAGAGCATCTGCATGCCCCAAGCATGTGCTAGCTCTCCTTTGCGTATCATGAAGCACAAAACAAATGCGGGAAGCAGACAGTGGTCAATCCAATGAAATATCTGTCAGGTTGAATTTGTCCTTTCAACCCCCAGCATATGCTAGTGCTAGTTGTGTTTTTAAGACTAGCTCGAGGCAAATGCAAGGAGTCTCTTGGTATGATGTTTAGCAGCAAGGGCTAGTTGTCATTTACGAATGTTGGAATGCATCCTTCTCTGGCTGCCGTTAAGCCTGTGAGGCTTTCTTTTTGATTCTTTTCATTTTGACTTCATTCCCTTATATTGCTGTTTTATGACAGGCAGGAGTCAAACATGCCAATCAGCATCATCTTTATGCCAACGAGTTACTAGAGCAAATCCTGACGAACTTGATTAAAACCTTGATTTTTCACTGATTGGTTGCTTTGTTCTCTGTCATTAGCTTCATTAGTGGCTCTTGTTAGCAGTGTTTTTTTCTGGCATGACTTGAACTTACCAAGGCAGCATTTTCAGGTAGCAACCCTAAGCATTTGCTAGTGCTAGTGTAATAGGTTACAAGCACAAAACAAATACCAAGGGTTCCAATACTGTCGAGATTTAATGGCAGTTCACTCAGCACTCATTACCTTCTAGCTGTATTTTCTCTCATCATCCCCCAGCATTTGCTAGTGCTAGTTTGTCATTGTTTACAAGCACGTGGCTAATGATGAGGGGTGACAGAAGAACTGAATCCCTTCATAGCAGACGTACATAACACATACGGTTGAAAGAGCATCTGCATGCCCCCAGCATGTGCTAGTGCTACTTTGCGTATCATGAAGCACAAAACAAATGCGGGAAGCAGGCAGTGGTCAATCCAATGAAATATCTGTCAGGTTGAATTTGTCCTTTCAACCCCCAGCATATGCTAGTGCTAGTTGTGTTTTTAAGACTAGCGCGAGGCAAATGCAAGGAGTCTCTTGGTATGATGTTTAGCAGCAAGGGCTAGTTGTCATTTACGAATGTTGGAATGCATCCTTATCTGGCTGCCGTTAAGCCTGTGAGGCTTTCTTTTTGATTGTTTTCATTTTGACTTCATTCCCATATATAGCTGTTTTATGACAGGCAGGAGTCAAACATGCCAATCAGCATCATCTTTATTCCAACGAGTTTCTAGAGCAAATCCTGACGAACTTGATTAAAACCTTGATTTTTCACTGATTGGTTGCTTTGTTCTCTGTCATTAGCTTCATTGGTGGCTCTTGTTAGCAGTGTTTTTTTCTGGCATGACTTGAACTTGCCAAGGCAGCATTTACAGGTAGCAACCCTAAGCATTTGCTAGTGCTAGTGTTATAGGTTACAAGCACAAAACAAATACCAAGGGTTCCAATACTGTCGAGATTTAATGGCAGTTCACTCAGCACTCATTACCTTCTAGCTGTATTTTCTCTCATCATCCCCCAGCATTTGCTAGTGCTAGTTTGTCATTGTTTACAAGCACGTGGCTAACGATGAGGGGTGACAGAAGATCTGAATCCCTTCATAGCAGACGTACATAACACATAGGGTTGTAAGAGCATCTGCATGCCCCCAGCATGTGCTAGTGCTACTTTGCGTATCATGAAGCACAAAACAAATGCGGGAAGCAGGCAGTGGTCAATCCAATGAAATATCTGTCAGGTTGAATTTGTCCTTTCAACCCCCAGCATATGCTAGTGCTAGTTGTGTTTTTAAGACTAGCGCGAGGCAAATGCAAGGAGTCTCTTGGTATGATGTTTAGCAGCAAGGGCTAGTTGTCATTTACGAATGTTGGAATGCGTCCTTCTCTGGCTGCCGTTAAGCCTGTGAGGCTTTTTTTTTGATTGTTTTCATTTTGACTTAATTTCTATATATAGCTGTTTTATGACAGGTAGGAGTCAAACATGCCAATCAGCATCATCTTTATTCCAACGAGTTTCTAGAGCAAATCCTGACGAACTTGATTAAAACCTTGATTTTTCACTGATTGGTTGCTTTGTTCTCTGTCATTAGCTTCATTGGTGGCTCTTGTTAGCAGTGTTTTTTTCTGGCATGACTTGAACTTGCCAAGGCAGCATTTACAGGTAGCAACCCTAAGCATTTGCTAGTGCTAGTGTTATAGGTTACAAGCACAAAACAAATACCAAGGGTTCCAATACTGTCGAGATTTAATGGCAGTTCACTCAGCACTCATTACCTTCTAGCTGTATTTTCTCTCATCATCCCCCAGCATTTGCTAGTGCTAGTTTGTCATTGTTTACAAGCACGTGGCTAATGATGAGGGGTGACAGAAGAACTGAATCCCTTCATAGCAGACGTAAATAACACATACGGTTGTAAGAGCATCTGCATGCCCCAAGCATGTGCTAGCTCTCCTTTGCGTATCATGAAGCACAAAACAAATGCGGGAAGCAGACAGTGGTCAATCCAATGAAATATCTGTCAGGTTGAATTTGTCCTTTCAACCCCCAGCATATGCTAGTGCTAGTTGTGTTTTTAAGACTAGCTCGAGGCAAATGCAAGGAGTCTCTTGGTATGATGTTTAGCAGCAAGGGCTAGTTGTCATTTACGAATGTTGGAATGCATCCTTCTCTGGCTGCCGTTAAGCCTGTGAGGCTTTCTTTTTGATTCTTTTCATTTTGACTTCATTCCCTTATATTGCTGTTTTATGACAGGCAGGAGTCAAACATGCCAATCAGCATCATCTTTATGCCAACGAGTTACTAGAGCAAATCCTGACGAACTTGATTAAAACCTTGATTTTTCACTGATTGGTTGCTTTGTTCTCTGTCATTAGCTTCATTAGTGGCTCTTGTTAGCAGTGTTTTTTTCTGGCATGACTTGAACTTACCAAGGCAGCATTTTCAGGTAGCAACCCTAAGCATTTGCTAGTGCTAGTGTAATAGGTTACAAGCACAAAACAAATACCAAGGGTTCCAATACTGTCGAGATTTAATGGCAGTTCACTCAGCACTCATTACCTTCTAGCTGTATTTTCTCTCATCATCCCCCAGCATTTGCTAGTGCTAGTTTGTCATTGTTTACAAGCACGTGGCTAATGATGAGGGGTGACAGAAGAACTGAATCCCTTCATAGCAGACGTACATAACACATACGGTTGAAAGAGCATCTGCATGCCCCCAGCATGTGCTAGTGCTACTTTGCGTATCATGAAGCACAAAACAAATGCGGGAAGCAGGCAGTGGTCAATCCAATGAAATATCTGTCAGGTTGAATTTGTCCTTTCAACCCCCAGCATATGCTAGTGCTAGTTGTGTTTTTAAGACTAGCGCGAGGCAAATGCAAGGAGTCTCTTGGTATGATGTTTAGCAGCAAGGGCTAGTTGTCATTTACGAATGTTGGAATGCATCCTTATCTGGCTGCCGTTAAGCCTGTGAGGCTTTCTTTTTGATTGTTTTCATTTTGACTTCATTCCCATATATAGCTGTTTTATGACAGGCAGGAGTCAAACATGCCAATCAGCATCATCTTTATGCCAACGAGTTACTAGAGCAAATCCTGACGAACTTGATTAAAACCTTGATTTTTCACTGATTGGTTGCTTTGTTCTCTGTCATTAGCTTCATTGGTGGCTCTTGTTAGCAGTGTCTTTGTCTGGCATGACTTGAACTTGCCAAAGCAGCATTTACAGGTAGCAACTCTAAGCATTTGCTAGTGCTAGTGTAATAGGTTACAAGCACAAAACAAATACCAAGGGTTCCAATACTGTCGAGATTTAATGGCAGTTCACTCAGCACTCATTACCTTCTAGCTGTATTTTCTCTCATCATCCCCCAGCATTTGCTAGTGCTAGTTTGTCATTGTTTACAAGCACGTGGCTAATGATGAGGGGTGACAGAAGAACTGAATCCCTTCATAGCAGACGTACATAACACATACGCTTGTAAGAGCATCTACATGCCCCCAGCATGTGCTAGTGCTACTTTAGGTATTATGAAGCACAAAACAATTGCGAGAAGCAGGCAGTGGTCAATCCAATGAAATATCTGTCAGGTTGAATTTGTCCTTTCAACCCCCAGCATATGCTAGTGCTAGTTGTGTTTTTAAGACTAGCGCGAGGCAAATGCAAGGAGTCTCTTGGTATGATGTTTAGCAGCAAGGGCTAGTTGTCATTTATGAATGTTGGAATTCATCCTTATCTGGCTGCCGTTAAGCCTGTGAGGCTTTCTTTTTGATTCTTTTCATTTTGACTTCATTCCCATATATTGCTGTTTTATGACAGGCAGGAGTCAAACATGCCAATCAGCATCATCTTTATGCCAACGAGTTACTAGAGCAAATCCTGACGAACTTGATTAAAACCTTGATTTTTCACTGATTGGTTGCTTTGTTCTCTGTCATTAGCTTCATTAGTGGCTCTTGTTAGCAGTGTTTTTTTCTGGCATGACTTGAACTTGCCAAGGCAGCATTTACAGGTAGCAACCCTAAGCATTTGCTAGTGCTAGTGTAATAGGTTACAAGCACAAAACAAATACCAAGGGTTCCAATACTGTCGAGATTTAATGGCAGTTCACTCAGCACTCATTACCTTCTAGCTGTATTTTCTCTCATCATCCCCCAGCATTTGCTAGTGCTAGTTTGTCATTGTTTACAAGCACGTGGCTAATGATGAGGGGTGACAGAAGAACTGAATCCCTTCATAGCAGACGTACATAACACATACGGTTGAAAGAGCATCTGCATGCCCCCAGCATGTGCTAGTGCTACTTTGCGTATCATGAAGCACAAAACAAATGCGGGAAGCAGGCAGTGGTCAATCCAATGAAATATCTGTCAGGTTGAATTTGTCCTTTCAACCCCCAGCATATGCTAGTGCTAGTTGTGTTTTTAAGACTAGCGCGAGGCAAATGCAAGGAGTCTCTTGGTATGATGTTTAGCAGCAAGGGCTAGTTGTCATTTACGAATGTTGGAATGCATCCTTATCTGGCTGCCGTTAAGCCTGTGAGGCTTTCTTTTTGATTGTTTTCATTTTGACTTCATTCCCATATATAGCTGTTTTATGACAGGCAGGAGTCAAACATGCCAATCAGCATCATCTTTATTCCAACGAGTTTCTAGAGCAAATCCTGACGAACTTGATTAAAACCTTGATTTTTCACTGATTGGTTGCTTTGTTCTCTGTCATTAGCTTCATTGGTGGCTCTTGTTAGCAGTGTTTTTTTCTGGCATGACTTGAACTTGCCAAGGCAGCATTTACAGGTAGCAACCCTAAGCATTTGCTAGTGCTAGTGTTATAGGTTACAAGCACAAAACAAATACCAAGGGTTCCAATACTGTCGAGATTTAATGGCAGTTCACTCAGCACTCATTACCTTCTAGCTGTATTTTCTCTCATCATCCCCCAGCATTTGCTAGTGCTAGTTTGTCATTGTTTACAAGCACGTGGCTAACGATGAGGGGTGACAGAAGATCTGAATCCCTTCATAGCAGACGTACATAACACATAGGGTTGTAAGAGCATCTGCATGCCCCCAGCATGTGCTAGTGCTACTTTGCGTATCATGAAGCACAAAACAAATGCGGGAAGCAGGCAGTGGTCAATCCAATGAAATATCTGTCAGGTTGAATTTGTCCTTTCAACCCCCAGCATATGCTAGTGCTAGTTGTGTTTTTAAGACTAGCGCGAGGCAAATGCAAGGAGTCTCTTGGTATGATGTTTAGCAGCAAGGGCTAGTTGTCATTTACGAATGTTGGAATGCGTCCTTCTCTGGCTGCCGTTAAGCCTGTGAGGCTTTTTTTTTGATTGTTTTCATTTTGACTTAATTTCTATATATAGCTGTTTTATGACAGGTAGGAGTCAAACATGCCAATCAGCATCATCTTTATTCCAACGAGTTTCTAGAGCAAATCCTGACGAACTTGATTAAAACCTTGATTTTTCACTGATTGGTTGCTTTGTTCTCTGTCATTAGCTTCATTGGTGGCTCTTGTTAGCAGTGTTTTTTTCTGGCATGACTTGAACTTGCCAAGGCAGCATTTACAGGTAGCAACCCTAAGCATTTGCTAGTGCTAGTGTTATAGGTTACAAGCACAAAACAAATACCAAGGGTTCCAATACTGTCGAGATTTAATGGCAGTTCACTCAGCACTCATTACCTTCTAGCTGTATTTTCTCTCATCATCCCCCAGCATTTGCTAGTGCTAGTTTGTCATTGTTTACAAGCACGTGGCTAATGATGAGGGGTGACAGAAGAACTGAATCCCTTCATAGCAGACGTAAATAACACATACGGTTGTAAGAGCATCTGCATGCCCCAAGCATGTGCTAGCTCTCCTTTGCGTATCATGAAGCACAAAACAAATGCGGGAAGCAGACAGTGGTCAATCCAATGAAATATCTGTCAGGTTGAATTTGTCCTTTCAACCCCCAGCATATGCTAGTGCTAGTTGTGTTTTTAAGACTAGCTCGAGGCAAATGCAAGGAGTCTCTTGGTATGATGTTTAGCAGCAAGGGCTAGTTGTCATTTACGAATGTTGGAATGCATCCTTCTCTGGCTGCCGTTAAGCCTGTGAGGCTTTCTTTTTGATTCTTTTCATTTTGACTTCATTCCCTTATATTGCTGTTTTATGACAGGCAGGAGTCAAACATGCCAATCAGCATCATCTTTATGCCAACGAGTTACTAGAGCAAATCCTGACGAACTTGATTAAAACCTTGATTTTTCACTGATTGGTTGCTTTGTTCTCTGTCATTAGCTTCATTAGTGGCTCTTGTTAGCAGTGTTTTTTTCTGGCATGACTTGAACTTACCAAGGCAGCATTTTCAGGTAGCAACCCTAAGCATTTGCTAGTGCTAGTGTAATAGGTTACAAGCACAAAACAAATACCAAGGGTTCCAATACTGTCGAGATTTAATGGCAGTTCACTCAGCACTCATTACCTTCTAGCTGTATTTTCTCTCATCATCCCCCAGCATTTGCTAGTGCTAGTTTGTCATTGTTTACAAGCACGTGGCTAATGATGAGGGGTGACAGAAGAACTGAATCCCTTCATAGCAGACGTACATAACACATACGGTTGAAAGAGCATCTGCATGCCCCCAGCATGTGCTAGTGCTACTTTGCGTATCATGAAGCACAAAACAAATGCGGGAAGCAGGCAGTGGTCAATCCAATGAAATATCTGTCAGGTTGAATTTGTCCTTTCAACCCCCAGCATATGCTAGTGCTAGTTGTGTTTTTAAGACTAGCGCGAGGCAAATGCAAGGAGTCTCTTGGTATGATGTTTAGCAGCAAGGGCTAGTTGTCATTTACGAATGTTGGAATGCATCCTTATCTGGCTGCCGTTAAGCCTGTGAGGCTTTCTTTTTGATTGTTTTCATTTTGACTTCATTCCCATATATAGCTGTTTTATGACAGGCAGGAGTCAAACATGCCAATCAGCATCATCTTTATGCCAACGAGTTACTAGAGCAAATCCTGACGAACTTGATTAAAACCTTGATTTTTCACTGATTGGTTGCTTTGTTCTCTGTCATTAGCTTCATTGGTGGCTCTTGTTAGCAGTGTCTTTGTCTGGCATGACTTGAACTTGCCAAAGCAGCATTTACAGGTAGCAACTCTAAGCATTTGCTAGTGCTAGTGTAATAGGTTACAAGCACAAAACAAATACCAAGGGTTCCAATACTGTCGAGATTTAATGGCAGTTCACTCAGCACTCATTACCTTCTAGCTGTATTTTCTCTCATCATCCCCCAGCATTTGCTAGTGCTAGTTTGTCATTGTTTACAAGCACGTGGCTAATGATGAGGGGTGACAGAAGAACTGAATCCCTTCATAGCAGACGTACATAACACATACGCTTGTAAGAGCATCTGCATGCCCCCAGCATGTGCTAGTGCTACTTTAGGTATTATGAAGCACAAAACAATTGCGAGAAGCAGGCAGTGGTCAATCCAATGAAATATCTGTCAGGTTGAATTTGTCCTTTCAACCCCCAGCATATGCTAGTGCTAGTTGTGTTTTTAAGACTAGCGCGAGGCAAATGCAAGGAGTCTCTTGGTATGATGTTTAGCAGCAAGGGCTAGTTGTCATTTATGAATGTTGGAATTCATCCTTATCTGGCTGCCGTTAAGCCTGTGAGGCTTTCTTTTTGATTCTTTTCATTTTGACTTCATTCCCATATATTGCTGTTTTATGACAGGCAGGAGTCAAACATGCCAATCAGCATCATCTTTATGCCAACGAGTTACTAGAGCAAATCCTGACGAACTTGATTAAAACCTTGATTTTTCACTGATTGGTTGCTTTGTTCTCTGTCATTAGCTTCATTAGTGGCTCTTGTTAGCAGTGTTTTTTTCTGGCATGACTTGAACTTGCCAAGGCAGCATTTACAGGTAGCAACCCTAAGCATTTGCTAGTGCTAGTGTAATAGGTTACAAGCACAAAACAAATACCAAGGGTTCCAATACTGTCGAGATTTAATGGCAGTTCACTCAGCACTCATTACCTTCTAGCTGTATTTTCTCTCATCATCCCCCAGCATTTGCTAGTGCTAGTTTGTCATTGTTTACAAGCACGTGGCTAATGATGAGGGGTGACAAAAGAACTGAATCCCTTCATAGCAGACGTAGATAACACATACGGTTGAAAGAGCATCTGCATGCCCCCAGCATGTGCTAGTGCTACTTTATGTATTATGAAGCACAAAACAATTGCAAGAAGCAGGCAGTGGTCAATCCAATGAAATATCTGTCAGGTTGAATTTGTCCTTTCAACCCCCAGCATATGCTAGTGCTAGTTGTGTTTTTAAGATTAGCGCGAGGCAAATGCAAGGAGTCTCTTGGTATGATGTTTAGCAGCAAGGGCTAGTTGTCATTTACGAATGTTGGAATGCGTCCTTCTCTGGCTGCCGTTAAGCCTGTGAGGCTTTTTTTTTTATTGTTTTCATTTTGACTTAATTTCTATATATAGCTGTTTTATGACAGGCAGGAGTCAAACATGCCAATCAGCATCATCTTTATTCCAACGAGTTTCTAGAGCAAATCCTGACGAACTTGATTAAAACCTTGATTTTTCACTGATTGGTTGCTTTGTTCTCTGTCATTAGCTTCATTGGTGGCTCTTGTTAGCAGTGTTTTTTTCTGGCATGACTTGAACTTGCCAAGGCAGCATTTACAGGTAGCAACCCTAAGCATTTGCTAGTGCTAGTGTTATAGGTTACAAGCACAAAACAAATACCAAGGGTTCCAATACTGTCGAGATTTAATGGCAGTTCACTCAGCACTCATTACCTTCTAGCTGTATTTTCTCTCATCATCCCCCAGCATTTGCTAGTGCTAGTTTGTCATTGTTTACAAGCACGTGGCTAACGATGAGGGGTGACAGAAGATCTGAATCCCTTCATAGCAGACGTATATAACACATACGGTTGTAAGAGCATCTGCATGCCCCCAGCATGTGCTAGTGCTACTTTGCGTATCATGAAGCACAAAACAAATGCGGGAAGCAGGCAGTGGTCAATCCAATGAAATATCTGTCAGGTTGAATTTGTCCTTTCAACCCCCAGCATATGCTAGTGCTAGTTGTGTTTTTAAGACTAGCGCGAGGCAAATGCAAGGAGTCTCTTGGTATGATGTTTAGCAGCAAGGGCTAGTTGTCATTTACGAATGTTGGAATGCGTCCTTCTCTGGCTGCCGTTAAGCCTGTGAGGCTTTCTTTTTTTTGATTGTTTTCATTTTGACTTAATTTCTATATATAGCTGTTTTATGACAGGCAGGAGTCAAACATGCCAATCAGCATCATCTTTATTCCAACGAGTTTCTAGAGCAAATCCTGACGAACTTGATTAAAACCTTGATTTTTCACTGATTGGTTGCTTTGTTCTCTGTCATTAGCTTCATTGGTGGCTCTTGTTAGCAGTGTTTTTTTCTGGCATGACTTGAACTTGCCAAGGCAGCATTTACAGGTAGCAACCCTAAGCATTTGCTAGTGCTAGTGTAATAGGTTACAAGCACAAAACAAATACCAAGGGTTCCAATACTGTCGAGATTTAATGGCAGTTCACTCAGCACTCATTACCTTCTAGCTGTATTTTCTCTCATCATCCCCCAGCATTTGCTAGTGCTAGTTTGTCATTGTTTACAAGCACGTGGCTAATGATGAGGGGTGACAGAAGAACTGAATCCCTTCATAGCAGACGTACATAACACATACGGTTGTAAGAGCATCTGCATGCCCCCAGCATGTGCTAGTGCTACTTTGCGTATCATGAAGCACAAAACAAATGCGGGAAGCAGGCAGTGGTCAATCCAATGAAATATCTGTCAGGTTGAATTTGTCCTTTCAACCCCCAGCATATGCTAGTGCTAGTTGTGTTTTTAAGACTAGCTCGAGGCAAATGCAAGGAGTCTCTTGGTATGATGTTTAGCAGCAAGGGCTAGTTGTCATTTACGAATGTTGGAATGCATCCTTCTCTGGCTGCCGTTAAGCCTGTGAGGCTTTCTTTTTGATTCTTTTCATTTTGACTTCATTCCCTTATATTGCTGTTTTATGACAGGCAGGAGTCAAACATGCCAATCAGCATCATCTTTATGCCAACGAGTTACTAGAGCAAATCCTGACGAACTTGATTAAAACCTTGATTTTTCACTGATTGGTTGCTTTGTTCTCTGTCATTAGCTTTATTAGTGGCTCTTGTTAGCAGTGTTTTTTTCTGGCATGACTTGAACTTACCAAGGCAGCATTTTCAGGTAGCAACCCTAAGCATTTGCTAGTGCTAGTGTAATAGGTTACAAGCACAAAACAAATACCAAGGGTTCCAATACTGTCGAGATTTAATGGCAGTTCACTCAGCACTCATTACCTTCTAGCTGTATTTTCTCTCATCATCCCCCAGCATTTGCTAGTGCTAGTTTGTCATTGTTTACAAGCACGTGGCTAATGATGAGGGGTGACAGAAGAACTGAATCCCTTCATAGCAGACGTACATAACACATACGGTTGTAAGAGCATCTGCATGCCCCCAGCATGTGCTAGTGCTACTTTGCGTATCATGAAGCACAAAACAAATGCGGGAAGCAGGCAGTGGTCAATCCAATGAAATATCTGTCAGGTTGAATTTGTCCTTTCAACCCCCAGCATATGCTAGTGCTAGTTGTGTTTTTAAGACTAGCGCGAGGCAAATGCAAGGAGTCTCTTGGTATGATGTTTAGCAGCAAGGGCTAGTTGTCATTTACGAATGTTGGAATGCATCCTTATCTGGCTGCCGTTAAGCCTGTGAGGCTTTCTTTTTGATTGTTTTCATTTTGACTTCATTCCCATATATAGCTGTTTTATGACAGGCAGGAGTCAAAGATGCCAATCAGCATCATCTTTATGCCAACGAGTTACTAGAGCAAATCCTGACGAACTTGATTAAAACCTTGATTTTTCACTGATTGGTTGCTTTGTTCTCTGTCATTAGTTTCATTGGTGGCTCTTGTTAGCAGTGTCTTTGTCTGGCATGACTTGAACTTGCCAAAGCAGCATTTACAGGTAGCAACTCTAAGCATTTGCTAGTGCTAGTGTAATAGGTTACAAGCACAAAACAAATACCAAGGGTTCCAATACTGTCGAGATTTAATGGCAGTTCACTCAGCACTCATTACCTTCTAGCTGTATTTTCTCTCATCATCCCCCAGCATTTGCTAGTGCTAGTTTGTCATTGTTTACAAGCACGTGGCTAATGATGAGGGGTGACAGAAGAACTGAATCCCTTCATAGCAGACGTACATAACACATACGCTTGTAAGTGCATCTGCATGCCCCCAGCATGTGCTAGTGCTACTTTATGTATTATGAAGCACAAAACAATTGCGAGAAGCAGGCAGTGGTCAATCCAATGAAATATCTGTCAGGTTGAATTTGTCCTTTCAACCCCCAGCATATGCTAGTGCTAGTTGTGTTTTAAGACTAGCGCGAGGCAAATGCAAGGAGTCTCTTGGTATGATGTTTAGCAGCAAGGGCTAGTTGTCATTTATGAATGTTGGAATTCATCCTTATCTGGCTGCCGTTAAGCCTGTGAGGCTTTCTTTTTGATTCTTTTCATTTTGACTTCATTCCCATATATAGCTGTTTTATGACAGGCAGGAGTCAAAGATGCCAATCAGCATCATCTTTATGCCAACGAGTTACTAGAGCAAATCCTGACGAACTTGATTAAAACCTTGATTTTTCACTGATTGGTTGCTTTGTTCTCTGTCATTAGCTTCATTAGTGGCTCTTGTTAGCAGTGTTTTTTTCTGGCATGACTTGAACTTGCCAAGGCAGCATTTACAGGTAGCAACCCTAAGCATTTGCTAGTGCTAGTGTAATAGGTTACAAGCACAAAACAAATACCAAGGGTTCCAATACTGTCGAGATTTAATGGCAGTTCACTCAGCACTCATTACCTTCTAGCTGTATTTTCTCTCATCATCCCCCAGCATTTGCTAGTGCTAGTTTGTCATTGTTTACAAGCACGTGGCTAATGATGAGGGGTGACAGAAGAACTGAATCCCTTCATAGCAGACGTACATAACACATACGGTTAAAAGAGCATCTGCATGCCCCCAGCATGTGCTAGTGCTACTTTGCGTATCATGAAGCACAAAACAAATGCGGGAAGCAGGCAGTGGTCAATCCAATGAAATATCTGTCAGGTTGAATTTGTCCTTTCAACCCCCAGCATATGCTAGTGCTAGTTGTGTTTTTAAGACTAGCGCGAGGCAAATGCAAGGATTCTCTTGGTATGATGTTTAGCAGCAAGGGCTAGTTGTCATTTATGAATAGTGGAATTCATCCTTCTCTGGCTGCCGTTAAGCCTGTGAGGCTTTCTTTTTGATTGTTTTCATTTTGACTTCATTCCCATATATAGCTGTTTTATGACAGGCAGGAGTCAAACATGCCAATCAGCATCATCTTTATGCCAACGAGTTACTAGAGCAAATCCTGACGAACTTGATTAAAACCTTGATTTTTCACTGATTGGTTGCTTTGTTCTCTGTCATTAGCTTCATTGGTGGCTCTTGTTAGCAGTGTCTTTGTCTGGCATGACTTGAACTTGCCAAAGCAGCATTTACAGGTAGGAACCCTAAGCATTTGCTAGTGCTAGTGTAATAGGTTACAAGCATAAAACAAATACCAAGGGTTCCAATACTGTCGAGATTTAATGGCAGTTCACTCAGCACTCATTACCTTCTAGCTGTATTTTCTCTCATCATTTCCCAGCATTTGCTAGTGCTAGTTTGTCATTGTTTACAAGCACGTGGCTAATGATGAGGGGTGACAGAAGAACTGAATCCCTTCATAGCAGACGTACATAACACATACGGTTGTAAGAGCATCTGCATGCCCCCAGCATGTGCTAGTGCTACTTTGCGTATCATGAAGCACAAAACAAATGCGGGAAGCAGGCAGTGGTCAATCCAATGAAATATCTGTCAGGTTGAATTTGTCCTTTCAACCCCCAGCATATGCTAGTGCTAGTTGTGTTTTTAAGACTAGCGCGAGGCAAATGCAAGGAGTCTCTTGGTATGATGTTTAGCAGCAAGGGCTAGTTGTCATTTACGAATGTTGGAATGCATCCTTATCTGGCTGCCGTTAAGCCTGTGAGGCTTTCTTTTTGATTGTTTTCATTTTGACTTCATTCCCATATATAGCTGTTTTATGACAGGCAGGAGTCAAAGATGCCAATCAGCATCATCTTTATGCCAACGAGTTACTAGAGCAAATCCTGACGAACTTGATTAAAACCTTGATTTTTCACTGATTGGTTGCTTTGTTCTCTGTCATTAGCTTCATTGGTGGCTCTTGTTAGCAGTGTCTTTGTCTGGCATGACTTGAACTTGCCAAAGCAGCATTTACAGGTAGCAACTCTAAGCATTTGCTAGTGCTAGTGTAATAGGTTACAAGCACAAAACAAATACCAAGGGTTCCAATACTGTCGAGATTTAATGGCAGTTCACTCAGCACTCATTACCTTCTAGCTGTATTTTCTCTCATCATCCCCCAGCATTTGCTAGTGCTAGTTTGTCATTGTTTACAAGCACGTGGCTAATGATGAGGGGTGACAGAAGAACTGAATCCCTTCATAGCAGACGTACATAACACATACGCTTGTAATAGCATCTACATGCCCCCAGCATGTGCTAGTGCTACTTTAGGTATTATGAAGCACAAAACAATTGCGAGAAGCAGGCAGTGGTCAATCCAATGAAATATCTGTCAGGTTGAATTTGTCCTTTCAACCCCCAGCATATGCTAGTGCTAGTTGTGTTTTTAAGACTAGCGCGAGGCAAATGCAAGGAGTCTCTTGGTATGATGTTTAGCAGCAAGGGCTAGTTGTCATTTATGAATGTTGGAATTCATCCTTATCTGGCTGCCGTTAAGCCTGTGAGGCTTTCTTTTTGATTCTTTTCATTTTGACTTCATTCCCATATATTGCTGTTTTATGACAGGCAGGAGTCAAACATGCCAATCAGCATCATCTTTATGCCAACGAGTTACTAGAGCAAATCCTGACGAACTTGATTAAAACCTTGATTTTTCACTGATTGGTTGCTTTGTTCTCTGTCATTAGCTTCATTAGTGGCTCTTGTTAGCAGTGTTTTTTTCTGGCATGACTTGAACTTGCCAAGGCAGCATTTACAGGTAGCAACCCTAAGCATTTGCTAGTGCTAGTGTAATAGGTTACAAGCACAAAACAAATACCAAGGGTTCCAATACTGTCGAGATTTAATGGCAGTTCACTCAGCACTCATTACCTTCTAGCTGTATTTTCTCTCATCATCCCCCAGCATTTGCTAGTGCTAGTTTGTCATTGTTTACAAGCACGTGGCTAATGATGAGGGGTGACAAAAGAACTGAATCCCTTCATAGCAGACGTAGATAACACATACGGTTGAAAGAGCATCTGCATGCCCCCAGCATGTGCTAGTGCTACTTTATGTATTATGAAGCACAAAACAATTGCGAGAAGCAGGCAGTGGTCAATCCAATGAAATATCTGTCAGGTTGAATTTGTCCTTTCAACCCCCAGCATATGCTAGTGCTAGTTGTGTTTTTAAGATTAGCGCGAGGCAAATGCAAGGAGTCTCTTGGTATGATGTTTAGCAGCAAGGGCTAGTTGTCATTTACGAATGTTGGAATGCGTCCTTCTCTGGCTGCCGTTAAGCCTGTGAGGCTTTTTTTTTTATTGTTTTCATTTTGACTTAATTTCTATATATAGCTGTTTTATGACAGGCAGGAGTCAAACATGCCAATCAGCATCATCTTTATTCCAACGAGTTTCTAGAGCAAATCCTGACGAACTTGATTAAAACCTTGATTTTTCACTGATTGGTTGCTTTGTTCTCTGTCATTAGCTTCATTGGTGGCTCTTGTTAGCAGTGTTTTTTTCTGGCATGACTTGAACTTGCCAAGGCAGCATTTACAGGTAGCAACCCTAAGCATTTGCTAGTGCTAGTGTTATAGGTTACAAGCACAAAACAAATACCAAGGGTTCCAATACTGTCGAGATTTAATGGCAGTTCACTCAGCACTCATTACCTTCTAGCTGTATTTTCTCTCATCATCCCCCAGCATTTGCTAGTGCTAGTTTGTCATTGTTTACAAGCACGTGGCTAACGATGAGGGGTGACAGAAGATCTGAATCCCTTCATAGCAGACGTACATAACACATACGGTTGTAAGAGCATCTGCATGCCCCCAGCATGTGCTAGTGCTACTTTGCGTATCATGAAGCACAAAACAAATGCGGGAAGCAGGCAGTGGTCAATCCAATGAAATATCTGTCAGGTTGAATTTGTCCTTTCAACCCCCAGCATATGCTAGTGCTAGTTGTGTTTTTAAGACTAGCGCGAGGCAAATGCAAGGAGTCTCTTGGTATGATGTTTAGCAGCAAGGGCTAGTTGTCATTTACGAATGTTGGAATGCGTCCTTCTCTGGCTGCCGTTAAGCCTGTGAGGCTTTTTTTTTGATTGTTTTCATTTTGACTTAACTTCTATATATAGCTGTTTTATGACAGGCAGGAGTCAAACATGCCAATCAGCATTATCTTTATTCCAACGAGTTTCTAGAGCAAATCCTGACGAACTTGATTAAAACCTTGATTTTTCACTGATTGGTTGCTTTGTTCTCTGTCATTAGCTTCATTGGTGGCTCTTGTTAGCAGTGTTTTTTTCTGGCATGACTTGAACTTGCCAAGGCAGCATTTACAGGTAGCAACCCTAAGCATTTGCTAGTGCTAGTGTTATAGGTTACAAGCACAAAACAAATACCAAGGGTTCCAATACTGTCGAGATTTAATGGCAGTTCACTCAGCACTCATTACCTTCTAGCTGTATTTTCTCTCATCATCCCCCAGCATTTGCTAGTGCTAGTTTGTCATTGTTTACAAGCACGTGGCTAATGATGAGGGGTGACAGAAGAACTGAATCCCTTCATAGCAGACGTACATAACACATACGGTTGTAAGAGCATCTGCATGCCCCCAGCATGTGCTAGTGCTACTTTGCGTATCATGAAGCACAAAACAAATGCGGGAAGCAGGCAGTGGTCAATCCAATGAAATATCTGTCAGGTTGAATTTGTCCTTTCAACCCCCAGCATATGCTAGTGCTAGTTGTGTTTTTAAGACTAGCTCGAGGCAAATGCAAGGAGTCTCTTGGTATGATGTTTAGCAGCAAGGGCTAGTTGTCATTTACGAATGTTGGAATGCATCCTTCTCTGGCTGCCGTTAAGCCTGTGAGGCTTTCTTTTTGATTCTTTTCATTTTGACTTCATTCCCTTATATTGCTGTTTTATGACAGGCAGGAGTCAAACATGCCAATCAGCATCATCTTTATGCCAACGAGTTACTAGAGCAAATCCTGACGAACTTGATTAAAACCTTGATTTTTCACTGATTGGTTGCTTTGTTCTCTGTCATTAGCTTCATTAGTGGCTCTTGTTAGCAGTGTTTTTTTCTGGCATGACTTGAACTTACCAAGGCAGCATTTTCAGGTAGCAACCCTTAGCATTTGCTAGTGCTAGTGTAATAGGTTACAAGCACAAAACAAATACCAAGGGTTCCAATACTGTCGAGATTTAATGGCAGTTCACTCAGCACTCATTACCTTCTAGCTGTATTTTCTCTCATCATCCCCCAGCATTTGCTAGTGCTAGTTTGTCATTGTTTACAAGCACGTGGCTAATGATGAGGGGTGACAGAAGAACTGAATCCCTTCATAGCAGACGTACATAACACATACGGTTGAAAGAGCATCTGCATGCCCCCAGCATGTGCTAGTGCTACTTTGCGTATCATGAAGCACAAAACAAATGCGGGAAGCAGGCAGTGGTCAATCCAATGAAATATCTGTCAGGTTGAATTTGTCCTTTCAACCCCCAGCATATGCTAGTGCTAGTTGTGTTTTTAAGACTAGCGCGAGGCAAATGCAAGGAGTCTCTTGGTATGATGTTTAGCAGCAAGGGCTAGTTGTCATTTACGAATGTTGGAATGCATCCTTATCTGGCTGCCGTTAAGCCTGTGAGGCTTTCTTTTTGATTGTTTTCATTTTGACTTCATTCCCATATATAGCTGTTTTATGACAGGCAGGAGTCAAAGATGCCAATCAGCATCATCTTTATGCCAACGAGTTACTAGAGCAAATCCTGACGAACTTGATTAAAACCTTGATTTTTCACTGATTGGTTGCTTTGTTCTCTGTCATTAGTTTCATTGGTGGCTCTTGTTAGCAGTGTCTTTGTCTGGCATGACTTGAACATGCCAAAGCAGCATTTACAGGTAGCAACTCTAAGCATTTGCTAGTGCTAGTGTAATAGGTTACAAGCACAAAACAAATACCAAGGGTTCCAATACTGTCGAGATTTAATGGCAGTTCACTCAGCACTCATTACCTTCTAGCTGTATTTTCTCTCATCATCCCCCAGCATTTGCTAGTGCTAGTTTGTCATTGTTTACAAGCACGTGGCTAATGATGAGGGGTGACAGAAGAACTGAATCCCTTCATAGCAGACGTACATAACACATACGCTTGTAAGTGCATCTGCATGCCCCCAGCATGTGCTAGTGCTACTTTGCGTATCATGAAGCACAAAACAAATGCGGGAAGCAGGCAGTGGTCAATCCAATGAAATATCTGTCAGGTTGAATTTGTCCTTTCAACCCCCAGCATATGCTAGTGCTAGTTGTGTTTTTAAGACTAGCGCGAGGCAAATGCAAGGAGTCTCTTGGTATGATGTTTAGCAGCAAGGGCTAGTTGTCATTTACGAATGTTGGAATGCATCCTTATCTGGCTGCCGTTAAGCCTGTGAGGCTTTCTTTTGGATTGTTTTTATTTTGACTTCATTCCCATATATAGCTGTTTTATGACAGGCAGGAGTCAAAGATGCCAATCAGCATCATCTTTATGCCAACGAGTTACTAGAGCAAATCCTGACGAACTTGATTAAAACCTTGATTTTTCACTGATTGGTTGCTTTGTTCTCTGTCATTAGCTTCATTAGTGGCTCTTGTTAGCAGTGTTTTTTTCTGGCATGACTTGAACTTGCCAAGGCAGCATTTACAGGTAGCAACCCTAAGCATTTGCTAGTGCTAGTGTAATAGGTTACAAGCACAAAACAAATACCAAGGGTTCCAATACTGTCGAGATTTAATGGCAGTTCACTCAGCACTCATTACCTTCTAGCTGTATTTTCTCTCATCATCCCCCAGCATTTGCTAGTGCTAGTTTGTCATTGTTTACAAGCACGTGGCTAATGATGAGGGGTGACAGAAGAACTGAATCCCTTCATAGCAGACGTACATAACACATACGGTTAAAAGAGCATCTGCATGCCCCCAGCATGTGCTAGTGCTACTTTGCGTATCATGAAGCACAAAACAAATGCGGGAAGCAGGCAGTGGTCAATCCAATGAAATATCTGTCAGGTTGAATTTGTCCTTTCAACCCCCAGCATATGCTAGTGCTAGTTGTGTTTTTAAGACTAGCGCGAGGCAAATGCAAGGATTCTCTTGGTATGATGTTTAGCAGCAAGGGCTAGTTGTCATTTATGAATGTTGGAATTCATCCTTCTCTGGCTGCCGTTAAGCCTGTGAGGCTTTCTTTTTGATTGTTTTCATTTTGACTTCATTCCCATATATAGCTGTTTTATGACAGGCAGGAGTCAAACATGCCAATCAGCATCATCTTTATGCCAACGAGTTACTAGAGCAAATCCTGACGAACTTGATTAAAACCTTGATTTTTCACTGATTGGTTGCTTTGTTCTCTGTCATTAGCTTCATTGGTGGCTCTTGTTAGCAGTGTCTTTGTCTGGCATGACTTGAACTTGCCAAAGCAGCATTTACAGGTAGGAACCCTAAGCATTTGCTAGTGCTAGTGTAATAGGTTACAAGCATAAAACAAATACCAAGGGTTCCAATACTGTCGAGATTTAATGGCAGTTCACTCAGCACTCATTACCTTCTAGCTGTATTTTCTCTCATCATTTCCCAGCATTTGCTAGTGCTAGTTTGTCATTGTTTACAAGCACGTGGCTAATGATGAGGGGTGACAGAAGAACTGAATCCCTTCATAGCAGACGTACATAACACATACGGTTGTAAGAGCATCTGCATGCCCCCAGCATGTGCTAGTGCTACTTTGCGTATCATGAAGCACAAAACAAATGCGGGAAGCAGGCAGTGGTCAATCCAATGAAATATCTGTCAGGTTGAATTTGTCCTTTCAACCCCCAGCATATGCTAGTGCTAGTTGTGTTTTTAAGACTAGCGCGAGGCAAATGCAAGGAGTCTCTTGGTATGATGTTTAGCAGCAAGGGCTAGTTGTCATTTACGAATGTTGGAATGCATCCTTATCTGGCTGCCGTTAAGCCTGTGAGGCTTTTTTTTTTATTGTTTTCATTTTGACTTCATTTCTATATATAGCTGTTTTATGACAGGCAGGAGTCAAACATGCCAATCAGCATCATCTTTATTCCAACGAGTTTCTAGAGCAAATCCTGACGAACTTGATTAAAACCTTGATTTTTCACTGATTGGTTGCTTTGTTCTCTGTCATTAGCTTCATTGGTGGCTCTTGTTAGCAGTGTTTTTTTCTGGCATGACTTGAACTTGCCAAGGCAGCATTTACAGGTAGCAACCCTAAGCATTTGCTAGTGCTAGTGTTATAGGTTACAAGCACAAAACAAATACCAAGGGTTCCAATACTGTCGAGATTTAATGGCAGTTCACTCAGCACTCATTACCTTCTAGCTGTATTTTCTCTCATCATCCCCCAGCATTTGCTAGTGCTAGTTTGTCATTGTTTACAAGCACGTGGCTAACGATGAGGGGTGACAGAAGATCTGAATCCCTTCATAGCAGACGTACATAACACATACGGTTGTAAGAGCATCTGCATGCCCCCAGCATGTGCTAGTGCTACTTTGCGTATCATGAAGCACAAAACAAATGCGGGAAGCAGGCAGTGGTCAATCCAATGAAATATCTGTCAGGTTGAATTTGTCCTTTCAACCCCCAGCATATGCTAGTGCTAGTTGTGTTTTTAAGACTAGCGCGAGGCAAATGCAAGGAGTCTCTTGGTATGATGTTTAGCAGCAAGGGCTAGTTGTCATTTACGAATGTTGGAATGCGTCCTTCTCTGGCTGCCGTTAAGCCTGTGAGGCTTTTTTTTCCATTGTTTTCATTTTGACTTAATTTCTATATATAGCTGTTTTATGACAGGCAGGAGTCAAACATGCCAATCAGCATCATCTTTATTCCAACGAGTTTCTAGAGCAAATCCTGACGAACTTGATTAAAACCTTGATTTTTCACTGATTGGTTGCTTTGTTCTCTGTCATTAGCTTCATTGGTGGCTCTTGTTAGCAGTGTTTTTTTCTGGCATGACTTGAACTTGCCAAGGCAGCATTTACAGGTAGCAATCCTAAGCATTTGCTAGTGCTAGTGTTATAGGTTACAAGCACAAAACAAATACCAAGGGTTCCAATACTGTCGAGATTTAATGGCAGTTCACTCAGCACTCATTACCTTCTAGCTGTATTTTCTCTCATCATCCCCCAGCATTTGCTAGTGCTAGCTTGTCATTGTTTACAAGCACGTGGCTAATGATGAGGGGTGACAGAAGAACTGAATCCCTTCATAGCAGACGTACATAACACATACGGTTGTAAGAGCATCTGCATGCCCCCAGCATGTGCTAGTGCTACTTTGCGTATCATGAAGCACAAAACAAATGCGGGAAGCAGGCAGTGGTCAATCCAATGAAATATCTGTCAGGTTGAATTTGTCCTTTCAACCCCCAGCATATGCTAGTGCTAGTTGTGTTTTTAAGACTAGCTCGAGGCAAATGCAAGGAGTCTCTTGGTATGATGTTTAGCAGCAAGGGCTAGTTGTCATTTACGAATGTTGGAATGCATCCTTCTCTGGCTGCCGTTAAGCCTGTGAGGCTTTCTTTTTGATTCTTTTCATTTTGACTTCATTCCCTTATATTGCTGTTTTATGACAGGCAGGAGTCAAAGATGCCAATCAGCATCATCTTTATGCCAACGAGTTACTAGAGCAAATCCTGACGAACTTGATTAAAACCTTGATTTTTCACTGATTGGTTGCTTTGTTCTCTGTCATTAGCTTCATTAGTGGCTCTTGTTAGCAGTGTTTTTTTCTGGCATGACTTGAACTTACCAAGGCAGCATTTTCAGGTAGCAACCCTAAGCATTTGCTAGTGCTAGTGTAATAGGTTACAAGCACAAAACAAATACCAAGGGTTCCAATACTGTCGAGATTTAATGGCAGTTCACTCAGCACTCATTACCTTCTAGCTGTATTTTCTCTCATCATCCCCCAGCATTTGCTAGTGCTAGTTTGTCATTGTTTACAAGCACGTGGCTAATGATGAGGGGTGACAGAAGAACTGAATCCCTTCATAGCAGACGTACATAACACATACGCTTGTAAGAGCATCTGCATGCCCCCAGCATGTGCTAGTGCTACTTTGCGTATCATGAAGCACAAAACAAATGCGGGAAGCAGGCAGTGGTCAATCCAATGAAATATCTGTCAGGTTGAATTTGTCCTTTCAACCCCCAGCATATGCTAGTGCTAGTTGTGTTTTTAAGACTAGCGCGAGGCAAATGCAAGGAGTCTCTTGGTATGATGTTTCGCAGCAAGGGCTAGTTGTCATTTATGAATGTTGGAATTTATCCTTATCTGGCTGCCGTTAAGCCTGTGAGGCTTTCTTTTGGATTCTTTTCATTTTGACTTCATTCCCATATATAGCTGTTTTATGACAGGCAGGAGTCAAACATGCCAATCAGCATCATCTTTATGCCAACGAGTTTCTAGAGCAAATCCTGACGAACTTGATTAAAATCTTGATTTTTCACTGATTGGTTGCTTTGTTCTCTGTCATTAGCTTCACTGGTGGTTCTTGTTAGCAGTGTTTTTTTCTGGCATGACTTGAACTTGCCAAGGCAGCATTTACAGGTGGCAACCCTAAGCATTTGCTAGTGCTAGTGTAATAGGTTACAAGCACAAAACAAATACCAAGGGTTCCAATACTGTCGAGATTTAATGGCAGTTCACTCAGCACTCATTACCTTCTAGCTGTATTTTCTCACATCATCCCCCAGCATATGCTAGTGCTAGTTTGTCATTGTTTACAAGCACGTGGCTAATGATGAGGGGTGACAGAAGAACTGAATCCCTTCATAGCAGACGTATATAACACATACGGTTGAAATAGCATCTGCATGCCCCCAGCATGTGCTAGTGCTACTTTGCGTATCATGAAGCACAAAACAAATGCGGGAAGCAGGCAGTGGTCAATCCAATGAAATATCTGTCAGGTTGAATTTGTCCTTTCAACCCCCAGCATATGCTAGTGCTAGTTGTGTTTTTAAGACTAGCGCGAGGCAAATGCAAGGAGTCTCTTGGTATGATGTTTAGCAGCAAGGGCTAGTTGTCATTTACGAATGTTGGAATGCATCCTTCTCTGGCTGCCGTTAAGCCTGTGAGGCTTTCTTTTGGATTGTTTTTATTTTGACTTCATTCCCATATATAGCTGTTTTATGACAGGCAGGAGTCAAAGATGCCAATCAGCATCATCTTTATGCCAACGAGTTACTAGAGCAAATCCTGACGAACTTGATTAAAACCTTGATTTTTCACTGATTGGTTGCTTTGTTCTCTGTCATTAGCTTCACTGGTGGTTCTTGTTAGCAGTGTTTTTTTCTGGCATGACTTGAACTTGCCAAGGCAGCATTTACAGGTGGCAACCCTAAGCATTTGCTAGTGCTAGTGTAATAGGTTACAAGCACAAAACAAATACCAAGGGTTCCAATACTGTCGAGATTTAATGGCAGTTCACTCAGCACTCATTACCTTCTAGCTGTATTTTCTCACATCATCCCCCAGCATTTGCTAGTGCTAGTTTGTCATTGTTTACAAGCACGTGGCTAATGATGAGGGGTGACAGAAGAACTGAATCCCTTCATAGCAGACGTATATAACACATACGGTTGAAATAGCATCTGCATGCCCCCAGCATGTGCTAGTGCTACTTTGCGTATCATGAAGCACAAAACAAATGCGGGAAGCAGGCAGTGGTCAATCCAATGAAATATCTGTCAGGTTGAATTTGTCCTTTCAACCCCCAGCATATGCTAGTGCTAGTTGTGTTTTTAAGACTAGCGCGAGGCAAATGCAAGGAGTCTCTTGGTATGATGTTTAGCAGCAAGGGCTAGTTGTCATTTACGAATGTTGGAATGCATCCTTATCTGGCTGCCGTTAAGCCTGTGAGGCTTTCTTTTGGATTGTTTTTATTTTGACTTCATTCCCATATATAGCTGTTTTATGACAGGCAGGAGTCAAACATGCCAATCAGCATCATCTTTATGCCAACGAGTTACTAGAGCAAATCCTGACGAACTTGATTAAAACCTTGATTTTTCACTGATTGGTTGCTTTGTTCTCTGTCATTAGCTTCACTGGTGGTTCTTGTTAGCAGTGTCTTTGTCTGGCATGACTTGAACTTGCCAAGGCAGCATTTACAGGTAGCAACCCTAAGCATTTGCTAGTGCTAGTGTTATAGGTTACAAGCACAAAACAAATACCAAGGGTTCCAATACTGTCGAGATTTAATGGCAGTTCACTCAGCACTCATTACCTTCTAGCTGTATTTTCTCTCATCATCCCCCAGCATTTGCTAGTGCTAGCTTGTCATTGTTTACAAGCACGTGGCTAATGATGAGGGGTGACAGAAGAACTGAATCCCTTCATAGCAGACGTACATAACACATACGCTTGTAAGAGCATCTGCATGCCCCCAGCATGTGCTAGTGCTACTTTGCGTATCATGAAGCACAAAACAAATGCGGGAAGCAGGCAGTGGTCAATCCAATGAAATATCTGTCAGGTTGAATTTGTCCTTTCAACCCCCAGCATATGCTAGTGCTAGTTGTGTTTTTAAGACTAGCTCGAGGCAAATGCAAGGAGTCTCTTGGTATGATGTTTAGCAGCAAGGGCTAGTTGTCATTTACGAATGTTGGAATTTATCCTTATCTGGCTGCCGTTAAGCCTGTGAGGCTTTCCTTTTGATTCTTTTCATTTTGACTTCATTCCCTTATATTGCTGTTTTATGACAGGCAGGAGTCAAAGATGCCAATCAGCATCATCTTTATGCCAACGAGTTACTAGAGCAAATCCTGACGAACTTGATTAAAACCTTGATTTTTCACTGATTGGTTGCTTTGTTCTCTGTCATTAGCTTCATTAGTGGCTCTTGTTAGCAGTGTTTTTTTCTGGCATGACTTGAACTTACCAAGGCAGCATTTTCAGGTAGCAACCCTAAGCATTTGCTAGTGCTAGTGTAATAGGTTACAAGCACAAAACAAATACCAAGGGTTCCAATACTGTCGAGATTTAATGGCAGTTCACTCAGCACTCATTACCTTCTAGCTGTATTTTCTCTCATCATCCCCCAGCATTTGCTAGTGCTAGTTTGTCATTGTTTACAAGCACGTGGCTAATGATGAGGGTTGACAGAAGAACTGAATCCCTTCATAGCAGACGTACATAACACATACGCTTGTAAGAGCATCTGCATGCCCCCAGCATGTGCTAGTGCTACTTTGCGTATCATGAAGCACAAAACAAATGCGGGAAGCAGGCAGTGGTCAATCCAATGAAATATCTGTCAGGTTGAATTTGTCCTTTCAACCCCCAGCATATGCTAGTGCTAGTTGTGTTTTTAAGACTAGCGCGAGGCAAATGCAAGGAGTCTCTTGGTATGATGTTTCGCAGCAAGGGCTAGTTGTCATTTATGAATGTTGGAATTTATCCTTATCTGGCTGCCGTTAAGCCTGTGAGGCTTTCTTTTGGATTCTTTTCATTTTGACTTCATTCCCATATATAGCTGTTTTATGACAGGCAGGAGTCAAACATGCCAATCAGCATCATCTTTATGCCAACGAGTTTCTAGAGCAAATCCTGACGAACTTGATTAAAATCTTGATTTTTCACTGATTGGTTGCTTTGTTCTCTGTCATTAGCTTCACTGGTGGTTCTTGTTAGCAGTGTTTTTTTCTGGCATGACTTGAACTTGCCAAGGCAGCATTTACAGGTGGCAACCCTAAGCATTTGCTAGTGCTAGTGTAATAGGTTACAAGCACAAAACAAATACCAAGGGTTCCAATACTGTCGAGATTTAATGGCAGTTCACTCAGCACTCATTACCTTCTAGCTGTATTTTCTCACATCATCCCCCAGCATATGCTAGTGCTAGTTTGTCATTGTTTACAAGCACGTGGCTAATGATGAGGGGTGACAGAAGAACTGAATCCCTTCATAGCAGACGTATATAACACATACGGTTGAAATAGCATCTGCATGCCCCCAGCATGTGCTAGTGCTACTTTGCGTATCATGAAGCACAAAACAAATGCGGGAAGCAGGCAGTGGTCAATCCAATGAAATATCTGTCAGGTTGAATTTGTCCTTTCAACCCCCAGCATATGCTAGTGCTAGTTGTGTTTTTAAGACTAGCGCGAGGCAAATGCAAGGAGTCTCTTGGTATGATGTTTAGCAGCAAGGGCTAGTTGTCATTTACGAATGTTGGAATGCATCCTTCTCTGGCTGCCGTTAAGCCTGTGAGGCTTTCTTTTGGATTGTTTTTATTTTGACTTCATTCCCATATATAGCTGTTTTATGACAGGCAGGAGTCAAAGATGCCAATCAGCATCATCTTTATGCCAACGAGTTACTAGAGCAAATCCTGACGAACTTGATTAAAACCTTGATTTTTCACTGATTGGTTGCTTTGTTCTCTGTCATTAGCTTCACTGGTGGTTCTTGTTAGCAGTGTTTTTTTCTGGCATGACTTGAACTTGCCAAGGCAGCATTTACAGGTGGCAACCCTAAGCATTTGCTAGTGCTAGTGTAATAGGTTACAAGCACAAAACAAATACCAAGGGTTCCAATACTGTCGAGATTTAATGGCAGTTCACTCAGCACTCATTACCTTCTAGCTGTATTTTCTCACATCATCCCCCAGCATTTGCTAGTGCTAGTTTGTCATTGTTTACAAGCACGTGGCTAATGATGAGGGGTGACAGAAGAACTGAATCCCTTCATAGCAGACGTATATAACACATACGGTTGAAATAGCATCTGCATGCCCCCAGCATGTGCTAGTGCTACTTTGCGTATCATGAAGCACAAAACAAATGCGGGAAGCAGGCAGTGGTCAATCCAATGAAATATCTGTCAGGTTGAATTTGTCCTTTCAACCCCCAGCATATGCTAGTGCTAGTTGTGTTTTTAAGACTAGCGCGAGGCAAATGCAAGGAGTCTCTTGGTATGATGTTTAGCAGCAAGGGCTAGTTGTCATTTACGAATGTTGGAATGCATCCTTATCTGGCTGCCGTTAAGCCTGTGAGGCTTTCTTTTGGATTGTTTTTATTTTGACTTCATTCCCATATATAGCTGTTTTATGACAGCCAGGAGTCAAAGATGCCAATCAGCATCATCTTTATGCCAACGAGTTACTAGAGCAAATCCTGACGAACTTGATTAAAACCTTGATTTTTCACTGATTGGTTGCTTTGTTCTCTGTCATTAGCTTCATTGGTGGCTCTTGTTAGCAGTGTCTTTGTCTGGCATGACTTGAACTTGCCAAAGCAGCATTTACAGGTAGCAACTCTAAGCATTTGCTAGTGCTAGTGTAATAGGTTACAAGCACAAAACAAATACCAAGGGTTCCAATACTGTCGAGATTTAATGGCAGTTCACTCAGCACTCATTACCTTCTAGCTGTATTTTCTCTCATCATCCCCCAGCATTTGCTAGTGCTAGTTTGTCATTGTTTACAAGCACGTGGCTAATGATGAGGGGTGACAGAAGAACTGAATCCCTTCATAGCAGACGTACATAACACATACGGTTGAAAGAGCATCTGCATGCCCCCAGCATGTGCTAGTGCTACTTTGCGTATCATGAAGCACAAAACAAACGCGGGAAGCAGGCAGTTGTCAATCCAATGAAATATCTGTCAGGTTGAATTTGTCCTTTCAACCCCCAGCATATGCTAGTGCTAGTTGTGTTTTTAAGACTAGCGCGAGGCAAATGCAAGGAGTCTCTTGGTATGATGTTTAGCAGCAAGGGCTAGTTGTCATTTACGAATGTTGGAATGCATCCTTATCTGGCTGCCGTTAAGCCTGTGAGGCTTTCTTTTTGAGTGTTTTCATTTTGACTTCATTCCCATATATAGCTGTTTTATGACAGGCAGGAGTCAAAGATGCCAATCAGCATCATCTTTATGCCAACGAGTTACTAGAGCAAATCCTGACGAACTTGATTAAAACCTTGATTTTTCACTGATTGGTTGCTTTGTTCTCTGTCATTAGCTTCATTGGTGGCTCTTGTTAGCAGTGTCTTTGTCTGGCATGACTTGAACTTGCCAAAGCAGCATTTACAGGTAGCAACTCTAAGCATTTGCTAGTGCTAGTGTAATAGGTTACAAGCACAAAACAAATACCAAGGGTTCCAATACTGTCGAGATTTAATGGCAGTTCACTCAGCACTCATTACCTTCTAGCTGTATTTTCTCTCATCATCCCCCAGCATTTGCTAGTGCTAGTTTGTCATTGTTTACAAGCACGTGGCTAATGATGAGGGGTGACAGAAAAACTGAATCCCTTCATAGCAGACGTACATAACACATACGCTTGTAAGAGCATCTGCATGCCCCCAGCATGTGCTAGTGCTACTTTGCGTATCATGAAGCACAAAACAAATGCGGGAAGCAGGCAGTGGTCAATCCAATGAAATATCTGTCAGGTTGAATTTGTCCTTTCAACCCCCAGCATATGCTAGTGCTAGTTGTGTTTTTAAGACTAGCGCGAGGCAAATGCAAGGAGTCTCTTGGTATGATGTTTCGCAGCAAGGGCTAGTTGTCATTTTTGAATGTTGGAATTCATCCTTATCTGGCTGCCGTTAAGCCTGTGAGGCTTTCTTTTGGATTCTTTTCATTTTGACTTCATTCCCATATATAGCTGTTTTATGACAGGCAGGAGTCAAAGATGCCAATCAGCATCATCTTTATGCCAACGAGTTTCTAGAGCAAATCCTGACGAACTTGATTAAAACCTTGATTTTTCACTGATTGGTTGCTTTGTTCTCTGTCATTAGCTTCACTGGTGGTTCTTGTTAGCAGTGTTTTTTTCTGGCATGACTTGAACTTGCCAAGGCAGCATTTACAGGTGGCAACCCTAAGCATTTGCTAGTGCTAGTGTAATAGGTTACAAGCACAAAACAAATACCAAGGGTTCCAATACTGTCGAGATTTAATGGCAGTTCACTCAGCACTCATTACCTTCTAGCTGTATTTTCTCACATCATCCCCCAGCATTTGCTAGTGCTAGTTTGTCATTGTTTACAAGCACGTGGCTAATGATGAGGGGTGACAGAAGAACTGAATCCCTTCATAGCAGACGTATATAACACATACGGTTGAAATAGCATCTGCATGCCCCCAGCATGTGCTAGTGCTACTTTGCGTATCATGAAGCACAAAACAAACGCGGGAAGCAGGCAGTGGTCAATCCAATGAAATATCTGTCAGGTTGAATTTGTCCTTTCAACCCCCAGCATATGCTAGTGCTAGTTGTGTTTTTAAGACTAGCGCGAGGCAAATGCAAGGAGTCTCTTGGTATGATGTTTAGCAGCAAGGGCTAGTTGTCATTTACGAATGTTGGAATGCATCCTTATCTGGCTGCCGTTAAGCCTGTGAGGCTTTCTTTTGGATTGTTTTTATTTTGACTTCATTCCCATATATAGCTGTTTTATGACAGCCAGGAGTCAAAGATGCCAATCAGCATCATCTTTATGCCAACGAGTTACTAGAGCAAATCCTGACGAACTTGATTAAAACCTTGATTTTTCACTGATTGGTTGCTTTGTTCTCTGTCATTAGCTTCATTGGTGGCTCTTGTTAGCAGTGTCTTTGTCTGGCATGACTTGAACTTGCCAAAGCAGCATTTACAGGTAGCAACTCTAAGCATTTGCTAGTGCTAGTGTAATAGGTTACAAGCACAAAACAAATGCCAAGGGTTCCAATACTGTCGAGATTTAATGGCAGTTCACTCAGCACTCATTACCTTCTAGCTGTATTTTCTCTCATCATCCCCCAGCATTTGCTAGTGCTAGTTTGTCATTGTTTACAAGCACGTGGCTAATGATGAGGGGTGACAGAAGAACTGAATCCCTTCATAGCAGACGTACATAACACATACGGTTGAAAGAGCATCTGCATGCCCCCAGCATGTGCTAGTGCTACTTTGCGTATCATGAAGCACAAAACAAACGCGGGAAGCAGGCAGTGGTCAATCCAATGAAATATCTGTCAGGTTGAATTTGTCCTTTCAACCCCCAGCATATGCTAGTGCTAGTTGTGTTTTCAAGACTAGCGCGAGGCAAATGCAAGGAGTCTCTTGGTATGATGTTTAGCAGCAAGGGCTAGTTGTCATTTACGAATGTTGGAATGCATCCTTATCTGGCTGCCGTTAAGCCTGTGAGGCTTTCTTTTTGAGTGTTTTCATTTTGACTTCATTCCCATATATAGCTGTTTTATGACAGGCAGGAGTCAAAGATGCCAATCAGCATCATCTTTATGCCAACGAGTTACTAGAGCAAATCCTGACGAACTTGATTAAAACCTTGATTTTTCACTGATTGGTTGCTTTGTTCTCTGTCATTAGCTTCATTGGTGGTTCTTGTTAGCAGTGTCTTTGTCTGGCATGACTTGAACTTGCCAAAGCAGCATTTACAGGTAGCAACTCTAAGCATTTGCTAGTGCTAGTGTAATAGGTTACAAGCACAAAGCAAATACCAAGGGTTCCAATACTGTCGAGATTTAATGGCAGTTCACTCTGCACTCATTACCTTCTAGCTGTATTTTCTCTCATCATCCCCCAGCATTTGCTAGTGCTAGTTTGTCATTGTTTACAAGCACGTGGCTAATGATGAGGGGTGACAGAAGAACTGAATCCCTTCATAGCAGACGTACATAACACATACGCTTGTAAGAGCATCTGCATGCCCCCAGCATGTGCTAGTGCTACTTTGCGTATCATGAAGCACAAAACAAATGCGGGAAGCAGGCAGTGGTCAATCCAATGAAATATCTGTCAGGTTGAATTTGTCCTTTCAACCCCCAGCATATGCTAGTGCTAGTTGTGTTTTTAAGACTAGCGCGAGGCAAATGCAAGGAGTCTCTTGGTATGATGTTTCGCAGCAAGGGCTAGTTGTCATTTATGAATGTTGGAATTTATCCTTATCTGGCTGCCGTTAAGCCTGTGAGGCTTTCTTTTGGATTCTTTTCATTTTGACTTCATTCCCATATATAGCTGTTTTATGACAGGCAGGAGTCAAACATGCCAATCAGCATCATCTTTATGCCAACGAGTTTCTAGAGCAAATCCTGACGAACTTGATTAAAATCTTGATTTTTCACTGATTGGTTGCTTTGTTCTCTGTCATTAGCTTCACTGGTGGTTCTTGTTAGCAGTGTTTTTTTCTGGCATGACTTAAACTTGCCAAGGCAGCATTTACAGGTGGCAACCCTAAGCATTTGCTAGTGCTAGTGTAATAGGTTACAAGCACAAAACAAATACCAAGGGTTCCAATACTGTCGAGATTTAATGGCAGTTCACTCAGCACTCATTACCTTCTAGCTGTATTTTCTCACATCATCCCCCAGCATATGCTAGTGCTAGTTTGTCATTGTTTACAAGCACGTGGCTAATGATGAGGGGTGACAGAAGAACTGAATCCCTTCATAGCAGACGTATATAACACATACGGTTGAAAGAGCATCTGCATGCCCCCAGCATGTGCTAGTGCTACTTTGCGTATCATGAAGCACAAAACAAATGCGGGAAGCAGGCAGTGGTCAATCCAATGAAATATCTGTCAGGTTG
The DNA here is from genome assembly GCA_921293015.1 of Phorcus lineatus. Lineage (NCBI taxonomy): Eukaryota > Metazoa > Mollusca > Gastropoda > Trochida > Trochidae > Phorcus > Phorcus lineatus. The sequence continues at coordinate 23,396,796 of OV121089.1, forward strand.
AATTTGTCCTTTTAACCCCCAGCATATGCTAGTGCTATTTGTATTTTTAAGACTAGCGCGAGGCAAATGCAAGGAGTCTCTTGGTATGATGTTTAGCAGCAAGGGCTAGTTGTCATTTATGAATGTTGGAATTCATCCTTCTCTGGCTGCCGTTAAGCCTGTGAGGCTTTCTTTTGGATTGTTTTTATTTTGACTTCATTCCCATATATAGCTGTTTTATGACAGGCAGGAGTCAAAGATGCCAATCAGCATCATCTTTATGCCAACGAGTTACTAGAGCAAATCCTGACGAACTTGATTAAAACCTTGATTTTTCACTGATTGGTTGCTTTGTTCTCTGTCATTAGCTTCATTGGTGGCTCTTGTTAGCAGTGTCTTTGTCTGGCATGACTTGAACTTGCCAAAGCAGCATTTACAGGTAGCAACTCTAAGCATTTGCTAGTGCTAGTGTAATAGGTTACAAGCACAAAACAAATACCAAGGGTTCCAATACTGTCGAGATTTAATGGCAGTTCACTCAGCACTCATTACCTTCTAGCTGTATTTTCTCTCATCATCCCCCAGCATTTGCTAGTGCTAGTTTGTCATTGTTTACAAGCACGTGGCTAATGATGAGGGGTGACAGAAGAACTGAATCCCTTCATAGCAGACGTACATAACACATACGCTTGTAAGAGCATCTGCATGCCCCCAGCATGTGCTAGTGCTACTTTGCGTATCATGAAGCACAAAACAAATGCGGGAAGCAGGCAGTGGTCAATCCAATGAAATATCTGTCAGGTTGAATTTGTCCTTTCATCCCCCAGCATATGCTAGTGCTAGTTGTGTTTTTAAGACTAGCGCGAGGCAAATGCAAGGAGTCTCTTGGTATGATGTTTCGCAGCAAGGGCTAGTTGTCATTTATGAATGTTGGAATTCATCCTTATCTGGCTGCCGTTAAGCCTGTGAGGCTTTCTTTTTGATTCTTTTCATTTTGACTTCATTCCCATATATTGCTGTTTTATGACAGGCAGGAGTCAAACATGCCAATCAGCATCATCTTTATGCCAACGAGTTACTAGAGCAAATCCTGACGAACTTGATTAAAACCTTGATTTTTCACTGATTGGTTGCTTTGTTCTCTGTCATTAGCTTCATTGGTGGCTCTTGTTAGCAGTGTCTTTGTCTGGCATGACTTGAACTTGCCAAAGCAGCATTTACAGGTAGCAACTCTAAGCATTTGCTAGTGCTAGTGTAATAGGTTACAAGCACAAAACAAATACCAAGGGTTCCAATACTGTCGAGATTTAATGGCAGTTCACTCAGCACTCATTACCTTCTAGCTGTATTTTCTCTCATCATCCCCCAGCATTTGCTAGTGCTAGTTTGTCATTGTTTACAAGCACGTGGCTAATGATGAGGGGTGACAGAAGAACTGAATCCCTTCATAGCAGACGTACATAACACATACGCTTGTAAGAGCATCTGCATGCCCCCAGCATGTGCTAGTGCTACTTTGCGTATCATGAAGCACAAAACAAATGCGGGAAGCAGGCAGTGGTCAATCCAATGAAATATCTGTCAGGTTGAATTTGTCCTTTCAACCCCCAGCATATGCTAGTGCTAGTTGTGTTTTTAAGACTAGCGCGAGGCAAATGCAAGGAGTCTCTTGGTATGATGTTTCGCAGCAAGGGCTAGTTGTCATTTATGAATGTTGGAATTCATCCTTATCTGGCTGCCGTTAAGCCTGTGAGGCTTTCTTTTTGATTCTTTTCATTTTGACTTCATTCCCATATATTGCTGTTTTATGACAGGCAGGAGTCAAACATGCCAATCAGCATCATCTTTATGCCAACGAGTTACTAGAGCAAATCCTGACGAACTTGATTAAAACCTTGATTTTTCACTGATTGGTTGCTTTGTTCTCTGTCATTAGCTTCATTAGTGGCTCTTGTTAGCAGTGTTTTTTTCTGGCATGACTTGAACTTACCAAGGCAGCATTTTCAGGTAGCAACCCTAAGCATTTGCTAGTGCTAGTGTAATAGGTTACAAGCACAAAACAAATACCAAGGGTTCCAATACTGTCGAGATTTAATGGCAGTTCACTCAGCACTCATTACCTTCTAGCTGTATTTTCTCTCATCATCACCCAGCATTTGCTAGTGCTAGTTTGTCATTGTTTACAAGCACGTGGCTAATGATGAGGGGTGACAGAAGAACTGAATCCCTTCATAGCAGACGTACATAACACATACGCTTGTAAGAGCATCTGCATGCCCCCAGCATGTGCTAGTGCTACTTTGCGTATCATGAAGCACAAAACAAATGCGGGAAGCAGGCAGTGGTCAATCCAATGAAATATCTGTCAGGTTGAATTTGTCCTTTCAACCCCCAGCATATGCTAGTGCTAGTTGTGTTTTTAAGACTAGCGCGAGGCAAATGCAAGGAGTCTCTTGGTATGATGTTTCGCAGCAAGGGCTAGTTGTCATTTATGAATGTTGGAATTTATCCTTATCTGGCTGCCGTTAAGCCTGTGAGGCTTTCTTTTGGATTCTTTTCATTTTGACTTCATTCCCATATATAGCTGTTTTATGACAGGCAGGAGTCAAACATGCCAATCAGCATCATCTTTATGCCAACGAGTTTCTAGATCAAATCCTGACGAACTTGATTAAAATCTTGATTTTTCACTGATTGGTTGCTTTGTTCTCTGTCATTAGCTTAACTGGTGGTTCTTGTTAGCAGTGTTTTTTTCTGGCAAGACTTAAACTTGCCAAGGCAGCATTTACAGGTGGCAACCCTAAGCATTTGCTAGTGCTAGTGTAATAGGTTACAAGCACAAAACAAATACCAAGGGTTCCAATACTGTCGAGATTTAATGGCAGTTCACTCAGCACTCATTACCTTCTAGCTGTATTTTCTCACATCATCCCCCAGCATATGCTAGTGCTAGTTTGTCATTGTTTACAAGCACGTGGCTAATGATGAGGGGTGACAGAAGAACTGAATCCCTTCATAGCAGACGTATATAACACATACGGTTGAAATAGCATCTGCATGCCCCCAGCATGTGCTAGTGCTACTTTGCGTATCATGAAGCACAAAACAAATGCGGGAAGCAGGCAGTGGTCAATCCAATGAAATATCTGTCAGGTTGAATTTGTCCTTTCAACCCCCAGCATATGCTAGTGCTAGTTGTGTTTTTAAGACTAGCGCGAGGCAAATGCAAGGAGTCTCTTGGTATGATGTTTAGCAGCAAGGGCTAGTTGTCATTTATGAATGTTGGAATGCATCCTTCTCTGGCTGCCGTTAAGCCTGTGAGGCTTTCTTTTGGATTGTTTTTATTTTGACTTCATTCCCATATATAGCTGTTTTATGACAGGCAGGAGTCAAAGATGCCAATCAGCATCATCTTTATGCCAACGAGTTACTAGAGCAAATCCTGACGAACTTGATTAAAACCTTGATTTTTCACTGATTGGTTGCTTTGTTCTCTGTCATTAGCTTCATTGGTGGCTCTTGTTAGCAGTGTCTTTGTCTGGCATGACTTGAACTTGCCAAAGCAGCATTTACAGGTAGCAACTCTAAGCATTTGCTAGTGCTAGTGTAATAGGTTACAAGCACAAAACAAATACCAAGGGTTCCAATACTGTCGAGATTTAATGGCAGTTCACTCAGCACTCATTACCTTCTAGCTGTATTTTCTCTCATCATCCCCCAGCATTTGCTAGTGCTAGTTTGTCATTGTTTACAAGCACGTGGCTAATGATGAGGGGTGACAGAAGAACTGAATCCCTTCATAGCAGACGTACATAACACATACGCTTGTAAGAGCATCTGCATGCCCCCAGCATGTGCTAGTGCTACTTTGCGTATCATGAAGCACAAAACAAATGCGGGAAGCAGGCAGTGGTCAATCCAATGAAATATCTGTCAGGTTGAATTTGTCCTTTCATCCCCCAGCATATGCTAGTGCTAGTTGTGTTTTTAAGACTAGCGCGAGGCAAATGCAAGGAGTCTCTTGGTATGATGTTTCGCAGCAAGGGCTAGTTGTCATTTATGAATGTTGGAATTCATCCTTATCTGGCTGCCGTTAAGCCTGTGAGGCTTTCTTTTTGATTCTTTTCATTTTGACTTCATTCCCATATATTGCTGTTTTATGACAGGCAGGAGTCAAACATGCCAATCAGCATCATCTTTATGCCAACGAGTTACTAGAGCAAATCCTGACGAACTTGATTAAAACCTTGATTTTTCACTGATTGGTTGCTTTGTTCTCTGTCATTAGCTTCATTGGTGGCTCTTGTTAGCAGTGTCTTTGTCTGGCATGACTTGAACTTGCCAAAGCAGCATTTACAGGTAGCAACTCTAAGCATTTGCTAGTGCTAGTGTAATAGGTTACAAGCACAAAACAAATACCAAGGGTTCCAATACTGTCGAGATTTAATGGCAGTTCACTCAGCACTCATTACCTTCTAGCTGTATTTTCTCTCATCATCCCCCAGCATTTGCTAGTGCTAGTTTGTCATTGTTTACAAGCACGTGGCTAATGATGAGGGGTGACAGAAGAACTGAATCCCTTCATAGCAGACGTACATAACACATACGCTTGTAAGAGCATCTGCATGCCCCCAGCATGTGCTAGTGCTACTTTGCGTATCATGAAGCACAAAACAAATGCGGGAAGCAGGCAGTGGTCAATCCAATGAAATATCTGTCAGGTTGAATTTGTCCTTTCAACCCCCAGCATATGCTAGTGCTAGTTGTGTTTTTAAGACTAGCGCGAGGCAAATGCAAGGAGTCTCTTGGTATGATGTTTCGCAGCAAGGGCTAGTTGTCATTTATGAATGTTGGAATTCATCCTTATCTGGCTGCCGTTAAGCCTGTGAGGCTTTCTTTTTGATTCTTTTCATTTTGACTTCATTCCCATATATTGCTGTTTTATGACAGGCAGGAGTCAAACATGCCAATCAGCATCATCTTTATGCCAACGAGTTACTAGAGCAAATCCTGACGAACTTGATTAAAACCTTGATTTTTCACTGATTGGTTGCTTTGTTCTCTGTCATTAGCTTCATTAGTGGCTCTTGTTAGCAGTGTTTTTTTCTGGCATGACTTGAACTTACCAAGGCAGCATTTTCAGGTAGCAACCCTAAGCATTTGCTAGTGCTAGTGTAATAGGTTACAAGCACAAAACAAATACCAAGGGTTCCAATACTGTCGAGATTTAATGGCAGTTCACTCAGCACTCATTACCTTCTAGCTGTATTTTCTCTCATCATCCCCCAGCATTTGCTAGTGCTAGTTTGTCATTGTTTACAAGCACGTGGCTAATGATGAGGGGTGACAGAAGAACTGAATCCCTTCATAGCAGACGTACATAACACATACGCTTGTAAGAGCATCTGCATGCCCCCAGCATGTGCTAGTGCTACTTTGCGTATCATGAAGCACATAACAAATGCGGGAAGCAGGCAGTGGTCAATCCAATGAAATATCTGTCAGGTTGAATTTGTCCTTTCAACCCCCAGCATATGCTAGTGCTAGTTGTGTTTTTAAGACTAGCGCGAGGCAAATGCAAGGAGTCTCTTGGTATGATGTTTAGCAGCAAGGGCTAGTTGTCATTTACGAATGTTGGAATGCATCCTTATCTGGCTGCCGTTAAGCCTGTGAGGCTTTCTTTTGGATTGTTTTTATTTTGACTTCATTCCCATATATAGCTGTTTTATGACAGGCAGGAGTCAAAGATGCCAATCAGCATCATCTTTATGCCAACGAGTTACTAGAGCAAATCCTGACGAACTTGATTAAAACCTTGATTTTTCACTGATTGGTTGCTTTGTTCTCTGTCATTAGCTTCATTGGTGGCTCTTGTTACCAGTGTTTTTTTCTGGCATGGCTTGAACTAGCCAAGGCAGCATTTACAGGTAGCAACCCTAAGCATTTGCTAGTGCTAGTGTAATAGGTTACAAGCACAAAACAAATACCAAGGGTTCCAATACTGTCGAGATTTAATGGCAGTTCACTCAGCACTCATTACCTTCTAGCTGTATTTTCTCTCATCATCCCCCAGCATTTGCTAGTGCTAGTTTGTCATTGTTTACAAGCACGTGGCTAATGATGAGGGGTGACAGAAGAACTGAATTCCTTCATAGCAGACGTACATAACACATACGCTTGTAAGAGCATCTGCATGCCCCCAGCATGTGCTAGTGCTACTTTGCGTATCATGAAGCACAAAACAAATGCGGGAAGCAGGCAGTGGTCAATCCAATGAAATATCTGTCAGGTTGAATTTGTCCTTTCAACCCCCAGCATATGCTAGTGCTAGTTGTGTTTTTAAGACTAGCGCGAGGCAAATGCAAGGAGTCTCTTGGTATGATGTTTAGCAGCAAGGGCTAGTTGTCATTTACGAATGTTGGAATGCATCCTTATCTGGCTGCCGTTAAGCCTGTGAGGCTTTCTTTTTGATTGTTTTCATTTTGACTTCATTCCCATATATAGCTGTTTTATGACAGGCAGGAGTCAAAGATGCCAATCAGCATCATCTTTATGCCAACGAGTTACTAGAGCAAATCCTGACGAACTTGATTAAAACCTTGATTTTTCACTGATTGGTTGCTTTGTTCTCTGTCATTAGCTTCATTGGTGGCTCTTGTTAGCAGTGTCTTTGTCTGGCATGACTTGAACTTGCCAAAGCAGCATTTACAGGTAGCAACCCTAAGCATTTGCTAGTGCTAGTGTAATAGGTTACAAGCACAAAACAAATACCAAGGGTTCCAATACTGTCGAGATTTAATGGCAGTTCACTCAGCACTCATTACCTTCTAGCTGTATTTTCTCTCATCATCCCCCAGCATTTGCTAGTGCTAGTTTGTCATTGTTTACAAGCACGTGGCTAATGATGAGGGGTGACAGAAGAACTGAATCCCTTCATAGCAGACGTACATAACACATACGCTTGTAAGAGCATCTGCATGCCCCCAGCATGTGCTAGTGCTACTTTGCGTATCATGAAGCACAAAACAAATGCGGGAAGCAGGCAGTGGTCAATCCAATGAAATATCTGTCAGGTTGAATTTGTCCTTTCAACCCCCAGCATATGCTAGTGCTAGTTGTGTTTTTAAGACTAGCGCGAGGCAAATGCAAGGAGTCTCTTGGTATGATGTTTCGCAGCAAGGGCTAGTTGTCATTTACGAATGTTGGAATTCATCCTTATCTGGCTGCCGTTAAGCCTGTGAGGCTTTCTTTTTGATTCTTTTCATTTTGACTTCATTCCCATATATTGCTGTTTTATGACAGGCAGGAGTCAAACATGCCAATCAGCATCATCTTTATGCCAACGAGTTTCTAGAGCAAATCCTGACGAACTTGATTAAAACCTTGATTTTTCACTGATTGGTTGCTTTGTTCTCTGTCATTAGCTTCACTGGTGGTTCTTGTTAGCAGTGTTTTTTTCTGGCATGACTTGAACTTGCCAAGGCAGCATTTACAGGTAGCAACCCTAAGCATTTGCTAGTGCTAGTGTAATAGGTTACAAGCACAAAACAAATACCAAGGGTTCCAATACTGTCGAGATTTAATGGCAGTTCACTCAGCACTCATTACCTTCTAGCTGTATTTTCTCACATCATCCCCCAGCATTTGCTAGTGCTAGTTTGTCATTGTTTACAAGCACGTGGCTAATGATGAGGGGTGACAGAAGAACTGAATCCCTTCATAGCAGACGTACATAACACATACGCTTGTAAGAGCATCTGCATGCCCCCAGCATGTGCTAGTGCTACTTTGCGTATCATGAAGCACAAAACAAATGCGGGAAGCAGGCAGTGGTCAATCCAATGAAATATCTGTCAGGTTGAATTTGTCCTTTCAACCCCCAGCATATGCTAGTGCTAGTTGTGTTTTTAAGACTAGCGCGAGGCAAATGCAAGGAGTCTCTTGGTATGATGTTTAGCAGCAAGGGCTAGTTGTCATTTATGAATGTTGGAATTCATCCTTATCTGGCTGCCGTTAAGCCTGTGAGGCTTTCTTTTTGATTCTTTTCATTTTGACTTCATTCCCATATATTGCTGTTTTATGACAGGCAGGAGTCAAACATGCCAATCAGCATCATCTTTATGCCAACGAGTTACTAGAGCAAATCCTGACGAACTTGATTAAAACCTTGATTTTTCACTGATTGGTTGCTTTGTTCTCTGTCATTAGCTTCATTAGTGGCTCTTGTTAGCAGTGTTTTTTTCTGGCATGACTTGAACTTACCAAGGCAGCATTTTCAGGTAGCAACCCTAAGCATTTGCTAGTGCTAGTGTAATAGGTTACAAGCACAAAACAAATACCAAGGGTTCCAATACTGTCGAGATTTAATGGCAGTTCACTCAGCACTCATTACCTTCTAGCTGTATTTTCTCTCATCATCCCCCAGCATTTGCTAGTGCTAGTTTGTCATTGTTTACAAGCACGTGGCTAATGATGAGGGGTGACAGAAGAACTGAATCCCTTCATAGCAGACGTACATAACACATACGGTTGTAAGAGCATCTGCATGCCCCCAGCATGTGCTAGTGCTACTTTGCGTATCATGAAGCACAAAACAAATGCGGGAAGCAGGCAGTGGTCAATCCAATGAAATATCTGTCAGGTTGAATTTGTCCTTTCAACCCCCAGCATATGCTAGTGCTAGTTGTGTTTTTAAGACTAGCGCGAGGCAAATGCAAGGAGTCTCTTGGTATGATGTTTAGCAGCAAGGGCTAGTTGTCATTTACGAATGTTGGAATGCATCCTTCTCTGGCTGCCGTTAAGCCTGTGAGGCTTTCTTTTGGATTGTTTTTATTTTGACTTCATTCCCATATATAGCTGTTTTATGACAGGCAGGAGTCAAAGATGCCAATCAGCATCATCTTTATGCCAACGAGTTACTAGAGCAAATCCTGACGAACTTGATTAAAACCTTGATTTTTCACTGATTGGTTGCTTTGTTCTCTGTCATTAGCTTCATTGGTGGCTCTTGTTACCAGTGTTTTTTTCTGGCATGGCTTGAACTAGCCAAGGCAGCATTTACAGGTAGCAACCCTAAGCATTTGCTAGTGCTAGTGTAATAGGTTACAAGCACAAAACAAATACCAAGGGTTCCAATACTGTCGAGATTTAATGGCAGTTCACTCAGCACTCATTACCTTCTAGCTGTATTTTCTCACATCATCCCCCAGCATTTGCTAGTGCTAGTTTGTCATTGTTTACAAGCACGTGGCTAATGATGAGGGGTGACAGAAGAACTGAATCCCTTCATAGCAGACGTACATAACACATACGGTTGAAAGAGCATCTGCATGCCCCCAGCATGTGCTAGTGCTACTTTGCGTATCATGAAGCACATAACAAATGCGGGAAGCAGGCAGTGGTCAATCCAATGAAATATCTGTCAGGTTGAATTTGTCCTTTCAACCCCCAGCATATGCTAGTGCTAGTTGTGTTTTTAAGACTAGCGCGAGGCAAATGCAAGGAGTCTCTTGGTATGATGTTTAGCAGCAAGGGCTAGTTGTCATTTACGAATGTTGGAATGCATCCTTATCTGGCTGCCGTTAAGCCTGTGAGGATTTCTTTTTGATTGTTTTCATTTTGACTTCATTCCCATATATAGCTGTTTTATGACAGGCAGGAGTCAAAGATGCCAATCAGCATCATCTTTATGCCAACGAGTTACTAGAGCAAATCCTGACGAACTTGATTAAAACCTTGATTTTTCACTGATTGGTTGCTTTGTTCTCTGTCATTAGCTTCATTGGTGGCTCTTGTTAGCAGTGTCTTTGTCTGGCATGACTTGAACTTGCCAAAGCAGCATTTACAGGTAGCAACCCTAAGCATTTGCTAGTGCTAGTGTAATAGGTTACAAGCACAAAACAAATACCAAGGGTTCCAATACTGTCGAGATTTAATGGCAGTTCACTCAGCACTCATTACCTTCTAGCTGTATTTTCTCTCATCATCCCCCAGCATTTGCTAGTGCTAGTTTGTCATTGTTTACAAGCACGTGGCTAATGATGAGGGGTGACAGAAGAACTGAATCCCTTCATAGCAGACGTACATAACACATACGCTTGTAAGAGCATCTGCATGCCCCCAGCATGTGCTAGTGCTACTTTGCGTATCATGAAGCACAAAACAAATGCGGGAAGCAGGCAGTGGTCAATCCAATGAAATATCTGTCAGGTTGAATTTGTCCTTTCAACCCCCAGCATATGCTAGTGCTAGTTGTGTTTTTAAGACTAGCGCGAGGCAAATGCAAGGAGTCTCTTGGTATGATGTTTCGCAGCAAGGGCTAGTTGTCATTTATGAATGTTGGAATTCATCCTTATCTGGCTGCCGTTAAGCCTGTGAGGCTTTCTTTTTGATTCTTTTCATTTTGACTTCATTCCCATATATTGCTGTTTTATGACAGGCAGGAGTCAAACATGCCAATCAGCATCATCTTTATGCCAACGAGTTTCTAGAGCAAATCCTGACGAACTTGATTAAAACCTTGATTTTTCACTGATTGGTTGCTTTGTTCTCTGTCATTAGCTTCACTGGTGGTTCTTGTTAGCAGTGTTTTTTTCTGGCATGGCTTGAACTAGCCAAGGCAGCATTTACAGGTAGCAACCCTAAGCATTTGCTAGTGCTAGTGTAATAGGTTACAAGCACAAAACAAATACCAAGGGTTCCAATACTGTCGAGATTTAATGGCAGTTCACTCAGCACTCATTACCTTCTAGCTGTATTTTCTCACATCATCCCCCAGCATTTGCTAGTGCTAGTTTGTCATTGTTTACAAGCACGTGGCTAATGATGAGGGGTGACAGAAGAACTGAATCCCTTCATAGCAGACGTACATAACACATACGGTTGAAAGAGCATCTGCATGCCCCCAGCATGTGCTAGTGCTACTTTGCGTATCATGAAGCACATAACAAATGCGGGAAGCAGGCAGTGGTCAATCCAATGAAATATCTGTCAGGTTGAATTTGTCCTTTCAACCCCCAGCATATGCTAGTGCTAGTTGTGTTTTTAAGACTAGCGCGAGGCAAATGCAAGGAGTCTCTTGGTATGATGTTTCGCAGCAAGGGCTAGTTGTCATTTATGAATGTTGGAATTCATCCTTATCTGGCTGCCGTTAAGCCTGTGAGGCTTTCTTTTTGATTCTTTTCATTTTGACTTCATTCCCATATATTGCTGTTTTATGACAGGCAGGAGTCAAAGATGCCAATCAGCATCATCTTTATGCCAACGAGTTACTAGAGCAAATCCTGACGAACTTGATTAAAACCTTGATTTTTCACTGATTGGTTGCTTTGTTCTCTGTCATTAGCTTCATTAGTGGCTCTTGTTAGCAGTGTTTTTTTCTGGCATGACTTGAACTTACCAAAGCAGCATTTTCAGGTAGCAACCCTAAGCATTTGCTAGTGCTAGTGTAATAGGTTACAAGCACAAAACAAATACCAAGGGTTCCAATACTGTTGAGATTTAATGGCAGTTCACTCAGCACTCATTACCTTCTAGCTGTATTTTCTCTCATCATCCCCCAGCATTTGCTAGTGCTAGTTTGTCATTGTTTACAAGCACGTGGCTAATGATGAGGGGTGACAGAAGAACTGAATCCCTTCATAGCAGACGTACATAACACATACGCTTGTAAGAGCATCTGCATGCCCCCAGCATGTGCTAGTGCTACTTTGCGTATCATGAAGCACAAAACAAATGCGGGAAGCAGGCAGTGGTCAATCCAATGAAATATCTGTCAGGTTGAATTTGTCCTTTCAACCCCCAGCATATGCTAGTGCTAGTTGTGTTTTTAAGACTAGCGCGAGGCAAATGCAAGGAGTCTCTTGGTATGATGTTTAGCAGCAAGGGCTAGTTGTCATTTACGAATGTTGGAATGCATCCTTATCTGGCTGCCGTTAAGCCTGTGAGGCTTTCTTTTTGATTGTTTTCATTTTGACTTCATTCCCATATATAGCTGTTTTATGACAGGCAGGAGTCAAAGATGCCAATCAGCATCATCTTTATGCCAACGAGTTACTAGAGCAAATCCTGACGAACTTGATTAAAACCTTGATTTTTCACTGATTGGTTGCTTTGTTCTCTGTCATTAGCTTCACTGGTGGCTCTTGTTAGCAGTGTCTTTGTCTGGCATGACTTGAACTTGCCAAAGCAGCATTTACAGGTAGCAACCCTAAGCATTTGCTAGTGCTAGTGTAATAGGTTACAAGCACAAAACAAATACCAAGGGTTCCAATACTGTCGAGATTTAATGGCAGTTCACTCAGCACTCATTACCTTCTAGCTGTATTTTCTCTCATCATCCCCCAGCATTTGCTAGTGCTAGTTTGTCATTGTTTACAAGCACGTGGCTAATGATGAGGGGTGACAGAAGAACTGAATCCCTTCATAGCAGACGTACATAACACATACGCTTGTAAGAGCATCTGCATGCCCCCAGCATGTGCTAGTGCTACTTTGCGTATCATGAAGCACAAAACAAATGCGGGAAGCAGGCAGTGGTCAATCCAATGAAATATCTGTCAGGTTGAATTTGTCCTTTCAACCCCCAGCATATGCTAGTGCTAGTTGTGTTTTTAAGACTAGCGCGAGGCAAATGCAAGGAGTCTCTTGGTATGATGTTTCGCAGCAAGGGCTAGTTGTCATTTATGAATGTTGGAATTCATCCTTATCTGGCTGCCGTTAAGCCTGTGAGGCTTTCTTTTTGATTCTTTTCATTTTGACTTCATTCCCATATATTGCTGTTTTATGACAGGCAGGAGTCAAACATGCCAATCAGCATCATCTTTATGCCAACGAGTTTCTAGAGCAAATCCTGACGAACTTGATTAAAACCTTGATTTTTCACTGATTGGTTGCTTTGTTCTCTGTCATTAGCTTCACTGGTGGTTCTTGTTAGCAGTGTTTTTTTCTGGCATGACTTGAACTTGCCAAGGCAGCATTTACAGGTAGCAACCCTAAGCATTTGCTAGTGCTAGTGTAATAGGTTACAAGCACAAAACAAATACCAAGGGTTCCAATACTGTCGAGATTTAATGGCAGTTCACTCAGCACTCATTACCTTCTAGCTGTATTTTCTCACATCATCCCCCAGCATTTGCTAGTGCTAGTTTGTCATTGTTTACAAGCACGTGGCTAATGATGAGGGGTGACAGAAGAACTGAATCCCTTCATAGCAGACGTACATAACACATACGGTTGAAAGAGCATCTGCATGCCCCCAGCATGTGCTAGTGCTACTTTGCGTATCATGAAGCACAAAACAAATGCGGGAAGCAGGCAGTGGTCAATCCAATGAAATATCTGTCAGGTTGAATTTGTCCTTTCAACCCCCAGCATATGCTAGTGCTAGTTGTGTTTTTAAGACTAGCGCGAGGCAAATGCAAGGAGTCTCTTGGTATGATGTTTAGCAGCAAGGGCTAGTTGTCATTTACGAATGTTGGAATGCATCCTTATCTGGCTGCCGTTAAGCCTGTGAGGCTTTCTTTTGGATTGTTTTTATTTTGACTTCATTCCCATATATAGCTGTTTTATGACAGGCAGGAGTCAAAGATGCCAATCAGCATCATCTTTATGCCAACGAGTTACTAGAGCAAATCCTGACGAACTTGATTAAAACCTTGATTTTTCACTGATTGGTTGCTTTGTTCTCTGTCATTAGCTTCATTGGTGGCTCTTGTTACCAGTGTTTTTTTCTGGCATGGCTTGAACTAGCCAAGGCAGCATTTACAGGTAGCAACCCTAAGCATTTGCTAGTGCTAGTGTAATAGGTTACAAGCACAAAACAAATACCAAGGGTTCCAATACTGTCGAGATTTAATGGCAGTTCACTCAGCACTCATTACCTTCTAGCTGTATTTTCTCACATCATCCCCCAGCATTTGCTAGTGCTAGTTTGTCATTGTTTACAAGCACGTGGCTAATGATGAGGGGTGACAGAAGAACTGAATCCCTTCATAGCAGACGTACATAACACATACGGTTGAAAGAGCATCTGCATGCCCCCAGCATGTGCTAGTGCTACTTTGCGTATCATGAAGCACATAACAAATGCGGGAAGCAGGCAGTGGTCAATCCAATGAAATATCTGTAAGGTTGAATTTGTCCTTTCAACCCCCAGCATATGCTAGTGCTAGTTGTGTTTTTAAGACTAGCGCGAGGCAAATGCAAGGAGTCTCTTGGTATGATGTTTAGCAGCAAGGGCTAGTTGTCATTTACGAATGTTGGAATGCATCCTTCTCTGGCTGCCGTTAAGCCTGTGAGGCTTTCTTTTTGATTGTTTTCATTTTGACTTCATTTCCATATTTAGCTGTTTTATGACAGGCGGGAGTCAAACATGCCAATCAGCATCATCTTTATGCCAACGAGTTACTAGAGCAAATCCTGACGAACTTGATTTAAACCTTGATTTTTCACTGATTGGTTGCTTTGTTCTCTGTCATTAGCTTCATTGGTGGCAGTTAGCAGTGTCTTTGTCTGGCATGACTTGAACTTGCCAAAGCAGCATTTACAGGTAGCAACTCTAAGCATTTGCTAGTGCTAGTGTAATAGGTTACAAGCACAAAACAAATACCAAGGGTTCCAATACTGTCGAGATTTAATGGCAGTTCACTCAGCACTCATTACCTTCTAGCTGTATTTTCTCTCATCATCCCCCAGCATTTGCTAGTGCTAGTTTGTCATTGTTTACAAGCACGTGGCTAATGATGAGGGGTGACAGAAGAACTGAATCCCTTCATAGCAGACGTACATAACACATACGCTTGTAAGAGCATCTGCATGCCCCCAGCATGTGCTAGTGCTACTTTGCGTATCATGAAGCACAAAACAAATGCGGGAAGCAGGCAGTGGTCAATCCAATGAAATATCTGTCAGGTTGAATTTGTCCTTTCAACCCCCAGCATATGCTAGTGCTAGTTGTGTTTTTAAGACTAGCGCGAGGCAAATGCAAGGAGTCTCTTGGTATGATGTTTCGCAGCAAGGGCTAGTTGTCATTTATGAATGTTGGAATTCATCCTTATCTGGCTGCCGTTAAGCCTGTGAGGCTTTCTTTTTGATTCTTTTCATTTTGACTTCATTCCCATATATTGCTGTTTTATGACAGGCAGGAGTCAAACATGCCAATCAGCATCATCTTTATGCCAACGAGTTACTAGAGCAAATCCTGACGAACTTGATTAAAACCTTGATTTTTCACTGATTGGTTGCTTTGTTCTCTGTCATTAGCTTCATTAGTGGCTCTTGTTAGCAGTGTTTTTTTCTGGCATGACTTGAACTTACCAAGGCAGCATTTTCAGGTAGCAACCCTAAGCATTTGCTAGTGCTAGTGTAATAGGTTACAAGCACAAAACAAATACCAAGGGTTCCAATACTGTCGAGATTTAATGGCAGTTCACTCAGCACTCATTACCTTCTAGCTGTATTTTCTCTCATCATCCCCCAGCATTTGCTAGTGCTAGTTTGTCATTGTTTACAAGCACGTGGCTAATGATGAGGGGTGACAGAAGAACTGAATCCCTTCATAGCAGACGTACATAACACATACGGTTGAAAGAGCATCTGCATGCCCCCAGCATGTGCTAGTGCTACTTTGCGTATCATGAAGCACAAAACAAATGCGGGAAGCAGGCAGTGGTCAATCCAATGAAATATCTGTCAGGTTGAATTTGTCCTTTCAACCCCCAGCATATGCTAGTGCTAGTTGTGTTTTTAAGACTAGCGCGAGGCAAATGCAAGGAGTCTCTTGGTATGATGTTTAGCAGCAAGGGCTAGTTGTCATTTACGAATGTTGGAATGCATCCTTCTCTGGCTGCCGTTAAGCCTGTGAGGCTTTCTTTTTGATTGTTTTCATTTTGACTTCATTTCCATATTTAGCTGTTTTATGACAGGCGGGAGTCAAACATGCCAATCAGCATCATCTTTATGCCAACGAGTTACTAGAGCAAATCCTGACGAACTTGATTTAAACCTTGATTTTTCACTGATTGGTTGCTTTGTTCTCTGTCATTAGCTTCATTGGTGGCAGTTAGCAGTGTTTTTTTCTGGCATGACTTGAACTTGCCAAAGCAGCATTTACAGGTAGCAACTCTAAGCATTTGCTAGTGCTAGTGTAATAGGTTACAAGCACAAAACAAATACCAAGGGTTCCAATACTGTCGAGATTTAATGGCAGTTCACTCAGCACTCATTACCTTCTAGCTGTATTTTCTCTCATCATCCCCCAGCATTTGCTAGTGCTAGTTTGTCATTGTTTACAAGCACGTGGCTAACGATGAGGGGTGACAGAAGAAGTGAATCCCTTCATAGCAGACGTACATAACACATACGGTTGTAAGAGCATATGCATGCCCCCAGCATGTGCTAGTGCTACTTTGCGTATCATGAAGCACATAACACATGCGGGAAGCAGGCAGTGGTCAATCCAATGAAATATCTGTCAGGTTGAATTTGTCCTTTCAACCCCCAGCATATGCTAGTGCTAGTTGTGTTTTTAGGACTAGCGCGAAGCAAATGCAAGGAGTCTCTTGGTATGATGTTTAGCAGCAAGGGCTAGTTGTCATTTATGAATGTTGGAATGCATTCTTCTCTGGCTGCCGTTAAGCCTGTGAGGCTTTCTTTTTGATTGTTTTCATTTTGACTTCATTCCCATATATAGCTGTTTTATGACAGGCAGGAGTCAAAGATGCCAATCAGCATCATCTTTATGCCAACGAGTTACTAGAGCAAATCCTGACGAACTTGATTAAAACCTTTATTTTTCACTGATTGGTTGCTTTGTTCTCTGTCATTAGCTTCATTGATGGCTCTTGTTAGCAGTGTTTTTTTCTGGCATGACTTGAACTTGCCAAGGCAGCATTTACAGGTAGCAACCCTAAGCATTTGCTAGTGCTAGTGTAATAGGTTACAAGCACAAAACAAATACCAAGGGTTCCAATACTGTCGAGATTTAATGGCAGTTCACTCAGCACTCATTACCTTCTAGCTGTATTTTCTCTCATCATCCCCCAGCATTTGCTAGTGCTAGTTTGTCATTGTTTACAAGCACGTGGCTAATGATGAGGGGTGACAGAAGAACTGAATTCCTTCATAGCAGACGTACATAACACATACGGTTGTAAGAGCATCTGCATGCCCCCAGCATGTGCTAGTGCTACTTTGCGTATCATGAAGCACATAACACATGCGGGAAGCAGGCAGTGGTCAATCCAATGAAATATCTGTCAGGTTGAATTTGTCCTTTCAACCCCCAGCATATGCTAGTGCTAGTTGTGTTTTTAAGACTAGCGCGAGGCAAATGCAAGGAGTCTCTTAGTTGGATGTTTAGCAGCAAGGGCTAGTTGTCATTTACGAATGTTGGAATGCATCCTTCTCTGGCTGCCGTTAAGCCTGTGAGGCTTTCTCTTTTATTTTTCATTTTGACTTCATTCCCATATATAGCTGTTTTATGACAGGCAGGAGTCAAAGATGCCAATCAGCATCATCTTTATGCCAACGAGTTACTAGAGCAAATCCTGACGAACTTGATTAAAACCTTGATTTTTCACTGATTGGTTGCTTTGTTCTCTGTAATTAGCTTCATTGGTGGCTCTTGTTAGCAGTGTTTTTTTCTGGCATGACTTGAACTTGCCAAGGCAGCATTTACAGGTAGCAACCCTAAGCATTTGCTAGTGCTAGTGTAATAGGTTACAAGCACAAACAAATACCAAGGGTTCCAATACTGTCGAGATTTAATGGCAGTTCACTCAGCACTCATTACCTTGAAGATGTACTTTCTCTCATCATCCCCCAGCATTTGCTAGTGCTAGTTTGTCATTGTTTACAAGCACGTGGCTAATGATGAGGGGTGACAGAAGAACTGAATCCCTTTTATAGCAGACGTACATAACACTTAGGGTTGTAAGAGCATCTGCATGCCCCCAGCATGTGCTAGTGCTACTTTGCGTATCATGAAGCACATAACAAATGCGGGAAGCAGGCAGTGGTCAATCCAATGAAATATCTGTCAGGTTGAATTTGTCCTTTCAACCCCCAGCATATGCTAGTGCTAGTTGTGTTTTTAAGACTAGCGCGAGGCAAATGCAGGGAGTCACTTGGTATGATGTTTAGCAGCAAGGGCTAGTTGTCATTTACGAATGTTGGAATGCATCCTTCTCTGGCTGCCGTTAAGCCTGTGAGGCTTTCTTTTTGATTGTTTTCATTTTGACTTCATTGCCATATCGTTGGTTTAGAACAAGAAGGTACCAAGTGCACTTTTCATAGTTTTGAGAAAAACGCATTTAAAGGTTTCATGTGATCATTGCAATTATTTTGCTGTTATTTTTCGGTCTGACATGTACCTCTAGTGACTTTACTTCACTTATGATTAATGTCAATCTTTTATCTTTTACCATTTTCTGATTATGCTAATCATCGCAGTTGGTACTTTTGAAAATCATTGAAAACTCAAATATGTTTGGAGCAAAAAGGTACCAAGTGCCACTTAGTACCTTATGACTGAACATTTTGGAAAGAGATTCAGAGCAAAACAAGTCCCAAGTGACACTTGGTACCTTTTTTTACTCAACAGTTTTCATGTTTGCAGTCAAGATTATAGGTACCAAGTGGCATTTGGTACTTTGTTGTAAACATTTTCGTTGAGTTAAGGCAAACATTTGTAATATTTGGGTTTTTTTTGCAGTTACTTTGCTAAGATTAGTTGTAAACCACATATTGGTCATTTTGAGTGTATGTGGGGAATTTAACGATGATACAACAACATTTAAAAATTGAATAAATAGACATTTCAAGATCTATAATGATCAAATTTATTAAATATTTTTGTACATGTGTGTTATCTTAAAGGGACAAGAGCACATATTTTTAAAAAAATTTGTATTTTGTTATAATTTTCTCCAATAAATTGTAGTTAATGCCAAATATATCAAAGGGTAAAATATCTAATGATTACCTAATTTATCATCTGTAGTCATAGAGGAATTGTTTGGTTTGCCTAGCTTAACGAAATTGTGTACGTTCGTCTATAGACTCATTTTAATTGGTAACATTTGTTTTATTTTTTCGAGAGATACCCCAAACCCGACTCTGTATTGCAAGTGATTGTGCGAATAATATTACATTGTTGGAAATGAATTAAATCAAATAAATAATTCAGAATAAGGGACTTCCGGTGGCGCTGCGCTCATGACAGCACGTTAACTTTGCTAGCTCTCAGTTTCTCCAGGGATTTTTAAAAATGTCCAACACTAGGAGAGGTAATAGGGGTAAAAACCTAACTGACGGTATTTCAAACCCACGACTTGACCCACAAGAGGCCGAATCTCAAAAGGAGACCCGATCCGACAGAAACACTACACCCGACATGATGAACACGCCGGGTAGGCAGACCGCCATTACGGACCCCGACCCCGAGAGCGACTTGAAGCAATACATCGCTACTGCCTTGAGAGAACATACTACACACATTGTAAGTAGGATGGACACTATCGTGAACGAAGTTAAAGAGCTTCACTCAAAAACTGACGACATTCTAGCCTCAGTGCAGTTTAATGCTGAACAAATTGAATCAAACACAAGTGAAATAAGTAAATTAAAGGGAGACATGGAAGAAATGAAGAAAGATTTTGAAAAGAAACTCCTAACCCAAGAAATGTACTCTCGCAAGTACAATTTGCTGATTTACGGTGTGCCGGACGAAAAAGACTCTGAGTCGGCAGCTAGAGACACCTTTGGCTTGATAGGGGTTAAAGGAGCAGCCGATATGCTATTTGTTAATGTCCATAGGCTCCCTCGTAAGAGCTCGGATCCCCTAAATTTCAGGGCCTCTATGCCAAAACCAATAGTGGTCAAGTTTGTGAGAATAGAAGATCGACAGACAGTTTTCAACTCTTCACTTAAAAACTATGGTCCACTGAAAGAAAAGAAAATTACTATTAGAACAGATCTTCCAGTTATTCTCAAGAAACAAAGAGGGCGGCTCGCTAATCGAGCATTCGAACTAAGAAAGAAGTATCAAGTTCAAACTAGGATCCTCGAGAGGGGGATCGAACTGTCGCTTCAAGTGAGGAAGAACCCCCAACAGCAGTGGAGGACCGTTGGCATAGACGAAACACCCTAGAGCGTTCTACATCGTGGATGAGTGACCTAACCCCGTTATTTAGGTTTATAGCGAGATTAAGGGACATGAATAATGTGCAACGACAAGAAGCAGATAAAAAGTGTGACTGCAACAATAATCATGGTTTGATCACTTTCACCTTTTGTTTACATAACAATGACACGTGTTTTTTCTATTTTTAGTTAAAATTCTCTGCGGGACTATTAACCGGATGTTGTGATTCGGGACATTCAAAGGAAGTGATTGACTTTCTGACTATTTGGATTATATGTTTTTCGTGTTTCTGAGTAAGTTGGAATCATTTCACATGGTGCTTATTGGTCTTGTTGAGATCGTTACTTTTCCTCTATGTATAGGATTATTTCCTGTGCGATGATTTGAATATCATTTACCGTAAATATACTCAGGACCGAGTTGACTACAGTAGCTAAAACCATTACCTCTTTATTATTTTTGCACCTGTTGTTATCATTTTGCCTCTGTTACTCGTGGCACATGCGGGATAGATATAAATGTGAATATCTGGAGAACTGACACAAGAGCATGCCTCGGTTTTTTTTGTTTTTATTTTTTTCCTTTTTCTTTTTAAAATATTTTTTTTATTCCAACAGTTTAACAAAAAATTGTTCCCTTTTGATACAAATCACATATTACTACAGATTACTTAAGCAACTTAAAGTTCCTTATAGTTCACTCTCTTTTTGTATGAATTCTACTTTAAAAAGAAAACAATTCAAGTTCAGTTTTACCAAATTTCAATTAAGTGTATCAAATCCATACTTCATTTATCCAAAAAAAATGCCTTATAATACCAAATTCTTGAAATCAATACTTAAGCACTTTTCTATATCGACCTAAAATGACTTCTTGTAATATCAAAAAGATCAATATCATTTCAGCTAATTGCAGAGGACTTGGGGATAAAAACAAAAGAAGGGAAGTAATGAATATCTATAGAAAAAAGGCTTTTTCAATTATCTGTTTACAAGATATCCACTTAGCTAAGGAGGAAGTTAATATCATGAGAAATGAGTGGGGTCTACATTCTATTATTGCTCCATTCAAATCTAATTCTAGGGGGGTTGCAATTCTCTTTAACAACAATGTTGACCTTACAATACACAGAACAATTGAAGATGATGATGGGAATTTTATTATTGCTGACATTACGGTTGAAGAGAAAAGATTTATATTAACAAATCTATATGGACCTAACAAAGATGACCCCAATTTCTATATCAAGCTATTTGAAAATATACTTTCATTTGACAATCAATCGTTAGTAATTGTAGGAGATTGGAACATTGTTTTAGACCCCTCAATCGATTTAGAAAATTATAAACATTTGAATAATCCTAAATCAAGAGAAGCTGTCTTACAAAACATAGAAAATTATGACCTGATTGATGTTTGGAGGGAGTTAAACAAATTAACAAAAAAATATACATGGTGGAAGAAAAACCCAAGGAAACAAGCTAGACTTGATTTTTTCCTTATTTCGCAAGATATTTTTGACATTACTCTGGACTCTGATATTTTACCAGGTTATAAAACTGATCACTCTGCCATATCCCTAACACTCTCAAACACTATAAACCAAACTAGGGGCAAAGGATATTGAAAATTCAATACCTCACTACTACTTCATCCTGAATACCCTGAATTAGTTAGGAAAATTTTGAAAGAAACAATTGAAGAATATTCTGATAGTGCAGTGCCACAAAATAAAGATATTGGAGTAAACCAGGATACGGTGAAATTAACAAGAATTGAAGATATTATAAATTTGGAAAATGTTAGGACTCCAACATTAGATGACAAATTAAAGGAGGAACTTGAGAAAGATATCAATATGGAAGAAATCACCTTTGCAGTGAAAAATATGAAAAATAACAAAAGTCCAGGAATAGATGGATTCCCTATTGACTTTTTCAAATTTTTCTGGAAAGACCTTAAAGAATGGATTTTCAAATTTGTTAAGGAGGTTTCGGCTAAGAATGAGTTGTCTTTGACAATGAAGAGAGGTGTCATAACATGCATACCTAAAGCAAATAAAGACAGAACTCTGCTAAAAAATTGGAGACCAATCACTCTTCTGAATGCTTTGTATAAAATTATTAGCTCCTGCATAACAAATCGCTTTAAAAAGACTTTGGACATACTAATACATGGAAATCAAACCGGTTTTATCCCAGGCAGAACTATAAGTGAAAATACAAGATTGTTATATGACATCATGTTCGAAGCTAAGGCTAGAGATATTAAAGGCTTATTAGTTCTTATTGACTTTGAAAAAGCCTTCGACACAGTTTCTAAGGATTTTATCAATTCTGTCCTCCATAAGTTTGGATTTGGGCCACAAATGATACGCTGGGTCAATGTACTAACCTATCACACAACTTCATGTGTGACACAAAATGGTCATTTATCTGATTTTTTTAAAAACAAAAGGGGTTGTAGACAGGGGGACCCCCTTTCACCATATTTATTCCTCTTTGTAGCTGAAATTTTGGGATGTATGATTAGAAACAATGATAAAATAAGAGGCATTGTTATTGATGATAAAGAATACAAGTTAGGCCAATATGCTGATGATACACAACTATTCCTTGATGGCACAACTGAGAGTCTATATGCAGCTATTGAAACAATAAACACTTTTTATAAGATGTCAGGTTTAAAAATAAATATTGAAAAGACTAAAGCAATCTGGATTGGCTCAATGGCAGGGAGTAAGCAAACATTATGTACAAATTTGAAAATTGAGTGGTTTAATGGGGAATTTGAAGTGCTAGGAATCAAATTCACACAAAATCTTACTGATTTGTGGGTTATCAATACAAGAAAAAGACTGGAAGAAATAAACAGATTGTTGGCAGTGTGGAGAAAGAGAAATTTAACTTTGATAGGAAAAATAACGGTCATTAAAACACTAGCCCTTTCTAAATTAGTACATATTTTCAGCTCATTGCCCAATCCCCCAAATGACTTTATTAAATCCCTTGAACAGATATTCTTTACTTTTATCTGGAATGATAAAAGAGATAAGATAAAGAGGAGCACAATGAAAAGATTAAAGACTGAAGGAGGATTGGGTATGGTTGATGTAAAAACATTTATCGAAGCTCTAAAATTATCAACTCTGAAACGATATTATAAGAAAGCACCTAGTATTAATCCAAGTAATATACCTTTCAATGATATTTTTAAATATGGTGCAAACATTGCCGAACTTTTCAACATTGAAAACCCTTTTTGGAAAGATGTTTTTATAGCATGGAATAATTATTGTAAAAAACTTTATGTTGAAGGGGACAACATGGATTATTTGCTATCAGAGCCCTTATGGCTTAATCATAATTTCAAGGACCCTAACCATATTATCAGACACTGGGCTGATAAGGGCTTACTGACTATTAAAGACATTTGTGATGAACATGGATTCATGCCCTTTGATGAGATAAAGACAAAATATGAAATAAGAGGGACAATATTGGATTATAGTTATCTTCTTCACATCTTACCAGATTATTGGAAATGTGTAATTAAACAGACACGGACCCTTACTTTTTTAAACTTGAATATCAATATTTACCAAAAGAATTTTCTTAGGCCTACAAAAGGGTCAAGATTGTATTATGAGAAGCTGATTTCAAAACAAGATAAACTTGAGATTTGTCATAAATGGGAAAAAATATTTGAGGATGTTGAGTTTGACTGGCACAACACTTTTAATTTCTATAGACATGGCTTAAAAGATGTTAAACTTCTTGATTTTCAGTACAGATTTTTGCAAAGAGTGATATATACTAAAAAGGAACTATTGAAAATGAAACTCATTGACAAAGATTTATGTTCTTTCTGCAACAATGTTTCTGAGAGTATTTGTCATGTGTACTGGGAATGTTGTGAAACCATGAAATTTTGGAATGAACTGGAACTTTGGATCAATAACTATTTTCCGCAAAAGATAAATTTCTCGAAATATTTGATCTGGTTTGTTACATTACACAAAAATGTGTTAATGAATCAAATCATCATTTCTGCCAAAAAATATATCAATTTATGTAATATAAAGAATTTGATTCCAAAAATCAATGATTACAAAAAACAATTGAAACAGATATTTCTAGTAGAAAAATTCATTTCCAAAAGAAATAATGAAACTGAAAAATTCAATAATAAATGGTTTCCACTCATCCCATTATTTAATAGCTAATTACATTTGTATACTGAAAGGAATCTTTCCATAACTCCTTCTATTGTTGTACCTATATGCTTTATGTTGTACATTATTGACTATGTAACCTAAGGGAACAATAAAAATAAAAAAACCAAAAAAAAAATAATAATTCAGAATAAGGTTATTATTCATTTAAAATGTTAAAGTAAGTTTTTTGATATATTTTCTTTTTGAAGATATACATTAAAATAACATAAATTTCCTTTCCTTGAAAATCAATCACTTCTATTGGTGAAGGGTGTATTACCTCATGAATACATTCTTTGAGTGTTTGTTCTATCAAAAGTTACGATCAGAACATCAGAAATATCTGTATTTGTGTACTTTGATGCAATCTCCGATATCATTGAATGTGATGCTATTGATTATGATAAAAATAGCAAAGGCATTAAACACTGACTGCCATACACTAAGTCTGATGATCTGATCTGTAACAAAGATGTGCTTCTAACAATTCAAGCAAATTATATATTTACAACCTGCACATATTCAATACATTTCTAATCAATATGATACGACTTTACTTTCATACTTTGAAATAAAAACGCTACCAAATTTTATAGCAAATAGATGATAGAAAATCATACCTTTGTTGTTTGTAAGAAAACCCAACGAGTTTTTTAGGTGGTCAACATCCCTTAATGATTTATCTTTAGAGTCAATTTCATTTGGGTCAATGAATAATGTTTAGTTTGGTAACCTATCATTTACAATATGCCAAAATCAAATAATTGTGGTGGAAAAGTGGAAGTTGAAACAACGCGTTGTCATTTCTTCTCTTCTTATAAACTTGCTTTCAAGGGTTATTACTGCTAATAAGTTTAATGAAATAATCAGCTTATGCTTTTCTTCCAGCTAAATTTACTTTTATACATTTGTTCTTAATTTCATCCAGTCATTATCCTTTTTCAACCATTGATTCTTTAAAAACTGGCGATTCATTTGCCTTATTAGTCTAAAGGCCAAATTATCCATTCATGACGAATCATCTCACCCCATTATTTGGATGAAAAGTATTACACAGATAAACAAGGGATGTCACCAAGCACAGATGATCTAAAAAAGATTGCAAAATTAGATTTAAATAGACTTTAATAGTCAATTTACATAAGACAATCCGGCACTTGGTACCTTTTTGCTCACAACAGTTTGTCTGTTGAGTGGTAAATTTCTGCACTTGGTACCTTTTTACACGCAATGTATAGCACTTGGTACCTTTTTGCTCCAAACTTTTCTGAGTTATGCACTTGGTACCTTTTGATTCTCTCATTATCTCATTTATTAATTTAGATATTAATACCAAACTTTGCTGAGATGTGGCATGGATCGCACAGATTCCATTTCTGTCAAAAAGTGAAAAGTGCAAAAAGGGTAGTGCCCATGTTATACATAATTTGTCATCCATTCAAAGTATTGTTTTGAAGCTTTCTGTCTCTTTAGAATTCTGTCTGTTGGGACGATACCCTTTCAATAGTTGAAAAAAGTCTTACTGGTTGCAGAGAGGTAACTGACACGTTTGAAATTAGTATAGTTTTAGAGTCAGGGAAAAGCGTCAGAAAGTTTAGACCTCAGGGATCGATGATTTAGTACATCAACAAAAATGTATACAATCTCTTACTATCAAAAGCAAAAAAGCCGAATTATTAGATATCACCAGTGTGAAAACTTCAACATCGTATGTTATAGAGAAAAGTCTATGAATGTCCTTTCTTCTCTTGTGTGTGTGAGTATAAATATACTTTAACTAAGTTTTTGTAGGGAAACGAATGATTGTTTCAGTAATAGGAATTTTTACTTAAGCATTAATTAAGTTAGATATTCACGTTGGGGTGTGATACGCATCGATATGTGTTCTGTGTGTTTAGTAAATGTACCTCTTGATTCACGAGTTACGTACTACTGTATTTTGCATAGTGAGGATACATATTATTGTTGTTTTGTGTAAGTTAATGGTCAGTGATAAAGAGTGTAGTACCAATTTAGAGTGACTTAGGCCAATATTGTCAATAATAACACAACATTGATTGTTGATTGTGATGTAAGTTAAAGCCGGCTTGGAATTGTAAATATGAAATTCTTTTTCAGCTTTAACTATTTCAACCAAATGAAATATTAACGTTGAAAAGCATATTATTTCCATTTCCTTCAGTACTTTAGTACCGGTATTTTACCAGAGAGAGTTTTTAGTTACCTAACACTACTTTTTCACACCGAAAATTTTTCTATTATTATTGTTTTAATATTATTTTTTTATTACCTAACAGTCTATATGAAATGCCACACACCTGTACATTATGACAATTAAGCAATAACGTTAATGACCTCAGCGCCTCGCACATTTCCAATTGGTAATACACAAGGCACTGATTAGTTATCTAAACTTTATCCTCACACATGATCAACAGCCTTTTTTGAAACTTGATGAAGGTAATAAGGTTTGTCAATACACGTGACACATGACAATATATTAACAAATCCGTGTTACTTAATATCAAGAATGGGTATCAGTCCTCATTTCCATATTGCAATATATTGAAATACAGAAAAGCGTATTGCAATACATATTGCAATATATATTGGTACTTTTCATATTTTAGTTTTTCTATGTTCTTTTGACTAAGAACAGCAATTAGAACAGTAATCAATGCTCCAGTAGACGTCTTTTTGTAAAGAGAGGTAATTCAGCGACTGGTTTTGTACTTTTAACATATCTGTGCTATTCAAATTTGCAAGTTCCATTTTTTTAAAACTTTCAGTAAAATCAAAGGGTGTTTTTGTTAAGCTTTTATGCAATTTTACACGGAAAGTGTTCATTCTAAAACCTACGTTATATTGGATATTTCAAGATGACTGTACCGGTACGTATCGTGAGTTTCTGTATTGCCAAACTATACCGATATACCGCGCACCCTTACTTAATATCTTATTTCATACTGCAATGTTTAACAATATCAAATAGGTTATAAAGTATCCACAGTAAAGCTACATTAAATTGTTAATGTTTCTTCGGAGCAGCTTTATTGACTTTAATTTTATTTTTTGTTGCTTCTAAAATGACGCCTAAGAATTTTTTTTTCATAAATGTTAAAACCAAAACTGTAGTGTCAACACATAAGTGACGTGCCCACATTTTTGTATGTATCCTTGTGTAGTAGTGCACAAATGTCAGTATCGGGTATGGCCACCATTGGCATTGATTATTGCTTGGCACCGACGACCCATGGATGCAATCAAGTTGTCAATCACAGCCTGTGGAATGTTCTGCCATTCGTGCTGAAGTGCTGCAAGACGTCCTGGAAGTGTTGGGGTGGTGGATTCCTACTGCGCACGCGTCGATCCAGTTCGTCCCAGAGATGCTCAATTGGTGACAAATCTGGTGACCTGGCTGGCCATGGCATGTCTGGACATTGTTAGGTTGTAAAAAGTCTTGACAAACACGTGCAACATGTGGTCGAGCATTGTCCTGTTGAAAGAGACCACAATGGACGTTGACGTGAGGAATAACATAAGGCTGTAGGATCAAGTGCCTATACCGTACTCCTGTGAGGTTACCCACAACATGCACAAGGGGTGTCCTAACACCGTGACGAATCCCGGCCCACACCATGACACTCCAACCTCCAAATGGGACAACCTCCTGAACACAGTTGGCAGCATAACGTTCTCCACGACGTCGGTATACACGTGCTCGTCCATAAGTGAAGAGAACGGTTCTCCACCTTGTACGTACCTATCTCATCCTCTGTTGACACCACTGGAGACGTTCCGCCAGATGACGTTGCGTTATAAACGGGACGTCGAACCGGTCGTCGTGGAAAAAGTCCAGCCTCTCTCAGCCGGTTGCGTACCGTTTGGTCGGAAATTCGACGCAGGCCTGGTAACTGCGTTGTTGTTGATGTTGCTGTCCTGGTACGTTCCCGAAGGTGGAGCAGTCGGATGTACCGATCTTGGGCCCGAGTAGTCACCCTCGTCTGCCTGACCTTGGCCTATCATCAACGCTGTTTCGGGTGTTGAAACGGGTCCACAATGAAGAGATGGTCTGTCTGGACACGCCAAAGTGCTGCGTCGCTCCTGCTTGCAATCTGCCAATAGCATTGTTGCGTTGCGCTCTGTTCAGTCTTGGCATTCTTCAGGTCGCTGTACCGATGTTGTGTAGTCTGAATGAACAGCGGCTGATATGGCTTTTTATACCCCTAAAGCAGACGTGTCTGCATGTAAACCTTCATGATCCCATGCTGCACGTCCTTTTGCAGAAAATGCATTTGGACGAATGGCTCGTATTCGTCCCTGAACACAATGTAAACATTTTGGGCCATTGTTTTTGGTAAATTTACACTTTTGAGCAAGCCTCTCTTTAAATTACAGGTATGTATCATGAAAATAATTGACCCGTTTCGAAAAAATCAATTTCGCATGAATGTCAAGTTTCTTTTTTTGAAGAGTTTATAATTTGTTTCCTTTATTCCGTTTTCTGACAAGAAGGAATAACAACAAAACCATTGTTAGCGAGTGCAATGATTATGAGAAAGCAAATACAAGCTTCCCATTCTTTAGCTTCACGAGCAAGCAATACCAACTCTCTGCCCTTAGAAAAATGTCAGATTTATGATCATATCGATAGGGCCTTGGTCTCAAAGGATTAAATACTTAAATAACAAAACTCTGTATAGTTTGTCAAACAAACTAAGTTTCCATGAGAACAAGATAGGAAACAATCTTATCACTGCACCAAAAGCTTAGAGATACAGCTTATGGATGGTTCTCTTCTTGTCTTTTGCATTGATGACCGTTGCTGTGCAAGGTAAGCTACTGTGAATGACTATGAAGTCGGAAATTTTATCCGATATGTTACTCCGGAAACAAAAAAGGCGATGTGAATGATGAAACATTTATTACTGCAAAGGACAGATTATGTCCGATATCCGAATAGATCGAAATTTTGAAAAGTGTTTTACGATTGCTGTGCAAAATAGTGTTAATAAACTTGAAAACAGTTATCATAAATTCGGAATTTTATCCGATATGTTAATACGGAAACAAGAAATGGAAGATAAAAGATGAAAAACATAACTACAGACCAGATTATTTCAACTTTATTATGTCAAACTTTTGAGTATTGTTATTCGGTTTCACCTACAGTCAATATTCGGAAATTATTTTAAAATATTTTCAATTTTTATTTTGGTTTATTCGAAGCAAACATTTTCATATTATTGAAAATTTTGAACAAATGCCGGTGTATTCCACTAGTGGTAGTATCATGATATTTTATGTATAAACTATTCTTTATAAAACGAGTTCCATGTTAACTTTAAACTGTAAAAGTGAAGATTTTTACATTCCAAATTTCCCTCCCGATTGCTGCCGTCTACACTCGATAAAAGTCGTTGAGCTGTAAGTCAATGTTTTGAGGTTTCTAAGGTAAAAGCATATTGATTTCTTGTCCGTTAATCTAAATATTCATGAACTATTTTCCTTTTTTGTGTGTGTTTTTTTCTGTTGCATACAGAAACATTTGGTTGTTTTAATAATCAATTCAGCATTTTCAGTTATGACACCAATGTTGTTATTTATTGATAGAACCCGAGAGGACGGCTGACCATAAACCATCTTAGAGATACATTAATATTTCAAACATTTAATGAATGAATGAAATTGTTACAACAAATGTATTTAGTTTTTTTCTGCTATAGGCAAACCACCATTAGAGTTGTCAGCCAGTGTCGATGTTCAAGACCTCTCCTCTAATGGGGTAGACGCAGAGTCTTGCAAGAGAATGGTGTACCAGGTGAAGGGATGTAAGGACCACGGGATGTTCCTGTTGGACGAAGAAGGGACACAACTCGTGCTGTTTACAATTGCAGGCTGGTACAACGAATACTCTGCAATTGAAATCTTTTCCACTGAAGTATACAGTTTACAGTATACACCCCAGCTCCTTGACTGTGACGAGTTCAGGTATCTCCATGTGATAGATTAGTCAAACGTCATCCACAATGATTTGTCTAGGTAGGCCTTGCCGCATTACCCGTACTTTTCTCTATTTTCTCGTCAAGGCTTCTTCAAAGGATCGCAATAGTCTAACGAGAATCTTATGAGAATTGGAACTCATCTTATTTGCTTAAGTCAATCTGTTCCGTTCATTCTAAGAATAATCAGAATTTGCAGATTGTCAAATAACCCATTAACTCTTTTCATTCCTTAATTGTTTACAACACGATTTTTAGTTTTCCCACTGGCGGATCCAACGAGCCTTCATGCTCCTTAGCTGTTGCGAGTGCAGGCGTCTTTGAGGCATAGATCATCTTCCCACGCATGAACTATTCTTACGCCAGCCCCTTGACTTGCTAAGATAGGCCCCGCCCCTTACGTTCTGTATTTGTCGTCAAAGATGCTGCGACGGATTTGGTAGTCCAATTATATGAGAATTGCAACTTTTTGCCAAAGAGGGCGCTGCACTCAAAACACTAATTTCGACTTGATGCAGCAATGTTTCAATAAGCTAGTGTACTTTTAAGCCATGCAGGGGAAGATTGGGAGAGATTGATTTTATTTGCTCAAGTCAATCTTTACGCTTCCTTCAAAGAATTCTCACAATCTGCAGATTGTTCGAACAGTCGATGAATTCTTTTTATCCCTAGTTTGCAAAAACAATCCACAGATTTTGGAAACAGATATAGGAGTGATCACAATCCAGGAATTTGTTTTTAGTCTATTCAGCATTGAATTATGTTTGAACAATTCGCAGATTGTGACATACCTCAGATGGTAAGGAATAAATCCACTATGGTAAACTCCTCATACAAGAAACGCAACATGTACATTTTAAGCAGTTTATTAATGGAATTAAGACAACATTTGTTCAAGTTACGTTACAGTCTGATTTATTTCACAAGCGTTTATGTCAAAACATGCTATGTAAGTTGTCATTTGTGTCTATAAGAGGTATAGCTGAAATCAGTATCTCGTATGAACACTTCTTGCTGTTAGCACTGCACTACATCGCGCTGTACAGATTCAAAGCGTCTCTGAATTACAACTTGTGGAATTCTTGCCCACTCCTCCTGAAAAGCATTTCCCAACTCGGGTAATGTCTGAGGTTGATGTTGACGTCCACGTATACGTCTATCGAGTAGATCCCACATGTGCTCAATAGGATCTTGATCAGGCCATTGGAGGCCATTGGAGGACATAAATGTTTTCCTGGGCTAGATAGGTCACTGTAGCACGCGCAGTATGATGTCTGAGCTCCCTCTCGCGGTTGATGATCGGCAACAGGTAAGGCCTCAGAACTTGGTTGATGTACCGATCTGCGTTTAAGTTCCCTTGCAACAATACCAGCTCGGATCTACGGTTGTAGTATATCGCGCCCGACACCATCACACTACCTCCCCTGAAATGGTCAACCTGTCTGATGTAGTTTGGCGCGAAACGTTCATTTTGACGTCGGTACACACGTTGCCTTACATCTCGGCGTTGAAGACGAAAACGGGATTCATCGGTGAACCCAACGCGCCGCCAGTTCCTCAGATCCCATGCCTGTACAATACGACACCATCTGACACGTTGACGTCGATGTCGTAGTCGCAGCACAGGTCCGAAAACAGGTCTTCTTGCACGAATTCGAGTTTGTACAGTTTGGTCCGATATTCTTTGCACCCCAGGCACTTATGCTGTAGTGGAATTAGCCGCAGCACTTTGGTTACGGAGCTGCACAACCGGATGTACCGATCCTGGGCCGCGGTAGTGATTCGAGGTCGTGCACTTCTGGGTTGATTTTGGGTTGTGTGTTGCTGTCTGTATCGTTCCCATAAACGAGATATTGTGCTCCTATGAACCTGGAAATGTCTTGCTACTGAAATCTGTGTTTCTCCAGGTTCAATGCGTCCAATGACAAAATTTCGCTCAGTAGCATTCAGTCGTGGCATTTTGAAGGGTTCAAATTGCGAGTCAAACGATTGATAAACTGATGAGCACGACTTGTGTCTTTTATAGTCATTGTGTATAGTGAGAACTAGCACGAAATGCACATGCGCTACCAGTTTAAATTGAGTTTTGCGTGCATTTCTTGCTAATGTCAAAACATTGGTTGCGTTTTTGCGTTATGTTCTCGTTTGCCTATGATGACACAAATATCCTTTTTGAATATTACGTAACAATATTTTGCTAAAATGTTTTATTAAAGTAATTTTGTATATCTATTTTTGAACATGAAAATCTTAAACCTATGTCCCGCTTCTTTTTTTGAAGAGTTTTTATGTTGTTTGTTTCGACAAATTTTTAGATCAAACTCATGGAATGTTTTATGAACTGTGAGCGTTATGTAAATGACTTCTAACAAAGAACCACCACTATATCTTATCGATGTGTGGTGGTTTGCATGTGTC
This sequence comes from Phorcus lineatus, assembly GCA_921293015.1. Taxonomy (NCBI): domain Eukaryota; kingdom Metazoa; phylum Mollusca; class Gastropoda; order Trochida; family Trochidae; genus Phorcus; species Phorcus lineatus. Next base: position 23,429,554 of record OV121089.1, read on the forward strand.
AGAGACCCCTAGAGCTCTGCCAACAGAGGCTTATATGTTCCTGATATGGGCACAAAAGTTGAACAGGTCGTCGGGTAGCAGTATATTGCAATATATAAAGAACATGTACCTACCGGTACAAGCTTAAATTTCCAATATATCACACGTTTCAGGAATACCAATTTCAGTAAAACAACGGAGTAAAACGTGACGTTGTGAAGTGAACATAGTTCAAACGTGTTAAAGCTCATTGCCAAATATTGAAATATCTCCCTCTCATCAGCCGAGCATCGATTGCTATTGTGATCGCTGCTATATCTTCACGAGAACATGGACAATTTAAATTTTGAAAACTACCAATATGTCAAAATGGATATCAAGAGAGCCGTTCTGTATTACAAAAAATCGCCATTTGGAAATAAGGAGCGATACCCATCCTTGCTTGTAACAGAGCAACCAAGGGAAGAAAGACTATAAGTAACCTTTGTCGGAAGAAAATTGTTGTCTACGTGCTTACAAGCCAATTGACCTTAACGTTTTGCACATTTTGAATTGGTTGATATCAAGATTTCGGAATATGCACCAACATATTATATAATAAGACCTGTCTACTGACTTTTAAAGTCGATTACATCTGTTGGAAGAAGTTTTTAAGGAAATTGCAATGTGTTATTTTTTAATTTTATAGTGTTTTAGTCTTATAGTGTTTGGTGTTAGTTGGCGAAGACTAAACTATTGGGGTTTTTTTTTAAACTGTAGCACATCTGAAGGAATATACCTCTCAATCATCGAGTATATGCAAATAGCTGTCAGATCAATAAAAGCATGATAAGATACTCAACATGAATATAGACAAGGAGGTCCTGAGTGTTTCCAGGTGGTTCTGGATGAGCTGGGATGCTGGTCGCATCATGTATGGTAAAGGCCCGGGGAAAACACCTTCAATGACGTGGAGGACCCTATTGGAAAGCAGGTCAAGAGGTTTGGGCTGAAGATGGTCAACTATGAGGCTAATACGATAAGTTTTGGTAAGTAACTGTATAAATACGTGAAACTGTTTTCAAAAAAATTGATTTCCAGTTGTTAATTTTGTAGCTTCAGACAACATGCCCATACATTGTGACTTCTTACTTCATAAATTATTAATATTTACTACCTGGTAACTTAACAACAATTTTCAGATTGTGACCTTGTGAACCCATGTGGGAAGCACATTAAAACAACAAATCCAGAATGATTTGACAGTGTCATGTTACCAGGTATTTTAAAGGTACATGTCTGTCTCAAATCTTTAAAAAAAACTTTGCCCTTTGATAGAATTAAAGTGACACAAATTATGCATATGTTGCATGATTTCTTCTTTTTGAGCCATAATGAGCCATAATGTCATATAATGTCTGAGATAAAATCATATAAACTACACACTAAGGTTCATTAACAATATTCTGAAACAAGGATATTTCTAAAATGGGAAACTTTATGACAAGTTCTTTTCGAGAATGGACTTCACGAAAAGAACGTTTTGTCCTTTATTCCCTGTAGTCCAACTTTATATAGATAATTCTTCTAAATTCTTTGATATCACTGTTTCAGCTTTGTTTTTAAAAAAAAAGAAAGTCACTTAATTCATCGGTGCAGTTGATTTCTTCTTGGAGACTTCAAATATCATCTGCAATTGATATTATCAATAAAATAAGGAATACATGTTAAGGTTTTATTGTCAGGACAAACATGACCTTCTTGCCACGTTCCAAATCATCAGTTTGAATGCACTGTAAAATAATAATCAGTTCTCACACAGGATTTTAGTTCCGAAATATTTGCCAGGGCCTCCTTTCACAAAGCAACCTTAACAAAGGTTAACCTTAACTCCTATTCTTTAACATTGCACTAAGGTTACCTTAAGGACTTACGATCACCTAAGGGCATTGTAAAAGGAGCACCAGATTTTATATATAGTATATTTCCATGAATCTGTATTTCGTAAATCGACATTGCTGTGATTAAATAGCTTGATAAAGCCAATAAAGTCGATTAAAATCTTCCTATTGTTTTTGATAAAATCATGTATTATGTTAAACTGTTGTCATTTGTTGAGATGCTTCATGGTTTATATGATAAAATATTAAATGATATATTGATATATGATTTGAAGATAGTAAATTATATATGATTTGAAAACAGTATATGATATATGATATATGATTTGAAAATAGTAAATGATATATGATATAAGATTTGAAATTAGTAAATAATATATGATAAATGATTTGAAAATAGTAAATGATATATGATATATGATTTGAAGATAGTAAATGATAAATGATATATGATTTTAAGATAGTGAAAATAAAATGTAATATAAAATATAATTCAAAATGATAATCTAATCTGGTTTCTTGTAAATTAACGTAGTTGTGACCCCTTCACTTAATATTTTATAAAAAGAGCGTCATATAGAGGGCTGTAATGCTACGTATACATAGATTACTGAGTACATAAAATTATTAGTCCATACCTATATGACTTTTAGATATGATTTAACATACTTAGGAGAATCAGAGAGAGGAAGATTTGCACGAGTGCTGCAAGAGGGAAAGTTCTCTGATGGGATGATCTCGGAAACCTCGACCTCACGTGAGAACTGTGCATCTCTGTGTACTGAGCACGACGACTGTGGGATGTTCAGCTACAACCAAGATGTCGGCCTCTGCGCCATCTTTGACAGGATGACGTCATCGTTTGCTGTGACGTCAGAAAATGGATGGATGTCATGGAAGTTGTTGTATTGTTATCCCTAGTTGGAACCGAATGGTAAGGTTTTGTTTATGTTGTATGTAGTCGAACATTTTTAGATAAATACATTCATAATACGGTGCATTAAGTCAAAATGCATTTAATATAAATATGTTTTCATTGAAAAGCATTTGTGAAATGAATTGCAATAAAGAAAGTCTTTAAATGTCTTAAAGTAAGATGTGTCTCTTGTTTCACATTTTAGAGTTGCAGTACTGGTGTATGATTTTACTGGTCTACAGAAATCACTGGCTGTGTTGCGTTTCATTACAATCATTTTTCCTCGTCAAGCTGTTGGCTTTAAATGTCTGACAATTGTTTTTATGTACTACACTTCAGAAGACCTTTCATCTTATTCAACACGTGATATGATTGTTTGTTATCTATAAATTATATATATGTTTTGTGTCTGCAACAGTTTATATGTTTAAATAATCCATTCAACAGGTGATATAACTGTTCCATATCTAACTGTAATAACCGTATTCTCATTAGAGAAGTTCACATGACTGTTTGTTATATGAATGGATTATTTCCGTCTTTCTGATCGGCCTACTTGGTCACATGACAGCAAAAACGTCAAGCTATGTCAACCTATGTGGATCGCGAGAGGTTGATATAACAGTCCAAACACCTCTGGTGGATAAAAATAGATTTCGAAAATCCCGTTCTACCGGAAATACCAGAAAATGGTAATTCTAGACCTAATTCATATAATAAAACAAGTATAAACTTCAGACTTGGTTGATCCAATGATTTATCGACCTTGGACATGTGATATTCACCTCGGCTTCGCCTCTGTGAATAGCACATATCCAAGGTCGATAAATCATTGGATCAACCGAGTCTGAAGTCAATAATTGTTTAACATTACTTAGGCTGTTTAATACCTGAAACTGCACTTTTATAAACAAATTCTGATTCATCATTTTGAAGTTGAATAACCCAAACGTTCTTGCAGCAGATCAAAAACTAGATAATCTTAAATATTACCATGCATCCCTGTAATATTGTGTATGTATATGTACATGCATTTGTTTATTCATTCTGAAAATGTATATACTCAACTGTAGGATCAAATGAAAAAGTTCAAATGTTAATTCGATGTTTCATTTTATCACTAAGTAAGACTTTGATATTTAGCTTTCAAGACATAGAGCAATACATGTACGTCCTATTCAACAATTTCAGAAATCTTTAAATGTTAATGATATATATTATTATGCAAGTAAATATTTATGGCAATCTGATGTAACAATAACTAGAAAATACATGTTGACTTCCAAACAAAATGCTAAATTGAATAATAACCAATAATAACCTGATAGCGTCAAATAGATAATTCATGAAGTCATGCATTTAGTATCATGATGTCATCTGTCTGTAAAAATGGAACCAATAAACTTATTGACTATAGTAGTTTTTGCAACTTCTTTTATTGCCTGAGGAAAGCAATTTGGTCTTTTTTGTCTTTGATGGTTTCTTTTTTGTCTTTGATGGTTTCTTTTTTGACACGCGTTTGCCTTTCGTCAATATCGAGGATTATATTATGATAATTATCTACTCTAAGAATATCAATACATCAAAGAATAGATTTATAGGTTAACGTCGAAATTGGTACCAATTAACGATTAAAGTCCGATCTCTTGTGATATGATGTATCGAGTCTGCATAGCTCATACATCGATACGCCAACCCAAGGATCAAACCACTACCAAAGAGGCCGAGGTGAAAAGGTAAGAAACGAAAGCCCTGTAATATATAAACTGAAGTAAAAAAGAAAGTACACACCCAGAGATTTTCGTATTCTGAAATTATTTCTGGCAAAATAGAGTTTGTTTTATGTTTTATCCTTATCTTACGAATGTATCCAATGAAAACAAATCACCCAAACGAAAGTGAGGCAAAACAGTTGACGGGAAAGTTGTTTTTTCAGAAATCACGATTGTTTTCATTTGCACATGAATTTGACACACTAAGTGAATAAAAAGTGGTGGATTCGATCATTCACTACTCATGTTATGGAAAAAGCACAAGAAAAAGCCACTTTTAACTGCAGCAGAGCGAAAGAGTCATCGGAGTGTCACAAGCGTGGGTTTCGAACAGCCAGATGCAAAGACGTTTGGTTTTCCCATACAAATGGTAAGTCGTCTCCTTCAACCAGACTGGCCAGACATCTAACCGTCCTTGAAGCGACAGACCGAGGGTGAAAACTCCCGCGAAGATCGATATTTGCGCACACTGCATCTGTGACGTCAGCGGCATCGACGGCGCTAGGGCACTATATCAGCAGGATCACTGTCATGACACGTCCTCAAGCTACAAGGTATTCGGCCTTATGGACTGTTCCGTGAACGACCTTGATCCGCCAACAAGCCTCAACCGTCTACGCTGAACAAGGTGAGTGAGTTGCTGGCAACGTCGTGATTGGTCAAGAGTGATCTTCAGCGATGAAAGTTGATTCAACCTGCTCCAAGCAGTGAGAGTATATAGACGGAGAGGCGAGATACTGTGTCCATAGTTGTACCCTATCGTGGTGGCAGCGTCATGGTCTTGAAAGATATCTGGGGCGACCAGCAGACAAATTTGGTGACAATTCGTCAAACCCCTATAGCCCAAAGATACAAATGTTACAACCCGTGGTGGTCCCATTCATTCAGATGCAGCTTCAAGGGTTGGCTTGCAACAGGACAACACAAGACCACAGACTGCCAGGATCACCATTGACTTCCCAAACCTACAAAGCATCCAGATTTGCTCCCCTGACGTATCACTGATCGAGCATCAATAGGACCATTTTGGAAGACGATTCGCCCACAGCAACAAGACATTATACAACAGTTCGAATAGGCACAACACGAGGAGTGGTAACGTATCCCGAATGACGTCATCCGACGTCTTACCTTTTCCATGAGACGCCGTGTCTATGCTTGTATTGACTGTAATGGGGGTCACACCCGATTCTAACTCCACTATTTTTGAAAATCGTTCAACGTAATGTCGCCTGATCTGTTCATTTAATTTCAAAATATTCTCCCAGGGGACACAAACAGATGAAGAGAAGTGATGTTTTGAACAAAACACTCCAACTGCTCGAAAGTATGTCAAGTTTTCTTTAATAACCAAATTCCTGGGGTGTGTTCGTTCTTTTGAACTTAAGCTTATATACTGGCTTAGGCCTGCTTGGTTTGATGATTCTGTACACATTCTCTTTCCCGTCAACAATCGAGTTAACATAAGTAGTATCAGAATATTATAGGAAATATAGAACATTATCTGCGGACAATACTGCATAATATTACATCTAATTACACGATGGTCAGAACCATGACTGTAATAGCTGTGTTTTGGCATGAGAAATGCATATCGGTGATATATTTTAAACATTTATTAAACTCTGAATTGACATAAAACTTTAAGGAAGAAACGTTTACCTGTTATATGTAAGAATGTGACTATATAAACATATAATTCACATGAAACCCATACATATATAATACACATCATATCAATCAAAGATCAATCAAATATAACAGACATTTTTAAAGTTAAATACGGTATCAAATGAAGTTCACGGATGATATGGAAAAGCTTGTCTATCAAGTTAAAAACGTTCTTAAGACTAAAGGAGACAGGGGATTCTTAAATCGTGAAAGATCCGCCAGCAAGGCTCTTTGTATCACTGAGCAAAAACTTTCGCAAATTTTGCAGAAGCGAGACGAAATCGACAAGGCGAGTAGCGGGGCAATCTCAAAGACTTTCTCAATAAAAAAAAGTGAAAAGCTTCCTAAAGGAAATTATCAGAAATACTTTCCGGACATATTGTCACATGAAGAAAGAGCATTCGTTGATAGTATCCAACCACTGTCTTTGTAAATTACTGCATTCATTCGGATACTGTTATAAGAAGTTTTTAGGGGAATCAATACATGTTTTGTATGAGAGGAAAGACGTTGTGTAATTTAGGAACAATTACCTTCGTAACATCAGGAAGAAGAGAGAACAGGGATACAAGATAATCTACCTTGATGAAACATGGGTGAATGCATGTCATTCGGCACAATGTCAGTTAATTGTAGCAAAGACGTCCTCGGCAAAAAAAGAGACTTATTATTTGATGTGATAAGGAAGGAATCCTACCAGGATGTCAATTGGTTCTTCGATCGAAATCAGAGGACGACAGGGACTCTCATAACTAGATGAATGGAATGGAATGGACAGAGACTCAACAAATTCCTGCTCTACCAATGAAGTCCCTCATTGTCATGGACAACGCTTCATACCACAGTGTACTGTATCCTGACACCAAGGTGCCGACATCAAACTCAAGGAAAGGAGATATGATCCCTTGGTTGCAGACGAATAATGTTCCATTCCCATCAAAGGCAAGTAAACCCGTTTTTTGCGAGATAAACTTAGATCAAATAAACTAAGGCCAAACCTGTATACAAAGTTGACAAACATTTGCATTCGCATGCACATGAAGATCTTATTCTTCCACCTTACCACTGCCACTTGAATCCAATTGAGATGATCTCATCTGGGGTATTGTGAAAGGTGATTTTGGAAGACAAAATGATACATTCAAACTCTCAGATGTGCAAAGACTTGTGACTGAGAGTCTTAGAAAAATATCACAGGAGATTTGGGCGAGGTGTGTCGCCAAAGTTGTGAGAGATGTGGAATCTGCCTACTGGAGACGCGATAGTCTACACCATTCAACAGTTACACCAATTGTGATATCATTTGATAGCGACGTCAGTGAAAGCAGTGACAGTAATTTTTCTGAAGAAAAGTTATGACTTAAGAAAATATCACAGGAGATTTGGGCGAGGTGTGTCGCCAAAGTTGTGAGAGATGTGGAATCTGCCTACTGGAGACGCGATAGTCTACACCATTCAACAGTTACACCAATTGTGATATCATTTGATAGCGACGTCAGTGAAAGCAGTGACAGTAATTTTTCTGAAGAAAAGTTATGAGAATGTCCCTGGGATTTTCCTGCAAATGCGGCTGTAACGGTCATTATTCTGATCCCCGTGTTATGAGGTGTTGGTAAAAAAAAACTTCAATCATATGATCCGTTCTTTAAAAACTTTTTTTTATTAAATTAATCTATATAATGAAAACAACCCCGGACTCACATCAAGAGTTGGTACATAAAAATAAAAAAGAATGATGTGAAAAATTGTTGTGAGATTGATTTTAACTTTCTAGTTAATATTGAATTCATCATCACAAATTGGCGGACTACAAAGGAAATTATTCACATAAGGTTCTGAAGTTCTACCCTCCTGAGTTTCTATAGCCTTTTTTAAGAATGTGCTCTGACCGCCATTATTTTCAGGGTAATTATGCATTCTATTGTTTAGGTATGTCAATGCTTCGACATTACTTATTAATTAGATGACAAGTTTTACGTCATAGCTCACAAATTTCATTTGAATACAAAATGAATTTGTTGGTTCTCTAGTTTTACAATTAAAATAACAGGCGCATTAGCCAGATTTTATCCTACATTTCAATCTACCTCGTTAGTTACTTACTTACTAAGCGTTTTTTGTCGCGTCACTCGATGAAATATACATGTATATGGGTGAAAACATAACACAAACCAGTTGAATAGATATATTAAAGCATGTTGTATACCAATATTTGTTGATTCAGAGGTCAAGTGTAGTGCAATCGGTTTAGAGATTCTGTTATATATTTTGTGCTTGAGGTAGTTGATAGTTTTAAGATTTAAGATTAAAAAATTAATCTTTCAGAGAAAGGGTTTTATCAAAACATTACTTTCAATGACTGCCGAATAAGGTGAAGGAAATTTTACTTCTATGTATTTTAACGTGCCCTGATTTTTCTGATTTAAGTGATATAAGGAAAAATAGTTCAATGTATATTTTAGACTTATCTGATGTACTTGCATCAGTGCCTAGAGATACAAATCTCTCTTAACCTCCCGTAACTGCTTTTATATCATATCTCAGGGCTTTATAAGCTAATTTTTTTTCTCCATGCAAATCTCTCTTAAACACTCATATTTCATCTCATGTCTCAGCATTAATATCACTCAGATGTATATTTTACATATTAGCTTTTATTATACTATGATATTAAGTTTCTGTTTAGGTTTCCATTTCTTACCTATTTTATTCAACTATTTCAAATAAATACTTAAACATTATACTTGTAACCCATTTTGAACCCTTTATAAGTACAGAAATTATGTTTATATTGCATTTGCAATATATAACGTTTTATCTAGTTATTTTACTTTAGTCACTATGTACATTTAGTAATATCATTTCATAATTGCGAGGTGACAATCTTTAATTTCTAAAATCTGTCAGAAGTGAAACTAATCTCAAGCATTTTAAGTCACAAGGAGTGACCAACAACCTTATTTGGTTATTGGAGGTTAGATGTTTTAAATTCTTAAAACGGATGATATATGCTCATCTGTGCAAAACAAAAGAAAGAAAGTGAACTACACATAACACATGCTCGCTTATGGCTTTGATTGGGTGTAGGTACCAAGAGATGTTTTCAGAAGACGAGTCGATGGTGTCTCCCCAAAACAAACGCTCTCAGTTGAAATAACCTCTGTTAGTTATTGATATCATATAGATACATATATGCTGCTTATAAAACGTCCAGTACTCTGGATGAAAAAAATTTAGATATCTATAAAGCGTATACATTGTATACTGTACTATGTGCATGTACAAGGGGTTTCCTGTATGCATGACTTCCCGTGCCAACCCAAGCATCCAATTACGTCGCTCCAACCTCCAACACAACATAAACCATTTAGTAAATTGGACGTTATTGGACAGCTAATGATATGTCATGCTAGCAAAGTGACTCACATAATCGTGTAAAATACTGTTTAATGAAATCATCAAGCTTCGTTGAATTACATAACAACTTTATGTACAGCTAGATACACAGTATACCACACTCCTTTCCCCTCCTATAACTCCACTTTACAGTGTTCTATGGTGAGTGTTGCAAACAATGATGTTCAGTTACATGGTGCGGTCAATATGTACATTCTTATGACTGTAAGCTGGATTTGGTGACACTTAAAGAGACAAGAGCTGGAGATGCTGGGACGAGTTGTTATATAACATTTTGAAAACCACAGATTCTCCACTATGTAAGTCTTTCATGTTCACCCGAACGTTGCAAAGCTATGGTCCAACGACTGGACAACAATCCACTGATTTAAACCCCTTACAGCATGTCTGGATCCAAATTGAACGATTGATTGCAGAGTAATAGGAAATAGCCCTTCCCGAGGAGTTGAATAAATCCCTACATTTTAGGAGTCTTGTGAGGGGTATGCTTGGTGGTGGCTGTAGTCATTTAGGCTCGAGATGGCATCATACGCTATTGAGATTGTTTTTATTTCCAAGTCACCGGCCAAATATATTCAATATGATTTTCTCTGATGGTACATTTCCAGAACTTGTTTTTACAATACATATGTAAACAAGTCTTGCAGTCATGTTTCTTGTGTATCTGTGCCCACGCACTAACGTTGATTATCATAACTTATGCAAATTTTGTTTTGCTTTTAAAGGGGCAGTAGCACGTTTTTTTTATAAATGAAGTGACAAGGAAATAAATGGTACCATTTGCAAGACAATGTATTTAGAAAGAAAAGCAGTTCTAAAACGAACGTACCATGTTCAGTAAAGATATGCGAATCCGTTTCCCTACTTCAAATCATTTAAAAGTGTTCACACTAAAATGTTCGCCGTTGTTTTTTGCTTGATATTTGATCATTTAGAATACTGGAAACACGGATGACTGGGTTAAGTAATGTGATGACTGACTATCTGAAGATAATAAATTTGGCATACACTAATGTTTTTTGAGGAAAATTTGAAGAAATAAAAAAATATTAACTTGGCTACTGCCCATTTAATATCTTGTGTAGATACTCGACTTTTAGATCTCAGTGTGTCTTTGAAGTCTGCTCCGTTGGCAAAATTCCAGCGTGGGAAGATGACGAAAATCATGTATGGAACAAATATCAAAAGGGTAGCAAACTTCCGCGTTTTTGCATTTCAGTATAAGCAGTCCTATCATCATAATTCTTTTGGAAATCATGTTTAAACTAAGAAAATTTAAATTTGATATTTTAGAAATCGACATAACGTGTTTATCTATCTTTTTATAACAAAATCAGTCGGATTAAAATCGACCATGTTCCGAGGAATAACAGTTTTCAAACATTCTATCTAGCGGGGTAGGAACTTTCCCCTCCACAACGGTCTGAAAGCAGCCGCAAATTTGAATCGCGCTTGAGTCAATTTTTGACATTTATGTTCCTCGGAACACGGTAAAGTTTAATCAGACTGATAACAAAATGAAAATACCAAAGGCAAATCGAAAGCCATTCTTCACATATAGACAACTAACAAAGATGATTTATCTATATTCAGATCTATAATTCAGTTTTCTGTCAAAAAGGGAAAGTATTCAAAAGAAAAAGAACAGTACCATAGTTGGACAAGTGACAAGTGACAAGTGACGAGTGACAACTTTATTCCGTGAAAAAGCCTCATGGCCAAAAGCACATGAAAATACAGCTCAAATCGACGCATGTCAAGTTTAACATAAATTATATTGGCAGGTTTCTTTTCAAATAAATGGACAGATTTTTTATATGCTCAGGATTGCTAGAAGACACTAACTGGTACAATTTTTTCTTTTGAATCGAATATAAAATAATATGGAGGAATAAGTTTTTCCCGTAATTGCCTATAAAAAGGATAGACTAACAGAAAATGATACTCATCTTCTATTACCTTTATATTACAATTAGTGCATAAAAGCTGATCATTATCAATAGCATTGTCGTACCTCAATTTACTTATCTTAAGTTTGTGTGACTGGAAACTGAATTTACAAAATATTCGCAGGAGATCCTTTTGGCAAAATAATTCTGAAACAAATGTCTCTGCATCTAACAGCGATTTGAAGCTAAAGTAGAATATGAAATCATTCCTTCCAACAAGTCTGCTATGCCAATCTTGGAACTGAATATCTTTACAGCGAACCAGGAAAGTCTGCATGAATAAATCATTATTGCCAAAATCCTACCAAACCTATGAAAATCCCATCGAAAACAATAACATACGAATTCATGTTACACAGTTAACTTTACCATTACTATCCTGCATGCTTTAGAATTCCGACTTCTGTCCAAACACAGAAGCCTACACCAAAATCCAACACAGCGACTGAAATAATTTACACAAACCGGATGCCTCCAACATCGCCTAATACAACACGATTTTGAGTCAATTTAGAAATATTAAGACACCTCTAAAAAACAAATTTGGAACTTTCTCGCTTTCACCTCTGAAAATAAACCCCCAAATTTCGGAACCATATATCAATATTGGCATTATCTTTGCATCAATTTTTTTCTGAACTACATCAAGGGAAGGGTAATCATTTTGTGAAATGAAAACAAAGCTTTTCTAGCCTGAACTGAAATAATTTCGCGAGCCATAGACCAAACTAACTTAGAGGAAACAACAATACCAAGATTTTTATAATATGTAACTATTTTAACCTCTTTTCCAGCATATAACCACTTCTCGACGCCTTTAACACAACCATCATTTCTAAATGCTATAATATTAGAATTATCTAAATTTACCTCTAAACCCAATTCCAAACAATAATTATGCAATAAATCCAATTTATGTTGCAAACCAACAACTGTATCGTCAACCAACACTACATCGTCGGCTTCCGGTCGCTGTGCATGGATGTAGGCCACTGAAAAATCGCTCTCCGAAATCCATCAAAATCTAATTAAAATGTCGACAAATAAAGGCCGAAATAAATCCCAAAAGGAAACAGAAGTTCAGTCAACCCCTTCTAAACAAATGGATGAGTATTTGACAAGATCTAAGGCAGCGGTGACAGAAAAATCTACTGAACAACAAACATTGTCGAAAACAGGGGACGCCATTACAGTCGATAACTTCGACGACATGAAATCATATATGGATAAGTGTCTCAAGAAATTCACTCAGGATATTTCGGCCAAGATTGACAGCGTCGGTACTGACATTTCACACCTACGTAATTCTTTGGACGAGACGCTAAAAACCGTGGAACACAACACGCAGAACATAAGCGACAACAGGACCGAGATAAACAAACTGAGGGACGAATATACCGAGTATAAGAACGAAGTGGAGCGAAGATTCCAACTACAGGAGTTGTACCAGCGCAAATCTAACCTTCTCATATATGGCATTCCAGACGAAAGGGACCCGGAGACAGCTACCCGTGAGTTATTTACACGCATGAAGCTTCCCCGTGCGCGTGAAATGATGTTTATCAATATTCACCGACTCCCCCGCTTAGGTAACTGGGAGCGTACGAAGGACTCCCCGAAACCGATAGTAGTGAAATTTGCACAAATGAATGACCGTAACGACGTGCACCAAGCTTCATTTAAGAACTGGACAGTGTTGCGCGAGCAGAGGGTATCCATCCGGACCGATCTCCCTGTCATGCTGAAGAAAAGACGCTCACACCTCGCCGCAAAGGGTTATGAACTCAGACAGAAACATCAAGTTCAGACGAGGATCCTTGAGAAAGGTTTAGACATCAGCCTTGAATATCGACGGGACAAGTTCTCCACATGGAAGAATATCGGACTCGAGGACTCGATTTAACCGTTTGACATTCTTATTGATCATATGCAAGTAAATATGAATGATCATGTGTGTGCTAACGTAAACACGTGCGTTTGTTTACAAACAGTGATCCCGTGACTATCACGTGACTTGTAATTAATCACGTTGTGGTGTTCAGAGCAGCTATGGATTTTGATTTCAATATGGACTTTATTACGGTCATAAACATAGCAGACAGGTATGTTTTGATATAGGAATGTCTTTATTATAGTTTCTTTCTGCAAGGTAAACTTTTATTATTTAATGTATTAGAAGTATGGTTTGAAAGCAATCTCAAAGCTGACATACTGTACTAAATTTTATAACTGTTCAGTTTTCGATCACTTAGACATCTCTGTTTTTGTGATAAGTCGACAAAGTTATTAATCGTTATTATTTCTTCTGGTGGATGGAGGAGGATGCACTCTTTGTTTTACATCCATGTTCTTTGTTTTATTTTCTAAACGCCTATATACCATTTCCAAATCAATTGTAAACTATATAACCAAAGGCAATGCAAATAATGAATTCAACTTTAATGGCCACAGCTAAGATTCGAATAGTTTCAGCTAATTGCAGAGGGTTGGCTGAAAAGAATAAAAGACAGGAGATAATGAAAATATGGAAGAGAAAAAACTATTCAATTGTATGTCTTCAAGATATACATATTTCAGAAAAAGACAAAGAAATAATGAAAAATGAATGGGGACTAAATTGTATTATTGCCCCTTTCAAATCTAACGCAAGAGGGGTAGCAATTCTTTTTAACAATAATATTGAAATCAAAATACATAAATCCCTTATTGATGAAAATGGCAATTTTATTATGACTGACATAACAATTGATGGAATTAATATCACACTTACAAACTTATATGGCCCAAACAAAGATGAACCTTTATTCTACTCTAAGTTATTTAATGACATAGTGGAATTTGGTAATGAATCAATTATTATATGTGGAGATTGGAATCTAGTTCTTGACCCTTCAGTAGATCTTGAAAATTACAAAAATGTAAATAATCCAAAGGCCCGAAATGTTGTTTTAGAAAAAATTGAAGAATTAGATTTAATAGATATTTGGAGAAAACAACACTTTGATGATAAAAAGTTTACCTGGTGGAAGAAAAATCCTAAACAACAAGCTCGGCTTGATTTTTTCCTAGTTTCTCAAGACTTGTCTAATATTTCATTTGAAACAGACATTGTCCCAGGATATAAATCTGATCATTCACCAATTACACTATCACTATCTAATCATCTGAGCAAAGAAAGGGGCCGTGGATATTGGAAATTTAATACTTCACTTTTACAAAATGAGGAATTTATTGCAATTGTTAAAAAAACATTACATGATACCCTCCGAGAATATACTACAAATAATTTTACAGATGATGAATTTAATGATCACATGAGAAATGGATCCCTTGATCTAAAAATACCTGTATCTTTATTTCTTGAAACATTTTTAATGAATTTGAGAGGTAGGACAATTTCTTTCTCTACTTTTGTCAAAAAAAATAGAGAAAAAAACAGAACAAATCTTGAAGAAGAAATTCAAACCCTTGAAGAAAAAATTAGAAACGATTTTAATAATTTAAATGAAAATACTTTATCACAGTTAGTTTCAAAGAAAAAACAACTTGAGCAAATTATTGAAGAAGAAATAAAAAGATCTCAGTTTTTCAAAAGAATCAAATGGTATGAAGAAGGTGAAAAACCAACAAATTATTTCTGCCATCTTGAAAACAGAAATTACACCAGTAAACTTATCAATAGCATTGTAAAAGATAATGGAGACTTGATTACAGATGGTGGCTGCATCTTAGATGAACTCAAACAGTTTTACAGTAAGCTGTATACTGATATACACCATCATGAAGAAGGGGAATTTAATGATGACTTAAGTAAAATGAACATCCCTAAAATAAGCAATGAAGAATATGACATGTTAGAAAAGGAAATAAGCCTTAAAGAGATCGGAAAAGCAGTCTTTTCAATGAAAAATGATAAAAGCCCAGGAATTGATGGCTACCCCATTGAGTTTTTTAAGTTCTTTTGGAAAGATCTAGGCCCATGGATTCATAGATTTATACAGGAAACTTTTGCAAAGAATGAGTTGACAATTACAATGAATAGAGGAATTATTACTTGCTTACCTAAGCCAAATAGAGACAGAAAACTTCTGAAAAATTGGCGCCCAATTTCATTATTAAATTCACTGTACAAAATTATCAGCTCTTGTATAGCAAATAGGATCAAGCTTACATTAGATACAATTATTCATGAGAATCAAACAGGCTTCATACCTGGGAGATGTATAAGTGAAAACATAAGATTACTATATGACATCATATTTGAAACAAGAATGTTAAGCAAGCCTGGCCTTCTTTTACTAATTGACTTTGAAAAAGCCTTTGATACTATTTCAAAACCATTTATAACTCAGGTAATGAAATCATTTGGTTTTGGACCTAATATTATCAAATGGATTAAAATCCTTACTGGCAATAATACAGCAGCAGTAATACAAAATGGTCATATCTCATCTTTTTTTCAGCAAGAAAGGGGTTGTAGACAGGGAGATCCAGTTTCTCCCTATCTCTTCATCCTTGCAGTAGAAATATTAGGAATTATGATAAGATCAAATACCGATATCAAGGGCATAAGACTTAATGACAATGAACACAAACTTGGCCAATATGCTGATGATACACAACTTTATCTAGATGGATCTGAAAAAAGCCTCAATGCTGCAATACAAACACTCAACAAATTCTATGAAATGTCAGGTCTAAAAATGAATGTAAACAAAACAAAAGCAATATGGATTGGTTCAATGATTGGTAGTAATATCATTCTAGCTAATGACTTGTATTTAGATTGGCACAGTGGGGACTTTGAATTATTAGGAATAACTCTCAATGCTTCCCTTCAAGACTTATGGGTAATCAACACCAGAAAACGCCTAGAACACATAAATAGATTACTTGCTAGTTGGCGAAGAAGAAATTTGACTCTTATTGGGAAAATTACTGTTATTAAAACCCTAGCTATCTCATCTTTAGTACATATATTCTCTGCTCTCCCTAACCCCCCCAAATCATTCATTGATGAACTCAACAAAATAATATATAAATTTCTCTGGAATGACAAAAAAGACAAGATTAAAAGATCAAATATCAGTAGAACATATGAAGATGGAGGTCTAAGAATGATTGATATAGAGTGTTTTATAAATGCTTTGAAATTATCATCATTGAAATCTCATTTGAAGAAAAATTCAAGCTTAATTAACATCTTTCCATTAGGACAATTATCTTCACTAGGTTCTAACATTGTTGATTGTTTATCGGACAAGGATAATCCCTATTGGAGAGATGTTTTATTGGCTTGGCAAGCATTTTATAAAAAACACAGCTTTGACAGTGAGGATGTTGACCAAATCTTAGCCCAGCCACTTTGGCTTAATCATTTATTTAAATCTTCATATATTATAAAGAACTGGTATGATCACGGTATACATTTTATTAAAGATATCTTTTCTGAAGAGAGTTTTCATAGCTTTGATTTTCTTAAACATAAGTTCAAAATAAAAGGAACATTTCTAGATTATCAACATTTGTTAAACAACATTCCAGAGAACTGGAAACAGCTATTAGGAACCAGAAATATTTGCTTAAATAATTTAACTATCAATATTGTCCATTATGATATGAGCTCTGATAGTAAAGGCTCAAGGATATTTTATGATAAACTAATTGGTAACAACACTGTCCCAAAGGTACTAGAGTATTGGAACAATGTATTTCAACAAGACATAAACTGGAAAGATGTCTTTATATGTTACAGGAAATGTACCAGTGATAGTAAGCTGCTTGATTTTCAATATAAATTCATTTTCAGAACTATTTATACAAAGAGAGAACTACTGAAGATGAAGCTTGTTGACAATGATAAATGCACATTTTGTAAACATTCCTCAGAAGATATCTCACATGTATATTTTGACTGTGAATTTGTAAAGAACTTTTGGCAAGACTTGGAAATGTTTATTAATAATCATCTTCATTTTAACATCATACTTACAAAATTTTATGTCACCTTTGGAGTTAGCTCCCACAATAAAATACTTAATCATATAATACTTTTAGCCAAAAGATTTATCTATGTCTCAAGTATAAAACAAAATGTACTCTCTTCTGAGGAGTTTCTAAAATATTTAAAAATGACATGTTCAATTGAAAAATTTATTGCTAGGAAGAATAACAGATTAGAAATGTTTACTGAGAAATGGAACCAGTTGCTAATAATTCTAGGCATTGAATGAAGCTCTCATAAAATATTAACCCACAGTGTCCATACAGCCTTCTCATGTTGTCCTGACTCACTGCAAACTTTACATATGTTAATAACATGAATATTGTATCTTACCTCTGTTAACAACGATTAGATAACTGCCTTTGTAAACGGATTTGCCTATTCATGTAACTTGTATAAATGATTTGAAATGGAATAAAAAAAAAAAAAAAAAAAAAAAAAAAAAAAAACACTACATCGTCAGCGAACACCAGCAAAAGAATATCTTCAATTTCTTCTATGACAAAAATACCTCGCAAACCACTGTTTCTTAATTCGTTAATAAAGAGGGGCAACAAAACAGAACTTAGCATACAACCTTGACGAACGCCACAAGATGTTGTGAAAGATTCAGATTGTAATCTATCATTTACTATACAAGCCTTAACTTTACTACACATATCTTGAAGAAGATTATACATTTCACCAAATACTCCCTTATCATGCAATACATACAATAAATTAGGCTTATCCACAAGGTCAAAAGTCTTACGAAAATTGATGAAAGCCGATGTCTAGACTTTCGAAGATATTTCTGACATAAAGATTGTAACACAAAAATATTGTCAAGTTTGGAAAATTTCCTCCTGAAGCCCACCTGAGTCTCGTGAATGATAAAATTTACCTCTGTCCAATACCGTAACCTTGACTCCAAAAATGAAAAAGAGAAATTCCCTTGTTAGCAAGTGTATTGAACAGGCATGAGAAAATATATGGGTCATCGTGTTCGAACAAGTTATGCTTCTTTAGCTCTTTTAATGAGCAATAAGCATGATCTATCCCCTGAGAAAATAATCTTACATTCTGATCAAAACGATCTCGCATTGGTCTCAAAGGATGAACTGCTTCAATAAATAAATAAAGACTATTTTGTTGGGCAAGTAAAGTTGGTCTCCTCTAGATCAAAAACAAGAAATATCTGAACACTGCACTAACAGTTCAGAGATACAGCTCGGCGATGATTTTCTTTTTGTCTTTCACATTGATTACCGTTGCTGTGCAAGGTAATTAAGTTGTTGTGAATGAATTTAAAGTCGGAAATTTTATATCTTATTGCGGAAGAAAGGCAATTGTGAAAACATTCAATACTTACCAGAGCGGATTATATTCAAGAGAGAAGTGAGCCTAATCTACCTTACGTTAGATTGAAATTTTGAAAAGTGTTTTTCAGTTGCACCTCCTACATGTATGTCAACGTTCGAAACTTTCCTAAAAACTTTTGTTCATGAGTTCATATATTCCACGCAAAAATGTTCACATTATTGAAAATATGGGATAATTGCTGAAGTAATCAAAAAGTGGTAGGATTAAAACATTTGATGTATCAAATACCTTTTAATGAAAGGCGTTTCGTGTTTTAACTGTCGATGTGAAGACTTGGAAAACTCCACCCTAACTTCCTAATCTAACTTCTGTTGTCAGTGTATCATCCCAACTGCCGATCCGCCCGATCTTAAGATGGGACGCGTCCCAACTTGCGATTCCAAGTTGGGATGACCCATCTTGACCCATCTCAAGATGGGTCGGGTTGAGATGGGTCGGGCGATACCAAAACATGCTAATAATATTCATATTTTATAATGAATTGTGTCAGTAAAACATGTTTTTAGATAAATTTGTTCTATTTTGTTCACACCTATGAAGAAAATTTGATTTGATGTTCATTTACTTCACTTTCTGACTCGGTTTCATCTGTTATCGTGTACGAACGATTCAACACTACTCAAACAATTATTTAAAGTCCCATTTGATTACTTATTAAATCACATTTGTTAAGCGACATAACAAAATCAGATCAATATATAGATTTATATTTAGATAATAGTCTTCAGCATTTTTCAAACGACCAATACATGCATAGATCGAACAGCTGTAAACAGAGAGAAACCAAACTGCTCCACATTTCACAGAGACATATTTGTTTCTTTACAAAAAGGTGGTATAAACTTTTAACAATCAAAGATACGAAGTTATTCTAATACAGATTCTAATAAGTTTTGAAACACTAGTGATAAATTGCTTTTTTTTAAATCTATATTTTTTAAAAATATATATTTAAAAAACGTACATGATACAAAGAAATGAATAATCCATGCAAAAACTTTCTATAATCAGAATATAAGGTACTCTCCATCGTTACAATCCAGCACTGAATGTGTTAATGTGACAGCTTGGCATGACAGGACGAATGATTGGGCACAAATTTGCCCACCGTAAGAAGTGTTAGGCTAAAACAACATATGGAGACACCATAAGCCCAGGTTGTTTAAACAAATTATTATCTTGTTTATCTACTTGGCGACTTGGTTGACTGTATCAAATGTAACAAAAATTAAAAGTTCCTATTATCAAAGTCTGGTTCCCCAACATTTTAGATATTTTCCACTTCTGCCAACTTAGGGCTTGAATTTTCCCTAGAAAATCATATCAATATACTTAATATATATCTTCACGGCGACAAATCTTTGTCACTGAGTGCCATCGAATTTCTAATAATATCTGTTTATCATTTCGTAAATGATACCAACCGATTTTTAAAGCTCTTTCCTAAAATTTGTAACAAATGTAAGGTAGACAAAGCTTAATATAAATTTGAGTTTAGTAAGAATAATTGCAAATGTATATTTCCATCAATATACTTGGTATCTAAATCGTTTTATGTTTGTTTCAGGAAAATAATTTATATAGGCATTTGCTGCCTGCTTGCTCTTCCCTTTTCCTTTTTGTATATATATTCTGAATTTTTTGTAACACACGTTTTATGGAAATGAAATACTGTTTAAATCATAGTATTAAACTTACTAATCATTATATGATTACACATATTACATATTCTCATACAATGAAATATGATAATATTTTACAATAAAAAATGACAGTTTCTATATTAAATTTGTATAAGCAATAACAATATGAATCATTTAGTCCTCTGAAGATAACACATTAGTACATGTATGTCAGCACAAAATTAATCGATATTTGCTAGTATTTCAATAAAACTTCGTTGATGTGAATTTGCAAACCTTATGCCTTTTTTCGGGGGGATATGTTAAGTAGCATATTTAAGATAACAAAACGATTAGTTAGGTAAACTTTCAGCTGTAAAACAACAATATTACACTGAAATGTAATTCTGCCCTCTCACCTACTCATCTTATTTGACTCAGTTGATCAGTTGATCAGTTGATTAACTTATTAGCAGTAACATCACACAACAATTCTCTCAATTCAACGTTTCTAACAAGCCTTGTTAGACGCTTGTACAAATAAAAACAACCTTTTTATACTGATCGAAATCATAATTTACCTCGGGTTAAGTAGAAAAAATTAATTTTTCTCACCTCTGTACCCTGGTTTGTGTCAAAAATCTTGTGAAGGTAAACAAAGTTTATTAATGAACTCAAAGTCAGCAAACTCCGTTTGTAGTATTGATAAGAAATGAGTTGAAATATTGTATTTCTAAATTAGCATGAAAAAATTGCCTTTGCAATATTGAATATCTTAACCGAATTGTGTTGCAACTGTACATCGTATTGGTTTGACATAACATTGAGTTGTATGTTTGCTGGTTTCAAAATATAATTTGTATTGGCGTGGCATTAATATAAGCTTCCAGCTTGCTTGCAAATCTATTTTCTTTTTTTTAAATGAACAAAATATGTTTAAACCATAATCATCTTTTGTAAATCTTGGAGGTGAGGTGAGGTGAGTTGGGGATTAACTCGCTTTTAAGATTATTTCACTTATATCGCGGCTGCTAGTATTAGTGCAGTGAGAAAGCCCGCATCACCACTGTGGCTATGCATTGCAGTGAGTAAATCTTGGAAACTAAGTTCTAATTTTTTTAGAATTCTATTAAAAAGCCTGTTATATCCCCATAAATAATCAATGGATGATGTTAGATTTCATTTTTGTTACTTTACATGATAATCGTTTTGTTTTAGCGAAAAAAATATTTTGAATATATTCAGTGGGCCCAAAAAACTTTTATCGAATAACAATACAATAACAATAAATATAACCAGTTGATCACGTATGCTCCCTATCAGTGATATACTACCTGTTTGTATGTGAAATGCTAACATCATACAGAAAACTATATCTACCTGCTTACATACAGCACATCAACTCTTTCAAAATAAAAAGACTATTCACTTCATCTCAAACCAGTGACATAAAAAATCTGGCTTAATATATCAATGTTATACTTCAGGTAACGAAAGAATGTTAATCCTTGCTACTGTCCATCTTGACTATCTATATATATTTACCATGCATGTTCTATGTTATTTTCTCATGTACCACCGATGGTGGTTTTTCGGGAATAAACTGATTGATTGATTGATTGATAGGGGCCAATGCCTTGATAAATATGAATGATAATCATTGACTAAAACAACAAACGCTCGGCGTGTACCTAGCTATGTAGTGTTACAAGCATGCTCATGTATAATTGGTACCCATT
The DNA here is from genome assembly GCA_921293015.1 of Phorcus lineatus. NCBI lineage: Eukaryota > Metazoa > Mollusca > Gastropoda > Trochida > Trochidae > Phorcus > Phorcus lineatus. The sequence goes on from OV121089.1 coordinate 23,451,865, forward strand.
CTTGTCACTAATTGGAAGGTGACACACAGGTATTAGTGTCATAACCGAACCGGATGTTTACCAAAATACCATCTTTCGGATCCCCTCTCCCCCCTCCATCCACCCCACACCCCTCTCTGAACTACCAAGCAGGTATGTTTGCCATTTGCACCACGACACTGATCAGATCAGGTTCGATCGGAAATATGAGGAGGCATAACTGGATTTGATTACTGGACATCTTATAAGCATTGGCGGAACACCACATATAGGTTAGTGTTTGTGTGAATTATGTTTTACTCCTTATATTTGGCTATAACCAAGAATGGGCCCCACGTTTAGTTAATGGATTTGCATCTGACTTTTTTAAAATAACAAGAGGGTGTAGACAGGGTGATCCCCTGTCACCTTATATTTTTCTTATATGTGCAGAAATACTTGCTCATATGCTCCGTACAAATATAAATTTAAAAAGTATAAAAATACAAGATTTTGAATATCTGCTCACCCAATTTGCTGACGATACTACCATTATCCTGGATGGCAGTGGAAAATGTTTTAGTACAGCCATTGATATTTTACGCAAATACGCGGCCTTCTCGGGGCTCAAAATGAATATTGAAAAAACTAAAATAATATGGATTGGATCAAAGCAATTATCCTCTACAATATATTACGACTCTTTAGATATGGATTGTACACAGCGTTCATTCACACTTCTGGGTATACAATTCCAACACAATGTGGCAGAAATGATAGAACGAAACTACAAAGATAAGCTTAAGAAAATAGATAATCTAATGACGCTATGGTCACGTAGAAATCTCACGCCTATGGGTAGAATCACTGTTCTGAAAAGTCTTATCCTACCAACAATAAATCACCTCTTTACATCAATCCCAAATCCAAAAATAGATACTATAAATAAGCTACAACAAAAATGCTTTTCTTTTGTATGGAGAGGTAAACCTGATAAAGTAAAGCGAAATGTAGTTGTTCGAGACTATAAAGAGGGTGGTCTTAAGGTCTCCTTGATATTAGAAACAATATTATCTCCGAAAATATCATGGATTCGAAGATTGTACACTACAAATACTAAGCTGAAACACCTTACACATTTTTTCTTACCCAAAAGTGTTATAGATCCTATAGAAATGGGATCAACGTATTTGAAAAACTGTATTATACCACACATTAACAATCTTTTCTGGAAAGATGTTTTCAATGCATGGGCGACTTTACAAAGCAAAAGAACGGTGAATGATGTCACAGCTGAATATGTCTGGACTAATGATAATATCTTGATTGACAAAAGAACGGTATTGATTACTCGCTATGTGAAATCAAATGTAAAATATATCAATGACCTTTTGAGTAAAGATGGTTCATTTCTTAATTTCCCAGATATCTGTGAAATATACAAAGTAAAAACAAACTTTTTAGAATATACGGGACTGATTAACTGCATCAAAGAATATATAAAAAACGGATCCTTATTGATTCATAAACAGTTAGAAATGCCTTTCATTCCTAACAATATAAAAATATTACTCAAGGCAACTAAAGGGTGTAAAGAATTTTACACGGAATTAAAAAAACAAGAGGCTTTAGATAACCAAATAAAAAGCGAAAGAAAATGGGAAACTTATATTGGAATGTTTATAGGTAAGGAACTTTGGACAATTTATAATTTTATTCCATTTCGAAGTACTGTGAGTTGCAAATTAAGATGGTTTCAATATCGAATCATTTATAGAATTTTGACAACAAACAGAAGTGCTTTCCTTTACAAGTTGCAAACTTCTCCTCTATGTACATTCTGCAATAATGAAAATGAAACTATCAAACATCTGTTAGTTGACTGTGTACATGTAAAAAGTTTGTGGCATCACCTGCTTGCGTGGATTGAATTAAAAACCGGAATTAACTTAGAACCGAATATAACTCATATCATATTTGGCTACAAGGAAAAGAGAAATGATGTACTCAACTTGATATTTATTGTTACTAAACACTATATTTATACCTGCAAATGCCATAATAAAAAGCCTCATATTAAAGGCCTTAAATCAATTTTAAAAGGAACTTACACCGTTAGCAAGCAGTGTCTCTACACTGACTGTAGATACGAGAAATTCATATCCTTCTGGTCCTCATGCCACAACCTTTTTACATAATGTTTTGGGATTTTTGTTTGCCACTTATATGCAATATTGAATGAAATTTGTATGCCTAAATCTGAAAATGTCCTATCGATTTGACAACTATATCGCTGTACTCTGTATATCTATTGTGTATGTTACATGTACTGTAATAATGCATTTGTATGGTGCCCATAAAAAAGAAATAAAGTGATAAAAAAAAAAGAATGGGCCCCACGTTGGTGACATCACCAAAAGGTGGAAGCAGACGCTTAAACCCCAACCCAACAACAACAACAACAACAACATTATGTTTAAGAAACATAAAGTCTTAGATTCGACTATCAAACACAATGAGTACATTGAAATCTTGCTTAACGGAACGGTTTATGTGTAAGAATTTGAACTGATTACAAAGGCATAAGCATTCTGGGTATTCACTAAGAGTGGGTTTTGAGTGTATGTTTCTTTTTCTTTTTATTTGCTTAACATGCTGTCACAATTAAAAATATTTAAGAATAAAATGAAATAATGTATACAATTTTGTATAAGAATTACTTTTGAAATCGTATTGGACTATGATGAAAGACTCGTAATCGATGAGAGAGATATAGCCATAAAATAAAACATAAAATCAAAATATCTTTCGAGGGCCTTAAAGCGCTTATCTGAATGATACATGTTATCATATTATTACTAAATTCAACATTAGAATAAGAATATAATGAACATGTTAAAGTATCCGCCGTCCGATCATATGGCCATCTTAAGATGGGAGGCGATCCAATGTTGGGATAATACATCAGTACACAATGAAGTCATTGAGATGTAAGTCAATGTTTTATGGTTTCATAGGTGCGACATCAGAAGTAAAAATTACCAAATATTTTTCTTGCCCAAACAAATGAAATTGATTTCTTGTCCGTTTATCAAAATATTCGTGAACTTGTTCTATTTTCTATATTTTTACTTATTGAAGAAGGTAAGAACTCGTACAGTTTATTCAGAAGTTTCGCTTTTGACATTTCTTATTGAGACAACAAAAGTCAACCAGTACTCATGATCGCTAACCTCTCAACCATCTGAGATTGATATTTGATTTAAAATATTAAGAAATTAATGAAGTCGTTACAACTTAAATATGTATCTATTTTGCTTTAAGGCAAACCACCATTAGAGTTGTCAGCCATAGGCGGTGTTCAAGACCTTTCCTCCAGTGGGGTAGACGCAGAGTCTTGCAAGAGAATGGTGTACCAGGTGAAGGGATGTAGGGACCATGGGATGTTACTGTTGGACGAAGAAGGGACACAACTTTTGCAGTTTACAATTGCAGGCTGGTACAACACGAAATCTAAGATAAACATTTTCCCGACTGGTGGATACAGCAAGCCCTCAACACCCGAGATTCTTCACTGTGACGAGTTCAGGTATCTTCAACGAGATAGATTCATTTTGTTTGTAAGAGTCAGAGTGAAATGATATATGCCCTTTAGTCCACCGGCTAATAGGGGTCCCCGTGCACCACCCACATTGCAGAACGAAACTAACTTGTTTTTAAATCCTTGACATGTTTATCATGTAAATATGAGTGGTAACAACATATTACTTGGATGCAATGTGTCACTTATTCTCTGAAGCGACCCACGAAAAGGTGGAGTTTGTGAAAAGATTTTGAGAAAGAGATATATTTGCGCATCTCACAGGTGAAGGTTCTCTAGTCTTGACTATGATTACCATCCTGCTAAATCACCGCATATGAATCCGCTATCACTCCTTCCTAATACCCAGATCTGTTTCGGGCGAAAAACCCCGTACAACTGGATCGGCTTGATATTCATTGCTCAATTCAACTGTTATTATTTCAGCCAATGGAATGTCATTATGCAAGGAGCGTGAAGCTACTGTCTTGAACTCAAAGGACTTTCCATCCAGGTCACACAGGTTGTGCCGATGTAGCTAAATGGGAGTCGTCTCATTGGCTGGTTAGATAGCTAGCAATACGAGGCTATTGGCTTGAAATAGATCAGAATATTAGGAAGAAGCAAGACCAATTGCTCATTTTAAAACAACATCTTTAACAAGTAACTTTGATGGTAATTAGTCAGGTTTTTGTGTTGTTGAGAGGATAGCAGGGAAGAAACGGCCTTTCTCGGACGAGAAGTGTTGTCATAGTGATTGTAAGCCGTTTGATATGGTTGCAGTGTTATTGTCGAAGTAGTTCCCAGCCATCTCATATTGCACATTATCAGTATGTTATCCAGGATAAGGAATATGCACGTCATGTGCGATATGTATCTGCTGCGTGTGACATGTCTACAGACTTTCAGATACCGTCAAATCTGTTGGGAGAATTTTTTTATGTGTAGGGTTATAACGATTTGTTATTTTTGAATTGGCTGGATGCTAGTTGTCGGAGAGTAACCTATATGTTTTAAGAAGAAACCGCAGAATATCTAAAAAAATACCCCTTAATCATGGAGTGTCTGCAAATAGCTGACACATCAATATAATCATAATAAACTACACAACATGAATATAGACAAGGAGGTCATGTATGTTTCCAGGTGGTTCTGGATGAGCTGGGATGCTGGTCATATCAAGTATGGTAAAGGCAGGGTACCCGGGGAAAATGTCATCATTGACGTGGAGGACTCCACTGGAAGACATGCCAAGAGGTTTGGGCTCAAGAAGGTCAATGGTGTGACTGATACGAGGCTTGGTGAGTAACTTTATTAAAAACCTGAAGCTATTTCGAAAAGCTTTGTTTTCAAGTTGTGTTCTTTGTATAAAGTTTCAAGGCACATACCCATAGAATATGACAGTATATGATACAATACACAAGAATATATAAAAAAAGATAAGACATTTAACTTCTAACTTCATATAATCATTCAATATTTACTACCCGGGAGCTGAAATACAAACACCAGATTTTGAAGTTGTAACCCATGTTTGTAGGACATGTAAACAACAAATGCATAACGATTTGACAGTGTCATGTTACCAGGTATTATGAAAGTATTTCTTAAGCATATCCAAAGCAATATTTTAATTAATTAATCTGCCCCTTGATATAGAAGAGATACAAAGAAACTAGGTAAACTAACTTCTCAATAAACCTTTTTATTCCTAAAATGGCAAAATTATGACATTTACTTTTCAAGTGGTGGACTGCAAGAAAGGTATCCTTTATTCCCTGAAGTCCAGTTAAATGAATAAACCAACCCCCTAAATTCTTTTATACATTGTTTTTGTTACACTTATCACTATATTCATCGGTGCAGTTGATTTGTTCTTGGAATCTTCATAAAATAAGGAACACCCTTTGTTTGTATTGACTGGACAAAAAGTCCCTTCTTGAATTCGCTGTAAAACAATAATCAGTTCTCCCACAGGATTTTCAAGTCCAAAATATCTGACAGACTCCTAACTTTTCCATTGCTAAGATTTTCATGAATCTGTATTTTGAAAGTAACAATAATAATAATAATAATAATAATAATAATAATAATAATAATAGACAATTTATAAGGCGCATGTATCCATGTCAAAAGACATGCTCAAAGCGCACAAAGAGAAGGCATGGTGAGTCACTGAGAATAGGCCAATCTAAAGAGATGAGTCTTAAGCTGGGATTTGAAAGAAGCAAGATTGTCACATTGTCGAAGATACTGTGGTGCAGAATTCCACGCTGTTGCAGCGGCATAAGAGAATGATCGCCGGCCGTGAAGAGATGTTGGCACCACCAGGAACTTCTTATCTTCAGACCGCAGTGAACGAGTAGGAAGGTATGGAGTGACAAGGTTACACAGGTATGCTGGTGCAGTGCCTGAGAGACATCGGTAAACAGTGCACAGGAGTTTGTACTGGATTCTCTGTTCAATCGGCAATCGGCAACCAGTGGAGAGACTTAAGGATAGGTTTTATGTGTTCATACTTCTTAGAGCGTGAGACAATTCGGGCTGCTGCATTTTGGACTCGCTGTAATCGGTTTAACTGTGTTTTTGTAGCACCTGTAATAGTTGCAATAGTCCAGTTAAGTCAAGACGAGAGAGAGTACAAGAGTTATTGCAGATTCCTCTGTAAGATATTGGCGGATATGGCCTATGTTTCTGAGTGACATTAAACATGTCGATATTGTTCAGATTGCAGAGCTTGCTAAAGTCATTGAAGAAGAGTAAATGGAAGTGTTAGAGTAAACTCTTCCAACTCTTCATTTGGATAGAATAATTTTCATCATGTATAATGTAACATTGCTTTTATCTGTTGAAAGATACAAAAATTCATCAAGACTGACAGGCATAATAAACACCTCATTTCAGCGGATAATATAACATGTTTGGTTGTGACATTTCCAATAAATTGAAAAATAACCCTAAAGAGAAGGTTGGGTTCCACAGAAAACGATGAGTGTAACAATGTCATATCAATTTTAGCACCACTCAATGGTACCCAAATAGTGAGTATGACCGCCATGATGGTCAATGTTCCCTTGGACACGTCGTCTAACTGATGATGTCAACCTTCTGATGTTGTCATTGTGTATCCTGTTCCACTCTTGAACCAAGGCGTGTTGCAAGTTCATTACGATTAGCTGGTAGGTCGAGGACGCCATATGATATACTAATCAAGGTGATGCCAAAGGTGTTCGATTGGGTTAAGGTCGGAAGAGCGTGCGGGCCATGTGAGTACTTGAACACTGCAGTTGTTTACGAAAGTTTTAACTTATTTTACAGTGTGTGGTTTGGCCCTTATAGTGTTGCAGTAGTTTTTCCCTGTCGTTGATTTCGGATGAATGGCTATACTACAAGTTAAAGATATATGTCCCTGTACACTTGGGCGTTCAGATTTCTATTAAAAATCACTAATATAGCTTGCTTATGCCACAAATCCCTTCCCAAACCATAACACTACCTCAACCGAAAGAATGGACTTCCTGAATATGGTCTTTCACCAAGTGCTTTCTTCTTCAACAGAAAAGTTTTGCTTTTCCATCACACCGGAAAGATGCAAACTTGCAGTCGCCAGTAAAAACAGTACTTGGTTGCAATCGCGGACCTGCCACTGCCAAACTGTTGTCGCCTATTGAGATCCGCGTCGCTAATGTTTGCGGGTCATTGTCACACACGGGACATTTGGGTCTGATACTTGCATCACAGAGTATTCTCAACATGCGGGTTCGGCCCATTCCTTTGCTGACGTTTCCTCTGCCATTCTGAAGCAGTTCTGATGCAGTCGCGCAAATTAAGCATATAACTATCTTCCTGAGCAATTGTAATCCTCGGTCTGCAAGCTCTGTCCTAGGTTCCACCAGTCTGTTGAAAACGTTGAATTAGCCTGATGACTTTCCTCGGGTACCACGGAAGGTTCTTGCAATGTGGGAGTTGCTGACACATAGCCAACATTACTCCATCATGTTTCATGGTATCTTTAGGCAGTCCAACAAAAAACAGTTCTGACGTTATGATGTCATAACATTTACATAACTGTGATATGACGTCACAAAATCCAGCAAGCAGTATGATGGACACAATAGGAATTGTTATGATCGTTGGTATTTTTTCGAATATTTTCCCCAAAACGTAAAGAATGAGAGATATCTAATCGTTAACACTTTTAATACAATAGTTAACACAATTTTGGATTCTCGGGAAGTTCACACCCTGTGTTGTGTAAAAACAAAGGCCTGAAAAAAGTGTCCACATCATATGAATGAGTCACTGGGCTTATTGAAACCAGACAATAGGGGAAGTTTGTAATTCACGACTTTGGGTTATTCTAAAATCTGAACATGTATGGATAGAAAGACTAGTTTATTCAGAAAAAGGCCATAGGCCCATGATACATTAATTTGTCTGATTCAAAAGCTGGTGTACATGATAAGTGGGAACATTTCTTATATATTTAAGTACATGGTATAGAAAATTACATACATGTTTTATGACAATGTCCAAATCAGATTTTTAAGTGATAGAAATGTAAGATCCTGGTGTTCTGTAAATATCTTAACCTTATTTCTGAAACCTGATCATATATGAAAGCAAAAGTAATTTAAATGATTCAAAGAGATACATCGTTGACTGTAGACAAGTATCTCACACCTCGAAATATGGGATGAAATTTGTACTCTTAACATATTTTAACAACATTTGGAAAGAATCGCGACAGGATCAGTCATTAAAAAGAAATGTCTCTCACATTTGTTTCCACATAAATTACCTAGAATTATTATTAGAATCTAATTATTGACTGTACACACATTTTCTATTTCATATACAATAACTTTAGGCCTTATTAACAAGATCAGATTTTTTTTTACCTTTTACAGACTCGTATTTATTTCAATGCAAAAATAGAAACATGTATAATGACAATTCTAACATTAGCGATTTCTAACACTCTTTATTCAAAGAGGACACTAAATATTTGACGCATTCTTTCTAAATAAAGTATAATACAATACTTGACAAATTATTAGCTATAGAGCTTTCACATGTCACTAATTTAAGTCAATATGAAATCATCCTTTCTCTGAGACCAAAAATTTCAATAGGTAATCTTTCTGTTTCTCCAGAAAACAACTAATCTGGTATGCTCTTCCGCGAATTTAAACAAAACTTAAGAAAATGGTTATGATATTTTCGATTATGACATACTTACTTTTGCATTACATTGAAGAAGTTGTAGTGTTTATAAGGATTGTAACAGATGAGATTTTAATGTTTGGATAATTTTCCTTTTTTTTTGTTAAATACAATCCTCAGATAATTAAAAGAATCAATTAAAACTCTCAATCACAATGATATGTTTTCCAGATTCATTTAAATAGAAATGGAGCATATTCTTAGTAAGACGGATTAAGAACACATTTCAGTTAATCCTTTACTGAAACAACACGCGAGATCAAAGGTACCCCCATTGTCAACGTTCTGTCAAGACAAAATTCCGAATTGTCCAAGTCCGGAGAATGAACCATTCTTATCATATGTTATTTCTATCAAGTTTATCCTTTCATAAAACAACACGCTCTGTACGAGAACTTAGATATGAAACCAGACTTTACAAATTCATTAAGCAATCCAACACTTAAATAGCATAGTAATGTCGAAATAACTTATCTGGTGTAGTACTTAATTTCCTATCAACTATCGTACTTCTAACTTCTCCCCTTAATATTTCTCAATATAATCAGCCGTCATATAGGGGGCTTTAATGCTACAAAAGCATTGGGTAGAGAAAATTATTAGTCTTAACATGTGACTATCAGCTATGATTTTATATTCCTAGGAGAATCAGAGAGAGGAAGATTTGCACGAGTGCTGCAAGAGGGAAAGTTCTCAGATGGGATGATCTCTGAAACCTCGACCTCACGTGAGAACTGTGCATCTCTGTGTACTGAACACGACGACTGTGGGGTGTTCAGCTATAACCAAGCTGTCGGTCTGTGCGCCATCTTTGACAGGATGACGTCATCGTTTGCTGTGACGTCAGAGAATGGATGGACATCATGGAAATTATTGTATTGTGATCCTTGAATTGAAATAACTACAGAATATGGTATGGTTTTAGTATTTTTAGGTTTAGTCGAACACAACATACATAAAACGACATCTGTAATACGATGTACTAATAAGAAAGTACACAATGAGATATTGATTCATTAAATTTGAATGAAATAACTTTAATTAAAACATGTCTAAAAGAAAGATATTGTCTGTCTTTTCACATTAAGGGGTTGCAGTACTCGTGGTCGTTGCAAAAAAAGTTAACTTTTGTCCAATTATATAACATTGCACTAAGGTCAACGGGACCCAGGTGTATAATTATAAACCTACAGAATTCACTGGCGGTGTGGCGTTTCGCTACAACAATCGTTTTCTCTTCGTTAAATTGTTGGCTTATATACATGACAACCTCTTGTAACTTCAACACTTCAAATGACTGTTTATTTTGTACAACAGGTGACACGTCCAATTAAAAAATGTTGAAATCTTTAAATATCTTTGTTATAAAGTATTGTAATAAGCAATAATTATGTGATAACAATAAATAGTTGTTTCATGACATAAGTACCACGATGCGTTTTGCCCGTAGAAATTTATAAATAATAAACTATTAATGACCATATTTTTTTTCTTTTCCCTTCTCTATTAAGTGAATAATGGAACCATTATGAAACTGATACAACTGGTAAATACCTGTTAAAATTCCCCCGCCCCCCCCCCCCCCCCCAAAAAAATTTAACACGTGACGACCAGTTGGAAAACAAAATTTATTACTCGCCCGTTGAAGATACCGCCGTGTAATATATCTACAATGTTATTACACATTGTGTAATACCATCGCGTGTTGATTGACGTCACAATTGTTAAGCATGACGTCACAATGAGGGTGGCGCGGCAACAATGGTAATCTCGGCGATTTACATGCTTTTTCTTTGATATAATTTAGCGAGTAATAAATAAAATACTAAACTCAGTCCCGTTTATTTACATTTTTATGAAACTCATGAATGGTATCGGTATCTAACTCGCTTTCGCTCGTTAAATACTAAACCACACACTCGTTTCATAAATATGTTATTAAACGGGATGTCGTTTAGTATTCTCTATAAATCGAAGTTTGCACGAAGCATGGTACTTCAGGCTTTCGTGAGCTTTTGTTTCCGTTCATCATTCACGAAAAGGTTTCGTGAAGACCATGAAATAAATCCTCAGGGATTATTTGTATGCATAGACGTGAAACTCCGAACCTAGTCAATAATTAATCTCGAAACATTTACATATCTTGAAACAAAGTCCTATTCACACTTAATTTTTTTTTTTTTTGCATTGTAGAAAGACTTTGAGCGTGAGAAGCTATTCTTCACAACACAATTATTTACTGCGTCACTCAATGAAAAAAAAGCGTGTAAAAGAAACTACTCATTTCACAAAACTTGCATCGATATCTGCAACGGATGCGTTTCAGAGATTCTTTTTAGATGCTTGGAGTAGCTGTTATGTGAAGAAGATTTACCATTTCATGTTTCGGAACTTTTTGTCAGTCACAGATATGAAAAAAGGCTTTAACAAAAAATACCAAAAGTGAAAGTCATCTCTAGCAACAGTTTAGTTGCAATAATTCTTTTGAAGGTTCCTTCATCTCGTACATCATTCGGAGAAAGGAGTTTTGAGAACTCAGCTCCAAATTTATGGAACTCTCTCCCATTTGAAATAAGAAATTGCCAGGAGTTTGAAACTTTCAAATCCCTATTGATAACACACCTGTTTAGAGATTGCTATTTTTAGACTATTCCCAGGACAGTTCATTGCTTGGAGCGCTTTGGAGCAGTTTACCAAACCGGAAACAAGCGCTTTATAAATTCATACATATTATTATTATTATTATTATTATTATTATTATTATTATTATTATTATTATTAATTCTCCAGCTTTGGTATATCTCAACTGGCTTTCCTGAATTAGGATGATGTATGCTCAACCATTCAAATCAAGGGCACGCTATACTGAACATAAGTTACACATAATATGTTCTCTATCTTTGATATTGATATATCAGTATCCAGTAATGTATCCCCCGAACAAATCGCTTATAATAAATTTATATGACCTATTATTCTCTTGTCAATCACAATAATCGTATCATGTTTTAAAGGGCGACAGAGTATGTTGTTGAAGTCAAATATGGCAATCTTCATGAATAGTTTTAACTTATCGAGAGAAGTTGGTTTGTTCGTAAAATTAGCACCATCGAAAATCGAAAGTCATCATTCTTCTTGAGCAAGGAATACGAGCTCTCTCCGCGGGGGGGAAATTAGATATTCTGATCAGATCGATCAGGCGTTGGTCTCAAAGGATTGAATACTTTTAGAGCAAAACACTATGTAGATGACCAGCAAACTTAGTTTCCTCAGGAACAAGATAAGAAAATATGAACATTGCACCAGTGGTTTAGAGATACAGCTGAGTGATGATTTTCTTCCTAGGTTTTACATTGATGACTGTTGCTGTGCAAGGTAAGCTCGTGTGAATGAATTTTAACTTGTTTACGTTATGTTACTCCGGAAACAAGAAAGGAAATTTGACTGATGAAAACATTCATTACTGCCCAGAACAGATTATGTGAGAAGTGAGCCAAATCTACCTTATGTTGGATTGAAAGTTTGAAAAGTGTTTATCGGTTGCACCTCAAGTCAATATTCGATACTTTCCTCAAAAACCGTTTACATTTATGATTTTTATAATCATGATTCCACGCAAAAATTGGCAAATGTAAAGAATGGTGTAAAGAATATTTTTTTATAAAACGCGATGTTTATTATTGACTGTAAATGTCAAGATTTTGATATATTCACTTCCACTCCAAACATCTGTCGTCAATGGCCGATGAAATTCTTTGAGATTTAAGTCAATGTTTTAAGGTCTCTGAAGTGCGAGGTCATGAAAGGAATGAGAAAAAGTTATCGAACTAAGTGAAACCTTCTCATCGCTTTTGATTTCTTGTCTTTTTATTGAAATGTTTTGATATGCATTCTGTTAGATACAGGCGCGATTTTATCAATTCAGCACTTTTTTTTATAGTGCACCAATGGGTTTTTTTCTCATTGATTGAGCGTGAGAGCTGTTATAGTTATTTACATTATCAAAGAATTGCAGTTTTACAACTAACATATTTAGCTATTTTGCTTAAAGGCAAACCACTTTTAGAAGTGTCAGCCAGTGGCAGTATTCAAGATCTCTCCTCCCATGGGGTAGACGCAGAGTCGTGCAACAGAATGGTGTACCAGGTGATGGCATGTGGCACCACGGGATGTCCCTGTTGGACGAAGAAGGGACAGAACTCGTGCAGTTTGTGATTGGCGGCTGGTACAACTCAAGATCAAGGGTTATTATTTTTCCCACGAGTGGATACGGCGAGCCATCAACACCCCAGCTTCTTCATTGTAACGAGTTCAGGTATCTTGAACAGGATAGATTTATTTTGTTTCTGTCAGTACTAGTGAAATGATAGATGTTGTTGTCATCGACATTTGGTAAGATCAGATCCGTCTAATGTTTTATGAACTTTAGTGTACAATGTCCAAGCGACGAGGCTGCTTTCAGACCGTTGTGGAGAGGAAAGCTCCTTTTTAGAATAAGTTCGAATCTCGCCAGTGTCAGATTTCTTAAATCTTTATTTCTCGGAACACAGTCGATTTATATCAGACTGATATCAAGGTCTCGAAATGGACACGTCATGTTTGATCTGCATCTTCCGTGTTTGATATGTCTACTGACTTCAAAGCCTGTAACGTCTGTGGGAAGATTTCTTTGATTTAATAGTGTAAGGTGTAAGACGTACAAAAATCAACTATGTTTTAAAAAAGAAACAGCAGATTATTTGAGGAATAAACCTCTTGATCATGAAGTGTCAGCAGATAGCTCTTGGATCAATATAATCATAAGATATACATGAATATAGACAAAGAGCTCCTGTATGTTTCCAGGTGGTTCTGGATGAGCTGGGATGCTGGTCGTATCAAGTATGGAAAAGGCAGTGTTCCCGGGGAAAATGCCTTCATTGATATGGAGGACCCCACTGGAACACAGGTTAAGAGGTTTGGGCTGGTGATGGGCAATGGTTACGCTGCTACGATAAGGCTTGGTAAGTAAGTTGATAAATATGTGAAACTATTCCCAAAAACATTGTGTTTCCAGTTGTTAATTTTGTATCAAGTTTCTGACCACATGTCCCTAGAAAATGACTTGAAACTTAATAACTTCTTTCAATATATATTACCCGGTAGCTGAACAACAATCTTCAGTTTATGAACTTGTAAACCGATGTTTGTAGCACATTGAAACAACAAATGTTTAACGATTTGACAGTGTCATGTTATCAGGTATAATGAAAGTACCTGTCTGTCTAAAGCTTATTCAAAAACTTTACCACTTGATTGAATAAAAGTGACACAAAGTATGCATATGTTGCATGTTTTCTCCATGTGGTTTAAAAAGAGCCATAACGACATATATACATATATTGTCTTAGATAAATACAAATCACCTAACTTAACCAACATCTCGTTGAATAAGGTCATTCCTTAAACGGCATCTTTTTAAGTGTTAGACATCAAGAAAGTTTTAAATTAACGTTTTATCAAGCACATAGTAACATATAACTGAGTTCCAATGCATAAATTTATATTATGCTGTAATATAAATTATCCGTTTTTGCTTGATTTTAGTTCCGAAAACTCTTACAGATTCCTGAGTGAGTCAACGACTCTGCTGCTCCTTATTCGATATTTTTGTGATTTAACGTGACGCTGGAATAAAATGTTCCACTTGTTCATAAAATAGTTTCATCATATGCACCCTGCTGTCATCTGTTGAGAGATGTTCAATCATCTGTTGAGAGATGTTCAATGAATAGATGAATCTTTGCATTTCAGTTGATTGTCTATTACCAATCGGTTTCACACAAATTGACCATTGATTATCCGGGTAATTTTAAGTTGTTGCAACACATGTAGCATTCAAATTGGCAGGAGACGTAATTATTTGTATACAACAATAAACAATAAGTTAAGTATTACCGGAAAAAATCGGCACCCAAAACATCTTTCTTTAACATCTTCCACAAACTACGATTGCGAAAGACGTGTTGAATAATTGCATTGAGTATGTTATGTGCTACTGGAGTACTCTTTACCTTTTGGTTTAGCTGATAAACAACTAGCCCAATTCTAGATTTAAAATTAAATGTAGTCTACTTAAATCTAGCCCGACGTGCTTATCTCAACCATCAATTAATGCAGACTTGGATCCTCAGCGGTTGATAAACAAATGGACCAATTCATTATCAAGGCAATTGCAGAAGACTTCATCGACACAAACAACTCTGGATTCAACCATATTAATACAGATGTTTCGAAAGATCTATTATCAGGACGTGTTGGTGCTGAGAGCCTTTTCGATCTTGTGTTTTACTTGATTTCCTATTAACTATCGTACTTCTGACTCTTCTTCACTTGATTTTTCTCAGTATTTAGTCATTAAGAGGGCTATAACGCTACAAAATATTGGGTAGATGAAATGATTAGTCTTATGATATGACTATCAGATTTGATTTTATATCCCCAGGAGAATCAGAGAGAGGAAGATTTGCACGAGTGCTGCAAGAGGGAAAGTTTTCTGATGGGATGATCTCGGAAACCTCGACCTCACGTGAGAACTGTACATCTCTGTGTACTGAACACGACGACTGTGGGATGCTCAGCTACAACCAAGATGGCGGCCTCTGCGCCATCTTTGACAGAATGACGTCATCGTTTGCTGTGACGTCAGAGAATGGATGGATATCATGGAAATTATTGTATTGTGAGCCTTAGATTAAAAATACTAGATAATATGTTTTTGTTTAAGTTTAATGTAGTCGAACTAACATACTAACGAAAAAGTATACATCATATATAGCAAGAAAGTACACGACGAGTTGTAATGTAGATATTGACTCATTAAACTTGTTTGTGACTGCACATTACTTTAAGTTTAAACATCTCTAAAAGTAAGATGTTGTCTGCCTTTTGACATTAAAGAGCCGCAGTACTGGCGGTCGTTGCAAAAAAACAACTTAAACTTTGTGCCAGTCTTTAACATTGCACAAAGGCTACCTCAGTGATTAAGGTTACCTTAAAGTTGTTGTGCAACAGGACCAAGGTGTATAGTTTTATTAGTCTACAGAATACAGTGGCTGTATGGCGTTTCGCTACAACATTCTTCATTTTGTTAAACTGTTGTCTTTACAGTACCTGGCAACCGTATGCTATCTACAACACTTCAAATGACTGTTTATTTTGTACAACTGGTGACACATCCAATTCAACGATTCTTTAAATCCTTAAATATCTATGTTATACATTATTAAGCAAGGAAATTTTTACGCCAATCCAATTTGTCTATAGTCTGTAACGCAACAATGACCTGAAAAATCCAACCAAAAGCTTAATTCAATTGGGTTAGCATTAATAACGTGATGACATCAAATAGTTGTTTCATGATGTTAGTACCATGATGGTATTTGTGTGTAGAAAATTTCAACTAATAAACTATAATTGGCCGTAGTTTTTTTTTTCTTTTCTTTTCTCTATTAAAGAGCCACTCCGTGATTTTCTTAACATATTATTTACCTTTGATACGAACCTAAATGTCATATGTGGTGATATAAAGTCAAAACATCTTAACTTTTCATGTCC
Organism: Phorcus lineatus; assembly: GCA_921293015.1. Taxonomy (NCBI): domain Eukaryota; kingdom Metazoa; phylum Mollusca; class Gastropoda; order Trochida; family Trochidae; genus Phorcus; species Phorcus lineatus. The sequence continues at coordinate 23,468,225 of OV121089.1, forward strand.
AAAAGACATATATATGACAAATACTGGTTTTCCATGAAAATCTAAAAACAGCCTTTAGATGCACAGAGGTGTAGATATCACGTCCAATATACATTGATACTAGTTATATAAGCTAACAAATGTTATCAACTCCTAACTGCCCTCCTGGCAGTTTTAGATAAGATTCCAAAATTACGTTTGACTAATTGACGCGCGCCACTGTTCGGTTTTCGATCATAATTGCGACGTTCTGTCTTCATATTGTCACTGTAAAAAAAACAAAAGCTTTAAAATGTGTCTTTTTGGTAACAGTGGATACTTCGCGATCAAATGACACCATTGATTAAGTTTGGCATATATGAATCCAACAACTCACGGAGTTTCAAAGTACATAATGAAACCAGTATGAAACTGATACAATTCGTCAATACCTGTTGAAATTGACCCGAAGAAGATCGATATTTCAAATATACCTATATATACTACTCTTCAAATATCTATATTTTAACGATTAGATTTTTAGGATATCTACGGTATTTCTGTACATAGTCTCCTTTCTCGTTGATAATCAAATCGATGTAAATATAACTAGTTGAAGGTCTTTAAGAAAGAAATATATAGCAAACCCCGACTCATTTATCTTTCAATACAAAATATCGCAAGTTTGGTAAATTCACATTTATTCTTACGTTCTTACCCGTATATTTACAAAGTTTACCCATTCAAGCTTTCAATTGCCGTAACCAACCTCTCCGCCGTAATATCGATATTTAACTATTGAAATTTTCGCATAAAATATTTTTCTAAGGTATTCTACTGCAGTATTAGGGATGCTTCAATTTGTGCTTTTTATTATTTTAATGCTACGTACAAGTGTAACATACATTGGTTACTGGGGGCATTGTTCGAGGGTTCATGGCATACGTGTTTAAGTCCTCAGTATTTACTTGTTAATATTTGCGATATGTGTTGTTATAAAATGACTATAAGAATATTTCCCAAGTGTACAGCCGCATTGCTTTGGCAAAGTTACAGTTAACACTTGATCTGATATTATACAATTGATGTTTCTGAAGAGGAGGATATAGATTGTAAAACATTCCTGTAAAATTGACATAGAAATATCAAATTATGGTTTAAACAATATTAATTTCAGAAAAGAGAAAGGGATTGGTAAACAGGCTAGCAGCCTATCTGAATACCTCTCCCATACATACATATATACATTTATACACCATATCTTAATTCATCATCATTGAAGTTAGCAGACGTTTTGATAAATACTTACAGATTAAACAGAAAAACGTCTAGTAAGGGTAAAATATAAATGAACAGATTTAACAATATTTTCATTGATTTCGTCAGAATAGGAATAATTACCAAATAAAACAGTTTAAATATCATAACCATGAACGTAATAGAAATTCAAATTATCACGTGGAGACTAATGGAAAAGGAAAATAGAAGTTATTCATGTTAAGTCGTCCTTTGCATAAAGCATGGTACTTCAGATTTTGTTAAACAAAAGCTTTCATGGGCTTTTGTGGCCGTTCATCAATCACGGAAATGTTTTGTATTCCATTTATCTGAAGACATATTGACTGAAGGAAACGAGACCATGAAATAAATCCTCAAGGAATATATTTGAGAATACACGTGAAACTCAGGGCTAGTTAATAATGAATCTCGAAACAATGACATACCTTGAAAGGAGTCAGTGAAATTGTTTTGGACTTTGAGCGTGAGAAGCTATTTTTAACAAGACAATTTTTTACCGCTTCAGTCAAAGAAAAATGTATGTAAAAGGAAGTACTCATTTCACAAAACTTGCTTCGATCGATTATCTCCCAGCTATAAGCGAATTATTACGCAACGGGTGGTCTTCTTTTGAAAAGGTATTTTAGAGATGCTTTTGCGACCAAAATGCTTGGGGTAGCTCTGAGTGCAGAAGATTTACCATTTCATGTTTCGAAAAAACGTTTCAGTCACGGATATGAAGAAAGGCTTTACGAGGAAAGGTGAAAGTCATATCGAGCATCAGTCTAGTTGGAATGATTCTCCAGCATCGGTATATCTTAACTGGCTTTCTTGAATTAGGATGATGTATCACAGGGTGAAAATACCCTGAATCCGTTAGCCGGATCCCTTGCCGGATCCTCCGGATCCTCGCAACAATGGTATACTGGGATCCGGAGGCGGATCCCTCACCGGATCCGGGATCCGGCCGTACACCGCCGGATCCCTTGCCGGATCCCCAGTAGATAAGAATACTAGGATCCGGAGACGGATACCATACCGGATCCCCTCCTGATGGCAAGAGTAGGCAAGAATGGATGAATATGAAAGTATGAAGATTTTCATACTCGTATATTTGTTACCTTCTACTATCATATTCCTGAAATGACATTGCCACTTTATTATTAACATTATTATATATATTGATATCAAGTGTTTGTTTTAACCTGTAGCTTTTAAAATATTTGTTTTAATTAGAATCAGAAGGGAATTTTCTAAACAGGCTGTTTTAATTTTATAGAAGTAAGGTTCAATGCTTTACACTGTAACGCTTGAACGCACACACTTGATCATAACAACTGTTAGCGTATTCACATTTCACCTACACTCATTTGTGCCTTATTGCTGCAACAGATGAAATAAGAATATACATGTATTCGAAGCATGTGTTCAATTACCGTTCAGTAACTTTCTTTCACTGATTTTTCAAAACAAAATAGAGAAACTTAAATAATGTGGCAAGCGGCAATAGAAGGATTTAGAACTGTAACTTAACATGCACATTAGAAAAAACATGCATCTTATATCTCTACATGTAATTGCAGTAAGTATAAAGTTAAAGCTTCTAAAATACTTCTATTTTTTCTTATAATATAGTTTCAAAATGGTTACTAGTGTTTGAATATAAAATAATAAGACAATAAAAATGAATAAGGTAAAACTTGAAATATGTTATGTTACCAAACAGTTTCTGAATTATCAAAGTTACCCTTTTGATAAGGCAGGAAATTGAAATTTTTAATTCGATTGTTAACGATTAAAGTAGGATCATATCATATTTTATTTTCAATATGGTATGTAAAGTCGACTTAAACTAAATAAAACAATCATTTTCACCTGAAACCAAATAAAGCACTTTGTTTTGACGATAACAGGAATATATATACAGGATTAAGGAACAGAAAAGGTGTACAAAAGTTTAGAAACTGACTAAAAGGGGATACGATATATACAGAATAAGTAACAATTTATAGGCAGAATGGCCAAGCACTTTTATACCGAAGCCGTCTTCAACGGGGCAGAAGCAAATTATGTTAATGTCATTATTATCCAAAATTTCACAAATAAACATTTACTTATGCCAAATGTACTATCTTAAGAGGTCAAACATCTCGTTACTCAAACCGATCCTCTGTATTAGTCTAGTCGAAGAAATTATCAAGAATCAAGCAAAAACCACTAGCAAAAATTTGTCTTTAACACGTTCTAATCTTTCAGAGAAGGTAATGGATTCGCATAGTTAAACTATGCAAAAATAGTGCTGCTTTTGCAGAAAAGCTTGTTCGTGCAATTTGTCAAATTTATTCCTTCACCATAAGTACAATGATACTTATCGCCTTCAATTAGAATAAGGAATCTCAAGGATTATTACACCTTTTGCGCAAGAGATAAAATTAATATATGAGAGAGAGAGAGAGAGAGAGAGAGAGAGAGAGAGAGAGAGAGAGAGAGAGAGAGAGAGAGAGAGAGAGAGAGAGAGAGAGAGAGAGAGAGAGAGAGAGAATGTTTATTAAAGTGTCACGCACTTTTACAACAAAAAACAATACAGACATAACATACAAGAGATATTAAAAAGCACCCGGCCATATGGCCTATGAGACACTAAAAGCATTGAATATCACAGCAGTACAATAATATAAGAGAATACAATAAAACAAATAAGACTTACAAGCCTATCACACGGCACACGTCTGCACTCACACATTGACATGTACTCGGCTCACCCACTCAACCTTAATCACAACCTCACACACATATACACACACGTACATGTTCAAATAAATAATTATTACATAAATTCCTTCATTCATTCATACATACAAATATATACATACGTACACGTACACATATTCACATATACAAACATACCCTACAATATGTAGGGTCCTACTTGTACTAAACCCTCTCGTACCTTAATTAGTCCTCCTCCCCCCCCCCCCCCCCCCCCCTTCTCTCTTTGAAAGTCGTTGCTACACTCCTGATTAACCTTTAATCATTCGGAACTGGAAATAGGTTCTCTCTGTCTCTGTTGATAAAATGGGACCGGCTTTTCTCATTTTTACAGTTGTGAAACGTATTGTTCCTTAAGATGGTTTGACTGATTTAAGAATTCTTCAGTCTAAGGAAATTTTACGATTTTTTGTGAATCCAGTCGTTAAACTGATATTATGAACTTATTCAACTTCTACCAAAGCAATAAAAACACATTATCCTGTGTAGGAGAAATTACGTTCGGAAATAATATTTTAAGGGGATATAGTTACTGGAAGGCTTATTTGAGAATGATAATGCGAATTGTGACCTTTCATTTCAACGTAGCCCATCAGGACACGTTTTCATTGTTGATATCATCTAAAAAGTACTGGATCTTGTAACATTAATGAGCAAATTTTTGCTTATTTTTATTGAAACATGTTTGCAACAGTACAGCCGCATGAATTCGATATTTCAATTGAAGCGAACAACAACAAATTAAATCCATTCTATTTAATAAATTAAAGCAATTTATAAAATCTGAAAAAAATCAGATAATTAATAAAAATTGAGCCAGTGTACTTCAAATTGAGATTGTCTCAAAATCTTAAATCTGTAGTAAATTGGTTCAGTGATCAAAAAGTTTTGATTGCAGGAATTAATATAAATGATATCTTTAATAATGTGTTCAACTTGTTTTAGTTACAATTACGATAAAGAAAGATTTTCAAATAATAAAGTTCTTAAATTAATCTAATGTTTTACAGTGAAGGACAAATCTAATTCTTCGCCGAAATCATTATGGTGTATTTTTGCGGATGTGTATTCCAACCCCACCAAAGGGTTAGATACCTCCGGTGGTTAGTCAATACAGAGTGCCATGTATATAAGGAATACCTATACCAGTAAATATTTTTGTGTGTATGTGTCGTCAATTTAATCCTATGACTTCAAGTAGTCCCACGCAATTATGCTCCTTTTGTTAGTTCCCCGCCAATTAGCATTTTGGGGTCATAAAACACCTTTATGCAATCACAAGCAATCAGACAGGAGCAAGCCTCTTTTCTTCAAATAGAGCGGAGCTCAACGATCCGTGACAAGATAGACCGGGTAGGGGTGGGGGCGTGGGGTTAACTAATTTCGTTTAATATCCAAATGAATGTAACATTTCCATTCATCAATTTATATTGTAATAGTAGTAAATGTAGACCATACACGTGAAAGATACTGCTACTGTTCTTTCTTTGAAATGATAATGCAGATCAATGACAAAATCTATAATAAAGTTTTGTAGACCTACCAATTTCAAAAGGATGTTGTGGATATGCATACAAACCCTTTAAAAAAAACGTCATCCAGAAATCAAAGGAAAAAATTAAAGAAGCCTTCTTTATTCTAGAAAATGTTGTCAAATCTAGTTGCCATAACAATTATTAAGAACCATAATTATAGTTATCTCATAAATCTTTTTCTCAGGGTGTAGGCATATAGATTTCTACATAGTAAACGAGGAAAACGAGTTTCTTAAGTATGATGCTATCCTCAGGAAAGCAAGAAGATTTGAAAATCGTTGCTCTTTGTGCAAAAATATAATACGTTTGGTAAATGAAAGCATTCTGCATATGTGGGTCTTGAAAGGGAAAAATAAATACTTAAAAAAGAAGGTTTATTAAATCAGATGAAACGATTGGAGTCTTTGTGAAGTTACCAATTTTGAAACAGTGTTAGATACATTTGATCTGTAAAACGCATTGAATTCATATATCTAAGACGAAACGAAAGGAAGCGTTATTATATACATTTATGTACATCTATTCATATATCATTTGTGAAGAATTTGAGGCTATTGAAAGTTACACTTTGATTTTAATTTACTTCTTGAATGCATCACTTTAGTCTTGTGTCATGACTTATCAATTTGATTATTGCATGTAATTGATATTTTGATCGCAAGTGTTATTCTACTATGAATACTATTATTAATATAAGAGTTTATTCGAGTAATGATTTACTGAACATGCTGAGCGCATCGTCTATCAAGCACGGCCAATAACGGTCCTGTAACATTAATAAATTTAGCATATACATGTTTTTTATTTGACAATATGCTTAATAGATCCACGCCCCTGTCTGCCATTGAATGGATACATACACACCTGCACGTAGCTTGCATTATTTATTTATCAGAGCGCTTGGGCTTTTAATTTCAAAGTATAAATCCCTGGGAGGAATGCCCTTTAAAGTATACAGTAAACTGTTTGAAACGATGGTGTGGTCAACATTTAGCTATGGGGCATCGATTTGGGGCTCAACGGTCCACTCATGTGTTAAAGCGGTGCAGCACAGAGCTATCAGATTCTACCTGGGACTTGGCAAGTACGCCCCGAACCTTGCCATCACCGGTGATGTTGGATGGACACCACCCGAGATTAAACAGTGGACAAGTATTTCTCGACTATGGGACCGCAATGTGAAGATGACACAGAGACGCATAAATAAGAGAGTCTTCCTCTGGGCGGACCACGCAGCAGTTATAAAAAAGAAGAGAAATTGGAATTTCAGAGTGTACGAGCATTTTATGAAAATAAACTTGAATCATCTGTTTAATTCGGACTTGAGAACTGAGAAGAAACTCCTTGTAAAAACAGTGGAAAGAATAATGTTCAACAACTTCAAGGCAACATGGGAAGAAACGTTGATGAGCGATAAACAACGAAAGCTGAGGACTTACGTAACTTTTAAACAGAATTATGAATGTGAGAAATATGTGAATGTCAACCTTTCAAGAAAACAACGAAGTGCCCTAGCAAAGTTCAGATGTGGTGTCGCCCCTTTAAGAATAGAGACTGGAAGATATGAGCGCATTCCTGTAGATGATAGGCTCTGTTTTAACTGCCCAGACTTTGTTGAAGACGAAGCGCACGTTTTACTTTCCTGTCCCTTTTATTCTCATTTACGGACTGATCTTACACACCGTTGTCTTTTAAAATGGCCAGATTTTCACTTTTTACCAGTTTTACAACAACTTGCTCGTATTTTCAATTGTGATGATTTTATCTTTTGTCTTGCCAAAACCTGAAGCAATATTTTAGAACACCGGCGTTATTCCTTGTACAAATAACTTTTTACACCACTTATATCTCTTACATGCATTTTTACAGTTTATAACATGTACTTTATGTATTGTAACCATCTCTCATAAATCGCTAAGCGATTGGTCGTGTATTTCAATGTATTTATTCTTACGCACCTTGTATACTGTTTTACGAGTGAGATGTAAATAAAATTATCTGTCTGTCTGTCTGTCTGTCTGGCTAGGTTATTCAAGTCACTAAACGACAATAACCTGTTTATTCGATGCAATAAAGTCAGTCTCTTTTGACGAAAAACCGATACAGGAAGAATCATGTAGGGATACACCTGTATACGCGCCGCTAATCTTTGTCAAGTAAAAATTGTAGAATAAAGTTTAGGTTACATCATTGGACAATTTTCTTCATGGAGCTACGCCCATCATTCTATACATATTCACAATTATCACCTGTAATTAGACATTCAATTTTTGATGAACTCTTCCATATGAAAAATAGTTACTTTGTAAAGATGACAATTCAATCCTATTTGTATTCTTTTGAGTTCAAATAATTGATTTAATTTGCGTTACATATTTTTTGCACATGTTAAATTATACTTCGAGTCGATGTCGTCCCAACAGAATGAAACACTTGAAAATATAGCTAACCTGTGAAGTGATGTAACATGCACTTTTAATAGGTATGTCAACAACAAGTCAATTCTTCATGCATATGAATATATTTCTATCTAATAATTCGACTACTTTTACATTCGTTAATGTTACTTACGTTCTATCCCTTAAATCGTGATATCATTTCCATTATTCTTAATTATGATTCATATAGTTGAACTATTGACACACTGTATATACTTAACATGGTGTGTAGACATGCAGTATTTGTATATACAAATAAAAATGCATGTGAATCAATGTGAAAATATGAGGAACGTTACATGTAAACAATATGCCGCCTTCAAATCACTGTAGTGGTAGATTGAGAAAGACATTCTAACATGAAGATTGACAAACGCTTATAAGTGATATTTGGTTATGTATATACTATATATATCATTATATGGAAGTGTGTGCGTCTGTGTTTATATTTTGTTGTTCTTTAAGTACTGTTGTTTAGGTATAAGTAAGAGAAATTGTCTCTCAAAACCTTTTGACCAATATAGAAGGTGCGATATCTTACGCAGTTTACTTGTCAATTGCATTTGATGAGACAATGAAAACAATTTCACTCTCTCCCATTCTTATGATCATCTTTGAATATGTTTATGAAATGAAATCGGACCGCAAGATAAAAACTCAATGGTGAAATATCACCTGTTATATTCCTGTAAAGTATCCACATTCAGCACCTGCATTTGATCTTCATGAAACAATAAAACAATCAAGACTTTATGGGTCAAGGCTAGTCAATTTCCGTTCAACACTCGCCGATTTGCTTTGACCTAATTGGTTTCGCTACAGCGAGCAGCGCCTGTGGTCAGCAGCCCGGCGTTGAACCGTGAAGCTGTCTCGGCGTTAATGAGTTAAAGAAAGTATATGATTTCAATCACAGAATGGGTTTCATGAATTTTCTGAAATCTGACAATTTTGCAATTACCTTTGTGCAGGTGTATACTTGACTTTGTATATATATGTTTATATAAAATCAAACATGAAATATCTACGAACACTACCCTCAGGTGCATACTGATTTGTATATATGTATATATGATTGTTTATATATTTATGTGTGAGTGCGTTTGTAAATAAATGTTTGAAATAATTGAATAGATTTATTTTTCATTTAATTTTGTGTGATAAAGTTTTGCTTAAACTATTTGTGATCTATGATATATTACCTAAAGCGAATTCATTTACAATATATACACTAATGTAATACCGTAATTAGGTAAGTTGATATATGGACTGACCAACAGGTGTGATGAGTGTGCATTTAAGTGTGACAACTGGTGCTGAATAGTGTATCTTACATTGGTTAATTCAGAAAATATTTTGAATAAATTCTAATACGATATGACCCCTTGAATTCTGATTCCGATTAAAAATTGTTTTTCTAAAAATTTTATGTCAATTTAAATATCATCATCAAAACATCTATCATTTAAACCTGACTTTGTCACCTTTGGCTAACAAACTTTCACAAAGACATGTTTTAAGAGTGTAGAACTCAACAGTTCTTTTTCTTTATAAATGCAAACGGCCTTTATATGACAATATCATGTAAACAATATGTTAAAGTTGTCAAAGATGCATTGTGTATTGGTTGCTTCAGACAACGTTTTGAAAAAAGCTTACTTAACTTACAAAAACTTCATATTTCTCAACTACATTCCTACATCGCTATAAGGAGAGGATCCGGTATGGTATCCGTCTCCGGATCCTATTATTCTTATCTACTTAGGATCCGGTAGAGAATCCGGTGGTGTCAGTCCGGATCTATTCTTATCTACTGGGGATCCGGCAAGGGATCCGGCGGTGTACGGCCGGATCCCGGATCCGGTGAGGGATCCGGCTCCGGATCCCAGTATACCATTGTTGCGAGGATCCGGAGGATCCGGCAAGGGATCCGGCTAACGGATTCAGGGTATTTTCACCCTGTGTATGATCAACCAATTAAGACACATAGGTTACACATAATACGTCCTCTATGCTTGACTTTGATGATACATTGCAGTAGCCACTAATGTCACCCCAAACATATAGGTTATAAGAAATTCATATGACCTATTACTCTCTTGTCAATTACAATCTTCTATCTACGTATAAAGCATTAAAGATCCCAAGTCCCCTACGTCTAGACGGGCTTAGAATATCAGTCCTTATACGGCGTAGAGCGTTGAGGTCCATCGTCAATCATCCGTAAACTTCGAAAATTAGTAGCCTGCTATAAATTTTCTCCCTCAATATTGGTGTGACGGGCATTTACCTTAAAACGAATTTTTTCTTCTAATCCAATTGCCCTTACAACAATGTACATGTTTTGAGAGAAAATTTTTGAAGTTTTACATTTAAGTCACATTTAAAAAATAATTAACACTCTTTCAAATAATTCTGACTTTGATAAGCACTTGAAATTCATACTTTGACCAGCTAGTTCCCAAAAGTCTTAAATGTTACTGCGATCGACTTAAAGGGGAAAAACACCAATAGAGATTAGAGCTTTTTTCTATGACACATTGTGCCCGATTCAGCAAAAAATGTCCAAGGAAAATGCTAGATGAACACTGTATCACGACTAGTAGTCCTAAAAGATCAAGAAGGCCCCGTGCAAGCACAACCCCAAGATCTGTAGAGCAATCTTTTCGCATGGATCCCATGACATGTGATGTCCCTTGACATGAACCCCTTTGATCATGTCTAGGACCAAATTGAGAAGAGCTTTTGATAAACCCTTCTCCAATTAAACTGAGGTTATTTGAAGCATCCCTAAAGGTGGAGGGAGAGAAATCCTATTGATATCAAAGTCTAATTTTACGCTGACGTGTTTCTTATTAGGGTAAATTGAAGTTAGTGTCAACTCAAATTTTCATTTTTAGAAGATTTCAAGAATCTTTCTTGTGCCAAAAGGGTTCAGTCAGGAACAAAATTCCTTTATATTTAAACTATCATTTACATGAAAAATTCATATATCAATCATTTATCTCTAATATCAATATTTTTAGAATCTCCATTATCTTGTAGAGAAACGTAAGTCTCAGAAACTTGTTCCAACAACAAATACAAGAAAAGCAGGACCTATTAGTTGAAATGACATAACGCTTTATTCACAACATGCATAGCTGACTGCGTGTGAATCAATCAATTCCAAAAGGTGTAATAGTTGCGAGGAACTGATAATGTATTTACCACTTGAATCGATAGTCTTCAGGCTTCTCTGCATCATCTATGTAGCGAACACCACCGGAGATGTTACAAATATAATGACGACTCGGAGAATTCTTCTTATATTGATTTATTGTACTGTTTTGTACAAACCGTCATATATTCTGCAATAAAACAAATGCAGATATAAATAACAATATAAATACTCTTGTTTGTGCACAAGAAGACCTCACACATTACACCTCTGCATGGTAATTAGTATTATTCTGTTTTACATTTACTTAAATGATAATATTACTTTGAAAATGCGTATAAACAAACTCTACTGAATGTGAGAAATTACCACATAAGAAAGAATTGAACCTCAATAAAAAGTTTCATCCATGTACAAAAGGCTCTACCAAATAGGAAAAAATACTCTTTCAGTGGAAATTATTACATCTTTTCTGCCATATAATACATTTTACCAGAAACATGATAGCTCTTAGGAATGATAAACACTCATTTTTACCCCAAAACATTGCATAATTACTCAAATTACAAACTCAGGAAAATTCACCCCCTAAAGAAATCGACTCTATCATAAGTTACTCAAAATTGGAAAATATGTAACAATAAAAAGTACTCTTCAGGAATTTATAGTTAGTATAAGAAAAAAACTATTATTTAGTTACTAACCTCCGACAAGTGACCTTAGCCTGTTATCTATATAACATGTAATCGACTCATTCCCACAGAAGTAATGAAAATCATTACCCAGATCCATCGGAGTTACCTGCCCGTCACTAACCCACCGGGTGGCGTGACATGTCATTCACATTACAGAGTCGGTAGTGTGCAGACGTGATTTCTGTATCTCTCCCGATTGTGTTGATATATATCTATTCATAACGTGTTTTTGTTGATTAATTAGACTCTAATTACCTTTGTCCTGTTTGTTGTGCTGAATTCAGTCTTGCGAGTGGATTCGGTCAGCTTTCAGGAGTGTCTTGTTAGCACAGCGTGTTGACCTACTTTAGTGTGCGTGGTCGGTGCACGTGCAGCTCGTGCAGCCCGGGAGTGGGACGGGTGCGCTACCCCTCGGCGTGACAGCTTGATTGCTTCGGCTGGCGCTTGGACGGGTGCTTGCCGCCTACCGCTTGCCGCCTGCCTTCTTCTAGGCGAGAGGGCTCTGTCTGGGCGGGCGCTTGCCGCCTGCCGTCTGCCTCCTGCCTTCGACTAGGCGATAGGCGCCTTCCGTGTGGACGGGCGCTTGCCGCCTGCCGTCTGCCTCCTGCCTTCGTCTAGGCGATAGGCGGTTCCGTGTGGACGGGCGCTTGCCGCCTGCCGTCTGCCTCCTGCCTTCGACTAGGCACTAGGCGCTGCCGCGTGGACGGGCGCTTGCCGCCTGCCCTCTGCCGCCTGCCTTCTTCTAGGCGCTAGGCGCTGTCCGTCTGGACGGGCGCTTGCCGCCTGCCGCCTGCCGTCGGCCGTCTTCTTAGGGATAGGTAGTAGGCCGCCTGGTCGGGCGCTTACCGCCTACCCCCTGCCGCCTACCGAGGCGTGGGTGTGGACCGTTGGACGGGGTTGCCGTCTGCCGCTTGCGGCCCCTGACGCTCGGGCGCACAGGGGATGGATTTGGTTCGCCGCGACTCAGCGACCCCGTACCGGGCGTTCTGAGGACGGTGCGGGTCACGCAAGTCGGCGAGCTACGACCCTCATGTCGTCTGTCGCCTGTGCAGGAATACTTGCCCGGAGGATAACCGGTGTGTAGAGTGTGAAGACCTCTCCCCGGAGCAGCACAGACGCTACCGCTCTTCCATTCGGAAGAGCGAGTCGGCGAGCCGCTGCAAGGCCTCTAGGCGCCCGACCCCGGGTGCGTCTGCCGCCGTAGGTAGGTGCGTGTCGCCGGAGAGGTCGGACCTCATCATCTCCGAGGACGCAGGGGAGTTTGACGCTCCGTCCTCCCTGGCGTCGGACGTGGGGTCCCTCCGCTCTGACAGGTCCATTCGTGACCCTCTGTCACGGGACACCCCTCTGACCGTGTCACCTCCTCGTGACTTGTCGCCCGAGGAGGGTTCTGGTCGCGGCTCTCCCTCCCCTCCGCGGGGGGAGCACCGTAAGAAGGCGAAGAAGGGGAAGAAGCGATCTAGGTCGCTGCATCTTCCTGCCTTCGACGCCAAGGCCTTCAAAGACGATGTCCTTTCATCCGTTAGGACCATGATGCAAGAGTTTTCCCAGAAGGTGTCTGGGGGACAAGGCGGGAAGGACCCGCCTTCGTCACCTCCTGTGACGCCGACTACCAGGCGCGTCCGCCGAGTGACGCTGGTGTCGCCGCCTCCCTCTCCTTCGGACACGTCGGTGCCTCCCTCCCCAGGGTCGCAGTCTGAGGACAGAACCGGGGGGGAATCCCCCTCTCGTGTTCCTCCGTTGTCCGCTTCAGGCGGCCTACGTGAGGAGGAGGCACCCGACCAGGGTGAGAGGATGGCGGCCATCGCTGACTGGTGTCAGCTGACCCTTCAGGAGGTGGACGAGGAGTGTAGCTTCTCGAAGCAAGCACGATTTGAGACTTTCTGTCAGGAGGAAGAGGTGGTGGGGCCGCGAAGCGTCCGCTTCCCTCCCCACCGCCTTCTCCTGACAGCGGCGAAGGATTTTGACACCCAGGTGTCTTCCGCGGCGCCGGGCCGTCTTGTTCCGCCTCTGGTGATCTCGGATCGTCAGAGGTCGGGGCTCCCGGTCGCCGCCTCGCCCATACCGCTTTCTCCCCCCGTCTTGGATGACGATATCAGGCGTGTGGCAGCGCCAGGAGTCGGTCATTCAGTGTCTGACGGGCACTTGTCCCATCTGGACAAGGAAGCCAGGAGCATCCTGGGCATGGCGAACTCCGTCGCCCATGCTTGTCAGGCCATGACCGCCTTCTCCAAGGAGGCGGGGATGGAGAAAGGTGCGAAAGCACTGTATCGGGGGTTCGGTTCCGTGGCAGGGAACCTAGCCCAAATAATGCTGAGTGCCTCCCGCATCTCGGCGGGAGTCACTAACCTGAGGCGGGACGGTTTTCTTGCGCGTACGAATCTCCCGGCAGAGATGCGTACCCGCCTCAGGAACGCGCCAGCAGCGTCGTCGACGCTGTTTGACGGCCAAGTCGCAGAGGCTCTGCGACACCGCCAGGAGACCCAACAGCAGGAGCTGACCAACCGGTTGGCAGCGGGAGGCGGCAGGGTCTCCTCGGCGGTGACTACTCCGAAGAAGCGCAAGAGTGGCGCTCCGCAGGCCCCCGCCGGCTCTAGGACCGGCGGGGTTTCCTTTCGGGACGGGGGCCGGCCAGGCAAGGGCCGCGGCGGCTACAACGCCGGCCCCTCTCCAAAAAGGACACCCAGCAAGTCGCCAGGTGGCAAGGGACGCGCCTACGGAGGCACCTACAAGAGGAGGTGACTCCTGGGCGCCTCCGCTTCTGCCGCCGGCAGTGGTAGAGGTTCGAGACGGGGCCGTGGGAGGCCGTCTTTCAACTTTTGTGGCCAACTGGAGACAGTTGGGCCTGGACGAGTACGTCTGTCAGACGCTGGAGCGTGGGTTTCGTATACCCGTGCACACCCGCCCCCCCTTGACTTGTTCGCCAGTGGAACGTCCGCTGGAGCCGGATCGGCTCGCGCGCACACTGGAGCAAGTGGAGATTTTAATCACCAAGGAGGCGGTGAGCGAGCTTCCGCTCCAGGGTCTGACACCGGGGTTCTACTCTCCAGTGTTCGTGAGACCGAAGAAGGACCCGAAAAAATGGCGGCTGATTCACGACATGAAACAGTTCAACCGCTCCTACCTCGAGCGGCCGCCATATTTTCGGCTCTTGACCGTGCGGTCTATCATGCGGTTGCTACAACCATACAGCCGCATGGTGTCGTTGGACCTCCAGGACGCGTACTTGCATGTCCCAATCCGCCCCGCGGATTGCAAGTACCTCCGCTTCGTCCTGGCGGGCCGTCACTTCCAGTGGAAGGTACTACCCTTCGGAATTTCAACAGCCCCTTGGTTGTTCACTCGGGTGACCCAACCTATCGTCCAGTTCCTTCACGGGCACGACATCCAGTTTGCGATGTACCTGGACGACGGGTTCGGGAGCCACTGCTCCCCGTCAGTTCTGGCCGGACAAAGGGACTTTGTGATCGCGTTGTTCAGACGCCTGGGTTGGCTTGTCAATCTGGACAAGTCGGACTTGGTGCCGACGACGTCGCTCGTCTTCCTGGGCGTTCGTCTGGACACGACGCAGGACAGGGCCTTTGTCACGGAGGAACGGATGGGGCGCTACAAGGAACTCCTAGCGGACGCGTGTCGCGGGCCTCTCTCGCTCCGACAGTGGCAACGTCTTCTAGGGTTCTTGACTTCAGCTCAAGACTTTACCAGGAGGGGGAGGCTTCACCTCCGGCCCCTCCAGATAGTACTGAACGGGCACGTTCGGGAGGTATCTTGCGGCCATCACATCAGGATGCCGCAGGACCTCATTCACCACCTACGATGGTGGCAGGACGGAAGCAACGTCCTGGCGGGGGTTCCCCTCCGGCAACCCCCCGCCGGGAGCCAGTTGTATGTAGACGCATCCACCCAGGGGTGGGGCGCACACCTGGGGACCGACCAAGCGGCAGGCGTGTGGGCGCCGGCGCAAGCCGGCCTTCACATCAACTTCCTGGAGTTGAACGCCATACGCCTGGCAATCGACCACTGGTCGGGTCGCCTGAGGGACGAGGTGCTGTGTGTCCACACAGACAGCTCGACAGCAGCCTGGTCGATCAACAAGCAAGGATCGACCAAGGCGGGATCATTATTGCAGTTGGTGATGGAGTTGTTTCAACTGGTGGACGAACTCAACATCTCAATAAGAGCGGTGCACATCCCGGGAGCAAAGAACGTCCTCGCGGACGCTTTGTCTCGCCCGGACAAGCCTCCGTCTACGGAGTGGATGTTGCACCCTCGAGTGTTCGAGGCGATCTGTCTCCAGTTCGGCAGGCCGCATGTCGACCTTTTCGCGACACGGCTCAATCACCAGCTGCCGGTATACGTATCCCCAGTACCAGACCCTCTGGCGTGGGGATTAGACGCGCTCGCGTTAGGATGGGAGGGGATGGACGGTTACGCTTTTCCCCCCCCTGCCATTCTGACTCAAGTGGTGGCGAAAATCCAGGAGACGAGACGCTTGCGTCTGCTCCTGGTAGCACCAAAGTGGCCGGCAAGGCCGTGGTATGTTCCCCTCCGGAGACTTTGCACTCAGGAGCCGGTTCCCCTGCCAGTCAGGTGGGACCTTCTCAGGAGCAACCCAAGCAGACGAGTGCACGAGAACCCTCAGGTTCTCCATCTGCACGTCTGGGTTGTCTCCAAGACGGAATGAGGAGTGCGGGGTTTTCGGAGGCGGTGGCCAGTGCAGTGGCAACCTCTCAGCGGTCGTCCACGCGCAAGCTGTACGACTTCCAATGGGCTTCCTTCATGACCTTTTGCGAAGGGAAGGGGTTCGATGTGCGCTCGGTAACGGTGCCCCAGGTCGCGGATTACCTGGTCCACCTACGCACAGTGAGGAAGCTTAAGGCTTCCTCCATCAACACGAACCTCGCGGCCATTATGTCCGTCCTCCGCAAAAAGGATCCCGGGTTGGATATCTCGGTCCTTAAGGAGCTCATTAGGTCGTACAGGAGCGTGGATGGCCGCCACAAACTGAGACCGCCAGAGTGGGATCTGGCGATAGTGTTGAATCACCTCAAATCAGAGCACTACGAGCCGCTGACGGACACGACGCTGCTGCGTCTCACCATTAAGACTTGTTTCTTAGTGGCAATGGGGTCGGCGGCCAGAATATCAGAACTGCACGCGTTGCAAGCTGATCTGCTCAGGTTTGAGGTGAGAGATGGAGGGTCGGCAACCCTGGGTCTGGCACCGGAGTTCTTGTGTAAGAACCAGGGTGCGGACGAGCGAGGACGGACCTTCAATCTGCCGTCAATCTCCCCGGCTATCGAGCCGACGGACGAGCAGGAACGTCTCCTCTGTCCGGTACGTGCTCTCCGCGTCTACGTGGAGAAGGCGCGGACGTTGAGACAGGGGAGGCGCAGGCTTTTCC
Source organism: Phorcus lineatus (assembly GCA_921293015.1). Taxonomy (NCBI): domain Eukaryota; kingdom Metazoa; phylum Mollusca; class Gastropoda; order Trochida; family Trochidae; genus Phorcus; species Phorcus lineatus. The sequence goes on from OV121089.1 coordinate 23,485,459, forward strand.
TGCCCCACTCCCAGACGAGCTCAAGGGAGATTGACAAGAGGCAGTTGGGGGTCTACCTCAGGTCGGCGGTCATAGACGCCTACAAGGCGGCGGGACTACCGGCGCCGGCGCGGACCAACCCGCACGAGATCAGGGCCATATCGGCGACGATGGCCCTGCATAGCAATTTGTCAGTGGCGGACATCATGGCCGGCTGCTTCTGGAAGTCGGGCTTGGTGTTCGCCAATCACTACCTGCGCGATGTCTCCACGGAGGACCTGGAGGGCGTAGCCCGTCTGGGGGTGCAGGTCTTTGCCCAGCAGCGAACCACGGGGGCCCCCCCTGGCAGGGGGCGCAACCATCCACTCTGACGGGACCTCACGAGTAGAGAGGGGTCTCTTTAACCCATTTGAATAAATTGCTATTGAATGGTTATAGTGGTTTTGTGGTGTTTTAATTAGGGATCGTCGACTGCGAGAGGTCAGACAATTACTAATCCTAATTAGAACGGTCGCTCGCTATGTCGCCGATCATCAGACCAATCTTGAGAGTTACCGCTATGCGACGAATTCTACCCGCCTCCTACAGTGGTATCAGGCTAAGGTCACTTGTCGGAGGTTAGTAACTAAATAATAGTACGTTTTTGGTTAAACGTCATTATTTTTACTTACCGTAGACAAGTGACCGTCGTCATACCCGTCCCGCCTCCCCTCTTACGCATTCGTCGTTAATTGGGACTCCTAGGTAATGTGAATGACATGTCACGCCACCCGGTGGGTTAGTGACGGGCAGGTAACTCCGATGGATCTGGGTAATGATTTTCATTACTTCTGTGGGAATGAGTCGATTACATGTTATATAGATAACAGGCTAAGGTCACTTGTCTACGGTAAGTAAAAATAATGACGTTTAACCAAAAACGTACTATATTACCAAATGTTACAAATAGGAACAAAACAGGTTGAATGAAAATATCTTACCCTTGATAATAAGAGAATATTCCAAATCATGGATGTAAACAAACTTGAGAATAGAATGAACACAAAAAATTCCAATTATCAATTAAAACCTATTCAAGATCTGAAAGAATGTTTAAATGAAGATTAATTTCACCCATAGGTGTTGAAGTTGAAGTTGAGCAAAAATTAACATACACCATATGAACTAAAACAGCGTAGCACATATAAGCCAGAAGAGCTCGTTCACAATGGGAAATAATCAACAGCATTTAGTCCTAATGATTGCCGCTAAAGAAATTATGTAATGATAAAATTAAATGAATAAATTCACTTGTTTCAAAACAGGAGTGTTCTGTGCTTTGCATGCAAGGAAGACTAAAGTGCAAGTTCATCTGTAGTTTTTGAAAACTCAACATTGTCCCGAACATTGAATGGAACGACCCACTGTAAATGCCAATACTTTGTAGCTGGTGAATACCGAAGGTTGCCAGTTGTCGTTTATTGTCTTTAGGTATTAACATAAACGAATATTGCTTACAGATTTAAGTCAGTACACGAACTGGAATAGGGCTTTCATTGATTCAATGTCATATGACAGAATTCCAAAAGACAGAATTCCCAAAAGACAGAATTAGTCACAACATTAATTAACTGAGCATGCTGACTATTAAATTAAGTCTATGAAAGAGTTTAATAATTTACTGTTCCTTCATCCACTATATATTTTACGGACTCCTAAATTGTGTATGCAGTCAAATCTAGACTTGCTGAACAAGGACATAGACTATTTAAAAAGGCTTCTAATTGTACACAGTCATGAAGCAGGAAAAAATCTGAATGAATTATTCCTAAAAGATATTGTGTGAAACATCATCTACCTCTACCATTTCAAGGCAACAAACTACCTGCAATGGTGTCTTTTGGGAATTCTGTCTTTATCATAATTCTTATTATATAGCTGTTTTATGACAGGCAGGAGTCAAACATGCCAATCAGCATCATCTTCATGCCAACGAGTTACTAGAGCAAATCCTGACGAACTTGATTAAAACCTTGATTTTTCACTGATTGGTTGCTTTGATCTCTGTAATTAGCTTCATTGGTGGCTCTTGTTAGCAGTGTTTTTTTCTGGCATGACTTGAACTTGCCAAGGCAGCATTTACAGGTAGCAACCCTAAGCATTTGCTAGTGCTAGTGTAATAGGTTACAAGCACAAAACAAATACCAAGGGTTCCAATACTGTCGAGTTTTAATGGCAGTTCACTCAGCACTCATTACCTTCTAGCTGTATTTTCTCTCATCATCCCCCAGCATTTGCTAGTAATAGTTTGTCATTGTTTACAAGCACGTGGCTAATGATGAGGGGTGACAGAAGAACTGAATCCCTTCATAGCAGACGTACATAACATATACGGTTGTAAGAGCATATGCATGCCCCCAGCATGTGCTAGTGCTACTTTGCGTATCATGAAGCACATAACAAATGCATGAAGCAGGCAGTGGTCAATCCAATGAAATATCTGTCAAGTTGAATTTATCCTTTCAACCCCCAGCATATGCTAGTGCTAGTTGTGTTTTAAAGACTAGCGCGAGGCAAATGCAAGGAGTCTCTTGGTATGATGTTTAGCAGCAAGGGCTAGTTGTCATTTACGAATGTTGGAATTCATCCTTCTCTGGCTGCCGTTAAGACTGTGAGGCTTTCCTTTTGATTGTTTTCATTTTGACTTCATTCCCATATATAGCTGTTTTATGACAGGCAGGAGTCAAACATGCCAATCAGCATCATCTTGATGCCAACGAGTTACTAGAGCAAATCCTGACGAACTTGATAAAAACCTTGACTTTTCACTGATTGGTTGCTTTGTTCTCTGTCATTAGCTTCATTGGTGGCTCTTGTTAGCAGTGTTTTTTTCTGGCATGACTTGAACTTGCCAAGGCAGCATTTACAGGTAGCAACCCTAAGCATTTGCTAGTGCTAGTGTAATAGGTTACAAGCACAAAACAAATACCAAGGGTTCCAATACTGTCGAGATTTAATGGCAGTTCACTCAGCACTCATTACCTTCTAGCTGTATGTTCTCTCATCATCCCCCAGCATTTGCTAGTAATAGTTTGTCATTGTTTACAAGCACGTGGCTAATGATGAGGGGTGACAGAAGAACTGAATCCCTTCATAGCAGACGTACATAAGACATACGGTTGTAAGAGCATATGCATGCCCCCAGCATGTGCTAGTGCTACATTGCGTACCATGAAGCACATAACAAATGCGGGAAGCAGGCAGTGGTCAATCCAATGAAATATCTGTAAGGTTGAATTTGTCCTTTCAAACCCCAGCATATGCTAGTGCTAGTTGTAATTTAAAGACTAGCGCGAGGCAAATGCAAGGAGTCTCTTGGTATGATGTTTAGCAGCAAGGGCGAGTTGTCACTTACGAATGTTGGAATGCATCCTTCTCTGGCTGCCGTTAAGCCTGTGAGGCTTTCCTTTTGATTCTTTTTATTTTGACTTCATTCCCATATATAGCTGTTTTATGACAGGCAGGAGTCAACATGCCAATCAGCATCTTCTTTATGCCAACGAGTTACTAGAGCAAATCCTGACGAACTTGATTAAAACCTTGGATTTTCACTGATTGGTTGCTTTGTTATCTGTCATTAGCTTCATTGGTGGCTGTTGTTAGCAGTGTTTTTTTCTGGCATGATTTGAACTTGCCAAGGCAGCATTTACAGGTAGCAACCCTAAGCATTTGCTAGTGCTAGTGTAATAGGTTACAAGCACAAAACAAATACCAAGGGTTCCAATACTGTTGAGATTTAATGGCAGTTCACTCTGCACTCATTACCTTGAAGCTGTACTTTCTCTTATCATCCCCCAGCATTTGCTAGTGTTAGTTTGTCATTGTTTACAAGCACGTGGCTAATGATGAGGGGTGACAAAAAACTGAATCCCTTCATAGCAGACGTACATAACACATACGGTTGTAAGAGCATCTGCATGCCCCCAGCATGTGCTAGTGCTACTTTGCGTATCATGAAGCACAAAACAAATGCGGGAAGCAGGCAGTGGTCAATCCAATGAAATAACTGTCAGGTTGAATTTGTCCTTTCAACCCCCAGCATATGCTAGTGCTAGTTGTGTTTTAAAGACTAGCGCGAGGCAAATGCAAGGAGTCTCTTAGTTGGATGTTTAGCAGCAAGGGCTAGTTGTCATTTACGAATGTTGGAATGCATCCTTCTCGAGCTGCCGTTAAGCCTGTGAGGCTTTCCTTTTGATTGTTTTCATTTTGACTTCATTCCCATATAGAGCTGTATTATGACAGGCAGGAGTCAAACATGCCAATCAGCATCTTCTTTATGCCAACGAGTTACTAGAGCAAATCCTGACGAACTTGATTAAAACCTTGATTTTTCACTGATTGGTTGCTTTGTTCTCTGTCATTAGCTTCATTGGTGGCTCTTGTTAGCAGTGTTTTTATCTGGCATGACTTGAACTTTCCAAGGCAGTATTTACAGGTAGCAACCTTAAGCATTTGCTAGTGCTAGTGTAATAGGTTACAAGCACAAAACAAATACCAAGGGTTCCAATACTGTCGAGATTTAATGGCAGTTCACTCAGCACTCATTACCTTCTAGCTGTATTTTCTCTCATCATCCCCCAGCATTTGCTAGTGCTAGTTTGTCATTGTTTACAAGCACGTGGCTAATGATGAGGGGTGACAAAAAACTGAATCCCTTCATAGCAGACGTACATAACACATACGGTTGTAAGAGCATCTGCATGCCCCCAGCATGTGCTAGTGCTACTTTGCGTATCATGAAGCACATAACAAATGCGGGAAGCAGGCAGTGGTCAATCCATTGAAATATCTGTAAGGTTGAATTTGTCCTTTCAACCCCCAGCATATGCTAGTGCTAGTTGTGTTTTTAAGACTAGCGCGAGGCAAATGCAAGGAGTCTCTTAGTTGGATGTTTAGCAGCAAGGGCTAGTTGTCATTTACGAATGTTGGAATGCATCCTTCTCTGGCTGCCGTTAAGCCTGTGAGGCTTTCCTTTTGATTCTTTTCATTTTGACTTCATTCCCATATATAGCTGTTTTATGACAGGCAGGAGTAAAACATGCCAATCAGCATCTTCTTTATGCCAACGAGTTTCTAGAGCAAATCCTGACGAACTTGATTAAAACCTTGGATTTTCACTGATTGGTTGCTTTGTTCTCTGTAATTAGCTTCATTGGTGGCTCTTGTTAGCAGTGTTTTTTTCTGGCATGACTTGAACTTGCCAAGGCAGCATTTACAGGTAGCAACCCTAAGCCTTTGCTAGTGCTAGTGTAATAGGTTACAAGCACAAAACAAATACCAAGGGTTCCAATACTGTCGAGATTTAAAAGCAGTTCACTAAGCACTCATTACCTTCTAGCTGTATTTTCTCTCATTATCCCCCAGCTTGCTGATTGGGTGACACAAAAAAATGAATCCCTTTATAGCAGACGTACATAACAAATACGGTTGAAAGAGCATCTGCATGCCCCCAGCATGTGCTAGTGCTACTTTGCGTATCATGAAGCACAAAACAAATACGGGAAGCAGGCAGTGTTCAATCCAATGAAATATCTGTCAGGTTGAATTTGTCCTTTCAACCCCCAGCATATGCTAGTGCTAATTGTGTTTTTAAGACTACCGCGAGGCAAATGCAAGGAGTCTCTTGGTATGATGTTTAGCAGCAAGGGCTAGTTGTCATTTACGAATGTTGGAATGCATCCTTCTCTGGCTGCCGTTAAGCCTGTGAGGCTTTCCTTTTGATTCTTTTCATTTTGACTTCATTCCCATATATAGCTGTTTTATGACAGGCAGGAGTCAAACATGCCAATCAGCATCATCTTTATGCCAACGAGTTACTAGAGCAAATCCTGACGAACTTGATTAAAACCTTGATTTTTCACTGATTGGTTGCTTTGTTCTCTGTAATTAGCTTCATTGGTGGCTCTTGTTAGCAGTGTTTTTTTCTGGCATGACTTGAACTTTCCAAGGCAGTATTTACAGGTAGCAACCCTAAGCATTTGCTAGTGCTAGTGTAATAGGTTACAAGCACAAAACAAATACCAAGGGTTCCAATACTGTCGAGATTTAATGGCAGTTCACTCAGCACTCATTACCTTCTAGCTGTATTTTCTCTCATCATCCCCCAGCATTTGCTAGTGCTAGTTTGTCATTGTTTACAAGCACGTGGCTAATGATGAGGGGTGACAAAAAACTGAATCCCTTCATAGCAGACGTACATAACACATACGGTTGTAAGAGCATCTGCATGCCCCCAGCATGTGCTAGTGCTACTTTGCGTATCATGAAGCACATAACAAATGCGGGAAGCAGGCAGTGGTCAATCCATTGAAATATCTGTAAGGTTGAATTTGTCCTTTCAACCCCCAGCATATGCTAGTGCTAGTTGTGTTTTTAAGACTAGCGCGAGGCAAATGCAAGGAGTCTCTTGGTATGATGTTTAGCAGCAAGGGCTAGTTGTCATTTACGAATGTTGGAATGCATCCTTCTCTGGCTGCCGTTAAGCCTGTGAGGCTTTCCTTTTGATTCTTTTCATTTTGACTTCATTCCCATATATAGCTGTTTTAAGACAGGCAGGAGTCAAACATGCCAATCAGCATCATATTTATGCCAACGAGTTACTAGAGCAAATCCTGACGAACTTGATTAAAACCTTGATTTTTCACTGATTGGTTGCTTTGTTCTCTGTAATTAGCTTCATTGGTGGCTCTTGTTAGCAGTGTTTTTTTCTGGCATGACTTGAACTTGCCAAGGCAGCATTTACAGGTAGCAACCCTAAGCATTTGCTAGTGCTAGTGTAATAGGTTACAAGCACAAAACAAATACCAAGGGTTCCAATACTGTCGAGATTTAATGGCAGTTCACTCAGCACTCATTACCTTCTAGCTGTATTTTCTCTCATCATCCCCAAGCATTTGCTAGTGCTAGTTTGTCATTGTTTACAAGCACGTGGCTAATGATGAGGGGTGACAAAAAACTGAATCCCTTCATAGCAGACGTACATAACACATACGGTTGTAAGAGCATCTGCATGCCCCCAGCATGTGCTAGTGCTACTTTGCGTATCATGAAGCACATAACAAATGCGGGAAGCAGGCAGTGGTCAATCCATTGAAATATCTGTAAGGTTGAATTTGTCCTTTCAACCCCCAGCATATGCTAGTGCTAGTTGTGTTTTTAAGACTAGCGCGAGGCAAATGCAAGGAGTCTCTTGGTATGATGTTTAGCAGCAAGGGCTAGTTGTCATTTACGAATGTTGGAATGCATCCTTCTCTGGCTGCCGTTAAGCCTGTGAGGCTCTCCTTTTGATTCTTTTCATTTTGACTTCATTCCCATATATAGCTGTTTTATGACAGGCAGGAGTCAAACATTCCAATCAGCATCATCTTTATGCCAACGAGTTACTAGAGCAAATCCTGACGAACTTGATTAAAACCTTGATTTTTCACTGATTGGTTGCTTTGTTCTCTGTAATTAGCTTCATTGGTGGCTCTTGTTAGCAGTGTTTTTTTCTGGCATGACTTGAACTTGCCAAGGCAGCATTTACAGGTAGCAACCCTAAGCATTTGCTAGTGCTAGTGTAATAGGTTACAAGCACAAAACAAATACCAAGGGTTCCAATACTTTCGAGATTTAATGGCAGTTCACTCAGCACTCATTACCTTCTAGCTGTATTTTCTCTCATCATCCCCAAGCATTTGCTAGTGCTAGTTTGTCATTGTTTACAAGCACGTGGCTAATTATGAGGGGTGACAAAAAACTGAATCCCTTCATAGCAGACGTACATAACACATACGGTTGTAAGAGCATCTGCATGCCCCCAGCATGTGCTAGTGCTACTTTGCGTATCATGAAGCACATAACAAATGCGGGAAGCAGGCAGTGGTCAATCCATTGAAATATCTGTAAGGTTGAATTTGTCCTTTCAACCCCCAGCATATGCTAGTGCTAGTTGTGTTTTTAAGACTAGCGCGAGGCAAATGCAAGGAGTCTCTTGGTATGATGTTTAGCAGCAAGGGCTAGTTGTCATTTACGAATGTTGGAATGCATCCTTCTCTGGCTGCCGTTAAGCCTGTGAGGCTTTCCTTTTGATTCTTTTCATTTTGACTTCATTCCCATATATAGCTGTTTTATGACAGGCAGGAGTCAAACATTCCAATCAGCATCATCTTTATGCCAACGAGTTACTAGAGCAAATCCTGACGAACTTGATTAAAACCTTGATTTTTCACTGATTGGTTGCTTTGTTCTCTGTAATTAGCTTCATTGGTGGCTCTTGATAGCAGTGTTTTTTTCTGGCATGACTTGAACTTGCCAAGGCAGCATTTACAGGTAGCAACCCTAAGCATTTGCTAGTGCTAGTGTAATAGGTTACAAGCACAAAACAAATACCAAGGGTTCCAATACTGTCGAGATTTAATGGCAGTTCACTCAGCACTCATTACCTTCTAGCTGTATTTTCTCTCATCATCCCCCAGCATTTGCTAGTGCTAGTTTGTCATTGTTTACAAGCACGTGGCTAATGATGAAGGGTGACAAAAAACTGAATCCCTTCATAGCAGACGTACACAACACATACGGTTGTAAGAGCATCTGCATGCCCCCAGCATGTGCTAGTGCTACTTTGCGTATCATGAAGCACATAACAAATGCGGGAAGCAGGCAGTGGTCAATCCATTGAAATATCTGTAAGGTTGAATTTGTCCTTTCAACCCCCAGCATATGCTAGTGCTAGTTGTGTTTTTAAGACTAGCGCGAGGCAAATGCAAGGAGTCTCTTGGTATGATGTTTAGCAGCAAGGGCTAGTTGTCATTTACGAATGTTGGAATGCATCCTTCTCTGGCTGCCGTTAAGCCTGTGAGGCTTTCCTTTTGATTCTTTTCATTTTGACTTCATTCCCATATATAGCTGTTTTAAGACAGGCAGGAGTCAAACATGCCAATCAGCATCATCTTTATGCCAACGAGTTACTAGAGCAAATCCTGACGAACTTGATTAAAACCTTGATTTTTCACTGATTGGTTGCTTTGTTCTCTGTAATTAGCTTCATTGGTGGCTCTTGTTAGCAGTGTTTTTTTCTGGCATGACTTGAACTTGCCAAGGCAGCATTTACAGGTAGCAACCCTAAGCATTTGCTAGTGCTAGTGTAATAGGTTACAAGCACAAAACAAATACCAAGGGTTCCAATACTGTCGAGATTTAATGGCAGTTCACTCAGCACTCATTACCTTCTAGCTGTATTTTCTCTCATCATCCCCAAGCATTTGCTAGTGCTAGTTTGTCATTGTTTACAAGCACGTGGCTAATGATGAGGGGTGACAAAAAACTGAATCCCTTCATAGCAGACGTACATAACACATACGGTTGTAAGAGCATCTGCATGCCCCCAGCATGTGCTAGTGCTACTTTGCGTATCATGAAGCACATAACAAATGCGGGAAGCAGGCAGTGGTCAATCCATTGAAATATCTGTAAGGTTGAATTTGTCCTTTCAACCCCCAGCATATGCTATTGCTAGTTGTGTTTTTAAGACTAGCGCGAGGCAAATGCAAGGAGTCTCTTGGTATGATGTTTAGCAGCAAGGGCTAGTTGTCATTTACGAATGTTGGAATGCATCCTTCTCTGGCTGCCGTTAAGCCTGTGAGGCTCTCCTTTTGATTCTTTTCATTTTGACTTCATTCCCATATATAGCTGTTTTATGACAGGCAGGAGTCAAACATTCCAATCAGCATCATCTTTATGCCAACGAGTTACTAGAGCAAATCCTGACGAACTTGATTAAAACCTTGATTTTTCACTGATTGGTTGCTTTGTTCTCTGTAATTAGCTTCATTGGTGGCTCTTGTTAGCAGTGTTTTTTTCTGGCATGACTTGAACTTGCCAAGGCAGCATTTACAGGTAGCAACCCTAAGCATTTGCTAGTGCTAGTGTAATAGGTTACAAGCACAAAACAAATACCAAGGGTTCCAATACTTTCGAGATTTAATGGCAGTTCACTCAGCACTCATTACCTTCTAGCTGTATTTTCTCTCATCATCCCCCAGCATTTGCTAGTGCTAGTTTGTCATTGTTTACAAGCACGTGGCTAATTATGAGGGGTGACAAAAAACTGAATCCCTTCATAGCAGACGTACATAACACATACGGTTGTAAGAGCATCTGCATGCCCCCAGCATGTGCTAGTGCTACTTTGCGTATCATGAAGCACATAACAAATGCGGGAAGCAGGCAGTGGTCAATCCATTGAAATATCTGTAAGGTTGAATTTGTCCTTTCAACCCCCAGCATATGCTAGTGCTAGTTGTGTTTTTAAGACTAGCGCGAGGCAAATGCAAGGAGTCTCTTGGTATGATGTTTAGCAGCAAGGGCTAGTTGTCATTTACGAATGTTGGAATGCATCCTTCTCTGGCTGCCGTTAAGCCTGTGAGGCTTTCCTTTTGATTCTTTTCATTTTGACTTCATTCCCATATATAGCTGTTTTATGACAGGCAGGAGTCAAACATTCCAATCAGCATCATCTTTATGCCAACGAGTTACTAGAGCAAATCCTGACGAACTTGATTAAAACCTTGATTTTTCACTGATTGGTTGCTTTGTTCTCTGTAATTAGCTTCATTGGTGGCTCTTGATAGCAGTGTTTTTTTCTGGCATGACTTGAACTTGCCAAGGCAGCATTTACAGGTAGCAACCCTAAGCATTTGCTAGTGCTAGTGTAATAGGTTACAAGCACAAAACAAATACCAAGGGTTCCAATACTGTCGAGATTTAATGGCAGTTCACTCAGCACTCATTACCTTCTAGCTGTATTTTCTCTCATCATCCCCCAGCATTTGCTAGTGCTAGTTTGTCATTGTTTACAAGCACGTGGCTAATGATGAGGGGTGACAAAAAACTGAATCCCTTCATAGCAGACGTACACAACACATACGGTTGTAAGAGCATCTGCATGCCCCCAGCATGTGCTAGTGCTACTTTGCGTATCATGAAGCACATAACAAATGCGGGAAGCAGGCAGTGGTCAATCCATTGAAATATCTGTAAGGTTGAATTTGTCCTTTCAACCCCCAGCATATGCTAGTGCTAGTTGTGTTTTTAAGACTAGCGCGAGGCAAATGCAAGGAGTCTCTTGGTATGATGTTTAGCAGCAAGGGCTAGTTGTCATTTACGAATGTTGGAATGCATCCTTCTCTGGCTGCCGTTAAGCCTGTGAGGCTTTCCTTTTGATTCTTTTCATTTTGACTTCATTCCCATATATAGCTGTTTTATGACAGGCAGGAGTCAAACATTCCAATCAGCATCATCTTTATGCCAACGAGTTACTAGAGCAAATCCTGACGAACTTGATTAAAACCTTGATTTTTCACTGATTGGTTGCTTTGTTCTCTGTAATTAGCTTCATTGGTGGCTCTTGATAGCAGTGTTTTTTTCTGGCATGACTTGAACTTGCCAAGGCAGCATTTACAGGTAGCAACCCTAAGCATTTGCTAGTGCTAGTGTAATAGGTTACAAGCACAAAACAAATACCAAGGGTTCCAATACTGTCGAGATTTAATGGCAGTTCACTCAGCACTCATTACCTTCTAGCTGTATTTTCTCTCATCATCCCCCAGCATTTGCTAGTGCTAGTTTGTCATTGTTTACAAGCACGTGGCTAATGATGAAGGGTGACAAAAAACTGAATCCCTTCATAGCAGACGTACACAACACATACGGTTGTAAGAGCATCTGCATGCCCCCAGCATGTGCTAGTGCTACTTTGCGTATCATGAAGCACATAACAAATGCGGGAAGCAGGCAGTGGTCAATCCATTGAAATATCTGTAAGGTTGAATTTGTCCTTTCAACCCCCAGCATATGCTAGTGCTAGTTGTGTTTTTAAGACTAGCGCGAGGCAAATGCAAGGAGTCTCTTGGTATGATGTTTAGCAGCAAGGGCTAGTTGTCATTTACGAATGTTGGAATGCATCCTTCTCTGGCTGCCGTTAAGCCTGTGAGGCTTTCCTTTTGATTCTTTTCATTTTGACTTCATTCCCATATATAGCTGTTTTAAGACAGGCAGGAGTCAAACATGCCAATCAGCATCATCTTTATGCCAACGAGTTACTAGAGCAAATCCTGACGAACTTGATTAAAACCTTGATTTTTCACTGATTGGTTGCTTTGTTCTCTGTAATTAGCTTCATTGGTGGCTCTTGTTAGCAGTGTTTTTTTCTGGCATGACTTGAACTTGCCAAGGCAGCATTTACAGGTAGCAACCCTAAGCATTTGCTAGTGCTAGTGTAATAGGTTACAAGCACAAAACAAATACCAAGGGTTCCAATACTGTCGAGATTTAATGGCAGTTCACTCAGCACTCATTACCTTCTAGCTGTATTTTCTCTCATCATCCCCAAGCATTTGCTAGTGCTAGTTTGTCATTGTTTACAAGCACGTGGCTAATGATGAGGGGTGACAAAAAACTGAATCCCTTCATAGCAGACGTACATAACACATACGGTTGTAAGAGCATCTGCATGCCCCCAGCATGTGCTAGTGCTACTTTGCGTATCATGAAGCACATAACAAATGCGGGAAGCAGGCAGTGGTCAATCCATTGAAATATCTGTAAGGTTGAATTTGTCCTTTCAACCCCCAGCATATGCTATTGCTAGTTGTGTTTTTAAGACTAGCGCGAGGCAAATGCAAGGAGTCTCTTGGTATGATGTTTAGCAGCAAGGGCTAGTTGTCATTTACGAATGTTGGAATGCATCCTTCTCTGGCTGCCGTTAAGCCTGTGAGGCTCTCCTTTTGATTCTTTTCATTTTGACTTCATTCCCATATATAGCTGTTTTATGACAGGCAGGAGTCAAACATTCCAATCAGCATCATCTTTATGCCAACGAGTTACTAGAGCAAATCCTGACGAACTTGATTAAAACCTTGATTTTTCACTGATTGGTTGCTTTGTTCTCTGTAATTAGCTTCATTGGTGGCTCTTGTTAGCAGTGTTTTTTTCTGGCATGACTTGAACTTGCCAAGGCAGCATTTACAGGTAGCAACCCTAAGCATTTGCTAGTGCTAGTGTAATAGGTTACAAGCACAAAACAAATACCAAGGGTTCCAATACTTTCGAGATTTAATGGCAGTTCACTCAGCACTCATTACCTTCTAGCTGTATTTTCTCTCATCATCCCCCAGCATTTGCTAGTGCTAGTTTGTCATTGTTTACAAGCACGTGGCTAATTATGAGGGGTGACAAAAAACTGAATCCCTTCATAGCAGACGTACATAACACATACGGTTGTAAGAGCATCTGCATGCCCCCAGCATGTGCTAGTGCTACTTTGCGTATCATGAAGCACATAACAAATGCGGGAAGCAGGCAGTGGTCAATCCATTGAAATATCTGTAAGGTTGAATTTGTCCTTTCAACCCCCAGCATATGCTAGTGCTAGTTGTGTTTTTAAGACTAGCGCGAGGCAAATGCAAGGAGTCTCTTGGTATGATGTTTAGCAGCAAGGGCTAGTTGTCATTTACGAATGTTGGAATGCATCCTTCTCTGGCTGCCGTTAAGCCTGTGAGGCTTTCCTTTTGATTCTTTTCATTTTGACTTCATTCCCATATATAGCTGTTTTATGACAGGCAGGAGTCAAACATTCCAATCAGCATCATCTTTATGCCAACGAGTTACTAGAGCAAATCCTGACGAACTTGATTAAAACCTTGATTTTTCACTGATTGGTTGCTTTGTTCTCTGTAATTAGCTTCATTGGTGGCTCTTGATAGCAGTGTTTTTTTCTGGCATGACTTGAACTTGCCAAGGCAGCATTTACAGGTAGCAACCCTAAGCATTTGCTAGTGCTAGTGTAATAGGTTACAAGCACAAAACAAATACCAAGGGTTCCAATACTGTCGAGATTTAATGGCAGTTCACTCAGCACTCATTACCTTCTAGCTGTATTTTCTCTCATCATCCCCCAGCATTTGCTAGTGCTAGTTTGTCATTGTTTACAAGCACGTGGCTAATGATGAGGGGTGACAAAAAACTGAATCCCTTCATAGCAGACGTACACAACACATACGGTTGTAAGAGCATCTGCATGCCCCCAGCATGTGCTAGTGCTACTTTGCGTATCATGAAGCACATAACAAATGCGGGAAGCAGGCAGTGGTCAATCCATTGAAATATCTGTAAGGTTGAATTTGTCCTTTCAACCCCCAGCATATGCTAGTGCTAGTTGTGTTTTTAAGACTAGCGCGAGGCAAATGCAAGGAGTCTCTTGGTATGATGTTTAGCAGCAAGGGCTAGTTGTCATTTACGAATGTTGGAATGCATCCTTCTCTGGCTGCCGTTAAGCCTGTGAGGCTTTCCTTTTGATTCTTTTCATTTTGACTTCATTCCCATATATAGCTGTTTTATGACAGGCAGGAGTCAAACATTCCAATCAGCATCATCTTTATGCCAACGAGTTACTAGAGCAAATCCTGACGAACTTGATTAAAACCTTGATTTTTCACTGATTGGTTGCTTTGTTCTCTGTAATTAGCTTCATTGGTGGCTCTTGATAGCAGTGTTTTTTTCTGGCATGACTTGAACTTGCCAAGGCAGCATTTACAGGTAGCAACCCTAAGCATTTGCTAGTGCTAGTGTAATAGGTTACAAGCACAAAACAAATACCAAGGGTTCCAATACTTTCGAGATTTAATGGCAGTTCACTCAGCACTCATTACCTTCTAGCTGTATTTTCTCTCATCATCCCCCAGCATTTGCTAGTGCTAGTTTGTCATTGTTTACAAGCACGTGGCTAATTATGAGGGGTGACAAAAAACTGAATCCCTTCATAGCAGACGTACATAACACATACGGTTGTAAGAGCATCTGCATGCCCCCAGCATGTGCTAGTGCTACTTTGCGTATCATGAAGCACATAACAAATGCGGGAAGCAGGCAGTGGTCCATCCAATGAAATATCTGTAAGGTTGAATTTGTCCTTTCAACCCCCAGCATATGCTAGTGCTAGTTGTGTTTTTAAGACTAGCGCGAGGCAAATGCAAGGAGTCTCTTGGTATGATGTTTAGCAGCAAGGGCTAGTTGTCATTTACGAATGTTGGAATACATCCTTCTCGAGCTGCCGTTAAGCCTGTGAGGCTTTCCTTTTGATTCTTTTCATTTTGACTTCATTCCCATATATAGCTGTTTTATGACAGGCAGGAGTCAAAGATGCCAATCAGCAGCATCTCTATGCCAACGAGTTACTAGAGCAAATCCTGACGAACTTGATTAAAACCTTGATTTTTCACTGATTGGTTGTTTTGTTCTCTGTAATTAGCTTCATTGGTGGCTCTTGTTAGCAGTGTTTTTTTCTGGCATGACTTGAACTTGCCAAGGCAGCATTTACAGGTAGCAACCCTAAGCCTTTGCTAGTGCTAGTGTAATAGGTTACAAGCACAAAACAAATACCAAGGGTTCCAATACTGTCGAGATTTAAAAGCAGTTCACTAAGCACTCATTACCTTCTAGCTGTATTTTCTCTCATTATCCCCCAGCTTGCTGATTGGGTGACACAAAAAAATGAATCCCTTTATAGCAGACGTACATAACAAATACGGTTGAAAGAGCATCTGCATGCCCCCAGCATGTGCTAGTGCTACTTTGCGTATCATGAAGCACAAAACAAATACGGGAAGCAGGCAGTGTTCAATCCAATGAAATATCTGTCAGGTTGAATTTGTCCTTTCAACCCCCAGCATATGCTAGTGCTAATTGTGTTTTTAAGACTAGCGCGAGGCAAATGCAAGGAGTCTCTTGGTATGATGTTTAGCAGCAAGGGCTAGTTGTCATTTACGAATGTTGGAATGCATCCTTCTCTGGCTGCCGTTAAGCCTGTGAGGCTTTCCTTTTGATTCTTTTCATTTTGACTTCATTCCCATATATAGCTGTTTTATGACAGGCAGGAGTCAAACATGCCAATCAGCATCTTCTTTATGCCAACGAGTTACTAGAGCAAATCCTGACGAACTTGATTAAAACCTTGATTTTTCACTGATTGGTTGCTTTGTTCTCTGTAATTAGCTTCATTGGTGGCTCTTGTTAGCAGTGTTTTTTTCTGGCATGACTTGAACTTTCCAAGGCAGTATTTACAGGTAGCAACCCTAAGCATTTGCTAGTGCTAGTGTAATAGGTTACAAGCACAAAACAAATACCAAGGGTTCCAATACTGTCGAGATTTAATGGCAGTTCACTCAGCACTCATTACCTTCTAGCTGTATTTTCTCTCATCATCCCCCAGCATTTGCTAGTGCTAGTTTGTCATTGTTTACAAGCACGTGGCTAATGATGAGGGGTGACAAAAAACTGAATCCCTTCATAGCAGACGTACATAACACATACGGTTGTAAGAGCATCTGCATGCCCCCAGCATGTGCTAGTGCTACTTTGCGTATCATGAAGCACATAACAAATGCGGGAAGCAGGCAGTGGTCAATCCATTGAAATATCTGTAAGGTTGAATTTGTCCTTTCAACCCCCAGCATATGCTAGTGCTAGTTGTGTTTTTAAGACTAGCGCGAGGCAAATGCAAGGAGTCTCTTGGTATGATGTTTAGCAGCAAGGGCTAGTTGTCATTTTCGAATGTTGGAATGCATCCTTCTCTGGCTGCCGTTAAGCCTGTGAGGCTTTCCTTTTGATTCTTTTCATTTTGACTTCATTCCCATATATAGCTGTTTTAAGACAGGCAGGAGTCAAACATGCCAATCAGCATCATCTTTATGCCAACGAGTTACTAGAGCAAATCCTGACGAACTTGATTAAAACCTTGATTTTTCACTGATTGGTTGCTTTGTTCTCTGTAATTAGCTTCATTGGTGGCTCTTGTTAGCAGTGTTTTTTTCTGGCATGACTTGAACTTGCCAAGGCAGCATTTACAGGTAGCAACCCTAAGCATTTGCTAGTGCTAGTGTAATAGGTTACAAGCACAAAACAAATACCAAGGGTTCCAATACTGTCGAGATTTAATGGCAGTTCACTCAGCACTCATTACCTTCTAGCTGTATTTTCTCTCATCATCCCCAAGCATTTGCTAGTGCTAGTTTGTCATTGTTTACAAGCACGTGGCTAATGATGAGGGGTGACAAAAAACTGAATCCCTTCATAGCAGACGTACATAACACATACGGTTGTAAGAGCATCTGCATGCCCCCAGCATGTGCTAGTGCTACTTTGCGTATCATGAAGCACATAACAAATGCGGGAAGCAGGCAGTGGTCAATCCATTGAAATATCTGTAAGGTTGAATTTGTCCTTTCAACCCCCAGCATATGCTATTGCTAGTTGTGTTTTTAAGACTAGCGCGAGGCAAATGCAAGGAGTCTCTTGGTATGATGTTTAGCAGCAAGGGCTAGTTGTCATTTACGAATGTTGGAATGCATCCTTCTCTGGCTGCCGTTAAGCCTGTGAGGCTCTCCTTTTGATTCTTTTCATTTTGACTTCATTCCCATATATAGCTGTTTTATGACAGGCAGGAGTCAAACATTCCAATCAGCATCATCTTTATGCCAACGAGTTACTAGAGCAAATCCTGACGAACTTGATTAAAACCTTGATTTTTCACTGATTGGTTGCTTTGTTCTCTGTAATTAGCTTCATTGGTGGCTCTTGTTAGCAGTGTTTTTTTCTGGCATGACTTGAACTTGCCAAGGCAGCATTTACAGGTAGCAACCCTAAGCATTTGCTAGTGCTAGTGTAATAGGTTACAAGCACAAAACAAATACCAAGGGTTCCAATACTTTCGAGATTTAATGGCAGTTCACTCAGCACTCATTACCTTCTAGCTGTATTTTCTCTCATCATCCCCCAGCATTTGCTAGTGCTAGTTTGTCATTGTTTACAAGCACGTGGCTAATTATGAGGGGTGACAAAAAACTGAATCCCTTCATAGCAGACGTACATAACACATACGGTTGTAAGAGCATCTGCATGCCCCCAGCATGTGCTAGTGCTACTTTGCGTATCATGAAGCACATAACAAATGCGGGAAGCAGGCAGTGGTCAATCCATTGAAATATCTGTAAGGTTGAATTTGTCCTTTCAACCCCCAGCATATGCTAGTGCTAGTTGTGTTTTTAAGACTAGCGCGAGGCAAATGCAAGGAGTCTCTTGGTATGATGTTTAGCAGCAAGGGCTAGTTGTCATTTACGAATGTTGGAATGCATCCTTCTCTGGCTGCCGTTAAGCCTGTGAGGCTTTCCTTTTGATTCTTTTCATTTTGACTTCATTCCCATATATAGCTGTTTTATGACAGGCAGGAGTCAAACATTCCAATCAGCATCATCTTTATGCCAACGAGTTACTAGAGCAAATCCTGACGAACTTGATTAAAACCTTGATTTTTCACTGATTGGTTGCTTTGTTCTCTGTAATTAGCTTCATTGGTGGCTCTTGATAGCAGTGTTTTTTTCTGGCATGACTTGAACTTGCCAAGGCAGCATTTACAGGTAGCAACCCTAAGCATTTGCTAGTGCTAGTGTAATAGGTTACAAGCACAAAACAAATACCAAGGGTTCCAATACTGTCGAGATTTAATGGCAGTTCACTCAGCACTCATTACCTTCTAGCTGTATTTTCTCACATCATCCCCCAGCATTTGCTAGTGCTAGTTTGTCATTGTTTACAAGCACGTGGCTAATGATGAAGGGTGACAAAAAACTGAATCCCTTCATAGCAGACGTACACAACACATACGGTTGTAAGAGCATCTGCATGCCCCCAGCATGTGCTAGTGCTACTTTGCGTATCATGAAGCACATAACAAATGCGGGAAGCAGGCAGTGGTCAATCCATTGAAATATCTGTAAGGTTGAATTTGTCCTTTCAACCCCCAGCATATGCTAGTGCTAGTTGTGTTTTTAAGACTAGCGCGAGGCAAATGCAAGGAGTCTCTTGGTATGATGTTTAGCAGCAAGGGCTAGTTGTCATTTACGAATGTTGGAATGCATCCTTCTCTGGCTGCCGTTAAGCCTGTGAGGCTTTCCTTTTGATTCTTTTCATTTTGACTTCATTCCCATATATAGCTGTTTTAAGACAGGCAGGAGTCAAACATGCCAATCAGCATCATCTTTATGCCAACGAGTTACTAGAGCAAATCCTGACGAACTTGATTAAAACCTTGATTTTTCACTGATTGGTTGCTTTGTTCTCTGTAATTAGCTTCATTGGTGGCTCTTGTTAGCAGTGTTTTTTTCTGGCATGACTTGAACTTGCCAAGGCAGCATTTACAGGTAGCAACCCTAAGCATTTGCTAGTGCTAGTGTAATAGGTTACAAGCACAAAACAAATACCAAGGGTTCCAATACTGTCGAGATTTAATGGCAGTTCACTCAGCACTCATTACCTTCTAGCTGTATTTTCTCTCATCATCCCCAAGCATTTGCTAGTGCTAGTTTGTCATTGTTTACAAGCACGTGGCTAATGATGAGGGGTGACAAAAAACTGAATCCCTTCATAGCAGACGTACATAACACATACGGTTGTAAGAGCATCTGCATGCCCCCAGCATGTGCTAGTGCTACTTTGCGTATCATGAAGCACATAACAAATGCGGGAAGCAGGCAGTGGTCAATCCATTGAAATATCTGTAAGGTTGAATTTGTCCTTTCAACCCCCAGCATATGCTAGTGCTAGTTGTGTTTTTAAGACTAGCGCGAGGCAAATGCAAGGAGTCTCTTGGTATGATGTTTAGCAGCAAGGGCTAGTTGTCATTTACGAATGTTGGAATGCATCCTTCTCTGGCTGCCGTTAAGCCTGTGAGGCTCTCCTTTTGATTCTTTTCATTTTGACTTCATTCCCATATATAGCTGTTTTATGACAGGCAGGAGTCAAACATTCCAATCAGCATCATCTTTATGCCAACGAGTTACTAGAGCAAATCCTGACGAACTTGATTAAAACCTTGATTTTTCACTGATTGGTTGCTTTGTTCTCTGTAATTAGCTTCATTGGTGGCTCTTGTTAGCAGTGTTTTTTTCTGGCATGACTTGAACTTGCCAAGGCAGCATTTACAGGTAGCAACCCTAAGCATTTGCTAGTGCTAGTGTAATAGGTTACAAGCACAAAACAAATACCAAGGGTTCCAATACTGTCGAGATTTAATGGCAGTTCACTCAGCACTCATTACCTTCTAGCTGTATTTTCTCTCATCATCCCCAGCATTTGCTAGTGCTAGTTTGTCATTGTTTACAAGCACGTGGCTAATGATGAAGGGTGACAAAAAAATGAATCCCTTCATAGCAGACGTACACAACACATACGGTTGTAAGAGCATCTGCATGTCCCCAGCATGTGCTAGTGCTACTTTGCGTATCATGAAGCACATAACAAATGCGGGAAGCAGGCAGTGGTCAATCCATTGAAATATCTGTAAGGTTGAATTTGTCCTTTCAACCCCCAGCATATGCTAGTGCTAGTTGTGTTTTTAAGACTAGCGCGAGGCAAATGCAAGGAGTCTCTTGGTATGATGTTTAGCAGCAAGGGCTAGTTGTCATTTACGAATGTTGGAATGCATCCTTCTCTGGCTGCCGTTAAGCCTGTGAGGCTTTCCTTTTGATTCTTTTCATTTTGACTTCATTCCCATATATAGCTGTTTTAAGACAGGCAGGAGTCAAACATGCCAATCAGCATCATCTTTATGCCAACGAGTTACTAGAGCAAATCCTGACGAACTTGATTAAAACCTTGATTTTTCACTGATTGGTTGCTTTGTTCTCTGTAATTAGCTTCATTGGTGGCTCTTGTTAGCAGTGTTTTTTTCTGGCATGACTTGAACTTGCCAAGGCAGCATTTACAGGTAGCAACCCTAAGCATTTGCTAGTGCTAGTGTAATAGGTTACAAGCACAAAACAAATACCAAGGGTTCCAATACTGTCGAGATTTAATGGCAGTTCACTCAGCACTCATTACCTTCTAGCTGTATTTTCTCTCATCATCCCCAAGCATTTGCTAGTGCTAGTTTGTCATTGTTTACAAGCACGTGGCTAATGATGAGGGGTGACAAAAAACTGAATCCCTTCATAGCAGACGTACATAACACATACGGTTGTAAGAGCATCTGCATGCCCCCAGCATGTGCTAGTGCTACTTTGCGTATCATGAAGCACATAACAAATGCGGGAAGCAGGCAGTGGTCAATCCATTGAAATATCTGTAAGGTTGAATTTGTCCTTTCAACCCCCAGCATATGCTATTGCTAGTTGTGTTTTTAAGACTAGCGCGAGGCAAATGCAAGGAGTCTCTTGGTATGATGTTTAGCAGCAAGGGCTAGTTGTCATTTACGAATGTTGGAATGCATCCTTCTCTGGCTGCCGTTAAGCCTGTGAGGCTCTCCTTTTGATTCTTTTCATTTTGACTTCATTCCCATATATAGCTGTTTTATGACAGGCAGGAGTCAAAGATGCCAATCAGCATCATCTTTATGCCAACGAGTTACTAGAGCAAACCTGACGAACTTGATTAAAACCTTGATTTTTCACTGATTGGTTGCTTTGTTCTCTGTAATTAGCTTCATTGGTGGCTCTTGTTAGCAGTGTTATTTTCTGGCATGACTTGAACTTGCCAAGGCAGCATTTACAGGTAGCAACCCTAAGCATTTGCTAGTGCTAGTGTAATAGGTTACAAGCACAAAACAAATACCAAGGGTTCCAATACTGTCGAGATTTAATGGCAGTTCACTCAGCACTCATTACCTTCTAGCTGTATTTTCTCTCATCATCCCCCAGCATTTGCTAGTGCTAGTTTGTCATTGTTTACAAGCACGTGGCTAATTATGAGGGGTGACAAAAAACTGAATCCCTTCATAGCAGACGTACATAACACATACGGTTGAAAGAGCATCTGCATGCCCCCAGCATGTGCTAGTGCTACTTTGCGTATCATGAAGCACATAACAAATGCGGGAAGCAGGCAGTGGTCAATCCAATGAAATATCTGTCAGGTTGAATTTGTCCTTTCAACCCCCAGCATATGCTAGTGCTAGTTGTGTTTTAAGACTAGCGCGAGGCAAATGCATGGAGTCTCTTAGTTGGATGTTTAGCAGCAAGGGCTAGTTGTCATTTACGAATGTTGGAATGCATCCTTCTCTGGCTGCCGTTAAGCCTGTGAGGCTTTCCTTTTGATTCTTTTCATTTTGACTTCATTCCCATATATAGCTGTTTTATGACAGGCAGGAGTCAAACATGCCAATCAGCATCATCTTTATGCCAACGAGTTACTAGAGCAAATCCTGACGAACTTGATTAAAACCTTGATTTTTCACTTATTGGTTCCTTTGTTCTCTGTAATTAGCTTCATTGGTGGCTCTTGTTAGCAGTGTTTTTTTCTGGCATGACTTGAACTTTCCAAGGCAGTATTTACAGGTAGCAACCCTAAGCATTTGCTAGTGCTAGTGTAATAGGTTACAAGCACAAAACAAATACCAAGGGTTCCAATACTGTCGAGATTTAATGGCAGTTCACTCAGCACTCATTACCTTCTAGCTGTATTTTCTCTCATCATCCCCCAGCATTTGCTAGTGCTAGTTTGTCATTGTTTACAAGCACGTGGCTAATGATGAGGGGTGACAAAAAACTGAATCCCTTCATAGCAGACGTACATAACACATACGGTTGTAAGAGCATCTGTATGCCCCCAGCATGTGCTAGTGCTACTTTGCGTATCATGAAGCACATAACAAATGCGGGAAGCAGGCAGTGGTCAATCCAATGAAATATCTGTAAGGTTGAATTTGTCCTTTCAACCCCCAGCATATGCTAGTGCTAGTTGTGTTTTTAAGACTAGCGCGAGGCAAATGCAAGGAGTCTCTTAGTTGGATGTTTAGCAGCAAGGGCTAGTTGTCATTTACGAATGTTGGAATACATCCTTCTCTGGCTGCCGTTAAGCCTGTGAGGCTTTCCTTTTGTTTCTTTTCATTTTGACTTCATTCCCATATATAGCTGTTTTATGACAGGCAGGAGTCAAACATGCCAATCAGCATCATCTTTATGCCAACGAGTTACTAGAGCAAATCCTGACGAACTTGATTAAAACCTTGAATTTTCACTGATTGGTTGCTTTGTTCTCTGTAATTAGCTTCATTGGTGGCTCTTGTTAGCAGTGTTTTTTTCTGGCATGACTTGAACTTGCCAAGGCAGCATTTACAGGTAGCAACCCTAAGCATTTGCTAGTGCTAGTGTAATAGGTTACAAGCACAAAACAAATACCAAGGGTTCCAATACTGTCGAGATTTAATGGCAGTTCACTCAGCACTCATTACCTTCTAGCTGTATTTTCTCTCATCATCCCCCAGCATTTGCTAGTGCTAGTTTGTCATTGTTTACAAGCACGTGGCTAATGATGAGGGGTGACAAAAAACTGAATCCCTTCATAGCAGACGTACATAACACATACGGTTGTAAGAGCATCTGTATGCCCCCAGCATGTGCTAGTGCTACTTTGCGTATCATGAAGCACATAACAAATGCGGGAAGCAGGCAGTGGTCAATCCAATGAAATATCTGTAAGGTTGAATTTGTCCTTTCAACCCCCAGCATATGCTAGTGCTAGTTGTGTTTTTAAGACTAGCGCGAGGCAAATGCAAGGAGTCTCTTAGTTGGATGTTTAGCAGCAAGGGCTAGTTGTCATTTACGAATGTTGGAATACATCCTTCTCTGGCTGCCGTTAAGCCTGTGAGGCTTTCCTTTTGTTTCTTTTCATTTTGACTTCATTCCCATATATAGCTGTTTTATGACAGGCAGGAGTCAAACATGCCAATCAGCATCATCTTTATGCCAACGAGTTACTAGAGCAAATCCTGACGAACTTGATTAAAACCTTGAATTTTCACTGATTGGTTGCTTTGTTCTCTGTAATTAGCTTCATTGGTTGCTCTTGTTAGCAGTGTTTTTTTCTGGCATGACTTGAACTTGCCAAGGCAGCATTTACAGGTAGCAACCCTAAGCATTTGCTAGTGCTAGTGTAATAGGTTACAAGCACAAAACAAATACCAAGGGTTCCAATACTGTCGAGATTTAATGGCAGTTCACTCAGCACTCATTACCTTCTAGCTGTATTTTCTCTCATCATCCCCCAGCATTTGCTAGTGCTAGTTTGTCATTGTTTACAAGCACGTGGCTAATGATGAGGGGTGACAAAAAACTGAATCCCTTCATAGCAAACGTACATAACACATACGGTTGAAAGTGCATCTGCATGCCCCCAGCATGTGCTAGTGCTACTTTGCGTATCATGAAGCACATAACAAATGCGGGAAGCAGGCAGTGGTCAATCCAATGAAATATCTGTAAGGTTGAATTTGTCCTTTCAACCCCCAGCATATGCTAGTGCTAGTTGTGTTTTTAAGACTAGCGCGAGGCAAATGCAAGGAGTCTCTTAGTTGGATGTTTAGCAGCAAGGGCTAGTTGTCATTTACGAATGTTGGAATACATCCTTCTCTGGCTGCCGTTAAGCCTGTGAGGCTTTCCTTTTGTTTCTTTTCATTTTGACTTCATTCCCATATATAGCTGTTTTATGACAGGCAGGAGTCAACATACCAATCAGCATCTTCTTTATGCCAACGAGTTACTAGAGCAAATCCTGACGAACTTGATTAAAACCTTGGATTTTCACTGATTGGTTGCTTTGTTCTCTGTAATTAGCTTCATTGGTGGCTCTTGTTAGCAGTGTTTTTTTCTGGCATGACTTGAACTTGCCAAGGCAGCATTTACAGGTAGCAACCCTAAGCATTTGCTAGTGCTAGTGTAATAGGTTACAAGCACAAAACAAGTACCAAGGGTTCCAATACTGTCGAGATTTAATGGCAGTTCACTCAGCACTCATTACCTTCTAGCTGTATTTTCTCTCATCATCCCCCAGCATTTGCTAGTGCTAGTTTGTCATTGTTTACAAGCACGTGGCTAATGATGAGGGGTGACAAAAAACTGAATCCCTTCATAGCAAACGTACATAACACATACGGTTGAAAGTGCATCTGCATGCCCCCAGCATGTGCTAGTGCTACTTTGCGTATCATGAAGCACATAACAAATGCGGGAAGCAGGCAGTGGTCAATCCAATGAAATATCTGTAAGGTTGAATTTGTCCTTTCAACCCCCAGCATATGCTAGTGCTAGTTGTGTTTTTAAGACTAGCGCGAGGCAAATGCAAGGAGTCTCTTAGTTGGATGTTTAGCAGCAAGGGCTAGTTGTCATTTACGAATGTTGGAATACATCCTTCTCTGGCTGCCGTTAAGCCTGTGAGGCTTTCCTTTTGTTTCTTTTCATTTTGACTTCATTCCCATATATAGCTGTTTTATGACAGGCAGGAGTCAAACATGCCAATCAGCATCATCTTTATGTCAACGAGTTACTAGAGCAAATCCTGACGAACTTGATTAAAACCTTGATTTTTCACTGATTGGTTGCTTTGTTCTCTGTAATTAGCTTCATTGGTGGCTCTTGTTAGCAGTGTTTTTTTCTGGCATGACTTGAACTTGCCAAGGCAGCATTTACAGGTAGCAACCCTAAGCATTTGCTAGTGCTAGTGTAATAGGTTACAAGCACAAAACAAATACCAAGGGTTTCAATACTGTCGAGATTTAATGGCAGTTCACTCAGCACTCATTACCTTCTAGCTGTATTTTCTCTCATCATCCCCCAGCATTTGCTAGTGCTAGTTTGTCATTGTTTACAAGCACGTGGCTAATGATGAGGGGTGACAAAAAACCGAATCCCTTCATAGCAGACGTACATAACACATACGGTTGTAAGAGCATCTGCATGCCCCCAGCATGTGCTAGTGCTACTTTGCGTATCATGAAGCACATAACAAATGCGGGAAGCAGGCAGTGGTCAATCCATTGAAATATCTGTAAGGTTGAATTTGTCCTTTCAACCCCCAGCATATGCTATTGCTAGTTGTGTTTTAAGACTAGCGCGAGGCAAATGCAAGGAGTCTCTTAGTTGGATGTTTAGCAGCAAGGGCTAGTTGTCATTTACGAATGTTGGAATACATCCTTCTCTGGCTGCCGTTAAGCCTGTGAGGCTTTCCTTTTGATTCTTTTCATTTTGACTTCATTCCCATATATAGCTGTTTTATGACAGGCAGGAGTCAAACATGCCAATCAGCAGCATCTTTATGCCAACGAGTTACTAGAGCAAATCCTGACGAACTTGATTAAAACCTTGATTTTTCACTGATTGGTTGCTTTGTTCTCTGTAATTAGCTTCATTGGTGGCTCTTGTTAGCAGTGTTTTTTTCTGGCATGACTTGAACTTGCCAAGGCAGCATTTACAGGTAGCAACCCTAAGCATTTGCTAGTGCTAGTGTAATAGGTTACAAGCACAAAACAAATACCAAGGGTTCCAATACTGTCGAGATTTAATGGCAGTTCACTCAGCACTCATTACCTTCTAGCTGTATTTTCTCTCATCATCCCCCAGCATTTGCTAGTGCTAGTTTGTCATTGTTTACAAGCACGTGGCTAATGATGAGGGGTGACAAAAAACTGAATCCCTTCATAGCAGACGTACATAACACATACGGTTGTAAGAGCATCTGTATGCCCCCAGCATGTGCTAGTGCTACTTTGCGTATCATGAAGCACATAACAAATGCGGGAAGCAGGCAGTGGTCAATCCAATGAAATATCTGTAAGGTTGAATTTGTCCTTTCAACCCCCAGCATATGCTAGTGCTAGTTGTGTTTTTAAGACTAGCGCGAGGCAAATGCAAGGAGTCTCTTAGTTGGATGTTTAGCAGCAAGGGCTAGTTGTCATTTACGAATGTTGGAATACATCCTTCTCTGGCTGCCGTTAAGCCTGTGAGGCTTTCCTTTTGTTTCTTTTCATTTTGACTTCATTCCCATATATAGCTGTTTTATGACAGGCAGGAGTCAAACATGCCAATCAGCATCATCTTTATGCCAACGAGTTACTAGAGCAAATCCTGACGAACTTGATTAAAACCTTGATTTTTCACTGATTGGTTGCTTTGTTCTCTGTAATTAGCTTCATTGGTGGCTCTTGTTAGCAGTGTTTTTTTCTGGCATGACTTGAACTTGCCAAGGCAGCATTTACAGGTAGCAACCCTAAGCATTTGCTAGTGCTAGTGTAATAGGTTACAAGCACAAAACAAATACCAAGGGTTCCAATACTGTCGAGATTTAATGGCAGTTCACTCAGCACTCATTACCTTCTAGCTGTATTTTCTCTCATCATCCCCCAGCATTTGCTAGTGCTAGTTTGTCATTGTTTACAAGCACGTGGCTAATGATGAGGGGTGACAAAAAACTGAATCCCTTCATAGCAGACGTACATAACACATACGGTTGTAAGAGCATCTGTATGCCCCCAGCATGTGCTAGTGCTACTTTGCGTATCATGAAGCACATAACAAATGCGGGAAGCAGGCAGTGGTCAATCCAATGAAATATCTGTAAGGTTGAATTTGTCCTTTCAACCCCCAGCATATGCTAGTGCTAGTTGTGTTTTTAAGACTAGCGCGAGGCAAATGCAAGGAGTCTCTTAGTTGGATGTTTAGCAGCAAGGGCTAGTTGTCATTTACGAATGTTGGAATACATCCTTCTCTGGCTGCCGTTAAGCCTGTGAGGCTTTCCTTTTGTTTCTTTTCATTTTGACTTCATTCCCATATATAGCTGTTTTATGACAGGCAGGAGTCAAACATGCCAATCAGCATCATCTTTATGCCAACGAGTTACTAGAGCAAATCCTGACGAACTTGATTAAAACCTTGATTTTTCACTGATTGGTTGCTTTGTTCTCTGTAATTAGCTTCATTGGTGGCTCTTGTTAGCAGTGTTTTTTTCTGGCATGACTTGAACTTGCCAAGGCAGCATTTACAGGTAGCAACCCTAAGCATTTGCTAGTGCTAGTGTAATAGGTTACAAGCACAAAACAAGTACCAAGGGTTCCAATACTGTCGAGATTTAATGGCAGTTCACTCAGCACTCATTACCTTCTAGCTGTATTTTCTCTCATCATCCCCCAGCATTTGCTAGTGCTAGTTTGTCATTGTTTACAAGCACGTGGCTAATGATGAGGGGTGACAAAAAACTGAATCCCTTCATAGCAAACGTACATAACACATACGGTTGAAAGTGCATCTGCATGCCCCCAGCATGTGCTAGTGCTACTTTGCGTATCATGAAGCACATAACAAATGCGGGAAGCAGGCAGTGGTCAATCCAATGAAATATCTGTAAGGTTGAATTTGTCCTTTCAACCCCCAGCATATGCTAGTGCTAGTTGTGTTTTTAAGACTAGCGCGAGGCAAATGCAAGGAGTCTCTTAGTTGGATGTTTAGCAGCAAGGGCTAGTTGTCATTTACGAATGTTGGAATACATCCTTCTCTGGCTGCCGTTAAGCCTGTGAGGCTTTCCTTTTGTTTCTTTTCATTTTGACTTCATTCCCATATATAGCTGTTTTATGACAGGCAGGAGTCAAACATGCCAATCAGCATCATCTTTATGTCAACGAGTTACTAGAGCAAATCCTGACGAACTTGATTAAAACCTTGATTTTTCACTGATTGGTTGCTTTGTTCTCTGTAATTAGCTTCATTGGTGGCTCTTGTTAGCAGTGTTTTTTTCTGGCATGACTTGAACTTGCCAAGGCAGCATTTACAGGTAGCAACCCTAAGCATTTGCTAGTGCTAGTGTAATAGGTTACAAGCACAAAACAAATACCAAGGGTTTCAATACTGTCGAGATTTAATGGCAGTTCACTCAGCACTCATTACCTTCTAGCTGTATTTTCTCTCATCATCCCCCAGCATTTGCTAGTGCTAGTTTGTCATTGTTTACAAGCACGTGGCTAATGATGAGGGGTGACAAAAAACCGAATCCCTTCATAGCAGACGTACATAACACATACGGTTGTAAGAGCATCTGCATGCCCCCAGCATGTGCTAGTGCTACTTTGCGTATCATGAAGCACATAACAAATGCGGGAAGCAGGCAGTGGTCAATCCAATGAAATATCTGTAAGGTTGAAGTTGTCCTTTCAACCCCCAGCATATGCTAGTGCTAGTTGTGTTTTTAAGACTAGCGCGAGGCAAATGCAAGGAGTCTCTTAGTTGGATGTTTAGCAGCAAGGGCTATTTGTCATTTACGAATGTTGGAATACATCCTTCTCTGGCTGCCGTTAAGCCTGTGAGGCTTTCCTTTTGTTTCTTTTCATTTTGACTTCATTCCCATATATAGCTGTTTTATGACAGGCAGGAGTCAAACATGCCAATCAGCATCATCTTTATGCCAACGAGTTACTAGAGCAAATCCTGACGAACTTGATTAAAACCTTGATTTTTCACTGATTGGTTGCTTTGTTCTCTGTAATTAGCTTCATTGGTGGCTCTTGTTAGCAGTGTTTTTTTCTGGCATGACTTGAACTTGCCAAGGCAGCATTTACAGGTAGCAACCCTAAGCATTTGCTAGTGCTAGTGTAATAGGTTACAAGCACAAAACAAGTACCAAGGGTTCCAATACTGTCGAGATTTAATGGCAGTTCACTCAGCACTCATTACCTTCTAGCTGTATTTTCTCTCATCATCCCCCAGCTTGCTGATTGGGTGACAAAAAACTGAATCCCTTTATAGCAGACGTACATAACACATACGGTTGTAAGAGCATCTGCATGCCCCCAGCATGTGCTAGTGCTACTTTGCGTATCATGAAGCACATAACAAATGCGGGAAGCAGGCAGTGGTCAATCCAATGAAATATCTGTAAGGTTGAATTTGTCCTTTCAACCCCCAGCATATGCTAGTGCTAGTTGTGTTTTTAAGACTAGCGCGAGGCAAATGCAAGGAGTCTCTTAGTTGGATGTTTAGCAGCAAGGGCTAGTTGTCATTTACGAATGTTGGAATACATCCTTCTCTGGCTGCCGTTAAGCCTGTGAGGCTTTCCTTTTGTTTCTTTTCATTTTGACTTCATTCCCATATATAGCTGTTTTATGACAGGCAGGAGTCAAACATGCCAATCAGCATCATCTTTATGCCAACGAGTTACTAGAGCAAATCCTGACGAACTTGATTAAAACCTTGATTTTTCACTGATTGGTTGCTTTGTTCTCTGTAATTAGCTTCATTGGTGGCTCTTGTTAGCAGTGTTTTTTTCTGGCATGACTTGAACTTGCCAAGGCAGCATTTACAGGTAGCAACCCTAAGCATTTGCTAGTGCTAGTGTAATAGGTTACAAGCACAAAACAAGTACCAAGGGTTCCAATACTGTCGAGATTTAATGGCAGTTCACTCAGCACTCATTACCTTCTAGCTGTATTTTCTCTCATCATCCCCCAGCATTTGCTAGTGCTAGTTTGTCATTGTTTACAAGCACGTGGCTAATGATGAGGGGTGACAAAAAACTGAATCCCTTCATAGCAAACGTACATAACACATACGGTTGAAAGTGCATCTGCATGCCCCCAGCATGTGCTAGTGCTACTTTGCGTATCATGAAGCACATAACAAATGCGGGAAGCAGGCAGTGGTCAATCCAATGAAATATCTGTAAGGTTGAATTTGTCCTTTCAACCCCCAGCATATGCTAGTGCTAGTTGTGTTTTTAAGACTAGCGCGAGGCAAATGCAAGGAGTCTCTTAGTTGGATGTTTAGCAGCAAGGGCTAGTTGTCATTTACGAATGTTGGAATACATCCTTCTCTGGCTGCCGTTAAGCCTGTGAGGCTTTCCTTTTGTTTCTTTTCATTTTGACTTCATTCCCATATATAGCTGTTTTATGACAGGCAGGAGTCAAACATGCCAATCAGCATCATCTTTATGTCAACGAGTTACTAGAGCAAATCCTGACGAACTTGATTAAAACCTTGATTTTTCACTGATTGGTTGCTTTGTTCTCTGTAATTAGCTTCATTGGTGGCTCTTGTTAGCAGTGTTTTTTTCTGGCATGACTTGAACTTGCCAAGGCAGCATTTACAGGTAGCAACCCTAAGCATTTGCTAGTGCTAGTGTAATAGGTTACAAGCACAAAACAAATACCAAGGGTTTCAATACTGTCGAGATTTAATGGCAGTTCACTCAGCACTCATTACCTTCTAGCTGTATTTTCTCTCATCATCCCCCAGCATTTGCTAGTGCTAGTTTGTCATTGTTTACAAGCACGTGGCTAATGATGAGGGGTGACAAAAAACCGAATCCCTTCATAGCAGACGTACATAACACATACGGTTGAAAGAGCATCTGCATGCCCCCAGCATGTGCTAGTGCTACTTTGCGTATCATGAAGCACATAACAAATGCGGGAAGCAGGCAGTGGTCAATCCATTGAAATATCTGTAAGGTTGAATTTGTCCTTTCAACCCCCAGCATATGCTAGTGCTAGTTGTGTTTTAAGACTAGCGCGAGGCAAATGCAAGGAGTCTCTTAGTTGGATGTTTAGCAGCAAGGGCTAGTTGTCATTTACGAATGTTGGAATGCATCCTTCTCTGGCTGCCGTTAAGCCTGTGAGGCTTTCCTTTTGATTCTTTTCATTTTGACTTCATTCCCATATATAGCTGTTTTATGACAGGCAGGAGTCAAACATGCCAATCAGCAGCATCTTTATGCCAACGAGTTACTAGAGCAAATCCTGACGAACTTGATTAAAACCTTGATTTTTCACTGATTGGTTGCTTTGTTCTCTGTAATTAGCTTCATTGGTGGCTCTTGTTAGCAGTGTTTTTTTCTGGCATGACTTGAACTTGCCAAGGCAGCATTTACAGGTAGCAACCCTAAGCATTTGCTAGTGCTAGTGTAATAGGTTACAAGCACAAAACAAATACCAAGGGTTCCAATACTGTCGAGATTTAATGGCAGTTCACTCAGCACTCATTAACTTCTAGCTGTATTTTCTCTCATCATCCCCCAGCATTTGCTAGTGCTAGTTTGTCATTGTTTACAAGCACGTGGCTAATGATGAGGGGTGACAAAAAACTGAATCCCTTCATAGCAGACGTACATAACACATACGGTTGTAAGAGCATCTGCATGCCCCCAGCATGTGCTAGTGCTACTTTGCGTATCATGAAGCACATAACAAATGCAGGAAGCAGGCAGTGGTTAATCCAATGAAATATCTGTAAGGTTGAATTTGTCCTTTCAACCCCCAGCATATGCTAGTGCTAGTTGTGTTTTTAAGACTAGCGCGAGGCAAATGCAAGGAGTCTCTTAGTTGGATGTTTAGCAGCAAGGGCTAGTTCTCATTTACGAATGTTGGAATGCATCCTTCTCGAGCTGCCGTTAAGCCTGTGAGGCTTTCCTTTTGATTCTTTTCATTTTGACTTCATTCCCATATATAGCTGTTTTATGACAGGCAGGAGTCAACATACCAATCAGCATCTTCTTTATGCCAACGAGTTACTAGAGCAAATCCTGACGAACTTGATTAAAACCTTGGATTTTCACTGATTGGTTGCTTTGTTCTCTGTAATTAGCTTCATTGGTGGCTCTTGTTAGCAGTGTTTTTTTCTGGCATGACTTGAACTTGCCAAGGCAGCATTTACAGGTAGCAACCCTAAGCATTTGCTAGTGCTAGTGTAATAGGTTACAAGCACAAAACAAGTACCAAGGGTTCCAATACTGTCGAGATTTAATGGCAGTTCACTCAGCACTCATTACCTTCTAGCTGTATTTTCTCTCATCATCCCCCAGCTTGCTGATTGGGTGACAAAAAACTGAATCCCTTTATAGCAGACGTACATAACACATACGGTTGAAAGAGCATCTGCATGCCCCCAGCATGTGCTAGTGCTACTTTGCGTATCATGAAGCACATAACAAATGCGGGAAGCAGGCAGTGGTCAATCCAATGAAATATCTGTAAGGTTGAAGTTGTCCTTTCAACCCCCAGCATATGCTAGTGCTAGTTGTGTTTTTAAGACTAGCGCGAGGCAAATGCAAGGAGTCTCTTAGTTGGATGTTTAGCAGCAAGGGCTATTTGTCATTTACGAATGTTGGAATACATCCTTCTCTGGCTGCCGTTAAGCCTGTGAGGCTTTCCTTTTGTTTCTTTTCATTTTGACTTCATTCCCATATATAGCTGTTTTATGACAGGCAGGAGTCAAACATGCCAATCAGCATCATCTTTATGCCAACGAGTTACTAGAGCAAATCCTGACGAACTTGATTAAAACCTTGATTTTTCACTGATTGGTTGCTTTGTTCTCTGTAATTAGCTTCATTGGTGGCTCTTGTTAGCAGTGTTTTTTTCTGGCATGACTTGAACTTGCCAAGGCAGCATTTACAGGTAGCAACCCTAAGCATTTGCTAGTGCTAGTGTAATAGGTTACAAGCACAAAACAAGTACCAAGGGTTCCAATACTGTCGAGATTTAATGGCAGTTCACTCAGCACTCATTACCTTCTAGCTGTATTTTCTCTCATCATCCCCCAGCTTGCTGATTGGGTGACAAAAAACTGAATCCCTTTATAGCAGACGTACATAACACATACGGTTGTAAGAGCATCTGCATGCCCCCAGCATGTGCTAGTGCTACTTTGCGTATCATGAAGCACATAACAAATGCGGGAAGCAGGCAGTGGTCAATCCAATGAAATATCTGTAAGGTTGAATTTGTCCTTTCAACCCCCAGCATATGCTAGTGCTAGTTGTGTTTTTAAGACTAGCGCGAGGCAAATGCAAGGAGTCTCTTAGTTGGATGTTTAGCAGCAAGGGCTAGTTGTCATTTACGAATGTTGGAATACATCCTTCTCTGGCTGCCGTTAAGCCTGTGAGGCTTTCCTTTTGTTTCTTTTCATTTTGACTTCATTCCCATATATAGCTGTTTTATGACAGGCAGGAGTCAAACATGCCAATCAGCATCATCTTTATGCCAACGAGTTACTAGAGCAAATCCTGACGAACTTGATTAAAACCTTGATTTTTCACTGATTGGTTGCTTTGTTCTCTGTAATTAGCTTCATTGGTGGCTCTTGTTAGCAGTGTTTTTTTCTGGCATGACTTGAACTTGCCAAGGCAGCATTTACAGGTAGCAACCCTAAGCATTTGCTAGTGCTAGTGTAATAGGTTACAAGCACAAAACAAATACCAAGGGTTCCAATACTGTCGAGATTTAATGGCAGTTCACTCAGCACTCATTACCTTCTAGCTGTATTTTCTCTCATCATCCCCCAGCATTTGCTAGTGCTAGTTTGTCATTGTTTACAAGCACGTGGCTAATGATGAGGGGTGACAAAAAACTGAATCCCTTCATAGCAGACGTACATAACACATACGGTTGTAAGAGCATCTGCATGCCCCCAGCATGTGCTAGTGCTACTTTGCGTATCATGAAGCACATAACAAATGCAGGAAGCAGGCAGTGGTTAATCCAATGAAATATCTGTAAGGTTGAATTTGTCCTTTCAACCCCCAGCATATGCTAGTGCTAGTTGTGTTTTTAAGACTAGCGCGAGGCAAATGCAAGGAGTCTCTTAGTTGGATGTTTAGCAGCAAGGGCTAGTTCTCATTTACGAATGTTGGAATGCATCCTTCTCGAGCTGCCGTTAAGCCTGTGAGGCTTTCCTTTTGATTCTTTTCATTTTGACTTCATTCCCATATATAGCTGTTTTATGACAGGCAGGAGTCAACATACCAATCAGCATCTTCTTTATGCCAACGAGTTACTAGAGCAAATCCTGACGAACTTGATTAAAACCTTGGATTTTCACTGATTGGTTGCTTTGTTCTCTGTAATTAGCTTCATTGGTGGCTCTTGTTAGCAGTGTTTTTTTCTGGCATGACTTGAACTTGCCAAGGCAGCATTTACAGGTAGCAACCCTAAGCATTTGCTAGTGCTAGTGTAATAGGTTACAAGCACAAAACAAGTACCAAGGGTTCCAATACTGTCGAGATTTAATGGCAGTTCACTCAGCACTCATTACCTTCTAGCTGTATTTTCTCTCATCATCCCCCAGCTTGCTGATTGGGTGACAAAAAACTGAATCCCTTTATAGCAGACGTACATAACACATACGGTTGTAAGAGCATCTGCATGCCCCCAGCATGTGCTAGTGCTACTTTGCGTATCATGAAGCACATAACAAATGCGGGAAGCAGGCAGTGGTCAATCCAATGAAATATCTGTAAGGTTGAAGTTGTCCTTTCAACCCCCAGCATATGCTAGTGCTAGTTGTGTTTTTAAGACTAGCGCGAGGCAAATGCAAGGAGTCTCTTAGTTGGATGTTTAGCAGCAAGGGCTATTTGTCATTTACGAATGTTGGAATACATCCTTCTCTGGCTGCCGTTAAGCCTGTGAGGCTTTCCTTTTGTTTCTTTTCATTTTGACTTCATTCCCATATATAGCTGTTTTATGACAGGCAGGAGTCAAACATGCCAATCAGCATCATCTTTATGCCAACGAGTTACTAGAGCAAATCCTGACGAACTTGATTAAAACCTTGATTTTTCACTGATTGGTTGCTTTGTTCTCTGTAATTAGCTTCATTGGTGGCTCTTGTTAGCAGTGTTTTTTTCTGGCATGACTTGAACTTGCCAAGGCAGCATTTACAGGTAGCAACCCTAAGCATTTGCTAGTGCTAGTGTAATAGGTTACAAGCACAAAACAAGTACCAAGGGTTCCAATACTGTCGAGATTTAATGGCAGTTCACTCAGCACTCATTACCTTCTAGCTGTATTTTCTCTCATCATCCCCCAGCTTGCTGATTGGGTGACAAAAAACTGAATCCCTTTATAGCAGACGTACATAACACATACGGTTGTAAGAGCATCTGCATGCCCCCAGCATGTGCTAGTGCTACTTTGCGTATCATGAAGCACATAACAAATGCGGGAAGCAGGCAGTGGTCAATCCAATGAAATATCTGTAAGGTTGAAGTTGTCCTTTCAACCCCCAGCATATGCTAGTGCTAGTTGTGTTTTTAAGACTAGCGCGAGGCAAATGCAAGGAGTCTCTTAGTTGGATGTTTAGCAGCAAGGGCTATTTGTCATTTACGAATGTTGGAATACATCCTTCTCTGGCTGCCGTTAAGCCTGTGAGGCTTTCCTTTTTTTTCTTTTCATTTTGACTTCATTCCCATATATAGCTGTTTTATGACAGGCAGGAGTCAAACATGCCAATCAGCATCATCTTTATGCCAACGAGTTACTAGAGCAAATCCTGACGAACTTGATTAAAACCTTGATTTTTCACTGATTGGTTGCTTTGTTCTCTGTAATTAGCTTCATTGGTGGCTCTTGTTAGCAGTGTTTTTTTCTGGCATGACTTGAACTTGCCAAGGCAGCATTTACAGGTAGCAACCCTAAGCATTTGCTAGTGCTAGTGTAATAGGTTACAAGCACAAAACAAGTACCAAGGGTTCCAATACTGTCGAGATTTAATGGCAGTTCACTCAGCACTCATTACCTTCTAGCTGTATTTTCTCTCATCATCCCCCAGCTTGCTGATTGGGTGACAAAAAACTGAATCCCTTTATAGCAGACGTACATAACACATACGGTTGTAAGAGCATCTGCATGCCCCCAGCATGTGCTAGTGCTACTTTGCGTATCATGAAGCACATAACAAATGCGGGAAGCAGGCAGTGGTCAATCCAATGAAATATCTGTAAGGTTGAATTTGTCCTTTCAACCCCCAGCATATGCTAGTGCTAGTTGTGTTTTTAAGACTAGCGCGAGGCAAATGCAAGGAGTCTCTTAGTTGGATGTTTAGCAGCAAGGGCTATTTGTCATTTACGAATGTTGGAATACATCCTTCTCTGGCTGCCGTTAAGCCTGTGAGGCTTTCCTTTTGTTTCTTTTCATTTTGACTTCATTCCCATATATAGCTGTTTTATGACAGGCAGGAGTCAAACATGCCAATCAGCATCATCTTTATGCCAACGAGTTACTAGAGCAAATCCTGACGAACTTGATTAAAACCTTGATTTTTCACTGATTGGTTGCTTTGTTCTCTGTAATTAGCTTCATTGGTGGCTCTTGTTAGCAGTGTTTTTTTCTGGCATGACTTGAACTTGCCAAGGCAGCATTTACAGGTAGCAACCCTAAGCATTTGCTAGTGCTAGTGTAATAGGTTACAAGCACAAAACAAATACCAAGGGTTCCAATACTGTCGAGATTTAATGGCAGTTCACTCAGCACTCATTACCTTCTAGCTGTATTTTCTCTCATCATCCCCCAGCATTTGCTAGTGCTAGTTTGTCATTGTTTACAAGCACGTGGCTAATGATGAGGGGTGACAAAAAACTGAATCCCTTTATAGCAGACGTACATAACACATACGGTTGTAAGAGCATCTGCATGCCCCCAGCATGTGCTAGTGCTACTTTGCGTATCATGAAGCACATAACAAATGCGGGAAGCAGGCAGTGGTCAATCCAATGAAATATCTGTAAGGTTGAATTTGTCCTTTCAACCCCCAGCATATGCTAGTGCTAGTTGTGTTTTTAAGACTAGCGCGAGGCAAATGCAAGGAGTCTCTTAGTTGGATGTTTAGCAGCAAGGGCTAGTTGTCATTTACGAATGTTGGAATGCATCCTTCTCGAGCTGCCGTTAAGCCTGTGAGGCTTTCCTTTTGATTCTTTTCATTTTGACTTCATTCCCATATATAGCTGTTTTATGACAGGCAGGAGTCAACATACCAATCAGCATCTTCTTTATGCCAACGAGTTACTAGAGCAAATCCTGACGTACTTGATTAAAACCTTGGATTTTCACTGATTGGTTGCTTTGTTCTCTGTTATTAGCTTCATTGGTGGCTCTTGTTAGCAGTGTTTTTTTCTGGCATGACTTGAACTTGCCAAGGCAGCATTTACAGGTAGCAACCCTAAGCATTTGCTAGTGCTAGTGTAATAGGTTACAAGCACAAAACAAGTACCAAGGGTTCCAATACTGTCGAGATTTAATGGCAGTTCACTCAGCACTCATTACCTTCTAGCTGTATTTTCTCTCATCATCCCCCAGCTTGCTGATTGGGTGACAAAAAACTGAATCCCTTTATAGCAGACGTACATAACACATACGCTTGTAAGAGCATCTGCATGCCCCCAGCATGTGCTAGTGCTACTTTGCGTATCATGAAGCACATAACAAATGCGGGAAGCAGGCAGTGGTCAATCCAATGAAATATCTGTAAGGTTGAATTTGTCCTTTCAACCCCCAGCATATGCTAGTGCTAGTTGTGTTTTTAAGACTAGCGCGAGGCAAATGCAAGGAGTCTCTTAGTTGGATGTTTAGCAGCAAGGGCTATTTGTCATTTACGAATGTTGGAATACATCCTTCTCTGGCTGCCGTTAAGCCTGTGAGGCTTTCCTTTTGTTTCTTTTCATTTTGACTTCATTCCCATATATAGCTGTTTTATGACAGGCAGGAGTCAAACATGCCAATCAGCATCATCTTT
Organism: Phorcus lineatus; assembly: GCA_921293015.1. NCBI lineage: Eukaryota > Metazoa > Mollusca > Gastropoda > Trochida > Trochidae > Phorcus > Phorcus lineatus. The sequence goes on from OV121089.1 coordinate 23,523,822, forward strand.
ATGCCAACGAGTTACTAGAGCAAATCCTGACGAACTTGATTAAAACCTTGATTTTTCACTGATTGGTTGCTTTGTTCTCTGTAATTAGCTTCATTGGTGGCTCTTGTTAGCAGTGTTTTTTTCTGGCATGACTTGAACTTGCCAAGGCAGCATTTACAGGTAGCAACCCTAAGCATTTGCTAGTGCTAGTGTAATAGGTTACAAGCACAAAACAAATACCAAGGGTTCCAATACTGTCGAGATTTAATGGCAGTTCACTCAGCACTCATTACCTTCTAGCTGTATTTTCTCTCATCATCCCCCAGCATTTGCTAGTGCTAGTTTGTCATTGTTTACAAGCACGTGGCTAATGATGAGGGGTGACAAAAAACTGAATCCCTTCATAGCAGACGTACATAACACATACGGTTGTAAGAGCATCTGCATGCCCCCAGCATGTGCTAGTGCTACTTTGCGTATCATGAAGCACATAACAAATGCGGGAAGCAGGCAGTGGTCAATCCAATGAAATATCTGTAAGGTTGAATTTGTCCTTTCAACCCCCAGCATATGCTAGTGCTAGTTGTGTTTTTAAGACTAGCGCGAGGCAAATGCAAGGAGTCTCTTAGTTGGATGTTTAGCAGCAAGGGCTAGTTGTCATTTACGAATGTTGGAATGCATCCTTCTCGAGCTGCCGTTAAGCCTGTGAGGCTTTCCTTTTGATTCTTTTCATTTTGACTTCATTCCCATATATAGCTGTTTTATGACAGGCAGGAGTCAACATACCAATCAGCATCTTCTTTATGCCAACGAGTTACTAGAGCAAATCCTGACGTACTTGATTAAAACCTTGGATTTTCACTGATTGGTTGCTTTGTTCTCTGTAATTAGCTTCATTGGTGGCTCTTGTTAGCAGTGTTTTTTTCTGGCATGACTTGAACTTGCCAAGGCAGCATTTACAGGTAGCAACCCTAAGCATTTGCTAGTGCTAGTGTAATAGGTTACAAGCACAAAACAAGTACCAAGGGTTCCAATACTGTCGAGATTTAATGGCAGTTCACTCAGCACTCATTACCTTCTAGCTGTATTTTCTCTCATCATCCCCCAGCTTGCTGATTGGGTGACAAAAAACTGAATCCCTTTATAGCAGACGTACATAACACATACGCTTGTAAGAGCATCTGCATGCCCCCAGCATGTGCTAGTGCTACTTTGCGTATCATGAAGCACATAACAAATGCGGGAAGCAGGCAGTGGTCAATCCAATGAAATATCTGTAAGGTTGAATTTGTCCTTTCAACCCCCAGCATATGCTAGTGCTAGTTGTGTTTTTAAGACTAGCGCGAGGCAAATGCAAGGAGTCTCTTAGTTGGATGTTTAGCAGCAAGGGCTATTTGTCATTTACGAATGTTGGAATACATCCTTCTCTGGCTGCCGTTAAGCCTGTGAGGCTTTCCTTTTGTTTCTTTTCATTTTGACTTCATTCCCATATATAGCTGTTTTATGACAGGCAGGAGTCAAACATGCCAATCAGCATCATCTTTATGCCAACGAGTTACTAGAGCAAATCCTGACGAACTTGATTAAAACCTTGATTTTTCACTGATTGGTTGCTTTGTTCTCTGTAATTAGCTTCATTGGTGGCTCTTGTTAGCAGTGTTTTTTTCTGGCATGACTTGAACTTGCCAAGGCAGCATTTACAGGTAGCAACCCTAAGCATTTGCTAGTGCTAGTGTAATAGGTTACAAGCACAAAACAAATACCAAGGGTTCCAATACTGTCGAGATTTAATGGCAGTTCACTCAGCACTCATTACCTTCTAGCTGTATTTTCTCTCATCATCCCCCAGCATTTGCTAGTGCTAGTTTGTCATTGTTTACAAGCACGTGGCTAATGATGAGGGGTGACAAAAAACTGAATCCCTTCATAGCAGACGTACATAACACATACGGTTGTAAGAGCATCTGCATGCCCCCAGCATGTGCTAGTGCTACTTTGCGTATCATGAAGCACATAACAAATGCGGGAAGCAGGCAGTGGTCAATCCAATGAAATATCTGTAAGGTTGAATTTGTCCTTTCAACCCCCAGCATATGCTAGTGCTAGTTGTGTTTTTAAGACTAGCGCGAGGCAAATGCAAGGAGTCTCTTAGTTGGATGTTTAGCAGCAAGGGCTAGTTGTCATTTACGAATGTTGGAATGCATCCTTCTCGAGCTGCCGTTAAGCCTGTGAGGCTTTCCTTTTGATTCTTTTCATTTTGACTTCATTCCCATATATAGCTGTTTTATGACAGGCAGGAGTCAACATACCAATCAGCATCTTCTTTATGCCAACGAGTTACTAGAGCAAATCCTGACGTACTTGATTAAAACCTTGGATTTTCACTGATTGGTTGCTTTGTTCTCTGTAATTAGCTTCATTGGTGGCTCTTGTTAGCAGTGTTTTTTTCTGGCATGACTTGAACTTGCCAAGGCAGCATTTACAGGTAGCAACCCTAAGCATTTGCTAGTGCTAGTGTAATAGGTTACAAGCACAAAACAAGTACCAAGGGTTCCAATACTGTCGAGATTTAATGGCAGTTCACTCAGCACTCATTACCTTCTAGCTGTATTTTCTCTCATCATCCCCCAGCTTGCTGATTGGGTGACAAAAAACTGAATCCCTTTATAGCAGACGTACATAACACATACGCTTGTAAGAGCATCTGCATGCCCCCAGCATGTGCTAGTGCTACTTTGCGTATCATGAAGCACATAACAAATGCGGGAAGCAGGCAGTGGTCAATCCAATGAAATATCTGTAAGGTTGAATTTGTCCTTTCAACCCCCAGCATATGCTAGTGCTAGTTGTGTTTTTAAGACTAGCGCGAGGCAAATGCAAGGAGTCTCTTAGTTGGATGTTTAGCAGCAAGGGCTATTTGTCATTTACGAATGTTGGAATACATCCTTCTCTGGCTGCCGTTAAGCCTGTGAGGCTTTCCTTTTGTTTCTTTTCATTTTGACTTCATTCCCATATATAGCTGTTTTATGACAGGCAGGAGTCAAACATGCCAATCAGCATCATCTTTATGCCAACGAGTTACTAGAGCAAATCCTGACGAACTTGATTAAAACCTTGATTTTTCACTGATTGGTTGCTTTGTTCTCTGTAATTAGCTTCATTGGTGGCTCTTGTTAGCAGTGTTTTTTTCTGGCATGACTTGAACTTCCCAAGGCAGCATTTACAGGTAGCAACCCTAAGCATTTGCTAGTGCTAGTGTAATAGGTTACAAGCACAAAACAAATACCAAGGGTTCCAATACTGTCGAGATTTAATGGCAGTTCACTCAGCACTCATTACCTTCTAGCTGTATTTTCTCTCATCATCCCCCAGCATTTGCTAGTGCTAGTTTGTCATTGTTTACAAGCACGTGGCTAATGATGAGGGGTGACAAAAAACTGAATCCCTTCATAGCAGACGTACATAACACATACGGTTGTAAGAGCATCTGCATGCCCCCAGCATGTGCTAGTGCTACTTTGCGTATCATGAAGCACATAACAAATGCAGGAAGCAGGCAGTGGTTAATCCAATGAAATATCTGTAAGGTTGAATTTGTCCTTTCAACCCCCAGCATATGCTAGTGCTAGTTGTGTTTTTAAGACTAGCGCGAGGCAAATGCAAGGAGTCTCTTAGTTGGATGTTTAGCAGCAAGGGCTAGTTGTCATTTACGAATGTTGGAATGCATCCTTCTCGAGCTGCCGTTAAGCCTGTGAGGCTTTCCTTTTGATTCTTTTCATTTTGACTTCATTCCCATATATAGCTGTTTTATGACAGGCAGGAGTCAACATACCAATCAGCATCTTCTTTATGCCAACGAGTTACTAGAGCAAATCCTGACGAACTTGATTAAAACCTTGGATTTTCACTGATTGGTTGCTTTGTTCTCTGTAATTAGCTTCATTGGTGGCTCTTGTTAGCAGTGTTTTTTTCTGGCATGACTTGAACTTGCCAAGGCAGCATTTACAGGTAGCAACCCTAAGCATTTGCTAGTGCTAGTGTAATAGGTTACAAGCACAAAACAAGTACCAAGGGTTCCAATACTGTCGAGATTTAATGGCAGTTCACTCAGCACTCATTACCTTCTAGCTGTATTTTCTCTCATCATCCCCCAGCTTGCTGATTGGGTGACAAAAAACTGAATCCCTTTATAGCAGACGTACATAACACATACGGTTGTAAGAGCATCTGCATGCCCCCAGCATGTGCTAGTGCTACTTTGCGTATCATGAAGCACATAACAAATGCGGGAAGCAGGCAGTGGTCAATCAAATGAAATATCTGTAAGGTTGAATTTGTCCTTTCAACCCCCAGCATATGCTAGTGCTAGTTGTGTTTTTAAGACTAGCGCGAGGCAAATGCAAGGAGTCTCTTAGTTGGATGTTTAGCAGCAAGGGCTAGTTGTCATTTACGAATGTTGGAATACATCCTTCTCTGGCTGCCGTTAAGCCTGTGAGGCTTTCCTTTTGTTTCTTTTCATTTTGACTTCATTCCCATATATAGCTGTTTTATGACAGGCAGGAGTCAAACATGCCAATCAGCATCATCTTTATGCCAACGAGTTACTAGAGCAAATCCTGACGAACTTGATTAAAACCTTGATTTTTCACTGATTGGTTGCTTTGTTCTCTGTAATTAGCTTCATTGGTGGCTCTTGTTAGCAGTGTTTTTTTCTGGCATGACTTGAACTTCCCAAGGCAGCATTTACAGGTAGCAACCCTAAGCATTTGCTAGTGCTAGTGTAATAGGTTACAAGCACAAAACAAATACCAAGGGTTCCAATACTGTCGAGATTTAATGGCAGTTCACTCAGCACTCATTACCTTCTAGCTGTATTTTCTCTCATCATCCCCCAGCATTTGCTAGTGCTAGTTTGTCATTGTTTACAAGCACGTGGCTAATGATGAGGGGTGACAAAAAACTGAATCCCTTCATAGCAGACGTACATAACACATACGGTTGTAAGAGCATCTGCATGCCCCCAGCATGTGCTAGTGCTACTTTGCGTATCATGAAGCACATAACAAATGCAGGAAGCAGGCAGTGGTTAATCCAATGAAATATCTGTAAGGTTGAATTTGTCCTTTCAACCCCCAGCATATGCTAGTGCTAGTTGTGTTTTTAAGACTAGCGCGAGGCAAATGCAAGGAGTCTCTTAGTTGGATGTTTAGCAGCAAGGGCTAGTTGTCATTTACGAATGTTGGAATGCATCCTTCTCGAGCTGCCGTTAAGCCTGTGAGGCTTTCCTTTTGATTCTTTTCATTTTGACTTCATTCCCATATATAGCTGTTTTATGACAGGCAGGAGTCAACATACCAATCAGCATCTTCTTTATGCCAACGAGTTACTAGAGCAAATCCTGACGAACTTGATTAAAACCTTGGATTTTCACTGATTGGTTGCTTTGTTCTCTGTAATTAGCTTCATTGGTGGCTCTTGTTAGCAGTGTTTTTTTCTGGCATGACTTGAACTTGCCAAGGCAGCATTTACAGGTAGCAACCCTAAGCATTTGCTAGTGCTAGTGTAATAGGTTACAAGCACAAAACAAGTACCAAGGGTTCCAATACTGTCGAGATTTAATGGCAGTTCACTCAGCACTCATTACCTTCTAGCTGTATTTTCTCTCATCATCCCCCAGCTTGCTGATTGGGTGACAAAAAACTGAATCCCTTTATAGCAGACGTACATAACACATACGCTTGTAAGAGCATCTGCATGCCCCCAGCATGTGCTAGTGCTACTTTGCGTATCATGAAGCACATAACAAATGCGGGAAGCAGGCAGTGGTCAATCCAATGAAATATCTGTAAGGTTGAATTTGTCCTTTCAACCCCCAGCATATGCTAGTGCTAGTTGTGTTTTTAAGACTAGCGCGAGGCAAATGCAAGGAGTCTCTTAGTTGGATGTTTAGCAGCAAGGGCTATTTGTCATTTACGAATGTTGGAATACATCCTTCTCTGGCTGCCGTTAAGCCTGTGAGGCTTTCCTTTTGTTTCTTTTCATTTTGACTTCATTCCCATATATAGCTGTTTTATGACAGGCAGGAGTCAAACATGCCAATCAGCATCATCTTTATGCCAACGAGTTACTAGAGCAAATCCTGACGAACTTGATTAAAACCTTGATTTTTCACTGATTGGTTGCTTTGTTCTCTGTAATTAGCTTCATTGGTGGCTCTTGTTAGCAGTGTTTTTTTCTGGCATGACTTGAACTTCCCAAGGCAGCATTTACAGGTAGCAACCCTAAGCATTTGCTAGTGCTAGTGTAATAGGTTACAAGCACAAAACAAGTACCAAGGGTTCCAATACTGTCGAGATTTAATGGCAGTTCACTCAGCACTCATTACCTTCTAGCTGTATTTTCTCTCATCATCCCCCAGCTTGCTGATTGGGTGACAAAAAACTGAATCCCTTTATAGCAGACGTACATAACACATACGGTTGTAAGAGCATCTGCATGCCCCCAGCATGTGCTAGTGCTACTTTGCGTATCATGAAGCACATAACAAATGCGGGAAGCAGGCAGTGGTCAATCCAATGAAATATCTGTAAGGTTGAATTTGTCCTTTCAACCCCCAGCATATGCTAGTGCTAGTTGTGTTTTTAAGACTAGCGCGAGGCAAATGCAAGGAGTCTCTTAGTTGGATGTTTAGCAGCAAGGGCTAGTTGTCATTTACGAATGTTGGAATACATCTTTCTCTGGCTGCCGTTAAGCCTGTGAGGCTTTCCTTTTGTTTCTTTTCATTTTGACTTCATTCCCATATATAGCTGTTTTATGACAGGCAGGAGTCAAACATGCCAATCAGCATCATCTTTATGCCAACGAGTTACTAGAGCAAATCCTGACGAACTTGATTAAAACCTTGATTTTTCACTGATTGGTTGCTTTGTTCTCTGTAATTAGCTTCATTGGTGGCTCTTGTTAGCAGTGTTTTTTTCTGGCATGACTTGAACTTGCCAAGGCAGCATTTACAGGTAGCAACCCTAAGCATTTGCTAGTGCTAGTGTAATAGGTTACAAGCACAAAACAAATACCAAGGGTTCCAATACTGTCGAGATTTAATGGCAGTTCACTCAGCACTCATTACCTTCTAGCTGTATTTTCTCTCATCATCCCCCAGCATTTGCTAGTGCTAGTTTGTCATTGTTTACAAGCACGTGGCTAATGATGAGGGGTTACAAAAAACTGAATCCCTTCATAGCAGACGTACATAACACATACGGTTGTAAGAGCATCTGCATGCCCCCAGCATGTGCTAGTGCTACTTTGCGTATCATGAAGCACATAACAAATGCAGGAAGCAGGCAGTGGTTAATCCAATGAAATATCTGTAAGGTTGAATTTGTCCTTTCAACCCCCAGCATATGCTAGTGCTAGTTGTGTTTTTAAGACTAGCGCGAGGCAAATGCAAGGAGTCTCTTAGTTGGATGTTTAGCAGCAAGGGCTAGTTGTCATTTACGAATGTTGGAATGCATCCTTCTCGAGCTGCCGTTAAGCCTGTGAGGCTTTCCTTTTGATTCTTTTCATTTTGACTTCATTCCCATATATAGCTGTTTTATGACAGGCAGGAGTCAACATACCAATCAGCATCTTCTTTATGCCAACGAGTTACTAGAGCAAATCCTGACGAACTTGATTAAAACCTTGGATTTTCACTGATTGGTTGCTTTGTTCTCTGTAATTAGCTTCATTGGTGGCTCTTGTTAGCAGTGTTTTTTTCTGGCATGACTTGAACTTCCCAAGGCAGCATTTACAGGTAGCAACCCTAAGCATTTGCTAGTGCTAGTGTAATAGGTTACAAGCACAAAACAAGTACCAAGGGTTCCAATACTGTCGAGATTTAATGGCAGTTCACTCAGCACTCATTACCTTCTAGCTGTATTTTCTCTCATCATCCCCCAGCTTGCTGATTGGGTGACAAAAAACTGAATCCCTTTATAGCAGACGTACATAACACATACGGTTGTAAGAGCATCTGCATGCCCCCAGCATGTGCTAGTGCTACTTTGCGTATCATGAAGCACATAACAAATGCGGGAAGCAGGCAGTGGTCAATCCAATGAAATATCTGTAAGGTTGAATTTGTCCTTTCAACCCCCAGCATATGCTAGTGCTAGTTGTGTTTTTAAGACTAGCGCGAGGCAAATGCAAGGAGTCTCTTAGTTGGATGTTTAGCAGCAAGGGCTAGTTGTCATTTACGAATGTTGGAATACATCCTTCTCTGGCTGCCGTTAAGCCTGTGAGGCTTTCCTTTTGTTTCTTTTCATTTTGACTTCATTCCCATATATAGCTGTTTTATGACAGGCAGGAGTCAAACATGCCAATCAGCATCATCTTTATGCCAACGAGTTACTAGAGCAAATCCTGACGAACTTGATTAAAACCTTGATTTTTCACTGATTGGTTGCTTTGTTCTCTGTAATTAGCTTCATTGGTGGCTCTTGTTAGCAGTGTTTTTTTCTGGCATGACTTGAACTTGCCAAGGCAGCATTTACAGGTAGCAACCCTAAGCATTTGCTAGTGCTAGTGTAATAGGTTACAAGCACAAAACAAATACCAAGGGTTCCAATACTGTCGAGATTTAATGGCAGTTCACTCAGCACTCATTACCTTCTAGCTGTATTTTCTCTCATCATCCCCCAGCATTTGCTAGTGCTAGTTTTTCATTGTTTACAAGCACGTGGCTAATGATGAGGGGTGACAGAAGAACTGAATCCCTTCATAGCAGACGTACATAACACATACGGTTGAAAGAGCATCTGCATGCCCCCAGCATGTGCTAGTGCTACTTTGCGTATCATGAAGCACAAAACAAATGCGGGAAGCAGGCAGTGGTCAATCCAATGAAATATCTGTAAGGTTGAATTTGTCCTTTCAACCCCCTGCATATGCTAGTGCTAGTTGTGTTTTTAAGACTAGCGCGAAGCAAATGCAAGGAGTCTCTTGGAATGATGTTTAGCAGCAAGGGCTAGTTGTCATTTACGAATGTTGGAATGCATCCTTCTCTGGCTGCCGTTAAGCCTGTAAGACTTTCTTTTGGATTGTTTTCATTTTGACTTCATTCCCATATATAGCTGTTTTATGACAGGCAGGAGTCAAACATACCAATCAGCATCATCTTTATGCCAACGAGTTACTAGAGCAAATCCTGACGAACTTGATTAAAACCTTGATTTTTCACTTATTGGTTGCTTTGTTCTCTGTAATTACCTTCATTGGTGGCTCTTGTTAGCAATGTTTTTTTCTGGCATGACTTGAACTTGCCAAGGCAGTATTTACAGGTAGCAACCCTAAGCATTTGCTAGTGCTAGTGTAATAGGTTACAAGCACAAAACAAATACCAAGGGTTCCAATACTGTCGAGATTTAATGGCAGTTCACTCAGCACTCATTACCTTCTAGCTGTATTTTCTCTCATCATCCCCCAGCATTTGCTAGTGTTAGTTTGTCATTGTTTACAAGCACGTGGCTAATGATGAGGGGTGACAGAAGAACTGAATCCCTTCATAGCAGATGTACATAACACATACGGTTGAAAGTGCATCTGCATGCCCCCAGCATGTGCTAGTGCTACTTTGCGTATCATGAAGCACATAACAAATGCGGGAAGCAGGCAGTGGTCAATCCAATGAAATATCTGTCAGGTTGAATTTGTCCTTTCAACCCCCAGCATATGCTAGTGCTAGTTGTGTTTTTAAGACTAGCGCGAGGCAAATGCAAGGAGTCTCTTGGTATGATGTTTAGCAGCAAGGGCTAGTTGTCATTTATGAATGTTGGAATTCATCCTTATCTGGCTGCCGTTAAGCCTGTGAGGCTTTCTTTTGGATTGTTTTCATTTTGACTTCATTCCCATATATAGCTGTTTTATGACAGGCAGAAGTCAAACATGCCAATCAGCATCATCTTTATGCCAACGAGTTACTAGAGCAAATCCTGACGAACTTGATTAAAACCTTGATTTTTCACTGATTGGTTGCTTTGTTCTCTGTAATTAGCTTCATTGGTGGCTCTTGTTAGCAATGTTTTTTTCTGGCATGACTTGAACTTGCCAAGGCAGCATTTACAGGTAGCAACCCTAAGCATTTGCTAGTGCTAGTGTAATAGGTTACAAGCACAAAACAAATACCAAGGGTTCCAATACTGTCGAGATTTAATGGCAGTTCACTCAGCACTCATTACCTTCTAGCTGTATTTTCTCTCATCATCCCCCAGCTTGCTGATTGGGTGACAAAAAACTGAATCCCTTCATAGCAGACGTACATAACACATACGGTTGTAAGAGCATCTGCATGCCCCCAGCATGTGCTAGTACTACTTTGCGTATCATGAAGCACATAACAAATGCGGGAAGCAGGCAGTGGTCAATCCAATGAAATATCTGTCACGTTGAATTTGTCCTTTCAACCCCCTGCATATGCTAGTGCTAGTTGTGTTTTTAAGACTAGCGCGAAGCAAATGCAAGGAGTCTCTTGGTATGATGTTTAGCAGCAAGGGCTAGTTGTCATTTACGAATGTTGGAATGCATCCTTCTCTGGTTGCCGTTAAGCCTGTGAGGCTTTCCTTTTGATTGATTTCATTTTGACTTCATTCCCATATATAGCTGTTTTATGACAGGCAGGAGTCAAACATGCCAATCAGCATCATCTTTATGCCAACGAGTTACTAGAGCAAATCCTGACGAACTTGATTAAAACCTTGATTTTTCACTGATTGGTTGCTTTGTTCTCTGTAATTAGCTTCATTGGTGGCTCTTGTTAGCAGTGTTTTTTTCTGGCATGACTTGAACTTGCCAAGGCAGCATTTACAGGTAGCAACCCTAAGCATTTGCTAGTGCTAGTGTAATAGGTTACAAGCACAAAACAAATACCAAGGGTTCCAATACTGTCGAGATTTAATGGCAGTTCACTCAGCACTCATTACCTTCTAGCTGTATTTTCTCTCATCATCCCCCAGCATTTGCTAGTGCTAGTTTGTCATTGTTTACAAGCACGTGGCTAATGATGAGGGGTGACAAAAAACTGAATCCCTTCATAGCAGACGTACATAACACATACGGTTGTAAGAGCATCTGCATGTGCTAGTGCTACTTTGCGTATCATGAAGCACATAACAAATGCGGGAAGCAGGCAGTGGTTAATCCAATGAAATATCTGTAAGGTTGAATTTGTCCTTTCAACCCCCAGCATATGCTAGTGCTAGTTGTGTTTTTAAGACTAGCGCGAGGCAAATGCAAGGAGTCTCTTAGTTGGATGTTTAGCAGCAAGGGCTAGTTGTCATTTACGAATGTTGGAATGCATCCTTCTCTGGCTGCCGTTAAGCCTGTGAGGCTTTCCTTTTGATTCTTTTCATTTTGACTTCATTCCCATATATAGCTGTTTTATGACAGGCAGGAGTCAAAGATGCCAATCAGCATCATCTTTATGCCAACGAGTTACTAGAGCAAATCCTGACGAACTTGATTAAAACCTTGAATTTTCACTTATTGGTTGCTTTGTTCTCTGTAATTAGCTTCATTGGTGGCTCTTGTTAGCAGTGTTTTTTTCTGGCATGACTTGAACTTGCCAAGGCAGCATTTACAGGTAGCAACCCTAAGCATTTGCTAGTGCTAGTGTAATAGGTTACAAGCACAAAACAAATACCAAGGGTTCCAATACTGTCGAGATTTAATGGCAGTTCACTCAGCACTCATTACCTTCTAGCTGTATTTTCTCTCATCATCCCCCAGCATTTGCTAGTGCTAGTTTGTCATTGTTTACAAGCACGTGGCTAATGATGAGGGGTGACAAAAAACTGAATCCCTTCATAGCAGACGTACATAACACATACGGTTGTAAGAGCATCTGCATGCCCCCAGCATGTGCTAGTGCTACTTTGCGTATAATGAAGCACATAACAAATGCGGGAAGCAGGCAGTGGTCAATCCAATGAAATATCTGTAAGGTTGAATTTGTCCTTTCAACCCCCAGCATATGCTAGTGCTAGTTGTGTTTTTAAGACTAGCGCGAGGCAAATGCAAGGAGTCTCTTAGTTGGATGTTTAGCAGCAAGGGCTAGTTGTCATTTACGAATGTTGGAATGCATCCTTCTCTGGCTGCCGTTAAGCCTGTGAGGCTTTCCTTTTGATTCTTTTCATTTTGACTTCATTCCCATATATAGCTGTTTTATGACAGGCAGGAGTCAAACATGCCAATCAGCATCTTCTTTATGCCAACGAGTTACTAGAGCAAATCCTGACGAACTTGATTAAAACCTTGAATTTTCACTGATTGGTTGCTTTGTTCTCTGTAATTAGCTTCATTGGTGGCTCTTGTTAGCAGTGTTTTTTTCTGGCATGACTTGAACTTGCCAAGGCAGCATTTACAGGTAGCAACCCTAAGCATTTGCTAGTGCTTGTGTAATAGGTTACAAGCACAAAACAAATACCAAGGGTTCCAATACTGTCGAGATTTAATGGCAGTTCACTCAGCACTCATTACCTTCTAGCTGTATTTTCTCTCATCATCCCCCAGCATTTGCTAGTGCTAGTTTTTCATTGTTTACAAGCACGTGGCTAATGATGAGGGGTGACAAAAAACTGAATCCCTTCATAGCAGACGTACATAACACATACGGTTGAAAGAGCATCTGCATGCCCCCAGCATGTGCTAGTGCTACTTTGCGTATCATGAAGCACATAACAAATGCGGGAAGCAGGCAGTGGTCAATCCAATGAAATATCTGTCAGGTTGAATTTGTCCTTTCAACCCCCAGCATATGCTAGTGCTAGTTGTGTTTTAAGACTAGCGCGAGGCAAATGCAAGGAGTCTCTTAGTTGGATGTTTAGTAGCAAGGGCTAGTTGTCATTTACGAATGTTGGAATGCATCTTTCTCTGGCTGCCGTTAAGCCTGTGAGGCTTTCCTTTTGATTCTTTTCATTTTGACTTCATTCCCATATATAGCTGTTTTATGACAGGCAGGAGTCAAACATGCCAATCAGCATCATCTTTATGCCAACGAGTTACTAGAGCAAATCCTGACGAACTTGATTAAAACCTTGAATTTTCACTTATTGGTTGCTTTGTTCTCTGTAATTAGCTTCATTGGTGGCTCTTGTTAGCAGTGTTTTTTTCTGGCATGACTTGAACTTGCCAAGGCAGCATTTACAGGTAGCAACCCTAAGCATTTGCTAGTGCTAGTGTAATAGGTTACAAGCACAAAACAAATACCAAGGGTTCCAATACTGTCGAGATATAATGGCAGTTCACTCAGCACTCATTACCTTCTAGCTGTATTTTCTCTCATCATCCCCCAGCTTGCTGATTGGGTGACAAAAAACTGAATCCCTTTATAGCAGACGTACATAACACATACGGTTGTAAGAGCATCTGCATGCCCCCAGCATGTGCTAGTGCTACTTTGCGTATAATGAAGCACATAACAAATGCGGGAAGCAGGCAGTGGTGAATCCAATGAAATATCTGTAAGGTTGAATTTGTCCTTTCAACCCCCTGCATATGCTAGTGCTAGTTGTGTTTTTAAGACTAGCGCGAAGCAAATGCAAGGAGTCTCTTGGTATGATGTTTAGCAGCAAGGGCTAGTTGTCATTTACGAATGTTGGAATGCATCCTTCTCTGGTTGCCGTTAAGCCTGTGAGGCTTTCCTTTTGATTCTTTTCATTTTGACTTCATTCCCATATATAGCTGTTTTATGACAGGCAGGAGTCAACATACCAATCAGCATCTTCTTTATGCCAACAAGTTACTAGAGCAAATCCTGACGAACTTGATTAAAACCTTGGATTTTCACTGATTGGTTGCTTTGTTCTCTGTAATTAGCTTCATTGGTGGCTCTTGTTAGCAGTGTTTTTTTCTGGCATGACTTGAACTTTCCAAGGCAGCATTTACAGGTAGCAACCCTAAGCATTTGCTAGTGCTAGTGTAATAGGTTACAAGCACAAAACAAATACCAAGGGTTCCAATACTGTCGAGATTTAATGGCAGTTCACTCAGCACTCATTACCTTCTAGCTGTATTTTCTCTCATCATCCCCCAGCTTGCTGATTGGGTGACAAAAAACTGAATCCATTCATAGCAGACGTACATAACACATACGGTTGTAAGAGCATCTGCATGCCCCCAGCATGTGCTAGTGCTACTTTGCGTATAATGAAGCACATAACAAATGCGGGAAGCAGGCAGTGGTCAATCCAATGAAATATCTGTAAGGTTGAATTTGTCCTTTCAACCCCCAGCATATGCTAGTGCTAGTTGTGTTTTACAGACTAGCGCGAGGCAAATGCAAGGAGTCTCTTGGTATGATGTTTAACAGCAAGGGCTAGTTGTCATTTACGAATGTTGGAATGCATCCTTCTCTGGCTGCCGTTAAGCCTGTGAGGCTTTCCTTTTGATTCTTTTCATTTTGACTTCATTCCCATATATAGCTGTTTTATGACAGGCAGGAGTCAAACATGCCAATCAGCATCTTCTTTATGCCAACGAGTTACTAGAGCAAATCCTGACGAACTTGATTAAAACCTTGAATTTTCACTTATTGGTTGCTTTGTTCTCTGTAATTAGCTTCATTGGTGGCTCTTGTTAGCAGTGTTTTTTTCTGGCATGACTTGAACTTGCCAAGGCAGCATTTACAGGTAGCAACCCTAAGCATTTGCTAGTGCTTGTGTAATAGGTTACAAGCACAAAACAAATACCAAGGGTTCCAATACTGTCGAGATTTAATGGCAGTTCACTCAGCACTCATTACCTTCTAGCTGTATTTTCTCTCATCATCCCCCAGCATTTGCTAGTGCTAGTTTGTCATTGTTTACAAGCACGTGGCTAATGATGAGGGGTGACAAAAAACTGAATCCCTTCATAGCAGACGTACATAACACATACGGTTGAAAGAGCATCTGCATGCCCCCAGCATGTGCTAGTGCTACTTTGCGTATCATGAAGCACATAACAAATGCGGGAAGCAGGCAGTGGTCAATCCAATGAAATATCTGTCAGGTTGAATTTGTCCTTTCAACCCCCAGCATATGCTAGTGCTAGTTGTGTTTTAAGACTAGCGCGAGGCAAATGCAAGGAGTCTCTTAGTTGGATGTTTAGTAGCAAGGGCTAGTTGTCATTTACGAATGTTGGAATGCATCCTTCTCTGGCTGCCGTTAAGCCTGTGAGGCTTTCCTTTTGATTCTTTTCATTTTGACTTCATTCCCATATATAGCTGTTTTATGACAGGCAGGAGTCAAACATGCCAATCAGCATCATCTTTATGCCAACGAGTTACTAGAGCAAATCCTGACGAACTTGATTAAAACCTTGAATTTTCACTTATTGGTTGCTTTGTTCTCTGTAATTAGCTTCATTGGTGGCTCTTGTTAGCAGTGTTTTTTTCTGGCATGACTTGAACTTGCCAAGGCAGCATTTACAGGTAGCAACCCTAAGCATTTGCTAGTGCTAGTGTAATAGGTTACAAGCACAAAACAAATACCAAGGGTTCCAATACTGTCGAGATATAATGGCAGTTCACTCAGCACTCATTACCTTCTAGCTGTATTTTCTCTCATCATCCCCCAGCTTGCTGATTGGGTGACAAAAAACTGAATCCCTTCATAGCAGACGTACATAACACATACGGTTGTAAGAGCATCTGCATGCCCCCAGCATGTGCTAGTGCTACTTTGCGTATAATGAAGCACATAACAAATGCGGGAAGCAGGCAGTGGTCAATCCAATGAAATATCTGTAAGGTTGAATTTGTCCTTTAAACCCCCTGCATATGCTAGTGCTAGTTGTGTTTTTAAGACTAGCGCGAAGCAAATGCAAGGAGTCTCTTGGTATGATGTTTAGCAGCAAGGGCTAGTTGTCATTTACGAATGTTGGAATGCATCCTTCTCTGGTTGCCGTTAAGCCTGTGAGGCTTTCCTTTTGATTCTTTTCATTTTGACTTCATTCCCATATATAGCTGTTTTATGACAGGCAGGAGTCAACATACCAATCAGCATCTTCTTTATGCCAACAAGTTACTAGAGCAAATCCTGACGAACTTGATTAAAACCTTGGATTTTCACTGATTGGTTGCTTTGTTCTCTGTAATTAGCTTCATTGGTGGCTCTTGTTAGCAGTGTTTTTTTCTGGCATGACTTGAACTTTCCAAGGCAGCATTTACAGGTAGCAACCCTAAGCATTTGCTAGTGCTAGTGTAATAGGTTACAAGCACAAAACAAATACCAAGGGTTCCAATACTGTTGAGATTTAATGGCAGTTCACTCAGCACTCATTACCTTCTAGCTGTATTTTCTCTCATCATCCCCCAGCTTGCTGATTGGGTGACAAAAAACTGAATCCATTCATAGCAGACGTACATAACACATACGGTTGTAAGAGCATCTGCATGCCCCCAGCATGTGCTAGTGCTACTTTGCGTATAATGAAGCACATAACAAATGCGGGAAGCAGGCAGTGGTCAATCCAATGAAATATCTGTAAGGTTGAATTTGTCCTTTCAACCCCCAGCATATGCTAGTGCTAGTTGTGTTTTAAAGACTAGCGCGAGGCAAATGCAAGGAGTCTCTTAGTTGGATGTTTAGCAGCAAGGGCTAGTTGTCATTTACGAATGTTGGAATGCATCCTTCTCTGGCTGCCGTTAAGCCTGTGAGGCTTTCCTTTTGATTCTTTTCATTTTGACTTCATTCCCATATATAGCTGTTTTATGACAGGCAGGAGTCAAACATGCCAATCAGCATCTTCTTTATGCCAACGAGTTACTAGAGCAAATCCTGACGAACTTGATTAAAACCTTGAATTTTCAATTATTGGTAGCTTTGTTCTCTGTAATTAGCTTCATTGGTGGCTCTTGTTGGCAGTGTTTTTTTCTGGCATGACTTGAACTTGCCAAGGCAGCATTTACAGGTAGCAACCCTAAGCATTTGCTAGTGCTTGTGTAATAGGTTACAAGCACAAAACAAATACCAAGGGTTCCAATACTGTCGAGATTTAATGGCAGTTCACTCAGCACTCATTACCTTCTAGCTGTATTTTCTCTCATCATCCCCCAGCATTTGCTAGTGCTAGTTTGTCATTGTTTACAAGCACGTGGCTAATGATGAGGGGTGACAAAAAACTGAATCCCTTCATAGCAGACGTACATAACACATACGGTTGAAAGAGCATCTGCATGCCCCCAGCATGTGCTAGTTCTACTTTGCGTATAATGAAGCACATAACAAATGCGGGAAGCAGGCAGTGGTCAATCCAATGAAATATCTGTCAGGTTAAATTTGTCCTTTCAACCCCCAGCATATGCTAGTGCTAGTTGTGTTTTAAGACTAGCGCGAGGCAAATGCAAGGAGTCTCTTAGTTGGATGTTTAGCAGCAAGGGCTAGTTGTCATTTACGAATGTTGGAATGCATCCTTCTCTGGCTGCCGTTAAGCCTGTGAGGCTTTCCTTTTGATTCTTTTCATTTTGACTTCATTCCCATATATAGCTGTTTTATGACAGGCAGGAGTCAAACATGCCAATCAGCATCATCTTTATGCCAACGAGTTACTAGAGCAAATCCTGACGAACTTGATTAAAACCTTGAATTTTCACTTATTGGTTGCTTTGTTCTCTGTAATTAGCTTCATTGGTGGCTCTTGTTAGCAGTGTTTTTTTCTGGCATGACTTGAACTTGCCAAGGCAGCATTTACAGGTAGCAACCCTAAGCATTTGCTAGTGCTAGTGTAATAGGTTACAAGCACAAAACAAATACCAAGGGTTCCAATACTGTCGAGATTTAATGGCAGTTCACTCAGCACTCATTACCTTCTAGCTGTATTTTCTCTCATCATCCCCCAGCATTTGCTAGTGCTAGTTTGTCATTGTTTACAAGCACGTGGCTAATGATGAGGGGTGACAAAAAACTGAATCCCTTCATAGCAGACGTACATAACACATAAGGTTGTAAGAGCATCTGCATGCCCCCAGCATGTGCTAGTGCTACTTTGCGTATCATGAAGCACATAACAAATGCAGGAAGCAGGCAGTGGTTAATCCAATGAAATATCTGTAAGGTTGAATTTGTCCTTTCAACCCCCTGCATATGCTAGTGCTAGTTGTGTTTTTAAGACTAGCGCGAGGCAAATGCAAGGAGTCTCTTAGTTGGATGTTTAGCAGCAAGGGCTAGTTGTCATTTACGAATGTTGGAATGCATCCTTCTCTGGCTGCCGTTAAGCCTGTGAGGCTTTCCTTTTGATTCTTTTCATTTTGACTTCATTCCCATATATAGCTGTTTTATGACAGGCAGGAGTCAACATACCAATCAGCATCTTCTTTATGCCAACGAGTTACTAGAGCAAATCCTGACGAACTTGATTAAAACCTTGATTTTTCACTGATTGGTTGCTTTGTTCTCTGTAATTAGCTTCATTGGTGGCTCTTGTTAGCAGTGTTTTTTTCTGGCATGACTTGAACTTGCCAAGGCAGTATTTACAGGTAGCAACCCTAAGCATTTGCTAGTGCTAGTGTAATAGGTTACAAGCACAAAACAAATACCAAGGGTTCCAATACTGTCGAGATTTAATGGCAGTTCACTCAGCACTCATTACCTTCTAGCTGTATTTTCTCTCATCATCCCCCAGCATTTGCTAGTGCTAGTTTGTCATTGTTTACAAGCACGTGGCTAATGATGAGGGGTGACAAAAAACTGAATCCCTTCATAGCAGACGTACATAACACATACGGTTGTAAGAGCATCTGCATGCCCCCAGCATGTGCTAGTGCTACTTTGCGTATAATGAAGCACATAACAAATGCGGGAAGCAGGCAGTGGTCAATCCAATGAAATATCTGTAAGGTTGAATTTGTCCTTTCAACCCCCAGCATATGCTAGTGCTAGTTGTGTTTTTAAGACTAGCGCGAGGCAAATGCAAGGAGTCTCTTGGTATGATGTTTAGCAGCAAGGGCTAGTTGTCATTTACGAATGTTGGAATGCATCCTTCTCTGGCTGCCGTTAAGCCTGTGAGGCTTTCCTTTTGATTCTTTTCATTTTGACTTCCCATATATAGCTGTTTTATGACAGGCAGGAGTCAACATACCAATCAGCATCTTCTTTATGCCAACAAGTTACTAGAGCAAATCCTGACGAACTTGATTAAAACCTTGGATTTTAACTGATTGGTTGCTTTGTTCTCTGTAATTAGCTTCATTGGTGGCTCTTGTTAGCAGTGTTTTTTTCTGGCATGACTTGAACTTTCCAAGGCAGTATTTACAGGTAGCAACCCTAAGCATTTGCTAGTGCTAGTGTAATAGGTTACAAGCACAAAACAAATACCAAGGGTTCCAATACTGTCGAGATTTAATGGCAGTTCACTCAGCACTCATTACCTTCTAGCTGTATTTTCTCTCATCATCCCCCAGCTTGCTGATTAGGTGACAAAAAACTGAATCCCTTCATAGCAGACGTACATAACACATACGGTTGTCAGAGCATCTGCATGCCCCCAGCATGTGCTAGTGCTACTTTGCGTATAATGAAGCACATAACAAATGCGGGAAGCAGGCAGTGGTCAATCCAATGAAATATCTGTAAGGTTGAATTTGTCCTTTCAACCCCCAGCATATGCTAGTGCTAGTTGTGTTTTTAAGACTAGCGCGAAGCAAATGCAAGGAGTCTCTTGGTATGATGTTTAGCAGCAAGGGCTAGTTGTCATTTACGAATGTTGGAATGCATCCTTCTCTGGTTGCCGTTAAGCCTGTGAGGCTTTCCTTTTGATTCTTTTCATTTTGACTTCATTCCCATATATAGCTGTTTTATGACAGGCAGGAGTCAACATACCAATCAGCATCTTCTTTATGCCAACAAGTTACTAGAGCAAATCCTGACGAACTTGATTAAAACCTTGGATTTTCACTGATTGGTTGCTTTGTTCTCTGTAATTAGCTTCATTGGTGGCTCTTGTTAGCAGTGTTTTTTTTCTGGCATGACTTGAACTTTCCAAGGCAGCATTTACAGGTAGCAACCCTAAGCATTTGCTAGTGCTAGTGTAATAGGTTACAAGCACAAAACAAATACCAAGGGTTCCAATACTGTCGAGATTTAATGGCAGTTCACTCAGCACTCATTACCTTCTAGCTGTATTTTCTCTCATCATCCCCCAGCTTGCTGATTGGGTGACAAAAAACTGAATCCATTCATAGCAGACGTACATAACACATACGGTTGTAAAAGCATCTGCATGCCCCCAGCATGTGCTAGTGCTACTTTGCGTATAATGAAGCACATAACAAATGCGGGAAGCAGGCAGTGGTCAATCCAATGAAATATCTGTAAGGTTGAATTTGTCCTTTCAACCCCCAGCATATGCTAGTGCTAGTTGTGTTTTTAAGACTAGCGCGAGGCAAATGCAAGGAGTCTCTTAGTTGGATGTTTAGCAGCAAGGGCTAGTTGTATTTTACGAATGTTGGAATGCATCCTTCTCTGGCTGCCGTTAAGCCTGTGAGGCTTTCCTTTTGATTCTTTTCATTTTGACTTCATTCCCATATATAGCTGTTTTATGACAGGCAGGAGTCAAACATGCCAATCAGCATCTTCTTTATGCCAACGAGTTACTAGAGCAAATCCTGACGAACTTGATTAAAGCCTTGAATTTTCACTTATTGGTTGCTTTGTTCTCTGTAATTAGCTTCATTGGTGGCTCTTGTTAGCAGTGTTTTTTTCTGGCATGACTTGAACTTGCCAAGGCAGCATTTACAGGTAGCAACCCTAAGCATTTGCTAGTGCTAGTGTAATAGGTTACAAGCACAAAACAAATACCAAGGGTTCCAATACTGTCGAGATTTAATGGCAGTTCACTCAGCACTCATTACCTTCTAGCTGTATTTTCTCTCATCATCCCCCAGCATTTGCTAGTGCTAGTTTGTCATTGTTTACAAGCACGTGGCTAATGATGAGGGGTGACAAAAAACTGAATCCCTTCATAGCAGACGTACATAACACATACGGTTGTAAGAGCATCTGCATGCCCCCAGCATGTGCTAGTGCTACTTTGCGTATAATGAAGCACATAACAAATGCGGGAAGCAGGCAGTGGTCAATCCAATGAAATATCTGTAAGGTTGAATTTGTCCTTTCAACCCCCAGCATATGCTAGTGCTAGTTGTGTTTTTAAGACTAGCGCGAAGCAAATGCAAGGAGTCTCTTGGTATGATGTTTAGCAGCAAGGGCTAGTTGTCATTTACGAATGTTGGAATGCATCCTTCTCTGGCTGCCGTTAAGCCTGTGAGGCTTTCCTTTTGATTCTTTTCATTTTGACTTCATTCCCATATATAGCTGTTTTATGACAGGCAGGAGTCAACATACCAATCAGCATCTTCTTTATGCCAACAAGTTACTAGAGCAAATCCTGACGAACTTGATTAAAACCTTGGATTTTCACTGATTGGTTGCTTTGTTCTCTGTAATTAGCTTCATTGGTGGCTCTTGTTAGCAGTGTTTTTTTCTGGCATGACTTGAACTTTCCAAGGCAGTATTTACAGGTAGCAACCCTAAGCATTTGCTAGTGCTAGTGTAATAGGTTACAAGCACAAAACAAATACCAAGGGTTCCAATACTGTCGAGATTTAATGGCAGTTCACTCAGCACTCATTACCTTCTAGCTGTATTTTCTCTCATCATCCCCCAGCATTCGCTAATGCTAGTTTGTCATTGTTTACAAGCACGTGGCTAATAATGAGGGGTGACAAAAAACTGAATCCCTTCATAGCAGACGTACATAACACATACGGTTGTAAGAGCATCTGCATGCCCCCAGCATGTGCTAGTGCTACTTTGCGTATCATGAAGCACAAAACAAATGCAGGAAGCAGGCAGTGGTCAATCCAATGAAATATCTGTAAGGTTGAATTTGTCCTTTCAACTCCCAGCATATGCTAGTGCTAGTTGTGTTTTTAAGACTAGCGCGAGGCAAATGCAAGGAATCTCTTAGTTGGATGTTTAGCAGCAAGGGCTAGTTGTCATTTACGAATGTTGGAATGCATCCTTCTCTGGTTGCCGTTAAGCCTGTGAGGCTTTCCTTTTGATTCTTTTCATTTTGACTTCATTCCCATATATATCTGTTTTATGACAGGCAGGAGTCAACATACCAATCAGCATCTTCTTTATGCCAACGAGTTACTAGAGCAAATCCTGACGAACTTGATTAAAACCTTGATTTTTCACTGATTGGTTGCTTTGTTCTCTGTAATTAGCTTCATTGGTGGCTCTTGTTAGCAGTGTTTTTTTCTGGCATGACTTGAACTTTCCAAGGCAGCATTTACAGGTAGCAACCCTAAGCATTTGCTAGTGCTAGTGTAATAGGTTACAAGCACAAAACAAATACCAAGGGTTCCAATACTGTCGAGATTTAATGGCAGTTCACTCAGCACTCATTACCTTCTAGCTGTATTTTCTCTCATCATCCCCCAGCATTTGCTGGTGCTAGTTTGTCATTGTTTACAAGCACGTGGCTAATGATGAGGGGTGACAAAAAACTGAATCCCTTCATAGCAGACGTACATAACACATACGGTTGTAAGAGCATCTGCATGCCCCCAGCATGTGCTAGTGCTACTTTGCGTATCATGAAGCACATAACAAATGCGGGAAGCAGGCAGTGGTCCATCCAATGAAATATCTGTAAGGTTGAATTTGTCCTTTCAACCCCTAGCATATGCTAGTGCTAGTTGTGTTTTTAAGACTAGCGCGAGGCAAATGCAAGGAGTCTCTTGGTATGATGTTTAGCAGCAAGGGCTAGTTGTCATTTACGAATGTTGGAATACATCCTTCTCGAGCTGCCGTTAAGCCTGTGAGGCTTTCCTTTTGATTCTTTTCATTTTGACTTCATTCCCATATATAGCTGTTTTATGACAGGCAGGAGTCAAAGATGCCAATCAGCAGCATCTCTATGCCAACGAGTTACTAGAGCAAATCCTGACGAACTTGATTAAAACCTTGATTTTTCACTGATTGGTTGTTTTGTTCTCTGTAATTAGCTTCATTGGTGGCTCTTGTTAGCAGTGTTTTTTTCTGGCATGACTTGAACTTGCCAAGGCAGTATTTACAGGTAGCAACCCTAAGCATTTGCTAGTGCTAGTGTAATAGGTTACAAGCACAAAACAAATACCAAGGGTTCCAATACTGTCGAGATTTAATGGCAGTTCACTCAGCACTCATTACCTTCTAGCTGTATTTTCTCTCATCATCCCCCAGCATTTGCTAGTGCTAGTTTGTCATTGTTTACAAGCACGTGGCTAATGATGAGGGGTGACAAAAAAACTGAATCCCTTCATAGCAGACGTACATAACACATACGGTTGTAAGAGCATCTGCATGCCCCCAGCATGTGCTAGTGCTACTTTGCGTATCATGAAGCACATAACAAATGCGGGAAGCAGGCAGTGGTCAATCCAATGAAATATCTGTAAGGTTGAATTTGTCCTTTCACCCCCAGCATATGCTAGTGCTAGTTGTGTTTTTAAGACTAGCGCGAGGCAAATGCAAGGAGTCTCTTAGTTGGATGTTTAGCAGCAAGGGCTAGTTGTCATTTACGAATGTTGGAATGCATCCTTCTCTGGCTGCCGTTAAGCCTGTGAGGCTTTCCTTTTGATTCTTTTCATTTTGACTTCATTCCCATATATAGCTGTTTTATGACAGGCAGGAGTCAACATGCCAATCAGCATCATCTTTATGCCAACGAGTTACTAGAGCAAATCCTGACGAACTTGATTAAAACCTTGATTTTTCACTGATTGGTTGCTTTGTTCTCTGTAATTAGCTTCATTGGTGGCTCTTGTTAGCAGTGGTTTTTTCTGGCATGACTTGAACTTGCCAAGGCAGTATTTACAGGTAGCAACCCTAAGCATTTGCTAGTGCTAGTGTAATAGGTTACAAGCACA
The DNA here is from genome assembly GCA_921293015.1 of Phorcus lineatus. Taxonomy (NCBI): domain Eukaryota; kingdom Metazoa; phylum Mollusca; class Gastropoda; order Trochida; family Trochidae; genus Phorcus; species Phorcus lineatus. Next base: position 23,547,730 of record OV121089.1, read on the forward strand.
AAACAAGTACCAAGGGTTCCAATTTGGTTGCTTTTTTCTGTGTAATTAGCTTCATTGTTTTCTCTTGATGTATGTCTTTTGAATAGTGAACTTATCTATATTCATACATTCTTCTTTTGCTTACTGAATCATAAACATTATAAACAATATACATTTATACTAATTAGGATAAAATGAAATAAACTTATGTACGTCCAGTCCACTGACTAAAGATGTATTAAAGGATTAAAGAGATTAGTTCGTGATTACATCCCCTACGTTCATAAGATTTAGTTTTACATAAAATCAAAGAGTCTATGTTAGAGCTTCCTTTTTTGGTTTTTATCTTGTAATAATTTATCCAGAATAATTTATGCCTCATTCTTTTGACAGAAATCTTTAAGTCATATTTAACAACCATGCACCATTTACATCATCACCAAAGAATGTACTGGTTTAAGTTGATCATAGAGGCAAGCAATTCCATTAGGATGAGGAATTGCAACATTTGGTAACTTACCGGTTTTAGTTTTCATGAGGCACTTGGACGAGCAAGTGTTAGACGTGGCTTACAGTTGAGACTACAGCCTTCCAGAAAACTTCGCAGTTTTATAATTATCAATTTAAACACTACTTATATTTCAACCTGTTAAATGTAAATTAAGACCCAAGCTAAGTAACTTAACAAGTTCCAGAGGCGTTTTCACAGGTTCAAGCCTATTAATTGATCCAAGCTCTCCAACCTTCCAGTTATATAGGTATCAGTTCAAACAAAATATCATTTTGACATATTTGAGCTAAATCAAGGTCCAAGCCGAGTATTTTAACAAGTTCACAGAGTAATTTCCGAGGTACAAGCTCTCATATTTTTAGGTACAATCTCTTGTAGTTTTCGCCAAAGTTATCTTTTCCGATGTCCTCGCTTTTGAAAAGTATAGCTCAAGCCCTTATATTTTTTGGCCCAAGGTCAGATTATTATTTTAACTCCTGTTATGCTATATTATTTTTGGGTTGATCTAGGAATTGTCTCAACATTTATGTCTTGCTCAGTTAAATGTCAGATTAAAGGACGGGCGTATGATAATATCTATATTTGTCCCATAATCTAGATATCGAAGAACAAAAATTTTAATGCGTAAAAATTAAAAACTCTTCTACAGCTTATATAAAAAATGTTTTGACTACATCATCAAAACGTGATGCTAAAGTACTTTCCAACCTGTACTCATCACATGAAATATAAAAACGCAATATGAATTGACTAGTATTGTCCGATTTGTCAATTTACCTTACTTATCATGGATTAAATTTTCATAAATACCGACGACTCATATATGAAAAATCTCACACAGATTGCTCTGAAGGTGATACTCTGCCTAATACAGCGAGGAATATATTGTAGCCCCCTTTCACTGCCTTATTCAAGCCAATGATGTAATGATTGTGCCAATCTTACTATATGATTCAGAGGTATCAGTCTGTGAAAACATTTGTTAAACTTAATCAGGAAAAATGCTGCTAATAGTTGGCTGACGAAAGAAGTATAAATCCTAAACAAATGTGGTCTTTGTTATGTTTTCTTAACCCATCCAACTATAGTACAAATTGGCTAATCGCAAAAATACTAAGAGACCAGTTTCATCCATCACAGAGAGATTCAGAGGGTCACTGCTATGATTATCTTAAAGATGGTCGGCATGAACGCAAGTAGACAGCCAAACGCTTGCTATAATATGATAAAAGGACAGGACGAGCACGGAATCACAGACTGGGTGTCATAAATTAGAGTACTACTGTTCAAAACCTTATTCTCGCCCAACATTTAGGAGATATTAATTATTTTCTCAGATTATTTAAACAGCGATTCATTGACCTAGAAATACAGAAGTGGTGTCAGCATATAAATAGTTCAACATATCTTTAGCACTATAGTTCATATAAATCACTACTAACTCCAGAATTGTATCTATTATCAGACTTTATAGACAAAGACTTAAAATTTGTCCTCACGAAGTTTTGTATACCTTCTCATTATCTAAAGATTCAAAAGCAGCGCTATAAGAAACATAGAGAAACTGTTGAGCCATCTGCCATCTGTGACAACATGGCTGTTGAAGATGAATTCCTCTTTATTTTGAATTGTCCATGCTATACCATTAGCAGAGATCGATTAATTCCCAAATAATTTCGCCAGTATCCTAGTTACCCGAGAAAACTTCATCCGTATGCATACATGTAGATGTGTTGAAAGAACTGGCATTTAATTTGAAAAGAAATCTTTAGGTTACGGGAATTTCTTACTATGTTTTGACATATTTTCACGTGTTCAAGTTACTAACTTAGCATCTATATTTTTAAATTACAATCAAAAGCAAGAAAATGTCATTATTTTTGCGTTCAAGAGATAAAGATGCAGATTTAGATATGCGATTTGAGCTTTACTCAGGTCATTTGTTATTTTGGCTCTATTTAAGCCACACACAACATTCATGAAACATACTCTGTGTCATTTTAACAATCGGTACGACATACCTATGAATAGATATTGTCTTCACATTTCTTAGTACATTATTCCTTTTGATGCAAAGTCAATTGTTATTGAAAGGCCGTACGGAGTTGTTCATAATCAAATCTAATCAATTCAAACAGTAATTGAACATTTAGTATTGGATAAGGTTTGACGTCACTTTGTTATGTATACAGATATGAAGCTTTGATTACATAGAGTAAATAGTGTCAGTACTAGTGTTTGATCTGTTAGTGTGAACGTGGTTTACAACGTTAATGTTAAAATGATAGGTTTATATTCAAGTTAAAACATCCCAGTTCAGTATCTTCTAAATGCCTCTCTTTCACTACTCTGTTTTCATATAGTCATTTACAACACAGGATATATACCTACACATAAGTTTACTTGGAATCACAACTGTAGTCAACATGATCGACTGTGCTGTGGCATTTTAGAAGTTGTTGATTGGTATAATTATCTCGGTCTATTATCTTAGCATTTATATTATAAACGTATGGCAAATGCTGTAGAGTAGAGCTTCGGGTTTACTGATAACGAAGTTAAGATGTTTAGGTGGTATGAAATACAAATGTATAATTCTATGGTTTTGGTCAAATTGCAATATGTTTTTTTTCTCTATTTGGGGGGTTTATGATTTTACTTTTATTACTGCAGTGCAAATAAAGTAATATGCTTCTTTTTAGGTTTACGTTATTTTGCTCCTAATAATGCTGTTATTGGGAATATGGGTGTCATTTCATTATGTATAGAGGTGTAGCGTAATTATATTTTACGGGCGTTTATGCAACATCGAATATGAAAGATTAACTGGGGAAATAGTCATGCTTTAGATAACAAGAGAGATTGGAATTTAAAAATTCTTTCGAAACTTTTAGACTTGAATTTGTTTCACTTTGCAAGTATTTTCTTTAATTACCTTGCAAAGTTCGTAGTTTCTAGACGCTACATAGTTCAACCTTTTAGTTATACATGTACTGATAGAAAGAAGTTACATGTAAGACTATACGGTACTTTTAAGAATGATTTTAATGTTGTACATTATGTCGAACTTCCCATCCCCAAGTCACACAGGAGAGAGTCTTGGCTCATTTTAATGTGGAGTTGCTCCGATAAGAATTCGGACTGGCCGATATGAGTATTTTGTGTTCTGTGAAAATGAGGTGAAAGAGGAATACCATGTTTTAATGAAATGTCAAATATTTGACTGTGAGAGGTCCATTTCATTGACAAAATGTTATGTTCAATGTGCTAAATCTATCCATATTAATGATGTTCAAATGTTATTTTATTCTTGTCGTTTAAAGTTAGTAACGTTTTTAAATATATATCTAAACAATGTTGTTTCCCCTTTTTATTCCTCTCTATGTCTTATAAGCTGTAACAAGGTGGCTCAACGTTTGTTGTTTTGTTTGTAGTGTTAATATGTAATGTTTGAGTTGATACAATTTGTCTGTCTGGCATGTCAACCCCGAACAAAATCACCTTCATGGAGTAAACAATGATTTTGTACCGAAAGACTTAATCCCGAGGATTAACTGGATCCTGGGAATTTGAATGTGTGGCCTATGGTACGTCTGTTTGATATTACTTTATTTTTGTAATGTCTCGATGTTCCATTCAAAAGAAGCTTGCTAACATTTAAGATAATTTCTGAGCTAATGGTAATGGACACAGTGATTAACCATTATAATCAATATGTTTATACTGATTTACTTGGTGCAGTAATCAAACAATTTTTGGATTATAACATTAAGGTACATAACACTGTAAGCTATTCTTTATATATGGAATGTAAAAGTGTCTTTATCTAACAATTGTCAATAATTACCTATGTATCTACTATGTTTTAAGGAATGTCTAAATTCGGGTTTTCCATTATGTATGTCCAACATTTTCAAGTCTAATAAGAAAAAAAACGGGGATCATATATGTTTGTCGGATAGGTGTATATTCATATATTTGTTTATCAAATCCTTCAGTGTATAAAACACCAAGTAATCTCTTTCTTACATCACGTGAATCATGAAGTTTCTGGTTTATGAATGAATCATCAATGACGTATAGTCCCTTAAGTTAGCAGCTTAACTAGTAATCGAATCTTTTTGCCTTGCTAATGTAATCATTGTCTTTGTCCAACGTCGCTCTGCTTGAAGATATCAACAATTCACGTACAAGAAACTTCAATGAGAAGTACTATCTTGATAGAAGGCAAAATAGTTATACAGTGGAGCAGCATGCAAATTTCTGACACTCAAGGAACGGGGTGGAATCAAACAAATACTATACTGACTTTTGTCACGGGATTGACCACATTTCCAATCAGTCCATCAAGCTTTACAAATTAAGACAAACAACATATGCTCTGGTTCTCGAAGGCCGACTTTGTTGGGACCCTCAACTGATCCATATTGCATTTAGTTTACCATGTCGTAAGAACGGGTACTTCAGAGTTTAGAGAAAAAAATTAGTCCAGTATGTCCACTTCATAGCGGCCTCAAAAGTAAGTTCCCTTCGGGTTTATAAATGTAAAGCAAGAAAACTAGGCGCAGCAATGATCCTTGATTATATCCTTACTTTTTCATTATTGTTATCAAAGTATGATTACAGCATTGCCTCCTGTTTTCTTAAATTATAAATGTCCCACTTTTTTATTTGGTCGATGAAAATGAATCAATCTTTTGTTGTTATCATGGATGTGATTGGTAATGGTTTGAGGCTGAATGAAGAGGTTCTGTAAATATATGTATCCAGTACGATATCTTACAGATGACCATCTTCAGAAAATGTCTAAGCTCAGCTATAATTACCCGTCTACCTGAAAACAGATGGTCAGCTGTTAACCTCACCTGTTCAGGTATATTAACATTTTACAAAGAATCGATCAGTTGTCAGGAGTAAAACGATTCCATTTTACAAGAAACTGCTTTTAAAAATAAGGTTTTACAGTTTGTGAATTCATTGCAAAGCAGTTAACTTACTAATCCACGAGGAACCGCAATCGTCATGTTAAAGTAGAATTTTGGAAATCATAGCTAATTATGATTATTTAAAATTATCTTAAATTGAGACGTATATGTACAGAAATTGTTAGATACTTTTAGTGTCATATATATACATATATATAAATACACACACACACACATATATATATATATATATATATATATATATATTCATTGAGGCCCTGGATGACGGATATTACTACCTGAAAGGCAAGAACAATAAATACTGGACAGTTCACGACGACAAATCAATCCATGCCGACGGTGAGACTGGAACATGCAAATTCAGTCTCCAACTCCATGGTCAGTCTCAAATGACCATCAGACCCGTGTCCACTGGGAAATACCTAAAGGGCGTACCCAACAGTTATCCGTTGTATGTATGGCCTGAAGAGGCTCGTTGAGCTGAAAGCGCTAGCCATTAAAATGGATTGTTTTTACTTCTGACTTCATATTTTTCAATATATATATATATATATATATATATATATGAAAAGTTGAATTGGTTCAAACGCAAGGTCACCTATAGATTAAATATAACATACTTCACATAGTCGTTTGAAGAATCATTTTAATCCGATACTAGTATTTCGTCAATAGTATTGACTCATCAGGGATGAAACGATATGATCGTTAACATCGCATTACAAGTGTTTTTATAACAAAATATACGTACAATGTACAAGGATATATTGTAAATTATGCTAATCAGGTGACATCATGGTTCTTCCTTGTTGGTCTTCTGATTGACACAATCACTCTCTTATGAGTTTACCCCTTGAGCAATATGTTAATGTTATTTGTCTCATCAAACATAACATATACTATGCCACATAAGAATATGTTATATGTACATTGTACCATGTTCATTAACACAATTACTAGACAGAAGTAACATTCTTTAAAACCTACCGTTCTATTCTAAATTTGAAGGTTGGCACATCTCCGCCTGCATAATTTATTTGCTAAACAATTAAAGAAAACATCAGTAGGAATATTTAATGTTGGAATATTCATCAAACATATGGCGTCATCACCGCAGCGATTCATGCACCAAAATGTCATAATTTAATATGAATCAGCTTCGATTGTTTTCAATGAAGTATTTAAATATTTATTGACTACAGTATTGAGAATATTTGACACATCTGACCTCACACCTAAATCAATAATTATTGCAACCATTGTCTTCATCATGCCATGAGACACAGCATTTTCTGAGTATCAATGTCTATAGAAGAAATCAGGTTATAAATCAATGGATCTTCTTACGTTCATCAGTATAAGAACTGTCTAATTGGTAAATATATTTATCATTAGTGAAAAAGCAAATAGGAGAACTGATAACGTTGCTCTTGAAGTTGAACTAGAAACTTCAGGACAGGTTCGAATCGGTTTAAGTGTCGTTGGCTGTGTCATTGTTGGTGGAGCGAAATAGCCGTTGTCTCTGATAAGTTTCGAATAGAACTGGGACGATGACTTAGGAGTTCTCTTTCTGTTAGCATCTGTTCTGTTGACTGACACAAGACCATAGCCGACAGTATATCCATTCGTCCATTCAAAACTGTCTAGAAGGCTTGAATAGATGTAACCTTTGATGTTGATTTTATCATGGCGGATTGCTGCAAATAAAGACCTTTGGTATCAGTACATGATAAAAATATATAAGTATGACACGCACATGTAATATCTATGAGAAGTGAACTTTTCTTTATGTTTGGAGCTCATGAAGAACAATATTCTGAAACCATGTGAGTATCGCAATAATCAACCACATACAACGTAAGTGACATTGGTAGATTTCGTTTCTAGGAAATAAAAACTTTGTTGTTCACATGTTTCACAGACAATTCAATCGGCGGATGAATATGAAATTATAAGGTAATAAGTTCTACAACATTAACATGTTAAATGTTCTTTCACGTGACTCATAAATTGCAATAAGATCTTTGGGATAAAACACCTTCACATATTTGATCCTAGAAATACATAAAATCAAAGGAAATTCACCTTAATTTCAGGTTTATAATATGTGCATCTATATTCTAAAACAATTAATATACCTTTCAGGATTTCGTTTGTGTGAGATTTGATGTATTCAATTCTTGATGTATCACTTATCATATCGGGGGTATCCGGAAATCCATTGTTGACTAAAAATGGAATGTCACCATAACGATCCTTCAAGCGTCTAAGGACCTCTCTCAATCCTTTAGGGTAAACCTTCATCCATTCTAGTACAGTACTACAGAGAAAACATAAATATTGCATTTTTAGCGGCCACATGAATATTAAAACATAGAATGTTATGCTAGCAACATAAAAACGGTACATAATCATTAAATGCAAGCTTCATAGTTTTTAAACAGCATCATTATAGGCAACGTAATATTATGTTCCTGCTAGGCGACATAACGACATGGATGACAGCATATGGCTGATGACAGCAAATCGTGGCTAAACGTTCCTATTACGTATACACTCCCACATTGCCATGGAACCACTGTAGGCTAATAATGGTATGACCTCCCATTGCTAGCTCCACATTGCCTCCCATTGCTAGGACATATTTTCTGACGACTTTACTGTCTTTTGACGAAACCGTGTTATTCTAAACCCCATTTAATTTGTACGCTGAACATTCCAGTCTAGAGAGCTGATGGATAAAAGGATAGCAAAGTGCGTTATACCGTAATTGGAACGTTTACCATGGCTTATCCAGGATTGAAATAGAAATGACAAAGATCAATATGGGATTTGGGATATGTCCCAGCACCTGCGGGGTCTTGTACATACCTTTGCCATGACGGATCACTTGTCATGTTGTAATATCTATCCTTCTCTATGGAAGCTGGTCCCTGTGGCGGGTATTGCTTTTGACGTTCTACAAGATAGGCTGTTTCGTATTTAAGACCTATAAAGTCAGCAGATCCTAAAAACAAAAATAACATTTGATATTTAAGATATATCTTAAATGATATCGTTACTACACAAGTATGTAATTGTCCAATCCCAGCTACTGTTGCTAGGTTAAATTCCTGCCCTTTTTATTAATGAGACCTGTGCTACAGTAAGCAACTATTGTGTCTTAGAATCGAACTACAAAATAAAGACAATTTCGTACAAACTTTCCTCATGAAGATTACAATTCTGCTATATATGATTACAACCAATCATCATGGAGTGAAGATATTTCGAGTCTAAAGACTTTATAACGCTGTCGTCAAAAGTCAAGTTTAAAATCTGAAAACCGAAAAATGCACCCGGTACGATAAAAACATTCTAATGCTATTGTAAAGTAAATGGTGTTTTCAGTGATGTATCCAGAAAGAGTATACCATCATTTGTCATCAGTTTCACTGAAACTTTAAGCACTTATCTTAAGCAATCACATATCCCAATTTCGTGCAGAGATTATTCTCATGATTTGTGATATTACTTACAGCCTCAGCTTTGAAATATCAATCACAAGTATCAATGTATAACATATCTTCACATATTGTATCAATACATCTTTACACAAATTGCTATGCCTCCATATGGCGCAATCTAATCTTAACAATGCCAAAAGCCTCTAAACCTCGCGTAAAATGTTTTCAAGAGCTTCCAATTCAGAACTGTTTCCTCAGAAGCATACATTATCATTTAGGCCAAACGCGAAATCTGGACTGGCCTAGAATTGGTTAGGTCAAGTTTTTACGTTTTCATATGCATGAAGCTTAACCAAACGTCAAAAACATATTTCAGTTAATAAGAGAGGTTAAGTTTCAAAGATATCTACCTTTTATCATTTTCTTTTCCTCCGATGTAAAGTTGGGCAGACGTGAATTCGACAGACTTTGATGTTTACTCCTAAGATCGACTTCCTGTCGCATAACATCCGGGTAGTCACCGTCCAGGAAAATGGGATCAGCCAACCAATCAGAGCTATAGGCGAACGCAAGCTCCTGTGCATAAGTATCCCCAGGATCCCGCCATTCTTTGGGGATATTCCATGCTGCACGCACACTGATGCCAACTTTTCCTGAAAACATTAAAATTGAATAGAGTTTAAGTTTGCAACTGTTTTAATTTAGGCTATAATCTTCTGTCTGGAAAGGCTGATTTTAACATTTCTTTTATTAACTTCTGGTTGATCTCAAAAGATGTTCTAACCATTCATTTTCAAGAGATAATAATCAAAAGAAGCCTGGTAATTTTTTCTACAATTAGATATCACTGACCATTTTGTCATTACAATATTGACAAAATATAGCTCAGTCCTAAGATTTGCGTTATGCTGTTTTCAAGAAACAATTATCAAAACAAGCTCGTAGATAAAATTTGGAAGTCATTGATAATTTTTTCGGTGGAGTATTTACAAAATATTTCTCAGTCTTAAGATTTGCTTTAATTTATTCCCCAAAAGAAAGGAAAAAAGCAATCGTATATAACAAACAAGAAGTTAGATTTTCTTAATTAATTTGGACCATAACGTTGCCTTGATATGGCCAAAGTTGGTCCCATAGTAATATAACCAGTATGATAAAGTACGTGACAAAATGCTTACTAAAAGTTCTTTTGACGAAATGAGTCATCTTTAAAAAAACATAAGTTCTTAAGTAATGAAGCCAAGATTAAACAGCTTATAATGTCAATTAGTGACCGATATATACGAAATGAAAAATATAGCATTTACAAATGGTGTAAATGTACAAAAATGATCAACTGACCGAAATGGCTGCCACGAGTGATGCATAATGCCAGACTTTGTATACAGCTGCATTCCTAAAGTTTGTTCACATAACAGTGTATCCTAGTGCAAAAACCATGTAATTTGGGATGTCTTTGAGAAAAATTTTGGCATTGCAAAAAAGAGAGAATAATGTTGAATAAGATTGTTGAGTTGAATAAGGTGACCAGGGTATACATCTTTTGAAAGATGAACGGCTAAAAACACAAGTCATGTTTGCTCCTTTGAATAAAGTCAATGTGATTGTTCTGATTTAGTTCTCAGAGAGTTGATTTTGAATATTTTGATAAACATTTCCGGAATTTGAATTTTCGAAAAAAATACCCCTTTTATCTATTTTATTATGCGAAGATTTGCATTTTTGCACGAAAGACAAGACGATCCCTAAATTCATTAAATAATGGCTATTTTACCCATTGACCATGGGCGATCTTCTATCAGTTTTTCTGAAGTTTTTTTTTACCTCCAAAGTTTAGCCATATTACATGATAAAAGCACTTAGCTACAGTGGAAAGTGAACAAACTTGCGGTTTGCAGCTGTAATTTTTATACACCCTTGCTTTTACCAACCTTTTTGTTCTAGTTTAAACTCCCGTTCATATATCCGATAAGCTTTGGCATGGGCTCTGATCAGGTTGTGGGGGACGCTGTACCCTTCATCCTTCTGACCAGGGGCCATTTCACCTGTGTGATAGCCATACCAGGCTAAAGTGATGGGGTCTGTGAACGTCACCCAACTCTCCACCTGAATAAGGATGAAAATTAACAGTTATCAGAAAAATATTGGCAGAGTTCTTTGATTTGGACAGTGAACAGACGTAACATTGTTATGCATTTCCGTTTGCATTGAAACATTTTCGTAGTGAACATTCTCATTCTTAAAATTGGAAGAGTCCATTGAAACAGAATAAAGAATAAATGCAACATTTTCATGTTTGGCAAAGTCCAATGAAAGTTTGAACGTTGAATGCCTGTAACATTGACTCATTTAGCCAATTCTATTTGAATATGTTGATAATGAGCAAGCGTATTCATGTTATATTTAGCAGATTTAACTAATTCATGAACTTCTACATCTGGAAATAGAAATAAAAGATGTCATCATTTTGAATAAGAATACAATCGCATCACTACTGTTTCAATGGCAACTAAAGAATGATAAAATATTGACGGTTTCCAATTTTACTTCAAATTAGGCAATCCGTTTTCTGATTAACTTTTGCAAACACCATCAACAAGAGGTTTCTTTGATGTTTAAACAATCGCCATTAACCAACTCTATCAATGATATCAGCCTTTTTGTCACATGTGAATGCTATAAATGAAAAGGATCCATACCATTTTACCAAACTCTCTAAAGCATACTCTTGAATAATTCCCAAATGCCTCTATGGTATCTTCCTCAAGCCAGCTTCTTGAAGCCGGTGAATCCAGGTCACTCAGTGCAACTATTGGTTTTATGCCAGCCAAGAGAAGATCATGGATAAATCCCTTATAGAACTTCAATCCTTCGTAGTTGACAGTACCAGAACCGTCCGGAATAATCCGGGACCAGGATAAGGAGAAGTAGTATGTGTTTATCTGAAAAAGAAAAAGTGTTAGAAGTGTCAAACAACCTTTTTTTAGATATGGGGTGGACTTTGTGAAAAGCATTTAATCTTCGAATTTCAAGCTTTCAAACGCTTAAACCGAGGTTATTGAATTCGTGAACCTTGAAGTATTAAATGCAATCAAAACAAGTAAAGAAGTGAACACAGCTCACATACCCCCGCTTCAAACTATATTTCTGGCTTTCTTTGTTGGTCTTACCCTCAAAAAGCTCACTTAGGGATCATGATTGATAAGTTTATTAAGTTTGTTGAAGCTAGCATGTATAGTTTAGGAGATATGCCCAGGAAAAAGCACTTTGTCAGATAGTCATTGTTTTAGTAACATTTCCATGTAAACCGCAAAAAATAAAAATAATTTTTTGGTCTTACCCTCAAGAGGCGCACCAATATGGATCATGGTTGATAAGTGTATGAAGTTTGGTGATGATAGCATGTACGGTTTAGAAGATATACTCCGGACAAAGGACTTAGTCATAAATTGACTGTTTTAGTCATGTTTCCATGGAAACCGCAAAAATTAAAAATCATTTGTTGGTCAAAAGGCACATCAATGGATCATGGTTGATAAGTGTATGAAGTTTGGTAAAGATAGCATGTATAGTTTAGGAGATATGCTCCGGACAAAGGACTTGGTCATAAAGTCATTGTTTTAGTCATGTTTCCATGGAAACCGCAAAAAATAAAAATCATTTGTTGGTCTAACCCTCAAAAGGCACATTTAGGGATCATGGTTGATAAGTGTATGAAGTTTGGTGAAGCTAGCATGTATAGTTTAGGAGATATGCTCCGGACAAAGGACTTGGTCATAGAGTCACTGTTTAAGTCATGTTTCCATGGAAACCGCAAAAAATAAAAATTATTTGTTGGTCTTACCCTCAAAAGGCAAATTTAGGGATCATGGTTGATAAGTGTTTGAAGTTTGGTGAAGCTAGCATGTATAGTTTAGGAGATATGCTCCGGACAAAGGACTTGGTCATAGAGTCACTGTTTTAGTCTTGTTTCCATGGAAACCGCAAAAAATAAAAATCATTTGTTGGTCTAACCCTCAAAAGGCACATTTAGGGATCATGGTTGATAAGTGTATGAAGTTTGGTGAAGCTAGCATGTATAGTTTAGGAGATATGCTCCGGACAAAGATTTGTGATGGACGGACAGACAGACGGACGGACGGACAGAATGAACGCTATATACCCCCGCTTATGCTGTAAGGCGGGGGTATAATTAAGCATTTCATGAAATTACCCCATGAGCTTTCATGATTTCAATATCCTCCTTGTAGTGAAGGTACGACAGCGGACCATCCATAGGTGAACTGTTGTCAGAAATCTTTCCTGGAGTCTTTACGAAGTCGTCCCATGTGGATACTCCACGTCCTGGTGATGAAATACAACTAGGCTAAAACTCAAGAACAGTTCACATACTCAACTCACTCCCAACATGTTGTGTATAACCGCTGTATGTCAAGTGTGTCAAAACAGACCTGTCAAACCTGTTGCCGAATTATACCTCTGTTCTTTCATTCATTTATCTATTATATCCAGCATTTATCTAGTCTATTTAGTCACTTTGACTGCTTGTACGTATTGGCTTATTTATCAAGTTGATGGAGTAATGCCCTACGTATACAGCTGCATTTCACCATTGTCATCAACGTGTTTATCTATGTGCAAATGTAATTTGTGATGTGAACACATGCTGTGACGTTTTGTTTTTGTTCGAGTTTTTATATTTTACTGTTAAATCTCTAAAAAGTTATAAACAGAGTCAAATATTAATCTCTAGGTACAATCCTTTTTTAATGCAGTTGAATAACAATATTCATTTAACATCATATTTGCACTTTCCCGGATACAGCTATGTTTCCGTCATTTGATTAATCCCTCCGGTTAATGCTCCATGATGACAACTCACCATCGTTGTGCATACCGCCTTCTGTCTGGTGGGCCGAGCTGAAGACGCCCCAGTAGAACTTGTCAGGGAATTCACCATACAGAAACTCATCCTCGGAAGCCGGGGGCTTGCGTTTGGGGTCAGTTGATGAGTTTTGTTTGAAGCCATGATCGTCAATTATCTAAAAATGTTATCATGTGTTTTCTAAGTACACTGAAGTCTGACGATTCATGAAATACCGGTTCACACTATTTCATTTAGAACAAGCATTTTATCCTTAAATTGTTCACTACTTAAGCATATTTTATACACAGTCTTATAAATAGCAGATAGTTTATCATAATGATTGAGCAATTCTCTCCTATAGTTAAAGGGGCACAGAGTCAAATATGCCAAACTTCATAAATGGTGTTATTTTATCGACAAGAAGTGGTTGTTTCTGAAAATTTAAATCTCAATGCTTATGAGTTAGCATAGAGACAATCAACAGGAAAAAAGTCGAGATTCATGATCGAAAACCGGACAATGGCTCGCGTCAATGACTCAAACGTAATTTTGGAAACCTATTTATAACAGACACGACGTGAAATATAGGTTGGTTTTGCTTTATAGGTCATTTAACTAATATACATGTAAATCAGACACAGAAATTCGACCTCTTAACATTTGTATGCCCGTTTTTAATTTACAATCGAAAACAAGAAAATGTCATTATTGGCATAATAAAGGGATAAATATGCAACTTGAGATACTCGATTTGAACTTAACTCAGGACAAATGATATTTTGGCCCTTTTTAAGGAATGTACAAAATTCATAAAACATACTCTGTGTCAATTTAACATGACAAATCACTATCAAATAGAAATAATAACAACAAAGGCCACATGAAAACAAATTTATGATACTGTCATCAAGCAGTGTATAATTATTCAATAATCAATATTCAGTATTTCGTTTTTTCAAACACTTTTAGCCAGAAGGACCTCAAACGATCTGATAGGGCTAAACTGTATCATATGCCAGGTACATTTACTAATCATCTCTTAAGGCAATTTAGCCAAATAATTATTGTCTAAGACATTCTAAACACATAATAACATAAATAAACTTCATATTTACATGTCTGTAAAATCCAGCAGACTTCTTCGGAATTCTTTTCCTCTCTGGATCGTTGAAGTCTACGTAATGTAGACCAAACCTCTCGGTGTAGCCGCGTGCCCACTCGAAGTTGTCCAGAATACTCCATGCCGTGTATCCAGCTACATTCACCTTGTCCAGATTTACAGCTGCAACGTTCGAGTAGAAAGTTTGAACTGAGCTTTAATCTAAAATACTTAATCCTCTTTTAGTTCGGAAATGTGCTTTGTAGGTCCCTTTTCCGTATTCAATTTCGGTTCCTTTATTGATAACAATTTCAAGCATACATTTATAAGTGATATCGATAGCATATCGTAAATAACTTCGAATACTGAATTGAATTAGATTAGGTATATGTAAACGGATAGTAAAATAAATGCTCTGGTCGTACCATGATGTGAATTTGTTTTTGACATATTATATTTTTCTAACATTACTTCATTAAGGTGATCTCTGTAGAAAAAGTAAATATCTGTAAACAATCATTGGAAGGCAAATCGAAACCTACACGAACAGTTCCTCTACCCTTTCATTCTGTCCTTGTTATGATATCTGTAAACATTCATTTTTTAATGATAACTTTCATGAAAACAGACCAATCGAGTATAACATATGATATTTGTTGTTAAATATATGTACATGAGTAGGCATCCGTCTTTGCATGATCGTGTAGATGTGTAAGTCTGTAAGTACCTTTGTGATATTATAGTCGAGGTCTCCATCAACTATTCACAACAAAAAACAATTCACTCTCAAAGCCGTGAATTCATTAAGTCTCCACCTTTTGCAGGGCCTGAATCATTTATGTTACCTTTCATCACTTCGTTGATGTAGTATCTGTAGAAGTCCACTCTGTGTTGGTCATCCAAGTCACCACTTCTGTCTGACACACCATTCTCTGTGATGTAGATGGGCATGTCTCCGTACTCGTTTCTGATCCAGTTCAACAGTTTCCTTATTCCAAATGGTACCACTTTCAGCCAACTAGATCCGGACCTATATATAAAGAAGGATTAACGTGATTGCTTTTTTAGATTCTATTCCTACTCACGAATAGTTAGCTGACGTTTTCCATTCTGTCAAATGGACATAGAATATTAGGTTACAACGAGGTAATAATTATCATCATTACCATGGGTAGTGGTATTCTCAGAATAATGGTAGAGAGTTACCCATTCCATGCAGGATCGAATCTCGAGTCAACACCTCTGTCTAAGAAATAGTTGGGATCACTTTTTCCTGCCAAACTTTCATTCTGCTTACTAACGAGTGTCGTAGTGTAGTGGTTCAAGCCAAAGAAGTCAAAGGTTCCTGTAACAACATATTATACTCAATGATGTATACGTTCGAAAATATAAGATAATAAAAGAGCATATAGTTATAATATATATAGTTATAATATATATATATATATATATATATATGATGCTCTTAATAATATTATTATAACAAAATTAAAATAATAAATCAAATGGTATTATTAGGACATGATGATGTATGAATTGAGAAAGAAAAACTATAAAGAATTGTTTTCCCCTGCAAAAGTTATATCATGTTTAGTGTCATTTGTAGATGTGTGTCGGTTCAAACGAACACACGGCACGATGAAGCTATCAAATAATCTCGTTATTCCGAGTTTTTTCCTCGTTAGTGATCAGTGCAGATAAGTAAATATGAAAGCAACACAGCGAGATAACATTTCAAAACATAATAACAAATTTCTGTTTGACTTTTATTTTTATACTAGAACAGATGTGTAAAAAAGTAGTCAAAGGTACGTTTACATACGTTTCATAACAATAAGCAATTCCATTCAATTGACATTCGAAATTCGAACTATTCTACCTTGCTGTACCAAGAATCGCCAATTCTCGAAATTGTCTGACTTGTATCTAATTGTGTTGATTCATTTGTTATTAAAAGACACTTCGATGAGTTTCTACACCATTCCAACTACCCAATCTTTATCTCATTTCTTTACGTATATTGATTAAGTATATTTTAATGAACTAATAAATCATACAATGTTCTTCTATCAAATGAAAGAAAGAAAAATGTGCTTTGAACCTTTAATCTTTGCTTTCTCCTCTTCAGTAAATGCTGGTAGTCTTGAGGCATTGAGTCCCTGTTCTCTGCTGACATTCGCAACCCGTTCTTTCATCAGATCGGGATAATCCCCATTGACGTATACAGGGTGTGCGAACCAGCCCAAGAACATCTGGAGTGCCCACTCAGTAGCTTCAATGTCTGAGGGCTTCATGGGGTCGTCCGGCTCGGCCCAATCACTGTTCAGCGTAATACCGATCGAACCTGGGAATATCAATATAAGCATTTATCTCGTCAAAAATATTCACGTTTAATTGCTGGAATATTTTATTGCGATACCCATACAAATCTGCTGCCCACAATCTGCTACCTACACCATAGTGTTCTCCAGATATGTGTATACATAAACACGACTTGCTCCTATGACAGTTACCTACATTGACAAAATTTGAACAACTGGAGAGTTGATTGTTTTCTTATTTATAGTCTTTGGTTTGTCTTAGACAAACACACACACAAATTTCATGCGAATATGATTTTGAAATGTCAAACAAAGTCAGGTGTTGCACAATGTTTGGCTATGAAAAGAATTACCACCAGACTAACAGCACGACTCACCAGGATTTATTGACCTGTAGGTATTGTTATATAGATGGTAAGCCTCAGCGTGTGCCAGTAACACATTGTGTGCCGCTATGTATGGCTCGTCTCCAATGTTCTTGTATCCGGGGGCATGTTCTCCTGTTCCTAGTCCCAGCACCAGGAACACCCAGGGCTCGTTGAAAGTAATCCATTTCTTCACCTAATAGGACAAAAGCCATATACGAACTCCTTAAAGAAATCAGGGACGAGGTCAAATGCAACCATTGGTGTCTATATTTCTTCAGAGGGCTGAACAATCTTCAAATAAAATATGGCAACTGAGAATCGTTAGTTTACTTGCATAGATTAATAATTATTTAGAATATTCATTCAACCATGCGTCCATTATGACGTCAGTAGAAAGTAACGTATTCGGGATTCAGGTGATGCCGAGGAATATATAGGAATATGGGAGATGTTTTTTACAGATTTAATTTTTATCCAAAACATGTGTGCCGTCTGTTATATATCATGTTATGTTACATGTAAGGTAATGATTCATAAACGGTCGTGACATCGGGGCCGTCAGGTTATCAAACAAGAGCAATTATGATTTCCCATAAAATCCTTTCAAAACACAGCTGAAAATGATCACTGAATCCGCGTATCTCTTTAATGAAGAAATCCATATAGTTAAGAGAAAGACTAATCACAACAGACGCTTACCTTTGGTCCATATTCCTTGAAACAAACATCCGCGTAGTCTCTGAAGTGAGCAACAATAGAACGGTTGGTCCAGCCTCCGTGGTTCTGCAGGGCTTGTGGGAGGTCCCAGTGGTAGAGCGTAACCATCGGCTGTATTCCGGCAGCAAGCAGGGCATCAATGAGGCGGTTGTAGTAGTCGATACCGCCTTGGTTACGGGAGGAGAGTGTTCCGTCGGGGAATATTCGGGACCAGGCGATAGAGAACCGGTAATGGCTTACCTGACATCCAAATTACATGTTCTTATGTGTTTGTAATTGTAAATTCAAAATTTAAAAATTTTAAGTTAACAGTAATATTACATGTTCGTATGTGTTTGTAATTGTAAAGACAAAATTTCAAAATTTTAAGTTAACAGTTATATGAGAAAGATATTTTTTTATTTTTAAGACAAGTGATGCTCTGGTAACCATTCTTGAATTGTATGTGTATTTATATACTGTGGTGAATCAATTCTTCGTGATTATGTTAGGTCTAATTCAATTAATGGCTTCATGTTGATAGCAATAACATTTCATATGTTGAATAATTGTGGGAGTGTAGACATGAGCGGAAGGAACTAAAAGAAATATCGTATTCGCCTAATTTCATGAAACACGATAAAAATTTATTCTCACGAATGCGTTATTAGTAATTTAGTCTTATCCCACACACAAGCTTAAGATCAAACTATTCATAATTTTTATTTCAGGGATACTACTTTCATTCAAGTATATCAACGAGTACATTGGTTATACTTACGCCCATATTCTTTAGAAGTCTGACATCCTCTTCATAGTTATGGTAACTGTCACACGCAATCTCACCCGTGTCGCCGTTGTCCACTCCGCCAAAGTGATCCCAGATACTTTCACCACGACCTTTAATATATACATATACATTCCTGTGTATTGTAGTTATTCGTATAAACGCTTTTACACTTTGTTCCCTTATGGCGGCCGGGTCATATCTAAATCCCAGCGCTTATTACGGGAAACATCCTTTTTGAAATTAAAGATTTGGTGTTATGGCCTGATCCTAAAGGGATATTCATGGGAAATGTGTTTGAGAGTTGAACTGGTCTTCTCAATTAAAGATCACTCACTGTTTACATCAGCGATATTAGTTCCTCCTTTCACATTTTGACATACAATTAACATTGCCTACCATCAGCATTATACGCTCCTTCGATCTGGAACGAGGACGAGGCTGCACACCAGATGAAATCTTTAGGGAAGGTTCCGTAGTAAAACTCGTTCTCCTTCAAGACGGCCGTGCCTCTCCCTCCAGGTCTTGAATACCCAGACTTGTATCCATTATCATCCACTAGGCCCACGTACCATTTGGCCGAAGCTTTCTGGGTTCTTGGTCTGGCTGGGTCGGTGAAGTCTACATGGTGTATACCAAATCTTTCCCTGTATCCTGCCAACCATTCGAAGTTGTCCATCAGAGACCAGGCAGTGTACCCCTTCACGTTCACTCCGTCAAGTTTGATGGCTGGAATCAGAGATAGATATGCTTTTGAATGACTCCTTAAAGGGACACATAACCTATTTTACAATTGAAGTAGATTGAGGGCTACCAATGATGAAGTTTCCCTTGTACGGAACGTACATCGGTATTATCAATATTTTGACCATTCAGTAGAAAGTAGTTAGTGTATTTTCAAGTGTATCTTATAATTCCTATGGTGACATAAGTATCGAGGAAACACTTGCAAATGATGCCCTCAGGCACACTGCTATTTTATCGTCGGGTAGGAGCACAGTGGCAAAACATCTTTTTATTTTTCGTTGTTGTCTGATGGCAGTGACCTTGGTACATGTATGTGTTATAAAGTATATTTCCAATATTTTCTTCAACTTCAGGCAACTTCAAAAATAAGAAAATTTTCACCGAATGTAAGGCTATCAATCGGGAAAGACGAAAATTCAGGCATCCGTCCAAATATGACATGACAGGGGCACATTGTCTATTGTTTACCTTTTAATACCTCGTTGATGTAGTGCTTGTAGAAGTGAATCCTGTGGTGATCAAGGAGCGTCCCGTTCCTATCGGACACTCCATTCTCCGTGATGTAGACAGGAACGTTGTTGTAATGATACTTGAACCAGTTCAACATCTTCCGTAACCCGAATGGAGTAAGTTTCAACCAGTCCGACCCAGATCTGTGATAAAATATCGCGCATCACAAACCTGCTACTTAACATTTTCGAGATCTTGTAAAACATATTTCTGGCATAAGTCAGTCATTAGCGATCTAAAAAACACTTCCACATCGTCCCTTTACCCAAAATATGTGATAGGAAACCACATATCACAAACCAGTTTATAAGACAAGATCAATAAAACATGTTTTCGAATTCAAATGGTAACATCTCATATCAAACTGTTTCACATTTCACTAACAGTATCGGGAAAGTAAATTGAACATTTTAACCATTGTCAACCAAACACTGTAAACTTCGATCAGATCAAAATGTAAGTTGGCATGTAAAAGCAGAAATGAAATTATTTTAATAAGTTTAAAATTTTCAGGAATGAAAAGGTTTTCGACTAATCAAGATGAATCATTCTAACTGATATATCAAAATGAACAAAAATCTTTCCTATTTGTAACCATAATTTGAAGATACCTTAGCACAAATATACAACTTTAAAGGAATTATCTTAATGTTAAACGTCCATTTGAAAATGAGAATGTGATGTATCTAGCTAGAACTAAATCAACCCAGATTAACAAACCCTGGCCAACTGGGATCCTTATAGGCTCCGTTGTCCTGATCATTGTAGAGGTTTGGTGGATTGCTGACGTTTTGGATGTTCTCAAAGACGATATCAGAGGTATAGAAATTGTGTCCAAGAAAATCGTAGGTTCCTGAAACGAAGGAAAACAAATTGATTCTTATGAAGTTTCGTATAATACAATGCCCAAGTCTCGCAGGCTTAGGACAGAGGTAATATAAGGTTTTACTATCTAGAAAGAGATTACTAGGAAAGTCTATTACTACAGTACATATAACTAAATGCTTTGCATCCGTCGACCAATTGTATGAGTGGGAACGTAATTTCAATTCATTTCAGCTTTATGAGTTATCATTTGGCAATCCTAAATTGTAGGTTGAACGTTTCACAGTTATTTCTTTGTTGCAGGTGAATTTCTTTTGTTCAACTCAAAACAACTCGGATCTACTCAAACTCAAAACCTCTCATTAAGTAAATAGTATCAAGACACGATCATCTAGTTCAAATCAAGATACCTAAAAGAAGTCTTTTCTCCTCTGGTGAAAAGGGAGGTAACCTCGGCGATGTCCAACCAGCGTCCCTGTTCTTCTTGGCAACTTGCTCCTTGACCACTGGTGGGAAGTCTCCGTCCACGTAGATTGGATGACCAAATATTCCTCCGTAAAACTCAATGGCTCTTTCAGCCGCTCTCACGTCCGCTTCATTGTAGGGATCCCGAGGTTCAGCCCACCCATAGTTTACAGTTATTCCCACCTGACCTGAGGCGGTAAAATAGTCGTTCTATGCTCAATTTGCATTATCCAAACACCTTTAGTTTATCTTATTACTGCAGGTGAAATACTGGGATACAAACGTTAAAACAAAAGTTTATCTCATGAATGATGTCAAATACTAGAATCCCTACACTTACTATTACACAAAGGCTAGTGAAATACTATGATCCAAATAAAAATACAATATATATTTCTAAAATATACTAGGACCAAACGACTAGATATACGTCGAAATATATTCATGCTGTGGAAATACTTTTATCAAAACATTTTGAAATGATTGGACCAAACACCTGACATTTTCATGCTTATTCTTGTAAATGGATTGAATCCTAGAACTTGATATCTATCATGTTAGTGCTGTGAAATAATTGGATCAAAACACCTGGCATTTATTATGATAATTCTTGGGAAATGATTTGATCCAACATCTGACATTTATAATGATAGCTCTTGTGAAATGATTTGATAAAAACACCTGACATGTATCATGATATTTCTTGTAAAATGATTGGATCCAAGCACACGATATTTATCATGTTTGTGCTAGTGAAATAATTGGATCAAAACACCCGGCATTTGTCATGATATTTCTTGTAAAATGATTGGATCAAAGCACTTGATATTTATCATGTTTGTGCTAGTGAAATAATTGGATCCAAACACCTGACATTTTATCATGATAGTTCTTGTGAAATGATTTTATCCAAAATCTGACATTTATATCATGATAGTTCTTTTGAAATGATTGGATCCAGACACCTGACATTTTATCATATGGATGCTTTTAAAATACGAAAATCCATGAATTAAAAATGAATGGTGTCATAAAAAACAGTTTCTATGAATGATCTATCATTTACAGAAGACTGGTGGGAAGATGCTCTGACCTTTTTCCTATTGCGCAGACAGGCCTTTGATTAATTCTATTACACGATTTTAATATCTTAGGAATGATACATAAAGCACCTGATAAGTTTATGAGGTCGAGGCATTAAATATATTATTACCAACGGTGAAATCTTTTTCGGTTTCATAATTTTCATACGATGCCCTAGGGCGAAATATCACTTTTTCATTGTGACGTCACGTCATAATCAATGCTTTGACGTCAAACATCATTTTTACGACTTCAGTAAAAAACAGAATATCATATTCGGGCCCATGAGAAAGTATTTTAACGACACTCGCTCGCTCGCGCTCGGCATATACTAATAAGTCAGTCGAATCGTAAACAAAGTTTAACAGCCCTGAATAATAACTCCCTTGTTTACATATTATAAAAGCACAATGGATATATACTATGTACAATTGATCCTGAACAAGTGGTCACCTACCGCCCTGTGCCGCTCTATAAGTGTTGTTGTACAGGTGATAGGTCCGCGCATGAGCCAGTAGAAGACTTCTAGAGGCAATGTACGGGTACTCTGTTAGGTTCTTCTTCTGGGGCGCGAACACTCCATCTCCGTATCCTAGAATCGTTATGATGGGCGGCTCGTTGAATGTGATCCAGAACTTTACCTGAAGAAAATAATAAAGAATCCTGAATGAATATAATATTTTACTCTGTAAAGCAAGATATGGACTAAATTTCAAACTGTTCTTGAACTATCTTGAACAAAGGGCTGTAAAAATGTAGCCTTTACAAATTACAACAGTTGTAGTCAGACAAAAGTTGCCAAAACCCAAGTCCTGAATATTTGATATATTCGTCACAAAGCAACAGTAATTCACAAAGCAACAGTAATTATAAGCTCAGAGATGTAAGTTGATATGATATAGCAATCAATGTTCATTATTTACTCGAAGTGGAAGCAATTTAATATTCTGATAATAGTATTCTACTCCGATGCTTCATGTACCAGTGGCAAAGGACTACAAAATCGTTTTTACATCCAGTAGTTGGTAACGTGCAGTACAAGTAAGAGGAAAAAAGGAACTAAATAGAAATTGACCATGAATTACACTGCATATAATTACTTCCCAAATGTAGGATTCATATATAATGATGGCATCTTCTATTATTAAACATCTTAATTAAACATTTTAAACAGTAAATACGAGCAAATAAGAAACAACATAATGGTACACTACCTTTGGTCCATATTCAAAGAATGTGAGGTTGGCGTAGTCAACGAAATTCTTCACAAATGAGGTCTCATTTAGGAATCCCCCTTCATCCTCGAGTGCCTGAGGCAGGTCCCAATGGTAATGGGTGACCATGGGTTCGATTCCATTTGCAAGCAGTTCGTCTATGAGGTTATGGTAGTAGTCTATACCAGCCCGATTGATTCCATCTTCTATACGACCAGTAGGAATAAGTCTGGTCCAGGCGATTGAGAAGCGGTAGTGGCTTACCTGGGTGAAAACATTTATATTATTTATATATTAATGTCATAGGAAGTTGACTTCAATGATATACAGAAAACAACACCGTTATAAACACTTATTTATAATCACGATATTCTGATTATGAAAAAGATTTTAAAAACTGACATTTGAGAGAGAGAGAGAGAGAGAGAGAGAGAGAGAGAGAGAGAGAGAGAGAGAGAGAGAGAGAGAGAGAGAGAGAGAGAGAGAGAGAGAGAGAGAGAGAGAGAGAGAGAGAAAGGGTTTATTTTCCTCACGTTTCAACAGAAAATAACCTACACAACCATTACCATTACATCATAGAAATACATTTAACAACATAAAACACATACATACATACATATAATAATTTTTAATTGAATTTGTTATCTACAGATTCCATGAGTTACAGTGCACTATAATTTGAAAAAGTTCTTTGTTGCATACATATATTAATCTAAAATATTAATCAACAAAGAGGTCAGATAGTTATTTTGGACGTTTACCCCTAAATTCTTCAGGAGTTGGACATCCTCCCTATATCTCTTGTAGCTGTCACAAGCGATGTCCCCGGTGTCTCCGTTATACACACTTTCAGTATCGTGAGCAACACGGTCCCAGATGCTCTCCCCTTTACCTGTGAAGGGACAGTGTTAAGTAAACCAATCACATTACATAAAATCTAACACAAACGGTTACCGTATTTGTCCTATTGACAGACAGACAGACAAATTTATACCGTAATGTTGGCCATATGGCCCATAATACAGTTAACTGATTTACGATTTAGATGGACAGTGGTCGTTCATATTAGTTGTACCTGGAAGAGAATATTTTGTGAATAAAGACAGCGGTGATAAATATGCCTAGAGCTTAGAATGTTGTTGAGGAATAGGGGGCCGTTGTAGACCTTTTCAAGTTGGATGAGGTATGCTTCACGAAAGTGATTACACTTTTCGCAGGAAAAGAAATGTTTTTCGTCTTCTTTTTGATGAGATTGGCACGATGAACAGTAAAGGTCTTCAATAGGCACTTCTTTATTACATAGAACGATTATCTTAAGATTGTTATGCGCAATTCGGAATTTGCAGAGAGCGCGCATGAGAGTTTTACTTTTTAGTTCTGTGATGTAGGGCTCCAAATGAAGATCGTATTTGAATTGTGAGTAACGGTTTAGATATTTTGATGTAGAAATGTCGCTATGCCTTGAGTCGCTGTTGGAAGATAGTTAAGAATAATTTTTCATTTTCGCATCCTTGGTTAAACCACACGTGTGAGAAGCCATTCTGGAACAAAATCGTTCTAACATTTGAAGCCCAGTTTATCCTGCCAATATCGTCGAAGGTTTTAAGCATTTTATACGCTTGAAATGGGTAGCGATCTGGAGTCATATGTAGCAGTCTAAACCATAGCTTGATAACTTTAGCCTGAGCAAGCACGTACAGAGGAAGACATCCTATCTCACCAAGAATAGCTTTGTTAGAGGCATATTTTCCGACTTTGAGGAACCTTTTAAAATATGTTGTTAAATTCTTTCGATAGCATCTCTGTATTTAAAACCCCATATTTCAGCGTCGTATAGAAGTATAGGTGATATTTTTCTGTCAAATATAGCTGCCGCAGTTGAGTAAGTCAGTTCTTTATTTCTATCGAAAAGTCTGAAAATAGAAAGAGAAGCTTTATTCGCTTGGTGAGCAAGGGTTTCGCAGGCTTTTGTCCAGATTAATCTTGAGGAAAACACTATCCCAAGGTACTTGTAGTATGATACTACTTCGATTGGCTGGTTATTATAGGTCCATTTCTCATACTTGTTCAAAATTCCTCCGTTACGAAACACGATAATCTTAGATTTCTTTAAATTACATGAAGCCCCCATTTGGCACAGGAATTCTCTAGAACACTCAATTGGCGCTGAAGACCAACAACACTGCTTGAAAAAAGCACGATATCGTCAGCAAACATAAGGAGAAGAAGATCATGTATTTCAGAGGTCACAAAAATCTATATAATTCAGTTGAAAGTTCATTAATAAAAAGGAAAAATAACAACGGGCTGAGTATACATCCTTGTCTCACCCCGCGTGACGTATCAAATGCTTCTGTCCTCTGATTATCTACTTTTACGCAGGCTTGAACTGACATGTACATGCTCTTTAGAAGAACTATAATCTTTCCGTGGCATCCATTCTGGAGTAAAGTGTACAGTAGTTTGTTCCTATCTACAAAGTCAAAGGCTTTAGCAAAGTCAATAAATCCACAGTAAAATCGGCCCTTTTTCTGTTTAGATACTTTGAACACAATGCTTGTAATGTAAATGTATGATCTGTTGTAGAGTATTGTGGTCGAAAACCAGCTTGACACTCAGAAAGCAGATTATTGCAATCGATCCATACTCTGAGACGATTTTCAATTATTACTTGATACAGTATTTTGTTAAAAAAATTTATTTAGATATGGCGTTAGGAAACTTGATGACCTATTAAGCGTCCGGGAAGGGGGATTGAAAATGAGAGTGGCGTCTTGGAAATTAACTAACCATTCAATCCAATATCCAATTCATACTTTAGATCCAAAAATAAAACCTATCAATATACATATATGATATATTCGGCAGATTTATTTTTTTCCACTGTTTTCATCTGAGTAGGTTGTTTTTTGTGTTCTGTTTACTTTATCATGAATTGTTGATAAAATTTGCTTTCCACCACGTATGAAATATGCTAAAGTTACAAAAGATATATAACAGTTGTATAGCGTCAATATATAGCAATGTTGCTCAAGGGCTATTTGTTGTTCCGTCGACCGTTGAATCGACATCATCTCCCTTTGCAGTTTGCAATTTTTGCAGTGATTTCATTCAATTTATGAAAGAGTTTGAATCAATCATCACGGTTTGTTTTCAATGTAAATGATGTTTATCGAAAGGTTAGTTTAAGGACAATAAAATGGACACTATTAATTAAACGTGGTTTGGGAGTTAGAGGAATATTACGATTTTGGTATGCACAGAATGTATAAATTGTACCCCTTAGATTTAGAAAAATAGCGTAAGTAAACATGAAAATGTCACATTAAATAAAGAAACCAGCTTTCTAATACGAAATTGTGTACTTTAGATCTTGCCTTAGTTTGCGTGTTGCTTATGTTTCATTGCTTACAAATAAAAATGTTTATCTAACCTAGAAAAATGATTTGATGACGACCCAGGACATTGTGACCCAGCTTCATAGTAGAAAATTTCGTGTGTTCTCTTTAGTTCAAAAGTATGCAATTTTGGTATATTTGTAGCCTTTACAAATAATGTAGCCTTTACAAGTCTTAAAAGTTATAATGTTTAAAGGGTGTATCCGTTTTGTGTTTGGTGATGAAAGTGATTATGATTTGATGCATTCAATTCCATGCATCTTCATCAAATATGTAGTATATTTTGACAATTACTTTAAAAAATCCAGAAACCAACTTAACAGGTAAAATTCAGTATAAAGGTCCATTAATCTATTTTTAAAAACACATCTAAGTACATAAGTAAGTGATAGTTTTAAAAATGATTGACAATTTCTTAAACGTTACCTCAAGTGATTGGATGGACGTTTAAAGGAGAATAATCATTAAGTTCATAATTCCTTGATTCAATTTTCAAAATATGTTTTAAAAATGTAATAATATTTGTTACAACTTCAGAATTACTTAAACTTTACGCTTTATCAAATCTTCCAAAAATTACCGTCTTTATCCCAGGCTCCTTCGATCTGATAAGCTGAGGTTGCGGCAGCCCAAACAAAATCTTCGGGGAAATCATCATAATAGATAATGGAGTCGTCCTCATAGGCCACGAGACCAGAAGCAACGCCCCCTAAACCACTGTAACCCGGACGTATTCCGTTGTCGCCAACAATTTGCTTGTAAATACGAGAAGATGCACGTGGAGATCGTGGACGTTTCGGTTCAACGAAATCAACATGGAAAAGTCCACTTTTGTGGCTGAATCCATGCGGCCATATGAAACTGTCCATCAAAGGAAAGGCAAAATATCCAACGATGTTACTGTTGTCCAGATTCGTAGCTGAAAAAAATTGGGAGGTGTATCTTATCAGTTTCAGTTTATTTTTGTAATCAAAACCCTCAATATTGTACACAAAATTTTTTTTTTATGTTATCATTCTTAATGTCCTGATCGTCATATTCTTGCGAAATATCGTTTTTCGATTCGGAACTTATCGCATTTTAGACTAGCGTTTCTTTTGAAGTTGTCACTTCGTATATTCAAGAAAACAAACTGTAATTTGACAAAATACTTGGATAGAGGATTTGACTTGAGTACATAGATTTAGATTTTACTAAAGTAATTTCATAGATGTCGTTAAAACATCTTTTCTGACTAAAAGCTTTTATTTAAGCACATGGTCTCGTCTTTGATAAAAAAATCTGTACTTAAACTTAAGTATTTGGTTTCTATGACAAAGGAACAAAGAAGAGAAGCAACCTAATGTATCCCTTAACATGTACCCTCCTGTATCATATATGTATAATACGTACACTTGAGTACTTGGTCAATGTGCTTCTTGAAGTAATCAATTCTGTCCACATCTCTAAGACGACCGTCTGTTGTTTCAAACCCTCCGCACACATGTATTGGCACGCTGTACGTATCCGATATCCACTTCAAAGTTTGCCGTAACTTGTCACTGGACAAACAAAACCAGAGTATCCATAGTGTTTTATTTATGGGGCAGTAGCACGTTTTTGTGATGATTTTTATCACCAAAGTTTTCAAAATATACAATAGTTTATGCCGAAAGTAATATCGTCAGAGGTTCAAAACATCTCAACGATCATCCGCAAATGGCAAATCAAGTATCGAGCATAATCCAGTGGCGTCCGTTTTAATTTGATAAAACCCTTTAGTTTAAATCATGTGAAGTAAGGAAATTGATTCCCATAGATAAGCGACCATGGTACGTTAGTTAAAAAACTGACTCTTTGAACGAATGTAACGAAATTTGATCTATCGGGGGATTTTAATCGTTTATATTTTCCAGTTCATTCTAAATCCAACCTTCTTATCACTTGAACACGCCTTAGATTTAAAAGTATTGGATAGCTAATTTTGAGCAAAGGACTCATTTACGGCTGTGTCAACTTAAAGGTTCTGTAGCATTTTGTCTGTGGGAAATATGGTGATCTCACGAAAGGAAATCCAAATTGAAGGACTAACCTTTAAATCAATCAATGAAAGGAGTTCTTAAATGTGGAGACCACGTTCGGTAAGCTATTCCCATTTCCATAACTCGAAGGATAACCAGGTGTTCACACTAAATGGCCGAGTGCAGTTTTTGTTAAGGATTATCGAATATGCTAATATGCTAGGGTAGATTTGAGAAATGTAAAAATAGGTGCTACAGTATCTTTAGATAGAGAATTTTAACACCAACAAGCTTTTTTTTTTTAAAAGTCATCTTTTTTCTCATATTTATTTTGTAAAATAAATGTCAAGTTTCACTAAAGATACAAAGTAATAATTATGTACGATAAGTTTTACCCTGTCAACAGGTCTGTGGGTGATTTATGAACCATCTGGTCGTGTAGATAGGACGGAGGATCACTGACGGTGTTCGCCTTGGTCACCTTATAAGCCCACCCAACACTCACAACCATGAAGTCCGTCTGGACAGATTCTGAGGGAAGAACAGGTTCTCAAGGGGGTTTAAGATATATGAAACGTTATGGGTCTGTGTACTATGGGTATAGAAATCACGATTTTTTAAATGGCTGAATAGAAGTTGAGAGTAAAAAAAAGACAGGTTTATGGGTACAACTCATTTGGTTGTGACATTGTTTCGATAAACCTTCATGTTTAATCCGTTATCATGTTATCTGAGTGCTACTGAAACGTAATAATACATTGTCTTCGCTGTTGCATTTGATCATCTATTCTATTGCATGCGCACCAAAGACGCCCTTTCATCCATACATGCTCGGATATAACACATAGTTTCACTATGATCATGCAACTCGTTCTATACTAGATATACATCATAAGCAAATGTACCTGAAATTGATGCTATGTCATTGGTGATGTTTTTCAGTCTGGTACCATCGATAACATGGGTACTTTGAGCCTCGACTTGAGTTTTCATCACTTCCGGGTAGTCTCTGCTTCCAAATATTGGCTCAGCGAACCACCCAAAGTCGAATTCTCTGGCAGTGTCAGTAGCTGTGACATCATGGTCATATTCTGGATCTTCCGGTTCCAAGGCAAGAGCTTCCAACGATATCCCGATTTTTCCTTTATATACAAAATAATTTTCTATTTGCTGAAACGGGGCTTGTTATTCTTAAACATAATTGTTACAATTGGAAATACCAAGTTTTGTTATGAATCTGTATTTGATATGAAAATAAGTTAAAGTTGCTTTAGATAAAAGACAGTATTCTACCGTATTCATCGTTCAAAAGTGTTTGGAACATATTTAATGATTTGTTAACATTAATGTAAAACACTGGCAATGACATATTTTCTATTGTTGCACAAATGGATACGATACATGTTCCCAGCTATATTCTGTTTCAGGATGATATGTGGTCGTTGAACAATAATTGTTCGAGGTTCTCTAAGTGGGCATTCACAATATAAACAGCCAATTTGATGGCTATACCTCTGCGCTTCAAATGGAACTAAATTGGTGTCAATGATTATGTATTTTTTGCAAAACTAGTTCGAGAAGCAAATCAAACCTATACTCGTTTTGAAAAGTCATATAGCACAATAATCGCTGTGTACATGTATGTTATCCTATTTTATATCAAACACATATTCTGCTAAGTGTTTGCTGTAAAGACTTTGATTACATGATTTTGAACGTTTCATCCATCATACTAACCATCTGCAACATCCATCGATTTATAAGCTGCTACAGCTTTTAGGTGGGCAAGAATGAGATTCCGCGCTGCAATGTAGGGATTCCAAGCAGGTTCTGATCGTCGTGGTGGGAGACTCCCATCCCCATAACCACGCCAGGCCACGCCCTTCGGGTCGTGCATTGTTACCCAATTTTTTACCTTGAAGAAGAGATGTTTCAATTTCATATATATATATATATATATATATATATATATATATATATATATATATATATATATATATACATTATCAGAATGGAATAGTGTAATGACATGCTAGTGAATGTGTGACAATCAGACAACTAAATTTATAACACCATATATGTCATCAATCTCAACCACATTTGTGTTTTAGTGTTTTGAAATTTCTACTTTTAAAACAAGTTTTTGACAATGAGGAGAAAACTTCAGTTGAATACCTTAAATGTACATTACTTTGGGTGCAAAGAATTAAAGGTTGTCAGATCTTGGGAATATCCTGAAAAGGATTCCTATTAAATTCGATATGAAATAGTTATGATATTATACAATTAAAAATCATAATGGTGACTTCATTCATGTTTTACCAACCACAGATCCGATTCGAGACCTAGAATACGCTTATGCTGTAGATGATTATAACATAATAAACTTTCATACATTACATCGTGTTTTTGTCTTACGCTTTACCGCATTTTGTAGGGTAAACTACATACTTTCACACTATTTTCAGGAAAATTCAAAACCCTCTTCAACTCACGTTAGCTCCAAAACTCGTGAAACATAACTCAGCGTACGCAACAAACTTGGCAACCGTCTCTTCATTGAGCCAACCACCACTTCTCTCCAGAGCTTGTGGTAGGTCATAATGATATAGGGTGACGTATGGTTCTATACTGTTGTTGCGCAGCGCCTCAATGAGTGTTGTGTAGTAGTCTATCCCCTTTTGTATGATAGAACCGTCCGCTTCAGATAAGACCCGAGACCATGAGATTGAGAAGTGGTAGCTTGAAACCTTCAAAGTATACGAACATTTATGTGATTATCATGCAATGAGCCATCGTTGAAGTAAAACACTTCATTTGTTAAATACGAAATGTAGTTATATGTAGCACTCAAACCAGAACTATATTTCATTGAATTGAAACATCCTGTTAAAAATACCGGATTTTACAGGATGTGTGTTACTTGATGTCAGTTGTTCCCTGCAGATACATACCATTACGGAATAATGAACATGTTGTCATAACATATATATTATCAGATGTAAATATAACCATGTCTAATTCAAACGTTCATGACAAAAAGAGACTCTTGTTCGTGCCATAAGCGTTCTTGTACCCTCTACGAGATTGTTAGAAAATTGGGTTTTTGAAAGAACGAAATACTTTCATGCTAGAGAGACCATTACCGAATCAGCAGCATGGACATACGGTTCAAGAGGGGATCGTAATGTCCAATTAATCAAACTATTGACGCTTATCAGAGTAATATGGTAAAAACACGTACCCCGAGACTCTTCAGATTGTCGATGTCTTGCATGTACAGATGATAACTATTGGCAGACACGTCGTTGCTGTAGCCGTCATGGGTCTCTCCGCCATGTGCATCTATGTCAAGTACACTGGGTCGGCGTCCTAGAATCAGAGAGAAAGACATAGAGGGAATGTATATATATATTATCTATACAAATGTGTATATACTCTCTATATATATCGCTTATCCTTTTTATACATTCGTTAACAATCTATTTCAGCTAGAAGAGTAATAACCAAAACAGCTCTCGCAGAATTAAAGAAGGAAATATGCTAGAATTTACTTTAGGGAGTTTTTTTTCATTCTATTTTTTTCATCAAAAGTATCTGCAAGACTGCAGCTAAGTTTCAAAAGTGGATCATTTCACTGTTTTTTCGTATACTCGTATTTTGACTTATAACTGTCAAGGGCGTACATAAGTTGAATAGGTTATTGTTTACATTAACACACTTTACACACGTGTGTACTTATTGATGGGAAAAATGTTTGCTTTCAGGTTTAAAAATAAATAGAGCTAATAAATCCGTAGACATTTAGGTTTGTCAATATACTCAGGATGGGTAATTACTAACTTGAAAAGCACGAAATGTGTCAGTATGATTTATATCCAAGGGTACATTTAGAGAAATAAAAGTATTCATTTTCGAGGACCATGTGATATATGGTTGTATGTAAAGGATACTCGAGAGAAGATCAACACCGATATGTTTAGTTAGGTGTATCCCCATATTGAAAAAGAGTGCACTAATGCGTGCCTTCAATATAAATCTTTCCAACAAAAAACACAATGTCCTACCGGGTTATGCTATCAATGATAAGAGTACAATACACACACATTCATATATATATATATATATATATATATATATATATATATATATATATATATATCATATTCTTATCGATTCGATAACCGAATTGATAAGTCTACAGCTGCATACCGAAAGTTTGTTCACATACCTGGGATACTATTGCAAATATCATGTAATTTGAGATGCCTTTGAGGTATCGTAGCGTTGCAAAAAAGAAACATATAATGTTGAATTTGCAATACAAATATGCAGATCCATTCTTTTTTACCATTTCCATTCGTTTATCATATCAAAACTTAAGCGTAACAGTTTTGGCAAGTCATTGAAGTGACCAGGGGTAAAACAAATTCATTAAAAAAAATTTCATCACAAAATGGCAATTAAACACATGGACAATGGGTGATCCATTGTCAGTTTTGCTGAAGTTATTCTATTGAGGTCCAAACGAAACCTGAATTACATGATATTTTCACTATGATTCAGTGGTAAGTGAACAAACTTTCGGTATGCAACTGTATAGACATGAATCAACGGAATAAACGTTGAAATCATTCCCAATAAACAATGATATCGGCAATTTCTTATGTTTAATGCAAAATGTCATTCCAGTTGTATTGAAGGACAACATCGCGACCCACCTCTTCAGTGACGTAAAAAGTAATCGTTTAATGACGTCACCATTGACAAAAATACAGGAATGTTCACTACAAAAACACGCGCTCATATTCTAAATATGTAACTACTTATATTTCACCCTTATGGGTAATATATGTTTTATCAATCTATCGGCCGAGTTTGTCACGACTAACCAAACCGTATCGCCTATTACGAAGGATTTACAATCACTTTAAATCCTTCTGACAGGTTATGGGCACCGATTTTTATCACAAACTTTACCACAGATCTGATAGTAAAAAACAATGAATAACTAAATAATTACAGGGCTAGTTTTGTGGGATTCGAACCTGCAATCATTCTCTTTGCCACAGGACCACGGAATTTAGAAGTAAATAACTATGTTTACTGCCTACGAGGGCAATCATATCGGGGTTCAAATTTTCCATACGATGCCCTTAGGCAAATCATCACTTTTTCATTGCGACGTCACTTCATAAACAATGTTTTGACGTCACATTATGACAATGCGATCCAAATGCGCAGACTGCGGATATTCCGCCTGTACTGGATGTTGATTGTGCTTATTTTCTTTGATATCCGACTTCGGTAATATCATATTCGTGCCAATGACATAATATGTTGAGGTCAATCGTGCCCATATATCAGTATATGAATACTAATATTTAAGCACTCGTGTCCTAACCATAGTATGTCATGGAAACTACTTTATTATCCTCTATTTATAACTACATTTCTTATTAATTACTTTGGAATCTTTTATGTTACGGTTTTCCCAATAATATCAAATGACTGTATTTGTTTGTGTCATTTAAGGGTTTAAAGTAAATGAATTTATATCAAGAGTCTCAATATTTCAAAGGACTTAAATTTGATTTGAAAAAACATAATATGATGCCTTTAAGACAATTTGTATGTAAGCCAAGGACGAACTCTATCTCGCTCGCGATATCAATGGCGTTGCTAATTTTATGTTAACGAATTCTATGTCAACTCACGCAAAATACTTCCTTGTCGTTAAGCAAAACCTGCATTACATAACATAAATATAACCTACTTAATCTGTCAAATTGAATGAATGGCATTTGCAAAAACCTTAAATACAACCCTTGAAGCAACTCGATTTCAACTGAATGGTTACCATATGTATGGAGCATGTCTTTTCATACATTGGCGTAATGTATGCATTCAAAACTTGAACATAAAATATGCGATCTGAATTCCTTTAGAGGTCCCCAGGTCACCTTGCCCTGGAAACGTGCTGATTTAACATTCATCTACACATGCAAAATATATTTCATGTACATGTTATCGGTGATAATCGAGTAAAACAGTATAATGGTTATAGTTACAGTATACTGTACCAATCAGCAAGAAAATATACTGTCAGTGTTACTTTGTAACTGTTGATGGGTAAATAACTCGCAACTGACGTGTTTTCCACTTCTCAAAATGACGAATATGTAATGGTATTGTGTTTATATTGCTGACAGTTTTTATGTCGAAGAGTATGATATGTTCTTTATTAAAAAAAAACTAATTTGCAAAATGTTAAATTTCACACGAGACTTTATGTAGAATGTTTTATGCAAACAGGTCGAAAATAACGCAAAGAACAATGAATAAACTATTGAAGATTTGTACTGTAAAATTTATACAACAACGTAACAATTTTGAGCTTGATGTAAACTGTCAGTGATATCAAGTAAAAACAGAAATTTTCTGCACTTGAAAGTAAAAGCACATCATCCGTTCTGTGAATCCTTTTGAATTCCCCTTACGAAGACTCAAATAAACTCATTTAGAAAGAATGACATTTAAACCCTTTACAGAAAGTACCATTTAGACCAGTACTCTTCCCTTCCATCAGGAAAATTCTTGATGTCATTCTATTAAGAATTTTTAAACCCAAAAATATGTTACAGCTGCTGAGTAAAAGTTTGTTTGGCTGTAAACTTCCTTTGTGAAATCATCGTTTTCATAATTCGTCACCACGTCTTTTAAAATACTCTCTAGTCAAAGCCTTAACATCAAGATGAGGACGGGCCATGTTTACGCTACATTTATGCCAGAAAAAAATGTTTTAATATCCAGAAGAGGCATTGGTTCAAAATTTGAAAGCTGAGATTATCCTATTTCCACAATAAAATAGTACTTGAAGGAACACATTTGCGGCAATAGTCTGTTTTTAAAAAGAAAACATTGGTCAACATTGTGATATATTTTTTTCCAAAAATACTTCGAAATGGGTTTTTATCAGATTATCAAGAAATCCAAGATTTTTGCATTTTGGACCCTAGCAATACTCAAATTTCTACCAGAGATGGTCATATAATGCTATCGGTTAATGAACACATTACGGCAGTTTACCCTCTGGTGTCATTCTGCCAAAAAAAGTCATTATAAAGGAAACAATTACAAAGGAAAGTTTTTATCCAGAAAATCCTCTTGTGAAATCAATAAAGTGACAAATTACAAAAAAGCCATGACAAAGGAAACAAGAACAAAGGAAAGATTGAATCCAGAAAATCATCTTATAACATCAATAAGTTACAAATTACAAAAAAGCAATGATAAAGGAAACAATAACAAAGGACAGTTTTCATCCAGAACATCACCTAATGACATCAATAAAGTGACAAATTACAAAGCGAAAAAGCAAATACAAGTCTTCAATCAAACTTACCATCAGTGCGCCAAGCCCCTTCTACTTGACCGGCGGAAGTACCTGCACCCCAAACAAAACCGTCCGGAAAGTTGCCAAAATAATAATCATCGGGTCCATGCATATGGCAATCTACCCCTATGGAGATGGCTACGAGGAGAAGAACTTTGAATATCAGTTTCTTTCCTGAAATCACGGAGTCGTCCAAACCCATCTTCTTCCTTCAAATGGCGGAGTCGTCAAACCCGTCTTTCCCCTTCAACGACCAAACCGAAACTCGCACCCGGACCCAAAAATATATGTGTAAAGGAGATTACATGCGGGTGCCTTATGATAAGTGATATGTTCGCATACACAAAACGTCAAAGGTAGACAAGACACGGGGTGTTTTTCATGAAACATGAACATATACAGTGTGTATTGTTGACTTCAAGATGAGCAAATATTGGCTGTTTGTTGTACTGTTGAAAATAGGTTACGAGGTGTGGAGGTTGCAAAATGGTACCCTTATATAACCATCCATAAAGATTCACGTGAACACTTTTATTTTATATACATTTATAAATTTAATATTATTTAACTTCTTTTTTGTTAGTGATAGCTCAATTCATTCAGATTCATAGGTTTTTTTCTGCACCGGAAAGCTCAAATTTGAATACTTTTCTTGATGAAAGAATTTAAACGTTTGTCTCAACTGTAGATCGATTAACTGATTTGAGTGCTGTTGTAAAGTCTACTTCTCTCATTAAGATCAAGTTTACTTGTGACAGTTGGATAAATATGAATTACAAACCTTTAGATTATAAAGGTATGACAAAAAAGACTGTTAAATCATAGTCAGGTTATGTTCGGAGACGAACTTTTTGCTTGTATTACAAAAATACCTCTGACAGTTACAAATAGTAAGCCAATTATTATTTGAGAAAAAATAGGCCATGGTAACTATTTTCCATACCTAAGTTTCTTCCGACTTGACCAAGTGTGTTAGATACATGAATATTAGGATGTTATTTCACATTTGTATTCAATGCATTGAAGTGTGGGTGATCGTATCAAATCGGCACGTGTTGGTTTCTCAATGTTTGTAATTTCAAAGATACGATACGAAGGATTGATCCCACCAAATATACCAACCTCTGTCAATGTGTAAAGGTTTGGAACATTCAGCTCCATTCCTAATTTGTTATTCAGAATGTGTATGCTCTCGGCATGCTGCTGACACTGTGAAACGCAATCAATGTTGTGCTCTGTGATCGTAATGCTGAGGGCATAGCAATGTCAGTCACGGGGTAATTCATATTCAATCCTTTAGTGCAATTCCTTAAATGCAACAGAGCCGAGGCCCCGGAATACATTACCCTACTTAATTCAGATTCATGTCATATTGCTTTTCAAACCCTGGACTTATTTTTTTCTTAACCAAAACGAAATTTCAAGGGAGAAACTTGATGCCATATGCAACGCTCTATTTCCGAAACTAGATTGGGCGACGTGGAGACGAAAAATAGTACTGAATGGTCACCATCTATCAGGAGCATGTCTTTTCATACATTGGCGTTTTGTATGCATTCAAAACTTGAACATAGAATATGCGATCTGAATTCCTTTAGAAGTTGTCAGGTCACCTTGCCCTGGAACCGTGCTGATTTAACATTCATCTACACATGCAAAATATATTTCATGTACATGTTATCAGTGATAATCGAGTACAATAGTAAAATGGTTTTAGTTACAGTATACCGATAAGTCAGTGTTACTTGATAACTGTTGATCGGTAAAAAAACGTGGAGACGAAAAATAGTAGGACGATATCATATGTAATCGAATGGTCGAGAAGAGACTCGGCTTGTGCATGCATTTAGATTTTTATACCGCCTGTGACTGCATTATGTCGACAATGTTACGATAATTCAATAAGTTCATAGTAGTGAGTATTGTTACACCCTTGAAGTCATCAACATGACGTCATTATTGAGATAGGCCATCTGACGATAGTTTACTTGCATAAACAATCCTTCCCGATGTTTTACTTGAGATTTACAGCTTGTTAAACAGGTACTGTAATTATGAAAGCTTCTGAAACTGAGCATCGTACGGGTACAAAATTTCTCACGAAAGAAAGGTGAATCCGACCAAAGACATAAACGTATGGCCTACGTGTATGGGAAAGAAGCCACTCAATATTCTACTCTTGCAAAATGGTCAGCTCAGCGGGGACGCAACTCCTTGGACGATGACCCACAGTCAGGAAAGCCTTTTGAAACCATTACAGAGGATATGGTTGCACTGGTCCAGGACTTGATCATGTCCGATCGTAGAATGAAGGTGGACAAGATATCTTGTGGCATTTCTCATGGAAGTGTTTGCACCATAATTCATGAGCACTTGCACGTCTCAGCGGTGTCTGCAAGGTGCGTGCCACGAAATTTAAATGCAAAATATCGACACTGGAGAGTTGAATCCAGTCGTGAGCTCTTGGACATCTACAATGAAACGTACATACATCACCGACACCAAACGAGAATTATGCAATGGGCGCATAAGTACTCTACTGCACCAGTGAAGTTCAGAAATAAGCCGTCTGGTAGCAAGATCATCGCGACCATTTTCTTTGATTCACGAGACATGATACTTAAAGACAATAAACCACCTAAATCTACAATAACATGAGCCTATTATACTGATTTGTTGTTGATAGCGGTGATCAAGAAGAAGATTCGCGGCAGGTTGACTGCTGGAGTAATTATTCTTCATGACAACGCTCAAGTGAACAAGAGTTGTATTGCATTTCAACAATATCGCTTTAGCCAACTTAGCCATGTGTCTACAGTCTGGTCCCAAAACGACGTCTGTCTGTTTCACAATTTGAAATCACGCTTGCGCGGTACAAGAATCATGATGAACTAAAGGGCAGCTACTTAGGCGTTGCTGAGCGGCCATTTAAAAGACTTCTACCGAAAGGGTACAAACAGTTTCAAAGACTAATGAGCATTGTGCACCGAGGTCCAGGTAGCTAGATTATATTGAAAAATATAATCAGTATCACTACCATTGGCTTCTGTTTTATTTCCACTTCTATTAACTTATTGACTTACCTTCATACGAAGAGTGTGTTCATAAATTATGATAGGAGACTGTCCTTTTTTAGGTTTTAGTTTTACCTAGGGCGTAAATGTTATCAGTGAAAATGAATTTTATGGATGTGTAAATTTGTTGATGACAGTAGCGACTGTAGAACGTTAGTATATTATTTACACGTCCTTGATTTTGATATACTGCTACAATGAATATTTACCTCTCAAATGATATCTTGAACCTCTTCACTTATTAATAATTAGGTTGAAATTTAAACTGGTATAAATGCAGAGCTTGTCCACATTTTTTACTTTTGGTGTTTAAAAGCCAGTAGACAATGTGTTATTGACATGTAAATTATTCAATTAATTCTTTAAAAACCTGTTTCAAGTATTATAAAAAAATGTAGTCGTATCTAAGCAGTTTTAAAAAGATATTTGTGAAAACAGAATGTAATTGTTTTTCCATCACTGCACAAAGCTACATTCATTATGTCACATGTTCTTGTCTCGTCCAATCAGGAGTCTGCATTTTCTTAAATGCCAAAATATTGCGTATATGTAGTTCAAACTGCAGTTTAGGGGTTTCTGTCTTGTTCACGTAAACTTTTAAGGCTAACAAAAAGACAGCATAACGCTTAAATTTCAAAATGTGAATTTGTCTATAATTATCTTAGATGTTAAGAAACTAAGTTCTTATCTCGAAAACTGTTTCTATTCGTTTACTTTATACGTTCAATTCTTTGATAAGATTGTAGACGTAATGAAATGTAGGACACATTGCTAAGTAAAGGCCCTTGTCACCATGCTGTTCATACTGTTATCGACAATCATTTCTAAATGTAAGTATGGCATGAATATATACATGTACACTTGTGATCCTTTGTGAATCCATGAAAATAGTTATTGAAAAATTTATGTAATTAGGTTAAACGTGTGTCCTTGATATACATGACACTTAAACAATTTAGGGGCTCTATCATATGTTACTTTTGTGAACGAAATTTTAAGAGAAGTTTGAGGCTACCCTCTCTGTTATAAATGCTCATGAGGTCAAGATAGTTCACAATCAGCAATGCATAAACACTTACATCATTATCAGCCAAAAACAAAAGAATTCTCACTATTTCTATATTACTCGTCGTGTCCATTTTATAAGCTTGTATTTGTAATAGACTTCAAATAAATATAGATAAAACCAAAAAATAACAAATTATTGCCCAGTGGCACGCTTTAATGCTTTTCACATTTTCCCAACGAAATATTACTTTCTGCAATGTACATTTTCATCAAAGGGTAAATCTTTATCATTACTCAACCTAATTATCAGTAGTTGTCAAACAAGATGTCAAAATATTTGTAACGTATCAAACGAAAACTCCTTTCGGCCAGTTTAGTGTAAACACCTCCATTCAAGGTGGGAAATTTGCTTCGCATTTCTTAGTAGAACGCGGTACGTTTGTGTTAGATCATTGTATTTAAAAAAGGGATCTTTAGGAGTCAAATAGTATCCTTTAAATGAGATCCCATTATTTCCCTATGTCAACGTATTATAGAGTGCCTTTAAGCTTATTTTCTGTGAACTAGGTTATTTGGTGTTCGCTGACAATCCCCTAGCATGTGTGCTGTATAAAGATAAGAACTGTGCAACTTACAAGTACGAGCCATCGTGTGGAAACAACGGTATAACATACAGCAATGTGTGAGCATTGAAAGGGAATCTCTCATGATAGTTCATCAGACGTCACAATCTAATATCTTCATTTCACCATATTTTGTTTTCGAAATGATTGCATTGTTATGTTTGAGAGCACATATTTTGTTCCTTAAAGGGATTTGAACCCACATTCCTGCCAGACGCTGCATACACAAAGAGTTTTAATTATGATCTCTGGTATGTGTAATATTTTGTTATGGTCAATATTTTATATGCATACGTTCTCTGGCCATATTAACATATTTTGGAAAATGTTTAAGTTGTCACTTCAAAACGTTGTAATTAATGTAAAACGTTGTTGACATTTGTTATATTGGTTAAGACGTCGAATTCCAAAAGGCTCAGGATTGATATAGATATAGTATCGACATACTAACTCCTTGTACCTATTTACTTCCAGATGCTTCTTCAGTAAGGAGGAATGCATACACCCATCATTATTCATAGTACATAAGGGAGCATGTGATCCAGCCACAACTGCAGGTGAAGTATTCCCTGAACGTCATATAGAAAATGATATTTCTAACCTTTTTTTACAAGAAGTGCAAAGAAGTGTAGGTTCGTCTTGTTAATCTATCAATTCATTTGGCGAACAAAGAATCTTGTATTCACTTAAAGCAAGGGACAGAGTGGGCCCCATACATACATACATACATACATACATACATACTTCCATACATCAATACATCAACCCATTCAAGCAATTGCAGGCAGGGGGTTGTTGTGAAATGTCTTCATACTTTAGATAAAAAAATAAAACTAATTAAGATACATACATGATAAATGTGGGAGAATGTTTTTTCACTGTTCTGATTTATTAATTATATATTAAAGCGTTGATAACGTTTGCTTTCTACCACGTATGACATATGCGAGCTTGACACGTGGAATGTAGCTCCCTCGTTGATTCAAATACATACATGAATACATACATACATACATACATGAATACATACATACATACATACATACATACATACATACATACACATAGCCAGAGTTAGAAAAAGATATAACAAAATTAAAATGTAATCTAAGGTGTCTTTGAGGCATCATAGTATAGGGATTCACAGCTTTAAACAAAAGTCATGTTTGGTCTCATGCACTTAGTCACTGTGTGATTGTTTTCTCAGAGAATGGAACGGAATTTTTTTCATCGAAATTTCAGGAAATCAGAATTTCGAAAATATGACCCCTTCTGTCTTTTTCATCATGCCAAAATTCGAATTATTGCACGAAGACAAGACAGTTCCAAAATAAGTTAAGGAATGGCTATGTTACACATGGACAATAAGTGTTTTATTGTAAGTTTTGCTGAAGTTATTTTATTGACGTCCAAACCAAACCCAAATTACATTTTTGCAATACGATACAGTGGTATGTGAACAAACTTTTGGTATGCAGTTGTATGTTTCCCAACCTTTGACTGACACGATGTAGACTTTTAAAAATAAATTCAAATCATTAAAAAGGGGAAGATTGACTCTCAAATGTTTTCGTTTTCATCTTTTGATTCGTTCATTTTTCTATTGACTTGGTTAAAAAAAATTCAATACAAAGGGTGTAGACCATGAACGAGTATCCTAATGATTTAGTAATGGATTAAAGATGATAAAGGAAATTAACTGAAAGCTTAATATCAAAAAAGTATTTTTGAGCACAATCAACTACGTTATTAGAATTAAAGAATCAATTTTTCACACAGTACTAACAACACACAAAATTGAGACGTTTGGATGCAGGATTTACAAGAACAGTGACTGTTCAAAGGAAGCGGTGAAGCAGGCATGTGGAAACGACGGGAGGACTTATGATAACGCGTGAGTTTGTCATATGTGTCCAAGCTACAACACCCTACACATATTCAAAGTATCTAAGTATCAAAGTATCTTCTAAATTCGGTACGGTTTCTGTTTATATCGTTTCGGCTAATTTTCTACCAACAGAAATAATACCTTCTAAATTAGATGTTTTACCTCTCCAACAACCTGTACACCTTTTGTGCAATTATGGGCGGATCGTGATACCTTGAAATCACATTATGTTGTGAAATCGAAAGGACGAAAGGTTAGTTGCTTTATCAACCCTGAGACCTTGTGCATCTTTTCCGTGACGAATGTTTTAGTGTTTTTGAAAACCTATACTGCATATAGGCTTTAGTTAACGCTTATGTTTTATAATTATTGTCTTCTACAAATCATTTATCATCACCACTTTATTTTAGAACAGGATATGTTTATCCTAATCAACCACTTTTGATTAAATCAGTAAACACAAGGTTTCTTTTCATTACAACAACATTCAACAGAATTTTGAACATCTTTGTGACTGATTTAATAGCATAAAGTAAAATTGCCTCTTAAAACTCACAAAACTTAAAACATTGTTGAACTGTTTAATATGAAATTTTCAGGTGCTTTTTTGGACAGAAAGAATGCACTAACCCCAATCTACAGGTAGATCACGATGGCCCG
This sequence comes from Phorcus lineatus, assembly GCA_921293015.1. Lineage (NCBI taxonomy): Eukaryota > Metazoa > Mollusca > Gastropoda > Trochida > Trochidae > Phorcus > Phorcus lineatus. Next base: position 23,591,641 of record OV121089.1, read on the forward strand.
TGTACAACACGAGGTAAGGCGAATACGTATTATATCTCAGTATGATTAATATTCAAAGCACAAATCAGTGAATAGTATTACGAGTCATACGATTCAAAGACTGAAACTGCAATTGAACTATTTGATATAAATGTGTCTATCTGGTGTGTTTTTATGCTATTTTGAAGTACTTTGATATTTGGAAAAGATATGCCATTAAATAATGTAATCCGAGAATTTATCAATAATTAACGATACTCTATGCTTAAGCTACTTTTGCAGATTATATGATATTACAATTATTATCCATGTAAAACTGTGTGACCTTTTGGTGACCTTTCAATGCTCTACATTAACCACATGTACTCAGCACTTTTATTTTTAGGGATGAATGTTGTATGTCCTCCTAGTCATTTTCAGACAAAGCGGTAACTCATTTAGCAACCATGCTTTAGGACACTTTCTCGATAAAATATTTCCGTTTCAGCTTGGAATCGTACTCGTTCTAAAAGCCTGAAATTAACATTCAGCACAAGTGATTTCGAGAACCGAAATAAATAAATGCCACTCCCAAAATATAGATAAATCTTTTTAAAGTCAAAATTGCTTTCTTTGATATGAAACGTAACTATATGCAATAGTACGCATGAACTCTGAAGATGATGTTATTTACGGCAGTATATTGATATTTTTTACCAAAATAAATAAATTATGATACATATGGCATGATATACATTGCCTGGTCACAAGGTAATTATAACATCGTAAGAAATCCTTTGTATTGTCCAGATTTCAGCTTTGCATTTTGAACTACAATTGAATGAACAATGATACTATGCCCGAAATGTAAAAATACGAACATGTAAATATGTAATAACTCGTTTACCCCCATAGTTCCCTCTACTGTGGTGAACGAACCCTTTGGATGTAGAATTTACAAGAATCAAGACTGCAGTGTAAAGGCGGAGAGGAGCACGTGTGGAAACGATGGAGTCACATATCTCAATGCGTGAGTTATGATCTCTCTTTATGTGGATCGAAAGAGTGGCAAGATGATTTGTGTGAAACCCAAAAGCGACACCACCGCACATTTAAAAGAAGGATTTATAATGACAATGATACAGATTACTCAAAAGTACATGCATATGTATTCGTTCAAACAAAGGTTTACTACCTCTTATCGCTCCGTCAGGAAGATAATGTCACAAAAGAACTGTGACGTCAAATATTGTTTACTTAATTGTCTAGATCAACGTCTGTTGATAATTAAACGTAACATTTAAGTGGATTTTCGAAATCGACTTAACAAATTATCATTAAATATGTAAATATCATATAAAAGGACTTATGAAACTTCAAATATCCATATTCTATTTAGTTTTGACAACAATGCAAAAATGGGCCTTTTTTCACATTCACAGGTGCTACTTCGGACAAGCTGAATGTTCAAATCCATCTTTAAAAATCCAAAATTTGGGAAGTTGTCTTACAACCACGGTACCAAAAACGACATCATTATCTACAACGACGTTGTCAACTACTACAGAAAGAAGAACGTTGTCAACAACTGCAGAAAGGACAACAATGTCAACAACAAAAGAGAAATCAACATTACCCACAACCATAGAAACAGCAACTTTACCTATGACAACAGACACTAAAACATCAACCATAACAACAGAAACAACAAAATTACCCACAACCACAGAAGCCATGTCAACAGGGAGTTCGCCGGAGTATACTACCATCAGAGAGACACGCACTGAATATATGACTACGCCATCTAAAGCAGGTACCAGTTTGAAATCCCTCGTTACATAAAGAGCTGAAATTAACTGGGATTCATCTTAATTTCTAGGTGGTTTTAGTAAGCCTCAACAAGACGTACTAAATTCTTACCTAAACGCGTGCTGAAAAGCAAAAACAATTTCATGGCTTTTAGAAACAATTTCACGGTTTTGTGAAACAATTACATATGTTTTCTGGCATAATCATGATAAGGTTGGTGTACTCATTGTACTTAAGTGTAGGTGGGTAAAAAATTAAGATGATCGTTGATGCTATACCTTTTAATTTGCTGTTTACTTTGAATATTTATTTCACAGTTTATCTTTCATTGCATTTTCATCAAGGATCGACGATGGAAAGCTCCACCACCGAACTTGGTACTTCTATCCATGCAACAGATGCAACCATTCATACAACACCTTCAAGTAAGATGTTTCTATTCATTTCTCGTTATCATCTGTCATTCTTGTTTTGGCCCTGATGTTCGAAAGGATAACCGGTAAGTTATGATTATCAATTGCATGTACACTTCCTGTTGTCATATGTGAATCCATTTTTCGAGTTTGTATATATAGAAATGAATATACAGTAATGATTCTTCCTTCAAGCAACGACAACAACCACGTTAAGTTTCCTGTGTCAGGCCATGATGAATGCCGTGTGTCCCCCGATCCTGAACATGCATTGTGGAAATGACAACAGGACTTACCAGAATCCGTAAGTTGTCAGCATCCTTAGGTTCATTATTTTGAAATTTTACAAGATCAGTGATTATTTTGCTCACTCTGATTGCAAGATAACCATGTTGAACAATATGTATCTGAGAGGAAAGCTGATCATTATTTGAACTACTACTATACAAATTCTTACTCCTGTGCTGGTGTTTATCAGAGTCAACTTAAACTAACACTGAACAAGGATAATCAATGAACTAGTCTCTTGGAATTTTGCATCTAAAACGTCAATGTGTGTTTTTTGCTATGAGATTTCAAATGTCAAAACGTGCCAAATTCAGTCAACATCAAGTATGTATGCGAAACACTAAGATAAGGCTAATACGGCTAATCTGCATATCTAAGCATACCCGTTGTGTCTGGCAATAGTTTCTTATAAGGTATTAAACCATCACTGTTACTCAAAACATTCATTTACAGCCTGTTTGTACTCTTTGTTACATTTTCAATAGCAATTCAAGAAAAAATAGGCTAGAAAAATGATACTAAATTGTTTGGATTTACCATTTTGATACTATGGAACAATTATGATTAGGTGTGAAGTGACCAAAGCCCAATGTGTCCAGCCCGGGCTCATGATGAGCTATGACGGGCCATGTGTGAGCACCAAGGTTGATTGTACAGCAGATGTAACGTTAGTGCTCTCAGTTATTTGCCCTGATGTCCAGGATCCGTTCTGTGGCAGCGATGGAAACACCTACGAGAATATGTATGTTACTAAGATACCCCACTTCTCTAAGCACTTTATTGTTTAACTATAAGTTATTTGTTAATTGCAAATGTCGGATATCAAGAGTAGAAACAAAATAATGAAAAAATTATTGTCTGATCGTTGGATAAACGGAGGTTTAATGCAGCAGCACGGTATGTCATCACTCTGACATTTTTCCCAGTGACGGTCATGAACTATGAGAAACAATGACGAATATATTTTTTTCAAAGTTAAACTCGTTATTCATTTAACTCCTTACAGAACAAGAACTTTAAGCTGCAACTTATATCCGAGCTCAGATGTAAAAATGAAACCTCTTATTCATCCTATCGAAGTTACATTGGCAGGGACATATTTAAGTCACAATTGCAAGTTAGTTGTGACTCCAATTTTTTATACGCGAGTGATTGAGATGTTGTTTATATTTAGCTTCAATTCATAAAATAATATTTCAGCAATTCAGAGTTAGTTTTGACTTGGTGTGCACATACATCATAATATCTTATTGTTTACTCCAAAGAATCGTTATTTTGAAAAATAGCTTGTAATTATTGATGACAAATATGCGCTTCAAGTTTGGTTTACCTGAATATCTCCACATTTTTTTACCAATTCATAATAATCAATAACTGTTAGTATGAAACATATTTTACATTGATTTAACATTTACATCCATCCTTGCAGATGCCAGTTCAGGAAAGCAAAATGCTTTCTTTCAACATTAGAAATTGCATCTGTTGGAACTTGCAAAGAAAGGAAGCACTGATAGCTATGACAGAGTTTTTGACAGGCAATATAGATTTGTTATTAAAGGCATTGTTACATCCGCGTGAGTTTCTCTTCTCATCAACTATATGTAAACACAGGCTTTTAACAATAACTTTGAATGATGTTCAATCTCGAATGATGTTCAATCGCGAAGATCACCTTCAGCTCTTCTGCTAGTCCAGGCCCATCTAATTTTGGATATCATCTGTCGGGAAAAACGTTGAAAACCAGTTTAGCCATTTGTGGTTTGACTTGCATCGAGATATTGATGTATGATAAAGTTGTCGGAGATTCCCAGATTTATCTTAAAATCTCCAAATTGGTTTCATTTCAGTTGATTTTTTTATGTTTTGCATTCCCCACGTTCTTCTAGAAAACTTTTATCATATCGTTATGGGCGCAATGAAGCTATTATCGTCAGATCTTGAAATTTTAGTTAGTGGCAATAAGTTATAGCTTCAATCACAGTTTCATAGTTTATATGCAAAACCGGTCGAGTTTGCCCCTGAGACAAACGGTACATCTGGTAGATATACATATATGCATTAACGCATTTATTACACCATTCAACACTTCGTTATACATGTAGTCAAAATGTGCAATCGGGCCTGTAACGCTACCCTCTAATGGCGAATCTTCATGAAAAGATTCATTTGAGGACGTCTCGTAGTTTCTTAACTTCCAACGTCAATCTAATGCGCCGCATTAATAACAATACATTTCTGTTACTAAGAACACAATACGAAATTTTAATAATTCACAACGTCAGCAGGTTTTGATTGAAAATATGATTTAGTTAAGTTCTCAATAAACTGAATATGATTCAACTTCGGCTTATAAAATGTATCAATTCGAGACGATTCGTACGACTTGTTCGTATTGAAAAGGGCGCATCTCAATTACGATGTATTCTTAGGATGCACAGTTCCATATTCCTAGGCACGTGCATTAAGATTGTGTATGCAAAGACAAATAGTTGGAATTTTAATGCAGATTTGTTTTAACATTAGAGTTCATTATCCAAGTGTTTTCGGAATGTCATTCTTAATAGCCACTGCTTCTCTCAAGCGTTTCTCTGAAAAACAAATAATTATCATTCTTAATTTGTTCACATCAGTACTGTTTCAGTTTTTCTATATTGAAATAGATGTTTCAATTGGGCTTAATTAAAAAATGCAAATGCAAATTAATAACACTTTTGATGTCTTCCTTTTGCTCTCTAGCTTCCTTAAAACAATATCAGTAATGGTACGTCCGAAAAGTGGATCAAATGTTTTACTTTAAATTTTATATTTTTAAAGAATTTAGGTTACGTTATCGAATAAACAAACATTGAGTTTAATTTAAGTTTGGTAATATCCTACAGCTCACAACACTCCTTTCTTTCAAAACGATTTTTTTAAAGCCACGTTTCCTTTATATTTGAAGGAATGGAACATTACTCGGTCATAAAACGTATACATACGGTTTTGAACGTAAGAAAAAAATCATAGATAATTACAGTGGGATGACACACACCGGCTCGCAGACTTTATTAAGGTTAACCATTCTATAATTTAATAAGAGGTTACGTGATTCTGTTATAGAGATGATCACTCACCTTTCAACATTTGCCCAAACCTGCTAGCTTCAGACCTGGATTGCCACACTTGCCTTTGTCAAATTCACACCTGGGGCAGATTGTGGTTATCGATGTGACAAAGTTGGTAATTTATATGAAGAAAACGTTTTACATTCTAACGACAACATAATTAAGGTCTCCATTTCCAGGAAGCATACCATTTTCAGTTTCAGACATGAACTTATTTCCTTCTCTAACGCTCTGATTAACCTTTACTTTAAGACTTTCAAAGGTGTTTCAAAGAATTGCCAATAAAATGTATTGTAATAATTGGTTTAATCATTTCATATTGAATGTAATGTCTCTTGCCGAAAAAAAAGTTATTTCTTTTCAGTAGGAAAAACACATTTTGAAATGCATTAAATGATATATGGCATTTTTTGTTTAAAGATAATGCAACATGACTTTACCTGACAATTTTGATAGCATCCATACATCAAGTCTAAAGACATTTATATGCATACAGGTTGAGTTTTTTTAATAATAGAAGAAGCCAATTTAGGGAAAGAAGGAAAACCTACAGTTTTCTCCCCGCCGAATTACATGTACATCGGCTCATTTCGAGTCTTCCCACGTAACCACTCTTAAAAGGGAGCCATATTTCGCTGTTCAGCCAATAAATCTAATAAAGACTATTTGCAGATATATGTATATATATTTGTCGTCCCGATTCTCATCATATCAGTTTTCGTATTACATATCCGACTAGTTTTGAGAGTTGAACGAAATTCATACGTTCAACATATATGTAGATGAAGGAACCACAATCTACGGATTCGGCAACAGACAAAATTGTCAGTTTGAAACAACCTTGCTTATTTAAAAACACTTTATTGCAATAAAGATTATGTGTCTAATCTGAGAAAGTGTTCCATTGGAATCTGAGGTTACTTTGGAAGATATGAGGTGAGAAACCAATAGGGGAAGAAAATGAAGCTTTGGCTGCATGAATTGTAAATCTAAAAGAGGAGGTTAATCTTTAATTGAATGTCGGAAGGGGTATGCAATTAATGAAATGACTTTACAATAGTAAAAACTTACAGGTTTCGATAGCTTTGTCCATCATTTCCGCATACAAACTCTGTATCACTGGGACAGGGCTTTTCCTTCACAGTCTTGCAAATGATATCTACAGCGTTCAGGTTGCAAACACCACGGTGGTCAAAAGCAATGGACGGTTTGCGACACCTGGCTTTCTCAAATTGACACCTATTGACAAAATTAGGTCAATGAGCATTATAATATTACAAAACAAGCACGGGGCGCTTTGTTATGAATATTTTCATTGTATATCTTTAATGAATACAATCGTTGTAAAAATGCATACGTTTCAACACCGTTTGACTTTCTTTAAGCCAGGCGTTGGTTATTCTAAAGTGCTGTAAATGTACATTTTTCGCTATTTGTGTCAGTACATTAACGAGTAAAATACATTTTAACAACGTTCCATTGTAGAGCATGATAAATGAGTCTGATGGTCATTTTCAATTTAGTCAAGTCCAAGTGTTGTCGTCACAGATTATAAAGACGATAAACATGCAAGTCCAGATTGGCAAGGATCTACCTTGCATGACCTACTGTTTAACAGGATGTGTAAAACAAATATATCTAAATATATTAACAATTTTGTAAAACAATGTTTCAAATTGTCAGTGAAGAGTGTTTTCTTAATTATAGATTTCATATCTAACTTCGTGTATGAAGTGATAGAATTTAATTCTAATCAGCGGTTATATAAACTGTACAAATTGTGTCTACTGTGATATTGAACACTATATCTCCTAACAGTCAAGAGAGAGTTAAGCAGAGGATCGCGCAAGGTCATTTTTATTTGATATGTCACATATTTGAGTAAGTCGATTAGTGATGAGGTAAATATTGTTTTAAATTCACCTTGAACAACATGATCACCAAGCAGTCTTCCACAACACACGCTAACATAGGAGCATATTCAAACGTCGAAAGACACTTACATGTTGTCGTAAGTTTCTTTATCAGTGCCACACACTTCTATTTTCTCAGTAGGACAGCTTGCAGATACCAGAACCATGCAAATGGAACTCAGCGTAGTTGGCACTGACGTCGTAGAAGCTGTAGTGGATGCTTCTGTTGATGTTCTGTTACCAACTGTAGTTAGAGTAGACCCTTGTCCGTTTGTTGACCGTTGGCCAATAGTTGACTGTTGGTCCACAGTAACACTTTGAGTCGCAGAAGAGCTTTGAGCCATGGACGATGTTAAACCATGAACACTAGATGGAGCAGGTGTGGTTGGTAACTGACTACCATACATGTTACTTACTATCTTAGAGCCATCACACGTGTTCTTGCCATCGACACCGAGACTATAATCACGACAATGACTAATAGCAAAGTCGCATCTGGAATGAAATATTTGCAATGTGTATCAGCAAGGAATAGAAATAAAAACTAAAAGTAACAGAACATATGTTATGACTTTTCCTAATAAACGAAATTGTCTTTGTATGATGAATCCGATATGCATACCACAAAATTCTTGTTCGAGGTTAACGTAAATGTTCGGTTCAATTCAGTAGGCAAAGGTTTATCTACTTTTTAGTCTATTAACGAGTTAATATTTTGGTTTATTCTTCACTGACCGGTCTATTTTAAGGTTGTTTTTATCCAATCTGGTACATAGTTCTCAAGCTTATATTAGCAATTGCAATACTGTAATGGGCGATTACAATATTTAATCGAATGACATATTATTACTCTGTTCTATAAATGGCGCCGTCTGTCGCACAAATATCTTGAGTAGAAAATCCCGTGGAACAGTCGAAATGTTCCACTATTGTTCTGCAGACATTCTTGTAGATGGCATCCTGCGATACACAAACTGAAACATACATTAACGCTATGGCTTATCTTCATGTATATCATATATCATATTTATATTCAGTCTTCAATAAGGTATATACACTATATCGAGTTATTCTGTGCAACGCGGGTTATGTTTTAATTCTTTTCAACATCATCTTCATTATATTTTCACTGACTATTATCTTAAAGGGGCAGAAGCACGGTTTTTTTAAATCGTTATTTCTTCCAATGTTTTCCAATAAGCTATAGTTCTAACATAATAAAACATATTATTATATGATAAGAAATGAAATACTGGGATATATCAGTGAAATAAACCTTGTATGTGATCACAGTAGCGATATAATATATCGTCACTGGTGACAGTAGCGATATAATATATCGTCATTGCTTGTGAACTTTCCAGGGCCTCTTTGTGCCGGGACTACTTTTAGGGTTAAGAAATGTTTATCAACATCATAAACACTAAAAATCAACAAAATTAGAATGAAATTATATAATAAATAGAATATTTGTCAAATACGATGTTTATCTCATATTGTGGTTGGGTTGAAGTTGATATTTTCACTTGTGGCTGCGCCACTCGTGAAAATATCAGCTCCAACCCAACCACTCGATGAGATAAACAATGTATTTGACAAACTTAATTAAATATCCTCTATTTATCAGTAGTCGTGGGGGACACAATCAAAAAGCAAGCAAAATCATTCTTGTGTGAACACCTTTTAATCACTTGATGTAGAGAAATGGTCTATATTGCTTAAATGAACATAGTATGTGCATTTTACCACTGCTTCATTTGATAACATCCTTGTTTTGCAACATTACATTTTATCATCGTGTTCATGAGATCCTGTTATGGAAAACTATCTATAAAAACGTGCTACTGCCACTTTAAAACGATACCTTTTTACATAGCAATTTCTGAACACCCGGTTATGAATATATATTTTCCTGAAGATGGGGAAAAAACTTTTTGAACGATTTGAGTCACCTTTATAGACTTAGCCTGCATCTCTAAGCACTTGAGTTTAAACCTTGTAGAGCTAATTGAGTGAAAAGAGTTATTCGATCAAAATAGACATTCAACTGTATAATGGCAAATATTAGCTTCTCAAAGATTACATGTATATCAGATATTATTTTAGAAGTTAAAAGTTAGATACCAAAGGTAATTTTTTGCAGTATGGCATTTGTATGTCGCTGTGTACTGAAAACATTCTGTTGTACTCAATGTATGTATTCATTTACAACAAAGTATGTCAGTTATATGTTTGAAGGGAAAAGTAATCTTCTAATCTATATGATTATGTTCTATCAATGAAATATTCATCAAAATCAATAAATTAGAATAGTATTTACTGAAACAATTTTTGTTCAGTATGTTAAAGATATGCCCTTCCAACGTCAATGGCCTTTCTGAGAAGAGAAGTTCAAAGTGTTTTGGTTCATTGGCATAAAATGACTGTAAGACAATATTCCATAGTTCTTACCTGAAATGAGCAAAACAAGGCAGATAATTCGAACCATCCTGCTATTTGAATTTCTCAGAAAGATAGGCATAAGACACACCTGTGTTTGGAACCAGGTTAGTTCGTGTCTTTGTTATCTATAGCAGATAAAGTCATATGTACGTGCTTTTGTTCTGAAGTCAACCTTCAAAAGTGTATAGAATTATGGCGGTTTGTTGTATTTATAACACTTACAATATGTATTAAATATTTTTCGTTGCGCACATAGAGTCAGTCAACCATGCACACATTTGAGTCTATTTTGACCTCAACATAATCTCTTGAAAAGCAAGTCTAGATCTGACGTCGCAGAGTCAATTCTCTGAGGCTCCTTTCTTCTTTTTAAAAATGATAATTGTTCAGAGAAGTATTTTCAGAAACAGAAACATAAAACGTTTCATATCCTGATAATCTTAATCTGTCAGTGAAGCGGTTAGTGGTGCAAAGCCACGTCATTCATTCATTCAAAGTCAAACAACTGTTTATATTCAGTGACGGCCATCCTCTTTATGAAAATGCACCAACCAACAAGTTCAATTCAAGTTCAATTCAATTTACTTTCAACCATGAGTGATTGATTTGCATCTCTTTTTTTATCACAAATAGTTTCGAATGGATTGATTAACATGTTAATGTCATTTATATTGATATTAATCTCATCTTCCCATTAAGTCTTTCATTTTCGTCAGGATATCTGAAATGATATTTTTGATTACTTGTATTTAAACATTTATTTTGTTTATTTAAATTGTTATCTAGGGACAGTTCTGTTGCTTTTAACATAAAGGAACTTAAGTTTTTTTTCAATTGCGTGTAAATTTCAATAAAATTCAAGAAAGTTCACTTGAAAAAAAACATGACAAAATTGGTCAAGAAACATTAAATCTCAATCAACAAGCAGCACACGTTGGTAATGTCACGATAATGAAATTTATGCTTTTAATGTTTTTTTTCATCAAAAGATATATTTTATTTTACAGGAGTGGTTCGTTAAGGACGTATCCATGAGTGACTGGTTTAATATTGTAGCTATAATATAGCAAAAGCATTCATAATATATTTCCAAAAGCGATTTTCTAATGATTCTTCCAACAAAAATGGAATTCACTGCCATGAATTAGGGGCTTTTTTAAGTATAAGAGCAATCATTTGTGAATACAATTTTCCAATTCCTGTTATAATTAGCACCAAGTAGTTTTTCCATAGTAGTAATTTTTCAATTAATCAACACATTAAGGATATCAAAAAATCAAATAACTATTTAAATGATTTGTAGAATGTGTGCGTATTTAGGTTAAAGGTTTAGCCTAAATGATTATAAGGATTAAGATTACGTTGCACCAAAATTAACTAAGATATCGGAATTATCTATCCTATCTGAAACGGCGGATTTCATGTTTGATGCGACGGCATGATTATACATTTACTATCTTTAAGAGATCTATTAGATATCCGATATCCGATATCCGATGCATAAGTAAAGTTTAAGTTCTCATCTGATGAATAGAATACATTCAAAAGCTGCAAACATTCCTACCATAATTCAGTTGTTTTCATCAATCTTTATTTGCAATCAGTTGACAACCCGACGATTTTTATGTCCCTTGGTGACCTTCGCCATCCTTTCTTAAGGATTAAAGGTCAATAATAGAAATAATAAGTATTTTATCATATGAATAGGGGCTAAATTAAGTGTATATGTCTGTATTGACCCCAGAATAGCCAATCTTAGTGCGATAATGCCTTTAAACAATATGCCCTTTTCACTTCTTACTCACCTTTACCAACAGACCTACAGAGATAATTCGACTCTTGAAGGGTGTCATTAAAGCCTTGAATACATTTATCACAACATTGGTTGTTTACAAGAAGTGAGTAACAACGGTCCCTCTGTGCTGGTTGATATTTGATACCTGACATGGTTTGATAGTCAAGTATTCATCTCAGGACTCATTTGTATCCTCAAACCTTAAACGAAGAATCCCATTGGGACATTTTGGTAACGAGGTGATATACCTGTTTGAATATTGACTCTCTTTCGATGATTTTTTCACATTTCACCTTCAATTTATTTTGGGCTTACGATTGTATAATTTTACATAGAACAGCGTTTGATATTCCTAAAAGAACAACATTGAATTGAAAATCTAGGCCGTTCATGTCATCTGCATTTCGAAAGGCTTACAAGGCTAAGTCAAAAGGGAATAGTGGTATCATTATCAGTTGCAAATTTCTGCATATTATCTCAAATATAATTGAAAATTAAGATTTACAATACGTTCACTTAATCTTTCAGCGAAAAGACTTAAATCCTCGTCATTAACTCAAAACAACTATACTCCAAAACTATTGTACCTAAGATTAAGATCGACGAAAGTGTTGTTGAGCCCTCTAAACATTCTAACCATCTTGTTACTTGAATCCCGCTAGAGTCAATATTTTAAAACTTTTATTCCTCGAAACACGGTCTATTTTTATCAAACTGACTTTGTGGTGTGAAATCATCGTATGTTGAGGAACATTTAATCGTCAATAGTGACCTTAGAACCAATCATTGTCGGTAATATTTCTTTATGCTAATTTATAGTACTTTAATGACACCCAGTATTACAATATATTGGCACAATGATAGGCCCGAATGTGAAACAACTTTCGGGATGCAGCTGTATAATTGATGATGTAGCAAGAAGTGAATACCTCGTCTTACAATCAATCAATGAATCATTTGAATTATCAGATGACTAAAGAAAAGCTGTTATGGTTACATACTCGTAGGTATCACAGTAGGCATTGATAATTGATATCTGACACGCTTGATTGGTCAAGAAATTACACATCAATATCAATCCACAATCCTTCATTTATTCTTCGTACGTCTACCTTGTTCATCTCATTAATTGTTCAGATAATTCTTATTGATTTATCAATAAAGAGTATGCCAGAAAGAGAAACATAAGCGTTGAGTATTGAGGTTGAACAATGTCTATTCAGCAAATAAATAGGCATAAAATAGTTCAAGAAAATTTAATATATATTATTTTGATTTATTTGATCACTCTTTTTTCTTAAATCTTATCACGAGCCAAATGATTTTAATTTCACAAACTCAAAATGATAGCATAGATATTAGTTAACGAGACTTATTAGTCAATATTGTTAAGTAAGTCAACTTATTTGTTGACAACTATTTTGAGTAGCGGCGATTAAGGATATGTGGCTAAAACAAACTTGGGTTGAAATTTTCTTTCAGAACAGTCAAAACAAGATTTAATTTTGATACTTGGTTAGATTAAAAGAAGAACTGTTATAATGAAAATGATTGTTTATTTTTTATCTGAATGGAAAAGTATTAAAGTGTTACCTTGCTAGATTTTTATCAGAAAATAAAGTATTTGAATGACATTTAAATGATCACAAATGCCTTCAAAATAATGCTTATGACTGAACTAAGAAATACCAAATAGCTTTATTACCAACATGTGAGCTATAGCTGACAAAATTAACCGCCATCGGTGGATCAGGCGTCCAACGCATAAGCTCCTGTCCACCAACAGTATTTCCTTTGCCAGCAGTAATAATATCATTTTCCCAACTAAGCCAGAAGGATCGGAACTCCGTACAAGACAACAAGCCTGTTTCATCGTGAAGATCCATTTTGGTACCATATATGTCCTTTACTATTGCCGACCTAGTATTTGCCCAACCGCCAATAACAACCTCATAATGTTCGCCTGTGCTGTAGTTGAGATTTTCATGTAATAAGAAGTTGCAATCGGCGCAGGCTTTTACCAGGAAGATGATGCTTGACGTGGATCCTGTTAACCTGTTCAATACGTCTGTTTCAATATGGTGGAATATATAGGAAGGGTCGGACTCAATCTCTCGTTGGACATAAGGACCTGCAATCCCCAAAAGCATCAGCATTCAGTCCAGGTTTTACATCAAGTCGAAAGAAAAAAACATGTGAATTCATGTTAGTTTTAAAATTATTTTTCAACTGGGAAATTTAACGTTTCGTTACCTTAGAGTTCAAAATGTATTCATTAAAAGCTTTTGATATCTGTTATCATCAAAACGTAGTGTTCAATAACTTTAAATATTCAAAATGTCTTCAACTAGAAAAGTTTTTGAATAACACAAGTGCTTATATTGTCTACATTTTGTGTAGATCCATTTATTACATATAAAAGTCGCAAGGGCATAAACCTACATATGAGTGCTTTTCTAATCTAATACACTCGTCAACCATTTTTGAGTGAAACATTTTCTGCGATTCATTTGATTCTGACTTCGTGCAAACGTTTTTAGATTGTCACCTAAGACAAAAAGGACTACCTGAACAGGTGAGGTTCACAGGTGACCATGTGTTGCCAGGTGGACAGGTAATTACAGCTGAGGTAAGAGAACTGTCTATGTCCAGGTATTCATCTTGACAGGTATAAGTTCTCGATACTCCAATCTCCTGACCTCCTGTACTCAGGATTGCATTAGTCAAATCAGGAGGAACTGGACAGAGGTCATTTTGCAGGAGGAGAGTTGCTGTGACAGAAATAAGCTGATAAGTTATGGTTTAAATGGTTAAAGTTCAAAAGGTCAGTTCATGTGCAGTATAGAGAATATATAAAAGTTGTCCTAATGATAACCTGAACAATGAATGCCAATTCATTACTCAAAGTAATCAAGTAACTTATCAATGGTAAACAAAAAGAGACTTATAAGCTGATTGTGTGAAAAATGTCATGTTTAATGTAAAATGTTAAAATGAATTTTGTTTCGGCTTTTGCATATATAATAAACAATTGGTCGATTATCAAAAATAAATAAATTTTTCATCATCCAAAACAGTCTACCAAAGTAGCCATTTATTTCGTACGATCAAGATTTATCTCTTATATCGTTTTGAAAGAGCACGTTGAACATTGTCATTAAATGACATCACAATTGTTTTACATAATCAGGCAATCACCTCAAACTGATAATTATTTGATGTAATCACAATGAAATTAGTTTTGGATGATAAAATTAATCTCATCCCAGTGTCTTCTGATACCAATCATTTTGAATCTCATATGAATATTTGGCTTGGCAAGGTGAATAATGACACGATTAGAACTTCAAATTAGTACATATGATATTTAAAGATCATATCAAATAAAATTTATGGAACTTTACCTACATCACGTATATATCACTGAATAGGGTCTTCTTGATCTTAAATCTTTCGCATCAATTATGTGGATGGACTGAACCATGAGTATATCATAAAAGATGTTATCAAAGATTAAGTAGGTAGGTATGAAGGCGATTTTAGGACGATATGTTGGCCGACCAGATATAAACAGTCTGACATAAACATTTACAAAAGGCATAAGCAACATACTTTTATGATGTTTTTTTCTGAGAATGAAAATATTCTATACATACATGTATTATGTAAATGCGATCATAATGTAGTTGAACTATAGGATTGGTGAAGTTTGGCACAGATGCAAATCGATAAATTTGCTAACATGAATGAAAATATTAATTTGGATTCAAATGTGAAATTAAAAATCAATACCTTATCGTTTGGTGACAAAACAAAATTTAATAAGCAAAATATGTTTGATTTTTAAGGCCCTTTATAAACAAGTTATCGAATATTACAAAACCTACTGGACAACTGCTTTCTCAAACTGTATCCATACCAAAAGTTAAAAATTCTGGTCATCGTTTAACAACCTTTCTATCAAAAGATTCAATGGCATATTGAATGTGATAATATGTAGAGGATGGGATATACAAAAAGTAACTTGCATGATTTACCTTGAATGGACAAATCTGCGATTATGTTCAATGTTTACTTATACAATTGGCACGGTTGGTTTTTATGTAAGCACAATAAAAACTATAGGAACTAAAATTTATTTTCTTTGATTATGATACCATATTTTTTTTGCGCTAAGCATACACCAAAGATTAAAGACGCTTGACTGTTTCCATTTTATGTTCATCATCACAAGCCTACACAAGTTATAACTGCAGTTTGTTTTGCAAATGTGCATATATTGTTATTTTTAAAGATACAGACCTGCAACACAAATTTGACCATTGGTTCTTCTGTTCAAATGACATTTTTTACCTATTGGGCAGTTGTGATCAGCACATGGACCCCATATTGTCTGCAAATGAATTGTATCATCGTGAAATATATCTGAAATGTCATATGAGGTATACTCATTATATAGATTATTTGCACTTTATGATAAGAGATTTAAGTTAACATCCAAACAATATCATAACATACATAATTTCACTTGAAAATAACTTTAGAAGCTCGCTTTTCTCGATCACAGACGGCACATGTGATTTTCCAGGTGTTTTTCAACTTTTCACTGTTAAAATTATAGCCACTGTCAACCAAATTCAAAATTAAAATTATAAAATATTATTAAAAATAAATGCTAAAATGAAAACATCTCACATATTCATTAATTACATCCAAATATAAATAATTAAATGAAAATAGCTTTTCGATGGAAATCGAACAAAAGTATTCTTTGAACGTGTTTTAATGTAAATGTACAAGATTATAGTGTCTAACTGCTGGGCTAAAGGTAATGACATGAGCGTACCTTCGGCCACTCATTGACGTTCCCATGAAGCCAGTTTGTCTTTGAGATAATATTTGGGACATCATTACTCCTTTTAACATGAAGATGACATGATTTAGTCTGCGGTTCGAACCCAAACGATTGGCATTGTTGATAAGACTGACATACTGCAGCACAGTGGGTCAAGCTGACTGCAACTGTGATTCCAAATAAATTGTTCTGTAGATATTCATCCTGTGTAATTAAGGTACTGAAGTCTAGACAAAGACTTAAAACTGTTGAAATCTGTATTGCACTCCTGAGGCATATGATGGTAAACCACATATTGATGAAAGGATGTATGAATATCTTTGCATCCAATTTTCTTAAATGTAGTCGACTCCTTGTTCGAACAGTTGACTGAGTAACTCTTGATGGATATGTGTATATGTACCTTGCAAGTGTCTCGAGTCATCCCAAGAGAGTAAGCAAAGGCGCAAGTCGTATGTCTGTACAGGCATACATCGAACCTTAAATAGATTTCATTCAATATTCATGTAACGGGTCCATTATATAGTGTTGCTTACATTCTCCTTGATTCCTGGAGGGATGATTGGACAACATAAAGATTTAATTAGAAAGTATTGTCAAAGCATATGACGGACAATTAGCAGATAACTGAACATAAAACGATACGCTGTGATGAATACACGGACATATTGCTTAGATATAGAAGTAGAAAACATCCATGGCTAGGCTAGATATCTTGTATTATTAAAAAGATGGAGAGAGGTTTCCTTAGTTTGTACAAAGAATAACCCTATATACTTCCAAGAGAATTCAATACCTTAAACACGCTTAGATATAATTTTGTGTATCACTATTTTATTTGGCAGGATATTCAACTGAATAGATATAATTATATATCAATTTTGTTTAAAAATATATATTCATATTTAGCTCATTTACATGCTATTTTAGGTGTTGATATAGGTGTTCGTCATCACGATTTATAACCCAAATTTGTTGTTAACGATATTGGACACGGAAGCCTCCTTTTTAACAGAGCCATAAAATTAAATTTGATTCTGCAATTTGAAAAAAAGTGGCGAAAAATATAATTTGTAATAATGACCATTGTTCTCCTTACTTTGTTTTAAAGGTTCGTTTTTACGACGCCAACCATCCCTGGTAATAATAAAAGTACCTATAAGATGATGGTAATGACAGTTATACAAATCTTGTTAATACTATGTGTGTACGCTAGAAATGTTTTTAATGAAATTGTAATACGACATACAGGTGTGAATATACCTCTTGCTTGGTTTTAAAGGCTGCCCAAGAAAGTATATTTCAGGGTATTTAGCACAACGGTGACCAAAACATACGTATACTGTAAACGCTTGAACAACAACGTGTTTATGGTGACACCTAAAACCAAAACAGGTATCAGATATCTTTTTTACTTAAAGGCGTATATATATCAAAACAAGCTGAATACAAGTGCTGTCGAAGCTTTCATAAAATACATACAAGTTTTTACAATGTATAGACTACGGCATTCTCTCCCAACAGAGGTAGCTCCGTCATAAATATACCTATAGAAGCTGTCGAAGGTTCCTTGGTCACGAAATGAAACGCTGTTTGGATGCGATCAAAGTTAGTTGTGCAATCAGCGACGCCGTATCAAAAGTTATCATTCAAATCGCCTCAGTTATTTCCGTAAGCTTTCCAAAAGCTTAACTTTATTCAAATATGCACCTTTCACTTTGAGTCGTCTTAACAAAACACAAACGACTCATTTTGTGACTGTTTCATTGCACAAGTTTGTGTGACAAATATGCTATTTATTCATTCGTTGTTTTCATTGGCTGAAATATAGAAAGGTAGTTTAAGCTGAAATATTGTCCCGCTAGGGGAAACTGCCGGAAGCCTGAGTAACTGTCGTATTAAGACAGAGGTTGCATGAGCATTTATGACGGAGCTACCTTTGTCGGGTGAGAATGAGACTACGGAGACGAATCTGATAAAATATCTAATGTTGAGAACAAATGTTGAGATGTACTGATGATGCATGTTTATTGACATTTCTCGTGGGTTTTTTTTATTCCATTTGTGATGTCAATAATATCTTTTATATTAAGTGGATATAAAACAGAAGCCAATGGTTGTGATATTGATTTCTGTTTTCAATATAAATTCAATCGCCTCTCTTACTTGCTTCAACTGGTCAGCATAGTAGGGTCCTGTTATTGTAGTTTTAGATGGTTTATAGTGGATCACGCCCCTCGAATGCCGTAAATAAGCCGCCATGATCTTGCAGGCAGAAGTCTGAACTTTGGACTTCTTTGGTGCAGCAGAGTGCTGATGCTTCCATAACATGGATTCTTGCTTTGTTTCAGTACCCCTGTGATAAATCCACGTTTTCCCCTGTAACTAGACGGGCATGAAAGTTATCGGGATCAGCATTGTAAATGTCCAAGAGCTTACGACTTGACTTGGCACACATTTTGCATATACTTTGGACATGTGCAAGTGCTCATGAATTAATGTGCAAACACTTGCATTTGAAATGGCAAATTCTGAAGATGACTCGTCCACCTTTATTTTACGAGCCCCTTTTTTCTATTCCCTGATTATTCCCTGGACCCGTGCACTCATACCATCTGGAAAGGCTTCAAAAGGTCATCCTCAACGTTGACCATTGTCCAAGGAGCAGCGACCTCGCCTAAACTCAGCTGACCATTGTGCAACAATAAAATATTGAGGAGCTTCTTTCCCATGCACATTAGTCAAACGTTTATGTATTTCTATCGTATTAACCCCTTCTTTCCTGATAAACTTGAAAACCGCAAGATGCTTACAGGAGGGTACCTGTGTACAACAGGCTATAGAAAGAAAGTAGAAAGTAAATGATCGGAATTGTCAATGACTTCAACGATGATGTCTTCAGGGGTGTAGTACTAGTAATACTCATTTCTATAAACTTACTTCCCCTCGTTAATTCATGCCAATAGATTTAATTTCATATAAAGAATAATAAACAGATTAATGAATTAAAGAATGATGCAAGTTGTGAAAAATATGTATTTGTAAAATTCATTTAGGCGAATAAAAGATGATAAGAATACTGCCCCTCTATTCAATATGATGATATCTTTAATCAAGATTATGAATCGAATTATTTGTTATACGAAACCACCTACTTGTTAAATAACAAATATGTTTGATATTGGAGGCTTTTATTATGTTCTATGAATATTGTGTACATTTAAAGAATTAAAAAACAAGAAAAAACAATATTGTTCAACAACATCTACAATTTTAATAATGAAAGGTGATTCTTGTATATTCATATTCATACGCTTGAAATCATCACAAATGTTACTCCTTCAAATGAACAGTAAGGGACTTGTCAACCAATTGCCTGGATGATATGACCTAATTTGCAATAAGTATAAGGGATTTTTAAATTTTATTATCTATATTCTATCAATTTGCCAATACATGAATAGATGGTTGTTCCGAATGTCCGATTTACACATACATGTACAATCATATGGAACTTGTTTCAAGTATGCTTAGACTTTAAATCTGTTTCTTTGCCTTTTTTCTGGCATTGCTACACGCCAGTCGTCAAAGAAAAATCTCTGCTACAGACTTAACTAAATCATTTTGGATGGTTATGAGTTTTTAAAAACAGCAATTCGTGTATAATCATGAAATACACGTTTTCGCAAACAATAACATAGTATCAGGTCATTCATTTGAATAACATAATCCAAAGACATTTTCCTGCAGTCCTGATTGTAAACCAAATTGGTTAACCAAATAGGATTTTCATTAAAAGGTCTCTTGGGATATGATCAGTGCTTGCAAAAATACGCATTCATGAATTCCAGGCGTCCAATAATCAATACTTGGAGAATAAATTTGTTCCTTCTCAGAAAACTATAGAGGTTTTTCGTACCAGCTTGAATAGTTTAAAAGGAAGGGTTTTACAGTGCTTGTTAACAATTGATAGGTGACATGCTTGATTGGTGAAATATCAAAAGAGCCAGACAAACCTGCATCCGGTCCGCCATCTTTTTTGGGGCATAATGACACCAGTGCTGTAACTTTACTAATTGAAAAATATCATAAACACAAACAATAGTTATATATAGAATATCCACAAATTTACACAAGATTTATTATGAGACTAAGCAAAAAATGCCTTGTAATTGCAGCAAGGCTTTTTACACAATGGATGGCTTTAATTTGATCTTGCGTTATCTTAAAGGGTGTGCGCTCTCCTTTATATAATTGTCCAATGTAAGTTAAACAAAATGTTACCCTCAGGCACATGTTTCAGCTGATGAAATATTATAATAATGTACTTGTACACACATGTATAAACTGGAATTGACCCTTGAATTTGGTTTCAATAAAAATCCCCCGATAGGACTTTTCTTTCATAACATCAATATATGTATTCATAAGTATACAATTTCCAAGAGTCTTATAAAAGGTACCTTCGAGGTTATTTTTTAAAGGATGCCTGGAGAAAAGGTCAGCATCCATTACGTTTATGAATTACAGTTTATCACAGAGAAACCGACGGGTCGACGTGTTATTTGAATAAGAATCAGAATATTCCGATAAGCACTCACCTCCTGCGAAATAGTGTGCCTTACTTTATTTCATATTTTTTTTCTAAACAAAAGTATTTATAAACTGGTTTAGTTAACAAGAACAAACACTTTAATTCACGGCAATTTGAATTGCAATAATGTAATTATAAACAGATAATAGAAATAATTATTACACATGTCGTATCTAGCAGCTGATGTAAAAGAAACGTTTAGATGAAGAAATGTTAACTTGTAAAATATACTCGCAATCTCAATGATTATAGTTTTTGTTTCTGAGTGACCAGTGCTAATTGACGTACTGTAAATATCTCAATTTATTGGTTGCCAGGTTTATATAAAATCCAACACTCTATTTTAATTGTCTTCTTCATTTCGTTCATAAACATCAATCTCTGAGAATTTCAAAAGGATTTGAATTGCAACAAACATTCTCCAGCGTGTGCAAATATTTTGATATCAACCAAAGAAAATGCATTGTATAGCACTGTTAGCTGATTCGCATTTTTGAAGAAGGCAGTCTGAAGGAAAATATCTTTAAATCATGTTTGTACTGTCACTGGATGTTATTTGACGAAACAAAGGCAAATTTATAATTTTTCTTTAAAAAATAGCCATTATATATTGTAAAGATAAAACATCTTAAAATGATTACTTCCTAACATTTCAGGAAAAGTCTTTCCTAATGGCAAGTCTTCTTGACGAGGTCAAATATGAAGTAAAGGAAAACAAATGTCCTGATATTTTCATAGAAAAGGTGGTTTATTAAGTATATTTATTTTGTATAGAACAAAGTTTTGCAAAATTTAAGTATATTACATATAGGCATTGTGTCACATGGTCAGACATGTTTGTCAACAATAAACAACATTATTGGTGTTGAATTTATCATAATAGTGATCGATAAAAATATCTTAGAAGAAAACAAATTTTACAATTGTCATAACAAACCGTGTCAGGTCTTTGCGTATTACCAAAAAACTTGCAAGACAAACTCAAAAGTTACATTCTTAATGATCACTAATGACTTCAAAACAGTAATTAAGATTGGACTAGGAAATACCAGATACCTGGATTATTGATATAAGAGCTATAGCTGACGAAATTAAAATTCATCGGTGGATCAGGAGTCCAACGCAGTAACTCTTGCCCGCCAACAGTACTGCCCTTGCCAACAGTAATGATATCATTATTCCAACTGAGCCAGAAGGTTCGGAAATCTGTAGAAGACAACAACTCTTCTTCTTCGGCAAAATCCTTTAGGGTACCTTGTATACCTTTTATTACAGCCGACTTGGTATTTGACCAACCGCCAATAATAACCTCATAATGTTCGCCTGTTCCATAGTTGATATTTTCATGTAATAAGAAGTTGCAATCAGTGGAGGTTTTTACCAGGAAGATTAGACTTGATGTGGATCCTGTCAACCTGTTCAATACGTCTGTTTCAATATTGTGGAATATGTACGAAGACTCGGACTCAATCTCTCGTTTGACATAAGGACCTTAAATGACCAAAAATATCAGCATTCAGTCACGGTTTTACATCAAGCAGAAAGATAAAAGCATGTGAATTCACGTAATTTTCTTAATTATTTTCAACTGGGAAATTTAACGTTTCGTATGGTAAGTGTTCAAAATGTATTTAACAGATGCCGCAATTCTATTTCAATGAATCCCTCCATAACGCTGTCAAAGCATAAAACACATACATGTTAGCGTTATTTGATTTGTTCGAAGTGTCTCTAAGTTTTTCACCTGAGTGAGTTCATTTCTGCAATTCATTGAATTTTGTCTATGTGAAAATGTGTTATGATTTCATCCAATCAAAAATAGAATGAATAAATGTACCTGAACAGGTGAGGTTTACAAGTGACCAGGTGTTGTCAGGTAGACAGGTAGTAACGTCCGAGGTCAGAAAGGTATCTGTGTCCACGTATTCATCTTGACAGGTATAAGTCCGCGATGCTCCAATTTCCAGACCTCCTGCACTGAGGACTGCATTGGTCACATCAGGTGGAACTGGACAGAGGTCTTGTGTGGGAAGGAGGGTAGCTGTGATTTTATATGGAATATATTTTACTGATAAGATATGGAATATATGGTTTAAATACGGCTAATGTTCTAACTTATACAAAGCAAACAAAAAGACAAATTTGGTTTGGTCGTGTCAACTAAAGGCACCCTGTCTTATAAATTGTGAATAAAAGACATGCCAAAGGAAAATCAATGTATGAATTCATATGTGCTCGATATATCTACTAAGTTTTACCGTCTCTTGCAACGTCACAATTAAGAAACAGATTGAAAAATCTTAATTGAAAAAAATATTGATTTTGACGTTACAACCTCGTTGAATCGAATTGAATATTGTATGTGCTTCATAAAGTGTTCTTGTCCATTTCAAAGACAACACTTCCACCTATCGTAGCACCAGCTGATGATTGTAAAAAGATCTCATAAATCATTAACCTTAGACATATCCAATGTATAGCTACAGATATAATGGTAAAACTGGTTAAAGGTTAAAATAATAACATTAAGTACATGTTTGCCAGCTTTTAATGTAAGATAATTATTGAAGCAGACACGTCAAACATCGGTTACATAAGTAACCATTTAAAAATCATTACCATTTGTTTTGCACCCACACACACATGTATTCATTTGTTATGAAGAGTACGGACCTGTAACACACGTTTGACTTCTCGTTCTTCTGTTAAAGCGACATTTTTGTCCCTCTGGACAGTTGTGATCAGCACATGGACCCCAGATTGTCTGCAAATGAAAAAAATGTCCGTCATCATAACTAAATGTATATCGACAGTTCTATAATATGTTACTACAGTCGATGTAACTTTGGCACGTGTAAGGTCGTCCCTTTGACCTTTTGTGTGCAAAAAAAGAAATTTGAGTAACCAATCACGTTTGTCCTCCTTAACTATTGACTTGCAGATCTTTATGATAACCTTTGTCCAGCTCTCAGATAACAATGTATCAGCAGATTCATTTAAAGGACCGAATGATTTTGATTACCTATAAAGAAAGGTGATGTCTGCATGAACCTCATTTTTTTACCAAATCATATTTGTTTGATAGATTGTATTTTTAGAAAGACATGAAACGATCACTAAAAACGATAGAAATCCACTGAGCATTTTGATTAAGAGTTTCATTTTCTACGAATTCACCAGATTGGCATTATTTCCTCATTGTATAGATTAAAGGCTCCACAGCATATTTTTAAAAAATTGTATCCATATTGCTTAACATAACTTTTTATGTTCCTTTGAATACTCCCTTTATTGATTGAATGAGATACTTTTGCAATTGTTGATAATTAATAGATGAATAGATAGTTTTTATTTCTGTGATCTCAATATATTTCCTATTACACGAAGTGCTACAGTGACTTCAAATCATATTGATCATCTATCAAATCAAAATATATGACAAGGTTTGTTTTAGCAACGGTCCAAAACATGTAGCATCCCGTGCGTAGTTTATATTGTTAAAACTGCCTATCAATTCATGCCTCATTTCATATTCAAGCCAGTTTACACTACTGTAAACTTTTCAAAATAAACGTCTTCACGAACATTAAATTTTAATGTCTGAGAGACATGGATCGTGAATTTCTTTTTCAAGTTTTCCAAAATAGAACTGTAATGTTTCTATTTGCAAATGTTTACGAGGATACTTTTATGGAAAAGTTATCGATGAAGTTGTTGGTATAAGTTATTAATAACAGTTTTAGATAATATATATTTATATGTAGAATAATTCATTTAAAAAAACAAGATTTATCACTTTTAGAAAACGGCTTGGTATTGGTGAAACAGTTTGCTAACATATCAATACATCTCTAAATACAATGTATTTTAAGTGGTCAAATAAAAATAGTGAGGTAACCGATGTAAGATTTTACGCTAACGTAATAATGTTAATGTTATGTGAACAACATTAAGGCAAACATATATACATTGCTTTGATCAATGTCGAGGTAAGGTGAGGTGAGTTGGTGTTTAACGCCGCTTTCAAGATTATTTCACTTATATCGCGGCTGCTAGTATTATTGCAGGGAGAAAGCCCGCAACACCATTGTGGCTATGCATTGCGGTGAAACCTGCGAGCATCGGCTGGAACTAGCGAACCATAGGTGGTACTGCGCTGTTTTTCAGTAGTTTCAGCATTGCACCCAAACTTGACTGCGTGTAGAACAGTTCTCTACTGCAGACAGTTGCCGAGCCCATGGCGGGATTCGAACCAAGGACCTTCTGATCCGAAGCCGAACGCGCTAACCACTGCGCTATCCCGCCCCCCGATCAATGTTGAATTCAAGCCAGATACAGTAATAACAGTAATGTACGAATAATAGGCAACAGCACGTTTCTTTGAAGCATATTGTCAAATTATACGACACGACAACATTAGCGCGCCTTCATCTTCCACGCGGGTAACCTTAGAGTATGTTGACAAGATTGAAAGAATATTTCAGTTGAAAGATATACACATTATTTTTGGTAATTTGTTCGACCTAATCATTAACACTAAAACATTTAATATTCTTTGTTACCAAGGACGAACGTTCATGGAATAACATGAAACATGCTTAGATTGCCAAGGAGCAATGGTGCGATGATATATCATATTAGCAGTAGATTCATGTTTTCTGTTACCTCTGTTGTTACTTTTTGCTACGACCAATGGTCTAACAAATTTAATGCTTAAAATTGACATTAATATTTGGCATTATTTCTTGCAATTTATTGAATGTAAACAATACAGACTAGAGTGTATAATTGTCGAACTGTAGAAAGTAATATGATGAAATTACCTTTGGCCACTCGTCTACGTTTCCATGAATCCAGTAGTTCTTTGAGATCACATCTTCTGGTACATTGTCACTACTTTCACCATGGAGATGACATGATTTAGTGTGTAGTTCGAACCCGAATGACTGACAATGTTGATAAGACTGACATTCTGCAGCACAGTCGAGTAAGCTGACAGCGCTTGTGGTTCCAAGTAAATTGTGCTGTAGGTATATACCCCTTGTTGTTAGTTTATCGAAGTCAAGACAAAGCGGTGATACTGCGGATAGCTGAAGCTCCAGTATAAGAAAATAGATGCTTAACCACATGTTGATGAAGGGTGTAGAATATTATAACATCAATCTCGAGTGTTGAAAACTTACTGATGACTGAATAGCTCTTGCTGGATTTGTTCTTTGTCTAGAAAGTTCTGCTACTAGATTTATACTCACAATCCCAAGGGAGTAAAGATAATCAGAACTTTGCATTCAGTAAACACTCAACTGGTCCATTAATCATTTTGCTTTACGTTCTGCTTAATCACTGAACGGATGATCTGACAACGATATGACTTAATCAGATAGTCAAATAATATGAAAGACAATGGACAGATCGAATGCTTCAATCAACATGCTTGGATGAACACAAGGAAGTGCTAAGAAGAAGCGTGATAAAGACAAATGTGCCTATTGGCCCTAGGATATGAAAGGATGTTTTCTCAGACTGAACAAACGCTTCTCTTTGAACTGTTTACTTCCAAGAGAATTCAATACTTTAAACACGTTCAGATAGATTTGACGTTGTTCATACATTCAAATGACAAATAATATATTTCATCATATGTTATCGTGTAATCATGTCATCAGATTCCTGATAACTTTGCAAATGAGGGTAAATAGGACGCACTAATTTCGCTAGCTGTGTACCGAGAAGAGCAAATCCTAAAACGTTTCCTTAGCAATACAAACGACGTGTCGAGTTTGGTGTGTTTTGCAGACGAGGGCGTCAATGTAAACAAACATGGCCGCACCGACACAAATTAAGCAAACTAAAGAAGTTTATTTCAAACTGACAGTATATGATAAAGAGATAATTACCATCGTATGTTTTGATATCGTAAATATCAAAATA
This sequence comes from Phorcus lineatus, assembly GCA_921293015.1. Classification (NCBI taxonomy): domain Eukaryota; kingdom Metazoa; phylum Mollusca; class Gastropoda; order Trochida; family Trochidae; genus Phorcus; species Phorcus lineatus. Next base: position 23,618,743 of record OV121089.1, read on the forward strand.
TAAACAATAAAAACCGAATAACCTAGCCTGTTCTCGATCATCGAGTGACATACATCTGTCCATTTCCGGTGGTGTTCACACCCTCTTTTCGGCTCCGATATATTGTGGCAGTATCACAGTCAATGTCCATAAATCACCAAAATTCTATCCTCTCCCCGAAAATACAGAGGAATATTGCAGCTATTGAATCCAACAGCAGTCAGAAATGACGTATGATGTGTTTTATATGTGTTTATTGTTTATATAGTGATATTTACCATATCAAAACATACTCTGGTAATAATCTCTATTGATATGGATTTTTATCCACAACTAAAACACATATGAATCCTAATTGATTTCCAAAAAATCTATCAGTTAAATTTTACAGGCGCGGAAGTCAAAATTACACATCTCAATTATGACTAGTTTTGGGACACACCTACAAATCTCCTTCGCACGACTACTAGTTATAGGACCTACTAAACACTACCTACCCAAGATTATTTTTATCTGTTTAGAAATATTATGATTATTTGATTAGTGCGTGCTTGATAAATCACTTTTCAATGGTCAAAAGGAGATTCATAAGTGATGTTTAAATCCATATATTCACTTATTCAGATCCTGTGACGTCATCATGACGTAAAACCAACAGATTACTTCATAAGATGGCGGAGAAAAGGACCCATTAATGAACTTGTCGTCATTTATGAACTTTTGAATTGATTTTGAAAAATATTATGTTATGGAACATTTTACATATCGTCGAATGGCATGTTCATACCATTTCGTGAAGTCGAAATTATATAGGATAGTAATGTTAACTATTGAAATTTCAAATGAAATGTATGCCATCAAACTCCACGAACTATTTTGAACCGTTTACCGTTTACCAACAACACACTCAACGTCACTTTAAATAGTCTTTTAAAATGGATTTTAAAATAGATATTGAACTAAACATGGATGTTTTGATTCTTTACACATCAGCTCACTAGTCTTTCTTCACCTTCACTCTTTTATCATCATCCTTTACTGAATTTGTGTATGATTGTTGTTCGACCCAGAAATTTTATACACAAAATATGTTATTTCAATTTTTCATATAAAGTACAAAACTCTTATGGGAATGATAGATAAAAACCTTTTAGTACCAATATAGATGAACACTACCTACCCAAGATTATTTTTATCTGTTTAGAAATATTATGATTATTTGATTAGTGCGTGCCAGCTGACAATTTATTTTATAAATCACTTTTCAATGGTCAAAAGGAGATTCATAAGTGATGTTTAAATCCATAAAGTTATAATTCAGTAGATTTTATCGAGGGACAAAACGTTACACAAACACGTTGATTTGAGACACATTACTTTTCACCAAAGGAAACATCTTTAACAATTCACCAAGACAGATTGGATCTGGTATATAGAAAATTTGTATACATAGATATTTTTAATTGAGTTTCTATATCATAAATGTGATATAATAGGAATAATAATTTATTTTATACCTTTTCATCGCAGTATGTTTATTTTTCTTTCGAGTGATTATTTCATCGATTTGGGTTTCTGGTACCTGATTTAATCGATTTGTCGTCCACTTGGTAATCGATAAAACATAATCTCTGTTCTGGCTCGGTTTGTAAGACATGTACGCTTGCATTTTATTCTCGCTTCTTAATCAATAGTTTCTATTTGTATAAAGTACATTGTGGGTTTACCAAAACCAATCTCTACAATAACGACCCAAGTCGAACTGTTTTATCTATTCTTTGTTAGTTGTTAGTTTATTATTCCAATTGCCTTTTCTTTAGAACAGGATAAGTACTACATGAAAACGTACTTACTAAACTCCTTCTGAAGAAAGAGTGGCAAGTCAATTGATTTCAGAATGTATTGAACATAACTTTACAAAGAAAATCAATATGGTTTTTTTCGCAAAATGCACTTACTAATTCTCCTATGTATATAGGAAATCTATTATCTTTCTGTTATGTAGTCGGTACAATATTTACGATTTTAAGACCTAGATAAAAAGATCACTGATACTGCTCTCGTTCAGTCTGTTCGCTAATGATCATATACGAAATGAATACGTTTTTGGAATTAAGGCCTGACTAGAAATCAAGCTCTTCAAAGTAAATAGATCCTTTAACGCTTGAAAGGTGACAGTAAGTTAAAGACATCGAATATTCATGAGCAAGAATCGATTAATAGATTGCTGTCACAGACTTATGTAAAGCTACTGTTTATTCATGTTACTTTTTCTGATATAAAAACTTATCGTTTACAAGTAACGGAGTTTTGGTTTTCTCATTTGTCCTTAAATATTGAACTTCGTTCGTATACTGTATGTGGAATGATTTTTAATATATGATGTTATATAGTAAATAAACTCACAATTGCAATGTGTAGAAAGTGGACTAAAATGATAGATGTCAGATCATTTATAAATCAACCTCAACTATCTTGCCTACGAAGGTATTTTTTTTTTAAACTCGACTCACAATCAAAGTTTATTCCCATGTAAAAAAAAAATTTTCCTCGGGGCAAATGTAGAAAGGAACGTTATTTTCGATAACTTTTTTTTGGCATTGAATATTAACCGTATGGGGTAAATATTATAAATTACATCATGTTATGAATACTATATTAATATTAGAAGATATTCTGGCTAAACTTTTTTCGTTAATTCATCCGTTTAGATAGAAAGCTTTTGATTAGAGTCATTAACAATATAAGAGATATTTGAGGTGAAGTTGAAGTTTGCCATTCATGAAGATACTATTTTTTATTGTATCAGGGGAACAGTCCTAAGTGCAATGAGATAACTTTGAATATCCCCAAAATACGGAAATACATTCTCTTATCAAATCAGATATGTAATCAACAACCTCTCACTGAGGCAAACCCTTCAAGATTTAAACTACTTGCTGATCATACTCAAATAAAAGGTTACCATAGATGGTAAATGATCGTAACGTGAACATTCCATGGAGTTTTTGTTAAAAAAATTGAGAAATTATACTAAAGATGTAGAACTTATAGATTTTTGGTATACATTTATTGATAGAATATTTACATCAGAGCTGAACTGATGCAAATAAAGATTTGGTATTATTTGGCAACTGGTATAAATATATGCATTTTCCTTAATCCAAACTTGAAAGCCGCCAGCATGTTTTTATTAGATACAAGTGTGTGTATGAATTCTGGAGAAAAGTCGCAAATTTTATTAATCATTATATTACAAAACCGAATATTGCCATTTCTGACTTCGATATTTTATTTTATAACAGTTCAATCAGCCTTTTGGTTTCACATAAACTCTTCAAAAAAAGAAACTTGACACTGACTTTGAAAGTTCAATACAAAGACCACAGATGAAAGATAAACATTGAAATGAAAACTAAAACGCTGTTTGAAGATCTCTGTTCAGTAAATTTTATTCAGAATAAGCATGATCTTGAAATGCACAGTTGCACAAGTGTTTCAACATCACAGGGGTGCACAGATGTCAGTATCGGGTATGGCCACCATTGGCATTGATTATTGCTTGGCACCGACGACCCATGGATGCAATCAAGTTGCCAATCACAGTCTGTGGAATGTTCTGCCATTCGTGCTGAAGTGCTGCAAGAAGTCCTGGAAGTATTTGGGGTGGTGAATTCCTACTGCGCACGCGTCGTTCCAGTTCGTCCCAGAGATGCTCAAGTGGTGACAAATCTGGTGACCTAGTTGACCATGGCAATGTCTGGACATTGTTACGCTGTAAAAAGTCTTGACAAACACGTGCAACATGTGGTCGAGCATTGTCCTGCTGAAAGAGACCACCATGGACGTTGACGTGAGGAATAACGTAAGGCTGTGAATCAAGTCTCACTACCATACTCCTGTGAGGTTACCCACAACATGCACAAGGGGTGTCCTAACACCATGACGAATCCCGGCCCACACCATGACACTCCAACCTCCGAATGGGACAACCTCCTGAACACAGTTGGCAGCATAACATTCTCCACGACGTCGGTATACACGTGCTCGTCCATCACTTCGTCGAAGCAGAAAACGGGACTCATCAGTGAAGAGAACGGTTCTCCACCTTGCACCTTGTAAACCTTCATGATCCCATGCTGCACGTGCTTTGGCAGAAAATCCATTTGGACGAACCGCTCGTTTTCGTCCCTGAACACAACGTAAACTTTTTGGGCCATTGTTTTTGGTAAATTTACACTTTTGAGCAAGCCTTTCTTTAAATTACAGGTATGTATCATGAAAAAAATTGACCCGTTTCGAAAAAATCAATTTCGCATGAATGTCAAGTTTCTTTTTTTGAAGAGTTTATATACTTAGCAAAATTGAAAACTTGACACAGATAGATTTACGAAATCGCTTTTGTCTGTTAAATATTTCAAACTTTTTTCTTAGTAAAAGTTATGGTTTAACTCCTTTTATGTGAGGACTTTGTGACTTTGTAGCCATAAAGATCGGAAAACTGTGAATGCACGTGCGAGCACAAACTCATGACGTCAATCGATGCATGTTTGCAGGAACTGAGTAAGCACATTGAAGATCTTTTAGAAAAACAAATTGAAACTTTAATTTGACGACCTTTTGGCAATGTTGCGTCTTACAAATGAAGAACATCATGTGTATGACGTCAAAGCATTGTGATGTCATTACTTGATGATGTAAAACAATTGTGATGTCATGAACTTGACTGCACTAGTGTTCAAAATCTACTCTCAAAACGATAACTCTTATGAGATATTGCTTAATCTTCCACAAAGGATATCTCCTGTGGATCACAGTTTTGGATGATAAAAAAGTATATACATGTACTACCAGTACTTTCTGATTGGATTAAGAAATACCAGAAACCTGGATAATTGACATAGGGTCTGTAGCTGACAAATTTGTTGCAATCAGTTGATCAGGTCTCAAATGCAAAGTCACTTGCCCACAATAGTGTTCCCCATCATCAGTAATAATATCCTTATCCAAACTTAGCCAGAAGGGTCAATTATTCTGAATAAAAAAGCAAGCTTTTTTCTTGGTGGACATATTTTTGGTGCCTTGAAAATCTTTAACTATAACTGACCCAGTATTTTGATATGTGCCAGTGCCAACATATCGCCTCCTCCAAACTCCTGATTCTATTACTCATGATTGATTATGAAGTATTTTCTATTAAAAATAAAAATTTTGCAAATATTATATATTAAAGGATATACATGTACTACCAATACATATTTATTGGATTAAGAAATACCAGATACCTGGATTATTGATATAAGAGCTGTAGCTGACAAAATTAAATGCCATCGGTGGATCAGGACTCCAACGCAAAAGCTTTTGCCCGCCAACATTACTGCCCTCACCAACATTTATAGTACTATTATCCCAACTGAGCCAGAAGGGTCGGAATTCTGTACAAGATAACAACCCTGCTTCATGGTGGACGTCCTTCTCGGTTCCTTGAATACCTTTGGCTATAAATGACTTAGTATTTTGATGACCTCCAATAACAACCTCATACATTTCTCCTGTTTTGTAGTCGAGAATGCCATGCAGCAAAAAGTTGCAATCGGTACAGGTTTTCACTAAGAATACAAGGCTTGATGTGGATGCCGTTAACCTGTTCAACACGCCGGTTTTAATAGTGTGGAAAATGTACGAAGAATCAGATATGATCTCCAGTTTAACATAGGGACCTGAAATAATCAAAACAATTGTTAGCTTTTATTTTTAAATTATTGTTAATCTTAAGAAACTACTGTCCTGAATTATGATATGAAGACACATACTGATAACTAGAGGCAATAACTAAAACATGCATTTTATATTGTGTTTACTCATACTCAACAAGATAAAGTTGTTTCCAGGGTAAATTCAAAAAACCACATTTATACGTTAAATTTACCTGAACAAGTGAGGTTAACTACTGTCCCGAATTATGATATGAAAACACATACTTATAATTAGAGGCAAAAAGTAATCCATGCATTTTAAATTGTGCTTACTCATACTCATAATAATAAAGTTGTATCCAGAAAAAAATTTAAAAAGCCACATTTATATGTTAAATGTACCTGAACAGGTGAGGTTTACGGGTGACCAGGTGTTGTCGGGTAGACAGGTTGTTACAGCTGAGGTGAGAAAGTTCTCTGTGTCCAGATATTCATCTTCACAGGTGTAATTTCTCGATGTCCCAATCTCCTGACCTCCTCCGCTGAGGACTGCATTGGGCACATCAGGCGGAATGGAACAAAGGTCATTTGGTAGGAGTAGGGTAGCTGTGAAGTAATCGAAATGTTTGTCAGAAAAATTTGAACAGTTATAAGAGATTTTTCTTCAATGTAAACATGGTGCGGAAATTTAACAAACCTTTGGAAAACATTAACACCATGTACTCGAAAATCACATTAAATATTGGACAATAATATGTAAGCTTCTAGATGAATTTAATATTGACGGAATTCATAACTCTTTACCTCTATAATATAAACATATGTCAGGCAATTAACGAGGTCTTTACTTGCATTTGGCCGCGGACTAATATGTTTAAGGGTTCGAATCCCGCCACGGACTTGGAAGCTCTGTCTTTAGAAGAGAACTGTTCTACAAGCAGAAAGGTTTGGGTGCAATGCTGCACTGAACTCCAGCGCAGTACCACCATAAGTTCGCTACTTCCAGCCGATGCTTTCAGTATTCACGGCAATGCATAGCCACAACCGAATATACTGTTGTTCTTCCCTCATTGAAATGCCTGTAGAAACTTTACAAGGTTGATTGTAAACTATGTAACAGTGTTACTCATTCAAATTGATATATTCTGAGATGTCAAGTGTGTTGATTTTTTACCAATGTGAGTATAGTGTCCTTGACTCATATCTTCATATGTCATTTCTCCTGTTAAGATTTGATGAAGAGGATAATTAAACTGAAAATGAGATCAATGCCCAACACGACAATCAAGTATGACTTACCCGTTACACAGATTTGACCACTGGCTTTTCTGTTAACATGACATTTTTGTCCACTTGCACACCTATGGTCAACACATGGGCCCCAGATTGTCTGTAAAGTATAAACATCATATTGATATAAAAAAAAAGGTTCAGATTGACAACGTTAACAAGAATGATTTTAGATATCAAAACAGTTTTAACTTTTTCATCTAAATTGCCTCTTGGAATTAGAAATGCTATTCTAATTATTTATGTGAGCTTTTTCATATTTTCTGTATGCAGAGAAAACGCGTGGATCACAAATGTACTCTTTAACACAAATATAGTTTTATGGTTATCCGGGAAAGCATTGAATTCTTTGAGAGTACTGTAAAATCATTTATTTTCCCGGGGTGTTATTTTCGCGCTAACATGAAAAATGACTGATTTGCGGGGTTTAATTTTCACACCGACTAAGCAATAGCAAAAATTTTGTGAGCAAAACTACATGCACCGTGCAGAAAAGATTACAGTGATACTTGTAGTAATTAACTTTAAAAAAACAATAATATTTATTCAAAAAGTCAATGTTTAAAAACATTTTATTTATTATCATTAAACGTCTTCAAGTTTCGAAGTGGTAACGATACCTTTCGCCATTTTCTCGGTAGTTATCATTCAGAACGGTTTAGTTTGATCTTTAGCAACAAACAATAGTGTTTGAATGATGCAACTTTTCGAGATCTCGTTAAATGAAATATGGCGACTATTACCGAACCAAGAATGTACCGAACCGAGGGTGTATATCGGCGTACACACTTGTGAGAGCTCTAATTATCATTATTGAACGAACCAAACATTCCTGTGAGTGATAAAACGTGTCAACCAATTTATATGTCTGTTATTGTTTTTCTTCACGTTCATAACCATAATAATACGCGATTTTGTATTATTCGCGCATTATGGCTTTGCGGGAAAAGCGCGAAAATTATACCCCTGCGAAACATAATCATGTTACAGTAACCATTTTCAGTTAAACTTATCAACCAAACATAGCACTGACAGGTCAAAATATGCACGTGAAATCTGTGATGATCTTTGGGGTTTATCCTTTATCCGGGTTTTTGGATTTGAAGTTTCTCGTCATAAACAGAAGTAATTGGAATGTGCTAACATCAATTTGGTTGTTTTAGAATTATGTTAGCTACGTTGTAACATGCGCTGATTTTCTTGAGATGAAAGATTCCCTTTGCATGCAACAAGTCCACACAACAGAGACCGTTGTGATCACGATGTCTGAACTTTTGATAGTCCGTCATTAGACGATAATGGTCCAGATACAGTAACACATAATCAGCCAAAGACAGAAAACGCTCAAATCGACCAAGGGCGACAACTCCAACTCAGGATAATTTCATACGTACTATAGCCTTAGGACCTCTCATAACAGCCAAACAAATTAGATATAGATTTCAACTCATTATGTTTTTCCGTTTTAATTTGACATGTTGTCTCTCATCAGCCATCAAATCCTCAACGATTTTCGATAGTATAGATGGAAATCATTCAATAAAACTGCTTAGGAGAATCGATTATATCCAAGGTAAATGTATGAATACACAAGATTCAGTTCGATTCAATAACGATTTATCAATTCATAAAGGACAAATATTCTATTTATTAATGCTTTGGTTAATTTTTTCATTTCATACATTACCAAATACAGTTCCTACCGGATGCAATAATATGTGATAGACACTTTCAAAAGCATTAATAAGTTATCTGTTAAGAGGTCATTTCAAGCATATACATTGAATATCTATTTGATACACACAGAGAAAGGCGTTATGTAAAAACAATATTTTCTATTTCAGGTTAGAAAGTGAATGTTTAACTGTCTTTGCTTGTAAACCTGTACAATTTGAATTCGTTAAAAGGATGTATTGGTAACAAATGTTCCTTACCTTTACATCTAAAAAAATATTCCTTTTAAGTATATCAAACCTATAACATTTAGAAATAGTTATGAGGGAGCTGGAAAAGGAGCTTTTCTAGCCACAAGTGAAGCATTACTTGTTATTCAGTAATTTGTATTGATCGATGTGTACAGTAAAATCTCTATTTCTTGATTATTGATACATTGATATATATTTATATACATATGCATATTTATGTAAATGTATGAATATTTCTATAGTCTTATTGCAAACAAATTATAATGAATGATTTATGTATCTTGTGGTAAAATAAACACGTACATATACTTGCAGAATTATCTATTTCAACAAGAACATTTATCGTTTACTTCCCTTTCTTGCACATAAATATGGGTGACCTTTCGGTTGAAGAAACAATCTTTGGTCATGGTTTTAAGGGATAATGACCCTGCTTAGGCATGAAACAATAAATCAAGAAGAATAGAGAATAAGTGGTAAGGAAATGAATTTTTTTGTCTCAAATATTAATGGCAACAATTTCAGACACAAAGGGACCAGGATCCACTAATATTTATGCTCCATCCTAACATTGGTTCAACAGTTTCCAATTAACTTAAAAATCGTATGTCTATTGATTCAGGTTGATTCTTTAAAAATCTATAGAAAAATACCTTTTTAGAAACTTTTTATTAATCTTGTATAAAATTCATTTCATAATCAGAAATATAAACCCATGCAAAAGAAATGTTTCACTTTTATTTTTCATGAAAACATTAAGAGGGCTGGTATACACTTGAAAAATAAGTGAAACCTTTCTTTTGCCTGGTAGTTTAATTTACAGCCAGTGAAAATAAATATGTTGAGACAACAGCAACACGAATTCGTCACGTTGAGTAATGTTGTTAGAGCAATTAGTTGATTTTTATCCAATGAAAGGTGTATTAACAGGCCGAGGGGTAACTTTAACCTAGATTAACTACAAGGTTTTCAGGTCATATTATTTGCTGTTTGCAAGTCAAGGTGGTTCAGTGTATTCAAGACACTTTTAAGATGAGGTTCAGGTACCTAATTTAGTTAACTCCAAACTTAATTCTATCTTGTAATGTTTTTTCTTTCTCCAATTGAACTCAAAGGGTTATAATGGGTATGGAAAATAAGCTCATCTATTTTCTCACTTTATATTACATATGACGGAATAGGGGCACCATTTGTAAGGTTACAGGGTCACAAAAAGTGAAAATTACAATTTCTATTAGTCACAGTGTCTGTGCACTTGAGATATCTCACATAACCTGACGACGCAAACAACTGCTTATTGTTGTCACAGACGACATAATAAAAGACATTTTTCTCCGAAAATGACTGCTAGCAGATGTGGTATATTGACAGGAGCACAAACAAAATGACTGTCATTATAAGCGTGTATGAAAGTAATGAAATAACGTTGCATAGCATATTGATAGATAGTATACAAAATTCATGTTGTCCATAGAGTAGGTAGTTATGAATAATGATAGTGACATACTCATTATCAATTATTCTAAGATGCCTAGCGGTTAGAACAATCGAAAAAAAGTACTTTATCAGAAAATAAAATTATAGTTTTTTCATGACGTAACAATTGAATGACCTTTATATCCGCTCTTCCCCGCTGCCCCCTCGTGATCACGCGTCATGGGAACCTTTCATCTCCGTTCTTTCGATCAACATGGCTTATCCCTATCAATGTCTATCGTATTGGCGATTTTGCCGATAATGTTTCTTTTATTGGAGACTAGTTTGGAATCATCTAGTTCTATTTACCGGCGAGAAGAATGGAAAGCGAATGCTTGTCGACTGTCGAGTGACCGCGTTGTTTCACATCAGGTCACGGCGCCCCGTAGGACTGTGACGTTGGTTCACGTCAACCGTCTCTACCAGGTTCAATGTGATAAGGTCAACCTAATAATAAAGTAATTCTGGGTGTACAGTCCCAACAGTCTCCTTGTATAAGAGATTAAAGCATCACCTTCAACGATTATGACAGCAGCAAAAAAACAGATGTCCGCCATCACGCTTCCAAAACAAACAATACCCATAATTCTTTGTGGAATGTTAACCACGTGATAAGCCATATATGGGCAATGTGGCCCGCACTGCATAATCGCATGAAACGAGTTTTAAAAGTAAAGTTGTTTTTAAAGCAAGAGGTGTTAATTTGTTTGTTTAAGTTTTTAAAGAAAAAAATAAGAAGAATATATAATTCAAAATTGAATAAATGAAAAAGTTAAAGTGCAAAACTGCAGTAATCAAAGCTTTAACCAACTAAATGTCGTTTTAAACTAGGGGTTGGGTTCCATACTTGGAATAGCCAACAGTTAGCCCTGTTCGTGGATTATTAATGTGAGCAATGTAAACAGTATATTTTACTTCGAGATTATTAAAATCAGAGCGGTCCCAGTATAGATCATTTTAGCATCTTAGAAAAGAAATAAAGTTCGCTCTACCCCAATGTGTTTTGTAATAAAGTATAGTTTTGCCCTGAACTATTATAACGTTAAAGCACTCGGACTACCGTCCTCGTGCTTTAACTATGTCACGTGTGCACCTTGGTGAGTAAATCATTCATGTTCCAGTCACCGCTGTGTTGACTTGTTATTTGCTTGTTATCATATAATTATACTGCCGCCTTACATTGTGCCCGGGGGTATTTATCATTCATTTTGTCCGTCCGTCCTCGGACATTGTCTAGAGCACATCTCCTAAACTATACATGCTAGCTTAACCAAACTCCATACATATGTCAGCCATGCTCCCTTAATGTGCCTTTTGAGGGTTAGACCTACAAATGAATTTTATTTCTTGCAGTTTCCATGGCAAAATTACTTAAATACACCCAAGGAGTATATTTGTAATGAAGCCAAAGGCGTATCTTAAGACTTTGCATTTGACCCCCAAATGTCAGTAAACTTTACCAATGACGATTTCAAATATTCATTGATTTCATTTATAATGATGATTAAATGATGTCCCAAAATAAGTTCAGAAATTGACTTGGTCTGTATCATATAATAAATGATGTAATGCTACATAGTTTTGAGAAGAATTTCCTGATATAATTATCCTTTTTTCACCTTATCCAGGGAATATCTATCCCAGCGGCTCCTCCAGTTCCCTGATTTCTATTACCTTATGATTGGACTAAGAAATACCAGATACCTGGATTATTGACATGAGAGCTGTAGCTGACAATTTTAACTGCCATGGGAGGATCAGGAGTCCAACGTAGAAACTCCTGCCCGCCAACAGTACTGCCCTTGCCTACAGTAATAACACTATTGTTCCAACTGAGCCAAAAGGGTCGGAATTCTGTACAAGACAACAAGTCTGCTTCATTGTACATATGCTTTGTGGTACCTTGCATACATTTAACTATATCCGACTTGGTATTACGATAACCTCTGATAGCAATTTCATACATTTCACCTGTACTGTAGTCTACATTGTCATGTAGCAAGGAGTTGCAATCTCTGCAGGTTTTCACCAGGAATACCAGACTTGATGTGGAACCTGTGAACCTATTCAACACGGTAAAGGAGGATAAAGTATGGGGTGTAAATGTCTCTGAAGCATACTGAAAATAATTAGATTTCTTTATCGTATCATTATCTTCAGAAAAGGCAACACTCATACTTTAATTACCTGAACAGGTGAGGTGACCAGGTGTTGTCAGGCAGTCACGTAATTACAGCTGATGTACGAAAGCTCATTTTGACAGGCATATGTTAAGTTCTCGACCCTCTTAACTCTTGACCTCTTGTACTGAGGACCGCATTGGTCAAATGAGGTACTGAACAGAGGTCATTTGGTAGGAGCAGATTAGCTGGAAAATAATCAAAATGGTTGGAACACACATGATAATACTTGTATCAGATTACTTATCATTTTGAAATGAAAAAGAAGATCATTAAACCAATGGACAAATGAAGCATAAACACCGCCTCAAACATCAAAACAAAACTGGACAATGATATCAGAAATTTCGAATGATTATTTTGTTCACAATAATCTTTCTCCAAGGAGCTGGTAAAGTCAACATTGGCATCGTGTGCCAGAAGCCAAAACTTAACGTAACAGTTTCCTTCCTTCCTTTCTTTCCCAATTTGGAGTTCTTAGTAAACTGATTAGAATCGACAAGTGGTTACTGTACACTCAACCAACCCTGGCAGTAGCAGTTGGTTTATTTGTATTGCCTCGAAGTGAACAACAGGATGCAGCAATTCATCCCAGTACCTAAAAGCTTTCCTAAGAAAATACCAATCGGTGTTCGATGTTATATGTTAATAGCAAAGCTCGCCTCCTGTCATAACGTAGCTAACCGTTTGCATATTTTGGGTTATGTTCTAGAGGTTTTAAATTTCAGTGCGACTTTAACAGTTTCCAAAGACAAACAACTCAAGCAGAACCCAAAGAACATAAGACCAAATTCATTGAATACATGTAGAATATTCCTCAGTAGTTGTGGTGCTTTATTGAGGTTTTAAAGTCATTTCGACTTTTATGATTGATCGTTTTCATTAAATTACATCTGGACTAACGATTAAGAACATTCGTCTTTTGTTTGGTGTATTCATCACGTATGACTTGTATAACTAATGATGATCGGGTTTATCAAAGAATAAGAATCATAATCCGTGTTGTTTATTTCTTCAACTTGCTGAATATATAGACACAACACACTGTGTTAAGACGGATACCCTGGTCTATTGATATGTAACCTTGACCTCAAGTTCCAGTTCACTACGGCACTATGTTTTCCAAACTCTTGTAACGCTATATCTAAGAAACTGGTGCACCACACAAAGTTTTCAAGTTAAGTTACAGTCTGCATTTGGGAAAACACAGACACGAATCAGCTATGTTATCTTAACTTCATTTTCAAGTACTATGCACTCAAAATCTTCAAACATCACCATTATTGTGACCTTGACCTCGTTCCAAGGGTCGTCATGTCACTTTGATTTTGGACTATTTTTTAATTTGAGATCATATTTGTTGTTACACACAATGTCGTCAAATGTGACATAATGTTATTATACAGATATTTGAAAAATGATTGTAATGCAGCTTTACATACTTACCTGTTACACAAACTTGACCATTGGTTCTTCTGTTGACGTGACACTTTTGTCCATGTGGACAGATATGGTCAGCACATGGACCCCATAATTTCTGCAAAAATGTAACAAACAAACAAATGAGACTTATCTTGAAAAAAAGTCCATAAGTGATTTTGTAGTTTAGCATCCGTAAATTGCTTTTCGAAAAAAGAAAAACAAATTCATTTCCCCTTTAATTCCTTCTTCAATGTTAGTGCTCAACCTATCGTTGATAGTGTGAGCTCGTGTGATAACACTAACACGATCAAAATGCGTTCTAATTCTAATCATAACAATGATGTATCTTTGGAATCTGTATTAACATTTCATGGATGTAAATTATCAGTAAACGGACCGATTCTGGGTTTTTAAACAGTACAAAATCTGATGTTCGAATCATATATTTTTGATAAATGATGTGTGCAAAGTTAAAATCATATAGAGCGTTAGTGTTTTTCTTCATCATCCTGGTAAATGTTAGTTAACAGAGCATAGCTAGATAGGTACATTATCATTTATTCATAATTTTCACATCTATAAGCCATTACAAACTCCCTATGTTCATCCACTAGTTTGACAATGCATACAGGCTTCTGTTCTAAGTTGCAGAACTTTAAAATATAAAGTCTAACAAAGGAAACTTTTCTTAGGAAAAATCATCATCGGAAGTGGTGTCCTTTAAGGTTTTCAATTCATTCTTTTATATAGATGTGAAGTAGGTAATAACAGATAATAGCAAATGTAAGTGCTTAAAAGAACTTGGTTATGCAATGTATATTAACGTAATTTGTATAGTCATATAAAGGATTACTTACTTTTGGCAACTCATTGACATTTCCATGAATCCAGCTCGCCCTTGAGATCAGATCTAGATCTGCTTGGACGTTATTACTTCTCTGACCATGAAGATGACATGATCCAGTTCGAGGTTCGAACCCAAACGACTGACATTGTTGATAGGAATGACATGCTGCAGCACAATAAATCACGTTTACTGTAGTTATGGTTCCAAATAAATTGTTTTGTATGTATTTATCCCGTGTTGTTAAGGAACTGATGTCAACACAGAGACTTGAAACTGTAGAAATCAGGAGCGCCTGTATGAGATACCACATGGTGATCAGTGGCTATAGTCCAACTTTCACAATAGAGCCCCCTTTTAAAAAAGCCGAATGAAAAAGAATTACAATGTTAAAACCCACGGATTGTTTTTAGTCAAAATATTTATAATCAGACATCATCGAATAAAATAGGCCTTGGGCCTGTTGGAATAACATAATTACAAATCCACTGCGCATGGTTAGTAGCCCTTCAATTTCTGGCAGACAAACCAGGTTCTTGATGTCAATGTTCTTCAAACCCCTAAAGAGAATCTGGGACATGCACAGGGAATTCACATAAGCATGCTTCAATTCGTTTCATATTGCTATCAATATTCACACTTTGGGACCAAAATCATAATGTAATTGTAACACAATGAGCAAGTAGTCATTCATAAAACATGCTCACTTATAATTTTAGCCAAACATCCAAAGACACTTACATGTTATCATACGTTTCTTTATCCGTGCCACATACTTCTAGTTTCTCAGTGGGACAGCTTGCAGATACCAGAACCATGCAAATGGAACTCAGAGTAGTTGGCACTGACGTCGTAGAAGCTGTAGTGGATGCTTCTTTTGATGTTCTTTGACCAACTGTAATTCCTTGTTTCACAGGAGACCCTTGACCTGCAGTTGACCATTGGCCAATAGTTGACCCTTGACCAATAGATGACTTTAAGTCCACAGTAACACCTTGACCCGCAGATGACCCTTGGCCGATAGAAAAGATTTGAGCCATCGTCGAAGTTGAACCTCGTGCACTAGATGGAGTAGGTGAGTGTGGTAACCGACTACCATACATCTTACTTACTATCTTAGAGCCATTACACATGTTCTTGCCATCGACACCGAGACTATAGTCACGACAGTGACTTATAGCAAAGTCGCATCTGCAATAAAATGTTTGTAATAAATATTAGCAATTGAATATAGAAGTTACGGAACATATTTAATGACACTCTTCCAAATATGCAAAAAAAAATGTGTATGATGAATCAATTATGCATTTCACAACCCTCTATTTCGGGTTTAACGTAATTTATTCGTTCCGCAGGTAAAATCTTTTATTTCCTTTTATTCTAATGACCCTTTTAAATATTTAAGTTTGTTCGTCACTGATACGTCTTTTTTTATATTGGTTTTTATTCAATCTAGTCATACATACAGGATATATAGAAAGTTTGTGCGTATCTAGTGCGTTTCTAGATACTTTCTAGTGTGTTTCTAGATACTTTCTAGTGTGTTTCTAGATACGGGGTATGTTTATTTATTGCTGTACTGTAGTTCTCAAGCTGTTTTTTCGTTAGGATAAGCAATTGCAAGACTGTAGTGGGCGATTATAACATTTGATCGAATGAAATATTTATTACTCTGTTTTATTACTCTGTCGCACAAATATTTTGGGTGGAAAAAACCCTGGGAACAGTCAAACTGTTCCACTATTGTTATGCAGACATTCTTGTTGATGACATATTGCGATACACAACCTGAAACAAAACTCAACACTATGGCTTATCGTACATTCCGTCTTCAACAAGGTAATGACAGTTTACCGAGTTATACTGTGAAACGTGGATTGATGTCCTTAATTCTTTATTTTCATAAATGGGTAGCATGATACTTTCCTTGAAAATGTTCTTCAATTTTGTTTTCTATAGAAATCTAGTTTTATCTTATTCATCAAACCTATTATCGGTAGTCGTAGAGGACATAGTCAAGCAGCATGCAAAAGCAACTGGCCATTCTTGTGTGAACACCTTTTAATCTTTTAATGTAGCGAAATGGTTTCCTATTGCTTTAAGGAGCATGGTAGGTATATTTTACGACTGCTTCTATGATTGTCAACATTGTTTTGCAACATAATATGTTTTCATGATATCCTTTTATGTAAAACTATCTAAAAATGTGCTACTGCTACTTTAAAAGGAAACCTTTTTGCAAAGCAATTTCCGAATAACTGTTAATAAATCTATATGCCTGAAGAAGAGAACTATCATACCAAAACAGAGGAAATGTAATTTTTTTTAGAAATGTCACCCCTATGGATCCTAAATAATGTTGCTCAATTGTCAGATTTCATAGTGTTTTATGTAATTCTTGAAAAGAGATATGTAAAATGTAATCACAAAGGTATGAAGTAGAAAAAACGTGAGAGTTATCCCACATACACTAAATAAACTGCTAAGTGCTATGTTTTGATATTTTCCTTCTTACTTTGACCACGTAACATTATGTAATGATATTCTTTAAGGCTAAGCTGATTGAGTAAAATATATTTTGATCAAAATCGATATTAAACTGTGTATTTGTATGTTAGGCGAAGTGAAAACATGTGCGAGATTGCATGTACTCTAGATGGAGCCAGGGTGATTCTTCGAAACGAGGGTGATTTTTTTTATTTCCCGAGCGAAAGCGAGGTGTTAACTCAACGTTCGTTAAAGCCATAAGACAAACATCCGAGGGTAATTATTTCTTTATGACCGATTCTGTTCCATTTAAAAGCATTGATATTCAGAAAACGGCCTGCTTCCTCTGCGAAGACCCGCTACAGTGACATTACGAACAATGGTTTGATGACGTTACAGACGTTAACTCACGCTGAAACAAAAATAGCATTTGACACACCTATGTCTACAACCTGTCTTTAGTTCTTGCCATCGTTATCTACAGCAGAAAAAGCCATATTCACGCGCCTTCAAAATAGGAAAACTTTCAAAAGTGTATAAATTTGAGAATTGTTTTCAGAGACTGAATATTACTTTTAGTAATGTCCTACTGACCAAGTTGCATCCCATTGCAAACTTGACCTGCTTATCTTCAATGCAAATGTATTTATAATGTCTTCGATGCAATGAAGTCAAGCTAAATACTTCCTTTACTGGTCTTTTTATGTATAATATCAGAAATTCAACTGTGGTCAACGTCAGAACGTCATTGTTCTTAAAATTGTCAGATTTACTTACAACGTTTCAGGTTCTGAATCCTCAATTACAATGAGTTCAGTATTTTAATTGCCACAGTTAAACCGATTTTTTTATGCAACTTTCTCATAATGTAATTCATAATAGGCACAACCCTCAAAACGCAAGTCTAGCGATCAAGCATATAATTAACTCAATGATGATATTAACATGTATTCTTAGGATATTATATAATTGTACGGAAAGTGCAAAATGTAATTTTTTTATAAAGGTATAACATATGATATCATATTTTTTTATATCTAATAATAAGATTTAGAGATCTAAGTGAAAATGTTTATCGTGTCAATTTCTAAGGTTTGATACATACAAAATACAAAATGTGCGTCAGACTTAATCGATCAACGACATCAATTATGTATAGAAGCAACATTATAATTTTAATCAATATGAATTTCATTTGATATATCGCTAGAAAAAATTTGAACATGAATTATTTTGACAAAAAGTGGAATATTCTTAAGACTGATATATGAATGCTGTTTCTGAATGAATTGTTTAATTATTACTTTGTTTCATGTATTTCCATATGTTGATTATAAGTCTTGCCATACCTGAGGTACATAATATACCACATATTAGCTCCTGTTATGTACAAAACTTTGTTGATGAAAATGAAGTGAATAAAAAAGATTGAAAAAACAACAACATGAATTTCATTTATTCTACGAGCCTCTTTTATTCTTTTCCCTAATAAAGCCCTGGACCCGTGCTATCATACGTATGACATGGCTTAAACAGGTCTTAGTTGCCGTTTGCCATCGTCCAAGGAGCCGCTTAAACTCAGCTGACCATTTTGGAACTATACTATTTTATGACTAGTCATTATTAGTGGCAATTCGTCTTGATGAGGTCACATAGTGAAGTAATTGAAAAGAAATTTCCTGAATTTTTTATAGAAAATGTGGTTTATTCAGAAGATGACATGTGTACAGAACATATGTTTGCAATATTTAAGTCTATGACAATAAGAAGTTTTCGTAACATGCTCAGCCATGTTCCGCAGCAATGATCAACAGAATTGGTGCTGAAAGTAGTTTTA
The DNA here is from genome assembly GCA_921293015.1 of Phorcus lineatus. Lineage (NCBI taxonomy): Eukaryota > Metazoa > Mollusca > Gastropoda > Trochida > Trochidae > Phorcus > Phorcus lineatus. Next base: position 23,637,879 of record OV121089.1, read on the forward strand.
AAAAATCAAAATAGTGATCGACAGAAATATTTTAAAAGAATGCAAAATTAATTTTCCCAACTGCCATAAAACAATGTGTCATGTATTTGCGTATCACCAATGAGCTTGCAAGAAAAATTCAAAAGTTAAAATCATAACGATTGGTTATGCCATCATAACAGTTCTTAAGATTGAACTAAGAAATACCAGACTACGGAGTTATTGATAAAAGAACTATAACTGACAAAATTAAACTCCATCACCGGATCAGGCGTCCAACGCAGTATCTCTTGCCCGCCAACAGTGTTTCCCTTGCCAACAGTAATAGTATCATTATCCCAACTGAGCCAGAAGGGTCGGAAATCTGTAGAAGACAACAACCCTGTTTCTCTGTGAACATCCATTTTGGTACTTTGAATACCTTTTACTATAGCCGACTTGGTATTTGACCAACCATCAATAACAATCTCATACTTCTGACCAAATCTGTAGTTGAGATTTTCATGTAATAAGAAGTTGCAATCAATGGAGGCTTTTACCAGGAAGATGAGACTTGATGTGGATCCTGTCAACCTGTTCAATACTTCTGTTTCAATGTTGTGGAATATGTACGAAACGTTAGACTCAGTCTCCCGTTTGACATAAGGACCTAAAATGACCAAAAATATCAGCATTCAGTCACGGTTTTACATCAAGGAGAAAGATAAAAGCATGTGAATTCACGTAATTTTCTTAATTATTTTCAACTGGGAAATTTAACGTTTCGTATCTTAAGTGTTCAAAATGTATTTAACAGACGCTGCAGTTCTATTTCAATAAATCCCTCCATAATGCTGTCAAAGCATAAAACACATACATGTTAGCGTTATTTGATTTGTTCGAAGTGTCTCTAAGTTTTTCACCTGAGTGAGTTCATTTCTGCAATTCATTGAATTTTGTCTATGTGAAAATGTGTTATGATTTCATCCAATCAAAAATAGAATGAATAAATGGACCTGAACAGGTGAGGTTTACAGGTGACCAGGTGTTGTCAGGTAGACAGGTAGTAACGTCCGAGGTCAGAAAGGTATCTGTGTCCACGTATTCATCTTGACAGGTATAGGTCATCGATGCTCCAATTTCCAGACCTCCTGCACTGAGGACTGCATTGGTCAAATCAGGTGGAACTGGACAGCGGTCTTGTGTCGGGAGGAGGGTGGCTGTGATTATATATGGGATAAAAAAATTTGGATAAGATATGGAATATATGGTATAAATCTGGTTATTGTTTTAACTTACACAACAAACAAAAAGACAGATTTGGTTTGGTCGCGTCAATTAAGGGCACCCTGCCTTATAAATTTTGAATAAAAGAAATGCCAAATGAAAATCAATTTATTTATTTTTCATATGTACTCGTTATATGTACTAAGTTTTACTGCTCTTGCAATGTCACCATCCAGAACTAGATTTGATAAACTTAAAGATTGATTTTGACTTTACAACCTCATTGAGGTCTTTTCAAAAGTTCATATGTTCTTCAAATTAGATAAGGTGTTCTTGTCCATTTCAAAGACAACACTAGTACTTACACCTATCGTAGCACTAGGTGATGATTGTAAAAAGATCTCATACATCATTAACCTTAGACATATCCCTTGTATGATTACAGATATAATGGTAAAACTGGTTAATGGTTTAAATGATAACATCCAAAACATATTTGGCAGATATTAATGTAAAATGATTATGGAAGTAGACATGTCAAACATCGAATGTATAAGTAACCATTATAAAAACAATACTATTTGTTTTGCACATACACATAGACACACACCAACACACACCTACACACAGACACACAAGAGCGCGCGCACACACACACAATAACACTTATATATATAAATTTGTTATGAGGAGTACGGACCTGTTACACACGTTTGACTTCTCGTTCTTCTGTTCAAGCGACATTTTTGTCCCTCTGGACAGTTGTGATCAGCACATGGACCCCAGATTGTCTGCAAATGAAAAAATGTCCATCATTCTAAATAAATGTATATCGACAGTTCTATAATACATTATATGTTACTACAGTCGATCTAACGTTGGCATGAGTGTGAAGTGAGCCCGTTGACCTTTCGTCTGCGAAAGAAAGAAAATTGATTAACCAATTACAATTGGCATGTCAAACAGATTCAACGTTGCCCCCTCCCCCCCCCCCCCCCCCCCTAAACTATTGACTTGCAGATCCTGATGATAACCAACATATATGTCCGGTTCTCATATGTATCAACAGATTCATTTCAAGAGTCGAATGATTTTGATTACCTATAAAGAGAGTGTTTACATTTGTTTGATAGATTATATTCTTATAAATACATGAAATGATCACTAAAAAATATAGGCATCCAAGGTTGGATGTTGGTTTTGAGTTCCATTTTTCTACAGAAAGATTAGCAATCTGTTCCACATTGTCTAGATCAGATCAAAGGCACCACGGTAAATCGTGACAATGTTTTATCCGTATTGTATAAGATAACTTTGTATGTTCATTTTAGAAATCCCTTTATTGAATGAATGAGAAAATTTTGCACTTGTTAATAGTTGTTTTTACTTTCTGTGAGATGGATCTATTTCCTGTTAGACTATGCGCTACAGTGCTTTAAAATCATATATCAAATAGTATAAAGGTGGTTTTAAAATATATGACAATGTTTGTTTTAGCAACAGGCCAAAACAGGTAGCATCGAAGTTTCGCTATTAGAACTGCAAATCAATTTCATGCCTCATTTGATAGTAAACCAGTTTACACTACTGAAAACTCTTCAAAGTAAACGTCCTTCACGAATATAAAATTTTAATATCTGAGAGACACGGATCATGAATTTCTGTTTTAAGTATTCCAATAATAGAACTGTAATGGCTTTATTTGCAAATGTTTACTATGAAACAATTATGAAAAAGTCACCGATGAACGGTTTTGCCCATGGGCAAAGTCGCATGGAAAATCTCGGCCATGGGAAACTAATTTGTAAGTGTGTGTATAAGATCATTATTACAAAACATTGTATGCTATGAGTCTATAATTCCCCAAGTCTCTTATTTTTGTTTTTTTTTACATCAGTATTTAAGTTTGTTTTTGCCTTGGCCATTGATAATGCTACAAAGACGGAACTTTCGTCAAATTATTCCTTGCAAAATCAGGTTTTGTTTTGATTTTAACCTATAACTAATGTTTTTAAGGTTGGTCTTTTATGAAAAATCTGGTTTCCATAATTAAAGCGGTTCATCATACTGTCAAAAAATGTATAGTCCGTGTTTGAATTTTAAATACATAGCAGTTAGGTAACAAATATATAAAATCATGTTATGTTTGGGATCACACTATATGCCATAGAACAGATTCTCGTACTTTTGTCCTGCCTCAATCTTATGATGTTGGTTTAAATCCCGAAAGGAATTTATGGCCTAAAAGTTTCAATTGTATATATACTTGATTTTGATCTGTATTTGCAAAACATGTTATTGATAAAGTGAAAATAACAATTAAAGATTGGTATGGCCGGTTTCAAGATGTTCGGACTGTTCGAATATTCAGACAGGACTTAGGACATTACTACCCCTTGTTGTCGCAAGAGACCGTGATATGACATGCGAATATTAACATAATACATGATGTCCCATTAAAGGCATCGCAACATCTATGTTCAATTATATATTTTCATGACACCCTTTAATGTTTCTTAAATTTAAGTGTGCTTTCTGAAAGCAAATCTTTCAAAACTACCCCCGTTGTCGAGTTTATGAAGTTTCAACGGCATAGGCAGACATTGATGCAAGGACGCAATGTGTCTTTGACTCTGTTGGGTTTTTAAAAAATTATTTTTGAAGTTAAAGATTTATGAGTAGGTTTTTTTCTCAACTTTTATTGGCCGTATAAATGCAATACAGTACCTTGTAAAGAATGTTTTTTAAACAATGGTCAAAAGCGTTCAAACAAACTTGCAATGTTTTAGTTGTTATTAAACGCTAATAGTTATTTAAATCATTTAAATTTACCTATACTCAAAAGCATTTGAATACATAGCATTGTCTTTGTATACATGTTTAGATATTGGACCCTTGACCAGTTCCATGACCTTCATTTTACATAGATATTCTCAATTTTTTCTTGAATGTATCCATTAACCCTCCGAACAATAGGTCGTTTAATTACATTACCGTCGATAAAAATGCTTATCTATAGAAATGGATAGGAGTACACTTTGAATTTTTTTGTGAAAGCTGTTATTCAATCGCAGTCTGATTAAAATCGACCGTGTTCCGAGGAATAACAATTTCAAAATATTGACTCTACCGAGATTCGAACTTCATATGTCTAGGCTATCCTGTCCACATGACCGCAGCCTACTGTAGCGCATGTTCTTACGTAAACTCAGCTAACCAATCACAATGCGTTCGGCAAAAGCATTCGGTATCAGTAGTTAGGGGCAAGTAACTATCATTTTCCATTCGTTAACATTGACCGCCGCTATCCTTGTTTGAAACGCAATGATGTGATTCTGTGATGTGATTGTCTGCATTAAACTGGTGTCAGCACGTGCGCTACAGTAGGCTGCGGTCAGACCCTTGTGGAGAGGATAGCCTACACATATAGAGTTCGAATCTCGGTAGCTATAGAGACAATATTTTGAAACTTTTATTCCTCGGAACACGATCGATTTTAATCAGACTGATTCAGTCGTGTCAGATATTCAGTCGTCGCCTAGTCCGACTCAGTCAATCCTACTAGGTCAGTGAGGCCCTGTTACTCTTCACTAATTACCTCTGGGACTTTTGATCCGATAAATTCATATTCAAGTTATCACCTTCCGAATTTTGTTATTGAACGATAACCAAATGAAATGGCTTGGTACGACAAAATGAAATAAGTACTTGGTAACATGAGCTTCAAAGAATAATTACAGCGCTTGGTGAGGAACATCTGATTCATTTCAATACAAAATTCTTATATTCTAAATAAAAAAAAGTTATTAGTTTTATTGCAATGAAAAAATGATATGATATTGTCATTGTTTGACATAAATTTTATTTATTTTTTTAAAGTGTTATTTCTAAAAGACTATCATATCTCAATATGAGTAACCATATCAATCAAATGTATCATACCTTAATACAGGTCAGTGTTTACAAATACTAATCCTATCATATCTGAATCTGTCAGTTGTCTTTGATATAAAATATATCATATGATATAATTTTCTTCATTACTCATCGCTATTCCACTGTCTTCTAAACGAAACTTATGAGGTACTGGAATTGTTTTAACAATGTATCGGAGTGTCCGTTAAACATACCTTCGGTTGTCATCATTAACACTAAAACATTAAATATTTTTTGTTACAAAGGACGAACGTTCATGGAATAACATGACACATGCTTAGATTGCCAAGGAGCAATGATGTGATGATATATCATTATAGCAGTAGAATCATGTTTTTTGTTATCTCGGTTGTTATGTTTGTTCAATCAATCAATTTTATTTCGTAAAAGGCCTTAGGCCCACGTACAATACAGAGTAAACAAATGTGTGTATTTATACAGTTGTGGCAATTTACACTCACGTGTACTGGGAACGCAGTAAAAATGCTTCCTTAATGTAATTTGAACAGTTTATGGTCGTGGAAAGATTGTTACATTTTAAAGTATTTACAAAACATTGCTGGTCAATGTGATATGGTAAAGATTTAAAATATTTACAGCGCAGATCATTATAGATTCTACATTCAAACAAGAAATGGAACTCGTTTTCTATTAAAGTTATCATTACAAATATAGCAGAGTCTTTGGTGCCTTGGAATTCCATCAAATCTACCAATATTCTTATATAATGGAAGTGAACCTATTCGCAACATTGTTATTCTACGCCTTGCATCTTTGGATTTCAAAAAGGTTAAATATGGTTCAATGCAAAATACATTTTTGATTTTTGAATAAACATCAAGAGAAGAACATTTATGCATTTCAGAAAATATAAGCTGCTTATGGCAGTCACTAACTCTTAAATGAAATTCTTTTAAAAATCGTTCCTCGTCTCCAACACCTTGTGCCTCCCAAACAAAACCAAAACCATAATTAAACAAAATATTTTTTACAAAGAATACCCATGTTTTTCTTTCAACTTTGTCAAGTTTATATAACATAAAATAGCATTGCTTGGGGTATCTATCTCTATGATAGTGTAAAAGTTTGAACCAATACTTCACAGTACGTAAGAGAGTATCAACAAAGATATAATTTCTACCACATTCAGCTAAAACAGCAGCGTTAGAGCATTTATAACTGACACCTAACACAAACTTACAAAACCTTATGTGAAACTGTTCAATAACATGCCATTTCTGAAAACCCCATATTTCTGAAGCATACAAAATGATAGGCTTTATCTGAACATCAAATATTTTAAACAAAATAGTTGGAGAAACATTTTTCAATCTTCTACTAAAAACCTTAACTGAAGACAAAGCGTTATTCGCTTTATTTACCAGATTTTGTACTGATTTGGACCATGAAAGTCTACTTGAAAACAATAAACCCAAATAATTATAGTATGAAGCAATGTTTAACTTATGATTACCGAAGTACCAAGATTCATACCGCCTCAATGTACCACCATTTCTGAAAACTAAAACCTCTGTTTTCTGAAAATTTAATGTCAAACCCCACTTTTTACAAAAGGCAAATAATACATTGATCTTTCTCTGAAGACTAGCTACCGAATCTCCAAACAAACACAAATCGTCTGCATACAGTAATAAATACAAATCCATAAACTCAGAATCAGTAAATACGCCTCTTTCTCCAGAAGTAGATAATTCGGTATGTAACTGATTGACAAATAACGCAAATAATAAAGGACTTAGGATGCAGCCTTGTCTAACTCAACTCATAGAATCAAAATACTCCGAGACGTTTAAATTATTTAACTGAACACCAGCCTTTGTCTTTGAATACATGTCTCTAATGATATTGGTCTAACAAGTTTAATAAAGATATCATTAATATTTGGAGTTATTTCCTTATTATTTTAATGTAAACATAACAGACTAGAGTATGTAAATGTTTAACTGTAGAAAGTAATATGATGAAATTACCTTTGGCCACTCGTCTACGTTTCCATGAATCCAGTAGTTCTCTGAGATCACATCTGCTAGTACATTGTTACTATTTTCACTATGGAGATGACATGATTTAGTGTATGGTTCAAACCCGAACGACTGACATTGTTGATAGGACTGGCATTCTACAGCACAGTCGAGTAAGCTGACCGCAATTGTGGTTCCAAATAAATTGTTTTGTAGGTATATACCCTGTGTTGTTACTGTATCGAAGTCAAGACAAAGTGTTGATATTTCAGATAGCTGAAGCTCCAGTATAAGAAAAAAGATGCTTAACCACATGTTGATGAACGGATGTAGAATATTATAACCTAAATCTTCCTTGTTAAAAACTTACTGATGACTGAATATCTCTTGCTTAATTTCGTTCTTGTCTACCAGATTGATACTCACAATTACAAGGGAGTAAATAAAAACGTCAATGGTAAGTGTCTATAGGCAAGCATACATCTTGAAGAGCATCGGATTCAATAAATACCCATCAAGTCCATTAATAATTCTGCTTTATGTTCTGCTTGATCCCTCAACGAATTATTTGACAACATTTTGACCAGAGAGTCAAATGACATGAAAGACAATGGGCAGATTGAATGCTTCAAACGAAATGCTGGGATGAACACAGTGACGTGAAGTTCTAAGAAGTAGCATGAGAAAGACAATTGTGCCTAATGGCCCTAATTTCATAAATAGATAATAGGATGTTCCCTCAAACTGAACGAACACTACTGTATACTCACAAACTGTATACTTCCAAGAGAATTCAATACTTAAAACACGTCCAGATACGTTAGAGTTTGTTATTCATACATTAAGATGGCAAAGCATGTTTTCAAATTACATTCTTAAATGTACAACATGCAAAAATGAAATATGTTTCGATATATGTTCAGTTTGAATAATTTAAATTGATCTGCATATTTATCCAGAAATGAATAACAATGGAACCCAATTCTTCTACTTAAAATATATTAATAGATTTTACAGGTGCGGAAGCCAAATAACACATCTCAATTATGACTACTTCCAGAACACATCTCTTTTGCACGATTACTAGATATAGGTCCTCATAAACACTACCAACCCACATTGGGTTTTTTTTGTCTGTTCAATGGGTAATAGGTGATTCATTAGTTTAGATAAAATATATTCAAACTAAAAGTAATTCTGAATAAAGTAACTCCTTCATCATATGACATTATTATTGAGGTAAAAAAGCAGATTGTTTCATAAGGAGGTCGAGAAAAAGAATCCGTTAATACGTCATTATATTAATCAAAATAATTGTCATCTATGAACTTTTGAATTGTATTTAAGAAATATTTATACGAATATAACATTTGTTCATGTTCATATCATCTCGTAAAGTCGAAATTATGTATTTTGTTAAATTATAAGTATCTACTTCAATAAGATAGAAATGGTAAATAAATAGATGTTTCATATATCCTTTATGCCATCAAACTCCAACCGTTTACCGTCTTGTTATTCTTGGCATAAGTCAGGGTTTGTCGCGGATCGATAAACGCCTCTGACAACGTTATACTTAAATGACTCCAACAACACACTCATTGACACTTTAAGTGCTCTCTTACAATGGCTTTTACAAGAGATATTGAACTAGATATGCATGCTTTGATCCTTCACAGAGCAGCACATTTCTCTTTCTTAACCTTTACTATTTTGTTATCATCCTTCACTGAAATTTTTTTATGACTGTTGTTGGAAATTTGATACACAAAATGTTGTACATTGTATAACTCAAACTTTGAACAGATTTTATCTTGGGTCAAAACTTACACAAACACGTTGCATAGAGCCAAACTCAGCAACATGGATCATTACTTGTCACAACGTTATAACAAAAGCAACGTCTACAACATCTAGAAATCCGCCAATCCAGATTGGAACATCTGGTATATAGAAAAATATACACATAGTGATTATTAACTGAGTGTGTTTCCGTATCATTAATGTAATATATTTGGAATAAATTTGTATTATGCGAGGCTTTGCCTTTTCTTGGAAGTTTGATCGCAAAGGAATACTACGTCGACGAGGGACGATGAAGGTAACGACGGTGACGATGTTGAAATGACGACTTGACAGGCTTTGGTGATGGTCAACCATTTTCTTTATTGATGCGTGTGGTTACATGAATAACTCGAGCCGGAGGTACATACACGCACAAGTCAGTGTACACGCCAGGGCAGCCCCAACCCTGTCGTGTTACCAAGTTGAGCCCGACTCGAGTGGTGTACACTAAAAACTACATGATGTTGAGAGTGGACAGTCGGACAGCCGACGAGTCCGTCTCCGGCCGTTGCCCAAGCTAATCTCTTGCAGCAGTGGACTGCACGAGACTTTATTAGCGTGCAGCACATGCGTGTACAAATTTGGTTATGAAAGACGGGAACCTACGTGGAAGTTTTGAAGCGAGAGGTCAAGCGGTCGAACGTGTAATTAGATAATTATTAGTTTTAAGTTTATCGAATGGTCTCGCCATTTGTGCCCGTGTACATGTGGCCTGACTGGCGAGTGCTTATAATAGAGAGAGAAATAATTTGAAGATAATTTTACATAGATTTCAAATGAATAATTTGGAATATAATTTCGTTAATAATTTACCAACGAATACACGATGACAGAAGTATTGTTATTTTCCTTTCGAGTGATCATTTCATCGATTTGGGTTTCTGATACCTGACGAAATTGATTTGCTTGATAATTGATAGATCATAATATCTGTACTGTATCGGTCTATAAGAAACGCACGATTGCATTTTATTCTCGCCTCTTAATCAATACCTTCTATTTGTTTAAATATACTCTATTCCGCTTTATCATAATCAGTCTCTACAGTAACGACTCAAGTCCCTCTGTAACCTACTTTCAAAGAATTGCCGTTATGGATAACGATGGCAGTCGTAACTATTCAAAACTCGCCCAAGCAATGACAAAACCCATGTAAATTCACAATGACGCCATCATTGAATTGCATAGGATTCGGATGACGTGTTTGAAGTTACATGAAAGTATTTTGCGTATTTGACATATTTTGCATATCTTATTCCAAGTTTAATCTGTCATAAATCGATAACACCCTCAAATATATAATGTACGTTCTTCTTTGCCTTTTCACCAATCACGTACCTCGGACATCTCGATATGCATTGCAGATAGATTGATCCGAAATATAACAGTATTACGTTAATTAACTACCTACAGGGTATATAATAACTGAAATATTGACAAAAACACGTTAGATTCAAAGAAACTCACTCACTCAATCTAAATATTGCAATTTCAACCTAATGCATTGGGAGCTGCGTCAACTAACATCTATTGGAGGAGTACTGCATCTGGTAGCAGCTTTCTACCTCTTGTAGAGTTTCAGTTTTTGTCGAAGCGACATGATCAAGATGGTTAGCAGTAATTAGGGTCAGTGCTGGAGGTGTTTTCTGACTGTGAGGAATTAGTTCGCATCCATCGACAGACACGACCCGAAAAAGTACAAACATTTTAACTATTTTAGACAGTTTGAACTCGAATGTTACAGTTTTCTTAGTTTATATCGAGTTCAGATGAGTTACGGTATATTTATTATATATATCAACCGCTGCCACAATGGTAAGATTGCACCAGTATAAGATCAAATTTCAAATAGTAGACACAAGATGCTATGGAGGAGGAATCGAGTGTTAGGATGTCGGTGAATGCAAATTAGTAACAGACATGTTCATTAAAGTACATCAGTTTAGGACTACAATCCTGTAACAGCGTCGAATCGTACGTTAAACATGCTTCAAGGTGTGTTGGCTAAAGTGACACTTTACGAATTCCTCCGTTAAGTGTTCACTTCAAAACACAAACATAAAATATTAATGAGTTGATGGATATCCAATGTCATTTACTATGACACATGAAAGCATTTCTGCGTCCAAAAAGCTGACTAGTATATTCGAAAGAGACACGCTGCATTATTCAGGACATCTTATATGGAGAATGTTAAAGATAATATATGAAGTGATTCATTTTCATTTTTAACACCAAATTTATTCCTATTTTCAACTCAAATGAACATCAAAAAACAGGATCATACATTACAGAAGCGGATTTGAAAGTCCGTTTTGAATGATGATAGTTACATGACCTAACAAACACTATTGACTCTAATCTGCCTTTGCTGTAATAGATAAGCAAATGTCATTATGCAACGAAATCTAAATTAGACTAGAGCTGTTTATCCGGCAGAGAGACAAATCAAATATTTTTATCAAGCCAACAAAAGTAAGAGAGAAGATAAACCAAATATTATAATCAAGCAAACAAAGTAAGAGGGATGATTTGTTCTGCTTTGATGCTCATCTTTGTTATTTGCTCTAGAAAGGTAACTCTCAATATCAAATAAAAAAGTTCGTTTTTCCATTTTTCGCATTGCTTTATGTAGCTAATTTAGTTTGAAATGAGAAAGTAAAAACTATGTACTAAAAACAGCTACTATGTGTCGCAAAATCAAATCGCAAGTTGTTTTGTGTAGGGGATTTAATCACAATTATTTCAACAATATTCTACAAAATTAATCCTAACTAGTGATATACCCATTTCTTACATGTTAAAAACTACTGCAAGAATGATTTTAATCAAATAAGAGGAAACCATTTTATGTTCTCTTCTAAAACACAGTGAGAAATCGTCCCTGCTACGCGTACATAATAATCATTATCCGTTGTTTAGTTTTTGCATGACAGCTGATTAATACCGAAAATGTTCGTTCTGTCCCATAGACTGTCATATTGAATCTGACAACTTTGCCATATTTTAACAACATAATATAATAAACATCCCATTTTTAAATGAAAATCATGTTTTTGTAGCTGAAATGGTTCCAATTTTATGGTTAACTTTAAAAAGCATTCTGACCAAAAAACAAAAGTATTCTTGATACAGAAAATCAACATGTAAGTCAATGCGAATATCACAAGTGATGATTCCCTTTGTCCAGATACTGTAGCTCATAAGTTGAACGCCAACAGGTAAACAACCCTATTGTAAATAGAACATCACTTCTTTGATTGTTAAGTGAGGAAAGCCGTATTTCAAAACCATTTAGATGGCATTATTATTGCCCGCTGACTTGCACCTCACTTCTAATTAAGGGCTGCGGTGTTCTCATTTGATAGTAGTGTTAGTACATGAATTCTATCAATAAGAAATAAATCTACACCATTCTTAGCGTATAAACTGAATACAACAATCTGACCAGATCATGCCATTAGTCATGAAACTAATAACCGAATAGAATATTCTATTTAACAATCACAGAAATCATTTCCTTGTACTAAACAAAATCACGAAGATTTTTTTTTATTGCACTCATGACCAACTAATTTCATTATTCATCCTTTTTCTCTATTTCAAATCTACAAAGAAAAATGTACTCTTTTTTAATTCATTTGAGTTTTAAGAATGGATTTGATGATCAAATGACGAGCAGAAGAAAACCATGGTATCCAGTCATTTATTTTGATTAGTTTTCTGATACTAAGGACACTCATTTCAATAGGAGGTGAGGAGGCCGAACTTTTGTTTATCGATTTATCATTGCAATCTATCATCAATTAATATATCAATTCTTCATTTGAACCGCGTATTCGCATCATTTTTAATTCTAAACTTAACATTACTTTTTCTGAATAAAGATAATATGGATATTGATATGAAGCAGTTATCTTCTCTTTATGCATGCAAAGGCGTAAGTCGAACAATAAAAACCAAAAAAAAAATTGCTTTGAATGCCATTTATTTGAATTGGTTAATATAAACCTGTTTGTTATTCACATTGCCTTCCCTGAGAACAGGTTCTAATAGGAAACGTAATTACTAAACTTCTTCATGATCAAAGAGACATCAACACAATTGATTTCAGAATGTTTTATTTGATCATAACTTTACCTTTTCGCAAAATGTACCAACTAAACCCCCCGATTGATTTCAGACACATGAATATGCTATTTGTAGTAATTTAATCGGTAAAATATTTCATATTTCACGTGTTTACTGGAAACTACTATTAAAAGAATATTGATATTGATTTTGATTTTGCTCCTTTTCAAGAACTCTTATTAAATACTTGTGTATACATACATAGTCAATCGTTAGCAGATACGAGAAGAATGCGTGTTCGGAGTAATGGAGTGCGAGATAAACTTGACATTAAGAGTAAATAGATCCTTTAATGCTTGAAATGTTTTGGTAAGAAAAAGGTATCAATTATTCATGATGCAACAAGGATCCAATAATATAGGTCTGATGCAATAAAAGACTTTCAAAAAAAAATTTCTCTTAAGGATTTGCAAGCTTTCCTTAATTAATGAACTTACGGTTGTAAAGTCAAAAACTTTTATCAGATATTATGTTATTTAAAGATAAAGATAAATATATGACAAAGTAAATGCACTTTTCAACTCTAAACTAAAAAATGATGTTGATCCGCATGTTAATATTATATTTTGAAAATCGAAGTATATTGTACAACTGGATTTGTTTACACAGTTTGTAGGATACCCTGAATACCAAAAGAAACTTTGCATCAGATTGACATGACTGTAATTAAAAAACTAAAAATAACAACGCTTTGATGTAGAGTATATTTAATGCATCAACATGTCAACAGTGGATTGGAAAACTTCAAATGAACGCTGTGCGGTAAATGGAATTACACCATACAAACAAAGGTGGTGGGGGTCGAAAATCCCATTGTTCAGAGTTTCAATGCAGTTCATTAACATCAGGAGAGTGTTCAAAATCACTAAAAATGTCATTTTGAAATTTAATATCGAATGTGACCACCCTGTGCAGCAATACAGGCCATGATCCGACGTCGTACTGAAGACGTCAAACGTCGGATGGGATCAGGTGGCAGGTGGTTCCAGTCTTCTTGCAGAGCTTGAATCAATTCTTGTCTGTTGGCGGGAACGTGTTGTCGGGCTCGAACTTGCCTGTTCAAGCGGTCCCAGAGGTGTTCAATGGGTGATAAGTCTGGAGAACACGGTGGCCACGGCAAGACATTGACATTGTTGGATACGAGCTGTGTGGGGTATGGCGTTGTCGTGTTGGAACAGAACACCCTGGGGCTGTTGTTGGAGGTAGGGCAGCACCACTGGACGAAGGATTTCATCTCTGTAACGTTCCGCGTTGAGTTTCCCATTAATGACGATGAGTGGCGTCTTCTGGTTCCCACAAATGCCTCCCCACACCATAACGCTACCACCACCGTAGGGAACGACTTCTCTAACGCAGCAAGCAGCAGTCCTTTCACCTCTGCGACGGTAAACACGCTGTCTGCCGTCAACTCGAAACAACACACTGCCGACGTTGCCACCTTCGCACTGTATTTGCCCATCGTAGTCGTCTGCGTCGATTTTCAGGAGTCAATAACTTTCCTCTGAACGGTCGGAAGGCCCGGATACCTCCTGTTCGTAGTCTTCTGGACACTGTCTGTGGGCTCACCCGCCGACCCAAAGCATTCCGTGCTGATGACGTCACGGTCAGGAAGCGGTTTCGCAGGTGCAGCATTCGAAGATAACGGTCTTCCCGTGGCGTGGTGACCCGTGGTCGTCCGGTTCTGGGCCTGTCCGATGTCCGTCCAGTCTGTCTGAACCGCTGTACCAAATTTCCAACTGTAACGCGGGAACAGCCAAAGGTTCTTGCAACGTGAAAGTGCGTGGCCCCCATATCAAGCATTCCCAGTGCTCGCTGACGCTGTCCTTCTGTAAGTCGTGGCATTTTTCAGTGTTCTTTTTGCATTGTGGTTGTTTGACATTGCTACTGTGCAGTTTTTATACTCCTGTGGCACGTGCATTTCTCCCAGTAACGACGTCACGTGATTTTGACATTTTCGCGTTTTCAAAGAAACACGGGCATATTGCCGGTAGAAATTGGAGGTCAAAGAAGCTTGCGTTTGGGCGATGTGTTCATACCTATTTGTTTTTTAACCTGTCCAACTAATTTGTAACAACTTTGTTTTTAAATGTGCAAAGTTTCTTTTGGTATTCAGTTTAGTAAAAGACCAAATTCTCTACCTATGTACCTGTAAGTACTTGATCTACAGGGGTTTTAGTCTTGGTGTGGCTCGCTGTGATCTCTCTGCTGTCTTGCCAGCTTGCCTGTAGTATGAGAATAATCTGCATGCCATTCGTAAAGTGCAGATTCTTTAAAAATTGGAACTGGTAGCTCCAAATTCCGCAATTAACCATTTTTCCTTTACTTGAACAAATGGGAATGTTTTCTCTGTGAAACGGATATATAAATCTCAAATAAAATTTTCTTCGTATTTTATGAAATAATTCTTATGGGTAGCATTTCAGGAATGGTTCTTAATGTACGATATCATTTTTCTATTAAAACGAGTGACACCTGTGTAACTTAATTTCAGATCTCATGTTACTGAATATATGAGAGATATTTTTAAAGAAAAATACTATTCAGAAAATATTTGAACAAAAAGATAAATAATGACCATTCTGTGGACGTTTATTTTGTACATCAGAAGAGTTACATGTATAAGTATGCACAATGACACAAGGTAATTAATGCAGCTCCATCAGGTTGTATCTACCCAAGAGTCTCCCATCATGAAGAACCATTACCTTAGGATTGGACTAAGAAATACCAGATACCTGGATTATTGACATGGGAGCTGTAGCTGACAAAATTAACTGCCATCGACGGATCAGGAATCCAACGCAGAAACTCTTGCCCACCAACAGTACTGCCCTCTCCGACAGTAATGATATCATTATCCCAACTGAGCCAGAAGGGTCTGAATTGCTCACAAGATAACAAGCCTGCTTCATGGTGAACTTTCTTCATGGTACCTTGAAAACCTTTAACTATACTCGACCTGGTGTTACCATAACCTCCGATAGCAACTTCATACATTTCACCTGTACTGTAGTCTACATTGGCATGTAGCAGGAAGTTGGAGTCTCTGCAGGTTTTCACCAGGAATACCAGGCTTGAAGTGGAACCTGTTAACCTGTTCAACACGCCCGTTTCGATATTGTGGAAAATGTATGACGAATCGGATATTATCTCACGTTTGACATAGGGACCTGAAATAACATCTGTCAATTAAAAACGTGTTTATCTAAAGACACTACTGTCCTTAATTATGATATAAAAACACATACTTATAATCAGAGGCAATTTAAATTGTGTTTACTCATACTGATAATAATAAAGTTGTATCCAGAATATATTTTAAAAAGCCACATTTATATGTTAAGTTTACCTGAACAGGTGAGGTTTACGGGTGACCAGGTGTTGTCGGTTAGACAGGTTGTTACAGCTGAGGTGAGAAAACTGTCTGTGTCGAGATATTCATTTTCACATGTGTAACTCCTCGATGCTCCTGTCTCCTGACTTCCTGTACTGAGGACTGCATTGGTCAAATCAGGAGGAACTGGGCAGAGGTCATTTGGTAGAAGTGAGATAGCTGTGAAATAATCGGAAAGGTTGTAAGAAATATAAGATCACTAATAAGAGATTTTTCTTCACTGTTATGTAGAAAGTTAATAAACCCTAGGAAAAACATTATCTCGACAGTCACATTCAAGCTGCACAAACATATGCAAGCTTCTTGATGACTATTTTAGTGACGCAAACAATTACTCTTTACACTAATGTTATAAAACAGATGTCAGGCAATTATTGGAGTGTTTTTATTAGCAAAAAGTAGATGCTATTAGAAGACGTGTGATTGTCTCAACTTTGTTGTTTCAACTCTGAATTTCTGAAAGGCCATGTAGATTATCTCCTGTCTGTCAAGCTAATCCAATAAATACTTAAAGGGGTTTCAAGAGCGCATTCGGCCTTGCCACGGATTTGGCAACTTTGCATGCAGTAGAGAACTGTTCTATGTTCAGTAAGGTTTTTGGTGCAATGCTAGACTGAATTTCAGCACAGTAGCAGCCGTGGTTCGCTAGTTTCAGCCGATGCTCTCAGGTTTCACCGTAATGCACAGCCTCAATAGTGTTGCGGGAAATACTGCAAGCAGCCGTGATATTAGTGAAATACTCTTGAAAGCTAAACCACCAACAATAGCAAACCATGCTATATGATGTCTGAAAAATGCTGCATCCGGTCATGACGTAGCTAAACCATTTGGACATTATAGGTCCGGTTACAGGCTCGTCTCTCTAATCTCAAGTCCCATTGTTCTTGAATATTTCTAACAACGTTCATACAACCTGTTTCAAATCTTATTTGTTGACAGAATGTAAAGGAAAATATTTAAAGGTCTTTTTTTTGCTGATTGAAATACGAAGTGCTGTTTACGCTCTGCAGTTTTGATATCCATACCTTAAGTATGTCAGTATACCACGTCGTTTGACCTGTCTTTCAAGAACATATCGACAAGTTGCAATTAAAGATGCGACTTACCCGTTACACAGATTTGATCACTGGTTATTCTGTTGACATGACATTGTTGTCCAATTGGACAGCTATGGTCAGCACATGGACCCCAGATTGTCTGCAAAGTATGAACATCATTTTAATATAAACTTAGATCAGATTGACAATGTTCAAGAAAGATTTTAGATGTCAAAACACTGTTGTAACTTCCTCGTCGAAATTGCTTCTTTGAATTAGAAATGTAATTCTCATTATTTCTGTGAGCTTTTCCTTGTTCTATGTGCATACACAACCAGATACTTGTGGATCACCAATGTGCTCTTATACACAAGGACATTTGTAATTGACCAAATGATTACCCAGGAAAGTATTAAATAATTTTTTAGAGTTATCATTTTAGTATAAAACATCACATAAACACAGCACTGACACACCAAAATATGCACGCGAAATATGTGAAGAAAATAGGAGTTAAACCTGACTTTCGCAAATACTTTTTAAAATTTGTTTTCAAGGATCACACCTTTCCAATTTTCCACGCCTTTTAAAATCAGGTGGATATTCTTAATCTTTGATGATTATATGATTCTGCTAGTTATTTGCCAAAAGGAAAAGGAAGCATATTTATTTGTTAAATAAAAAGTTTTCTGCCATTTATTCGGCTTAAGGTTAATTTGATACAAATTAAGTAATTTACCACACAAACATTGCACGATAAAATAGGTATATAATTGTTATAGTTAAGTTTTAAAAAGGATTGGGTATGTTATTATTATAATTATTATTATCTTCATTATTATCATCATTATCTTCATTATTATCATTATTAAATCATTAAACACTTTTTACAAAATGTTTTATATGAATATAACATGTACCTGAATGTGTACTCAATGAACTTACTTTTGGCCACTCATAAACGTTTCCATGAATCCAGTTCCTTTTAGTGATCAGATCTGCTGGGACATTATTACTACTCTCACCATGAAGATGGCATGATGTAGTGCGAGGTTCGAATCCGAACGACTGACATTGTTGATAAGACTGACATTCTGCAACACAGTCGAGCAAGCTGACCGCAGTTGTGGTTCCAAGTACATGGTTCTGTAGGTATTTATCCTGTGTTGTTAAGGTACTCAGGTCGAGACAAAGACTTGAAACTGTGGAAAACTGAAGCACCTGTATAATAAATATGATGCTGAACCACATATTGATGGCTGATTGAATGAAACTTTCACATCTCCGAAATACAGAAGTTAGAAATTCTACGCTAAAATTATATCAGTAGAAATGATAAGCTTTTGCTTGGTACTCTCTTAAGTACAAATTATTGCCATCCTTCGATCTTCAATGGGCAAACCGGCTAATAAATATTTATTTGTTTTAGCCCCTTAGGAGAATCAATGATATCGAAGGAAAATGTATGTATACACAAAATTCAGTTCAATAACTATTATTCAATATATAAAAGACACATATTCTATATATACTAATGCTTTTGTTAAATTTTTTTTCGTTTGATAGATTAACAAGTACAGTCCCACAATTTAATAGATTAACTGTTAAGCGGTCTTTTCAAGCATATACTTGTCATTGTGCCTGTTATCGATAATTATACCGCCCTCTTCTTCATTTATACCGTTCATTCCGTCCGTCCGTCTGTCCGTCTCAGAACTTTGTCTCCAAAACGATACATGCTAGCTTAACCAAACCTCCATACAGATATCAGTCATGATGTGTTAGACCTTCAAATTAATTTTATTTGTTGCGGTTTCCATGGAAATATTACTGAAATACAATCTACGACAAAGTCTTTTGTCCGGAATGTCACCTTAACTATGAATGCTAGCTTCAGAAAACTTAGTCATGATCCCTTGATGTGATTTTTTAAGGGTTCGAAGTGAAAATATAATTTTGAATTTCACCAATTCAGTGTTTTCAAGTGAATTTTATTTTTTCCGGTTTTGAAATGTTGACAACAGTATAAAGAGTCTCTTGAACACTAAACTCCAGTCAGTCTGACTAACGGGTCAAACATGATAATACAAAATTCTGCACCTCCGGCGGCTGACTGACAGATTTCCCCTCTTCTTAGTAACCTCCAATGTCGTGCAATTTTCCCCCACTGTTTATCAATCAACATTGATGTGTAGTTGTATTGTTGAATTCTCTGACCTAAGCGGAAAGCAGGAGTATTTGAGCTCTGCTAGCTTCTAAATTTGTGGATATGAAGATCTTATATTATGTATCTTATTATGTTATCTTATCATAATTGATTGATTTTCATCAGTGGTAGCATGAGATCAAGTCAAGTCAAGTCAAGTTAAAGGAGTTTATTTGTAATGAGACCAAAGGCACATGTACATAAAAGTACAAAACAAAAATTGTCGAAATTTACAAATGAAATTCCAAGTGTTTCTATATACACATTTCCTTAAGTGTGGGCATTGTAAATAAAATATTGAATATGTTTGATTAGATTACCCTTAGATGTACATAACAGGTTTTTAAATTTATGCATAGAAGGTGATATACAAAACTATTATATAAGGGTTTTCTTCGCAGATCCTTATAAAGGTTACACACGAGAGTGAAATGGTTCACATTCTCGATGGCAATGTCACAAGTGGGACATACTCGTAAATAATGCTTAATTGAATTCCACCTGCCCTTATTATAATTTAGTGACAGGAGATTAATCTGAATTTGATGTAAATTATGCGCACCTTATCATTTCACCAAGTATGTACAGGTTTCTTTCGTACTCCTTCGTACTGTAAGGGACATATATGAAGCTATTATTTAAGAGAAAGGTATAGTATAGAAGTATAGAAAAGGTATATCACGATATGTAACTTAAGGATGAATTGAGATGGGTTTTGTTTGGTTTTCTCATGAAATAATAATATTGATATTGATATCAAGAAGTGAACTAGTTCTGTAGATGAAGAGGCAAAAGTCACCAATATGTACCCTAAAAAAGGATAACAAAATTTCCTTTTAGTTTCCATTTCCCTGATGTAAGACATTTGCAATTTGTTATGAAAATGGCGTATATATACGTAACCTAGTAGACAATAACATGTTTTTTAAATTAATTCATTACATTGCCTTCACTCCAAAATGAGATAACTACTACACAGAGACGTACGAACTAACCACGTTAGGTAAAAGAACACTTCAATTTATTCAATTTCTTCAGTACAAGGATGTGGGCCATCGGCCCTAAGTACAACATGGTCCATACATAGTAATGAAAATATATGCTTGCACAAGCAGTTTAATAAATGAAGCTATTTCACTATTGTTTTAAGGCGTAAATTAGACGCGTGATAGAAGTAACAAGCCAGATTTCTAATAATAGATTCCTGATGAGAAGACATGAGCATGGTAAAAGTCGACAGTGATGGGTACACGTAATACTTAGAGGGTATATATTGCTGACGAAGGTTATGATAAGCATCACAGATCAGCAGGAAGTGGTACTCAGAGTCTACTTGCCCACTGTTACAAACGTTACAGAGTCTGGCTTCCTTCGGAATATTATAATATCTACCAGTTTCAATTGCTAATTTATGTGAACTACAGCGAAACTGGGCAAGTGCAATTCTAAATTTATGAATAGTAATAGCGGAAAGGTAGAACTCTGGTTGGAAAACATTCTTATACATAGTATAGGTAAAATATTTACTACTATTAATGATAGTATCATGCCATTCCTGTTCATAACAATGTTTATTTATAGTAAAATAAGGTTACAAAAACATCAATAGTGTTTGCGGTTGGGAACGTTACTGTAAAGAACAATCGAATGAATTAACACGAGGGATTGCAATATATGTTTATCTATAGGCAGCTAAAGTAACACAGAATATCAATACTGATTTCGAGAACTGTAATTAAATATGTATGTATACATCGTAAGTCACTCGTACATAAATATGAACTCAATGTGTTTTATAGTGATTGACTGAATACATAAATACTATTCTGCATTTGAGAGACCTTTCCAAGATTGAAGATACAAGCTTTGGTGGACAACGAATATCAAGTATTCTGGATGCAACAAGAAATGAATGGTTTAGGCCTCACATAAGCTCATTTATAGCAAGCTCTACTTCTTATGTTCATTATTTCCATTTATTAGTAAATGTGTATCTAAAGACTTTGCATTTGACCCCCAAATGTCAATAAACTTTACCAATGACGATTTCATATATCCATTAATATAACTTATAATGAAGATTAAATGATGTCCCAAAATAAGTTCAGAAATTGGCTTGGTCTGAAACATGTAATACATGATGCAACGATACATAGTTTTGAGAAGAATTTCTTGATATATAGAGAATCTCACCCAAGTGTCTTCTGATATCAAATATATCAACATGAGTTGATAAAAGTTACAAATATCCGAGGCTTGCCGATTAATATCAGAAGACATGAGGGTGAGATACTATTTATCATCCAAAATCATTTTTCATTACATTTGATTGACAAATGAACATTACTGAACACCCTGCTGCCCTAAGACTCCAAGTGCGGTGACGTCATAGCATTGTGACGTGCTAGTGTTTATGACGTCATAGCATTGTGATGTCATTTCTTGATGATGTAAAACAACTGTGATGTCATATACTTGACGTCAGAGGGGCATTGTTCAAAATCTACTGCCAAAAGGATATCTTCTAGGAAAAAGATATCTCCTAAGAGATATCGCTTGATCTTCAACAAGCGATATCTCCTGTGGAACAGAGTTTTGGATGATAAAATTATCATTCTTTCACCTTAACCAGGGAAAATCTATCTTATGATTGGACTAAGAAATACCAGATACCTGGATTATTGACATGAGAGCTGTAGCTGACAAAATTAACTGCCATCGGAGGATCAGGAGTCCAACGTAGAAACTCTTGCCCGCCAACAGTACTGCCCTTGCCTACAGTAATAATACTATTGTTCCAACTGATCCAAAAGGGTCGGAATTCTGTACAAGACAACAAGTCTGCTTCATTGTATATAAACTTTGTGGTACCTTGCAAACCTTTAACTATAACCGACTTGGTATTACGATAACCTCCGATAGCAACTTCATACATTTCACCTGTGCTGTAGTCTACATTGGCATGTAGCAGGAAGTTGCAATCTCTGCAGGTTTTCACCAGGAATATCAGGCTTGATGTGGAACCTGTGATCCTATTCAACACACCCGTTTCAATACTGTGGAAAATGTATGACGAATCGGATATTATCTCTCGTTTGACATATGGACCTGAAACCATCAGAAGCATTTGTAAACAATAATTTTCTTATTTAGTACTCAGTATGGTTTCAATCTTAATCTGTCATTCTACTGTTCTAGAAGGTCATTTGTTGTTTAATCATCTCCTGCCTCGCGAAGCAAGGGCATTATTCACGTCTTCGGATGCATCCCTGTTCAAGTAAGTTTATTTCAAGGAAGACATTTTGTATATTTAGTCAAAGTATTCACTAAGTTTCAAACATGAAAAATTTGAAAATTTTCTATTTTCCAATTGCAAATGTTTTGGCGACATGCAGTCTCGAAACCACAAACCAACCATAACCATATCCCAACACTCTAACCATTAAGTTATGCATGCCCTCGTATTCTTGATAATGTCCTTGGGTCATGTTTTATCCATAAAATAGACGATTGTCCTGAATCATTATATGAATGAACTTTGTTCTCATAGGTAAAGAAAGAGAAAGTTTGGGTTGTAAATGTCTCTGAAGCATACTCAAATAAGGAGATTTCTTTATTGTATCATAACCTTCAGAAAAGGCAACACTCATACTTTAATTACCTGAACAGGTGAGGTTGAGAGGTGACCAGCTGTTGTCAGGCAGACACGTAGCTAGAACTGATGTACGAAAGCTTTCTATGTCCATGAAATCATCTTGACAGGTATAAGTTCTCGACGCTCCTATCTCTTGACCTCCTGTACTGAGGACTGCATTGGTCAAATGAGTTACTGGACAGAGGTTATATGGTAGGAGCAGGTTAGCTGGAAAATAATCAAAATGAGACACACATGATAATAATTGTATCAGATTTCTTTTCATTGTGAAGATCATTAAACCAATGGACGAGTCTAGTATAAACACCACATCAAACAACAAAACAAAACTGGACATTGATGTGCGAAATATCGAATGATTATTTTGTTCACCAATGGAGCTGATACAGTCAACAATGCCATAGCCAGAAGCCAAAACTTAACGTAAAGGTTTAGTTCCCTCCCCCCCCCCCCCCCCCCCCCCCCCCCCCCCCCCCCTTCTTCCTAAGTTTGGAGTTTTCTGTAAACTGATTAAAATTGACAACTGGTTACTGTACACAAAACAAACCTTGGCGGTAGCAGTTGCTTTATTTGTATTCCCTCGATGTGAAGCTCGATGCAGGGATTCATCCCTGTATGTAAAACCTTTTTTGGAAAATACCAATCGATGGATGGTCGATGTTTTTCATGACGTAGCTAAACCGTTTGCACATTTTGGGTTTTGTTCTAGAGGTTTTTAATTTCAGTGCAACTTTGACCATATGCATAAGACCAAACGCATTGAGACATGTAGATCATTCCTCATTAGTGCTTTATTGCAGTTTTCGATTTCTTTCGACTTTCACGTTTGATTGCTTTCATGAAATTACATCTGGAGCAAAGATTTAGAACATTGTCTTGTGTTTGGTGAATTAATCACAAATGACGTGTATAACTAATGACAATCGGGTTTATCAAGGAATAACAACCATGATCAGTTTTGTATTTATTCATCATAAATTTTCCACTTCTTCAACTTGCCTGAATATATAGACACAACACAATATGTTAAGACGGAGACCCTAGTCTACTGATACGTAACCTTGATCTCAATTTCCAGTCTTCACGGCACTATGTTTTCCAAACTCTTGTAACGCAATATCTGAGAAACTGTTGCACCACACAAAGTTTTCAAGTTAAGTTACGGTCTGCATTTGGGAAAACAGATACGAATCAATTATGTTACCTTAACTTCATTTTCAAGTATTACGCACTCAAAATCTTCAAACATTACCATTATTGTGACCTTGACCTTGTTCCAAAGGTCGTCATATCATTTTGATTTTGGACTATTTTTTAACACCCAATGTCGTCAAATGTGACATTTCGGGCATTTATTAAACAGATATTTGAAAAATGATTGTAATGAAGCTTTACATACTTACCTGTTACACAAACTTGACCATTGGTTCTTCTGTTGACGTGACACTTTTGTCCACGTGGACAGCTATGGTCAGCACATAGACCCCATAATGTCTGCAAAAATGTAACAACAAATGAGACTTATCTTGAAAAAAGTCCATGAGTGATTTTGTAGTAAAGCATCCATATTGCTTTTCGAAAATTGAACAGATTTTTCATTCCCCCTGAGTTTTTCCTTCTTCAATGTTAGTGCTCATCCTATCGTATATACGTGTGATAACAGTAAAACACTAAAAATGCGTTTTAATTCTAATCATAACAATAATGTATTCTTGGAATCTGCAATATTATTTCATGGGTGTACATTATCAGTAATAGGACCGATTCTTGGTTTTTTAACAGTACAAAATTTGGTGTTACGAATTATATCTGTTTGATAAATGATGTGTACAAAGATAAAATCATATAGAGCGTGAGTATTTCATTCATCGTCAGTTAAAGAGCCACTCCGCGAGTCGATTGGAGTCACACATACAAAATTCTATCAATGGGGTTATTTGATAGAGCAGTATCCACTGTTCTTCAAAAATATCATTTTATAGCTTACTAGCTCACTATGGCGACAATATGAGAATATCAAGCCGCGATTGTGATCGAAAACCGGACAGTAGCGCGCGTCAATTGGTCAAACGTAATTTAGGAAAGTTATCTAAGGTAGCAAAATGGATACTTAAGAGTAAATTGTGTTTGATAGGTACTTTAACCAGTTTTCAAAGGAATTTAAGGTTTTATTTCGGCTTCTTAGAAATTATATGACTATTTTAGGATTTTCGTTGAAAACGGGTATTAAGCATATATATGTCATTTGGGGTTGAAAATGTCAAAATCTTTAAGTTGTTATCATCATTTGTGGCATTTAGATTCTTATCAAAGCTAAACAATATGTAGTGAAAATCGCGGAGTGGCTCTTTAATGTTAGTTAACAGAGCATATCAAGATACCTACTACATTATTATTTATTTATCGGTTTCACATCCATTAGCCACAACAAACTTCCTATGCTCACCCGTCAGTTTGACAATGCATACATTCTCCTGTTCTATGTTCCAGAACTTTAACATATAAAGTCTATCTGAGGGAAACTTTTCATAATTGGAAGTGGTGTCCTTTTAGGTTTTCAATTCATTCCTTTGTTCAACTATCATAATTTAGTCAACAAAAATGATAAGTAACAATAAAAAGAAAAAATGCAATGAAGATAATAGAAAAGATAAAAGAACTTTGTTTAACGATGTATGTTAACGTAACTAGTTTATTCATATAAAGGATGTACTTACTTTTGGCAACTCATTGACGGTTCCATGAATCCAGCTCGCCCTTGAGATCAGATGTGCTTGGGCGTTATTACTTCTCTGACCATGAAGATGACATGATCTAGTTCGAGGTTCGAACCCAAACGACTGACATTGCTGATAGGAATGACATGCTGCAGCACAGTCCATCACGTTAACTGTACTTGTGGTTCCAAATAAATTGTTTTGTAGGTATTTATCCCGTGTTGTTAAGGAACTTATGTCAACACAGAGACTTGAAACTGTAGAAATCAGAAGCGCCTGTATGAAAGACCACATGGTAATCACTGGCTAAAATCCAACTTTCACAATAGAAACCCCTTTTACAAAAAGCCGAATGAAAAAGAATTACATTGTTAACCCACGGATTGTTTAAAGTCAAATTATCTATGATAAGCCATCATCGAATCAAATAGGCATTATGCCCGTTATAGATAACTGAATTACAAATACACTGAACTGAATTACAAATCCACTGCGCACGATTGGTAGCTCTTCGAACCTACTCACCTTGTCTGGCTGACAAACCAGACACTTATTATTTATGTTTCTCAAACCCCTAGAGAGAATTTAGGTCAACCATGGGGAATTTATATAAACATGCTTCAGTTCATATTCACACCTTGGGACCCATATAGTAATGTTTTAGGTTTTTGTATATATGTCATATAGTAACGAAATGTTATACAAATTTACACATAAACATTTTCCTGCTAAACAATATATGTAAATCATGATTTATCCAAAGTTGTGAAATTCGAAGCCGATCGATTGCTCAACTTATCACTAAACAAGACACTTTTGAGGGACCGTCCTTCACGAGCATTATGAATAAGTAATTGATGTGTAATCAATCATAATAAGATGCGATAAGGAGGTTTTGAATTCAATCAACATACCCTGAAGTCACTCGTCACTTGATCTTTACCTTAGGCCATCAACTGACGGTATATGCTATTCTAAAGCAGCAAGATTTATGCTTACTCCGATATGCCATTTGATGAACGAATAAGCATTTTTTACTCCAACACATCGTAATTTTCAGACATCAAGTGATAATAATAATAATAATAATAATAATAATGATAATAATAATATACATTTTAACGCCTAATATCCAGTGCGAGGCACTGCTCACTGGCGGTACATTATTACCCTGAAGGAATTGTAGTACAGCAGCTACTTAGCGCTTCCGTACTTCCCTTATTCAGGTACCCATTTATACAGCTGGGTTGACTGAGTGCAATGTGGATGAAGTGCCTTGCCCAAGGACACAACGCGGTATGAGACCCAGGTCACAAATGTTTGGTGTCTTCACCGGGATTCGAACCCGGGTCGTCGGCGGCGATAGGCCAGCATGCTACACTACACTACACCACCGCGCTCCATAAGTGATGACGTATTTTCAATATGAGCGCATGTGCACATATCACTTTTGCCTTGCAACGTTTGTCTAAAAACGGCGAGTTACCGTATTTCGTCTTCTGTGACGTCTAAATAATATTGTTCGTGACGTTGGGACGTCGGAAGGAAAGAAGACCGTTTTCTGAATATTTCCTTGCGTTTTAAATGGATTACAATCAATAATAAAGAAATAATTGTCCTCGGAAGTGCGTCATATGACTTTTATAAAACTCTTGCGAATTTATATAACCCTTTGCTCTCGCTCAGATAATACCAAAATTCACACTCGTTTCGTAAAATTATATGACACACTTCCTTGGGTATTAATCTCTATATCTTTGTTACATTCCTCTCTGGCTCATAATGATGAATGGAAATGACGCAATTGCAAATCCACGATACTTTTGAATAATGTTAAAGATTAAAACACGTTAACCCCTGTATAATTATGTTATGTTAAAAACATTCTTTGATTTTTTGCTTTTATGAAATATGTCGATCAGGGTCATTTTGCTTGTGCTCTTGGACCTCTCAGCGGCCTTTGATACGGTGGATCACAACATCCTTCTCACACGCCTCGAGCACACTTTGGGAATAAGTGGCATTCCATTGAGTTGGTTAAGCTCCTATCTTAGTAACCGAGACATGACTGTTACTGTATCTGATTCAAAGTCCGATCATCGTCTCCTGACTTGCGGCGTACCACAGGGTTCGGTACTGGGTCCCGTGCTTTTTCTGATGTACATCACTCCGCTGGGAAACATCATCCGTCATCATGGGCTGGACTTTCATGGATATGCTGACGACAACCAGCTGTATGTCAGCACAAAACCTGCCAACATCACCAACAAGAGGGAAATAATGCAGAACTGCATAGCTGACATCCGGCAGTGGATGTCACAGAACTTCCTCAAGCTCAACGACGAGAAAACAGAGTACATCATCATTGGCACAAGGCAGCAACTTGGGAAAGTTCGAGACTCTCCAATACTGATTGGTTCTTCCCACATACCTCCAGTTGACAAAGTAAAAAACCTAGGGGCTGTATTTGACAAATCACTGTCACCCGAAAGTCATGCCCTCGCCGTAGTGAAGAACGCCTATGTCCACCTCAGGAACATCGGGAGGATTCGGGACTACCTGGACATTGAAAGCACAAAAGTCCTGGCACAGAGTTACATAATGTCCCGCCTCGACTATTGCAACTTCCTCCTCAGCGGATCAGCAGCCACAAGCAGAGTACAGCGAGCCCAGAACACAGCCGCACGAATCATCACAAGGAAGAAGAGGACGGATCACATCACTCCTGTCCTAAAGGATCTACATTGGCTCCCAATCAAACAACGAGTCCAATTCAAGATCCTCACGATGACTTTTAACTCTCTCAAAGACGAACATTTTCCACTCTACCTCCAAGATCTTCTCTCGACCTACAAACCCTCCCGGCATCTGAGATCCTCTGACTCATTTCTTCTCTCTGTACCAGACACTAGGACCAAACTAGCAGACAGAGCCTTCTCTGTCCTTGCACCAAAGTTGTGGAACTCTCTTCCAACTGATCTAAAGAAATCCCCAAGCATAGACTCTTTCCGCAAAAGACTAAAAACCTTCCTTTTCAAGGAAGCCTACAACCACTAAATTTCCTCTTGTCACAGCGCCGGTGAGCAGCTCCAAAGTTGGATACCTAGGCGCTATAAAAATCCATTATCATTATTATTATCATTATTAATATCAGCCAGAGATTCTTTTTATTTCAGACCAAGACGAAGATATTAAAATATTGAAATACCTGCTTCCACTGTTATTTCGAACCATAAACAAACTGGTATGTTTCTTGGATACAACAGATGTGTGTAACTTGGTTTCTGTGTAGAACTTATAAGCTTACCACGCTAAGGCACATTACATTCAACCCTAAGAAGACATAGTTATAAGACAGTCCTACAAACGTTCAAAACGCTTGATTTGAATGTTAGACAGCAATAAATCGTGTAAGCTATCAGTTAAATCCATATTTTGTACTGTCTTCAATCTGAAAGTTTGTCAACATTTTGACAATAATTTCCTCACCTTAGTTGTATGATTATCTGATATCAACTGATCATATGATAATCCTCTGTTTTTTTTAAAAAAAAGGTTCAAAAGGTTGCCAATCATATAAAACAAGTACATTTACATAATTGTATCACTCGTCCGTATAAGATACTCCACTGTAATGCTTTTACGGCAATATCAAAACTAGTGTAATACCGCTCCCCAAATGACGTCACAATAGTGTGTAGTCGTGACGTCCCAATGCCGTTACAATGGCAAGTCTCGGAAACTTAGTTTCAGCACATTGTCAGTGCTTTATTTATGAGGGAGTGTAATAAACACAATACTAAACTTACTTAAATTTAACTATTTTTTATCAATCTCTTGAACGATTCTGTATACTAGATCATTAAATCGTTTGATAAAAACAGTGTTAAATGGAAGGTCGTTTAGTGTCCTCAATGTTCTAGGTGAGTGTGTAAAGTTGCATTGTTTATACTATTCAAGTTGTTCTTTGTAATTTATCATATAGCATGATTAGGTCCCATAAGAGACAGGAAAAAAACAACTTAGAAATGTTTTATTTATAATATTATCGATTCATTACTAAACATCTTATGTTCAAACATGTGCAAAATCTATTACATTTATTTATTAAAGTGAGGCTTATTGGCCACATAGACATTAATTTTCTTCAAGAAATGACAACAATATCGGTGTTGAAACTTTTCAAGAATAAAGGATAGGGATGAAGCATCGGGATCGATAACATATGATAGATCAAGCATAGGTATCGAGAAAATATGATAGATCAAGCATAGGTATCGAGAAAATATGATAGATCAAGCATAGGTATCGAGAAAATATGATAGATCAAGCATAGGTATCGAGAAAATATGATAGATCAAGCATAGGTATCGAGAAAATATGATAGATCAAGCATAGGTATCGAGAAAATATTATAGTTATTTCTGTTTTGCTGTCAAAAGGATGAAACATAACTTCAAATGCTTACGATTGGACTAAGAAATACCAGATTCCTGTATTATCAATATAAGAGCTATAACTGACAAAATTGAACTTCATCGGCGGATCAGGTTTACAACGCAGTAACTCTTGCCTGCCAACAGTGTGACCCTTGCCGACGGCAATAGTATCATTATCCCAACTAAGCCAGAAGGATTGGTATTCTGTACATGACAACAGCCCTTTTTCCTCGTGAGTATCAATTTTGGTACCATATATACCCTTTGCTATAATAGACTTTGTGTTACTATAACCGCCGATGGTAATCTCATACATTTCGCCTGTGCTGTAGTCGAGAATGTCATGTAGTAAGAAGTCGCAATCTGTGCAGGTTTTCACTAGGAATACCAGGCTTGATGTGGAACCTGTTAATCTGTTCAACACGCCCGTTTCAATATTATGGAACTTGTACGTAGATTCGGAGTTAGTCTCTCTTTTGACATATCTATCTACAAATAAAAAATATTTCATTTGAAAGAGGTAACAAAAAACGAAAAAACGAATTCATATCAAGTTAGCATATTTTATCCTTAGAGATTTACTGTTTCATTTTCGCTCTATGTAGGTGAGATGTTACCTTCGAATCATTCATTTTTAGCGCAGTGCAATATTTGTTTTGAAGTAATGTCACACAGTCAAATAAAAGGAATGAATGAATGTACCTGAATTGGCGAGGTTTAAAATGTGTTTAGAAAATACTCTAAATAATCAAGTTGTCTATACCGCTTCCTTGGGGCAACATTGATATGTTAAATTTACCTGAACAAGTGAGGTTTACAGGTGACCAGGTGTTGTCAGGTAGACAGATAGTTACAGCTGAGGTAAGAAAGGTCTCTGTGTCCAGGTATTCATCTTTACAGGTGTAAGTCCTCGATACTCCTGATTCCCGACCTCCTGCACTGAGGACTGCATTGGTCAAATCAGGAGGAACTGGACATAGGTCATCTTTCATGTGGAGAGCATCTGTGATTAAAATGCTGTTATCAATTTTGGCACTTAATGATTTTGGGTATAAAATCTTTCTTTGTAATAGAGAAATGTAAAACATGGTACGCATACAAAACGTTTGGAAATGAACAAGACTTAAACAAGAACATATTTTGATAGCTCAATTTGCCAAATGGTTTCCTCAACTTGGCGATCAAATTGCCGCAAGCAATTTCATTACGCTTGACAACTTATCATAATGTATGTAACGACTATATTATATCATATGGTGAAAAATAACTTTCAAAGACTCAGTGGCTTATAGATTAATTGGGCTTGTCAGTTTAGGACTTAAATATATAATCTGCCAATATTTTCCTTTTGGTTTAAACATATTTTTATTTCCAAAAATGAAACGAAGATTGGCGAACAAGTTATAATAGCTTATTTGAACGCTGCTCTTTTACATGATACATGAAGCTGGAAACAAACACAAGAAAATGTGAAACTTCAAAAGCAAAGAAAAAATGTGTAATGTTAACATGTAGTTACGTAATAGGATTTGAAATATTGCCCGGTATATCCCTAGTATTGAAGTCTGCTGCAGCCTCCGCACGAAACAAAGTAAAGTAAATTTTTCTTTTCTAAGTAAGGCGTAAGATGAAAAGTCTCCAACATTCGATACACATAAATGCACCTTCTAAGACATCCTAGTCGTTATTTAACAATTCTGTAATCACCAGTAGCCCAACTAATATATTTAATGCAAAATCAAGAGTATCATAATCCACTTGCCGCACTTCTCCAAAAAATTTATATACGGCGTATGTCATTTCTATAAGCCATTTATTAATATTTAAGCATATGAAACATATCTTAACTTATTTTAATATATATTTTAACGCGTAAGCGTTTTTAGAGAATTAGTGTCTCATAGGCCATTACTGGCCAGACAGCATACATTTTACTTGTTGTGATATATATATATGATTGTATGTTGCCTGTATGCAGTGTGACACTTTAATAAAATACATTTCTTCTTCTTCTTCTTCTTCTTCTTCTTCTTCTTCTTCTTCTTCTTCTTCTTCTTCTTCTTCTTCTTCTTCTTCTTCTGTAAACCATATGCTCCACATGTGTATTTGATTTGGAAAGGGGGTTTATGTAAGAGTGCCATGAGGGTCAAACAACAAACATGATTGCACTCAACGCCGTTTAGCTGAATCCATACACATTTTTCGATTTAAGCCCTCTATGAACATGGATCAAGGCTATTTCATCCAATCAGCTTACAACCAATTTGAATTTTAATCTTAGATATTGTTTCCATTGTAATGACATTATAGAAGACGATATGCATGCGTTACTTATTCCCCCCTTATATGACACGGTTAGAGAGGAACTATTTCTTCCTGTGCTAAGAGGGTTTTGATATATTTTCTCCAAACGAACAGTTTTATGTCTTAATAAACAATCCCGTTTTAACTTTTGACAGGGCCAAGACCTGCAATAACATGTTTCGTTTACGTCGTGATAGTAGAAAAAATGTGTAATATATATCGTACATGTTTTTGCTTTTCACCTTGCATTTTAGTTGGTTGTTTCAAATTACAATGTAACAGTGTCTCTCATAAATCGCTGAGCGATTGGTTGTACAAACAAGTGAGACAAAAATAAAATCACATGTCTATCTGTTTGTCTGTCTGTCTGTACAACGACTTAATCCGCCCATAAATAATCCTATCACCCACCCTGGCTTCACCAACCCCTCCTAACTGGTTTATCCTCTGCTTAAATAGCCTAACACTTACTAACACTCACATGTTATTTAAGTTCCCTTTGATGTCATTGTTATATTGACCTCTTGCATTGTTATTTCCTTAACTTACCCAACGGTTTTTCATGTATAAGTATATGTAGTGAACGCCACCATATTTCTCTTTGTCTCCTATAAATAAGTTGCCGAAATTACGTTTGAGACATTGACGCGCGCAATTGTCCAGTTTTCGAACAAAAATCTCGACATTTTTCCTTTTTATTGTCACCATGCTTACTGATAAGCATTGAGATTCAGAAATAACCACTACTTGTCGATGAAATAACACTATTAATGAAGTTTGACATATCTGATCCCAAAAACATACCGTGTGTCCCTTTAACATATTATTGCATGTCCGTTTTAAAACTGTGTTTTTGGATTAAATGACATTGTCTTGCAAAAGGAAACAATCATTGTCGTTTTCGTGATATAACTTTATTTATCTTTAAAAAATGTGCTACCGCCCTTTAAATGGAAGTGTGGGAACAGTTATCAATGGCGTCTTAGTATCGAGAAATACTGACTGTTGCAGGATAGTACCGATCTGAGGCTTTTTTATTCAGTATAAAGACAAAGTAACGGTAAAATTCAGTATTGATACATGTATGTAACATATATTTCAATTTAACAAGATGTTGCTAAACGAAACTACTTAATACTGATAACGAAATAGAACTGATACCCATATCCCCGTCTTCTTACATATTGCAATCCATAGACACATCTACTACTACTTTCCATATTTTTTTTAAATAACAGGTAGTAAATAATATGGACTTTGTTTAATAAACTTGATCAATGTATAAAAAAATTTATATTTTGCGTTTGAAATTTCTCTTTAAAAATAATCGGTTTATTCACCTCACTTATTTCTCAATTCAAAGGAGTAGCTACTCAGTTTCAAAGAATAGAAACTCTATGTTCTGGGTAAAACTTAACTCTTCAATTTAATTTTTAGTTCAATTCATTCCATTAAAACCAAACGGAAACTAGATCGAATGGTTATGTAATAATTGCAGATTCCAAATATTAGATCGAAGTGGATACACAAGATACTAGTTCTCTCGATTTCCATTTTCAGGGGTTCGAAATATCAAAGAATCAAATATCAGAGAATCCACAAAGGAAACCAACTTAATATCCAGTGACTCAGTCCGAATGAATGAATACCAAATTAGTACCTTATGAATTATACTGTGACACATTACAATTCTGAGAAAGAGAGGACCATCAAAAATCTAAGATTGACAACTCTATGACAACTTTTATAAATGACGTCCAGTTTGTTCAGACTTCGTGCCATTTTCCATTAATGAGCAGGTACATATTTGGAGGTCGTGTAAGATATTTTTGAAAATATAATCGACGACAGCATCAGTGAAAATTAATAATGAAGATTTCCAGAGAGCAAGGAATTAATAGAAATATGTGACATTTATTTATTTTATCATTATTCAAACAACGAAATACAAGCATGCACTACGATAGAGACTTTCGAATACATTTTATCTGTATCGGACAGTGCAGAATCATAATGAATTGTTCCGAATTGTGAATCGAATTACTCACATAAACTTATACAACAGAAAAACGTGCATTTGGTATGAAATAACAGGATTACGTAAGTATGAATATGAAAATATCCATATATTAATACAGACTTTTATTTTGCAGTGAAAACTATTGTTTTGGACGAGGAATAGAAAATCACAGCTTGAATAAAAATTACGAGTCATGTATGTAATTCTAACTATGTATATTTCATATTTGTCTTCATATACTTACATTTTCAGAATTAAAAATTTCGTTTTTTAAATTAAACAGCTCTAAGAAAGTGCCCGGATGTATAACTGACGTCCTCTGACTCAAGCAGTCACACACAATCACGCGGAGGGGTATCAAATCATAGATCTTGGGTGGTATTGCGCAATGTCCGTAATACAACTACCTTTGACAGTCACTCTAACAAATTTACGCACAAAATAGTATAGAAAAGTAATTTTATTACGGGAGCATTCTCCCAAATCATTCAAAATGAACTCAACAAACAGCAGTCTCTTCTACAACCCCCAAGTTTTGCATCATCGATACCGCCCAGTTTTTCTATGGTAATTTCATCCAATCAAAGCTCCTCTCTCATTTCTAATTGCGTCTGGCTCGTGAAGAATATGTCAGCATCGATAGTTCGCTTGGACGCTGTGCTTGTGGTGACTACTTTGACTCGCTTAAGTCATTCCTGTTAAGGTCAACAACAATCTGCTCACCATGGTCTGAAGTAGGTTATGATTCCACCAGAATAATGCAACAGCAATACAAGTTAAAGAAGTCCCGGTTGGTAAATGATATTTTGCATATATATGGAAACCTGTGTCTTGGGCACGCTTGTGAAAAAGGGTCGGTGCCTATACGGACACATGGTTACGGCCGTTAGTTGATGATGAGGTGAAGGACTTTCAACAGGGCGGGATCGACGTAGTTGAGGTGGTTGACATGACTGACTGCCAGAGATCGGAGGAAGTCATCGTTGAAGTTAAACCTGGCGGGTCCAATGCTTGAGTCCTTTCTTTGAATAAGATTACGGACCTTGTGGCCGGGACATTGATACAGTTTTTCTTTTGAATTGTTGAGATTCGTCAGCTTAACCTTAAAGGGGCCTTTCGGTATCTGATCCTTGGGTAGGATGGTGACCTTCCATTTCAAGTCAAGTGAGGTCTTCTCTATTGGTTTCTTCGGAACAGAAGTGGGATATTTGAATACTTCGTTTATTGTTTGCCTTTTGCCGCTCTGAAGCGATGTGTTATTGAGGTTTTTCATTTGATCTAAGAAGGGAACATTTGCGAGTGGTCTCTCACCGGGGATTTTCTCTGGCGAGGAGCTTGCCGACGAGGGATGCTTTTTCCTTTTCTTAACTGCAGTTGTTGTCCCCCTAAACACAGTACTTGATTTACTAACCGCATTAGGTGTCCTCCCAACCGTGTATGCTGTAGAGGTAGGTATTGAAAAAAATGAAGTTTCGGGAAAAACCGATGAAGCTGTGAAAGTTGGAGGGGTTGCAGGGGCAGATGTCGTAAAAGTTGGCACTGCTGCTAAATGTGGTAGTTTCACAGGAGTTGGCGATAGTTTAAGAATTTGCATTGCTGCAGGAGTTGGTGATGCTGCGGATGTTTTCGGTGTTGCAAGAACTAGAGATGCAGGTAACGTTTGTGATACTGCAGGTGTTAGCGATACTGAAAATGTTGGTGATACTGCAGGAGTTAGTGATGCTGGAAACGTTCGTGATACGGCAGGAGTTAGTGATGCTGAAAATGTAGGTGATACAGCAGGAGTTAGTGGTTCTCGAAACGTTCGTGACAATGCAGGACTTGGTGATGCTGAAAATGTTGGTGATACTGTAGGAGTTAGTGGTTCTTGAAACGTTTGTGATAGTGCAGGAGTTAGAGATGCTGAAAATGTTGGTGATAGTGCAGGAGATAGC
Source organism: Phorcus lineatus (assembly GCA_921293015.1). Classification (NCBI taxonomy): domain Eukaryota; kingdom Metazoa; phylum Mollusca; class Gastropoda; order Trochida; family Trochidae; genus Phorcus; species Phorcus lineatus. The sequence goes on from OV121089.1 coordinate 23,674,664, forward strand.
GATGCTGAAAATGTTGGGGATACTGCAGGCGTTAGTGACGCTGGAAATGTTGGTGATACTACAGGCATTGGTAATGCTGGAAATGTTGGTGATACTGCAGGCGTTGGTAATGCTGAAAATGTTGGTGATACTGCAGGCGTTAGTGATGCAGCACAGGTAGGTGTAGCTACAGGAAATAATGATGATCCACGAGTTGTTGACGCTGCAAAAGTTAAAAGTGTTTCTAGAGCTTGTGAATGTACAAGAGCTGCATTGGGCACAGGAGGTGATGAAGCAAGCCTTGGTAGTGTCATTGGAGCTCTTGAAACTTGTCCTTTGCGTTCTGTACATAAAGCAGGAGTAGTTGATGTTGATTTTGCAGTAGGTATTAAGGTACCTGGTGCTGTTAAAGGAACCTCGGAAGCTGTAAACGTTGGCCGTGCTGCAAGATTTAGTGAAGCTGTTTCTGTGTGGACACTTAGAGAAGCAGAAGCTGATGATGATTCTTTAACAGAAGTGAATGAAGAAGGTCGTGGTGATACTGTCAAAGTTGGTAGTGCAGTAAGATTAAGTTTTGTTCTTGAAGCTTGTGGTCCTGCATGAGCCGATTGCAGTGCTTCCATAGATGTTGGCGGTGACGGAGCTGGTGAAATTGCAACAGTTGGTATTTCTGCAAGATTTGGTGGTTCTCTGGAAGCTTGTGATCCTGCATTAGCTGTTTGTTCTGCATATGCTGAAGATGGTAGTGAAGCAGACGTTGCTGCGGGAGACGGTTCAGTTGCGGTTGTAACAGGAGCGGTTGCGGTAGTTTCTCGAGAGGATTGAGCCTCCTCTTGTCTCTTTTTCTTGTTGTAGTCAAATATGATAGTGATGGCGGTCTTATTTTCAGATAGTCTGTTCTGCAGATAGAAAGCCTCTACCATATAGGACACGCAGGGTCGTAGAACGTCCAGGAGAGCGCGGGGGAGACATTTCTCTAGTGACGGCTGCGTTGTCATGATTGATATTACTTGCCGACTCAGATGGGGCAGACAGTTGAGGGTGTTTCGGGAGTCTAACTGAAAGTGACCTAAGGAGTGATATTGACAGGTATTTATGGCGTTGTTGAACAATAGGATCTAATTACAGTCATTCTAAACAAAGGATGTCAAGTTCTCTATTGCATAATGCCTGAACAGGAGGACGCTCACGTGCATTGTGTGACAACTTGCGCTAATTAGCAATAGGCGAGGTGACGCCTTTGAAATGAGCCTGCATCAGACATAATTGAGCGATGATCCAATAAACACACAATTCGTTACATGATACTTCTGAACAGATTCCTTTAAACAATATCGATTGTCTTTGATATGAAATTGAATTTTTAGTGTTCTTTCTTAGGTAAGCCCAGAACTCGCTAACTGACACTGACAAAAACAATTAATAGTTTCTTATTCATTGTTATTTTGTAAATGAGGCAGTTACAAGCTTTCTGGGCGCTTTGAATAAATTATTTCTTAACAATATCGGTTTAAGATGTAAGATTACAACACAGAATTATTAAAAGCACCAATTTAGTATGTCAATGCAGTCGTGGTTTCTCCTATACTTGCCGCTATATATGCACTATGTTGAGACAGCAAAAATACTATTAATTAGGCCTTGCCTCTCAAAAGCCTCTTTTCTTATGATATATTTTAATCATTTTAGAGATTTATGCGCTCTTAGCTATTTCAATGTGTTTTGGTCTTTTATTGGTCATATAATTTTTGAATAAAACCGACGTATTTGAAAACATTGCAAATAAGACAAATAATAACAGACTTTATGCCCGAAATAATCAAAAAGACATACATAAAAGGAGCCCCCTTTACATAAGTGAATGATTTATCTTTCAGCTGTTTATATTGACTCTGCATTTTCTCAAGTTCAAAACCTGAGTTGGGTTAAATGGTATCACATTATGAGTCATAGGCATACTTTTGGATTAACAGCACTACAATTGATAACTTATTTATTTTGCAGTCATTGAGTAAAAAATATTCCAGAAAGCCAAAGCATCGATTTTATGTAGCTTTTATTGATTTCCATAATGCTTTTATTTTGTTTCATCAACAAAAGATATGTTTTTAAGATAAAGGAATAGAAAGATGATTACCAAATGTTTTATTGAGAGGGGAATATAACGTATATAACTAAATGATCATTGTGATAGAGGAATAGAACGTATATAACTAAATGGTCTTTGTGATAGAGGAATAGAACGTATATAACTAAATGATCATTGTGATAGAGGAATAGAACGTATATAACTAAATGATCTTTGTGATAGAGGAATAGAACGTATATAACTAAATGATCATTGTGATAGGGGAATAGAACGTATATAACTAAATGATCATTGTGATAGGGGAATAGAACGTATATAACTAAATGGTCTTTGTGATAGAGGAATAGAACGTATATAACTAAATGATCATTGTGATAGAGGAATATAACGTATATAACTAAATGATCATTGTGATAGAGGAATAGAACGTATATAACTAAATGATCATTGTGATAGAGGAATAGAACGTATATAACTAAATGGTCATTGTGATAGAGGAATAGAACGTATATAACTAAATGATCATTGTGATAGAGGAATAGAACGTATATAACTAAATGATCATTGTGATAGAGGAATAGAACGTATATAACTAAATGGTCATTGTGATAGAGGAATAGAACGTATATAACTAAATGATCATTGTGATAGAGGAATAGAACGTATATAACTAAATGATCATTGTGATAGAGGAATAGAACGTATATAACTAAATGATCATTGTGATAGAGGAATAGAACGTATATAACTAAATGATCATTGTGATAGAGGAATAGAACGTATATAACTAAATGGTCTTTGTGATAGAGGAATAGAACGTATATAACTAAATAATATTTGTGATAGGGGAATAGAACGTATATAACTAAATGATCTTTGTGATAAAGGAAAAGAACGTATATAACTAAATGATCATTGTGATAGAGGAATAGAACGTATATAACTAAATGATCTTTGTGATAAAGGAATAGAACGTATATAACTAAATGATCATTGTGATAGGGGAATAGAACGTATATAACTAAATGATCATTGTGATAGGGGAATAGAACGTATATAACTAAATGATCATTGTGATAGAGGAATAGAACGTATATAACTAAATAATATTTGTGATAAAGGAAAATAACGTATATAACTAAATAATATTTGTGATAGGGGAATAGAACGTATATAACTAAATGATCTTTGTGATAGGGGAATAGAACGTATATAACTAAATGATCATTGTGATAGGGGAATAGAACGTATATAACTAAATGATCATTGTGATAGGGGAATAGAACGTATATAACTAAATGATCATTGTGATAGAGGAATAGAACGTATATAACTAAATAATATTTGTGATAAAGGAAAATAACGTATATAACTAAATAATATTTGTGATAGGGGAATAGAACGTATATAACTAAATGATCATTGTGATAGGGGAATAGAACGTATATAACTAAATGATCATTGTGATAGGGGAATAGAACGTATATAACTAAATGATCATTGTGATAGGGGAATAGAACGTATATAACTAAATGATCATTGTGATAGGGGAATAGAACGTATATAACTAAATGATCATTGTGATAGAGGAATAGAACGTATATAACTAAATAATATTTGTGATAAAGGAAAATAACGTATATAACTAAATAATATTTGTGATAGGGGAATAGAACGTATATAACTAAATGATCTTTGTGATAAAGGAAAAGAACGTATATAACTAAATAATATTTGTGATAGGGGAATAGAACGTATATAACTAAATGATCTTTGTGATAGAGGAATAGAACGTATTTAACTAATTGTAACATGACTTCGTTGTATCCTCGATTCTGATTGGTCGGTTCGAAAAAATACCCTATGTTGAATGACAATGAATACCCGCAAAAAAAAGGCGAATCACCGCGAATTGATACAACATGTTCACTAGTGCCGTCCCGACTCAAGTTTTAATTTTCCAGTTTCTTAGAAAAGTCGTGCCGTACTCCGATTTGACAGTTGTCTTTGTTATTTTTTATATTGTGGCTACCGGTAGATATCACAAATATACATTAATATGATTTATTTTTGAAGAACGAAAATATTTTCAACTGGTTTACTTTGTCTAAGTTTGCCGAAAAGTTTCATGCGGCCACCTTCTTTCGAATGCCGTTCCCATGGTATGACGTCACAAAGGCCGTTTTGACGTCATAATGTTTGCGTCGCTGTCACAATGGTATTGGGCTAGTTCAAGACTTTTGTACTCGGGGTATTACGATTTTTTTCTACGAGCTTTATAATTGCTGTTTCGGTCTCGAATTAAACAAGTATTTTGTAAGGTCTCGCGATTCGCTAATATCACAACGATGTCTGTAATGTAAATAATGCCGTGAATTCACATTAGTTAGACGTTATCTCACCTCTTACAGAAAAAGAACAGAGTTTTTACCTGAATTTGAATAGAGCAATTTAAGGGGTTAATTTGTTCAGGAAAACATACAAGAAATATTACTATTATAATTTGCAGATTATTTTGCAATTGCTTTCATAGGTATAAGGTTTGCAAAGAATATTAGATTTTCTTCTTAAATCTAGCATTAAGTGGGGTTACGAGGAATAACTAAACAATTGTAGTTTTTGGAAAAGATTTTGAAAAGCACAGAACAGTGGTCATACATGTATGTCGGTACAGCAATGTTATGTCTTTTGTATTGTAAATAATTGGTAATAGTATGCTCTCCAAGATCAAATTTAAAGATCAATTTGATCTTGGGCTTGTGAAACTGTTACAATAATATCAATATCATGTCAGTTATTACAATTTCTAACCGTTAAAGAAATATTCGATTATAAAAAAAACTTATGCTATTTCCATACAGCTCCGAAATCTGGGATATTACTTTCAGGCAGTCATTAGAAAGTACAAAGAGCCCTTTTGAAGAAATTTCTTTGGGTTACAATACGAATATCAACTTATGATCATCCTCGGGATACAGATAGAAATGTATTGAGTGTACTTATTTCGGTGGTTGTATAAATCATTGGTGTGAGCTGATGAAACAGTTTGATGAACAGGGTATTGGGTTTCGGGTCTCACGTATATGATAACTGTATATGATCTACCCCAATGTGTTTTGTAATAAAGTATAGTTTTGCCCTGAACTATTATAGTTAACGTATAATATATAACGTTATGATAGTTCAGAGAAAAACTATACTTTATTACAAAACACATTAATATTGGGGTAGAGCGAACTTTATTTCTTTTCTAAGATGCTAAAATAATCTGTACGGGGAACACTCTGATTTTAATTATCTCGAAATCGAATATAGCGTTTACATTGCTCACATTAATAATCCATGAACAGGGTTAACTGTTCGCTATTCCAAGTATGGAACCCAACCCCTAGTTTAAAACGAAATTTAGTTGGTTAAAGCTTTTATTACTGCAGTTTTGCACTTAAACTTTTTCATTTATTCAATTTTGAATTATATTTTCTTCTTATTTTTTCTTTAAAAACTTAAACAAACAAATTAACACCTCTGGTTTTTTAAAAAAAAACCTTTACTTTTACAAGCTCGTGTCGTGCGATTATGCAGTGCGGACAACATTGCCCATATAAGGCTTATCACGTGGTTAACATTCCACAAAGAATTATGGGTATTGTTTGTTTTGGAAGCGTGATGGCGGACTGAATCCGGACATCTATTTTTTTGTTGCTGTCATAAACGTTGAAGGTGGTGCTTTAGTCTCTTATATAAGCATACTGTTGGGGCTGTACACCTAGAATTACTTTATTATTAGGTAGACCTTATCACATTGAACCTGGTAGAGACGGTTGACGTGAACCAACGTCACAGTCCCACGGGGCGCCGTGACCTGACGTGAAACAACGCGGTCACTCGACGGTAGACAAGCAGTTTCTGTCCATTCTTCTTTACGGTAAATAGAAATAGATGATTCGAAACTTATCTCTAAGAATAGAAACATTAAAACGATTATGTCGTTAGACATTGATAGGGGGATAAGCCATGTTGTTCGATGAATCGAGATGAAAGGTTACCATGGACGCGTGATCACGAGGGGGCAGCGGGGAAGAGCGGATATAACGTCATTCAATTGTTACGTCATGAAAAAACTATACCTTTATTGTCTCATAAAGTACTTTTTTCGATTGTTCTAACCGCTAGGCATCTTAGAATTGTAAATAGCTTTTCATATATATCGATTTGTCATGATTGTAGTAGTACTAGCGGTTTAAAGAGTCTGTTTTCACAAAGATGTAAGGGCATATACGGTTTCAAAAGTGGCATAGAAAAGTTTCAGGTTGATCGTTTCTAAACATTACAGTGGTTTAAAAACTGCTTTATATGTCAAACAATATATTCTTGAATGATTTCATAGAAGGACCTAATGGGAATATTATGTTGATTTCGTTGTGGTTCTTATAAATTGAAAGTACAGGAACTCTACTATAACATTATGATAACTCTACTTCATTTGTATGTACTAATGTAGCACAATCACCATGCACACTTCGTAAGATTCAACAAGAAGGACGAGTTTGGGATTTTCTTGGCTTTTATTTCTTCCAATTACTCTTTGACTAATCTGGCCGTCGATCTTTCTCGCCCGCTTCTCCTCGGCACCCTCACGACGCCCAGAGCGTCTTTACTCACATGTCTTCTTGTGGCCGCCACCAGCCCATGGCCGACTCCTGGCTGAGAATCAACTCCCCAGTCCTGTGGCTGAGACTCAACTCTCTCTCCAGGACCACGGCTAAGAAGGAACTCTTTTTTCTTAAGACAAACCTGGGTCTTAAATACTCACAGACTCGGCTGTCAACACAATGTCACTTGACAACAGCTTATGGATTAATTCCAAGGGGTTACTTGGGGTTGGGATTAGCAGTTTATAACATACGTTTCATAACAACTATGTTACACTAAGTGCTTTCTCTGTTTAATTGAACATGAATTTAACTTTTTATCCATCTGTCCTGTTTACTTTGAAAGTTGACAAGAGATAATATCTCAATATCATTATGAATATGAATACGTACTCATTTGCGAAATTGGGAACACTTTAATAAAAAAATTTAAACGAGTGAATGATTTGTACCGATATTATACACAAGTTTCATAAAAATGTTATTTAACGAGACTGAGTTTAGTATTTTATGTATAACTCGCTCATTCGAATTAAGAAAGATAGCATGAAGTTCGCCGACATTACCATTGCTGCCCCGCCGTTAACATGCTTTACGATTGTGTCGAAACGACACAGTGTGTAATAACATTTTAGATATAATAATTAGAGGATATTATATGTGTGTCATTGACATACTATTATACGACACGAGTGTTTCCTATAAGTATTTCCTGAACGAGAGAGAGGTACATACTGATATTAAGGCACGAATGTCGTATGCATAGTATATGTTATGGGCACGAATATGAGAGAGATCGATAGATAGATCATCTTTATTTCCTCCAAAACATGAAGATTATTACAAATCACAGGAATATCACAAAAAGCATAAACAGTGAATTAGAACACAGTTAATTGTGAAGAGAGTTGAGAGTGACATACGGTCATAAACTCAGATACCAATAACATAACTTTCTCCCATTCTGTGAAATCTAGATTTCCCAATGAGGTACAAGAACCTCCAAGTAAATCGGCAATAATTTCATCTTCATCATTTCCCCAAAAATCAACAAAATCAGATACTGATATGACATTACAAATTCTTTCAAAAGTTACATTTCTCAGATCGTTAAGAACTGAACAAGACATAATAACATGTTTAACAATATCAAAGGCTACTCTTCCACATATACATTCCATGGATTCAATCTTTTTACAGGCTATATGAATAGTATGAGATATATTGAAAAATTTGTTCTTGTTAACTAAAGCCAGCTCCCATAATCTGCTTGCTTTGCAAGGCTCCCGAACAAGATGATATCTGGAGAGAATCTCTCTAACGGCTATTTGGTGACATAACAACTTTTCATAAGAATAACAGATTTTGGATGAAACAGCATCCTTCCATTTTGCCTTAGAGCATATTACACCTTTTGCTATAAATGTATTTACGACATCAATCAGGTTGTATTTGTTTAAGAGTGAAAACATATATGCAATGGGTGACGGGGATTTGCCGATATTGGTGATACATTTGGATTGAACAAGGCGGTGAAGGAATAATTGCTTTACAACATAAGAGTCGTCAAGACGACATAGCCTGCCGAACATAAGTAAACATTATTTCTTTTTATATATCCCTGAATTGGCAGTAAACCCAGAGTATCTAAAACCACAGGAGAGGCAGTGCGTTTAGGGAGACCTTGTACCTTTCTGCAGAAATATCTCTGTGTTGATTCCAACAGATTCAACTCTTTTGATGTAAGCATACTCCATACAGAACAGCCATATAAAGCACATGGTAAGATGACTACGCCATATACGACAGGCACAAACTTGATTAAGTGAACCATAACAAAGACCAAGGTCATGGTACATATTAATAAGTTTGCGCGCCTTTTCACAAGCTGACATTGTTCTATCGTAAGACTTATTATTTGTACCAATGAGAACTCCAGCGTATGTAACATATTCCTTCCGTGGAATAGATATTGAACCAAGATATAGACTTACAGTTGTGAGAGATTTGTCTGCATTGAATACAAGCAAAGCACTTTTACTGACGTTAAACTTTGTTTCCTATAAGTATTTCCTGAACGAGAGAGAGGTACATACTGATATTAAGGCACGAATGTCGTATGCATAGTATATGTTATGGGCACGAATATGATATTCGATTTATTACCGAAGTCGAGAAATCAAAGAAACTAATCAACATCCATGCATAGGCACACAGAACACAACGTCATAGGCAAACTGTGACGTCAAAGCATTTTTTTTTGACGTGACGTCACAGAATAAAGGTGATATTTTGCCCTAGGGCATCGTATAAAAAAATATGAACCCCGATATGGTAGCCCTCGTAGGTAATAAAAGGCACGACGAACGAGAGGATGGGTGCAGATCGTTAGAATTTTCGAGATATATGTATTATCTCTGCAAAAGTTATTTTAACGAAATACCAGTGTGTATTAGTGCCTTGAACCTCCCGAAGTCATATAACTTTGTTTTGTACCTTGTTACTTTTGGTAAAATGTATGTATTGAAACAACACATATTGTTTACATCTACGGTTCAACTCATGACGCCAATGTAACAAACATTTTCGAGTTTCTCGAAAATGTTATTGTTTAAAAAGACGTCAGTTATAAATAAAAATGTCTTGGTTTGAACAACTCACTTGATTTGGCTCAATATAATCGCTAAGAAATAAGACGATTGCGCAGTAGTATAACGTGATGGTGGTAACAGTTTCGACAATATTTGGCTGTTAATCATTCACTTATAAAAAAGGCTTACACACGGAAAAGATCAAATATATAGCAATTTTATTAAGGGACAAGTCTCTCGTCTCCTTTAGCAATGAATATTTGCTACATCGATATGTCAATGTATGCTGTCAATGTTTGGTCAAACCAAAGATCATCTCACATATCCTAATGGCGTCTGTCGCGTGAGGAATGTGTTCATCGCACAGTTGATAGAACTTTAGAGTCTTGTTTGCGGCAACGATATGAAACCGAATTCGACTTTAAAGCGTTATCGCTGATTGCACGATAAATAGCAAAAAGAAAGATTCCATGGCCAGCGGAGTGTACGTTTGGAGAAGGGCACTATGTTGTGGGTATAGCTTCCACAGACATGTAGAGCCTGGGCACGCTCAACAGATATAATTCAACTTCCATATTGAAGGAGTTTTTGAATAAATAGCATTTGTTATCCAGTAGAGCTGTAACATGTGAAAAACCGGTGCCCTTTCTGGACGCATGGTTACATCTGTGTGTTGAGGAGGTGATAAACTCTCGGCAGGGTGGGGTCCACGTAATTGAGGTGGTTGATGTGACTTGCCATGAGATTCCTGAGGAAGTCGTTGTTGAAGTTAAAAGTAGCGGGTCCAATGGTTGAGTCTATTCTTTCAATGAGGTTGCGGACCTTGAGGGCGGGGCATTGGTACAACTGTTCTTGAGCATTTATTGCGTTTGTCAGCTTGACCTTGTAGGGGCCTTCAGGTACCTGATCCTTGGGTAGTATAGTTATCTTCCATTTCGAGTCAATTGAGGTATCCTCTACTGGTTTTTTTGGTGCGGTAAGAGCACACATCAAGTGAAAACATTGGTCTTCGAAGGAGGCACGACCCTTGCCTATTTTGTTGGTTATATCAACTGCTTCTTGATAGAATTGCCTGTCTTCATTCAAAGATGGGTCGTTGAATTGCTCTATTAAGGATAATAATTTAGCGGTTCTGCCAGTGGGCATGTGCTCCGGCGAGGAGCATACTGAAGGAGGGTGCCCTTTCCTCGTCATAACTTCAGCTGTTGTCTTCCGAACCGCAGAAGCTGTCCTCCTAACTTGAGTTGCTGTGGAGGCTGGTGTAGCTGTAGGAGCTGATGAAACTTTGGAAGTTATCTGTGCTACAGGAACTGGGTATAATGCGAGAGCTGAAGGGGATGCGGTGGAAGGCGGTGATGTAACAGCTTTCATTGCAGAAAGATTTGGTAGCTCTGCAGGGGTTGGGGGCACAATAAGAGTAGGAAGTGCTGGTGGTGCTTTGGAGGTCTGTGACGCTGCAAGATTTACTGATTCTAAAAACATTGATGGTGATGATGGACTCTTCGGTGGTTCAAGAACTCTAACTGCTGGATTGGTTGGTGTTACTGCAGGGGTTGGTGATGCTGCAAGAGTCGGTGTAACTGCAGGAGTTGGTGACGCTGCTCTAGGTAGTAATTGTTCAAATATTGAAGCTGTTGGAGTTGGTGATGGGTTAAATGTTGGGAAGCCTTTATAAGTTGAGGTTCCTGCAAGATATAGTGATGGTGAAATGAAAGGTGATGCAGCTTCAGTTACTGATGTTACAACGGTTGGGGAAGCTGTGTGATTTGAAACAGCAAGAGTTGATGGTGTCGCGAGAGTTGGCGATGCTGCAAATGTTGGTGCATCTGCATAGGTCATTGGTGCTTTCGAGACGTGAGCTGTATGTGCAGCAGGAGCTAATGATGTACTTGTAGCTGAACTTGTTCCGCAAGTAGTAGTTGTTCCGGTAGTTGGTGGTGACATATGAACTGGTGATGCTTCAGGTCTTGGTATTTCTGTAGGACTAACTAGTCCTTTTGAAGATTGATATCCTGCTTGAGCTGTCGCTGCTCTTGTACCAGGAAGGGATGCAGGAGGAGGTGGCACATGAACTGTTTCTGCCGCAAGTCTTGGTATTTCTACAAGACTGAGTGGTTCCCCGGAAGCTTTCAGGTCTGCGGGAGTTGATAGTGCTGCAGAAACTGATAATGGTAATGTATCAGCAGTGACTGAGGGATACGGTGCAGTAGCGGTGGTAACGGAAGCGGTTGGTTGGGTTGTTTGTGACGATTGATCCCTTCGTGCATTCCTTTGTCTTTTCCTCTTGTTGTAGTCAAATACAATAGTGATGGCTGTCTTATTTTCCGAAAGTCTGTTCTGCAGGTAAAAGGCCTCTACCATATAAGACACGCAGGGTCGGAGAGCGTCAAGAACAGCGCGGGGGAGACATGCCTCGAGTGACGGCTGCGTTGTCATTGTGAAATATACCAGGCGTATTTTGTGTGGTTAGTGAGATGTTGGAGCCCCGGCAGTCAGGATGCAAGTGCTCCGGTTACTTTACTGTGGGTATTTAAGGTTTTAGGGGCTAGTGGGTCTAATTACAATTAGACTACACAAAGGATGTCAAGTTGTCTATTGCATCATATCTGGTCAGAAGGACGCTCACGTGCATTGTGTGACAACTAGCACTAATTGGCCAGGTGAGGAGACGCCTTTGAAATGAGTCCGCTTCAGCCGTATATAAGCATTGATCCAGTGTATGTACAATAAATTGCATAATGAATTAAAATTAACAATTTACACTTTGACAAAACCTCTTTTAATTGGTATTTTAAGGAATATGTCTATCACAACAAATGGCACGTCAATGAAAAACATTTCTTTTTTTCCTCTCCTTCTTTCTTATCAGCGGATTAGTTAACATGCAACCGTAACTTTCGACGTTATGGCCTGTCCGTTTGTTGCAAGGTAGAGTGTAGACACCTATGTACTACGGTTTATTACTGATTTGTTGAAAACTTGGCAATAAAGGGTTACAGAGTTCTGGCCTCTTGAGCACGGAATGCCATACCTTGTACATCATTACTCTGGATATGAACTCTGTTTATAACTTAAATTTTGAACGATATGCCCCCTTATGATTGGATTTAACAGACAGACAGACAGATAACATGATCACGTGGCCGGCTTACATTTGAATGAACCCTAAACTGTAGACTACATTTAACCTTATTATCGAATTATTCGAAAAGTTTTAGAGTTATTTTTAAACCATTAAGTATACAAGTGAATGTATCTTTTATATGTGATAAAATATGGTCTATCGGTTAACGTTTTTTATTACCGTATGCAGAGTGGCTCAAAATATGCTATATTTGAATATACTTATCTACACATCTATCGCCAAGGTAACATTCTTCATCTATCATATTTTGAATTTCCATCAAAAAGTAAAATCTTAAATACATCGATATTGAACGCCGTGTCCACACTAACTTCGTATAGGTATCATGAATAACTCACTTTGTTGACACGGATTCTGCTTTTGCTCCTATACATCGCGTGTCGATTCATAGTATCAATGTTTGATGATATGGATAAATGTAACGGAGAAGTACTTTTTTGTTTGCCTTTTCTTTTGTTAAATAGATAGATAATGTTTACATTATTCATGAAATCCTAATTCATGTCGAAAATTAATGTATATCAATGCAGACATACGTATTCCTTGAGGGCTGACATCCCTTGACACTGTTTCAAACTGTCTGTTCAGAGACGGCCTGATAAAATGTAACATGCGACTAAACGGACTGTCGTCAGAGTCCGTAATTAGGAGGAAGAAGAAGAAAAGAAGAAAGAAGAAAAATAATTTATTTAAGTGTCAAGCGATACATGTATAAAAGACAGTAAAATATACAAATATGTAAAACATCGCCGGGCCATCTTGGGCCTATTTGACACTAATTGACTAAAATATACAAGTAAAAGCACTCAAGGTGCTAAGAGATAACCTTGCATGTACACATTATGGTTTGTGTGTTAACATTTAAAATAATTTAAAATAACTGTTAAAATACATATTTATGAAGTGTTTTGTGAGAGTCTAAATCTAAACATATTTTTTTATTAATGCGGCAACTGAGTAATTAAGTTTATGATGATTCATTAGAAATACCAGTTGATTAGGAATTCGAATGGAGGCAAAGTGTTATTACTTTGAATGGGATTTGTTGTAATCAGTCTAGGTTACTATGCAAACACCGGTATGATGATTTGTTAGATTTTATTAGTAATAAATTCGTTTGTTGTCAATGTTTACATTAATCCTTTTTCACTTGTTTCAATCACAGAATAAACTAGATAATCTAACCGCTCAAGACAAATATTAATGAATATTTGCCTATCTCAAAAGATTACAGATTGATGACTCTGACTATATGTAAAAGTACCTGAATAAGCACACAAACCTTTGAAATATACCTTACAGGTTCGTACTGTAAGCGTTACAATACTTACAATTAAACAGCACCTGTTTATAAACAAACATGTTTCAACGTCTATATCCATCAGCTCAGTAGTTCGTTATTTGGCAAAGAGAAGAAGGTGACCTAGTACTAATCAATCTAGTTAAAACTAGATGTATTGATCCGTAATAACGGACTTCGGGACGTATTATATTACAGCTAGTTTTAACTAGATTGAGTACTAAGCGATAAAACTCGTGTATACTTCTGTTTATGTATATAGAGACTGTTGATTGTTATAGTGACTTCTCACGTATAGTTTTGAGACTGCTAGTCGTTATTAATGACTTCTCAATTATAGTTCTGAAAATGCTAGTCGTTATCATTGACTGCTCAATTATATTTCTGAAAATGCTAGTCGTTATCAATGACCTCTCATTTATAATTCTGAAACTGCTAGTCGTTATTATTGACTGCTCAATTATAGTTCTGAAACTGCTAGTCGTTATCAATGACTGCTCAATTATAGTTCTGAAACTGCTAGTCGTTATCAATGACTTCTCGTGTATAGTTCTGAAACTGCTAGTCGTTATAGATGACTTCTTAAAAATAATTTTGAGACTGCTAGTCGTTATTAATGACTTCTTAAGTATAGTTCTGTAACTGCTTCTCGTTATTAATGATTTCTTAAGTGTAGTTCTGAAACTGCTAGTCGTTATTATTGACTGCTCAATCATAGTTCTGAAACTGCTAGTCGTTATCAATGACTTCTCGTGTATAGTTCTGAAACTGCTAGTCGTTATAGATGACTTCTTAAAAATAATTTTGAGACTGCTAGTCGTTATTAATGACTTCTTAAGTATAGTTCTTTAACTGCTTGTCGTTATTAATGACTTCTCGTGTATGGTTCTGAAACTGCTAGTCGTTATAGATGACTTATTAAGTATAATTTTGAGACTGCTAGTCGTTATTGATGACTTCTTAAGTAAAGCTCTGAGACTGCTTGTCGTTATTAATGACTTCTCGAAAAATCACGTATAGACTTCTCAATTATAGTTCTGAAACTGCTAGTCGTTATTGATGACTTCTTAAGAATGGTTCTGAGACTGCTTGTCGTTATTAATGACTTCTCGTGTATAGTTCTGAAACTGCTAGTTGTTATAGATGACTGTAAGTATGGTTCTGAAACTGCTAGTCGTTTTTAATGACTTCTCGTGTATAGTTCTGAGACTGCTAGTCGTTTTAAATGACTTCTCAAATAATGTTCTGAGAAGGTTAATCGTTATCAATAACTTCCTGTACATATTCTCTTCTACATCTTTATCAAGCTCCTCTAATGACATTTATATCTTGTGGCTGATCCGATTGGATACAACTTCAAACAAGTGTTTGTCATTAACATTGCAATGTCCCCGTTGCCGTTATGAGATATTTGTTATAATTGATATTATCTATCTTTTGATATCTGAGTATTTCTCCGTTTAAGGCTGTCACCAAATATAAGCACTGTAGGTGCCTAACTTTACGAGATATCGTGTTAACAATGTATTACACAGTGGTCAAAGTGTCGTAGTGACCAAGGTCAAGGTCACCAAAGTCGACTGGCGTCTGAGTCTTCCTCCATTGACAGAAGCCGCTGCATTCATAGTCCCCTGTCCCACGTTGTGGCGGGGGACAATAAGTTTTATAAAGTTTTGATGTGTACTTAGTAGAGAATGATAATTTTTTGCCTGAATAACCGACATCACTATTTCCAATAAGGCACCAGGACTCGCCAAATTTTAGATTTTTGAAACTACTCTGAAATTTGTTATTGAAAACCTTTAAAGTTAAGAATTACATTCAGCCAATTTTACTTATACGTAAAATGACTTCATTGTATCTTTTTACAAATTACCGATTAATAGTTTGAAACTTTATACCAAAAAAATGTGTATATTAAAATAAAATATAAACTTAAATACTGTAATTCGATTTTTTATTATGCAAGCAAGTAACAGTATTTACGTACAAACAAATGTAGGTATTCGTTATATTTACCCGCAAGTGCATGTTGTATGCTCCTAATTCGTGTCCACAAGCATGCATATTTATCCCATCTCTTCAAACATGGTATTATGTATTTAATCCAGTCATGCTTTCTAACGGCTTACCACATCTGTGACACCACCACAGTGTTTGCTAAAGCTGAGACAAATAGAAGCACACCAAACACGTGGCCTTGGCTAATTTCTAATTCAAATTTATCTTTGGCGTAACTTTTTTCAACTCGTTTGAATTTTAGCATTTTACCTTCAGTAAAGTAAAAGGTTGTCCTATTGACAGATTAATGTATTTTTCTTTCGAACAAAAAAATCCAGGTTGTCAATAATAAGTATTTATGTTCAGTTATATAAATTTGATAATTACACCTCTTTAAGACACGTGATGTTTGGGTATTCTCTCTGAAAATATAACTCTGTATCTACATGTATTTAATGATATGCAGTATATTAATCTTTACAATTAATCATAGGCACTTAGATAGAAGTTTACAAATATCGCCCATTTACACTTCTTCATGTTTGTGCTACTTCGAGTAAATAGGATTTGTAACTCTACTTTTGTCCAGATATTCATTAAATTTCATTTATTTCACGATAGCGAGACTTTTGTCGGAATGTTTTTAAGTAACCGCACATTTTTAATTTAGCACATATTTCCTAACGTTGATTTATTGTGAGCGCGGTCTTGTAATCTAAATATAAAAACTCATTTCACATTAAATCTAAAATAATTCTTTCTAGCCGGTAGACGTCGTATGGACGTTCGCTGTAAGTATTTGCCAGGTTTCGACATCAAATCTTAGCATTCATTCACAAATTTCTAGCGACTAAACTTATTAAGTAATATTAAATCTAAATTACCAAAAGAGATTTACTTTATAAGATAAAAACAGGATTACCTGAATATATTTCTTAATTTAAGATTTCTATGATTCTCAATGACGGTTTGCTGCATTTTTACCTTTAGGCTGAAGAGATCGAAAAATGATGCACTTCTACAGTCGCATGATAAATTTCACATTACGATCAATAGGGGTTAGCATGATATTACAAAGACAACTTCACACTCACGATGTATATATCAGAAGTAAATTTCTGTCTTTAGTATATTTCTTCATTTTATCCAACTAATTTGTATTAACACAATATTCAAAAAATATTATGACAGTTATTTCATAATATGATTAAACTAGGGGTTGCGTTAAGTTTCCACTTAAAGTGTACCGTCTTAATACATACAATTTTGATTTACTTTGAACATCGATTGACTTTGTATTACACTGGTGAATGTTTTTAATCATCACGTGTTTGGCACGCATATGGAGTAATTTATTGATATAAATCAGGTTGAAATAGAGAGAAGGGATCTAAATTCCAAATTCTCATGTTCTAAAAAAAATTACTTTAAATATGAACTATTTCGAATAATGCATTTTGGAAAATGCAAAACAAATATCTAGGAACTGAAGATTCAAAGTAGAAGGAATTTTATCTAAGTTTTTTATCTAATAAAGGGTGTGTTACTGTGTTACTTCCTTAAAACAAAAAGGGGATCGTAAGTTAAGTTAAGTAAGTTAACATAAGATTTAGAGGGAACGTTAAGATTAATCAAATTAAGGGTTAATGTTAGCCCACCTATCCTGAGGTGAAGGCACACAGATTTCTATCATTTCTCAATACTTTTAATTCATTTTGATACACATTTATGTCACAAGATTTTGGGTTTCATTCATAATTTAGACTAACAAACTTTCATACATAATCATCAAAGCTAACTTTCCTGTGTAAAAAGTAATGCAAATATGGAATGAGAATATTTGTTATTCTTTTTGTTAATTTCCATTTACGATCATTCGATTCGATGTTTTTGCTTTTCTATTCTTTCAAATAGTTGAACGTAATATGTTCCAACCATTTCCTCCCATCTGCATATCTTAAAAATCATATCGATTTTCCCTTTTTTTTCTTGACATTTTGTATACCAAACATGTAATACTGAAATAGATTTAGCTTTAGTCATGATATTTAACTTTACTGCATTAAAACACATTTTTGGTTTTGCTTATATTTTTTAATAGTTTTGATTTTACGATACCTATCTAAATTCTTGAAGTCTTTACAAAATCAGCAGGTTTTGCCTCGAACGTTACTGATTATGCAAGATAACCCACGCAACCAGATTCTGTTAATCAAGTGATATTTGCTTAATCTCTGACCTAACTTCATCAACATTGTTCACACGTTTATTTCCCAAACGCCTGTTCCACTATTTAAATACATTGACCAATCAGTACACTCTTAACATCGACGACATCGAATGAGAGGGAAGGAAACAACCCATCCCTTGTCAATGCTTCCTGCTCTACCATGGTATAAAACCTGAACTAAACCAAACTCATCCTCTCACTTTCGTTTGTAATCATCTAACAATGAAGTGTCAGATTTTCATAATCCTAGTCCTGGCCAGTGTTGCCCTGGGTCAATTCTATGGTAGTCGAAGAAGGCAACAACCAACAACTACAACAGAGGCGTGGCCTGAGTTTCAAACTGACCCGACCTCTGGAAACAGACGGACAAATGGACGTGGAAGCACAGATCCATCGCCCCAAGATCCCAGAAACCCAGTGACCGAGTTTCCTACTGACCCATGGCCGCAGGATCAAACAGACCCTTGGCCCAGCAGACCCCAAAGAACAAGGCCCCAGAGGCCCCGCAGACCTAGCCGCAGACCAAACCGAAGACCAGCAAGCAGACCTAATGGTAGACGAAACCAAAGACCTGGCAATGGTAGACGTACCAACCGACCAGTACGACCCACTACAGATCCTTGGTTTGCAGGTGATGATCAAATGATTTATATCATATATACATACTAGGCTTCACTATTGTTTAATTTTCACTATTCGTGATAAAAGATTATATAAAAGGGAGTTAACCTCTCCATTCTTAGTTTGATGGCCTATGGTCATCAAGAGAGTATCAAGTTACAACGACGTCGAGCAGGTAGGTGATGACGCCACTCTAATAGCGTATTAAGAATCCACTGCTCATTCACTGTCCCGACCAGGATGAGGGTAAGGATTTAAACGTGTTTTATATTATTGGGTTGGCTCTGTTTCCTGCAGGTATATTACATCTAAGACCTCTGTATAATGAAAGAGAACTTCTGAAAGTCTGTGAATCAAGATTTGAATATTTAAGCTCTGATTGTAAGCTCAACGCTTTATATACTGGGATACGGAGCTGACGACAGAAGAACAGAGTTAATAAGCACGAAACCTGTATTTTCTTTCAATGGAACAGACGTGGAGAATATGGAAAGCATAGTCTTTTGGGCGGGGAATTGCCCGTCATTTGTTTTGCGGTAGAATGGTAAAGCACGTTCATGGATCTTTGATTAAGATAGATAAGATGCATTCTGAGTCGTGTATTCGTAAATATAATTATCTCAACATAGAGGCAAAAATAATGATTCAGGAACGGGCGAATTGATGTTTCAGGTTTAACAGAACTGATACATTGCCAGACTCGTTACACACGTACCAATGTCCCTTATCCCGATTAATATTAATGCTTGGAAGACCAAGCCAATCTATATCATGTGCCTTTACGGTAACCGAATTTTGTCTTAATTTCTTTGTACATGTGAATCATGATTGGGAACTCATGCCCATATGAAGTTTCTCCCCTTGCTGTCTATGTAATCGTTTATGTTCAAACATTTAATCAACCATTCTTAGTTCACCACGGTTCATTACGATGGTCACATGCTTGACTTCATCCCAGGTCCTCAAGTTGAACTGAAATCATCCATAGAGTGTGTTATTATAATTATTATTGTCTTATGAAAGAACCCGGAATTTCTCTCGCTTATGCTCGGTAGGTGTAAACATTAAGACACAAATGTTAATAATATAGATCGGCGCGGCCACAAAAAAGGTTTCTATATTTGCTTCAGAGACCACTACCCGACCTTCCACTATCCGAGGAGGCGATCTCTGCAACAGTATGATTGTTGGCGCGGGATGCGAGGATTTCTACGGATGCTTCCTCGCTAAACAGTCAGCCTGCAGTCCTGATGAAGCCGATTTCTTGCGGGACCTTGCAGGATTATGTCTCGTCTCTGAGAATGTTGAAGACGAAGACCAGTTTGGAGACCGATTGGTATTTCTTGATTACATATTTTTCGAAAAATAATTAACATAGTCTGACACAAGCACTCACGCATTATTAAGACCTTGAGCCAAAACATGATATTTTCAGGATAATTAAGTCAGGATTTAAGTTTCAAATTTTATAAAATAGAGCCTTGAATTGAATGGATGAATGGATGAATATTTAGAAACTAATTATTTACAGTTTTTAGTATAAGTCTTAAATCAATTCTTCGTGTTACAAACTGTTACATGAAACTCAAAATAACAGATAATTAGGCCATTTGTTTTGAAGTCACTTTGATGCTAAGGCCTCTTTGAGATATATTGCCGCTAAGGCAATTTTGAGAAACTGTGATGCTAAATTCGAAACTTTTACATACAGAGTAGTCAGGTACAGTGTCTTATTCTTATATTCTAATTAAAATTTATTATATCTGATTTGAAAACCCAGACAGACACAGCGTAACTGCACGTAGCTTCTGCTTTACATTTATTGCTAATATTGAGGGACAATGATAAGACGCCTATCAGAATTGATCACAACTCAAGGTGCATATAGAGATATATTCAGAGGTTACGAAAAAGACGTTATAAATAGTTAAGCGTCTCTCAAATAGAGGACACATATTCAGAAAGGACGTTACCTGTTTTAAAGAGAGTTCTTCTAAATGCGAAGTCTCTGGTGATGAAGGAACACTTAGTTAGAAAGGAGGCTACCTCACGTGATAGTACTTATTAAAGGGGATGCTCATGACAGAGGGGACGCTTATTCCTAAGGTGAAGGTGATTATTTATAACCTTCACAAATAAGGATTTCGGCACTTTTCATACCAGGTTGTATTTTTCTGCAGGGTAGAGATTTCATTGAGAAGTATAGGAGGTGCACCCAAGAGCGCATCCTGCCAACAGTTGATAGTAATAGCTGTGACGTCATCGAAGACAAAGCCGAAGAAATTCTCGTGACCCCTGACGTAATCTGGGACTGTCTGTACCAGAACAATACCCTGTGTGACGTTGTTGAAAACAGCGAGAACTCCATAGCTTTGGCCTTAATTTTCCAGGGAACTGGACGAATTAATCAACGGTACGTAATCAGTAAATTCATTCGATAACTTTTTTTTTTGTATCTTCTATATTAGTTCGAGCTGCATATTTGTTTACGTCAATACTATAAAACAAATATATATGTTAATCAACAATTTGGGACTTTCTGATAATTTACGTCTAGTCATTGACTTCCCACCACGAGTTGAAAGAAATATATTGTACAGAATTCAGCCATATGTTCGACACTATCGAATCAATTAATTCATAGAGTCAGATTGGGGTTGGTTGATTATTTTCAGTTAACATGTTTTATATACCTCACTTAATTCTTGATAATTGAAAAATTGGCCCAAAAGTGTTTACGTAAACCGGTTGTTATGTACCAAACTGGCAAGGGTTAATTTCACTTCCGATGTAAGACCTGCGGCATTGCCTCAAAATTCGCAATGCCCTAATCGGAGACTAGTAGTTCAGATGCAGTTGGCTTAAGCGCTTGCATTACCATATTGGTGAAATGAAGCACGGCTTAAATTAACCATTTGGTTGAAACAATTGCGAGTTATGCCTTTCAAGGAAGTTGAGATTGACGACAAATAAAAATTGTATTCGGAATCGCCCCAGTTGTTTCTGATAATTTAACATAAATATAAAGATTTTGATTTACGAGGACTTTTTCCCCCCATTTCCTATTTGTTAATGTCATTGAAGATCTGCAATGATGTTTAATTTGTTACGAGACTATCTGTTTTTATTTAGAATCTACCGGCATCTGATGAACCGGGTCAGTCAACAGTGTGGATCAAGGGCTGGACGTCAGTTCGCCGACGACTTTGGTCAGACGTTCTTGTCGAATATGATGAACAACATGCCAGGAATGATGATGGGAGGAAACGGAGGAGACTAATTTTGAAGTTTGTTATTCAAATAAATGGTGTAATGATAGTTCGACCCTTTTTTATTTTTGTCAGATCAGATCTTGGCAAAACGACCGCCATGGGCTCGGCAACTTTGTCTGCTGTAGGGAACTGTTCTATAGCAGTAAGGTTTGGGGGCAATGCTGCACTGAATTTCAGCGCAGTACCATCCATGGTTCTCTAATTAAAACCAATGCTTGCAGGCTTCACTATGGTATTGCGGGCTTTCTCCCTGCAATAAAACTAGCCACCGTGATATAAGTGAAATACCCTTGACAGCGGCGTTAAACCCCAAAACATATCACCTATAAGATACGAAAATAAATCCTTTGGAAACCATTAGGAGGTGACACACATCAGAAAATCAAAACATTTATCGAAACTTAGCTATTGCAATTATACATAATAAATGATTGATGAATGAGTTATCATAAGCTCCAAACGTTTCTGTTGAAAATAAAGAAATTGTTGGCCTTAGACTATTGCGTTTCTCAGATATTTTTCATAAACGTTTTCATTTTAACAAAAGCCAGGCTTATCTATAAAACTGCATACCCTTGTTGTGATTTTCTGACAAAAGTTTATGATATCTTCACGAAACAATTCTGAAAAAACGGTCATATTCAAACTATTGTCATTTCTTCCTGTTTGCGGTGTTCGAATCTGCAAATGTGTTTTGTTACCCTTACATTAACAATCTAAACCTCGCAGAAAGTGTCAGCTCAGCTGCCTTAATTACAGCAAAACGTCATTTCTTTTATCTTGGTGAATGTACATTGATATCGATGGATGACGTCAAAATGAAACGTTTCGGTCGAAAGTCACTTGAAACATGAATGTGATCAACTTTTGAACAACTTTTCCGAATACCTGTTTATATTTAATGGTGATGGACGTTGCATAGTGCCAAAATGATAATTCTAGCACTAAAATAACAAACCCAGAAAACAATTTTTTTTCAACATTTGATAAAAATGAAATAGGTGTTAAATCAAGTTGCGACATCCCAGTTAAATACAATGGTGACAGAACTACTTGGAAATAATTGTGGTGTATGGCCAGTAATTGAATTGATAAACAGCAGTAGCACCATACGTGTAAACATTAGAAGCAGTTACCTCCCTTCCAAATTACCTCCCTTTAACCATGATTTGAACCTTGAGCCGGTCTCTAATAGCGAGAAGTCTACTGGTTAAAACATAATCCTGAAATCCACACAGCGGCGCCTGGTACTAGTGTTAAGACAGGGATACCACATACATCCAGTTGAATTGCAATGACAACCGGATTTATAAGGTATTTAACAGTATCGAGATGTACAAGTAAATTTCACTAAGGTCAGTAACACTAACAGTAACAGGTCCATGTATCGTGACTGACCTATGTATGTTTGTAGCATTATGTTCACGCACGTTAAAAATGTCACATTTTCCCTCGATAATAAATACTTTTTTTCATTTTATAAACAAAAGTTATTTTTCATGAAAAATGAATATTTGTTATTTGAATTTGAGTGACATTTATAATTTTAAAAACTGATTTTCAAGTTGCTCAAAAAATCACAGGCATAATCTTTGCTATTTTCATCTTTTATATAATCTTGACAAATGTTGTAATCTGCTCTATACTGTTGAAAATACGTTAAACCCCATTAAGTCAAATCAATGTTCTACAACTGCATACTGGAATGCTCCTCGATA
The DNA here is from genome assembly GCA_921293015.1 of Phorcus lineatus. Lineage (NCBI taxonomy): Eukaryota > Metazoa > Mollusca > Gastropoda > Trochida > Trochidae > Phorcus > Phorcus lineatus. The sequence goes on from OV121089.1 coordinate 23,698,262, forward strand.
CAAGTTAGGACTGACCGTAGAAAAATGTGCCTCTTTTGAATTGCATTTTGATTACCGTTATGTGTCAAGCATAACTATTACTACCATTTCAATATAAATCAGATAATTGATGAAACTTTTCATTTGCATTATTGTTATTAATTTTTAATTTTTTTTTAAATTATTATTATCATCATCATTATTATTATTATTATTATTATCATTATTATTATTATTATTATTATTATTATTATTATTATTATTATTATCATTATTATTATTATTATTACGAACGCCCATGCTGATGGATTGATGGTATAAGTTATTGTATTTTTGCGAAAAGGCAATTGTTTTTAATTACGGGCTTGTCAAATATCCAAACCTCTTCTCTGCATCTTGACAACTAGGTATCATTGAAATGCAGGAACATATCCGTTTAAAAAAGGCAACCGTTGCTCATTTTTATCAAGCTTCAGTGATTGGTCATCTGTGCTAAGACCTTTGGCGATTTTTTGGTGTTCAATCAAAATGGATTATTCGCGGTTATAAAATGTCACGTGACTCAATAGGCTATCATGAGCATGTTCAAATATTTTCAAACATTTTGGGTATTTTACCAAAATACATGAGTATTGCTTGTCACGGTGTAACGTAATGTAAAACCAATTATCCGACAAAAAGATAAAGCAATATGATAATCATTCTAAGAAAGGTAAGAGAGAAGTAGTGAGTGAATAAAATGGTTTACTTGCAGTTTGAACAAGACGATAAAAGAGTGCGATAACTGATACCCGTAAAGAGTCACGAGCTACATGTAAATAGAGTAAAGTACCCGTGAAACCAATAGATACGTACTCTAGCGTAATGCCAAATCAGATCCTTAAACAATAGGACAATTGCTAATTGCCGTGTTAACAAGTCTTTATCAATCAGAACAGATCGACACTGGCGAGACTTAACAGGGAACTAACGGGGAGGGTGTGGCTATGCATTGCGGTGAAACTTGCGAGCATCGGCTGGAACTAGCGAACCATGGGTGGTATTACGCTCAAATTCAGTGTTGCATTGCACCCAAACCTGACTGCGTGTAGAACAGTTCTCTACTGCAGAAAAAGTCGCCGAGCCCCTGGCGGGATTCGAACCACAGACCTCTTGATCCGAAGCCGAACGCGCTAATAATCACAGCGCTATCCCGCCCCCCTGGACGAAGGGGGACTAAAAGAGATGAATAAACAAGTACTCGTTACTTTAGATGATCCAAACAGAGCAATCCTTGAGTGACTAAATAATCAAAAATTCTAGATAGGTATAACAAAACTTATAGAAATTATGGGATGGGGGTGTTTAGGTTAAACTGTAAGTCTTTTAAAGAAGTGATCACATACTCCATTAAAGATACAGAGAATCATTATATGACTTTCAATATATACAATAATAAATAATATTTCATAATAATGCATTTGATAAGAGACGGGCATACGGAGGCACGCTCGAACAGCGTGACATTGCTCTATTACAATTTAACAAAATCGATAAAATTTTGACTATGTCATCACGCACTGAACTTGCAATATCCGTATTATCTAGCTATCTATCTAACGGTATTCATCTTAATAAGAAATGTTTTGCTGATAATTTGTGTATAAGTGTATATCAGTGTTTTTTGCAAGCGTGAGAGGGGCGATTGGTATATATCAAAGAATAATTAAAGAATATTTACCTTTTTTCTTGAAGATCATATTTCCAAAGAGATCTACCCCAATCTGTTGTGTTAGTTTTACTTCTGCAAAGAGAAGGCACCTCCCATCAAGGTAGTTATGGAGAAATGTCGAACATGCTCCGTTGTCATGGCAATGGCCGGCGCAAAGACGTCTTTGAATGGATAGGACAGTCTGATTAAAATCGACCATGTTCCGAAGAATAAAAGTTTCAAAATATTGACTCTACCGAGATTCGAACTCTATATGTGTAGGCTATCTTCTCCACTAGGTCTGACCGCAGCCTACTGTAGCGCACGTGCTGACACCAGTTTAGCGCATACAAAACCTAGTCATTAGCGAACCAATCGCATCATCGCGTATAAAATAAGGATAGCAGCAGTCAATGTTAACGAATGGTGAATGAGAGTTACTTGCCCCTAGCTACTGATACTGAATGCTTTTGCCGCACGCATTGTGATTGGTTAGCTGTGTTTACGTAAGAACGTGCGCTACAGTAGGCTGCGGTCAGACCTAGTGGAGAAGATAGCCTACACATATAGAGTTCGAATCTCGGTAGAGTCAATATTTTGAAACTTTTATTCTTCGGAACATGGTCGATTTTAATCAGACTGATGGATAGGAGCTCATGTAGAGGTACTTCTTCTGGAGTTTTATCATCAAAGTCTAAATCTCTATCAAAGGAAGACCTGTCAAGAATAGCTGTGATGTACACGAACAGTGAGAATAAATAAACGACACTTTGATTCATCATGAAATCTAGACACAAGACTGATTGATGTCCTTGAGCTGCAGTAGATACCGCTGATGATGTAACCTGAATTACCCAGAAGTTTGCCGTCGAATCAAAAACAAGCAAAGTAATTTTGAATGCACTTACTGACAAGACACTAGCGTAGATCTTATTTATATCATTCTAGATTTCATTCTGTCTGAACACTTGATGATTTTTATTTAACAAAGGTCTTTGATAACATAATGGGTAAAAGCTGAATTTTTCAACACAAAAGTAGGCCTATACTGTGACTTAATATTTTTATGACTTATTTTTAAATGGAAAAAGTAACTTATTCAATTATCGTTTTTCCCCAAGGGGCGACGAGAGTACATGCTCTTGTGAAGAATGCATACACAATTGTCCATATCAAAAAGTAGAAGCACTTATGTATTTAAATCATGCAAGTGCAATAAAGTTAACGGAAGAAAACTTAAAGTATTCATGTTCGGTGAGAATATTGTAATTATTTCTAAAATTCACATAATTTAAACTTTGTTTCTTTTGATTGTGAAAAGTAACAATAACTATCTTCGCATTTTATATTTTGACATACGTTATGAGGGATGTACTAAGACTTCAGTTATGATACTCCATCTTTGCAAATCTATATATGTAAAATAGGCTTTACTACAACATGTGTTGCAATTCTTTCAACGTGATGTCTCGCAAGTTTGAGAGCTGTTGGAATTTTTATCAAATAGCATATTTTGATTTATCAAGAATCAATTGAGGGAGATCAAATTTTTTTTTAAAAGAAAAAAATAATCAGTTTTATTTCAACCACTAGAGTGCTTAATATTAGTAATTCCCGAGCTAGAGAGGGGGGAAAACTGATATTGAGGCACGACTATCGTAAACATGGTATGGCATGGACACAAATATGATATTCTGTTTATTACCGAAGTCGAGAAATTAAAAAACATAATCAAAATCAACATCCAAGCACAGACATAGGCGCATTTAGAACACAACGTCATAGGCGAACTGTGACGTCAAAGCGTTGTATTTGACGTGACGTCACACTGAAAAAAGATATTTTGCCCTAGGGCATCGTATAAAAATTATTAACCCTGATATGATTGCCCTCGTAGGTAAGAAGAGGACATATTTAATTAAATTCGGCAGATTCAGCTTTTACTGATACTAAAAAGTATATTTTGTGGAAACGATATTAAAGGGGACATTCCAGTTTATCCATATTTGTTATAAGTACATGGTTATAACACTACACACTTGAAACATGCTACATTTCTGTTGTTTTAGATTCGACAAAAGATAAATGAGAGCGCACACTCTGTAAAATAACAGAAAAAGAAGTGAAGCTATTCTCGGCGTTCCGAGTTCCTACAGCGTTAAAAGGCATTTTTTGTTATCCTTATCATAAATTATTTGTTAATTTGTAGATATTTTATGGTTTATTTCTTACAATTTTGTAAAATTAGAAAACTTACAGCGCTTTTATTCACGTAATTTCCTCTAAACGAAATTTCGGACTGGATACAGAAAGGCCAGCCTCTTTAGGTGCTCCCAAACTCATCAACTGGGTTTGTTATTCATAGACTCAAACCGAATCCTATAACTGCGCGCTTTAGACACTTGGAACATTAAGCAGTCAAAAGAATCTAACCTAAAAACCATTAAACTTTTAGCGTTAAACAACATTAATGCAGGGAAGTATAAGTACTATACACGGAGTAAACAGATACACACAGGTGAAAACACTTATGTTCATTACTTATTCATCATTTCAGGTAAAACAGCGTTACTGACAGATTTTTTATTTTAAAGCGCTTCGGTTGGTAATTGACATTCCATTAGTTAATTCATTGTAACTTATTGTCAGTGTCAGTGAATTGATTTGTTTAAAAGAATTATAACCAAGGAACGGTAATTTCAAATGCAAAAGGTCTAAGTCTCAAGTGAAAAATTGCACTGACGTATTTTAAGTTTCACTCCAGCAGTTAAAGTAATTTATACCTCTATTTGTTCAATTCAATTTTATTCAATTTGAAATGATTTTTTTCATTTGTTCAAATTCAACCTTTTTGAATCGCCTATACTGAGGTAATTGAAATATATCTTACAATGTCGGATGACTCGTCAACGCTTTCAAGTCTTATGTGGTACATTCGGTCGAGATCATACCAATTTATTAAAATTTTAAAAACTTTTCTGATCATGAAGTATAAAAAAAGATTTAAGTGCTGTAACCGGCAGCTTGGGTTAGACCAGGGTAATAATGCAGCGAGTGCCTTGAGCATGCATTCGGTGTGGATATGTGCGCTTTATAAATACCCTAATTATTATAATTATAAATAAAACATGTCCTAGTGAATAACAGTATGTATACATGATAAGTATACTCAACATATCATATGTTAGTCAATAGCATTCAAAATAAAGTTATCAAGGAAGCGTTGGAGATATTTAGATATGAATGTAATGATTGAATTACACAGTTTGTTACAGAATCGCGAATAAGGTGGGATACAAGCGAAAGTTTTTATCCCCAAATCTGGTACGTGTTGAGACTCCGGCTCTCCCCTACATGGCTTACGATGCATTTGGTGAGAATCTTTTAACTCTTCTTCGTTTAGCCTTTAACAGGTACTATTGTTATTCATAGCCGCTGCTTTCAGATAATTTAATTACTCTATTTCCCTGCACAATATGCTGTTAAAGACGTTCCCTGATTTTAACATAGTTACACATTATCTCGATGATGAGTAACTTCAGCCTCTTAAAGGTTGATTTCATTACTTTCGAACTAACAGCTAATAGCATGTAAAATTCTGATCTTTGCAGTTTCGTAATCATCATTTTACTAAAAGGTGCGATTTTTAGTAGAGAAGAAACAACACATTATTATTAAAGTACTTAAAGTTGGTAGTTGTATTACTATGTGAAAATATCTTTCAGTGGTTTGTGCAACACTGGGGTTCAAAATACAAAAACTCACATTTCTGGATTATCTTATAAGATTGTCATTTCGGACTAGTTTGGGTGAAAAATGTAAGATATATCATAATGTTCACGGATATTATCTATGTATATGATTAATATTTTTTGCAGGTATAAGATAATCTAAAGTTTTTAATTTTGACTCCATGTCTCTCGTTGATAATGCCAAAATTGTTCCTGGCACACCACGTGTTACTTCCTGGAGATGTATTGTGGATGTTATACGATTGATCAATAAGTTAAGTCCATAAAGTATTTTATAAAGATATGACGTCGAATTCTGCAGTCTTTCGTCTATGACCTTAACATTCGATACATATACACGAATATCCCGAATTCATTCATGGTTGAGAACCATTTAAAAGGTTATGATCAATTGGATTGCTTAAGACGCGCTTCCGTCTTCAAATCACCATTATCTGAACGTACGATTGATAAGGGCTACATCAGACCTGGTGGAGAGGAATCCACAGAATGAATTTCAAACCCGGTATATTTGATAATTTGAAACTTTAATCTTCTGAATCATTTCATCAAATTGATACAATGATCAACTTTAAATGAATTAAGTGTTATAAAACATATAATCTGCTTTCAGAAAATCCTGTCCTATGGACTGTGATGGCAGTTATGGACTCGGCAGCCACTTGCACTATGTTTGCTGGGACGGATGATCCCAAATCTCTTCTTGACATGGCCAAACATTACGACCACAAAATAGCATATACCGTTACACTAAGGATTGAATACTACCCCAAGCTATACAATCAAACTATTGATAATTCTATGTTACATGTAGAAACACGCGTTCATCACGTTGGGAAAACGTCCCTGGTTACAAAGGTAGACTTAAAGGCAGGGACGCATCTTCTATCGAGTTACTTTCAACAGACTCTTTGCGTGGATGATGACACTAAACGTCCTATCAACAACCCTGATTGGCTACATGACAACTTTAAACAACATGGCGTCCCCGGATATCCAATAAGATTCCCCGTTCTTGAAAAACCACAATTTGTCAAACGAGTTGACATTGGTCGAGTGAAATACAGCGATATCGACTGTAACTTTCATGTAAATTTTGCTAACTAACTTAAATTTTGTGTTGATGGAATTCATGAGGGACTGAACGCAGGATCCGGGTCTGTAAAGCAAACCAGACAACTTTTGCTGAAGTCAGCATTTTTGTGGTTCAGACAAGAGTGCCTTATAGGAGATATGCTTCATATGGATTACTGGCAGACCGATGATGATAACAAGTATTACGTGGATCTGCTCAGAGGTGACAAGACTATGTTTCAGTGTATTCTGCAGTTTTACAGTAACAGCGAGTTGAAGAGCTCCCTTTGAAAAGATCAGTACAGAACTTCCTATACATCATCATGGAGTTTACAACAAATCACTCCTCAGTATAATCTACTGTGTGAAAAGAGATATTAAGTTCGGTGCCTTTCCTCTGTTTTCACGAATAGATATAAAGATTGGAAAGAACATTAACTTCATGAATGTAAAAATGAATACTCACGCTATTGAAAGTGTCCGGAACGTTAGCGGAAGCATGACCTCGATACAATGCGTTTCCAGTGCCCAGTTCAGGTTTTCTCAATTGTGGCTTTTATATGACTTTTCTCTTCACGAATAAATTTGTATTACAAAATGATATTAAAAAGAACTGGACAAAAGAATGCCATGTATTGATTTAGATTCATATAAAAAAGCAAGCTTATCATATTTCAAGATAACAACTTTTAATGGAGCATACACGACCAATCGGAATACATATTATATCTATGCAATTGTATCCATTGTATCCAGCTCCTTAATTCAATTTACCTCAAATTACCTCCCTTTAGTTGAATGTTGACCCTTGAGCCGATCACGTTGTGTGTGAAGCCGATATCAGAAAGAAATACTTGATACGCGTGTCAACAAGTTATATCAGGCAGGGATCTCGCATACAACCAGTTAAATTACCATGTCAACTGGTTTCGTAAGGTAAATGTTATAACAATACAGATGACTTTCATGCAGCAAACTGATAGACTTTATTAGGGTCTTTGAACTTTAAAGGGCCACTCCGTGATTTTCATAACATATTATTTAGCTTTGATGCGAACCTAAATGTCATATGTGGTGATATAAAATCAAAACATCTTAACTTTTCATGTCCAAAAGACATATAAATGACAAATACTGGTTTTCCATTAAAATCTAAAAACAGCCTTATAAATGCACAGAGGTGTAGATATCACGTGCAATATATACATATATACAATAAATATACATGGATACTAGTTATATAACCTAACAAACACTATCAACTCCTAACTCCCTCCTGGTTATTTTAGATACGTCTCCAACATTACTTTTGACTATTTGATGCGCGCCACTGTCCGGTTTTCGATCATAATTGCGACGTTCTACCTTCATATTGTCACTGTAAAAAACCCAATAAGCTTTAAAATGTGTCTTTTTGTTAACAGTCGATACTTCGCGATCAAATGACACCACTGATTAAGTTTGGCATATATGACTCCAACAACTCACGGAGTGGCTCTTTAATGATAAGAAATCATTGAAAACATTTTCATATATTCAGTGATACTTTTTAGCTATTCACCGAGTGCTACTATAGTTAAGACGGGTAAAAGTATGACGTCCAACTGCAAATAATTGACCTCATGGTGACATGACGTTTTCTTGATGGCATTTGATCGTTGGCCTGAGTTATGAAATTATAGTTGTTCACTGAATTTGAATATGGTCCTCTCTAAAGTCATTACATCACATTGATTGATGTATGTTAAGATGCTGTTTATTTTCAAGTTATTTTTTTTTCAATTAGAAAGTATCCAAATTTTTTCTGATTTTTCCCTTAATATGTTGATATATTCCCACAGAATTGCACATAAGGTGGGGTACAAAGAAAGTTTATATCTCCAAACCTGGTACGTGTTGAAACTCCGGGCTTCCCCTACATGGCATATGATGCGTTTGGTGAGATTCTTTATAAACCCCTACTGACGTCAGTCTATTGTGTTTGCTAGTTCTTTTAATTTACGCAGTTGATGTCATATATATACAAGAATTCAACTTCATTTTTTTTATAACATATAACCAAAGGGTATTATAATTAGTATTGCCGTTATGCATATAGCGTTAATAATGGGACTTACTTCACATATCAAGGGATGTAATTCATGACTTTATTTGCATACCACTATAACAATAAACCGTAAAGCCGACGTCAACATGATTAGATATAATGTACAGTTCAGTTTGTGCTTATATCCTTTGATAAACGTCGTTTCTTTGAATTGCTTCAGCTCTGCGGCATTTTATAGATTGGACAGATTGTAAACTGGGGATTTGAGTTAAATGTGGATATATCTATGTTCGTACTTAGGGGGATACATCTATTATTTTGAGTTTTTATTTGTTGTTTTATCCGCACTCTTGCTCTGAGTACTTCCCCTTTTAGTTATAAGGAGAATACTTGATTAAAATTCTTTGTCCTTCCCGAAATAGCTAAGCCAATGAATGCGCAAAGCCGCTCCTGTGAAGACATAAAAAATGATATTACAATCAATGTATTGTTGCAGCGTCACAGAAACGTGATGGCATAACCACTGTAATGTAAACCTCCCTAAAGATAAAGTTTTAGGAAAACATATAGGAGGAAATCGGCGTTGTTAATCTTTAAACAATCATTTGGAAATACACGATGATTTTCTCGAGGAGTATTGTTTTTTGCTGAAATTTATCTATAAATACCACAATTCTATAGTCGTAAGAGGCCATCCAGACTTTAAAGTTAAATAAAGCTTGAATTTCCTCGAATTTCCTCGACCATATCAATCCAGTGGATGGATGAAGATTGATGTTGATTGTTTGGGTGAGATTTTCCGGATTCATCTCCGAAGGAAGTGTTTGTAGGTAAGTTGGTGGAGGGATTTTTGGACAGATGGGTGAGTTCGCGTCGATCAAATTGCACTTTTTTTTCTTTTCTTTTTTTTTTTGTAAGTCAGAGTTGCATGTAGACACTAGTGTACATCAAATTGGGAAAACGTCGATGGTTACAAAGGCAGATTTGAAGACAGGAACGCATCTCCTTTCGAGCTATCTTCAACAGACTCTTTGCGTGGACGCTGATACTAAACGTCCTATCAACACCCCTGAGTGGTTGCATGACAACTTTAAACAACATGGCGTCCCTGGATATCCAATAAGATTCCCCGTTCTTGAAAAACCACAATTTGTCAAACGAGTTGACATTGGTCGAGTGAAATACAGCGATATCGACTGTAACTTTCATGTAAATTTTGCTAACTACCTTAAATTTTGTGTTGATGGAATTCATGAGGGACTGAACGCAGAGTTTCGATCTGGAAACCTAATAAGGCGACTTTTGCTGAAGTCAGCATTTCTTTGGTTCAGACAAGAGTGCCTTATAGGAGATATGCTTCATATGGATTACTGGCAGACCGATGATGATCACAAGTATTACGTGGATCTGCTCAGAGGTGACAAGACTATGTTTCAGTGTATTCTGCAGTTTTACAATGACAACGATTTGAAGAGCTCCCTTTGAACATATATATATAGCAGCATTAAAGATTATATACACCCATAATAGCTATCATAATAATAATAGATTATGTTATCTCTCGGAGATTTTATATATTATGAAATGAAATTGAAGTTATGTACCTAATTTCAAACTTTGATACCTTGACTTGCCATCATGTTTAAGACTTCAGAAGGCTACTTTGGTTGTTTCTACTGGATTGACAGATCTAAATCGTCGCCTTTAATCAAACTGAGGGAGATATGATAAAGGTATGCCTTCTGATATTGTAAACACGTCATGAAAACTAGAAAAAAATATCTAACACTAAATCACATTTTCACTAAAATTAATAACCTTTATTACTTTTAAAACATTTGGTAGGAAAGACCCGATGTGCATAAGGGCTCGATTTTGCATTTGGCGTCTGTCTGTCCGCCAAAACCACCCAGCGTACGTAATTTTACCACTTTTCACTTCATCTGAAAATCCATCGGCTCAAATCTTGTTTCGCTTACCTCAGCCAATGACAATTATAAATTGTAGACTTGGTTACTCTGCAATGACTTGATCTTTTTTACAAATTTCTCCTGAAAAGTCCTTAAAGAGCCACTAAGTGAGTTGTTGGAGTCATATATGTCAAACTTAATCAATGGTGTCATTCAAGTATCGACTGTTACCAAAGAGAATCATTTTATAGCTAACTGGTTTTGTACAGTGACAATACGAGGGTAGAAAGTCGCAATTATGATCGAAAACCGGACAGTGGCGCCCGTCAAACAGCCAAACGTAATTTTGGAGACATATTTAAAGCCGCCAGGAGGTCAGTTTGGAGTTGATGGTGTTCGTTAGGTTATATAAAAACTCGTCCAAAATGAGGAACCATGTTCTAACAACATTTCGTGTTCCATTAAAAAAGGGATCTTCCACTGGGATTTATCAAATAAAACTCCAAAACTGACGCAAGCTAATGCTTTCCTAAGGGTACGGAAATGTCCAATTTGAACTAAAAAGTCTATAAACTAACACTTTTGGAATATGTTAATGTGAAATTACAAAATGGTTTCGCATTTAGGCTAGTAACTCCCTCCCCCATGTTGATGAATCTCTACGATAAGTATTTAATTAGCTTAACTATCATTTACTTCTACTGTTAGATCATTTACAGATATAAGATTTGTAGATAAGATAATAAAATATCTTTTTTCAAAACAAAACATACCTCCAGCGTAATAATGCATGTGCTTGTGATAAACAATTATGAAGGTCCAAAGCATACTTCTGCATTCATTCAGACAGTGATGCACACCCAATAGAACTCACGTCCAACAAAAATCACTGAGTAGTGGATATTTTTAGATTTTATTCTTGCTTACATTTTACAGTGATAAAAGACCGTAGTAACTTGTATACCATTACAATAAAACCTAAACTCACTGACATAAAGGTTACTAAACATATTAACATAAAAACAATTACATCTAAACAGAGGTATTCATACCATCGAAGGTCAAGACCAGACGACCGGATGTAGCTGTCGCCATATTTGATTACATAGTCCATCCAATAAGCTGCTTCCTGTTTTGATGTGCGTGGTCTTCCTTTGAATATAGATGAAGCTTTCATTATATTGTGTTTATATGAAGGTGTCTCGATGATACGATTTATAGCAATTGCAAAATCTTTTGCCGAGTTCTCATGAAAATCAAGACTTTGTCCAAAGCCTTTGTTTACCATCCGCATGGTGTTGTAAGGCTGATCAGCAAAGATGGGCACTGCCAACATGGGCACTCCATGATAGATTGCTTCATACTGCCCATTCGCTCCTCCATGGGTGATGAACAGTTTCGTCTTTGGATGTCCGAGAAGGTCATTCTGAGGCAACCAGTCTGTCAATAAAAACTTTGAGTCATTGAAAGCAATATCAGATCTCCATATGAAATCGTATTTCGTCGAGTTAAACGCTATGAACAACTTTCTTGAAAGCTGTTCTGGAATTGTCTTTACACTGCCACCAAAGGACACAACAACAACACCATGTGTTGACCTGGAGTAAAAATCATTGAAGATACCCGACAAGGGTTTAGCATCCCTTGAACAAAGTCCTCCTATCATTTTCGTATTGGGCATGATCGAACGAGGGTAATCAGCAATCTCATCGTGGACAACAAACCACAATTTAGCTCTGCTCATTAAGTTTTGCATTGTAATCGCAGGCCTTTCTGGAGCATATCTAATGATATCGTTGTCAAAAGCATACGCTGGTCCTTTGAGCATCCACAAATGCTGTACCAAACTGATAAATCTCTGCCGAAACGTCATTCTGTCTGTCGTCCCTATAGCACCAACTGGTATGAAAGACGGCAAGGTTGGTGTCCCCGACTGCCAAGGTAAATGACTGTTTCCAATGTAGCAAAATGGAATATCAAGACGGTACGGAATGATGCTGTTGACTGCTACGCCTCCATCAACCAGGACGAGGTCAAACTTCTTTTCTTTGATTGTTTTGTACAAGATTTTATCTGTAAGCGTCTTATGGTTCATATCACGTATTGTTTTGAATAAAGTTGACGGAATTTTGCGATTTATTATCAGACCAGTGACATATAGTTTCAATCGATGCCAAATGGAATCAGATTTGGTAGGAGACGGAGAAAAAGTCTCATTTGCCAGAAGCGCTATAAGCGTCTCGTCAAAGTTGGTTGAACCGAGATTCCCTATTCGTATCAGGTGAATATCTTTATTTGTCAGAGTGGGATGTTGTAAAAGATGCTGGGGTACGGCAATCCATAGTTCATGTTGGTAGGCTTTAAGTTCTTCAAACATACACGTCAACATCTTTACATGGCTTAGCTGAGGAAAAGGAAGATAAAGGATTCGACCCCCGTGCACAATCATGTAGTGTAGGTAAATGTACAGTAAGATCACGGTTTTTGTATGATTGCCAACCATGATCATCTAAAATGGAAATTAAAAAATTCATTTGAGAATCATATCACAATTGATGTACAAGAGGATGTGATAGAAGGCTCTATCTTTTTACGTTTTACTTTTATTCAGTAGATGTTTTTCTGTTCATGACAAATGCCTTACCTATTTCATCGAGTCGGTTAGAGATTTAATAATAATCATTCACATTCTATATATTTGAATATTTTTGATAATTTATCATCCAAAACTGTGTTCCACAGGAGATATCCCTTGTGGAAGATCAAGCGGTATATCCCAGGAGATATCGTTTTGACAGCAGATTTTGAACAATGCCCTGTTACAGTCAAGTACATGACATCACAATTGCTTTAATCTTTTTTTTTTTTAAATCTTGTGAAAGACAGCAGTTAGATATTGATATATAGAGAATCTCACCCAAGTGTCTTCTGATTTCAAATATATCAACACGAGTTGACAAAAGTAGTTAAGAGGATATTTTTCCTTTATCAACGAATGTTGATATATTTGATATCAGAAGGCACGAGGGTGAGATTTTATTTATCCTCCAAAATCATTTTTCATTTCGATTCCATGAAAAATGTATAATTCTGAACACTGTACTACTCTAAGACTCTGATTGCGGTGATGTCATAGCACTGTGACGTCGTCGTTTTTATGACGTCTTAGCATTGTTATGTCACTACTTAATGATCTATTCCGGGATACGAGCTCGATGTCTCTAGAGTTTTTGTGCGCGCTATCCGTTTGGAACGACTTCTCATTCGATAAAAGCAATTTTTTGAAAGTTTATTCCGCGGAACATGGTTTGAATCAGGCATGGAATACAAGTGTTGTTATATAAAGTTAATCATACTTTTCTTTTTTTTCAATTTCAATTTCTAACTTTACAGCTAAATTCAAAACGACAATGCAATTCATTAAAAAAATGTGTATGCTTCATATTACTCAATTTATTCCAAGACACTAGATTTGCATTGAGTTTTAAAAAAATCTATATAAATGATAGTAATATCGTTACACCGTAGTTATCAAACAGGCCTGTTGTTTTGCTTTGCTAGATGTATTCATCTTGCTAAGGACTTTATTTCAAATGATTCCCGTAATTTTGAGCGGCGATTTTTAAACGGCTTGTCATTATTTACGTTATTAATCTCATATTCGCTATACAATTTTGAAATAATGTACAAAAAGTAAGCATATTTTGTTTATGTTGCATTGCACAACCCTACATTTTGAACCACGTACATGTATTTCAAACTGGAATATCATATTCATCATAATATGATCAACACTTAACTTTACATTTTAACATTAAGTCTTATGACACTTAAATAATCTCAATATAAATCAAAAGACTTTCTCGGTATACATTAATGAACTTACTCTTAATGCAGTTACTGTCCAAATCCACAAAAGCAAGATAATCCATGATGCAATAATAATGTTAGAAATTGAAACCATGCTATTTGAAATAAATAGATGCATATATAATTATGGGTCATCATCCCCTTGTCTCTATATGGCAACAGCTTGAGTTACCTCTTTAAATGTTATTACATATTGATGAAGAATATGATTTTAACATTAATAGACTCTGAACTCCGTCCGCTGAACCGTTGACATTTATGCCAGGATACATAAATGATAAAAAGATGTTAATTTTTAGTTTTAAGTAGATTAATGCAGTGTCTTATTTATTTCAAACACCTGCCACAGATGTCCCTATTAAAATGGTACTACAATCATTTGAGTATGAAACCGTATAAATGCTGTCAATGATGCATATTATATTTTAGTCATGAGGAGAGAAACATTATAAACATTATGTGTGACTATCATTTTATCATTAATTTTCATGAAACTGACAGATGACAAAATTACCATTGATGAGACTTTAAAGGGGCAGGGGGAAGTTTTTTCGCTCAAATATATCGTTGAAATGTATTTGAAAATTGTTGTCACTAAAAGTAAAGTTTACGTACGAGGGTACACTGTTCGGTAAAGCCATGGGAAAGTTTTTATCCTAAAATGTTAAAAGGTGTTAACATTGAAATGTTCGCCACTCAGTTTCCGCTCTTTACGGGGAACCTTTTTAACGATTTTTTTAAATATAAGTGCTTATATAAATGATAAATTTTAAAAAGTATAACAAGCAAAAACATTGCTTCATGGCCTTTAAAGGGGTGTGCCTTTTAAGTTTAAATAATATTGTAGATACAATTTTTAAATGATATCTCGGTTGGTTAGGGAAAAAAGCATTGCGTTTAATTAAACATAGCTGTGTGCTGTTTGACATTGACTATGCAATATACATATTATATATATATATATATATATATATATATATATATATATATATATATATATATATATATATATATATATATAATCTTAGCATAAATCAAAAGACTTTCTCGGTATACATTAATGAACTTACTTTTAATGCAGTGTCTGTCCAAATCCAAAAAGCCAAGATGATCCTTGGTGCAATAGTAATGTTAGAAACTGAAACCATGCTATTTGAAATAAATAGATGCATATATAATTATGGGTCATCATCCCCTTGTCTCTATATGGCAACAGCTTGAGTTACCTCTTTAAATGTTATTGTATATTGATGAAGAATATATATATATATATATATATATACATATATATATATATATATATATATATATATATATATATTACCTCATTATCTAACTATCCCAGCAGGCACGTCTAAAAAGGCGTCTTAGGTAGACCTGCACTTTCATACAAATTTATCATAATACTTTGATATTTCAGTTTGAGAGATGTTTCCTTTGCTGACTGTATATAAACAAACCTTTCTAACATTAGAAATTAAATATTGAAAGATTTCTGTCACTTAACATGAATATAACAATATATTTTGTAGGTAAAAAAACAATTTGCATCAAATGATATATAACACTCAAATGTAATTCATATTACATCCTATAGATATGCAAAAGTAAAAATTTATAAGAAAAATATTATGAATTGTTCAGGGTGAAAGATTCGAACTTCAATGCTGATCAAAGTTGTAGTTGATGCAGTGCACAGATAATGTTTCCTTGCAGTGTTGCGACCCTTACATGCGCTTTAAACTAGGCGCCATTTCCAATTTCTTTGTTCTCAAAACAGATGGGATTTCTCGATATCATCGCATCTGAAGTGGTGTTACTTACGGTTTCTTTCGTCTACAGTTTATGGTAAGAGTATGTTTTCTGCATATAGGAGACGCAAATTTGTTTTACCGTGTCAGTAATCAAGATATGCTCATTCGTCGGTATCTTTCCTTTATTTACAATAGTCGTGCAGCTAATGGTAGAGCCTCTTCTTCCATTAATAGCTTTCAGCTCGTAATTACTTCAAAGCATGTGTGTAGTGTTTTGTTCTATTTTTGGACTGAAACCAAATAATTCTTGAGTTACCACATCAAATTCTAAAATGGTATCATTTATAAGTTATTATATTGTTTTAGATAGTGGAATAATGGGACTTAAAAGTATCCATTTTCATGTAAATGCCTTACAAAAAACAGGTTTTTGTTTGAAGCCCTGAATCCTGATGAAGTTCCCACTGCAAAGCATTATTATACTGGGGTATAACACAACAACTATAGGACACGTGTTAAACTTTATTTAGACGTCCTTTAAATATTTTTGGAGGTATTTAGACTTCTAATAGAGGTTTAAAGTATGTTTAATAAACGTCTTTTAGAGGTCTAATATACGTCTAAAAGACGTCTCCTATACGTCTAAAAGATGTCTAATATACATCTAAAAAACATCTTATATACAGCTGCGAGCCAAAATTTTGTTCACATACCTGAATATACTAGTGCAAAAATCATGTAATTTGAGATGCCTTTGAGGTATCGTAGCGTTGCAAAAAAGAAACGTATAATATTGAATTTTCAATACACATATGCAGATCCTTTTTTCTTTAAGGCAAATGTTTATCGTACCCCATAATTACCCGTAACAGATTTGGCAGGTCATAAAAGTGACCAGGGGTCAAAAGTCCGAAAACACAAATTTTTATTTCTCTTCAAAACATCTTTTATCAGTTATCAACTTCTTCAAAGATTAGTCACGTTTGTTCCTTAGCACAAAGTCAATGTGATAATGTTTGTTTTAATCTCAGAGAGTCGATAGTGAACATTTTATTCGACATTTAACGAAATCGAAATTTCGAAAATGTGACCCCTTCTGTCTATATCCTTATGCCAACATTCGAATTTTGCACGAGTGACCAGACAATGCCAAAATGAGTTCAAGAATGGCTAATTCACACATGGACAGTGGGTGATCCATTGTCACTCTTTCTGAAGTTATTCTATTTACGTTGAAACGAAGCCCAAATTACATGATATTTGCACTACGATTCAGTGGTAAGTGAACAAACTTTCGGTATGCAGCTGGACATCTAAAAGACGTCTAATAAACGTCTACCTGTCCACGTCTAAACGTCTAGGCTTAGACGTCTTTCTAGTCCATATTTAAACGTCTATTAGACAAAGACGTCTAATTCAGTGTGCAATCCTTAGAGAATTTGCCTTTGATGCGATTCATAAGTTATGTTATAAAATATAAGTTATATCCCTGTAGAAGCCCGTGCTTTAGTTAAGTTTGTCCGTTTTGGTCGTTAACACGAGGGTGGTATTCTTGAAAAAGTGGCCCCTTGTTGTGTGAAAAGTTCATGCTTTTCATGCAATATCACAAGCATGGTCCCCATATGCAGCATGTGCGATTTCGCTGTATGTGCTCTTTTTAAAATCTAATAACATATGATAATATAACAGAGGGTTTTGGCTCAATTTCAGCGTGCGATATCTTTATCTGCTGTCATTTAAATACTTATGAAGGCTACTTTGAATTTTGTACTGGAGTAAATCATCGTCTTTATCAAATAGAGTACGATTAAATGCCCAGTTTGAACTGGAAGTCAATATACTAAAAGTTGTATTTGTGTTTGTGACATTTCAAAATGTTTTCTCATTTTAGGCCAATAATCAATAGGATCCTATACATAGAGAATACTACACGAGATCTCATTACGTACGAATTATACGAAACGAGTGTCCTACCGGCGGTATCTGACCGAGCGAAACCGAGGTCAGATGTCAAAGGAAGTTCACGAGTTTCGTGTAATTCGTATGTAATGAGACCAAGTGTGGAATTTTATTTATTACCCACGTTCTAAATGCAAAAAAATGGAAAAATATTGTTATTTTGTAGTTTTCATGTTTTCAAACCGAAACCGGAATCTCAGATGACCCAAGGCCACTGCACTTATTTTGACCTTCGTGAATATGCGCAACAGAATAAAGTCCATATAGGTTTTTTCTTTTAAAAGAAAATAAAACCAAAGGGGCAACTTAAGAATTTTGATAACAACAAGCTCAAGCTTCAAACAAAGCAAATTTTTTTGTAAGTAAATAGCGTACAACTATTGTTGTTGTCATTTCGCCCCGCACAACATCTATACTGTCAACCGTCACTTGAACGACACTTGACGTGGGACCTAGTTTAGCATTTGAGTCGACTCGATGACAGGACGTGTAACGGAATTCTCACGCTTTTCCCCACTCTGATAATGTTTACTACAGAAGTTAATGTTTATCGTGCCACCATAGATGGGGACAGAGAATATCGAGTTCACAAACCCAGGACGAGATGGAGTCGGAGCTTGTGATGGTCGCATTGTGCTGGCAGTGACAGTGACTGAAGGTCAACGGTTATCCAATCAAATCAAAATCACGGGTCAAATGGTTACGACACAGGTCAATGCGATACGGCGCTCGTGTGACGTACGGGATTAGTATAAAACTGCCTATACGCTGATCACGTGGGTAATAAATAGTCATATGCTTTCTTTGAGTAACATTCGGTCCACCAAACATCGCCATGTTGATGAATCTCTTCGATAACAACTTATTTTGCTCATCTATCATTTAATTTTACTGTAAATTTAACTACTGATATAAGATATGTAGTTGTTTCAAAACCAACCTAACCTCCAGAGTAATTATGTATTTGTTTGTGACAGGTATTAAAGTCCAGTGCATACTGCTGCATTCATCCAGATATTGCACCACATTCATTAGGACACTCCTACAACAACAAAAATCGATAGGTAGTGGAACCTTTCCGATTTTATTCTTGCTTACATTTTACAGTGATAAAAGACCGTAGTAACTTGTATACCATTATATTAAAACCTAAACTCACTGACATAACGGTTACTAAACATAGTAACATAAAAACAATCACATCTAAACAGAGGTATTCATACCATCGAAGGTCAAGACCAGACGATCGGATGTAGCTGTCGCCATATTTGATTACATAGTCCATCCAATAAGCTGCTTCCTGTCTTGATGTGCGTGGTCTCCCTTTGAATATAGCTGAAGCTTTCATTATATTGTGTTTATATGAAGGTGTCTCGATGATACGATTTATAGCAATTGCAAAATCTTTTGCCGAGTTCTCATGAAAATCAAGACCTTGTCCAAAGCCTTTGCTAACCATCCGCATGGTGTTGTAAGGCTGATCAGCAAAGATGGGCACTGCCAACATGGGCACTCCATGATAGATTGCTTCATACTGCCCATTCGCTCCTCCATGGGTGATGAACAGTTTCGTCTTTGGATGTCCGAGAAGGTCATTCTGAGGCGACCAGTCTGTCAATAAAAACTTTGAGTCATTGAAAGCAATATCAGATCTCCATATGAAATCATATCTCGTCGAGTTAAACGCTATGAACAACTTTCTTGAAAGCTGTTCTGGAATTGTTTTTACACTGCCACCAAAGGACACAACAACAACACCATATGTTGACCTGGAGTAAAAATCATTGAAGATACCCGACAAGGGTTTAGCATCCCTTGAACAAAGTCCTCCTATCATCTTTGTATTTGGCATGATTGAACGAGGGTAATCAGCAATCTCATCGTGGACAACAAACCACAATTTAGCTCTGCTCATTAAGTTTTGCATTGTAATCGCAGGCCTTTCTGGAGCATATCTAATGATATCGTTGTCAAAAGCATACGCTGGTCCTTTGAGCATCCACAAATGCTGTACCAAACTGATAAATCTCTGCCGAAAGGTCATTCTGTCTGTCGCCCCTATAGCACCAACTGGTATGAAAGACGGCAAGGTTGGTGTCCCCGACTGCCAAGGTAAATGGATGTTTCCAATGTAGCAAAATGGAATATCAAGACGGTACGGAATGATGCTGTTGATTATTCCGATGCCTCCATCAACAACGACGAGGTCAAACTTCTTTTCTTTGATTGTTTTGTACAAGACTTTATCTGTAAGCGTCTTATGGTTCATATCACGTATTGTTTTGAATAAAGTTGAAGGAATTTTGCGATTTATTATCAGACCAGTGACATATAGTTTCAATCGATGCCAAATGGAATCAGATTTGGTAGGAGACGGAGAAAAAGTCTCATTTGCCAGAAGCGCTATAAGTGTCTCGTCAAAGTTGGTTGAACCGAGATTCCCTATTCGTATCAGGTGAATATCTTTATTTGTCAGAGTGGGATGTTGTAAAAGATGCTGGGGTACGGCAATCCATAGTTCATGTTGGTAAGCTTTAAGTTCTTCAAACATACACGTCAACATCTTTACATGGCTTAGTTGAGGAAAAGGAAGATAAAGGATTCGACCCCCGTCCACAATCATATACTGTAGGTAAATGTACAGAAAACTAACGGTTCTTGTATGATTGCCGACCATGATGATCTAGAACGGAAATCAAAAACATTATTTGACAATCGTCAGCATTGATGTACAAGAAGAAGTGATAGAAGACTCAACTTACTGATTTTCTTTTCGTTTTTACATTTATTCAGTAGATGTTTTTCTTTTCATGATAAATGCCTTTTCTATTTCATCGAGTCAGTCAGAGATTCAACAATTACTCGCTTATATATATTTGAATATTTAATGTATTGATATTTTACATGTGTCCTTCACAAGTTAAAAATAAAGAGAGTTAAGAAATCGCACAAACCCTATCATGTTTTATCAGGTTGCATTCTTGTTATAGATACATACGATTAATAAGATGTCATAGCAAGTGATAAATGACGCAAAGCTTGATTATTTGACGTTAGAGCAGAGTTTGTATCATTCACTATCTAGAAGTTCGATGGTTTTATCTGCCAGTGAATAACGGCAAGGTTTATATTTATTGTTTATTTCCGGTTATCATAATTAACCGGCAGTCATATTATATTGAACATACCTATTTATTTTAACAAAACTGTTATTTTCCTTTTTTTGGAAACGTTATCAACTAAAATTTTAGAATAATTCTCACGAAATAAAGACAAAAACGATCGTGTCCTGAGTAATGAATAAATGAAAATATTGTCTATTCCGGGTTATGAACTCGAGAGTTTTCTGCGCGCTGTCCGTTTGGGACGAGTTGGTATTTCGATAAAGGCATTGTTTTGAAAGTTTACTCTTCGGAACATTGTTTTTGTCGGGCTGGGAATACAAGTGTCGTTATAAAAAGTTAATCCTACATTTCTTATTTTTAGTTATAAAAATGCTACACAAACAAACTTTGATTTATGCATTTTGTAACTTGAGAGTGAAATTGCAACGACGATGCAATGCAAAAAAATTAATCATATGTTTGCTTCATATTACTCAATTTTAAAAAATATTCCGAGACACCAGATTTACAATGAATAAAACATACACATAAGTGATAGTGACAACGTTGAATCGTAATTGTCACAAAGGCCTGTCTCATTTACTTGCCAGATGTATATACCTTCCCATGGACTTTATTTCAAATGATTCCCGTAATTTTGAGTGAGGATTTTAACGGCTTTTCAATATATACCTCATTAATCCCATATTCGCTTAACAATATTAAAATAATGTACAAAAAGTAAGCATAGTTTGATTAACATCCATTGCATACACGATTACATTGAACTTCGCAAAATTTTTAACACACTTAAACAATAACTCTTATAACACTCAAATAAACTTAGCTTAACTGAAAATATTTTTCTCGGTATACATCAATGAACTTACTTGTAGTGAAGTTGCTGTCCGAGTCTATAAAACCAAGATGTCATATGGTTTAAAAGTAATGTTAGAAATTGAAGGTATGCTATTTGAAATGAATAGATGCATATATAATTATGGGTCGTCATTCACTTGTTTCTATATGGCAACAGCTTGAGTTTACCTTTTGAAAGGTTAATTCATATTAATGAAGA
Source organism: Phorcus lineatus (assembly GCA_921293015.1). Classification (NCBI taxonomy): domain Eukaryota; kingdom Metazoa; phylum Mollusca; class Gastropoda; order Trochida; family Trochidae; genus Phorcus; species Phorcus lineatus. The sequence continues at coordinate 23,720,479 of OV121089.1, forward strand.
ACATATGACAACAATAATTGCTTCTGGAGGTTGTATTGTATGATGGTAGACTTGGTCCGCTGAACCGTTGACATTTGAGCCTGGATATATCTATAATAATAAGATGTTAATTGTTTTAGTTTAGTCTTTATATTAATGCAGTATCTTTATCGGGTAAGTTTAGAACTGCTGCGACAGATGTCCTTGTGAAATGGACAAATCGTACTATACTTAAATGAGTATGAAATCGAGTACATGCTGTAAATGATAATTTGATATTTCAGTCATGAGGACTGTAACATTACATATTTATGATTTTATCATTCTTTTATCACTTTAATAAAATTAACAGATGACGAGATAAACATTTCTAGTAACATTTGAAAGGACAGTAGAACGTTTATCGCTAAAATATGTTGCTATATTTATTTGAAACATTATGTCCCTAAAAGTACAAAAAAACTATGTTTTCAAGTTTAGGTACGAGAGTACATAGTTCGAAAAAGCCACGGTAATAGTTTTCATAATTATGAATGATAACAGATGTTAACAATGAAATGTTCGCCACTCGGTTTCCGATTTGTAAGGGGCACCGTTTCAATGACCAAGTTTAAATTTTTGATATAAAGTGCATAAGATTTTAGTATAATGAGGAAATTTCAAAAAGCATAACTAGCGAAAAATGTTACAAGAAACATGCACACATAATTTGAGAGATGCAGTTTTACATGATATCACGAGAGTTATAGTTTAAGGGTGAAAAATATATATTATGGATTAGGAAAATAAAAGAATGTGTTAAATCCAACATATGATGATTATTCAGTTCGGATAAACTGTTTTGAAAGATTCTCTGACAATATTGTTCTTGAAATATTTTTAAATGCTGGCTTGAACAAATGATATTTAACATGGAGATTAATCTCATCGTCTGAAGTTGACAGAAAATAATTCCTTAATTGATATTTTTACGAGAGCGTAATTATAGCAAAATTGCCTTGGTAACAACATACTTATTGTAAAGACGAGTAAATGCCCGATCCTTCGCCAGTTGTGTAATTGTTTAATTATTCAAGTGCAATTTATACCCACTTTCATGTTCCTTTTGTAAATTCTTAATTTAATGCATCAACATATATCTAAACACTCTGAGTTTCATTGCTTTTGTTAATATTTTTCTTTGCTATACCTTAGCTATATACGTAACCTTCTTGAATGGTTATTCTTTAATGCCACTTCCTAAAAGAGTAAGAATACACCCTCCGAAATAAACTGTATTTTAACAGTAAAGAAAGTCGTTATCCAGAAATTCTTGCTATTTATATGCATGTAACCGTCCATTGCAACTTAAAACCCATGATAACCTACACGCCCTTATATAAAAGGCTACCGCGATCAGAGCGCAATGTGATCAAGATCGTCCTCGATCACAGCACAATATAATCTCGGTACAGCGCGGTCAAACGCCGTCGTGTGCGTCGGTCCATTTAGTGCTATCATTCAAGCTTGGTTGCTCTGCATAGCCTACTGATCGCAGTCAAATTCAAACCGACTGCGTTTTATTCGAAGCAATCACTAAAATAAACGCTTGCAAACGCTTCATTTGAATCTGAACTTGTCTCTGTCCATCACTATCGCACGCACTTTACTTTCTTACGAGATAATAGTTTTCTGATCGTAAATTTCATGGAAATAGAGAAATACTTGACTTCAGGGCGACATGAAAATAAATACAAATCAAACGTTCGAATTCATGTCGACAGTAATTAAGTTGTATACAGATAAGGAATTGAAATGCGTGTGTAATTTTTACCAATGTTTTCGCAAGATGAGAGAAATTTTTTATTTATTTATTGTTTCTGCAAGTTTGTAATTAGTCTCCTGTTTTGTCAACGTCAAATATACACTTCTTGAATATTGATCATTAACTGATGAAGTGGTTCGCATAAATTTTATTACAAAACACTTAGTTACATATATTCACTTTACGGATATACAACGCATTTGTAATTGAAACCTTTGATTTATTAAGAATTGACTTCAACATTTATTAAGTTCATGGAGGTACAAACTTAAAAACCGATGTGCAAACTGTGTGAATCCGCGTAGCGGATTTACGCCGAGTTTGCACATCGGTTTTTAAGTTTATACCTCCATGAACTTAATAAATGTTGAAGTCAATTCTTATAAATAAATATATACATACTAGTTGTTTTTAAAACATTTTATTGCTCTAATTATACATATTTGCACCAAATAGAGCTGCACTATATACGCGAATGAATTCAACGCTCAACAGCATGAAAGAGATAAAGCGTCAATCAAAACGTCATCGGATCCCTAGCCCCGCCTACAAAACGTTCATCAGCCAATGAAAATCTACAACGCACGTGGCCATGAACTTATCGGACGTCCGTCACACGTGGACTTGACATTGCTAGTTCTCACAGTTGTAAACACAAATCGCGAACGTAGAACTCGGAGAGGAAACCAGCCGAATTTACCCTCGTAGATGCCATATACTGGTGGTGTTATGATCTCGATCTAACGGCATCTGATTAAACAGCACACAGTTCTTAAACTTGTTGAGGAGCCAAGCTTAACGCTGTTCATGAACTTAACGACATTACTTTGCCAACCTCCCTGCAACGGCTGTGAGAACAATGACATTTGCCTTCTGTGGGGTGGAACACGATCGTTTGTAATTTCTGATAGAGCTCTCTTGTTTGATATGAAAAGGACTACCTTTAGAACCTTTGACAACAATAATTATTTCATACTGAATTATTTTAATTTTTTATTTACCTACTTTCAAGAAGTGGCATTGAACAATGTGTTGCTATTTTTAGAAAAACGTAACTTGTTTACAAATAGTTCCGTGGATGGGCGTGGCTTAAAATGATGAAATTAAGTTTATGGAGGTATGAACTGAACTTCTATTAACTTGTTCAGCGAATCAGATTGACGCAAAGCAATTGCTATTTATTTATTCAATTATGAAGCAAAATATCTTACGATAAATGGTTAGTACAGATTCATAATCAATATATCGGTAAAATCTAACACTAGAACATAATTTCGCATTATTACGTTTGATTTATGGGTGAAAATTTATGCAATAAAATGGATGATTCGAATAAATGTTTGCATGTAATTCATATTTTCGGTAAATGTATTGTAAAGCAACGCCATTATCATGTATATTGTTATAAATTATACGCCAAAATAACCTCATCAATAGCTTATAATTTCTTCATTCTTCTGGAAAAGTATTTAAGCTAGCGATGAACAAGAGTCATACTCACTTTTTTTAGCCCAACTCAGAGTTCCTCTTATTTCCCCTGAGTAAGCCACCCGCTACAAACAGAGGTAAATTTGCGTATACAGTCTCTCTTAACTCCCCTGCTACCCACCTCTATTCTATCGCATCTATTCTTAACATCTGAACTTTTATTTCATACTTTGAACTTCAATTTGAGGTCATTGTCCGGTGATCTCTGACCCATCTGTCTAAATCATCAACGCCCAGGTGTTTATTCTCCATTGGATTCCCTTATCCGTAAACAAACAAACGATTACGTATCCCTGATAACAGATGACACGAGATAATGTCAATTACATGTATATCATAGTTCCATCATCATTTGAAATCACATTTGAATCAGACAACCTGTCAGAAAACCATTATAACCTGCGACCTGCGTACAGATGATGAAGTAGTCAGTGACAATAGTTTGCTCACAAGTTTGGGACTATGAGTTATGTCAATAAGTAAAGATTCATCCATTCTGAGAATTGCGTACCATTGTTACAAAATTGTGTATAATCTTCTCACATTCAAGGCAATTGTTACATAACCTCGAATCAAATAAAAATGAACGAACTTTAAAAATGTATATGTACCCCAAGTTTCATGATGGCAAAGGTTTGAGACCTTCTTGATATTTTAGTCCAATACTATATATATCTCATTGGATCAAGTACAAATTATTTTTTGATATAAAGTGCATAAGATTTTAGTATAATGAGGAAATTTCAAAAAGCATAACTAGCGAAAAATGTTACAAGAAACATGCACACATAATTTGAGAGATGCAGTTTTACATGATATCACGAGAGTTATAGTTTAAGGGTGAGAAATATATATTATGGATTAGGAAAATAAAAGAATGTGTTAAATCCAACATATGATGATTATTCAGTTCGGATAACCTGTTTTGAAAGATTCTCTGACAATATTGTTCTTGAAATATTTTTAAATGCTGGCTTGAACAAATGATATTTAACATGAAGATTAATCTCATGATGAAGTAGTCAGTGACAATAGTTTGCTCACAAGTTTGGGACTATGAGTTATGTCAATAAGTAAAGATTCATCCATTCTGAGAATTGCGTACCATTGTTACAAAATTGTGTATAATCTTCTCACATTCAAGGCAATTGTTACATAACCTCGAATCAAATAAAAATGAACGAACTTTAAAAATGTATATGTACCCCAAGTTTCATGATGGCAAAGGTTTGAGACCTTCTTGATATTTTAGTCCAATACTATATATATCTCATTGGATCAAGTACAAATTATTTTTTAACGAGTGGCTAAGCCACGAGTGTTAATTCACATAAGTATAACATTCTCTACTTCATTAGATGATATGTAGTTTTCGACGAGAAATGTCATGTTTCTCAAAACGTCATAAATGGTTTTATTGAACGAGTAATCGCAGATCTGTTCGCTATTGCAGAAATCTCGTGACTTCATTCAGTTGTTTTATGACGTCACGGATGACGTCTTATATTTGAAAGTGTTGTTTCTCTGAGTAGACTCGCGTGTTGCTTAACTCGGTGAAAATACGAATTTAGATTTAACCCATTGATAGCGTATCTCTACATTGAATAAATTTAACATCTAAATGTCCCATGGCGAACGGAAAATCTAGTTGTCGCCACGTGTCCTGACAATTTAGTTGACTTTGCTTTACATTAATTCTCGTATAAGAAGATATATCTGTAGATCATCACAGTCTATCAGGTTCCGGTTACCATGGCAGTTAATCAATTGCAAAGAAATAAGAATATGGAGATACATTCAATCATTTTCACAAATTTATGTAAATTGATAAATACAGCGAAAAGAAATTTCAAATCTAGTATTGATAGTTATCTAAATTATTAAACCATAACAATATCAGAAATAAATATTTTCTTCCAGCATCAGCTTTTGCTGGTTTATCAATTGTAATATGAAAGAGATAATCTTCCAATGCTTGGCCTATTCTTACGTTAGCCCTAATTACTTGCTAAGATTGGCGTAATATCATTTCCCGTGCTTTTATGTGCTTGTCGCCATTGCTGCTGCGACGGATCGCGATAGTCCACTGAGAAATGTCACCGAAGGGGGCGTTGCACTCAAAACACGAATTTTGACTGGTTGGCAGCAAGGTTAACATTGGTCAGTGATAGAAACTGGTGGAATTCAAAGCCATGAGGGGAAGATGGAAAGACTTATACCAGAGGTGATATGAGCCTAGTGCTTTAATGACCACATTAAAGACGTTTGATGTTCTTTAAAGCTACCTTATGGCAATAAGCATATCTGTGATAGTCTGCGATAACGCTTACAGGTAGACTGATCGTCTCCATCTGGGACTTTTTACATCTCGTTAGAGTTCTGTCAATATTAAATTTTGAGATTTCACCATACCTATTGCGTTCTCGTTTTTTTTAATTTTCTTGCAAATTTTCGGCAAAAGTTTATCACATGCCAGAAGGCCTTGTTATTCCTCTTATACGTTCATGTTACAGCCAATGGACTGTTTTCTTGGTATTCACGGAATCCTGGTTTTAATATTCATTCTGTTTTATTTAAACTGTTTCAACAATAATTAAAGCACCATGCAAAAAGAATGGGAGTGCAACAATTTTTGGTTATGGATATAAAGAACTATATTCATCGATAAAGCTCTGCTGCTTAGAAATGTATCTCTTGAAACTGTTAAATGTTAAACTTAATTGGAATATAAACGCGCCCTGACGATTGATTACTGAAGTCACGGACCTACGGACGAAAGTCTTACCAATCAATACAGAAAATGCAAAGTAATTATACAGACGAATAAGTATTCTACCATAACTATGCAAAGTAATCGATGCTGATTGGCTTCTGTGAAAAATCAACGGGTGAGTAATTTAGTGATACAGTGTTCTGTTCCTTAGTTTAATTCGAAAGAATCCAATTGTTGACTTCATAAGGTAAAGAAGGAGTTAGCATATAATCTGAAACGTCATGAATTTCACAATCAAGAAGTTTTTATCCAGAAAAATGGTCTTCCTCAGGTTTACCAGCGTATCGAATTAAGCAATAAACAAACCAGACAATAATTCTTCAATAACCTCTGAACAACCGATAGTAAGAACCTCTGAACGACTTCATTTCATAGCTAAATATCTACTAGCATTACTCATAATATATCATTTGTAATGCCAAAAATTATGTTTGTAGAAAACTTGGAAACTACATTACTGCCACGTTTCAATTTCTATTTCCAAGTCACAGGTGTATCAGAATTACATGAATATGTACCGTTGAATTGCAGTATTGGCCATGTCCTCTATAACATAAACCCTGTCTGCCTGAAAATGGAAATTTGTTAAATAACAAACAAACAAATTCAAACTGTTATGGTTATTATTTTGTCCACAATCTCACTTATTGTTTTTAAATAATCAAAAGGGGTTCGAACTACCTAAAGGACATATTCTAATACGCAAATGTGTGTGCGACTGATATTACACGGTAAGGCTGTTGATGGTGCACAAATTAACAAAAACACTAGATAACTAACATTCAGAGCGGCAGAGCTCTCATGTAAATAGAATCCGTTGCCTCTACAGTCTGAATATATAGACATGATGTCAAACGGAAAATAAAATATAAATTCAAATCTAAATACATCAGCAAATCGCCCATATAACTCAATGACCTGTAGTTCAAACAGATGTATGGATGACTTATTGAATATAATAGTAGTGCTAAAATCGAAACTTCATAGTGTTTAATTTCTTCAATATTTATTTTAATTCAAACAAATAGTGTGTGTTATTTATTATCATATAACTTTGACAGAATAACTAGAAACTTTGACGAAACTATGCAAATCGGGGACTGAAACATTCAAAAAGCGTATCTACACATTGTGGATCATCCTGTCGCAAGGTTAAACGTATACACTCTCGCTTCACTTGTAAACACTGGCTTATAAGCCCACTAAACGTTACGCGCTGTGACTTATGAGCCAATCAAACAGTTTTATCGTGATAGTTTCCGATAAAGTTAGCCAACTACAGAGAGCCTTCTTTACCACAATTGACTTTCGCCCGTCCGCAGTATGGTGATGTCCATGTATGGGCGTGATAAAATCAAATGATAATCGTTTTAATGGATGTGGGCGTGATAAATGTTTGAAAACACTGTTTGAGAACCTGTAGGAGGTTTAGTCTGCACCGGCTAATGCCGAGGGTTCCTGTGCACTAAGCTGGTGTCAAACAGTCAGACATGCGTGTGGCTACGGTTAGGCCGTATAAAGTGGAAAGCCCTAGACAGAACGAGTTCGAATCTCGATAAAGTCAACATTTTGAAACTTTATATCTTTGCCGGTTTTTATCAGACTGTATATTAACCAGTTTTTAATATACTACATAGATATTCTTGTTTTCTCTTATCGCATTGTAAGTGCGCTCTGGAGTATTACATATGTATCCACTTCACACTTACACTTAGTCTTCTCAAATAGTATGTCGTGTTACTTCTAGTTTAAATGAATCAGGCTTTTCAGCCAAATCAAATGTCTAATCGTTTTTCAGCAGAATCATATTATAGCCAACGACTGATACATTTTACCGTATAGGCGAAGCAATACATCAACGTCCATAGACACTATGACACAACGTTGAAATGCATCATCGGTTATTTGATCTTACATCAATTTACTGTACCGTTATAGCCTTGGGTATAACTCTGTAGAGCTTTGTATCTATGTCCAACATGGCGTACATAATGAAACAACATTATCCTATAAAAAAAACGTTCAAACAAAATTGATATTACCATTTATTCATATGCTTATCTGTACATTCTGTAAAATACAAACAATCAGTATTCAAGGTTTCAGTTTCCAGACTTTGACATAGTTGATCTTCATGGCTGCATCTTCCCCGTTGTTGACATCCGGGTTCCAGGTTGGGTACCAGAGATTCCTGGCATTCCAAAACTTGCCCTGGTCAGCTGCTGTCCAGGGTTTTGGGTAAGCAGCATTCGTGTTATCGTCAGAGAAGTAAGTCAATCCACCGACAGCAACATTCAGAATGATGTAGAACTGAGAGCGAAAAGGGGAGAGTTATAATCTACAGTGTGTTGTTGCAGCATGTCATGGCAAAATTTTACAGATTATTTTTTGCATTAAGGTGTAAGGCGGAAAATAATTATCAGATATTAATCATTATGATTGACCTGTAATCAAAACAACATTTTATAAAATTGTGTATGGCATTTAGGTTCACATCAAAGACAGAGATATTTGATGTAAAACAGGTTGTGTCTCCGAAATTATCGAGCCATGGAACACAAGTTGTTTGAGTGGTGATTTATGATTTATTTTACAAGTTGCAAAATAATAATAATGTTTTGTGTGTGTGTTAAAAGAGATGCTATGCTTGAATATTCTATTTTGGCACCCTCTGTGGGGATAAGTATAGCGGAAAGATCTAAGTATATATACACACTTCTTGATCAAAAGGCGCCATCTTGGATCCACTGGCCCAGGGGTTGTTGTAACCACTCTTGTCGAAGTTCCCGAACTTCCAAAATCCACCACTTCCGGGATCTATTTTCAAGATCTCCTCGTCATCAACAAAGAATCTAAAAGGATGAGACCAATAAAAGCAAAACATTTTGGATCGACAACTTCTCTGCATGGAATGCATTACATACTGTTATGAACAGACGCCTATAAACGTCAGAACTAATAGTTGGTTATTTTTATTTGATACTTTCGAAACATTTTCTAAGACTAACGATCTGTGAACGATGAATACAAATATTACTGAAATTTATGAAATTTTACATACAAGTGGACAACACCGTTTTGGGGATTTTAGATTTTGATATCAGAAATGGGGATAAATAGAAGTATTTATTATTTCAACATTCAACATTGACATGTATTTCTTACTATATACTATAAATAAATATTCAATTTGGACGAAAATAGAATCGAGTTTTCAATGGTACCAAAAATTGGCAGTATGTGATATCAAGTATTTTGTATGACCTTTATTCAGTCAATAACTACGGAATGACATCATCAATGCAAGTATGAGTTACATGTGGCTCTCGAAAATTTAATGTCAATTCAAAATCTTTCATTTTGACATCTTTAAGAAGCACAAAACATTGTATGGCGCTTGGGATAATTATGGAATCACCAGCATACAAGATATGTTAAATAGACAGTTGGCAATTGTTTTGAGCAAATATATGCACTACATCTAATTGATATAGCAGACCACACAGACGACAACGTATAGTTGTTATCAAAAGTTATAAATGATTTCTCGAAAGGCGAATAAAAAAAGATTAGGAGTACACAAAACAAACCTGAGATGGTCCTCTGTCCACTCAAGACCATACTTATGGAAGGCGTCACCAAATGTACCACTCTTGCAGTCTCTGTGAAGCAAAAGGTCAACATAAAAAATACTTTGGCAATTTAAGTAAAGTAGAGTTTATTTGGCCAATCACCAATTACACAAATAACGTTAACCACAAGTTGCTTCTTCAATGTAGAACTCGTGTTAAAGAAACTAGAGCACGTTTTTATAGGTTTTCCAAATATACCAAATCATACAAGATCATTACAAGTTAAATCCACTTCAGGGGGTAAAACGTCCCAACGCTGGACTTAGTAATCTGTATTCGTAGCATACGAAAATCAAGTATAACTTCATGCGGCCAATTTAGTATAAATACCTTAAATTCATTCGACTTAAAGAAATGGTTTGGTGGAGGTTCTTTTGTGTGAAATCAAAATTTCATAATTTTGAAAAGGATTTGCTTTTACACCGTTAGGCTGCTTCAATTGAATTTTCCTTATGAAAACGTGCCACAGTAAAAGCGGATCATCTCCAGACTTAAGTCAAGCCAAAATCGGCTCTCTAAACTTGCATCCTTACCTCTAAAATGGCAAAACTAGATACCTTCTTGTTGTCAATCATAAACGGAAAAAGTCCATAAGAATGTAAAAATGACGAAATTCTGTGTCAATTCAATATGTATTTTAGTTAAATGGCTGACTAAATACTATAAACCTCTGTTTGTCTTTGTTTCTGCTGTGAATAGGTTTCCAAATTACGTTTGAGCAAATGGCGCACGAAATTGTCCGGTTTTCGTTCAAAAATCACAACTTTAACCCTTTTATTGTTACTAAACTGAACTGATAAGCATTAGGAGTCCGGTTTTCTGAAACAACTATCAACTCTTGATGACTTTACACAGTTAATGAAGTATGACTTATTGGACTCCAACAACCTACTCGTGTCCTTCCAACATTAAGATACGTGTTTATTACTCCTCAATTCAGTTTGCACTTACTTCTCTGCATGACCAAGATGCCATTTGTTCTGGGAGTAGTCAGGTCCGAAGTGAATTGTGCTTCCCATGTTGTCAACACCCTGGGAATGTCCTGAGGGGTCCTTGTAGTTACGGTTTCCTTTAAAGTATAATAAAAACTGTAATATGTTTTAAAACATTTGCCTTAATTGATCCTTTTACCAAATTGCATCACAACATGTAGCTTTACTCGATATATTTCAAGTACGTGTGATCATCTAAAATTCGTTTAACATACCAGAAACATTTTTTAAAAGTCTAAATCATAGAAAAATAATGCATAGGGTATTTTTTATAAGTATGGTTTCACTCTATGTTACTTTTTTACCTCGACTCTCCATAATGTCGATTTCACCGGATGCGGGCCAGCCGCCATATTGGTCCCAGGTTGGCATCATCCAGATTGCTAAAAATGGAAAGAAAAGTGGTTTTATTTCAAGGCAAGTAGTTAAAGTCTAAAGTTGAATCTATGTATCATGTATAAAGCTCTCTGATGAATGTTAAAATGGACAGTTAGATTGACGTCTGTATATTATATATATTCAACTACGGTCATTTGAAAGTGCTTGAATATTGGTTAAACGGAATTTCGCATTAGCCCTAACAGTTTGTCTCTTCATAGAATAGCCTGGAGCCGTATTTATTACACAATTAAGTAACTTTAAAGCATTTAAAATGAATTTGCAATTTGCAAATATCGTACCTTTCAAGCTTTTCAGAACTTATGATTGACATATTAAGATTGGAAAATAGTCTCACATTTGCAAAATGGTATTCACAATTGTACTCCAAAACGTCCATATCATGTTCTGTAAAGTCTTAGAAAATATGTACTTATCAATATCTCTCTTGAACCAAAACATGTCTATGTTTGGCGGTACAAGAGACCCAATACGCTGTGAAATCTTTCAGCTCACCAGGCCACAGCCAGTCTCCTTTTGGCAGCTTAGCTTCCACTTCTACCTTGCCGTATTTGAAGTTGAATCCCCGAGAACTTCTGAGTCGAGCAGACTGGATGGGGTTTAGGAGGTTGCCAGGGCTTCCTGTTCTCTCACAACCCCAATCATTGTTGCCCGTACACGTGTCGTGGGGGCCACCGCCTGCATACCGCATATGGTCATAGCGTCAATAATACGGTTGATATAAAGAGTGAAGGTGGGATGCCACCAAGGTCTAACCAATGACAGACGAATGTCCGGATATTTTTTTAGATCAAAGAAGGTAACTGCCAAAGATTGAAATTCCGAGGAAAGGGTCAGGATACGCATGAAACATTGAAGCAATAATACAAAAAATAAATGCACACAATATATGGAACATAAAAGGTACACTAGCACATTTTTAGACATAAATAAAGTGATCTCACCAGAAAAAAATGTTTCCTATTGCACGGCAATGTCTTTCAATCAAAAGAAGCAGTGTTATTATTTTCCAAAAACGTGGAACTGCCCCTTTAAGAGATAAATACAAATAATGCGTAAAACATTGAGAGAATGATGACTACAAAGTTTGCAAAATTGGGGAAGGTTTCTTCGTTATGATAACTTGATCTTACCCCAGAGTTGAAGCCTGCCACTCTGAAGAAAGGTTGGTCCATACTGGTCTGTTGTGAGGGTCTGGATACAATTTCAATACAATAAATACTACAAATATCATAACGTTCGTAAGGTGACATTATTAATGTTGTACCTATTATAATAAGTTTAATGATCATTTGCTTTGAACAGCCGTGCAACGACTCTCTGCCACTTTTACGGTTCTCTTTCGAGTGTTATTAAGGCTCGTGAAACGAATCATGTCAACGTTATTTTGTTATTTTATCTCTGACACTATTAAGGTTGTCTTTCGATTGTTATTAAAGCTTGTGAAACGATCCATGTCAACCTTAATATTTACGGGCTTTATTGTTTAATTAAGGAGTTACACTGTGAGCGTACCGGTTTGATGTAAAGAATGCCATCTCTGACGTAGCTGTTACTTCGGTTGTTGGTGTACCATTGGAACTCCCAGTTCTTGAAGGAAAAATGATTGCAAATATTATTGACAACATGTATAGTGTTTCGATTCTTAGTGAATTACTCGTTATTCTTTACATTCGGAAAGACACTTACGACACTTCCATTACCTTATGTTAAATCTACCTTGAATGTGGAATTTGTACAGACAAACTGTTAAATAAAAACATTGAAAATACAACATCTTATGTTTGAATTATTGGTGTGAATAAAAAAACAACTGCCTGCGTTCGTTGACATAACATATTTTATATGGTCTATTTCGCTTCAACACTTTGAAGATCAGATTTAAATACTTCAATTATTGTCACAAACGAGTCGATACTGTACAAGGGGTCAGCAATGTTTCAACGATCACTGTTGAGCAGCCCAGTCTACGAATGTAATGCCCTACCCCTCCACCACCCGCAGTGATCTCGTGTTCCCAGGTCTTCATGTCCAGGGTGTCGAACTCGTCATCCAAAACAAGGCATGGGTAGCTTGTACACACCGGCGTGTCTGAAGCAGTTAATCATGTTGTAAGTTTCAAATACAGAGATTTCTTATAAATAGCATTTTGTCCCAACAGAGGGAGCTCCGTCATTAATTCTTATACAACTTCTGTCTTAATACGACGTTTCTTGGTCTAGAAATGTAGAACGCTGATTGGATGCAATCAAAGTTAGTTGTGCAATCAGCGACGCCGTTTCAAATGTTATCATTCAAATCGCCGAAGTTATTTCCGTAAGCTTTCCAAAAGCTTAACTTTATTCGAATATGCACCTTGCACTTTGAGTCGTCTTTATAGAACACATATGCATACGCCTCAATTTGCGACTATATCACTGCACAGGCCTGTGTGAAAACAAATATGTTATGAATGCATTCGGTGTTGTCATTGGCTGCAATATTGCCAGGTAGTTTAAGTTGCAATATTGTACCGGTAGGGGAAACTGCCGGAAGCCCGAAAAACCTTCGTATTAAGACAGAGGTTGTAAAGGAATTTATGACGGAGCTACCTCTGTTGGGAGAGAATGAGAAATATAGAGGCTAATATAGCAACCATATCAGCTAATCTTTATATTGCAAATTATAAACATGACCAACCTAGTTTAATACTGATAGTAACTGTAATGGTACAACAAGATGAGTTCGTTAATACTATTACTACCTATGCAATTACTGAAACTTGTTCTTCTACAACAGTTTGCCTTCCGTTACGACAAACGCCATAATCATCATCATCATCATCATCATTTTCAGTCTGTTGTAACGATAACATGTTCTTTATCTTTACCATAGCAGTCTTTATTCTGTTGGTTTGTGCCACTATGTCCGTCGGTGTGTCCGTCAGTTGGTTTCTTCGTGGTATGTTGTTGCGGTTTCTGTGTGACGGTCTGTGCTGTAACTTTATCAGTATGGTGTGGACGAACTGTGGTTGGTGGTGCCTGGGTCCCTGCTTCTGTAAAATAAAATCATTCATGTTTTGTATATAAATGTTTCGTTTATCATAAATAATACCAGATGTTCTGGTCGGTCTTTATCCACAGTTCCATATTAGCATAAGCTAATGCATATAAGCAGTTTAGATAGTTTAATACATTCAACAAGTAAAAACCAAGAAGTTTGTACCTTATGAATAAACAGAAAACAATAATATATGAAAAACTTCATAATTCTTTATTATTTTCAAACACAAAGCTGCAGCACAGAAATAATTCCAAGCTTGCGAAAAACAGTTTATGCCCTTCCAGTATTTTCTGTTTTGTTTCTTGTAATTCATGAGCCGAGTTCAACTACTTTATTATTGGAAACATGTAAAGGCACTCACGGTAGGTCCAAACATTATTGAGGTCCTGTTCAGCCCCACCCTGTCTCCTCACCGCGTAGAGCCAGTAATGAACCTTGTCCCCAGGGTTCAAACTCACCATTCGGTTCTCATACACCCATTTTCCTCCTTCAAAATGTTTTTAAACATATGATTATATTCAATGATTTAAAATAGATTATTATTATTATAATAACGGAAAATGGTACATAGTTTCCTTGCTATACAATTTTATTATTTGAAATTTAGGGTTGCTATCAATTTCTAAAAAGACGTATGTGCGCATATATAGTCCTAAAACTTCTTTCCTTTGAAACAATATACATATGCTTAACAGAATCAGTACGGAATATTGATTTTTTATAAAGAATTGTTTTCAAGGTGTAAATGAATAAATAAATATTTATATATACTTAAACACTTTGTGAATTTCCCTTACTATTGTTGCCAGTATATTATTCTATCTATGTATTACCTATTTATCAACCTATTACTATTGACAGTCACTCCTTTTTACGTATTTGGAAAACATCAATTTACATACAGAAATATATATGGTTGTAAGATGTCTGTCCAATATGAATGTTGAATTCTTCCATTTTCAAATTAGCGTTGTATGAACAACACTTTCTTGTTTAATATCACAGAGAAAATTTATCGAAAGTTTATTTTATGTTCCATTTGTAAAACACGAGCCCTTTTTACCTTGTTTTGTGTTGATATCAGCGTTGTATTGGCCAGCTTGGACATTGGTGAGTTGGGAATTAACACTGAAATGTACAGCCACCAGACTGAAATCGTTGTCTGAAATATACAATTTGATGAACAAAACCTCAGATCGTCGCTGTTGGACATTATCTTCAGAACGTGTAAAAGCGTGACGCATTGAAGTTACACCACACCCAGCCACAAAAATAAGATATATAAAGAGTCTTGTAGATACACATGTAAAAGAAGAAGCAGGTATGGATTTTATCCAGTTGCAACCAAAATGACCATATGATGTGGAACATGAGTCAAAGGTCACGACTGTATTGCTTCTTTGAAACAGCATAGAGTAAAATCAAATGAAGGATCAAACTATAGTTAAGACTATTCTTTTGTTAAAGAATTTATCAGGTTAAAATGGAATATATCGTAAGGTTAAACAAGGTTTTAAATCAGAGACATTATATAGTGAATAGATAGCGCCTATAACTTTTTATGTTAGTAAAGACATATATGGACATACAGTGTTCTTAGCAAACAACGCTTGCTCCCATTGAGCGTGGCGTACATATAGGAGACATCATTTCAATGTCGGGCAACGATAGACACGTCCTTGATTGATTAAAAATGCGCTGAGCGCTTTTTCTTATGATATATTAAAGACAGCGTGTCCCTACCTGGAATCTCCCACCTGATGCCGGGGGAGAGGGGAGTGATTGAGGGTGTCGGGATGCTTGCCGAGATGAGGGGCAGGAGGACGAGGAACCACATCATGGGATGAGATTACCTGAAAAAACATCGTACTAAACTGTTAATACTATATTCTAACAAAAAAGCAGTTAACAATATAAAGTATCTCGATTATGTTTTTTAATTAGGTGGAATAAGTTAATTAACGAGTTAATTTGTTAGGTGTGTTTGTATAAGATATTGTGCATTACAAAGAGATAGCTAGCCACTAAGCTAAAGTAGATTTGTCCCTCTCTACATAGACAAATAAAATACAAATCTTTGAATGTTATTCGGAAGTTGTATATATGAGGACAAGAAGATTGATAAAAAAAATGTGATTATATGCTTACTCCATCCTGTCTCAGAGATAGGATCATCAGCGTCAGAGACAAGACGATACTTACTCATTTACTAAACCTGAAAGCATAGATACTCCAAATATTCTTAATTTTTTACAAGACAAAAGTTTTCATCAAGAAAATCGTGATGCTCAAAATGAGAATCAAATCAAATAAAACACATGGCAGCATGATGACTATGTTTGTTCAGCAATCGGCAAATTTAAATGTACCCTAAACTACCTCCATACAACTACTCAATGTAGAAATCACGCGTTCGTTTCCGTGTACTACTATTAAAGAAAACTCTGTCTTTGTTGGAACATCGGGTTGATATTCTAGACATTCAAATTTGATGTTGAGTCTTGCTAAAGTAACCTCGTAAGTTGTATGTTTCCTTAGTATGATATTCTCTTATATCATGCAATAACAGAAAACAAATTTCACAAAGAATTAATCGATGACAGTCTCACTTTAAAGGCACTAGTGCACACTTTTACGGTTAAAATTGGCTATTACGAGGACGTTTACGAGGACTTATAATTATGCATTCACTTAAACTTTCTATCGATGCAATGAAATACTAAAAATTCTTTACAATTTACCTGCAATCAACAATGAAAACGTTAAGACAGCCGCTGTCGGCTTGGACAAATAAAAATCTATGGTTAGCTGTGCACAAAACGGATAAATTGTTGACACTTGGAAACGGCTGAACTAGTATTGTCTGAAGCTATTGAATTTACGTAAACTCTGAACTGAAAATAAGTCATGATATGTTTTATGATAGCAATGTTGTAAATTAACCGATTTAATAACACAGCATTAACATTGTTATTAGATTGACCAAAGCGGCTGCCGTTTCCGCTCATCTGGTGATGAGCAAAATTTTAATATTTCCGATATCGTAGTTCACGCGGATTTAATGTAACGTGACATAAAATACTTCCCTCCTTTAAAAATCCACTTTACTACCTGAATACGTAAATATTTGTTCAATAACTTACGAGGTAGATTACTTGAGTGAGGATCGTGAGTAATATCGAGAGATATGCAGTATCTGTGCATTCGTTGTGTTTACGAAAAATTGGCGTGCACTAGTGCGTTTAAGTGCTTCTCATTCATGAAATTTAAGATTTCTCTGAAAAAGGAATTGATGCGTTTGACTTATACATACCTTTAACACTGTTGTCAGTGCTACACAAGCTTGTATTGTGATGGTGCATGCGAGTACGGAGATTTATATAGCTTGGAATCGGGGTACGTACATGTTAATGGAGGATTGAAAAGATTAGATCTGATAATACAAATGACCATGAACTTTCAAAATGTGTAAATAAGGAAATAGTTATGCGAGATAAGAATCAGAGTTTGATTTGGTGGTATAAAAAGTCCATCTTAAATCATATCTACAAACACGAGGGGGTCTACGAATATCAACAGGCGGGGAGTTGTGATTGGAATAATTGTCATTGACCGTTTCAATATCTGTGATAACTATCGTTTGATAAACGGATATTTTGCCAAGGTCGGGCTGTTTATATACTACACTTACCCGGCGGGACCTGAAATGATGAGGTATTAATTGTTTTGTTATTCAGAGTGAGTTTATATGAAATTTTAATCAATACTTGATATGAATTCTGTATATGAAAACGTTGTTTAAATGGGGCAGTAGAACGCATTTCAAAACTTATTTTTCTTGGTATTTTCCACAAGAAATATTTGTTTAGGCCAAATGAATGAACTTTAGAGGATCAGTAATCTCAATTCTTAACCCGATTAGCCTTATACAACTGCATACCGAAAGTTTGTTTACTTACCACTGAATCGTAGTGAAAATACCATGTAATTTGGGTTTAATTTGGACATCAATAAGATATCTTCAGCTGACAAAGGATCATCCATTGTCCATGTATAAAATAGCCATTCTGGAACTTATTTAGGAAACCTCTGGTCTCTCGTACAAAAATTCGAATGTTTAAATAGACAGAGAGGGTCTTACTTTGGACATTTCGATTTTGTTAAATTTCTCATAAGATGTTCCATATCGATTCTGAGAAGAACGTCGACACATCAGTATTGAAAATTCAACATTTTTTTTCTTTTTTGCGATGTTACGATACTTGAAATATACATGATATTTGCACTAGTATACCCAGATATGTGAAAAAACTTTTGATATATATGCACTTGATGTAGAAACAAATATCAACTATCGAGCGAAAACATTAGGCGGTCATTTTTTTGTGAACACCTTTTGATCAATTGAGGTAGGGAAAGGGATTCGCGGAGCTGACATGTAGCTTATCATGTTAAGCAGATCATTTAAAAACTGCCACTTTTTATCGAAACATTTATCTGGTATTTGGTAACATTCATTTTCGTTTTCCAATGATCTTTTCGTTTACCCAAAAACGTGCCACTGCTCCTTTTACTAAGTTTAAAACGCAATATATGCATAAATGCTGAATATTGTTGTAGTCGTTACCAATCAGTAATTAGTATTTAGGTATCGTTTATAGTTTTCGTGAGATCAAACATCACCTCTAAGATTAAAGTTGACCAGCCAAATAATTGAAGCCATTTCCAAAACAAACTTGATTCCGTTGAATTGAATTAAAATCGAATAACCATGTCCCAAATTTAGTTGAGAATCACTTTTGTTTTCTCTTGCCATTATTACGAAATTCAAGATAAAGTAAGCCTAATGACCTTTACGTCATTGATGATTTGCGCATTGATGACACTTCTTTCTTAATTTGTTAAATATACGACAACGTTTTTCGTAGACAAAAACTTTAGTTTAAAACAATTCATACAGTTCATAAAAATAATAAAATGAAACAAGTTCCTCGTTAAAAACGAACCTTTATTTCAAAGCGAATAATGCTGGCGTGACCGAGGCGCCTGAAACGCAAAAGCTCAAAACAAACGATTCATGTTATTTTTTATCTATTTGTTTTGATGGTACCTGTAAGTTTAAAATTACATGGGAAATTCAGCGTTTTATGATTGTCCCTGTTTTAACGGTTAAAAACTTTAAATTAAACTGTCAATCATCACTTTATCGATGTCATTCTCTCTTGAACTTTTCAAACAACAATCACAAACTGAAATATATTTCTCAAGTACGTTGTTAGAATCTTCTTATCAAATTGACACGTGTTCTTTGCGAGATATATGCATGTCAATCTCAAAGGTGTTTCAATGACATATATGTAACACGTTTTGCTAGCACAAAGTTGTGTTGTTAGAGAAGTACGAATGTGTTAATGCTTTGTCATCATGGTCGTCTGAGTAGCAAAAGAATTTCATCTTGACAAATGTTTGGAGTTCGATTTTGTAACTACTACTTGAAAAAAATACTTTAAACCCGATGTTTTCAAGGGGGAAACTATTTATGTTCATCATAAACAAAACATACTAAGCAATAGGTAGAAATTCGAACATAGACAAATAGTCTCGTTTCGGAATAGTTAAGTTGCTATAGGATTATGTTTTCTCAGAAAAACTCATTCTCTCCCAACAGAGGCAGCTCCGTCATGAATTCCTATACAACTCCTGTCCTAATACAAGCGTTTCACGGTCTTGAAATGTTGAAGTCTGATTGGATGCAATCAAAGGTAGTTGAGCAATCAGCGAGGCCGTTTCAAAGTTATCATCAACAATGCCTCAGATATTTCCGTCTGCTATCGGAAAACTGAAAATTAATCGAATATGCACTTTGAGTCTTCTTTACACTGTACATTTGCCTTTATTAGAAACATCGTTTTCGCATAGGCCTGTGAAACGACAAATATTCTATCCATGCATGCGGTGTTTTCATTGGTTGAAATACTGGAAGGTAGTTTATGTTTCAATATTTTGCCGCTAGTGGAACCTGCCGGTAGCTCGAGAAGAGCTCGTTCTGGAACAGAGGTTTTGTATTAATTAATATTGGAGCTACCTCTGTGGGAGAGAATAAGAAAAACTATGCTGTACATAAATTCATAGATGGAAATAAGAGCACTAAGAGCCTAACGCCCTTTCTGTGGATATGATTCTGCCATTAAAGATAACAAACGCCTTTTAGGGAAGTTATACGTGAACAAATATGTAATAATGAAACGTTTCCTTGACTGCGAAAGAGCTTCAGAATCGGCAAATTTAAAGCTAAAAACTGAAACTGCCAGGGATACCCTAGCAACCTGTAGATATGTTTTACAAACAACAAGTCGTAAAAAGTCCGATTTCCAAATTTATCATTTCACACGATTAAGCAACATATATTTATTGGACGTAAAAAGAAACTTTTTTTTGTTGTTGTCATTTATGAATGTATCCAGATGTTGAGATTTTATTCACGCCCTCTATGTTTATCCGAAAGGATGTTACTCAATAGGCAATCTAAATAAATTTAGATCTACAGTTGTTTTAATACCATGTTATACTGCCGGTTGATTTAACATTGACCGGTAATGAAGGCTGTCCTGATTTACGTTGACATTAAGCCGCTAAACAAATCAGAAAAGATGTTTCAACTCGCCTTAGCCTTCCAAAGGTTTGGCAGTGCATCTTAATTCGGAAAGCCGCGAGAGACCAAAATTAGCATCTCGATGAGTAATCAGATTGGTGAGATGCATTTATGGACAGGACTTTTTAGTTTACAAATGGTTTTGTAACAATCCCATCGCAAGAGAACCCACGTAATAGGGCAATGTGACCGGGGTCCGGACACCACCCGAGATCACCCGAATTTCGGGCATCTTTTCCTAGGGGCTGACGCACTAATGCGTGCAATTGCGATATACTTGACAACCAATGTTTTTCTTTGTGTCTGCTGTAAATAACTTTTCGAAATTACATTTGAAGCATTGACGCGCGTCACTGTCCAGTTTTCGATCACAAATAGCAACATTAACATTTTTATTGTCACTATACTGAACTGATAAGCACTAGGATTCTGATTTTCTGAAACAACCAATACTTCTCGATAAAATAACACCCTTTGAGAAGTGTGACATATTTGACTCAAGCAACAATACTCCTTTAAATTTTCTTTTTAAGGAGTTCCAATATTTTAATACAACCGACAAAAGTTCAGGAAACATAAATAGTCATACGACTAACATATATGACAAAATGATTGATTTTGAAAACATACGGTTTATGCTACAGCGTTTTTGCGTCAAATGCCTAAAAATATTATGATGAGATGCATGCAGTAGTGTTAACATCGGAAAACATTTCGATTCATCGGCATTACGAACGTGAAAAGCCGTGATACGGCATTACAAGGCGCTGTTGATTACACTTATCAAAAGGCGAGTGAGTTATTGTTAAACGCCGTTTGGGCACAAAAATGATTTGTACATGTGTGGATATTCTGTATAGCTTATTTCATAATGTTGTAAAATTAGTAACAGTATAGCGCCCTCTTTAATGTCTTAACTTGAATTAAACATTAGTATCAGTCAATGCCATTTTGTTTTTCGCATCAACATCCGTCAATTTCAGTTGCATTGAGGGTTTTAGCAATATTTGGAGAAGTATCTTAGGGAGGGGGGATCACTTATTCGAGTATTTGTGAATAGACATTGTCAAGTTCATACAAGGGAGTATATGGATTCGGGAGTGTGATATATGTGGTTTTATAAGAGGCCAGATGAAACAATGTCTCTATTCTTATCCGCAATTAGGAAAGACCAAAACTAATGAATTTCAGTAAATCGTTACACCAAACATTACTGCATGAACAAAACATTTCTTTTGATCAATTTCTGTTCGACAAAACATTTCGGATTTGAACCAGACTCGTTCCAAGGTTTGTCTCACCTTCTTACGTCAAGGGATAGGTGACTATAAAAGATGGTCTTACCTGGTCCGATCACAAGGGCAAATGAGACATTTGGTACGATTAGCTGAGTTAGTCTAACATATGGAAGGAGACAAGGAGATCCCTTTCCCTTCGAGATGAGGGAATGTTGGTAAATTGATTGACAGATAAATCTTCACATCAGTGAGGTACCCAATTACGTAGTTATTCTTAATAACAGATACCACAGATGTGCAGCTTCACGTAACATGTATACTTGCCTACCTCATGATTGGAAAAAATGCTATCTTTTAAAAGAATATGGATATTTATTCCTCTCATAACAAATATAGAAAACACATACATGTTTTTAACGGAAGCTGTTACCAGACCCAATAAGAATGCAATACATATACTACTTTCGGACAAACACCTCAGTCAGTTTCTAAATCATCTTGTAGTTTTGAACGACAAAGATCACACGATATGCAAACACTATTCAAACTCATTTGAAGTGAAGAACTGTACACCTAACAACCTAGCAACCTAGCAAGGAATGCAATCGTGTCTTCTTAATTATTTCCACTAAATCATCAAACCGAAGATATATATATATATATTCTTACAAATATATATATATTTACGAATACAACCTTATCAAACAGTTATTTAACGTGTATGTATCAGAAAAAAAGTGTAGGTTTTGTTTACTCGGATATAGTTTTAACATGGGAAGCAATTACCGACGAATCAAGAAAAGGTGTTAAGTTAAAAATAAAGTAAACGCCTTCACCATTCTTGCATAATATATTTTGTAAAAAAGGTCTTTTATAAAATACATTTATGAAATAATTGTCTATTAATCTGAATTTGCATATGATCATTTTATTCACATTCAAAAACGTTTTATTTAAATGAAAATCATATTCCGTACAATATATGCTCTGACAGAAAAACTGAGATACGCACAGGACCACGTGCCACTACAAACATCATTGTCGTAGATGTCCTAGTCCAGAAAGGCCCAAACAAACTCCTAACCAGCGTCTATAGAAAACCCACCCATACCGAACAGTATCTTCATTTTGCCTCCAACAACCAACTACAAGTCTAGAAAGGAATCATTGCAACCCTCACCAGAAGAGCTAAGAATTCTAAGTTAAGCTAAGTTCATTCAACAAATAAAGTGGTTTGTGATCAAAGAATATAATATTGGTATATATTGTTTGTAATATTGGTACTTCACATGTATAGAACTTTCCAATTCAAAAATATGGTTCCACCAATATTTATTTATATATATTATATATTTATTTGCACTACCATATGTATATTGAACTGTTTATTTTTTATTGTACGTGGGCCTAAGGCCTTTTACGAAATAAACTTGATTGATATTTGAAAAAAAAAAAAAAAAAAAAAAAGAAGAGCTAAGAATGTGTGTTCCACCCCTGAATCCTTGGAAGCTGAAATTAACCACCTCCACAACGTCTTTTTTGAATACAACCAATACCCAGCCAAACTTGTCAACCACACCATCAACAATACCCTCAGACCAAGAGACAAACCACCCCGCCAACAGTCAGCCCCCTTCATCATCAGCATTCCCTTTATCCCAACAGTCAGCCATCAGATCCGACAACTCCTCAAGAAGCAAGCAAACATAGACGTCCTCTTCCAGAAAGGCAGATCAATCCAAAACTTCGAGCCAATGGCAAGCCCCCATCATCCACTAAAGAAGACCCTGCTGGTGTAGTTTACCACATTCACTGTGAATGTGGAGAATCCTACATAGGCGAAACTTCCCGACCCCTGCCGATTAGAAACAAGGAACATCATACATCTGTACTAAAGGAAGACTCCAAATCAGCCATATCGGACCACGTCAAAGCCAACCCCAGCCACAACATCCTTTGGAAAGACATCAAAGTACTGGAAACCAACCACTCAGACTACAAAATTAGAGAGTTTTTGGAATCTATCAAAATTAATCGGTTTAATCCTTCCATGAACCGTGATCAAGGCTATTACCTACCATCTAATTAAAACCAATCAATAGTAACTCAATTTGTCCATCTGGCTTTCTCTATGCAACTTGTACTGTAACAACACCCAATCACCTTGTACATCAACCTTATCAACCCTGTTAACCTTATCAATATAATTCAGGTAACTCTTTGTACTTCAACCTACTCAATTGTACAAGCCTTTTCCCATTTATGTATATATTCCTTCTCAAATCATGTCCAATATCACTTGCTTGATAACGGTGTTAGTATCTACACCGAAACGTCGCAATCCTGCAATAAAGAAGTTGTAAATCCATATAACTTGTTCTCTATTCATCTCACCAACTTCTAAATGCCTCTCAAAGAAGCATTGTCTAGGCACTGACAGTTATCACAATAATTACTCTGTATGATTATTAACAATTTAGAAAAATTTCCAAATGTTTGAGTATTGTATTAAAATCAAAATCAAAATTAAAGTAAAGCATTATTTTCGCAAAATTTTCAAAATTGATCCACTTGCATTGTGTACACATTCCTAGATTTAAGTCATATATACTAGAACGTATCATTTTAGTTATTTCCTTCAAAATGCAAATCCATTAAGAAGTAGTTGCCTCCCAAGAAGAAAGTCGTTATTGTTATTACCCTAATCATTATCATCAAGTAGCATTACCGTTAGCATTTTAACTATAGATTATTTTGATGGTTCAAATAGCAGAAACCCCCAGAAATGTGCAGACGACGAACCATTATCTTCCAAACACCGATTGTATGTCCTTTTGTGTTTTTAGACTTACTTTGCTGTATGTTTTTTATTTAGTCTGGCAGGGCGTTTCATAGGTGTTATCATCTGTGGAGCACATTCAAAAATGTACCAAGTGAAAGAAGTGAGTGCTTCGAAAATATTATTTAATTAAGTTATTCGCAGTTGAACTCTACTCACTATTTTCACTTTTATGTTATGTATTATTGACACAAAATAATTTTAATCTTTTTTTTTGTTTCCTCTTTTGTATTATTATTCCGCTTTACCCGTCATTTAAACACATTGCAAAAAAATAATGTTAGGTAAAAGTCCAATTAAATAAATTGCCAAGATACAACACACATAAACTCTTATCAGGCCAAAGTTGAACTTTCTGTTTTTTTCTAAAGTCTTAATCGTGTTTGTTTTTAATTGTCATTTAAATTATCAAACATTTTGTCTGTCCCATGCTCACCTGCCAATATATTGCCAATTCAAACGTTGACATGGAATATTGTAAGTAAAGAACAGCTCAAAGGTTGGTCAAGGATACACTCTTAAACGTAGTCGCTGAGTTGCCATTTAGGAATCAACTTCAGGGATTACTTCGAGTTACACAATGTTAACACTGTGAATGGTTAACGACTATCCGTCATTTAAGACTATTTATTACCTTTGAGGGCAATCATGTCGGGGTTCATGTTTTTCATACGATGCCCTAGGGAAAAATATCACTTTTGCATTGTGATGTCACGTCAAAAACAATGCTTTGACGTCACAGTTCGCCTATGACGCTGTGTTCGTAATGCGCCTATTTATGCTTGGATGTTGATTTTGATTATTTTCTTTGATTTCTTGACTTCGGTTATAAATAAAATATCATATTCGTGCCCATGACATACTATGTTTACGACACTCGAGCCTAATATCAATACTTATATTATGCACTCGTGTCGTAAACATAGTATGTCATGGACACTCATATAATATCCTCTTTGTAACGACTGCTTCGAGTTATGAGCCCCTGACCTTTTAGGCCCGATGATGAAAAAAATATTTAAGGGCCTACTGCACAGTCGAGACGGTTGTCATAAAGTAGAAAAACAATTAAACAGAACTGTGTAGAAAAAATTAATTCGTACAGAACTTCAAGGTTACAGATAAAGGTTTGTTTTGATGTATGTTAACGCGAGACTGCATTCATCATAAAAAGGACACTCGTTACGACCCGGGCTAGAGTTGCTCGTTAGCGGGAAGGTTAATTAGTCCGGGTCGATAACTAGTCCGGGTCGATAACTATGAGTCTAAATTCTATTGTGGGCGCAGTCTCGCTTGAATGACACTAATAGGTCTGAGGTGAACGCCAATTGTCAGACGAAGCGAGACTTATTTGTTGGTCATACTGATTTTACTGAGGTTTAATAAATTCACGGATTTTCCTGATTCTTTATTAGTTATCACAAATGGGTTTTTATAAACGTCATACCCATAGAGTTCCGCTTCCAAACAAATCCATAAACGTCATACCCATAGAGTCCCGCTTCCAAACAAATCCGCAATATCACATATTTCGAAATTCTGTTATGTTAAATTGACAAGTCTTCAGGCTTTTTGTTTCCAGACTTTGACATAGTTAATCTTCATTGCAGCATCTTCGCCGTTGTTGACTTCAGGGTTCCAGGTTGGGTACCAGAGATTCCTGGCATTCCAGAAAGTCCCCTGATCTGCCACCTTCCATGGTTTGGGGTATGCTGCGTTCTTGTACTCGTCGTGAAAGTAGGGCAACCCACCAACAGCAACATTGAGAATGATGTAGAACTGAACCAAAAATGGAAAATATTTGCTTACCAAAATGTAAGATGTTTTTGTGCTTAGTCAAATAAAGAATTCTTATGGTCTAATTAATTTCCTCTTGAAAATTATATTTAACGGTTTCTCACGTAGTAATGGTATGCAATGTAATTAGGTGATGCATAAGTCTCGCCTGATCAAGGAGTCACAACTAATCGAAACCTCGTGTATTTTCACAATAAAACAGTTGTTAACCGAAAAAGTTATGCTTTTCCTAGATATTGATTTTAAAAGAGAAGTCATGAGTGTTTAAATAGAAATACTTAGTGGATACTTAATTACATCGCATACGTTGATATTTCACAAGCCCCTTAAAACCACGGGTAACATATCAAGACTTTAACAATTAGAAATCTGGTAAATCTCTATTCTTTTTATCATGAAATGTATCGATGACATGTTTTGTTGTTTTTATGTTACAGCTACACTGTGCTTAAGGGAGGTAAATCGTACATGTTCGACTGTAGAACATAACCCCGGCATAATCAATGTGTAATACATGTCTGGTAAGATGAGATATTGATTGAATAAAACAAACCTCTTGGTCAAAAGGCGCCATCTTTGCCCCACCAGCCCAGGGGTTGTTATATCCCGAATTGTTGAACTTGCCAAATTCCCAAAACCCTCCATTTCCGGGATCGATTTTCAAAATCTCGTCACCATCAACAAAAAATCTGAGAGCCAAAGTAACAAGTGGAGCAAAATGGACAAGTATATGCTTAAGATGGATATAAGAACTGAAAAGATGGAGAATTTGAAAGCATTCAATGGTCATCAGTGTTTTCTACCATTAATCCTATATACAAGGAATCCTAAAGTAACTTCAAAAGGTAAAATAAAACTGAAGTGTGCAAAGATACTGTGTTTATCATTCAATCATAATTCTATGGCATTCCAAATTGATATGACATAGATATTAATGACTATTAATAATACTCTTCATGATAAAACTGATTGAAGACACATGTGTATAACGATACGAGAGTGCACAGAACATACCTGAGATGGTCCTCTGTCCATTCTACACCAAATTTATGGAAGGCGTCACCAAATGTACCATTTTTGCAGTCACTTAAACACACATGATGTAGTTAACAGCAATAATGTTTAAAACGTTGAATTATCAATTGTTGATAAAGCAAGTTGTTTAAATGGATATTGACGTTGATGTCATTGCATAAATAGATATGCTTTCTGTCTCTACATAAGAATATATAAAATCAAATCTTATATTCACAGATAGTACTTTTTGAGGTAATATAACCCTACCGTATCATATAGTCCTGGTACCATGTTTTTTTCCAAATATAACATAAAATAATGCTTCAGTGTTCATTCTTAAAAACGTCTACACCGGCTCTCAATGCTTGCGTGCTCATTTTGGAGAGCGTCAAGATTATCTTTTGATGCATTTATGTTCAAACCTAAACCGGCTCTTAACGCGTCCTTTATAAAAACTTAGACCCCTAGAGCCTTATAACAATCCGAATCTCAAAAACAGATTTTAGAGGGTTGCATTTTCTACGTCAATTTAATGTACTTCGATATTAATTCCTACCTCTCCGCGTGTCCTAGTGGCCATTTGTTCTGGGTGTAATCCGGTCCGAAGTGAATCGTGCTAACCATGTGGTCAACACCCTGGGACTGTCCTGAGGGGTCGTGGTAGTTGCGATTTCCTTAAAAATAATAATCGGAGCCAGGTTATTGGTAATTAACAATGATAAGGGGCTCTATCTACATTAATCATGTAACAACTCCCCCGCCCCCCTCATTTACATTAAATTTCTCACAATTAAAAAATTGCTTTTTGGGCACTGCTTCCGCTTTGACGTCACAGTCAAGGGTTAATCTTGGTCAAAAGTTTGTCAGAATCTAATTGCTTTCAACTAAATATTTTTCATACCTCGACTCTCCATGATGTCAATTTCCCCTGACGATGGCCATCTGCCGTATTGATCATATGACGGCATCATCCAGATTGCTGTCCCAAAAAGGAAACAATTTTAACGGTCATCTTGTATGCACTTTTATGAGCGATTCGTAAATCGTATGTTATTTTTACGTCGCCCACAGTGGTTCGCCCTTGAACTAAGTTCCTACAGAAATGTCTATATATGCTCTATATCATTTACCAAGATCTTTTCCGTGTGGACATAAGTTTCTGTTACCATTCAGGAAAACTTTAATATTCAATTTCAAAAGTATGAAGTTGGAAACGAAATACAACTACATGATCGACCTATTAAGGGGGATATGAATATCATCACAGATTGTCTCGTCCTCATTTAGAATCTGACGATATATGATATAATTGATGAAAATTCTTGATTCCCCGTGAGGATTTTATTTGTATTTGAAATATGAGTTACTACAATGATCATGTTGATTTTTATGTATTTCATTTTACATAATGTGCGATTACACGACCATTGAAAAAGTATAATCACTGGTCGTGTTTAACAGCTCTGAAATCGGCCAATGTCATGCTGATCTAAATAACCTTAGAAATAAACAATGTTTCGAATAAATAAAGTTATGAAATATCATCTAAAATGATGAAAATAATAGTCTAGCTCCATATCATAAAATATAATCCTTTTTTGTTCTATTAAACTTCTGTTCTTAAACTCACCAGGCCAGATCCAGTCCCCTTTAGGCAGTTTAGCTTCAACCTCAACCTTGCCGTATTTGAAGTTGAATCCCCGAGAGCTTCTGAGTCGAGCCGATTGGATGGGGTTGATGAGGTTCCCGGGACTGCCGTGCTTTTTGCATCCAAATGCCTGGTTACTTGTGCAAGTGTCGAAAGGACCATCACCTATAGAGTGACAGGTTTGGAAGATGAAACATTACCCAGGTCATATATAACATTTGTGCCCTGTTGCACTTTTGTCTAGTCTCCATTGCCCATTTTCTCTCACTATTACTCAGTGAGGTTTTTTTGTTTGTGACCTCATAGGGACACCATCACGGGGAGAACTAGCCGTTTGTTAATTCTATTTTTAGGTATCGAAATAAAAAGGCAATCTCTCTCTCTGTCTCTCAATCTCTCTCCTTCTCTCTCTTCTCTCAATCTTCATGATCTATTTTCATCACACATATATCGTCTATTTCAAGATCTCTTTCCGGAGGACCATCTTGAACGTTTTCCTGAGAGTATGTATTGACTAGCGTATCTTGTAGCCCCGAGAAGGAGTGATAAGTCCTGATTAAAATCCTCTATGATAAGGTCTGTAGACAAGGATGTTTTTCACGTCAAAGGGTAAACTATGAAGCGATAGTACACACATCGGCAATCTTAAGATGGAGGAGCAAAGTGGCGACTTGATCAAATGAACCTTCTAACAAAATAAAGCATTAGTACCTGCGAGGGCAAACATATCGGGGTTCATATTTTTTACACGTTGCCCTAGGGCAAAATAACACTTTTTCATTGTGACGTCACGTCAAAAACAATGCTTTGATGTGACAGTTCGCCTATTACGTTGTGTTCCAAATGCGCCTATGTCTATACATGGATGTTTATTTTGATTAGTGTCTTTGATTTCTCGACTTCGGTAATAAACATAATATCATAATCGTGTCCATGACATACTATGTTTACGACACTCGTGCCTTAATATCGGTATATCCCTCGCTCTCGCTCGGGAAATACTAATTAAAAGCACTCGTGTCGTAAACATAGTATGTCGTGGACACTCATATAATATCCTCTATTTCCTACCCCATATTTCCAGATTTCCATTGTGCAGAAAGTTTGGTCCGAATTGATTGGTGGTGAGTGTCTGTCAAAACAAAATAATATTATAAAGGGAAACGTCGGGCTGATTATACATGTCAAATGCCTTAAAGGCACTGTAGCACGGTTTTCATTTCATTATTCCCTAAAAGGTTCCTAAGGTGCCTTTAAGTTAAAGGTATCGTGTATCGAATCTTTTGTTAAATCGCCCTTTTTACTTCATAACTATAAAGAATAATAAGATCAGGGATAATGCAAGAATTCATAGGTTACATGGACATAGGCACTTTGTTCCAGTTTTCACACGTGTCCTTTACTTATGATAGTACCTTGACGTCACAAATCCGAAAAAAACGTTTGTGAAACTGTGTTTTTATGGCAGTTAGCATTAACACAACATTCCTCCTTCTGGACAAATATGTCTAAACACCACAGGCCAAAATTTCTTATTATGGTAAGCTGCATCATGCACGGATTTCTGACCATCTCAAAATATCTTTGTTTTACACATTACAACCAATTAGATGATATGGATTCATCGGGACATACATTCTGAGTAATAGAGGATCAGACGCGAGTTGAAACCCAGTAAATTATACGTACCGGTTTGATATAGAGCGTTCCATCCCTGACGTAGCTGTTTGTCCGATTGTTGGTATACCACTGGAACTCTTGGTTCTTGAAAGAAAATTCAATTTGCAAGAACATTTCACAGTTGAGCTCAAAATTGCAAAGCAAACCTCTGCCTCCCCTGCTTATCTTTTTTTCGTATTTTGCCTACGCATATCTCACATTGATCAACCAATGTCTTTAAAAGTGTGTTGATGCTCTATTTTGGCTAAAAGTGATTAAAAATGAACCTTTATCAAGATCTGTGAATTTGAAAAGTTCAAATAAGAAACCAGCGGAAAACTCGATGATATTAATCTACAAACTTAGGTTAATTAGCATGAAGACTAGTTTGGGCAGATTGGACGCATTCATCTATCAAACCTACCCCTCCTCCCCCGGCAGTGATCTCGTGTTGCCAGGTCTTAAGATCCAAAGTATCAAACTCGTCATCAAACACCAGACACGGGTAGCTCGTACATGACGATATGTCTTAAAACAAAACTAGGTCATAAATGTGTGGTTTATGCAAACCTTGTTAGGATAACTTTAACAAGTTTCATAAAAACGGTATTACACATGACCTTGTTTAGTATCTTATAAAAAATACTTAAAACTGAAGATTGCAAGTAAACAATTGATATGACACTGATAGCCAATTTTTTTATCAACTTATGTGTATCAACTAAGATATTAATGAGTCAGTAAACTACCGCTGTAATCTGACCTTTTATTGTTGCTGCCGAGACCAGAGGAAGTAAAGCCAGAAGCCACATGGTGGATCTGAAGCGGAATGTTTAATTATTAAGTATTAAGAATCATTAAGTATTGGTGAATGCATGAGGAGTAATGGCGTCGTGAAAAATAATTATAATAATTATTTTTTACGAATCCACAACTCTGAATGCATTATCAATCTTAATCCACGTATCACTTCGCGACACTAGACATTGAATTTTTCACATGTTATATCTATTTTCGATATTTTACTAAATTGGTTGGATACAACCTTGGGCACGCTTGACTTTGATTCGTCCATGCACGTGCATTGTCATTCTTAAACAGACAATACCTCGCATTCCACGTGTTTAAATCCTGCAATCCATGTTCACTACGTGTGCTCGTTATAAAAGGCGTTGTCACACATTTGGAAATTTGAAATGAATATGTAAGATGACATCTTCCCATGCATGCCCGATTAACTTGCTCATATATGCCTTGTTTCATTTTCCCTATTTTTTCTGTGCTTCTCGTTCAGGCTGCTGCGCCAGATCTTTGTATTCAAATGAAATGTTATATGAAAATTGCAACCTTTCGCAGCAGAGGGCGTTGCACCCAAACACGAATTTTGACAAGTTGGCAGCAAGGTAGCCAGTGATATTCAAACTCTATACGAGGGATATGGTATGGTGATTGAGATGACTGGAACTTTATACAGTTCATATTTTATCTTGTCTTTCATCTTTTTATCTTAGGTAGGTAGGTAGATAGGTACGAAAAATATTACATGAAACTTTATTTTTAACATTTTGTTAGTATAGTTCTCAAACCTCTTTATTGCAACATATTAACACATGATTTGTATAAATATTTAAAATAGTAAACTCAAAAAGCGTTTAAATGTTTATATTTTGTGATATTAAACATCGATAGTTATATCATCATCACCACTAAAAGATGGAAGATCGGTCGTTTCGACATAGAACAGATAAGAGAGTAATTGTAACTTACCCTTCATTTGCTTCGTGAAAATGACACGATATGGCTATATACAAAACTTTATATATACCTGTACTAATTACAAGGCCACTCTGATTGGGGAGTTTCGTCATAAATTCACTATCGTTAAGAGAAGGGGGAATGTGTTCGACGTTGTATCTCATTACAACGAACGAGTTGACAAGATGAAAGGTTCTTGTTTAGAGTTAATGAAAACAGGCAAACATTTTTATTGAATAGGCGAATACAATTCCGCTCTGGGGAGTGGACATCCTCTAACCTTCAAAATCTTCAAAAGGGCTGTATGAATCCATGAGACAATTTTACGATTAAGAAAATGTATCTAATTATTTGTGCAATTGAAGTTTAAATAAAGTTAAAACTGTTCATATTCATGTATCTAAAAGCAATGTAGCACGTTTATGCAATTTCTTTTTTAAATCTACTCATTAAATATGCAAAATAGTTGTTCAGGGGGAATTCATTTCATTTCTTCACCCCATCATCCGTAATCGTAGAATAAAGTGTCATTTATAAAGCTAAAATTACATGCGGCAAATTCAGGGAAATGGATTCGCATAGCTTAACCGAACTTGATACATACCTTTACCAAATCCTTGAATCGATTAAAATGATTATCTTGATCATCGGTAACAATTAATTATCTTTTCGTAACATCCTGTTGCTACAGTGCCTCTAATTCAACGGTAGAGAGATCTAAGTCAGTAAGTCTATAGTTTCATTATTTCACCTGTAATTATCAGGACAAGTTGACCGTGGCGTGCGTCACTTCAAAAACCCAAGTACCAAATATGTCCATCTACCCGAGTATATTCGAATTGTTTAAAGCTCCGTCACTTTTTTCAAAAACTCTTGAATTTCTTTCTTACTTAACGACTTATAGAATGTCATGTCATCCTTGTGAAGGAATTCATCACCGTACTTCAATCTATATTTCTAAAGTGTCTAAAGGATACTTTCAAATGTTGTTCAAATAACTTTGTATGATCTTGTTAACGTGCTCTAAGAAAAAGATTTTCATCGCATAAGTTGCAGAGGTTTGGTTCGAGACTTAATATCCAGTGTTCACTCTATGATATAACTTAAATAGAGTCCTAGTGGTCTATCAATGATAGATTCAAGTCAATAAAAATGAAAAGTAAATCATTTATAACGTAAGAAATAGCCCAACCCCAACCCACAACGACTCAAGAATAGAGTTCGGCAAACGAATATTTTTGTGATTGAATAAAGTTTCCCTTCCAATATTGAAACATATCAATTTGTCCATCACTTACCTATCTCATGAAAAAATAAATTTAAAGCAAACTACAACAACTTTTCCAATATTCATACGCCTAACGTTTTAAACATACTCTGGAACCGATTTATTAGTATGTAAACTAAACTATTGGTTCGAGGTTATTCATGACGTCAATTCCTAAGAATCTTGACAACAATGCCCCCGCAAGAGAAGGCAGGGCTACTACCGAAGTGGTACTCGAAGGGACCCTGCACCCTGACTTGGAGGTTGATACAGAAACACCCCATAGCGTATTTAACAAAAACATCATCCTGTCAGACATCAGCGAATGGATATCGTCAGAGCTTTAACAACACCCTGATATCTATATTAAAAATGCCTCGTATCACTATATATATCCAGAAAATTAAATGACTTGCAAAAGGTTATTTCTCTGGCTGAACATATTGCATTCCTAACATAGTCAGTAATCAACCGCCAGCAAAACGAGGCTTATTTCTGTTGATAACAGTGTACTGTAGGGTTTTTGTCGCTACAAATACACTGTTTTGCAGGATGTCAAGGTAAGTAAAAAACACGCAAAATCATATGTTTAGGAATTCTACCATACTCTGATAAACACAGTGAATAGACAAAAATATATTTATATCATCATTTTATACAGAAATCAATACATAAATAACACGTGGTTAATAAATTGCTTCTCAGGTACATAAAGATGTCTTGCTTTTAATACATCTCCATACATCTCCATTTCTTTGGATCAATATCTTGTATTACTTTTTCGAATTGATATACAGTTAGGCCTACAACTTTTCATGAGCGTTACCTGGTGTTTAAAGAAAGACATCCCATTACAAAAAGACCATAAATACAAACTTAGAAGAATGCATGAACTCCAATTCTGCTCATATTGAAACGAAGAGTTTCAAAAGCAAACACACTCGCTCCGAAAAAGCTCCGTCATCTTTGTGTAATTTCACCGTATAAGGAAATCTAGTATAGTATTGGGGTATGCTGCGTTCTTGTACTCATCGTGGAAGTAGGGCAACCCACCAACAGCAACATTGAGGATGATGTGGAACTGAAGTGAACAGCATGATTATTGCAGATATATGTCCAATATTGCAATGAGAATAAGTATGATAATAATAAGGCACCTTTGTTATGATAGAGTTAGCCTAAAACGATAGATGATTATGAAGAAGTTGCTTTGAATAGGACTTTCATAAACGAATGTTTTCTGAACGTGCTGCTTGACTTACAAACTAAGCCTCGTTTTTTGAAGATATATCTCTTACTCGTCTTTGAGTAGGTTTTCAAGTTATTTGAACTGATTATAAACCTCTTTGAATTTGATATTTTTTAAAGCGTAATTTAATCAGAAGAGTGTAGATTCAAGAGACAGTGGCTACATAACAACGAAAAAATTATATTTACATTCAAGTTATCAAAATGCTACATCCACGTGCAGTACGTCCTTATCGTTATAAGGTGTTTGGTATTCATTTAAATCTATATCTCTTGGATCAATCGCTTATATTTCCATTAATCGATGCTAGTTTATAATGAACTAAATAAATCTACAAAATTACCTCTTGGTCAAAAGGCGCCATCTTCGACCCACCAGCCCAAGGGTTGTTGTAACCGCTATTGTTGAATTTACCAAATTCCCAGAATCCTCCCATCTATTTTCAAAATCTTGTCACCATGGTCAAAAAGTCTGAAACAAAACATCCTGGAGATTAACCATGGAGACGGAAAATAGGTACTTCAGAAATGACAGCGAAGGAATCTATATAGAGAACGCATGGGAATAGCCCATAGTACCGATAATGACAGAGTAAAAAACAAACTTGAGATGGTCCTCTGTCCATTCCAAACCAAACCTATTGAAGGCGTCACCAAATGTACCACTCTTGCAGTCTCTGATAAACAAATCAAGTGTAAGGATATATTTTCGTCTTATTATATTTATCGGTTTATTGCAACATTCAATTTAAATCTTCAAATGTTTAAAGCTATCCTCGCCTGTATTAATCTAATTTTGCATGCTTTATGAAATCTCAATTAAATTAGGTCGAAACAATCCCTATATGCGTCTCCGATCTGAGTACCCCTCTGTTATCGCATTGTCAGATGACCTTGACATACCAACCAAAAGGCAACGCTGCGGGAAACCCATAGGCACGATTTGATACTTCAACGTACCACTGATTGTTTCGAATTTTGGAAGACGAAATAATAAAAAATGGTCCATTTGGTGTTCTAAAAAAACTATCAATCAAAATGTAAAGGGGTGAGGGTTGAACCCCCTTGACTCAATACACACTTCTTCAACGAATTATCCTGTATATCAACTCAGAGGTCAGATCCAGTCCCCTTTAGGCAGTTTTGCTTCTACTTCAACTTTTCTGTATTTGAAGTTGAACCCCCGAGAACTCCTGAGTCGAGCTGATTGGATGGGGTTGATGAGGTTCCTGGACTGCCGTGCTTCTTACAACCAAAGTCCTGGTTATTTGTACATGTACATGTGTAATGAACCCCACCTGGACAGAGAACAGAAGGTTCTCACACGTGGGAGATAAACCTCGACCACGAGAGTTTGCAAGAGATCGTAACTCCCAGAGAAAGGAGCATGGAAATCCTGAGTTTGACACATTTGGTCGTTCTGGTTATTTTTATTCGCACAGCTCCAACAATTCCCTGAATGTATTCTTAGAAATTTTATAGTATTGCCTTTTAACAATTAGACAATAGAATGACTTAAAAGAGCAAGAGCAAGTTTTATGAATATTTTATTCCTTCAAAGTCTCCATATACAGATAAGTTTTTGATAAATATTTTATATTCAGAGGAAAAGAACATCTCATTATTCAGACCGATCATCCGTAGTCTTAGAGGAAATAATCGAGTATCAAGCAAAAACCACTCGCCGCCATTTTTGCATGAACAGCCCTTAATCATAGAGGTAGCGAAATGGATTAGCATAGCTAAACCGAACATGTTGCGTTCGTTTTAAAACTGCTTCCGTTGATTAAAGACCGTCTTGCAATTAGTATCATTTGTTTAGTTTTGGTGAGATCACTTTACTTTTTTACAATTATCCAATATAACTATCCGTTTGCTTAGCACTTGAATAATATGCCCCAAAGCGCTTAGGTTTGCACAGATACATATTGAAAGACTATACGAGTTCTATTCTGCTTTCATCACTTGTGTTTGCAAATTAAAATGTTTGGCGTTATCTAATTCTAATCGGCGAGGCAGAAGGGGTGAGAAGCATAAAGAAGGACATATATACGAGCTAAAAAGTTCAATGTACCGTTTGAATGCAAGGGGAATTCGATAAAACAAGTATGCCTTTGAGTTTCGTTTCTTGTAGGCAATTGGATCGAGACCTTATTTTTCATGTTCTGTACATTAAAAGCAAGAGTGCCCAGGATTGGCGAAAAATCAACGATCTATTTGTCATGCCTTTTCTTCACATGGACACAAAGAGCAATATCTCCGTAAAATAAAAAATTGTATACATAAACTTTTCTTATCCCAAATGTCATGTTTGCCACTTTTAAAAAAAAGTTTGGTCCGAATTGGTCGACGCTATTTTTCTGCAATACTATATACTATTATAAGAGTTGTGATCGGATTTTTGACCCGATAAAAATAATATTGACTTCGGAGATTACCTTCTTTAAGGATTCAGGAAATAAATATTGACTGAGGATGTTCATGATCATTTAAGAGTGATATATATAAGAAAAGCCTGGTTATCCAGATAGACACTTAATTTGAACATCCTCGACGTTTCTTAAAATATATATTTAAGCCTATTCCTTCTAATCAATCCATCTGATGGACGAATAAGTGTTTTTCCCGAAGCGTCTTGTATACAATGTGAATCTAGTCTTGCTTATGATTTTCCAGGCAAGTCCATGATTCTAACTTTAAGATAAAACAAGCTGTCGAAAAGGATCGTTTCCCGACTGAAACTTTAATGTATTTGTTTCTCATAACATATTGAAATCATATATAACTGCAAGTAACAGGGTAACTATCACAAATTGTAATAAAAGTCCTTTTGATATCAACCTACCGGTTTGATGTAGAGAACGCCATCCCTGACGTAGCTGTTGGTTTTGTTGTTGGTGTAAAATTGGAACTCGAAGTTCTGGAAAGAAAATTTGATTTGAGTGATCATTAAACGTAAGATCATGGAAGGTCCATTTGACAATTGACGTTACCTATTGTTGCTGGCATGTAATGGTTGCCTTACTGGGCATTTATAAATCAAGAAAACGATCAGTATGTTCAACAAGAAGCTGCTACCAAAACGGTATGGAGGAGATATTGATCATATGTAAAGCTCATGATCATGACAATGAAAGAATTACTCGGAAGTACGCGGAATTTGGCCTGATATATTTT
This sequence comes from Phorcus lineatus, assembly GCA_921293015.1. Classification (NCBI taxonomy): domain Eukaryota; kingdom Metazoa; phylum Mollusca; class Gastropoda; order Trochida; family Trochidae; genus Phorcus; species Phorcus lineatus. The sequence continues at coordinate 23,758,885 of OV121089.1, forward strand.
AAAAGAAGATATGCTGTTCAAATACGCTGATGTAGCAGGATACACTGCTTGTAAAATGTCTTTCACTCTATACACCGTTGCCGAGTTTTATCAATTTTATACATATCACAATAAATAAGCTGTTGTCCATATATTTCACACCACCATCGCCAATCTCACTTCTAAAAATATTTTAAGACAACTTACCTCATCCGCGCAGTATTTGAAATTAAATTAACACGATATTCTCGTGTATTTATATTAATCACAGGATGACCCTCATTTTATCATAAATACACTATCGATATCGTTAGGAGAAGAAAGAATGGAAGAAAGCGTGCAGATGGGTCGAAGTGTATAGTACGTGGTAACATGTAGATTTAACCCAACGCCTCTTGTGGAGTCCTTTATGTTTTCAGCGTGGTAATCATGAACAGTTATAGGGTTAAGAAGATAAAAGGTTCCTGCTTAGAATCCACGAATGAAGGCAAACAATTTGCTACTAATCGGAGAATGAAAGTAAACAGTGCTTAGAATGAAGAAGGACGATGCACGTTCATTGATGAATCAGCAAGACCTTAGTCCGTTAGTTACAATTCACGTGTACGCCCTGTCTAAACTACAAATATTCACGTGGACAGTGCCTATAACAAAAAATATGAAACCATCTCTTAGTTTATATGACATGGTATTTTTCTTTAAAAGAAACACTTATTTTTTACTTATATATCTAGCCGGCCGCTAATTGCTAAAATATTGCCTAATCGGCGTTATATGATAACTCACTATACATATATCATTGATGGTTTTAACATAATATTTTATTTATATGATTATCATTTGATGAACAAAAAAATTTATGTGACGACTGTCCAATCGAGGTAATGATTAATACTACTTGGGGATGTTACAAAGACTTAACGCCCGCAAATTAATCGTTTAAAACCTCCGGCTTACGCCGTCGGTTTAAACTAAATTTGCGGGTGTTGAATAACAATGAATCCCGGAAATTTTACAAACGCAACTATTTATCTTCTAATTGGAATTGCAAACTAATTTCCTCACAAGACCGAAGCGTCTTGTAAAACACGTCTTTCGAGCGATTCATTTGACATAGGAATTTCATTGACTTACTCGAATTAAGAGGGAATTATTTCAGTGAAGTGTTTCCTGATTATTGTGTGATAAAGTGAAGAACATTGGAACATTCAGTCCTGAGTAACCGAGAGTGCAACACAACGTGTATTATCGAAAAAAAAAATCTAAATAAACAAGCACCTACCATTACAATTTTTTTTTTAGAAAATGGTGCTTAACCGTGGACTTGGCACCTTTTTAGACATTTTGTTTTCGACAATATCTGTTCCTGCGTGACTCATATCCAATTCTCAAATGTGAAATTGGACCCGCAAGTAAAATACCTCTTCATATCTGATGTAAAAAAAATAAAAGCTAAAGAAAACAAAGCAGAGTGATGGCAGATCATCTTTAATGTAGTGGTAGACCACGGGAACAAAGGAGACATGGAAAAAGGTCATGTGTTTTGCTGACGAGTAAAAGCTTGGGAACTGAGCGACCGCCCTGCAGTGCATACATAGCTCAGTGCACATACGATTGAAACAGTCTGTACAGTCATGGAATTCGTGAAGTAGATAAACATTTACTAATTTTAATATCTTTGTGAAACTTGAAAAAATCAGTTCACCTGAAAAAAATGTAACACAACTGTTACATATCAATAGTTTATGTAAAAAAATTGGTAGTTTGGTCCATGTTATTTGAATTCCAGAATTTCAAAAATTCAGCACACTTCAACATCTTAATAAAATAGTTTCCATAATCAATCATAATATCTGTATTAACTGAAAAACGGAAATCTTAAAATGAGAATCTTGTTTAATTTTAAAGCATTTGCAAAATAGAAAAACAGCAAATAGGTGGGATTTTTTCAATTATCTTTTTAAAATAAAAATAGCCTTTTTGTTTTACATAATTTGAATCATATTAAATAGAATTTCATTTTTGGTCATTGAAATTCATATTACAATTCGGAATATGAATTTTTTCACATGATGAATGGTAGATAAGATTTCAAAGTTAATCAAAAAATGCTTTTTGATGGTGACATAATGCTTCATCACAATTGCAACCATGATTTTGTCCAAAAAAATTCACAGGTATACATTTAGTATGTGAAATGATACAACAGTTTTACATTGTACAATTTGGTTGTAGAATTTTTTACAATAATTACAATATAAAGAGGGCATTGCTTTAAAATATGACTTTTGCCAATCTGCCAACAAGATTCAGAGTATTGATGTTTGTGCATATTTTACAATCAATAAAATCAACTTTACAATACAAAAACATTTACAACACAATTATTAAAAATAATATGTGCAAAATTGAGCATCAAATTTTATAAAAGTAAACATTATTCATTAAATTCTTTTATAGCATATTTAGCATTTCAGAAATATTGATAAAATAATTAACCTAAAAAAATTTAGTTGATATAAACATAAATTTCAGTCTCCTTAGTATCTAAGAACTTTCACAAATAAAACATAAACTATTTTTCTTGATTTTGTTGTTTGAAGTATTGTTATCTTATAGATCAAATGAATTTTTTTTGTGTTAAACTTATTTGATAATTATTATTCACATGACTGTTAAAGGATATTAAAACTAATGTTCCATTTCATACCACACATAAAAATGTTCAATCATGTACTATTAATAGAAACCATTCAAAATACACCCTTCCCAATATTCCCATAACCAATCACACATAACATGCCAAACCTCTTCATTTATTATTATATTTAAAATATTAGTATTTTACTATTAGTTAAGAGTTCTTCATTGAAAAATCACATAAAAAATGAATCTACAAAGCTGAATCATCATATTTTACTAAGGCAAATAGCATAATCATAGTGTTAGTTACTGTTTTATATCAATCAGGTATCTTAGGGAATAGTTTCCAATTTAAAAGACATGAAAATACTATCAATATATAAAAATGCCAAAAAATGCCATTCTTTATTTTTTTTAATACAATTATTTTAACTAGAAAGTAGTCATTTAAGATTTATTCAAACTACTATCAAACCAAATATTAGTTATTAAAACACACAAAACGGTTAAAATGTATACTTTACATTAATAAAATATTGAGAGATAGCAAAAACATTGTATGTTCAAAGTTTCTTAAACATAATCAAAGATGTGTGTTAATCAAAAATCAAAATATATTTGATATTATGCAGTATAACATAACAATATTATAAACAAAATTGTAAATAAAACTTGGTAGACTAGCTGAAAAAAATATCTTTGGATAATGAAACAAACACAAAAATGTTGCTACTGTTGGGCTTAACTCTTTATGCAATAGCTTGGACAAGTGCCTTGGTGCTATGAGGGGAGTTTGGTTGAAATGAGTGAAAAAAAGGTAAAACAGAAAAAAGTAACAACAATATTCCTTCAGAGGGGTTCCATTCTCAAACCTATATTGTTTTGTCTTAAAATTGTTCATAGAATCAAAATGTCTTACTTTTAATAGGCTTTTTAAGACTTAGAACAAAGGGTTATGTGACCTTGATTGGACTATCAAAATAACAAAAGTCTGTAGCAACCTACTATTGTGATTGGGACCCAAAACCGCAAATGTTTTGTCCCTATTTTGAAATACGAATGAGCTATGACTATAAAACGTTTAAGAGAATCATTCTCTCCCCACAGAGGTAGCTCTGTCATAAGTTCCTATACAACCTCTGTCTTAATACGAAGGTTTCTTGGGCACGATATGTAGAACGCTGATTGGATGCAATCAAAGTTAGTTGTGCAATCAACAACGATATTTCTAAAATTATAATTTAAATCGCCCAAGTTATTTTCTGGAAGCTTTACAAAAGCCAAACCTTTTCGAAACTGCATCTTGCACTTTCAGTCATCTTTACAGAACACATACGCCTCATCAGTGCATAGGCCTATGTGACAACAAATATGTTTTTTATGCATTCAGTGTTTTCATTGGCTGAAATAGTGCCAGGTAGTTTAAGTTGCAATATAGCCCCGAAAGGGGAAAATGCCTGAAGCCGAGAAGCCTTCGTATTAAGACAGAGGTTGTATAGGATATTCATGACGGAGCTAGCTAGGTTGGGAGAGAATGAAGAATCATGTGAAACGGTAACAACCAGGGTGCAACATGTTACATTACACTTCTCCTCTAAAAACATTTAGGAATGAAATGAACTCAATTAAATTTCATGAAATAGATGTGCAAGTCATAAATAAACTTAATCTATTAAAACTCTTACCAAAACTGTTGATACTTAACCTTATCGATGCATAAATTGTTTTTTCATGTTCTCTAACAAAAGTATGACTATTGCAATCCATTGATAGTTAGATAGATAAAATAGTTACCACCTATCAAGAACGCACCCTTATTAAGCCTTATGATTTACATCATTTGACAGGTTTGAATAGAAGGGGTTCTCTGGTGAATGGATTTATAACTCTAATCATCTTGAATGGAACATTAAGAACATTAATCCATTTACCCTTACAGGCATAGGCATTTGGTTCGTAGATGTACTAGTACTTGGTTTATAAGAATTGAAATAGTAAATGGATTACAAAATAAAACCAGATTTTATATTTTAAACAATATCCCTTCAGATATCAAAACAAAGTTGTAAATAATACATGTATTCAATAAATGCATTTATGAGTAAGCAAAAGTATAACAACAACAAAATTGTAAAAATCAATTATATTAGAGATGAAGGGCTTGTAGAAATAATTCTTTTGAAAACACCAAAAATGGCAACGAAATACATATGGAATACTTAAAAATTAAATACAGCATTAAAAAACTTTTTATCTTTTGATATTTCATTAAAACATAAGATAATGAACTATCTTTCTGTGTGGCCAAAGTATCATGAATGGCTGTATCGCTCTTTGGTAGTGTTAGCCAATTGCCTTAAAGGCTGTTCTTATCCAAATCAATTCATACGAAAAGGGTGGGAGTAATTTCATGCTTAGATGTTCATGATAAGGACAGTGGATATAACTTTATGAGAAGATGCAACCTCATTTATTTACATGCGGGGGAGTTAAGGATAAAATCTTTTTGCGTTTGCATCTTCTTTGAAAATAAGATCTTTGCAACAATTTCATAAAAACAGGTATGAAATTAGACAATGCTTTCTTTTAACATTTTACATAAAGAAAATATGTTATGAATTAAAAATAATCTGATCTATGTTCATATACAATCATCAACAAAACAAGAAATGCACTTTGAAATGTGTATAAATATATTATGTATATACATAAAGGTATATATATATTTGATAGCATAGAGACATGTGATGTTTGCTATTTCATTTCAATAATCCATAATCAATGTCTAACCACATTATTAAATTACTGTCATGAAAAACAGAGTTTGCAAATATAGTTACAGACTTAAAATGCTAGTTACTTCAACATTTCAAATGATGCCTGCAAACGAGACTTTTTCTATTTCCAACTCAAAAGCTAATTGACATCAAAAGGAGTGTCTTATATGTTTTTACATAAATAAAAGGTAATTCACATAAAAAGTTTAAAGAGCCACTCCGTGAGTGAGTCATATATGCAAAACTTAATCAATGGTGTCATTTGATCGCGAAGTATCGACTGTTACCAAAAAGAAACATTTTAAAGCTACTTTGTTTTGTACAATGACAATAGGAAGGTAGAACGTCGCAATTATGATCGAAAACTGGACAGTGGAGCGGATCAAATAGTCAAACGTAATTTTAGAGATTTATCTAAAACAGCCAGGAGAGCAGACATGAGTTGATAATGTTTTTTAGGTTATATAACGAGTATATATGTATATTGGACGTGATATCTACACCTCTGTGCATTTATAAGGCTGTTTTTAGATTTTCATGGAAAACCAGTATTTGTCAGATAAATGTCTTTTGGACATGAAAAGTTAAGATGTTTTGGTTTCATATCACCACATATGACAATTAGGTTCATATCAAAGGTAAGTTATATGTTACGAAAATCACGGAGTGGCTCTTTAAAACTCTTCAGGTGTTTAAGATACTTTGATATCTTTTAAAAATGGCCTTTGAATGCTTTTTCTATGTGTACATCTGGAAAAAAAAACACATTGGCAATGTTGTGAGGAAATTTTAAGAGGGGAGGGGGTTTGCAATGACAAAATGTGGATGGTTATGAATGTCTGACAAAAAACTCCAGGCTTGAATTAGTGTTTCAGGATTGGACAGTAATAGTTAGAATTTGGACCACACAGCAAGAAATCAACATTTCATGAACACTCAAGCCAGTGAGTTATTATCATACTTCATGATGTAAACCTAGCAATTACATGAGATCACAAAAATGGCGACATCAACAACATATGTAAACATAAAAATTGTAAAATGGACAGGGCACACACCTAAGATGTGGTAAGAAAATGATGAAATTGACAAGAAATGTGAAGAAATATGATCATGACATGTAAAATTGATTAAATAGACAACTTATGTGATAATGTAAATTGCAAAAAAAAAGGAAGGATATGTGATTGTGGTATTGATAAAAATCACATCTATCAAATGCAATGTAACACAAGTGATGAAGGCAATATACAAGAACAGAGTGAAAGTGATTACGATGATATAATAGACAAATTATATTACACAAATCTCACATTGGAATGTACAAGCATTTGAGACAGAGGTCTTATCAACATATCAAAGGTAAAAAGCAAGCGGACAATCATGTATATATATCTGACAATATCTATATTTCAGGCATGAAAAGCACAGAGTTTGACCCAAGATTGCTGTTAAAGTACCCCCAACAAACACTTTATAATAAACACTGACAAACAGTAAATAAAAATGTCAGTATACATCATCAACGCATGACAAAAAATTTCAGGAAAATCTAGATGATGTTTATATAACTTGGAATAACTTCACAATGGCAAATGATAAGGTGAAGGTCATTTGATTTGAATTCCTGAGTTGGATGTCAATTGAAGTTCAAAAGGTACGGCAAATCTTTATCTCAAACAAATAATTTAATGATGGATTTCAAAATATCATTACGAAATCATCAAGATATTCAAATTTTTGTATTAGTAGGAACAGTAAATAACGCTGACACAGCAGGATATGCAGTAGGGTAGCATAACATAACCACTATGTAGTCTTACAACGCCTCTAACGGTTGTTGAAATTCAGACAGACAATGTTAAACCTTATGATTGGCTTGTTCATTAAAAGGGGCAGTGGTACGTTCACTTTAAATCTGTTCGTTTCAACTAAAATAATTTGTCTTGCAATTGGTAATATTTATTTTCTTTTTGGCATTACCAAATTTTATTTATCCTAAAAATGGTACTACTGCCCCATTAACTGTCTCAATGTCTCAAAGTAGGGGAACTTGCAATATAGGTCAAAGGTAATATGACTGTTGTCAGGGTCACATGGATAATAACTAAAAGGTCAAAGTTAAAAGATTTTTGACCTCAAAATGACAGGAACGTGTAACTCACAGAAAGGTTAAAAAATGCAACAAATGTGCAGTTTTATGTAATTAAAAAAGCCCAGCAATTAACAATAAGGATCATGTGACTGTTGAGGTCATTGGATTGTCAGAGGTCATGTGATTATCAGAAGGTCATGAGGAAGGACAGCAAAAGTTGCAAAATTTTATACAATGAGAATATTATGTACTGTAATCATACATATTTTCATAGGTTGCACAATCACAAATCAATTGTTGAATTTTAAAATTTCACTTTAAGATTCAACCCTGATGATAGCTGAAAAACACTCAATTGGGGATGTAAATTTGGCAATCTTTTGAAAATGTTGTTAAGAGTCTATGGAAGTAAGAGGGTGTGTTTTAACATTCTGCAATCCTTTTATAATTTAACAAACATGTAACCAGGTCACAAAGTAGACATGTTCGATACAGTGACTTCAATGAAAAGATGAACATAGTTTACTGTCTATCAAAAAAGAATAACGACAGCAACAAGGAAATTATCTTTTAAATTGAAGAGCTTTAGTCAATTCCAGACCTTCCCAATGTCAGATATGCAATTGCACTATGCATGATCTTTCTATTTGATTATTTTATAACAAATACAGCAATAATTAAAAAAAATAAAATTTTACATTCTCTAGAATAGAACTGTTTGTGCATGATATTTTGCATTATTAATGCAAGATTTTAAACTATGAAAATATGATATAATTACAGGTTTTTTTCTGCACTTTAGGTATATAGAAAACCATGTTAGCTGCACCGTTAAGGTCTCTTAAAAGTATAAGACTTCATGTTGCACCAAAAAACCCAGATATCATCAATCATAAATGACTGTATTGGTCCATAGTTCCTGAAAACATTCAGTGATATGTTGTTTAAAATTCGTAAAATTTTCCATATAAATTGACTATTTATACTAAAAAAAACAACCATAAACATTTCTAAAAGACAACATTGTTAGAATTTTACATATTTGGTAAAAACGCCAGTTCTATAGATTGATACATGATTAGAAATAAAGAGAAATTTAAGTAGACCAACTTCAAGAATTTTGCATTCTCATCAATGAAAACATATCCATAGTACTGTAAATCATAAATGATACCATAGTAGTAAAGATTGTTGGGAGAGGTATTCTTAATACCCGTGTCAAGTAGGTACCAAGTTTAGATCGAGACAAGTCATGATTTTTTTTTCCACATAATTAATCAGTGTAACATATAATTATTTAATATCATATTGATATGATTGGTGCTTAAAAGTTCAAAATGTACAGTAGGTACCAAGTTTAGGTTCCCTGACAAGTCATGATTTTTTGTTGAATATAATTAGATAGTATATGCTTTGTCTTCAAAGTTCAAATTTTTAGTAATAATTCATGGTTAACAAGTTTTGGTAGTAGGAACTTTTACCCATCCTGTTAAAATGCTTCAAACACTAAGTTCACCTCAATTCTAGGTTCTGTTGTTAAGTATTGAATAATTAATGAATAGAATGAGAAACGACAGAATAATACTAATTTCCATAGAGAGAATCATGACTTCAGAGATATAAGAGATAGCCTTCATGAAGGGAATCTCACTTCATTACAAATTCATGCAAGAAAAATGACTTCTACATATTATACAATCTTCGTGAACAAGATCATGACTTCAAGATAGAAAATCTTCATGATGAAGATCTAAATTTCCAAATAATTGACAGTTTTCATGAAGAAGATCAAATTTGAACAAAGATAATCATAAAGGAAAATCATGACTTCCTTATAATTAAGAATATACATCAGAACAGCATGACATTAAAATCATGACCTCAAGTTTACAAAGATCTTCAATAAGAAAATCATCACATCAATATTATAAAGAAAACTAAATAGAGTATCAAGACTTTTGAGAATATCATTTTCATTAAGAAATAACATCACTAACTGATTATTGAAAATGTCCACGAATAGGACCATGGTTCTTTACAGATAAAAATCTGAAGATTAATATACAAGATAAATAAGAGATTGAACATCAAAGAAATGAGACAGAGATCATCAGCGTTTAAAAGCATGCTTTTTAAAAACACTATAGTATGTTTTCATAAGGAGATAATGGCATCTCACAAAACAGAAAAAAGGTTAACAATAATGAGAAAATCTGTTACAATCAATTCATTAACACTGATTTTCTAAAACAAATACATCAAGTTTACTTTAGTCATACAAATCCAATTACCTAACTTGGGTGATTTTAAGGTGTTCATTTTTTTTTGCTTGAGACAAGTCACTTTTCTCAAAAACTAAGGATAATTGGATTGAGTGATGAAATTTTTTAACCTTAGAGAAAATATTTAATGTATTTTTGTCAAATTTGTCGGGAAAATATAACAAATAATTTTTTTCAAAAAAACATGGCACTGTACCTTTAAAATCTAAAGGATATTCCAAGAAAACAGACTTGGAGAAATGCAATTCCATTTAGAGTACTTCAATAGCCTTGGAGCTATTTATACATTTAAAGACAAGGATTGTATGAGAGTATATCCTTAATGGAAAAAAACTCAAATACATAAATATTGTTACATAAGGGTCAAAACTATGTCATAAAAAATATAAGCAAGAATGCATTTTCTTTGAGACAGATGAAAAACACCTCTAAAAAAATTGCAAAAAGAATAAAGTACTCTAAGAAAACAAAAATGTTAATATCAATATAAGTAGTGAGAGCACTACAATCTATCCTTGAAAAATGATTACTTGTGAATTGAATTTCACAATTTTTTTCAGATGCAAAATTTTTTTTCTCAACTCTAGTGATGCAGTTCTGGTACATCTCTGAAAGTCTCGTGAGACATTGTCAACTGTTCAATTACATCAAGAATCTGACCAATCATCTTAAGCTTGGCTTCGATTGGCTGTCCCATGCTAGTCAGGTGACCCTTTGACGCCTCTGCCCCGCGTCGGGTCAGTTCCAGCTGTAGGTCAATCTGTTCTTTCCTGTAGGAACAAATATAATGTGTATCAGTCACTGGAAATACACTCTCTCCCAACAGAGGCTACTCAAGTCTTTTTGTCCGCATAACCTCTGTTACAAGTATCAGAACATTACACATTGAATTTTGTTTAACCTGTATGTTGTCAGAACGGCAGTAGTTTACAGAAAACTAGTACTGTTCGCTTGTTAATCCGTTACTGCTAACACTGATAAAATGTACAAAACATCATCTCTTAGACAATAATACATCAGGATCAATAAAAATCTTTTATTCTTTATTGGAGAGATCTGTTCTTCACAGTTACTGTTAAATACTTTCCTAGTTTAATCAATCAATTTTACCGTTAATTCAAATTTAATTTTTCACAATTCCTCAATACATAATCTGTAAAATGTAAAACGAAAACACAAAAAATCAAATTTCCTAAGCAATAACCCAAAATCTAGTAATATATGGAAGGGGATGTGTGCCAAAAATGAAATCATGTAAACTCGTAATTCGCAAGTTGTAACATGTTGTTCTCAACCATGCACTTCTCGAAAAGACAAGTCCAAGTCTGCAAACCTAACATTTCATTCCTGTAAAACTCAACTTTCTGTTCTCAACTTTACAAAGTTTAAATGTAATTTTAGAAATGTTAAAGTCGAAACTCATTTTTGTATTTCAAATACGAGGGATATACACATTTAGCAATGCTACAAATTACGTTTTACAATTGGTGAATGAAAAATGAAGAGTTGTAAAATCACCCTTTGGAAACAGACTTTTGCATCTGGAGTTTTACATGAGTTGCATGGTTATGATTGCAATGTTCCGAAATACATCTGTACACGATTTCGCATTGACCATATTTGGAAGTTTAACGAAGTCTGCCGATGATTTCCGAAGATGATCGGTATTTGACAACAACGAGACCTCCCTGATCCAAGCTCCATGCAACGCTGTGCAAGCTTTCCGGATAGTGTTGAGTTGAGTCCACCTCAATGCGCGGAGCTTGGGCATGCCGTCACCTTTTGTAAAAGTTCTCAGTAACTCGCGTACGGTGTTTTTGGACCCTTAAGGCAAATAGCAACATTTGTAATAGAACAAATATCATTTGCAAATTAGGGATTTAAATTGCTATGTTTATTTAAGAAAAACTCCCGCTTACAACGTCGTAGAGACCAAGTACAGGCAGTTAATGTTCACGTCACTCACTAAGCCATTAGTGCCTTTAGTCAGATGGCGCATGAAACTTATGATATTCTATTTTTCACACAAACATTGAAATAAAGAGCAAAAAAGTTTTTTTTTTACCCTACGGGCCTGAAACACACTGGATAAAATTCAAGATATACACTACGTGAATCGATAATTAACTATCAATTACGATACAATAGTCGTGTTTTTGTTGCTGTGCCACTTGTCTTGATGCGAGAAATCTAAGTTGTACACCCCTAAGTTAGCCTATACGTATGGAAATGTATAATCTTGTATTTCAAATAATTGTTAGAATTTTAACATCTTGATGATAACAAAGGTATTTTGATTTAAATTGTATCTGATATCTGAATTTGCAAGAGCTTTTCGACTTAAAAATGGGCAAAATAGCCTATGTATCGAACAATGACCTGATGTTCTCTGGCGGCCTGCCAGACCAGGCAAAAATTGATAGACCGTTCGCTTATAAGAAGACCCTATAATAACTGTTGATCGGGCGGAGAGTTAAAAATAACATGTCACATGAAATGTCAGTCATTTGATTTTGACATGTTCTTCAATTAAATTTGTTCAAACTGTTAAAAAAACGTCTGGTTTAGAACGTTCATAGCTTTTAAACGGTATTAAATAATGTTTCTTTTAACGAAATAATATTCATTGGTTAAACGACCGAATGAAAGACTAACAAAAGAAAAAAATATTCTTTTCAATGATTTTGGAACTTTTCCCTTACTTTACGTTGCGTAGTTATTTTTCTAACTATTAATTTGAAAGAATAACATGCCCGTGTTTTAAGGGTAACGTGGGTGTACAATATAGATATATTTTTTCTACCGCTATTTGTCTTTCCGAGACAAGTATGCCGTTGTTTCATTATTCTAAATCCAGTCTCGTAATTTGGTGAGTTTTTTTAAACCCAACCTAAATATCTAAAACGATATTTTTTTATAGTGAATCATCTCGATGCAGTAAGTTGTGCAGAGATTTAGTGTCCATTAAAGTCTAACCCAGAATTAAAGTTCATAATATTCTTTCGTGAGATAAACCTCGTGTTACCCTTACGAAAACAGTAGAAACAAATTATCTAGATCAATAATTGACTAAGAACTTTGACAAAAGGTGAAGGTCGCATGCCCAAGCTCCGCGCATTGTGGCGGACTCAGCTCAACACTATCCGGAAAGCTTGCACAGCGTTGCATGGAGCTTGGATCAGGGAGGTCTCGTTGTTGTCAAATACCGATCATCTTCGGAAATCATCGGCAGACTTCGTTAAACTTCCAAATATGGTCAATGCGAAATCGTGTACAGATGTATTTCGGAACATTGCAATCATAACCATGCAACTCATGTAAAACTCCAGATGCAAAAGTCTGTTTCCAAAGGGTGATTTTACAACTCTTCATTTTTCATTCACCAATTGTAAAACGTAATTTGTAGCATTGCTAAATGTGTATATCCCTCGTATTTGAAATACAAAAATGAATATCGACTTAACATTTCTAGAATTACATTTGAACTTTGTAAAGTTGAGAACAGAAAGTTGAGTTTTACAGGAATGAAATGTTAGGTTTGCAGACTTGGACTTGTCTTTTCGAGAAGTGCATGGTTGAGAACAACATGTTACAACTTGCGAATTACGAGTTTACATGATTTCATTTTTGGCACACATCCCCTTCCATAGTAATATGTATTTACAATTATGATTTCACTGATTATAACAAAAAAATAATAGCACTATTGGCAAACAGGAGTATGGAAACAGGCTCACAAAATATTAAACATTCTGGCTTTACTTAAGATTTAACAGACGACATTCAATACCATGCCAAAAAATCTTAATTTGAGGAAAAGATACAGATATTATAACAAATTATTATCAATTAATGAAAAATTGGCGAGGAAAGAAAAGCTTTAGCTGGGTAAAATTCACGGATAATATAAGCTTCTTCCCATGTTTCTTGTCATAAACTTCCTAATAGCAATTGTTGTGTGGTATAAACTTCTCTGATTGGATGAAAAGTTCTCTATCCATGCAGATTTTCTTCATTAGCCCATTACCATATGATATGGCAGAGGTCATTTAGGTCACACATAATTTGTATGGTTTCTATCATTAAAAATCTCCCAATCAAGAGCTATCATGTTCTTTGAGGCAACCTTTCCAAGCAACATTAGTTTTGCTCTTATAGGATTTAATGTGTTTTTTCTTTTTGCAGCAAAATGTATTAGGTCTGATCAGAGATCAGTCAAGTGCAGGTTGAATTAGAAAGCTAATGATATTTCAATGATCTTATCAGACAGACAGATGATAGTTTATTTCCTTGTCACGTAAATTTACATTGATGGTAAAACAGCATCACAAAATTAGCCAACTCTGCTACAGTTATGAGAGACATTAAAATACGCTAAAAAATTCATTGACATTACTGAGGGTAAAAAACCTGTACAGTGTATACAATAAGTTAAACTAAAAAAAAATATGATCAAGTTTGAGGAGTGGACAGTGGGTGTCACGGTGTAGGCAATGATTCCCATGTTAAATAACGACATCAGACTGGTAGCAATATACCACCTTGGCTTCCTGCATTTGCATGTAATTTGATCAAAACCAATTTTTATACAGTATAATTTTTCTTAAATTGCAAGAAGTACTTGATAAAAACAGGTCTGGGTAATGTGATGGGTACCTGGGTCCAGCCCTTAACCCACCTGCCCCGGGCATCTGGGTTACCCGTCCCAGCCCTGCACCTCACCCATCGTAGTAAGAGGTGGCAAAAATAAATGGGGGGACTCTCAACTATAAAAACTTCTTTCAATTTGTTTATTGTAAATATGCTACCTAAAGCTCTGATGCATGTCTACTACTATATACAGAATCTCTCCCAGGTGTTCTTTGATATATATTGATACAACTTGATGTGATCTTATCAACAATTGTTATCATGTTTAACATGAGAAGAAATGATATTGATATTACGTCTTATGCAAAACCATCCTTCATTGTGTTTGGAAGTTACTGTACATCTCTTGAACTTCAAATGCAGTGATGTCATACCATTCTGATGTCATCATAATTATGACATCATGGCAAAGCAATTTGCAAACTCCACTATCAAAACAATGTCTCCTACAAGATTTTGCTCAATCTCACACAAGAAATATCTCCACTCCTGAATGAAACATGATACAGTGTATTACTACCTGAGAGAGTCTTTACTGTTGAGGAGCTGAGAGAAGATGATCTGGGTCTCCAGACGGGGGTCGAGGGGGTCCTGCCAGTCTCCCAGCATCACCCCATGGAATGTCTGGCTGCACCCCGTAGCTGGAACAGAGACCCCGCTTGAGACAACCCTCCATGGCATTGTGTTGCCTCAGATTTTGTTCAGTGCAATGATAGCTTTATTTTTGTTGAACAGCAGCATACAATTCAACAACTTCTAAAATGCTTATCAAATAAATCAATAACAATATCTGAATGTTGTTTATTCCCTAACTTAAGTAGGAACTAGAAGATACTAATTTCACCTGATTTATAAAAAATTTTCCATCTGAGTGAATAGCCATTAGTTCTATACTGTTAAAAAGTTTCATAAATTCTATTGAACAAAATGGAAGGTGTCTGTTTATCTATTACTGGAAAATATTATTAAAGCAAATCCTTTTAGTCATGTCTGAGATATTGCTGCTAATTATTTGCGTCCAGATAGAATCACCAGCATGCAATGTCATCAAACAACAATATTTTCAACTGATGAGTATTGATATCATAGAGACATGACCTGATTTTAACACACATTGTTACAACAACTAATGAAATGAGCCACTTAGAAATATATGGTATAAGTCATTCAACGGCAAAAGTGATAAACATGGACAGAGATAGAAAAATAATAAAACTACTATCATCAATTTTCTTCCTTAAGGAAAAAGCTATTTCAGTAGAGATATCATGAACTAATTGCTATTAAGCAAACTGTAAAGTAGTTTTCTAGCGAGTGTCTCACCAGTAGGGAGTGTTCTATGACAGCAGCTCCACCTGTCTCCCTTGTACACCCCGGGGTGGTAGGCGTCAACACGACACTGGTTGAACTGACACGTCTTCCTTATCGCCGACATCCACGCTGTCAACTCATTCACATCCTGTTGGACAAAACATTATTCTCAAACTGAACTGCGGACAACACTATAGACATTCATAGAAGGAGAGATAAAATCACATAGCCACATAGTTGTCACAGGCCTTAGTTCCTTAATTGTCAAAGACTTTACCATAAGATCACTAATCAATCATCAGATCATAAGATTGCTAACAGATTTGATCTTGGTATTTGTTGATAAATCTCTATTCCTCAATATGATACTGGTAGAAGGAGGAGTACCCTCCCTTGATGTTTTTCTACACACAGAGGTATCTTGAGACTTTGGCTATGCTTGATTCGTTTAAGCGGCGTATAGCCAGGACATGGAACCGGCGTACGCCCTGTCAGTAACAGGCTTAAGCAGTCATCATATCTCAGACAAGTTTCAAAATACATTTCATCCATATGATATAAATATTTTTCAAACATTTTGAAATATGACTTTAAATGTCACTATCAAGTTTGGGATGTTTTTTAATAATTACACATATTTTCAAATAAATTATTTTGAGTTGTTATTTAAAAAAATAATGATGACTATAAAATAGTTGTGGAATAGTCACCATGAAAATATTTGTCCGCCATTAAACGCCAGGTTCGCCTGTCATTTCTAACCGGCGAGTCCGGCTTGCTCTTGAGGTGTATGCTGGTTGTCAATAAAGTGGTTCGCCGCTTTCGTCATAGCCATGTTTACTCCTGCATGAACTCACCTTGGTTTGAAAGTACATGGTGACGTAGTCCTGGTTGTTTGTGTCCTCCGGGTCTCGAATCAGAATCTGTCCCATGTTGGCACGACTCAGTGCTCCGTAGTCCAGCTTCTCTACAGCGCAGATCTGTGATACAGGGATTACCTTTCTCTCCTGCAAGTATTGAAAACAGATAATAGAACCTTCATGTATCAGTAGCTTGGGCAGATGTTATTATTACCTCCCTTGATGGTCTTTTCGAAGTTCACAATTTCAAAAGATTTCTATCATACCCCACTTCTACTCTTATGTCAAGCTTTAAATATTGCAAATGCCTTATTTATTGATGCAGAATTTTTTAAAGGGGGGATTCAGATTCAGAAATTGTCAACAAGAGGGGGGGGGGGGAGAGAGACCCCCTGAACCAACCCCCGGATCCTCCACTGATGTAGACGTTTATCTGATATGCTATTGTGACATTCATAGTCAGACAAGGGAGGTAATATATACGGCAGATAGATCTTTTAGAAAAAATCAATTAAAACCCTTATATCAATGATGACCTCCTTGGCAAAGTCAATATTGGACTGTTACATTGAGAGTATGACATGCATAATGACTTCTAATGGACATAGATTGTAACTCTTGAGACTAGTGACCATGTGTCCAACCCTGTTCTCCTCCGACCGACCTCTGCAAAGTCAGTCAAAGGAGGTTATAACATTACTGGACTGTTCCATTGAGAGTAACATATGCATAAAGAATACTGATGGACATAGACTGTCACCATTGAGACTACTATTTTTTTTTATTATAACTTTATTCATTTTTGTTCATGTACATGCAAATTCAAACATGCATATTGAGACCACTGATGATGTGTCCAACACTGACTTCCACCGACTGACCTCTGCAAAGTTAGTCAAGGGAGGATATACGTTATTGGACTGTTGCATTAACAGTAGCATATGCATAAACAATACTGATGAATTGTTAAACACTGACCTCCTCGGACTGAGACTTGTTGTAAGACAGTGTGGTGCGAGTGAGCCAGAAATTGCACTTCTTGAAGTTGAGGGGACGCAGCCAGGAGCGAGTCTTGTACGTGCACTTCTGCAGAACTCCCTGTTTCAGGATCACCTCATCCTTCTTGTGTGTCGGGGACAGACCGGAACAGCGATGTGTCTCTGGGAAAGAAACATGTATAACATCAACCAAATGATTTCAAAGGTTTCTCTTTCAGAGACATATTTAACTGAGGCTGTGGTTGATACTACGCCATAGCCATCTCTCATGGTTGAATATAAGCCACTATTAAAGATCATAATCTTATTTCAATTTGAAACCTTATTTGATACAGATGCATTTCTTGCATATCATGATCTACTCACTGTCAGCATCGGCAACGGTGACGAGGTCATCTATAAACTCGCGCACAGCTCCGGTGATGGACTGGATGAGAGGAGCTAATGGTTCCAACCAGACCTCCTTGCCAGGCTGCATCGTCAAGTTGCCTACACTCTGTATCAACTGTAAGGACAGAAATAGCTAATGTTGTACGTGACTTCAAGTTATCTCTACTATGATTGGGAGGGAGGTCACATGACCACTTGACACAACCTTGAAAATTCTTAAAAACACTTAGATCCTCATCTTATGATGATGATAAGTTTTCTCTGACCAAAAAAATAATAAACTGCAGTCAGTTTTATAGTCTGTGATCAAAGCAAACAAGTAAATTACCACTAGAGAGATCCCGAGACTCACCTTGGCTAAGAGAGTGAGAGTCCTGCTGATCTTCCTGTTGGCGTGGATGGGGTGGAGGGAGAAGAGTTTGGGGGACAGGATCGCAGGAGCGAAGAACCGCAGAAATAGGAAGCCACTTACAGCAAGGTATGGGATGTCCTGCAATAATAAACATGTCTTGACACTTCAAAAATGAACACTTAGAGAGCAAGTATTTTTCCCTTTGGGTCTGCCATTTTACATTTTTGCATGACTTGAAAAAAATAACACCTGTACTTCTATTAATTTTACAACAAAACAAAGATGAACTAGGTGTACTAACAGAATATCCAAAAATGTACAAATTATTGATAAGACTCTTTGATAGTGCATTGCCACATCATAGCAGGGCTTTTTACTGCTGAGGTGACAATGAATGCCTTTATTTCTGAATGTCTCTCTTTTTGAAAGAATGCATGTTTTTCTTAGAAATTCTTAGATAAACAAAGGGATAGTACACATTACGCTATCACATGTAAATATTTTCTAGCAAAATTAAGAAACATCACATTTTCATTCTGCATATTTTGCAACAACAGACAAGGTACCTAAAACTTGCTATATATGACACATTTCAGTCTAACAATATTTTAACTTTGTTGCATAATATGGATCTGGAAAATGCTGTGCTTTGTCTATGAAGCAAACTTTATCCATGTTTCATTCAAGTGTATTGCACAGAATGACCAGAAAGAGCTAACTGTACCTCAAACTCTGATTCAGGCCATTTCTCTCTGACTGTTGCCTGCAGATTCCTGAACACGAGCCTCATGAGGTGGGGACAGTCGCAGGAGGAGTGGATGATGCGGTCCATGATGTTGGACATGTAAGACTCCAGCACCTCCTGACTGGTCTGCAGGAAGTTTTCCTCTGACTCTCGGTGCAAGCTGTGTCGTCTGTGGTCGGGTGGAAAGCGGAAATCAGAATGCGTTCTCATAACTATGATATCACTATACATTTATATATCATTAAGTTTGAAAGGAAGCTAAAAGATAGAGCCGTAAAACAACCACTCATCAGGCTTTGAAATATATCTAGGTTTTCCAGATAAAGAAAAATCTTGCATGGAGTGCTGAAAGACAACTGAGAATTGATGGACAATGGCCTAGGCCAATCTAACTCATTGTGATGAAAAGCATAGATAAAACACAATGGCACATGGAAAACACAATAAGTAAGTGAGTTACTGTTTATTGCCACCCGGGCCATTTTCAGCCATTACCAGCCTGGGGACATGAAAATTGACTATGATCTAGGCTACAACAACAGTTAGCCTGACAAGCTAAATGATGTTTTTAAGTTATTTTCTACATAATTTTACATCTCAGACTCTGTGTCTTCACTAAATTTTCTACAAAGTTGTTTTAATGAAAACAACAATAATGATACAGAAACTTGAAACACTGACAATCAAAAAGCAATTACTGTATGACAATATAAATCCAAAAAATACTGTCTTAAACTAGTGAAACCTTAGCTCTTAACAGTGCATGCATCACCTTCTGACACTGTTGACCCTGTGAGGATCAAGCTCCACTGTTTTCTTCTCCACGAATATACGATCAATCTCGGTTGACAGCGTGTGGTGGAGGTACGGCATACCAACAATCTACAATTCATTCAATTAAACCTAAAATACATATTCATCTATCACATCATTTTTGTCATATTTAATCACCAAATCACATTTAATTTTATTCTTAAACAGATAAAAACAAGGTTTAAGTCAGTTTTTTATTATAATTAAACCTATCTGATGCAATTTTTTGGCCAAAAAAAATTACAAAGCAAAGGTAATTTTTAGCCATATCAATATGACAGATAGGACTCCTTATGCTTAACATTATCATCAGCAATAAGTATATATATTACTTTTCTGCCTTAGTTTTCAGTAACATATTTTTGTAATAAGTTCATTTCAATTGAAAAAAAAACTGGGAAGAAAATAGTTTATCAAAATGGTTCTTATCAGCTTCCCAAATTCATAATAAAAACTTAAATGCAGTTGCTCACTTTCATGAACTGGTCCATCGACTTAGTCGCCAAAGTGTTGCCACGAAACAATGTGTTGGGGTTAGCTGAGAACAGAAATTACATGATTATTGATATACAGACATTAGAAATTATCAGATAAAATCAACACACGATCTATATAGCACATTATCCACACTCAGTGCATGCTGCTAGCACACAAATTTTCATGTTATACCTTTTAATACCCTGATGGAATTGTACTTGCACTTTTACCTTTGTTAATAATTTTTCTGTGTTCAGGAAACCCATTCGTATAGCTGGTTGAATTGAGTGCAATGTGGATGAAGTACCTTGTCCAGGGACATAACTCTATATAAGACCCAGGTCACAAAGTATTTGCGTCTCCACCAGGATTCAAACCTGGGGCTTTGGTGCGAGAGGCCATTATGCTAACCACTACACGACTGTGCTCAAATTTCAGGTGATGAAGAAAAATGATACATCAATATTGTCTAAATTTTTTATTCCAGTTTTAATAAGTACCTGTATCCTCAACATCAATGCGGGTGACACGGTCTAGGAAATCAACGACAACATTGTGACTGAGACAAAAGCGGATGAGTGACCCCGCGACCTCTGTAAGCTCAAGGGTCCGATTGCTTGATAATGTACGCCACAAGTATGTGCCCATGTCAGGATTCTGAAAATATATCAATAAAAAAATTCAAGAGCAGATGTGCAAGAGAAATAATGTTGGAATGTTTGCTTCTCTTTGGCCTGCAGGGGCATAAGTGCAGCAATTTTCAAGTAAACTGTCCCCATAAGACATATTTTCACACATGTCTCAGATTTTTGCTAATTCAAACCTCTCTGCATCATGTGAACTTTTCTGTGCCAGGTCTTCAGGATACTGCACCTGAACTTGATATTCAAATCAGATAGCTTATAGGAGGTTACTATTGCCCAAGCGGCGTTAAACAATAACGCACTCACTCACTATAGGAGGTTACTACCAATCACTGATATGGGTGCTACTCTCAAACCATAAACTTTACGAGAAAATGCAGTTTCGCTTAGATTAGCCAGTCTGGGACTGACAAAAGTAAGGCCTTGAGAGGGAAGTTGTTTTTGAAACAGGAAGATGAAATTACATACCTGCTCAGTCTGATTAAAATTGACCAGGTTCTGAGGAATAAAAGTTTCAAAATATTCACTCTAGCGAGATTCAAACTCTATCTGTCTAGGCTATCCTCTCCACAACGGTCTGAAGGCAGCCTACTGTAGCACACGTTCTTATGTAAACTCAGCTAACCAATCACAATGCGTGCAGCAAAAGCATTTGGTATCAGTAGCTAGGGGCAAGTGATTCCCATTTACGATTCGTTAACCTTGATCGCCGTTATCCTTATTTTAAACACAATGATGTTACTGATTCGCCAATGACTAGGTTTTGTCTGCCCTAAACTGGTGTCAGCACATGCGAGCAGTGAGGCTGCCTTTAGACCGTTGTGGAGAAGATAGCCTTGACAGATAGAGTTAGAGTCAATATAATAACTTTTATTCCTCGGAACACGGTTGATTTTAATCAGACTGCATACCTGCTGGTCTATGGCCTGCAGCAGCAGATCTGTGACAGGTTGATAGCAGGAGGATGGTAGCACCAGTTCTTCAAGCAGTTGTAGCTTTAGTCTCAGTTTACCTCGGTCAATCTTACTGCAGGGAATAAATATTTTGCAATATTTTGAAAAGAGTGTATCAGAACCTATGGTTTTTTAATAAAAATGTTAACGCAATGAAGAGTAACTTCTGATAAATATCATTACATCTCTGAAATCATAAGCAGGGAATAATATATTTTGGAATATTTTGAAAAGAGTGTATCACAACATATGGTTCTTTAATAGAAAATTAACGCAATGAAGAATAACTTCTGATAAATATCATGACATCTCTTTAATCTTATATGAAATACTTTTAAGAAAAATCAATAAAAACAAAAAAATTGGCTTTGTAGCTTAGGCTTTTTCTGTCTTCCACTAAAGGTTGATTCTTCTTTCATGCTTATTAGTAAAATTATTGTTTATATTTACCTGCATCTTCGTATCTCGGTGGCAGTGAGAGGTTTGTGGGCAACGGTGTGCCATCGTTTGGTCGTACTACCTTCTGGGATATCATCAGCTCGCAAATATATCTGCAACAAATGTTCATTTGCTTTACAGTGTTTTGAAAGATCACAGAGAGTAATATTCTTTTTTCTGAGTCACTGTGAAAGGAAATTACATTCTAAAACATACACCATTCAAACTTTGTTAGTCTGGAGTAACATACAAAGGGGGGTAACTGCAGGTGGACTTTGGATTGTCAAAAGTGAAACAAAAAATCTGATTTAAATCCTAATCTATAGAAAAAAAATTAAAAATATGACAATAAGTTAGCTCTACTCAGATAACAAATATGAACATCATTTAAAAAAAATTTATTTTTAAAATAATGTTTTCCATTTCTAAGTTAACACATATGTCAAGAAATCACTTTAA
The DNA here is from genome assembly GCA_921293015.1 of Phorcus lineatus. Classification (NCBI taxonomy): domain Eukaryota; kingdom Metazoa; phylum Mollusca; class Gastropoda; order Trochida; family Trochidae; genus Phorcus; species Phorcus lineatus. The sequence goes on from OV121089.1 coordinate 23,781,751, forward strand.
CAAAACAGTCTATTTTACTATTGTATCTCATGTATTTTGATTTCATACTTTCTAAAGGGTAAAGTGTAACATCCTAAATTTTCTAATAAATCTTTCAAGAATTTGAATAAAAAAAAGTTAATTGCTGAAATCAACTGTTCTTGTTAAGAAGGATTTTATTAATCAAACAACTTGACAAATTACAATTTGTCACATGGGCACAGTTACGTTGCCAAACATAGTAATTTCGAACAATTACCCATGCACCAGGCAACTACAAATTTGAACTTCTGATATGTGAGTTGTGTCATACCCTGCCCATGAAGTCATCACTCCTGATGCGGTCCTTGTCCATGACGGTTATAATGACAGTGAAGTCAACATCCTGGCCAGGCAACAAATACTCAAATGTCTCCTGCCACTCCGGGAACCGGGTCTTCTTCTGACTCTGTTAGACACATACAAGATCTTCTGGATAACAACTTCTTTATTGCAAACATACACAACCCTTCCAGGTATGTATGCTTCTTATAAATGCCCTGAAAAGACTTGGAGAAAAACATCGTCTCTAAACCTATTCTCTCCCAACAGAGGTAGCTCTGTCATAAATTCCTATACAACCTCTGTCTTAGGAAGGTTTCTCGGGCTTCAGGCAGTATCCCCTAGCGGGACAATTTTGCAACTAAAACTACCTGGCAATATTTCAGCCAATGAAAACACTGAATGCATGAATAACATATTTGTTGAAACAGAAGCCTATGCAATGTTACAGTTGCAATATTAGGCGTATGTGTTCTGTAAAGATGACTCTAAGTGCAAGGTGCATATTCAAATAAAGTTTAGCTTTTGATAAGCTTACGGAAATAATTTAGGCGATTGGATGATAACTTTTGAAACGGCGTCGCTGATTGCACAACTAACTTTGATTGCATCCAATCAGTGTTCTGCATTTTGTGCCCGAGAAAACTTCGTATTAAGACAGAGGTTGTATAGGAATTTAAGACGGAGCTACCTCTTTTGGGAGAGAATGCTCTAAACCTGGCAGTGATTTGATTTTCAGTTATCTGTCCTTCAGCAAAAGTGATAGGATAACATCATATTGAGGGTCCAATCAGAATAGATTTTTAGCTACATGCTAGGGTGATATTTAAACTTCGTGGATAACAGAAAAACTTCTGCTGAAAAAGACTAAGGCAATAACAGACCATTTTGCTTTGCTCTGACTTCAAATTAATATGATTATTATTGATATGATCAGTACGGAAGGGGTTACTTACTGAGGTAGTTTTGACTTGATCAAGGCACTCGATGGTGATGTATGGATCGGAGTATCCTGTCCTGTCTTTAGGCGCCAGGTCTCTGAAACATTAATACAAAGTAAGAATTGATATGCCGGTTTCAGGAAGCTGTAAAGCAAGAATGAACCATCGCCTCATGATTGGAAATGACAATATGAGTCAGTTATTGCTAGAGCAATATTTCAGGCACAGCAGTGTACAATTAGAAGATAAATAGTTGCGTTTGTAAAATTTCCGGGATTCATTGTCATTCAACACCCACAAATTTTATTTAAAAACTGACAGCGTTAGCAACTATTTATCGATATTGTAACATGACCGTTAGTTATTAGAAGTTTTAAGAGCGAACTCTGTTTTTGCGTACTTATTTTTGTGTGGAAAGGACCTTGCGACTGTTCTATTTCTGTAAGAGGTGTGATAAGGTCTAACTAATGTGAATTCCCGGCATTATTTACATTACAAACATCGTTGTGATAATAGCACATAGTGTTATTCGTAACAGCGAGACCTTTCAACATACTTGTTTAATTCGAGACCGAAATCAACAATTATAAAGCTCGTAGAAAAATATTGTAAAACCCCGAGTACAAAAGTCTTGAACTAGCCCACAACCATTGTGACAGCAACTCAAACATTGTGACGTCAAACGATTGGCCTTTGTGACGTCATACCATGGGAACGGCATTCGAAAGAAGGCGGCCGCATGAAAATTTTCGGCAAACTTGGACTAAGTAAGCCAGTTGAAAATATTTTCGTTCTTCAAAAATAAATCATATTAAAGTGTATTTATGATATCTACCGGTAGACACAATATAAAAAACGACTTGGTGAATAGCACATGTCCTTAGTCGATAAATTATTTGATCCACCTCACTTAAAGTGAATAATTGCATAGCGTATCTATTTATCCTCATCTTACTAGAGTTCGAAAAAGTTTAAATAATCACAAAAATCATGCCTACAATGACATTTATAATCTTTAACAGAAAGCGCCCATAAAGTGTATGCTTTATCAAGCTCTTTTCAAGAGGGGCATACAGCTGGTTTGTCATGTGTCCCATCCCTTAAACAAATCTGCCTTGTAAAACTATCTTATCAGCATAAGACGACACCGAATTTTGCTGGTTGATGACGTAAAACTGAAATGAGAAGTCAAGAGATATGTTTTTCAGAATACACTTGCCTTCATGGCCATAGAAGTAAACCATCGGTGTTCCTCCCCCCAAGTTAAAACCCTTAACATGCCCCTCATCATGAATATCCATAGCGTCAGAGGGTTTTAACAAGCCAGTGTAAGTGAGCTATCAATGGGCTGAGAAGTCAAGGGACATGTGATGATGACTTACCTGCCCTCGATGACAGTGATGACAAGGTGACTCTGGGCCATGTTCTCGGAGGAGCGGATCCCATACTCCAGCAGGATCTCGCCCTGGATCTCGAGGTCCTTGTTGGCCTTTAGCAGGGGAAACCACTTCTCTAGACCTGTACAGTATACTCAACATATAGAAGCAACGTCATTTACATGAAGATAATTATAATACTCCATTTATATTGCGCTTTTTCTTTGCATAGGCATCCTCATTCTCTCCCCACAGAGGTAGCTTCTTCCTATATTCCTATACAAACCTCTGTTCAAGTAGGAGCGTTTCTCGGTAGAAATGTAGAAGCCTGATCCCTGAATTAAATGTAATAAAATTTAGACGCTGTTTCAAAAGTTCAAATTCAATTATTTCTGTATGCTTCAGGAAAGCTAAACTTTATTCAAATGTCTACTTTGGCTTTGAATCTTCATTTACAGAACACAATCACCTTCTTTAGCAACTGCATCATTGTATAAGCCTTGGTGCCAACAAATGGATTATCTATGCATGCAGTGCTTTAATTGGCTGAATTATTGCAAGGTAGTTCATTTTGCCACATGAGGAACCTACTGGAGGCCAAAGAATAGCTTGAATTACAACAGAGGTTTCCTCTGTTCATATGAACATTACATGTCGTATTTGATATGCGTTTCATAAAAGCATATGATCAGTGACAGAATGTTTATTAATAAATGTAAACAGATGACTATATCAGCAAACTGATATTAAGTTTATATCTTAACATACATATATGCTAGCCTATGACAATGTTGTCTAATTTCAATACGCATACTCTAATTTCATTAACATTATTTCTCACAATACGAATTATACCATAATACGAAATAGTGAAAAATTAACAATTTCAACATTTGGCATTTTGGAAAGATATGAAAGATGTTTTCAATAATAATAACAATGATTCTTGTGACATGTATGAAAACCAGATAAAATACCATGAAAAACACAGAGTGTTTCGTTAAAGGTCATTTTGTCTTTTCCGAAAGTTCTTTTGAACAATCATTTATGTCTCACATCGAAAGTTGACAGAAGTGGCTCACAAACTGGTATGATAAGGAATCAAAGCTAACTCTTTAACATCAACATTATTTCTAACCTTATAGATAATTGTTACATAATTACCATTTGATGACTTCTGCTCTTGAATCATGTCCTTGGTTATGGAGATTGTCCCGATGATGTCATCACCACTGAATACAAAAATAAATTTACACAAAAAAGAATGACTTTGATTTAGCATCATGCTTAATAGTATTGATATTAGATTATTGATAAGCAACACTTACAGGCTTGATTACCAAAAATATTCCACAAAAAAAAACATTTTCATAACCTTTTCCGACTGAGGTTAGGTGTTTTGATTCTTGCCCATTTGTTCTCCAAATGAAATACATCCAAAAATACCAAAATTGTCCAGTGTCAGATGTCTTAAATCATCATACAAAATAGAAAATAGCTTCTTTTAAAAAAAATAGCAGGGAGGGAATAACTACATTTTGATTAATTTTCACATTCTTATATATTATATATATACAAAAGTTACAAATTTGAGTCTTCATGTCAGAAAGTTTTTACTCTTAAAATGTCAGCCTTCTATGCCAATCTGTTCTCGAGATGAAGATTTTTTAAGTTTTCCGGGAAAATGCCTGACACTCCCATATTTTAGGGGGGGGGGGGGGGGGGGGGGGAAGGGACGGGGGTCTGTCCTAAATGTACTAATTTGGATGACTTGGGGTGAACACTACATCCCCAGCAAATTTCAACTTTGGGGGTGCAGTGTTTCTTGAGGAGAAGTCGAAATGTTAAAAGTTTACAGACGACGGGAGACGGAGAGCTGGCCATTGCCATAAGCCCTTCTGACATTTCAGGTCTGATGAGCAAAAAAGTAATGTAATTGCAGCATTTACTTTCATTGCATTTGATGCATCACATTTCAAGACAGTTTACAGTCTGAATAGTGACAGGAATACACTTTCTAAAAATTTTATTTTTATCTATTTATCAAAAGTGTTTGATTGCTTATTCTTTGCACAAAAGCTTAGCAGAAAACAAAGATATTTGTTTTATTTATGGCCTCATGCCCTTATTGAGTTATGCATAGGTAGTTTTACAAGTGACAAAGTGTATACTGGTAATTTATTTGTCAACAATTTATCTCTAGATTCACTTTCATATACAATAATAAATATCTAGCATTTTTTTCATCAAATATGTCACTTAACTTAACTACATTATGCAAGGTCAAGTGTTTAATTTTACACACTGATGGTAATTTGAGCTTGTCAAATAGTCAAACCTAATTTTGGAGAATTATCTAAAACAGCCAGGAGGGCAGTTAGGAGTTGATGTGTTTGTTAGGTTATATAACTAGAATCCATGCATATTGGACGTGATATGTGATATCTACACCGCTGTGCATTTATAAGGCTGTTTTTAGATTTTCATGGAAAACCAGTGTTTGTCATATATACATGTCTTTTGGACATGAAAAGTTCAGATGTTTTGATTTTATATCACCACACATGACATTTAGATTTGTATCAAAGGTAATGAATGTGTTATGAAAATCACGGAGTGGCGATTTAATGATACAACTCCTCTTGTACTAGTGTCCCTTTAATAAAGACAATGTCTGACAAAAGATTAAAAGGGAGATAATAGCCATAAATCATTCTAGACAAAGGTATCTGTTCAGAGCGATAACTATGTAAGTCACTAGTGCCTGATATTTATAACCTTCCCCCTAGTTTGCCAATAGACTTAATTAATAACACAAAGCGCACCTTCAGGGCTACAAGAGGAAACCAGAGAACACTGCTAGACTGTATATACCAAAGAGTAATGTGAGCAGCTCTATTAGATGCATGTTAAAAAAGCTTTCAACCTCTGTACAGATTACTCATGCCCATATTGAGCAACCTACCGTACTTATAGAAGTAATATTTCAAAACAAAACAATTTCATATCTGAAATCAACACTTTGCAAGGCACTCAGAAGTTAAATTGAGAAAATGACCGATTTTTTATCTTAATACTTAATAGGCTGAAAGGAAAACCTTTAAAAGCCTGTCATGGCCTTGTGGGCGAGTTGGTTTGAAGCTGGTTTGTTACGTGCTAGAGCAGTTTCCACACTTTGAAGATGTGGGTTCGAATCCAACATGTGACTCAACCCGAAAGTAAAAGTACTTGTACTAATGCAGACATACAGAATACTTAACGATGTCCTGTTTATTAATATTTTTCTGAAACGTGTGACTGGTTTGGTATTTCAAAACCGAATGCAAGTTAGATAATGATAAAATCCACAAGTTTCCTAAAAAATTTAAAATTGGACTAGTTTATTATGACTTGCTGAATTATATCAAAGAAAAAGCATGAAAATCTCCAAGATTGCCATTGCTGTCGCACATCGTACATTGTGATGTCATGCTTAATGATTGTGACGTGATGTGACACGAGTCAGCGCATGGTGTTCTGACACAATGGTTATAACATTATAGATGTAGTAAACAGGCGAGTAATTAAGTGTGATCTCACATATAATAATCTGAAATCAATCTTGATAGCCAGTTTACAGAAATTACAACTCATTTACAAAGGTAACTTCATGAAAGAAAGCTATCTTTGAATAACATGGAAAGTGATAATTAGTTGCAAAAAAAGGTTGTTTGGTCTTACTGTCAGAGTATGTGGATTACATAGGGATTCTTGGTTATAAAGTTTTGACTCTTTAAAGAGTTCTTTTTGAACAAATGATGCTTAAAATAGACTTTAACCTAGTTTTGAGAATAGAAATGGGCGGTCTGTATCACTGAATTTTAAATTAATCAACCTTCAAGAAAATTATAATATCAGTTGTTCCTAAAATAGTCAGGCATCTTAATTTTGAAATCATACTTAAAAGCCCCCATATGATTTATTACAATATTGCTTTTAATTATAACATGAGCTATATCAAATTTTATCAGGCAATCTAAACACCAAAAACAGCAGCCACTAATGGAACATTATTGATTATTCTGTCTTGAAGAATCGTTGATGTTCAAAATAAATTTTGATAAAGACTATGTCAAACCTTTATTGTCAATTAAGAGGTTTTGTTGTTCAAAAGATGCACTTATTACCCATTTACCTCTTTTCAGCAGTAAAATTATCCTATATGGTGCATAACCCACTTTTATCATTTCTGATATGAGATTTGTCATCTAACCTTTCATTTTCCAATCAACAATTACCTTAATAATAATAATAATAATGATAGTAATGTGTACATATATAACGCCAAACTCCACACCAGGTATGCTCATAGCACTGACAATGAAAAAAAAATATGAAAGAGTCAACTGATATAACATTTTTTTTGTACAGATGAGTTTTAAGGTAGATTTTAAAGTTTTCAAGGGATGCGTAATACTTTAGTTCTTCAGGGAGAAAATTCTATTTCACTGATGCAAAGTTTTTAAAGCATTTATGTCCAGAAGACTTGAGTTTCCACTATGGAACACACAGGAGATTAGAGGAGGATGAACGGAAAGTCCTTGTTGGAATATAGGGCAGTAAGAGTTCTTGAAGATAATGTGGAGCTATCCCGTGTACACATTGATAGGCAAGTGTAAAGATTTTATAGTCAACTTATTATTTAACATATTAAGTGCCCTAAGGGCTTATAGTATTGAAAAGTCTAGGAATAAAATTGAATTGATCAGAATGAGAAGGGGAGGAAATTACAATCATTGATGTTTATCAACTTGTTAGAAAAATAACACTTAATATTACAAAGGAAAAGCACACACAATAATGGCCTGTGTAAAGCTGTCATATTTCCGTAAATCATTTGAATAATCACTTTTTCTATCAAACTAGGAAACAATGACATCAGCAGCATGCAAGGATATGCTTTTAATATTTCATGAAAATAGCTTCATCTGTTAAAGATCGACTGAAATGACCCATGGCAACTTTCGTGATTCATAAAATACGTATTCTAATTTGCCAGTGACATTAGTTTAAATTTTCGAAATCGGCCTATAAACAACTTTAATACGGCTTTTTCCAATCACCAGCTAATTAGCACCAGTGAACAGAACTGAACTGGCCCGTGGTCACTGAGGCGTGTCCAGCCGCGTGTCCTGCCGCGTGACGTGCTAGTCGGAGGAAGTATAACCTCCTTAATGAAAAAACAACAGGAAATCTCACATTCTAAACAACTGTTTAAACATATCTAAAGTCATCCAAGCAACTCAAACCTCCGGTGAATTGATGTTAAATATATCTTTAATTATTTATATTGTTCCAAGCGAAAGACGGTGTTTAAATGTGATGCTATGCGCACTATCCCATAGCATGTAACATCAATTACAACGTCTGCCAAATGTTGTCACAACAATCAGACTGGTTTAAATAGTCTTATTTTTTATGACACACAGGTGGCCGTTATATAATCCTATCGCATTCAATTTCAATTCTTTATTTAATGGTCTCTATTCATACCTTTTGAATTTTAACGCCTTCGACCAACCAAGCGGAATATATGTCCTGTCATAATGGCGTAATCTTGGCATTCGACTGCTACTTAGTTTATTGTCACGGCGTCCAGTCATTTTGAAGCAATGAACTTGTAGAATATATATTCAACCAATAAATCAAGAGAAGGAGATTTGGCTCATGCACTTCTACGGACGATGACACACATTTAAAAATATACATCGTGAATAACGGGTACCAACATTCTTTAGGATTACATAGGATGTTTCTAACGCTTGCGCCAGGTATGTTTTCATGTCATTGATTTTTAAATTCAAAGACAGAGATATTGCAACACAGTGTGAGATGTTATACTAGCTAACAATATAATATACGTTAGTTAAATACAAACGAATCATCCATGAAATACTAAGTTGTCATAATGTGAAGTGAAACAAAATTATTTTTTCCTACAGTAAACATTAAAAAAGTTTTTACATTATCTCCCGTTTATTACAAAAACCTTCATTTTTTTCGAGACAATTTAGAACTTCATATCGATAATAAATGTTGTAACACTACGTGATATCGCATAGTAATGGATCTCTCACCGACCAAGTTCTTAACCTTTTTGATATAAACCCACCCAAGAAAACCGCGTCCAAGGATTGTCACAGTCCAATCAAAATGGATTTGACGACTAAGAGGGAAAGTTGATATCATGAAGCAGTTACATATCGTATTTTGGAATTCTTTCGGTCATGCTATTGCCTCTATTTTGCTGTTGAAGTAGCTTAAAAATACAGAGAAAATCAAAGGGCTGGACTTTCAGCTGACAACTAGCACGTCACACACTGGGCGTGGCTTCGAGTCATGCTTCGGTGATTTTGTCTAAGCGTTCGCCAGGCTCATTAGGCGGTTATCCAAAACAGGGGTATAAAAGGTCTCCTAGTAGTCGAATTAAAGCGTATATTTTCTCATTTTTTGGCTCTATTGATTCTTAAAGGTGAAGCGACTACAGATAATAATTTGTAATAATCACAATTGTGCGTTACGTTTCCTCTTTAATATACATACATGTATATCATTGAACTACTGGTACTCAATAGTTAAATGATTCACGAGCAGATTTTATTGAAAATGGCTGATGGAACATGGTTTATTTTAAGATGACTACAGTATTATTGTTTTCTTTTCGAAAAATAATTTGCTCAATGAATAAAGAAAAACATTTAACATTCATGAGTGAACGATTAGGCAATGTTTTAATCTTAACCCTTAAGATGCGGGTCCCGGAATATTCCGGGATGAAATTAGCTTTGCCCGCAAGTCTCCTTAGCGAGATGCGAGTAGCACACTCTGTTTTTCTCACGCTAACTAATTATCGCCTAATTATCGCCGCGGGTCTCAGTAGCGAAGGACGGAAATTTATTGCCTAGCAGTAGTCTCAGTTCAATGCTTGTACTTTCCGTCCGGCTGTCGCTAAGCTACCGAATTTTGTTTCGTTGGTGTTCTAAATAATGCGCGTACATGTTCCGAAAATTATGCAAACATTGATAACATTTATCATACCGAAAATAAGTGTTAAAATCACTAAATTTTCCCCCACTCCTTGCCGCAAGTGCTAATAGCCTGTGGGGACTTTCTCCCCTCTCGCACGAGCTTACCAACCCGCGCGTGCTATCGTTTGCTTACAAGCGTGCACTCACACCAAACTTACAACCTTCTATCGCACGCCCTATGCCCTGAACCCTTGGGCATATTACAATACCGGTTGGATCATTTGAAAGAGCAGAAAATTGTCTTCAATTCAATATAAAATACATAACTACGCCATCTGAAATGAAGATACAGCATGTGTCGCAAAAAAGGTGATTTTTACATATTTTAAGTTTTACACCATTTTGTCACACCAATGATGTGCTCAACTTATTTTGACAATTTTTATATTATAAGATAGAGAGAAAGATTGTCTTTCATTCCATGTAAAATTTGTACATGCGCAAAAATAAATAAAGACACAGCAAGCGCCGCACAAAAAGCTAATTTCTCTATTCAAATCATGTAAACTGAACGGCGATTTTGACATGTGCCTTTATTTCGTTCATATCTTCTCAACAGCTAGGCGTATTTTGAAATTGATTACCTCGTGATAAAGAAGAAATAATTGTCTTCGATTTGATGTAAAAAAGTTATATGCAGTATATAAAATAAAGATACAGCAAGTGCCGCAAAATTGCGACTTTTCTTTATTCTTTGTGTTTTTACCATTTTCACGCACTTTATATCACATAAACTTCTCGGGACATTTTGAAATTTCATATATCAAAATATAGAGAAAAGGATGATCTTTATTTCCATATAAAATTTGTATGTAAACGAAAATCAGTAAAGACCCGACGAGCATCGCACAAACAGGCAATTTCTCTATTCATATCTTGTTAACCGAGAAGCGATTTTTTCAACTGCTTTTTACACTTCCTATCCATTGAACGGCAGAGCGCATTATCAACATTTTTATATCACAATAAAGAGGAAAGGATCGTCTTCAATTCTATATAAAATCTGCAAATTACAATGAAACAATAAAGGAGCGGTAAGTGATGTCGCAATTATCAAAATCTGTTCCCAAATACCTGAGGGTACAATCTTTGCAAACTATATATATTCCAAACCAAGCGGTACATATTTATCATTTTCATATCAACGTAAAGAGGAAATAAATACCTTCATTTTCATGTGTAATTTGCCCATATTTGCATCAAAATAAAACGTGTGGAAATTATGCGACAAATGTCGCGGTAAGGCGATTATCAAAGACTTTATTCACTAGCTATACCCACGTTACATTGGTAATAACTTCTAACTAAAGTGCAAAAGATTGTTATGATTTATTTTCGTAAAGAAGAATAAATTGCCTTCAATTCCATATATAATTTGCATGTATACAAAGCGAATAACTTGAATTATAAAATTGGAAATAAAGACAATTTCTGTTAAGTGTGAGTGTATTTTTCAGCGGGGATACCCCGCCTGCACGAGCTGAGCGCGTGCGTTTGCCCGGGGCTACTAGCTTAGTAATATTACTGTGGGGGTCAGAACGTTATCGGGATTTATCACTACCCTGCTTTCGTTATTTATATCTTTCGTTTAGGATGGCGTATCGTAATGAAATTTATCGTAAAATATAGAGCAATAAATTAGCTTCATTTCCGTATATAATTTGTCTATGTGCACTCAGTGATTAAATGATTTTATAGAGTTTGAAATATAGACAATTTTTTAATAATTGTAAAATTCGTGCTAGACAAATGTTTGTAATAATTTTTATATCGATGTCAAAAGGAACTATTCGTCTGTAGTTTCGTTTTCAGTTCGCGCATGCGCTCTTAGAATTTATTGAGTTACGGCGCCCGAATTGAAAACAAGTTTACTTCGGTTGTAGAAACCGTTCTAGGGATGATAGAAATTTCATTCAAAGTGTCAGGTAAGTATCATCCATTTGTAACACGGGATTCACCGACTAGCTTTGTATAAAACGACGATAACGTCCGTATTTCGCCATGTAAACACGCCATATGTTGTTAAAACGGTCGCATCTGGCGGCGCTGGAAAATTCGGCCACAGGGGCTAATTGCGCTAAAACGGTAGCGAGGCGAGTGCTGGAAAATTCAGCCACGGGGGCAAAACTGGTCAAAATAATATAGTCTGTGTATTGTAACTATTGTTGATGTTATAGACTAAGATATACACCTGCTAGTTCTCAAGATGTAACACTTCACCAAAATTGTCAGTGAACACAAACTTGGAAGAAAATTAATAGAACCATATCTTTTTCCTTAAATGATAGAAAACATTATTGTTAAAAAAGGGGGTCAGTCCCAAATGTACAAATTTAGATCACCCAAGTGCAAGGTACATTCCCACAAAGTTTAATCTTTGGCGCATGCAGCGGTTTTTGAGGAAAAAGTTAACATAGACCTTTTCGGTCTGATGAGCTGAAAACTATTTGAATAACAAAATTAGATTAAGAAAATAACATAGACTCTACAAATAAACCAAAAAATTAGACAAACTATGCACCAAAACAAAAATATTAATATAATAGAAATATTATGGTTCAGTTAATGTAGTTGTGAATTATGTCATCTCTATCCATTTGTATTCAAATAAGAAAGAAAGCTACCGGTAAATAAAATAAGGTATTGACCCAAAACACAATAAAGGTTAGGTGAGGTGAGATGGGGTTTAACGCCGCTTTCAAGATTATTTCACTTATATAGCGACTGCTAGTACTATTGCAGGGAGAAAGCTCGAAACACTGTAGCGGCTATACATTGTGGTGAAACCTGCAAGCATCGGCTGGAACTAGCGAACCATGGGTGGTACTGCGCTGATTTTCAATGTAGCATTGCACCCAAACCTGACTGCGTGTAGAACAGTTCTCTACTGCAGATAAAGTTGACGAGCCCCTGGCGCGATTCGAACCACGAACCTCCTGATCCGAAGCCGAACGCGCCAAAACACAATAAATGTTTTTTTCCATCATTACTGTTCTGACATGATGTCAATTATTCAGTATTAACAGCCACTTTAACTTGACGATTAAAGTAAAAACCAAATAGCTTCATAGTAACATTAGCATGACATCATGACGTAACAGTCCTTGTAATTAATTCTACCTTCGTAACTGACCCCTTTCCAGCTTTTTCTTGAATTTGAGTCCTTACTTTGGCAGTCATTTGGCAAACTCTTCATGGGTAACCCAGGGCCTTATGTTCAGATACCCTTCACAATCACCCCTGACACTTTTCAAAAGCAAACTTTGTCCTCAAATTACCCGCCCTTGAGTCTTGTCATGATGCATTAACCCAATGAAACGGCATGCACAAAGGGATGGAAACAAGTGTTGGTAACAATGGTTATAAAAGAGCTATTAGTACGTGCTAAAGAACTAGAGTTTTAGATTAGAAAAAAAAAACTTCCCTGATTGGCTGTGAACAAAGTGTGAGTAAAGAGATGGAACTATCATGGGCAAGATATTACCCAAATTATCTTTAAATCATATTTCTGTAAATTAATTATACATTTTCCTAATTTCAATAACTATGATTTCAATGTAATTTGGGTAATATCTTGCCCATGATAGAACTGCAGGCCAATTGAAGACTAAATCATCCTGAAATACATCTTCATAGAGGCTTATCTTCTAAGAGGCTTGCAGGTACAATTATTGCAGCAATACCTTTCTCAAATCAACTGCGATGAATTTGGATACAGAATTTCCTGATAAAAACTCCAAGGGAGGAATAAGTAAAAGGCATTGAACATTCAGTTCTCGGGTAACTAAGGATGTTAACAAATCAGATAGCTGTATACAATTTGTTTGAAAGACAACACATATTTTACTAACTGATAATATGTTATAACTGACAAACCTGACTCGATCTTCATCGTACACATAAATAGCGAGGTCACGGAAACCGCAGGGCATGTGCAGAGTAAACTCTTCCCCCCATAGTGGCTCCAGACTCTTGTACACCGTCACCGTCCTGGGTGGAGAGGAATAACTCCATTAAAAAATACAAGGAAGAAAAGGCAAAAAAATAATCAAATTTCATCAAACAAAGTTAACCATTGCAATTCTTTATCTGCTAACAACTATTCAAACTTCCCACAAATCAATTAACATTTAATTAGACATCCCGTGTTGCTGGAGTCACATATGCAAAACGGAATCAACATTATCATTGGTGTCATTTGTTCAGGAAAACATGCAAAGAATCAATACAAGAGTTATTGGTTCAGTATAGTGATGAAATAAAGCTAAAAAATCATGATTTTGATAAATAAAAAAACCCATTGTACCCTGCTGGCACGCATCAATTACCAACATGTAATTCGGGAAACTTATCCAAAGCAGACAGATTGTGTGAGATACAACTAGTATATTCACTCCTAGGACTGTTTTTGAACTCATTGTTCCTTTGCTTCCACTAAATCTTGTTCCATACCAACGACCTAAATGACACACATTCTATAAATATATTTCTAATCTCCCTATAATGAACAAATAGGCTTTAATTAATCAAATTGATACTTTTTAGCAATAATCTGTACATCTTGTTAAAATGACACTATTGACAACGTTTTGCAAATGTGACCCCAATGACACACAGTGCTCCTTAGTTAGTCTGTTGGTCTCAATCTAAAAAAATGACGTCTACATGTTAGGAAAAAGAGAATATTGGCATGCATCTGCAGTTTCTGTTTTTGAAAAGGGGGCATTTATGATCTTTGATTGTATTGAACATTAAAAACGTTTGTTCACCATGTACAAAATAATGTTAATTAGTTACAATGACAATGACTATTGCTATAGCAGCCAGCGACAGAACAAAAGGATTAAAAAGATATATTTACCTTGCTATAACTTCATTATCAACTTTTATCACACAATAGGGGTCACTCTTTCCATTGCTGAAAAAAAATGAAAATAATTCAATTCAACAAATTCCTGTTAATCTCACTTCTCACTTAAAAGTGTTTGAGGAAAACGCATTCAACCCATTATGATGATCAAGTTAACTTTTAACTTTCTCTGATAGAGTTCTAGATAAGCAGGGTATATCAGGTCTATCATTACGAAATTATGAACTTAAAATCAAAGTGTATTAAATTCACAATATAATATAGTACTGGGTCTAGATTAGTGCTAAGATAGTCTTAAGCCAATGTTAATCAATGGTGTTTACGACAATCTTAATGCTAAGAGAGCTTAAAAAATCTAGGCCCAGGACCCATATCTTCCAAGCTCTCTTAGTGCTAAGATTGTCTTAAGCCAATGTTAATGTATGGTACTTACGGCACGCTTAGCATTAAGAGAGCTTCGAAAATCTAGGCCCAGATGCTTACATTTAACAAGTTTGTGAATGATATGTAGTTTAGTTTTTGAATTTTATTCACTCTGCAGCAATCAATAACTTTCAGTAACACTATGTTAAGAGCAATGATGAACTCAATACATTTTGATGTAGTAACATTTTGAGTGCAAAATTGTGCATTTTGATTTGCTGATTGTGTTGACAGCTGTTGTGTTGAATGTCTGTGAAGTTTCATTTTGTGCAGTGTTCTGTTACCATATGTATTATGACATAAAACACTTTTCAAAGAGGCAAAACATTTCAAAATGTCAACTGACTATAAAATAGCACATAAAATACAACTCTTCATAGTGACACCAACAGTTTCTTCAACAATGAAGTTACATGCACAATGTTAAAGTTTGATACATACAGTATTTCCTCGATTACAACCCGGGTCTCGAATATAACCCGGGCCTCGATTGTAACCCTGGGGGTAAGGGGGTGCTGAGTGAAATAGAAACCGGGCCTCGAGTATAACTGGGGCCTTACATATCAGTATGACTTTGACAAACTGTCAGGTCAATGATATTAACACCTCTATTGTACAATTGTATCCTAGTTGTTGTGTTCTCAATATTAAAATAATCTTCGTATGATTTCCAGATGGAAAGTTTTGAGATATAGAATGCCACTCTCTCACTATTGGAATAGATTTTGTAATGCCATTTCAGGTCTGAAAAAATAGAATCCGGCCTCGATTACAACCCGGGCCTCGATTACAACCCGGGGGGGTAAGGGGGTGCTGAGTGAAATAAATATAAATATTCAACAAATCTGACATAAATGGTAAAACCAAGGTGTTGTCAAAATGCAAAGCTGTACATGATTATGTTTTACAAAATTCAGTTTGATTAAAATTGACTAGGTTCTGAGGAATAATGTTCTGCATATTTTGATGTCATCTTAGCTAGCCAATCACAACAACTCAGGCAAAAGCCTTTGTTGTCAGTAGCTAAGGGCAAGTCACTTCCATAAATTGTTAATTAAACTTGATCGCACCCATCATTCTTTTAAACACGATTATGTCATTGATCCGCTACTTACTAGGTTTCGTCTGCAGTAAACCAGTGTTAGAATTTTTACTAGCACGGCTGCTGTCAGACCGTTTGTCAGAGGCAAGCCTCTGATAGAAAAGTTTGAATCCTGGTAGAGTCATATTTTTTCAACTATCATTCATTGAACACAATCGATTTTAATCAGACGGTACATTAATATCGCTCACAGAGAATGTCCTGTATACTTGCAATGATGTTATCAATGATACCATTTTTTGATTGGCATGATTATGAAATATATATTACCTAATTTGCATATTTATCTGATTTTGATATCAATTACATTAGATAGCTTTATTACACCGGTAATATGATAATAATTGATAAATGACAACATCAGGTTTCTATGTTCTGATTGGTTAGATTGAAAATAGAATGAAATTAGAAACTTCGAGTACTCCAGAACAACTATCACATGTTTGTCCTGATTACATCATTTACTTCACAAGGAATAACAATGTGTAAACTACAGATATATAACATATTTCTTTTACATATTCATTTCTTAGCAATATACTTTAATTAAGTTGTTTTGAAATAATTGTGTGTTGTGGTTTTACCATGATTAAAAGTGACAGAACCAAGAGTTATGGCAGGCAGAAATGAACAATCGTAATTCACGAGGTTCCACTCCATTACTGAGACAATCAAAATTGAGGTTAATTGGTGAATGTCATGTGATAATATTCTTAATATGAAATATATAAAATTTATTGATTAAGAATAACAAATATTCGAATAATAACTAACCTATCATGATCACATGTGTAATGTCACCATCACTTTAATTTACCAATATATTATCATGACTTTCTGATAACACTTTGAACAAATTTCAAATAATTTTTTTTTTTTTTTATAAATTTAAATGTTTTCCAAAAATTGTCAAAAGTATTTCTCAATTTTATGAAATAAGGAGGTATAATCAAAATATTTTACCATACTTCATTCAACTGATCTTAGAGAGACTGAGAAAATGATAAATAATGAATTGAATAAATCTTTCCCAAAGAAATATTTTTCAAAAAGCATCATAGGCCTATATTTTTTTAGTATCTGTATGCACGATAAAATGAAGTGCAACCAAATTTTCATTACCAAGATTCATTTAGCTGATATAAGAGACCAATAATAAAGTATGTAATTAAGTTAATTAGGCATTATCTAAACTAGAAGCAAAATAATGGGTTTACAATGCATATGTGTACAACATTAAATTGATATCTTTAGCTTCTGAGATCATCAATTGCTGACGTCATTTACACCGATGACGTCACATATAAACAAATATATCACGAAATTAATAAAGGAAATAAGTTATATGTCAGCACAGATGAATAAGCACCTGTCACATATTGCCCTCGTTTTGATGAAAAATACACAGCTCCGAGGAATCACGACCGACACAACATCCCGCGAAAATGATTGAGAAATATTCTTTCAATATTGGCCAATTACTTGGTTCAGGATAAACAGATCGAATAAATTAAGACTTACAGATCTTTCGACAGGAGATTCTTTGCCTCTGATATCCTAAGATATAATGTTGTGTGTTTTGAGAACATATTCAGCCGTTCAATATATCGGAATCGTGCCAGTTCTTCATTGTTGTTTTGTTTTACTGATTGATCGGAAGTGAAGAGTTATTTCCCTTTACTGGTTAGTGCTAAAATATACCATGCAAAAACGAATCAAGCTAGTCATTCTTGAAACATGATCAGCCGCTTTCAACGTGGCATTTTGGCATGATATCAAGATTTGATTGCGTGTTCATAGATAGTAATCCCCAGATATCGTTAACTTATTATGGTAAACATAATCATTATCAAAGCATAAGTTCTTTCTTTGTAGAAATGAAACATTACATTTGTAATACTGAATTTATTCAGATATTCGTTTATATTGTCTTTTTTAAACGTTTCGATTTGACATACCAGACAGGAGTCGCTTCTATGATTTTTTTTCATTTTAAACACATGCAATGTTTAGAATTCTAGCCACACATTAAATTCTCATACATTTGAAAATGATTCACAGGCATAATTTGTACAAAACACGATATTCATATATGGTACTATCTCCATACCTGAAGTCCTCACATTTTTTAAAATTGTGTACAAATTCTGAAATGAAGATTATGATATTAATTTTGTGGTTTCTTACTTATGAGCTATTCAAAAGGTATGTGTTATATATAATATAAATAACAATTGGAGCATTCTTCGTAAAAAAAATAACACCCAACAACCTGAAATGATGATATATTCACATTGACTTGTTGTTCTAAAGAGGCTGTTTTCATTTTTAAAATGGCTGTTTTTTCTATGTTTCTTTTTAAAAACAGCTATTAAAGGCACCATTTCAAGTAAAATATAACTCACTGAAATATGACGTATATGCTTGCATGTATTCGATAAAACCCAGTTATTTATTTTCATCTTCCTATACTCCTCACATCAAAGTTCTCCATGAAACAAATTTATAAATCAATATTATCAGTATCTTTTTTTAAAGAGGTATTATAATTTGCCTCATCATCTTTCATTCCTATATATATATATGTGTGTGTGTATATATATATATATATATATATATATATATATATATATATATATATATTCCTATACGAACAAATTCATATAATTGCAAAATACTCTTTAAGTAAAAATTACTGGTAAGTATTCTTTTACTGAGATTAAAGTTAAAAGTCTCCAAACGTCGCTGAGTCAATCTCTTAGATATTAATATGTGTGTAAACCATTTTTTGAAAAGAAAATATCAAATATTTGAAAACGACATGCTCTAAATGTCGAAATCTAAAATATCGAGTTCACTTCTAATTATGTTCTCACTCTACGGTACTAATAATTATTGGTTTTTTTTGTATCTAATTAATTGTAAAAATGCATGGAAATCTATTTGTTTAAGTTAATTAACTTACAACTACTTAGAAAATCAAATTTAATGACAAAAACAATGCAATAATTCCGTTTATATTTTACTTGAAGGCTTAACTTGAAATAATTATTTGTATACAATCTTATTTCTGCAAAGATCGATTTGATTCAATTATATCAGTGTCACTAACATAAATAGCACAGTATCTCGATGTGTATTTTGGTAAAAATGTCATACAATGCATGTAGGTATGTATGGTGTGTGAATGGTATGTATGTTATTTTACTATAGATGCTCAGCTTAACCACTCAAATCGAAAACCTTTTTTTCTTTGTGTTTTCAAAACCCGCTGTTATAACTTTGAGTAATAAAAAAAATGTCATACAATTTCATTTCCTCACTCTTACTCTACTGTTGAGATATGTTTATGTGTGTATCTATATAGCCTTATAAAGCTTTTGATCATTCTAAGGAAACGCATTACAACACACTGATTAAAATCCGAATACGCAGTAACTGTTGGCTACCACTTAACGGTCTTTCAGTAAAGAAACCAAAATTCCTATGCATGATAACAGCAATAGGATATTTTCATGCATCAAATCTCATTTTAAGAAAACCACATTTGGCGACGCCACTTCTGAACACCACGTAATTAACAAAATCTTTTATACCATCCAAGGCAAGAGTTGTTTAAAACAACCTTGAACGTATGACAAATGACTCGAATGTCTCAGGCGTGTGTTGCCAAGGAAACTAACACACCACGTGACTCTAAGCCTCTGGCTGAGGAATTTGCTTGGTGGTTGACATTATGAATTATCCTTTGAATGGGAAAATACATGGCAGGCCACAAGGGAAATAAATATCAGAGAATATAGAAAAACCAATAAAATGAAAACTGAAATCTAAATTCAGAACTATTTAGTGAAATTTCGACCAGGGATATGTTAACAATTCAACAGTTACTTCTAACTCACACTATGTCGTTCATGGATAGGTTTTCATACACATAATAGTTTATCCATATATTTGATAGGAAAACAACGTGTATGGAGCCTGTTGAGGTGCACGCTACTGATATCAATGGAAAAGTTACAAAGATTTTGATCATTCTAAAGTACGTATTGTCCACTGTAAACCTGCATAAATTGGGGGGGGGGGGGTCATATAATGATATCATTTTCATCTTCAGATCCAAGATGTAGTCCAGTACATCGTTTCATGTTCATTTTCAAAATCATATTAATTTGTATTTTCCCTTTAGTACGTTTCAATCCGAGTTCAAATAGTTGTGTACTTATGCAGACTGGTACAGTCAGACCTCGATAATCCGAACACTTCCGTTTTTCATAAAAAACGTTCGGATAGTGAAACGTTCGGACTAAGGAACCAAATCTATGTATTCATATATATTTCAGTTTCGTTTGAAGTCAGACATTAAAGAGACAATCTGTGATTTTTATTGTATTTCATTTGTCTTTCATGTGTGTCAAAAAAAATTTTATGATTATATTCATTCCAAACTTCTCACCTATTCATCAATAAATGCCAAGTACATGACAATTATTGGTTTTCACTGAAAATCGAACAACACCTATGTGTGGGTGCAGAAGCCAAAATCACACGTATTATTTACACGACTATACTAGTTCTAATATTGCATCTGATAACTGATACGCATGCGGTTAATTCAAAAGGTAACCATTTCTACCTTTTTCGGTCTTCGTTCTATAACTGCACACAGCATCTCAACGTCAAATATTTTATCTGAAGTGATTTAAATCAACTCCATCAGTTGTATACGTGTGGCCTTTTTTAATGACATGCATGTGACAATACTTTCAATGCATAGCGGAAATGCTAAAGCTTCTGTGTATCCCATCCTACATATTCATTAAAATGTCAAATGACCACTATTGATAAATCACTAAAATACATTTTAGCCATGATTTTGAATTGAAACCACCTTCTTTGAAGAATGCAGATCGTTTCGCCATGAGATTGAGTTTCTTCCATTGTCAGTATACATTCTTATTATATGTACGTACAATTTCAAAAGCGTTTTTATGTTTGTTAAATTTTTGTACTAACAAAGTTATATTAGATGTTGCAAATCCTTTTGTAAAGTTTGATAGGGCATGGGTTCGACATTAATATTTCTACACAAGAATCGCTGTTGTTTAGTTGACTTTCGTTACTTATACACTTAAAATAAATATTTTGGCTTTCTGTGAAGCACAGTGGTGTATAGGGTAGCACGCTGGCCTACCACACCAAAACGGCTCGGGTTCGAATCTCCGTGGAGACACCAAAAATTGTGACCTGGGTCATACACTCTGTTATGTCCTTAGGCAATGCACTTCACCCACATTGCACTCAGTTAACCAAGATGTACAAATGGGTACCTGAACACAGGAAATGTATGCATCTATATATTGACAGCATCGAAAGTACAGATCCTTCAGGGTAATAATAAAAATTATGCACTTAGAGTGTGAAATGGGCATGGATTGGATGATGGGCAATACGAATGGACTATTATTTATATCATTATTTATTATCAATTCTGTTTAATTATAATAGGTATCGATTATCATTGACTGTAAATATGAAATATGCTACGCCCTTCTGTATCATGTTGGATAAGAATAGTTTCACTCCAAATTTAAATATATTTGTTGTACCGATTGAAATTTTAACATGAATTCTTCAACAAAGCTGGTTTCTTTAAAAAAAAATATAACGAATATTTTGACTATATCATATATACCTAACCTTACATATAATGTACTACCTGTAGCTGGAATCTTTTCTTAAGCATACACAGAGCAAATTGTGGGTTCACTGAAAGTGTTCAACATGTCATTTATCTTCTGTAGATATCATTAGGGGATGAATTTATGGATTTGGTCGATTATCAAAGAAAACAATTAAATGTCTTACTTTTTACATTTTCTGATGAATCTGTACGTCAAGTGGGATGATTTGAATTTTTTTGCATCTAACAAAGACAAAAAAGTTTTATGAAAGATATTTTTCATCTAAATATGTAAAGGAAATGTTCAAATGAGGGACTTGTAACACAGATTTGATATATTTGCAGTATTGTTGAGTCTTTTGAAATATGGTGTCGTATAGACAAATATTACATGCTTTAAGTCTAATCTACATAACTACAAAGGACGACGGATATCTAATTACCTCTCATCATAATATGTCAAAACATACTTCTTCACCAAAGAGTTCTAAATATCACTGAGGAACAATTATCCTTAGTAATGATAACCATTATGTAAGTCCCATTAGTTTGTTTTCTCGGCTACCAGTTGCTAAACTACCTTCGATCCTCTTCAGCTGCATCCATAAAGTAAGTTCACATACTTATGGTGAGGTGAGGTGATTTAGGTTTAACGCTTCTTTCAAGATTATTTCACATACTTATATATATATATATATAAGTGTTAATGTTAGGTAGGTAATTTGTATTTAGTTTGGACGTCGATTTCAACTTGAACTGCACTGACAAATAAAGATCCCATGTCCATGGGTAAAGGTTTTATTGGAATGACCTTTCAGTGGTAAATCTTTTTAAATTTTGGAAAGATGAAGTAAAGGGAAAAGGTAAAATTTTCAGAACTCCGATTTCCTAAATTTTTTTAATATAATTTTCCTTGTTGAAGGCGAAAAATATTCAGTACAAGTTCACTGGATGTGTATTGAAATCCTAATGACTAGTGTTAAACGTTGTTTATCACTTTTGCAATGAAAACACACCATATACGGTTTTGTTTTCACCATACTAGGATGCCTCATAGACATCACGAAATACGGATAACTACAGTAAGATACCCACATAGATGAACAAACTTGTTAGATGCATCTGTTCACAACCTGTTCTAGAATGATAAAATCATTAACCGATATAAAGAGTAGGAGCCTATGGATTCCATGAAAGTACATGTGAACCATCCCATTTAGCGCTTGCTTATGAATTTGATACCTATAATGAGAAAATATAGTATTTATAACACACATGCAACATATCGATATTATCACGTGTAGCTGTAATTACACACATTACATAACTTACGTTACATATATAACTCGTAAGTGTAACTTCAAGCGACGTGAAACAAACAATCAATGCAAAGAGCCTTACAATCTTTGACATATATCGTGAAACAGACAATAATTACGCATATATATGACAACGCGCCAGATACCGTTTAAATACATAAACATATTTCACAGACCATCGTTAGATGTAGCGGGTATAAGATGCATGCGTTGAATGTGCTTGTGTTTGTGGGCGTGGTCAGTGTGGTGGGCGGGGCTTCATACACGTGCATGGTGGATGGGGTTGTCAAGGAGGAGTTTGAAGAATGGGAGGAAGGGGATTGTGTTCTCTGTACGTGCATTGCAGGGGAGCCCGATTGTGATGACGTATGTTCGTATGGGGAGGAAGACAACCCGTGCTACAAGGTTAGTGGGTGGATTTGGGATGGGCTTAAAGATCGAGCCACTCCGTGAGTTTTTGGAGTCATATATGCCAAACTTAATCAATGGTGTCATTTGATCGCGAAGTATCGACTGTTACCAAAAAACACATTTTAAATCTTGTTGGGTTTTTTTTTACAGTGACAATATGAAGGTATAACGTCGCAATTATGATCGAAAACCGGACAGTGGCGCGCGTCAAATAGTCAAACGTAATTTTGGAGACTTACCTAAAACAGCCAGGAGTGCAGTTAGGAGTTGATAGTGTTTGTTAGGTTATATAACTAGTATCCATGTATATTGGACGTGATACCTACACCACTGTGCATTTATAAGGCTGTTTTTTTATTTTCATGGAAAACCAGTATTTGTCATATATATGTCTTTTGGACATGAGAAGTTGAGATGTTTTGATTTTATATCACCACATATGACATTTAGGTTCGTAATAAAGGTAAATAATATGTTATGAAAATCACGGAGTGGCTCTTTAATTGACAAAGAGTATGTTTCATGAATCTTACATGTGTCTTAAATAGAGAAAAATATCATATGGTCATAGTTTAATTCAAATCGCCTATCGATCTAAAGTTGCACTCTTTTTTCTTAAATGCAAAATTATGACATTTTCCTGTTTTCAATTGTAAATTAAAACGGCTATAATAATGTAAAAGGCAGAAAATCGAAATTCAGCGTCCCATTTTTAATAATATTAAATAAATGACCTAAGCAATAACGACCTATATTTCTAATTGTGTCTGCTATAATCAACTTTCCAAAATTATGTTTGAGTCATTGGCGAGCGCCATCACCACTATACAAATGTACTTGCAACCACCACTTCTCGATAAATAAATACCATTTATGAAGTTTGCAATACCTGACCCTAACAACATACTCTGTATCCCTTTAAGAATTAGAACGAAGACAATTGTTTTCGATATAAAATTTATTTATCCCCAATAAGGTCTTTGTCACGAGAATAAATGTCACACATCCTTCACTGACAATAAAAAAGTCAAACAGGATCTCGAGAAAATGCAAATCTTGACATTATTCAAGCATTGTTATCAGATACATCATCGACACGTAATTCTATTATAGGCACTATGAAGTGAGTGTTTATGTTCACCCATGCCTAAAAAAATTCGTTTCACAACTTTATAGTCCGTTAATTTGTCAGTTTGTCAGTACTGAAGATAAGTAAGAACGCAAAACGCTTTATAAGTAGTCGTCATATTGACCCAGCTGGAGTTGTTCAGGGGAAATGGTAATATCGTACAAACATATTTTTTAATTATCTGTCTCAGCTTGTTTAAATCGTTTACAACAAAGTCGAAATAATATTTGTATTCCATTAATCTGGATTTAAAGTTTATGTTATTCCATAATAATGACAGATGCAGAATCTATTGACGTTCAAAAGGTCCACAGAGTTAGACTGACATAAATAGCAATGAAAATATTAAAATTATCTCCACCATTCAAAATCCTCTGAATGGCGATGCCCTTTAGGTGCGCTGCTATCACGCTGTTTCCCAAGTTCCCCTGCAATTACGGTAGGCTTTGGAAACATTCCAGTAAGCAGCTTGACGTGGTCTCTGTAAAGGTCATATTACTCAGACTATTGAGCGGCAGACTACTCTGTCTCCGACATGGATGAAGCTCTCGATTCGTCCGTCTGTTACCTCTGGGTATAATTATCTTGATATTTGCCACTGGCGCTATGGATATGACTAAGAACTACACAATGGTGTATTTAAAGGCACTATAGCACATTCTTTTGGAAATTTTATTAAATATATGTTTATCTTTGTACATCAGTACAAGTTTTCTCATACGAACATACTCAAATGACATGTTCACGGAAACATGGTCACAGTTTTCGCTTGATACTTGTCACCTTACGAATGATTGAACTAATGAGTCGTTTTTTACATGGACAAATATAAATGTAAAAAAATTCACAAACAGAAACTGTTGATACAGTGCCTATAATGGGAACACATTTTAGGTGATTACCGCGTATACATTTATGTAAGTTATAAACAATACATAACATAAACATATTTTGAAAGGTGTTGTCAAATAGCATGCATTTTAGAACAGATGCATGAAGTTACAGAAAAGCTCATACAAAACTTATACGTGTCTTCGTGATATCAAATACATGTTCAGCATATCAACAAGGGTTCATAAACGTTACACATATCCGCTTTGGGAATAATTCTTTACTTTTATCAAGGAGTGTTGATATGTTTGGTATCAGAAGACACGAGGGTGAGATTCTATTTATCAAAACTCATTTTTGTTACGTCTCAATGGCATTGGTACATCTCTGAACACCGTCTTACTGTAGGATTCCCAATGCAGTGACGTCATTACGGCATTGTGGCATCGTTATGCTTCTGACGATTTAGAATGTGATGTACTTTTTAATGATTGGGTCAACAGTGGTTATTCGTTTAGGGATTATCAAAATCATACCCTTCTATCAAAGATGTCAAAACTATCACAGCTAATTATTAAATTTTGGTTTCATATGCTCTGTCTTTATTATTTCAGACTGTTGGGGACTTATGCGTGGAGCGTGGTTGTTACGACATTTTTGCCAACCAAAGCCTACCAATCAACCAAACGCCCAAAGTTCCTTTCGGTGAAGTGAAAGAATATACAGACATGCTCTGCACGTGCGAAGATGGATACCCGTATGTTCTGTGTGCTGTACCTTGACTTGTGACGCGTTTTTTGGCGGAACGCTGGGAAGAAGACATATTACTCCACATTACTGATGTAAATGAAAAGAGACTAAATAAAAATTGCTTGCATATTTTTACATCTCAAAAGCTGAAGATGTATCATTGAAAATGTATAATATTAGAATACCAAATTTGTTGCTCCTTGATTGTCCGTCAGTTTTACAGTTAATCATAGAAATCCGAGAAATAGTTTTATAATCGATTCCAAGTCTTACATAGTATAGTTTTGAACATCTTTTTCTCAAATTATGATTTCACAGATATGAATAAGTAACTAGAAGTACGTGAACGTTAGATGCGATGTCATCGATTACTCCTTCTTTCGTTTAAGAAAATTAAAACCAATAAAAAACTCTTTTTTTTAATTTTATCTCTGATACTATGTCATTAGCATCGTTCTTCTGATCCTGTCGACAAGGCATTCCTCTGTCTATGTGGATCAGCTTTATTGTGGTTTAACGATGCTTTCAAAAGTATTTTTCTCGTCGATTTTCCCCAATACGCGACCGCGGGTGTTTATTTACTCAGATCTGGCGCTTTATAAAGCTTCTCAAATTAATGATAATATCCATAACTCATAATTGTACTGAGTACAATTTCATATTGAAATTTGATTTGTGCCTAAGCACCTGTAGCCACAGTAGAGTACCTGTTAATGAGTTGTTATGCCTAATAATGCTGAATGTCAAAAAGGAACCAACAACCCCCAACTTCTAAATTGGCATGACGCTACCGGGATTCGAACCATGGTCACTCTACCAATGAGCTACATCCGGGGTTCTGTCAAACTTTGCATGCTTATCTCTGCATTACTACGTAGTGATCTATGAAACTATTATCTCACTTAAAGCTACTTCCATGACCAACGAACGGTTTAGGATTGTTTAGCGATTGCGTTTTGCCACATTCCTCAATTAAGATAAGGATGGTGCTAAAGTGTTCTTTCAGTATGCCTTGGCACTGTTGTTTTTTCATTACGATTGGAAATAAGACCGAACATGTTACGTTCTTATGCAAAGTGCTCCTTTTTATTAAAACAGATTTCCTTGCAATTCGTAACATTTTTCAATTTCGTGAGATCATTTTCTTAAGCAAGAACTACGTGTTACTGTCCCTTTAACGACACGATACCACAATTTCTTAAGGAAATAAAGACATGTTACGAAATTGGAATCACAGGTGACCCATTGCCATACAATCTTTGTATATCAGTACAAGGTTTCTTATACGAACATTCCGTGTTCGGTTAAGCTATGCGACTTACCCATACTCAATGATAAACGTGTCCACAGAAACATGGTCATATGCAGTTTTCGCTTGACAAGTGTCAACTTATCTTGACACTACGGATAATTTGGTTGACTAATGAGTTGCGTTCTCCTAAGGAAGTATATTTTACATGCATTAATATAAATGTAACAAAATTTAACAAATGGGTTAAATGGGAGGCATGCAGAATTTCGACTTCTTAACAAATACATTGCTGGTTTTTTTCATCATAATTTGATGTGAGAAAATATCATAAATTTAGCATTTTAGAGATAACATATTACTTAGGAAGACAGTTGTAACTAAAGTGAGGACATAGAGTATTTTGGTTCTCATATAATCCATAAAGACATTTTTAAGAAACATATACTCTGTGTCACTTTAAGTAGGCCTACTTTTCAGAACGTGGCCTTGTAGTTTATAGATTTGAAGTTTTGTGACACTAAATTTTTCATCATTAATAAATCGTTTGTCATATTCGTGAACCAAACCACTTTGTGAAGTTATGCTTCTTTAAAATCGGTTATACCTTCGCTCATATATATTTAACATTTCAAACACTTACATGTGAACCATAACCTTTTGACCTTCTTCATTTATCATAGGCCTACATATTTAACGAATAAGCTCTAAATATCAACCTTTTCTACTCCGTCTTATAAATACATCACTTGTACATATTTAGTGTCTGCGAAAAACTTGTAATATTTTAATCTTGAATGGGTTAAAATTGTTTCCACGTTTCACCGTTATAGAATTCCTTACGACAAACACGCAAAACGTTTCCGGAAATTTTGCTGTATTTTGGGAACAACAATAGTTGTGTTCACGTGTGATTCATAAATCTCGTGAGATTGGAAACCGGAAGTATCTAATATGTCACACCCAAACAGAACCCGTTACTTGAAATCAAAATAAGGATAACGGAGCCTTTCACTATGCTTTGAGTATTTACTTCGTATTTATAAATATTAGACATGTGTGTTTTAAACAAATTATGTTGATACAAGCTTAAATTCCCTGTTTCAAACTTATGAAGAGGTGTGTCTTAAAAATAATTTTTTCCAAATAGGATGATCATTTGATTAAGTTTAAATCTATTCTAAAAAGATTCCCCTAATTATTATGGTAATGACAGTAGTTTTAGGAATGTGCGTACTTTAGTCAATTTGTCTTTCAAATCAAACGTTACTATTTTATTTTCGCTTATCTTTCATCAAGTCAGAAAACAAAGTAATAGAATACAGATCATACATACAACTTCATCGCACCATTACATATATGCATATCACCATTCCAACATTTGATTCAAAGTGTGCCACTGCGCAGTAAAGAAGCAATAAAAAATAATTCACAAACCTACTCAGAAAGTTTTCCCGGTGTTAATATCATCGTTTGTGTACATACGAATTTCAAGGTCGTTATATATATGTAAGTGTTTATATACATTGTATAAGTACACACACAATAACAAACCACGACACAGCTCAACTGTGTCAACTGAAGTCATGTGGGTACTATTTCTTCTCGTGCTATCTTTGGGGGATGGGGATGCAAGCTGTCCCTCTCAAGGGGGTGATGTACCCGAAGGTCACGTGAGCACATTCGGGTGCCTCAGTTGCACGTGCGGAGCGGACAACTTGTACAGCTGCACCTACCCAAGATGTAACTGGGTTCATTCGGCATATCCTTGTTTGAGGGTAAGTGTCGATGTTTATTTATTCCTTATTGTAACGCGTATGCGTTTTATATTTTGATTATAAACGCAAATCCACTCCGTTAACTATGGATAAGAGGATTCAAACCTATAGAATTTGATACAATGTTATACACAGGGCTACAAATCCTTTATTAAAATGTTAAAATTCTCATTTGAAAAACAATTTGCTTATATGAAATCTTTTCAAAACAATCTAAAATGGGACCACGCTTCAGTAATCTTGTATGATTGTATAATCATTTGTTATAAAACTGAAATACATGCAACCACATTTTATTTTATTATCTGTAATTCATATTTCATTATCCATATGGTTGGACATAAGCAGGGACACATTTTCCATATATGCGCATGTGCATATTGTGATGAAAGTTGACATTTTGTCATTTTTATGAATTTTGAAACATTTGGGTGTCTTTCATTGAGTCGTAGTTGTAGATTAAAGGGGTCCTTTGACGCACACTAAAATGGCTGTATGTAGTTTTCGATTGATACGTAATTATTTCTTCGATAATTGACAGATTCTAAGTATATGAGTTCGAATCCTGTAAGGAAATCGTCCCGAAGAAAAACAAGTACATATCAACGTCTTTGGCTGTATGTTTCGTACCATTCTTTCAGTATGGCGACGGCTGCTGTGGTGAATGTGTGAAATATGGGTGTTTCAATCAGTTTGCCCGTGGCTCCATCGTTCCCCGCGGGCATGTCACTGTGCCCGATCCCTGCATGGACTGCACGTGCAGACCCGGCTTCCGGTTCCTGGTCTGTAGCTCTGTCATGTGCCAGAGACCGTCGTGTCGCAACTTCCGCCGGAAGCCTGGCACCTGCTGTGAATACGTGTGCCCGGATGAAGATCGAGGTATGAGGATGTATTTTTATTTACTTTTTTAAGGTAGAGGATAAAGACGGATCCGAGAGTTGCATCGAGACGTATCAATAACAAACGCTGTACTATATACTTGATACATTTCACGAGGGAAGACTTGTTCACTCTCGATAACTTTATGTCATGTTGATTTTTGTTTTTGTGGTGTGCAATAGGTGAGTCGTTGTTTAGCTTTCTTAATGATTGAGTAAATATAATAGTCGATCGTCTCAAACATTAGACATTAGACCCAAGTGCCGAGATGATATGTCCCGATTCAAGTTTTATTAAGCGAGACGATATATATCATGGAAGTATTGCCAAGGAACCTGCGAGAAGATTACCATCAATTATTGTTATTATCAATAGGCTACATGAATAAGACATGAACAAGTAATGTTATGTTATAGTTACCAACCGAGTTGGAGGTGTGCATGAATTGGAACCCCTAGGCACGTGCGAATTGTGATCCCGAGACGCGGAGCGTCGAGGTATTACATCGCACGTGCCTAGTAGGTGTTTCAATTTATGCACGCCGACATCGAGGTTGGTAACTGACTTACCATTCAACCATTAAAATCAATTCCAAACAGCGATAAAAACATTTAAATAGATATATTAAACAGACGTTAAAATAATAGAGGTACTTTTGTTGATATAATTGGTACGATATTAATGGCGCTTCCAGATAAAGAAACGGTACCTTATTACGGTAGGTGACAGAAGCATGAGGAAATCGCCTCGCACGTGCAGCATGCTGAAATATACTTGCTTCATAACAGAAAGTATAACCATCACCAGAGTAACCACAAAAGACTAAATCTCAAAATGTAAATGAGGAGATGTTTACTACGGTGACCGTAGACGTTTAAGATTAACCATGTACAACTCACTGGTCTAGTGGTTAGCTCTCTGAACACTAATTAAACAGGTTGATGCGGGTTCGATCCCCGCTTTCGTCAAAAACATTTGTCAATTCTTCTGATCCAAATTTCGAGTTATATTATGAATCATCCTCACTATGAGACACAACTTTTCAAAACTTTGAACTTGTTGACAGGTGAGTAAGTTAGTTGAACACCGGTGTTCATTAAACTTACAACCTGAGCACGAGAAAAACAAGGTGTTCAACTTAGTTACCGACCTTAAGATAACAATAGAGTTGAATGGTAAATCTTAGATACAAACCTGTCAAAAATGACATGAATGGAAATCACATAATCCGACAGACTTTGAAATTGTGGATAAAATAACAGATATTTTCTTTTTGTCTAATCACTGTTATCTCTATAATATGCTGAAAACTTTGTCAGATTATATACGTTTTTCTTTGAAACAAATTATGTTAATGATATTGGGATATAATAATGGCGATACATCGATGTATCATGGAACCACACGATATAAGTATCCTGTTATATTGTCTAAATGTGTTTTGTAGATGCACTCGTATCGCATTGTAGACGATGCAAATATCGATACTATCGATGAATCATTACATCACTAATAAAGGTTCATAATGTCCCTTTATTTAGATGTTTTAGGAAATTTTTATCAATTACATCAAACAACCGTTTTCATTTCATTTCAGAGTTACTGTTGACGTGAGAGGACCTCATTCTACACCTACAAAATAAATTTAAGTGACAGAACGTGTAATTTGACACAAACGTTATGGGATATATATGTTATAATTATGTGGCGTGCTAGCGTAACATCATTGGTGGATGACAAGTTCCCATTTATGTTTGCAGCACTTAACGGCTTTCAGGACTCTAATAATAAAGTAACTTACTATCATAGAAACGGAAAACATTTTAAAATTAGCATTTTAGTCATGTCATCCATACCAGAATCGTCGTTTGGCAATTTTCCTGATTGTACGTGGATCGCTTTATCGGAAAAATGACAATTAAAGTCAAAAGAGGTACATGCAGGTACATGCGGAATTTATGTAAAAATGACGAAACGTAAAATTCGACGATACCATAAATTGGCGGGTGTGTCGTCATGTCATAATCTATCCAGTTGTATTTAACTTAACCAGCTGACATCTGTTAAGTTACGACTTTATACTAATAAAATGATCTTTAAACACTGCCATTTCCTTCCTTTCATCGGTAAATTTATAAGGTCTACGTCTATTTCAGTATTTAGTTCATCTGGCCTGAATGTCACGATGGACTAACGGAATGGCATGGCGTACGTCCTTCCGTCCGTTAACTTTTTTCTTTTCCTTTTCCGACTACTTCTCTAGAAACATTGACTCAGTAAATATGACATCTTGTGCACAGAATTATTTACTAATGAGGGTTTCAACTTTATCAATTTAGAAACCCGTTGACCCCTTAATAAGGGTCAAAGAGGCCACGCACTAACAACCTACTTTCATCCTCTACTCCAGAAGCAAATGGCCTAGAAAGCTGACATCTTGTGTACAGACTCTTTAACTAATGAGGATTATAACCTATAGACTTGTATCCCCTGATACGCCCTAAAAACTTGTTACAGCTTCTTCTCCAGAAACAAAAGGCCAAGAACGTTGAAATTTTATGTACAGACTCCTTAGTTGGTGGGATTATAATTCATAGACTTGGTGGCCCTTTAACCTCAAATAAGGACAAGAGGGGCCACGCCTCAAAAATCTAATTTCATCTTCTTCTCCAGAAGCAAGAGCACCAGAAAGCTGAAACCTGAAGTTTAGTACAGGCTCCTTAGCAGCTGGGGATTATAATTTATAGATTTGGTGATTCTGTGGCCCCCAAGTGGTGACCCTTTGACCATTTGTATATAAATGTATAGATAGTCTGATGAGCTAGAGAGCCAATATGTTTTGGTTGTACTTTGTTTTTGTAACCAATAAGTAAGTGGTTGATTTTGATAACTATTACTCTGTTGATGGCTCCTAAATTCACCGATATCGCTTGCACACGTATCATTATCTCCTACACGCATTCCGATATCTTTAACATGCATCAATATCTCTTGCACAAGAATCAATATCTCTTTCACATATATCATTATCTCTTTCAAAGATATCGATATCTCTTTGACATATATATTTATGTCTTGAACATGATATATGTTACATATGCACCATCCTCTAAGACTATCAGTGCCAGTAAACCAAAGACACATCGCACAACATTGACATCAATAATTTTTGTTTTATCGGTTTGTGTGATTTGACCTTTTTCGTTGTTACGCACAATTGTGATAAACCTGTAAAGACAAAAATACATTTTGAGTTTAGTCTGCATTCTTAGAAATAAAATAAAACTCGATTAACAATCACATTCTTATATCATATATCATGGTATGTTTTATCCTGCCTTATGTACGGATATCCATCCATGGATATCAACTGATATCATCCTCTTGAGAAGGGTGGTAACATCATGAATAGTGAGCGACTCCATAAACAAAAACTCGGCTGTGGAGCACTGAACCAGTTTTTGTACTTAGCAAAAAGGTTTTGGTATTTGATGAGTTGAATTAAAACATTCGGAAAAATAATTCGTTAACATTCCGTTAAGGTTCGTTGCAAAAACCTAACATGGGACTAGTGTATCCCTATGTCAGCCACGACGAAATGTTATAACTTTTATTCTCTTTTGCTGTCATCCAGTCTTGAATATACAGTGGAGTACAGTACAGTACAGTACCAATTGGTATTTAAACAGATACATCTAGAGAATTGTCGTGATGCCACCATAGTGGAACCACGGAGTGTCGGCTTGCAGCAAGCAAATAAAGCATTGAGCTTCGCTGATTGGCACATTACCTTGCTTCCGTACAGAACAGTTACATACAGAAGACAATATAGCCGAGAACCCTTGCTTCCATGCAGAACAGTTACATACAGAAGACAAGATAGCCGAGCTCCAATTCTAACCCAGAACCCTTGCTTCCATACAGAACAGTTACATACAGAGGACAAGATAGCCGAGCTCCAATTCTAACCCAGAACCCTTGCTTCCATACAGAACAGTTACATACAGAGAACAAGATAGCCGAGCTCCAATTCTAACCCAGAACCCTTGCTTCCATACAGAACAGTTACATACAGAGAACAAGATAGCCGAGCTCCAATTCTAACCCTGAGCCCTTGCCTTCATACAGAACAGCTACATACAGAAGACAAGATAGCCGAGCTCCAATTCTAACCCAGAACCCTTGCTTCCATACAGAACAGTTACATACAGAGGACAAGATAGCCGATCTCCAATTCTAACCCAGAACCCTTGCTTCCATACAGAACAGTTACATACAGAGGACAAGATAGCCGAGCTCCAATTCTAACCCAGAACCCTTGTTTTTATACAGAACATCACTCTCATTAGAATAATATCTAGAATTCGCTCATTTTATTAAAACGACCCGCTTGATCGCTCTTTTAACATCTCAGGTAATCCTGTGATCGGTCGCTTGCAAATGACCCAAAATCATATCACACAGCGTTAAATTATCCAACGGAACAGCGTTAAACTGTTAGGCGATGTTCTCAGTTTTGGAGGCGCACTCACGGTCACATAGTGAGCTATGTGATACGTCAGATGTCTCCTTCGCATGGACAGACAACTCTGTCTTCGTGACCTCTACTCGTCGCTATCAACATTGATCTAGAAATAACACATCTTAGGTTGTGTAGAAAATAAGAAATCTGATCGAATGGCTAGTTCTTTTATTTTTAAGATTGCCTCAGACGCTAGACTCACTAACCATACTAAAAGTGGTCCTTTTTCAGTTATTTTGTAATTTTGTGCGATGCGTTTAGCTTAACTCTCAGGAATACTAATCAATGATTTGGAAGAACGTCAACAAAATCCATATGAAGATTAAATTACCTTCAACAACGCATCTTTGAATTCACCGAAGGATAGTTGTCCGTCACCTGGAAAATAATTTTGGATTTTGTAAGACCTATAAAGGACGACCTTTATTCATGATACTGTATCCTTTGCATTAAATAATCAGGTACACTAGTTAGTCAGTATTACTAAAATGACACAAGGAATTCTAATGTACAGACGCATTTTTTCTATCATAAAGATTGACAGCCTTCAGTTTCATGCAAACATTTACTTGGCTTTTTGCGAGCTAGAAAAATAAATTCAGCATAATTGATAAATGTTTTTTATGCTTCAACAATAATTACCGATCATGAGTAAAGTAAGGATTTAACATTGCTTCCCTAAATTCTTGCACGAGACATGCTTGCAGGTCATGATAGATCTATAATGAAGAGACAAATTTATCATGATTTACGAAATATTAATGCCATCAGATCATTGTTGTTTTCATTGATCTAATTTTCCTTCCAATATACAGAACTATAAACATTCGATCTCTGAAGAACATTATATTAAACTACTGAACGATTATCGATCACATTAAAATTTTATTTCACGATATATCGTTTAGTATTTTCTATCAGTCACATGTGACTTTTATCATACTGTAAATGTGTACGACAGGAGAAATACACACCATTGACGTCATGTGACAGTAAGGTCTGTGGAGCCTCAGCAATACGTAGGGCACCATTGTTCCCTAGAAACAAATATACTCGGGCTGCGAACTCTTTCGAGTCATGGTAAGTCAGGTGCCAGTGCTTCACGAACTCCGATTCCGATACCACATTGTTTCCTGGAAGTTTTGAGATAAAACATAGGGGAATGGTGTAATGAATATTTGTGACAATGATGTCTAAGGCGTACATATCAAAACGAGATGCGTTCTCAAGGAGCTCCTTTTAAAGATCATTCTCTCCCCACAGAGAATGTAGAATGCTGATTGGATGCAATCAAAGTTAGTTGTGCAATCAGCAACGCCGTTTCAAAAGTTATCATTCAAATCTTCTAAATTATTTCCGGAAGTTTTACGAAAGATAAACTTAATTCGAATATGCACCTTGCATTTTGCACTCATTTTGCGACTGCATCATTGCATAGGCCTATGTGACAACAAATATGTTATTCATGCATTCGTTGTTTTCATTGGCTGAAATAGTGCCGAGTAGTTTAAGTTGCAATATTGTCCCGCTTCGGAAACTGCCGGAAGACCGAGAAATCTTCGTGTTAAGCCTGAGGCTTTATTGGAATTTATGACGGGGCTACATCTGTTGGGAGAGAATGTGTAAAGATATTTCAAAAAGTACCGGTTGCCTGTCTCCAACACAACTTTAACCGGGTACCAAATGCCACAGCTTATGTGAGGCATACTTGGGGTGTCATGATTTTAGTAATGAGATGACTGATCATATTATTTTTATCTGGCGGACATCGCAAAATCACATGCACACTCAACAAGGTATCAAACTATAAAGCTTGGTGAACTTGTACACATATAATAAATTGCCCAAACCTACACCACTAGCCTCTGTTCAGATCTCAGTTTTGGGCAGGTCATCAACTTTTCCGAAATAGGAGCCTTTGACAGGATGTTTGATTGTCAATAAGAAGTCTATTTAATCTAAATAAACTTTTGAACTTGATGATTGTTCTTTCTTATTTTTATAAATGATGACTTAAATTGTTAGATTTTACAAATGTCTCCACAAATTCAAACAAAATAATACAATGTCATTATCAAATCTGAAAATAGACCCTTTCCTCACATTTGAATAAACAAGCAATTGAAATTAAGATTTGATATCAGACCACATGCTTTCCAGGGCTCGCTTGCACAAAGCTGGCTCCTGCAGACTAAGGCGATCTTAACCAAATGTTAAAGGGGGCTTAATGAAATCAGGGCTCGTCCCGTTAGGCTATCAGGAGGTCAAGCTTGGAAATACCGGAGATAGTGGAGGAGCAGGAAGTTAACAGTGATCACTCTTCTGTAGTTGTTACAGGCGTTACAGAAGAGCCCAGAATTAGAGCTGTGCAGGTTGTAAATTTGTAAAGACTCAATATAATCTTTCTTAGACTTGTTGTAATGTATTACACTTGTTTTTGTTGTATTTGATAAAACTCCTTGTCTCACTGGCGAATTGCAGCAAAATGGAACAAAAATCAAATATTTAGTTTCCTCTTCGCTAAATAGAAAACTGGTTACGTTGCGCAATTCATTTGCGCTAGAAATAACCAATCTATTTGTATTTATTCTTTTTATTCGTTAACATTGACAAGGCATCTGTTTAGGGAATTTCAATACTTGCGCCTGACTCAATTGTGGGCTAACAAATCACAACATTCTCTCACCAACGATGTTGTTTTTTATTTTCATTTTGTCCATTCAACTAACATAGGCCGTTTTGTAACCTCATTACTCTCAATCTCATTAAAATAAGTTCTTACGTTTGCTGCACTACGTTACGCCGATACTCTGAGTAACATAATGCAGCAAATAATCTTATTTAAAAAAGATTGCATTACTGACTGAGTTGTACTTATCAATTCCTCGACCTACCGTCCCGATCGAACTTGATGACAAACTCTGAGGTAAACTCGTCAGTTGTGATAAATCCGTTCTTATCGTGATCCATATCGTCCATCACCATCTCGATAACGTCCTCCTCCGTAAGCCCGTGGTGGTTGTGGTGGCAGCCGTGGGCACTGCATGGCAAGGGTTAATGTGTTAAGACACCATAAGTCCCTTGTTTATCTTAAAGGCGAAAGATGGACTTTGTGATACCTAGTTACAAGATGTTTTCCCTTTATACAGAAAGGCAGAGCAAGGATTAATGTGATATGGAATCATAAATCCCTTTTAGATCTTAAACGGGAAAGCAGAACAATGTAACACTAGTTAGGATGGTTTCCATATATGCAGCAAGGCAGAGCAAGGGTTAATGTATCAAAATGAAATCAAATGGTCCCTGTTTTGTTTCAAGGAAGAAAGTTTGGAAAAAGCAATGAGGCAGTTATATATAACATCATATTTCCTATAATAGGACAAGACAAAACAAAGGTTATGGTGTCTCTGTTTCATCTTAAGAGATAAGGCAAGCCGAAAGTCAATGTGATGGTGATAAGATAGTTAAGGTCCAGTCTGAGTTGAAACTTAATCTATCATGGGCTTCTCTCTCCACAACGGTCTCATAGCACATTCGTAGCTCTCACGTTCTGACGCAATCTGAACAAGCCAATCACAAAAAGCAACTGACAAAGGCCTTCGGCATCAGTATCTAGGGGCACGTAACTCCCGTCTACCATTCGTTAAACTTCACCGGCGCTATCCTTATTTTAAACGCGATGATGTGATTGGTCCGCTAATGACTAGGTGTAAGAACGTGAGGGCAAAGAGGCTGCTTTCAGACCGTTGTGGAGAGAAAAGCTCCTGATAAGAGTTCCTTTAAATCGCGCTATAGTCAATATTCAAAAACTTTTATTCCTCGGAACACGGTCGAATTTAATCAGACTGGTTAAGGTCATAATTGAATTCACTTTTACCGCAAGGTAGGTTAAGCATGAGAGTGGTCTTTTATAACACGATAAATTTGTCTTTGAAATGTTATAGCCGGACAGGTAATTGTTCTTCTGTAGTGTTAGTTCATTTGAGTGACCAGTGATCTTTTTTTATTTTTGGGAGTTTTCTACATTGCATGGAGACAGGGTTTGAGCTAGTCTAACGTAAGCAGATGTGAGTAGCTCGTCAAATTCCCAACATCCCAACAAAGGCTTTTTACTCTTAGCAGGGTAGCAGTTGCTAATTTTTTCAATTATCAAATGTTATGTTACATTAATTTTTGCAAAGACGTTGCCGTTTTTAAACGTTTTTGTATCATGTCAACATTGATTATGGACAGGTCTACGCAAACTGTTTTAGCACCAACAGGATTAAAATGATTGCGTTTTTTGTGTGTAAAATTCTTCAAAATCCGAAAATGCTTGGGACAAGGTGTTAATTATGTCATTACGATGTTGCGACACTATCTATATCATTTAACTTTCGGTATACATTATTTCTGTTTAAAAAAGGTAAGTTTTTTTAGATGACACTTGGTTACCTATTTTATACGTCCCTGTTTACTCTTACGATTACTATTATAAATAGATAAATATTATCCTCTATTTATAATACTCACGCAAACGCTACGCTGACCGATAAAAGGAGGACCAACAGGTTGGAAATCATTGTCAAGTCTACTCTGAAAACAAATCGTAAAACATATTTTGATCTTCAAATTATCACAATCGAGACACGATTCATAAGTTTATACAGGCTACGTCATGAAAAAAAGGATTCATGAAAACGAAAACAATATTTCCAAATGCAAGATTGGTTTTTAATCATAAGTCAGACGAATCCAGTACCCTGCCTGATATGATTAAAATGTGTTTACACGAAAATGGCCTCGATTGGTTTTTGTTTGATAATTGATCATTTCCTCTACACCAAAGGATGATCGGGTAAGTAATTATTATTGACTCTCTGAAGATTTAGTGCCTCATATACAGTTTAGTTCTTCATTACTGGCTCAAATCATTCAAGAAAGTCTGTGGGGTTTTTTCTTTATATAACAATAACCCCAAACAACACGTTCAACTGTTTGTCATATAATTTCATTTTGTATATATGTAGATTTTCCATAAAATATTGCTTCACATACTTACTTATTTTGGTTCACTGCTGTTCGCTTATCTTCACAAGAACAGAAACGTGACGACAGATAAGGCAGCTCCGTGTATTTGACACAACTGTTGCCATACCTTACTGCAGTTTAGGAAATAGTCAGTTTAGGAAACAAGGCTAAGCTTTTTGTAGTTTAGTTCAAGTTTAAGAAATCCTTGCAAGAAAGGACAAGACTTATTTGATCACAGATTAGTTTGTAAAGATGGACTTCACGATATTCTTTTACGATTACTTTACTTTGATATGTGGCATATAAAAAATACCGTTTTGATGATGTACAGTACCACTTTGATGCATGTTTTCTTCGTTCAAAGCCGATTAAATGACAATAATTTTCATTAAAAACCGAACAACAGCCTCATATAGAGAATTGGAAATAAAAAATATTGATAACATGTTGCATGTGTGACTGAAACAATACACGTAGTATGCGGCGTATCCCATTGAATTCACAGACGCACACAAATATTTCGCCTTCAATAAAACGTTACACATATCTCTCGATATTACTAACGATACTGTGTAGGTGTAAAATACGTACGTATTCAGATTATAAAGTTTATTTTATAAGATAAAAATTAGTTAAAATCTTCAATAAATATGCATTGACTACAATATCGGCAATATTAGAAGAAATATGAATATTATTTAAAAAACCGCAATGCAATAGACCTGAGTATAAGAATACTTATTTTTATGCTGAGTTTAAGAACTCGGCGACATCGACCTACTTCATTTTTTAATCAATTGTAAAGATTAATTAATTTTTTGCATCGATATAAAGCCAAAGCGGGTACACGTGTGCTCGTTTTGGCGGGGTTATAGCTGAAATAATTGCTTGAATATAGAATAATGCTATTTTCCGAATCAAAATGAGTTATAAACAGTCAATTTCCTGAAAGCATTATAGTGATTTTCAAAAATGAGAACGCACTATTTTAGTACTTTTTTGGAATGTGGACAAAAAGACTATATTGATATAAATATCTGATCTGAAAATAAGAGATTTTACAGTTAATGTACAGCACGGGCATCTAGAGAGGGAATGACTTTTACTCAATATCCTCAAGGTTCTAATGCAGCAGGAGTAAGCTCCCTTTGTCATATTTTTCTACTTCTACTCCTATCGCCACCACTACCATTACTACCGTCATAACCATTGCCTTCGCCACTAGAACCACACCAAATAGACTTCCCCAACCATCAATACTACCACCTCCTCCGTCGCCACTACCACCACGACTACAACTGCCACTTCGACTACCACTACATGTACTACTGACATGACCCATTAAAGAGCCAATCCGTGAGTTGTTGATGTCATATATGCCAAACTTAATCAATGGTGTCATTTGATCGCGAAGTATCGAAGTCCTGTTACCAAAAAGCCACATTTTAAAGCTTATTGTTTTTTTACAGTGACAATATGAAGGTAGAACGTCACAATTAAGAGCAAAAACCGGACAGCGCGTCAAATAGTCAAATGTAATTTTGGAGACTTATCTAAAACAGCCAGGAGGACAGTTAGAAGTTGATAGTGTTTGTTAGGTTATGTAACTAGTATCCATGTATATTGGACGTGATATCTACAGCTCTGTGCATTTATAAGGCTGTTTTTAGATTTTTATAAAAAAACCCAGTATTTGTAATATATATGTCTTTTTGACATGAAAACTTAAGATGTTTTGATTTTATATCACAACATATGATAATTTAGTTCGTATCAAAGGTAAAAAATATGTTATGAAAATCATGGAGTTGCTCTTTAACACGGGTGACTTAGGTGCTTATAGATTTCATAGGGCAACTGTTAAATTACCCTGTCTGTTGTTTGCAGAACATGTTCTAATTTCAATACGCTCAGTAGTAACACATACTTGATCGAGAAATGATCAATCGCTAGCAAACTTCTCTATCTGCCTATTGAAAACCACTCACAAACCCCTTTTATCAAAATTGGCTAAATTCATTCAAGAAGGGTATCTTATCTTTATATAGAAATAACCTCAAACACGTTCAACTGTTTGTCATATAATTTCATTTTGTATATATGTATATTTGATATGTTAATGTTCTCTTATGTGAAATACGAGAAATAAAATTCTGTTCTGTTCTGTTCATGGCAACATGGTTTCGGCAGCACTTTTTAAGACAATTTTCTGATACGTCGCTCATCAATAACCTATCTTAAGAATTAAATTTATCTTTCATATTATGAACTATGATGTATTATGTCGTCGACAGTATTATACCTGTAGTGACAATATCGGTTTTGCATTTATATGCGATTTAGAATATTTCAAAATAGTATGTTAAGTAATATGTTTTAAATGAAAAGCATGAGTTTCTGGATAATAACTTCTTTATTGCTAACAATAGTTGATTTTTCTTCACTAGCTAATTTTCAGGGAATATCGAAAGAAAGTGGTACATATAACCATTTATTCAGAGAAAAGGAAACATATCAACATTTGTAAGGAAATACAATCGCCCACATAGACCATGCTATACAGTGGGGATTTTCAATACAAATATGAATTGATTGATTGAACAAGCGACTGGTTCAGCATCTCATGCTTATCAAATGCTAAAGCTTAACAGTGGCTCATTGGTTGAGCTTGGATTAGCGAAGTAAACGTCTAGTTTCTTGTCCAGAATATCGAAGATTCCAGTACAAACGGAACAGGCCCCGTCAGAAGGTCGAGGAGTGCGATATATGGGGTAGGTATGGTTGGTTGTGTCTCCTAGAATACCGCGAACGTCTCTTGCACATACCGGAACCGGATGCTTGAGAGCTGTGTTGAGTCTCGTTCTGGATCTTACGGAGGTCTCAACTTTGACGTCCGTATGTCTAAATTCGTTCATGTGAAAATAGGTTGACTGGTCTGGATCTTCGGATTCCGTAATTGTTTTGATATCAATTTTGGACTCGTTGACCCTTGGAAGGACTTCAACTGACCACTGGTTTGCTGTATCAACTATTGACCCGATATTTATACTAGAGGCAGAAGCAATGCCATAACCGCTGTTGGTAAGTATCCTCTTTGCATCATCAATATCTGTGGCTCGTAACATAGCTCGAGTGAGAAAATCGGCTGGTGTGGTAACTCCAACAGTTGGAGCAACAACGGTGTTTATGCTGAAAATAAGTCCATGTTTGTTGAAGCTCATGGACACGCCAGGTAATCCACCAGGGTAACAAAGACTCGTAAACTTTTCCTCTTCACCATCATCTCCTACTACAGTTGCATCCACGAAGTATCCGAGATACTTCACAATTTCTTCACAATCTTCGTTGTGACCTATGACCTTTACATCCGGGCGATTGATGTAGACAGTACTGCAGCCAAGGTCTTCCCTCGTCATTCTCGGAATATCCTTGGAATAGCCAAAGTAGATCTCCAGCATCATGTTGTTGAGAAATAACGTCTCAAATGGAACTCCAGACCCATCAGCCGTACCCCTGATCTCTGTGACATATTGGGGGAAGTTTTTCTCGGTCAGAGCAAGAATAGTGTCAACTACGTCTCGCCCTTCTCTTGAGCTGTAAAAGGGCAGGACTGACTGCTGTATTAGTTCTGATTTGGTGAGGTAGGATTTTATGCGCGCTTGAAACGTACTCCCGATACTGTATCCAACATCGTAGTGGTTCCCTCTGACGTGCAGTACTGGAAACGCGTCGGCCATTTCTGGAAAATGAATAAAGTTTAGATATGCCTTTATTGAAGTTTTCATGCGAACTGAATGGGTCTGAAAAATCATAAACATCTCAATTTTAATTTGCTGCAATTGACAGTCGTCATTAAAAAAATCTTATGAACTTTTATTTAATATCAAAATACTGAGAATGTTCGGTATACACTCAATAATTCTGTTTGGTGAAACCTGCAATTTGTGATTCATACCCTTTACGACAATGTATATTATGATTTATAATCATACCATTGTAGGATTTCAATGACTTGGATTATTCATAAAACTCGGTTTGATTTCTAAAGGGATGTCGGAATGACAGGCCTATATATAAGTTCTCTAATCTCTTAGTGTCAGGGCATTCAGGGGTGAAAGCTTGAACCATTTTTATCCTACCTCATGTAAGAATCTCAAATATCCATATACACCGTCACCGAGGGATGATGAATCCCTCATACCCCGATACAGGAGTAAAGCATGTCATGTCATGTAAAGTCACGTGATCAGGTCATAGGTGTTGTTCATTTCTGTTTGTCTTTTTCATAATTCATTAAGACATTAGGTAAGATGAATTCGTTATAACATGTTATAACTTATAATAAAACTGATCGAACCAATACCTTAGGTTGACATTAAGGTGACCGCCAAGGCTGTTTTCTTAATCCCCTTCTATTTA
This sequence comes from Phorcus lineatus, assembly GCA_921293015.1. Taxonomy (NCBI): domain Eukaryota; kingdom Metazoa; phylum Mollusca; class Gastropoda; order Trochida; family Trochidae; genus Phorcus; species Phorcus lineatus. The sequence goes on from OV121089.1 coordinate 23,825,810, forward strand.
CAATATTCATCCACAAGCTTTTTTTTATATCAATGGAAGTGCTGAATACCTTTAGTGATGTACCCGACGTCATGAGTTATCTTGATTCGGCCATTTGAGGTTCTTATGTGAACAAATCGTTTAAGATTTTAAAAAAATATTTTTTTTTATTACTTTATTTCTTTTCTGAGGGTACCGTACATAGTCATTTCACATACATTGTCAGTTTTTACAATGGAAATTTTCAGATAGGCATGACTGGATTTATATAGTAAATATATTCGTCAATATATTATAAAATATATAAGTTATATTGCATATATCCACAACTGTGAATGGTGTCGTTTTTACATACTTTATCTAACATGTTATACATTTTCTTTCAAAGCACAAAGCAAAAGAAACGAACAGAGAAACTTTTCAGGAATAATTCTATGTAATAAGACTGGCAAGAAGACCAAATTGACATGAATTTTTCATACCTACATTCAGTATGGAGTATCTGCTTAATGACGTTATAAGTTTCTTGAAGAGCTGTTTTAGATTTTTAACGGGATGTGTGTATTAGGAAAATATTTACGCAGTCGTTGAAATTAAGATTCTATGATATTCCTGAGCAATCATGGTATGCAGCCGTTCAGTATCTCTCAGATTCGTTTTCTCACATGGATTTTAAAGCGGTACTACGTGTAGAAAGCTATTTCATACCATCGATTATTTAACATTCCTCCGAACAGAGTCAAGGTGCAGCAATTTTGGTAAAGCCATGTAGACTGGAAGTACTAGGTGGACCATGACGACATGACCTGATAACATGTTTTAAAGGCACTATAACACGCTTTATCGGTTCAAATTGGCTATTTTAAAGCATATAAGGATATAGGCACCCACTTTAGCTTTTTACCGATGCAATGCAATATTTACATGTATTAGTCTTTACGACTGATCTATAATTAATAATGAAAAATTAAGACGGCCGAAGTCGGCTGCGAGTCATAAACTTCTACGGCTAGCTGTGCACAAAAAAGATTGAATTTGGATTATAGAAACGGCTAAGTTAGTAATACGTTTAGCTTTTTAATTTACCGACTCTGAACTGAGAATAAAAGGAAAACATATTATTTATTAAAGTAATCTTGTAACTGAACCGATTAAAAAAAAAGTTAGTATAAGCAGTGATTTTGGATCAAGATAGCGGCTGCCGTTTTCGCTATTTTGGCTGTAAATTTGAATATTTCAGATATCGTTGTTCATGCGGATTTGATCAAAGTTGCATTAGATATTTCCGGTTTTTAAGAATCAAATTTATAACCTAAATAGGAATATATTTATTAGATGACTTTCGAGGTAAATTACCATAGTGCGGATCGTTAGTAATATCAAGAGATATGCAATATCTGTGCATTCGTTGTACCTACGAAATATTGGTGTGCACTAGTGCCTTTAACTTTGCAGCAGAGAACATTTACTTAATTGAAGTTACATTTCATGTTGTTCCAGGTATTAGATTTTCGAAGCAACCTTAGGGCTAAAATTTCGTAAGCCAATGTTGAAAGGTACTGTACTTAGGACTATTTTAGCATAATGAGAGCTTCGAAAATACAGATCCAGATTAATATAACAAATAACTACACATTTCCATGTGATCTTGTTGATTTTATATGTAGAAAAACATCAAAAATGAAAATTGCTTGCTCATCCCTAGTTTATTTTAGCTAAATTCCTAACAGGATTGCAGTGCCCCCGGTTATTTTAAGTGATCTCACGTACCTTCCCAACCCCTACAAAATACAAAATGCCCGCAAATCCTTCAGTTGACTTACTGCGTTGGGCATTGTGAATGAATGTCTAGTCCCAAATTGTATATTTAAAAATAGATTTCTGCTTACACTATCAATTGCAGGTTAAACAGTTCAGTAGAAATACACATTTTGTAAGATCGAATGATTTGTAGTCTGAGCAGTCATTATAACCATAAGCACAGTAAAATTACAAATTTGATATTTAAAGACATTTTAAAAGAGATAATAAGCAAAGTAGAATTTGTAAAACCAAACTGTGTATAGATTAACAACATAATGTATTTGAAACAGAAAATGATAAAAAATTTAAATATATCATGATCATTATAAAACTGTTTCAAAGCTGGCTTTACTTCCCATTCTTATTTTATTTTATGAATGTGCGCTCTCGTTTATCTAGTTGTTAAATCTTAATCGATTAACTTTGACCCTCAGTAACATGTTTCAGCTGCATTTGTTATAATCATTTACTAATAACATTCATGTATAAACTGGAATGTCCCCTTTAAATTCGTTTCCACCAAACATACCCCAATAGAACAATTCTTTTAAGTATCGAATTCGGATTGCGTCTAACACATATTATCATAAACTATAATTGTACTAAAATATTATCTTTTTCTTTATCATGTTTTCCCAAAAACGTTTTAAGTGGAGGACAAACAATAGTTCACCGGTTAAAATGACAAAAAAATGCCATCAATGAAACATCACTAGTTCATACCATTTATTAATTTTTGTGTGAGAATTATTTCCTTTGAAAATACCAAACGTTATTTTCTGCTTGCATACGTGACGATCTTTCTGAACCAGCAACAGTGTAGATTCCTATATATCCAAGCATGGTTGTATGTCAACATCCCAAAATAGAAATTTTCACTTGTGAGAATTTTTATGAACTTATTTGTTGAATACTGTACAATTCTCAGATGTTTGAGACAAAGTAAGTATACTATGTTTAATCATTATGTGAATAAAATATCCAGGAACTCCCGATGCAATATCGTCGTCTATAATAAAACAAATGACATTTATCATTGTCTCTTTGAAAATCAAAATCAGCTGAATATATTGGTTTAATCATCGAAAAGCAATAAGTCACTAACTTCTCAGTTTCAAATCAGTTTATCTACGTGTACATATGATATTAATTGCACTTTTCCGTGTAGGATATTGTCCGACGAGCCCGCGTGCCAAACTAATGAGACTAATGAGGACCATATCTAACTTAAAACTAAGTCACTTGTAACTATTGGAGGTCGCTACCCACTGTCATATTTATGTTAACAAAGTGTCAAAACACTTCAAATTAATTCAAAAGCCTTCTTATTTTGCTTTCAAGTAAACTTTAATGTGTTTTTTCTCCCTATACATGTATTTACATTAAAAAATTGGCAACCCATAAATTAACTATTGGAGGCTGGGCATTAGTTGAAAACTATTGGAGGGTATCTTCACTTTATTATGTCTATTGGAGACAATGCCTGGGCAAGATGGAACCAATGTCTACACAGCTTAGTTTTAAATATCACATATGACCTATTTATTCAAAAGCTCATGTTAATGTGTAAATAACAACACCACTTGTATCATAATCATATTTAGTACTTATGATCTGATATCTAAACACAACGGGAGAGTAAAGATCTTTGTCACTTACCTCTGTATCTTTCAAACGTATGAAGAATGTTGAACAAGCTGTGTATGGGTGACTCGATTGATATGACAGTTATAGGGGTGCCTATCGTCCTTGAGAGCAACCGTTTCAAAGGGGGGTAAATGCTCTTGATAAGAATTGGGTTAAACGCCGATGTGATAAAAGGTTCGCAGCGATATTACTTGACCCCAATAGATAATTGTTTTGTGATTTCTCCATCAGTCGAAACGTTATTATTCACTTTATTCTACCTATAATTGAGCCTTAATGATAATGATAATAACATTAAAATATGTGTATATTTTTATTTATTGCACTTTCACACGTTCACATCTGTACAGCAGCGTCAAATATAACATGATATTCCTTATAATTACCATATTCAATCACTTTTTTTATATCATCGGTAAGTAATAACGCGCATTGCCCACCAACTGGAGTGGTACCTTTTGATATTTTCAGACTGATTTCTTTTCGTTTCCTTAGAAATAGGAGTCTAAACAGGGATAGATTCGTTCCCGGCATCATTACTAAAACACCGTTCGTCATATCTTTCTGAAACTGTGCATATGCATTACCAACCTACTGGAGTGGTACCTTTTAATATCCAAAGTATTCTGAAAAAAATGGTTTCGTTTCTATGGAAATTTGTAAAATTTGGACCCCGTATGTTGATATCTTCGTTTCCGAACTCAAAAACTGCTCACCATATATCTCTCGTATCTATCTCTCGCATGTATATAGTCAACTACTTACGTGGTGCCTTTTGATATGTGGGGAAAATATTGTTTCACTTCCAAGGAAACAAATAGAAATTGGAATCTCTAAATGGATAACTTCATTTCTGGATCAGAACTAAGAAAATGCTCATTATATCTTTCTCAATCTCTACTCAATGGTTTTATTAGAAAATTGTATCGTATGATTACAAAGTTATATGTTACGAATTATTGGGGGCCGGTGGGATAAGTCATCTTCTGATGACTCTTGTAGCTACCTCTAATATGAGGATGAAATAAATGGTGTTAAATGAATTTTTGCCAAACAAATCTTTGAAAAATTCATTTTTTTTTCGCTAGAGATGTTTTTCTGACAAACATTCTTTTACAGAGAAAGTATAAATAGCCCGAATTTTCTTAGATGGTATTTTTTTTCTAAAATTTCGAATAGTGATCTAATTAATGAATTTCATTTAACAACTTATGGATTACCCTTCTTATAACACAGGCACTATGAAATACACTTGCCTTTATCGATCGAACTATATTTGCTTCATCATCATTAGATTATAAAAGTTATCAGTGGCTCATTGGTTGATATCGGGTTGGAAAAGTAAACGTCTAGTTTCTTGTCAAGAAGATCAAAGATTCCTGTACATACAGAGCAGGCCCCGTCAGAGGGTCGTGGAGTGCGATATATGGGGTAGGTCTGGTTGGTTGTGTCTCCTAGAATACCGCGCACATCTCTTGCGCACACAGGAATCGGATGTTTTAGAGCGGTGTTGAGCCTCGTTCTGGATCTCACTGCCGTTTCAACTTTGACGTCCATGTGTCTGAACTCGTTCATGTGAAAATAGGTCGACTGATCCGGATCTTCAGATTCCGTGATAGTTTTGATATCAATTTTGGACTCGCTGACTCTTGGCAGAACTTCAACTGACCACTGGTTTGAGGTGTCAACCACAGATCCGATGTTTACACTAAAACCGGATGCGACGCCATAACCACTGTTTTCAAGTATCTTCCTGGCGTGCTCTATATCAGAAGCTCGAAGTAAGGCTCTTTGGAGGAAATCACCGGGAGTAGTAACTCCAACAGTCGGAGCAACAACGGTGTTAACTGTAAATATTAGTCCATGTTTGTTGAAGCTCATGGCCACGCCTGGTAATCCACCAGGGTAACAAAGACTCGTAAACTTTTCCTCTTCACCATCATCTCCTACTACAGTTGCATCCACGAAGTATCCGAGATACTTCACGAGTTCTTCACAGTCTTTGTTGTGGCCTATGACCTTTACATCCGGGCGATTGACGTAGACGGTACTACATCCAAGGTCTTCCCTTGTAAGTCGAGGAATATCTTTGGAATAGCCGAAGTAGATCTCCAACTGCATGCTGTTGAGAAATATAGTTTCAAATGAAAGTCCTGATCCATCGGCCATTCCTTTTATCTCATTGATGTACTGGGGAAAATTTTTCTCGGTCAGAGATAAAACGGTATCGACTACGTGTCTTCCCTCCTTAGTTCTATAATATGGCAAAATGTTTTTCTGCATCAATTCTGATTTGCTGATGTAGGATTTTATGCGCGCTTGGAACGTGCTCCCGATACTGTATCCAACATCGTAGTGGTTCCCTCTGACGTGCAGTACTGGAAATGCATCGGCCATTGCTGGAACATAATTAGATACATCATATCGATATAAACAAATGTTGTAAACAATGATTCAGAGTGATAGCATTTGGTATTAAGAAGTTTAAACCAATAACTTTTGGCTAAGTCAATGTGAGTTCTTTACACAAAATTACCTACAGGCGGATAATCTCAAAAGGCTTTTTTTTTTTATCTCCAACAGTAAATAACTGCAATACTTTTACAAAGTATTTATTACAAGCAGACCTTTGACTTTCATTCCGTAAACTAAATACGGCTAACAATCAAAATCGTTTTCTAAGAATAGAAATATTAAGACAGAAAATAGAGACGATTCCGTTTGTTTTCTTGAATTTAATTTAATTAAGTTGTAAAGGTTAATTTATTACTCGTCCAATCATTCATGTTTACGACAGAACCATGAATATAAAACTTAAGCATGCTAAGACATGTATTTATGTAATTTTATCTCCCCTGTATTTTAGTAAAATGTAAAAGTGTGAACATCCTTTTGTTGTCTAAAACTTGAATGTCATTTAACCCTTGATATTTTTGCATATATAAGAGATTTTGTCATAAAATAAAAATTATATTTTATCATCTTTTTCAAATCAATATACAGAATGCATCGTATATATCATTTAGCGTTAGCTTATTCCAGGAGTTTGAAGACGTTCTGATGATGAAAGAGGTTGGACGATATAAGGATATGTGGAAAAGGAAATGTAAGTATTAGATTCAATGTGTATTGCGATAATTTTTTCCAATTCTTAAAAAAGGCAACCTGTTGCTTTCTGCGATTGAACCAATCCTTATTGTTTGTTTGGTTATGGTGATGTTTAGCCTTGACAGTTTATCAAATATATTTATTGGAGCATTTGGGCTTTTTATTTGATTAATCTAAATAAAGTTATGTATTATCAGTATATTGTACCTGTTTTTGTTCTACGTTTTTAATAAATAATATGCACTTTATATAGTTCTATTTTATCACAAAGCCTACTTCTCCAGCTACACGCATAAATAGATTCGGTGAGATTTGATCGCCCTGTCTAATCACCTTTCTTAGTAGAAAAGAAGATATGCCATTTTGTATTCCCGTTTCGGTATTGTTACCAATGAAGATCGTAATACATTTGATCTTAATACATTTGAGGCTCACGTACAAATGCTTTCATAGCCTGGTTTATAAATGGTTTTGTAATAGTGTCAAATGTTTCAATTCGCACAAGACCACCAGGGTTGTGAAACCTTCGTTTCAAATATCATATCATATATTGGTCTTATATTTCCGCTACTCGTAATAAATCTCCCTTGTGTGAAGCTTATTTCATAAAAGCAGTGTATTTATGCTAAGCTCATACCCCACTTCCGGTTTCCTTTGTTCTAACTGTAGGTATATTGACTAATACACCTCTCCAATACACCTATACTTTTCTAATACACCTACTATTTTTGTACATCTAAACTTAGTCAGGTGAAGAGATCTTCAACTTTGGCAAACAAAGCCTGTAAAATTTCGAGCAATATATTATTGAGAATTATAAACAACGATGTCGGGAGTCGAACCTGGGCCCTTAATGTTACAGACCAGCGACTCTGCCGACTGATCTACAGAGAGGTACTTTCTGTTATGTTATGTATATATTGTTATTTTCCCCTATATAAACCTATGTATATATATAACTCGACTGGAGTGGGGTATAAGTCAGATATACCCACACTCCCCTCGGTGCATCACTCAATACACCTCCTGTTTGAATCGTGGTTCCTCGGCTTCGCCACGCTACACCTCGGAGACCCACGATTCAAACATTCAAACATATTGAGCGATACACCTCGGGAAGTGTGGGTATATCTAATACACGTGCTAATATGTTTGTAAAGAGATTTATTGGTTAGAATTAGGCGAGAAGTTTTAGGGTGGGAAATCTGTCTCTGGCTTAGGTAAACAAATCGTAATAATAAATAACTGATAAAATAAAGTGGTTGGCCATCAATTCCAAAGTCATTTTTATATGAAAGACAACCATGATTAAAGAATTTAAATTTCATTCATATAGTGAAAGTTCTCACTTCTATCTTTCAAAGGAAGTGTATTCTTTTTTTGTTTGTTCTATCTTTCTAAATGAATGCAGAAAATGAAAGTATTACATCTTCAATGCATTTTAAGAATCCAAAACATAGATCCATTTATTTTCAATTTAAGTATGTCATCTGCCATATCCTTATAAGTTCATCTTAGATGTCAATATTTATAGCATATTTATAGAAATGTTCAGTAGTATTCAGTCATGCAATTAGGAAGTATACGGTAATCAATGAATCACTGCCTGTTAATCATTGCAACAATTTAATGACTTCCTGAATCTACGAAACTGTATTCGCACTTTCATTTTTGTTTCATTCTGTTGTGTGTCCATTTTCCCTTTTCTTCCAGTTTTCTAACGTGGAATTGTTAAGATATAAAAAAAAAGGTTCATACATAATTATTTTGTACCTCTCAGTCACGTGTATATCAACAGACTTCTTGACCAAAAAATGACGGATGGGAAAACGTCTGTAATATGAAGTGAACTTTGATATTAACGTCGTGCGTTGGAGTGGCATCTAACATTCAATTATAACTATTCGGCTTTCAAAATAGTCATTTTTTCGTTTCACGAACTTAACATCGGTTGGTTTGAGAAAACAATTGGATTCTCTCGAGCCAAGTTTTCACATGGCGTATTCAATTCCAGTATAGATGTCAGATCGTTATCAAAGGGTGGACAAAAAATTGTATCTCAGGTTGTTCAGATTCCAATAAAGCATGGATATGACGTTTTGTTATATTTTTTATGTTGACCAAAATAATATGGGGAGTTAGCGTTTAACGCCGTTTTCAAGATTATTTCACTTACGTCACGGCTGCTAGTATTAGTAGAGAGAGAAAGTAAGCATCGGCTGGAACTAGCGACCCATGGGTTGTACTGCGCTGATATTCAGTATAGCATTGCACTCAGACTTTACAGCAAGTAGAACAGCTCTCAACGGCAGATTCCATGGACCCCTTGATCCGAAGCCGAACACGCTAACCACTGCGCTTTCCTGCTACGTTAACAGACCAATATCTTATTTCGTGGTGGAAAACTGAACATTTAGAGATGTTTTATTCACATAGGCCTACTAATATAACATACGTTTTGACCTTCTGTATGAAAGAAACACATTGTGAGTACCATATACATCTTTCTACATACCTTTCAACTGCGTAAATGTCCGATATCTCGGGAATAATAGCATCCCTTAGTCATCACAAACATTGACGAGTAACAACATAGCAAACAACAGAGTCACGTGTGAAGAAGTCACGTGATTGGCAGGAGTATAATTCTTGTCAACAAATGCACGTGTTGTTGAAGCGTGATCACAATGCAAGTGTCCCAGCGATCAGCAGTTATCTAATCATACTTCCTGTCCTTAAAGAGCCACTCCTTGAGTTGTTGGACTCATATATGCCAAACTTAATCAATGGTGTCATTTGATCGCGAAGTATCGACTGTTACCCAAAAGACACATTTTAAAGCTTATTGTTTTTTTACAGTGACAATATGAAGGTAGAAACGTCGCAACAATGATCGAAAACTAGACAGTGGCGCGCGTCAAATAGTCAAACGTAATTTCGGAGACTTATCTAAAACAGCCAGGAGGGCAGTTAGGAGTTGATATTATTTGTTAGGTTATATAACTAGTATCCATGTATATTGGACGTGATCTACACCTCTGTTCATTTCTAAGGCTGTTTTCAGATTTTCATGGAAAACCAGTATTTGTCATATACATGTATTTTGGACATGAAAAGTTCAGATGTTTTGATTTTATATCACCACATATGACATTTAGGCTCGTATCAAAGGTAAATAATATGTTATGAAAAACCCGGAGTGGCTCTTTAAGTCCAATACCCTTGCATGCGGACAACTTGTCATGGCGGAATTGCAGATTAACATCCACTTTTTTCTCCAGGATCCGTGTCTGAATGTGTTTTACTTTACGTAACCGCCAGGTTCTAGTATATTGATGACGTCACGTTAGACAAAACAGTGACAAAAGGGTCCGAACAGCGACAGAAATTACTAATAGTCAATGTCAGAGACTCTAAATTATCAATAAAATGAGTCTTTGTTATAAAATATAATGTATAAGTACCAAAAAATGAAAAGGTTATTCATTTACTCATGGAGTCACAGATGTGATGTTCAAATCATAATTCTCATGACCTCACGATCTCATTCTGATTAATATTCAATATATTTAAGTCAAATAATTATTATATATTGACATATATTAACAATTATGGTACGACAGGTACATTATTTGACAATTAAGCGAAATTTAATGCCAAGTAGCCGATATGATACACGAGAAAAATCCTCTGCAATCATTGTAGCAAACAATGGCGTGTTACATCCACGTTCAGAAAATCCTCAAAATCTCAAAAACAGCCAAAAACTCAAACAAACTAAATCAAAAGATGTAGTATACAAATCCTAGTGCAATTATATACCTCACGGATGCCCGTGGGGCATTGTTATAAAATCTGCAAGCACAGATAATACCCGGGCAGGGCTTTCTTATACGTTAAGAAATCAAGATGTATTTTGTAAAATACAAAGTGTGTTTGTTAATTGTGTCAAATCATCAATAAAAGACGGTGCAGTGTGCGAATGATAATATTCTCAATATAATAACATACATTCTTATTTACATATGATCTAATAATATCTATGAAGCGATGAGTTACAGTTTATCACATCTTGGGCAATATATATATATATATGAATTTATGAGCTCCAACTAATACAGAGACAAAATACTTGATACATATCATAAATAATTTAAGTCTTCTTTGGACATCATCCGGAATTTCTACAATTGAAACGTGCTCATCTAGTCAGTAGCACTATGAATAAAATGCAAATAAAATTCAGATGTCAACGCAAGTTGCCTATATGCATTTCATAATCTTATTACATGTGTATAGCCATAATGTATAGATAACATTGATAACTGCGGTAACAGACATCAATAACAAGTGATAACCTACCGTATCTACTCGAATACAATCCCGGGGTTTTATTTCAGGATCTCCTTGTCTAAGGTCTTGATCGAGGTCTAGTTTGTGTTGGAAACCTGGTTTCACGTTCACAAAACGTCTAGGAGTGTCCTATCGGGCATGTGATTATATTATTTATGTGAATACCACACGGTACCACCAATTCTTCAACTCAATGTTTACGTAAGACACCTCCCCCCTCCCGACATTGTATTCGAAATCCGGTATATATTTATGACCGGGTTGTATTCGAGGAAATACGACACTTCTAGTGATTGTAACGAGCAACATGGTGTTGTACAATATAACACAGGGTCCAGAGTTGCGAAGAAATGTTAATGTTAAGTCAGGTGTTCTTATCAAACAGTGAGCTGCCACGTGCCCATCTCGGTACTAAGTGAACAATAACATAGGTCCGATTTCCGGGGCTCTGTGGCTGCCAATATATCAGTCAACCTAATGTACATTTTATTGAACTTAGGTAACTTACATGGGAGCCACGGCACAGATGAGTAGTACATTAAGACCAGTGTTAGTATTAAAAGAAATATTAGCCAATGTTACATCATGGAATGACAGAAAGTCGTAAGTAGTTTCATCCGTTGCTACTGATAATGTTATCAGTAATGACGATGATTACATGTAAAAGGAAGTTATTCAGATGCTTAACAATTAAATGTTTTGTCTATTCATTAATTCCGTTCAACGGTCATTTGTTGTGTTTGAGATAATGATAGTATTACCTTGGAATGGCGTATATTTATTTTTACGTTCTTATTTCTTATCCGAAAATCAGGATTCTGATTAGAAAATATAGACAATTTTTGGACATTTGATTTACCGAATATTAAAACATTTCACGTGATAGGGCGAGCATCTTCCAATTTTTTAACTGCTAAGCCTCTTATGAATTTGTCTAGCTAAATTTAAGCGTCTTTACCTATGTATTTCCAACCTGTGGACATATGTGATGTATTGTTACTTGCGATTACTACTTATGAACAATAAGGGAACCTAAACTTAGAATTTGCAGATGTCTCACGTATTATCAATTTATTTCCATGAAATAAAGGTTGATGAGCTTTCATGGCTCTAAATTTATTACCAATTATAAAATAATGCGACTTAATTAGAAATCTTAGGAGCTGTGTTCAAATAAGGCTTGTGGCTGTTTCAACAATCCTCATTTTCATTTTGAGAAATTAAAGTACGTTTAAACCAATTAAACCAATACAATTTCACATACCTCTTTGCTTCCCAAAATGGGTAATGGTTGTTGTTTGATATATACTGCGTAGGTTGAGAATCTCAATATTACAGCGTCAGCATATACTAGACCCACTTATCTTCCTGACAACGCGTATATTTACTTAACGGGAGGTAACTCTTACTGTAACCGGTGTAATGAGTACCAATCTGGTATCACACGCCAAACACAGTATAGGCACTTGACCCTGTATCGCTTACTTAGTCAAGGGTCAAGTTGTAGGTATAGTTATAGGATCATATGATAAGGACGTTTTAGATGTGTACGAGATTGGGGTTTAACGCCCCTTTCAAGAATATTTCATTTTTATCATGGCTGCAAGTTTTATGACAGGGAGAAAGCCCGAAACACCATTGTGTCTATGCATTGTGGTCAAACCTGCGAGCATCGGCCGAAACTAGTGATCTATGGGTGTTATTGCGCTTAAAGTCAGCGTAGCATTAAACCCAAACCTAAAACAGTTTTCTACTGCAGACAAAGTTGCAAAGCCCCTGGCGGGATTCGAACCACGGACCTATATATGTTAAAAAACTCAGGATGTCAAGACATTATAACGAATGCAGTAAACAATTTCGACACGAGTTTAGTAAGTGTTTAGCGCTGCTTGAGAAATGTTGCAGCCATTATATAGGTTCATGGATAGCATGGTATGAGAGTAAGTGTGTTTGGTTGATAATAGAAGGTAATACGAAGTGAAAATTTTGCTCTCTCATGAACAGTTGATGCCGAGCGGAGATTGAGTCCAGCTCCTGGAAATTGGAATCGTTCATACTACTTCGTTGCCAGTATCTCTATGAAAGCACTTTTAGACAATTGTACAATGAATTTTTTTATCACCTTATTTCTTTTTGAACAGGGTAAAGCATTTTCATATAGGTGAGGTGAGTTGGTATATAACGCCGCTTTCAAGATTATTTCACTTATATCGCGGCTGCTAGTATTATTGCAGGGAGAAAGCCCGCAACACCATTGTGGCTATGCATTGCGGTGAAACCTGCGAGCATCGGCTGGAACTAGCGAACCATGGGTGGTACTGCGCTGAAAGTCAGTGTAGCATTGCACCCAAACCTGACTGCGTGTAGAACAGTTCTCCACTGCAGATAAAGTTGTAGAGCTCCTGGTGGTATTCGAACCACGGACCTCTTGATCCAAAACCGAACGCGCTAACCACTGCACTATCCCCCATCCCCCCATTTTCATATACATAAAAGTAAATTTATACTTAACTTAAATAAAACATATGTAGCAGGATGACCAAAAACTTGACGAAGTTATCATACTTGTGTTTTATGTAATTGAAAATCATAGTTCAATTTAGGTTTCAAACCTACTAAAGTACATTAATACATGTAGCTTGGCTATCTCTCTAGAATGCATGTTTTCTTTTGTCAAAAATGGAAATACAGAACATCGTTTCTTCTTTAATAAAATAACAACAAATAGATTGTTCCGCATTTTGATTTAGTTGGGTGTCTGTTTATTTTCCAGATCCATTGTAGTAATATGCAATAACCTTCATAGGAAAAAATTACGATTGCATTTATTACAGAATGTAACCCAGGAGATTCAAAAAGTTAATATCTGTAAAAAAAACCATCTTTACAAATTTTGTTAAACTCGATATTGGAATCCGGAATTTGATACTGTTCTACAAAACCGTTATAAAATAGAAATAATTCATTACCTGAGTCATTTGATATTCCATTGCATATGGTCATTTTCCTATTATGTTTGCAAAAAGGTCTATCACCCCCTGATATTTCACAGAGGGGTGAACTTCATGGAAAATGAAAAAGAGGAAGATTAGCAAAAGAAATTTTAATCAAAAGAACAATCATTTGGTCATTTGGAAGCGAAATTTGGTATATGAAAACGAAAAGTGAATTCGAAATGTAAAAAGACAAGGATGTTCTTATCGTCAGTTCAAGGTCTTGGTGTGTGCCACCTGGTAAAAACAGCTTAAATAAAGTGGATAAGTGTCCGAGGAATCACTAAATGTCAGTAACATCTGCATGCTGCCACGCCGTGCCTGAATAACTGCACAGCTGCCTCCAGTTACATCAGGTTTTATGGAGGATTCCTTCTTCACAGTCGTTGGAATGACTAAATACTGTTGAAGGTACGTTACACTGAAACTATTACTGTAAAAAGATAAACTTACAAATATACAAATTGCATAAATTTGTATTACACATCTAACTATAATACCCTTTTACCATTTATAGAAACTGACATAGCACTAATGTCAAATCGATGAATCTGTAAAATGATATTAAAAATTGGTGTGAATCGAAACACAAGACACTGGATACCGACATATCAACATATGATTATCTATGCTTTAGAAGTGAAAACTCTGCTATAAAAGGTTATCGCAGATCCTAAAAACAATCCCAAATTGCCAATTTCATTCGATAAAAAGAAGGGTTTCATGTAAGAAACAACAATGTGGTCAACTTGATTGGATTACCAGTGAGCGAATTTCACTAAGCTAGTTTGAGTCACAGTTTGAGTTGATTGAATTACATTCGTCTCATTAGTCAGACTAAGACAACATCAAATTAAGGAACGTTGTCACTGCCCAATTTCTTTCTAATATTCAACACTGTCCCTCTCAACCAAAATCAGCATATATAACACATTCAGTCTTTTCTGTGAAAACATATCCCATCAAATGTTATATTCGCATTCAAAAAGAAATTGATACCGACACACTTGCCAATATATAAGCGAAAACTAGAGTTTAAATGGATGTTTTTTATTTTGAATAAAGAAATTGTACTTGAAACAACAACATTCATATAAAAATGGACAACAATAACATGGGTAAATTGCCAACAAGAATGCACACTTGAAAAATATAACAAATTCTTTTCACGACAGCACACTTTTCTTCCTGTAAACCATCAATATTGCTCACATTCAATAGCACGTGACTTTAAGATGCAATGTTAATCATCAAACATCTAAAACACAAGGGTCTGCGTTTCAATTTCCGTGTCAAACCGACAGCTGAGGACTGGGGAGGAGGCACATCTGCGAGCAACATATCGTCGACTTCTTCCCATCTTCTTCTGGCCAGTTGACATAGACTTGCACTTGGATCGAAATTTCTTCAGGTCATCAGTATGGTCAGCATCAAGCATAGGTGTATAGCTTTCCGGTACACAGAGTGTCTAAAATGAAGAAAGTGAATGGTCAAGTGTATGTCAAAAGATTTTCAACTGAACAATATAAACATCACTCATGTTCTTTTAGTAATTGTATTTACGATCAAATGTGGGATTTAAGTCATTTCTTGCAGTCAATAAAGGCGGTTAACTGAACAATACAGTATTTCGAAAATACATACCTTGTCTGTGTTGAGAAAGAAGGATTTGTATCCATCTTGCATCAGGTAGATTTCAGGAAAGTACAGTTCCGGATATCTATGGCTATTGGCACGTCTGTCTTCGCTTCTCAGATGACGCATCCTGGATTGAGAAATGAAACCTTAGTTAAAAATGTTCTAGAAGGGTAAAAGTATAGATGATCAGATTAATTATCAACATCGACTGACACACAAGACTTTGACAAGTTAATCGCTTTGTTGCACTATAGGCAAGGAATACTTACATTTTAGGACCTCTCTCGGAAGAAAATTCACAATGGAAGATAAGGATGGCTGGTGATAGGGTTGCATCGCCGACAAACCGGCTGATTCCTTCCTCTGTGTAAATGTTGACAGCTCCCTGAATATGCCCTCCCTCGTATTCGTATGGATATCTGCAGTCAATAATCTTGTAGCTACTCACATCACTAAAGTCACCTTGCAGTAGTTGTTGGACCTGAAAAAGCAAGGGGTCAATATAGCATCTACAAATCACAGTGGTGTAAAACATATCATATATAAACAAGCCGTTTGGGTTATTTCACATTAAAGTTAGCAAATAAAATCACGTCTGATAAACTTACCGTATGTGCTGTAACTGTCTTCAGATCTCGATGGTTCCTAGTCTCCACAGTTGGAAGGCTATGAACTCTAGATCCATCGCCGACCAGGTTTTCCTCAGTTGCTTGCAACTTCTCTACAGCACCCTTGATGTCCTCGGCTACCAACTGTCGTTGTCGTTTCATCGGACTTTCATCCGCCTCATCATCACTTTCACTGGCAAACAAGCTACGCTTGGCGGAAGAACGCTCAAGGGACGACGTCTGTAAATACAAAAAGGCCAATATGAAACTGGAGGAGCAATTTACAACATGTTGACTGCTATAAATTTTAGTCGACTTGTCAAGTTACAAGAGTCAGGGAATTGCAAACACATCCTATGTATGTTTGTTATACTCAACTTACCTCAGATTCAGAATCTGAAGAGCCAAATCCACTATCACTGGACTCTGTATCTTGCCATGAACATGGACTGTCAAAGAGAACTGACTGAAGATTGCTGAAAGTAATGTCAGCCTCGGAAACTGGACTCATTGAGAAAGTTGGAGATGACATTATGAAATAGAAGTGGTTAGACAAAGATACAATGTGCTATACTGTGAACAGATGCCAGGCTATTGGATGCGTTCCCTTTTATCCCATGAAACAACGAAGCCGGTGGTCAACTTGATTGGATTACCAGTGAGCGAATTTCACTAAGCTAGTTTGAGTCACAGTTTGAGTTGATTGAATTACATTCGTCTCATTAGTCAGACTAAGACAACATCAAATTAAGGAACGTTGTCACTGCCCAATTTCTTTCTAATATTCAACACTGTCCCTCTCAACCAAAATCAGCATATATAACACATTCAGTCTTTTCTGTGAAAACATATCCCATCAAATGTTATATTCGCATTCAAAAAGAAATTGATACCGACACACTTGCCAATATATAAGCGAAAACTAGAGTTTAAATGGATGTTTTTTATTTTGAATAAAGAAATTGTACTTGAAACAACAACATTCATATAAAAATGGACAACAATAACATGGGTAAATTGCCAACAAGAATGCACACTTGAAAAATATAACAAATTCTTTTCACGACAGCACACTTTTCTTCCTGTAAACCATCAATATTGCTCACATTCAATAGCACGTGACTTTAAGATGCAATGTTAATCATCAAACATCTAAAACACAAGGGTCTGCGTTTCAATTTCCGTGTCAAACCGACAGCTGAGGACTGGGGAGGAGGCACATCTGCGAGCAACATATCGTCGACTTCTTCCCATCTTCTTCTGGCCAGTTGACATAGACTTGCACTTGGATCGAAATTTCTTCAGGTCATCAGTATGGTCAGCATCAAGCATAGGTGTATAGCTTTCCGGTACACAGAGTGTCTAAAATGAAGAAAGTGAATGGTCAATTGTATGTCAAAAGATTTTCAACTGAACAATATAAACATCACTCATGTTCTTTTAGTAATTGTATTTACGATCAAATGTGGGATTTAAGTCATTTCTTGCAGTCAATAAAGGCGGTTAACTGAACAATACAGTATTTCGAAAATACATACCTTGTCTGTGTTGAGAAAGAAGGATTTGTATCCATCTTGCATCAGGTAGATTTCAGGAAAGTACAGTTCCGGATATCTATGGCTATTGGCACGTCTGTCTTCGCTTCTCAGATGACGCATCCTGGATTGAGAAATGAAACCTTAGTTAAAAATGTTCTAGAAGGGTAAAAGTATAGATGATCAGATTAATTATCAACATCGACTGACACACAAGACTTTGACAAGTTAATCGCTTTGTTGCACTATAGGCAAGGAATACTTACATTTTAGGACCTCTCTCGGAAGAAAATTCACAATGGAAGATAAGGATGGCTGGTGATAGGGTTGCATCGCCGACAAACCGGCTGATTCCTTCCTCTGTGTAAATGTTGACAGCTCCCTGAATATGCCCTCCCTCGTATTCGTATGGATATCTGCAGTCAATAATCTTGTAGCTACTCACATCACTAAAGTCACCTTGCAGTAGTTGTTGGACCTGAAAAAGCAAGGGGTCAATATAGCATCTACAAATCACAGTGGTGTGAAACATATCATATATAAACAAGCCGTTTGGGTTATTTCACATTAAAGTTAGCAAATAAAATCACGTCTGATAAACTTACCGTATGTGCTGTAACTGTCTTCAGATCTCGATGGTTCCTAGTCTCCACAGTTGGAAGGCTATGAACTCTAGATCCATCGCCGACCAGGTTTTCCTCAGTTGCTTGCAACTTCTCTACAGCACCCTTGATGTCCTCGGCTACCAACTGTCGTTGTCGTTTCATCGGACTTTTATCCGCCTCATCATCACTTTCACTGGCAAACAAGCTACGCTTGGCGGAAGAACGCTCAAGGGACGACGTCTGTAAATACAAAAAGGCCAATATGAAACTGGAGGAGCAATTTACAACATGTTGACTGCTATAAATTTTAGTCGACTTGTCAAGTTACAAGAGTCAGGGAATTGCAAACACATCCTATCTGTGTTTGTTATACTCAACTTACCTCAGATTCAGAATCTGAAGAGCCAAATCCACTATCACTGGACTCTGTATCTTGCCATGAACATGGACTGTCAAAGAGAACTGACTGAAGATTGCTGAAAGTAATGTCAGCCTCGGAAACTGGACTCACTGAGAAAGTTGGAGATGACATTATGAAATAGAAGTGGTTAGACAAAGATACAATGTGCTATACTGCGAACAGATGCCAGGCTATTGGATGCGTTCCCTTTTATCCCATGAAACAACGAAGCCGGTGGTCAACTTGATTGGATTACCAGTGAGCGAATTTCACTAAGCTAGTTTGAGTCACAGTTTGAGTTGATTGAATTACATTCGTCTCATTAGTCAGACTAAGACAACATCAAATTAAGGAACGTTGTCACTGCCCAATTTCTTTCTAATATTCAACACTGTCCCTCTCAACCAAAATCAGCATATATAACACATTCAGTCTTTTCTGTGAAAACATATCCCATCAAATGTTATATTCGCATTCAAAAAGAAATTGATACCGACACACTTGCCAATATATAAGCGAAAACTAGAGTTTAAATGGATGTTTTTTATTTTGAATAAAGAAATTGTACTTGAAACAACAACATTCATATAAAAATGGACAACAATAACATGGGTAAATTGCCAACAAGAATGCACACTTGAAAAATATAACAAATTCTTTTCACGACAGCACACTTTTCTTCCTGTAAACCATCAATAATGCTCACATTCAATAGCACGTGACTTTAAGATGCAATGTTAATCATCAAACATCTAAAACACAAGGGTCTGCGTTTCAATTTCCGTGTCAAACCGACAGCTGAGGACTGGGGAGGAGGCACATCTGCGAGCAACATATCGTCGACTTCTTCCCATCTTCTTCTGGCCAGTTGACATAGACTTGCACTTGGATCGAAATTTCTTCAGGTCATCAGTATGGTCAGCATCAAGCATAGGTGTATAGCTTTCCGGTACACAGAGTGTCTAAAATGAAGAAAGTGAATGGTCAATTGTATGTCAAAAGATTTTCAACTGAACAATATAAACATCACTCATGTTCTTTTAGTAATTGTATTTACGATCAAATGTGGGATTTAAGTCATTTCTTGCAGTCAATAAAGGCGGTTAACTGAACAATACAGTATTTCGAAAATACATACCTTGTCTGTGTTGAGAAAGAAGGATTTGTATCCATCTTGCATCAGGTAGATTTCAGGAAAGTACAGTTCCGGATATCTATGGCTATTGGCACGTCTGTCTTCGCTTCTCAGATGACGCATCCTGGATTGAGAAATGAAACCTTAGTTAAAAATGTTCTAGAAGGGTAAAAGTATAGATGATTAGATTAATTATCAACATCGACTGACACACAAGACTTTGACAAGTTAATCGCTTTGTTGCACTATAGGCAAGGAATACTTACATTTTAGGACCTCTCTCGGAAGAAAATTCACAATGGAAGATAAGGATGGCTGGTGATAGGGTTGCATCGCCGACAAACCGGCTGATTCCTTCCTCTGTGTAAATGTTGACAGCTCCCTGAATATGCCCTCCCTCGTATTCGTATGGATATCTGCAGTCAATAATCTTGTAGCTACTCACATCACTAAAGTCACCTTGCAGTAGTTGTTGGACCTGAAAAAGCAAGGGGTCAATATAGCATCTACAAATCACAGTGGTGTGAAACATATCATATATAAACAAGCCGTTTGGGTTATTTCACATTAAAGTTAGCAAATAAAATCACGTCTGATAAACTTACCGTATGTGCTGTAACTGTCTTCAGATCTCGATGGTTCCTAGTCTCCACAGTTGGAAGGCTATGAACTCTAGATCCATCGCCGACCAGGTTTTCCTCAGTTGCTTGCAACTTCTCTACAGCACCCTTGATGTCCTCGGCTACCAACTGTCGTTGTCGTTTCATCGGACTTTCATCCGCCTCATCATCACTTTCACTGGCAAACAAGCTACGCTTGGCGGAAGAACGCTCAAGGGACGACGTCTGTAAATACAAAAAGGCCAATATGAAACTGGAGGAGCAATTTACAACATGTTGACTGCTATAAATTTTAGTCGACTTGTCAAGTTACAAGAGTCAGGGAATTGCAAACACATCCTGTGTATGTTTGTTATACTCAACTTACCTCAGATTCAGAATCTGAAGAGCCAAATCCACTATCACTGGACTCTGTATCTTGCCATGAACATGGACTGTCAAAGAGAACTGACTGAAGATTGCTGAAAGTAATGTCAGCCTCGGAAACTGGACTCATTGAGAAAGTTGGAGATGACATTATGAAATAGAAGTGGTTAGACAAAGATACAATGTGCTATACTGCGAACAGATGCCAGGCTATTGGATGCGTTCCCTTTTATCCCATGAAACAACGAAGCCGGTGGTCAACTTGAGTCGACTTGTCAAGTTACAAGAGTCAGGGAATTGCAAACACATCCTATGTATGTTTGTTATACTCAACTTACCTCAGATTCAGAATCTGAAGAGCCAAATCCACTATCACTGGACTCTGTATCTTGCCATGAACATGGACTGTCAAAGAGAACTGACTGAAGATTGCTGAAAGTAATGTCAGCCTCGGAAACTGGACTCATTGAGAAAGTTGGAGATGACATTATGAAATAGAAGTGGTTAGACAAAGATACAATGTGCTATACTGCGAACAGATGCCAGGCTATTGGATGCGTTCCCTTTTATCCCATGAAACAACGAAGCCGGTGGTCAACTTGATTGGATTACCAGTGAGCGAATTTCACTAAGCTAGTTTGAGTCACAGTTTGAGTTGATTGAATTACATTCGTCTCATTAGTCAGACTAAGACAACATCAAATTAAGGAACGTTGTCACTGCCCAATTTCTTTCTAATATTCAACACTGTCCCTCTCAACCAAAATCAGCATATATAACACATTCAGTCTTTTCTGTGAAAACATATCCCATCAAATGTTATATTCGCATTCAAAAAGAAATTGATACCGACACACTTGCCAATATATAAGCGAAAACTAGAGTTTAAATGGATGTTTTTTATTTTGAATAAAGAAATTGTACTTGAAACAACAACATTCATATAAAAATGGACAACAATAACATGGGTAAATTGCCAACAAGAATGCACTCTTGAAAAATATAACAAATTCTTTTCACGACAGCACACTTTTCTTCCTGTAAACCATCAATATTGCTCACATTCAATAGCACGTGACTTTAAGATGCAATGTTAATCATCAAACATCTAAAACACAAGGGTCTGCGTTTCAATTTCCGTGTCAAACCGACAGCTGAGGACTGGGGAGGAGGCACATCTGCGAGCAACATATCGTCGACTTCTTCCCATCTTCTTCTGGCCAGTTGACATAGACTTGCACTTGGATCGAAATTTCTTCAGGTCATCAGTATGGTCAGCATCAAGCATAGGTGTATAGCTTTCCGGTACACAGAGTGTCTAAAATGAAGAAAGTGAATGGTCAATTGTATGTCAAAAGATTTTCAACTGAACAATATAAACATCACTCATGTTCTTTTAGTAATTGTATTTACGATCAAATGTGGGATATAAGTCATTTCTTGCAGTCAATAAAGGCGGTTAACTGAACAATACAGTATTTCGAAAATACATACCTTGTCTGTGTTGAGAAAGAAGGATTTGTATCCATCTTGCATCAGGTAGATTTCAGGAAAGTACAGTTCCGGATATCTATGGCTATTGGCACGTCTGTCTTCGCTTCTCAGATGACGCATCCTGGATAGAGAAATGAAACCTTAGTTAAAAATGTTCTAGAAGGGTAAAAGTATAGATGATCAGATTAATTATCAACATCGACTGACACACAAGACTTTGACAAGTTAATCGCTTTGTTGCACTATAGGCAAGGAATACTTACATTTTAGGACCTCTCTCGGAAGAAAATTCACAATGGAAGATAAGGATGGCTGGTGATAGGGTTGCATCGCCGGCAAACCGGCTGATTCCTTCCTCTGTGTAAATGTTGACAGCTCCCTGAATATGCCCTCCCTCGTATTCGTATGGATATCTGCAGTCAATAATCTTGTAGCTACTCACATCACTAAAGTCACCTTGCAGTAGTTGTTGGACCTGAAAAAGCAAGGGGTCAATATAGCGTCTACAAATCACAGTGGTGTGAAACATATCATATATAAACAAGCCGTTTGGGTTATTTCACATTAAAGTTAGCAAATAAAATCACGTCTGATAAACTTACCGTATGTGCTGTAACTGTCTTCAGATCTCGATGGTTCCTAGTCTCCACAGTTGGAAGGCTATGAACTCTAGATCCATCGCCGACCAGGTTTTCCTCAGTTGCTTGCAACTTCTCTACAACACCCTTGATGTCCTCGGCTACCAACTGTCGTTGTCGTTTCATCGGACTTTCATCCGCCTCATCATCACTTTCACTGGCAAACAAGCTACGCTTGGCGGAAGAACGCTCAAGGGACGACGTCTGTAAATACAAAAAGGCCAATATGAAACTGGAGGAGCAATTTACAACATGTTGACTGCTATAAATTTTAGTCGACTTGTCAAGTTACAAGAGTCAGGGAATTGCAAACACATCCTATGTATGTTTGTTATACTCAACTTACCTCAGATTCAGAATCTGAAGAGCCAAATCCACTATCACTGGACTCTGTATCTTGCCATGAACATGGACTGTCAAAGAGAACTGACTGAAGATTGCTGAAAGTAATGTCAGCCTCGGAAACTGGACTCATTGAGAAAGTTGGAGATGACATTATGAAATAGAAGTGGTTAGACAAAGATACAATGTGCTATACTGCGAACAGATGCCAGGCTATTGGATGCGTTCCCTTTTATCCCATGAAACAACGAAGCCGGTGGTCAACTTGATTGGATTACCAGTGAGCGAATTTCACTAAGCTAGTTTGAGTCACAGTTTGAGTTGATTGAATTACATTCGTCTCATTAGTCAGACTAAGACAACATCAAATTAAGGAACGTTGTCACTGCCCAATTTCTTTCTAATATTCAACACTGTCCCTCTCAACCAAAATCAGCATATATAACACATTCAGTCTTTTCTGTGAAAACATATCCCATCAAATGTTATATTCGCATTCAAAAAGAAATTGATACCGACACACTTGCCAAAATATAAGCAAAAACTAGAGTTTAAATGGATGTTTTTTATTTTGAATAAAGAAATTGTACTTGAAACAACAACATTCATATAAAAATGGACAACAATAACATGGGTAAATTGCCAACAAGAATGCACACTTGAAAAATATAACAAATTCTTTTCACGACAGCACACTTTTCTTCCTGTAAACCATCAATATTGCTCACATTCAATAGCACGTGACTTTAAGATGCAATGTTAATCATCAAACATCTAAAACACAAGGGTCTGCGTTTCAATTTCCGTGTCAAACCGACAGCTGAGGACTGGGGAGGAGGCACATCTGCGAGCAACATATCGTCGACTTCTTCCCATCTTCTTCTGGCCAGTTGACATAGACTTGCACTTGGATCGAAATTTCTTCAGGTCATCAGTATGGTCAGCATCAAGCATAGGTGTATAGCTTTCCGGTACACAGAGTGTCTAAAATGAAGAAAGTGAATGGTCAATTGTATGTCAAAAGATTTTCAACTGAACAATATAAACATCACTCATGTTCTTTTAGTAATTGTATTTACGATCAAATGTGGGATATAAGTCATTTCTTGCAGTCAATAAAGGCGGTTAACTGAACAATACAGTATTTCGAAAATACATACCTTGTCTGTGTTGAGAAAGAAGGATTTGTATCCATCTTGCATCAGGTAGATTTCAGGAAAGTACAGTTCCGGATATCTATGGCTATTGGCACGTCTGTCTTCGCTTCTCAGATGACGCATCCTGGATAGAGAAATGAAACCTTAGTTAAAAATGTTCTAGAAGGGTAAAAGTATAGATGATTAGATTAATTATCAACATCGACTGACACACAAGACTTTGACAAGTTAATCGCTTTGTTGCACTATAGGCAAGGAATACTTACATTTTAGGACCTCTCTCGGAAGAAAATTCACAATGGAAGATAAGGATGGCTGGTGATAGGGTTGCATCGCCGACAAACCGGCTGATTCCTTCCTCTGTGTAAATGTTGACAGCTCCCTGAATATGCCCTCCCTCGTATTCGTATGGATATCTGCAGTCAATAATCTTGTAGCTACTCACATCACTAAAGTCACCTTGCAGTAGTTGTTGGACCTGAAAAAGCAAGGGGTCAATATAGCGTCTACAAATCACAGTGGTGTGAAACATATCATATATAAACAAGCCGTTTGGGTTATTTCACATTAAAGTTAGCAAATAAAATCACGTCTGATAAACTTACCGTATGTGCTGTAACTGTCTTCAGATCTCGATGGTTCCTAGTCTCCACAGTTGGAAGGCTATGAACTCTAGATCCATCGCCGACCAGGTTTTCCTCAGTTGCTTGCAACTTCTCTACAGCACCCTTGATGTCCTCGGCTACCAACTGTCGTTGTCGTTTCATCGGACTTTCATCCGCCTCATCATCACTTTCACTGGCAAACAAGCTACGCTTGGCGGAAGAACGCTCAAGGGACGACGTCTGTAAATACAAAAAGGCCAATATGAAACTGGAGGAGCAATTTACAACATGTTGACTGCTATAAATTTTAGTCGACTTGTCAAGTTACAAGAGTCAGGGAATTGCAAACACATCCTGTGTATGTTTGTTATACTCAACTTACCTCAGATTCAGAATCTGAAGAGCCAAATCCACTATCACTGGACTCTGTATCTTGCCATGAACATGGACTGTCAAAGAGAACTGACTGAAGATTGCTGAAAGTAATGTCAGCCTCGGAAACTGGACTCATTGAGAAAGTTGGAGATGACATTATGAAATAGAAGTGGTTAGACAAAGATACAATGTGCTATACTGCGAACAGATGCCAGGCTATTGGATGCGTTCCCTTTTATCCCATGAAACAACGAAGCCGGTGGTCAACTTGATTGGATTACCAGTGAGCGAATTTCACTAAGCTAGTTTGAGTCACAGTTTGAGTTGATTGAATTACATTCGTCTCATTAGTCAGACTAAGACAACATCAAATTAAGGAACGTTGTCACTGCCCAATTTCTTTCTAATATTCAACACTGTCCCTCTCAACCAAAATCAGCATATATAACACATTCAGTCTTTTCTGTGAAAACATATCCCATCAAATGTTATATTCGCATTCAAAAAGAAATTGATACCGACACACTTGCCAATATATAAGCGAAAACTAGAGTTTAAATGGATGTTTTTTATTTTGAATAAAGAAATTGTACTTGAAACAACAACATTCATATAAAAATGGACAACAATAACATGGGTAAATTGCCAACAAGAATGCACTCTTGAAAAATATAACAAATTCTTTTCACGACAGCACACTTTTCTTCCTGTAAACCATCAATATTGCTCACATTCAATAGCACGTGACTTTAAGATGCAATGTTAATCATCAAACATCTAAAACACAAGGGTCTGCGTTTCAATTTCCGTGTCAAACCGACAGCTGAGGACTGGGGAGGAGGCACATCTGCGAGCAACATATCGTCGACTTCTTCCCATCTTCTTCTGGCCAGTTGACATAGACTTGCACTTGGATCGAAATTTCTTCAGGTCATCAGTATGGTCAGCATCAAGCATAGGTGTATAGCTTTCCGGTACACAGAGTGTCTAAAATGAAGAAAGTGAATGGTCAATTGTATGTCAAAAGATTTTCAACTGAACAATATAAACATCACTCATGTTCTTTTAGTAATTGTATTTACGATCAAATGTGGGATATAAGTCATTTCTTGCAGTCAATAAAGGCGGTTAACTGAACAATACAGTATTTCGAAAATACATACCTTGTCTGTGTTGAGAAAGAAGGATTTGTATCCATCTTGCATCAGGTAGATTTCAGGAAAGTACAGTTCCGGATATCTATGGCTATTGGCACGTCTGTCTTCGCTTCTCAGATGACGCATCCTGGATAGAGAAATGAAACCTTAGTTAAAAATGTTCTAGAAGGGTAAAAGTATAGATGATCAGATTAATTATCAACATCGACTGACACACAAGACTTTGACAAGTTAATCGCTTTGTTGCACTATAGGCAAGGAATACTTACATTTTAGGACCTCTCTCGGAAGAAAATTCACAATGGAAGATAAGGATGGCTGGTGATAGGGTTGCATCGCCGGCAAACCGGCTGATTCCTTCCTCTGTGTAAATGTTGACAGCTCCCTGAATATGCCCTCCCTCGTATTCGTATGGATATCTGCAGTCAATAATCTTGTAGCTACTCACATCACTAAAGTCACCTTGCAGTAGTTGTTGGACCTGAAAAAGCAAGGGGTCAATATAGCGTCTACAAATCACAGTGGTGTGAAACATATCATATATAAACAAGCCGTTTGGGTTATTTCACATTAAAGTTAGCAAATAAAATCACGTCTGATAAACTTACCGTATGTGCTGTAACTGTCTTCAGATCTCGATGGTTCCTAGTCTCCACAGTTGGAAGGCTATGAACTCTAGATCCATCGCCGACCAGGTTTTCCTCAGTTGCTTGCAACTTCTCTACAGCACCCTTGATGTCCTCGGCTACCAACTGTCGTTGTCGTTTCATCGGACTTTTATCCGCCTCATCATCACTTTCACTGGCAAACAAGCTACGCTTGGCGGAAGAACGCTCAAGGGACGACGTCTGTAAATACAAAAAGGCCAATATGAAACTGGAGGAGCAATTTACAACATGTTGACTGCTATAAATTTTAGTCGACTTGTCAAGTTACAAGAGTCAGGGAATTGCAAACACATCCTATCTGTGTTTGTTATACTCAACTTACCTCAGATTCAGAATCTGAAGAGCCAAATCCACTATCACTGGACTCTGTATCTTGCCATGAACATGGACTGTCAAAGAGAACTGACTGAAGATTGCTGAAAGTAATGTCAGCCTCGGAAACTGGACTCACTGAGAAAGTTGGAGATGACATTATGAAATAGAAGTGGTTAGACAAAGATACAATGTGCTATACTGCGAACAGATGCCAGGCTATTGGATGCGTTCCCTTTTATCCCATGAAACAACGAAGCCGGTGGTCAACTTGATTGGATTACCAGTGAGCGAATTTCACTAAGCTAGTTTGAGTCACAGTTTGAGTTGATTGAATTACATTCGTCTCATTAGTCAGACTAAGACAACATCAAATTAAGGAACGTTGTCACTGCCCAATTTCTTTCTAATATTCAACACTGTCCCTCTCAACCAAAATCAGCATATATAACACATTCAGTCTTTTCTGTGAAAACATATCCCATCAAATGTTATATTCGCATTCAAAAAGAAATTGATACCGACACACTTGCCAATATATAAGCGAAAACTAGAGTTTAAATGGATGTTTTTTATTTTGAATAAAGAAATTGTACTTGAAACAACAACATTCATATAAAAATGGACAACAATAACATGGGTAAATTGCCAACAAGAATGCACACTTGAAAAATATAACAAATTCTTTTCACGACAGCACACTTTTCTTCCTGTAAACCATCAATAATGCTCACATTCAATAGCACGTGACTTTAAGATGCAATGTTAATCATCAAACATCTAAAACACAAGGGTCTGCGTTTCAATTTCCGTGTCAAACCGACAGCTGAGGACTGGGGAGGAGGCACATCTGCGAGCAACATATCGTCGACTTCTTCCCATCTTCTTCTGGCCAGTTGACATAGACTTGCACTTGGATCGAAATTTCTTCAGGTCATCAGTATGGTCAGCATCAAGCATAGGTGTATAGCTTTCCGGTACACAGAGTGTCTAAAATGAAGAAAGTGAATGGTCAATTGTATGTCAAAAGATTTTCAACTGAACAATATAAACATCACTCATGTTCTTTTAGTAATTGTATTTACGATCAAATGTGGGATTTAAGTCATTTCTTGCAGTCAATAAAGGCGGTTAACTGAACAATACAGTATTTCGAAAATACATACCTTGTCTGTGTTGAGAAAGAAGGATTTGTATCCATCTTGCATCAGGTAGATTTCAGGAAAGTACAGTTCCGGATATCTATGGCTATTGGCACGTCTGTCTTCGCTTCTCAGATGACGCATCCTGGATTGAGAAATGAAACCTTAGTTAAAAATGTTCTAGAAGGGTAAAAGTATAGATGATCAGATTAATTATCAACATCGACTGACACACAAGACTTTGGCAAGTTAATCGCTTTGTTGCACTATAGGCAAGGAATACTTACATTTTAGGACCTCTCTCGGAAGAAAATTCACAATGGAAGATAAGGATGGCTGGTGATGGGGTTGCATCGCCGACAAACCGGCTGATTCCTTCCTCTGTGTAAATGTTGACAGCTCCCTGAATATGCCCTCCCTCGTATTCGTATGGATATCTGCAGTCAATAATCTTGTAGCTACTCACATCACTAAAGTCACCTTGCAGTAGTTGTTGGACCTGAAAAAGCAAGGGGTCAATATAGCATCTACAAATCACAGTGGTGTGAAACATATCATATATAAACAAGCCGTTTGGGTTATTTCACATTAAAGTTAGCAAATAAAATCACGTCTGATAAACTTACCGTATGTGCTGTAACTGTCTTCAGATCTCGATGGTTCCTAGTCTCCACAGTTGGAAGGCTATGAACTCTAGATCCATCGCCGACCAGGTTTTCCTCAGTTGCTTGCAACTTCTCTACAGCACCCTTGATGTCCTCGGCTACCAACTGTCGTTGTCGTTTCATCGGACTTTTATCCGCCTCATCATCACTTTCACTGGCACACAAGCTACGCTTGGCGGAAGAACGCTCAAGGGACGACGTCTGCAAATACAAAAAGGCCAATATGAAACTGGAGGAGCAATTTACAACATGTTGACTGCTATAAATTTTAGTCGACTTGTCAAGTTACAAGAGTCAGGGAATTGCAAACACATCCTATCTGTGTTTGTTATACTCAACTTACCTCAGATTCAGAATCTGAAGAGCCAAATCCACTATCACTGGACTCTGTATCTTGCCATGAACATGGACTGTCAAAGAGAACTGACTGAAGATTGCTGAAAGTAATGTCAGCCTCGGAAACTGGACTCACTGAGAAAGTTGGAGATGACATTATGAAATAGAAGTGGTTAGACAAAGATACAATGTGCTATACTGCGAACAGATGCCAGGCTATTGGATGCGTTCCCTTTTATCCCATGAAACAACGAAGCCGGTGGTCAACTTGATTGGATTACCAGTGAGCGAATTTCACTAAGCTAGTTTGAGTCACAGTTTGAGTTGATTGAATTACATTCGTCTCATTAGTCAGACTAAGACAACATCAAATTAAGGAACGTTGTCACTGCCCAATTTCTTTCTAATATTCAACACTGTCCCTCTCAACCAAAATCAGCATATATAACACATTCAGTCTTTTCTGTGAAAACATATCCCATCAAATGTTATATTCGCATTCAAAAAGAAATTGATACCGACACACTTGCCAATATATAAGCGAAAACTAGAGTTTAAATGGATGTTTTTTATTTTGAATAAAGAAATTGTACTTGAAACAACAACATTCATATAAAAATGGACAACAATAACATGGGTAAATTGCCAACAAGAATGCACACTTGAAAAATATAACAAATTCTTTTCACGACAGCACACTTTTCTTCCTGTAAACCATCAATAATGCTCACATTCAATAGCACGTGACTTTAAGATGCAATGTTAATCATCAAACATCTAAAACACAAGGGTCTGCGTTTCAATTTCCGTGTCAAACCGACAGCTGAGGACTGGGGAGGAGGCACATCTGCGAGCAACATATCGTCGACTTCTTCCCATCTTCTTCTGGCCAGTTGACATAGACTTGCACTTGGATCGAAATTTCTTCAGGTCATCAGTATGGTCAGCATCAAGCATAGGTGTATAGCTTTCCGGTACACAGAGTGTCTAAAATGAAGAAAGTGAATGGTCAATTGTATGTCAAAAGATTTTCAACTGAACAATATAAACATCACTCATGTTCTTTTAGTAATTGTATTTACGATCAAATGTGGGATTTAAGTCATTTCTTGCAGTCAATAAAGGCGGTTAACTGAACAATACAGTATTTCGAAAATACATACCTTGTCTGTGTTGAGAAAGAAGGATTTGTATCCATCTTGCATCAGGTAGATTTCAGGAAAGTACAGTTCCGGATATCTATGGCTATTGGCACGTCTGTCTTCGCTTCTCAGATGACGCATCCTGGATTGAGAAATGAAACCTTAGTTAAAAATGTTCTAGAAGGGTAAAAGTATAGATGATCAGATTAATTATCAACATCGACTGACACACAAGACTTTGGCAAGTTAATCGCTTTGTTGCACTATAGGCAAGGAATACTTACATTTTAGGACCTCTCTCGGAAGAAAATTCACAATGGAAGATAAGGATGGCTGGTGATGGGGTTGCATCGCCGACAAACCGGCTGATTCCTTCCTCTGTGTAAATGTTGACAGCTCCCTGAATATGCCCTCCCTCGTATTCGTATGGATAT
Source organism: Phorcus lineatus (assembly GCA_921293015.1). Taxonomy (NCBI): domain Eukaryota; kingdom Metazoa; phylum Mollusca; class Gastropoda; order Trochida; family Trochidae; genus Phorcus; species Phorcus lineatus. The sequence goes on from OV121089.1 coordinate 23,857,067, forward strand.
CTGCAGTCAATAATCTTGTAGCTACTCACATCACTAAAGTCACCTTGCAGTAGTTGTTGGACCTGAAAAAGCAAGGGGTCAATATAGCATCTACAAATCACAGTGGTGTGAAACATATCATATATAAACAAGCCGTTTGGGTTATTTCACATTAAAGTTAGCAAATAAAATCACGTCTGATAAACTTACCGTATGTGCTGTAACTGTCTTCAGATCTCGATGGTTCCTAGTCTCCACAGTTGGAAGGCTATGAACTCTAGATCCATCGCCGACCAGGTTTTCCTCAGTTGCTTGCAACTTCTCTACAGCACCCTTGATGTCCTCGGCTACCAACTGTCGTTGTCGTTTCATCGGACTTTTATCCGCCTCATCATCACTTTCACTGGCAAACAAGCTACGCTTGGCGGAAGAACGCTCAAGGGACGACGTCTGCAAATACAAAAAGGCCAATATGAAACTGGAGGAGCAATTTACAACATGTTGACTGCTATAAATTTTAGTCGACTTGTCAAGTTACAAGAGTCAGGGAATTGCAAACACATCCTATCTGTGTTTGTTATACTCAACTTACCTCAGATTCAGAATCTGAAGAGCCAAATCCACTATCACTGGACTCTGTATCTTGCCATGAACATGGACTGTCAAAGAGAACTGACTGAAGATTGCTGAAAGTAATGTCAGCCTCGGAAACTGGACTCACTGAGAAAGTTGGAGATGACATTATGAAATAGAAGTGGTTAGACAAAGATACAATGTGCTATACTGCGAACAGATGCCAGGCTATTGGATGCGTTCCCTTTTATCCCATGAAACAACGAAGCCGGTGGTCAACTTGATTGGATTACCAGTGAGCGAATTTCACTAAGCTAGTTTGAGTCACAGTTTGAGTTGATTGAATTACATTCGTCTCATTAGTCAGACTAAGACAACATCAAATTAAGGAACCTTGTCACTGCCCAATTTCTTTCTAATATTCAACACTGTCCCTCTCAACCAAAATCAGCATATATAACACATTCAGTCTTTTCTGTGAAAACATATCCCATCAAATGTTATATTCGCATTCAAAAAGAAATTGATACCGACACACTTGCCAATATATAAGCGAAAACTAGAGTTTAAATGGATGTTTTTTATTTTGAATAAAGAAATTGTACTTGAAACAACAACATTCATATAAAAATGGACAACAATAACATGGGTAAATTGCCAACAAGAATGCACACTTGAAAAATATAACAAATTCTTTTCACGACAGCACACTTTTCTTCCTGTAAACCATCAATATTGCTCACATTCAATAGCACGTGACTTTAAGATGCAATGTTAATCATCAAACATCTAAAACACAAGGGTCTGCGTTTCAATTTCCGTGTCAAACCGACAGCTGAGGACTGGGGAGGAGGCACATCTGCGAGCAACATATCGTCGACTTCTTCCCATCTTCTTCTGGCCAGTTGACATAGACTTGCACTTGGATCGAAATTTCTTCAGGTCATCAGTATGGTCAGCATCAAGCATAGGTGTATAGCTTTCCGGTACACAGAGTGTCTAAAATGAAGAAAGTGAATGGTCAAGTGTATGTCAAAAGATTTTCAACTGAACAATATAAACATCACTCATGTTCTTTTAGTAATTGTATTTACGATCAAATGTGGGATTTAAGTCATTTCTTGCAGTCAATAAAGGCGGTTAACTGAACAATACAGTATTTCGAAAATACATACCTTGTCTGTGTTGAGAAAGAAGGATTTGTATCCATCTTGCATCAGGTAGATTTCAGGAAAGTACAGTTCCGGATATCTATGGCTATTGGCACGTCTGTCTTCGCTTCTCAGATGACGCATCCTGGATTGAGAAATGAAACCTTAGTTAAAAATGTTCTAGAAGGGTAAAAGTATAGATGATTAGATTAATTATCAACATCGACTGACACACAAGACTTTGACAAGTTAATCGCTTTGTTGCACTATAGGCAAGGAATACTTACATTTTAGGACCTCTCTCGGAAGAAAATTCACAATGGAAGATAAGGATGGCTGGTGATGGGGTTGCATCGCCGACAAACCGGCTGATTCCTTCCTCTGTGTAAATGTTGACAGCTCCCTGAATATGCCCTCCCTCGTATTCGTATGGATATCTGCAGTCAATAATCTTGTAGCTACTCACATCACTAAAGTCACCTTGCAGTAGTTGTTGGACCTGAAAAAGCAAGGGGTCAATATAGCATCTACAAATCACAGTGGTGTGAAACATATCATATATAAACAAGCCGTTTGGGTTATTTCACATAAAAGTTAGCAAATAAAATCACGTCTGATAAACTTACCGTATGTGCTGTAACTGTCTTCAGATCTCGATGGTTCCTAGTCTCCACAGTTGGAAGGCTATGAACTCTAGATCCATCGCCGACCATGTTTTCCTCAGTTGCTTGCAACTTCTCTACAGCACCCTTGATGTCCTCGGCTACCAACTGTCGTTGTCGTTTCATCGGACTTTCATCCGCCTCATCATCACTTTCACTGGCAAACAAGCTACGCTTGGCGGAAGAACGCTCAAGGGACGACGTCTGTAAATACAAAAAGGCCAATATGAAACTGGAGGAGCAATTTACAACATGTTGACTGCTATAAATTTTAGTCGACTTGTCAAGTTACAAGAGTCAGGGAATTGCAAACACATCCTGTGTATGTTTGTTATACTCAACTTACCTCAGATTCAGAATCTGAAGAGCCAAATCCACTATCACTGGACTCTGTATCTTGCCATGAACATGGACTGTCAAAGAGAACTGACTGAAGATTGCTGAAAGTAATGTCAGCCTCGGAAACTGGACTCATTGAGAAAGTTGGAGATGACATTATGAAATAGAAGTGGTTAGACAAAGATACAATGTGCTATACTGCGAACAGATGCCAGGCTATTGGATGCGTTCCCTTTTATCCCATGAAACAACGAAGCCGGTGGTCAACTTGATTGGATTACCAGTGAGCGAATTTCACTAAGCTAGTTTGAGTCACAGTTTGAGTTGATTGAATTACATTCGTCTCATTAGTCAGACTAAGACAACATCAAATTAAGGAACGTTGTCACTGCCCAATTTCTTTCTAATATTCAACACTGTCCCTCTCAACCAAAATCAGCATATATAACACATTCAGTCTTTTCTGTGAAAACATATCCCATCAAATGTTATATTCGCATTCAAAAAGAAATTGATACCGACACACTTGCCAATATATAAGCGAAAACTAGAGTTTAAATGGATGTTTTTTATTTTGAATAAAGAAATTGTACTTGAAACAACAACATTCATATAAAAATGGACAACAATAACATGGGTAAATTGCCAACAAGAATGCACACTTGAAAAATATAACAAATTCTTTTCACGACAGCACACTTTTCTTCCTGTAAACCATCAATATTGCTCACATTCAATGGCACGTGACTTTAAGATGCAATGTTAATCATCAAACATCTAAAACACAAGGGTCTGCGTTTCAATTTCCGTGTCAAACCGACAGCTGAGGACTGGGGAGGAGGCACATCTGCGAGCAACATATCGTCGACTTCTTCCCATCTTCTTCTGGCCAGTTGACATAGACTTGCACTTGGATCGAAATTTCTTCAGGTCATCAGTATGGTCAGCATCAAGCATAGGTGTATAGCTTTCCGGTACACAGAGTGTCTAAAATGAAGAAAGTGAATGGTCAATTGTATGTCAAAAGATTTTCAACTGAACAATATAAACATCACTCATGTTCTTTTAGTAATTGTATTTACGATCAAATGTGGGATTTAAGTCATTTCTTGCAGTCAATAAAGGCGGTTAACTGAACAATACAGTATTTCGAAAATACATACCTTGTCTCTGTTGAGAAAGAAGGATTTGTATCCATCTTGCATCAGGTAGATTTCAGGAAAGTACAGTTCCGGATATCTATGGCTATTGGCACGTCTGTCTTCGCTTCTCAGATGACGCATCCTGGATTGAGAAATGAAACCTTAGTTAAAAATGTTCTAGAAGGGTAAAAGTATAGATGATCAGATTAATTATCAACATCGACTGACACACAAGACTTTGGCAAGTTAATCGCTTTGTTGCACTATAGGCAAGGAATACTTACATTTTAGGACCTCTCTCGGAAGAAAATTCACAATGGAAGATAAGGATGGCTGGTGATGGGGTTGCATCGCCGACAAACCGGCTGATTCCTTCCTCTGTGTAAATGTTGACAGCTCCCTGAATATGCCCTCCCTCGTATTCGTATGGATATCTGCAGTCAATAATCTTGTAGCTACTCACATCACTAAAGTCACCTTGCAGTAGTTGTTGGACCTGAAAAAGCAAGGGGTCAATATAGCATCTACAAATCACAGTGGTGTGAAACATATCATATATAAACAAGCCGTTTGGGTTATTTCACATTAAAGTTAGCAAATAAAATCACGTCTGATAAACTTACCGTATGTGCTGTAACTGTCTTCAGATCTCGATGGTTCCTAGTCTCCACAGTTGGAAGGCTATGAACTCTAGATCCATCGCCGACCAGGTTTTCCTCAGTTGCTTGCAACTTCTCTACAGCACCCTTGATGTCCTCGGCTACCAACTGTCGTTGTCGTTTCATCGGACTTTTATCCGCCTCATCATCACTTTCACTGGCAAACAAGCTACGCTTGGCGGAAGAACGCTCAAGGGACGACGTCTGCAAATACAAAAAGGCCAATATGAAACTGGAGGAGCAATTTACAACATGTTGACTGCTATAAATTTTAGTCGACTTGTCAAGTTACAAGAGTCAGGGAATTGCAAACACATCCTATCTGTGTTTGTTATACTCAACTTACCTCAGATTCAGAATCTGAAGAGCCAAATCCACTATCACTGGACTCTGTATCTTGCCATGAACATGGACTGTCAAAGAGAACTGACTGAAGATTGCTGAAAGTAATGTCAGCCTCGGAAACTGGACTCACTGAGAAAGTTGGAGATGACATTATGAAATAGAAGTGGTTAGACAAAGATACAATGTGCTATACTGCGAACAGATGCCAGGCTATTGGATGCGTTCCCTTTTATCCCATGAAACAACGAAGCCGGTGGTCAACTTGATTGGATTACCAGTGAGCGAATTTCACTAAGCTAGTTTGAGTCACAGTTTGAGTTGATTGAATTACATTCGTCTCATTAGTCAGACTAAGACAACATCAAATTAAGGAACGTTGTCACTGCCCAATTTCTTTCTAATATTCAACACTGTCCCTCTCAACCAAAATCAGCATATATAACACATTCAGTCTTTTCTGTGAAAACATATCCCATCAAATGTTATATTCGCATTCAAAAAGAAATTGATACCGACACACTTGCCAATATATAAGCGAAAACTAGAGTTTAAATGGATGTTTTTTATTTTGAATAAAGAAATTGTACTTGAAACAACAACATTCATATAAAAATGGACAACAATAACATGGGTAAATTGCCAACAAGAATGCACACTTGAAAAATATAACAAATTCTTTTCACGACAGCACACTTTTCTTCCTGTAAACCATCAATATTGCTCACATTCAATAGCACGTGACTTTAAGATGCAATGTTAATCATCAAACATCTAAAACACAAGGGTCTGCGTTTCAATTTCCGTGTCAAACCGACAGCTGAGGACTGGGGAGGAGGCACATCTGCGAGCAACATATCGTCGACTTCTTCCCATCTTCTTCTGGCCAGTTGACATAGACTTGCACTTGGATCGAAATTTCTTCAGGTCATCAGTATGGTCAGCATCAAGCATAGGTGTATAGCTTTCCGGTACACAGAGTGTCTAAAATGAAGAAAGTGAATGGTCAATTGTATGTCAAAAGATTTTCAACTGAACAATATAAACATCACTCATGTTCTTTTAGTAATTGTATTTACGATCAAATGTGGGATATAAGTCATTTCTTGCAGTCAATAAAGGCGGTTAACTGAACAATACAGTATTTCGAAAATACATACCTTGTCTGTGTTGAGAAAGAAGGATTTGTATCCATCTTGCATCAGGTAGATTTCAGGAAAGTACAGTTCCGGATATCTATGGCTATTGGCACGTCTGTCTTCGCTTCTCAGATGACGCATCCTGGATAGAGAAATGAAACCTTAGTTAAAAATGTTCTAGAAGGGTAAAAGTATAGATGATTAGATTAATTATCAACATCGACTGACACACAAGACTTTGACAAGTTAATCGCTTTGTTGCACTATAGGCAAGGAATACTTACATTTTAGGACCTCTCTCGGAAGAAAATTCACAATGGAAGATAAGGATGGCTGGTGATAGGGTTGCATCGCCGACAAACCGGCTGATTCCTTCCTCTGTGTAAATGTTGACAGCTCCCTGAATATGCCCTCCCTCGTATTCGTATGGATATCTGCAGTCAATAATCTTGTAGCTACTCACATCACTAAAGTCACCTTGCAGTAGTTGTTGGACCTGAAAAAGCAAGGGGTCAATATAGCATCTACAAATCACAGTGGTGTGAAACATATCATATATAAACAAGCCGTTTGGGTTATTTCACATTAAAGTTAGCAAATAAAATCACGTCTGATAAACTTACCGTATGTGCTGTAACTGTCTTCAGATCTCGATGGTTCCTAGTCTCCACAGTTGGAAGGCTATGAACTCTAGATCCATCGCCGACCAGGTTTTCCTCAGTTGCTTGCAACTTCTCTACAGCACCCTTGATGTCCTCGGCTACCAACTGTCGTTGTCGTTTCATCGGACTTTCATCCGCCTCATCATCACTTTCACTGGCAAACAAGCTACGCTTGGCGGAAGAACGCTCAAGGGACGACGTCTGTAAATACAAAAAGGCCAATATGAAACTGGAGGAGCAATTTACAACATGTTGACTGCTATAAATTTTAGTCGACTTGTCAAGTTACAAGAGTCAGGGAATTGCAAACACATCCTGTGTATGTTTGTTATACTCAACTTACCTCAGATTCAGAATCTGAAGAGCCAAATCCACTATCACTGGACTCTGTATCTTGCCATGAACATGGACTGTCAAAGAGAACTGACTGAAGATTGCTGAAAGTAATGTCAGCCTCGGAAACTGGACTCATTGAGAAAGTTGGAGATGACATTATGAAATAGAAGTGGTTAGACAAAGATACAATGTGCTATACTGCGAACAGATGCCAGGCTATTGGATGCGTTCCCTTTTATCCCATGAAACAACGAAGCCGGTGGTCAACTTGAGTCGACTTGTCAAGTTACAAGAGTCAGGGAATTGCAAACACATCCTATGTATGTTTGTTATACTCAACTTACCTCAGATTCAGAATCTGAAGAGCCAAATCCACTATCACTGGACTCTGTATCTTGCCATGAACATGGACTGTCAAAGAGAACTGACTGAAGATTGCTGAAAGTAATGTCAGCCTCGGAAACTGGACTCATTGAGAAAGTTGGAGATGACATTATGAAATAGAAGTGGTTAGACAAAGATACAATGTGCTATACTGCGAACAGATGCCAGGCTATTGGATGCGTTCCCTTTTATCCCATGAAACAACGAAGCCGGTGGTCAACTTGATTGGATTACCAGTGAGCGAATTTCACTAAGCTAGTTTGAGTCACAGTTTGAGTTGATTGAATTACATTCGTCTCATTAGTCAGACTAAGACAACATCAAATTAAGGAACGTTGTCACTGCCCAATTTCTTTCTAATATTCAACACTGTCCCTCTCAACCAAAATCAGCATATATAACACATTCAGTCTTTTCTGTGAAAACATATCCCATCAAATGTTATATTCGCATTCAAAAAGAAATTGATACCGACACACTTGCCAATATATAAGCGAAAACTAGAGTTTAAATGGATGTTTTTTATTTTGAATAAAGAAATTGTACTTGAAACAACAACATTCATATAAAAATGGACAACAATAACATGGGTAAATTGCCAACAAGAATGCACTCTTGAAAAATATAACAAATTCTTTTCACGACAGCACACTTTTCTTCCTGTAAACCATCAATATTGCTCACATTCAATAGCACGTGACTTTAAGATGCAATGTTAATCATCAAACATCTAAAACACAAGGGTCTGCGTTTCAATTTCCGTGTCAAACCGACAGCTGAGGACTGGGGAGGAGGCACATCTGCGAGCAACATATCGTCGACTTCTTCCCATCTTCTTCTGGCCAGTTGACATAGACTTGCACTTGGATCGAAATTTCTTCAGGTCATCAGTATGGTCAGCATCAAGCATAGGTGTATAGCTTTCCGGTACACAGAGTGTCTAAAATGAAGAAAGTGAATGGTCAATTGTATGTCAAAAGATTTTCAACTGAACAATATAAACATCACTCATGTTCTTTTAGTAATTGTATTTACGATCAAATGTGGGATATAAGTCATTTCTTGCAGTCAATAAAGGCGGTTAACTGAACAATACAGTATTTCGAAAATACATACCTTGTCTGTGTTGAGAAAGAAGGATTTGTATCCATCTTGCATCAGGTAGATTTCAGGAAAGTACAGTTCCGGATATCTATGGCTATTGGCACGTCTGTCTTCGCTTCTCAGATGACGCATCCTGGATAGAGAAATGAAACCTTAGTTAAAAATGTTCTAGAAGGGTAAAAGTATAGATGATCAGATTAATTATCAACATCGACTGACACACAAGACTTTGACAAGTTAATCGCTTTGTTGCACTATAGGCAAGGAATACTTACATTTTAGGACCTCTCTCGGAAGAAAATTCACAATGGAAGATAAGGATGGCTGGTGATAGGGTTGCATCGCCGGCAAACCGGCTGATTCCTTCCTCTGTGTAAATGTTGACAGCTCCCTGAATATGCCCTCCCTCGTATTCGTATGGATATCTGCAGTCAATAATCTTGTAGCTACTCACATCACTAAAGTCACCTTGCAGTAGTTGTTGGACCTGAAAAAGCAAGGGGTCAATATAGCGTCTACAAATCACAGTGGTGTGAAACATATCATATATAAACAAGCCGTTTGGGTTATTTCACATTAAAGTTAGCAAATAAAATCACGTCTGATAAACTTACCGTATGTGCTGTAACTGTCTTCAGATCTCGATGGTTCCTAGTCTCCACAGTTGGAAGGCTATGAACTCTAGATCCATCGCCGACCAGGTTTTCCTCAGTTGCTTGCAACTTCTCTACAACACCCTTGATGTCCTCGGCTACCAACTGTCGTTGTCGTTTCATCGGACTTTCATCCGCCTCATCATCACTTTCACTGGCAAACAAGCTACGCTTGGCGGAAGAACGCTCAAGGGACGACGTCTGTAAATACAAAAAGGCCAATATGAAACTGGAGGAGCAATTTACAACATGTTGACTGCTATAAATTTTAGTCGACTTGTCAAGTTACAAGAGTCAGGGAATTGCAAACACATCCTATGTATGTTTGTTATACTCAACTTACCTCAGATTCAGAATCTGAAGAGCCAAATCCACTATCACTGGACTCTGTATCTTGCCATGAACATGGACTGTCAAAGAGAACTGACTGAAGATTGCTGAAAGTAATGTCAGCCTCGGAAACTGGACTCATTGAGAAAGTTGGAGATGACATTATGAAATAGAAGTGGTTAGACAAAGATACAATGTGCTATACTGCGAACAGATGCCAGGCTATTGGATGCGTTCCCTTTTATCCCATGAAACAACGAAGCCGGTGGTCAACTTGATTGGATTACCAGTGAGCGAATTTCACTAAGCTAGTTTGAGTCACAGTTTGAGTTGATTGAATTACATTCGTCTCATTAGTCAGACTAAGACAACATCAAATTAAGGAACGTTGTCACTGCCCAATTTCTTTCTAATATTCAACACTGTCCCTCTCAACCAAAATCAGCATATATAACACATTCAGTCTTTTCTGTGAAAACATATCCCATCAAATGTTATATTCGCATTCAAAAAGAAATTGATACCGACACACTTGCCAAAATATAAGCAAAAACTAGAGTTTAAATGGATGTTTTTTATTTTGAATAAAGAAATTGTACTTGAAACAACAACATTCATATAAAAATGGACAACAATAACATGGGTAAATTGCCAACAAGAATGCACACTTGAAAAATATAACAAATTCTTTTCACGACAGCACACTTTTCTTCCTGTAAACCATCAATATTGCTCACATTCAATAGCACGTGACTTTAAGATGCAATGTTAATCATCAAACATCTAAAACACAAGGGTCTGCGTTTCAATTTCCGTGTCAAACCGACAGCTGAGGACTGGGGAGGAGGCACATCTGCGAGCAACATATCGTCGACTTCTTCCCATCTTCTTCTGGCCAGTTGACATAGACTTGCACTTGGATCGAAATTTCTTCAGGTCATCAGTATGGTCAGCATCAAGCATAGGTGTATAGCTTTCCGGTACACAGAGTGTCTAAAATGAAGAAAGTGAATGGTCAATTGTATGTCAAAAGATTTTCAACTGAACAATATAAACATCACTCATGTTCTTTTAGTAATTGTATTTACGATCAAATGTGGGATATAAGTCATTTCTTGCAGTCAATAAAGGCGGTTAACTGAACAATACAGTATTTCGAAAATACATACCTTGTCTGTGTTGAGAAAGAAGGATTTGTATCCATCTTGCATCAGGTAGATTTCAGGAAAGTACAGTTCCGGATATCTATGGCTATTGGCACGTCTGTCTTCGCTTCTCAGATGACGCATCCTGGATAGAGAAATGAAACCTTAGTTAAAAATGTTCTAGAAGGGTAAAAGTATAGATGATTAGATTAATTATCAACATCGACTGACACACAAGACTTTGACAAGTTAATCGCTTTGTTGCACTATAGGCAAGGAATACTTACATTTTAGGACCTCTCTCGGAAGAAAATTCACAATGGAAGATAAGGATGGCTGGTGATAGGGTTGCATCGCCGACAAACCGGCTGATTCCTTCCTCTGTGTAAATGTTGACAGCTCCCTGAATATGCCCTCCCTCGTATTCGTATGGATATCTGCAGTCAATAATCTTGTAGCTACTCACATCACTAAAGTCACCTTGCAGTAGTTGTTGGACCTGAAAAAGCAAGGGGTCAATATAGCATCTACAAATCACAGTGGTGTGAAACATATCATATATAAACAAGCCGTTTGGGTTATTTCACATTAAAGTTAGCAAATAAAATCACGTCTGATAAACTTACCGTATGTGCTGTAACTGTCTTCAGATCTCGATGGTTCCTATTCTCCACAGTTGGAAGGCTATGAACTCTAGATCCATCGCCGACCAGGTTTTCCTCAGTTGCTTGCAACTTCTCTACAGCACCCTTGATGTCCTCGGCTACCAACTGTCGTTGTCGTTTCATCGGACTTTCATCCGCCTCATCATCACTTTCACTGGCAAACAAGCTACGCTTGGCGGAAGAACGCTCAAGGGACGACGTCTGTAAATACAAAAAGGCCAATATGAAACTGGAGGAGCAATTTACAACATGTTGACTGCTATAAATTTTAGTCGACTTGTCAAGTTACAAGAGTCAGGGAATTGCAAACACATCCTGTGTATGTTTGTTATACTCAACTTACCTCAGATTCAGAATCTGAAGAGCCAAATCCACTATCACTGGACTCTGTATCTTGCCATGAACATGGACTGTCAAAGAGAACTGACTGAAGATTGCTGAAAGTAATGTCAGCCTCGGAAACTGGACTCATTGAGAAAGTTGGAGATGACATTATGAAATAGAAGTGGTTAGACAAAGATACAATGTGCTATACTGCGAACAGATGCCAGGCTATTGGATGCGTTCCCTTTTATCCCATGAAACAACGAAGCCGGTGGTCAACTTGAGTCGACTTGTCAAGTTACAAGAGTCAGGGAATTGCAAACACATCCTATGTATGTTTGTTATACTCAACTTACCTCAGATTCAGAATCTGAAGAGCCAAATCCACTATCACTGGACTCTGTATCTTGCCATGAACATGGACTGTCAAAGAGAACTGACTGAAGATTGCTGAAAGTAATGTCAGCCTCGGAAACTGGACTCATTGAGAAAGTTGGAGATGACATTATGAAATAGAAGTGGTTAGACAAAGATACAATGTGCTATACTGCGAACAGATGCCAGGCTATTGGATGCGTTCCCTTTTATCCCATGAAACAACGAAGCCGGTGGTCAACTTGATTGGATTACCAGTGAGCGAATTTCACTAAGCTAGTTTGAGTCACAGTTTGAGTTGATTGAATTACATTCGTCTCATTAGTCAGACTAAGACAACATCAAATTAAGGAACGTTGTCACTGCCCAATTTCTTTCTAATATTCAACACTGTCCCTCTCAACCAAAATCAGCATATATAACACATTCAGTCTTTTCTGTGAAAACATATCCCATCAAATGTTATATTCGCATTCAAAAAGAAATTGATACCGACACACTTGCCAATATATAAGCGAAAACTAGAGTTTAAATGGATGTTTTTTATTTTGAATAAAGAAATTGTACTTGAAACAACAACATTCATATAAAAATGGACAACAATAACATGGGTAAATTGCCAACAAGAATGCACTCTTGAAAAATATAACAAATTCTTTTCACGACAGCACACTTTTCTTCCTGTAAACCATCAATATTGCTCACATTCAATAGCACGTGACTTTAAGATGCAATGTTAATCATCAAACATCTAAAACACAAGGGTCTGCGTTTCAATTTCCGTGTCAAACCGACAGCTGAGGACTGGGGAGGAGGCACATCTGCGAGCAACATATCGTCGACTTCTTCCCATCTTCTTCTGGCCAGTTGACATAGACTTGCACTTGGATCGAAATTTCTTCAGGTCATCAGTATGGTCAGCATCAAGCATAGGTGTATAGCTTTCCGGTACACAGAGTGTCTAAAATGAAGAAAGTGAATGGTCAATTGTATGTCAAAAGATTTTCAACTGAACAATATAAACATCACTCATGTTCTTTTAGTAATTGTATTTACGATCAAATGTGGGATATAAGTCATTTCTTGCAGTCAATAAAGGCGGTTAACTGAACAATACAGTATTTCGAAAATACATACCTTGTCTGTGTTGAGAAAGAAGGATTTGTATCCATCTTGCATCAGGTAGATTTCAGGAAAGTACAGTTCCGGATATCTATGGCTATTGGCACGTCTGTCTTCGCTTCTCAGATGACGCATCCTGGATAGAGAAATGAAACCTTAGTTAAAAATGTTCTAGAAGGGTAAAAGTATAGATGATCAGATTAATTATCAACATCGACTGACACACAAGACTTTGACAAGTTAATCGCTTTGTTGCACTATAGGCAAGGAATACTTACATTTTAGGACCTCTCTCGGAAGAAAATTCACAATGGAAGATAAGGATGGCTGGTGATAGGGTTGCATCGCCGGCAAACCGGCTGATTCCTTCCTCTGTGTAAATGTTGACAGCTCCCTGAATATGCCCTCCCTCGTATTCGTATGGATATCTGCAGTCAATAATCTTGTAGCTACTCACATCACTAAAGTCACCTTGCAGTAGTTGTTGGACCTGAAAAAGCAAGGGGTCAATATAGCGTCTACAAATCACAGTGGTGTGAAACATATCATATATAAACAAGCCGTTTGGGTTATTTCACATTAAAGTTAGCAAATAAAATCACGTCTGATAAACTTACCGTATGTGCTGTAACTGTCTTCAGATCTCGATGGTTCCTAGTCTCCACAGTTGGAAGGCTATGAACTCTAGATCCATCGCCGACCAGGTTTTCCTCAGTTGCTTGCAACTTCTCTACAGCACCCTTGATGTCCTCGGCTACCAACTGTCGTTGTCGTTTCATCGGACTTTCATCCGCCTCATCATCACTTTCACTGGCAAACAAGCTACGCTTGGCGGAAGAACGCTCAAGGGACGACGTCTGTAAATACAAAAAGGCCAATATGAAACTGGAGGAGCAATTTACAACATGTTGACTGCTATAAATTTTAGTCGACTTGTCAAGTTACAAGAGTCAGGGAATTGCAAACACATCCTATGTATGTTTGTTATACTCAACTTACCTCAGATTCAGAATCTGAAGAGCCAAATCCACTATCACTGGACTCTGTATCTTGCCATGAACATGGACTGTCAAAGAGAACTGACTGAAGATTGCTGAAAGTAATGTCAGCCTCGGAAACTGGACTCATTGAGAAAGTTGGAGATGACATTATGAAATAGAAGTGGTTAGACAAAGATACAATGTGCTATACTGCGAACAGATGCCAGGCTATTGGATGCGTTCCCTTTTATCCCATGAAACAACGAAGCCGGTGGTCAACTTGATTGGATTACCAGTGAGCGAATTTCACTAAGCTAGTTTGAGTCACAGTTTGAGTTGATTGAATTACATTCGTCTCATTAGTCAGACTAAGACAACATCAAATTAAGGAACGTTGTCACTGCCCAATTTCTTTCTAATATTCAACACTGTCCCTCTCAACCAAAATCAGCATATATAACACATTCAGTCTTTTCTGTGAAAACATATCCCATCAAATGTTATATTCGCATTCAAAAAGAAATTGATACCGACACACTTGCCAAAATATAAGCAAAAACTAGAGTTTAAATGGATGTTTTTTATTTTGAATAAAGAAATTGTACTTGAAACAACAACATTCATATAAAAATGGACAACAATAACATGGGTAAATTGCCAACAAGAATGCACTCTTGAAAAATATAACAAATTCTTTTCACGACAGCACACTTTTCTTCCTGTAAACCATCAATATTGCTCACATTCAATAGCACGTGACTTTAAGATGCAATGTTAATCATCAAACATCTAAAACACAAGGGTCTGCGTTTCAATTTCCGTGTCAAACCGACAGCTGAGGACTGGGGAGGAGGCACATCTGCGAGCAACATATCGTCGACTTCTTCCCATCTTCTTCTGGCCAGTTGACATAGACTTGCACTTGGATCGAAATTTCTTCAGGTCATCAGTATGGTCAGCATCAAGCATAGGTGTATAGCTTTCCGGTACACAGAGTGTCTAAAATGAAGAAAGTGAATGGTCAATTGTATGTCAAAAGATTTTCAACTGAACAATATAAACATCACTCATGTTCTTTTAGTAATTGTATTTACGATCAAATGTGGGATATAAGTCATTTCTTGCAGTCAATAAAGGCGGTTAACTGAACAATACAGTATTTCGAAAATACATACCTTGTCTGTGTTGAGAAAGAAGGATTTGTATCCATCTTGCATCAGGTAGATTTCAGGAAAGTACAGTTCCGGATATCTATGGCTATTGGCACGTCTGTCTTCGCTTCTCAGATGACGCATCCTGGATAGAGAAATGAAACCTTAGTTAAAAATGTTCTAGAAGGGTAAAAGTATAGATGATCAGATTAATTATCAACATCGACTGACACACAAGACTTTGACAAGTTAATCGCTTTGTTGCACTATAGGCAAGGAATACTTACATTTTAGGACCTCTCTCGGAAGAAAATTCACAATGGAAGATAAGGATGGCTGGTGATAGGGTTGCATCGCCGGCAAACCGGCTGATTCCTTCCTCTGTGTAAATGTTGACAGCTCCCTGAATATGCCCTCCCTCGTATTCGTATGGATATCTGCAGTCAATAATCTTGTAGCTACTCACATCACTAAAGTCACCTTGCAGTAGTTGTTGGACCTGAAAAAGCAAGGGGTCAATATAGCGTCTACAAATCACAGTGGTGTGAAACATATCATATATAAACAAGCCGTTTGGGTTATTTCACATTAAAGTTAGCAAATAAAATCACGTCTGATAAACTTACCGTATGTGCTGTAACTGTCTTCAGATCTCGATGGTTCCTAGTCTCCACAGTTGGAAGGCTATGAACTCTAGATCCATCGCCGACCAGGTTTTCCTCAGTTGCTTGCAACTTCTCTACAGCACCCTTGATGTCCTCGGCTACCAACTGTCGTTGTCGTTTCATCGGACTTTCATCCGCCTCATCATCACTTTCACTGGCAAACAAGCTACGCTTGGCGGAAGAACGCTCAAGGGACGACGTCTGTAAATACAAAAAGGCCAATATGAAACTGGAGGAGCAATTTACAACATGTTGACTGCTATAAATTTTAGTCGACTTGTCAAGTTACAAGAGTCAGGGAATTGCAAACACATCCTATGTATGTTTGTTATACTCAACTTACCTCAGATTCAGAATCTGAAGAGCCAAATCCACTATCACTGGACTCTGTATCTTGCCATGAACATGGACTGTCAAAGAGAACTGACTGAAGATTGCTGAAAGTAATGTCAGCCTCGGAAACTGGACTCATTGAGAAAGTTGGAGATGACATTATGAAATAGAAGTGGTTAGACAAAGATACAATGTGCTATACTGCGAACAGATGCCAGGCTATTGGATGCGTTCCCTTTTATCCCATGAAACAACGAAGCCGGTGGTCAACTTGATTGGATTACCAGTGAGCGAATTTCACTAAGCTAGTTTGAGTCACAGTTTGAGTTGATTGAATTACATTCGTCTCATTAGTCAGACTAAGACAACATCAAATTAAGGAACGTTGTCACTGCCCAATTTCTTTCTAATATTCAACACTGTCCCTCTCAACCAAAATCAGCATATATAACACATTCAGTCTTTTCTGTGAAAACATATCCCATCAAATGTTATATTCGCATTCAAAAAGAAATTGATACCGACACACTTGCCAAAATATAAGCAAAAACTAGAGTTTAAATGGATGTTTTTTATTTTGAATAAAGAAATTGTACTTGAAACAACAACATTCATATAAAAATGGACAACAATAACATGGGTAAATTGCCAACAAGAATGCACACTTGAAAAATATAACAAATTCTTTTCACGACAGCACACTTTTCTTCCTGTAAACCATCAATATTGCTCACATTCAATAGCACGTGACTTTAAGATGCAATGTTAATCATCAAACATCTAAAACACAAGGGTCTGCGTTTCAATTTCCGTGTCAAACCGACAGCTGAGGACTGGGGAGGAGGCACATCTGCGAGCAACATATCGTCGACTTCTTCCCATCTTCTTCTGGCCAGTTGACATAGACTTGCACTTGGATCGAAATTTCTTCAGGTCATCAGTATGGTCAGCATCAAGCATAGGTGTATAGCTTTCCGGTACACAGAGTGTCTAAAATGAAGAAAGTGAATGGTCAATTGTATGTCAAAAGATTTTCAACTGAACAATATAAACATCACTCATGTTCTTTTAGTAATTGTATTTACGATCAAATGTGGGATATAAGTCATTTCTTGCAGTCAATAAAGGCGGTTAACTGAACAATACAGTATTTCGAAAATACATACCTTGTCTGTGTTGAGAAAGAAGGATTTGTATCCATCTTGCATCAGGTAGATTTCAGGAAAGTACAGTTCCGGATATCTATGGCTATTGGCACGTCTGTCTTCGCTTCTCAGATGACGCATCCTGGATAGAGAAATGAAACCTTAGTTAAAAATGTTCTAGAAGGGTAAAAGTATAGATGATTAGATTAATTATCAACATCGACTGACACACAAGACTTTGACAAGTTAATCGCTTTGTTGCACTATAGGCAAGGAATACTTACATTTTAGGACCTCTCTCGGAAGAAAATTCACAATGGAAGATAAGGATGGCTGGTGATAGGGTTGCATCGGTCAATATAGCATCTACAAATCACAGTGGTGTGAAACATATCATATATAAACAAGCCGTTTGGGTTATTTCACATTAAAGTTAGCAAATAAAATCACGTCTGATAAACTTACCGTATGTGCTGTAACTGTCTTCAGATCTCGATGGTTCCTAGTCTCCACAGTTGGAAGGCTATGAACTCTAGATCCATCGCCGACCAGGTTTTCCTCAGTTGCTTGCAACTTCTCTACAGCACCCTTGATGTCCTCGGCTACCAACTGTCGTTGTCGTTTCATCGGACTTTCATCCGCCTCATCATCACTTTCACTGGCAAACAAGCTACGCTTGGCGGAAGAACGCTCAAGGGACGACGTCTGTAAATACAAAAAGGCCAATATGAAACTGGAGGAGCAATTTACAACATGTTGACTGCTATAAATTTTAGTCGACTTGTCAAGTTACAAGAGTCAGGGAATTGCAAACACATCCTATGTATGTTTGTTATACTCAACTTACCTCAGATTCAGAATCTGAAGAGCCAAATCCACTATCACTGGACTCTGTATCTTGCCATGAACATGGACTGTCAAAGAGAACTGACTGAAGATTGCTGAAAGTAATGTCAGCCTCGGAAACTGGACTCATTGAGAAAGTTGGAGATGACATTATGAAATAGAAGTGGTTAGACAAAGATACAATGTGCTATACTGCGAACAGATGCCAGGCTATTGGATGCGTTCCCTTTTATCCCATGAAACAACGAAGCCGGTGGTCAACTTGATTGGATTACCAGTGAGCGAATTTCACTAAGCTAGTTTGAGTCACAGTTTGAGTTGATTGAATTACATTCGTCTCATTAGTCAGACTAAGACAACATCAAATTAAGGAACGTTGTCACTGCCCAATTTCTTTCTAATATTCAACACTGTCCCTCTCAACCAAAATCAGCATATATAACACATTCAGTCTTTTCTGTGAAAACATATCCCATCAAATGTTATATTCGCATTCAAAAAGAAATTGATACCGACACACTTGCCAAAATATAAGCAAAAACTAGAGTTTAAATGGATGTTTTTTATTTTGAATAAAGAAATTGTACTTGAAACAACAACATTCATATAAAAATGGACAACAATAACATGGGTAAATTGCCAACAAGAATGCACTCTTGAAAAATATAACAAATTCTTTTCACGACAGCACACTTTTCTTCCTGTAAACCATCAATATTGCTCACATTCAATAGCACGTGACTTTAAGATGCAATGTTAATCATCAAACATCTAAAACACAAGGGTCTGCGTTTCAATTTCCGTGTCAAACCGACAGCTGAGGACTGGGGAGGAGGCACATCTGCGAGCAACATATCGTCGACTTCTTCCCATCTTCTTCTGGCCAGTTGACATAGACTTGCACTTGGATCGAAATTTCTTCAGGTCATCAGTATGGTCAGCATCAAGCATAGGTGTATAGCTTTCCGGTACACAGAGTGTCTAAAATGAAGAAAGTGAATGGTCAATTGTATGTCAAAAGATTTTCAACTGAACAATATAAACATCACTCATGTTCTTTTAGTAATTGTATTTACGATCAAATGTGGGATATAAGTCATTTCTTGCAGTCAATAAAGGCGGTTAACTGAACAATACAGTATTTCGAAAATACATACCTTGTCTGTGTTGAGAAAGAAGGATTTGTATCCATCTTGCATCAGGTAGATTTCAGGAAAGTACAGTTCCGGATATCTATGGCTATTGGCACGTCTGTCTTCGCTTCTCAGATGACGCATCCTGGATAGAGAAATGAAACCTTAGTTAAAAATGTTCTAGAAGGGTAAAAGTATAGATGATCAGATTAATTATCAACATCGACTGACACACAAGACTTTGACAAGTTAATCGCTTTGTTGCACTATAGGCAAGGAATACTTACATTTTAGGACCTCTCTCGGAAGAAAATTCACAATGGAAGATAAGGATGGCTGGTGATAGGGTTGCATCGCCGGCAAACCGGCTGATTCCTTCCTCTGTGTAAATGTTGACAGCTCCCTGAATATGCCCTCCCTCGTATTCGTATGGATATCTGCAGTCAATAATCTTGTAGCTACTCACATCACTAAAGTCACCTTGCAGTAGTTGTTGGACCTGAAAAAGCAAGGGGTCAATATAGCGTCTACAAATCACAGTGGTGTGAAACATATCATATATAAACAAGCCGTTTGGGTTATTTCACATTAAAGTTAGCAAATAAAATCACGTCTGATAAACTTACCGTATGTGCTGTAACTGTCTTCAGATCTCGATGGTTCCTAGTCTCCACAGTTGGAAGGCTATGAACTCTAGATCCATCGCCGACCAGGTTTTCCTCAGTTGCTTGCAACTTCTCTACAGCACCCTTGATGTCCTCGGCTACCAACTGTCGTTGTCGTTTCATCGGACTTTCATCCGCCTCATCATCACTTTCACTGGCAAACAAGCTACGCTTGGCGGAAGAACGCTCAAGGGACGACGTCTGTAAATACAAAAAGGCCAATATGAAACTGGAGGAGCAATTTACAACATGTTGACTGCTATAAATTTTAGTCGACTTGTCAAGTTACAAGAGTCAGGGAATTGCAAACACATCCTATGTATGTTTGTTATACTCAACTTACCTCAGATTCAGAATCTGAAGAGCCAAATCCACTATCACTGGACTCTGTATCTTGCCATGAACATGGACTGTCAAAGAGAACTGACTGAAGATTGCTGAAAGTAATGTCAGCCTCGGAAACTGGACTCATTGAGAAAGTTGGAGATGACATTATGAAATAGAAGTGGTTAGACAAAGATACAATGTGCTATACTGCGAACAGATGCCAGGCTATTGGATGCGTTCCCTTTTATCCCATGAAACAACGAAGCCGGTGGTCAACTTGATTGGATTACCAGTGAGCGAATTTCACTAAGCTAGTTTGAGTCACAGTTTGAGTTGATTGAATTACATTCGTCTCATTAGTCAGACTAAGACAACATCAAATTAAGGAACGTTGTCACTGCCCAATTTCTTTCTAATATTCAACACTGTCCCTCTCAACCAAAATCAGCATATATAACACATTCAGTCTTTTCTGTGAAAACATATCCCATCAAATGTTATATTCGCATTCAAAAAGAAATTGATACCGACACACTTGCCAAAATATAAGCAAAAACTAGAGTTTAAATGGATGTTTTTTATTTTGAATAAAGAAATTGTACTTGAAACAACAACATTCATATAAAAATGGACAACAATAACATGGGTAAATTGCCAACAAGAATGCACACTTGAAAAATATAACAAATTCTTTTCACGACAGCACACTTTTCTTCCTGTAAACCATCAATATTGCTCACATTCAATAGCACGTGACTTTAAGATGCAATGTTAATCATCAAACATCTAAAACACAAGGGTCTGCGTTTCAATTTCCGTGTCAAACCGACAGCTGAGGACTGGGGAGGAGGCACATCTGCGAGCAACATATCGTCGACTTCTTCCCATCTTCTTCTGGCCAGTTGACATAGACTTGCACTTGGATCGAAATTTCTTCAGGTCATCAGTATGGTCAGCATCAAGCATAGGTGTATAGCTTTCCGGTACACAGAGTGTCTAAAATGAAGAAAGTGAATGGTCAATTGTATGTCAAAAGATTTTCAACTGAACAATATAAACATCACTCATGTTCTTTTAGTAATTGTATTTACGATCAAATGTGGGATATAAGTCATTTCTTGCAGTCAATAAAGGCGGTTAACTGAACAATACAGTATTTCGAAAATACATACCTTGTCTGTGTTGAGAAAGAAGGATTTGTATCCATCTTGCATCAGGTAGATTTCAGGAAAGTACAGTTCCGGATATCTATGGCTATTGGCACGTCTGTCTTCGCTTCTCAGATGACGCATCCTGGATAGAGAAATGAAACCTTAGTTAAAAATGTTCTAGAAGGGTAAAAGTATAGATGATTAGATTAATTATCAACATCGACTGACACACAAGACTTTGACAAGTTAATCGCTTTGTTGCACTATAGGCAAGGAATACTTACATTTTAGGACCTCTCTCGGAAGAAAATTCACAATGGAAGATAAGGATGGCTGGTGATAGGGTTGCATCGGTCAATATAGCATCTACAAATCACAGTGGTGTGAAACATATCATATATAAACAAGCCGTTTGGGTTATTTCACATTAAAGTTAGCAAATAAAATCACGTCTGATAAACTTACCGTATGTGCTGTAACTGTCTTCAGATCTCGATGGTTCCTAGTCTCCACAGTTGGAAGGCTATGAACTCTAGATCCATCGCCGACCAGGTTTTCCTCAGTTGCTTGCAACTTCTCTACAGCACCCTTGATGTCCTCGGCTACCAACTGTCGTTGTCGTTTCATCGGACTTTCATCCGCCTCATCATCACTTTCACTGGCAAACAAGCTACGCTTGGCGGAAGAACGCTCAAGGGACGACGTCTGTAAATACAAAAAGGCCAATATGAAACTGGAGGAGCAATTTACAACATGTTGACTGCTATAAATTTTAGTCGACTTGTCAAGTTACAAGAGTCAGGGAATTGCAAACACATCCTATGTATGTTTGTTATACTCAACTTACCTCAGATTCAGAATCTGAAGAGCCAAATCCACTATCACTGGACTCTGTATCTTGCCATGAACATGGACTGTCAAAGAGAACTGACTGAAGATTGCTGAAAGTAATGTCAGCCTCGGAAACTGGACTCATTGAGAAAGTTGGAGATGACATTATGAAATAGAAGTGGTTAGACAAAGATACAATGTGCTATACTGCGAACAGATGCCAGGCTATTGGATGCGTTCCCTTTTATCCCATGAAACAACGAAGCCGGTGGTCAACTTGATTGGATTACCAGTGAGCGAATTTCACTAAGCTAGTTTGAGTCACAGTTTGAGTTGATTGAATTACATTCGTCTCATTAGTCAGACTAAGACAACATCAAATTAAGGAACGTTGTCACTGCCCAATTTCTTTCTAATATTCAACACTGTCCCTCTCAACCAAAATCAGCATATATAACACATTCAGTCTTTTCTGTGAAAACATATCCCATCAAATGTTATATTCGCATTCAAAAAGAAATTGATACCGACACACTTGCCAAAATATAAGCAAAAACTAGAGTTTAAATGGATGTTTTTTATTTTGAATAAAGAAATTGTACTTGAAACAACAACATTCATATAAAAATGGACAACAATAACATGGGTAAATTGCCAACAAGAATGCACTCTTGAAAAATATAACAAATTCTTTTCACGACAGCACACTTTTCTTCCTGTAAACCATCAATATTGCTCACATTCAATAGCACGTGACTTTAAGATGCAATGTTAATCATCAAACATCTAAAACACAAGGGTCTGCGTTTCAATTTCCGTGTCAAACCGACAGCTGAGGACTGGGGAGGAGGCACATCTGCGAGCAACATATCGTCGACTTCTTCCCATCTTCTTCTGGCCAGTTGACATAGACTTGCACTTGGATCGAAATTTCTTCAGGTCATCAGTATGGTCAGCATCAAGCATAGGTGTATAGCTTTCCGGTACACAGAGTGTCTAAAATGAAGAAAGTGAATGGTCAATTGTATGTCAAAAGATTTTCAACTGAACAATATAAACATCACTCATGTTCTTTTAGTAATTGTATTTACGATCAAATGTGGGATATAAGTCATTTCTTGCAGTCAATAAAGGCGGTTAACTGAACAATACAGTATTTCGAAAATACATACCTTGTCTGTGTTGAGAAAGAAGGATTTGTATCCATCTTGCATCAGGTAGATTTCAGGAAAGTACAGTTCCGGATATCTATGGCTATTGGCACGTCTGTCTTCGCTTCTCAGATGACGCATCCTGGATAGAGAAATGAAACCTTAGTTAAAAATGTTCTAGAAGGGTAAAAGTATAGATGATCAGATTAATTATCAACATCGACTGACACACAAGACTTTGACAAGTTAATCGCTTTGTTGCACTATAGGCAAGGAATACTTACATTTTAGGACCTCTCTCGGAAGAAAATTCACAATGGAAGATAAGGATGGCTGGTGATAGGGTTGCATCGCCGGCAAACCGGCTGATTCCTTCCTCTGTGTAAATGTTGACAGCTCCCTGAATATGCCCTCCCTCGTATTCGTATGGATATCTGCAGTCAATAATCTTGTAGCTACTCACATCACTAAAGTCACCTTGCAGTAGTTGTTGGACCTGAAAAAGCAAGGGGTCAATATAGCGTCTACAAATCACAGTGGTGTGAAACATATATATAAACAAGCCGTTTGGGTTATTTCACATTAAAGTTAGCAAATAAAATCACGTCTGATAAACTTACCGTATGTGCTGTAACTGTCTTCAGATCTCGATGGTTCCTAGTCTCCACAGTTGGAAGGCTATGAACTCTAGATCCATCGCCGACCAGGTTTTCCTCAGTTGCTTGCAACTTCTCTACAGCACCCTTGATGTCCTCGGCTACCAACTGTCGTTGTCGTTTCATCGGACTTTCATCCGCCTCATCATCACTTTCACTGGCAAACAAGCTACGCTTGGCGGAAGAACGCTCAAGGGACGACGTCTGTAAATACAAAAAGGCCAATATGAAACTGGAGGAGCAATTTACAACATGTTGACTGCTATAAATTTTAGTCGACTTGTCAAGTTACAAGAGTCAGGGAATTGCAAACACATCCTATGTATGTTTGTTATACTCAACTTACCTCAGATTCAGAATCTGAAGAGCCAAATCCACTATCACTGGACTCTGTATCTTGCCATGAACATGGACTGTCAAAGAGAACTGACTGAAGATTGCTGAAAGTAATGTCAGCCTCGGAAACTGGACTCATTGAGAAAGTTGGAGATGACATTATGAAATAGAAGTGGTTAGACAAAGATACAATGTGCTATACTGCGAACAGATGCCAGGCTATTGGATGCGTTCCCTTTTATCCCATGAAACAACGAAGCCGGTGGTCAACTTGATTGGATTACCAGTGAGCGAATTTCACTAAGCTAGTTTGAGTCACAGTTTGAGTTGATTGAATTACATTCGTCTCATTAGTCAGACTAAGACAACATCAAATTAAGGAACGTTGTCACTGCCCAATTTCTTTCTAATATTCAACACTGTCCCTCTCAACCAAAATCAGCATATATAACACATTCAGTCTTTTCTGTGAAAACATATCCCATCAAATGTTATATTCGCATTCAAAAAGAAATTGATACCGACACACTTGCCAAAATATAAGCAAAAACTAGAGTTTAAATGGATGTTTTTTATTTTGAATAAAGAAATTGTACTTGAAACAACAACATTCATATAAAAATGGACAACAATAACATGGGTAAATTGCCAACAAGAATGCACACTTGAAAAATATAACAAATTCTTTTCACGACAGCACACTTTTCTTCCTGTAAACCATCAATATTGCTCACATTCAATAGCACGTGACTTTAAGATGCAATGTTAATCATCAAACATCTAAAACACAAGGGTCTGCGTTTCAATTTCCGTGTCAAACCGACAGCTGAGGACTGGGGAGGAGGCACATCTGCGAGCAACATATCGTCGACTTCTTCCCATCTTCTTCTGGCCAGTTGACATAGACTTGCACTTGGATCGAAATTTCTTCAGGTCATCAGTATGGTCAGCATCAAGCATAGGTGTATAGCTTTCCGGTACACAGAGTGTCTAAAATGAAGAAAGTGAATGGTCAATTGTATGTCAAAAGATTTTCAACTGAACAATATAAACATCACTCATGTTCTTTTAGTAATTGTATTTACGATCAAATGTGGGATATAAGTCATTTCTTGCAGTCAATAAAGGCGGTTAACTGAACAATACAGTATTTCGAAAATACATACCTTGTCTGTGTTGAGAAAGAAGGATTTGTATCCATCTTGCATCAGGTAGATTTCAGGAAAGTACAGTTCCGGATATCTATGGCTATTGGCACGTCTGTCTTCGCTTCTCAGATGACGCATCCTGGATAGAGAAATGAAACCTTAGTTAAAAATGTTCTAGAAGGGTAAAAGTATAGATGATTAGATTAATTATCAACATCGACTGACACACAAGACTTTGACAAGTTAATCGCTTTGTTGCACTATAGGCAAGGAATACTTACATTTTAGGACCTCTCTCGGAAGAAAATTCACAATGGAAGATAAGGATGGCTGGTGATAGGGTTGCATCGCCGACAAACCGGCTGATTCCTTCCTCTGTGTAAATGTTGACAGCTCCCTGAATATGCCCTCCCTCGTATTCGTATGGATATCTGCAGTCAATAATCTTGTAGCTACTCACATCACTAAAGTCACCTTGCAGTAGTTGTTGGACCTGAAAAAGCAAGGGGTCAATATAGCATCTACAAATCACAGTGGTGTGAAACATATCATATATAAACAAGCCGTTTGGGTTATTTCACATTAAAGTTAGCAAATAAAATCACGTCTGATAAACTTACCGTATGTGCTGTAACTGTCTTCAGATCTCGATGGTTCCTAGTCTCCACAGTTGGAAGGCTATGAACTCTAGATCCATCGCCGACCAGGTTTTCCTCAGTTGCTTGCAACTTCTCTACAGCACCCTTGATGTCCTCGGCTACCAACTGTCGTTGTCGTTTCATCGGACTTTCATCCGCCTCATCATCACTTTCACTGGCAAACAAGCTACGCTTGGCGGAAGAACGCTCAAGGGACGACGTCTGTAAATACAAAAAGGCCAATATGAAACTGGAGGAGCAATTTACAACATGTTGACTGCTATAAATTTTAGTCGACTTGTCAAGTTACAAGAGTCAGGGAATTGCAAACACATCCTGTGTATGTTTGTTATACTCAACTTACCTCAGATTCAGAATCTGAAGAGCCAAATCCACTATCACTGGACTCTGTATCTTGCCATGAACATGGACTGTCAAAGAGAACTGACTGAAGATTGCTGAAAGTAATGTCAGCCTCGGAAACTGGACTCATTGAGAAAGTTGGAGATGACATTATGAAATAGAAGTGGTTAGACAAAGATACAATGTGCTATACTGCGAACAGATGCCAGGCTATTGGATGCGTTCCCTTTTATCCCATGAAACAACGAAGCCGGTGGTCAACTTGAGTCGACTTGTCAAGTTACAAGAGTCAGGGAATTGCAAACACATCCTATGTATGTTTGTTATACTCAACTTACCTCAGATTCAGAATCTGAAGAGCCAAATCCACTATCACTGGACTCTGTATCTTGCCATGAACATGGACTGTCAAAGAGAACTGACTGAAGATTGCTGAAAGTAATGTCAGCCTCGGAAACTGGACTCATTGAGAAAGTTGGAGATGACATTATGAAATAGAAGTGGTTAGACAAAGATACAATGTGCTATACTGCGAACAGATGCCAGGCTATTGGATGCGTTCCCTTTTATCCCATGAAACAACGAAGCCGGTGGTCAACTTGATTGGATTACCAGTGAGCGAATTTCACTAAGCTAGTTTGAGTCACAGTTTGAGTTGATTGAATTACATTCGTCTCATTAGTCAGACTAAGACAACATCAAATTAAGGAACGTTGTCACTGCCCAATTTCTTTCTAATATTCAACACTGTCCCTCTCAACCAAAATCAGCATATATAACACATTCAGTCTTTTCTGTGAAAACATATCCCATCAAATGTTATATTCGCATTCAAAAAGAAATTGATACCGACACACTTGCCAATATATAAGCGAAAACTAGAGTTTAAATGGATGTTTTTTATTTTGAATAAAGAAATTGTACTTGAAACAACAACATTCATATAAAAATGGACAACAATAACATGGGTAAATTGCCAACAAGAATGCACTCTTGAAAAATATAACAAATTCTTTTCACGACAGCACACTTTTCTTCCTGTAAACCATCAATATTGCTCACATTCAATAGCACGTGACTTTAAGATGCAATGTTAATCATCAAACATCTAAAACACAAGGGTCTGCGTTTCAATTTCCGTGTCAAACCGACAGCTGAGGACTGGGGAGGAGGCACATCTGCGAGCAACATATCGTCGACTTCTTCCCATCTTCTTCTGGCCAGTTGACATAGACTTGCACTTGGATCGAAATTTCTTCAGGTCATCAGTATGGTCAGCATCAAGCATAGGTGTATAGCTTTCCGGTACACAGAGTGTCTAAAATGAAGAAAGTGAATGGTCAATTGTATGTCAAAAGATTTTCAACTGAACAATATAAACATCACTCATGTTCTTTTAGTAATTGTATTTACGATCAAATGTGGGATATAAGTCATTTCTTGCAGTCAATAAAGGCGGTTAACTGAACAATACAGTATTTCGAAAATACATACCTTGTCTGTGTTGAGAAAGAAGGATTTGTATCCATCTTGCATCAGGTAGATTTCAGGAAAGTACAGTTCCGGATATCTATGGCTATTGGCACGTCTGTCTTCGCTTCTCAGATGACGCATCCTGGATAGAGAAATGAAACCTTAGTTAAAAATGTTCTAGAAGGGTAAAAGTATAGATGATTAGATTAATTATCAACATCGACTGACACACAAGACTTTGACAAGTTAATCGCTTTGTTGCACTATAGGCAAGGAATACTTACATTTTAGGACCTCTCTCGGAAGAAAATTCACAATGGAAGATAAGGATGGCTGGTGATAGGGTTGCATCGCCGACAAACCGGCTGATTCCTTCCTCTGTGTAAATGTTGACAGCTCCCTGAATATGCCCTCCCTCGTATTCGTATGGATATCTGCAGTCAATAATCTTGTAGCTACTCACATCACTAAAGTCACCTTGCAGTAGTTGTTGGACCTGAAAAAGCAAGGGGTCAATATAGCATCTACAAATCACAGTGGTGTGAAACATATCATATATAAACAAGCCGTTTGGGTTATTTCACATTAAAGTTAGCAAATAAAATCACGTCTGATAAACTTACCGTATGTGCTGTAACTGTCTTCAGATCTCGATGGTTCCTAGTCTCCACAGTTGGAAGGCTATGAACTCTAGATCCATCGCCGACCAGGTTTTCCTCAGTTGCTTGCAACTTCTCTACAGCACCCTTGATGTCCTCGGCTACCAACTGTCGTTGTCGTTTCATCGGACTTTCATCCGCCTCATCATCACTTTCACTGGCAAACAAGCTACGCTTGGCGGAAGAACGCTCAAGGGACGACGTCTGTAAATACAAAAAGGCCAATATGAAACTGGAGGAGCAATTTACAACATGTTGACTGCTATAAATTTTAGTCGACTTGTCAAGTTACAAGAGTCAGGGAATTGCAAACACATCCTGTGTATGTTTGTTATACTCAACTTACCTCAGATTCAGAATCTGAAGAGCCAAATCCACTATCACTGGACTCTGTATCTTGCCATGAACATGGACTGTCAAAGAGAACTGACTGAAGATTGCTGAAAGTAATGTCAGCCTCGGAAACTGGACTCATTGAGAAAGTTGGAGATGACATTATGAAATAGAAGTGGTTAGACAAAGATACAATGTGCTATACTGCGAACAGATGCCAGGCTATTGGATGCGTTCCCTTTTATCCCATGAAACAACGAAGCCGGTGGTCAACTTGAGTCGACTTGTCAAGTTACAAGAGTCAGGGAATTGCAAACACATCCTATGTATGTTTGTTATACTCAACTTACCTCAGATTCAGAATCTGAAGAGCCAAATCCACTATCACTGGACTCTGTATCTTGCCATGAACATGGACTGTCAAAGAGAACTGACTGAAGATTGCTGAAAGTAATGTCAGCCTCGGAAACTGGACTCATTGAGAAAGTTGGAGATGACATTATGAAATAGAAGTGGTTAGACAAAGATACAATGTGCTATACTGCGAACAGATGCCAGGCTATTGGATGCGTTCCCTTTTATCCCATGAAACAACGAAGCCGGTGGTCAACTTGATTGGATTACCAGTGAGCGAATTTCACTAAGCTAGTTTGAGTCACAGTTTGAGTTGATTGAATTACATTCGTCTCATTAGTCAGACTAAGACAACATCAAATTAAGGAACGTTGTCACTGCCCAATTTCTTTCTAATATTCAACACTGTCCCTCTCAACCAAAATCAGCATATATAACACATTCAGTCTTTTCTGTGAAAACATATCCCATCAAATGTTATATTCGCATTCAAAAAGAAATTGATACCGACACACTTGCCAATATATAAGCGAAAACTAGAGTTTAAATGGATGTTTTTTATTTTGAATAAAGAAATTGTACTTGAAACAACAACATTCATATAAAAATGGACAACAATAACATGGGTAAATTGCCAACAAGAATGCACTCTTGAAAAATATAACAAATTCTTTTCACGACAGCACACTTTTCTTCCTGTAAACCATCAATATTGCTCACATTCAATAGCACGTGACTTTAAGATGCAATGTTAATCATCAAACATCTAAAACACAAGGGTCTGCGTTTCAATTTCCGTGTCAAACCGACAGCTGAGGACTGGGGAGGAGGCACATCTGCGAGCAACATATCGTCGACTTCTTCCCATCTTCTTCTGGCCAGTTGACATAGACTTGCACTTGGATCGAAATTTCTTCAGGTCATCAGTATGGTCAGCATCAAGCATAGGTGTATAGCTTTCCGGTACACAGAGTGTCTAAAATGAAGAAAGTGAATGGTCAATTGTATGTCAAAAGATTTTCAACTGAACAATATAAACATCACTCATGTTCTTTTAGTAATTGTATTTACGATCAAATGTGGGATATAAGTCATTTCTTGCAGTCAATAAAGGCGGTTAACTGAACAATACAGTATTTCGAAAATACATACCTTGTCTGTGTTGAGAAAGAAGGATTTGTATCCATCTTGCATCAGGTAGATTTCAGGAAAGTACAGTTCCGGATATCTATGGCTATTGGCACGTCTGTCTTCGCTTCTCAGATGACGCATCCTGGATAGAGAAATGAAACCTTAGTTAAAAATGTTCTAGAAGGGTAAAAGTATAGATGATCAGATTAATTATCAACATCGACTGACACACAAGACTTTGACAAGTTAATCGCTTTGTTGCACTATAGGCAAGGAATACTTACATTTTAGGACCTCTCTCGGAAGAAAATTCACAATGGAAGATAAGGATGGCTGGTGATAGGGTTGCATCGCCGACAAGCCGGCTGATTCCTTCCTCTGTGTAAATGTTGACAGCTCCCTGAATATGCCCTCCCTCGTATTCGTATGGATATCTGCAGTCAATAATCTTGTAGCTACTCACATCACTAAAGTCACCTTGCAGTAGTTGTTGGACCTGAAAAAGCAAGGGGTCAATATAGCATCTACAAATCACAGTGGTGTAAAACATATCATATATAAACAAGCCGTTTGGGTTATTTCACATTAAAGTTAGCAAATAAAATCACGTCTGATAAACTTACCGTATGTGCTGTAACTGTCTTCAGATCTCGATGGTTCCTAGTCTCCACAGTTGGAAGGCTATGAACTCTAGATCCATCGCCGACCAGGTTTTCCTCAGTTGCTTGCAACTTCTCTACAGCACCCTTGATGTCCTCGGCTACCAACTGTCGTTGTCGTTTCATCGGACTTTCATCCGCCTCATCATCACTTTCACTGGCAAACAAGCTACGCTTGGCGGAAGAACGCTCAAGGGACGACGTCTGTAAATACAAAAAGGCCAATATGAAACTGGAGGAGCAATTTACAACATGTTGACTGCTATAAATTTTAGTCGACTTGTCAAGTTACAAGAGTCAGGGAATTGCAAACACATCCTATGTATGTTTGTTATACTCAACTTACCTCAGATTCAGAATCTGAAGAGCCAAATCCACTATCACTGGACTCTGTATCTTGCCATGAACATGGACTGTCAAAGAGAACTGACTGAAGATTGCTGAAAGTAATGTCAGCCTCGGAAACTGGACTCATTGAGAAAGTTGGAGATGACATTATGAAATAGAAGTGGTTAGACAAAGATACAATGTGCTATACTGCGAACAGATGCCAGGCTATTGGATGCGTTCCCTTTTATCCCATGAAACAACGAAGCCGGTGGTCAACTTGATTGGATTACCAGTGAGCGAATTTCACTAAGCTAGTTTGAGTCACAGTTTGAGTTGATTGAATTACATTCGTCTCATTAGTCAGACTAAGACAACATCAAATTAAGGAACGTTGTCACTGCCCAATTTCTTTCTAATATTCAACACTGTCCCTCTCAACCAAAATCAGCATATATAACACATTCAGTCTTTTCTGTGAAAACATATCCCATCAAATGTTATATTCGCATTCAAAAAGAAATTGATACCGACACACTTGCCAATATATAAGCGAAAACTAGAGTTTAAATGGATGTTTTTTATTTTGAATAAAGAAATTGTACTTGAAACAACAACATTCATATAAAAATGGACAACAATAACATGGGTAAATTGCCAACAAGAATGCCCACTTGAAAAATATAACAAATTCTTTTCACGACAGCACACTTTTCTTCCTGTAAACCATCAATATTGCTCACATTCAATAGCACGTGACTTTAAGATGCAATGTTAATCATCAAACATCTAAAACACAAGGGTCTGCGTTTCAATTTCCGTGTCAAACCGACAGCTGAGGACTGGGGAGGAGGCACATCTGCGAGCAACATATCGTCGACTTCTTCCCATCTTCTTCTGGCCAGTTGACATAGACTTGCACTTGGATCGAAATTTCTTCAGGTCATCAGTATGGTCAGCATCAAGCATAGGTGTATAGCTTTCCGGTACACAGAGTGTCTAAAATGAAGAAAGTGAATGGTCAATTGTATGTCAAAAGATTTTCAACTGAACAATATAAACATCACTCATGTTCTTTTAGTAATTGTATTTACGATCAAATGTGGGATATAAGTCATTTCTTGCAGTCAATAAAGGCGGTTAACTGAACAATACAGTATTTCGAAAATACATACCTTGTCTGTGTTGAGAAAGAAGGATTTGTATCCATCTTGCATCAGGTAGATTTCAGGAAAGTACAGTTCCGGATATCTATGGCTATTGGCACGTCTGTCTTCGCTTCTCAGATGACGCATCCTGGATTGAGAAATGAAACCTTAGTTAAAAATGTTCTAGAAGGGTAAAAGTATAGATGATCAGATTAATTATCAACATCGACTGACACACAAGACTTTGACAAGTTAATCGCTTTGTTGCACTATAGGCAAGGAATACTTACATTTTAGGACCTCTCTCGGAAGAAAATTCACAATGGAAGATAAGGATGGCTGGTGATAGGGTTGCATCGCCGACAAACCGGCTGATTCCTTCCTCTGTGTAAATGTTGACAGCTCCCTGAATATGCCCTCCCTCGTATTCGTATGGATATCTGCAGTCAATAATCTTGTAGCTACTCACATCACTAAAGTCACCCTGCAGTAGTTGTTGGACCTGAAAAAGCAAGGGGTCAATATAGCGTCTACAAATCACAGTGGTGTGAAACATATCATATATAAACAAGCCGTTTGGGTTATTTCACATTAAAGTTAGCAAATAAAATCACGTCTGATAAACTTACCGTATGTGCTGTAACTGTCTTCAGATCTCGATGGTTCCTAGTCTCCACAGTTGGAAGGCTATGAACTCTAGATCCATCGCCGACCAGGTTTTCCTCAGTTGCTTGCAACTTCTCTACAGCACCCTTGATGTCCTCGGCTACCAACTGTCGTTGTCGTTTCATCGGACTTTCATCCGCCTCATCATCACTTTCACTGGCAAACAAGCTACGCTTGGCGGAAGAACGCTCAAGGGACGACGTCTGTAAATACAAAAAGGCCAATATGAAACTGGAGGAGCAATTTACAACATGTTGACTGCTATAAATTTTAGTCGACTTGTCAAGTTACAAGAGTCAGGGAATTGCAAACACATCCTGTGTATGTTTGTTATACTCAACTTACCTCAGATTCAGAATCTGAAGAGCCAAATCCACTATCACTGGACTCTGTATCTTGCCATGAACATGGACTGTCAAAGAGAACTGACTGAAGATTGCTGAAAGTAATGTCAGCCTCGGAAACTGGACTCATTGAGAAAGTTGGAGATGACATTATGAAATAGAAGTGGTTAGACAAAGATACAATGTGCTATACTGCGAACAGATGCCAGGCTATTGGATGCGTTCCCTTTTATCCCATGAAACAACGAAGCCGGTGGTCAACTTGATTGGATTACCAGTGAGCGAATTTCACTAAGCTAGTTTGAGTCACAGTTTGAGTTGATTGAATTACATTCGTCTCATTAGTCAGACTAAGACAACATCAAATTAAGGAACGTTGTCACTGCCCAATTTCTTTCTAATATTCAACACTGTCCCTCTCAACCAAAATCAGCATATATAACACATTCAGTCTTTTCTGTGAAAACATATCCCATCAAATGTTATATTCGCATTCAAAAAGAAATTGATACCGACACACTTGCCAATATATAAGCAAAAACTAGAGTTTAAATGGATGTTTTTTATTTTGAATAAAGAAATTGTACTTGAAACAACAACATTCATATAAAAATGGACAACAATAACATGGGTAAATTGCCAACAAGAATGCACACTTGAAAAATATAACAAATTCTTTTCACGACAGCACACTTTTCTTCCTGTAAACCATCAATATTGCTCACATTCAATAGCACGTGACTTTAAGATGCAATGTTAATCATCAAACATCTAAAACACAAGGGTCTGCGTTTCAATTTCCGTGTCAAACCGACAGCTGAGGACTGGGGAGGAGGCACATCTGCGAGCAACATATCGTCGACTTCTTCCCATCTTCTTCTGGCCAGTTGACATAGACTTGCACTTGGATCGAAATTTCTTCAGGTCATCAGTATGGTCAGCATCAAGCATAGGTGTATAGCTTTCCGGTACACAGAGTGTCTAAAATGAAGAAAGTGAATGGTCAATTGTATGTCAAAAGATTTTCAACTGAACAATATAAACATCACTCATGTTCTTTTAGTAATTGTATTTACGATCAAATGTGGGATTTAAGTCATTTCTTGCAGTCAATAAAGGCGGTTAACTGAACAATACAGTATTTCGAAAATACATACCTTGTCTGTGTTGAGAAAGAAGGATTTGTATCCATCTTGCATCAGGTAGATTTCAGGAAAGTACAGTTCCGGATATCTATGGCTATTGGCACGTCTGTCTTCGCTTCTCAGATGACGCATCCTGGATTGAGAAATGAAACCTTAGTTAAAAATGTTCTAGAAGGGTAAAAGTATAGATGATCAGATTAATTATCAACATCGACTGACACACAAGACTTTGACAAGTTAATCGCTTTGTTGCACTATAGGCAAGGAATACTTACATTTTAGGACCTCTCTCGGAAGAAAATTCACAATGGAAGATAAGGATGGCTGGTGATAGGGTTGCATCGCCGACAAACCGGCTGATTCCTTCCTCTGTGTAAATGTTGACAGCTCCCTGAATATGCCCTCCCTCGTATTCGTATGGATATCTGCAGTCAATAATCTTGTAGCTACTCACATCACTAAAGTCACCTTGCAGTAGTTGTTGGACCTGAAAAAGCAAGGGGTCAATATAGCGTCTACAAATCACAGTGGTGTGAAACATATCATATATAAACAAGCCGTTTGGGTTATTTCACATTAAAGTTAGCAAATAAAATCACGTCTGATAAACTTACCGTATGTGCTGTAACTGTCTTCAGATCTCGATGGTTCCTAGTCTCCACAATTGGAAGGCTATGAACTCTAGATCCATCGCCGACCAGGTTTTCCTCAGTTGCTTGCAACTTCTCTACAGCACCCTTGATGTCCTCGGCTACCAACTGTCGTTGTCGTTTCATCGGACTTTCATCCGCCTCATCATCACTTTCACTGGCAAACAAGCTACGCTTGGCGGAATAACGCTCAAGGGACGACGTCTGTAAATACAAAAAGGCCAATATGAAACTGGAGGAGCAATTTACAACATGTTGACTGCTATAAATTTTAGTCGACTTGTCAAGTTACAAGAGTCAGGGAATTGCAAACACATCCTATGTATGTTTGTTATACTCAACTTACCTCAGATTCAGAATCTGAAGAGCCAAATCCACTATCACTGGACTCTGTATCTTGCCATGAACATGGACTGTCAAAGAGAACTGACTGAAGATTGCTGAAAGTAATGTCAGCCTCGGAAACTGGACTCATTGAGAAAGTTGGAGATGACATTATGAAATAGAAGTGGTTAGACAAAGATACAATGTGCTATACTGCGAACAGATGCCAGGCTATTGGATGCGTTCCCTTTTATCCCATGAAACAACGAAGCCGGTGGTCAACTTGATTGGATTACCAGTGAGCGAATTTCACTAAGCTAGTTTGAGTCACAGTTTGAGTTGATTGAATTACATTCGTCTCATTAGTCAGACTAAGACAACATCAAATTAAGGAACGTTGTCACTGCCCAATTTCTTTCTAATATTCAACACTGTCCCTCTCAACCAAAATCAGCATATATAACACATTCAGTCTTTTCGGTGAAAACATATCCCATCAAATGTTATATTCGCATTCAAAAAGAAATTGATACCGACACACTTGCCAATATATAAGCGAAAACTAGAGTTTAAATGGATGTTTTTTATTTTGAATAAAGAAATTGTACTTGAAACAACAACATTCATATAAAAATGGACAACAATAACATGGGTAAATTGCCAACAAGAATGCACACTTGAAAAATATAACAAATTCTTTTCACGACAGCACACTTTTCTTCCTGTAAACCATCAATATTGCTCACATTCAATAGCACGTGACTTTAAGATGCAATGTTAATCATCAAACATCTAAAACACAAGGGTCTGCGTTTCAATTTCCGTGTCAAACCGACAGCTGAGGACTGGGGAGGAGGCACATCTGCGAGCAACATATCGTCGACTTCTTCCCATCTTCTTCTGGCCAGTTGACATAGACTTGCACTTGGATCGAAATTTCTTCAGGTCATCAGTATGGTCAGCATCAAGCATAGGTGTATAGCTTTCCGGTACACAGAGTGTCTAAAATGAAGAAAGTGAATGGTCAATTGTATGTCAAAAGATTTTCAACTGAACAATATAAACATCACTCATGTTCTTTTAGTAATTGTATTTACGATCAAATGTGGGATATAAGTCATTTCTTGCAGTCAATAAAGGCGGTTAACTGAACAATACAGTATTTCGAAAATACATACCTTGCCTGTGTTGAGAAAGAAGGATTTGTATCCATCTTGCATCAGGTAGATTTCAGGAAAGTACAGTTCCGGATATCTATGGCTATTGGCACGTCTGTCTTCGCTTCTCAGATGACGCATCCTGGATTGAGAAATGAAACCTTAGTTAAAAATGTTCTAGAAGGGTAAAAGTATAGATGATCAGATTAATTATCAACATCGACTGACACACAAGACTTTGACAAGTTAATCGCTTTGTTGCACTATAGGCAAGGAATACTTACATTTTAGGACCTCTCTCGGAAGAAAATTCACAATGGAAGATAAGGATGGCTGGTGATAGGGTTGCATCGCCGACAAGCCGGCTGATTCCTTCCTCTGTGTAAATGTTGACAGCTCCCTGAATATGCCCTCCCTCGTATTCGTATGGATATCTGCAGTCAATAATCTTGTAGCTACTCACATCACTAAAGTCACCTTGCAGTAGTTGTTGGACCTGAAAAAGCAAGGGGTCAATATAGCATCTACAAATCACAGTGGTGTAAAACATATCATATATAAACAAGCCGTTTGGGTTATTTCACATTAAAGTTAGCAAATAAAATCACGTCTGATAAACTTACCGTATGTGCTGTAACTGTCTTCAGATCTCGATGGTTCCTAGTCTCCACAATTGGAAGGCTATGAACTCTAGATCCATCGCCGACCAGGTTTTCCTCAGTTGCTTGCAACTTCTCTACAGCACCCTTGATGTCCTCGGCTACCAACTGTCGTTGTCGTTTCATCGGACTTTCATCCGCCTCATCATCACTTTCACTGGCAAACAAGCTACGCTTGGCGGAAGAACGCTCAAGGGACGACGTCTGTAAATACAAAAAGGCCAATATGAAACTGGAGGAGCAATTTACAACATGTTGACTGCTATAAATTTTAGTCGACTTGTCAAGTTACAAGAGTCAGGGAATTGCAAACACATCCTATGTATGTTTGTTATACTCAACTTACCTCAGATTCAGAATCTGAAGAGCCAAATCCACTATCACTGGACTCTGTATCTTGCCATGAACATGGACTGTCAAAGAGAACTGACTGAAGATTGCTGAAAGTAATGTCAGCCTCGGAAACTGGACTCATTGAGAAAGTTGGAGATGACATTATGAAATAGAAGTGGTTAGACAAAGATACAATGTGCTATACTGCGAACAGATGCCAGGCTATTGGATGCGTTCCCTTTTATCCCATGAAACAACGAAGCCGGTGGTCAACTTGATTGGATTACCAGTGAGCGAATTTCACTAAGCTAGTTTGAGTCACAGTTTGAGTTGATTGAATTACATTCGTCTCATTAGTCAGACTAAGACAACATCAAATTAAGGAACGTTGTCACTGCCCAATTTCTTTCTAATATTCAACACTGTCCCTCTCAACCAAAATCAGCATATATAACACATTCAGTCTTTTCTGTGAAAACATATCCCATCAAATGTTATATTCGCATTCAAAAAGAAATTGATACCGACACACTTGCCAATATATAAGCGAAAACTAGAGTTTAAATGGATGTTTTTTATTTTGAATAAAGAAATTGTACTTGAAACAACAACATTCATATAAAAATGGACAACAATAACATGGGTAAATTGCCAACAAGAATGCACTCTTGAAAAATATAACAAATTCTTTTCACGACAGCACACTTTTCTTCCTGTAAACCATCAATATTGCTCACATTCAATAGCACGTGACTTTAAGATGCAATGTTAATCATCAAACATCTAAAACACAAGGGTCTGCGTTTCAATTTCCGTGTCAAACCGACAGCTGGGGAGGACTGGGGAGGAGGCACATCTGCGAGCAACATATCGTCGACTTCTTCCCATCTTCTTCTGGCCAGTTGACATAGACTTGCACTTGGATCGAAATTTCTTCAGGTCATCAGTATGGTCAGCATCAAGCATAGGTGTATAGCTTTCCGGTACACAGAGTGTCTAAAATGAAGAAAGTGAATGGTCAATTGTATGTCAAAAGATTTTCAACTGAACAATATAAACATCACTCATGTTCTTTTAGTAATTGTATTTACGATCAAATGTGGGATATAAGTCATTTCTTGCAGTCAATAAAGGCGGTTAACTGAACAATACAGTATTTCGAAAATACATACCTTGTCTGTGTTGAGAAAGAAGGATTTGTATCCATCTTGCATCAGGTAGATTTCAGGAAAGTACAGTTCCGGATATCTATGGCTATTGGCACGTCTGTCTTCGCTTCTCAGATGACGCATCCTGGATTGAGAAATGAAACCTTAGTTAAAAATGTTCTAGAAGGGTAAAAGTATAGATGATCAGATTAATTATCAACATCGACTGACACACAAGACTTTGACAAGTTAATCGCTTTGTTGCACTATAGGCAAGGAATACTTACATTTTAGGACCTCTCTCGGAAGAAAATTCACAATGGAAGATAAGGATGGCTGGTGATAGGGTTGCATCGCCGACAAACCGGCTGATTCCTTCCTCTGTGTAAATGTTGACAGCTCCCTGAATATGCCCTCCCTCGTATTCGTATGGATATCTGCAGTCAATAATCTTGTAGCTACTCACATCACTAAAGTCACCTTGCAGTAGTTGTTGGACCTGAAAAAGCAAGGGGTCAATATAGCATCTACAAATCACAGTGGTGTGAAACATATCATATATAAACAAGCCGTTTGGGTTATTTCACATTAAAGTTAGCAAATAAAATCACGTCTGATAAACTTACCGTATGTGCTGTAACTGTCTTCAGATCTCGATGGTTCCTAGTCTCCACAGTTGGAAGGCTATGAACTCTAGATCCATCGCCGACCAGGTTTTCCTCAGTTGCTTGCAACTTCTCTACAGCACCCTTGATGTCCTCGGCTACCAACTGTCGTTGTCGTTTCATCGGACTTTCATCCGCCTCATCATCACTTTCACTGGCAAACAAGCTACGCTTGGCGGAAGAACGCTCAAGGGACGACGTCTGTAAATACAAAAAGGCCAATATGAAACTGGAGGAGCAATTTACAACATGTTGACTGCTATAAATTTTAGTCGACTTGTCAAGTTACAAGAGTCAGGGAATTGCAAACACATCCTGTGTATGTTTGTTATACTCAACTTACCTCAGATTCAGAATCTGAAGAGCCAAATCCACTATCACTGGACTCTGTATCTTGCCATGAACATGGACTGTCAAAGAGAACTGACTGAAGATTGCTGAAAGTAATGTCAGCCTCGGAAACTGGACTCATTGAGAAAGTTGGAGATGACATTATGAAATAGAAGTGGTTAGACAAAGATACAATGTGCTATACTGCGAACAGATGCCAGGCTATTGGATGCGTTCCCTTTTATCCCATGAAACAACGAAGCCGGTGGTCAACTTGATTGGATTACCAGTGAGCGAATTTCACTAAGCTAGTTTGAGTCACAGTTTGAGTTGATTGAATTACATTCGTCTCATTAGTCAGACTAAGACAACATCAAATTAAGGAACGTTGTCACTGCCCAATTTCTTTCTAATATTCAACACTGTCCCTCTCAACCAAAATCAGCATATATAACACATTCAGTCTTTTCTGTGAAAACATATCCCATCAAATGTTATATTCGCATTCAAAAAGAAATTGATACCGACACACTTGCCAATATATAAGCGAAAACTAGAGTTTAAATGGATGTTTTTTATTTTGAATAAAGAAATTGTACTTGAAACAACAACATTCATATAAAAATGGACAACAATAACATGGGTAAATTGCCAACAAGAATGCACACTTGAAAAATATAACAAATTCTTTTCACGACAGCACACTTTTCTTCCTGTAAACCATCAATATTGCTCACATTCAATAGCACGTGACTTTAAGATGCAATGTTAATCATCAAACATCTAAAACACAAGGGTCTGCGTTTCAATTTCCGTGTCAAACCGACAGCTGAGGACTGGGGAGGAGGCACATCTGCGAGCAACATATCGTCGACTTCTTCCCATCTTCTTCTGGCCAGTTGACATAGACTTGCACTTGGATCGAAATTTCTTCAGGTCATCAGTATGGTCAGCATCAAGCATAGGTGTATAGCTTTCCGGTACACAGAGTGTCTAAAATGAAGAAAGTGAATGGTCAATTGTATGTCAAAAGATTTTCAACTGAACAATATAAACATCACTCATGTTCTTTTAGTAATTGTATTTACGATCAAATGTGGGATTTAAGTCATTTCTTGCAGTCAATAAAGGCGGTTAACTGAACAATACAGTATTTCGAAAATACATACCTTGTCTGTGTTGAGAAAGAAGGATTTGTATCCATCTTGCATCAGGTAGATTTCAGGAAAGTACAGTTCCGGATATCTATGGCTATTGGCACGTCTGTCTTCGCTTCTCAGATGACGCATCCTGGATTGAGAAATGAAACCTTAGTTAAAAATGTTCTAGAAGGGTAAAAGTATAGATGATCAGATTAATTATCAACATCGACTGACACACAAGACTTTGACAAGTTAATCGCTTTGTTGCACTATAGGCAAGGAATACTTACATTTTAGGACCTCTCTCGGAAGAAAATTCACAATGGAAGATAAGGATGGCTGGTGATAGGGTTGCATCGCCGACAAACCGGCTGATTCCTTCCTCTGTGTAAATGTTGACAGCTCCCTGAATATGCCCTCCCTCGTATTCGTATGGATATCTGCAGTCAATAATCTTGTAGCTACTCACATCACTAAAGTCACCTTGCAGTAGTTGTTGGACCTGAAAAAGCAAGGGGTCAATATAGCATCTACAAATCACAGTGGTGTAAAACATATCATATATAAACAAGCCGTTTGGGTTATTTCACATTAAAGTTAGCAAATAAAATCACGTCTGATAAACTTACCGTATGTGCTGTAACTGTCTTCAGATCTCGATGGTTCCTAGTCTCCACAATTGGAAGGCTATGAACTCTAGATCCATCGCCGACCAGGTTTTCCTCAGTTGCTTGCAACTTCTCTACAGCACCCTTGATGTCCTCGGCTACCAACTGTCGTTGTCGTTTCATCGGACTTTCATCCGCCTCATCATCACTTTCACTGGCAAACAAGCTACGCTTGGCGGAAGAACGCTCAAGGGACGACGTCTGTAAATACAAAAAGGCCAATATGAAACTGGAGGAGCAATTTACAACATGTTGACTGCTATAAATTTTAGTCGACTTGTCAAGTTACAAGAGTCAGGGAATTGCAAACACATCCTATGTATGTTTGTTATACTCAACTTACCTCAGATTCAGAATCTGAAGAGCCAAATCCACTATCACTGGACTCTGTATCTTGCCATGAACATGGACTGTCAAAGAGAACTGACTGAAGATTGCTGAAAGTAATGTCAGCCTCGGAAACTGGACTCATTGAGAAAGTTGGAGATGACATTATGAAATAGAAGTGGTTAGACAAAGATACAATGTGCTATACTGCGAACAGATGCCAGGCTATTGGATGCGTTCCCTTTTATCCCATGAAACAACGAAGCCGGTGGTCAACTTGATTGGATTACCAGTGAGCGAATTTCACTAAGCTAGTTTGAGTCACAGTTTGAGTTGATTGAATTACATTCGTCTCATTAGTCAGACTAAGACAACATCAAATTAAGGAACGTTGTCACTGCCCAATTTCTTTCTAATATTCAACACTGTCCCTCTCAACCAAAATCAGCATATATAACACATTCAGTCTTTTCTGTGAAAACATATCCCATCAAATGTTATATTCGCATTCAAAAAGAAATTGATACCGACACACTTGCCAATATATAAGCGAAAACTAGAGTTTAAATGGATGTTTTTTATTTTGAATAAAGAAATTGTACTTGAAACAACAACATTCATATAAAAATGGACAACAATAACATGGGTAAATTGCCAACAAGAATGCACTCTTGAAAAATATAACAAATTCTTTTCACGACAGCACACTTTTCTTCCTGTAAACCATCAATATTGCTCACATTCAATAGCACGTGACTTTAAGATGCAATGTTAATCATCAAACATCTAAAACACAAGGGTCTGCGTTTCAATTTCCGTGTCAAACCGACAGCTGGGGAGGACTGGGGAGGAGGCACATCTGCGAGCAACATATCGTCGACTTCTTCCCATCTTCTTCTGGCCAGTTGACATAGACTTGCACTTGGATCGAAATTTCTTCAGGTCATCAGTATGGTCA
This sequence comes from Phorcus lineatus, assembly GCA_921293015.1. NCBI lineage: Eukaryota > Metazoa > Mollusca > Gastropoda > Trochida > Trochidae > Phorcus > Phorcus lineatus. The sequence goes on from OV121089.1 coordinate 23,900,272, forward strand.
GCATCAAGCATAGGTGTATAGCTTTCCGGTACACAGAGTGTCTAAAATGAAGAAAGTGAATGGTCAATTGTATGTCAAAAGATTTTCAACTGAACAATATAAACATCACTCATGTTCTTTTAGTAATTGTATTTACGATCAAATGTGGGATATAAGTCATTTCTTGCAGTCAATAAAGGCGGTTAACTGAACAATACAGTATTTCGAAAATACATACCTTGTCTGTGTTGAGAAAGAAGGATTTGTATCCATCTTGCATCAGGTAGATTTCAGGAAAGTACAGTTCCGGATATCTATGGCTATTGGCACGTCTGTCTTCGCTTCTCAGATGACGCATCCTGGATTGAGAAATGAAACCTTAGTTAAAAATGTTCTAGAAGGGTAAAAGTATAGATGATCAGATTAATTATCAACATCGACTGACACACAAGACTTTGACAAGTTAATCGCTTTGTTGCACTATAGGCAAGGAATACTTACATTTTAGGACCTCTCTCGGAAGAAAATTCACAATGGAAGATAAGGATGGCTGGTGATAGGGTTGCATCGCCGACAAACCGGCTGATTCCTTCCTCTGTGTAAATGTTGACAGCTCCCTGAATATGCCCTCCCTCGTATTCGTATGGATATCTGCAGTCAATAATCTTGTAGCTACTCACATCACTAAAGTCACCTTGCAGTAGTTGTTGGACCTGAAAAAGCAAGGGGTCAATATAGCATCTACAAATCACAGTGGTGTGAAACATATCATATATAAACAAGCCGTTTGGGTTATTTCACATTAAAGTTAGCAAATAAAATCACGTCTGATAAACTTACCGTATGTGCTGTAACTGTCTTCAGATCTCGATGGTTCCTAGTCTCCACAGTTGGAAGGCTATGAACTCTAGATCCATCGCCGACCAGGTTTTCCTCAGTTGCTTGCAACTTCTCTACAGCACCCTTGATGTCCTCGGCTACCAACTGTCGTTGTCGTTTCATCGGACTTTCATCCGCCTCATCATCACTTTCACTGGCAAACAAGCTACGCTTGGCGGAAGAACGCTCAAGGGACGACGTCTGTAAATACAAAAAGGCCAATATGAAACTGGAGGAGCAATTTACAACATGTTGACTGCTATAAATTTTAGTCGACTTGTCAAGTTACAAGAGTCAGGGAATTGCAAACACATCCTGTGTATGTTTGTTATACTCAACTTACCTCAGATTCAGAATCTGAAGAGCCAAATCCACTATCACTGGACTCTGTATCTTGCCATGAACATGGACTGTCAAAGAGAACTGACTGAAGATTGCTGAAAGTAATGTCAGCCTCGGAAACTGGACTCATTGAGAAAGTTGGAGATGACATTATGAAATAGAAGTGGTTAGACAAAGATACAATGTGCTATACTGCGAACAGATGCCAGGCTATTGGATGCGTTCCCTTTTATCCCATGAAACAACGAAGCCGGTGGTCAACTTGATTGGATTACCAGTGAGCGAATTTCACTAAGCTAGTTTGAGTCACAGTTTGAGTTGATTGAATTACATTCGTCTCATTAGTCAGACTAAGACAACATCAAATTAAGGAACGTTGTCACTGCCCAATTTCTTTCTAATATTCAACACTGTCCCTCTCAACCAAAATCAGCATATATAACACATTCAGTCTTTTCTGTGAAAACATATCCCATCAAATGTTATATTCGCATTCAAAAAGAAATTGATACCGACACACTTGCCAATATATAAGCGAAAACTAGAGTTTAAATGGATGTTTTTTATTTTGAATAAAGAAATTGTACTTGAAACAACAACATTCATATAAAAATGGACAACAATAACATGGGTAAATTGCCAACAAGAATGCACACTTGAAAAATATAACAAATTCTTTTCACGACAGCACACTTTTCTTCCTGTAAACCATCAATATTGCTCACATTCAATAGCACGTGACTTTAAGATGCAATGTTAATCATCAAACATCTAAAACACAAGGGTCTGCGTTTCAATTTCCGTGTCAAACCGACAGCTGAGGACTGGGGAGGAGGCACATCTGCGAGCAACATATCGTCGACTTCTTCCCATCTTCTTCTGGCCAGTTGACATAGACTTGCACTTGGATCGAAATTTCTTCAGGTCATCAGTATGGTCAGCATCAAGCATAGGTGTATAGCTTTCCGGTACACAGAGTGTCTAAAATGAAGAAAGTGAATGGTCAATTGTATGTCAAAAGATTTTCAACTGAACAATATAAACATCACTCATGTTCTTTTAGTAATTGTATTTACGATCAAATGTGGGATTTAAGTCATTTCTTGCAGTCAATAAAGGCGGTTAACTGAACAATACAGTATTTCGAAAATACATACCTTGTCTGTGTTGAGAAAGAAGGATTTGTATCCATCTTGCATCAGGTAGATTTCAGGAAAGTACAGTTCCGGATATCTATGGCTATTGGCACGTCTGTCTTCGCTTCTCAGATGACGCATCCTGGATTGAGAAATGAAACCTTAGTTAAAAATGTTCTAGAAGGGTAAAAGTATAGATGATCAGATTAATTATCAACATCGACTGACACACAAGACTTTGGCAAGTTAATCGCTTTGTTGCACTATAGGCAAGGAATACTTACATTTTAGGACCTCTCTCGGAAGAAAATTCACAATGGAAGATAAGGATGGCTGGTGATGGGGTTGCATCGCTGACAAGCCGGCTGATTCCTTCCTCTGTGTAAATGTTGACAGCTCCCTGAATATGCCCTCCCTCGTATTCGTATGGATATCTGCAGTCAATAATCTTGTAGCTACTCACATCACTAAAGTCACCTTGCAGTAGTTGTTGGACCTGAAAAAGCAAGGGGTCAATATAGCATCTACAAATCACAGTGGTGTGAAACATATCATATATAAACAAGCCGTTTGGGTTATTTCACATTAAAGTTAGCAAATAAAATCACGTCTGATAAACTTACCGTATGTGCTGTAACTGTCTTCAGATCTCGATGGTTCCTAGTCTCCACAGTTGGAAGGCTATGAACTCTAGATCCATCGCCGACCAGGTTTTCCTCAGTTGCTTGCAACTTCTCTACAGCACCCTTGATGTCCTCGGCTACCAACTGTCGTTGTCGTTTCATCGGACTTTCATCCGCCTCATCATCACTTTCACTGGCAAACAAGCTACGCTTGGCGGAAGAACGCTCAAGGGACGACGTCTGTAAATACAAAAAGGCCAATATGAAACTGGAGGAGCAATTTACAACATGTTGACTGCTATAAATTTTAGTCGACTTGTCAAGTTACAAGAGTCAGGGAATTGCAAACACATCCTATGTATGTTTGTTATACTCAACTTACCTCAGATTCAGAATCTGAAGAGCCAAATCCACTATCACTGGACTCTGTATCTTGCCATGAACATGGACTGTCAAAGAGAACTGACTGAAGATTGCTGAAAGTAATGTCAGCCTCGGAAACTGGACTCATTGAGAAAGTTGGAGATGACATTATGAAATAGAAGTGGTTAGACAAAGATACAATGTGCTATACTGCGAACAGATGCCAGGCTATTGGATGCGTTCCCTTTTATCCCATGAAACAACGAAGCCGGTGGTCAACTTGATTGGATTACCAGTGAGCGAATTTCACTAAGCTAGTTTGAGTCACAGTTTGAGTTGATTGAATTACATTCGTCTCATTAGTCAGACTAAGACAACATCAAATTAAGGAACGTTGTCACTGCCCAATTTCTTTCTAATATTCAACACTGTCCCTCTCAACCAAAATCAGCATATATAACACATTCAGTCTTTTCTGTGAAAACATATCCCATCAAATGTTATATTCGCATTCAAAAAGAAATTGATACCGACACACTTGCCAATATATAAGCGAAAACTAGAGTTTAAATGGATGTTTTTTATTTTGAATAAAGAAATTGTACTTGAAACAACAACATTCATATAAAAATGGACAACAATAACATGGGTAAATTGCCAACAAGAATGCACACTTGAAAAATATAACAAATTCTTTTCACGACAGCACACTTTTCTTCCTGTAAACCATCAATATTGCTCACATTCAATAGCACGTGACTTTAAGATGCAATGTTAATCATCAAACATCTAAAACACAAGGGTCTGCGTTTCAATTTCCGTGTCAAACCGACAGCTGAGGACTGGGGAGGAGGCACATCTGCGAGCAACATATCGTCGACTTCTTCCACATCTTCTTCTGGCCAGTTGACATAGACTTGCACTTGGATCGAAATTTCTTCAGGTCATCAGTATGGTCAGCATCAAGCATAGGGTGTATAGCTTTCCGGTACACAGAGTGTCTAAAAATGAAGAAGTGAATGGTCAATTGTATGTCAAAAGATTTACAACTGAACAATATAAACATCACTCATGTTCTTTTAGTAATTGTATTTACGATCAAATGTGGGATTTAAGTCATTTCTTGCAGTCAATAAAGGCGGGTTAACTGAACAATACAGTATTTCGAAAATACCATTCCTTGTCTGTGTTGAGAAAGTAGGATTTGTATCCATCTTGCATCAGGTAGATTTCAGGAAAGTACAGTTCCGGATATCTATGGCTATTGGCACGTCTGTCTTCGCTTCTCAGATGACGCATCCTGGATTGAGAAATGAAACCTTAGTTAAAAATGTTCTAGATGGGTAAAAGTATAGATGATCAGATTAATTATCAACATCGACTGACACACAAGACTTTGACAAGTTAATCGCTTTGGTTGCACAAATAGGCAAGGAATACTTACATTTTAGGACCTCTCTCGGAAGAAAATTCACAATGGAAGATAAGGGATGGCTGGTGATAGGGTTGCAATCGCCGACAAACCGGCTGATTCCTTCCTCTGTGTAAATGTTGACAGCTCCCTGAATACGCCCTCCCTCGTATTCGTATGGATATCTGCAGTCAATATCTTGTAGCTACTCACATCACTAAAGTCACCTTGCAGTAGTTGTTGGACCTGAAAAAGCAAGGGGTCAATATAGCATCTACAAATCACAGTGGTGTAAAACATATCATATATAAACAATGCCGTTTGGGTTATTTCACATTAAAGTTAGCAAATAAAATCACGTCTGATAAACTTACCGTATGTGCTGTAACTGTCTTCAGATCTCGATGGTTCCTAGTCTCCACAATTGGAAGGCTATGAACTCTAGATCCATCGCCGACCAGGTTTTCCTCAGTTGCTTGTACAGCACCCTTGATGTCCTCGGCTACCAACTGTCGTTGTCGTTTCATCGGACTTTCATCCGCCTCATCATCACTTTCACTGGCAAACAAGCTACGCTTGGCGGAAGAACGCTCAAGGGACGACGTCTGTAAATACAAAAAGGCCAATATGAAACTGGAGGAGCAATTTACAACATGTTGACTGCTATAAATTTTAGTCGACTTGTCAAGTTACAAGAGTCAGGGAATTGCAAACACATCCTATGTATGTTTGTTATACTCAACTTACCTCAGATTCAGAATCTGAAGAGCCAAATCCACTATCACTGGACTCTGTATCTTGCCATGAACATGGACTGTCAAAGAGAACTGACTGAAGATTGCTGAAAGTAATGTCAGCCTCGGAAACTGGACTCATTGAGAAAGTTGGAGATGACATTATGAAATAGAAGTGGTTAGACAAAGATACAATGTGCTATACTGCGAACAGATGCCAGGCTATTGGATGCGTTCCCTTTTATCCCATGAAACAACGAAGCCGGTGGTCAACTTGATTGGATTACCAGTGAGCGAATTTCACTAAGCTAGTTTGAGTCACAGTTTGAGTTGATTGAATTACATTCGTCTCATTAGTCAGACTAAGACAACATCAAATTAAGGAACGTTGTCACTGCCCAATTTCTTTCTAATATTCAACACTGTCCCTCTCAACCAAAATCAGCATATATAACACATTCAGTCTTTTCTGTGAAAACATATCCCATCAAATGTTATATTCGCATTCAAAAAGAAATTGATACCGACACACTTGCCAATATATAAGCTAAAACTAGAGTTTAAATGGATGTTTTTTATTTTGAATAAAGAAATTGTACTTGAAACAACAACATTCATATAAAAATGGACAACAATAACATGGGTAAATTGCCAACAAGAATGCACACTTGAAAAATATAACAAATTCTTTTCACGACAGCACACTTTTCTTCCTGTAAACCATCAATATTGCTCACATTCAATAGCACGTGACTTTAAGATGCAATGTTAATCATCAAACATCTAAAACACAAGGGTCTGCGTTTCAATTTCCGTGTCAAACCGACAGCTGAGGACTGGGGAGGAGGCACATCTGCGAGCAACATATCGTCGACTTCTTCCCATCTTCTTCTGGCCAGTTGACATAGACTTGCACTTGGATCGAAATTTCTTCAGGTCATCAGTATGGTCAGCATCAAGCATAGGTGTATAGCTTTCCGGTACACAGAGTGTCTAAAATGAAGAAAGTGAATGGTCAATTGTATGTCAAAAGATTTTCAACTGAACAATATAAACATCACTCATGTTCTTTTAGTAATTGTATTTACGATCAAATGTGGGATTTAAGTCATTTCTTGCAGTCAATAAAGGCGGTTAACTGAACAATACAGTATTTCGAAAATACATACCTTGTCTGTGTTGAGAAAGAAGGATTTGTATCCATCTTGCATCAGGTAGATTTCAGGAAAGTACAGTTCCGGATATCTATGGCTATTGGCACGTCTGTCTTCGCTTCTCAGATGACGCATCCTGGATTGAGAAATGAAACCTTAGTTAAAAATGTTCTAGAAGGGTAAAAGTATAGATGATCAGATTAATTATCAACATCGACTGACACACAAGACTTTGGCAAGTTAATCGCTTTGTTGCACTATAGGCAAGGAATACTTACATTTTAGGACCTCTCTCGGAAGAAAATTCACAATGGAAGATAAGGATGGCTGGTGATAGGGTTGCATCGCCGATAAGCCGGCTGATTCCTTCCTCCGTGTAAATGTTGACAGCTCCCTGAATATGCCCTCCCTCGTATTCGTATGGATATCTGCAGTCAATAATCTTGTAGCTACTCACATCACTAAAGTCACCTTGCAGTAGTTGTTGGACCTGAAAAAGCAAGGGGTCAATATAGCATCTACAAATCACAGTGGTGTGAAACATATCATATATAAACAAGCCGTTTGGGTTATTTCACATTAAAGTTAGCAAATAAAATCACGTCTGATAAACTTACCGTATGTGCTGTAACTGTCTTCAGATCTCGATGGTTCCTAGTCTCCACAGTTGGAAGGCTATGAACTCTAGATCCATCGCCGACCAGGTTTTCCTCAGTTGCTTGCAACTTCTCTACAGCACCCTTGATGTCCTCGGCTACCAACTGTCGTTGTCGTTTCATCGGACTTTCATCCGCCTCATCATCACTTTCACTGGCAAACAAGCTACGCTTGGCGGAAGAACGCTCAAGGGACGACGTCTGTAAATACAAAAAGGCCAATATGAAACTGGAGGAGCAATTTACAACATGTTGACTGCTATAAATTTTAGTCGACTTGTCAAGTTACAAGAGTCAGGGAATTGCAAACACATCCTATGTATGTTTGTTATACTCAACTTACCTCAGATTCAGAATCTGAAGAGCCAAATCCACTATCACTGGACTCTGTATCTTGCCATGAACATGGACTGTCAAAGAAAACTGACTGAAGATTGCTGAAAGTAATGTCAGCCTCGGAAACTGGACTCATTGAGAAAGTTGGAGATGACATTATGAAATAGAAGTGGTTAGACAAAGATACAATGTGCTATACTGCGAACAGATGCCAGGCTATTGGATGCGTTCCCTTTTATCCCATGAAACAACGAAGCCGGTGGTCAACTTGATTGGATTACCAGTGAGCGAATTTCACTAAGCTAGTTTGAGTCACAGTTTGAGTTGATTGAATTACATTCGTCTCATTAGTCAGACTAAGACAACATCAAATTAAGGAACGTTGTCACTGCCCAATTTCTTTCTAATATTCAACACTGTCCCTCTCAACCAAAATCAGCATATATAACACATTCAGTCTTTTCTGTGAAAACATATCCCATCAAATGTTATATTCGCATTCAAAAAGAAATTGATACCGACACACTTGCCAATATATAAGCTAAAACTAGAGTTTAAATGGATGTTTTTTATTTTGAATAAAGAAATTGTACTTGAAACAACAACATTCATATAAAAATGGACAACAATAACATGGGTAAATTGCCAACAAGAATGCACACTTGAAAAATATAACAAATTCTTTTCACGACAGCACACTTTTCTTCCTGTAAACCATCAATATTGCTCACATTCAATAGCACGTGACTTTAAGATGCAATGTTAATCATCAAACATCTAAAACACAAGGGTCTGCGTTTCAATTTCCGTGTCAAACCGACAGCTGAGGACTGGGGAGGAGGCACATCTGCGAGCAACATATCGTCGACTTCTTCCCATCTTCTTCTGGCCAGTTGACATAGACTTGCACTTGGATCGAAATTTCTTCAGGTCATCAGTATGGTCAGCATCAAGCATAGGTGTATAGCTTTCCGGTACACAGAGTGTCTAAAATGAAGAAAGTGAATGGTCAATTGTATGTCAAAAGATTTTCAACTGAACAATATAAACATCACTCATGTTCTTTTAGTAATTGTATTTACGATCAAATGTGGGATTTAAGTCATTTCTTGCAGTCAATAAAGGCGGTTAACTGAACAATACAGTATTTCGAAAATACATACCTTGTCTGTGTTGAGAAAGAAGGATTTGTATCCATCTTGCATCAGGTAGATTTCAGGAAAGTACAGTTCCGGATATCTATGGCTATTGGCACGTCTGTCTTCGCTTCTCAGATGACGCATCCTGGATTGAGAAATGAAACCTTAGTTAAAAATGTTCTAGAAGGGTAAAAGTATAGATGATCAGATTAATTATCAACATCGACTGACACACAAGACTTTGGCAAGTTAATCGCTTTGTTGCACTATAGGCAAGGAATACTTACATTTTAGGACCTCTCTCGGAAGAAAATTCACAATGGAAGATAAGGATGGCTGGTGATAGGGTTGCATCGCCGATAAGCCGGCTGATTCCTTCCTCCGTGTAAATGTTGACAGCTCCCTGAATATGCCCTCCCTCGTATTCGTATGGATATCTGCAGTCAATAATCTTGTAGCTACTCACATCACTAAAGTCACCTTGCAGTAGTTGTTGGACCTGAAAAAGCAAGGGGTCAATATAGCATCTACAAATCACAGTGGTGTGAAACATATCATATATAAACAAGCCGTTTGGGTTATTTCACATTAAAGTTAGCAAATAAAATCACGTCTGATAAACTTACCGTATGTGCTGTAACTGTCTTCAGATCTCGATGGTTCCTAGTCTCCACAGTTGGAAGGCTATGAACTCTAGATCCATCGCCGACCAGGTTTTCCTCAGTTGCTTGCAACTTCTCTACAGCACCCTTGATGTCCTCGGCTACCAACTGTCGTTGTCGTTTCATCGGACTTTCATCCGCCTCATCATCACTTTCACTGGCAAACAAGCTACGCTTGGCGGAAGAACGCTCAAGGGACGACGTCTGTAAATACAAAAAGGCGAATATGAAACTGGAGGAGCAATTTACAACATGTTGACTGCTATAAATTTTAGTCGACTTGTCAAGTTACAAGAGTCAGGGAATTGCAAACACATCCTATGTATGTTTGTTATACTCAACTTACCTCAGATTCAGAATCTGAAGAGCCAAATCCACTATCACTGGACTCTGTATCTTGCCATGAACATGGACTGTCAAAGAGAACTGACTGAAGATTGCTGAAAGTAATGTCAGCCTCGGAAACTGGACTCATTGAGAAAGTTGGAGATGACATTATGAAATAGAAGTGGTTAGACAAAGATACAATGTGCTATACTGCGAACAGATGCCAGGCTATTGGATGCGTTCCCTTTTATCCCATGAAACAACGAAGCCGGTGGTCAACTTGATTGGATTACCAGTGAGCGAATTTCACTAAGCTAGTTTGAGTCACAGTTTGAGTTGATTGAATTACATTCGTCTCATTAGTCAGACTAAGACAACATCAAATTAAGGAACGTTGTCACTGCCCAATTTCTTTCTAATATTCAACACTGTCCCTCTCAACCAAAATCAGCATATATAACACATTCAGTCTTTTCTGTGAAAACATATCCCATCAAATGTTATATTCGCATTCAAAAAGAAATTGATACCGACACACTTGCCAATATATAAGCTAAAACTAGAGTTTAAATGGATGTTTTTTATTTTGAATAAAGAAATTGTACTTGAAACAACAACATTCATATAAAAATGGACAACAATAACATGGGTAAATTGCCAACAAGAATGCACACTTGAAAAATATAACAAATTCTTTTCACGACAGCACACTTTTCTTCCTGTAAACCATCAATATTGCTCACATTCAATAGCACGTGACTTTAAGATGCAATGTTAATCATCAAACATCTAAAACACAAGGGTCTGCGTTTCAATTTCCGTGTCAAACCGACAGCTGAGGACTGGGGAGGAGGCACATCTGCGAGCAACATATCGTCGACTTCTTCCCATCTTCTTCTGGCCAGTTGACATAGACTTGCACTTGGATCGAAATTTCTTCAGGTCATCAGTATGGTCAGCATCAAGCATAGGTGTATAGCTTTCCGGTACACAGAGTGTCTAAAATGAAGAAAGTGAATGGTCAATTGTATGTCAAAAGATTTTCAACTGAACAATATAAACATCACTCATGTTCTTTTAGTAATTGTATTTACGATCAAATGTGGGATTTAAGTCATTTCTTGCAGTCAATAAAGGCGGTTAACTGAACAATACAGTATTTCGAAAATACATACCTTGTCTGTGTTGAGAAAGAAGGATTTGTATCCATCTTGCATCAGGTAGATTTCAGGAAAGTACAGTTCCGGATATCTATGGCTATTGGCACGTCTGTCTTCGCTTCTCAGATGACGCATCCTGGATTGAGAAATGAAACCTTAGTTAAAAATGTTCTAGAAGGGTAAAAGTATAGATGATCAGATTAATTATCAACATCGACTGACACACAAGACTTTGGCAAGTTAATCGCTTTGTTGCACTATAGGCAAGGAATACTTACATTTTAGGACCTCTCTCGGAAGAAAATTCACAATGGAAGATAAGGATGGCTGGTGATAGGGTTGCATCGCCGATAAGCCGGCTGATTCCTTCCTCCGTGTAAATGTTGACAGCTCCCTGAATATGCCCTCCCTCGTATTCGTATGGATATCTGCAGTCAATAATCTTGTAGCTACTCACATCACTAAAGTCACCTTGCAGTAGTTGTTGGACCTGAAAAAGCAAGGGGTCAATATAGCATCTACAAATCACAGTGGTGTGAAACATATCATATATAAACAAGCCGTTTGGGTTATTTCACATTAAAGTTAGCAAATAAAATCACGTCTGATAAACTTACCGTATGTGCTGTAACTGTCTTCAGATCTCGATGGTTCCTAGTCTCCACAGTTGGAAGGCTATGAACTCTAGATCCATCGCCGACCAGGTTTTCCTCAGTTGCTTGCAACTTCTCTACAGCACCCTTGATGTCCTCGGCTACCAACTGTCGTTGTCGTTTCATCGGACTTTCATCCGCCTCATCATCACTTTCACTGGCAAACAAGCTACGCTTGGCGGAAGAACGCTCAAGGGACGACGTCTGTAAATACAAAAAGGCGAATATGAAACTGGAGGAGCAATTTACAACATGTTGACTGCTATAAATTTTAGTCGACTTGTCAAGTTACAAGAGTCAGGGAATTGCAAACACATCCTATGTATGTTTGTTATACTCAACTTACCTCAGATTCAGAATCTGAAGAGCCAAATCCACTATCACTGGACTCTGTATCTTGCCATGAACATGGACTGTCAAAGAGAACTGACTGAAGATTGCTGAAAGTAATGTCAGCCTCGGAAACTGGACTCATTGAGAAAGTTGGAGATGACATTATGAAATAGAAGTGGTTAGACAAAGATACAATGTGCTATACTGCGAACAGATGCCAGGCTATTGGATGCGTTCCCTTTTATCCCATGAAACAACGAAGCCGGTGGTCAACTTGATTGGATTACCAGTGAGCGAATTTCACTAAGCTAGTTTGAGTCACAGTTTGAGTTGATTGAATTACATTCGTCTCATTAGTCAGACTAAGACAACATCAAATTAAGGAACGTTGTCACTGCCCAATTTCTTTCTAATATTCAACACTGTCCCTCTCAACCAAAATCAGCATATATAACACATTCAGTCTTTTCTGTGAAAACATATCCCATCAAATGTTATATTCGCATTCAAAAAGAAATTGATACCGACACACTTGCCAATATATAAGCGAAAACTAGAGTTTAAATGGATGTTTTTTATTTTGAATAAAGAAATTGTACTTGAAACAACAACATTCATATAAAAATGGACAACAATAACATGGGTAAATTGCCAACAAGAATGCACACTTGAAAAATATAACAAATTCTTTTCACGACAGCACACTTTTCTTCCTGTAAACCATCAATATTGCTCACATTCAATAGCACGTGACTTTAAGATGCAATGTTAATCATCAAACATCTAAAACACAAGGGTCTGCGTTTCAATTTCCGTGTCAAACCGACAGCTGAGGACTGGGGAGGAGGCACATCTGCGAGCAACATATCGTCGACTTCTTCCCATCTTCTTCTGGCCAGTTGACATAGACTTGCACTTGGATCGAAATTTCTTCAGGTCATCAGTATGGTCAGCATCAAGCATAGGTGTATAGCTTTCCGGTACACAGAGTGTCTAAAATAAAGAAAGTGAATGGTCAATTGTATGTCAAAAGATTTTCAACTGAACAATATAAACATCACTCATGTTCTTTTAGTAATTGTATTTACGATCAAATGTGGGATTTAAGTCATTTCTTGCAGTCAATAAAGGCGGTTAACTGAACAATACAGTATTTCGAAAATACATACCTTGTCTGTGTTGAGAAAGAAGGATTTGTATCCATCTTGCATCAGGTAGATTTCAGGAAAGTACAGTTCCGGATATCTATGGCTATTGGCACGTCTGTCTTCGCTTCTCAGATGACGCATCCTGGATTGAGAAATGAAACCTTAGTTAAAAATGTTCTAGAAGGGTAAAAGTATAGATGATCAGATTAATTATCAACATCGACTGACACACAAGACTTTGACAAGTTAATCGCTTTGTTGCACTATAGGCAAGGAATACTTACATTTTAGGACCTCTCTCGGAAGAAAATTCACAATGGAAGATAAGGATGGCTGGTGATAGGGTTGGATCGCCGACAAACCGGCTGATTCCTTCCTCCGTGTAAATGTTGACAGCTCCCTGAATATGCCCTCCCTCGTATTCGTAAGGATATCTGCAGTCAATAATCTTGTAGCTACTCACATCACTAAAGTCACCTTGCAGTAGTTGTTGGACCTGAAAAAGCAAGGGGTCAATATAGCGTCTACAAATCACAGTGGTGTGAAACATATCATATATAAACAAGCCGTTTGGGTTATTTCACATTAAAGTTAGCAAATAAAATCACGTCTGATAAACTTACCGTATGTGCTGTAACTGTCTTCAGATCTCGATGGTTCCTAGTCTCCACAGTTGGAAGGCTATGAACTCTAGATCCATCGCCGACCAGGTTTTCCTCAGTTGCTTGCAACTTCTCTACAGCACCCTTGATGTCCTCGGCTACCAACTGTCGTTGTCGTTTCATCGGACTTTCATCCGCCTCATCATCACTTTCACTGGCAAACAAGCTACGCTTGGCGGAAGAACGCTCAAGGGACGACGTCTGTAAATACAAAAAGGCCAATATGAAACTGGAGGAGCAATTTACAACATGTTGACTGCTATAAATTTTAGTCGACTTGTCAAGTTACAAGAGTCAGGGAATTGCAAACACATCCTATGTATGTTTGTTATACTCAACTTACCTCAGATTCAGAATCTGAAGAGCCAAATCCACTATCACTGGACTCTGTATCTTGCCATGAACATGGACTGTCAAAGAGAACTGACTGAAGATTGCTGAAAGTAATGTCAGCCTCGGAAACTGGACTCATTGAGAAAGTTGGAGATGACATTATGAAATAGAAGTGGTTAGACAATGATACAATGTGCTATACTGCGAACAGATGCCAGGCTATTGGATGCGTTCCCTTTTATCCCATGAAACAACGAAGCCGGTGGTCAACTTGATTGGATTACCAGTGAGCGAATTTCACTAAGCTAGTTTGAGTCACAGTTTGAGTTGATTGAATTACATTCGTCTCATTAGTCAGACTAAGACAACATCAAATTAAGGAACGTTGTCACTGCCCAATTTCTTTCTAATATTCAACACTGTCCCTCTCAACCAAAATCAGCATATATAACACATTCAGTCTTTTCTGTGAAAACATATCCCATCAAATGTTATATTCGCATTCAAAAAGAAATTGATACCGACACACTTGCCAATATATAAGCGAAAACTAGAGTTTAAATGGATGTTTTTTATTTTGAATAAAGAAATTGTACTTGAAACAACAACATTCATATAAAAATGGACAACAATAACATGGGTAAATTGCCAACAAGAATGCATACTTGAAAAATATAACAAATTCTTTTCACGACAGCACACTTTTCTTCCTGTAAACCATCAATATTGCTCACATTCAATAGCACGTGACTTTAAGATGCAATGTTAATCATCAAACATCTAAAACACAAGGGTCTGCGTTTCAATTTCCGTGTCAAACCGACAGCTGAGGACTGGGGAGGAGGCACATCTGCGAGCAACATATCGTCGACTTCTTCCCATCTTCTTCTGGCCAGTTGACATAGACTTGCACTTGGATCGAAATTTCTTCAGGTCATCAGTATGGTCAGCATCAAGCATAGGTGTATAGCTTTCCGGTACACAGAGTGTCTAAAATGAAGAAAGTGAATGGTCAATTGTATGTCAAAAGATTTTCAACTGAACAATATAAACATCACTCATGTTCTTTTAGTAATTGTATTTACGATCAAATGTGGGATTTAAGTCATTTCTTGCAGTCAATAAAGGCGGTTAACTGAACAATACAGTATTTCGAAAATACATACCTTGTCTGTGTTGAGAAAGAAGGATTTGTAACCATCTTGCATCAGGTAGATTTCAGGAAAGTACAGTTCCGGATATCTATGGCTATTGGCACGTCTGTCTTCGCTTCTCAGATGACGCATCCTGGATTGAGAAATGAAACCTTAGTTAAAAATGTTCTAGAAGGGTAAAAGTATAGATGATCAGATTAATTATCAACATCGACTGACACACAAGACTTTGGCAAGTTAATCGCTTTGTTGCACTATAGGCAAGGAATACTTACATTTTAGGACCTCTCTCGGAAGAAAATTCACAATGGAAGATAAGGATGGCTGGTGATAGGGTTGCATCGCCGATAAGCCGGCTGATTCCTTCCTCCGTGTAAATGTTGACAGCTCCCTGAATATGCCCTCCCTCGTATTCGTATGGATATCTGCAGTCAATAATCTTGTAGCTACTCACATCACTAAAGTCACCTTGCAGTAGTTGTTGGACCTGAAAAAGCAAGGGGTCAATATAGCATCTACAAATCACAGTGGTGTGAAACATATCATATATAAACAAGCCGTTTGGGTTATTTCACATTAAAGTTAGCAAATAAAATCACGTCTGATAAACTTACCGTATGTGCTGTAACTGTCTTCAGATCTCGATGGTTCCTAGTCTCCACAGTTGGAAGGCTATGAACTCTAGATCCATCGCCGACCAGGTTTTCCTCAGTTGCTTGCAACTTCTCTACAGCACCCTTGATGTCCTCGGCTACCAACTGTCGTTGTCGTTTCATCGGACTTTCATCCGCCTCATCATCACTTTCACTGGCAAACAAGCTACGCTTGGCGGAAGAACGCTCAAGGGACGACGTCTGTAAATACAAAAAGGCCAATATGAAACTGGAGGAGCAATTTACAACATGTTGACTGCTATAAATTTTAGTCGACTTGTCAAGTTACAAGAGTCAGGGAATTGCAAACACATCCTATGTATGTTTGTTATACTCAACTTACCTCAGATTCAGAATCTGAAGAGCCAAATCCACTATCACTGGACTCTGTATCTTGCCATGAACATGGACTGTCAAAGAGAACTGACTGAAGATTGCTGAAAGTAATGTCAGCCTCGGAAACTGGACTCATTGAGAAAGTTGGAGATGACATTATGAAATAGAAGTGGTTAGACAAAGATACAATGTGCTATACTGCGAACAGATGCCAGGCTATTGGATGCGTTCCCTTTTATCCCATGAAACAACGAAGCCGGTGGTCAACTTGATTGGATTACCAGTGAGCGAATTTCACTAAGCTAGTTTGAGTCACAGTTTGAGTTGATTGAATTACATTCGTCTCATTAGTCAGACTAAGACAACATCAAATTAAGGAACGTTGTCACTGCCCAATTTCTTTCTAATATTCAACACTGTCCCTCTCAACCAAAATCAGCATATATAACACATTCAGTCTTTTCTGTGAAAACATATCCCATCAAATGTTATATTCGCATTCAAAAAGAAATTGATACCGACACACTTGCCAATATATAAGCTAAAACTAGAGTTTAAATGGATGTTTTTTATTTTGAATAAAGAAATTGTACTTGAAACAACAACATTCATATAAAAATGGACAACAATAACATGGGTAAATTGCCAACAAGAATGCACACTTGAAAAATATAACAAATTCTTTTCACGACAGCACACTTTTCTTCCTGTAAACCATCAATATTGCTCACATTCAATAGCACGTGACTTTAAGATGCAATGTTAATCATCAAACATCTAAAACACAAGGGTCTGCGTTTCAATTTCCGTGTCAAACCGACAGCTGAGGACTGGGGAGGAGGCACATCTGCGAGCAACATATCGTCGACTTCTTCCCATCTTCTTCTGGCCAGTTGACATAGACTTGCACTTGGATCGAAATTTCTTCAGGTCATCAGTATGGTCAGCATCAAGCATAGGTGTATAGCTTTCCGGTACACAGAGTGTCTAAAATGAAGAAAGTGAATGGTCAATTGTATGTCAAAAGATTTTCAACTGAACAATATAAACATCACTCATGTTCTTTTAGTAATTGTATTTACGATCAAATGTGGGATTTAAGTCATTTCTTGCAGTCAATAAAGGCGGTTAACTGAACAATACAGTATTTCGAAAATACATACCTTGTCTGTGTTGAGAAAGAAGGATTTGTATCCATCTTGCATCAGGTAGATTTCAGGAAAGTACAGTTCCGGATATCTATGGCTATTGGCACGTCTGTCTTCGCTTCTCAGATGACGCATCCTGGATTGAGAAATGAAACCTTAGTTAAAAATGTTCTAGAAGGGTAAAAGTATAGATGATCAGATTAATTATCAACATCGACTGACACACAAGACTTTGGCAAGTTAATCGCTTTGTTGCACTATAGGCAAGGAATACTTACATTTTAGGACCTCTCTCGGAAGAAAATTCACAATGGAAGATAAGGATGGCTGGTGATGGGGTTGCATCGCCGACAAGCCGGCTGATTCCTTCCTCTGTGTAAATGTTGACAGCTCCCTGAATACGCCCTCCCTCGTATTCGTATGGATATCTGCAGTCAATAATCTTGTAGCTACTCACATCACTAAAGTCACCTTGCAGTAGTTGTTGGACCTGAAAAAGCAAGGGGTCAATATAGCATCTACAAATCACAGTGGTGTGAAACATATCATATATAAACAAGCCGTTTGGGTTATTTCACATTAAAGTTAGCAAATAAAATCACGTCTGATAAACTTACCGTATGTGCTGTAACTGTCTTCAGATCTCGATGGTTCCTAGTCTCCACAGTTGGAAGGCTATGAACTCTAGATCCATCGCCGACCAGGTTTTCCTCAGTTGCTTGCAACTTCTCTACAGCACCCTTGATGTCCTCGGCTACCAACTGTCGTTGTCGTTTCATCGGACTTTCATCCGCCTCATCATCACTTTCACTGGCAAACAAGCTACGCTTGGCGGAAGAACGCTCAAGGGACGACGTCTGTAAATACAAAAAGGCGAATATGAAACTGGAGGAGCAATTTACAACATGTTGACTGCTATAAATTTTAGTCGACTTGTCAAGTTACAAGAGTCAGGGAATTGCAAACACATCCTATGTATGTTTGTTATACTCAACTTACCTCAGATTCAGAATCTGAAGAGCCAAATCCACTATCACTGGACTCTGTATCTTGCCATGAACATGGACTGTCAAAGAGAACTGACTGAAGATTGCTGAAAGTAATGTCAGCCTCGGAAACTGGACTCATTGAGAAAGTTGGAGATGACATTATGAAATAGAAGTGGTTAGACAAAGATACAATGTGCTATACTGCGAACAGATGCCAGGCTATTGGATGCGTTCCCTTTTATCCCATGAAACAACGAAGCCGGTGGTCAACTTGATTGGATTACCAGTGAGCGAATTTCACTAAGCTAGTTTGAGTCACAGTTTGAGTTGATTGAATTACATTCGTCTCATTAGTCAGACTAAGACAACATCAAATTAAGGAACGTTGTCACTGCCCAATTTCTTTCTAATATTCAACACTGTCCCTCTCAACCAAAATCAGCATATATAACACATTCAGTCTTTTCTGTGAAAACATATCCCATCAAATGTTATATTCGCATTCAAAAAGAAATTGATACCGACACACTTGCCAATATATAAGCGAAAACTAGAGTTTAAATGGATGTTTTTTATTTTGAATAAAGAAATTGTACTTGAAACAACAACATTCATATAAAAATGGACAACAATAACATGGGTAAATTGCCAACAAGAATGCACACTTGAAAAATATAACAAATTCTTTTCACGACAGCACACTTTTCTTCCTGTAAACCATCAATATTGCTCACATTCAATAGCACGTGACTTTAAGATGCAATGTTAATCATCAAACATCTAAAACACAAGGGTCTGCGTTTCAATTTCCGTGTCAAACCGACAGCTGAGGACTGGGGAGGAGGCACATCTGCGAGCAACATATCGTCGACTTCTTCCCATCTTCTTCTGGCCAGTTGACATAGACTTGCACTTGGATCGAAATTTCTTCAGGTCATCAGTATGGTCAGCATCAAGCATAGGTGTATAGCTTTCCGGTACACAGAGTGTCTAAAATGAAGAAAGTGAATGGTCAATTGTATGTCAAAAGATTTTCAACTGAACAATATAAACATCACTCATGTTCTTTTAGTAATTGTATTTACGATCAAATGTGGGATTTAAGTCATTTCTTGCAGTCAATAAAGGCGGTTAACTGAACAATACAGTATTTCGAAAATACATACCTTGTCTGTGTTGAGAAAGAAGGATTTGTATCCATCTTGCATCAGGTAGATTTCAGGAAAGTACAGTTCCGGATATCTATGGCTATTGGCACGTCTGTCTTCGCTTCTCAGATGACGCATCCTGGATTGAGAAATGAAACCTTAGTTAAAAATGTTCTAGAAGGGTAAAAGTATAGATGATCAGATTAATTATCAACATCGACTGACACACAAGACTTTGGCAAGTTAATCGCTTTGTTGCACTATAGGCAAGGAATACTTACATTTTAGGACCTCTCTCGGAAGAAAATTCACAATGGAAGATAAGGATGGCTGGTGATGGGGTTGCATCGCCGACAAGCCGGCTGATTCCTTCCTCTGTGTAAATGTTGACAGCTCCCTGAATACGCCCTCCCTCGTATTCGTATGGATATCTGCAGTCAATAATCTTGTAGCTACTCACATCACTAAAGTCACCTTGC
This sequence comes from Phorcus lineatus, assembly GCA_921293015.1. Lineage (NCBI taxonomy): Eukaryota > Metazoa > Mollusca > Gastropoda > Trochida > Trochidae > Phorcus > Phorcus lineatus. The sequence goes on from OV121089.1 coordinate 23,920,209, forward strand.
AGTAGTTGTTGGACCTGAAAAAGCAAGGGGTCAATATAGCATCTACAAATCACAGTGGTGTGAAACATATCATATATAAACAAGCCGTTTGGGTTATTTCACATTAAAGTTAGCAAATAAAATCACGTCTGATAAACTTACCGTATGTGCTGTAACTGTCTTCAGATCTCGATGGTTCCTAGTCTCCACAGTTGGAAGGCTATGAACTCTAGATCCATCGCCGACCAGGTTTTCCTCAGTTGCTTGCAACTTCTCTACAGCACCCTTGATGTCCTCGGCTACCAACTGTCGTTGTCGTTTCATCGGACTTTCATCCGCCTCATCATCACTTTCACTGGCAAACAAGCTACGCTTGGCGGAAGAACGCTCAAGGGACGACGTCTGTAAATACAAAAAGGCCAATATGAAACTGGAGGAGCAATTTACAACATGTTGACTGCTATAAATTTTAGTCGACTTGTCAAGTTACAAGAGTCAGGGAATTGCAAACACATCCTATGTATGTTTGTTATACTCAACTTACCTCAGATTCAGAATCTGAAGAGCCAAATCCACTATCACTGGACTCTGTATCTTGCCATGAACATGGACTGTCAAAGAGAACTGACTGAAGATTGCTGAAAGTAATGTCAGCCTCGGAAACTGGACTCATTGAGAAAGTTGGAGATGACATTATGAAATAGAAGTGGTTAGACAAAGATACAATGTGCTATACTGCGAACAGATGCCAGGCTATTGGATGCGTTCCCTTTTATCCCATGAAACAACGAAGCCGGTGGTCAACTTGATTGGATTACCAGTGAGCGAATTTCACTAAGCTAGTTTGAGTCACAGTTTGAGTTGATTGAATTACATTCGTCTCATTAGTCAGACTAAGACAACATCAAATTAAGGAACGTTGTCACTGCCCAATTTCTTTCTAATATTCAACACTGTCCCTCTCAACCAAAATCAGCATATATAACACATTCAGTCTTTTCTGTGAAAACATATCCCATCAAATGTTATATTCGCATTCAAAAAGAAATTGATACCGACACACTTGCCAATATATAAGCTAAAACTAGAGTTTAAATGGATGTTTTTTATTTTGAATAAAGAAATTGTACTTGAAACAACAACATTCATATAAAAATGGACAACAATAACATGGGTAAATTGCCAACAAGAATGCACACTTGAAAAATATAACAAATTCTTTTCACGACAGCACACTTTTCTTCCTGTAAACCATCAATATTGCTCACATTCAATAGCACGTGACTTTAAGATGCAATGTTAATCATCAAACATCTAAAACACAAGGGTCTGCGTTTCAATTTCCGTGTCAAACCGACAGCTGAGGACTGGGGAGGAGGCACATCTGCGAGCAACATATCGTCGACTTCTTCCCATCTTCTTCTGGCCAGTTGACATAGACTTGCACTTGGATCGAAATTTCTTCAGGTCATCAGTATGGTCAGCATCAAGCATAGGTGTATAGCTTTCCGGTACACAGAGTGTCTAAAATGAAGAAAGTGAATGGTCAATTGTATGTCAAAAGATTTTCAACTGAACAATATAAACATCACTCATGTTCTTTTAGTAATTGTATTTACGATCAAATGTGGGATTTAAGTCATTTCTTGCAGTCAATAAAGGCGGTTAACTGAACAATACAGTATTTCGAAAATACATACCTTGTCTGTGTTGAGAAAGAAGGATTTGTATCCATCTTGCATCAGGTAGATTTCAGGAAAGTACAGTTCCGGATATCTATGGCTATTGGCACGTCTGTCTTCGCTTCTCAGATGACGCATCCTGGATTGAGAAATGAAACCTTAGTTAAAAATGTTCTAGAAGGGTAAAAGTATAGATGATCAGATTAATTATCAACATCGACTGACACACAAGACTTTGGCAAGTTAATCGCTTTGTTGCACTATAGGCAAGGAATACTTACATTTTAGGACCTCTCTCGGAAGAAAATTCACAATGGAAGATAAGGATGGCTGGTGATGGGGTTGCATCGCCGATAAGCCGTCTGATTCCTTCCTCCGTGTAAATGTTGACAGCTCCCTGAATACGCCCTCCCTCGTATTCGTATGGATATCTGCAGTCAATAATCTTGTAGCTACTCACATCACTAAAGTCACCTTGCAGTAGTTGTTGGACCTGAAAAAGCAAGGGGTCAATATAGCGTCTACAAATCACAGTGGTGTGAAACATATCATATATAAACAAGCCGTTTGGGTTATTTCACATTAAAGTTAGCAAATAAAATCACGTCTGATAAACTTACCGTATGTGCTGTAACTGTCTTCAGATCTCGATGGTTCCTAGTCTCCACAGTTGGAAGGCTATGAACTCTAGATCCATCGCCGACCAGGTTTTCCTCAGTTGCTTGCAACTTCTCTACAGCACCCTTGATGTCCTCGGCTACCAACTGTCGTTGTCGTTTCATCGGACTTTCATCCGCCTCATCATCACTTTCACTGGCAAACAAGCTACGCTTGGCGGAAGAACGCTCAAGGGACGACGTCTGTAAATACAAAAAGGCCAATATGAAACTGGAGGAGCAATTTACAACATGTTGACTGCTATAAATTTTAGTCGACTTGTCAAGTTACAAGAGTCAGGGAATTGCAAACACATCCTATGTATGTTTGTTATACTCAACTTACCTCAGATTCAGAATCTGAAGAGCCAAATCCACTATCACTGGACTCTGTATCTTGCCATGAACATGGACTGTCAAAGAAAACTGACTGAAGATTGCTGAAAGTAATGTCAGCCTCGGAAACTGGACTCATTGAGAAAGTTGGAGATGACATTATGAAATAGAAGTGGTTAGACAAAGATACAATGTGCTATACTGCGAACAGATGCCAGGCTATTGGATGCGTTCCCTTTTATCCCATGAAACAACGAAGCCGGTGGTCAACTTGATTGGATTACCAGTGAGCGAATTTCACTAAGCTAGTTTGAGTCACAGTTTGAGTTGATTGAATTACATTCGTCTCATTAGTCAGACTAAGACAACATCAAATTAAGGAACGTTGTCACTGCCCAATTTCTTTCTAATATTCAACACTGTCCCTCTCAACCAAAATCAGCATATATAACACATTCAGTCTTTTCTGTGAAAACATATCCCATCAAATGTTATATTCGCATTCAAAAAGAAATTGATACCGACACACTTGCCAATATATAAGCTAAAACTAGAGTTTAAATGGATGTTTTTTATTTTGAATAAAGAAATTGTACTTGAAACAACAACATTCATATAAAAATGGACAACAATAACATGGGTAAATTGCCAACAAGAATGCACACTTGAAAAATATAACAAATTCTTTTCACGACAGCACACTTTTCTTCCTGTAAACCATCAATATTGCTCACATTCAATAGCACGTGACTTTAAGATGCAATGTTAATCATCAAACATCTAAAACACAAGGGTCTGCGTTTCAATTTCCGTGTCAAACCGACAGCTGAGGACTGGGGAGGAGGCACATCTGCGAGCAACATATCGTCGACTTCTTCCCATCTTCTTCTGGCCAGTTGACATAGACTTGCACTTGGATCGAAATTTCTTCAGGTCATCAGTATGGTCAGCATCAAGCATAGGTGTATAGCTTTCCGGTACACAGAGTGTCTAAAATGAAGAAAGTGAATGGTCAATTGTATGTCAAAAGATTTTCAACTGAACAATATAAACATCACTCATGTTCTTTTAGTAATTGTATTTACGATCAAATGTGGGATTTAAGTCATTTCTTGCAGTCAATAAAGGCGGTTAACTGAACAATACAGTATTTCGAAAATACATACCTTGTCTGTGTTGAGAAAGAAGGATTTGTATCCATCTTGCATCAGGTAGATTTCAGGAAAGTACAGTTCCGGATATCTATGGCTATTGGCACGTCTGTCTTCGCTTCTCAGATGACGCATCCTGGATTGAGAAATGAAACCTTAGTTAAAAATGTTCTAGAAGGGTAAAAGTATAGATGATCAGATTAATTATCAACATCGACTGACACACAAGACTTTGGCAAGTTAATCGCTTTGTTGCACTATAGGCAAGGAATACTTACATTTTAGGACCTCTCTCGGAAGAAAATTCACAATGGAAGATAAGGATGGCTGGTGATAGGGTTGCATCGCCGATAAGCCGGCTGATTCCTTCCTCCGTGTAAATGTTGACAGCTCCCTGAATATGCCCTCCCTCGTATTCGTATGGATATCTGCAGTCAATAATCTTGTAGCTACTCACATCACTAAAGTCACCTTGCAGTAGTTGTTGGACCTGAAAAAGCAAGGGGTCAATATAGCATCTACAAATCACAGTGGTGTGAAACATATCATATATAAACAAGCCGTTTGGGTTATTTCACATTAAAGTTAGCAAATAAAATCACGTCTGATAAACTTACCGTATGTGCTGTAACTGTCTTCAGATCTCGATGGTTCCTAGTCTCCACAGTTGGAAGGCTATGAACTCTAGATCCATCGCCGACCAGGTTTTCCTCAGTTGCTTGCAACTTCTCTACAGCACCCTTGATGTCCTCGGCTACCAACTGTCGTTGTCGTTTCATCGGACTTTCATCCGCCTCATCATCACTTTCACTGGCAAACAAGCTACGCTTGGCGGAAGAACGCTCAAGGGACGACGTCTGTAAATACAAAAAGGCGAATATGAAACTGGAGGAGCAATTTACAACATGTTGACTGCTATAAATTTTAGTCGACTTGTCAAGTTACAAGAGTCAGGGAATTGCAAACACATCCTATGTATGTTTGTTATACTCAACTTACCTCAGATTCAGAATCTGAAGAGCCAAATCCACTATCACTGGACTCTGTATCTTGCCATGAACATGGACTGTCAAAGAGAACTGACTGAAGATTGCTGAAAGTAATGTCAGCCTCGGAAACTGGACTCATTGAGAAAGTTGGAGATGACATTATGAAATAGAAGTGGTTAGACAAAGATACAATGTGCTATACTGCGAACAGATGCCAGGCTATTGGATGCGTTCCCTTTTATCCCATGAAACAACGAAGCCGGTGGTCAACTTGATTGGATTACCAGTGAGCGAATTTCACTAAGCTAGTTTGAGTCACAGTTTGAGTTGATTGAATTACATTCGTCTCATTAGTCAGACTAAGACAACATCAAATTAAGGAACGTTGTCACTGCCCAATTTCTTTCTAATATTCAACACTGTCCCTCTCAACCAAAATCAGCATATATAACACATTCAGTCTTTTCTGTGAAAACATATCCCATCAAATGTTATATTCGCATTCAAAAAGAAATTGATACCGACACACTTGCCAATATATAAGCTAAAACTAGAGTTTAAATGGATGTTTTTTATTTTGAATAAAGAAATTGTACTTGAAACAACAACATTCATATAAAAATGGACAACAATAACATGGGTAAATTGCCAACAAGAATGCACACTTGAAAAATATAACAAATTCTTTTCACGACAGCACACTTTTCTTCCTGTAAACCATCAATATTGCTCACATTCAATAGCACGTGACTTTAAGATGCAATGTTAATCATCAAACATCTAAAACACAAGGGTCTGCGTTTCAATTTCCGTGTCAAACCGACAGCTGAGGACTGGGGAGGAGGCACATCTGCGAGCAACATATCGTCGACTTCTTCCCATCTTCTTCTGGCCAGTTGACATAGACTTGCACTTGGATCGAAATTTCTTCAGGTCATCAGTATGGTCAGCATCAAGCATAGGTGTATAGCTTTCCGGTACACAGAGTGTCTAAAATGAAGAAAGTGAATGGTCAATTGTATGTCAAAAGATTTTCAACTGAACAATATAAACATCACTCATGTTCTTTTAGTAATTGTATTTACGATCAAATGTGGGATTTAAGTCATTTCTTGCAGTCAATAAAGGCGGTTAACTGAACAATACAGTATTTCGAAAATACATACCTTGTCTGTGTTGAGAAAGAAGGATTTGTATCCATCTTGCATCAGGTAGATTTCAGGAAAGTACAGTTCCGGATATCTATGGCTATTGGCACGTCTGTCTTCGCTTCTCAGATGACGCATCCTGGATTGAGAAATGAAACCTTAGTTAAAAATGTTCTAGAAGGGTAAAAGTATAGATGATCAGATTAATTATCAACATCGACTGACACACAAGACTTTGGCAAGTTAATCGCTTTGTTGCACTATAGGCAAGGAATACTTACATTTTAGGACCTCTCTCGGAAGAAAATTCACAATGGAAGATAAGGATGGCTGGTGATAGGGTTGCATCGCCGATAAGCCGGCTGATTCCTTCCTCCGTGTAAATGTTGACAGCTCCCTGAATATGCCCTCCCTCGTATTCGTATGGATATCTGCAGTCAATAATCTTGTAGCTACTCACATCACTAAAGTCACCTTGCAGTAGTTGTTGGACCTGAAAAAGCAAGGGGTCAATATAGCATCTACAAATCACAGTGGTGTGAAACATATCATATATAAACAAGCCGTTTGGGTTATTTCACATTAAAGTTAGCAAATAAAATCACGTCTGATAAACTTACCGTATGTGCTGTAACTGTCTTCAGATCTCGATGGTTCCTAGTCTCCACAGTTGGAAGGCTATGAACTCTAGATCCATCGCCGACCAGGTTTTCCTCAGTTGCTTGCAACTTCTCTACAGCACCCTTGATGTCCTCGGCTACCAACTGTCGTTGTCGTTTCATCGGACTTTCATCCGCCTCATCATCACTTTCACTGGCAAACAAGCTACGCTTGGCGGAAGAACGCTCAAGGGACGACGTCTGTAAATACAAAAAGGCCAATATGAAACTGGAGGAGCAATTTACAACATGTTGACTGCTATAAATTTTAGTCGACTTGTCAAGTTACAAGAGTCAGGGAATTGCAAACACATCCTATGTATGTTTGTTATACTCAACTTACCTCAGATTCAGAATCTGAAGAGCCAAATCCACTATCACTGGACTCTGTATCTTGCCATGAACATGGACTGTCAAAGAGAACTGACTGAAGATTGCTGAAAGTAATGTCAGCCTCGGAAACTGGACTCATTGAGAAAGTTGGAGATGACATTATGAAATAGAAGTGGTTAGACAAAGATACAATGTGCTATACTGCGAACAGATGCCAGGCTATTGGATGCGTTCCCTTTTATCCCATGAAACAACGAAGCCGGTGGTCAACTTGATTGGATTACCAGTGAGCGAATTTCACTAAGCTAGTTTGAGTCACAGTTTGAGTTGATTGAATTACATTCGTCTCATTAGTCAGACTAAGACAACATCAAATTAAGGAACGTTGTCACTGCCCAATTTCTTTCTAATATTCAACACTGTCCCTCTCAACCAAAATCAGCATATATAACACATTCAGTCTTTTCTGTGAAAACATATCCCATCAAATGTTATATTCGCATTCAAAAAGAAATTGATACCGACACACTTGCCAATATATAAGCTAAAACTAGAGTTTAAATGGATGTTTTTTATTTTGAATAAAGAAATTGTACTTGAAACAACAACATTCATATAAAAATGGACAACAATAACATGGGTAAATTGCCAACAAGAATGCACACTTGAAAAATATAACAAATTCTTTTCACGACAGCACACTTTTCTTCCTGTAAACCATCAATATTGCTCACATTCAATAGCACGTGACTTTAAGATGCAATGTTAATCATCAAACATCTAAAACACAAGGGTCTGCGTTTCAATTTCCGTGTCAAACCGACAGCTGAGGACTGGGGAGGAGGCACATCTGCGAGCAACATATCGTCGACTTCTTCCCATCTTCTTCTGGCCAGTTGACATAGACTTGCACTTGGATCGAAATTTCTTCAGGTCATCAGTATGGTCAGCATCAAGCATAGGTGTATAGCTTTCCGGTACACAGAGTGTCTAAAATAAAGAAAGTGAATGGTCAATTGTATGTCAAAAGATTTTCAACTGAACAATATAAACATCACTCATGTTCTTTTAGTAATTGTATTTACGATCAAATGTGGGATTTAAGTCATTTCTTGCAGTCAATAAAGGCGGTTAACTGAACAATACAGTATTTCGAAAATACATACCTTGTCTGTGTTGAGAAAGAAGGATTTGTATCCATCTTGCATCAGGTAGATTTCAGGAAAGTACAGTTCCGGATATCTATGGCTATTGGCACGTCTGTCTTCGCTTCTCAGATGACGCATCCTGGATTGAGAAATGAAACCTTAGTTAAAAATGTTCTAGAAGGGTAAAAGTATAGATGATCAGATTAATTATCAACATCGACTGACACACAAGACTTTGACAAGTTAATCGCTTTGTTGCACTATAGGCAAGGAATACTTACATTTTAGGACCTCTCTCGGAAGAAAATTCACAATGGAAGATAAGGATGGCTGGTGATAGGGTTGGATCGCCGACAAACCGGCTGATTCCTTCCTCCGTGTAAATGTTGACAGCTCCCTGAATATGCCCTCCCTCGTATTCGTAAGGATATCTGCAGTCAATAATCTTGTAGCTACTCACATCACTAAAGTCACCTTGCAGTAGTTGTTGGACCTGAAAAAGCAAGGGGTCAATATAGCGTCTACAAATCACAGTGGTGTGAAACATATCATATATAAACAAGCCGTTTGGGTTATTTCACATTAAAGTTAGCAAATAAAATCACGTCTGATAAACTTACCGTATGTGCTGTAACTGTCTTCAGATCTCGATGGTTCCTAGTCTCCACAGTTGGAAGGCTATGAACTCTAGATCCATCGCCGACCAGGTTTTCCTCAGTTGCTTGCAACTTCTCTACAGCACCCTTGATGTCCTCGGCTACCAACTGTCGTTGTCGTTTCATCGGACTTTCATCCGCCTCATCATCACTTTCACTGGCAAACAAGCTACGCTTGGCGGAAGAACGCTCAAGGGACGACGTCTGTAAATACAAAAAGGCCAATATGAAACTGGAGGAGCAATTTACAACATGTTGACTGCTATAAATTTTAGTCGACTTGTCAAGTTACAAGAGTCAGGGAATTGCAAACACATCCTATGTATGTTTGTTATACTCAACTTACCTCAGATTCAGAATCTGAAGAGCCAAATCCACTATCACTGGACTCTGTATCTTGCCATGAACATGGACTGTCAAAGAGAACTGACTGAAGATTGCTGAAAGTAATGTCAGCCTCGGAAACTGGACTCATTGAGAAAGTTGGAGATGACATTATGAAATAGAAGTGGTTAGACAATGATACAATGTGCTATACTGCGAACAGATGCCAGGCTATTGGATGCGTTCCCTTTTATCCCATGAAACAACGAAGCCGGTGGTCAACTTGATTGGATTACCAGTGAGCGAATTTCACTAAGCTAGTTTGAGTCACAGTTTGAGTTGATTGAATTACATTCGTCTCATTAGTCAGACTAAGACAACATCAAATTAAGGAACGTTGTCACTGCCCAATTTCTTTCTAATATTCAACACTGTCCCTCTCAACCAAAATCAGCATATATAACACATTCAGTCTTTTCTGTGAAAACATATCCCATCAAATGTTATATTCGCATTCAAAAAGAAATTGATACCGACACACTTGCCAATATATAAGCGAAAACTAGAGTTTAAATGGATGTTTTTTATTTTGAATAAAGAAATTGTACTTGAAACAACAACATTCATATAAAAATGGACAACAATAACATGGGTAAATTGCCAACAAGAATGCATACTTGAAAAATATAACAAATTCTTTTCACGACAGCACACTTTTCTTCCTGTAAACCATCAATATTGCTCACATTCAATAGCACGTGACTTTAAGATGCAATGTTAATCATCAAACATCTAAAACACAAGGGTCTGCGTTTCAATTTCCGTGTCAAACCGACAGCTGAGGACTGGGGAGGAGGCACATCTGCGAGCAACATATCGTCGACTTCTTCCCATCTTCTTCTGGCCAGTTGACATAGACTTGCACTTGGATCGAAATTTCTTCAGGTCATCAGTATGGTCAGCATCAAGCATAGGTGTATAGCTTTCCGGTACACAGAGTGTCTAAAATGAAGAAAGTGAATGGTCAATTGTATGTCAAAAGATTTTCAACTGAACAATATAAACATCACTCATGTTCTTTTAGTAATTGTATTTACGATCAAATGTGGGATTTAAGTCATTTCTTGCAGTCAATAAAGGCGGTTAACTGAACAATACAGTATTTCGAAAATACATACCTTGTCTGTGTTGAGAAAGAAGGATTTGTAACCATCTTGCATCAGGTAGATTTCAGGAAAGTACAGTTCCGGATATCTATGGCTATTGGCACGTCTGTCTTCGCTTCTCAGATGACGCATCCTGGATTGAGAAATGAAACCTTAGTTAAAAATGTTCTAGAAGGGTAAAAGTATAGATGATCAGATTAATTATCAACATCGACTGACACACAAGACTTTGGCAAGTTAATCGCTTTGTTGCACTATAGGCAAGGAATACTTACATTTTAGGACCTCTCTCGGAAGAAAATTCACAATGGAAGATAAGGATGGCTGGTGATAGGGTTGCATCGCCGATAAGCCGGCTGATTCCTTCCTCCGTGTAAATGTTGACAGCTCCCTGAATATGCCCTCCCTCGTATTCGTATGGATATCTGCAGTCAATAATCTTGTAGCTACTCACATCACTAAAGTCACCTTGCAGTAGTTGTTGGACCTGAAAAAGCAAGGGGTCAATATAGCATCTACAAATCACAGTGGTGTGAAACATATCATATATAAACAAGCCGTTTGGGTTATTTCACATTAAAGTTAGCAAATAAAATCACGTCTGATAAACTTACCGTATGTGCTGTAACTGTCTTCAGATCTCGATGGTTCCTAGTCTCCACAGTTGGAAGGCTATGAACTCTAGATCCATCGCCGACCAGGTTTTCCTCAGTTGCTTGCAACTTCTCTACAGCACCCTTGATGTCCTCGGCTACCAACTGTCGTTGTCGTTTCATCGGACTTTCATCCGCCTCATCATCACTTTCACTGGCAAACAAGCTACGCTTGGCGGAAGAACGCTCAAGGGACGACGTCTGTAAATACAAAAAGGCCAATATGAAACTGGAGGAGCAATTTACAACATGTTGACTGCTATAAATTTTAGTCGACTTGTCAAGTTACAAGAGTCAGGGAATTGCAAACACATCCTATGTATGTTTGTTATACTCAACTTACCTCAGATTCAGAATCTGAAGAGCCAAATCCACTATCACTGGACTCTGTATCTTGCCATGAACATGGACTGTCAAAGAGAACTGACTGAAGATTGCTGAAAGTAATGTCAGCCTCGGAAACTGGACTCATTGAGAAAGTTGGAGATGACATTATGAAATAGAAGTGGTTAGACAAAGATACAATGTGCTATACTGCGAACAGATGCCAGGCTATTGGATGCGTTCCCTTTTATCCCATGAAACAACGAAGCCGGTGGTCAACTTGATTGGATTACCAGTGAGCGAATTTCACTAAGCTAGTTTGAGTCACAGTTTGAGTTGATTGAATTACATTCGTCTCATTAGTCAGACTAAGACAACATCAAATTAAGGAACGTTGTCACTGCCCAATTTCTTTCTAATATTCAACACTGTCCCTCTCAACCAAAATCAGCATATATAACACATTCAGTCTTTTCTGTGAAAACATATCCCATCAAATGTTATATTCGCATTCAAAAAGAAATTGATACCGACACACTTGCCAATATATAAGCTAAAACTAGAGTTTAAATGGATGTTTTTTATTTTGAATAAAGAAATTGTACTTGAAACAACAACATTCATATAAAAATGGACAACAATAACATGGGTAAATTGCCAACAAGAATGCACACTTGAAAAATATAACAAATTCTTTTCACGACAGCACACTTTTCTTCCTGTAAACCATCAATATTGCTCACATTCAATAGCACGTGACTTTAAGATGCAATGTTAATCATCAAACATCTAAAACACAAGGGTCTGCGTTTCAATTTCCGTGTCAAACCGACAGCTGAGGACTGGGGAGGAGGCACATCTGCGAGCAACATATCGTCGACTTCTTCCCATCTTCTTCTGGCCAGTTGACATAGACTTGCACTTGGATCGAAATTTCTTCAGGTCATCAGTATGGTCAGCATCAAGCATAGGTGTATAGCTTTCCGGTACACAGAGTGTCTAAAATGAAGAAAGTGAATGGTCAATTGTATGTCAAAAGATTTTCAACTGAACAATATAAACATCACTCATGTTCTTTTAGTAATTGTATTTACGATCAAATGTGGGATTTAAGTCATTTCTTGCAGTCAATAAAGGCGGTTAACTGAACAATACAGTATTTCGAAAATACATACCTTGTCTGTGTTGAGAAAGAAGGATTTGTATCCATCTTGCATCAGGTAGATTTCAGGAAAGTACAGTTCCGGATATCTATGGCTATTGGCACGTCTGTCTTCGCTTCTCAGATGACGCATCCTGGATTGAGAAATGAAACCTTAGTTAAAAATGTTCTAGAAGGGTAAAAGTATAGATGATCAGATTAATTATCAACATCGACTGACACACAAGACTTTGGCAAGTTAATCGCTTTGTTGCACTATAGGCAAGGAATACTTACATTTTAGGACCTCTCTCGGAAGAAAATTCACAATGGAAGATAAGGATGGCTGGTGATGGGGTTGCATCGCCGACAAGCCGGCTGATTCCTTCCTCTGTGTAAATGTTGACAGCTCCCTGAATACGCCCTCCCTCGTATTCGTATGGATATCTGCAGTCAATAATCTTGTAGCTACTCACATCACTAAAGTCACCTTGCAGTAGTTGTTGGACCTGAAAAAGCAAGGGGTCAATATAGCATCTACAAATCACAGTGGTGTGAAACATATCATATATAAACAAGCCGTTTGGGTTATTTCACATTAAAGTTAGCAAATAAAATCACGTCTGATAAACTTACCGTATGTGCTGTAACTGTCTTCAGATCTCGATGGTTCCTAGTCTCCACAGTTGGAAGGCTATGAACTCTAGATCCATCGCCGACCAGGTTTTCCTCAGTTGCTTGCAACTTCTCTACAGCACCCTTGATGTCCTCGGCTACCAACTGTCGTTGTCGTTTCATCGGACTTTCATCCGCCTCATCATCACTTTCACTGGCAAACAAGCTACGCTTGGCGGAAGAACGCTCAAGGGACGACGTCTGTAAATACAAAAAGGCCAATATGAAACTGGAGGAGCAATTTACAACATGTTGACTGCTATAAATTTTAGTCGACTTGTCAAGTTACAAGAGTCAGGGAATTGCAAACACATCCTATGTATGTTTGTTATACTCAACTTACCTCAGATTCAGAATCTGAAGAGCCAAATCCACTATCACTGGACTCTGTATCTTGCCATGAACATGGACTGTCAAAGAGAACTGACTGAAGATTGCTGAAAGTAATGTCAGCCTCGGAAACTGGACTCATTGAGAAAGTTGGAGATGACATTATGAAATAGAAGTGGTTAGACAAAGATACAATGTGCTATACTGCGAACAGATGCCAGGCTATTGGATGCGTTCCCTTTTATCCCATGAAACAACGAAGCCGGTGGTCAACTTGATTGGATTACCAGTGAGCGAATTTCACTAAGCTAGTTTGAGTCACAGTTTGAGTTGATTGAATTACATTCGTCTCATTAGTCAGACTAAGACAACATCAAATTAAGGAACGTTGTCACTGCCCAATTTCTTTCTAATATTCAACACTGTCCCTCTCAACCAAAATCAGCATATATAACACATTCAGTCTTTTCTGTGAAAACATATCCCATCAAATGTTATATTCGCATTCAAAAAGAAATTGATACCGACACACTTGCCAATATATAAGCTAAAACTAGAGTTTAAATGGATGTTTTTTATTTTGAATAAAGAAATTGTACTTGAAACAACAACATTCATATAAAAATGGACAACAATAACATGGGTAAATTGCCAACAAGAATGCACACTTGAAAAATATAACAAATTCTTTTCACGACAGCACACTTTTCTTCCTGTAAACCATCAATATTGCTCACATTCAATAGCACGTGACTTTAAGATGCAATGTTAATCATCAAACATCTAAAACACAAGGGTCTGCGTTTCAATTTCCGTGTCAAACCGACAGCTGAGGACTGGGGAGGAGGCACATCTGCGAGCAACATATCGTCGACTTCTTCCCATCTTCTTCTGGCCAGTTGACATAGACTTGCACTTGGATCGAAATTTCTTCAGGTCATCAGTATGGTCAGCATCAAGCATAGGTGTATAGCTTTCCGGTACACAGAGTGTCTAAAATGAAGAAAGTGAATGGTCAATTGTATGTCAAAAGATTTTCAACTGAACAATATAAACATCACTCATGTTCTTTTAGTAATTGTATTTACGATCAAATGTGGGATTTAAGTCATTTCTTGCAGTCAATAAAGGCGGTTAACTGAACAATACAGTATTTCGAAAATACATACCTTGTCTGTGTTGAGAAAGAAGGATTTGTATCCATCTTGCATCAGGTAGATTTCAGGAAAGTACAGTTCCGGATATCTATGGCTATTGGCACGTCTGTCTTCGCTTCTCAGATGACGCATCCTGGATTGAGAAATGAAACCTTAGTTAAAAATGTTCTAGAAGGGTAAAAGTATAGATGATCAGATTAATTATCAACATCGACTGACACACAAGACTTTGGCAAGTTAATCGCTTTGTTGCACTATAGGCAAGGAATACTTACATTTTAGGACCTCTCTCGAAAGAAAATTCACAATGGAAGATAAGGATGGCTGGTGATGGGGTTGCATCGCCGACAAGCCGGCTGATTCCTTCCTCTGTGTAAATGTTGACAGCTCCCTGAATACGCCCTCCCTCGTATTCGTATGGATATCTGCAGTCAATAATCTTGTAGCTACTCACATCACTAAAGTCACCTTGCAGTAGTTGTTGGACCTGAAAAAGCAAGGGGTCAATATAGCATCTACAAATCACAGTGGTGTGAAACATATCATATATAAACAAGCCGTTTGGGTTATTTCACATTAAAGTTAGCAAATAAAATCACGTCTGATAAACTTACCGTATGTGCTGTAACTGTCTTCAGATCTCGATGGTTCCTAGTCTCCACAGTTGGAAGGCTATGAACTCTAGATCCATCGCCGACCAGGTTTTCCTCAGTTGCTTGCAACTTCTCTACAGCACCCTTGATGTCCTCGGCTACCAACTGTCGTTGTCGTTTCATCGGACTTTCATCCGCCTCATCATCACTTTCACTGGCAAACAAGCTACGCTTGGCGGAAGAACGCTCAAGGGACGACGTCTGTAAATACAAAAAGGCCAATATGAAACTGGAGGAGCAATTTACAACATGTTGACTGCTATAAATTTTAGTCGACTTGTCAAGTTACAAGAGTCAGGGAATTGCAAACACATCCTATGTATGTTTGTTATACTCAACTTACCTCAGATTCAGAATCTGAAGAGCCAAATCCACTATCACTGGACTCTGTATCTTGCCATGAACATGGACTGTCAAAGAGAACTGACTGAAGATTGCTGAAAGTAATGTCAGCCTCGGAAACTGGACTCATTGAGAAAGTTGGAGATGACATTATGAAATAGAAGTGGTTAGACAAAGATACAATGTGCTATACTGCGAACAGATGCCAGGCTATTGGATGCGTTCCCTTTTATCCCATGAAACAACGAAGCCGGTGGTCAACTTGATTGGATTACCAGTGAGCGAATTTCACTAAGCTAGTTTGAGTCACAGTTTGAGTTGATTGAATTACATTCGTCTCATTAGTCAGACTAAGACAACATCAAATTAAGGAACGTTGTCACTGCCCAATTTCTTTCTAATATTCAACACTGTCCCTCTCAACCAAAATCAGCATATATAACACATTCAGTCTTTTCTGTGAAAACATATCCCATCAAATGTTATATTCGCATTCAAAAAGAAATTGATACCGACACACTTGCCAATATATAAGCTAAAACTAGAGTTTAAATGGATGTTTTTTATTTTGAATAAAGAAATTGTACTTGAAACAACAACATTCATATAAAAATGGACAACAATAACATGGGTAAATTGCCAACAAGAATGCACACTTGAAAAATATAACAAATTCTTTTCACGACAGCACACTTTTCTTCCTGTAAACCATCAATATTGCTCACATTCAATAGCACGTGACTTTAAGATGCAATGTTAATCATCAAACATCTAAAACACAAGGGTCTGCGTTTCAATTTCCGTGTCAAACCGACAGCTGAGGACTGGGGAGGAGGCACATCTGCGAGCAACATATCGTCGACTTCTTCCCATCTTCTTCTGGCCAGTTGACATAGACTTGCACTTGGATCGAAATTTCTTCAGGTCATCAGTATGGTCAGCATCAAGCATAGGTGTATAGCTTTCCGGTACACAGAGTGTCTAAAATGAAGAAAGTGAATGGTCAATTGTATGTCAAAAGATTTTCAACTGAACAATATAAACATC
Organism: Phorcus lineatus; assembly: GCA_921293015.1. Taxonomy (NCBI): domain Eukaryota; kingdom Metazoa; phylum Mollusca; class Gastropoda; order Trochida; family Trochidae; genus Phorcus; species Phorcus lineatus. The sequence continues at coordinate 23,936,758 of OV121089.1, forward strand.
ACTCATGTTCTTTTAGTAATTGTATTTACGATCAAATGTGGGATTTAAGTCATTTCTTGCAGTCAATAAAGGCGGTTAACTGAACAATACAGTATTTCGAAAATACATACCTTGTCTGTGTTGAGAAAGAAGGATTTGTATCCATCTTGCATCAGGTAGATTTCAGGAAAGTACAGTTCCGGATATCTATGGCTATTGGCACGTCTGTCTTCGCTTCTCAGATGACGCATCCTGGATTGAGAAATGAAACCTTAGTTAAAAATGTTCTAGAAGGGTAAAAGTATAGATGATCAGATTAATTATCAACATCGACTGACACACAAGACTTTGGCAAGTTAATCGCTTTGTTGCACTATAGGCAAGGAATACTTACATTTTAGGACCTCTCTCGGAAGAAAATTCACAATGGAAGATAAGGATGGCTGGTGATGGGGTTGCATCGCCGACAAGCCGGCTGATTCCTTCCTCTGTGTAAATGTTGACAGCTCCCTGAATACGCCCTCCCTCGTATTCGTATGGATATCTGCAGTCAATAATCTTGTAGCTACTCACATCACTAAAGTCACCTTGCAGTAGTTGTTGGACCTGAAAAAGCAAGGGGTCAATATAGCATCTACAAATCACAGTGGTGTGAAACATATCATATATAAACAAGCCGTTTGGGTTATTTCACATTAAAGTTAGCAAATAAAATCACGTCTGATAAACTTACCGTATGTGCTGTAACTGTCTTCAGATCTCGATGGTTCCTAGTCTCCACAGTTGGAAGGCTATGAACTCTAGATCCATCGCCGACCAGGTTTTCCTCAGTTGCTTGCAACTTCTCTACAGCACCCTTGATGTCCTCGGCTACCAACTGTCGTTGTCGTTTCATCGGACTTTCATCCGCCTCATCATCACTTTCACTGGCAAACAAGCTACGCTTGGCGGAAGAACGCTCAAGGGACGACGTCTGTAAATACAAAAAGGCGAATATGAAACTGGAGGAGCAATTTACAACATGTTGACTGCTATAAATTTTAGTCGACTTGTCAAGTTACAAGAGTCAGGGAATTGCAAACACATCCTATGTATGTTTGTTATACTCAACTTACCTCAGATTCAGAATCTGAAGAGCCAAATCCACTATCACTGGACTCTGTATCTTGCCATGAACATGGACTGTCAAAGAGAACTGACTGAAGATTGCTGAAAGTAATGTCAGCCTCGGAAACTGGACTCATTGAGAAAGTTGGAGATGACATTATGAAATAGAAGTGGTTAGACAAAGATACAATGTGCTATACTGCGAACAGATGCCAGGCTATTGGATGCGTTCCCTTTTATCCCATGAAACAACGAAGCCGGTGGTCAACTTGATTGGATTACCAGTGAGCGAATTTCACTAAGCTAGTTTGAGTCACAGTTTGAGTTGATTGAATTACATTCGTCTCATTAGTCAGACTAAGACAACATCAAATTAAGGAACGTTGTCACTGCCCAATTTCTTTCTAATATTCAACACTGTCCCTCTCAACCAAAATCAGCATATATAACACATTCAGTCTTTTCTGTGAAAACATATCCCATCAAATGTTATATTCGCATTCAAAAAGAAATTGATACCGACACACTTGCCAATATATAAGCGAAAACTAGAGTTTAAATGGATGTTTTTTATTTTGAATAAAGAAATTGTACTTGAAACAACAACATTCATATAAAAATGGACAACAATAACATGGGTAAATTGCCAACAAGAATGCACACTTGAAAAATATAACAAATTCTTTTCACGACAGCACACTTTTCTTCCTGTAAACCATCAATATTGCTCACATTCAATAGCACGTGACTTTAAGATGCAATGTTAATCATCAAACATCTAAAACACAAGGGTCTGCGTTTCAATTTCCGTGTCAAACCGACAGCTGAGGACTGGGGAGGAGGCACATCTGCGAGCAACATATCGTCGACTTCTTCCCATCTTCTTCTGGCCAGTTGACATAGACTTGCACTTGGATCGAAATTTCTTCAGGTCATCAGTATGGTCAGCATCAAGCATAGGTGTATAGCTTTCCGGTACACAGAGTGTCTAAAATGAAGAAAGTGAATGGTCAATTGTATGTCAAAAGATTTTCAACTGAACAATATAAACATCACTCATGTTCTTTTAGTAATTGTATTTACGATCAAATGTGGGATTTAAGTCATTTCTTGCAGTCAATAAAGGCGGTTAACTGAACAATACAGTATTTCGAAAATACATACCTTGTCTGTGTTGAGAAAGAAGGATTTGTATCCATCTTGCATCAGGTAGATTTCAGGAAAGTACAGTTCCGGATATCTATGGCTATTGGCACGTCTGTCTTCGCTTCTCAGATGACGCATCCTGGATTGAGAAATGAAACCTTAGTTAAAAATGTTCTAGAAGGGTAAAAGTATAGATGATCAGATTAATTATCAACATCGACTGACACACAAGACTTTGGCAAGTTAATCGCTTTGTTGCACTATAGGCAAGGAATACTTACATTTTAGGACCTCTCTCGGAAGAAAATTCACAATGGAAGATAAGGATGGCTGGTGATGGGGTTGCATCGCCGACAAGCCGGCTGATTCCTTCCTCTGTGTAAATGTTGACAGCTCCCTGAATACGCCCTCCCTCGTATTCGTATGGATATCTGCAGTCAATAATCTTGTAGCTACTCACATCACTAAAGTCACCTTGCAGTAGTTGTTGGACCTGAAAAAGCAAGGGGTCAATATAGCATCTACAAATCACAGTGGTGTGAAACATATCATATATAAACAAGCCGTTTGGGTTATTTCACATTAAAGTTAGCAAATAAAATCACGTCTGATAAACTTACCGTATGTGCTGTAACTGTCTTCAGATCTCGATGGTTCCTAGTCTCCACAGTTGGAAGGCTATGAACTCTAGATCCATCGCCGACCAGGTTTTCCTCAGTTGCTTGCAACTTCTCTACAGCACCCTTGATGTCCTCGGCTACCAACTGTCGTTGTCGTTTCATCGGACTTTCATCCGCCTCATCATCACTTTCACTGGCAAACAAGCTACGCTTGGCGGAAGAACGCTCAAGGGACGACGTCTGTAAATACAAAAAGGCCAATATGAAACTGGAGGAGCAATTTACAACATGTTGACTGCTATAAATTTTAGTCGACTTGTCAAGTTACAAGAGTCAGGGAATTGCAAACACATCCTATGTATGTTTGTTATACTCAACTTACCTCAGATTCAGAATCTGAAGAGCCAAATCCACTATCACTGGACTCTGTATCTTGCCATGAACATGGACTGTCAAAGAGAACTGACTGAAGATTGCTGAAAGTAATGTCAGCCTCGGAAACTGGACTCATTGAGAAAGTTGGAGATGACATTATGAAATAGAAGTGGTTAGACAAAGATACAATGTGCTATACTGCGAACAGATGCCAGGCTATTGGATGCGTTCCCTTTTATCCCATGAAACAACGAAGCCGGTGGTCAACTTGATTGGATTACCAGTGAGCGAATTTCACTAAGCTAGTTTGAGTCACAGTTTGAGTTGATTGAATTACATTCGTCTCATTAGTCAGACTAAGACAACATCAAATTAAGGAACGTTGTCACTGCCCAATTTCTTTCTAATATTCAACACTGTCCCTCTCAACCAAAATCAGCATATATAACACATTCAGTCTTTTCTGTGAAAACATATCCCATCAAATGTTATATTCGCATTCAAAAAGAAATTGATACCGACACACTTGCCAATATATAAGCTAAAACTAGAGTTTAAATGGATGTTTTTTATTTTGAATAAAGAAATTGTACTTGAAACAACAACATTCATATAAAAATGGACAACAATAACATGGGTAAATTGCCAACAAGAATGCACACTTGAAAAATATAACAAATTCTTTTCACGACAGCACACTTTTCTTCCTGTAAACCATCAATATTGCTCACATTCAATAGCACGTGACTTTAAGATGCAATGTTAATCATCAAACATCTAAAACACAAGGGTCTGCGTTTCAATTTCCGTGTCAAACCGACAGCTGAGGACTGGGGAGGAGGCACATCTGCGAGCAACATATCGTCGACTTCTTCCCATCTTCTTCTGGCCAGTTGACATAGACTTGCACTTGGATCGAAATTTCTTCAGGTCATCAGTATGGTCAGCATCAAGCATAGGTGTATAGCTTTCCGGTACACAGAGTGTCTAAAATGAAGAAAGTGAATGGTCAATTGTATGTCAAAAGATTTTCAACTGAACAATATAAACATCACTCATGTTCTTTTAGTAATTGTATTTACGATCAAATGTGGGATTTAAGTCATTTCTTGCAGTCAATAAAGGCGGTTAACTGAACAATACAGTATTTCGAAAATACATACCTTGTCTGTGTTGAGAAAGAAGGATTTGTATCCATCTTGCATCAGGTAGATTTCAGGAAAGTACAGTTCCGGATATCTATGGCTATTGGCACGTCTGTCTTCGCTTCTCAGATGACGCATCCTGGATTGAGAAATGAAACCTTAGTTAAAAATGTTCTAGAAGGGTAAAAGTATAGATGATCAGATTAATTATCAACATCGACTGACACACAAGACTTTGGCAAGTTAATCGCTTTGTTGCACTATAGGCAAGGAATACTTACATTTTAGGACCTCTCTCGGAAGAAAATTCACAATGGAAGATAAGGATGGCTGGTGATGGGGTTGCATCGCCGATAAGCCGTCTGATTCCTTCCTCCGTGTAAATGTTGACAGCTCCCTGAATACGCCCTCCCTCGTATTCGTATGGATATCTGCAGTCAATAATCTTGTAGCTACTCACATCACTAAAGTCACCTTGCAGTAGTTGTTGGACCTGAAAAAGCAAGGGGTCAATATAGCGTCTACAAATCACAGTGGTGTGAAACATATCATATATAAACAAGCCGTTTGGGTTATTTCACATTAAAGTTAGCAAATAAAATCACGTCTGATAAACTTACCGTATGTGCTGTAACTGTCTTCAGATCTCGATGGTTCCTAGTCTCCACAGTTGGAAGGCTATGAACTCTAGATCCATCGCCGACCAGGTTTTCCTCAGTTGCTTGCAACTTCTCTACAGCACCCTTGATGTCCTCGGCTACCAACTGTCGTTGTCGTTTCATCGGACTTTCATCCGCCTCATCATCACTTTCACTGGCAAACAAGCGACGCTTGGCGGAAGAACGCTCAAGGGACGACGTCTGTAAATACAAAAAGGCCAATATGAAACTGGAGGAGCAATTTACAACATGTTGACTGCTATAAATTTTAGTCGACTTGTCAAGTTACAAGAGTCAGGGAATTGCAAACACATCCTATGTATGTTTGTTATACTCAACTTACCTCAGATTCAGAATCTGAAGAGCCAAATCCACTATCACTGGACTCTGTATCTTGCCATGAACATGGACTGTCAAAGAGAACTGACTGAAGATTGCTGAAAGTAATGTCAGCCTCGGAAACTGGACTCATTGAGAAAGTTGGAGATGACATTATGAAATAGAAGTGGTTAGACAAAGATACAATGTGCTATACTGCGAACAGATGCCAGGCTATTGGATGCGTTCCCTTTTATCCCATGAAACAACGAAGCCGGTGGTCAACTTGATTGGATTACCAGTGAGCGAATTTCACTAAGCTAGTTTGAGTCACAGTTTGAGTTGATTGAATTACATTCGTCTCATTAGTCAGACTAAGACAACATCAAATTAAGGAACGTTGTCACTGCCCAATTTCTTTCTAATATTCAACACTGTCCCTCTCAACCAAAATCAGCATATATAACACATTCAGTCTTTTCTGTGAAAACATATCCCATCAAATGTTATATTCGCATTCAAAAAGAAATTGATACCGACACACTTGCCAATATATAAGCTAAAACTAGAGTTTAAATGGATGTTTTTTATTTTGAATAAAGAAATTGTACTTGAAACAACAACATTCATATAAAAATGGACAACAATAACATGGGTAAATTGCCAACAAGAATGCACACTTGAAAAATATAACAAATTCTTTTCACGACAGCACACTTTTCTTCCTGTAAACCATCAATATTGCTCACATTCAATAGCACGTGACTTTAAGATGCAATGTTAATCATCAAACATCTAAAACACAAGGGTCTGCGTTTCAATTTCCGTGTCAAACCGACAGCTGAGGACTGGGGAGGAGGCACATCTGCAAGCAACATATCGTCGACTTCTTCCCATCTTCTTCTGGCCAGTTGACATAGACTTGCACTTGGATCGAAATTTCTTCAGGTCATCAGTATGGTCAGCATCAAGCATAGGTGTATAGCTTTCCGGTACACAGAGTGTCTAAAATGAAGAAAGTGAATGGTCAATTGTATGTCAAAAGATTTTCAACTGAACAATATAAACATCACTCATGTTCTTTTAGTAATTGTATTTACGATCAAATGTGGGATTTAAGTCATTTCTTGCAGTCAATAAAGGCGGTTAACTGAACAATACAGTATTTCGAAAATACATACCTTGTCTGTGTTGAGAAAGAAGGATTTGTATCCATCTTGCATCAGGTAGATTTCAGGAAAGTACAGTTCCGGATATCTATGGCTATTGGCACGTCTGTCTTCGCTTCTCAGATGACGCATCCTGGATTGAGAAATGAAACCTTAGTTAAAAATGTTCTAGAAGGGTAAAAGTATAGATGATCAGATTAATTATCAACATCGACTGACACACAAGACTTTGGCAAGTTAATCGCTTTGTTGCACTATAGGCAAGGAATACTTACATTTTAGGACCTCTCTCGGAAGAAAATTCACAATGGAAGATAAGGATGGCTGGTGATGGGGTTGCATCGCCGATAAGCCGTCTGATTCCTTCCTCCGTGTAAATGTTGACAGCTCCCTGAATATGCCCTCCCTCGTATTCGTATGGATATCTGCAGTCAATAATCTTGTAGCTACTCACATCACTAAAGTCACCTTGCAGTAGTTGTTGGACCTGAAAAAGCAAGGGGTCAATATAGCGTCTACAAATCACAGTGGTGTGAAACATATCATATATAAACAAGCCGTTTGGGTTATTTCACATTAAAGTTAGCAAATAAAATCACGTCTGATAAACTTACCGTATGTGCTGTAACTGTCTTCAGATCTCGATGGTTCCTAGTCTCCACAGTTGGAAGGCTATGAACTCTAGATCCATCGCCGACCAGGTTTTCCTCAGTTGCTTGCAACTTCTCTACAGCACCCTTGATGTCCTCGGCTACCAACTGTCGTTGTCGTTTCATCGGACTTTCATCCGCCTCATCATCACTTTCACTGGCAAACAAGCTACGCTTGGCGGAAGAACGCTCAAGGGACGACGTCTGTAAATACAAAAAGGCCAATATGAAACTGGAGGAGCAATTTACAACATGTTGACTGCTATAAATTTTAGTCGACTTGTCAAGTTACAAGAGTCAGGGAATTGCAAACACATCCTATGTATGTTTGTTATACTCAACTTACCTCAGATTCAGAATCTGAAGAGCCAAATCCACTATCACTGGACTCTGTATCTTGCCATGAACATGGACTGTCAAAGAGAACTGACTGAAGATTGCTGAAAGTAATGTCAGCCTCGGAAACTGGACTCATTGAGAAAGTTGGAGATGACATTATGAAATAGAAGTGGTTAGACAAAGATACAATGTGCTATACTGCGAACAGATGCCAGGCTATTGGATGCGTTCCCTTTTATCCCATGAAACAACGAAGCCGGTGGTCAACTTGATTGGATTACCAGTGAGCGAATTTCACTAAGCTAGTTTGAGTCACAGTTTGAGTTGATTGAATTACATTCGTCTCATTAGTCAGACTAAGACAACATCAAATTAAGGAACGTTGTCACTGCCCAATTTCTTTCTAATATTCAACACTGTCCCTCTCAACCAAAATCAGCATATATAACACATTCAGTCTTTTCTGTGAAAACATATCCCATCAAATGTTATATTCGCATTCAAAAAGAAATTGATACCGACACACTTGCCAATATATAAGCGAAAACTAGAGTTTAAATGGATGTTTTTTATTTTGAATAAAGAAATTGTACTTGAAACAACAACATTCATATAAAAATGGACAACAATAACATGGGTAAATTGCCAACAAGAATGCACACTTGAAAAATATAACAAATTCTTTTCACGACAGCACACTTTTCTTCCTGTAAACCATCAATATTGCTCACATTCAATAGCACGTGACTTTAAGATGCAATGTTAATCATCAAACATCTAAAACACAAGGGTCTGCGTTTCAATTTCCGTGTCAAACCGACAGCTGAGGACTGGGGAGGAGGCACATCTGCGAGCAACATATCGTCGACTTCTTCCCATCTTCTTCTGGCCAGTTGACATAGACTTGCACTTGGATCGAAATTTCTTCAGGTCATCAGTATGGTCAGCATCAAGCATAGGTGTATAGCTTTCCGGTACACAGAGTGTCTAAAATGAAGAAAGTGAATGGTCAATTGTATGTCAAAAGATTTTCAACTGAACAATATAAACATCACTCATGTTCTTTTAGTAATTGTATTTACGATCAAATGTGGGATTTAAGTCATTTCTTGCAGTCAATAAAGGCGGTTAACTGAACAATACAGTATTTCGAAAATACATACCTTGTCTGTGTTGAGAAAGAAGGATTTGTATCCATCTTGCATCAGGTAGATTTCAGGAAAGTACAGTTCCGGATATCTATGGCTATTGGCACGTCTGTCTTCGCTTCTCAGATGACGCATCCTGGATTGAGAAATGAAACCTTAGTTAAAAATGTTCTAGAAGGGTAAAAGTATAGATGATCAGATTAATTATCAACATCGACTGACACACAAGACTTTGGCAAGTTAATCGCTTTGTTGCACTATAGGCAAGGAATACTTACATTTTAGGACCTCTCTCGGAAGAAAATTCACAATGGAAGATAAGGATGGCTGGTGATGGGGTTGCATCGCCGACAAGCCGGCTGATTCCTTCCTCTGTGTAAATGTTGACAGCTCCCTGAATACGCCCTCCCTCGTATTCGTATGGATATCTGCAGTCAATAATCTTGTAGCTACTCACATCACTAAAGTCACCTTGCAGTAGTTGTTGGACCTGAAAAAGCAAGGGGTCAATATAGCATCTACAAATCACAGTGGTGTGAAACATATCATATATAAACAAGCCGTTTGGGTTATTTCACATTAAAGTTAGCAAATAAAATCACGTCTGATAAACTTACCGTATGTGCTGTAACTGTCTTCAGATCTCGATGGTTCCTAGTCTCCACAGTTGGAAGGCTATGAACTCTAGATCCATCGCCGACCAGGTTTTCCTCAGTTGCTTGCAACTTCTCTACAGCACCCTTGATGTCCTCGGCTACCAACTGTCGTTGTCGTTTCATCGGACTTTCATCCGCCTCATCATCACTTTCACTGGCAAACAAGCTACGCTTGGCGGAAGAACGCTCAAGGGACGACGTCTGTAAATACAAAAAGGCCAATATGAAACTGGAGGAGCAATTTACAACATGTTGACTGCTATAAATTTTAGTCGACTTGTCAAGTTACAAGAGTCAGGGAATTGCAAACACATCCTATGTATGTTTGTTATACTCAACTTACCTCAGATTCAGAATCTGAAGAGCCAAATCCACTATCACTGGACTCTGTATCTTGCCATGAACATGGACTGTCAAAGAGAACTGACTGAAGATTGCTGAAAGTAATGTCAGCCTCGGAAACTGGACTCATTGAGAAAGTTGGAGATGACATTATGAAATAGAAGTGGTTAGACAAAGATACAATGTGCTATACTGCGAACAGATGCCAGGCTATTGGATGCGTTCCCTTTTATCCCATGAAACAACGAAGCCGGTGGTCAACTTGATTGGATTACCAGTGAGCGAATTTCACTAAGCTAGTTTGAGTCACAGTTTGAGTTGATTGAATTACATTCGTCTCATTAGTCAGACTAAGACAACATCAAATTAAGGAACGTTGTCACTGCCCAATTTCTTTCTAATATTCAACACTGTCCCTCTCAACCAAAATCAGCATATATAACACATTCAGTCTTTTCTGTGAAAACATATCCCATCAAATGTTATATTCGCATTCAAAAAGAAATTGATACCGACACACTTGCCAATATATAAGCGAAAACTAGAGTTTAAATGGATGTTTTTTATTTTGAATAAAGAAATTGTACTTGAAACAACAACATTCATATAAAAATGGACAACAATAACATGGGTAAATTGCCAACAAGAATGCACACTTGAAAAATATAACAAATTCTTTTCACGACAGCACACTTTTCTTCCTGTAAACCATCAATATTGCTCACATTCAATAGCACGTGACTTTAAGATGCAATGTTAATCATCAAACATCTAAAACACAAGGGTCTGCGTTTCAATTTCCGTGTCAAACCGACAGCTGAGGACTGGGGAGGAGGCACATCTGCGAGCAACATATCGTCGACTTCTTCCCATCTTCTTCTGGCCAGTTGACATAGACTTGCACTTGGATCGAAATTTCTTCAGGTCACCAGTATGGTCAGCATCAAGCATAGGTGTATAGCTTTCCGGTACACAGAGTGTCTAAAATGAAGAAAGTGAATGGTCAATTGTATGTCAAAAGATTTTCAACTGAACAATATAAACATCACTCATGTTCTTTTAGTAATTGTATTTACGATCAAATGTGGGATTTAAATCATTTCTTGCAGTCAATAAAGGCGGTTAACTGAACAATACAGTATTTCGAAAATACATACCTTGTCTGTGTTGAGAAAGAAGGATTTGTATCCATCTTGCATCAGGTAGATTTCAGGAAAGTACAGTTCCGGATATCTATGGCTATTGGCACGTCTGTCTTCGCTTCTCAGATGACGCATCCTGGATTGAGAAATGAAACCTTAGTTAAAAATGTTCTAGAAGGGTAAAAGTATAGATGATCAGATTAATTATCAACATCGACTGACACACAAGACTTTGGCAAGTTAATCGCTTTGTTGCACTATAGGCAAGGAATACTTACATTTTAGGACCTCTCTCGGAAGAAAATTCACAATGGAAGATAAGGATGGCTGGTGATGGGGTTGCATCGCCGACAAGCCGGCTGATTCCTTCCTCTGTGTAAATGTTGACAGCTCCCTGAATACGCCCTCCCTCGTATTCGTATGGATATCTGCAGTCAATAATCTTGTAGCTACTCACATCACTAAAGTCACCTTGCAGTAGTTGTTGGACCTGAAAAAGCAAGGGGTCAATATAGCATCTACAAATCACAGTGGTGTGAAACATATCATATATAAACAAGCCGTTTGGGTTATTTCACATTAAAGTTAGCAAATAAAATCACGTCTGATAAACTTACCGTATGTGCTGTAACTGTCTTCAGATCTCGATGGTTCCTAGTCTCCACAGTTGGAAGGCTATGAACTCTAGATCCATCGCCGACCAGGTTTTCCTCAGTTGCTTGCAACTTCTCTACAGCACCCTTGATGTCCTCGGCTACCAACTGTCGTTGTCGTTTCATCGGACTTTCATCCGCCTCATCATCACTTTCACTGGCAAACAAGCTACGCTTGGCGGAAGAACGCTCAAGGGACGACGTCTGTAAATACAAAAAGGCCAATATGAAACTGGAGGAGCAATTTACAACATGTTGACTGCTATAAATTTTAGTCGACTTGTCAAGTTACAAGAGTCAGGGAATTGCAAACACATCCTATGTATGTTTGTTATACTCAACTTACCTCAGATTCAGAATCTGAAGAGCCAAATCCACTATCACTGGACTCTGTATCTTGCCATGAACATGGACTGTCAAAGAGAACTGACTGAAGATTGCTGAAAGTAATGTCAGCCTCGGAAACTGGACTCATTGAGAAAGTTGGAGATGACATTATGAAATAGAAGTGGTTAGACAAAGATACAATGTGCTATACTGCGAACAGATGCCAGGCTATTGGATGCGTTCCCTTTTATCCCATGAAACAACGAAGCCGGTGGTCAACTTGATTGGATTACCAGTGAGCGAATTTCACTAAGCTAGTTTGAGTCACAGTTTGAGTTGATTGAATTACATTCGTCTCATTAGTCAGACTAAGACAACATCAAATTAAGGAACGTTGTCACTGCCCAATTTCTTTCTAATATTCAACACTGTCCCTCTCAACCAAAATCAGCATATATAACACATTCAGTCTTTTCTGTGAAAACATATCCCATCAAATGTTATATTCGCATTCAAAAAGAAATTGATACCGACACACTTGCCAATATATAAGCGAAAACTAGAGTTTAAATGGATGTTTTTTATTTTGAATAAAGAAATTGTACTTGAAACAACAACATTCATATAAAAATGGACAACAATAACATGGGTAAATTGCCAACAAGAATGCACACTTGAAAAATATAACAAATTCTTTTCACGACAGCACACTTTTCTTCCTGTAAACCATCAATATTGCTCACATTCAATAGCACGTGACTTTAAGATGCAATGTTAATCATCAAACATCTAAAACACAAGGGTCTGCGTTTCAATTTCCGTGTCAAACCGACAGCTGAGGACTGGGGAGGAGGCACATCTGCGAGCAACATATCGTCGACTTCTTCCCATCTTCTTCTGGCCAGTTGACATAGACTTGCACTTGGATCGAAATTTCTTCAGGTCATCAGTATGGTCAGCATCAAGCATAGGTGTATAGCTTTCCGGTACACAGAGTGTCTAAAATGAAGAAAGTGAATGGTCAATTGTATGTCAAAAGATTTTCAACTGAACAATATAAACATCACTCATGTTCTTTTAGTAATTGTATTTACGATCAAATGTGGGATTTAAGTCATTTCTTGCAGTCAATAAAGGCGGTTAACTGAACAATACAGTATTTCGAAAATACATACCTTGTCTGTGTTGAGAAAGAAGGATTTGTATCCATCTTGCATCAGGTAGATTTCAGGAAAGTACAGTTCCGGATATCTATGGCTATTGGCACGTCTGTCTTCGCTTCTCAGATGACGCATCCTGGATTGAGAAATGAAACCTTAGTTAAAAATGTTCTAGAAGGGTAAAAGTATAGATGATCAGATTAATTATCAACATCGACTGACACACAAGACTTTGGCAAGTTAATCGCTTTGTTGCACTATAGGCAAGGAATACTTACATTTTAGGACCTCTCTCGGAAGAAAATTCACAATGGAAGATAAGGATGGCTGGTGATGGGGTTGCATCGCCGACAAACCGGCTGATTCCTTCCTCCGTGTAAAAGTTGACAGCTCCCTGAATATGCCCTCCCTCGTATTCGTATGGATATCTGCAGTCAATAATCTTGTAGCTACTCACATCACTAAAGTCACCTTGCAGTAGTTGTTGGACCTGAAAAAGCAAGGGGTCAATATAGCGTCTACAAATCACAGTGGTGTGAAACATATCATATATAAACAAGCCGTTTGGGTTATTTCACATTAAAGTTAGCAAATAAAATCACGTCTGATAAACTTACCGTATGTGCTGTAACTGTCTTCAGATCTCGATGGTTCCTAGTCTCCACAGTTGGAAGGCTATGAACTCTAGATCCATCGCCGACCAGGTTTTCCTCAGTTGCTTGCAACTTCTCTACAGCACCCTTGATGTCCTCGGCTACCAACTGTCGTTGTCGTTTCATCGGACTTTCATCCGCCTCATCATCACTTTCACTGGCAAACAAGCTACGCTTGGCGGAAGAACGCTCAAGGGACGGCGTCTGTAAATACAAAAAGGCCAATATGAAACTGGAGGAGCAATTTACAACATGTTGACTGCCATAAATTTTAGTCGACTTGTCAAGTTACAAGAGTCAGGGAATTGCAAACACATCCTATGTATGTTTGTTACACTCAACTTACCTCAGATTCAGAATCTGAAGAGCCAAATCCACTATCACTGGACTCTGTATCTTGCCATGAACATGGACTGTCAAAGAGAACTGACTGAAGATTGCTGAAAGTAATGTCAGCCTCGGAAACTGGACTCATTGAGAAAGTTGGAGATGACATTATGAAATAGAAGTGGTTAGACAAAGATACAATGTGCTATACTGCGAACAGATGCCAGGCTATTGGATGCGTTCCCTTTTATCCCATGAAACAACGAAGCCGGTGGTCAACTTGATTGGATTACCAGTGAGCGAATTTCACTAAGCTAGTTTGAGTCACAGTTTGAGTTGATTGAATTACATTCGTCTCATTAGTCAGACTAAGACAACATCAAATTAAGGAACGTTGTCACTGCCCAATTTCTTTCTAATATTCAACACTGTCCCTCTCAACCAAAATCAGCATATATAACACATTCAGTCTTTTCTGTGAAAACATATCCCATCAAATGTTATATTCGCATTCAAAAAGAAATTGATACCGACACACTTGCCAATATATAAGCGAAAACTAGAGTTTAAATGGATGTTTTTTATTTTGAATAAAGAAATTGTACTTGAAACAACAACATTCATATAAAAATGGACAACAATAACATGGGTAAATTGCCAACAAGAATGCACACTTGAAAAATATAACAAATTCTTTTCACGACAGCACACTTTTCTTCCTGTAAACCATCAATATTGCTCACATTCAATAGCACGTGACTTTAAGATGCAATGTTAATCATCAAACATCTAAAACACAAGGGTCTGCGTTTCAATTTCCGTGTCAAACCGACAGCTGAGGACTGGGGAGGAGGCACATCTGCGAGCAACATATCGTCGACTTCTTCCCATCTTCTTCTGGCCAGTTGACATAGACTTGCACTTGGATCGAAATTTCTTCAGGTCATCAGTATGGTCAGCATCAAGCATAGGTGTATAGCTTTCCGGTACACAGAGTGTCTAAAATGAAGAAAGTGAATGGTCAATTGTATGTCAAAAGATTTTCAACTGAACAATATAAACATCACTCATGTTCTTTTAGTAATTGTATTTACGATCAAATGTGGGATTTAAGTCATTTCTTGCAGTCAATAAAGGCGGTTAACTGAACAATACAGTATTTCGAAAATACATACCTTGTCTGTGTTGAGAAAGAAGGATTTGTATCCATCTTGCATCAGGTAGATTTCAGGAAAGTACAGTTCCGGATATCTATGGCTATTGGCACGTCTGTCTTCGCTTCTCAGATGACGCATCCTGGATTGAGAAATGAAACCTTAGTTAAAAATGTTCTAGAAGGGTAAAAGTATAGATGATCAGATTAATTATCAACATCGACTGACACACAAGACTTTGGCAAGTTAATCGCTTTGTTGCACTATAGGCAAGGAATACTTACATTTTAGGACCTCTCTCGGAAGAAAATTCACAATGGAAGATAAGGATGGCTGGTGATGGGGTTGCATCGCCGACAAACCGGCTGATTCCTTCCTCCGTGTAAATGTTGACAGCTCCCTGAATATGCCCTCCCTCGTATTCGTATGGATATCTGCAGTCAATAATCTTGTAGCTACTCACATCACTAAAGTCACCTTGCAGTAGTTGTTGGACCTGAAAAAGCAAGGGGTCAATATAGCATCTACAAATCACAGTGGTGTGAAACATATCATATATAAACAAGCCGTTTGGGTTATTTCACATTAAAGTTAGCAAATAAAATCACGTCTGATAAACTTACCGTATGTGCTGTAACTGTCTTCAGATCTCGATGGTTCCTAGTCTCCACAGTTGGAAGGCTATGAACTCTAGATCCATCGCCGACCAGGTTTTCCTCAGTTGCTTGCAACTTCTCTACAGCACCCTTGATGTCCTCGGCTACCAACTGTCGTTGTCGTTTCATCGGACTTTCATCCGCCTCATCATCACTTTCACTGGCAAACAAGCTACGCTTGGCGGAAGAACGCTCAAGGGACGACGTCTGTAAATACAAAAAGGCCAATATGAAACTGGAGGAGCAATTTACAACATGTTGACTGCTATAAATTTTAGTCGACTTGTCAAGTTACAAGAGTCAGGGAATTGCAAACACATCCTATGTATGTTTGTTACACTCAACTTACCTCAGATTCAGAATCTGAAGAGCCAAATCCACTATCACTGGACTCTGTATCTTGCCATGAACATGGACTGTCAAAGAGAACTGACTGAAGATTGCTGAAAGTAATGTCAGCCTCGGAAACTGGACTCATTGAGAAAGTTGGAGATGACATTATGAAATAGAAGTGGTTAGACAAAGATACAATGTGCTATACTGCGAACAGATGCCAGGCTATTGGATGCGTTCCCTTTTATCCCATGAAACAACGAAGCCGGTGGTCAACTTGATTGGATTACCAGTGAGCGAATTTCACTAAGCTAGTTTGAGTCACAGTTTGAGTTGATTGAATTACATTCGTCTCATTAGTCAGACTAAGACAACATCAAATTAAGGAACGTTGTCACTGCCCAATTTCTTTCTAATATTCAACACTGTCCCTCTCAACCAAAATCAGCATATATAACACATTCAGTCTTTTCTGTGAAAACATATCCCATCAAATGTTATATTCGCATTCAAAAAGAAATTGATACCGACACACTTGCCAATATATAAGCTACAACTAGAGTTTAAATGGATGTTTTTTATTTTGAATAAAGAAATTGTACTTGAAACAACAACATTCATATAAAAATGGACAACAATAACATGGGTAAATTGCCAACAAGAATGCACACTTGAAAAATATAACAAATTCTTTTCACGACAGCACACTTTTCTTCCTGTAAACCATCAATATTGCTCACATTCAATAGCACGTGACTTTAAGATGCAATGTTAATCATCAAACATCTAAAACACAAGGGTCTGCGTTTCAATTTCCGTGTCAAACCGACAGCTGAGGACTGGGGAGGAGGCACATCTGCGAGCAACATATCGTCGACTTCTTCCCATCTTCTTCTGGCCAGTTGACATAGACTTGCACTTGGATCGAAATTTCTTCAGGTCATCAGTATGGTCAGCATCAAGCATAGGTGTATAGCTTTCCGGTACACAGAGTGTCTAAAATGAAGAAAGTGAATGGTCAATTGTATGTCAAAAGATTTTCAACTGAACAATATAAACATCACTCATGTTCTTTTAGTAATTGTATTTACGATCAAATGTGGGATTTAAGTCATTTCTTGCAGTCAATAAAGGCGGTTAACTGAACAATACAGTATTTCGAAAATACATACCTTGTCTGTGTTGAGAAAGAAGGATTTGTATCCATCTTGCATCAGGTAGATTTCAGGAAAGTACAGTTCCGGATATCTATGGCTATTGGCACGTCTGTCTTCGCTTCTCAGATGACGCATCCTGGATTGAGAAATGAAACCTTAGTTAAAAATGTTCTAGAAGGGTAAAAGTATAGATGATCAGATTAATTATCAACATCGACTGACACACAAGACTTTGGCAAGTTAATCGCTTTGTTGCACTATAGGCAAGGAATACTTACATTTTAGGACCTCTCTCGGAAGAAAATTCACAATGGAAGATAAGGATGGCTGGTGATGGGGTTGCATCGCCGACAAGCCGGCTGATTCCTTCCTCTGTGTAAATGTTGACAGCTCCCTGAATACGCCCTCCCTCGTATTCGTATGGATATCTGCAGTCAATAATCTTGTAGCTACTCACATCACTAAAGTCACCTTGCAGTAGTTGTTGGACCTGAAAAAGCAAGGGGTCAATATAGCATCTACAAATCACAGTGGTGTGAAACATATCATATATAAACAAGCCGTTTGGGTTATTTCACATTAAAGTTAGCAAATAAAATCACGTCTGATAAACTTACCGTATGTGCTGTAACTGTCTTCAGATCTCGATGGTTCCTAGTCTCCACAGTTGGAAGGCTATGAACTCTAGATCCATCGCCGACCAGGTTTTCCTCAGTTGCTTGCAACTTCTCTACAGCACCCTTGATGTCCTCGGCTACCAACTGTCGTTGTCGTTTCATCGGACTTTCATCCGCCTCATCATCACTTTCACTGGCAAACAAGCTACGCTTGGCGGAAGAACGCTCAAGGGACGACGTCTGTAAATACAAAAAGGCGAATATGAAACTGGAGGAGCAATTTACAACATGTTGACTGCTATAAATTTTAGTCGACTTGTCAAGTTACAAGAGTCAGGGAATTGCAAACACATCCTATGTATGTTTGTTATACTCAACTTACCTCAGATTCAGAATCTGAAGAGCCAAATCCACTATCACTGGACTCTGTATCTTGCCATGAACATGGACTGTCAAAGAGAACTGACTGAAGATTGCTGAAAGTAATGTCAGCCTCGGAAACTGGACTCATTGAGAAAGTTGGAGATGACATTATGAAATAGAAGTGGTTAGACAAAGATACAATGTGCTATACTGCGAACAGATGCCAGGCTATTGGATGCGTTCCCTTTTATCCCATGAAACAACGAAGCCGGTGGTCAACTTGATTGGATTACCAGTGAGCGAATTTCACTAAGCTAGTTTGAGTCACAGTTTGAGTTGATTGAATTACATTCGTCTCATTAGTCAGACTAAGACAACATCAAATTAAGGAACGTTGTCACTGCCCAATTTCTTTCTAATATTCAACACTGTCCCTCTCAACCAAAATCAGCATATATAACACATTCAGTCTTTTCTGTGAAAACATATCCCATCAAATGTTATATTCGCATTCAAAAAGAAATTGATACCGACACACTTGCCAATATATAAGCTAAAACTAGAGTTTAAATGGATGTTTTTTATTTTGAATAAAGAAATTGTACTTGAAACAACAACATTCATATAAAAATGGACAACAATAACATGGGTAAATTGCCAACAAGAATGCACACTTGAAAAATATAACAAATTCTTTTCACGACAGCACACTTTTCTTCCTGTAAACCATCAATATTGCTCACATTCAATAGCACGTGACTTTAAGATGCAATGTTAATCATCAAACATCTAAAACACAAGGGTCTGCGTTTCAATTTCCGTGTCAAACCGACAGCTGAGGACTGGGGAGGAGGCACATCTGCGAGCAACATATCGTCGACTTCTTCCCATCTTCTTCTGGCCAGTTGACATAGACTTGCACTTGGATCGAAATTTCTTCAGGTCATCAGTATGGTCAGCATCAAGCATAGGTGTATAGCTTTCCGGTACACAGAGTGTCTAAAATGAAGAAAGTGAATGGTCAATTGTATGTCAAAAGATTTTCAACTGAACAATATAAACATCACTCATGTTCTTTTAGTAATTGTATTTACGATCAAATGTGGGATTTAAGTCATTTCTTGCAGTCAATAAAGGCGGTTAACTGAACAATACAGTATTTCGAAAATACATACCTTGTCTGTGTTGAGAAAGAAGGATTTGTATCCATCTTGCATCAGGTAGATTTCAGGAAAGTACAGTTCCGGATATCTATGGCTATTGGCACGTCTGTCTTCGCTTCTCAGATGACGCATCCTGGATTGAGAAATGAAACCTTAGTTAAAAATGTTCTAGAAGGGTAAAAGTATAGATGATCAGATTAATTATCAACATCGACTGACACACAAGACTTTGGCAAGTTAATCGCTTTGTTGCACTATAGGCAAGGAATACTTACATTTTAGGACCTCTCTCGGAAGAAAATTCACAATGGAAGATAAGGATGGCTGGTGATGGGGTTGCATCGCCGACAAGCCGGCTGATTCCTTCCTCTGTGTAAATGTTGACAGCTCCCTGAATACGCCCTCCCTCGTATTCGTATGGATATCTGCAGTCAATAATCTTGTAGCTACTCACATCACTAAAGTCACCTTGCAGTAGTTGTTGGACCTGAAAAAGCAAGGGGTCAATATAGCATCTACAAATCACAGTGGTGTGAAACATATCATATATAAACAAGCCGTTTGGGTTATTTCACATTAAAGTTAGCAAATAAAATCACGTCTGATAAACTTACCGTATGTGCTGTAACTGTCTTCAGATCTCGATGGTTCCTAGTCTCCACAGTTGGAAGGCTATGAACTCTAGATCCATCGCCGACCAGGTTTTCCTCAGTTGCTTGCAACTTCTCTACAGCACCCTTGATGTCCTCGGCTACCAACTGTCGTTGTCGTTTCATCGGACTTTCATCCGCCTCATCATCACTTTCACTGGCAAACAAGCTACGCTTGGCGGAAGAACGCTCAAGGGACGACGTCTGTAAATACAAAAAGGCCAATATGAAACTGGAGGAGCAATTTACAACATGTTGACTGCTATAAATTTTAGTCGACTTGTCAAGTTACAAGAGTCAGGGAATTGCAAACACATCCTATGTATGTTTGTTATACTCAACTTACCTCAGATTCAGAATCTGAAGAGCCAAATCCACTATCACTGGACTCTGTATCTTGCCATGAACATGGACTGTCAAAGAGAACTGACTGAAGATTGCTGAAAGTAATGTCAGCCTCGGAAACTGGACTCATTGAGAAAGTTGGAGATGACATTATGAAATAGAAGTGGTTAGACAAAGATACAATGTGCTATACTGCGAACAGATGCCAGGCTATTGGATGCGTTCCCTTTTATCCCATGAAACAACGAAGCCGGTGGTCAACTTGATTGGATTACCAGTGAGCGAATTTCACTAAGCTAGTTTGAGTCACAGTTTGAGTTGATTGAATTACATTCGTCTCATTAGTCAGACTAAGACAACATCAAATTAAGGAACGTTGTCACTGCCCAATTTCTTTCTAATATTCAACACTGTCCCTCTCAACCAAAATCAGCATATATAACACATTCAGTCTTTTCTGTGAAAACATATCCCATCAAATGTTATATTCGCATTCAAAAAGAAATTGATACCGACACACTTGCCAATATATAAGCTAAAACTAGAGTTTAAATGGATGTTTTTTATTTTGAATAAAGAAATTGTACTTGAAACAACAACATTCATATAAAAATGGACAACAATAACATGGGTAAATTGCCAACAAGAATGCACACTTGAAAAATATAACAAATTCTTTTCACGACAGCACACTTTTCTTCCTGTAAACCATCAATATTGCTCACATTCAATAGCACGTGACTTTAAGATGCAATGTTAATCATCAAACATCTAAAACACAAGGGTCTGCGTTTCAATTTCCGTGTCAAACCGACAGCTGAGGACTGGGGAGGAGGCACATCTGCGAGCAACATATCGTCGACTTCTTCCCATCTTCTTCTGGCCAGTTGACATAGACTTGCACTTGGATCGAAATTTCTTCAGGTCATCAGTATGGTCAGCATCAAGCATAGGTGTATAGCTTTCCGGTACACAGAGTGTCTAAAATGAAGAAAGTGAATGGTCAATTGTATGTCAAAAGATTTTCAACTGAACAATATAAACATCACTCATGTTCTTTTAGTAATTGTATTTACGATCAAATGTGGGATTTAAGTCATTTCTTGCAGTCAATAAAGGCGGTTAACTGAACAATACAGTATTTCGAAAATACATACCTTGTCTGTGTTGAGAAAGAAGGATTTGTATCCATCTTGCATCAGGTAGATTTCAGGAAAGTACAGTTCCGGATATCTATGGCTATTGGCACGTCTGTCTTCGCTTCTCAGATGACGCATCCTGGATTGAGAAATGAAACCTTAGTTAAAAATGTTCTAGAAGGGTAAAAGTATAGATGATCAGATTAATTATCAACATCGACTGACACACAAGACTTTGGCAAGTTAATCGCTTTGTTGCACTATAGGCAAGGAATACTTACATTTTAGGACCTCTCTCGGAAGAAAATTCACAATGGAAGATAAGGATGGCTGGTGATGGGGTTGCATCGCCGACAAGCCGGCTGATTCCTTCCTCCGTGTAAATGTTGACAGCTCCCTGAATACGCCCTCCCTCGTATTCGTATGGATATCTGCAGTCAATAATCTTGTAGCTACTCACATCACTAAAGTCACCTTGCAGTAGTTGTTGGACCTGAAAAAGCAAGGGGTCAATATAGCATCTACAAATCACAGTGGTGTGAAACATATCATATATAAACAAGCCGTTTGGGTTATTTCACATTAAAGTTAGCAAATAAAATCACGTCTGATAAACTTACCGTATGTGCTGTAACTGTCTTCAGATCTCGATGGTTCCTAGTCTCCACAGTTGGAAGGCTATGAACTCTAGATCCATCGCCGACCAGGTTTTCCTCAGTTGCTTGCAACTTCTCTACAGCACCCTTGATGTCCTCGGCTACCAACTGTCGTTGTCGTTTCATCGGACTTTCATCCGCCTCATCATCACTTTCACTGGCAAACAAGCTACGCTTGGCGGAAGAACGCTCAAGGGACGACGTCTGTAAATACAAAAAGGCCAATATGAAACTGGAGGAGCAATTTACAACATGTTGACTGCTATAAATTTTAGTCGACTTGTCAAGTTACAAGAGTCAGGGAATTGCAAACACATCCTATGTATGTTTGTTATACTCAACTTACCTCAGATTCAGAATCTGAAGAGCCAAATCCACTATCACTGGACTCTGTATCTTGCCATGAACATGGACTGTCAAAGAGAACTGACTGAAGATTGCTGAAAGTAATGTCAGCCTCGGAAACTGGACTCATTGAGAAAGTTGGAGATGACATTATGAAATAGAAGTGGTTAGACAAAGATACAATGTGCTATACTGCGAACAGATGCCAGGCTATTGGATGCGTTCCCTTTTATCCCATGAAACAACGAAGCCGGTGGTCAACTTGATTGGATTACCAGTGAGCGAATTTCACTAAGCTAGTTTGAGTCACAGTTTGAGTTGATTGAATTACATTCGTCTCATTAGTCAGACTAAGACAACATCAAATTAAGGAACGTTGTCACTGCCCAATTTCTTTCTAATATTCAACACTGTCCCTCTCAACCAAAATCAGCATATATAACACATTCAGTCTTTTCTGTGAAAACATATCCCATCAAATGTTATATTCGCATTCAAAAAGAAATTGATACCGACACACTTGCCAATATATAAGCGAAAACTAGAGTTTAAATGGATGTTTTTTATTTTGAATAAAGAAATTGTACTTGAAACAACAACATTCATATAAAAATGGACAACAATAACATGGGTAAATTGCCAACAAGAATGCACACTTGAAAAATATAACAAATTCTTTTCACGACAGCACACTTTTCTTCCTGTAAACCATCAATATTGCTCACATTCAATAGCACGTGACTTTAAGATGCAATGTTAATCATCAAACATCTAAAACACAAGGGTCTGCGTTTCAATTTCCGTGTCAAACCGACAGCTGAGGACTGGGGAGGAGGCACATCTGCGAGCAACATATCGTCGACTTCTTCCCATCTTCTTCTGGCCAGTTGACATAGACTTGCACTTGGATCGAAATTTCTTCAGGTCATCAGTATGGTCAGCATCAAGCATAGGTGTATAGCTTTCCGGTACACAGAGTGTCTAAAATGAAGAAAGTGAATGGTCAATTGTATGTCAAAAGATTTTCAACTGAACAATATAAACATCACTCATGTTCTTTTAGTAATTGTATTTACGATCAAATGTGGGATTTAAGTCATTTCTTGCAGTCAATAAAGGCGGTTAACTGAACAATACAGTATTTCGAAAATACATACCTTGTCTGTGTTGAGAAAGAAGGATTTGTATCCATCTTGCATCAGGTAGATTTCAGGAAAGTACAGTTCCGGATATCTATGGCTATTGGCACGTCTGTCTTCGCTTCTAAGATGACGCATCCTGGATTGAGAAATGAAACCTTAGTTAAAAATGTTCTAGAAGGGTAAAAGTATAGATGATCAGATTAATTATCAACATCGACTGACACACAAGACTTTGACAAGTTAATCGCTTTGTTGCACTATAGGCAAGGAATACTTACATTTTAGGACCTCTCTCGGAAGAAAATTCACAATGGAAGATAAGGATGGCTGGTGATAGGGTTGCATCGCCGACAAACCGGCTGATTCCTTCCTCTGTGTAAATGTTGACAGCTCCCTGAATATGCCCTCCCTCGTATTCGTATGGATATCTGCAGTCAATAATCTTGTAGCTACTCACATCACTAAAGTCACCTTGCAGTAGTTGTTGGACCTGAAAAAGCAAGGGGTCAATATAGCATCTACAAATCACAGTGGTGTGAAACATATCATATATAAACAAGCCGTTTGGGTTATTTCACATTAAAGTTAGCAAATAAAATCACGTCTGATAAACTTACCGTATGTGCTGTAACTGTCTTCAGATCTCGATGGTTCCTAGTCTCCACAGTTGGAAGGCTATGAACTCTAGATCCATCGCCGACCAGGTTTTCCTCAGTTGCTTGCAACTTCTCTACAGCACCCTTGATGTCCTCGGCTACCAACTGTCGTTGTCGTTTCATCGGACTTTCATCCGCCTCATCATCACTTTCACTGGCAAACAAGCTACGCTTGGCGGAAGAACGCTCAAGGGACGACGTCTGTAAATACAAAAAGGCCAATATGAAACTGGAGGAGCAATTTACAACATGTTGACTGCTATAAATTTTAGTCGACTTGTCAAGTTACAAGAGTCAGGGAATTGCAAACACATCCTATGTATGTTTGTTATACTCAACTTACCTCAGATTCAGAATCTGAAGAGCCAAATCCACTATCACTGGACTCTGTATCTTGCCATGAACATGGACTGTCAAAGAGAACTGACTGAAGATTGCTGAAAGTAATGTCAGCCTCGGAAACTGGACTCATTGAGAAAGTTGGAGATGACATTATGAAATAGAAGTGGTTAGACAAAGATACAATGTGCTATACTGCGAACAGATGCCAGGCTATTGGATGCGTTCCCTTTTATCCCATGAAACAACGAAGCCGGTGGTCAACTTGATTGGATTACCAGTGAGCGAATTTCACTAAGCTAGTTTGAGTCACAGTTTGAGTTGATTGAATTACATTCGTCTCATTAGTCAGACTAAGACAACATCAAATTAAGGAACGTTGTCACTGCCCAATTTCTTTCTAATATTCAACACTGTCCCTCTCAACCAAAATCAGCATATATAACACATTCAGTCTTTTCTGTGAAAACATATCCCATCAAATGTTATATTCGCATTCAAAAAGAAATTGATACCGACACACTTGCCAATATATAAGCGAAAACTAGAGTTTAAATGGATGTTTTTTATTTTGAATAAAGAAATTGTACTTGAAACAACAACATTCATATAAAAATGGACAACAATAACATGGGTAAATTGCCAACAAGAATGCACACTTGAAAAATATAACAAATTCTTTTCACGACAGCACACTTTTCTTCCTGTAAACCATCAATATTGCTCACATTCAATAGCACGTGACTTTAAGATGCAATGTTAATCATCAAACATCTAAAACACAAGGGTCTGCGTTTCAATTTCCGTGTCAAACCGACAGCTGAGGACTGGGGAGGAGGCACATCTGCGAGCAACATATCGTCGACTTCTTCCCATCTTCTTCTGGCCAGTTGACATAGACTTGCACTTGGATCGAAATTTCTTCAGGTCACCAGTATGGTCAGCATCAAGCATAGGTGTATAGCTTTCCGGTACACAGAGTGTCTAAAATGAAGAAAGTGAATGGTCAATTGTATGTCAAAAGATTTTCAACTGAACAATATAAACATCACTCATGTTCTTTTAGTAATTGTATTTACGATCAAATGTGGGATTTAAGTCATTTCTTGCAGTCAATAAAGGCGGTTAACTGAACAATACAGTATTTCGAAAATACATACCTTGTCTGTGTTGAGAAAGAAGGATTTGTATCCATCTTGCATCAGGTAGATTTCAGGAAAGTACAGTTCCGGATATCTATGGCTATTGGCACGTCTGTCTTCGCTTCTCAGATGACGCATCCTGGATTGAGAAATGAAACCTTAGTTAAAAATGTTCTAGAAGGGTAAAAGTATAGATGATCAGATTAATTATCAACATCGACTGACACACAAGACTTTGGCAAGTTAATCGCTTTGTTGCACTATAGGCAAGGAATACTTACATTTTAGGACCTCTCTCGGAAGAAAATTCACAATGGAAGATAAGGATGGCTGGTGATAGGGTTGCATCGCCGATAAGCCGGCTGATTCCTTCCTCCGTGTAAATGTTGACAGCTCCCTGAATATGCCCTCCCTCGTATTCGTATGGATATCTGCAGTCAATAATCTTGTAGCTACTCACATCACTAAAGTCACCTTGCAGTAGTTGTTGGACCTGAAAAAGCAAGGGGTCAATATAGCATCTACAAATCACAGTGGTGTGAAACATATCATATATAAACAAGCCGTTTGGGTTATTTCACATTAAAGTTAGCAAATAAAATCACGTCTGATAAACTTACCGTATGTGCTGTAACTGTCTTCAGATCTCGATGGTTCCTAGTCTCCACAGTTGGAAGGCTATGAACTCTAGATCCATCGCCGACCAGGTTTTCCTCAGTTGCTTGCAACTTCTCTACAGCACCCTTGATGTCCTCGGCTACCAACTGTCGTTGTCGTTTCATCGGACTTTCATCCGCCTCATCATCACTTTCACTGGCAAACAAGCTACGCTTGGCGGAAGAACGCTCAAGGGACGACGTCTGTAAATACAAAAAGGCCAATATGAAACTGGAGGAGCAATTTACAACATGTTGACTGCTATAAATTTTAGTCGACTTGTCAAGTTACAAGAGTCAGGGAATTGCAAACACATCCTATGTATGTTTGTTATACTCAACTTACCTCAGATTCAGAATCTGAAGAGCCAAATCCACTATCACTGGACTCTGTATCTTGCCATGAACATGGACTGTCAAAGAGAACTGACTGAAGATTGCTGAAAGTAATGTCAGCCTCGGAAACTGGACTCATTGAGAAAGTTGGAGATGACATTATGAAATAGAAGTGGTTAGACAAAGATACAATGTGCTATACTGCGAACAGATGCCAGGCTATTGGATGCGTTCCCTTTTATCCCATGAAACAACGAAGCCGGTGGTCAACTTGATTGGATTACCAGTGAGCGAATTTCACTAAGCTAGTTTGAGTCACAGTTTGAGTTGATTGAATTACATTCGTCTCATTAGTCAGACTAAGACAACATCAAATTAAGGAACGTTGTCACTGCCCAATTTCTTTCTAATATTCAACACTGTCCCTCTCAACCAAAATCAGCATATATAACACATTCAGTCTTTTCTGTGAAAACATATCCCATCAAATGTTATATTTGCATTCAAAAAGAAATTGATACCGACACACTTGCCAATATATAAGCGAAAACTAGAGTTTAAATGGATGTTTTTTATTTTGAATAAAGAAATTGTACTTGAAACAACAACATTCATATAAAAATGGACAACAATAACATGGGTAAATTGCCAACAAGAATGCACACTTGAAAAATATAACAAATTCTTTTCACGACAGCACACTTTTCTTCCTGTAAACCATCAATATTGCTCACATTCAATCGCACGTGACTTTAAGATGCAATGTTAATCATCAAACATCTAAAACACAAGGGTCTGCGTTTCAATTTCCGTGTCAAACCGACAGCTGAGGACTGGGGAGGAGGCACATCTGCGAGCAACATATCGTCGACTTCTTCCCATCTTCTTCTGGCCAGTTGACATAGACTTGCACTTGGATCGAAATTTCTTCAGGTCATCAGTATGGTCAGCATCAAGCATAGGTGTATAGCTTTCCGGTACACAGAGTGTCTAAAATGAAGAAAGTGAATGGTCAATTGTATGTCAAAAGATTTTCAACTGAACAATATAAACATCACTCATGTTCTTTTAGTAATTGTATTTACGATCAAATGTGGGATTTAAGTCATTTCTTGCAGTCAATAAAGGCGGTTAACTGAACAATACAGTATTTCGAAAATACATACCTTGTCTGTGTTGAGAAAGAAGGATTTGTATCCATCTTGCATCAGGTAGATTTCAGGAAAGTACAGTTCCGGATATCTATGGCTATTGGCACGTCTGTCTTCGCTTCTCAGATGACGCATCCTGGATTGAGAAATGAAACCTTAGTTAAAAATGTTCTAGAAGGGTAAAAGTATAGATGATCAGATTAATTATCAACATCGACTGACACACAAGACTTTGGCAAGTTAATCGCTTTGTTGCACTATAGGCAAGGAATACTTACATTTTAGGACCTCTCTCGGAAGAAAATTCACAATGGAAGATAAGGATGGCTGGTGATGGGGTTGCATCGCCGACAAGCCGGCTGATTCCTTCCTCTGTGTAAATGTTGACAGCTCCCTGAATACGCCCTCCCTCGTATTCGTATGGATATCTGCAGTCAATAATCTTGTAGCTACTCACATCACTAAAGTCACCTTGCAGTAGTTGTTGGACCTGAAAAAGCAAGGGGTCAATATAGCATCTACAAATCACAGTGGTGTGAAACATATCATATATATAAACAAGCCGTTTGGGTTATTTCACATTAAAGTTAGCAAATAAAATCACGTCTGATAAACTTACCGTATGTGCTGTAACTGTCTTCAGATCTCGATGGTTCCTAGTCTCCACAGTTGGAAGGCTATGAACTCTAGATCCATCGCCGACCAGGTTTTCCTCAGTTGCTTGCAACTTCTCTACAGCACCCTTGATGTCCTCGGCTACCAACTGTCGTTGTCGTTTCATCGGACTTTCATCCGCCTCATCATCACTTTCACTGGCAAACAAGCTACGCTTGGCGGAAGAACGCTCAAGGGACGACGTCTGTAAATACAAAAAGGCCAATATGAAACTGGAGGAGCAATTTACAACATGTTGACTGCTATAAATTTTAGTCGACTTGTCAAGTTACAAGAGTCAGGGAATTGCAAACACATCCTATGTATGTTTGTTACACTCAACTTACCTCAGATTCAGAATCTGAAGAGCCAAATCCACTATCACTGGACTCTGTATCTTGCCATGAACATGGACTGTCAAAGAGAACTGACTGAAGATTGCTGAAAGTAATGTCAGCCTCGGAAACTGGACTCATTGAGAAAGTTGGAGATGACATTATGAAATAGAAGTGGTTAGACAAAGATACAATGTGCTATACTGCGAACAGATGCCAGGCTATTGGATGCGTTCCCTTTTATCCCATGAAACAACGAAGCCGGTGGTCAACTTGATTGGATTACCAGTGAGCGAATTTCACTAAGCTAGTTTGAGTCACAGTTTGAGTTGATTGAATTACATTCGTCTCATTAGTCAGACTAAGACAACATCAAATTAAGGAACGTTGTCACTGCCCAATTTCTTTCTAATATTCAACACTGTCCCTCTCAACCAAAATCAGCATATATAACACATTCAGTCTTTTCTGTGAAAACATATCCCATCAAATGTTATATTCGCATTCAAAAAGAAATTGATACCGACACACTTGCCAATATATAAGCGAAAACTAGAGTTTAAATGGATGTTTTTTATTTTGAATAAAGAAATTGTACTTGAAACAACAACATTCATATAAAAATGGACAACAATAACATGGGTAAATTGCCAACAAGAATGCACACTTGAAAAATATAACAAATTCTTTTCACGACAGCACACTTTTCTTCCTGTAAACCATCAATATTGCTCACATTCAATAGCACGTGACTTTAAGATGCAATGTTAATCATCAAACATCTAAAACACAAGCGTCTGCGTTTCAATTTCCGTGTCAAACCGACAGCTGAGGACTGGGGAGGAGGCACATCTGCGAGCAACATATCGTCGACTTCTTCCCATCTTCTTCTGGCCAGTTGACATAGACTTGCACTTGGATCGAAATTTCTTCAGGTCATCAGTATGGTCAGCATCAAGCATAGGTGTATAGCTTTCCGGTACACAGAGTGTCTAAAATGAAGAAAGTGAATGGTCAATTGTATGTCAAAAGATTTTCAACTGAACAATATAAACATCACTCATGTTCTTTTAGTAATTGTATTTACGATCAAATGTGGGATTTAAGTCATTTCTTGCAGTCAATAAAGGCGGTTAACTGAACAATACAGTATTTCGAAAATACATACCTTGTCTGTGTTGAGAAAGAAGGATTTGTATCCATCTTGCATCAGGTAGATTTCAGGAAAGTACAGTTCCGGATATCTATGGCTATTGGCACGTCTGTCTTCGCTTCTCAGATGACGCATCCTGGATTGAGAAATGAAACCTTAGTTAAAAATGTTCTAGAAGGGTAAAAGTATAGATGATCAGATTAATTATCAACATCGACTGACACACAAGACTTTGGCAAGTTAATCGCTTTGTTGCACTATAGGCAAGGAATACTTACATTTTAGGACCTCTCTCGGAAGAAAATTCACAATGGAAGATAAGGATGGCTGGTGATGGGGTTGCATCGCCGACAAGCCGGCTGATTCCTTCCTCTGTGTAAATGTTGACAGCTCCCTGAATACGCCCTCCCTCGTATTCGTATGGATATCTGCAGTCAATAATCTTGTAGCTACTCACATCACTAAAGTCACCTTGCAGTAGTTGTTGGACCTGAAAAAGCAAGGGGTCAATATAGCATCTACAAATCACAGTGGTGTGAAACATATCATATATATAAACAAGCCGTTTGGGTTATTTCACATTAAAGTTAGCAAATAAAATCACGTCTGATAAACTTACCGTATGTGCTGTAACTGTCTTCAGATCTCGATGGTTCCTAGTCTCCACAGTTGGAAGGCTATGAACTCTAGATCCATCGCCGACCAGGTTTTCCTCAGTTGCTTGCAACTTCTCTACAGCACCCTTGATGTCCTCGGCTACCAACTGTCGTTGTCGTTTCATCGGACTTTCATCCGCCTCATCATCACTTTCACTGGCAAACAAGCTACGCTTGGCGGAAGAACGCTCAAGGGACGACGTCTGTAAATACAAAAAGGCCAATATGAAACTGGAGGAGCAATTTACAACATGTTGACTGCTATAAATTTTAGTCGACTTGTCAAGTTACAAGAGTCAGGGAATTGCAAACACATCCTATGTATGTTTGTTATACTCAACTTACCTCAGATTCAGAATCTGAAGAGCCAAATCCACTATCACTGGACTCTGTATCTTGCCATGAACATGGACTGTCAAAGAGAACTGACTGAAGATTGCTGAAAGTAATGTCAGCCTCGGAAACTGGACTCATTGAGAAAGTTGGAGATGACATTATGAAATAGAAGTGGTTAGACAAAGATACAATGTGCTATACTGCGAACAGATGCCAGGCTATTGGATGCGTTCCCTTTTATCCCATGAAACAACGAAGCCGGTGGTCAACTTGATTGGATTACCAGTGAGCGAATTTCACTAAGCTAGTTTGAGTCACAGTTTGAGTTGATTGAATTACATTCGTCTCATTAGTCAGACTAAGACAACATCAAATTAAGGAACGTTGTCACTGCCCAATTTCTTTCTAATATTCAACACTGTCCCTCTCAACCAAAATCAGCATATATAACACATTCAGTCTTTTCTGTGAAAACATATCCCATCAAATGTTATATTCGCATTCAAAAAGAAATTGATACCGACACACTTGCCAATATATAAGCGAAAACTAGAGTTTAAATGGATGTTTTTTATTTTGAATAAAGAAATTGTACTTGAAACAACAACATTCATATAAAAATGGACAACAATAACATGGGTAAATTGCCAACAAGAATGCACACTTGAAAAATATAACAAATTCTTTTCACGACAGCACACTTTTCTTCCTGTAAACCATCAATATTGCTCACATTCAATAGCACGTGACTTTAAGATGCAATGTTAATCATCAAACATCTAAAACACAAGGGTCTGCGTTTCAATTTCCGTGTCAAACCGACAGCTGAGGACTGGGGAGGAGGCACATCTGCGAGCAACATATCGTCGACTTCTTCCCATCTTCTTCTGGCCAGTTGACATAGACTTGCACTTGGATCGAAATTTCTTCAGGTCATCAGTATGGTCAGCATCAAGCATAGATGTATAGCTTTCCGGTACACAGAGTGTCTAAAATGAAGAAAGTGAATGGTCAATTGTATGTCAAAAGATTTTCAACTGAACAATATAAACATCACTCATGTTCTTTTAGTAATTGTATTTACGATCAAATGTGGGATTTAAGTCATTTCTTGCAGTCAATAAAGGCGGTTAACTGAACAATACAGTATTTCGAAAATACATACCTTGTCTGTGTTGAGAAAGAAGGATTTGTATCCATCTTGCATCAGGTAGATTTCAGGAAAGTACAGTTCCGGATATCTATGGCTATTGGCACGTCTGTCTTCGCTTCTCAGATGACGCATCCTGGATTGAGAAATGAAACCTTAGTTAAAAATGTTCTAGAAGGGTAAAAGTATAGATGATCAGATTAATTATCAACATCGACTGACACACAAGACTTTGGCAAGTTAATCGCTTTGTTGCACTATAGGCAAGGAATACTTACATTTTAGGACCTCTCTCGGAAGAAAATTCACAATGGAAGATAAGGATGGCTGGTGATGGGGTTGCATCGCCGACAAGCCGGCTGATTCCTTCCTCTGTGTAAATGTTGACAGCTCCCTGAATACGCCCTCCCTCGTATTCGTATGGATATCTGCAGTCAATAATCTTGTAGCTACTCACATCACTAAAGTCACCTTGCAGTAGTTGTTGGACCTGAAAAAGCAAGGGGTCAATATAGCATCTACAAATCACAGTGGTGTGAAACATATCATATATATAAACAAGCCGTTTGGGTTATTTCACATTAAAGTTAGCAAATAAAATCACGTCTGATAAACTTACCGTATGTGCTGTAACTGTCTTCAGATCTCGATGGTTCCTAGTCTCCACAGTTGGAAGGCTATGAACTCTAGATCCATCGCCGACCAGGTTTTCCTCAGTTGCTTGCAACTTCTCTACAGCACCCTTGATGTCCTCGGCTACCAACTGTCGTTGTCGTTTCATCGGACTTTCATCCGCCTCATCATCACTTTCACTGGCAAACAAGCTACGCTTGGCGGAAGAACGCTCAAGGGACGACGTCTGTAAATACAAAAAGGCCAATATGAAACTGGAGGAGCAATTTACAACATGTTGACTGCTATAAATTTTAGTCGACTTGTCAAGTTACAAGAGTCAGGGAATTGCAAACACATCCTATGTATGTTTGTTACACTCAACTTACCTCAGATTCAGAATCTGAAGAGCCAAATCCACTATCACTGGACTCTGTATCTTGCCATGAACATGGACTGTCAAAGAGAACTGACTGAAGATTGCTGAAAGTAATGTCAGCCTCGGAAACTGGACTCATTGAGAAAGTTGGAGATGACATTATGAAATAGAAGTGGTTAGACAAAGATACAATGTGCTATACTGCGAACAGATGCCAGGCTATTGGATGCGTTCCCTTTTATCCCATGAAACAACGAAGCCGGTGGTCAACTTGATTGGATTACCAGTGAGCGAATTTCACTAAGCTAGTTTGAGTCACAGTTTGAGTTGATTGAATTACATTCGTCTCATTAGTCAGACTAAGACAACATCAAATTAAGGAACGTTGTCACTGCCCAATTTCTTTCTAATATTCAACACTGTCCCTCTCAACCAAAATCAGCATATATAACACATTCAGTCTTTTCTGTGAAAACATATCCCATCAAATGTTATATTCGCATTCAAAAAGAAATTGATACCGACACACTTGCCAATATATAAGCGAAAACTAGAGTTTAAATGGATGTTTTTTATTTTGAATAAAGAAATTGTACTTGAAACAACAACATTCATATAAAAATGGACAACAATAACATGGGTAAATTGCCAACAAGAATGCACACTTGAAAAATATAACAAATTCTTTTCACGACAGCACACTTTTCTTCCTGTAAACCATCAATATTGCTCACATTCAATAGCACGTGACTTTAAGATGCAATGTTAATCATCAAACATCTAAAACACAAGGGTCTGCGTTTCAATTTCCGTGTCAAACCGACAGCTGAGGACTGGGGAGGAGGCACATCTGCGAGCAACATATCGTCGACTTCTTCCCATCTTCTTCTGGCCAGTTGACATAGACTTGCACTTGGATCGAAATTTCTTCAGGTCATCAGTATGGTCAGCATCAAGCATAGGTGTATAGCTTTCCGGTACACAGAGTGTCTAAAATGAAGAAAGTGAATGGTCAATTGTATGTCAAAAGATTTTCAACTGAACAATATAAACATCACTCATGTTCTTTTAGTAATTGTATTTACGATCAAATGTGGGATTTAAGTCATTTCTTGCAGTCAATAAAGGCGGTTAACTGAACAATACAGTATTTCGAAAATACATACCTTGTCTGTGTTGAGAAAGAAGGATTTGTATCCATCTTGCATCAGGTAGATTTCAGGAAAGTACAGTTCCGGATATCTATGGCTATTGGCACGTCTGTCTTCGCTTCTCAGATGACGCATCCTGGATTGAGAAATGAAACCTTAGTTAAAAATGTTCTAGAAGGGTAAAAGTATAGATGATCAGATTAATTATCAACATCGACTGACACACAAGACTTTGGCAAGTTAATCGCTTTGTTGCACTATAGGCAAGGAATACTTACATTTTAGGACCTCTCTCGGAAGAAAATTCACAATGGAAGATAAGGATGGCTGGTGATAGGGTTGCATCGCCGATAAGCCGGCTGATTCCTTCCTCCGTGTAAATGTTGACAGCTCCCTGAATATGCCCTCCCTCGTATTCGTATGGATATCTGCAGTCAATAATCTTGTAGCTACTCACATCACTAAAGTCACCTTGCAGTAGTTGTTGGACCTGAAAAAGCAAGGGGTCAATATAGCATCTACAAATCACAGTGGTGTGAAACATATCATATATAAACAAGCCGTTTGGGTTATTTCACATTAAAGTTAGCAAATAAAATCACGTCTGATAAACTTACCGTATGTGCTGTAACTGTCTTCAGATCTCGATGGTTCCTAGTCTCCACAGTTGGAAGGCTATGAACTCTAGATCCATCGCCGACCAGGTTTTCCTCAGTTGCTTGCAACTTCTCTACAGCACCCTTGATGTCCTCGGCTACCAACTGTCGTTGTCGTTTCATCGGACTTTCATCCGCCTCATCATCACTTTCACTGGCAAACAAGCTACGCTTGGCGGAAGAACGCTCAAGGGACGACGTCTGTAAATACAAAAAGGCCAATATGAAACTGGAGGAGCAATTTACAACATGTTGACTGCTATAAATTTTAGTCGACTTGTCAAGTTACAAGAGTCAGGGAATTGCAAACACATCCTATGTATGTTTGTTATACTCAACTTACCTCAGATTCAGAATCTGAAGAGCCAAATCCACTATCACTGGACTCTGTATCTTGCCATGAACATGGACTGTCAAAGAGAACTGACTGAAGATTGCTGAAAGTAATGTCAGCCTCGGAAACTGGACTCATTGAGAAAGTTGGAGATGACATTATGAAATAGAAGTGGTTAGACAAAGATACAATGTGCTATACTGCGAACAGATGCCAGGCTATTGGATGCGTTCCCTTTTATCCCATGAAACAACGAAGCCGGTGGTCAACTTGATTGGATTACCAGTGAGCGAATTTCACTAAGCTAGTTTGAGTCACAGTTTGAGTTGATTGAATTACATTCGTCTCATTAGTCAGACTAAGACAACATCAAATTAAGGAACGTTGTCACTGCCCAATTTCTTTCTAATATTCAACACTGTCCCTCTCAACCAAAATCAGCATATATAACACATTCAGTCTTTTCTGTGAAAACATATCCCATCAAATGTTATATTCGCATTCAAAAAGAAATTGATACCGACACACTTGCCAATATATAAGCTAAAACTAGAGTTTAAATGGATGTTTTTTATTTTGAATAAAGAAATTGTACTTGAAACAACAACATTCATATAAAAATGGACAACAATAACATGGGTAAATTGCCAACAAGAATGCACACTTGAAAAATATAACAAATTCTTTTCACGACAGCACACTTTTCTTCCTGTAAACCATCAATATTGCTCACATTCAATAGCACGTGACTTTAAGATGCAATGTTAATCATCAAACATCTAAAACACAAGGGTCTGCGTTTCAATTTCCGTGTCAAACCGACAGCTGAGGACTGGGGAGGAGGCACATCTGCGAGCAACATATCGTCGACTTCTTCCCATCTTCTTCTGGCCAGTTGACATAGACTTGCACTTGGATCGAAATTTCTTCAGGTCATCAGTATGGTCAGCATCAAGCATAGGTGTATAGCTTTCCGGTACACAGAGTGTCTAAAATGAAGAAAGTGAATGGTCAATTGTATGTCAAAAGATTTTCAACTGAACAATATAAACATCACTCATGTTCTTTTAGTAATTGTATTTACGATCAAATGTGGGATTTAAGTCATTTCTTGCAGTCAATAAAGGCGGTTAACTGAACAATACAGTATTTCGAAAATACATACCTTGTCTGTGTTGAGAAAGAAGGATTTGTATCCATCTTGCATCAGGTAGATTTCAGGAAAGTACAGTTCCGGATATCTATGGCTATTGGCACGTCTGTCTTCGCTTCTCAGATGACGCATCCTGGATTGAGAAATGAAACCTTAGTTAAAAATGTTCTAGAAGGGTAAAAGTATAGATGATCAGATTAATTATCAACATCGACTGACACACAAAACTTTGGCAAGTTAATCGCTTTGTTGCACTATAGGCAAGGAATACTTACATTTTAGGACCTCTCTCGGAAGAAAATTCACAATGGAAGATAAGGATGGCTGGTGATGGGGTTGCATCGCCGACAAGCCGGCTGATTCCTTCCTCTGTGTAAATGTTGACAGCTCCCTGAATACGCCCTCCCTCGTATTCGTATGGATATCTGCAGTCAATAATCTTGTAGCTACTCACATCACTAAAGTCACCTTGCAGTAGTTGTTGGACCTGAAAAAGCAAGGGGTCAATATAGCATCTACAAATCACAGTGGTGTGAAACATATCATATATAAACAAGCCGTTTGGGTTATTTCACATTAAAGTTAGCAAATAAAATCACGTCTGATAAACTTACCGTATGTGCTGTAACTGTCTTCAGATCTCGATGGTTCCTAGTCTCCACAGTTGGAAGGCTATGAACTCTAGATCCATCGCCGACCAGGTTTTCCTCAGTTGCTTGCAACTTCTCTACAGCACCCTTGATGTCCTCGGCTACCAACTGTCGTTGTCGTTTCATCGGACTTTCATCCGCCTCATCATCACTTTCACTGGCAAACAAGCTACGCTTGGCGGAAGAACGCTCAAGGGACGACGTCTGTAAATACAAAAAGGCCAATATGAAACTGGAGGAGCAATTTACAACATGTTGACTGCTATAAATTTTAGTCGACTTGTCAAGTTACAAGAGTCAGGGAATTGCAAACACATCCTATGTATGTTTGTTATACTCAACTTACCTCAGATTCAGAATCTGAAGAGCCAAATCCACTATCACTGGACTCTGTATCTTGCCATGAACATGGACTGTCAAAGAGAACTGACTGAAGATTGCTGAAAGTAATGTCAGCCTCGGAAACTGGACTCATTGAGAAAGTTGGAGATGACATTATGAAATAGAAGTGGTTAGACAAAGATACAATGTGCTATACTGCGAACAGATGCCAGGCTATTGGATGCGTTCCCTTTTATCCCATGAAACAACGAAGCCGGTGGTCAACTTGATTGGATTACCAGTGAGCGAATTTCACTAAGCTAGTTTGAGTCACAGTTTGAGTTGATTGAATTACATTCGTCTCATTAGTCAGACTAAGACAACATCAAATTAAGGAACGTTGTCACTGCCCAATTTCTTTCTAATATTCAACACTGTCCCTCTCAACCAAAATCAGCATATATAACACATTCAGTCTTTTCTGTGAAAACATATCCCATCAAATGTTATATTCGCATTCAAAAAGAAATTGATACCGACACACTTGCCAATATATAAGCGAAAACTAGAGTTTAAATGGATGTTTTTTATTTTGAATAAAGAAATTGTACTTGAAACAACAACATTCATATAAAAATGGACAACAATAACATGGGTAAATTGCCAACAAGAATGCACACTTGAAAAATATAACAAATTCTTTTCACGACAGCACACTTTTCTTCCTGTAAACCATCAATATTGCTCACATTCAATAGCACGTGACTTTAAGATGCAATGTTAATCATCAAACATCTAAAACACAAGGGTCTGCGTTTCAATTTCCGTGTCAAACCGACAGCTGAGGACTGGGGAGGAGGCACATCTGCGAGCAACATATCGTCGACTTCTTCCCATCTTCTTCTGGCCAGTTGACATAGACTTGCACTTGGATCGAAATTTCTTCAGGTCATCAGTATGGTCAGCATCAAGCATAGATGTATAGCTTTCCGGTACACAGAGTGTCTAAAATGAAGAAAGTGAATGGTCAATTGTATGTCAAAAGATTTTCAACTGAACAATATAAACATCACTCATGTTCTTTTAGTAATTGTATTTACGATCAAATGTGGGATTTAAGTCATTTCTTGCAGTCAATAAAGGCGGTTAACTGAACAATACAGTATTTCGAAAATACATACCTTGTCTGTGTTGAGAAAGAAGGATTTGTATCCATCTTGCATCAGGTAGATTTCAGGAAAGTACAGTTCCGGATATCTATGGCTATTGGCACGTCTGTCTTCGCTTCTCAGATGACGCATCCTGGATTGAGAAATGAAACCTTAGTTAAAAATGTTCTAGAAGGGTAAAAGTATAGATGATCAGATTAATTATCAACATCGACTGACACACAAGACTTTGGCAAGTTAATCGCTTTGTTGCACTATAGGCAAGGAATACTTACATTTTAGGACCTCTCTCGGAAGAAAATTCACAATGGAAGATAAGGATGGCTGGTGATGGGGTTGCATCGCCGACAAGCCGGCTGATTCCTTCCTCTGTGTAAATGTTGACAGCTCCCTGAATACGCCCTCCCTCGTATTCGTATGGATATCTGCAGTCAATAATCTTGTAGCTACTCACATCACTAAAGTCACCTTGCAGTAGTTGTTGGACCTGAAAAAGCAAGGGGTCAATATAGCATCTACAAATCACAGTGGTGTGAAACATATCATATATATAAACAAGCCGTTTGGGTTATTTCACATTAAAGTTAGCAAATAAAATCACGTCTGATAAACTTACCGTATGTGCTGTAACTGTCTTCAGATCTCGATGGTTCCTAGTCTCCACAGTTGGAAGGCTATGAACTCTAGATCCATCGCCGACCAGGTTTTCCTCAGTTGCTTGCAACTTCTCTACAGCACCCTTGATGTCCTCGGCTACCAACTGTCGTTGTCGTTTCATCGGACTTTCATCCGCCTCATCATCACTTTCACTGGCAAACAAGCTACGCTTGGCGGAAGAACGCTCAAGGGACGACGTCTGTAAATACAAAAAGGCCAATATGAAACTGGAGGAGCAATTTACAACATGTTGACTGCTATAAATTTTAGTCGACTTGTCAAGTTACAAGAGTCAGGGAATTGCAAACACATCCTATGTATGTTTGTTATACTCAACTTACCTCAGATTCAGAATCTGAAGAGCCAAATCCACTATCACTGGACTCTGTATCTTGCCATGAACATGGACTGTCAAAGAGAACTGACTGAAGATTGCTGAAAGTAATGTCAGCCTCGGAAACTGGACTCATTGAGAAAGTTGGAGATGACATTATGAAATAGAAGTGGTTAGACAAAGATACAATGTGCTATACTGCGAACAGATGCCAGGCTATTGGATGCGTTCCCTTTTATCCCATGAAACAACGAAGCCGGTGGTCAACTTGATTGGATTACCAGTGAGCGAATTTCACTAAGCTAGTTTGAGTCACAGTTTGAGTTGATTGAATTACATTCGTCTCATTAGTCAGACTAAGACAACATCAAATTAAGGAACGTTGTCACTGCCCAATTTCTTTCTAATATTCAACACTGTCCCTCTCAACCAAAATCAGCATATATAACACATTCAGTCTTTTCTGTGAAAACATATCCCATCAAATGTTATATTCGCATTCAAAAAGAAATTGATACCGACACACTTGCCAATATATAAGCGAAAACTAGAGTTTAAATGGATGTTTTTTATTTTGAATAAAGAAATTGTACTTGAAACAACAACATTCATATAAAAATGGACAACAATAACATGGGTAAATTGCCAACAAGAATGCACACTTGAAAAATATAACAAATTCTTTTCACGACAGCACACTTTTCTTCCTGTAAACCATCAATATTGCTCACATTCAATAGCACGTGACTTTAAGATGCAATGTTAATCATCAAACATCTAAAACACAAGGGTCTGCGTTTCAATTTCCGTGTCAAACCGACAGCTGAGGACTGGGGAGGAGGCACATCTGCGAGCAACATATCGTCGACTTCTTCCCATCTTCTTCTGGCCAGTTGACATAGACTTGCACTTGGATCGAAATTTCTTCAGGTCATCAGTATGGTCAGCATCAAGCATAGATGTATAGCTTTCCGGTACACAGAGTGTCTAAAATGAAGAAAGTGAATGGTCAATTGTATGTCAAAAGATTTTCAACTGAACAATATAAACATCACTCATGTTCTTTTAGTAATTGTATTTACGATCAAATGTGGGATTTAAGTCATTTCTTGCAGTCAATAAAGGCGGTTAACTGAACAATACAGTATTTCGAAAATACATACCTTGTCTGTGTTGAGAAAGAAGGATTTGTATCCATCTTGCATCAGGTAGATTTCAGGAAAGTACAGTTCCGGATATCTATGGCTATTGGCACGTCTGTCTTCGCTTCTCAGATGACGCATCCTGGATTGAGAAATGAAACCTTAGTTAAAAATGTTCTAGAAGGGTAAAAGTATAGATGATCAGATTAATTATCAACATCGACTGACACACAAGACTTTGGCAAGTTAATCGCTTTGTTGCACTATAGGCAAGGAATACTTACATTTTAGGACCTCTCTCGGAAGAAAATTCACAATGGAAGATAAGGATGGCTGGTGATGGGGTTGCATCGCCGACAAGCCGGCTGATTCCTTCCTCTGTGTAAATGTTGACAGCTCCCTGAATACGCCCTCCCTCGTATTCGTATGGATATCTGCAGTCAATAATCTTGTAGCTACTCACATCACTAAAGTCACCTTGCAGTAGTTGTTGGACCTGAAAAAGCAAGGGGTCAATATAGCATCTACAAATCACAGTGGTGTGAAACATATCATATATATAAACAAGCCGTTTGGGTTATTTCACATTAAAGTTAGCAAATAAAATCACGTCTGATAAACTTACCGTATGTGCTGTAACTGTCTTCAGATCTCGATGGTTCCTAGTCTCCACAGTTGGAAGGCTATGAACTCTAGATCCATCGCCGACCAGGTTTTCCTCAGTTGCTTGCAACTTCTCTACAGCACCCTTGATGTCCTCGGCTACCAACTGTCGTTGTCGTTTCATCGGACTTTCATCCGCCTCATCATCACTTTCACTGGCAAACAAGCTACGCTTGGCGGAAGAACGCTCAAGGGACGACGTCTGTAAATACAAAAAGGCCAATATGAAACTGGAGGAGCAATTTACAACATGTTGACTGCTATAAATTTTAGTCGACTTGTCAAGTTACAAGAGTCAGGGAATTGCAAACACATCCTATGTATGTTTGTTATACTCAACTTACCTCAGATTCAGAATCTGAAGAGCCAAATCCACTATCACTGGACTCTGTATCTTGCCATGAACATGGACTGTCAAAGAGAACTGACTGAAGATTGCTGAAAGTAATGTCAGCCTCGGAAACTGGACTCATTGAGAAAGTTGGAGATGACATTATGAAATAGAAGTGGTTAGACAAAGATACAATGTGCTATACTGCGAACAGATGCCAGGCTATTGGATGCGTTCCCTTTTATCCCATGAAACAACGAAGCCGGTGGTCAACTTGATTGGATTACCAGTGAGCGAATTTCACTAAGCTAGTTTGAGTCACAGTTTGAGTTGATTGAATTACATTCGTCTCATTAGTCAGACTAAGACAACATCAAATTAAGGAACGTTGTCACTGCCCAATTTCTTTCTAATATTCAACACTGTCCCTCTCAACCAAAATCAGCATATATAACACATTCAGTCTTTTCTGTGAAAACATATCCCATCAAATGTTATATTCGCATTCAAAAAGAAATTGATACCGACACACTTGCCAATATATAAGCGAAAACTAGAGTTTAAATGGATGTTTTTTATTTTGAATAAAGAAATTGTACTTGAAACAACAACATTCATATAAAAATGGACAACAATAACATGGGTAAATTGCCAACAAGAATGCACACTTGAAAAATATAACAAATTCTTTTCACGACAGCACACTTTTCTTCCTGTAAACCATCAATATTGCTCACATTCAATAGCACGTGACTTTAAGATGCAATGTTAATCATCAAACATCTAAAACACAAGGGTCTGCGTTTCAATTTCCGTGTCAAACCGACAGCTGAGGACTGGGGAGGAGGCACATCTGCGAGCAACATATCGTCGACTTCTTCCCATCTTCTTCTGGCCAGTTGACATAGACTTGCACTTGGATCGAAATTTCTTCAGGTCATCAGTATGGTCAGCATCAAGCATAGGTGTATAGCTTTCCGGTACACAGAGTGTCTAAAATGAAGAAAGTGAATGGTCAATTGTATGTCAAAAGATTTTCAACTGAACAATATAAACATCACTCATGTTCTTTTAGTAATTGTATTTACGATCAAATGTGGGATTTAAGTCATTTCTTGCAGTCAATAAAGGCGGTTAACTGAACAATACAGTATTTCGAAAATACATACCTTGTCTGTGTTGAGAAAGAAGGATTTGTATCCATCTTGCATCAGGTAGATTTCAGGAAAGTACAGTTCCGGATATCTATGGCTATTGGCACGTCTGTCTTCGCTTCTCAGATGACGCATCCTGGATTGAGAAATGAAACCTTAGTTAAAAATGTTCTAGAAGGGTAAAAGTATAGATGATCAGATTAATTATCAACATCGACTGACACACAAGACTTTGACAAGTTAATCGCTTTGTTGCACTATAGGCAAGGAATACTTACATTTTAGGACCTCTCTCGGAAGAAAATTCACAATGGAAGATAAGGATGGCTGGTGATAGGGTTGCATCGCCGATAAGCCGTCTGATTCCTTCCTCCGTGTAAATGTTGACAGCTCCCTGAATATGCCCTCCCTCGTATTCGTATGGATATCTGCAGTCAATAATCTTGTAGCTACTCACATCACTAAAGTCACCTTGCAGTAGTTGTTGGACCTGAAAAAGCAAGGGGTCAATATAGCGTCTACAAATCACAGTGGTGTGAAACATATCATATATAAACAAGCCGTTTGGGTTATTTCACATTAAAGTTAGCAAATAAAATCACGTCTGATAAACTTACCGTATGTGCTGTAACTGTCTTCAGATCTCGATGGTTCCTAGTCTCCACAGTTGGAAGGC
This sequence comes from Phorcus lineatus, assembly GCA_921293015.1. Classification (NCBI taxonomy): domain Eukaryota; kingdom Metazoa; phylum Mollusca; class Gastropoda; order Trochida; family Trochidae; genus Phorcus; species Phorcus lineatus. The sequence goes on from OV121089.1 coordinate 23,980,339, forward strand.
TATGAACTCTAGATCCATCGCCGACCAGGTTTTCCTCAGTTGCTTGCAACTTCTCTACAGCACCCTTGATGTCCTCGGCTACCAACTGTCGTTGTCGTTTCATCGGACTTTCATCCGCCTCATCATCACTTTCACTGGCAAACAAGCTACGCTTGGCGGAAGAACGCTCAAGGGACGACGTCTGTAAATACAAAAAGGCCAATATGAAACTGGAGGAGCAATTTACAACATGTTGACTGCTATAAATTTTAGTCGACTTGTCAAGTTACAAGAGTCAGGGAATTGCAAACACATCCTATGTATGTTTGTTACACTCAACTTACCTCAGATTCAGAATCTGAAGAGCCAAATCCACTATCACTGGACTCTGTATCTTGCCATGAACATGGACTGTCAAAGAGAACTGACTGAAGATTGCTGAAAGTAATGTCAGCCTCGGAAACTGGACTCATTGAGAAAGTTGGAGATGACATTATGAAATAGAAGTGGTTAGACAAAGATACAATGTGCTATACTGCGAACAGATGCCAGGCTATTGGATGCGTTCCCTTTTATCCCATGAAACAACGAAGCCGGTGGTCAACTTGATTGGATTACCAGTGAGCGAATTTCACTAAGCTAGTTTGAGTCACAGTTTGAGTTGATTGAATTACATTCGTCTCATTAGTCAGACTAAGACAACATCAAATTAAGGAACGTTGTCACTGCCCAATTTCTTTCTAATATTCAACACTGTCCCTCTCAACCAAAATCAGCATATATAACACATTCAGTCTTTTCTGTGAAAACATATCCCATCAAATGTTATATTCGCATTCAAAAAGAAATTGATACCGACACACTTGCCAATATATAAGCTAAAACTAGAGTTTAAATGGATGTTTTTTATTTTGAATAAAGAAATTGTACTTGAAACAACAACATTCATATAAAAATGGACAACAATAACATGGGTAAATTGCCAACAAGAATGCACACTTGAAAAATATAACAAATTCTTTTCACGACAGCACACTTTTCTTCCTGTAAACCATCAATATTGCTCACATTCAATAGCACGTGACTTTAAGATGCAATGTTAATCATCAAACATCTAAAACACAAGGGTCTGCGTTTCAATTTCCGTGTCAAACCGACAGCTGAGGACTGGGGAGGAGGCACATCTGCGAGCAACATATCGTCGACTTCTTCCCATCTTCTTCTGGCCAGTTGACATAGACTTGCACTTGGATCGAAATTTCTTCAGGTCATCAGTATGGTCAGCATCAAGCATAGGTGTATAGCTTTCCGGTACACAGAGTGTCTAAAATGAAGAAAGTGAATGGTCAATTGTATGTCAAAAGATTTTCAACTGAACAATATAAACATCACTCATGTTCTTTTAGTAATTGTATTTACGATCAAATGTGGGATTTAAGTCATTTCTTGCAGTCAATAAAGGCGGTTAACTGAACAATACAGTATTTCGAAAATACATACCTTGTCTGTGTTGAGAAAGAAGGATTTGTATCCATCTTGCATCAGGTAGATTTCAGGAAAGTACAGTTCCGGATATCTATGGCTATTGGCACGTCTGTCTTCGCTTCTCAGATGACGCATCCTGGATTGAGAAATGAAACCTTAGTTAAAAATGTTCTAGAAGGGTAAAAGTATAGATGATCAGATTAATTATCAACATCGACTGACACACAAAACTTTGGCAAGTTAATCGCTTTGTTGCACTATAGGCAAGGAATACTTACATTTTAGGACCTCTCTCGGAAGAAAATTCACAATGGAAGATAAGGATGGCTGGTGATGGGGTTGCATCGCCGACAAGCCGGCTGATTCCTTCCTCTGTGTAAATGTTGACAGCTCCCTGAATACGCCCTCCCTCGTATTCGTATGGATATCTGCAGTCAATAATCTTGTAGCTACTCACATCACTAAAGTCACCTTGCAGTAGTTGTTGGACCTGAAAAAGCAAGGGGTCAATATAGCATCTACAAATCACAGTGGTGTGAAACATATCATATATAAACAAGCCGTTTGGGTTATTTCACATTAAAGTTAGCAAATAAAATCACGTCTGATAAACTTACCGTATGTGCTGTAACTGTCTTCAGATCTCGATGGTTCCTAGTCTCCACAGTTGGAAGGCTATGAACTCTAGATCCATCGCCGACCAGGTTTTCCTCAGTTGCTTGCAACTTCTCTACAGCACCCTTGATGTCCTCGGCTACCAACTGTCGTTGTCGTTTCATCGGACTTTCATCCGCCTCATCATCACTTTCACTGGCAAACAAGCTACGCTTGGCGGAAGAACGCTCAAGGGACGACGTCTGTAAATACAAAAAGGCCAATATGAAACTGGAGGAGCAATTTACAACATGTTGACTGCTATAAATTTTAGTCGACTTGTCAAGTTACAAGAGTCAGGGAATTGCAAACACATCCTATGTATGTTTGTTATACTCAACTTACCTCAGATTCAGAATCTGAAGAGCCAAATCCACTATCACTGGACTCTGTATCTTGCCATGAACATGGACTGTCAAAGAGAACTGACTGAAGATTGCTGAAAGTAATGTCAGCCTCGGAAACTGGACTCATTGAGAAAGTTGGAGATGACATTATGAAATAGAAGTGGTTAGACAAAGATACAATGTGCTATACTGCGAACAGATGCCAGGCTATTGGATGCGTTCCCTTTTATCCCATGAAACAACGAAGCCGGTGGTCAACTTGATTGGATTACCAGTGAGCGAATTTCACTAAGCTAGTTTGAGTCACAGTTTGAGTTGATTGAATTACATTCGTCTCATTAGTCAGACTAAGACAACATCAAATTAAGGAACGTTGTCACTGCCCAATTTCTTTCTAATATTCAACACTGTCCCTCTCAACCAAAATCAGCATATATAACACATTCAGTCTTTTCTGTGAAAACATATCCCATCAAATGTTATATTCGCATTCAAAAAGAAATTGATACCGACACACTTGCCAATATATAAGCGAAAACTAGAGTTTAAATGGATGTTTTTTATTTTGAATAAAGAAATTGTACTTGAAACAACAACATTCATATAAAAATGGACAACAATAACATGGGTAAATTGCCAACAAGAATGCACACTTGAAAAATATAACAAATTCTTTTCACGACAGCACACTTTTCTTCCTGTAAACCATCAATATTGCTCACATTCAATAGCACGTGACTTTAAGATGCAATGTTAATCATCAAACATCTAAAACACAAGGGTCTGCGTTTCAATTTCCGTGTCAAACCGACAGCTGAGGACTGGGGAGGAGGCACATCTGCGAGCAACATATCGTCGACTTCTTCCCATCTTCTTCTGGCCAGTTGACATAGACTTGCACTTGGATCGAAATTTCTTCAGGTCATCAGTATGGTCAGCATCAAGCATAGATGTATAGCTTTCCGGTACACAGAGTGTCTAAAATGAAGAAAGTGAATGGTCAATTGTATGTCAAAAGATTTTCAACTGAACAATATAAACATCACTCATGTTCTTTTAGTAATTGTATTTACGATCAAATGTGGGATTTAAGTCATTTCTTGCAGTCAATAAAGGCGGTTAACTGAACAATACAGTATTTCGAAAATACATACCTTGTCTGTGTTGAGAAAGAAGGATTTGTATCCATCTTGCATCAGGTAGATTTCAGGAAAGTACAGTTCCGGATATCTATGGCTATTGGCACGTCTGTCTTCGCTTCTCAGATGACGCATCCTGGATTGAGAAATGAAACCTTAGTTAAAAATGTTCTAGAAGGGTAAAAGTATAGATGATCAGATTAATTATCAACATCGACTGACACACAAAACTTTGGCAAGTTAATCGCTTTGTTGCACTATAGGCAAGGAATACTTACATTTTAGGACCTCTCTCGGAAGAAAATTCACAATGGAAGATAAGGATGGCTGGTGATGGGGTTGCATCGCCGACAAGCCGGCTGATTCCTTCCTCTGTGTAAATGTTGACAGCTCCCTGAATACGCCCTCCCTCGTATTCGTATGGATATCTGCAGTCAATAATCTTGTAGCTACTCACATCACTAAAGTCACCTTGCAGTAGTTGTTGGACCTGAAAAAGCAAGGGGTCAATATAGCATCTACAAATCACAGTGGTGTGAAACATATCATATATATAAACAAGCCGTTTGGGTTATTTCACATTAAAGTTAGCAAATAAAATCACGTCTGATAAACTTACCGTATGTGCTGTAACTGTCTTCAGATCTCGATGGTTCCTAGTCTCCACAGTTGGAAGGCTATGAACTCTAGATCCATCGCCGACCAGGTTTTCCTCAGTTGCTTGCAACTTCTCTACAGCACCCTTGATGTCCTCGGCTACCAACTGTCGTTGTCGTTTCATCGGACTTTCATCCGCCTCATCATCACTTTCACTGGCAAACAAGCTACGCTTGGCGGAAGAACGCTCAAGGGACGACGTCTGTAAATACAAAAAGGCCAATATGAAACTGGAGGAGCAATTTACAACATGTTGACTGCTATAAATTTTAGTCGACTTGTCAAGTTACAAGAGTCAGGGAATTGCAAACACATCCTATGTATGTTTGTTATACTCAACTTACCTCAGATTCAGAATCTGAAGAGCCAAATCCACTATCACTGGACTCTGTATCTTGCCATGAACATGGACTGTCAAAGAGAACTGACTGAAGATTGCTGAAAGTAATGTCAGCCTCGGAAACTGGACTCATTGAGAAAGTTGGAGATGACATTATGAAATAGAAGTGGTTAGACAAAGATACAATGTGCTATACTGCGAACAGATGCCAGGCTATTGGATGCGTTCCCTTTTATCCCATGAAACAACGAAGCCGGTGGTCAACTTGATTGGATTACCAGTGAGCGAATTTCACTAAGCTAGTTTGAGTCACAGTTTGAGTTGATTGAATTACATTCGTCTCATTAGTCAGACTAAGACAACATCAAATTAAGGAACGTTGTCACTGCCCAATTTCTTTCTAATATTCAACACTGTCCCTCTCAACCAAAATCAGCATATATAACACATTCAGTCTTTTCTGTGAAAACATATCCCATCAAATGTTATATTCGCATTCAAAAAGAAATTGATACCGACACACTTGCCAATATATAAGCGAAAACTAGAGTTTAAATGGATGTTTTTTATTTTGAATAAAGAAATTGTACTTGAAACAACAACATTCATATAAAAATGGACAACAATAACATGGGTAAATTGCCAACAAGAATGCACACTTGAAAAATATAACAAATTCTTTTCACGACAGCACACTTTTCTTCCTGTAAACCATCAATATTGCTCACATTCAATAGCACGTGACTTTAAGATGCAATGTTAATCATCAAACATCTAAAACACAAGGGTCTGCGTTTCAATTTCCGTGTCAAACCGACAGCTGAGGACTGGGGAGGAGGCACATCTGCGAGCAACATATCGTCGACTTCTTCCCATCTTCTTCTGGCCAGTTGACATAGACTTGCACTTGGATCGAAATTTCTTCAGGTCATCAGTATGGTCAGCATCAAGCATAGATGTATAGCTTTCCGGTACACAGAGTGTCTAAAATGAAGAAAGTGAATGGTCAATTGTATGTCAAAAGATTTTCAACTGAACAATATAAACATCACTCATGTTCTTTTAGTAATTGTATTTACGATCAAATGTGGGATTTAAGTCATTTCTTGCAGTCAATAAAGGCGGTTAACTGAACAATACAGTATTTCGAAAATACATACCTTGTCTGTGTTGAGAAAGAAGGATTTGTATCCATCTTGCATCAGGTAGATTTCAGGAAAGTACAGTTCCGGATATCTATGGCTATTGGCACGTCTGTCTTCGCTTCTCAGATGACGCATCCTGGATTGAGAAATGAAACCTTAGTTAAAAATGTTCTAGAAGGGTAAAAGTATAGATGATCAGATTAATTATCAACATCGACTGACACACAAGACTTTGGCAAGTTAATCGCTTTGTTGCACTATAGGCAAGGAATACTTACATTTTAGGACCTCTCTCGGAAGAAAATTCACAATGGAAGATAAGGATGGCTGGTGATGGGGTTGCATCGCCGACAAGCCGGCTGATTCCTTCCTCTGTGTAAATGTTGACAGCTCCCTGAATACGCCCTCCCTCGTATTCGTATGGATATCTGCAGTCAATAATCTTGTAGCTACTCACATCACTAAAGTCACCTTGCAGTAGTTGTTGGACCTGAAAAAGCAAGGGGTCAATATAGCATCTACAAATCACAGTGGTGTGAAACATATCATATATATAAACAAGCCGTTTGGGTTATTTCACATTAAAGTTAGCAAATAAAATCACGTCTGATAAACTTACCGTATGTGCTGTAACTGTCTTCAGATCTCGATGGTTCCTAGTCTCCACAGTTGGAAGGCTATGAACTCTAGATCCATCGCCGACCAGGTTTTCCTCAGTTGCTTGCAACTTCTCTACAGCACCCTTGATGTCCTCGGCTACCAACTGTCGTTGTCGTTTCATCGGACTTTCATCCGCCTCATCATCACTTTCACTGGCAAACAAGCTACGCTTGGCGGAAGAACGCTCAAGGGACGACGTCTGTAAATACAAAAAGGCCAATATGAAACTGGAGGAGCAATTTACAACATGTTGACTGCTATAAATTTTAGTCGACTTGTCAAGTTACAAGAGTCAGGGAATTGCAAACACATCCTATGTATGTTTGTTATACTCAACTTACCTCAGATTCAGAATCTGAAGAGCCAAATCCACTATCACTGGACTCTGTATCTTGCCATGAACATGGACTGTCAAAGAGAACTGACTGAAGATTGCTGAAAGTAATGTCAGCCTCGGAAACTGGACTCATTGAGAAAGTTGGAGATGACATTATGAAATAGAAGTGGTTAGACAAAGATACAATGTGCTATACTGCGAACAGATGCCAGGCTATTGGATGCGTTCCCTTTTATCCCATGAAACAACGAAGCCGGTGGTCAACTTGATTGGATTACCAGTGAGCGAATTTCACTAAGCTAGTTTGAGTCACAGTTTGAGTTGATTGAATTACATTCGTCTCATTAGTCAGACTAAGACAACATCAAATTAAGGAACGTTGTCACTGCCCAATTTCTTTCTAATATTCAACACTGTCCCTCTCAACCAAAATCAGCATATATAACACATTCAGTCTTTTCTGTGAAAACATATCCCATCAAATGTTATATTCGCATTCAAAAAGAAATTGATACCGACACACTTGCCAATATATAAGCGAAAACTAGAGTTTAAATGGATGTTTTTTATTTTGAATAAAGAAATTGTACTTGAAACAACAACATTCATATAAAAATGGACAACAATAACATGGGTAAATTGCCAACAAGAATGCACACTTGAAAAATATAACAAATTCTTTTCACGACAGCACACTTTTCTTCCTGTAAACCATCAATATTGCTCACATTCAATAGCACGTGACTTTAAGATGCAATGTTAATCATCAAACATCTAAAACACAAGGGTCTGCGTTTCAATTTCCGTGTCAAACCGACAGCTGAGGACTGGGGAGGAGGCACATCTGCGAGCAACATATCGTCGACTTCTTCCCATCTTCTTCTGGCCAGTTGACATAGACTTGCACTTGGATCGAAATTTCTTCAGGTCATCAGTATGGTCAGCATCAAGCATAGGTGTATAGCTTTCCGGTACACAGAGTGTCTAAAATGAAGAAAGTGAATGGTCAATTGTATGTCAAAAGATTTTCAACTGAACAATATAAACATCACTCATGTTCTTTTAGTAATTGTATTTACGATCAAATGTGGGATTTAAGTCATTTCTTGCAGTCAATAAAGGCGGTTAACTGAACAATACAGTATTTCGAAAATACATACCTTGTCTGTGTTGAGAAAGAAGGATTTGTATCCATCTTGCATCAGGTAGATTTCAGGAAAGTACAGTTCCGGATATCTATGGCTATTGGCACGTCTGTCTTCGCTTCTCAGATGACGCATCCTGGATTGAGAAATGAAACCTTAGTTAAAAATGTTCTAGAAGGGTAAAAGTATAGATGATCAGATTAATTATCAACATCGACTGACACACAAGACTTTGACAAGTTAATCGCTTTGTTGCACTATAGGCAAGGAATACTTACATTTTAGGACCTCTCTCGGAAGAAAATTCACAATGGAAGATAAGGATGGCTGGTGATAGGGTTGCATCGCCGATAAGCCGTCTGATTCCTTCCTCCGTGTAAATGTTGACAGCTCCCTGAATATGCCCTCCCTCGTATTCGTATGGATATCTGCAGTCAATAATCTTGTAGCTACTCACATCACTAAAGTCACCTTGCAGTAGTTGTTGGACCTGAAAAAGCAAGGGGTCAATATAGCGTCTACAAATCACAGTGGTGTGAAACATATCATATATAAACAAGCCGTTTGGGTTATTTCACATTAAAGTTAGCAAATAAAATCACGTCTGATAAACTTACCGTATGTGCTGTAACTGTCTTCAGATCTCGATGGTTCCTAGTCTCCACAGTTGGAAGGCTATGAACTCTAGATCCATCGCCGACCAGGTTTTCCTCAGTTGCTTGCAACTTCTCTACAGCACCCTTGATGTCCTCGGCTACCAACTGTCGTTGTCGTTTCATCGGACTTTCATCCGCCTCATCATCACTTTCACTGGCAAACAAGCTACGCTTGGCGGAAGAACGCTCAAGGGACGACGTCTGTAAATACAAAAAGGCCAATATGAAACTGGAGGAGCAATTTACAACATGTTGACTGCTATAAATTTTAGTCGACTTGTCAAGTTACAAGAGTCAGGGAATTGCAAACACATCCTATGTATGTTTGTTACACTCAACTTACCTCAGATTCAGAATCTGAAGAGCCAAATCCACTATCACTGGACTCTGTATCTTGCCATGAACATGGACTGTCAAAGAGAACTGACTGAAGATTGCTGAAAGTAATGTCAGCCTCGGAAACTGGACTCATTGAGAAAGTTGGAGATGACATTATGAAATAGAAGTGGTTAGACAAAGATACAATGTGCTATACTGCGAACAGATGCCAGGCTATTGGATGCGTTCCCTTTTATCCCATGAAACAACGAAGCCGGTGGTCAACTTGATTGGATTACCAGTGAGCGAATTTCACTAAGCTAGTTTGAGTCACAGTTTGAGTTGATTGAATTACATTCGTCTCATTAGTCAGACTAAGACAACATCAAATTAAGGAACGTTGTCACTGCCCAATTTCTTTCTAATATTCAACACTGTCCCTCTCAACCAAAATCAGCATATATAACACATTCAGTCTTTTCTGTGAAAACATATCCCATCAAATGTTATATTCGCATTCAAAAAGAAATTGATACCGACACACTTGCCAATATATAAGCGAAAACTAGAGTTTAAATGGATGTTTTTTATTTTGAATAAAGAAATTGTACTTGAAACAACAACATTCATATAAAAATGGACAACAATAACATGGGTAAATTGCCAACAAGAATGCACACTTGAAAAATATAACAAATTCTTTTCACGACAGCACACTTTTCTTCCTGTAAACCATCAATATTGCTCACATTCAATAGCACGTGACTTTAAGATGCAATGTTAATCATCAAACATCTAAAACACAAGGGTCTGCGTTTCAATTTCCGTGTCAAACCGACAGCTGAGGACTGGGGAGGAGGCACATCTGCGAGCAACATATCGTCGACTTCTTCCCATCTTCTTCTGGCCAGTTGACATAGACTTGCACTTGGATCGAAATTTCTTCAGGTCATCAGTATGGTCAGCATCAAGCATAGGTGTATAGCTTTCCGGTACACAGAGTGTCTAAAATGAAGAAAGTGAATGGTCAATTGTATGTCAAAAGATTTTCAACTGAACAATATAAACATCACTCATGTTCTTTTAGTAATTGTATTTACGATCAAATGTGGGATTTAAGTCATTTCTTGCAGTCAATAAAGGCGGTTAACTGAACAATACAGTATTTCGAAAATACATACCTTGTCTGTGTTGAGAAAGAAGGATTTGTATCCATCTTGCATCAGGTAGATTTCAGGAAAGTACAGTTCCGGATATCTATGGCTATTGGCACGTCTGTCTTCGCTTCTCAGATGACGCATCCTGGATTGAGAAATGAAACCTTAGTTAAAAATGTTCTAGAAGGGTAAAAGTATAGATGATCAGATTAATTATCAACATCGACTGACACACAAGACTTTGACAAGTTAATCGCTTTGTTGCACTATAGGCAAGGAATACTTACATTTTAGGACCTCTCTCGGAAGAAAATTCACAATGGAAGATAAGGATGGCTGGTGATAGGGTTGCATCGCCGATAAGCCGTCTGATTCCTTCCTCCGTGTAAATGTTGACAGCTCCCTGAATATGCCCTCCCTCGTATTCGTATGGATATCTGCAGTCAATAATCTTGTAGCTACTCACATCACTAAAGTCACCTTGCAGTAGTTGTTGGACCTGAAAAAGCAAGGGGTCAATATAGCGTTGGTGATATGCTGATTTTGTTGGTGCGAAACATATCATATATAAACAAGCCGTTTGGGTTATTTCACATTAAAGTTAGCAAATAAAATCACGTCTGATAAACTTACCGTATGTGCTGTAACTGTCTTCAGATCTCGATGGTTCCTAGTCTCCACAGTTGGAAGGCTATGAACTCTAGATCCATCGCCGACCAGGTTTTCCTCAGTTGCTTGCAACTTCTCTACAGCACCCTTGATGTCCTCGGCTACCAACTGTCGTTGTCGTTTCATCGGACTTTCATCCGCCTCATCATCACTTTCACTGGCAAACAAGCTACGCTTGGCGGAAGAACGCTCAAGGGACGACGTCTGTAAATACAAAAAGGCCAATATGAAACTGGAGGAGCAATTTACAACATGTTGACTGCTATAAATTTTAGTCGACTTGTCAAGTTACAAGAGTCAGGGAATTGCAAACACATCCTATGTATGTTTGTTACACTCAACTTACCTCAGATTCAGAATCTGAAGAGCCAAATCCACTATCACTGGACTCTGTATCTTGCCATGAACATGGACTGTCAAAGAGAACTGACTGAAGATTGCTGAAAGTAATGTCAGCCTCGGAAACTGGACTCATTGAGAAAGTTGGAGATGACATTATGAAATAGAAGTGGTTAGACAAAGATACAATGTGCTATACTGCGAACAGATGCCAGGCTATTGGATGCGTTCCCTTTTATCCCATGAAACAACGAAGCCGGTGGTCAACTTGATTGGATTACCAGTGAGCGAATTTCACTAAGCTAGTTTGAGTCACAGTTTGAGTTGATTGAATTACATTCGTCTCATTAGTCAGACTAAGACAACATCAAATTAAGGAACGTTGTCACTGCCCAATTTCTTTCTAATATTCAACACTGTCCCTCTCAACCAAAATCAGCATATATAACACATTCAGTCTTTTCTGTGAAAACATATCCCATCAAATGTTATATTCGCATTCAAAAAGAAATTGATACCGACACACTTGCCAATATATAAGCGAAAACTAGAGTTTAAATGGATGTTTTTTATTTTGAATAAAGAAATTGTACTTGAAACAACAACATTCATATAAAAATGGACAACAATAACATGGGTAAATTGCCAACAAGAATGCACACTTGAAAAATATAACAAATTCTTTTCACGACAGCACACTTTTCTTCCTGTAAACCATCAATATTGCTCACATTCAATAGCACGTGACTTTAAGATGCAATGTTAATCATCAAACATCTAAAACACAAGGGTCTGCGTTTCAATTTCCGTGTCAAACCGACAGCTGAGGACTGGGGAGGAGGCACATCTGCGAGCAACATATCGTCGACTTCTCCCCATCTTCTTCTGGCCAGTTGACATAGACTTGCACTTGGATCGAAATTTCTTCAGGTCATCAGTATGGTCAGCATCAAGCATAGGTGTATAGCTTTCCGGTACACAGAGTGTCTAAAATGAAGAAAGTGAATGGTCAATTGTATGTCAAAAGATTTTCAACTGAACAATATAAACATCACTCATGTTCTTTTAGTAATTGTATTTACGATCAAATGTGGGATTTAAGTCATTTCTTGCAGTCAATAAAGGCGGTTAACTGAACAATACAGTATTTCGAAAATACATACCTTGTCTGTGTTGAGAAAGAAGGATTTGTATCCATCTTGCATCAGGTAGATTTCAGGAAAGTACAGTTCCGGATATCTATGGCTATTGGCACGTCTGTCTTCGCTTCTCAGATGACGCATCCTGGATTGAGAAATGAAACCTTAGTTAAAAATGTTCTAGAAGGGTAAAAGTATAGATGATCAGATTAATTATCAACATCGACTGACACACAAGACTTTGACAAGTTAATCGCTTTGTTGCACTATAGGCAAGGAATACTTACATTTTAGGACCTCTCTCGGAAGAAAATTCACAATGGAAGATAAGGATGGCTGGTGATAGGGTTGCATCGCCGATAAGCCGTCTGATTCCTTCCTCCGTGTAAATGTTGACAGCTCCCTGAATATGCCCTCCCTCGTATTCGTATGGATATCTGCAGTCAATAATCTTGTAGCTACTCACATCACTAAAGTCACCTTGCAGTAGTTGTTGGACCTGAAAAAGCAAGGGGTCAATATAGCGTCTACAAATCACAGTGGTGCGAAACATATCATATATAAACAAGCCGTTTGGGTTATTTCACATTAAAGTTAGCAAATAAAATCACGTCTGATAAACTTACCGTATGTGCTGTAACTGTCTTCAGATCTCGATGGTTCCTAGTCTCCACAGTTGGAAGGCTATGAACTCTAGATCCATCGCCGACCAGGTTTTCCTCAGTTGCTTGCAACTTCTCTACAGCACCCTTGATGTCCTCGGCTACCAACTGTCGTTGTCGTTTCATCGGACTTTCATCCGCCTCATCATCACTTTCACTGGCAAACAAGCTACGCTTGGCGGAAGAACGCTCAAGGGACGACGTCTGTAAATACAAAAAGGCCAATATGAAACTGGAGGAGCAATTTACAACATGTTGACTGCTATAAATTTTAGTCGACTTGTCAAGTTACAAGAGTCAGGGAATTGCAAACACATCCTATGTATGTTTGTTACACTCAACTTACCTCAGATTCAGAATCTGAAGAGCCAAATCCACTATCACTGGACTCTGTATCTTGCCATGAACATGGACTGTCAAAGAGAACTGACTGAAGATTGCTGAAAGTAATGTCAGCCTCGGAAACTGGACTCATTGAGAAAGTTGGAGATGACATTATGAAATAGAAGTGGTTAGACAAAGATACAATGTGCTATACTGCGAACAGATGCCAGGCTATTGGATGCGTTCCCTTTTATCCCATGAAACAACGAAGCCGGTGGTCAACTTGATTGGATTACCAGTGAGCGAATTTCACTAAGCTAGTTTGAGTCACAGTTTGAGTTGATTGAATTACATTCGTCTCATTAGTCAGACTAAGACAACATCAAATTAAGGAACGTTGTCACTGCCCAATTTCTTTCTAATATTCAACACTGTCCCTCTCAACCAAAATCAGCATATATAACACATTCAGTCTTTTCTGTGAAAACATATCCCATCAAATGTTATATTCGCATTCAAAAAGAAATTGATACCGACACACTTGCCAATATATAAGCGAAAACTAGAGTTTAAATGGATGTTTTTTATTTTGAATAAAGAAATTGTACTTGAAACAACAACATTCATATAAAAATGGACAACAATAACATGGGTAAATTGCCAACAAGAATGCACACTTGAAAAATATAACAAATTCTTTTCACGACAGCACACTTTTCTTCCTGTAAACCATCAATATTGCTCACATTCAATAGCACGTGACTTTAAGATGCAATGTTAATCATCAAACATCTAAAACACAAGGGTCTGCGTTTCAATTTCCGTGTCAAACCGACAGCTGAGGACTGGGGAGGAGGCACATCTGCGAGCAACATATCGTCGACTTCTCCCCATCTTCTTCTGGCCAGTTGACATAGACTTGCACTTGGATCGAAATTTCTTCAGGTCATCAGTATGGTCAGCATCAAGCATAGGTGTATAGCTTTCCGGTACACAGAGTGTCTAAAATGAAGAAAGTGAATGGTCAATTGTATGTCAAAAGATTTTCAACTGAACAATATAAACATCACTCATGTTCTTTTAGTAATTGTATTTACGATCAAATGTGGGATTTAAGTCATTTCTTGCAGTCAATAAAGGCGGTTAACTGAACAATACAGTATTTCGAAAATACATACCTTGTCTGTGTTGAGAAAGAAGGATTTGTATCCATCTTGCATCAGGTAGATTTCAGGAAAGTACAGTTCCGGATATCTATGGCTATTGGCACGTCTGTCTTCGCTTCTCAGATGACGCATCCTGGATTGAGAAATGAAACCTTAGTTAAAAATGTTCTAGAAGGGTAAAAGTATAGATGATCAGATTAATTATCAACATCGACTGACACACAAGACTTTGACAAGTTAATCGCTTTGTTGCACTATAGGCAAGGAATACTTACATTTTAGGACCTCTCTCGGAAGAAAATTCACAATGGAAGATAAGGATGGCTGGTGATAGGGTTGCATCGCCGATAAGCCGTCTGATTCCTTCCTCCGTGTAAATGTTGACAGCTCCCTGAATATGCCCTCCCTCGTATTCGTATGGATATCTGCAGTCAATAATCTTGTAGCTACTCACATCACTAAAGTCACCTTGCAGTAGTTGTTGGACCTGAAAAAGCAAGGGGTCAATATAGCGTCTACAAATCACAGTGGTGCGAAACATATCATATATAAACAAGCCGTTTGGGTTATTTCACATTAAAGTTAGCAAATAAAATCACGTCTGATAAACTTACCGTATGTGCTGTAACTGTCTTCAGATCTCGATGGTTCCTAGTCTCCACAGTTGGAAGGCTATGAACTCTAGATCCATCGCCGACCAGGTTTTCCTCAGTTGCTTGCAACTTCTCTACAGCACCCTTGATGTCCTCGGCTACCAACTGTCGTTGTCGTTTCATCGGACTTTCATCCGCCTCATCATCACTTTCACTGGCAAACAAGCTACGCTTGGCGGAAGAACGCTCAAGGGACGACGTCTGTAAATACAAAAAGGCCAATATGAAACTGGAGGAGCAATTTACAACATGTTGACTGCTATAAATTTTAGTCGACTTGTCAAGTTACAAGAGTCAGGGAATTGCAAACACATCCTATGTATGTTTGTTACACTCAACTTACCTCAGATTCAGAATCTGAAGAGCCAAATCCACTATCACTGGACTCTGTATCTTGCCATGAACATGGACTGTCAAAGAGAACTGACTGAAGATTGCTGAAAGTAATGTCAGCCTCGGAAACTGGACTCATTGAGAAAGTTGGAGATGACATTATGAAATAGAAGTGGTTAGACAAAGATACAATGTGCTATACTGCGAACAGATGCCAGGCTATTGGATGCGTTCCCTTTTATCCCATGAAACAACGAAGCCGGTGGTCAACTTGATTGGATTACCAGTGAGCGAATTTCACTAAGCTAGTTTGAGTCACAGTTTGAGTTGATTGAATTACATTCGTCTCATTAGTCAGACTAAGACAACATCAAATTAAGGAACGTTGTCACTGCCCAATTTCTTTCTAATATTCAACACTGTCCCTCTCAACCAAAATCAGCATATATAACACATTCAGTCTTTTCTGTGAAAACATATCCCATCAAATGTTATATTCGCATTCAAAAAGAAATTGATACCGACACACTTGCCAATATATAAGCGAAAACTAGAGTTTAAATGGATGTTTTTTATTTTGAATAAAGAAATTGTACTTGAAACAACAACATTCATATAAAAATGGACAACAATAACATGGGTAAATTGCCAACAAGAATGCACACTTGAAAAATATAACAAATTCTTTTCACGACAGCACACTTTTCTTCCTGTAAACCATCAATATTGCTCACATTCAATAGCACGTGACTTTAAGATGCAATGTTAATCATCAAACATCTAAAACACAAGGGTCTGCGTTTCAATTTCCGTGTCAAACCGACAGCTGAGGACTGGGGAGGAGGCACATCTGCGAGCAACATATCGTCGACTTCTCCCCATCTTCTTCTGGCCAGTTGACATAGACTTGCACTTGGATCGAAATTTCTTCAGGTCATCAGTATGGTCAGCATCAAGCATAGGTGTATAGCTTTCCGGTACACAGAGTGTCTAAAATGAAGAAAGTGAATGGTCAATTGTATGTCAAAAGATTTTCAACTGAACAATATAAACATCACTCATGTTCTTTTAGTAATTGTATTTACGATCAAATGTGGGATTTAAGTCATTTCTTGCAGTCAATAAAGGCGGTTAACTGAACAATACAGTATTTCGAAAATACATACCTTGTCTGTGTTGAGAAAGAAGGATTTGTATCCATCTTGCATCAGGTAGATTTCAGGAAAGTACAGTTCCGGATATCTATGGCTATTGGCACGTCTGTCTTCGCTTCTCAGATGACGCATCCTGGATTGAGAAATGAAACCTTAGTTAAAAATGTTCTAGAAGGGTAAAAGTATAGATGATCAGATTAATTATCAACATCGACTGACACACAAGACTTTGGCAAGTTAATCGCTTTGTTGCACTATAGGCAAGGAATACTTACATTTTAGGACCTCTCTCGGAAGAAAATTCACAATGGAAGATAAGGATGGCTGGTGATAGGGTTGCATCGCCGATAAGCCGTCTGATTCCTTCCTCCGTGTAAATGTTGACAGCTCCCTGAATATGCCCTCCCTCGTATTCGTATGGATATCTGCAGTCAATAATCTTGTAGCTACTCACATCACTAAAGTCACCTTGCAGTAGTTGTTGGACCTGAAAAAGCAAGGGGTCAATATAGCGTCTACAAATCACAGTGGTGTGAAACATATCATATATAAACAAGCCGTTTGGGTTATTTCACATTAAAGTTAGCAAATAAAATCACGTCTGATAAACTTACCGTATGTGCTGTAACTGTCTTCAGATCTCGATGGTTCCTAGTCTCCACAGTTGGAAGGCTATGAACTCTAGATCCATCGCCGACCAGGTTTTCCTCAGTTGCTTGCAACTTCTCTACAGCACCCTTGATGTCCTCGGCTACCAACTGTCGTTGTCGTTTCATCGGACTTTCATCCGCCTCATCATCACTTTCACTGGCAAACAAGCTACGCTTGGCGGAAGAACGCTCAAGGGACGACGTCTGTAAATACAAAAAGGCCAATATGAAACTGGAGGAGCAATTTACAACATGTTGACTGCTATAAATTTTAGTCGACTTGTCAAGTTACAAGAGTCAGGGAATTGCAAACACATCCTATGTATGTTTGTTACACTCAACTTACCTCAGATTCAGAATCTGAAGAGCCAAATCCACTATCACTGGACTCTGTATCTTGCCATGAACATGGACTGTCAAAGAGAACTGACTGAAGATTGCTGAAAGTAATGTCAGCCTCGGAAACTGGACTCATTGAGAAAGTTGGAGATGACATTATGAAATAGAAGTGGTTAGACAAAGATACAATGTGCTATACTGCGAACAGATGCCAGGCTATTGGATGCGTTCCCTTTTATCCCATGAAACAACGAAGCCGGTGGTCAACTTGATTGGATTACCAGTGAGCGAATTTCACTAAGCTAGTTTGAGTCACAGTTTGAGTTGATTGAATTACATTCGTCTCATTAGTCAGACTAAGACAACATCAAATTAAGGAACGTTGTCACTGCCCAATTTCTTTCTAATATTCAACACTGTCCCTCTCAACCAAAATCAGCATATATAACACATTCAGTCTTTTCTGTGAAAACATATCCCATCAAATGTTATATTCGCATTCAAAAAGAAATTGATACCGACACACTTGCCAATATATAAGCGAAAACTAGAGTTTAAATGGATGTTTTTTATTTTGAATAAAGAAATTGTACTTGAAACAACAACATTCATATAAAAATGGACAACAATAACATGGGTAAATTGCCAACAAGAATGCACACTTGAAAAATATAACAAATTCTTTTCACGACAGCACACTTTTCTTCCTGTAAACCATCAATATTGCTCACATTCAATAGCACGTGACTTTAAGATGCAATGTTAATCATCAAACATCTAAAACACAAGGGTCTGCGTTTCAATTTCCGTGTCAAACCGACAGCTGAGGACTGGGGAGGAGGCACATCTGCGAGCAACATATCGTCGACTTCTCCCCATCTTCTTCTGGCCAGTTGACATAGACTTGCACTTGGATCGAAATTTCTTCAGGTCATCAGTATGGTCAGCATCAAGCATAGGTGTATAGCTTTCCGGTACACAGAGTGTCTAAAATGAAGAAAGTGAATGGTCAATTGTATGTCAAAAGATTTTCAACTGAACAATATAAACATCACTCATGTTCTTTTAGTAATTGTATTTACGATCAAATGTGGGATTTAAGTCATTTCTTGCAGTCAATAAAGGCGGTTAACTGAACAATACAGTATTTCGAAAATACATACCTTGTCTGTGTTGAGAAAGAAGGATTTGTATCCATCTTGCATCAGGTAGATTTCAGGAAAGTACAGTTCCGGATATCTATGGCTATTGGCACGTCTGTCTTCGCTTCTCAGATGACGCATCCTGGATTGAGAAATGAAACCTTAGTTAAAAATGTTCTAGAAGGGTAAAAGTATAGATGATCAGATTAATTATCAACATCGACTGACACACAAGACTTTGACAAGTTAATCGCTTTGTTGCACTATAGGCAAGGAATACTTACATTTTAGGACCTCTCTCGGAAGAAAATTCACAATGGAAGATAAGGATGGCTGGTGATAGGGTTGCATCGCCGATAAGCCGTCTGATTCCTTCCTCCGTGTAAATGTTGACAGCTCCCTGAATATGCCCTCCCTCGTATTCGTATGGATATCTGCAGTCAATAATCTTGTAGCTACTCACATCACTAAAGTCACCTTGCAGTAGTTGTTGGACCTGAAAAAGCAAGGGGTCAATATAGCGTCTACAAATCACAGTGGTGTGAAACATATCATATATAAACAAGCCGTTTGGGTTATTTCACATTAAAGTTAGCAAATAAAATCACGTCTGATAAACTTACCGTATGTGCTGTAACTGTCTTCAGATCTCGATGGTTCCTAGTCTCCACAGTTGGAAGGCTATGAACTCTAGATCCATCGCCGACCAGGTTTTCCTCAGTTGCTTGCAACTTCTCTACAGCACCCTTGATGTCCTCGGCTACCAACTGTCGTTGTCGTTTCATCGGACTTTCATCCGCCTCATCATCACTTTCACTGGCAAACAAGCTACGCTTGGCGGAAGAACGCTCAAGGGACGACGTCTGTAAATACAAAAAGGCCAATATGAAACTGGAGGAGCAATTTACAACATGTTGACTGCTATAAATTTTAGTCGACTTGTCAAGTTACAAGAGTCAGGGAATTGCAAACACATCCTATGTATGTTTGTTACACTCAACTTACCTCAGATTCAGAATCTGAAGAGCCAAATCCACTATCACTGGACTCTGTATCTTGCCATGAACATGGACTGTCAAAGAGAACTGACTGAAGATTGCTGAAAGTAATGTCAGCCTCGGAAACTGGACTCATTGAGAAAGTTGGAGATGACATTATGAAATAGAAGTGGTTAGACAAAGATACAATGTGCTATACTGCGAACAGATGCCAGGCTATTGGATGCGTTCCCTTTTATCCCATGAAACAACGAAGCCGGTGGTCAACTTGATTGGATTACCAGTGAGCGAATTTCACTAAGCTAGTTTGAGTCACAGTTTGAGTTGATTGAATTACATTCGTCTCATTAGTCAGACTAAGACAACATCAAATTAAGGAACGTTGTCACTGCCCAATTTCTTTCTAATATTCAACACTGTCCCTCTCAACCAAAATCAGCATATATAACACATTCAGTCTTTTCTGTGAAAACATATCCCATCAAATGTTATATTCGCATTCAAAAAGAAATTGATACCGACACACTTGCCAATATATAAGCGAAAACTAGAGTTTAAATGGATGTTTTTTATTTTGAATAAAGAAATTGTACTTGAAACAACAACATTCATATAAAAATGGACAACAATAACATGGGTAAATTGCCAACAAGAATGCACACTTGAAAAATATAACAAATTCTTTTCACGACAGCACACTTTTCTTCCTGTAAACCATCAATATTGCTCACATTCAATAGCACGTGACTTTAAGATGCAATGTTAATCATCAAACATCTAAAACACAAGGGTCTGCGTTTCAATTTCCGTGTCAAACCGACAGCTGAGGACTGGGGAGGAGGCACATCTGCGAGCAACATATCGTCGACTTCTTCCCATCTTCTTCTGGCCAGTTGACATAGACTTGCACTTGGATCGAAATTTCTTCAGGTCATCAGTATGGTCAGCATCAAGCATAGGTGTATAGCTTTCCGGTACACAGAGTGTCTAAAATGAAGAAAGTGAATGGTCAATTGTATGTCAAAAGATTTTCAACTGAACAATATAAACATCACTCATGTTCTTTTAGTAATTGTATTTACGATCAAATGTGGGATTTAAGTCATTTCTTGCAGTCAATAAAGGCGGTTAACTGAACAATACAGTATTTCGAAAATACATACCTTGTCTGTGTTGAGAAAGAAGGATTTGTATCCATCTTGCATCAGGTAGATTTCAGGAAAGTACAGTTCCGGATATCTATGGCTATTGGCACGTCTGTCTTCGCTTCTCAGATGACGCATCCTGGATTGAGAAATGAAACCTTAGTTAAAAATGTTCTAGAAGGGTAAAAGTATAGATGATCAGATTAATTATCAACATCGACTGACACACAAGACTTTGACAAGTTAATCGCTTTGTTGCACTATAGGCAAGGAATACTTACATTTTAGGACCTCTCTCGGAAGAAAATTCACAATGGAAGATAAGGATGGCTGGTGATAGGGTTGCATCGCCGATAAGCCGTCTGATTCCTTCCTCCGTGTAAATGTTGACAGCTCCCTGAATATGCCCTCCCTCGTATTCGTATGGATATCTGCAGTCAATAATCTTGTAGCTACTCACATCACTAAAGTCACCTTGCAGTAGTTGTTGGACCTGAAAAAGCAAGGGGTCAATATAGCGTTGGTGATATGCTGATTTTGTTGGTGCGAAACATATCATATATAAACAAGCCGTTTGGGTTATTTCACATTAAAGTTAGCAAATAAAATCACGTCTGATAAACTTACCGTATGTGCTGTAACTGTCTTCAGATCTCGATGGTTCCTAGTCTCCACAGTTGGAAGGCTATGAACTCTAGATCCATCGCCGACCAGGTTTTCCTCAGTTGCTTGCAACTTCTCTACAGCACCCTTGATGTCCTCGGCTACCAACTGTCGTTGTCGTTTCATCGGACTTTCATCCGCCTCATCATCACTTTCACTGGCAAACAAGCTACGCTTGGCGGAAGAACGCTCAAGGGACGACGTCTGTAAATACAAAAAGGCCAATATGAAACTGGAGGAGCAATTTACAACATGTTGACTGCTATAAATTTTAGTCGACTTGTCAAGTTACAAGAGTCAGGGAATTGCAAACACATCCTATGTATGTTTGTTACACTCAACTTACCTCAGATTCAGAATCTGAAGAGCCAAATCCACTATCACTGGACTCTGTATCTTGCCATGAACATGGACTGTCAAAGAGAACTGACTGAAGATTGCTGAAAGTAATGTCAGCCTCGGAAACTGGACTCATTGAGAAAGTTGGAGATGACATTATGAAATAGAAGTGGTTAGACAAAGATACAATGTGCTATACTGCGAACAGATGCCAGGCTATTGGATGCGTTCCCTTTTATCCCATGAAACAACGAAGCCGGTGGTCAACTTGATTGGATTACCAGTGAGCGAATTTCACTAAGCTAGTTTGAGTCACAGTTTGAGTTGATTGAATTACATTCGTCTCATTAGTCAGACTAAGACAACATCAAATTAAGGAACGTTGTCACTGCCCAATTTCTTTCTAATATTCAACACTGTCCCTCTCAACCAAAATCAGCATATATAACACATTCAGTCTTTTCTGTGAAAACATATCCCATCAAATGTTATATTCGCATTCAAAAAGAAATTGATACCGACACACTTGCCAATATATAAGCGAAAACTAGAGTTTAAATGGATGTTTTTTATTTTGAATAAAGAAATTGTACTTGAAACAACAACATTCATATAAAAATGGACAACAATAACATGGGTAAATTGCCAACAAGAATGCACACTTGAAAAATATAACAAATTCTTTTCACGACAGCACACTTTTCTTCCTGTAAACCATCAATATTGCTCACATTCAATAGCACGTGACTTTAAGATGCAATGTTAATCATCAAACATCTAAAACACAAGGGTCTGCGTTTCAATTTCCGTGTCAAACCGACAGCTGAGGACTGGGGAGGAGGCACATCTGCGAGCAACATATCGTCGACTTCTCCCCATCTTCTTCTGGCCAGTTGACATAGACTTGCACTTGGATCGAAATTTCTTCAGGTCATCAGTATGGTCAGCATCAAGCATAGGTGTATAGCTTTCCGGTACACAGAGTGTCTAAAATGAAGAAAGTGAATGGTCAATTGTATGTCAAAAGATTTTCAACTGAACAATATAAACATCACTCATGTTCTTTTAGTAATTGTATTTACGATCAAATGTGGGATTTAAGTCATTTCTTGCAGTCAATAAAGGCGGTTAACTGAACAATACAGTATTTCGAAAATACATACCTTGTCTGTGTTGAGAAAGAAGGATTTGTATCCATCTTGCATCAGGTAGATTTCAGGAAAGTACAGTTCCGGATATCTATGGCTATTGGCACGTCTGTCTTCGCTTCTCAGATGACGCATCCTGGATTGAGAAATGAAACCTTAGTTAAAAATGTTCTAGAAGGGTAAAAGTATAGATGATCAGATTAATTATCAACATCGACTGACACACAAGACTTTGACAAGTTAATCGCTTTGTTGCACTATAGGCAAGGAATACTTACATTTTAGGACCTCTCTCGGAAGAAAATTCACAATGGAAGATAAGGATGGCTGGTGATAGGGTTGCATCGCCGATAAGCCGTCTGATTCCTTCCTCCGTGTAAATGTTGACAGCTCCCTGAATATGCCCTCCCTCGTATTCGTATGGATATCTGCAGTCAATAATCTTGTAGCTACTCACATCACTAAAGTCACCTTGCAGTAGTTGTTGGACCTGAAAAAGCAAGGGGTCAATATAGCGTCTACAAATCACAGTGGTGTGAAACATATCATATATAAACAAACATATATTGCAACTTCTCTACAGCACCCTTGATGTCCTCGGCTACCAACTGTCGTTGTCGTTTCATCGGACTTTCATCCGCCTCATCATCACTTTCACTGGCAAACAAGCTACGCTTGGCGGAAGAACGCTCAAGGGACGACGTCTGTAAATACAAAAAGGCCAATATGAAACTGGAGGAGCAATTTACAACATGTTGACTGCTATAAATTTTAGTCGACTTGTCAAGTTACAAGAGTCAGGGAATTGCAAACACATCCTATGTATGTTTGTTACACTCAACTTACCTCAGATTCAGAATCTGAAGAGCCAAATCCACTATCACTGGACTCTGTATCTTGCCATGAACATGGACTGTCAAAGAGAACTGACTGAAGATTGCTGAAAGTAATGTCAGCCTCGGAAACTGGACTCATTGAGAAAGTTGGAGATGACATTATGAAATAGAAGTGGTTAGACAAAGATACAATGTGCTATACTGCGAACAGATGCCAGGCTATTGGATGCGTTCCCTTTTATCCCATGAAACAACGAAGCCGGTGGTCAACTTGATTGGATTACCAGTGAGCGAATTTCACTAAGCTAGTTTGAGTCACAGTTTGAGTTGATTGAATTACATTCGTCTCATTAGTCAGACTAAGACAACATCAAATTAAGGAACGTTGTCACTGCCCAATTTCTTTCTAATATTCAACACTGTCCCTCTCAACCAAAATCAGCATATATAACACATTCAGTCTTTTCTGTGAAAACATATCCCATCAAATGTTATATTCGCATTCAAAAAGAAATTGATACCGACACACTTGCCAATATATAAGCGAAAACTAGAGTTTAAATGGATGTTTTTTATTTTGAATAAAGAAATTGTACTTGAAACAACAACATTCATATAAAAATGGACAACAATAACATGGGTAAATTGCCAACAAGAATGCACACTTGAAAAATATAACAAATTCTTTTCACGACAGCACACTTTTCTTCCTGTAAACCATCAATATTGCTCACATTCAATAGCACGTGACTTTAAGATGCAATGTTAATCATCAAACATCTAAAACACAAGGGTCTGCGTTTCAATTTCCGTGTCAAACCGACAGCTGAGGACTGGGGAGGAGGCACATCTGCGAGCAACATATCGTCGACTTCTTCCCATCTTCTTCTGGCCAGTTGACATAGACTTGCACTTGGATCGAAATTTCTTCAGGTCATCAGTATGGTCAGCATCAAGCATAGGTGTATAGCTTTCCGGTACACAGAGTGTCTAAAATGAAGAAAGTGAATGGTCAATTGTATGTCAAAAGATTTTCAACTGAACAATATAAACATCACTCATGTTCTTTTAGTAATTGTATTTACGATCAAATGTGGGATTTAAGTCATTTCTTGCAGTCAATAAAGGCGGTTAACTGAACAATACAGTATTTCGAAAATACATACCTTGTCTGTGTTGAGAAAGAAGGATTTGTATCCATCTTGCATCAGGTAGATTTCAGGAAAGTACAGTTCCGGATATCTATGGCTATTGGCACGTCTGTCTTCGCTTCTCAGATGACGCATCCTGGATTGAGAAATGAAACCTTAGTTAAAAATGTTCTAGAAGGGTAAAAGTATAGATGATCAGATTAATTATCAACATCGACTGACACACAAGACTTTGACAAGTTAATCGCTTTGTTGCACTATAGGCAAGGAATACTTACATTTTAGGACCTCTCTCGGAAGAAAATTCACAATGGAAGATAAGGATGGCTGGTGATAGGGTTGCATCGCCGATAAGCCGTCTGATTCCTTCCTCCGTGTAAATGTTGACAGCTCCCTGAATATGCCCTCCCTCGTATTCGTATGGATATCTGCAGTCAATAATCTTGTAGCTACTCACATCACTAAAGTCACCTTGCAGTAGTTGTTGGACCTGAAAAAGCAAGGGGTCAATATAGCGTTGGTGATATGCTGATTTTGTTGGTGCGAAACATATCATATATAAACAAGCCGTTTGGGTTATTTCACATTAAAGTTAGCAAATAAAATCACGTCTGATAAACTTACCGTATGTGCTGTAACTGTCTTCAGATCTCGATGGTTCCTAGTCTCCACAGTTGGAAGGCTATGAACTCTAGATCCATCGCCGACCAGGTTTTCCTCAGTTGCTTGCAACTTCTCTACAGCACCCTTGATGTCCTCGGCTACCAACTGTCGTTGTCGTTTCATCGGACTTTCATCCGCCTCATCATCACTTTCACTGGCAAACAAGCTACGCTTGGCGGAAGAACGCTCAAGGGACGACGTCTGTAAATACAAAAAGGCCAATATGAAACTGGAGGAGCAATTTACAACATGTTGACTGCTATAAATTTTAGTCGACTTGTCAAGTTACAAGAGTCAGGGAATTGCAAACACATCCTATGTATGTTTGTTACACTCAACTTACCTCAGATTCAGAATCTGAAGAGCCAAATCCACTATCACTGGACTCTGTATCTTGCCATGAACATGGACTGTCAAAGAGAACTGACTGAAGATTGCTGAAAGTAATGTCAGCCTCGGAAACTGGACTCATTGAGAAAGTTGGAGATGACATTATGAAATAGAAGTGGTTAGACAAAGATACAATGTGCTATACTGCGAACAGATGCCAGGCTATTGGATGCGTTCCCTTTTATCCCATGAAACAACGAAGCCGGTGGTCAACTTGATTGGATTACCAGTGAGCGAATTTCACTAAGCTAGTTTGAGTCACAGTTTGAGTTGATTGAATTACATTCGTCTCATTAGTCAGACTAAGACAACATCAAATTAAGGAACGTTGTCACTGCCCAATTTCTTTCTAATATTCAACACTGTCCCTCTCAACCAAAATCAGCATATATAACACATTCAGTCTTTTCTGTGAAAACATATCCCATCAAATGTTATATTCGCATTCAAAAAGAAATTGATACCGACACACTTGCCAATATATAAGCGAAAACTAGAGTTTAAATGGATGTTTTTTATTTTGAATAAAGAAATTGTACTTGAAACAACAACATTCATATAAAAAT
This sequence comes from Phorcus lineatus, assembly GCA_921293015.1. Taxonomy (NCBI): domain Eukaryota; kingdom Metazoa; phylum Mollusca; class Gastropoda; order Trochida; family Trochidae; genus Phorcus; species Phorcus lineatus. The sequence goes on from OV121089.1 coordinate 24,006,827, forward strand.
GGACAACAATAACATGGGTAAATTGCCAACAAGAATGCACACTTGAAAAATATAACAAATTCTTTTCACGACAGCACACTTTTCTTCCTGTAAACCATCAATATTGCTCACATTCAATAGCACGTGACTTTAAGATGCAATGTTAATCATCAAACATCTAAAACACAAGGGTCTGCGTTTCAATTTCCGTGTCAAACCGACAGCTGAGGACTGGGGAGGAGGCACATCTGCGAGCAACATATCGTCGACTTCTCCCCATCTTCTTCTGGCCAGTTGACATAGACTTGCACTTGGATCGAAATTTCTTCAGGTCATCAGTATGGTCAGCATCAAGCATAGGTGTATAGCTTTCCGGTACACAGAGTGTCTAAAATGAAGAAAGTGAATGGTCAATTGTATGTCAAAAGATTTTCAACTGAACAATATAAACATCACTCATGTTCTTTTAGTAATTGTATTTACGATCAAATGTGGGATTTAAGTCATTTCTTGCAGTCAATAAAGGCGGTTAACTGAACAATACAGTATTTCGAAAATACATACCTTGTCTGTGTTGAGAAAGAAGGATTTGTATCCATCTTGCATCAGGTAGATTTCAGGAAAGTACAGTTCCGGATATCTATGGCTATTGGCACGTCTGTCTTCGCTTCTCAGATGACGCATCCTGGATTGAGAAATGAAACCTTAGTTAAAAATGTTCTAGAAGGGTAAAAGTATAGATGATCAGATTAATTATCAACATCGACTGACACACAAGACTTTGACAAGTTAATCGCTTTGTTGCACTATAGGCAAGGAATACTTACATTTTAGGACCTCTCTCGGAAGAAAATTCACAATGGAAGATAAGGATGGCTGGTGATAGGGTTGCATCGCCGATAAGCCGTCTGATTCCTTCCTCCGTGTAAATGTTGACAGCTCCCTGAATATGCCCTCCCTCGTATTCGTATGGATATCTGCAGTCAATAATCTTGTAGCTACTCACATCACTAAAGTCACCTTGCAGTAGTTGTTGGACCTGAAAAAGCAAGGGGTCAATATAGCGTCTACAAATCACAGTGGTGCGAAACATATCATATATAAACAAGCCGTTTGGGTTATTTCACATTAAAGTTAGCAAATAAAATCACGTCTGATAAACTTACCGTATGTGCTGTAACTGTCTTCAGATCTCGATGGTTCCTAGTCTCCACAGTTGGAAGGCTATGAACTCTAGATCCATCGCCGACCAGGTTTTCCTCAGTTGCTTGCAACTTCTCTACAGCACCCTTGATGTCCTCGGCTACCAACTGTCGTTGTCGTTTCATCGGACTTTCATCCGCCTCATCATCACTTTCACTGGCAAACAAGCTACGCTTGGCGGAAGAACGCTCAAGGGACGACGTCTGTAAATACAAAAAGGCCAATATGAAACTGGAGGAGCAATTTACAACATGTTGACTGCTATAAATTTTAGTCGACTTGTCAAGTTACAAGAGTCAGGGAATTGCAAACACATCCTATGTATGTTTGTTACACTCAACTTACCTCAGATTCAGAATCTGAAGAGCCAAATCCACTATCACTGGACTCTGTATCTTGCCATGAACATGGACTGTCAAAGAGAACTGACTGAAGATTGCTGAAAGTAATGTCAGCCTCGGAAACTGGACTCATTGAGAAAGTTGGAGATGACATTATGAAATAGAAGTGGTTAGACAAAGATACAATGTGCTATACTGCGAACAGATGCCAGGCTATTGGATGCGTTCCCTTTTATCCCATGAAACAACGAAGCCGGTGGTCAACTTGATTGGATTACCAGTGAGCGAATTTCACTAAGCTAGTTTGAGTCACAGTTTGAGTTGATTGAATTACATTCGTCTCATTAGTCAGACTAAGACAACATCAAATTAAGGAACGTTGTCACTGCCCAATTTCTTTCTAATATTCAACACTGTCCCTCTCAACCAAAATCAGCATATATAACACATTCAGTCTTTTCTGTGAAAACATATCCCATCAAATGTTATATTCGCATTCAAAAAGAAATTGATACCGACACACTTGCCAATATATAAGCGAAAACTAGAGTTTAAATGGATGTTTTTTATTTTGAATAAAGAAATTGTACTTGAAACAACAACATTCATATAAAAATGGACAACAATAACATGGGTAAATTGCCAACAAGAATGCACACTTGAAAAATATAACAAATTCTTTTCACGACAGCACACTTTTCTTCCTGTAAACCATCAATATTGCTCACATTCAATAGCACGTGACTTTAAGATGCAATGTTAATCATCAAACATCTAAAACACAAGGGTCTGCGTTTCAATTTCCGTGTCAAACCGACAGCTGAGGACTGGGGAGGAGGCACATCTGCGAGCAACATATCGTCGACTTCTCCCCATCTTCTTCTGGCCAGTTGACATAGACTTGCACTTGGATCGAAATTTCTTCAGGTCATCAGTATGGTCAGCATCAAGCATAGGTGTATAGCTTTCCGGTACACAGAGTGTCTAAAATGAAGAAAGTGAATGGTCAATTGTATGTCAAAAGATTTTCAACTGAACAATATAAACATCACTCATGTTCTTTTAGTAATTGTATTTACGATCAAATGTGGGATTTAAGTCATTTCTTGCAGTCAATAAAGGCGGTTAACTGAACAATACAGTATTTCGAAAATACATACCTTGTCTGTGTTGAGAAAGAAGGATTTGTATCCATCTTGCATCAGGTAGATTTCAGGAAAGTACAGTTCCGGATATCTATGGCTATTGGCACGTCTGTCTTCGCTTCTCAGATGACGCATCCTGGATTGAGAAATGAAACCTTAGTTAAAAATGTTCTAGAAGGGTAAAAGTATAGATGATCAGATTAATTATCAACATCGACTGACACACAAGACTTTGGCAAGTTAATCGCTTTGTTGCACTATAGGCAAGGAATACTTACATTTTAGGACCTCTCTCGGAAGAAAATTCACAATGGAAGATAAGGATGGCTGGTGATAGGGTTGCATCGCCGATAAGCCGTCTGATTCCTTCCTCCGTGTAAATGTTGACAGCTCCCTGAATATGCCCTCCCTCGTATTCGTATGGATATCTGCAGTCAATAATCTTGTAGCTACTCACATCACTAAAGTCACCTTGCAGTAGTTGTTGGACCTGAAAAAGCAAGGGGTCAATATAGCGTCTACAAATCACAGTGGTGTGAAACATATCATATATAAACAAGCCGTTTGGGTTATTTCACATTAAAGTTAGCAAATAAAATCACGTCTGATAAACTTACCGTATGTGCTGTAACTGTCTTCAGATCTCGATGGTTCCTAGTCTCCACAGTTGGAAGGCTATGAACTCTAGATCCATCGCCGACCAGGTTTTCCTCAGTTGCTTGCAACTTCTCTACAGCACCCTTGATGTCCTCGGCTACCAACTGTCGTTGTCGTTTCATCGGACTTTCATCCGCCTCATCATCACTTTCACTGGCAAACAAGCTACGCTTGGCGGAAGAACGCTCAAGGGACGACGTCTGTAAATACAAAAAGGCCAATATGAAACTGGAGGAGCAATTTACAACATGTTGACTGCTATAAATTTTAGTCGACTTGTCAAGTTACAAGAGTCAGGGAATTGCAAACACATCCTATGTATGTTTGTTACACTCAACTTACCTCAGATTCAGAATCTGAAGAGCCAAATCCACTATCACTGGACTCTGTATCTTGCCATGAACATGGACTGTCAAAGAGAACTGACTGAAGATTGCTGAAAGTAATGTCAGCCTCGGAAACTGGACTCATTGAGAAAGTTGGAGATGACATTATGAAATAGAAGTGGTTAGACAAAGATACAATGTGCTATACTGCGAACAGATGCCAGGCTATTGGATGCGTTCCCTTTTATCCCATGAAACAACGAAGCCGGTGGTCAACTTGATTGGATTACCAGTGAGCGAATTTCACTAAGCTAGTTTGAGTCACAGTTTGAGTTGATTGAATTACATTCGTCTCATTAGTCAGACTAAGACAACATCAAATTAAGGAACGTTGTCACTGCCCAATTTCTTTCTAATATTCAACACTGTCCCTCTCAACCAAAATCAGCATATATAACACATTCAGTCTTTTCTGTGAAAACATATCCCATCAAATGTTATATTCGCATTCAAAAAGAAATTGATACCGACACACTTGCCAATATATAAGCGAAAACTAGAGTTTAAATGGATGTTTTTTATTTTGAATAAAGAAATTGTACTTGAAACAACAACATTCATATAAAAATGGACAACAATAACATGGGTAAATTGCCAACAAGAATGCACACTTGAAAAATATAACAAATTCTTTTCACGACAGCACACTTTTCTTCCTGTAAACCATCAATATTGCTCACATTCAATAGCACGTGACTTTATGATGCAATGTTAATCATCAAACATCTAAAACACAAGGGTCTGCGTTTCAATTTCCGTGTCAAACCGACAGCTGAGGACTGGGGAGGAGGCACATCTGCGAGCAACATATCGTCGACTTCTCCCCATCTTCTTCTGGCCAGTTGACATAGACTTGCACTTGGATCGAAATTTCTTCAGGTCATCAGTATGGTCAGCATCAAGCATAGGTGTATAGCTTTCCGGTACACAGAGTGTCTAAAATGAAGAAAGTGAATGGTCAATTGTATGTCAAAAGATTTTCAACTGAACAATATAAACATCACTCATGTTCTTTTAGTAATTGTATTTACGATCAAATGTGGGATTTAAGTCATTTCTTGCAGTCAATAAAGGCGGTTAACTGAACAATACAGTATTTCGAAAATACATACCTTGTCTGTGTTGAGAAAGAAGGATTTGTATCCATCTTGCATCAGGTAGATTTCAGGAAAGTACAGTTCCGGATATCTATGGCTATTGGCACGTCTGTCTTCGCTTCTCAGATGACGCATCCTGGATTGAGAAATGAAACCTTAGTTAAAAATGTTCTAGAAGGGTAAAAGTATAGATGATCAGATTAATTATCAACATCGACTGACACACAAGACTTTGGCAAGTTAATCGCTTTGTTGCACTATAGGCAAGGAATACTTACATTTTAGGACCTCTCTCGGAAGAAAATTCACAATGGAAGATAAGGATGGCTGGTGATAGGGTTGCATCGCCGATAAGCCGTCTGATTCCTTCCTCCGTGTAAATGTTGACAGCTCCCTGAATATGCCCTCCCTCGTATTCGTATGGATATCTGCAGTCAATAATCTTGTAGCTACTCACATCACTAAAGTCACCTTGCAGTAGTTGTTGGACCTGAAAAAGCAAGGGGTCAATATAGCGTCTACAAATCACAGTGGTGCGAAACATATCATATATAAACAAGCCGTTTGGGTTATTTCACATTAAAGTTAGCAAATAAAATCACGTCTGATAAACTTACCGTATGTGCTGTAACTGTCTTCAGATCTCGATGGTTCCTAGTCTCCACAGTTGGAAGGCTATGAACTCTAGATCCATCGCCGACCAGGTTTTCCTCAGTTGCTTGCAACTTCTCTACAGCACCCTTGATGTCCTCGGCTACCAACTGTCGTTGTCGTTTCATCGGACTTTCATCCGCCTCATCATCACTTTCACTGGCAAACAAGCTACGCTTGGCGGAAGAACGCTCAAGGGACGACGTCTGTAAATACAAAAAGGCCAATATGAAACTGGAGGAGCAATTTACAACATGTTGACTGCTATAAATTTTAGTCGACTTGTCAAGTTACAAGAGTCAGGGAATTGCAAACACATCCTATGTATGTTTGTTACACTCAACTTACCTCAGATTCAGAATCTGAAGAGCCAAATCCACTATCACTGGACTCTGTATCTTGCCATGAACATGGACTGTCAAAGAGAACTGACTGAAGATTGCTGAAAGTAATGTCAGCCTCGGAAACTGGACTCATTGAGAAAGTTGGAGATGACATTATGAAATAGAAGTGGTTAGACAAAGATACAATGTGCTATACTGCGAACAGATGCCAGGCTATTGGATGCGTTCCCTTTTATCCCATGAAACAACGAAGCCGGTGGTCAACTTGATTGGATTACCAGTGAGCGAATTTCACTAAGCTAGTTTGAGTCACAGTTTGAGTTGATTGAATTACATTCGTCTCATTAGTCAGACTAAGACAACATCAAATTAAGGAACGTTGTCACTGCCCAATTTCTTTCTAATATTCAACACTGTCCCTCTCAACCAAAATCAGCATATATAACACATTCAGTCTTTTCTGTGAAAACATATCCCATCAAATGTTATATTCGCATTCAAAAAGAAATTGATACCGACACACTTGCCAATATATAAGCGAAAACTAGAGTTTAAATGGATGTTTTTTATTTTGAATAAAGAAATTGTACTTGAAACAACAACATTCATATAAAAATGGACAACAATAACATGGGTAAATTGCCAACAAGAATGCACACTTGAAAAATATAACAAATTCTTTTCACGACAGCACACTTTTCTTCCTGTAAACCATCAATATTGCTCACATTCAATAGCACGTGACTTTAAGATGCAATGTTAATCATCAAACATCTAAAACACAAGGGTCTGCGTTTCAATTTCCGTGTCAAACCGACAGCTGAGGACTGGGGAGGAGGCACATCTGCGAGCAACATATCGTCGACTTCTTCCCATCTTCTTCTGGCCAGTTGACATAGACTTGCACTTGGATCGAAATTTCTTCAGGTCATCAGTATGGTCAGCATCAAGCATAGGTGTATAGCTTTCCGGTACACAGAGTGTCTAAAATGAAGAAAGTGAATGGTCAATTGTATGTCAAAAGATTTTCAACTGAACAATATAAACATCACTCATGTTCTTTTAGTAATTGTATTTACGATCAAATGTGGGATTTAAGTCATTTCTTGCAGTCAATAAAGGCGGTTAACTGAACAATACAGTATTTCGAAAATACATACCTTGTCTGTGTTGAGAAAGAAGGATTTGTATCCATCTTGCATCAGGTAGATTTCAGGAAAGTACAGTTCCGGATATCTATGGCTATTGGCACGTCTGTCTTCGCTTCTCAGATGACGCATCCTGGATTGAGAAATGAAACCTTAGTTAAAAATGTTCTAGAAGGGTAAAAGTATAGATGATCAGATTAATTATCAACATCGACTGACACACAAGACTTTGGCAAGTTAATCGCTTTGTTGCACTATAGGCAAGGAATACTTACATTTTAGGACCTCTCTCGGAAGAAAATTCACAATGGAAGATAAGGATGGCTGGTGATGGGGTTGCATCGCCGACAAGCCGGCTGATTCCTTCCTCTGTGTAAATGTTGACAGCTCCCTGAATACGCCCTCCCTCGTATTCGTATGGATATCTGCAGTCAATAATCTTGTAGCTACTCACATCACTAAAGTCACCTTGCAGTAGTTGTTGGACCTGAAAAAGCAAGGGGTCAATATAGCATCTACAAATCACAGTGGTGTGAAACATATCATATATATAAACAAGCCGTTTGGGTTATTTCACATTAAAGTTAGCAAATAAAATCACGTCTGATAAACTTACCGTATGTGCTGTAACTGTCTTCAGATCTCGATGGTTCCTAGTCTCCACAGTTGGAAGGCTATGAACTCTAGATCCATCGCCGACCAGGTTTTCCTCAGTTGCTTGCAACTTCTCTACAGCACCCTTGATGTCCTCGGCTACCAACTGTCGTTGTCGTTTCATCGGACTTTCATCCGCCTCATCATCACTTTCACTGGCAAACAAGCTACGCTTGGCGGAAGAACGCTCAAGGGACGACGTCTGTAAATACAAAAAGGCCAATATGAAACTGGAGGAGCAATTTACAACATGTTGACTGCTATAAATTTTAGTCGACTTGTCAAGTTACAAGAGTCAGGGAATTGCAAACACATCCTATGTATGTTTGTTACACTCAACTTACCTCAGATTCAGAATCTGAAGAGCCAAATCCACTATCACTGGACTCTGTATCTTGCCATGAACATGGACTGTCAAAGAGAACTGACTGAAGATTGCTGAAAGTAATGTCAGCCTCGGAAACTGGACTCATTGAGAAAGTTGGAGATGACATTATGAAATAGAAGTGGTTAGACAAAGATACAATGTGCTATACTGCGAACAGATGCCAGGCTATTGGATGCGTTCCCTTTTATCCCATGAAACAACGAAGCCGGTGGTCAACTTGATTGGATTACCAGTGAGCGAATTTCACTAAGCTAGTTTGAGTCACAGTTTGAGTTGATTGAATTACATTCGTCTCATTAGTCAGACTAAGACAACATCAAATTAAGGAACGTTGTCACTGCCCAATTTCTTTCTAATATTCAACACTGTCCCTCTCAACCAAAATCAGCATATATAACACATTCAGTCTTTTCTGTGAAAACATATCCCATCAAATGTTATATTCGCATTCAAAAAGAAATTGATACCGACACACTTGCCAATATATAAGCGAAAACTAGAGTTTAAATGGATGTTTTTTATTTTGAATAAAGAAATTGTACTTGAAACAACAACATTCATATAAAAATGGACAACAATAACATGGGTAAATTGCCAACAAGAATGCACACTTGAAAAATATAACAAATTCTTTTCACGACAGCACACTTTTCTTCCTGTAAACCATCAATATTGCTCACATTCAATAGCACGTGACTTTAAGATGCAATGTTAATCATCAAACATCTAAAACACAAGGGTCTGCGTTTCAATTTCCGTGTCAAACCGACAGCTGAGGACTGGGGAGGAGGCACATCTGCGAGCAACATATCGTCGACTTCTCCCCATCTTCTTCTGGCCAGTTGACATAGACTTGCACTTGGATCGAAATTTCTTCAGGTCATCAGTATGGTCAGCATCAAGCATAGGTGTATAGCTTTCCGGTACACAGAGTGTCTAAAATGAAGAAAGTGAATGGTCAATTGTATGTCAAAAGATTTTCAACTGAACAATATAAACATCACTCATGTTCTTTTAGTAATTGTATTTACGATCAAATGTGGGATTTAAGTCATTTCTTGCAGTCAATAAAGGCGGTTAACTGAACAATACAGTATTTCGAAAATACATACCTTGTCTGTGTTGAGAAAGAAGGATTTGTATCCATCTTGCATCAGGTAGATTTCAGGAAAGTACAGTTCCGGATATCTATGGCTATTGGCACGTCTGTCTTCGCTTCTCAGATGACGCATCCTGGATTGAGAAATGAAACCTTAGTTAAAAATGTTCTAGAAGGGTAAAAGTATAGATGATCAGATTAATTATCAACATCGACTGACACACAAGACTTTGACAAGTTAATCGCTTTGTTGCACTATAGGCAAGGAATACTTACATTTTAGGACCTCTCTCGGAAGAAAATTCACAATGGAAGATAAGGATGGCTGGTGATAGGGTTGCATCGCCGATAAGCCGTCTGATTCCTTCCTCCGTGTAAATGTTGACAGCTCCCTGAATATGCCCTCCCTCGTATTCGTATGGATATCTGCAGTCAATAATCTTGTAGCTACTCACATCACTAAAGTCACCTTGCAGTAGTTGTTGGACCTGAAAAAGCAAGGGGTCAATATAGCGTCTACAAATCACAGTGGTGCGAAACATATCATATATAAACAAGCCGTTTGGGTTATTTCACATTAAAGTTAGCAAATAAAATCACGTCTGATAAACTTACCGTATGTGCTGTAACTGTCTTCAGATCTCGATGGTTCCTAGTCTCCACAGTTGGAAGGCTATGAACTCTAGATCCATCGCCGACCAGGTTTTCCTCAGTTGCTTGCAACTTCTCTACAGCACCCTTGATGTCCTCGGCTACCAACTGTCGTTGTCGTTTCATCGGACTTTCATCCGCCTCATCATCACTTTCACTGGCAAACAAGCTACGCTTGGCGGAAGAACGCTCAAGGGACGACGTCTGTAAATACAAAAAGGCCAATATGAAACTGGAGGAGCAATTTACAACATGTTGACTGCTATAAATTTTAGTCGACTTGTCAAGTTACAAGAGTCAGGGAATTGCAAACACATCCTATGTATGTTTGTTACACTCAACTTACCTCAGATTCAGAATCTGAAGAGCCAAATCCACTATCACTGGACTCTGTATCTTGCCATGAACATGGACTGTCAAAGAGAACTGACTGAAGATTGCTGAAAGTAATGTCAGCCTCGGAAACTGGACTCATTGAGAAAGTTGGAGATGACATTATGAAATAGAAGTGGTTAGACAAAGATACAATGTGCTATACTGCGAACAGATGCCAGGCTATTGGATGCGTTCCCTTTTATCCCATGAAACAACGAAGCCGGTGGTCAACTTGATTGGATTACCAGTGAGCGAATTTCACTAAGCTAGTTTGAGTCACAGTTTGAGTTGATTGAATTACATTCGTCTCATTAGTCAGACTAAGACAACATCAAATTAAGGAACGTTGTCACTGCCCAATTTCTTTCTAATATTCAACACTGTCCCTCTCAACCAAAATCAGCATATATAACACATTCAGTCTTTTCTGTGAAAACATATCCCATCAAATGTTATATTCGCATTCAAAAAGAAATTGATACCGACACACTTGCCAATATATAAGCGAAAACTAGAGTTTAAATGGATGTTTTTTATTTTGAATAAAGAAATTGTACTTGAAACAACAACATTCATATAAAAATGGACAACAATAACATGGGTAAATTGCCAACAAGAATGCACACTTGAAAAATATAACAAATTCTTTTCACGACAGCACACTTTTCTTCCTGTAAACCATCAATATTGCTCACATTCAATAGCACGTGACTTTAAGATGCAATGTTAATCATCAAACATCTAAAACACAAGGGTCTGCGTTTCAATTTCCGTGTCAAACCGACAGCTGAGGACTGGGGAGGAGGCACATCTGCGAGCAACATATCGTCGACTTCTCCCCATCTTCTTCTGGCCAGTTGACATAGACTTGCACTTGGATCGAAATTTCTTCAGGTCATCAGTATGGTCAGCATCAAGCATAGGTGTATAGCTTTCCGGTACACAGAGTGTCTAAAATGAAGAAAGTGAATGGTCAATTGTATGTCAAAAGATTTTCAACTGAACAATATAAACATCACTCATGTTCTTTTAGTAATTGTATTTACGATCAAATGTGGGATTTAAGTCATTTCTTGCAGTCAATAAAGGCGGTTAACTGAACAATACAGTATTTCGAAAATACATACCTTGTCTGTGTTGAGAAAGAAGGATTTGTATCCATCTTGCATCAGGTAGATTTCAGGAAAGTACAGTTCCGGATATCTATGGCTATTGGCACGTCTGTCTTCGCTTCTCAGATGACGCATCCTGGATTGAGAAATGAAACCTTAGTTAAAAATGTTCTAGAAGGGTAAAAGTATAGATGATCAGATTAATTATCAACATCGACTGACACACAAGACTTTGGCAAGTTAATCGCTTTGTTGCACTATAGGCAAGGAATACTTACATTTTAGGACCTCTCTCGGAAGAAAATTCACAATGGAAGATAAGGATGGCTGGTGATAGGGTTGCATCGCCGATAAGCCGTCTGATTCCTTCCTCCGTGTAAATGTTGACAGCTCCCTGAATATGCCCTCCCTCGTATTCGTATGGATATCTGCAGTCAATAATCTTGTAGCTACTCACATCACTAAAGTCACCTTGCAGTAGTTGTTGGACCTGAAAAAGCAAGGGGTCAATATAGCGTCTACAAATCACAGTGGTGCGAAACATATCATATATAAACAAGCCGTTTGGGTTATTTCACATTAAAGTTAGCAAATAAAATCACGTCTGATAAACTTACCGTATGTGCTGTAACTGTCTTCAGATCTCGATGGTTCCTAGTCTCCACAGTTGGAAGGCTATGAACTCTAGATCCATCGCCGACCAGGTTTTCCTCAGTTGCTTGCAACTTCTCTACAGCACCCTTGATGTCCTCGGCTACCAACTGTCGTTGTCGTTTCATCGGACTTTCATCCGCCTCATCATCACTTTCACTGGCAAACAAGCTACGCTTGGCGGAAGAACGCTCAAGGGACGACGTCTGTAAATACAAAAAGGCCAATATGAAACTGGAGGAGCAATTTACAACATGTTGACTGCTATAAATTTTAGTCGACTTGTCAAGTTACAAGAGTCAGGGAATTGCAAACACATCCTATGTATGTTTGTTACACTCAACTTACCTCAGATTCAGAATCTGAAGAGCCAAATCCACTATCACTGGACTCTGTATCTTGCCATGAACATGGACTGTCAAAGAGAACTGACTGAAGATTGCTGAAAGTAATGTCAGCCTCGGAAACTGGACTCATTGAGAAAGTTGGAGATGACATTATGAAATAGAAGTGGTTAGACAAAGATACAATGTGCTATACTGCGAACAGATGCCAGGCTATTGGATGCGTTCCCTTTTATCCCATGAAACAACGAAGCCGGTGGTCAACTTGATTGGATTACCAGTGAGCGAATTTCACTAAGCTAGTTTGAGTCACAGTTTGAGTTGATTGAATTACATTCGTCTCATTAGTCAGACTAAGACAACATCAAATTAAGGAACGTTGTCACTGCCCAATTTCTTTCTAATATTCAACACTGTCCCTCTCAACCAAAATCAGCATATATAACACATTCAGTCTTTTCTGTGAAAACATATCCCATCAAATGTTATATTCGCATTCAAAAAGAAATTGATACCGACACACTTGCCAATATATAAGCGAAAACTAGAGTTTAAATGGATGTTTTTTATTTTGAATAAAGAAATTGTACTTGAAACAACAACATTCATATAAAAATGGACAACAATAACATGGGTAAATTGCCAACAAGAATGCACACTTGAAAAATATAACAAATTCTTTTCACGACAGCACACTTTTCTTCCTGTAAACCATCAATATTGCTCACATTCAATAGCACGTGACTTTAAGATGCAATGTTAATCATCAAACATCTAAAACACAAGGGTCTGCGTTTCAATTTCCGTGTCAAACCGACAGCTGAGGACTGGGGAGGAGGCACATCTGCGAGCAACATATCGTCGACTTCTTCCCATCTTCTTCTGGCCAGTTGACATAGACTTGCACTTGGATCGAAATTTCTTCAGGTCATCAGTATGGTCAGCATCAAGCATAGGTGTATAGCTTTCCGGTACACAGAGTGTCTAAAATGAAGAAAGTGAATGGTCAATTGTATGTCAAAAGATTTTCAACTGAACAATATAAACATCACTCATGTTCTTTTAGTAATTGTATTTACGATCAAATGTGGGATTTAAGTCATTTCTTGCAGTCAATAAAGGCGGTTAACTGAACAATACAGTATTTCGAAAATACATACCTTGTCTGTGTTGAGAAAGAAGGATTTGTATCCATCTTGCATCAGGTAGATTTCAGGAAAGTACAGTTCCGGATATCTATGGCTATTGGCACGTCTGTCTTCGCTTCTCAGATGACGCATCCTGGATTGAGAAATGAAACCTTAGTTAAAAATGTTCTAGAAGGGTAAAAGTATAGATGATCAGATTAATTATCAACATCGACTGACACACAAGACTTTGGCAAGTTAATCGCTTTGTTGCACTATAGGCAAGGAATACTTACATTTTAGGACCTCTCTCGGAAGAAAATTCACAATGGAAGATAAGGATGGCTGGTGATGGGGTTGCATCGCCGACAAGCCGGCTGATTCCTTCCTCTGTGTAAATGTTGACAGCTCCCTGAATACGCCCTCCCTCGTATTCGTATGGATATCTGCAGTCAATAATCTTGTAGCTACTCACATCACTAAAGTCACCTTGCAGTAGTTGTTGGACCTGAAAAAGCAAGGGGTCAATATAGCATCTACAAATCACAGTGGTGTGAAACATATCATATATATAAACAAGCCGTTTGGGTTATTTCACATTAAAGTTAGCAAATAAAATCACGTCTGATAAACTTACCGTATGTGCTGTAACTGTCTTCAGATCTCGATGGTTCCTAGTCTCCACAGTTGGAAGGCTATGAACTCTAGATCCATCGCCGACCAGGTTTTCCTCAGTTGCTTGCAACTTCTCTACAGCACCCTTGATGTCCTCGGCTACCAACTGTCGTTGTCGTTTCATCGGACTTTCATCCGCCTCATCATCACTTTCACTGGCAAACAAGCTACGCTTGGCGGAAGAACGCTCAAGGGACGACGTCTGTAAATACAAAAAGGCCAATATGAAACTGGAGGAGCAATTTACAACATGTTGACTGCTATAAATTTTAGTCGACTTGTCAAGTTACAAGAGTCAGGGAATTGCAAACACATCCTATGTATGTTTGTTACACTCAACTTACCTCAGATTCAGAATCTGAAGAGCCAAATCCACTATCACTGGACTCTGTATCTTGCCATGAACATGGACTGTCAAAGAGAACTGACTGAAGATTGCTGAAAGTAATGTCAGCCTCGGAAACTGGACTCATTGAGAAAGTTGGAGATGACATTATGAAATAGAAGTGGTTAGACAAAGATACAATGTGCTATACTGCGAACAGATGCCAGGCTATTGGATGCGTTCCCTTTTATCCCATGAAACAACGAAGCCGGTGGTCAACTTGATTGGATTACCAGTGAGCGAATTTCACTAAGCTAGTTTGAGTCACAGTTTGAGTTGATTGAATTACATTCGTCTCATTAGTCAGACTAAGACAACATCAAATTAAGGAACGTTGTCACTGCCCAATTTCTTTCTAATATTCAACACTGTCCCTCTCAACCAAAATCAGCATATATAACACATTCAGTCTTTTCTGTGAAAACATATCCCATCAAATGTTATATTCGCATTCAAAAAGAAATTGATACCGACACACTTGCCAATATATAAGCGAAAACTAGAGTTTAAATGGATGTTTTTTATTTTGAATAAAGAAATTGTACTTGAAACAACAACATTCATATAAAAATGGACAACAATAACATGGGTAAATTGCCAACAAGAATGCACACTTGAAAAATATAACAAATTCTTTTCACGACAGCACACTTTTCTTCCTGTAAACCATCAATATTGCTCACATTCAATAGCACGTGACTTTAAGATGCAATGTTAATCATCAAACATCTAAAACACAAGGGTCTGCGTTTCAATTTCCGTGTCAAACCGACAGCTGAGGACTGGGGAGGAGGCACATCTGCGAGCAACATATCGTCGACTTCTCCCCATCTTCTTCTGGCCAGTTGACATAGACTTGCACTTGGATCGAAATTTCTTCAGGTCATCAGTATGGTCAGCATCAAGCATAGGTGTATAGCTTTCCGGTACACAGAGTGTCTAAAATGAAGAAAGTGAATGGTCAATTGTATGTCAAAAGATTTTCAACTGAACAATATAAACATCACTCATGTTCTTTTAGTAATTGTATTTACGATCAAATGTGGGATTTAAGTCATTTCTTGCAGTCAATAAAGGCGGTTAACTGAACAATACAGTATTTCGAAAATACATACCTTGTCTGTGTTGAGAAAGAAGGATTTGTATCCATCTTGCATCAGGTAGATTTCAGGAAAGTACAGTTCCGGATATCTATGGCTATTGGCACGTCTGTCTTCGCTTCTCAGATGACGCATCCTGGATTGAGAAATGAAACCTTAGTTAAAAATGTTCTAGAAGGGTAAAAGTATAGATGATCAGATTAATTATCAACATCGACTGACACACAAGACTTTGACAAGTTAATCGCTTTGTTGCACTATAGGCAAGGAATACTTACATTTTAGGACCTCTCTCGGAAGAAAATTCACAATGGAAGATAAGGATGGCTGGTGATAGGGTTGCATCGCCGATAAGCCGTCTGATTCCTTCCTCCGTGTAAATGTTGACAGCTCCCTGAATATGCCCTCCCTCGTATTCGTATGGATATCTGCAGTCAATAATCTTGTAGCTACTCACATCACTAAAGTCACCTTGCAGTAGTTGTTGGACCTGAAAAAGCAAGGGGTCAATATAGCGTCTACAAATCACAGTGGTGCGAAACATATCATATATAAACAAGCCGTTTGGGTTATTTCACATTAAAGTTAGCAAATAAAATCACGTCTGATAAACTTACCGTATGTGCTGTAACTGTCTTCAGATCTCGATGGTTCCTAGTCTCCACAGTTGGAAGGCTATGAACTCTAGATCCATCGCCGACCAGGTTTTCCTCAGTTGCTTGCAACTTCTCTACAGCACCCTTGATGTCCTCGGCTACCAACTGTCGTTGTCGTTTCATCGGACTTTCATCCGCCTCATCATCACTTTCACTGGCAAACAAGCTACGCTTGGCGGAAGAACGCTCAAGGGACGACGTCTGTAAATACAAAAAGGCCAATATGAAACTGGAGGAGCAATTTACAACATGTTGACTGCTATAAATTTTAGTCGACTTGTCAAGTTACAAGAGTCAGGGAATTGCAAACACATCCTATGTATGTTTGTTACACTCAACTTACCTCAGATTCAGAATCTGAAGAGCCAAATCCACTATCACTGGACTCTGTATCTTGCCATGAACATGGACTGTCAAAGAGAACTGACTGAAGATTGCTGAAAGTAATGTCAGCCTCGGAAACTGGACTCATTGAGAAAGTTGGAGATGACATTATGAAATAGAAGTGGTTAGACAAAGATACAATGTGCTATACTGCGAACAGATGCCAGGCTATTGGATGCGTTCCCTTTTATCCCATGAAACAACGAAGCCGGTGGTCAACTTGATTGGATTACCAGTGAGCGAATTTCACTAAGCTAGTTTGAGTCACAGTTTGAGTTGATTGAATTACATTCGTCTCATTAGTCAGACTAAGACAACATCAAATTAAGGAACGTTGTCACTGCCCAATTTCTTTCTAATATTCAACACTGTCCCTCTCAACCAAAATCAGCATATATAACACATTCAGTCTTTTCTGTGAAAACATATCCCATCAAATGTTATATTCGCATTCAAAAAGAAATTGATACCGACACACTTGCCAATATATAAGCGAAAACTAGAGTTTAAATGGATGTTTTTTATTTTGAATAAAGAAATTGTACTTGAAACAACAACATTCATATAAAAATGGACAACAATAACATGGGTAAATTGCCAACAAGAATGCACACTTGAAAAATATAACAAATTCTTTTCACGACAGCACACTTTTCTTCCTGTAAACCATCAATATTGCTCACATTCAATAGCACGTGACTTTAAGATGCAATGTTAATCATCAAACATCTAAAACACAAGGGTCTGCGTTTCAATTTCCGTGTCAAACCGACAGCTGAGGACTGGGGAGGAGGCACATCTGCGAGCAACATATCGTCGACTTCTCCCCATCTTCTTCTGGCCAGTTGACATAGACTTGCACTTGGATCGAAATTTCTTCAGGTCATCAGTATGGTCAGCATCAAGCATAGGTGTATAGCTTTCCGGTACACAGAGTGTCTAAAATGAAGAAAGTGAATGGTCAATTGTATGTCAAAAGATTTTCAACTGAACAATATAAACATCACTCATGTTCTTTTAGTAATTGTATTTACGATCAAATGTGGGATTTAAGTCATTTCTTGCAGTCAATAAAGGCGGTTAACTGAACAATACAGTATTTCGAAAATACATACCTTGTCTGTGTTGAGAAAGAAGGATTTGTATCCATCTTGCATCAGGTAGATTTCAGGAAAGTACAGTTCCGGATATCTATGGCTATTGGCACGTCTGTCTTCGCTTCTCAGATGACGCATCCTGGATTGAGAAATGAAACCTTAGTTAAAAATGTTCTAGAAGGGTAAAAGTATAGATGATCAGATTAATTATCAACATCGACTGACACACAAGACTTTGGCAAGTTAATCGCTTTGTTGCACTATAGGCAAGGAATACTTACATTTTAGGACCTCTCTCGGAAGAAAATTCACAATGGAAGATAAGGATGGCTGGTGATAGGGTTGCATCGCCGATAAGCCGTCTGATTCCTTCCTCCGTGTAAATGTTGACAGCTCCCTGAATATGCCCTCCCTCGTATTCGTATGGATATCTGCAGTCAATAATCTTGTAGCTACTCACATCACTAAAGTCACCTTGCAGTAGTTGTTGGACCTGAAAAAGCAAGGGGTCAATATAGCGTCTACAAATCACAGTGGTGTGAAACATATCATATATAAACAAGCCGTTTGGGTTATTTCACATTAAAGTTAGCAAATAAAATCACGTCTGATAAACTTACCGTATGTGCTGTAACTGTCTTCAGATCTCGATGGTTCCTAGTCTCCACAGTTGGAAGGCTATGAACTCTAGATCCATCGCCGACCAGGTTTTCCTCAGTTGCTTGCAACTTCTCTACAGCACCCTTGATGTCCTCGGCTACCAACTGTCGTTGTCGTTTCATCGGACTTTCATCCGCCTCATCATCACTTTCACTGGCAAACAAGCTACGCTTGGCGGAAGAACGCTCAAGGGACGACGTCTGTAAATACAAAAAGGCCAATATGAAACTGGAGGAGCAATTTACAACATGTTGACTGCTATAAATTTTAGTCGACTTGTCAAGTTACAAGAGTCAGGGAATTGCAAACACATCCTATGTATGTTTGTTACACTCAACTTACCTCAGATTCAGAATCTGAAGAGCCAAATCCACTATCACTGGACTCTGTATCTTGCCATGAACATGGACTGTCAAAGAGAACTGACTGAAGATTGCTGAAAGTAATGTCAGCCTCGGAAACTGGACTCATTGAGAAAGTTGGAGATGACATTATGAAATAGAAGTGGTTAGACAAAGATACAATGTGCTATACTGCGAACAGATGCCAGGCTATTGGATGCGTTCCCTTTTATCCCATGAAACAACGAAGCCGGTGGTCAACTTGATTGGATTACCAGTGAGCGAATTTCACTAAGCTAGTTTGAGTCACAGTTTGAGTTGATTGAATTACATTCGTCTCATTAGTCAGACTAAGACAACATCAAATTAAGGAACGTTGTCACTGCCCAATTTCTTTCTAATATTCAACACTGTCCCTCTCAACCAAAATCAGCATATATAACACATTCAGTCTTTTCTGTGAAAACATATCCCATCAAATGTTATATTCGCATTCAAAAAGAAATTGATACCGACACACTTGCCAATATATAAGCGAAAACTAGAGTTTAAATGGATGTTTTTTATTTTGAATAAAGAAATTGTACTTGAAACAACAACATTCATATAAAAATGGACAACAATAACATGGGTAAATTGCCAACAAGAATGCACACTTGAAAAATATAACAAATTCTTTTCACGACAGCACACTTTTCTTCCTGTAAACCATCAATATTGCTCACATTCAATAGCACGTGACTTTAAGATGCAATGTTAATCATCAAACATCTAAAACACAAGGGTCTGCGTTTCAATTTCCGTGTCAAACCGACAGCTGAGGACTGGGGAGGAGGCACATCTGCGAGCAACATATCGTCGACTTCTCCCCATCTTCTTCTGGCCAGTTGACATAGACTTGCACTTGGATCGAAATTTCTTCAGGTCATCAGTATGGTCAGCATCAAGCATAGGTGTATAGCTTTCCGGTACACAGAGTGTCTAAAATGAAGAAAGTGAATGGTCAATTGTATGTCAAAAGATTTTCAACTGAACAATATAAACATCACTCATGTTCTTTTAGTAATTGTATTTACGATCAAATGTGGGATTTAAGTCATTTCTTGCAGTCAATAAAGGCGGTTAACTGAACAATACAGTATTTCGAAAATACATACCTTGTCTGTGTTGAGAAAGAAGGATTTGTATCCATCTTGCATCAGGTAGATTTCAGGAAAGTACAGTTCCGGATATCTATGGCTATTGGCACGTCTGTCTTCGCTTCTCAGATGACGCATCCTGGATTGAGAAATGAAACCTTAGTTAAAAATGTTCTAGAAGGGTAAAAGTATAGATGATCAGATTAATTATCAACATCGACTGACACACAAGACTTTGGCAAGTTAATCGCTTTGTTGCACTATAGGCAAGGAATACTTACATTTTAGGACCTCTCTCGGAAGAAAATTCACAATGGAAGATAAGGATGGCTGGTGATAGGGTTGCATCGCCGATAAGCCGTCTGATTCCTTCCTCCGTGTAAATGTTGACAGCTCCCTGAATATGCCCTCCCTCGTATTCGTATGGATATCTGCAGTCAATAATCTTGTAGCTACTCACATCACTAAAGTCACCTTGCAGTAGTTGTTGGACCTGAAAAAGCAAGGGGTCAATATAGCGTCTACAAATCACAGTGGTGCGAAACATATCATATATAAACAAGCCGTTTGGGTTATTTCACATTAAAGTTAGCAAATAAAATCACGTCTGATAAACTTACCGTATGTGCTGTAACTGTCTTCAGATCTCGATGGTTCCTAGTCTCCACAGTTGGAAGGCTATGAACTCTAGATCCATCGCCGACCAGGTTTTCCTCAGTTGCTTGCAACTTCTCTACAGCACCCTTGATGTCCTCGGCTACCAACTGTCGTTGTCGTTTCATCGGACTTTCATCCGCCTCATCATCACTTTCACTGGCAAACAAGCTACGCTTGGCGGAAGAACGCTCAAGGGACGACGTCTGTAAATACAAAAAGGCCAATATGAAACTGGAGGAGCAATTTACAACATGTTGACTGCTATAAATTTTAGTCGACTTGTCAAGTTACAAGAGTCAGGGAATTGCAAACACATCCTATGTATGTTTGTTACACTCAACTTACCTCAGATTCAGAATCTGAAGAGCCAAATCCACTATCACTGGACTCTGTATCTTGCCATGAACATGGACTGTCAAAGAGAACTGACTGAAGATTGCTGAAAGTAATGTCAGCCTCGGAAACTGGACTCATTGAGAAAGTTGGAGATGACATTATGAAATAGAAGTGGTTAGACAAAGATACAATGTGCTATACTGCGAACAGATGCCAGGCTATTGGATGCGTTCCCTTTTATCCCATGAAACAACGAAGCCGGTGGTCAACTTGATTGGATTACCAGTGAGCGAATTTCACTAAGCTAGTTTGAGTCACAGTTTGAGTTGATTGAATTACATTCGTCTCATTAGTCAGACTAAGACAACATCAAATTAAGGAACGTTGTCACTGCCCAATTTCTTTCTAATATTCAACACTGTCCCTCTCAACCAAAATCAGCATATATAACACATTCAGTCTTTTCTGTGAAAACATATCCCATCAAATGTTATATTCGCATTCAAAAAGAAATTGATACCGACACACTTGCCAATATATAAGCGAAAACTAGAGTTTAAATGGATGTTTTTTATTTTGAATAAAGAAATTGTACTTGAAACAACAACATTCATATAAAAATGGACAACAATAACATGGGTAAATTGCCAACAAGAATGCACACTTGAAAAATATAACAAATTCTTTTCACGACAGCACACTTTTCTTCCTGTAAACCATCAATATTGCTCACATTCAATAGCACGTGACTTTAAGATGCAATGTTAATCATCAAACATCTAAAACACAAGGGTCTGCGTTTCAATTTCCGTGTCAAACCGACAGCTGAGGACTGGGGAGGAGGCACATCTGCGAGCAACATATCGTCGACTTCTTCCCATCTTCTTCTGGCCAGTTGACATAGACTTGCACTTGGATCGAAATTTCTTCAGGTCATCAGTATGGTCAGCATCAAGCATAGGTGTATAGCTTTCCGGTACACAGAGTGTCTAAAATGAAGAAAGTGAATGGTCAATTGTATGTCAAAAGATTTTCAACTGAACAATATAAACATCACTCATGTTCTTTTAGTAATTGTATTTACGATCAAATGTGGGATTTAAGTCATTTCTTGCAGTCAATAAAGGCGGTTAACTGAACAATACAGTATTTCGAAAATACATACCTTGTCTGTGTTGAGAAAGAAGGATTTGTATCCATCTTGCATCAGGTAGATTTCAGGAAAGTACAGTTCCGGATATCTATGGCTATTGGCACGTCTGTCTTCGCTTCTCAGATGACGCATCCTGGATTGAGAAATGAAACCTTAGTTAAAAATGTTCTAGAAGGGTAAAAGTATAGATGATCAGATTAATTATCAACATCGACTGACACACAAGACTTTGGCAAGTTAATCGCTTTGTTGCACTATAGGCAAGGAATACTTACATTTTAGGACCTCTCTCGGAAGAAAATTCACAATGGAAGATAAGGATGGCTGGTGATGGGGTTGCATCGCCGACAAGCCGGCTGATTCCTTCCTCTGTGTAAATGTTGACAGCTCCCTGAATACGCCCTCCCTCGTATTCGTATGGATATCTGCAGTCAATAATCTTGTAGCTACTCACATCACTAAAGTCACCTTGCAGTAGTTGTTGGACCTGAAAAAGCAAGGGGTCAATATAGCATCTACAAATCACAGTGGTGTGAAACATATCATATATATAAACAAGCCGTTTGGGTTATTTCACATTAAAGTTAGCAAATAAAATCACGTCTGATAAACTTACCGTATGTGCTGTAACTGTCTTCAGATCTCGATGGTTCCTAGTCTCCACAGTTGGAAGGCTATGAACTCTAGATCCATCGCCGACCAGGTTTTCCTCAGTTGCTTGCAACTTCTCTACAGCACCCTTGATGTCCTCGGCTACCAACTGTCGTTGTCGTTTCATCGGACTTTCATCCGCCTCATCATCACTTTCACTGGCAAACAAGCTACGCTTGGCGGAAGAACGCTCAAGGGACGACGTCTGTAAATACAAAAAGGCCAATATGAAACTGGAGGAGCAATTTACAACATGTTGACTGCTATAAATTTTAGTCGACTTGTCAAGTTACAAGAGTCAGGGAATTGCAAACACATCCTATGTATGTTTGTTATACTCAACTTACCTCAGATTCAGAATCTGAAGAGCCAAATCCACTATCACTGGACTCTGTATCTTGCCATGAACATGGACTGTCAAAGAGAACTGACTGAAGATTGCTGAAAGTAATGTCAGCCTCGGAAACTGGACTCATTGAGAAAGTTGGAGATGACATTATGAAATAGAAGTGGTTAGACAAAGATACAATGTGCTATACTGCGAACAGATGCCAGGCTATTGGATGCGTTCCCTTTTATCCCATGAAACAACGAAGCCGGTGGTCAACTTGATTGGATTACCAGTGAGCGAATTTCACTAAGCTAGTTTGAGTCACAGTTTGAGTTGATTGAATTACATTCGTCTCATTAGTCAGACTAAGACAACATCAAATTAAGGAACGTTGTCACTGCCCAATTTCTTTCTAATATTCAACACTGTCCCTCTCAACCAAAATCAGCATATATAACACATTCAGTCTTTTCTGTGAAAACATATCCCATCAAATGTTATATTCGCATTCAAAAAGAAATTGATACCGACACACTTGCCAATATATAAGCGAAAACTAGAGTTTAAATGGATGTTTTTTATTTTGAATAAAGAAATTGTACTTGAAACAACAACATTCATATAAAAATGGACAACAATAACATGGGTAAATTGCCAACAAGAATGCACACTTGAAAAATATAACAAATTCTTTTCACGACAGCACACTTTTCTTCCTGTAAACCATCAATATTGCTCACATTCAATAGCACGTGACTTTAAGATGCAATGTTAATCATCAAACATCTAAAACACAAGGGTCTGCGTTTCAATTTCCGTGTCAAACCGACAGCTGAGGACTGGGGAGGAGGCACATCTGCGAGCAACATATCGTCGACTTCTTCCCATCTTCTTCTGGCCAGTTGACATAGACTTGCACTTGGATCGAAATTTCTTCAGGTCATCAGTATGGTCAGCATCAAGCATAGGTGTATAGCTTTCCGGTACACAGAGTGTCTAAAATGAAGAAAGTGAATGGTCAATTGTATGTCAAAAGATTTTCAACTGAACAATATAAACATCACTCATGTTCTTTTAGTAATTGTATTTACGATCAAATGTGGGATTTAAGTCATTTCTTGCAGTCAATAAAGGCGGTTAACTGAACAATACAGTATTTCGAAAATACATACCTTGTCTGTGTTGAGAAAGAAGGATTTGTATCCATCTTGCATCAGGTAGATTTCAGGAAAGTACAGTTCCGGATATCTATGGCTATTGGCACGTCTGTCTTCGCTTCTCAGATGACGCATCCTGGATTGAGAAATGAAACCTTAGTTAAAAATGTTCTAGAAGGGTAAAAGTATAGATGATCAGATTAATTATCAACATCGACTGACACACAAGACTTTGACAAGTTAATCGCTTTGTTGCACTATAGGCAAGGAATACTTACATTTTAGGACCTCTCTCGGAAGAAAATTCACAATGGAAGATAAGGATGGCTGGTGATAGGGTTGCATCGCCGATAAGCCGTCTGATTCCTTCCTCCGTGTAAATGTTGACAGCTCCCTGAATATGCCCTCCCTCGTATTCGTATGGATATCTGCAGTCAATAATCTTGTAGCTACTCACATCACTAAAGTCACCTTGCAGTAGTTGTTGGACCTGAAAAAGCAAGGGGTCAATATAGCGTCTACAAATCACAGTGGTGTGAAACATATCATATATAAACAAGCCGTTTGGGTTATTTCACATTAAAGTTAGCAAATAAAATCACGTCTGATAAACTTACCGTATGTGCTGTAACTGTCTTCAGATCTCGATGGTTCCTAGTCTCCACAGTTGGAAGGCTATGAACTCTAGATCCATCGCCGACCAGGTTTTCCTCAGTTGCTTGCAACTTCTCTACAGCACCCTTGATGTCCTCGGCTACCAACTGTCGTTGTCGTTTCATCGGACTTTCATCCGCCTCATCATCACTTTCACTGGCAAACAAGCTACGCTTGGCGGAAGAACGCTCAAGGGACGACGTCTGTAAATACAAAAAGGCCAATATGAAACTGGAGGAGCAATTTACAACATGTTGACTGCTATAAATTTTAGTCGACTTGTCAAGTTACAAGAGTCAGGGAATTGCAAACACATCCTATGTATGTTTGTTACACTCAACTTACCTCAGATTCAGAATCTGAAGAGCCAAATCCACTATCACTGGACTCTGTATCTTGCCATGAACATGGACTGTCAAAGAGAACTGACTGAAGATTGCTGAAAGTAATGTCAGCCTCGGAAACTGGACTCATTGAGAAAGTTGGAGATGACATTATGAAATAGAAGTGGTTAGACAAAGATACAATGTGCTATACTGCGAACAGATGCCAGGCTATTGGATGCGTTCCCTTTTATCCCATGAAACAACGAAGCCGGTGGTCAACTTGATTGGATTACCAGTGAGCGAATTTCACTAAGCTAGTTTGAGTCACAGTTTGAGTTGATTGAATTACATTCGTCTCATTAGTCAGACTAAGACAACATCAAATTAAGGAACGTTGTCACTGCCCAATTTCTTTCTAATATTCAACACTGTCCCTCTCAACCAAAATCAGCATATATAACACATTCAGTCTTTTCTGTGAAAACATATCCCATCAAATGTTATATTCGCATTCAAAAAGAAATTGATACCGACACACTTGCCAATATATAAGCGAAAACTAGAGTTTAAATGGATGTTTTTTATTTTGAATAAAGAAATTGTACTTGAAACAACAACATTCATATAAAAATGGACAACAATAACATGGGTAAATTGCCAACAAGAATGCACACTTGAAAAATATAACAAATTCTTTTCACGACAGCACACTTTTCTTCCTGTAAACCATCAATATTGCTCACATTCAATAGCACGTGACTTTAAGATGCAATGTTAATCATCAAACATCTAAAACACAAGGGTCTGCGTTTCAATTTCCGTGTCAAACCGACAGCTGAGGACTGGGGAGGAGGCACATCTGCGAGCAACATATCGTCGACTTCTTCCCATCTTCTTCTGGCCAGTTGACATAGACTTGCACTTGGATCGAAATTTCTTCAGGTCATCAGTATGGTCAGCATCAAGCATAGGTGTATAGCTTTCCGGTACACAGAGTGTCTAAAATGAAGAAAGTGAATGGTCAATTGTATGTCAAAAGATTTTCAACTGAACAATATAAACATCACTCATGTTCTTTTAGTAATTGTATTTACGATCAAATGTGGGATTTAAGTCATTTCTTGCAGTCAATAAAGGCGGTTAACTGAACAATACAGTATTTCGAAAATACATACCTTGTCTGTGTTGAGAAAGAAGGATTTGTATCCATCTTGCATCAGGTAGATTTCAGGAAAGTACAGTTCCGGATATCTATGGCTATTGGCACGTCTGTCTTCGCTTCTCAGATGACGCATCCTGGATTGAGAAATGAAACCTTAGTTAAAAATGTTCTAGAAGGGTAAAAGTATAGATGATCAGATTAATTATCAACATCGACTGACACACAAGACTTTGACAAGTTAATCGCTTTGTTGCACTATAGGCAAGGAATACTTACATTTTAGGACCTCTCTCGGAAGAAAATTCACAATGGAAGATAAGGATGGCTGGTGATAGGGTTGCATCGCCGATAAGCCGTCTGATTCCTTCCTCCGTGTAAATGTTGACAGCTCCCTGAATATGCCCTCCCTCGTATTCGTATGGATATCTGCAGTCAATAATCTTGTAGCTACTCACATCACTAAAGTCACCTTGCAGTAGTTGTTGGACCTGAAAAAGCAAGGGGTCAATATAGCGTCTACAAATCACAGTGGTGTGAAACATATCATATATAAACAAGCCGTTTGGGTTATTTCACATTAAAGTTAGCAAATAAAATCACGTCTGATAAACTTACCGTATGTGCTGTAACTGTCTTCAGATCTCGATGGTTCCTAGTCTCCACAGTTGGAAGGCTATGAACTCTAGATCCATCGCCGACCAGGTTTTCCTCAGTTGCTTGCAACTTCTCTACAGCACCCTTGATGTCCTCGGCTACCAACTGTCGTTGTCGTTTCATCGGACTTTCATCCGCCTCATCATCACTTTCACTGGCAAACAAGCTACGCTTGGCGGAAGAACGCTCAAGGGACGACGTCTGTAAATACAAAAAGGCCAATATGAAACTGGAGGAGCAATTTACAACATGTTGACTGCTATAAATTTTAGTCGACTTGTCAAGTTACAAGAGTCAGGGAATTGCAAACACATCCTATGTATGTTTGTTACACTCAACTTACCTCAGATTCAGAATCTGAAGAGCCAAATCCACTATCACTGGACTCTGTATCTTGCCATGAACATGGACTGTCAAAGAGAACTGACTGAAGATTGCTGAAAGTAATGTCAGCCTCGGAAACTGGACTCATTGAGAAAGTTGGAGATGACATTATGAAATAGAAGTGGTTAGACAAAGATACAATGTGCTATACTGCGAACAGATGCCAGGCTATTGGATGCGTTCCCTTTTATCCCATGAAACAACGAAGCCGGTGGTCAACTTGATTGGATTACCAGTGAGCGAATTTCACTAAGCTAGTTTGAGTCACAGTTTGAGTTGATTGAATTACATTCGTCTCATTAGTCAGACTAAGACAACATCAAATTAAGGAACGTTGTCACTGCCCAATTTCTTTCTAATATTCAACACTGTCCCTCTCAACCAAAATCAGCATATATAACACATTCAGTCTTTTCTGTGAAAACATATCCCATCAAATGTTATATTCGCATTCAAAAAGAAATTGATACCGACACACTTGCCAATATATAAGCGAAAACTAGAGTTTAAATGGATGTTTTTTATTTTGAATAAAGAAATTGTACTTGAAACAACAACATTCATATAAAAATGGACAACAATAACATGGGTAAATTGCCAACAAGAATGCACACTTGAAAAATATAACAAATTCTTTTCACGACAGCACACTTTTCTTCCTGTAAACCATCAATATTGCTCACATTCAATAGCACGTGACTTTAAGATGCAATGTTAATCATCAAACATCTAAAACACAAGGGTCT
Source organism: Phorcus lineatus (assembly GCA_921293015.1). Classification (NCBI taxonomy): domain Eukaryota; kingdom Metazoa; phylum Mollusca; class Gastropoda; order Trochida; family Trochidae; genus Phorcus; species Phorcus lineatus. The sequence goes on from OV121089.1 coordinate 24,034,827, forward strand.
GCGTTTCAATTTCCGTGTCAAACCGACAGCTGAGGACTGGGGAGGAGGCACATCTGCGAGCAACATATCGTCGACTTCTTCCCATCTTCTTCTGGCCAGTTGACATAGACTTGCACTTGGATCGAAATTTCTTCAGGTCATCAGTATGGTCAGCATCAAGCATAGGTGTATAGCTTTCCGGTACACAGAGTGTCTAAAATGAAGAAAGTGAATGGTCAATTGTATGTCAAAAGATTTTCAACTGAACAATATAAACATCACTCATGTTCTTTTAGTAATTGTATTTACGATCAAATGTGGGATTTAAGTCATTTCTTGCAGTCAATAAAGGCGGTTAACTGAACAATACAGTATTTCGAAAATACATACCTTGTCTGTGTTGAGAAAGAAGGATTTGTATCCATCTTGCATCAGGTAGATTTCAGGAAAGTACAGTTCCGGATATCTATGGCTATTGGCACGTCTGTCTTCGCTTCTCAGATGACGCATCCTGGATTGAGAAATGAAACCTTAGTTAAAAATGTTCTAGAAGGGTAAAAGTATAGATGATCAGATTAATTATCAACATCGACTGACACACAAGACTTTGGCAAGTTAATCGCTTTGTTGCACTATAGGCAAGGAATACTTACATTTTAGGACCTCTCTCGGAAGAAAATTCACAATGGAAGATAAGGATGGCTGGTGATAGGGTTGCATCGCCGACAAACCGGCTGATTCCTTCCTCTGTGTAAATGTTGACAGCTCCCTGAATACGCCCTCCCTCGTATTCGTATGGATATCTGCAGTCAATAATCTTGTAGCTACTCACATCACTAAAGTCACCTTGCAGTAGTTGTTGGACCTGAAAAAGCAAGGGGTCAATATAGCATCTACAAATCACAGTGGTGTGAAACATATCATATATAAACAAGCCGTTTGGGTTATTTCACATTAAAGTTAGCAAATAAAATCACGTCTGATAAACTTACCGTATGTGCTGTAACTGTCTTCAGATCTCGATGGTTCCTAGTCTCCACAGTTGGAAGGCTATGAACTCTAGATCCATCGCCGACCAGGTTTTCCTCAGTTGCTTGCAACTTCTCTACAGCACCCTTGATGTCCTCGGCTACCAACTGTCGTTGTCGTTTCATCGGACTTTCATCCGCCTCATCATCACTTTCACTGGCAAACAAGCTACGCTTGGCGGAAGAACGCTCAAGGGACGACGTCTGTAAATACAAAAAGGCCAATATGAAACTGGAGGAGCAATTTACAACATGTTGACTGCTATAAATTTTAGTCGACTTGTCAAGTTACAAGAGTCAGGGAATTGCAAACACATCCTATGTATGTTTGTTACACTCAACTTACCTCAGATTCAGAATCTGAAGAGCCAAATCCACTATCACTGGACTCTGTATCTTGCCATGAACATGGACTGTCAAAGAGAACTGACTGAAGATTGCTGAAAGTAATGTCAGCCTCGGAAACTGGACTCATTGAGAAAGTTGGAGATGACATTATGAAATAGAAGTGGTTAGACAAAGATACAATGTGCTATACTGCGAACAGATGCCAGGCTATTGGATGCGTTCCCTTTTATCCCATGAAACAACGAAGCCGGTGGTCAACTTGATTGGATTACCAGTGAGCGAATTTCACTAAGCTAGTTTGAGTCACAGTTTGAGTTGATTGAATTACATTCGTCTCATTAGTCAGACTAAGACAACATCAAATTAAGGAACGTTGTCACTGCCCAATTTCTTTCTAATATTCAACACTGTCCCTCTCAACCAAAATCAGCATATATAACACATTCAGTCTTTTCTGTGAAAACATATCCCATCAAATGTTATATTCGCATTCAAAAAGAAATTGATACCGACACACTTGCCAATATATAAGCGAAAACTAGAGTTTAAATGGATGTTTTTTATTTTGAATAAAGAAATTGTACTTGAAACAACAACATTCATATAAAAATGGACAACAATAACATGGGTAAATTGCCAACAAGAATGCACACTTGAAAAATATAACAAATTCTTTTCACGACAGCACACTTTTCTTCCTGTAAACCATCAATATTGCTCACATTCAATAGCACGTGACTTTAAGATGCAATGTTAATCATCAAACATCTAAAACACAAGGGTCTGCGTTTCAATTTCCGTGTCAAACCGACAGCTGAGGACTGGGGAGGAGGCACATCTGCGAGCAACATATCGTCGACTTCTTCCCATCTTCTTCTGGCCAGTTGACATAGACTTGCACTTGGATCGAAATTTCTTCAGGTCATCAGTATGGTCAGCATCAAGCATAGGTGTATAGCTTTCCGGTACACAGAGTGTCTAAAATGAAGAAAGTGAATGGTCAATTGTATGTCAAAAGATTTTCAACTGAACAATATAAACATCACTCATGTTCTTTTAGTAATTGTATTTACGATCAAATGTGGGATTTAAGTCATTTCTTGCAGTCAATAAAGGCGGTTAACTGAACAATACAGTATTTCGAAAATACATACCTTGTCTGTGTTGAGAAAGAAGGATTTGTATCCATCTTGCATCAGGTAGATTTCAGGAAAGTACAGTTCCGGATATCTATGGCTATTGGCACGTCTGTCTTCGCTTCTCAGATGACGCATCCTGGATTGAGAAATGAAACCTTAGTTAAAAATGTTCTAGAAGGGTAAAAGTATAGATGATCAGATTAATTATCAACATCGACTGACACACAAGACTTTGACAAGTTAATCGCTTTGTTGCACTATAGGCAAGGAATACTTACATTTTAGGACCTCTCTCGGAAGAAAATTCACAATGGAAGATAAGGATGGCTGGTGATAGGGTTGCATCGCCGACAAACCGGCTGATTCCTTCCTCTGTGTAAATGTTGACAGCTCCCTGAATATGCCCTCCCTCGTATTCGTATGGATATTTGCAGTCAATAATCTTGTAGCTACTCACATCACTAAAGTCACCTTGCAGTAGTTGTTGGACCTGAAAAAGCAAGGGGTCAATATAGCATCTACAAATCACAGTGGTGTGAAACATATCATATATAAACAAGCCGTTTGGGTTATTTCACATTAAAGTTAGCAAATAAAATCACGTCTGATAAACTTACCGTATGTGCTGTAACTGTCTTCAGATCTCGATGGTTCCTAGTCTCCACAGTTGGAAGGCTATGAACTCTAGATCCATCGCCGACCAGGTTTTCCTCAGTTGCTTGCAACTTCTCTACAGCACCCTTGATGTCCTCGGCTACCAACTGTCGTTGTCGTTTCATCGGACTTTCATCCGCCTCATCATCACTTTCACTGGCAAACAAGCTACGCTTGGCGGAAGAACGCTCACGGGACGACGTCTGTAAATACAAAAAGGCCAATATGAAACTGGAGGAGCAATTTACAACATGTTGACTGCTATAAATTTTAGTCGACTTGTCAAGTTACAAGAGTCAGGGAATTGCAAACACATCCTATGTATGTTTGTTATACTCAACTTACCTCAGATTCAGAATCTGAAGAGCCAAATCCACTATCACTGGACTCTGTATCTTGCCATGAACATGGACTGTCAAAGAGAACTGACTGAAGATTGCTGAAAGTAATGTCAGCCTCGGAAACTGGACTCATTGAGAAAGTTGGAGATGACATTATGAAATAGAAGTGGTTAGACAAAGATACAATGTGCTATACTGCGAACAGATGCCAGGCTATTGGATGCGTTCCCTTTTATCCCATGAAACAACGAAGCCGGTGGTCAACTTGATTGGATTACCAGTGAGCGAATTTCACTAAGCTAGTTTGAGTCACAGTTTGAGTTGATTGAATTACATTCGTCTCATTAGTCAGACTAAGACAACATCAAATTAAGGATTGTTGTCACTGCCCAATTTCTTTCTAATATTCAACACTGTCCCTCTCAACCAAAATCAGCATATATAACACATTCAGTCTTTTCTGTGAAAACATATCCCATCAAATGTTATATTCGCATTCAAAAAGAAATTGATACCGACACACTTGCCAATATATAAGCGAAAACTAGAGTTTAAATGGATGTTTTTTATTTTGAATAAAGAAATTGTACTTGAAACAACAACATTCATATAAAAATGGACAACAATAACATGGGTAAATTGCCAACAAGAATGCACACTTGAAAAATATAACAAATTCTTTTCACGACAGCACACTTTTCTTCCTGTAAACCATCAATATTGCTCACATTCAATAGCACGTGACTTTAAGATGCAATGTTAATCATCAAACATCTAAAACACAAGGGTCTGCGTTTCAATTTCCGTGTCAAACCGACAGCTGAGGACTGGGGAGGAGGCACATCTGCGAGCAACATATCGTCGACTTCTTCCCATCTTCTTCTGGCCAGTTGACATAGACTTGCACTTGGATCGAAATTTCTTCAGGTCACCAGTATGGTCAGCATCAAGCATAGGTGTATAGCTTTCCGGTACACAGAGTGTCTAAAATGAAGAAAGTGAATGGTCAATTGTATGTCAAAAGATTTTCAACTGAACAATATAAACATCACTCATGTTCTTTTAGTAATTGTATTTACGATCAAATGTGGGATTTAAGTCATTTCTTGCAGTCAATAAAGGCGGTTAACTGAACAATACAGTATTTCGAAAATACATACCTTGTCTGTGTTGAGAAAGAAGGATTTGTATCCATCTTGCATCAGGTAGATTTCAGGAAAGTACAGTTCCGGATATCTATGGCTATTGGCACGTCTGTCTTCGCTTCTCAGATGACGCATCCTGGATTGAGAAATGAAACCTTAGTTAAAAATGTTCTAGAAGGGTAAAAGTATAGATGATCAGATTAATTATCAACATCGACTGACACACAAGACTTTGACAAGTTAATCGCTTTGTTGCACTATAGGCAAGGAATACTTACATTTTAGGACCTCTCTCGGAAGAAAATTCACAATGGAAGATAAGGATGGCTGGTGATAGGGTTGCATCGCCGACAAACCGGCTGATTCCTTCCTCTGTGTAAATGTTGACAGCTCCCTGAATACGCCCTCCCTCGTATTCGTATGGATATCTGCAGTCAATAATCTTGTAGCTACTCACATCACTAAAGTCACCTTGCAGTAGTTGTTGGACCTGAAAAAGCAAGGGGTCAATATAGCATCTACAAATCACAGTGGTGTGAAACATATCATATATAAACAAGCCGTTTGGGTTATTTCACATTAAAGTTAGCAAATAAAATCACGTCTGATAAACTTACCGTATGTGCTGTAACTGTCTTCAGATCTCGATGGTTCCTAGTCTCCACAGTTGGAAGGCTATGAACTCTAGATCCATCGCCGACCAGGTTTTCCTCAGTTGCTTGCAACTTCTCTACAGCACCCTTGATGTCCTCGGCTACCAACTGTCGTTGTCGTTTCATCGGACTTTCATCCGCCTCATCATCACTTTCACTGGCAAACAAGCTACGCTTGGCGGAAGAACGCTCAAGGGACGACGTCTGTAAATACAAAAAGGCCAATATGAAACTGGAGGAGCAATTTACAACATGTTGACTGCTATAAATTTTAGTCGACTTGTCAAGTTACAAGAGTCAGGGAATTGCAAACACATCCTATGTATGTTTGTTACACTCAACTTACCTCAGATTCAGAATCTGAAGAGCCAAATCCACTATCACTGGACTCTGTATCTTGCCATGAACATGGACTGTCAAAGAGAACTGACTGAAGATTGCTGAAAGTAATGTCAGCCTCGGAAACTGGACTCATTGAGAAAGTTGGAGATGACATTATGAAATAGAAGTGGTTAGACAAAGATACAATGTGCTATACTGCGAACAGATGCCAGGCTATTGGATGCGTTCCCTTTTATCCCATGAAACAACGAAGCCGGTGGTCAACTTGATTGGATTACCAGTGAGCGAATTTCACTAAGCTAGTTTGAGTCACAGTTTGAGTTGATTGAATTACATTCGTCTCATTAGTCAGACTAAGACAACATCAAATTAAGGATTGTTGTCACTGCCCAATTTCTTTCTAATATTCAACACTGTCCCTCTCAACCAAAATCAGCATATATAACACATTCAGTCTTTTCTGTGAAAACATATCCCATCAAATGTTATATTCGCATTCAAAAAGAAATTGATACCGACACACTTGCCAATATATAAGCGAAAACTAGAGTTTAAATGGATGTTTTTTATTTTGAATAAAGAAATTGTACTTGAAACAACAACATTCATATAAAAATGGACAACAGTAACATGGGTAAATTGCCAACAAGAATGCACACTTGAAAAATATAACAAATTCTTTTCACGACAGCACACTTTTCTTCCTGTAAACCATCAATATTGCTCACATTCAATAGCACGTGACTTTAAGATGCAATGTTAATCATCAAACATCTAAAACACAAGGGTCTGCGTTTCAATTTCCGTGTCAAACCGACAGCTGAGGACTGGGGAGGAGGCACATCTGCGAGCAACATATCGTCGACTTCTTCCCATCTTCTTCTGGCCAGTTGACATAGACTTGCACTTGGATCGAAATTTCTTCAGGTCACCAGTATGGTCAGCATCAAGCATAGGTGTATAGCTTTCCGGTACACAGAGTGTCTAAAATGAAGAAAGTGAATGGTCAATTGTATGTCAAAAGATTTTCAACTGAACAATATAAACATCACTCATGTTCTTTTAGTAATTGTATTTACGATCAAATGTGGGATTTAAGTCATTTCTTGCAGTCAATAAAGGCGGTTAACTGAACAATACAGTATTTCGAAAATACATACCGTGTCTGTGTTGAGAAAGAAGGATTTGTATCCATCTTGCATCAGGTAGATTTCAGGAAAGTACAGTTCCGGATATCTATGGCTATTGGCACGTCTGTCTTCGCTTCTCAGATGACGCATCCTGGATTGAGAAATGAAACCTTAGTTAAAAATGTTCTAGAAGGGTAAAAGTATAGATGATCAGATTAATTATCAACATCGACTGACACACAAGACTTTGGCAAGTTAATCGCTTTGTTGCACTATAGGCAAGGAATACTTACATTTTAGGACCTCTCTCGGAAGAAAATTCACAATGGAAGATAAGGATGGCTGGTGATAGGGTTGCATCGCCGACAAACCGGCTGATTCCTTCCTCCGTGTAAATGTTGACAGCTCCCTGAATATGCCCTCCCTCGTATTCGTATGGATATCTGCAGTCAATAATCTTGTAGCTACTCACATCACTAAAGTCACCTTGCAGTAGTTGTTGGACCTGAAAAAGCAAGGGGTCAATATAGCATCTACAAATCACAGTGGTGTGAAACATATCATATATAAACAAGCCGTTTGGGTTATTTCACATTAAAGTTAGCAAATAAAATCACGTCTGATAAACTTACCGTATGTGCTGTAACTGTCTTCAGATCTCGATGGTTCCTAGTCTCCACAGTTGGAAGGCTATGAACTCTAGATCCATCGCCGACCAGGTTTTCCTCAGTTGCTTGCAACTTCTCTACAGCACCCTTGATGTCCTCGGCTACCAACTGTCGTTGTCGTTTCATCGGACTTTCATCCGCCTCATCATCACTTTCACTGGCAAACAAGCTACGCTTGGCGGAAGAACGCTCAAGGGACGACGTCTGTAAATACAAAAAGGCCAATATGAAACTGGAGGAGCAATTTACAACATGTTGACTGCTATAAATTTTAGTCGACTTGTCAAGTTACAAGAGTCAGGGAATTGCAAACACATCCTATGTATGTTTGTTATACTCAACTTACCTCAGATTCAGAATCTGAAGAGCCAAATCCACTATCACTGGACTCTGTATCTTGCCATGAACATGGACTGTCAAAGAGAACTGACTGAAGATTGCTGAAAGTAATGTCAGCCTCGGAAACTGGACTCATTGAGAAAGTTGGAGATGACATTATGAAATAGAAGTGGTTAGACAAAGATACAATGTGCTATACTGCGAACAGATGCCAGGCTATTGGATGCGTTCCCTTTTATCCCATGAAACAACGAAGCCGGTGGTCAACTTGATTGGATTACCAGTGAGCGAATTTCACTAAGCTAGTTTGAGTCACAGTTTGAGTTGATTGAATTACATTCGTCTCATTAGTCAGACTAAGACAACATCAAATTAAGGAACGTTGTCACTGCCCAATTTCTTTCTAATATTCAACACTGTCCCTCTCAACCAAAATCAGCATATATAACACATTCAGTCTTTTCTGTGAAAACATATCCCATCAAATGTTATATTTGCATTCAAAAAGAAATTGATACCGACACACTTGCCAATATATAAGCGAAAACTAGAGTTTAAATGGATGTTTTTTATTTTGAATAAAGAAATTGTACTTGAAACAACAACATTCATATAAAAATGGACAACAATAACATGGGTAAATTGCCAACAAGAATGCACACTTGAAAAATATAACAAATTCTTTTCACGACAGCACACTTTTCTTCCTGTAAACCATCAATATTGCTCACATTCAATAGCACGTGACTTTAAGATGCAATGTTAATCATCAAACATCTAAAACACAAGGGTCTGCGTTTCAATTTCCGTGTCAAACCGACAGCTGAGGACTGGGGAGGAGGCACATCTGCGAGCAACATATCGTCGACTTCTTCCCATCTTCTTCTGGCCAGTTGACATAGACTTGCACTTGGATCGAAATTTCTTCAGGTCACCAGTATGGTCAGCATCAAGCATAGGTGTATAGCTTTCCGGTACACAGAGTGTCTAAAATGAAGAAAGTGAATGGTCAATTGTATGTCAAAAGATTTTCAACTGAACAATATAAACATCACTCATGTTCTTTTAGTAATTGTATTTACGATCAAATGTGGGATTTAAGTCATTTCTTGCAGTCAATAAAGGCGGTTAACTGAACAATACAGTATTTCGAAAATACATACCTTGTCTGTGTTGAGAAAGAAGGATTTGTATCCATCTTGCATCAGGTAGATTTCAGGAAAGTACAGTTCCGGATATCTATGGCTATTGGCACGTCTGTCTTCGCTTCTCAGATGACGCATCCTGGATTGAGAAATGAAACCTTAGTTAAAAATGTTCTAGAAGGGTAAAAGTATAGATGATCAGATTAATTATCAACATCGACTGACACACAAGACTTTGGCAAGTTAATCGCTTTGTTGCACTATAGGCAAGGAATACTTACATTTTAGGACCTCTCTCGGAAGAAAATTCACAATGGAAGATAAGGATGGCTGGTGATAGGGTTGCATCGCCGATAAGCCGGCTGATTCCTTCCTCCGTGTAAATGTTGACAGCTCCCTGAATATGCCCTCCCTCGTATTCGTATGGATATCTGCAGTCAATAATCTTGTAGCTACTCACATCACTAAAGTCACCTTGCAGTAGTTGTTGGACCTGAAAAAGCAAGGGGTCAATATAGCATCTACAAATCACAGTGGTGTGAAACATATCATATATAAACAAGCCGTTTGGGTTATTTCACATTAAAGTTAGCAAATAAAATCACGTCTGATAAACTTACCGTATGTGCTGTAACTGTCTTCAGATCTCGATGGTTCCTAGTCTCCACAGTTGGAAGGCTATGAACTCTAGATCCATCGCCGACCAGGTTTTCCTCAGTTGCTTGCAACTTCTCTACAGCACCCTTGATGTCCTCGGCTACCAACTGTCGTTGTCGTTTCATCGGACTTTCATCCGCCTCATCATCACTTTCACTGGCAAACAAGCTACGCTTGGCGGAAGAACGCTCAAGGGACGACGTCTGTAAATACAAAAAGGCCAATATGAAACTGGAGGAGCAATTTACAACATGTTGACTGCTATAAATTTTAGTCGACTTGTCAAGTTACAAGAGTCAGGGAATTGCAAACACATCCTATGTATGTTTGTTATACTCAACTTACCTCAGATTCAGAATCTGAAGAGCCAAATCCACTATCACTGGACTCTGTATCTTGCCATGAACATGGACTGTCAAAGAGAACTGACTGAAGATTGCTGAAAGTAATGTCAGCCTCGGAAACTGGACTCATTGAGAAAGTTGGAGATGACATTATGAAATAGAAGTGGTTAGACAAAGATACAATGTGCTATACTGCGAACAGATGCCAGGCTATTGGATGCGTTCCCTTTTATCCCATGAAACAACGAAGCCGGTGGTCAACTTGATTGGATTACCAGTGAGCGAATTTCACTAAGCTAGTTTGAGTCACAGTTTGAGTTGATTGAATTACATTCGTCTCATTAGTCAGACTAAGACAACATCAAATTAAGGAACGTTGTCACTGCCCAATTTCTTTCTAATATTCAACACTGTCCCTCTCAACCAAAATCAGCATATATAACACATTCAGTCTTTTCTGTGAAAACATATCCCATCAAATGTTATATTCGCATTCAAAAAGAAATTGATACCGACACACTTGCCAATATATAAGCGAAATAGAGTTTAAATGGATGTTTTTTATTTTGAATAAAGAAATTGTACTTGAAACAACAACATTCATATAAAAATGGACAACAATAACATGGGTAAATTGCCAACAAGAATGCACACTTGAAAAATATAACAAATTCTTTTCACGACAGCACACTTTTCTTCCTGTAAACCATCAATATTGCTCACATTCAATAGCACGTGACTTTAAGATGCAATGTTAATCATCAAACATCTAAAACACAAGGGTCTGCGTTTCAATTTCCGTGTCAAACCGACAGCTGAGGACTGGGGAGGAGGCACATCTGCGAGCAACATATCGTCGACTTCTTCCCATCTTCTTCTGGCCAGTTGACATAGACTTGCACTTGGATCGAAATTTCTTCAGGTCACCAGTATGGTCAGCATCAAGCATAGGTGTATAGCTTTCCGGTACACAGAGTGTCTAAAATGAAGAAAGTGAATGGTCAATTGTATGTCAAAAGATTTTCAACTGAACAATATAAACATCACTCATGTTCTTTTAGTAATTGTATTTACGATCAAATGTGGGATTTAAGTCATTTCTTGCAGTCAATAAAGGCGGTTAACTGAACAATACAGTATTTCGAAAATACATACCTTGTCTGTGTTGAGAAAGAAGGATTTGTATCCATCTTGCATCAGGTAGATTTCAGGAAAGTACAGTTCCGGATATCTATGGCTATTGGCACGTCTGTCTTCGCTTCTCAGATGACGCATCCTGGATTGAGAAATGAAACCTTAGTTAAAAATGTTCTAGAAGGGTAAAAGTATAGATGATCAGATTAATTATCAACATCGACTGACACACAAGACTTTGACAAGTTAATCGCTTTGTTGCACTATAGGCAAGGAATACTTACATTTTAGGACCTCTCTCGGAAGAAAATTCACAATGGAAGATAAGGATGGCTGGTGATAGGGTTGCATCGCCGACAAACCGGCTGATTCCTTCCTCTGTGTAAATGTTGACAGCTCCCTGAATATGCCCTCCCTCGTATTCGTATGGATATCTGCAGTCAATAATCTTGTAGCTACTCACATCACTAAAGTCACCTTGCAGTAGTTGTTGGACCTGAAAAAGCAAGGGGTCAATATAGCATCTACAAATCACAGTGGTGTGAAACATATCATATATAAACAAGCCGTTTGGGTTATTTCACATTAAAGTTAGCAAATAAAATCACGTCTGATAAACTTACCGTATGTGCTGTAACTGTCTTCAGATCTCGATGGTTCCTAGTCTCCACAGTTGGAAGGCTATGAACTCTAGATCCATCGCCGACCAGGTTTTCCTCAGTTGCTTGCAACTTCTCTACAGCACCCTTGATGTCCTCGGCTACCAACTGTCGTTGTCGTTTCATCGGACTTTCATCCGCCTCATCATCACTTTCACTGGCAAACAAGCTACGCTTGGCGGAAGAACGCTCAAGGGACGACGTCTGTAAATACAAAAAGGCCAATATGAAACTGGAGGAGCAATTTACAACATGTTGACTGCTATAAATTTTAGTCGACTTGTCAAGTTACAAGAGTCAGGGAATTGCAAACACATCCTATGTATGTTTGTTATACTCAACTTACCTCAGATTCAGAATCTGAAGAGCCAAATCCACTATCACTGGACTCTGTATCTTGCCATGAACATGGACTGTCAAAGAGAACTGACTGAAGATTGCTGAAAGTAATGTCAGCCTCGGAAACTGGACTCATTGAGAAAGTTGGAGATGACATTATGAAATAGAAGTGGTTAGACAAAGATACAATGTGCTATACTGCGAACAGATGCCAGGCTATTGGATGCGTTCCCTTTTATCCCATGAAACAACGAAGCCGGTGGTCAACTTGATTGGATTACCAGTGAGCGAATTTCACTAAGCTAGTTTGAGTCACAGTTTGAGTTGATTGAATTACATTCGTCTCATTAGTCAGACTAAGACAACATCAAATTAAGGAACGTTGTCACTGCCCAATTTCTTTCTAATATTCAACACTGTCCCTCTCAACCAAAATCAGCATATATAACACATTCAGTCTTTTCTGTGAAAACATATCCCATCAAATGTTATATTTGCATTCAAAAAGAAATTGATACCGACACACTTGCCAATATATAAGCGAAAACTAGAGTTTAAATGGATGTTTTTTATTTTGAATAAAGAAATTGTACTTGAAACAACAACATTCATATAAAAATGGACAACAATAACATGGGTAAATTGCCAACAAGAATGCACACTTGAAAAATATAACAAATTCTTTTCACGACAGCACACTTTTCTTCCTGTAAACCATCAATATTGCTCACATTCAATAGCACGTGACTTTAAGATGCAATGTTAATCATCAAACATCTAAAACACAAGGGTCTGCGTTTCAATTTCCGTGTCAAACCGACAGCTGAGGACTGGGGAGGAGGCACATCTGCGAGCAACATATCGTCGACTTCTTCCCATCTTCTTCTGGCCAGTTGACATAGACTTGCACTTGGATCGAAATTTCTTCAGGTCACCAGTATGGTCAGCATCAAGCATAGGTGTATAGCTTTCCGGTACACAGAGTGTCTAAAATGAAGAAAGTGAATGGTCAATTGTATGTCAAAAGATTTTCAACTGAACAATATAAACATCACTCATGTTCTTTTAGTAATTGTATTTACGATCAAATGTGGGATTTAAGTCATTTCTTGCAGTCAATAAAGGCGGTTAACTGAACAATACAGTATTTCGAAAATACATACCTTGTCTGTGTTGAGAAAGAAGGATTTGTATCCATCTTGCATCAGGTAGATTTCAGGAAAGTACAGTTCCGGATATCTATGGCTATTGGCACGTCTGTCTTCGCTTCTCAGATGACGCATCCTGGATTGAGAAATGAAACCTTAGTTAAAAATGTTCTAGAAGGGTAAAAGTATAGATGATCAGATTAATTATCAACATCGACTGACACACAAGACTTTGGCAAGTTAATCGCTTTGTTGCACTATAGGCAAGGAATACTTACATTTTAGGACCTCTCTCGGAAGAAAATTCACAATGGAAGATAAGGATGGCTGGTGATAGGGTTGCATCGCCGATAAGCCGGCTGATTCCTTCCTCCGTGTAAATGTTGACAGCTCCCTGAATATGCCCTCCCTCGTATTCGTATGGATATCTGCAGTCAATAATCTTGTAGCTACTCACATCACTAAAGTCACCTTGCAGTAGTTGTTGGACCTGAAAAAGCAAGGGGTCAATATAGCATCTACAAATCACAGTGGTGTGAAACATATCATATATAAACAAGCCGTTTGGGTTATTTCACATTAAAGTTAGCAAATAAAATCACGTCTGATAAACTTACCGTATGTGCTGTAACTGTCTTCAGATCTCGATGGTTCCTAGTCTCCACAGTTGGAAGGCTATGAACTCTAGATCCATCGCCGACCAGGTTTTCCTCAGTTGCTTGCAACTTCTCTACAGCACCCTTGATGTCCTCGGCTACCAACTGTCGTTGTCGTTTCATCGGACTTTCATCCGCCTCATCATCACTTTCACTGGCAAACAAGCTACGCTTGGCGGAAGAACGCTCAAGGGACGACGTCTGTAAATACAAAAAGGCCAATATGAAACTGGAGGAGCAATTTACAACATGTTGACTGCTATAAATTTTAGTCGACTTGTCAAGTTACAAGAGTCAGGGAATTGCAAACACATCCTATGTATGTTTGTTATACTCAACTTACCTCAGATTCAGAATCTGAAGAGCCAAATCCACTATCACTGGACTCTGTATCTTGCCATGAACATGGACTGTCAAAGAGAACTGACTGAAGATTGCTGAAAGTAATGTCAGCCTCGGAAACTGGACTCATTGAGAAAGTTGGAGATGACATTATGAAATAGAAGTGGTTAGACAAAGATACAATGTGCTATACTGCGAACAGATGCCAGGCTATTGGATGCGTTCCCTTTTATCCCATGAAACAACGAAGCCGGTGGTCAACTTGATTGGATTACCAGTGAGCGAATTTCACTAAGCTAGTTTGAGTCACAGTTTGAGTTGATTGAATTACATTCGTCTCATTAGTCAGACTAAGACAACATCAAATTAAGGAACGTTGTCACTGCCCAATTTCTTTCTAATATTCAACACTGTCCCTCTCAACCAAAATCAGCATATATAACACATTCAGTCTTTTCTGTGAAAACATATCCCATCAAATGTTATATTCGCATTCAAAAAGAAATTGATACCGACACACTTGCCAATATATAAGCGAAATAGAGTTTAAATGGATGTTTTTTATTTTGAATAAAGAAATTGTACTTGAAACAACAACATTCATATAAAAATGGACAACAATAACATGGGTAAATTGCCAACAAGAATGCACACTTGAAAAATATAACAAATTCTTTTCACGACAGCACACTTTTCTTCCTGTAAACCATCAATATTGCTCACATTCAATAGCACGTGACTTTAAGATGCAATGTTAATCATCAAACATCTAAAACACAAGGGTCTGCGTTTCAATTTCCGTGTCAAACCGACAGCTGAGGACTGGGGAGGAGGCACATCTGCGAGCAACATATCGTCGACTTCTTCCCATCTTCTTCTGGCCAGTTGACATAGACTTGCACTTGGATCGAAATTTCTTCAGGTCACCAGTATGGTCAGCATCAAGCATAGGTGTATAGCTTTCCGGTACACAGAGTGTCTAAAATGAAGAAAGTGAATGGTCAATTGTATGTCAAAAGATTTTCAACTGAACAATATAAACATCACTCATGTTCTTTTAGTAATTGTATTTACGATCAAATGTGGGATTTAAGTCATTTCTTGCAGTCAATAAAGGCGGTTAACTGAACAATACAGTATTTCGAAAATACATACCTTGTCTGTGTTGAGAAAGAAGGATTTGTATCCATCTTGCATCAGGTAGATTTCAGGAAAGTACAGTTCCGGATATCTATGGCTATTGGCACGTCTGTCTTCGCTTCTCAGATGACGCATCCTGGATTGAGAAATGAAACCTTAGTTAAAAATGTTCTAGAAGGGTAAAAGTATAGATGATCAGATTAATTATCAACATCGACTGACACACAAGACTTTGACAAGTTAATCGCTTTGTTGCACTATAGGCAAGGAATACTTACATTTTAGGACCTCTCTCGGAAGAAAATTCACAATGGAAGATAAGGATGGCTGGTGATAGGGTTGCATCGCCGACAAACCGGCTGATTCCTTCCTCTGTGTAAATGTTGACAGCTCCCTGAATATGCCCTCCCTCGTATTCGTATGGATATCTGCAGTCAATAATCTTGTAGCTACTCACATCACTAAAGTCACCTTGCAGTAGTTGTTGGACCTGAAAAAGCAAGGGGTCAATATAGCATCTACAAATCACAGTGGTGTGAAACATATCATATATAAACAAGCCGTTTGGGTTATTTCACATTAAAGTTAGCAAATAAAATCACGTCTGATAAACTTACCGTATGTGCTGTAACTGTCTTCAGATCTCGATGGTTCCTAGTCTCCACAGTTGGAAGGCTATGAACTCTAGATCCATCGCCGACCAGGTTTTCCTCAGTTGCTTGCAACTTCTCTACAGCACCCTTGATGTCCTCGGCTACCAACTGTCGTTGTCGTTTCATCGGACTTTCATCCGCCTCATCATCACTTTCACTGGCAAACAAGCTACGCTTGGCGGAAGAACGCTCAAGGGACGACGTCTGTAAATACAAAAAGGCCAATATGAAACTGGAGGAGCAATTTACAACATGTTGACTGCTATAAATTTTAGTCGACTTGTCAAGTTACAAGAGTCAGGGAATTGCAAACACATCCTATGTATGTTTGTTATACTCAACTTACCTCAGATTCAGAATCTGAAGAGCCAAATCCACTATCACTGGACTCTGTATCTTGCCATGAACATGGACTGTCAAAGAGAACTGACTGAAGATTGCTGAAAGTAATGTCAGCCTCGGAAACTGGACTCATTGAGAAAGTTGGAGATGACATTATGAAATAGAAGTGGTTAGACAAAGATACAATGTGCTATACTGCGAACAGATGCCAGGCTATTGGATGCGTTCCCTTTTATCCCATGAAACAACGAAGCCGGTGGTCAACTTGATTGGATTACCAGTGAGCGAATTTCACTAAGCTAGTTTGAGTCACAGTTTGAGTTGATTGAATTACATTCGTCTCATTAGTCAGACTAAGACAACATCAAATTAAGGAACGTTGTCACTGCCCAATTTCTTTCTAATATTCAACACTGTCCCTCTCAACCAAAATCAGCATATATAACACATTCAGTCTTTTCTGTGAAAACATATCCCATCAAATGTTATATTCGCATTCAAAAAGAAATTGATACCGACACACTTGCCAATATATAAGCGAAAACTAGAGTTTAAATGGATGTTTTTTATTTTGAATAAAGAAATTGTACTTGAAACAACAACATTCATATAAAAATGGACAACAATAACATGGGTAAATTGCCAACAAGAATGCACACTTGAAAAATATAACAAATTCTTTTCACGACAGCACACTTTTCTTCCTGTAAACCATCAATATTGCTCACATTCAATAGCACGTGACTTTAAGATGCAATGTTAATCATCAAACATCTAAAACACAAGGGTCTGCGTTTCAATTTCCGTGTCAAACCGACAGCTGAGGACTGGGGAGGAGGCACATCTGCGAGCAACATATCGTCGACTTCTTCCCATCTTCTTCTGGCCAGTTGACATAGACTTGCACTTGGATCGAAATTTCTTCAGGTCACCAGTATGGTCAGCATCAAGCATAGGTGTATAGCTTTCCGGTACACAGAGTGTCTAAAATGAAGAAAGTGAATGGTCAATTGTATGTCAAAAGATTTTCAACTGAACAATATAAACATCACTCATGTTCTTTTAGTAATTGTATTTACGATCAAATGTGGGATTTAAGTCATTTCTTGCAGTCAATAAAGGCGGTTAACTGAACAATACAGTATTTCGAAAATACATACCTTGTCTGTGTTGAGAAAGAAGGATTTGTATCCATCTTGCATCAGGTAGATTTCAGGAAAGTACAGTTCCGGATATCTATGGCTATTGGCACGTCTGTCTTCGCTTCTCAGATGACGCATCCTGGATTGAGAAATGAAACCTTAGTTAAAAATGTTCTAGAAGGGTAAAAGTATAGATGATCAGATTAATTATCAACATCGACTGACACACAAGACTTTGGCAAGTTAATCGCTTTGTTGCACTATAGGCAAGGAATACTTACATTTTAGGACCTCTCTCGGAAGAAAATTCACAATGGAAGATAAGGATGGCTGGTGATAGGGTTGCATCGCCGACAAACCGGCTGATTCCTTCCTCTGTGTAAATGTTGACAGCTCCCTGAATACGCCCTCCCTCGTATTCGTATGGATATCTGCAGTCAATAATCTTGTAGCTACTCACATCACTAAAGTCACCTTGCAGTAGTTGTTGGACCTGAAAAAGCAAGGGGTCAATATAGCATCTACAAATCACAGTGGTGTGAAACATATCATATATAAACAAGCCGTTTGGGTTATTTCACATTAAAGTTAGCAAATAAAATCACGTCTGATAAACTTACCGTATGTGCTGTAACTGTCTTCAGATCTCGATGGTTCCTAGTCTCCACAGTTGGAAGGCTATGAACTCTAGATCCATCGCCGACCAGGTTTTCCTCAGTTGCTTGCAACTTCTCTACAGCACCCTTGATGTCCTCGGCTACCAACTGTCGTTGTCGTTTCATCGGACTTTCATCCGCCTCATCATCACTTTCACTGGCAAACAAGCTACGCTTGGCGGAAGAACGCTCAAGGGACGACGTCTGTAAATACAAAAAGGCCAATATGAAACTGGAGGAGCAATTTACAACATGTTGACTGCTATAAATTTTAGTCGACTTGTCAAGTTACAAGAGTCAGGGAATTGCAAACACATCCTATGTATGTTTGTTACACTCAACTTACCTCAGATTCAGAATCTGAAGAGCCAAATCCACTATCACTGGACTCTGTATCTTGCCATGAACATGGACTGTCAAAGAGAACTGACTGAAGATTGCTGAAAGTAATGTCAGCCTCGGAAACTGGACTCATTGAGAAAGTTGGAGATGACATTATGAAATAGAAGTGGTTAGACAAAGATACAATGTGCTATACTGCGAACAGATGCCAGGCTATTGGATGCGTTCCCTTTTATCCCATGAAACAACGAAGCCGGTGGTCAACTTGATTGGATTACCAGTGAGCGAATTTCACTAAGCTAGTTTGAGTCACAGTTTGAGTTGATTGAATTACATTCGTCTCATTAGTCAGACTAAGACAACATCAAATTAAGGAACGTTGTCACTGCCCAATTTCTTTCTAATATTCAACACTGTCCCTCTCAACCAAAATCAGCATATATAACACATTCAGTCTTTTCTGTGAAAACATATCCCATCAAATGTTATATTCGCATTCAAAAAGAAATTGATACCGACACACTTGCCAATATATAAGCGAAAACTAGAGTTTAAATGGATGTTTTTTATTTTGAATAAAGAAATTGTACTTGAAACAACAACATTCATATAAAAATGGACAACAATAACATGGGTAAATTGCCAACAAGAATGCACACTTGAAAAATATAACAAATTCTTTTCACGACAGCACACTTTTCTTCCTGTAAACCATCAATATTGCTCACATTCAATAGCACGTGACTTTAAGATGCAATGTTAATCATCAAACATCTAAAACACAAGGGTCTGCGTTTCAATTTCCGTGTCAAACCGACAGCTGAGGACTGGGGAGGAGGCACATCTGCGAGCAACATATCGTCGACTTCTTCCCATCTTCTTCTGGCCAGTTGACATAGACTTGCACTTGGATCGAAATTTCTTCAGGTCACCAGTATGGTCAGCATCAAGCATAGGTGTATAGCTTTCCGGTACACAGAGTGTCTAAAATGAAGAAAGTGAATGGTCAATTGTATGTCAAAAGATTTTCAACTGAACAATATAAACATCACTCATGTTCTTTTAGTAATTGTATTTACGATCAAATGTGGGATTTAAGTCATTTCTTGCAGTCAATAAAGGCGGTTAACTGAACAATACAGTATTTCGAAAATACATACCTTGTCTGTGTTGAGAAAGAAGGATTTGTATCCATCTTGCATCAGGTAGATTTCAGGAAAGTACAGTTCCGGATATCTATGGCTATTGGCACGTCTGTCTTCGCTTCTCAGATGACGCATCCTGGATTGAGAAATGAAACCTTAGTTAAAAATGTTCTAGAAGGGTAAAAGTATAGATGATCAGATTAATTATCAACATCGACTGACACACAAGACTTTGGCAAGTTAATCGCTTTGTTGCACTATAGGCAAGGAATACTTACATTTTAGGACCTCTCTCGGAAGAAAATTCACAATGGAAGATAAGGATGGCTGGTGATAGGGTTGCATCGCCGACAAACCGGCTGATTCCTTCCTCCGTGTAAATGTTGACAGCTCCCTGAATATGCCCTCCCTCGTATTCGTATGGATATCTGCAGTCAATAATCTTGTAGCTACTCACATCACTAAAGTCACCTTGCAGTAGTTGTTGGACCTGAAAAAGCAAGGGGTCAATATAGCATCTACAAATCACAGTGGTGTGAAACATATCATATATAAACAAGCCGTTTGGGTTATTTCACATTAAAGTTAGCAAATAAAATCACGTCTGATAAACTTACCGTATGTGCTGTAACTGTCTTCAGATCTCGATGGTTCCTAGTCTCCACAGTTGGAAGGCTATGAACTCTAGATCCATCGCCGACCAGGTTTTCCTCAGTTGCTTGCAACTTCTCTACAGCACCCTTGATGTCCTCGGCTACCAACTGTCGTTGTCGTTTCATCGGACTTTCATCCGCCTCATCATCACTTTCACTGGCAAACAAGCTACGCTTGGCGGAAGAACGCTCAAGGGACGACGTCTGTAAATACAAAAAGGCCAATATGAAACTGGAGGAGCAATTTACAACATGTTGACTGCTATAAATTTTAGTCGACTTGTCAAGTTACAAGAGTCAGGGAATTGCAAACACATCCTATGTATGTTTGTTATACTCAACTTACCTCAGATTCAGAATCTGAAGAGCCAAATCCACTATCACTGGACTCTGTATCTTGCCATGAACATGGACTGTCAAAGAGAACTGACTGAAGATTGCTGAAAGTAATGTCAGCCTCGGAAACTGGACTCATTGAGAAAGTTGGAGATGACATTATGAAATAGAAGTGGTTAGACAAAGATACAATGTGCTATACTGCGAACAGATGCCAGGCTATTGGATGCGTTCCCTTTTATCCCATGAAACAACGAAGCCGGTGGTCAACTTGATTGGATTACCAGTGAGCGAATTTCACTAAGCTAGTTTGAGTCACAGTTTGAGTTGATTGAATTACATTCGTCTCATTAGTCAGACTAAGACAACATCAAATTAAGGAACGTTGTCACTGCCCAATTTCTTTCTAATATTCAACACTGTCCCTCTCAACCAAAATCAGCATATATAACACATTCAGTCTTTTCTGTGAAAACATATCCCATCAAATGTTATATTTGCATTCAAAAAGAAATTGATACCGACACACTTGCCAATATATAAGCGAAAACTAGAGTTTAAATGGATGTTTTTTATTTTGAATAAAGAAATTGTACTTGAAACAACAACATTCATATAAAAATGGACAACAATAACATGGGTAAATTGCCAACAAGAATGCACACTTGAAAAATATAACAAATTCTTTTCACGACAGCACACTTTTCTTCCTGTAAACCATCAATATTGCTCACATTCAATAGCACGTGACTTTAAGATGCAATGTTAATCATCAAACATCTAAAACACAAGGGTCTGCGTTTCAATTTCCGTGTCAAACCGACAGCTGAGGACTGGGGAGGAGGCACATCTGCGAGCAACATATCGTCGACTTCTTCCCATCTTCTTCTGGCCAGTTGACATAGACTTGCACTTGGATCGAAATTTCTTCAGGTCACCAGTATGGTCAGCATCAAGCATAGGTGTATAGCTTTCCGGTACACAGAGTGTCTAAAATGAAGAAAGTGAATGGTCAATTGTATGTCAAAAGATTTTCAACTGAACAATATAAACATCACTCATGTTCTTTTAGTAATTGTATTTACGATCAAATGTGGGATTTAAGTCATTTCTTGCAGTCAATAAAGGCGGTTAACTGAACAATACAGTATTTCGAAAATACATACCTTGTCTGTGTTGAGAAAGAAGGATTTGTATCCATCTTGCATCAGGTAGATTTCAGGAAAGTACAGTTCCGGATATCTATGGCTATTGGCACGTCTGTCTTCGCTTCTCAGATGACGCATCCTGGATTGAGAAATGAAACCTTAGTTAAAAATGTTCTAGAAGGGTAAAAGTATAGATGATCAGATTAATTATCAACATCGACTGACACACAAGACTTTGGCAAGTTAATCGCTTTGTTGCACTATAGGCAAGGAATACTTACATTTTAGGACCTCTCTCGGAAGAAAATTCACAATGGAAGATAAGGATGGCTGGTGATAGGGTTGCATCGCCGATAAGCCGGCTGATTCCTTCCTCCGTGTAAATGTTGACAGCTCCCTGAATATGCCCTCCCTCGTATTCGTATGGATATCTGCAGTCAATAATCTTGTAGCTACTCACATCACTAAAGTCACCTTGCAGTAGTTGTTGGACCTGAAAAAGCAAGGGGTCAATATAGCATCTACAAATCACAGTGGTGTGAAACATATCATATATAAACAAGCCGTTTGGGTTATTTCACATTAAAGTTAGCAAATAAAATCACGTCTGATAAACTTACCGTATGTGCTGTAACTGTCTTCAGATCTCGATGGTTCCTAGTCTCCACAGTTGGAAGGCTATGAACTCTAGATCCATCGCCGACCAGGTTTTCCTCAGTTGCTTGCAACTTCTCTACAGCACCCTTGATGTCCTCGGCTACCAACTGTCGTTGTCGTTTCATCGGACTTTCATCCGCCTCATCATCACTTTCACTGGCAAACAAGCTACGCTTGGCGGAAGAACGCTCAAGGGACGACGTCTGTAAATACAAAAAGGCCAATATGAAACTGGAGGAGCAATTTACAACATGTTGACTGCTATAAATTTTAGTCGACTTGTCAAGTTACAAGAGTCAGGGAATTGCAAACACATCCTATGTATGTTTGTTATACTCAACTTACCTCAGATTCAGAATCTGAAGAGCCAAATCCACTATCACTGGACTCTGTATCTTGCCATGAACATGGACTGTCAAAGAGAACTGACTGAAGATTGCTGAAAGTAATGTCAGCCTCGGAAACTGGACTCATTGAGAAAGTTGGAGATGACATTATGAAATAGAAGTGGTTAGACAAAGATACAATGTGCTATACTGCGAACAGATGCCAGGCTATTGGATGCGTTCCCTTTTATCCCATGAAACAACGAAGCCGGTGGTCAACTTGATTGGATTACCAGTGAGCGAATTTCACTAAGCTAGTTTGAGTCACAGTTTGAGTTGATTGAATTACATTCGTCTCATTAGTCAGACTAAGACAACATCAAATTAAGGAACGTTGTCACTGCCCAATTTCTTTCTAATATTCAACACTGTCCCTCTCAACCAAAATCAGCATATATAACACATTCAGTCTTTTCTGTGAAAACATATCCCATCAAATGTTATATTCGCATTCAAAAAGAAATTGATACCGACACACTTGCCAATATATAAGCGAAAACTAGAGTTTAAATGGATGTTTTTTATTTTGAATAAAGAAATTGTACTTGAAACAACAACATTCATATAAAAATGGACAACAATAACATGGGTAAATTGCCAACAAGAATGCACACTTGAAAAATATAACAAATTCTTTTCACGACAGCACACTTTTCTTCCTGTAAACCATCAATATTGCTCACATTCAATAGCACGTGACTTTAAGATGCAATGTTAATCATCAAACATCTAAAACACAAGGGTCTGCGTTTCAATTTCCGTGTCAAACCGACAGCTGAGGACTGGGGAGGAGGCACATCTGCGAGCAACATATCGTCGACTTCTTCCCATCTTCTTCTGGCCAGTTGACATAGACTTGCACTTGGATCGAAATTTCTTCAGGTCACCAGTATGGTCAGCATCAAGCATAGGTGTATAGCTTTCCGGTACACAGAGTGTCTAAAATGAAGAAAGTGAATGGTCAATTGTATGTCAAAAGATTTTCAACTGAACAATATAAACATCACTCATGTTCTTTTAGTAATTGTATTTACGATCAAATGTGGGATTTAAGTCATTTCTTGCAGTCAATAAAGGCGGTTAACTGAACAATACAGTATTTCGAAAATACATACCTTGTCTGTGTTGAGAAAGAAGGATTTGTATCCATCTTGCATCAGGTAGATTTCAGGAAAGTACAGTTCCGGATATCTATGGCTATTGGCACGTCTGTCTTCGCTTCTCAGATGACGCATCCTGGATAGAGAAATGAAACCTTAGTTAAAAATGTTCTAGAAGGGTAAAAGTATAGATGATCAGATTAATTATCAACATCGACTGACACACAAGACTTTGACAAGTTAATCGCTTTGTTGCACTATAGGCAAGGAATACTTACATTTTAGGACCTCTCTCGGAAGAAAATTCACAATGGAAGATAAGGATGGCTGGTGATAGGGTTGCATCGCCGACAAACCGGCTGATTCCTTCCTCTGTGTAAATGTTGACAGCTCCCTGAATATGCCCTCCCTCGTATTCGTATGGATATCTGCAGTCAATAATCTTGTAGCTACTCACATCACTAAAGTCACCTTGCAGTAGTTGTTGGACCTGAAAAAGCAAGGGGTCAATATAGCATCTACAAATCACAGTGGTGTGAAACATATCATATATAAACAAGCCGTTTGGGTTATTTCACATTAAAGTTAGCAAATAAAATCACGTCTGATAAACTTACCGTATGTGCTGTAACTGTCTTCAGATCTCGATGGTTCCTAGTCTCCACAGTTGGAAGGCTATGAACTCTAGATCCATCGCCGACCAGGTTTTCCTCAGTTGCTTGCAACTTCTCTACAGCACCCTTGATGTCCTCGGCTACCAACTGTCGTTGTCGTTTCATCGGACTTTCATCCGCCTCATCATCACTTTCACTGGCAAACAAGCTACGCTTGGCGGAAGAACGCTCAAGGGACGACGTCTGTAAATACAAAAAGGCCAATATGAAACTGGAGGAGCAATTTACAACATGTTGACTGCTATAAATTTTAGTCGACTTGTCAAGTTACAAGAGTCAGGGAATTGCAAACACATCCTATGTATGTTTGTTATACTCAACTTACCTCAGATTCAGAATCTGAAGAGCCAAATCCACTATCACTGGACTCTGTATCTTGCCATGAACATGGACTGTCAAAGAGAACTGACTGAAGATTGCTGAAAGTAATGTCAGCCTCGGAAACTGGACTCATTGAGAAAGTTGGAGATGACATTATGAAATAGAAGTGGTTAGACAAAGATACAATGTGCTATACTGCGAACAGATGCCAGGCTATTGGATGCGTTCCCTTTTATCCCATGAAACAACGAAGCCGGTGGTCAACTTGATTGGATTACCAGTGAGCGAATTTCACTAAGCTAGTTTGAGTCACAGTTTGAGTTGATTGAATTACATTCGTCTCATTAGTCAGACTAAGACAACATCAAATTAAGGAACGTTGTCACTGCCCAATTTCTTTCTAATATTCAACACTGTCCCTCTCAACCAAAATCAGCATATATAACACATTCAGTCTTTTCTGTGAAAACATATCCCATCAAATGTTATATTTGCATTCAAAAAGAAATTGATACCGACACACTTGCCAATATATAAGCGAAAACTAGAGTTTAAATGGATGTTTTTTATTTTGAATAAAGAAATTGTACTTGAAACAACAACATTCATATAAAAATGGACAACAATAACATGGGTAAATTGCCAACAAGAATGCACACTTGAAAAATATAACAAATTCTTTTCACGACAGCACACTTTTCTTCCTGTAAACCATCAATATTGCTCACATTCAATAGCACGTGACTTTAAGATGCAATGTTAATCATCAAACATCTAAAACACAAGGGTCTGCGTTTCAATTTCCGTGTCAAACCGACAGCTGAGGACTGGGGAGGAGGCACATCTGCGAGCAACATATCGTCGACTTCTTCCCATCTTCTTCTGGCCAGTTGACATAGACTTGCACTTGGATCGAAATTTCTTCAGGTCATCAGTATGGTCAGCATCAAGCATAGGTGTATAGCTTTCCGGTACACAGAGTGTCTAAAATGAAGAAAGTGAATGGTCAATTGTATGTCAAAAGATTTTCAACTGAACAATATAAACATCACTCATGTTCTTTTAGTAATTGTATTTACGATCAAATGTGGGATTTAAGTCATTTCTTGCAGTCAATAAAGGCGGTTAACTGAACAATACAGTATTTCGAAAATACATACCTTGTCTGTGTTGAGAAAGAAGGATTTGTATCCATCTTGCATCAGGTAGATTTCAGGAAAATACAGTTCCGGATATCTATGGCTATTGGCACGTCTGTCTTCGCTTCTCAGATGACGCATCCTGGATTGAGAAATGAAACCTTAGTTAAAAATGTTCTAGAAGGGTAAAAGTATAGATGATCAGATTAATTATCAACATCGACTGACACACAAGACTTTGGCAAGTTAATCGCTTTGTTGCACTATAGGCAAGGAATACTTACATTTTAGGACCTCTCTCGGAAGAAAATTCACAATGGAAGATAAGGATGGCTGGTGATAGGGTTGCATCGCCGACAAACCGGCTGATTCCTTCCTCCGTGTAAATGTTGACAGCTCCCTGAATATGCCCTCCCTCGTATTCGTATGGATATCTGCAGTCAATAATCTTGTAGCTACTCACATCACTAAAGTCACCTTGCAGTAGTTGTTGGACCTGAAAAAGCAAGGGGTCAATATAGCATCTACAAATCACAGTGGTGTGAAACATATCATATATAAACAAGCCGTTTGGGTTATTTCACATTAAAGTTAGCAAATAAAATCACGTCTGATAAACTTACCGTATGTGCTGTAACTGTCTTCAGATCTCGATGGTTCCTAGTCTCCACAGTTGGAAGGCTATGAACTCTAGATCCATCGCCGACCAGGTTTTCCTCAGTTGCTTGCAACTTCTCTACAGCACCCTTGATGTCCTCGGCTACCAACTGTCGTTGTCGTTTCATCGGACTTTCATCCGCCTCATCATCACTTTCACTGGCAAACAAGCTACGCTTGGCGGAAGAACGCTCAAGGGACGACGTCTGTAAATACAAAAAGGCCAATATGAAACTGGAGGAGCAATTTACAACATGTTGACTGCTATAAATTTTAGTCGACTTGTCAAGTTACAAGAGTCTGGCAATTGCAAACACATCCTATGTATGTTTGTTATACTCAACTTACCTCAGATTCAGAATCTGAAGAGCCAAATCCACTATCACTGGACTCTGTATCTTGCCATGAACATGGACTGTCAAAGAGAACTGACTGAAGATTGCTGAAAGTAATGTCAGCCTCGGAAACTGGACTCATTGAGAAAGTTGGAGATGACATTATGAAATAGAAGTGGTTAGACAAAGATACAATGTGCTATACTGCGAACAGATGCCAGGCTATTGGATGCGTTCCCTTTTATCCCATGAAACAACGAAGCCGGTGGTCAACTTGATTGGATTACCAGTGAGCGAATTTCACTAAGCTAGTTTGAGTCACAGTTTGAGTTGATTGAATTACATTCGTCTCATTAGTCAGACTAAGACAACATCAAATTAAGGAACGTTGTCACTGCCCAATTTCTTTCTAATATTCAACACTGTCCCTCTCAACCAAAATCAGCATATATAACACATTCAGTCTTTTCTGTGAAAACATATCCCATCAAATGTTATATTTGCATTCAAAAAGAAATTGATACCGACACACTTGCCAATATATAAGCGAAAACTAGAGTTTAAATGGATGTTTTTTATTTTGAATAAAGAAATTGTACTTGAAACAACAACATTCATATAAAAATGGACAACAATAACATGGGTAAATTGCCAACAAGAATGCACACTTGAAAAATATAACAAATTCTTTTCACGACAGCACACTTTTCTTCCTGTAAACCATCAATATTGCTCACATTCAATAGCACGTGACTTTAAGATGCAATGTTAATCATCAAACATCTAAAACACAAGGGTCTGCGTTTCAATTTCCGTGTCAAACCGACAGCTGAGGACTGGGGAGGAGGCACATCTGCGAGCAACATATCGTCGACTTCTTCCCATCTTCTTCTGGCCAGTTGACATAGACTTGCACTTGGATCGAAATTTCTTCAGGTCATCAGTATGGTCAGCATCAAGCATAGGTGTATAGCTTTCCGGTACACAGAGTGTCTAAAATAAAGAAAGTGAATGGTCAATTGTATGTCAAAAGATTTTCAACTGAACAATATAAACATCACTCATGTTCTTTTAGTAATTGTATTTACGATCAAATGTGGGATTTAAGTCATTTCTTGCAGTCAATAAAGGCGGTTAACTGAACAATACAGTATTTCGAAAATACATACCTTGTCTGTGTTGAGAAAGAAGGATTTGTATCCATCTTGCATCAGGTAGATTTCAGGAAAGTACAGTTCCGGATATCTATGGCTATTGGCACGTCTGTCTTCGCTTCTCAGATGACGCATCCTGGATTGAGAAATGAAACCTTAGTTAAAAATGTTCTAGAAGGGTAAAAGTATAGATGATCAGATTAATTATCAACATCGACTGACACACAAGACTTTGACAAGTTAATCGCTTTGTTGCACTATAGGCAAGGAATACTTACATTTTAGGACCTCTCTCGGAAGAAAATTCACAATGGAAGATAAGGATGGCTGGTGATGGGGTTGCATTCCTTCCTCCGTGTAAATGTTGACAGCTCCCTGAATATGCCCTCCCTCGTATTCGTATGGATATCTGCAGTCAATAATCTTGTAGCTACTCACATCACTAAAGTCACCTTGCAGTAGTTGTTGGACCTGAAAAAGCAAGGGGTCAATATAGCATCTACAAATCACAGTGGTGTGAAACATATCATATATATAAACAAGCCGTTTGGGTTATTTCACATTAAAGTTAGCAAATAAAATCACGTCTGATAAACTTACCGTATGTGCTGTAACTGTCTTCAGATCTCGATGGTTCCTAGTCTCCACAGTTGGAAGGCTATTAACTCTAGATCCATCGCCGACCAGGTTTTCCTCAGTTGCTTGCAACTTCTCTACAGCACCCTTGATGTCCTCGGCTACCAACTGTCGTTGTCGTTTCATCGGACTTTCATCCGCCTCATCATCACTTTCACTGGCAAACAAGCTACGCTTGGCGGAAGAACGCTCAAGGGACGACGTCTGTAAATACAAAAAGGCCAATATGAAACTGGAGGAGCAATTTACAAAATGTTGACTGCTATAAATTTTAGTCGACTTGTCAAGTTACAAGAGTCAGGGAATTGCAAACACATCCTATGTATGTTTGTTATACTCAACTTACCTCAGATTCAGAATCTGAAGAGCCAAATCCACTATCACTGGACTCTGTATCTTGCCATGAACATGGACTGTCAAAGAGAACTGACTGAAGATTGCTGAAAGTAATGTCAGCCTCGGAAACTGGACTCATTGAGAAAGTTGGAGATGACATTATGAAATAGAAGTGGTTAGACAAAGATACAATGTGCTATACTGCGAACAGATGCCAGGCTATTGGATGCGTTCCCTTTTATCCCATGAAACAACGAAGCCGGTGGTCAACTTGATTGGATTACCAGTGAGCGAATTTCACTAAGCTAGTTTGAGTCACAGTTTGAGTTGATTGAATTACATTCGTCTCATTAGTCAGACTAAGACAACATCAAATTAAGGAACGTTGTCACTGCCCAATTTCTTTCTAATATTCAACACTGTCCCTCTCAACCAAAATCAGCATATATAACACATTCAGTCTTTTCTGTGAAAACATATCCCATCAAATGTTATATTCGCATTCAAAAAGAAATTGATACCGACACACTTGCCAATATATAAGCTAAAACTAGAGTTTAAATGGATGTTTTTTATTTTGAATAAAGAAATTGTATTTGAAACAACAACATTCATATAAAAATGGACAACAATAACATGGGTAAATTGCCAACAAGAATGCACACTTGAAAAATATAACAAATTCTTTTCACGACAGCACACTTTTCTTCCTGTAAACCATCAATATTGCTCACATTCAATAGCACGTGACTTTAAGATGCAATGTTAATCATCAAACATCTAAAACACAAGGGTCTGCGTTTCAATTTCCGTGTCAAACCGACAGCTGAGGACTGGGGAGGAGGCACATCTGCGAGCAACATATCGTCGACTTCTTCCCATCTTCTTCTGGCCAGTTGACATAGACTTGCACTTGGATCGAAATTTCTTCAGGTCATCAGTATGGTCAGCATCAAGCATAGGTGTATAGCTTTCCGGTACACAGAGTGTCTAAAATGAAGAAAGTGAATGGTCAATTGTATGTCAAAAGATTTTCAACTGAACAATATAAACATCACTCATGTTCTTTTAGTAATTGTATTTACGATCAAATGTGGGATTTAAGTCATTTCTTGCAGTCAATAAAGGCGGTTAACTGAACAATACAGTATTTCGAAAATACATACCTTGTCTGTGTTGAGAAAGAAGGATTTGTATCCATCTTGCATCAGGTAGATTTCAGGAAAATACAGTTCCGGATATCTATGGCTATTGGCACGTCTGTCTTCGCTTCTCAGATGACGCATCCTGGATTGAGAAATGAAACCTTAGTTAAAAATGTTCTAGAAGGGTAAAAGTATAGATGATCAGATTAATTATCAACATCGACTGACACACAAGACTTTGGCAAGTTAATCGCTTTGTTGCACTATAGGCAAGGAATACTTACATTTTAGGACCTCTCTCGGAAGAAAATTCACAATGGAAGATAAGGATGGCTGGTGATAGGGTTGCATCGCCGACAAACCGGCTGATTCCTTCCTCCGTGTAAATGTTGACAGCTCCCTGAATATGCCCTCCCTCGTATTCGTATGGATATCTGCAGTCAATAATCTTGTAGCTACTCACATCACTAAAGTCACCTTGCAGTAGTTGTTGGACCTGAAAAAGCAAGGGGTCAATATAGCATCTACAAATCACAGTGGTGTGAAACATATCATATATAAACAAGCCGTTTGGGTTATTTCACATTAAAGTTAGCAAATAAAATCACGTCTGATAAACTTACCGTATGTGCTGTAACTGTCTTCAGATCTCGATGGTTCCTAGTCTCCACAGTTGGAAGGCTATGAACTCTAGATCCATCGCCGACCAGGTTTTCCTCAGTTGCTTGCAACTTCTCTACAGCACCCTTGATGTCCTCGGCTACCAACTGTCGTTGTCGTTTCATCGGACTTTCATCCGCCTCATCATCACTTTCACTGGCAAACAAGCTACGCTTGGCGGAAGAACGCTCAAGGGACGACGTCTGTAAATACAAAAAGGCCAATATGAAACTGGAGGAGCAATTTACAACATGTTGACTGCTATAAATTTTAGTCGACTTGTCAAGTTACAAGAGTCTGGCAATTGCAAACACATCCTATGTATGTTTGTTATACTCAACTTACCTCAGATTCAGAATCTGAAGAGCCAAATCCACTATCACTGGACTCTGTATCTTGCCATGAACATGGACTGTCAAAGAGAACTGACTGAAGATTGCTGAAAGTAATGTCAGCCTCGGAAACTGGACTCATTGAGAAAGTTGGAGATGACATTATGAAATAGAAGTGGTTAGACAAAGATACAATGTGCTATACTGCGAACAGATGCCAGGCTATTGGATGCGTTCCCTTTTATCCCATGAAACAACGAAGCCGGTGGTCAACTTGATTGGATTACCAGTGAGCGAATTTCACTAAGCTAGTTTGAGTCACAGTTTGAGTTGATTGAATTACATTCGTCTCATTAGTCAGACTAAGACAACATCAAATTAAGGAACGTTGTCACTGCCCAATTTCTTTCTAATATTCAACACTGTCCCTCTCAACCAAAATCAGCATATATAACACATTCAGTCTTTTCTGTGAAAACATATCCCATCAAATGTTATATTTGCATTCAAAAAGAAATTGATACCGACACACTTGCCAATATATAAGCGAAAACTAGAGTTTAAATGGATGTTTTTTATTTTGAATAAAGAAATTGTACTTGAAACAACAACATTCATATAAAAATGGACAACAATAACATGGGTAAATTGCCAACAAGAATGCATACTTGAAAAATATAACAAATTCTTTTCACGACAGCACACTTTTCTTCCTGTAAACCATCAATATTGCTCACATTCAATAGCACGTGACTTTAAGATGCAATGTTAATCATCAAACATCTAAAACACAAGGGTCTGCGTTTCAATTTCCGTGTCAAACCGACAGCTGAGGACTGGGGAGGAGGCACATCTGCGAGCAACATATCGTCGACTTCTTCCCATCTTCTTCTGGCCAGTTGACATAGACTTGCACTTGGATCGAAATTTCTTCAGGTCATCAGTATGGTCAGCATCAAGCATAGGTGTATAGCTTTCCGGTACACAGAGTGTCTAAAATAAAGAAAGTGAATGGTCAATTGTATGTCAAAAGATTTTCAACTGAACAATATAAACATCACTCATGTTCTTTTAGTAATTGTATTTACGATCAAATGTGGGATTTAAGTCATTTCTTGCAGTCAATAAAGGCGGTTAACTGAACAATACAGTATTTCGAAAATACATACCTTGTCTGTGTTGAGAAAGAAGGATTTGTATCCATCTTGCATCAGGTAGATTTCAGGAAAGTACAGTTCCGGATATCTATGGCTATTGGCACGTCTGTCTTCGCTTCTCAGATGACGCATCCTGGATTGAGAAATGAAACCTTAGTTAAAAATGTTCTAGAAGGGTAAAAGTATAGATGATCAGATTAATTATCAACATCGACTGACACACAAGACTTTGACAAGTTAATCGCTTTGTTGCACTATAGGCAAGGAATACTTACATTTTAGGACCTCTCTCGGAAGAAAATTCACAATGGAAGATAAGGATGGCTGGTGATGGGGTTGCATTCCTTCCTCCGTGTAAATGTTGACAGCTCCCTGAATATGCCCTCCCTCGTATTCGTATGGATATCTGCAGTCAATAATCTTGTAGCTACTCACATCACTAAAGTCACCTTGCAGTAGTTGTTGGACCTGAAAAAGCAAGGGGTCAATATAGCATCTACAAATCACAGTGGTGTGAAACATATCATATATATAAACAAGCCGTTTGGGTTATTTCACATTAAAGTTAGCAAATAAAATCACGTCTGATAAACTTACCGTATGTGCTGTAACTGTCTTCAGATCTCGATGGTTCCTAGTCTCCACAGTTGGAAGGCTATGAACTCTAGATCCATCGCCGACCAGGTTTTCCTCAGTTGCTTGCAACTTCTCTACAGCACCCTTGATGTCCTCGGCTACCAACTGTCGTTGTCGTTTCATCGGACTTTCATCCGCCTCATCATCACTTTCACTGGCAAACAAGCTACGCTTGGCGGAAGAACGCTCAAGGGACGACGTCTGTAAATACAAAAAGGCCAATATGAAACTGGAGGAGCAATTTACAAAATGTTGACTGCTATAAATTTTAGTCGACTTGTCAAGTTACAAGAGTCAGGGAATTGCAAACACATCCTATGTATGTTTGTTATACTCAACTTACCTCAGATTCAGAATCTGAAGAGCCAAATCCACTATCACTGGACTCTGTATCTTGCCATGAACATGGACTGTCAAAGAGAACTGACTGAAGATTGCTGAAAGTAATGTCAGCCTCGGAAACTGGACTCATTGAGAAAGTTGGAGATGACATTATGAAATAGAAGTGGTTAGACAAAGATACAATGTGCTATACTGCGAACAGATGCCAGGCTATTGGATGCGTTCCCTTTTATCCCATGAAACAACGAAGCCGGTGGTCAACTTGATTGGATTACCAGTGAGCGAATTTCACTAAGCTAGTTTGAGTCACAGTTTGAGTTGATTGAATTACATTCGTCTCATTAGTCAGACTAAGACAACATCAAATTAAGGAACGTTGTCACTGCCCAATTTCTTTCTAATATTCAACACTGTCCCTCTCAACCAAAATCAGCATATATAACACATTCAGTCTTTTCTGTGAAAACATATCCCATCAAATGTTATATTCGCATTCAAAAAGAAATTGATACCGACACACTTGCCAATATATAAGCTAAAACTAGAGTTTAAATGGATGTTTTTTATTTTGAATAAAGAAATTGTATTTGAAACAACAACATTCATATAAAAATGGACAACAATAACATGGGTAAATTGCCAACAAGAATGCACACTTGAAAAATATAACAAATTCTTTTCACGACAGCACACTTTTCTTCCTGTAAACCATCAATATTGCTCACATTCAATAGCACGTGACTTTAAGATGCAATGTTAATCATCAAACATCTAAAACACAAGGGTCTGCGTTTCAATTTCCGTGTCAAACCGACAGCTGAGGACTGGGGAGGAGGCACATCTGCGAGCAACATATCGTCGACTTCTTCCCATCTTCTTCTGGCCAGTTGACATAGACTTGCACTTGGATCGAAATTTCTTCAGGTCATCAGTATGGTCAGCATCAAGCATAGGTGTATAGCTTTCCGGTACACAGAGTGTCTAAAATGAAGAAAGTGAATAGTCAATTGTATGTCAAAAAATTTTCAACTGAACAATATAAACATCACTCATGTTCTTTTAGTAATTGTAAGGAATACTTACATTTTAGGACCTCTCTCGGAAGAAAATTCACAATGGAAGATAAGGATGGCTGGTGATAGGGTTGCAAGAAATTGATACCGACACACTTGCCAATATATAAGCTAAAACTAGAGTTTAAATGGATGTTTTTTATTTTGAATAAAGAAATTGTACTTGAAACAACAACATTCATATAAAAATGGACAACAATAACATGGGTAAATTGCCAACAAGAATGCACACTTGAAAAATATAACAAATTCTTTTCACGACAGCACACTTTTCTTCCTGTAAACCATCAATATTGCTCACATTCAATAGCACGTGACTTTAAGATGCAATGTTAATCATCAAACATCTAAAACACAAGGGTCTGCGTTTCAATTTCCGTGTCAAACCGACAGCTGAGGACTGGGGAGGAGGCACATCTGCGAGCAACATATCGTCGACTTCTTCCCATCTTCTTCTGGCCAGTTGACATAGACTTGCACTTGGATCGAAATTTCTTCAGGTCATCAGTATGGTCAGCATCAAGCATAGGTGTATAGCTTTCCGGTACACAGAGTGTCTAAAATGAAGAAAGTGAATGGTCAATTGTATGTCAAAAGATTTTCAACTGAACAATATAAACATCACTCATGTTCTTTTAGTAATTGTATTTACGATCAAATGTGGGATTTAAGTCATTTCTTGCAGTCAATAAAGGCGGTTAACTGAACATTACAGTATTTCGAAAATACATACCTTGTCTGTGTTGAGAAAGAAGGATTTGTATCCATCTTGCATCAGGTAGATTTCAGGAAAGTACAGTTCCGGATATCTATGGCTATTGGCACGTCTGTCTTCGCTTCTCAGATGACACATCCTGGATTGAGAAATGAAACCTTAGTTAAAAATGTTCTAGAAGGGTAAAAGTATAGATGATCAGATTAATTATCAACATCGACTGACACACAAGACTTTGACAAGTTAATCGCTTTGTTGCACTATAGGCAAGGAATACTTACATTTTAGGACCTCTCTCGGAAGAAAATTCACAATGGAAGATAAGGATGGCTGGTGATAGGGTTGCATCGCCGACAAACCGGCTGATTCCTTCCTCCGTGTAAATGTTGACAGCTCCCTGAATATGCCCTCCCTCGTATTCGTATGGATATCTGCAGTCAATAATCTTGTAGCTACTCACATCACTAAAGTCACCTTGCAGTAGTTGTTGGACCTGAAAAAGCAAGGGGTCAATATAGCATCTACAAATCACAGTGGTGTGAAACATATCATATATAAACAAGCCGTTTGGGTTATTTCACATTAAAGTTAGCAAATAAAATCACGTCTGATAAACTTACCGTATGTGCTGTAACTGTCTTCAGATCTCGATGGTTCCTAGTCTCCACAGTTGGAAGGCTATGAACTCTAGATCCATCGCCGACCAGGTTTTCCTCAGTTGCTTGCAACTTCTCTACAGCACCCTTGATGTCCTCGGCTACCAACTGTCGTTGTCGTTTCATCGGACTTTCATCCGCCTCATCATCACTTTCACTGGCAAACAAGCTACGCTTGGCGGAAGAACGCTCAAGGGACGACGTCTGTAAATACAAAAAGGCCAATATGAAACTGGAGGAGCAATTTACAAAATGTTGACTGCTATAAATTTTAGTCGACTTGTCAAGTTACAAGAGTCAGGGAATTGCAAACACATCCTATGTATGTTTGTTATACTCAACTTACCTCAGATTCAGAATCTGAAGAGCCAAATCCACTATCACTGGACTCTGTATCTTGCCATGAACATGGACTGTCAAAGAGAACTGACTGAAGATTGCTGAAAGTAATGTCAGCCTCGGAAACTGGACTCATTGAGAAAGTTGGAGATGACATTATGAAATAGAAGTGGTTAGACAAAGATACAATGTGCTATACTGCGAACAGATGCCAGGCTATTGGATGCGTTCCCTTTTATCCCATGAAACAACGAAGCCGGTGGTCAACTTGATTGGATTACCAGTGAGCGAATTTCACTAAGCTAGTTTGAGTCACAGTTTGAGTTGATTGAATTACATTCGTCTCATTAGTCAGACTAAGACAACATCAAATTAAGGAACGTTGTCACTGCCCAATTTCTTTCTAATATTCAACACTGTCCCTCTCAACCAAAATCAGCATATATAACACATTCAGTCTTTTCTGTGAAAACATATCCCATCAAATGTTATATTCGCATTCAAAAAGAAATTGATACCGACACACTTGCCAATATATAAGCTAAAACTAGAGTTTAAATGGATGTTTTTTATTTTGAATAAAGAAATTGTATTTGAAACAACAACATTCATATAAAAATGGACAACAATAACATGGGTAAATTGCCAACAAGAATGCACACTTGAAAAATATAACAAATTCTTTTCACGACAGCACACTTTTCTTCCTGTAAACCATCAATATTGCTCACATTCAATAGCACGTGACTTTAAGGTGCAATGTTAATCATCAAACATCTAAAACACAAGGGTCTGCGTTTCAATTTCCGTGTCAAACCGACAGCTGAGGACTGGGGAGGAGGCACA
Source organism: Phorcus lineatus (assembly GCA_921293015.1). NCBI lineage: Eukaryota > Metazoa > Mollusca > Gastropoda > Trochida > Trochidae > Phorcus > Phorcus lineatus. The sequence continues at coordinate 24,071,870 of OV121089.1, forward strand.
TCTGCGAGCAACATATCGTCGACTTCTTCCCATCTTCTTCTGGCCAGTTGACATAGACTTGCACTTGGATCGAAATTTCTTCAGGTCATCAGTATGGTCAGCATCAAGCATAGGTGTATAGCTTTCCGGTACACAGAGTGTCTAAAATGAAGAAAGTGAATAGTCAATTGTATGTCAAAAAATTTTCAACTGAACAATATAAACATCACTCATGTTCTTTTAGTAATTGTAAGGAATACTTACATTTTAGGACCTCTCTCGGAAGAAAATTCACAATGGAAGATAAGGATGGCTGGTGATAGGGTTGCAAGAAATTGATACCGACACACTTGCCAATATATAAGCTAAAACTAGAGTTTAAATGGATGTTTTTTATTTTGAATAAAGAAATTGTACTTGAAACAACAACATTCATATAAAAATGGACAACAATAACATGGGTAAATTGCCAACAAGAATGCACACTTGAAAAATATAACAAATTCTTTTCACGACAGCACACTTTTCTTCCTGTAAACCATCAATATTGCTCACATTCAATAGCACGTGACTTTAAGATGCAATGTTAATCATCAAACATCTAAAACACAAGGGTCTGCGTTTCAATTTCCGTGTCAAACCGACAGCTGAGGACTGGGGAGGAGGCACATCTGCGAGCAACATATCGTCGACTTCTTCCCATCTTCTTCTGGCCAGTTGACATAGACTTGCACTTGGATCGAAATTTCTTCAGGTCATCAGTATGGTCAGCATCAAGCATAGGTGTATAGCTTTCCGGTACACAGAGTGTCTAAAATGAAGAAAGTGAATGGTCAATTGTATGTCAAAAGATTTTCAACTGAACAATATAAACATCACTCATGTTCTTTTAGTAATTGTATTTACGATCAAATGTGGGATTTAAGTCATTTCTTGCAGTCAATAAAGGCGGTTAACTGAACAATACAGTATTTCGAAAATACATACCTTGTCTGTGTTGAGAAAGAAGGATTTGTATCCATCTTGCATCAGGTAGATTTCAGGAAAGTACAGTTCCGGATATCTATGGCTATTGGCACGTCTGTCTTCGCTTCTCAGATGACGCATCCTGGATTGAGAAATGAAACCTTAGTTAAAAATGTTCTAGAAGGGTAAAAGTATAGATGATCAGATTAATTATCAACATCGACTGACACACAAGACTTTGACAAGTTAATCGCTTTGTTGCACTATAGGCAAGGAATACTTACATTTTAGGACCTCTCTCGGAAGAAAATTCACAATGGAAGATAAGGATGGCTGGTGATGGGGTTGCATCGCTGACAAGCCGGCTGATTCCTTCCTCTGTGTAAATGTTGACAGCTCCCTGAATATGCCCTCCCTCGTATTCGTATGGATATCTGCAGTCAATAATCTTGTAGCTACTCACATCACTAAAGTCACCTTGCAGTAGTTGTTGGACCTGAAAAAGCAAGGGGTCAATATAGCGTCTACAAATCACAGTGGTGTGAAACATATCATATATAAACAAGCCGTTTGGGTTATTTCACATTAAAGTTAGCAAATAAAATCACGTCTGATAAACTTACCGTATGTGCTGTAACTGTCTTCAGATCTCGATGGTTCCTAGTCTCCACAGTTGGAAGGCTATGAACTCTAGATCCATCGCCGACCAGGTTTTCCTCAGTTGCTTGCAACTTCTCTACAGCACCCTTGATGTCCTCGGCTACCAACTGTCGTTGTCGTTTCATCGGACTTTCATCCGCCTCATCATCACTTTCACTGGCAAACAAGCTACGCTTGGCGGAAGAACGCTCAAGGGACGACGTCTGTAAATACAAAAAGGCCAATATGAAACTGGAGGAGCAATTTACAACATGTTGACTGCTATAAATTTTAGTCGACTTTTCAAGTTACAAGAGTCAGGGAATTGCAAACACATCCTATGTATGTTTGTTATACTCAACTTACCTCAGATTCAGAATCTGAAGAGCCAAATCCACTATCACTGGACTCTGTATCTTGCCATGAACATGGACTGTCAAAGAGAACTGACTGAAGATTGCTGAAAGTAATGTCAGCCTCGGAAACTGGACTCATTGAGAAAGTTGGAGATGACATTATGAAATAGAAGTGGTTAGACAAAGATACAATGTGCTATACTGCGAACAGATGCCAGGCTATTGGATGCGTTCCCTTTTATCCCATGAAACAACGAAGCCGGTGGTCAACTTGATTGGATTACCAGTGAGCGAATTTCACTAAGCTAGTTTGAGTCACAGTTTGAGTTGATTGAATTACATTCGTCTCATTAGTCAGACTAAGACAACATCAAATTAAGGAACGTTGTCACTGCCCAATTTCTTTCTAATATTCAACACTGTCCCTCTCAACCAAAATCAGCATATATAACACATTCAGTCTTTTCTGTGAAAACATATCCCATCAAATGTTATATTCGCATTCCAAAAGAAATTGATACCGACACACTTGCCAATATATAAGCGAAAACTAGAGTTTAAATGGATGTTTTTTATTTTGAATAAAGAAATTGTACTTGAAACAACAACATTCATATAAAAATGGACAACAATAACATGGGTAAATTGCCAACAAGAATGCACACTTGAAAAATATAACAAATTCTTTTCACGACAGCACACTTTTCTTCCTGTAAACCATCAATATTGCTCACATTCAATAGCACGTGACTTTAAGATGCAATGTTAATCATCAAACATCTAAAACACAAGGGTCTGCGTTTCAATTTCCGTGTCAAACCGACAGCTGAGGACTGGGGAGGAGGCACATCTGCGAGCAACATATCGTCGACTTCTTCCCATCTTCTTCTGGCCAGTTGACATAGACTTGCACTTGGATCGAAATTTCTTCAGATCATCAGTATGGTCAGCATCAAGCATAGGTGTATAGCTTTCCGGTACACAGAGTGTCTAAAATGAAGAAAGTGAATGGTCAATTGTATGTCAAAAGATTTTCAACTGAACAATATAAACATCACTCATGTTCTTTTAGTAATTGTATTTACGATCAAATGTGGGATTTAAGTCATTTCTTGCAGTCAATAAAGGCGGTTAACTGAACAATACAGTATTTCGAAAATACATACCTTGTCTGTGTTGAGAAAGAAGGATTTGTATCCATCTTGCATCAGGTAGATTTCAGGAAAGTACAGTTCCGGATATCTATGGCTATTGGCACGTCTGTCTTCGCTTCTCAGATGACGCATCCTGGATTGAGAAATGAAACCTTAGTTAAAAATGTTCTAGAAGGGTAAAAGTATAGATGATCAGATTAATTATCAACATCGACTGACACACAAGACTTTGGCAAGTTAATCGCTTTGTTGCACTATAGGCAAGGAATACTTACATTTTAGGACCTCTCTCGGAAGAAAATTCACAATGGAAGATAAGGATGGCTGGTGATGGGGTTGCATCGCCGACAAGCCGGCTGATTCCTTCCTCCGTGTAAATGTTGACAGCTCCCTGAATATGCCCTCCCTCGTATTCGTATGGATATCTGCAGTCAATAATCTTGTAGCTACTCACATCACTAAAGTCACCTTGCAGTAGTTGTTGGACCTGAAAAAGCAAGGGGTCAATATAGCGTCTACAAATCACAGTGGTGTGAAACATATCATATATAAACAAGCCGTTTGGGTTATTTCACATTAAAGTTAGCAAATAAAATCACGTCTGATAAACTTACCGTATGTGCTGTAACTGTCTTCAGATCTCGATGGTTCCTAGTCTCCACAGTTGGAAGGCTATGAACTCTAGATCCATCGCCGACCAGGTTTTCCTCAGTTGCTTGCAACTTCTCTACAGCACCCTTGATGTCCTCGGCTACCAACTGTCGTTGTCGTTTCATCGGACTTTCATCCGCCTCATCATCACTTTCACTGGCAAACAAGCTACGCTTGGCGGAAGAACGCTCAAGGGACGACGTCTGTAAATACAAAAAGGCCAATATGAAACTGGAGGAGCAATTTACAACATGTTGACTGCTATAAATTTTAGTCGACTTGTCAAGTTACAAGAGTCAGGGAATTGCAAACACATCCTATGTATGTTTGTTATACTCAACTTACCTCAGATTCAGAATCTGAAGAGCCAAATCCACTATCACTGGACTCTGTATCTTGCCATGAACATGGACTGTCAAAGAGAACTGACTGAAGATTGCTGAAAGTAATGTCAGCCTCGGAAACTGGACTCATTGAGAAAGTTGGAGATGACATTATGAAATAGAAGTGGTTAGACAAAGATACAATGTGCTATACTGCGAACAGATGCCAGGCTATTGGATGCGTTCCCTTTTATCCCATGAAACAACGAAGCCGGTGGTCAACTTGATTGGATTACCAGTGAGCGAATTTCACTAAGCTAGTTTGAGTCACAGTTTGAGTTGATTGAATTACATTCGTCTCATTAGTCAGACTAAGACAACATCAAATTAAGGAACGTTGTCACTGCCCAATTTCTTTCTAATATTCAACACTGTCCCTCTCAACCAAAATCAGCATATATAACACATTCAGTCTTTTCATATCCCATCAAATGTTATATTCGCATTCAAAAAGAAATTGATACCGACACACTTGCCAATATATAAGCGAAAACTAGAGTTTAAATGGATGTTTTTTATTTTGAATAAAGAAATTGTACTTGAAACAACAACATTCATATAAAAATGGACAACAATAACATGGGTAAATTGCCAACAAGAATGCACACTTGAAAAATATAACAAATTCTTTTCACGACAGCACACTTTTCTTCCTGTAAACCATCAATATTGCTCACATTCAATAGCACGTGACTTTAAGATGCAATGTTAATCATCAAACATCTAAAACACAAGGATCTGCGTTTCAATTTCCGTGTCAAACCGACAGCTGAGGACTGGGGAGGAGGCACATCTGCGAGCAACATATCGTCGACTTCTTCCCATCTTCTTCTGGCCAGTTGACATAGACTTGCACTTGGATCGAAATTTCTTCAGGTCATCAGTATGGTCAGCATCAAGCATAGGTGTATAGCTTTCCGGTACACAGAGTGTCTAAAATGAAGAAAGTGAATGGTCAATTGTATGTCAAAAGATTTTCAACTGAACAATATAAACATCACTCATGTTCTTTTAGTAATTGTATTTACGATCAAATGTGGGATTTAAGTCTTTTCTTGCAGTCAATAAAGGCGGTTAACTGAACAATACAGTATTTCGAAAATACATACCTTGTCTGTGTTGAGAAAGAAGGATTTGTATCCATCTTGCATCAGGTAGATTTCAGGAAAGTACAGTTCCGGATATCTATGGCTATTGGCACGTCTGTCTTCGCTTCTCAGATGACGCATACAACTGTCGTTGTCGTTTCATCGGACTTTCATCCGCCTCATCATCACTTTCACTGGCAAACAAGCTACGCTTGGCGGAAGAACGCTCAAGGGACGACGTCTGTAAATACAAAAAGGCCAATATGAAACTGGAGGAGCAATTTACAACATGTTGACTGCTATAAATTTTAGTCGACTTTTCAAGTTACAAGAGTCAGGGAATTGCAAACACATCCTATGTATGTTTGTTATACTCAACTTACCTCAGATTCAGAATCTGAAGAGCCAAATCCACTATCACTGGACTCTGTATCTTGCCATGAACATGGACTGTCAAAGAGAACTGACTGAAGATTGCTGAAAGTAATGTCAGCCTCGGAAACTGGACTCATTGAGAAAGTTGGAGATGACATTATGAAATAGAAGTGGTTAGACAAAGATACAATGTGCTATACTGCGAACAGATGCCAGGCTATTGGATGCGTTCCCTTTTATCCCATGAAACAACGAAGCCGGTGGTCAACTTGATTGGATTACCAGTGAGCGAATTTCACTAAGCTAGTTTGAGTCACAGTTTGAGTTGATTGAATTACATTCGTCTCATTAGTCAGACTAAGACAACATCAAATTAAGGAACGTTGTCACTGCCCAATTTCTTTCTAATATTCAACACTGTCCCTCTCAACCAAAATCAGCATATATAACACATTCAGTCTTTTCTGTGAAAACATATCCCATCAAATGTTATATTCGCATTCAAAAAGAAATTGATACCGACACACTTGCCAATATATAAGCGAAAACTAGAGTTTAAATGGATGTTTTTTATTTTGAATAAAGAAATTGTACTTGAAACAACAACATTCATATAAAAATGGACAACAATAACATGGGTAAATTGCCAACAAGAATGCACACTTGAAAAATATAACAAATTCTTTTCACGACAGCACACTTTTCTTCCTGTAAACCATCAATATTGCTCACATTCAATAGCACGTGACTTTAAGATGCAATGTTAATCATCAAACATCTAAAACACAAGGGTCTGCGTTTCAATTTCCGTGTCAAACCGACAGCTGAGGACTGGGGAGGAGGCACATCTGCGAGCAACATATCGTCGACTTCTTCCCATCTTCTTCTGGCCAGTTGACATAGACTTGCACTTGGATCGAAATTTCTTCAGGTCATCAGTATGGTCAGCATCAAGCATAGGTGTATAGCTTTCCGGTACACAGAGTGTCTAAAATGAAGAAAGTGAATGGTCAATTGTATGTCAAAAGATTTTCAACTGAACAATATAAACATCACTCATGTTCTTTTAGTAATTGTATTTACGATCAAATGTGGGATTTAAGTCATTTCTTGCAGTCAATAAAGGCGGTTAACTGAACAATACAGTATTTCGAAAATACATACCTTGTCTGTGTTGAGAAAGAAGGATTTGTATCCATCTTGCATCAGGTAGATTTCAGGAAAGTACAGTTCCGGATATCTATGGCTATTGGCACGTCTGTCTTCGCTTCTCAGATGACGCATCCTGGATTGAGAAATGAAACCTTAGTTAAAAATGTTCTAGAAGGGTAAAAGTATAGATGATCAGATTAATTATCAACATCGACTGACACACAAGACTTTGGCAAGTTAATCGCTTTGTTGCACTATAGGCAAGGAATACTTACATTTTAGGACCTCTCTCGGAAGAAAATTCACAATGGAAGATAAGGATGGCTGGTGATGGGGTTGCATCGCCGACAAACCGGCTGATTCCTTCCTCTGTGTAAATGTTGACAGCTCCCTGAATATGCCCTCCCTCGTATTCGTATGGATATCTGCAGTCAATAATCTTGTAGCTACTCACATCACTAAAGTCACCTTGCAGTAGTTGTTGGACCTGAAAAAGCAAGGGGTCAATATAGCATCTACAAATCACAGTGGTGTGAAACATATCATATATAAACAAGCCGTTTGGGTTATTTCACATTAAAGTTAGCAAATAAAATCACGTCTGATAAACTTACCGTATGTGCTGTAACTGTCTTCAGATCTCGATGGTTCCTAGTCTCCACAGTTGGAAGGCTATGAACTCTAGATCCATCGCCGACCAGGTTTTCCTCAGTTGCTTGCAACTTCTCTACAGCACCCTTGATGTCCTCGGCTACCAACTGTCGTTGTCGTTTCATCGGACTTTCATCCGCCTCATCATCACTTTCACTGGCAAACAAGCTACGCTTGGCGGAAGAACGCTCAAGGGACGACGTCTGTAAATACAAAAAGGCCAATATGAAACTGGAGGAGCAATTTACAACATGTTGACTGCTATAAATTTTAGTCGACTTTTCAAGTTACAAGAGTCAGGGAATTGCAAACACATCCTATGTATGTTTGTTATACTCAACTTACCTCAGATTCAGAATCTGAAGAGCCAAATCCACTATCACTGGACTCTGTATCTTGCCATGAACATGGACTGTCAAAGAGAACTGACTGAAGATTGCTGAAAGTAATGTCAGCCTCGGAAACTGGACTCATTGAGAAAGTTGGAGATGACATTATGAAATAGAAGTGGTTAGACAAAGATACAATGTGCTATACTGCGAACAGATGCCAGGCTATTGGATGCGTTCCCTTTTATCCCATGAAACAACGAAGCCGGTGGTCAACTTGATTGGATTACCAGTGAGCGAATTTCACTAAGCTAGTTTGAGTCACAGTTTGAGTTGATTGAATTACATTCGTCTCATTAGTCAGACTAAGACAACATCAAATTAAGGAACGTTGTCACTGCCCAATTTCTTTCTAATATTCAACACTGTCCCTCTCAACCAAAATCAGCATATATAACACATTCAGTCTTTTCTGTGAAAACATATCCCATCAAATGTTATATTCGCATTCCAAAAGAAATTGATACCGACACACTTGCCAATATATAAGCGAAAACTAGAGTTTAAATGGATGTTTTTTATTTTGAATAAAGAAATTGTACTTGAAACAACAACATTCATATAAAAATGGACAACAATAACATGGGTAAATTGCCAACAAGAATGCACACTTGAAAAATATAACAAATTCTTTTCACGACAGCACACTTTTCTTCCTGTAAACCATCAATATTGCTCACATTCAATAGCACGTGACTTTAAGATGCAATGTTAATCATCAAACATCTAAAACACAAGGGTCTGCGTTTCAATTTCCGTGTCAAACCGACAGCTGAGGACTGGGGAGGAGGCACATCTGCGAGCAACATATCGTCGACTTCTTCCCATCTTCTTCTGGCCAGTTGACATAGACTTGCACTTGGATCGAAATTTCTTCAGATCATCAGTATGGTCAGCATCAAGCATAGGTGTATAGCTTTCCGGTACACAGAGTGTCTAAAATGAAGAAAGTGAATGGTCAATTGTATGTCAAAAGATTTTCAACTGAACAATATAAACATCACTCATGTTCTTTTAGTAATTGTATTTACGATCAAATGTGGGATTTAAGTCATTTCTTGCAGTCAATAAAGGCGGTTAACTGAACAATACAGTATTTCGAAAATACATACCTTGTCTGTGTTGAGAAAGAAGGATTTGTATCCATCTTGCATCAGGTAGATTTCAGGAAAGTACAGTTCCGGATATCTATGGCTATTGGCACGTCTGTCTTCGCTTCTCAGATGACGCATCCTGGATTGAGAAATGAAACCTTAGTTAAAAATGTTCTAGAAGGGTAAAAGTATAGATGATCAGATTAATTATCAACATCGACTGACACACAAGACTTTGGCAAGTTAATCGCTTTGTTGCACTATAGGCAAGGAATACTTACATTTTAGGACCTCTCTCGGAAGAAAATTCACAATGGAAGATAAGGATGGCTGGTGATGGGGTTGCATCGCCGACAAGCCGGCTGATTCCTTCCTCCGTGTAAATGTTGACAGCTCCCTGAATATGCCCTCCCTCGTATTCGTATGGATATCTGCAGTCAATAATCTTGTAGCTACTCACATCACTAAAGTCACCTTGCAGTAGTTGTTGGACCTGAAAAAGCAAGGGGTCAATATAGCGTCTACAAATCACAGTGGTGTGAAACATATCATATATAAACAAGCCGTTTGGGTTATTTCACATTAAAGTTAGCAAATAAAATCACGTCTGATAAACTTACCGTATGTGCTGTAACTGTCTTCAGATCTCGATGGTTCCTAGTCTCCACAGTTGGAAGGCTATGAACTCTAGATCCATCGCCGACCAGGTTTTCCTCAGTTGCTTGCAACTTCTCTACAGCACCCTTGATGTCCTCGGCTACCAACTGTCGTTGTCGTTTCATCGGACTTTCATCCGCCTCATCATCACTTTCACTGGCAAACAAGCTACGCTTGGCGGAAGAACGCTCAAGGGACGACGTCTGTAAATACAAAAAGGCCAATATGAAACTGGAGGAGCAATTTACAACATGTTGACTGCTATAAATTTTAGTCGACTTGTCAAGTTACAAGAGTCAGGGAATTGCAAACACATCCTATGTATGTTTGTTATACTCAACTTACCTCAGATTCAGAATCTGAAGAGCCAAATCCACTATCACTGGACTCTGTATCTTGCCATGAACATGGACTGTCAAAGAGAACTGACTGAAGATTGCTGAAAGTAATGTCAGCCTCGGAAACTGGACTCATTGAGAAAGTTGGAGATGACATTATGAAATAGAAGTGGTTAGACAAAGATACAATGTGCTATACTGCGAACAGATGCCAGGCTATTGGATGCGTTCCCTTTTATCCCATGAAACAACGAAGCCGGTGGTCAACTTGATTGGATTACCAGTGAGCGAATTTCACTAAGCTAGTTTGAGTCACAGTTTGAGTTGATTGAATTACATTCGTCTCATTAGTCAGACTAAGACAACATCAAATTAAGGAACGTTGTCACTGCCCAATTTCTTTCTAATATTCAACACTGTCCCTCTCAACCAAAATCAGCATATATAACACATTCAGTCTTTTCATATCCCATCAAATGTTATATTCGCATTCAAAAAGAAATTGATACCGACACACTTGCCAATATATAAGCGAAAACTAGAGTTTAAATGGATGTTTTTTATTTTGAATAAAGAAATTGTACTTGAAACAACAACATTCATATAAAAATGGACAACAATAACATGGGTAAATTGCCAACAAGAATGCACACTTGAAAAATATAACAAATTCTTTTCACGACAGCACACTTTTCTTCCTGTAAACCATCAATATTGCTCACATTCAATAGCACGTGACTTTAAGATGCAATGTTAATCATCAAACATCTAAAACACAAGGATCTGCGTTTCAATTTCCGTGTCAAACCGACAGCTGAGGACTGGGGAGGAGGCACATCTGCGAGCAACATATCGTCGACTTCTTCCCATCTTCTTCTGGCCAGTTGACATAGACTTGCACTTGGATCGAAATTTCTTCAGGTCATCAGTATGGTCAGCATCAAGCATAGGTGTATAGCTTTCCGGTACACAGAGTGTCTAAAATGAAGAAAGTGAATGGTCAATTGTATGTCAAAAGATTTTCAACTGAACAATATAAACATCACTCATGTTCTTTTAGTAATTGTATTTACGATCAAATGTGGGATTTAAGTCTTTTCTTGCAGTCAATAAAGGCGGTTAACTGAACAATACAGTATTTCGAAAATACATACCTTGTCTGTGTTGAGAAAGAAGGATTTGTATCCATCTTGCATCAGGTAGATTTCAGGAAAGTACAGTTCCGGATATCTATGGCTATTGGCACGTCTGTCTTCGCTTCTCAGATGACGCATACAACTGTCGTTGTCGTTTCATCGGACTTTCATCCGCCTCATCATCACTTTCACTGGCAAACAAGCTACGCTTGGCGGAAGAACGCTCAAGGGACGACGTCTGTAAATACAAAAAGGCCAATATGAAACTGGAGGAGCAATTTACAACATGTTGACTGCTATAAATTTTAGTCGACTTTTCAAGTTACAAGAGTCAGGGAATTGCAAACACATCCTATGTATGTTTGTTATACTCAACTTACCTCAGATTCAGAATCTGAAGAGCCAAATCCACTATCACTGGACTCTGTATCTTGCCATGAACATGGACTGTCAAAGAGAACTGACTGAAGATTGCTGAAAGTAATGTCAGCCTCGGAAACTGGACTCATTGAGAAAGTTGGAGATGACATTATGAAATAGAAGTGGTTAGACAAAGATACAATGTGCTATACTGCGAACAGATGCCAGGCTATTGGATGCGTTCCCTTTTATCCCATGAAACAACGAAGCCGGTGGTCAACTTGATTGGATTACCAGTGAGCGAATTTCACTAAGCTAGTTTGAGTCACAGTTTGAGTTGATTGAATTACATTCGTCTCATTAGTCAGACTAAGACAACATCAAATTAAGGAACGTTGTCACTGCCCAATTTCTTTCTAATATTCAACACTGTCCCTCTCAACCAAAATCAGCATATATAACACATTCAGTCTTTTCTGTGAAAACATATCCCATCAAATGTTATATTCGCATTCAAAAAGAAATTGATACCGACACACTTGCCAATATATAAGCGAAAACTAGAGTTTAAATGGATGTTTTTTATTTTGAATAAAGAAATTGTACTTGAAACAACAACATTCATATAAAAATGGACAACAATAACATGGGTAAATTGCCAACAAGAATGCACACTTGAAAAATATAACAAATTCTTTTCACGACAGCACACTTTTCTTCCTGTAAACCATCAATATTGCTCACATTCAATAGCACGTGACTTTAAGATGCAATGTTAATCATCAAACATCTAAAACACAAGGGTCTGCGTTTCAATTTCCGTGTCAAACCGACAGCTGAGGACTGGGGAGGAGGCACATCTGCGAGCAACATATCGTCGACTTCTTCCCATCTTCTTCTGGCCAGTTGACATAGACTTGCACTTGGATCGAAATTTCTTCAGGTCATCAGTATGGTCAGCATCAAGCATAGGTGTATAGCTTTCCGGTACACAGAGTGTCTAAAATGAAGAAAGTGAATGGTCAATTGTATGTCAAAAGATTTTCAACTGAACAATATAAACATCACTCATGTTCTTTTAGTAATTGTATTTACGATCAAATGTGGGATTTAAGTCATTTCTTGCAGTCAATAAAGGCGGTTAACTGAACAATACAGTATTTCGAAAATACATACCTTGTCTGTGTTGAGAAAGAAGGATTTGTATCCATCTTGCATCAGGTAGATTTCAGGAAAGTACAGTTCCGGATATCTATGGCTATTGGCACGTCTGTCTTCGCTTCTCAGATGACGCATCCTGGATTGAGAAATGAAACCTTAGTTAAAAATGTTCTAGAAGGGTAAAAGTATAGATGATCAGATTAATTATCAACATCGACTGACACACAAGACTTTGGCAAGTTAATCGCTTTGTTGCACTATAGGCAAGGAATACTTACATTTTAGGACCTCTCTCGGAAGAAAATTCACAATGGAAGATAAGGATGGCTGGTGATGGGGTTGCATCGCCGACAAACCGGCTGATTCCTTCCTCTGTGTAAATGTTGACAGCTCCCTGAATATGCCCTCCCTCGTATTCGTATGGATATCTGCAGTCAATAATCTTGTAGCTACTCACATCACTAAAGTCACCTTGCAGTAGTTGTTGGACCTGAAAAAGCAAGGGGTCAATATAGCATCTACAAATCACAGTGGTGTGAAACATATCATATATAAACAAGCCGTTTGGGTTATTTCACATTAAAGTTAGCAAATAAAATCACGTCTGATAAACTTACCGTATGTGCTGTAACTGTCTTCAGATCTCGATGGTTCCTAGTCTCCACAGTTGGAAGGCTATGAACTCTAGATCCATCGCCGACCAGGTTTTCCTCAGTTGCTTGCAACTTCTCTACAGCACCCTTGATGTCCTCGGCTACCAACTGTCGTTGTCGTTTCATCGGACTTTCATCCGCCTCATCATCACTTTCACTGGCAAACAAGCTACGCTTGGCGGAAGAACGCTCAAGGGACGACGTCTGTAAATACAAAAAGGCCAATATGAAACTGGAGGAGCAATTTACAACATGTTGACTGCTATAAATTTTAGTCGACTTGTCAAGTTACAAGAGTCAGGGAATTGCAAACACATCCTATGTATGTTTGTTATACTCAACTTACCTCAGATTCAGAATCTGAAGAGCCAAATCCACTATCACTGGACTCTGTATCTTGCCATGAACATGGACTGTCAAAGAGAACTGACTGAAGATTGCTGAAAGTAATGTCAGCCTCGGAAACTGGACTCATTGAGAAAGTTGGAGATGACATTATGAAATAGAAGTGGTTAGACAAAGATACAATGTGCTATACTGCGAACAGATGCCAGGCTATTGGATGCGTTCCCTTTTATCCCATGAAACAACGAAGCCGGTGGTCAACTTGATTGGATTACCAGTGAGCGAATTTCACTAAGCTAGTTTGAGTCACAGTTTGAGTTGATTGAATTACATTCGTCTCATTAGTCAGACTAAGACAACATCAAATTAAGGAACGTTGTCACTGCCCAATTTCTTTCTAATATTCAACACTGTCCCTCTCAACCAAAATCAGCATATATAACACATTCAGTCTTTTCATATCCCATCAAATGTTATATTCGCATTCAAAAAGAAATTGATACCGACACACTTGCCAATATATAAGCGAAAACTAGAGTTTAAATGGATGTTTTTTATTTTGAATAAAGAAATTGTACTTGAAACAACAACATTCATATAAAAATGGACAACAATAACATGGGTAAATTGCCAACAAGAATGCACACTTGAAAAATATAACAAATTCTTTTCACGACAGCACACTTTTCTTCCTGTAAACCATCAATATTGCTCACATTCAATAGCACGTGACTTTAAGATGCAATGTTAATCATCAAACATCTAAAACACAAGGATCTGCGTTTCAATTTCCGTGTCAAACCGACAGCTGAGGACTGGGGAGGAGGCACATCTGCGAGCAACATATCGTCGACTTCTTCCCATCTTCTTCTGGCCAGTTGACATAGACTTGCACTTGGATCGAAATTTCTTCAGGTCATCAGTATGGTCAGCATCAAGCATAGGTGTATAGCTTTCCGGTACACAGAGTGTCTAAAATGAAGAAAGTGAGTGGTCAATTGTATGTCAAAAGATTTTCAACTGAACAATATAAACATCACTCATGTTCTTTTAGTAATTGTATTTACGATCAAATGTGGGATTTAAGTCTTTTCTTGCAGTCAATAAAGGCGGTTAACTGAACAATACAGTATTTCGAAAATACATACCTTGTCTGTGTTGAGAAAGAAGGATTTGTATCCATCTTGCATCAGGTAGATTTCAGGAAAGTACAGTTCCGGATATCTATGGCTATTGGCACGTCTGTCTTCGCTTCTCAGATGACGCATACAACTGTCGTTGTCGTTTCATCGGACTTTCATCCGCCTCATCATCACTTTCACTGGCAAACAAGCTACGCTTGGCGGAAGAACGCTCAAGGGACGACGTCTGTAAATACAAAAAGGCCAATATGAAACTGGAGGAGCAATTTACAACATGTTGACTGCTATAAATTTTAGTCGACTTTTCAAGTTACAAGAGTCAGGGAATTGCAAACACATCCTATGTATGTTTGTTATACTCAACTTACCTCAGATTCAGAATCTGAAGAGCCAAATCCACTATCACTGGACTCTGTATCTTGCCATGAACATGGACTGTCAAAGAGAACTGACTGAAGATTGCTGAAAGTAATGTCAGCCTCGGAAACTGGACTCATTGAGAAAGTTGGAGATGACATTATGAAATAGAAGTGGTTAGACAAAGATACAATGTGCTATACTGCGAACAGATGCCAGGCTATTGGATGCGTTCCCTTTTATCCCATGAAACAACGAAGCCGGTGGTCAACTTGATTGGATTACCAGTGAGCGAATTTCACTAAGCTAGTTTGAGTCACAGTTTGAGTTGATTGAATTACATTCGTCTCATTAGTCAGACTAAGACAACATCAAATTAAGGAACGTTGTCACTGCCCAATTTCTTTCTAATATTCAACACTGTCCCTCTCAACCAAAATCAGCATATATAACACATTCAGTCTTTTCTGTGAAAACATATCCCATCAAATGTTATATTCGCATTCAAAAAGAAATTGATACCGACACACTTGCCAATATATAAGCGAAAACTAGAGTTTAAATGGATGTTTTTTATTTTGAATAAAGAAATTGTACTTGAAACAACAACATTCATATAAAAATGGACAACAATAACATGGGTAAATTGCCAACAAGAATGCACACTTGAAAAATATAACAAATTCTTTTCACGACAGCACACTTTTCTTCCTGTAAACCATCAATATTGCTCACATTCAATAGCACGTGACTTTAAGATGCAATGTTAATCATCAAACATCTAAAACACAAGGATCTGCGTTTCAATTTCCGTGTCAAACCGACAGCTGAGGACTGGGGAGGAGGCACATCTGCGAGCAACATATCGTCGACTTCTTCCCATCTTCTTCTGGCCAGTTGACATAGACTTGCACTTGGATCGAAATTTCTTCAGGTCATCAGTATGGTCAGCATCAAGCATAGGTGTATAGCTTTCCGGTACACAGAGTGTCTAAAATGAAGAAAGTGAATGGTCAATTGTATGTCAAAAGATTTTCAACTGAACAATATAAACATCACTCATGTTCTTTTAGTAATTGTATTTACGATCAAATGTGGGATTTAAGTCATTTCTTGCAGTCAATAAAGGCGGTTAACTGAACAATACAGTATTTCGAAAATACATACCTTGTCTGTGTTGAGAAAGAAGGATTTGTATCCATCTTGCATCAGGTAGATTTCAGGAAAGTACAGTTCCGGATATCTATGGCTATTGGCACGTCTGTCTTCGCTTCTCAGATGACGCATCCTGGATTGAGAAATGAAACCTTAGTTAAAAATGTTCTAGAAGGGTAAAAGTATAGATGATCAGATTAATTATCAACATCGACTGACACACAAGACTTTGGCAAGTTAATCGCTTTGTTGCACTATAGGCAAGGAATACTTACATTTTAGGACCTCTCTCGGAAGAAAATTCACAATGGAAGATAAGGATGGCTGGTGATGGGGTTGCATCGCCGACAAACCGGCTGATTCCTTCCTCTGTGTAAATGTTGACAGCTCCCTGAATATGCCCTCCCTCGTATTCGTATGGATATCTGCAGTCAATAATCTTGTAGCTACTCACATCACTAAAGTCACCTTGCAGTAGTTGTTGGACCTGAAAAAGCAAGGGGTCAATATAGCATCTACAAATCACAGTGGTGTGAAACATATCATATATAAACAAGCCGTTTGGGTTATTTCACATTAAAGTTAGCAAATAAAATCACGTCTGATAAACTTACCGTATGTGCTGTAACTGTCTTCAGATCTCGATGGTTCCTAGTCTCCACAGTTGGAAGGCTATGAACTCTAGATCCATCGCCGACCAGGTTTTCCTCAGTTGCTTGCAACTTCTCTACAGCACCCTTGATGTCCTCGGCTACCAACTGTCGTTGTCGTTTCATCGGACTTTCATCCGCCTCATCATCACTTTCACTGGCAAACAAGCTACGCTTGGCGGAAGAACGCTCAAGGGACGACGTCTGTAAATACAAAAAGGCCAATATGAAACTGGAGGAGCAATTTACAACATGTTGACTGCTATAAATTTTAGTCGACTTGTCAAGTTACAAGAGTCAGGGAATTGCAAACACATCCTATGTGTGTTTGTTATACTCAACTTACCTCAGATTCAGAATCTGAAGTGCCAAATCCACTATCACTGGACTCTGTATCTTGCCATGAACATGGACTGTCAAAGAGAACTGACTGAAGATTGCTGAAAGTAATGTCAGCCTCGGAAACTGGACTCATTGAGAAAGTTGGAGATGACATTATGAAATAGAAGTGGTTAGACAAAGATACAATGTGCTATACTGCGAACAGATGCCAGGCTATTGGATGCGTTCCCTTTTATCCCATGAAACAACGAAGCCGGTGGTCAACTTGATTGGATTTCCAGTGAGCGAATTTCACTAAGCTAGTTTGAGTCACAGTTTGAGTTGATTGAATTACATTCGTCTCATTAGTCAGACTAAGACAACATCAAATTAAGGAACGTTGTCACTGCCCAATTTCTTTCTAATATTCAACACTGTCCCTCTCAACCAAAATCAGCATATATAACACATTCAGTCTTTTCTGTGAAAACATATTCCATCAAATGTTATATTCTCATTCAAAAAGAAATTGATACCGACACACTTGCCAATATATAAGCGAAAACTAGAGTTTAAATGGATGTTTTTTATTTTGAATAAAGAAATTGTACTTGAAACAACAACATTCATATAAAAATGGACAACAATAACATGGGTAAATTGCCAACAAGAATGCACACTTGAAAAATATAACAAATTCTTTTCACGACAGCACACTTTTCTTCCTGTAAACCATCAATATTGCTCACATTCAATAGCACGTGACTTTAAGATGCAATGTTAATCATCAAACATCTAAAACACAAGGGTCTGCGTTTCAATTTCCGTGTCAAACCGACAGCTGAGGACTGGGGAGGAGGCACATCTGCGAGCAACATATCGTCGACTTCTTCCCATCTTCTTCTGGCCAGTTGACATAGACTTGCACTTGGATCGAAATTTCTTCAGGTCATCAGTATGGTCAGCATCAAGCATAGGTGTATAGCTTTCCGGTACACAGAGTGTCTAAAATGAAGAAAGTGAATGGTCAATTGTATGTCAAAAGATTTTCAACTGAACAATATAAACATCACTCATGTTCTTTTAGTAATTGTATTTACGATCAAATGTGGGATTTAAGTCATTTCTTGCAGTCAATAAAGGCGGTTAACTGAACAATACAGTATGTCGAAAATACATACCTTGTCTGTGTTGAGAAAGAAGGATTTGTATCCATCTTGCATCAGGTAGATTTCAGGAAAGTACAGTTCCGGATATCTATGGCTATTGGCACGTCTGTCTTCGCTTCTCAGATGACGCATCCTGGATTGAGAAATGAAACCTTAGTTAAAAATGTTCTAGAAGGGTAAAAGTATAGATGATCAGATTAATTATCAACATCGACTGACACACAAGACTTTGGCAAGTTAATCGCTTTGTTGCACTATAGGCAAGGAATACTTACATTTTAGGACCTCTCTCGGAAGAAAATTCACAATGGAAGATAAGGATGGCTGGTGATGGGGTTGCATCGCCGACAAGCCGGCTGATTCCTTCCTCCGTGTAAATGTTGACAGCTCCCTGAATATGCCCTCCCTCGTATTCGTATGGATATCTGCAGTCAATAATCTTGTAGCTACTCACATCACTAAAGTCACTTTGCAGTAGTTGTTGGACCTGAAAAAGCAAGGGGTCAATATAGCGTCTACAAATCACAGTGGTGTGAAACATATCATATATAAACAAGCCGTTTGGGTTATTTCACATTAAAGTTAGCAAATAAAATCACGTCTGATAAACTTACCGTATGTGCTGTAACTGTCTTCAGATCTCGATGGTTCCTAGTCTCCACAGTTGGAAGGCTATGAACTCTAGATCCATCGCCGACCAGGTTTTCCTCAGTTGCTTGCAACTTCTCTACAGCACCCTTGATGTCCTCGGCTACCAACTGTCGTTGTCGTTTCATCGGACTTTCATCCGCCTCATCATCACTTTCACTGGCAAACAAGCTACGCTTGGCGGAAGAACGCTCAAGGGACGACGTCTGTAAATACAAAAAGGCCAATATGAAACTGGAGGAGCAATTTACAACATGTTGACTGCTATAAATTTTAGTCGACTTGTCAAGTTACAAGAGTCAGGGAATTGCAAACACATCCTATGTATGTTTGTTATACTCAACTTACCTCAGATTCAGAATCTGAAGAGCCAAATCCACTATCACTGGACTCTGTATCTTGCCATGAACATGGACTGTCAAAGAGAACTGACTGAAGATTGCTGAAAGTAATGTCAGCCTCGGAAACTGGACTCATTGAGAAAGTTGGAGATGACATTATGAAATAGAAGTGGTTAGACAAAGATACAATGTGCTATACTGCGAACAGATGCCAGGCTATTGGATGCGTTCCCTTTTATCCCATGAAACAACGAAGCCGGTGGTCAACTTGATTGGATTACCAGTGAGCGAATTTCACTAAGCTAGTTTGAGTCACAGTTTGAGTTGATTGAATTACATTCGTCTCATTAGTCAGACTAAGACAACATCAAATTAAGGAACGTTGTCACTGCCCAATTTCTTTCTAATATTCAACACTGTCCCTCTCAACCAAAATCAGCATATATAACACATTCAGTCTTTTCATATCCCATCAAATGTTATATTCGCATTCAAAAAGAAATTGATACCGACACACTTGCCAATATATAAGCGAAAACTAGAGTTTAAATGGATGTTTTTTATTTTGAATAAAGAAATTGTACTTGAAACAACAACATTCATATAAAAATGGACAACAATAACATGGGTAAATTGCCAACAAGAATGCACACTTGAAAAATATAACAAATTCTTTTCACGACAGCACACTTTTCTTCCTGTAAACCATCAATATTGCTCACATTCAATAGCACGTGACTTTAAGATGCAATGTTAATCATCAAACATCTAAAACACAAGGGTCTGCGTTTCAATTTCCGTGTCAAACCGACAGCTGAGGACTGGGGAGGAGGCACATCTGCGAGCAACATATCGTCGACTTCTTCCCATCTTCTTCTGGCCAGTTGACATAGACTTGCATTTGGATCGAAATTTCTTCAGATCATCAGTATGGTC
Source organism: Phorcus lineatus (assembly GCA_921293015.1). Lineage (NCBI taxonomy): Eukaryota > Metazoa > Mollusca > Gastropoda > Trochida > Trochidae > Phorcus > Phorcus lineatus. The sequence continues at coordinate 24,092,116 of OV121089.1, forward strand.
AGCATCAAGCATAGGTGTATAGCTTTCCGGTACACAGAGTGTCTAAAATGAAGAAAGTGAATGGTCAATTGTATGTCAAAAGATTTTCAACTGAACAATATAAACATCACTCATGTTCTTTTAGTAATTGTATTTACGATCAAATGTGGGATTTAAGTCATTTCTTGCAGTCAATAAAGGCGGTTAACTGAACAATACAGTATTTCGAAAATACATACCTTGTCTGTGTTGAGAAAGAAGGATTTGTATCCATCTTGCATCAGGTAGATTTCAGGAAAGTACAGTTCCGGATATCTATGGCTATTGGCACGTCTGTCTTCGCTTCTCAGATGACGCATCCTGGATTGAGAAATGAAACCTTAGTTAAAAATGTTCTAGAAGGGTAAAAGTATAGATGATCAGATTAATTATCAACATCGACTGACACACAAGACTTTGGCAAGTTAATCGCTTTGTTGCACTATAGGCAAGGAATACTTACATTTTAGGACCTCTCTCGGAAGAAAATTCACAATGGAAGATAAGGATGGCTGGTGATGGGGTTGCATCGCTGACAAGCCGGCTGATTCCTTCCTCTGTGTAAATGTTGACAGCTCCCTGAATATGCCCTCCCTCGTATTCGTATGGATATCTGCAGTCAATAATCTTGTAGCTACTCACATCACTAAAGTCACCTTGCAGTAGTTGTTGGACCTGAAAAAGCAAGGGGTCAATATAGCATCTACAAATCACAGTGGTGTGAAACATATCATATATAAACAAGCCGTTTGGGTTATTTCACATTAAAGTTAGCAAATAAAATCACGTCTGATAAACTTACCGTATGTGCTGTAACTGTCTTCAGATCTCGATGGTTCCTAGTCTCCACAGTTGGAAGGCTATGAACTCTAGATCCATCGCCGACCAGGTTTTCCTCAGTTGCTTGCAACTTCTCTACAGCACCCTTGATGTCCTCGGCTACCAACTGTCGTTGTCGTTTCATCGGACTTTCATCCGCCTCATCATCACTTTCACTGGCAAACAAGCTACGCTTGGCGGAAGAACGCTCAAGGGACGACGTCTGTAAATACAAAAAGGCCAATATGAAACTGGAGGAGCAATTTACAACATGTTGACTGCTATAAATTTTAGTCGACTTGTCAAGTTACAAGAGTCAGGGAATTGCAAACACATCCTATGTATGTTTGTTATACTCAACTTACCTCAGATTCAGAATCTGAAGAGCCAAATCCACTATCACTGGACTCTGTATCTTGCCATGAACATGGACTGTCAAAGAGAACTGACTGAAGATTGCTGAAAGTAATGTCAGCCTCGGAAACTGGACACATTGAGAAAGTTGGAGATGACATTATGAAATAGAAGTGGTTAGACAAAGATACAATGTGCTATACTGCGAACAGATGCCAGGCTATTGGATGCGTTCCCTTTTATCCCATGAAACAACGAAGCCGGTGGTCAACTTGATTGGATTACCAGTGAGCGAATTTCACTAAGCTAGTTTGAGTCACAGTTTGAGTTGATTGAATTACATTCGTCTCATTAGTCAGACTAAGACAACATCAAATTAAGGAACGTTGTCACTGCCCAATTTCTTTCTAATATTCAACACTGTCCCTCTCAACCAAAATCAGCATATATAACACATTCAGTCTTTTCATATCCCATCAAATGTTATATTCGCATTCAAAAAGAAATTGATACCGACACACTTGCCAATATATAAGCGAAAACTAGAGTTTAAATGGATGTTTTTTATTTTGAATAAAGAAATTGTACTTGAAACAACAACATTCATATAAAAATGGACAACAATAACATGGGTAAATTGCCAACAAGAATGCACACTTGAAAAATATAACAAATTCTTTTCACGACAGCACACTTTTCTTCCTGTAAACCATCAATATTGCTCACATTCAATAGCACGTGACTTTAAGATGCAATGTTAATCATCAAACATCTAAAACACAAGGATCTGCGTTTCAATTTCCGTGTCAAACCGACAGCTGAGGACTGGGGAGGAGGCACATCTTCGAGCAACATATCGTCGACTTCTTCCCATCTTCTTCTGGCCAGTTGACATAGACTTGCACTTGGATCGAAATTTCTTCAGGTCATCAGTATGGTCAGCATCAAGCATAGGTGTATAGCTTTCCGGTACACAGAGTGTCTAAAATGAAGAAAGTGAATGGTCAATTGTATGTCAAAAGATTTTCAACTGAACAATATAAACATCACTCATGTTCTTTTAGTAATTGTATTTACGATCAAATGTGGGATTTAAGTCTTTTCTTGCAGTCAATAAAGGCGGTTAACTGAACAATACAGTATTTCGAAAATACATACCTTGTCTGTGTTGAGAAAGAAGGATTTGTATCCATCTTGCATCAGGTAGATTTCAGGAAAGTACAGTTCCGGATATCTATGGCTATTGGCACGTCTGTCTTCGCTTCTCAGATGACGCATACAACTGTCGTTGTCGTTTCATCGGACTTTCATCCGCCTCATCATCACTTTCACTGGCAAACAAGCTACGCTTGGCGGAAGAACGCTCAAGGGACGACGTCTGTAAATACAAAAAGGCCAATATGAAACTGGAGGAGCAATTTACAACATGTTGACTGCTATAAATTTTAGTCGACTTTTCAAGTTACAAGAGTCAGGGAATTGCAAACACATCCTATGTATGTTTGTTATACTCAACTTACCTCAGATTCAGAATCTGAAGAGCCAAATCCACTATCACTGGACTCTGTATCTTGCCATGAACATGGACTGTCAAAGAGAACTGACTGAAGATTGCTGAAAGTAATGTCAGCCTCGGAAACTGGACTCATTGAGAAAGTTGGAGATGACATTATGAAATAGAAGTGGTTAGACAAAGATACAATGTGCTATACTGCGAACAGATGCCAGGCTATTGGATGCGTTCCCTTTTATCCCATGAAACAACGAAGCCGGTGGTCAACTTGATTGGATTACCAGTGAGCGAATTTCACTAAGCTAGTTTGAGTCACAGTTTGAGTTGATTGAATTACATTCGTCTCATTAGTCAGACTAAGACAACATCAAATTAAGGAACGTTGTCACTGCCCAATTTCTTTCTAATATTCAACACTGTTCCTCTCAACCAAAATCAGCATATATAACACATTCAGTCTTTTCATATCCCATCAAATGTTATATTCGCATTCAAAAAGAAATTGATACCGACACACTTGCCAATATATAAGCGAAAACTAGAGTTTAAATGGATGTTTTTTATTTTGAATAAAGAAATTGTACTTGAAACAACAACATTCATATAAAAATGGACAACAATAACATGGGTAAATTGCCAACAAGAATGCACACTTGAAAAATATAACAAATTCTTTTCACGACAGCACACTTTTCTTCCTGTAAACCATCAATATTGCTCACATTCAATAGCACGTGACTTTAAGATGCAATGTTAATCATCAAACATCTAAAACACAAGGATCTGCGTTTCAATTTCCGTGTCAAACCGACAGCTGAGGACTGGGGAGGAGGCACATCTGCGAGCAACATATCGTCGACTTCTTCCCATCTTCTTCTGGCCAGTTGACATAGACTTGCACTTGGATCGAAATTTCTTCAGGTCATCAGTATGGTCAGCATCAAGCATAGGTGTATAGCTTTCCGGTACACAGAGTGTCTAAAATGAAGAAAGTGAATGGTCAATTGTATGTCAAAAGATTTTCAACTGAACAATATAAACATCACTCATGTTCTTTTAGTAATTGTATTTACGATCAAATGTGGGATTTAAGTCATTTCTTGCAGTCAATAAAGGCGGTTAACTGAACAATACAGTATTTCGAAAATACATACCTTGTCTGTGTTGAGAAAGAAGGATTTGTATCCATCTTGCATCAGGTAGATTTCAGGAAAGTACAGTTCCGGATATCTATGGCTATTGGCACGTCTCTCTTCGCTTCTCAGATGACGCATCCTGGATTGAGAAATGAAACCTTAGTTAAAAATGTTCTAGAAGGGTAAAAGTATAGATGATCAGATTAATTATCAACATCGACTGACACACAAGACTTTGGCAAGTTAATCGCTTTGTTGCACTATAGGCAAGGAATACTTACATTTTAGGACCTCTCTCGGAAGAAAATTCACAATGGAAGATAAGGATGGCTGGTGATGGGGTTGCATCGCTGACAAGCCGGCTGATTCCTTCCTCCGTGTAAATGTTGACAGCTCCCTGAATATGCCCTCCCTCGTATTCGTATGGATATCTGCAGTCAATAATCTTGTAGCTACTCACATCACTAAAGTCACCTTGCAGTAGTTGTTGGACCTGAAAAAGCAAGGGGTCAATATAGCATCTACAAATCACAGTGGTGTGAAACATATCATATATAAACAAGCCGTTTGGGTTATTTCACATTAAAGTTAGCAAATAAAATCACGTCTGATAAACTTACCGTATGTGCTGTAACTGTCTTCAGATCTCGATGGTTCCTAGTCTCCACAGTTGGAAGGCTATGAACTCTAGATCCATCGCCGACCAGGTTTTCCTCAGTTGCTTGCAACTTTTCTACAGCACCCTTGATGTCCTCGGCTACCAACTGTCGTTGTCGTTTCATCGGACTTTCATTCGCCTCATCATCACTTTCACTGGCAAACAAGCTACGCTTGGCGGAAGAACGCTCAAGGGACGACGTCTGTAAATACAAAAAGGCCAATATGAAACTGGAGGAGCAATTTACAACATGTTGACTGCTATAAATTTTAGTCGACTTGTCAAGTTACAAGAGTCAGGGAATTGCAAACACATCCTATGTATGTTTGTTATACTCAACTTACCTCAGATTCAGAATCTGAAGAGCCAAATCCACTATCACTGGACTCTGTATCTTGCCATGAACATGGACTGTCAAAGAGAACTGACTGAAGATTGCTGAAAGTAATGTCAGCCTCGGAAACTGGACTCATTGAGAAAGTTGGAGATGACATTATGAAATAGAAGTGGTTAGACAAAGATACAATGTGCTATACTGCGAACAGATGCCAGGCTATTGGATGCGTTCCCTTTTATCCCATGAAACAACGAAGCCGGTGGTCAACTTGATTGGATTACCAGTGAGCGAATTTCACTAAGCTAGTTTGAGTCACAGTTTGAGTCGATTGAATTACATTCGTCTCATTAGTCAGACTAAGACAACATCAAATTAAGGAACGTTGTCACTGCCCAATTTCTTTCTAATATTCAACACTGTCCCTCTCAACCAAAATCAGCATATATAACACATTCAGTCTTTTCTGTGAAAACATATCCCATCAAATGTTATATTCGCATTCAAAAAGAAATTGATACCGACACACTTGCCAATATATAAGCGAAAACTAGAGTTTAAATGGATGTTTTTTATTTTGAATAAAGAAATTGTACTTGAAACAACAACATTCATATAAAAATGGACAACAATAACATGGGTAAATTGCCAACAAGAATGCACACTTGAAAAATATAACAAATTCTTTTCACGACAGCACACTTTTCTTCCTGTAAACCATCAATATTGCTCACATTCAATAGCACGTGACTTTAAGATGCAATGTTAATCATCAAACATCTAAAACACAAGGGTCTGCGTTTCAATTTCCGTGTCAAACCGACAGCTGAGGACTGGGGAGGAGGCACATCTGCGAGCAACATATCGTCGACTTCTTCCCATCTTTTTCTGGCCAGTTGACATAGACTTGCACTTGGATCGAAATTTCTTCAGGTCATCAGTATGGTCAGCATCAAGCATAGGTGTATAGCTTTCCGGTACACAGAGTGTCTAAAATGAAGAAAGTGAATGGTCAATTGTATGTCAAAAGATTTTCAACTGAACAATATAAACATCACTCATGTTCTTTTAGTAATTGTATTTACGATCAAATGTGGGATTTAAGTCATTTCTTGCAGTCAATAAAGGCGGTTAACTGAACAATACAGTATTTCGAAAATACATACCTTGTCTGTGTTGAGAAAGAAGGATTTGTATCCATCTTGCATCAGGTAGATTTCAGGAAAGTACAGTTCCGGATATCTATGGCTATTGGCACGTCTGTCTTCGCTTCTCAGATGACGCATCCTGGATTGAGAAATGAAACCTTAGTTAAAAATGTTCTAGAAGGGTAAAAGTATAGATGATCAGATTAATTATCAACATCGACTGACACACAAGACTTTGGCAAGTTAATCGCTTTGTTGCACTATAGGCAAGGAATACTTACATTTTAGGACCTCTCTCGGAAGAAAATTCACAATGGAAGATAAGGATGGCTGGTGATGGGGTTGCATCGCTGACAAGCCGGCTGATTCCTTCCTCTGTGTAAATGTTGACAGCTCCCTGAATATGCCCTCCCTCGTATTCGTATGGATATCTGCAGTCAATAATCTTGTAGCTACTCACATCACTAAAGTCACCTTGCAGTAGTTGTTGGACCTGAAAAAGCAAGGGGTCAATATAGCATCTACAAATCACAGTGGTGTGAAACATATCATATATAAACAAGCCGTTTGGGTTATTTCACATTAAAGTTAGCAAATAAAATCACGTCTGATAAACTTACCGTATGTGCTGTAACTGTCTTCAGATCTCGATGGTTCCTAGTCTCCACAGTTGGAAGGCTATGAACTCTAGATCCATCGCCGACCAGGTTTTCCTCAGTTGCTTGCAACTTCTCTACAGCACCCTTGATGTCCTCGGCTACCAACTGTCGTTGTCGTTTCATCGGACTTTCATCCGCCTCATCATCACTTTCACTGGCAAACAAGCTACGCTTGGCGGAAGAACGCTCAAGGGACGACGTCTGTAAATACAAAAAGGCCAATATGAAACTGGAGGAGCAATTTACAACATGTTGACTGCTATAAATTTTAGTCGACTTGTCAAGTTACAAGAGTCAGGGAATTGCAAACACATCCTATGTATGTTTGTTATACTCAACTTACCTCAGATTCAGAATCTGAAGAGCCAAATCCACTATCACTGGACTCTATATCTTGCCATGAACATGGACTGTCAAAGAGAACTGACTGAAGATTGCTGAAAGTAATGTCAGCCTCGGAAACTGGACTCATTGAGAAAGTTGGAGATGACATTATGAAATAGAAGTGGTTAGACAAAGATACAATGTGCTATACTGCGAACAGATGCCAGGCTATTGGATGCGTTCCCTTTTATCCCATGAAACAACGAAGCCGGTGGTCAACTTGATTGGATTACCAGTGAGCGAATTTCACTAAGCTAGTTTGAGTCACAGTTTGAGTTGATTGAATTACATTCGTCTCATTAGTCAGACTAAGACAACATCAAATTAAGGAACGTTGTCACTGCCCAATTTCTTTCTAATATTCAACACTGTCCCTCTCAACCAAAATCAGCATATATAACACATTCAGTCTTTTCTGTGAAAACATATCCCATCAAATGTTATATTCGCATTCAAAAAGAAATTGATACCGACACACTTGCCAATATATAAGCGAAAACTAGAGTTTAAATGGATGTTTTTTATTTTGAATAAAGAAATTGTACTTGAAACAACAACATTCATATAAAAATGGACAACAATAACATGGGTAAATTGCCAACAAGAATGCACACTTGAAAAATATAACAAATTCTTTTCACGACAGCACACTTTTCTTCCTGTAAACCATCAATATTGCTCACATTCAATAGCACGTGACTTTATGATGCAATGTTAATCATCAAACATCTAAAACACAAGGGTCTGCGTTTCAATTTCCGTGTCAAACCGACAGCTGAGGACTGGGGAGGAGGCACATCTGCGAGCAACATATCGTCGACTTCTTCCCATCTTTTTCTGGCCAGTTGACATAGACTTGCACTTGGATCGAAATTTCTTCAGGTCATCAGTATGGTCAGCATCAAGCATAGGTGTATAGCTTTCCGGTACACAGAGTGTCTAAAATGAAGAAAGTGAATGGTCAATTGTATGTCAAAAGATTTTCAACTGAACAATATAAACATCACTCATGTTCTTTTAGTAATTGTATTTACGATCAAATGTGGGATTTAAGTCTTTTCTTGCAGTCAATAAAGGCGGTTAACTGAACAATACAGTATTTCGAAAATACATACCTTGTCTGTGTTGAGAAAGAAGGATTTGTATCCATCTTGCATCAGGTAGATTTCAAGAAAGTACAGTTCCGGATATCTATGGCTATTGGCACGTCTGTCTTCGCTTCTCAGATGACGCATCCAACTGTCGTTGTCGTTTCATCGGACTTTCATCCGCCTCATCATCACTTTCACTGGCAAACAAGCTACGCTTGGCGGAAGAACGCTCAAGGGACGACGTCTGTAAATACAAAAAGGCCAATATGAAACTGGAGGAGCAATTTACAACATGTTGACTGCTATAAATTTTAGTCGACTTGTCAAGTTACAAGAGTCAGGGAATTGCAAACACATCCTATGTATGTTTGTTATACTCAACTTACCTCAGATTCAGAATCTGAAGAGCCAAATCCACTATCACTGGACTCTGTATCTTGCCATGAACATGGACTGTCAAAGAGAACTGACTGAAGATTGCTGAAAGTAATGTCAGCCTCGGAAACTGGACTCATTGAGAAAGTTGGAGATGACATTATGAAATAGAAGTGGTTAGACAAAGATACAATGTGCTATACTGCGAACAGATGCCAGGCTATTGGATGCGTTCCCTTTTATCCCATGAATCAACGAAGCCGGTGGTCAACTTGATTGGATTACCAGTGAGCGAATTTCACTAAGCTAGTTTGAGTCACAGTTTGAGTCGATTGAATTACATTCGTCTCATTAGTCAGACTAAGACAACATCAAATTAAGGAACGTTGTCACTGCCCAATTTCTTTCTAATATTCAACACTGTCCCTCTCAACCAAAATCAGCATATATAACACATTCAGTCTTTTCTGTGAAAACATATCCCATCAAATGTTATATTCGCATTCAAAAAGAAATTGATACCGACACACTTGCCAATATATAAGCGAAAACTAGAGTTTAAATGGATGTTTTTTATTTTGAATAAAGAAATTGTACTTGAAACAACAACATTCATATAAAAATGGACAACAATAACATGGGTAAATTGCCAACAAGAATGCACACTTGAAAAATATAACAAATTCTTTTCACGACAGCACACTTTTCTTCCTGTAAACCATCAATATTGCTCACATTCAATAGCACGTGACTTTAAGATGCAATGTTAATCATCAAACATCTAAAACACAAGGGTCTGCGTTTCAATTTCCGTGTCAAACCGACAGCTGAGGACTGGGGAGGAGGCACATCTGCGAGCAACATATCGTCGACTTCTTCCCATCTTTTTCTGGCCAGTTGACATAGACTTGCACTTGGATCGAAATTTCTTCAGGTCATCAGTATGGTCAGCATCAAGCATAGGTGTATAGCTTTCCGGTACACAGAGTGTCTAAAATGAAGAAAGTGAATGGTCAATTGTATGTCAAAAGATTTTCAACTGAACAATATAAACATCACTCATGTTCTTTTAGTAATTGTATTTACGATCAAATGTGGGATTTAAGTCATTTCTTGCAGTCAATAAAGGCGGTTAACTGAACAATACAGTATTTCGAAAATACATACCTTGTCTGTGTTGAGAAAGAAGGATTTGTATCCATCTTGCATCAGGTAGATTTCAGGAAAGTACAGTTCCGGATATCTATGGCTATTGGCACGTCTCTCTTCGCTTCTCAGATGACGCATCCTGGATTGAGAAATGAAACCTTAGTTAAAAATGTTCTAGAAGGGTAAAAGTATAGATGATCAGATTAATTATCAACATCGACTGACACACAAGACTTTGGCAAGTTAATCGCTTTGTTGCACTATAGGCAAGGAATACTTACATTTTAGGACCTCTCTCGGAAGAAAATTCACAATGGAAGATAAGGATGGCTGGTGATGGGGTTGCATCGCCGACAAACCGGCTGATTCCTTCCTCTGTGTAAATGTTGACAGCTCCCTGAATATGCCCTCCCTCGTATTCGTATGGATATCTGCAGTCAATAATCTTGTAGCTACTCACATCACTAAAGTCACCTTGCAGTAGTTGTTGGACCTGAAAAAGCAAGGGGTCAATATAGCGTCTACAAATCACAGTGGTGTGAAACATATCATATATAAACAAGCCGTTTGGGTTATTTCACATTAAAGTTAGCAAATAAAATCACGTCTGATAAACTTACCGTATGTGCTGTAACTGTCTTCAGATCTCGATGGTTCCTAGTCTCCACAGTTGGAAGGCTATGAACTCTAGATCCATCGCCGACCAGGTTTTCCTCAGTTGCTTGCAACTTCTCTACAGCACCCTTGATGTCCTCGGCTACCAACTGTCGTTGTCGTTTCATCGGACTTTCATCCGCCTCATCATCACTTTCACTGGCAAACAAGCTACGCTTGGCGGAAGAACGCTCAAGGGACGACGTCTGTAAATACAAAAAGGCCAATATGAAACTGGAGGAGCAATTTACAACATGTTGACTGCTATAAATTTTAGTCGACTTGTCAAGTTACAAGAGTCAGGGAATTGCAAACACATCCTATGTATGTTTGTTATACTCAACTTACCTCAGATTCAGAATCTGAAGAGCCAAATCCACTATCACTGGACTCTGTATCTTGCCATGAACATGGACTGTCAAAGAGAACTGACTGAAGATTGCTGAAAGTAATGTCAGCCTCGGAAACTGGACTCATTGAGAAAGTTGGAGATGACATTATGAAATAGAAGTGGTTAGACAAAGATACAATGTGCTATACTGCGAACAGATGCCAGGCTATTGGATGCGTTCCCTTTTATCCCATGAAACAACGAAGCCGGTGGTCAACTTGATTGGATTACCAGTGAGCGAATTTCACTAAGCTAGTTTGAGTCACAGTTTGAGTTGATTGAATTACATTCGTCTCATTAGTCAGACTAAGACAACATCAAATTAAGGAACGTTGTCACTGCCCAATTTCTTTCTAATATTCAACACTGTTCCTCTCAACCAAAATCAGCATATATAACACATTCAGTCTTTTCATATCCCATCAAATGTTATATTCGCATTCAAAAAGAAATTGATACCGACACACTTGCCAATATATAAGCGAAAACTAGAGTTTAAATGGATGTTTTTTATTTTGAATAAAGAAATTGTACTTGAAACAACAACATTCATATAAAAATGGACAACAATAACATGGGTAAATTGCCAACAAGAATGCACACTTGAAAAATATAACAAATTCTTTTCACGACAGCACACTTTTCTTCCTGTAAACCATCAATATTGCTCACATTCAATAGCACGTGACTTTAAGATGCAATGTTAATCATCAAACATCTAAAACACAAGGATCTGCGTTTCAATTTCCGTGTCAAACCGACAGCTGAGGACTGGGGAGGAGGCACATCTGCGAGCAACATATCGTCGACTTCTTCCCATCTTCTTCTGGCCAGTTGACATAGACTTGCACTTGGATCGAAATTTCTTCAGGTCATCAGTATGGTCAGCATCAAGCATAGGTGTATAGCTTTCCGGTACACAGAGTGTCTAAAATGAAGAAAGTGAATGGTCAATTGTATGTCAAAAGATTTTCAACTGAACAATATAAACATCACTCATGTTCTTTTAGTAATTGTATTTACGATCAAATGTGGGATTTAAGTCATTTCTTGCAGTCAATAAAGGCGGTTAACTGAACAATACAGTATTTCGAAAATACATACCTTGTCTGTGTTGAGAAAGAAGGATTTGTATCCATCTTGCATCAGGTAGATTTCAGGAAAGTACAGTTCCGGATATCTATGGCTATTGGCACGTCTGTCTTCGCTTCTCAGATGACGCATCCTGGATTGAGAAATGAAACCTTAGTTAAAAATGTTCTAGAAGGGTAAAAGTATAGATGATCAGATTAATTATCAACATCGACTGACACACAAGACTTTGGCAAGTTAATCGCTTTGTTGCACTATAGGCAAGGAATACTTACATTTTAGGACCTCTCTCGGAAGAAAATTCACAATGGAAGATAAGGATGGCTGGTGATGGGGTTGCATCGCTGACAAGCCGGCTGATTCCTTCCTCCGTGTAAATGTTGACAGCTCCCTGAATATGCCCTCCCTCGTATTCGTATGGATATCTGCAGTCAATAATCTTGTAGCTACTCACATCACTAAAGTCACCTTGCAGTAGTTGTTGGACCTGAAAAAGCAAGGGGTCAATATAGCATCTACAAATCACAGTGGTGTGAAACATATCATATATAAACAAGCCGTTTGGGTTATTTCACATTAAAGTTAGCAAATAAAATCACGTCTGATAAACTTACCGTATGTGCTGTAACTGTCTTCAGATCTCGATGGTTCCTAGTCTCCACAGTTGGAAGGCTATGAACTCTAGATCCATCGCCGACCAGGTTTTCCTCAGTTGCTTGCAACTTTTCTACAGCACCCTTGATGTCCTCGGCTACCAACTGTCGTTGTCGTTTCATCGGACTTTCATTCGCCTCATCATCACTTTCACTGGCAAACAAGCTACGCTTGGCGGAAGAACGCTCAAGGGACGACGTCTGTAAATACAAAAAGGCCAATATGAAACTGGAGGAGCAATTTACAACATGTTGACTGCTATAAATTTTAGTCGACTTTTCAAGTTACAAGAGTCAGGGAATTGCAAACACATCCTATGTATTTTTGTTATACTCAACTTACCTCAGATTCAGAATCTGAAGAGCCAAATCCACTATCACTGGACTCTGTATCTTGCCATGAACATGGACTGTCAAAGAGAACTGACTGAAGATTGCTGAAAGTAATGTCAGCCTCGGAAACTGGACTCATTGAGAAAGTTGGAGATGACATTATGAAATAGAAGTGGTTAGACAAAGATACAATGTGCTATACTGCGAACAGATGCCAGGCTATTGGATGCGTTCCCTTTTATCCCATGAAACAACGAAGCCGGTGGTCAACTTGATTGGATTACCAGTGAGCGAATTTCACTAAGCTAGTTTGAGTCACAGTTTGAGTTGATTGAATTACATTCGTCTCATTAGTCAGACTAAGACAACATCAAATTAAGGAACGTTGTCACTGCCCAATTTCTTTCTAATATTCAACACTGTCCCTCTCAACCAAAATCAGCATATATAACACATTCAGTCTTTTCTGTGAAAACATATCCCATCAAATGTTATATTCGCATTCAAAAAGAAATTGATACCGACACACTTGCCAATATATAAGCGAAAACTAGAGTTTAAATGGATGTTTTTTATTTTGAATAAAGAAATTGTACTTGAAACAACAACATTCATATAAAAATGGACAACAATAACATGGGTAAATTGCCAACAAGAATGCACACTTGAAAAATATAACAAATTCTTTTCACGACAGCACACTTTTCTTCCTGTAAACCATCAATATTGCTCACATTCAATAGCACGTGACTTTAAGATGCAATGTTAATCATCAAACATCTAAAACACAAGGGTCTGCGTTTCAATTTCCGTGTCAAACCGACAGCTGAGGACTGGGGAGGAGGCACATCTGCGAGCAACATATCGTCGACTTCTTCCCATCTTCTTCTGGCCAGTTGACATAGACTTGCACTTGGATCGAAATTTCTTCAGGTCATCAGTATGGTCAGCATCAAGCATAGGTGTATAGCTTTCCGGTACACAGAGTGTCTAAAATGAAGAAAGTGAATGGTCAATTGTATGTCAAAAGATTTTCAACTGAAAAATATAAACATCACTCATGTTCTTTTAGTAATTGTATTTACGATCAAATGTGGGATTTAAGTCATTTCTTGCAGTCAATAAAGGCGGTTAACTGAACAATACAGTATTTCGAAAATACATACCTTGTCTGTGTTGAGAAAGAAGGATTTGTATCCATCTTGCATCAGGTAGATTTCAGGAAAGTACAGTTCCGGATATCTATGGCTATTGGCACGTCTCTCTTCGCTTCTCAGATGACGCATCCTGGATTGAGAAATGAAACCTTAGTTAAAAATGTTCTAGAAGGGTAAAAGTATAGATGATCAGATTAATTATCAACATCGACTGACACACAAGACTTTGGCAAGTTAATCGCTTTGTTGCACTATAGGCAAGGAATACTTACATTTTAGGACCTCTCTCGGAAGAAAATTCACAATGGAAGATAAGGATGGCTGGTGATGGGGTTGCATCGCCGACAAACCGGCTGATTCCTTCCTCTGTGTAAATGTTGACAGCTCCCTGAATATGCCCTCCCTCGTATTCGTATGGATATCTGCAGTCAATAATCTTGTAGCTACTCACATCACTAAAGTCACCTTGCAGTAGTTGTTGGACCTGAAAAAGCAAGGGGTCAATATAGCGTCTACAAATCACAGTGGTGTGAAACATATCATATATAAACAAGCCGTTTGGGTTATTTCACATTAAAGTTAGCAAATAAAATCACGTCTGATAAACTTACCGTATGTGCTGTAACTGTCTTCAGATCTCGATGGTTCCTAGTCTCCACAGTTGGAAGGCTATGAACTCTAGATCCATCGCCGACCAGGTTTTCCTCAGTTGCTTGCAACTTCTCTACAGCACCCTTGATGTCCTCGGCTACCAACTGTCGTTGTCGTTTCATCGGACTTTCATCCGCCTCATCATCACTTTCACTGGCAAACAAGCTACGCTTGGCGGAAGAACGCTCAAGGGACGACGTCTGTAAATACAAAAAGGCCAATATGAAACTGGAGGAGCAATTTACAACATGTTGACTGCTATAAATTTTAGTCGACTTGTCAAGTTACAAGAGTCAGGGAATTGCAAACACATCCTATGTATGTTTGTTATACTCAACTTACCTCAGATTCAGAATCTGAAGAGCCAAATCCACTATCACTGGACTCTGTATCTTGCCATGAACATGGACTGTCAAAGAGAACTGACTGAAGATTGCTGAAAGTAATGTCAGCCTCGGAAACTGGACTCATTGAGAAAGTTGGAGATGACATTATGAAATAGAAGTGGTTAGACAAAGATACAATGTGCTATACTGCGAACAGATGCCAGGCTATTGGATGCGTTCCCTTTTATCCCATGAAACAACGAAGCCGGTGGTCAACTTGATTGGATTACCAGTGAGCGAATTTCACTAAGCTAGTTTGAGTCACAGTTTGAGTTGATTGAATTACATTCGTCTCATTAGTCAGACTAAGACAACATCAAATTAAGGAACGTTGTCACTGCCCAATTTCTTTCTAATATTCAACACTGTTCCTCTCAACCAAAATCAGCATATATAACACATTCAGTCTTTTCATATCCCATCAAATGTTATATTCGCATTCAAAAAGAAATTGATACCGACACACTTGCCAATATATAAGCGAAAACTAGAGTTTAAATGGATGTTTTTTATTTTGAATAAAGAAATTGTACTTGAAACAACAACATTCATATAAAAATGGACAACAATAACATGGGTAAATTGCCAACAAGAATGCACACTTGAAAAATATAACAAATTCTTTTCACGACAGCACACTTTTCTTCCTGTAAACCATCAATATTGCTCACATTCAATAGCACGTGACTTTAAGATGCAATGTTAATCATCAAACATCTAAAACACAAGGATCTGCGTTTCAATTTCCGTGTCAAACCGACAGCTGAGGACTGGGGAGGAGGCACATCTGCGAGCAACATATCGTCGACTTCTTCCCATCTTCTTCTGGCCAGTTGACATAGACTTGCACTTGGATCGAAATTTCTTCAGGTCATCAGTATGGTCAGCATCAAGCATAGGTGTATAGCTTTCCGGTACACAGAGTGTCTAAAATGAAGAAAGTGAATGGTCAATTGTATGTCAAAAGATTTTCAACTGAACAATATAAACATCACTCATGTTCTTTTAGTAATTGTATTTACGATCAAATGTGGGATTTAAGTCATTTCTTGCAGTCAATAAAGGCGGTTAACTGAACAATACAGTATTTCGAAAATACATACCTTGTCTGTGTTGAGAAAGAAGGATTTGTATCCATCTTGCATCAGGTAGATTTCAGGAAAGTACAGTTCCGGATATCTATGGCTATTGGCACGTCTGTCTTCGCTTCTCAGATGACGCATCCTGGATTGAGAAATGAAACCTTAGTTAAAAATGTTCTAGAAGGGTAAAAGTATAGATGATCAGATTAATTATCAACATCGACTGACACACAAGACTTTGGCAAGTTAATCGCTTTGTTGCACTATAGGCAAGGAATACTTACATTTTAGGACCTCTCTCGGAAGAAAATTCACAATGGAAGATAAGGATGGCTGGTGATGGGGTTGCATCGCTGACAAGCCGGCTGATTCCTTCCTCCGTGTAAATGTTGACAGCTCCCTGAATATGCCCTCCCTCGTATTCGTATGGATATCTGCAGTCAATAATCTTGTAGCTACTCACATCACTAAAGTCACCTTGCAGTAGTTGTTGGACCTGAAAAAGCAAGGGGTCAATATAGCATCTACAAATCACAGTGGTGTGAAACATATCATATATAAACAAGCCGTTTGGGTTATTTCACATTAAAGTTAGCAAATAAAATCACGTCTGATAAACTTACCGTATGTGCTGTAACTGTCTTCAGATCTCGATGGTTCCTAGTCTCCACAGTTGGAAGGCTATGAACTCTAGATCCATCGCCGACCAGGTTTTCCTCAGTTGCTTGCAACTTTTCTACAGCACCCTTGATGTCCTCGGCTACCAACTGTCGTTGTCGTTTCATCGGACTTTCATTCGCCTCATCATCACTTTCACTGGCAAACAAGCTACGCTTGGCGGAAGAACGCTCAAGGGACGACGTCTGTAAATACAAAAAGGCCAATATGAAACTGGAGGAGCAATTTACAACATGTTGACTGCTATAAATTTTAGTCGACTTGTCAAGTTACAAGAGTCAGGGAATTGCAAACACATCCTATGTATGTTTGTTATACTCAACTTACCTCAGATTCAGAATCTGAAGAGCCAAATCCACTATCACTGGACTCTGTATCTTGCCATGAACATGGACTGTCAAAGAGAACTGACTGAAGATTGCTGAAAGTAATGTCAGCCTCGGAAACTGGACTCATTGAGAAAGTTGGAGATGACATTATGAAATAGAAGTGGTTAGACAAAGATACAATGTGCTATACTGCGAACAGATGCCAGGCTATTGGATGCGTTCCCTTTTATCCCATGAAACAACGAAGCCGGTGGTCAACTTGATTGGATTACCAGTGAGCGAATTTCACTAAGCTAGTTTGAGTCGCAGTTTGAGTCGATTGAATTACATTCGTCTCATTAGTCAGACTAAGACAACATCAAATTAAGGAACGTTGTCACTGCCCAATTTCTTTCTAATATTCAACACTGTCCCTCTCAACCAAAATCAGCATATATAACACATTCAGTCTTTTCTGTGAAAACATATCCCATCAAATGTTATATTCGCATTCAAAAAGAAATTGATACCGACACACTTGCCAATATATAAGCGAAAACTAGAGTTTAAATGGATGTTTTTTATTTTGAATAAAGAAATTGTACTTGAAACAACAACATTCATATAAAAATGGACAACAATAACATGGGTAAATTGCCAACAAGAATGCACACTTGAAAAATATAACAAATTCTTTTCACGACAGCACACTTTTCTTCCTGTAAACCATCAATATTGCTCACATTCAATAGCACGTGACTTTAAGATGCAATGTTAATCATCAAACATCTAAAACACAAGGGTCTGCGTTTCAATTTCCGTGTCAAACCGACAGCTGAGGACTGGGGAGGAGGCACATCTGCGAGCAACATATCGTCGACTTCTTCCCATCTTTTTCTGGCCAGTTGACATAGACTTGCACTTGGATCGAAATTTCTTCAGGTCATCAGTATGGTCAGCATCAAGCATAGGTGTATAGCTTTCCGGTACACAGAGTGTCTAAAATGAAGAAAGTGAATGGTCAATTGTATGTCAAAAGATTTTCAACTGAACAATATAAACATCACTCATGTTCTTTTAGTAATTGTATTTACGATCAAATGTGGGATTTAAGTCATTTCTTGCAGTCAATAAAGGCGGTTAACTGAACAATACAGTATTTCGAAAATACATACCTTGTCTGTGTTGAGAAAGAAGGATTTGTATCCATCTTGCATCAGGTAGATTTCAGGAAAGTACAGTTCCGGATATCTATGGCTATTGGCACGTCTGTCTTCGCTTCTCAGATGACGCATCCTGGATTGAGAAATGAAACCTTAGTTAAAAATGTTCTAGAAGGGTAAAAGTATAGATGATCAGATTAATTATCAACATCGACTGACACACAAGACTTTGGCAAGTTAATCGCTTTGTTGCACTATAGGCAAGGAATACTTACATTTTAGGACCTCTCTCGGAAGAAAATTCACAATGGAAGATAAGGATGGCTGGTGATGGGGTTGCATCGCTGACAAGCCGGCTGATTCCTTCCTCTGTGTAAATGTTGACAGCTCCCTGAATATGCCCTCCCTCGTATTCGTATGGATATCTGCAGTCAATAATCTTGTAGCTACTCACATCACTAAAGTCACCTTGCAGTAGTTGTTGGACCTGAAAAAGCAAGGGGTCAATATAGCATCTACAAATCACAGTGGTGTGAAACATATCATATATAAACAAGCCGTTTGGGTTATTTCACATTAAAGTTAGCAAATAAAATCACGTCTGATAAACTTACCGTATGTGCTGTAACTGTCTTCAGATCTCGATGGTTCCTAGTCTCCACAGTTGGAAGGCTATGAACTCTAGATCCATCGCCGACCAGGTTTTCCTCAGTTGCTTGCAACTTCTCTACAGCACCCTTGATGTCCTCGGCTACCAACTGTCGTTGTCGTTTCATCGGACTTTCATCCGCCTCATCATCACTTTCACTGGCAAACAAGCTACGCTTGGCGGAAGAACGCTCAAGGGACGACGTCTGTAAATACAAAAAGGCCAATATGAAACTGGAGGAGCAATTTACAACATGTTGACTGCTATAAATTTTAGTCGACTTGTCAAGTTACAAGAGTCAGGGAATTGCAAACACATCCTATGTATGTTTGTTATACTCAACTTACCTCAGATTCAGAATCTGAAGAGCCAAATCCACTATCACTGGACTCTATATCTTGCCATGAACATGGACTGTCAAAGAGAACTGACTGAAGATTGCTGAAAGTAATGTCAGCCTCGGAAACTGGACTCATTGAGAAAGTTGGAGATGACATTATGAAATAGAAGTGGTTAGACAAAGATACAATGTGCTATACTGCGAACAGATGCCAGGCTATTGGATGCGTTCCCTTTTATCCCATGAAACAACGAAGCCGGTGGTCAACTTGATTGGATTACCAGTGAGCGAATTTCACTAAGCTAGTTTGAGTCACAGTTTGAGTTGATTGAATTACATTCGTCTCATTAGTCAGACTAAGACAACATCAAATTAAGGAACGTTGTCACTGCCCAATTTCTTTCTAATATTCAACACTGTCCCTCTCAACCAAAATCAGCATATATAACACATTCAGTCTTTTCTGTGAAAACATATCCCATCAAATGTTATATTCGCATTCAAAAAGAAATTGATACCGACACACTTGCCAATATATAAGCGAAAACTAGAGTTTAAATGGATGTTTTTTATTTTGAATAAAGAAATTGTACTTGAAACAACAACATTCATATAAAAATGGACAACAATAACATGGGTAAATTGCCAACAAGAATGCACACTTGAAAAATATAACAAATTCTTTTCACGACAGCACACTTTTCTTCCTGTAAACCATCAATATTGCTCACATTCAATAGCACGTGACTTTATGATGCAATGTTAATCATCAAACATCTAAAACACAAGGGTCTGCGTTTCAATTTCCGTGTCAAACCGACAGCTGAGGACTGGGGAGGAGGCACATCTGCGAGCAACATATCGTCGACTTCTTCCCATCTTTTTCTGGCCAGTTGACATAGACTTGCACTTGGATCGAAATTTCTTCAGGTCATCAGTATGGTCAGCATCAAGCATAGGTGTATAGCTTTCCGGTACACAGAGTGTCTAAAATGAAGAAAGTGAATGGTCAATTGTATGTCAAAAGATTTTCAACTGAACAATATAAACATCACTCATGTTCTTTTAGTAATTGTATTTACGATCAAATGTGGGATTTAAGTCTTTTCTTGCAGTCAATAAAGGCGGTTAACTGAACAATACAGTATTTCGAAAATACATACCTTGTCTGTGTTGAGAAAGAAGGATTTGTATCCATCTTGCATCAGGTAGATTTCAGGAAAGTACAGTTCCGGATATCTATGGCTATTGGCACGTCTGTCTTCGCTTCTCAGATGACGCATCCAACTGTCGTTGTCGTTTCATCGGACTTTCATCCGCCTCATCATCACTTTCACTGGCAAACAAGCTACGCTTGGCGGAAGAACGCTCAAGGGACGACGTCTGTAAATACAAAAAGGCCAATATGAAACTGGAGGAGCAATTTACAACATGTTGACTGCTATAAATTTTAGTCGACTTGTCAAGTTACAAGAGTCAGGGAATTGCAAACACATCCTATGTATTTTTGTTATACTCAACTTACCTCAGATTCAGAATCTGAAGAGCCAAATCCACTATCACTGGACTCTGTATCTTGCCATGAACATGGACTGTCAAAGAGAACTGACTGAAGATTGCTGAAAGTAATGTCAGCCTCGGAAACTGGACTCATTGAGAAAGTTGGAGATGACATTATGAAATAGAAGTGGTTAGACAAAGATACAATGTGCTATACTGCGAACAGATGCCAGGCTATTGGATGCGTTCCCTTTTATCCCATGAAACAACGAAGCCGGTGGTCAACTTGATTGGATTACCAGTGAGCGAATTTCACTAAGCTAGTTTGAGTCACAGTTTGAGTTGATTGAATTACATTCGTCTCATTAGTCAGACTAAGACAACATCAAATTAAGGAACGTTGTCACTGCCCAATTTCTTTCTAATATTCAACACTGTCCCTCTCAACCAAAATCAGCATATATAACACATTCAGTCTTTTCTGTGAAAACATATCCCATCAAATGTTATATTCGCATTCAAAAAGAAATTGATACCGACACACTTGCCAATATATAAGCGAAAACTAGAGTTTAAATGGATGTTTTTTATTTTGAATAAAGAAATTGTACTTGAAACAACAACATTCATATAAAAATGGACAACAATAACATGGGTAAATTGCCAACAAGAATGCACACTTGAAAAATATAACAAATTCTTTTCACGACAGCACACTTTTCTTCCTGTAAACCATCAATATTGCTCACATTCAATAGCACGTGACTTTATGATGCAATGTTAATCATCAAACATCTAAAACACAAGGGTCTGCGTTTCAATTTCCGTGTCAAACCGACAGCTGAGGACTGGGGAGGAGGCACATCTGCGAGCAACATATCGTCGACTTCTTCCCATCTTTTTCTGGCCAGTTGACATAGACTTGCACTTGGATCGAAATTTCTTCAGGTCATCAGTATGGTCAGCATCAAGCATAGGTGTATAGCTTTCCGGTACACAGAGTGTCTAAAATGAAGAAAGTGAATGGTCAATTGTATGTCAAAAGATTTTCAACTGAACAATATAAACATCACTCATGTTCTTTTAGTAATTGTATTTACGATCAAATGTGGGATTTAAGTCTTTTCTTGCAGTCAATAAAGGCGGTTAACTGAACAATACAGTATTTCGAAAATACATACCTTGTCTGTGTTGAGAAAGAAGGATTTGTATCCATCTTGCATCAGGTAGATTTCAGGAAAGTACAGTTCCGGATATCTATGGCTATTGGCACGTCTGTCTTCGCTTCTCAGATGACGCATCCAACTGTCGTTGTCGTTTCATCGGACTTTCATCCGCCTCATCATCACTTTCACTGGCAAACAAGCTACGCTTGGCGGAAGAACGCTCAAGGGACGACGTCTGTAAATACAAAAAGGCCAATATGAAACTGGAGGAGCAATTTACAACATGTTGACTGCTATAAATTTTAGTCGACTTTTCAAGTTACAAGAGTCAGGGAATTGCAAACACATCCTATGTATTTTTGTTATACTCAACTTACCTCAGATTCAGAATCTGAAGAGCCAAATCCACTATCACTGGACTCTGTATCTTGCCATGAACATGGACTGTCAAAGAGAACTGACTGAAGATTGCTGAAAGTAATGTCAGCCTCGGAAACTGGACTCATTGAGAAAGTTGGAGATGACATTATGAAATAGAAGTGGTTAGACAAAGATACAATGTGCTATACTGCGAACAGATGCCAGGCTATTGGATGCGTTCCCTTTTATCCCATGAAACAACGAAGCCGGTGGTCAACTTGATTGGATTACCAGTGAGCGAATTTCACTAAGCTAGTTTGAGTCACAGTTTGAGTTGATTGAATTACATTCGTCTCATTAGTCAGACTAAGACAACATCAAATTAAGGAACGTTGTCACTGCCCAATTTCTTTCTAATATTCAACACTGTCCCTCTCAACCAAAATCAGCATATATAACACATTCAGTCTTTTCTGTGAAAACATATCCCATCAAATGTTATATTCGCATTCAAAAAGAAATTGATACCGACACACTTGCCAATATATAAGCGAAAACTAGAGTTTAAATGGATGTTTTTTATTTTGAATAAAGAAATTGTACTTGAAACAACAACATTCATATAAAAATGGACAACAATAACATGGGTAAATTGCCAACAAGAATGCACACTTGAAAAATATAACAAATTCTTTTCACGACAGCACACTTTTCTTCCTGTAAACCATCAATATTGCTCACATTCAATAGCACGTGACTTTAAGATGCAATGTTAATCATCAAACATCTAAAACACAAGGGTCTGCGTTTCAATTTCCGTGTCAAACCGACAGCTGAGGACTGGGGAGGAGGCACATCTGCGAGCAACATATCGTCGACTTCTTCCCATCTTCTTCTGGCCAGTTGACATAGACTTGCACTTGGATCGAAATTTCTTCAGGTCATCAGTATGGTCAGCATCAAGCATAGGTGTATAGCTTTCCGGTACACAGAGTGTCTAAAATGAAGAAAGTGAATGGTCAATTGTATGTCAAAAGATTTTCAACTGAACAATATAAACATCACTCATGTTCTTTTAGTAATTGTATTTACGATCAAATGTGGGATTTAAGTCATTTCTTGCAGTCAATAAAGGCGGTTAACTGAACAATACAGTATTTCGAAAATACATACCTTGTCTGTGTTGAGAAAGAAGGATTTGTATCCATCTTGCATCAGGTAGATTTCAGGAAAGTACAGTTCCGGATATCTATGGCTATTGGCACGTCTGTCTTCGCTTCTAAGATGACGCATCCTGAATTGAGAAATGAAACCTTAGTTAAAAATGTTCTAGAAGGGTAAAAGTATAGATGATCAGATTAATTATCAACATCGACTGACACACAAGACTTTGGCAAGTTAATCGCTTTGTTGCACTATAGGCAAGGAATACTTACATTTTAGGACCTCTCTCGGAAGAAAATTCACAATGGAAGATAAGGATGGCTGGTGATGGGGTTGCATCGCTGACAAGCCGGCTGATTCCTTCCTCCGTGTAAATGTTGACAGCTCCCTGAATATGCCCTCCCTCGTATTCGTATGGATATCTGCAGTCAATAATCTTGTAGCTACTCACATCACTAAAGTCACCTTTCAGTAGTTGTTGGACCTGAAAAAGCAAGGGGTCAATATAGCATCTACAAATCACAGTGGTGTGAAACATATCATATATAAACAAGCCGTTTGGGTTATTTCACATTAAAGTTAGCAAATAAAATCACGTCTGATAAACTTACCGTATGTGCTGTAACTGTCTTCAGATCTCGATGGTTCCTAGTCTCCACAGTTGGAAGGCTATGAACTCTAGATCCATCGCCGACCAGGTTTTCCTCAGTTGCTTGCAACTTTTCTACAGCACCCTTGATGTCCTCGGCTACCAACTGTCGTTGTCGTTTCATCGGACTTTCATTCGCCTCATCATCACTTTCACTGGCAAACAAGCTACGCTTGGCGGAAGAACGCTCAAGGGACGACGTCTGTAAATACAAAAAGGCCAATATGAAACTGGAGGAGCAATTTACAACATGTTGACTGCTATAAATTTTAGTCGACTTGTCAAGTTACAAGAGTCAGGGAATTGCAAACACATCCTATGTATGTTTGTTATACTCAACTTACCTCAGATTCAGAATCTGAAGAGCCAAATCCACTATCACTGGACTCTGTATCTTGCCATGAACATGGACTGTCAAAGAGAACTGACTGAAGATTGCTGAAAGTAATGTCAGCCTCGGAAACTGGACTCATTGAGAAAGTTGGAGATGACATTATGAAATAGAAGTGGTTAGACAAAGATACAATGTGCTATACTGCGAACAGATGCCAGGCTATTGGATGCGTTCCCTTTTATCCCATGAAACAACGAAGCCGGTGGTCAACTTGATTGGATTACCAGTGAGCGAATTTCACTAAGCTAGTTTGAGTCACAGTTTGAGTCGATTGAATTACATTCGTCTCATTAGTCAGACTAAGACAACATCAAATTAAGGAACGTTGTCACTGCCCAATTTCTTTCTAATATTCAACACTGTCCCTCTCAACCAAAATCAGCATATATAACACATTCAGTCTTTTCATATCCCATCAAATGTTATATTCGCATTCAAAAAGAAATTGATACCGACACACTTGCCAATATATAAGCTAAAACTAGAGTTTAAATGGATGTTTTTTATTTTGAATAAAGAAATTGTACTTGAAACAACAACATTCATATAAAAATGGACAACAATAACATGGGTAAATTGCCAACAAGAATGCACACTTGAAAAATATAACAAATTCTTTTCACGACAGCACACTTTTCTTCCTGTAAACCATCAATATTGCTCACATTCAATAGCACGTGACTTTAAGATGCAATGTTAATCATCAAACATCTAAAACACAAGGGTCTGCGTTTCAATTTCCGTGTCAAACCGACAGCTGAGGACTGGGGAGGAGGCACATCTGCGAGCAACATATCGTCGACTTCTTCCCATCTTTTTCTGGCCAGTTGACATAGACTTGCACTTGGATCGAAATTTCTTCAGGTCATCAGTATGGTCAGCATCAAGCATAGGTGTATAGCTTTCCGGTACACAGAGTGTCTAAAATGAAGAAAGTGAATGGTCAATTGTATGTCAAAAGATTTTCAACTGAACAATATAAACATCACTCATGTTCTTTTAGTAATTGTATTTACGATCAAATGTGGGATTTAAGTCATTTCTTGCAGTCAATAAAGGCGGTTAACTGAACAATACAGTATTTCGAAAATACATACCTTGTCTGTGTTGAGAAAGAAGGATTTGTATCCATCTTGCATCAGGTAGATTTCAGGAAAGTACAGTTCCGGATATCTATGGCTATTGGCACGTCTGTCTTCGCTTCTCAGATGACGCATCCTGGATTGAGAAATGAAACCTTAGTTAAAAATGTTCTAGAAGGGTAAAAGTATAGATGATCAGATTAATTATCAACATCGACTGACACACAAGACTTTGGCAAGTTAATCGCTTTGTTGCACTATAGGCAAGGAATACTTACATTTTAGGACCTCTCTCGGAAGAAAATTCACAATGGAAGATAAGGATGGCTGGTGATGGGGTTGCATCGCTGACAAGCCGGCTGATTCCTTCCTCCGTGTAAATGTTGACAGCTCCCTGAATATGCCCTCCCTCGTATTCGTATGGATATCTGCAGTCAATAATCTTGTAGCTACTCACATCACTAAAGTCACCTTGCAGTAGTTGTTGGACCTGAAAAAGCAAGGGGTCAATATAGCATCTACAAATCACAGTGGTGTGAAACATATCATATATAAACAAGCCGTTTGGGTTATTTCACATTAAAGTTAGCAAATAAAATCACGTCTGATAAACTTACCGTATGTGCTGTAACTGTCTTCAGATCTCGATGGTTCCTAGTCTCCACAGTTGGAAGGCTATGAACTCTAGATCCATCGCCGACCAGGTTTTCCTCAGTTGCTTGCAACTTCTCTACAGCACCCTTGATGTCCTCGGCTACCAACTGTCGTTGTCGTTTCATCGGACTTTCATCCGCCTCATCATCACTTTCACTGGCAAACAAGCTACGCTTGGCGGAAGAACGCTCAAGGGACGACGTCTGTAAATACAAAAAGGCCAATATGAAACTGGAGGAGCAATTTACAACATGTTGACTGCTATAAATTTTAGTCGACTTTTCAAGTTACAAGAGTCAGGGAATTGCAAACACATCCTATGTATTTTTGTTATACTCAACTTACCTCAGATTCAGAATCTGAAGAGCCAAATCCACTATCACTGGACTCTGTATCTTGCCATGAACATGGACTGTCAAAGAGAACTGACTGAAGATTGCTGAAAGTAATGTCAGCCTCGGAAACTGGACTCATTGAGAAAGTTGGAGATGACATTATGAAATAGAAGTGGTTAGACAAAGATACAATGTGCTATACTGCGAACAGATGCCAGGCTATTGGATGCGTTCCCTTTTATCCCATGAAACAACGAAGCCGGTGGTCAACTTGATTGGATTACCAGTGAGCGAATTTCACTAAGCTAGTTTGAGTCACAGTTTGAGTTGATTGAATTACATTCGTCTCATTAGTCAGACTAAGACAACATCAAATTAAGGAACGTTGTCACTGCCCAATTTCTTTCTAATATTCAACACTGTCCCTCTCAACCAAAATCAGCATATATAACACATTCAGTCTTTTCTGTGAAAACATATCCCATCAAATGTTATATTCGCATTCAAAAAGAAATTGATACCGACACACTTGCCAATATATAAGCGAAAACTAGAGTTTAAATGGATGTTTTTTATTTTGAATAAAGAAATTGTACTTGAAACAACAACATTCATATAAAAATGGACAACAATAACATGGGTAAATTGCCAACAAGAATGCACACTTGAAAAATATAACAAATTCTTTTCACGACAGCACACTTTTCTTCCTGTAAACCATCAATATTGCTCACATTCAATAGCACGTGACTTTAAGATGCAATGTTAATCATCAAACATCTAAAACACAAGGGTCTGCGTTTCAATTTCCGTGTCAAACCGACAGCTGAGGACTGGGGAGGAGGCACATCTGCGAGCAACATATCGTCGACTTCTTCCCATCTTCTTCTGGCCAGTTGACATAGACTTGCACTTGGATCGAAATTTCTTCAGGTCATCAGTATGGTCAGCATCAAGCATAGGTGTATAGCTTTCCGGTACACAGAGTGTCTAAAATGAAGAAAGTGAATGGTCAATTGTATGTCAAAAGATTTTCAACTGAACAATATAAACATCACTCATGTTCTTTTAGTAATTGTATTTACGATCAAATGTGGGATTTAAGTCATTTCTTGCAGTCAATAAAGGCGGTTAACTGAACAATACAGTATTTCGAAAATACATACCTTGTCTGTGTTGAGAAAGAAGGATTTGTATCCATCTTGCATCAGGTAGATTTCAGGAAAGTACAGTTCCGGATATCTATGGCTATTGGCACGTCTGTCTTCGCTTCTCAGATGACGCATCCTGGATTGAGAAATGAAACCTTAGTTAAAAATGTTCTAGAAGGGTAAAAGTATAGATGATCAGATTAATTATCAACATCGACTGACACACAAGACTTTGGCAAGTTAATCGCTTTGTTGCACTATAGGCAAGGAATACTTACATTTTAGGACCTCTCTCGGAAGAAAATTCACAATGGAAGATAAGGATGGCTGGTGATGGGGTTGCATCGCCGACAAACCGGCTGATTCCTTCCTCCGTGTAAATGTTGACAGCTCCCTGAATATGCCCTCCCTCGTATTCGTATGGATATCTGCAGTCAATAATCTTGTAGCTACTCACATCACTAAAGTCACCTTGCAGTAGTTGTTGGACCTGAAAAAGCAAGGGGTCAATATAGCGTCTACAAATCACAGTGGTGTGAAACATATCATATATAAACAAGCCGTTTGGGTTATTTCACATTAAAGTTAGCAAATAAAATCACGTCTGATAAACTTACCGTATGTGCTGTAACTGTCTTCAGATCTCGATGGTTCCTAGTCTCCACAGTTGGAAGGCTATGAACTCTAGATCCATCGCCGACCAGGTTTTCCTCAGTTGCTTGCAACTTCTCTACAGCACCCTTGATGTCCTCGGCTACCAACTGTCGTTGTCGTTTCATCGGACTTTCATCCGCCTCATCATCACTTTCACTGGCAAACAAGCTACGCTTGGCGGAAGAACGCTCAAGGGACGACGTCTGTAAATACAAAAAGGCCAATATGAAACTGGAGGAGCAATTTACAACATGTTGACTGCTATAAATTTTAGTCGACTTGTCAAGTTACAAGAGTCAGGGAATTGCAAACACATCCTATGTATGTTTGTTATACTCAACTTACCTCAGATTCAGAATCTGAAGAGCCAAATCCACTATCACTGGACTCTGTATCTTGCCATGAACATGGACTGTCAAAGAGAACTGACTGAAGATTGCTGAAAGTAATGTCAGCCTCGGAAACTGGACTCATTGAGAAAGTTGGAGATGACATTATGAAATAGAAGTGGTTAGACAAAGATACAATGTGCTATACTGCGAACAGATGCCAGGCTATTGGATGCGTTCCCTTTTATCCCATGAAACAACGAAGCCGGTGGTCAACTTGATTGGATTACCAGTGAGCGAATTTCACTAAGCTAGTTTGAGTCACAGTTTGAGTTGATTGAATTACATTCGTCTCATTAGTCAGACTAAGACAACATCAAATTAAGGAACGTTGTCACTGCCCAATTTCTTTCTAATATTCAACACTGTTCCTCTCAACCAAAATCAGCATATATAACACATTCAGTCTTTTCATATCCCATCAAATGTTATATTCGCATTCAAAAAGAAATTGATACCGACACACTTGCCAATATATAAGCGAAAACTAGAGTTTAAATGGATTTTTTTTATTTTGAATAAAGAAATTGTACTTGAAACAACAACATTCATATAAAAATGGACAACAATAACATGGGTAAATTGCCAACAAGAATGCACACTTGAAAAATATAACAAATTCTTTTCACGACAGCACACTTTTCTTCCTGTAAACCATCAATATTGCTCACATTCAATAGCACGTGACTTTAAGATGCAATGTTAATCATCAAACATCTAAAACACAAGGATCTGCGTTTCAATTTCCGTGTCAAACCGACAGCTGAGGACTGGGGAGGAGGCACATCTGCGAGCAACATATCGTCGACTTCTTCCCATCTTCTTCTGGCCAGTTGACATAGACTTGCACTTGGATCGAAATTTCTTCAGGTCATCAGTATGGTCAGCATCAAGCATAGGTGTATAGCTTTCCGGTACACAGAGTGTCTAAAATGAAGAAAGTGAATGGTCAATTGTATGTCAAAAGATTTTCAACTGAACAATATAAACATCACTCATGTTCTTTTAGTAATTGTATTTACGATCAAATGTGGGATTTAAGTCATTTCTTGCAGTCAATAAAGGCGGTTAACTGAACAATACAGTATTTCGAAAATACATACCTTGTCTGTGTTGAGAAAGAAGGATTTGTATCCATCTTGCATCAGGTAGATTTCAGGAAAGTACAGTTCCGGATATCTATGGCTATTGGCACGTCTGTCTTCGCTTCTCAGATGACGCATCCTGGATTGAGAAATGAAACCTTAGTTAAAAATGTTCTAGAAGGGTAAAAGTATAGATGATCAGATTAATTATCAACATCGACTGACACACAAGACTTTGGCAAGTTAATCGCTTTGTTGCACTATAGGCAAGGAATACTTACATTTTAGGACCTCTCTCGGAAGAAAATTCACAATGGAAGATAAGGATGGCTGGTGATGGGGTTGCATCGCTGACAAGCCGGCTGATTCCTTCCTCCGTGTAAATGTTGACAGCTCCCTGAATATGCCCTCCCTCGTATTCGTATGGATATCTGCAGTCAATAATCTTGTAGCTACTCACATCACTAAAGTCACCTTGCAGTAGTTGTTGGACCTGAAAAAGCAAGGGGTCAATATAGCATCTACAAATCACAGTGGTGTGAAACATATCATATATAAACAAGCCGTTTGGGTTATTTCACATTAAAGTTAGCAAATAAAATCACGTCTGATAAACTTACCGTATGTGCTGTAACTGTCTTCAGATCTCGATGGTTCCTAGTCTCCACAGTTGGAAGGCTATGAACTCTAGATCCATCGCCGACCAGGTTTTCCTCAGTTGCTTGCAACTTTTCTACAGCACCCTTGATGTCCTCGGCTACCAACTGTCGTTGTCGTTTCATCGGACTTTCATTCGCCTCATCATCACTTTCACTGGCAAACAAGCTACGCTTGGCGGAAGAACGCTCAAGGGACGACGTCTGTAAATACAAAAAGGCCAATATGAAACTGGAGGAGCAATTTACAACATGTTGACTGCTATAAATTTTAGTCGACTTGTCAAGTTACAAGAGTCAGGGAATTGCAAACACATCCTATGTATGTTTGTTATACTCAACTTACCTCAGATTCAGAATGTGAAGAGCCAAATCCACTATCACTGGACTCTGTATCTTGCCATGAACATGGACTGTCAAAGAGAACTGACTGAAGATTGCTGAAAGTAATGTCAGCCTCGGAAACTGGACTCATTGAGAAAGTTGGAGATGACATTATGAAATAGAAGTGGTTAGACAAAGATACAATGTGCTATACTGCGAACAGATGCCAGGCTATTGGATGCGTTCCCTTTTATCCCATGAAACAACGAAGCCGGTGGTCAACTTGATTGGATTACCAGTGAGCGAATTTCACTAAGCTAGTTTGAGTCACAGTTTGAGTCGATTGAATTACATTCGTCTCATTAGTCAGACTAAGACAACATCAAATTAAGGAACGTTGTCACTGCCCAATTTCTTTCTAATATTCAACACTGTCCCTCTCAACCAAAATCAGCATATATAACACATTCAGTCTTTTCTGTGAAAACATATCCCATCAAATGTTATATTCGCATTCAAAAAGAAATTGATACCGACACACTTGCCAATATATAAGCGAAAACTAGAGTTTAAATGGATGTTTTTTATTTTGAATAAAGAAATTGTACTTGAAACAACAACATTCATATAAAAATGGACAACAATAACATGGGTAAATTGCCAACAAGAATGCACACTTGAAAAATATAACAAATTCTTTTCACGACAGCACACTTTTCTTCCTGTAAACCATCAATATTGCTCACATTCAATAGCACGTGACTTTAAGATGCAATGTTAATCATCAAACATCTAAAACACAAGGGTCTGCGTTTCAATTTCCGTGTCAAACCGACAGCTGAGGACTGGGGAGGAGGCACATCTGCGAGCAACATATCGTCGACTTCTTCCCATCTTTTTCTGGCCAGTTGACATAGACTTGCACTTGGATCGAAATTTCTTCAGGTCATCAGTATGGTCAGCATCATGCATAGGTGTATAGCTTTCCGGTACACAGAGTGTCTAAAATGAAGAAAGTGAATGGTCAATTGTATGTCAAAAGATTTTCAACTGAACAATATAAACATCACTCATGTTCTTTTAGTAATTGTATTTACGATCAAATGTGGGATTTAAGTCATTTCTTGCAGTCAATAAAGGCGGTTAACTGAACAATACAGTATTTCGAAAATACATACCTTGTCTGTGTTGAGAAAGAAGGATTTGTATCCATCTTGCATCAGGTAGATTTCAGGAAAGTACAGTTCCGGATATCTATGGCTATTGGCACGTCTGTCTTCGCTTCTCAGATGACGCATCCTGGATTGAGAAATGAAACCTTAGTTAAAAATGTTCTAGAAGGGTAAAAGTATAGATGATCAGATTAATTATCAACATCGACTGACACACAAGACTTTGGCAAGTTAATCGCTTTGTTGCACTATAGGCAAGGAATACTTACATTTTAGGACCTCTCTCGGAAGAAAATTCACAATGGAAGATAAGGATGGCTGGTGATGGGGTTGCATCGCTGACAAGCCGGCTGATTCCTTCCTCTGTGTAAATGTTGACAGCTCCCTGAATATGCCCTCCCTCGTATTCGTATGGATATCTGCAGTCAATAATCTTGTAGCTACTCACATCACTAAAGTCACCTTGCAGTAGTTGTTGGACCTGAAAAAGCAAGGGGTCAATATAGCATCTACAAATCACAGTGGTGTGAAACATATCATATATAAACAAGCCGTTTGGGTTATTTCACATTAAAGTTAGCAAATAAAATCACGTCTGATAAACTTACCGTATGTGCTGTAACTGTCTTCAGATCTCGATGGTTCCTAGTCTCCACAGTTGGAAGGCTATGAACTCTAGATCCATCGCCGACCAGGTTTTCCTCAGTTGCTTGCAACTTCTCTACAGCACCCTTGATGTCCTCGGCTACCAACTGTCGTTGTCGTTTCATCGGACTTTCATCCGCCTCATCATCACTTTCACTGGCAAACAAGCTACGCTTGGCGGAAGAACGCTCAAGGGACGACGTCTGTAAATACAAAAAGGCCAATATGAAACTGGAGGAGCAATTTACAACATGTTGACTGCTATAAATTTTAGTCGACTTTTCAAGTTACAAGAGTCAGGGAATTGCAAACACATCCTATGTATTTTTGTTATACTCAACTTACCTCAGATTCAGAATCTGAAGAGCCAAATCCACTATCACTGGACTCTGTATCTTGCCATGAACATGGACTGTCAAAGAGAACTGACTGAAGATTGCTGAAAGTAATGTCAGCCTCGGAAACTGGACTCATTGAGAAAGTTGGAGATGACATTATGAAATAGAAGTGGTTAGACAAAGATACAATGTGCTATACTGCGAACAGATGCCAGGCTATTGGATGCGTTCCCTTTTATCCCATGAAACAACGAAGCCGGTGGTCAACTTGATTGGATTACCAGTGAGCGAATTTCACTAAGCTAGTTTGAGTCACAGTTTGAGTTGATTGAATTACATTCGTCTCATTAGTCAGACTAAGACAACATCAAATTAAGGAACGTTGTCACTGCCCAATTTCTTTCTAATATTCAACACTGTCCCTCTCAACCAAAATCAGCATATATAACACATTCAGTCTTTTCTGTGAAAACATATCCCATCAAATGTTATATTCGCATTCAAAAAGAAATTGATACCGACACACTTGCCAATATATAAGCGAAAACTAGAGTTTAAATGGATGTTTTTTATTTTGAATAAAGAAATTGTACTTGAAACAACAACATTCATATAAAAATGGACAACAATAACATGGGTAAATTGCCAACAAGAATGCACACTTGAAAAATATAACAAATTCTTTTCACGACAGCACACTTTTCTTCCTGTAAACCATCAATATTGCTCACATTCAATAGCACGTGACTTTATGATGCAATGTTAATCATCAAACATCTAAAACACAAGGGTCTGCGTTTCAATTTCCGTGTCAAACCGACAGCTGAGGACTGGGGAGGAGGCACATCTGCGAGCAACATATCGTCGACTTCTTCCCATCTTTTTCTGGCCAGTTGACATAGACTTGCACTTGGATCGAAATTTCTTCAGGTCATCAGTATGGTCAGCATCAAGCATAGGTGTATAGCTTTCCGGTACACAGAGTGTCTAAAATGAAGAAAGTGAATGGTCAATTGTATGTCAAAAGATTTTCAACTGAACAATATAAACATCACTCATGTTCTTTTAGTAATTGTATTTACGATCAAATGTGGGATTTAAGTCTTTTCTTGCAGTCAATAAAGGCGGTTAACTGAACAATACAGTATTTCGAAAATACATACCTTGTCTGTGTTGAGAAAGAAGGATTTGTATCCATCTTGCATCAGGTAGATTTCAGGAAAGTACAGTTCCGGATATCTATGGCTATTGGCACGTCTGTCTTCGCTTCTCAGATGACGCATCCAACTGTCGTTGTCGTTTCATCGGACTTTCATCCGCCTCATCATCACTTTCACTGGCAAACAAGCTACGCTTGGCGGAAGAACGCTCAAGGGACGACGTCTGTAAATACAAAAAGGCCAATATGAAACTGGAGGAGCAATTTACAACATGTTGACTGCTATAAATTTTAGTCGACTTTTCAAGTTACAAGAGTCAGGGAATTGCAAACACATCCTATGTATTTTTGTTATACTCAACTTACCTCAGATTCAGAATCTGAAGAGCCAAATCCACTATCACTGGACTCTGTATCTTGCCATGAACATGGACTGTCAAAGAGAACTGACTGAAGATTGCTGAAAGTAATGTCAGCCTCGGAAACTGGACTCATTGAGAAAGTTGGAGATGACATTATGAAATAGAAGTGGTTAGACAAAGATACAATGTGCTATACTGCGAACAGATGCCAGGCTATTGGATGCGTTCCCTTTTATCCCATGAAACAACGAAGCCGGTGGTCAACTTGATTGGATTACCAGTGAGCGAATTTCACTAAGCTAGTTTGAGTCACAGTTTGAGTTGATTGAATTACATTCGTCTCATTAGTCAGACTAAGACAACATCAAATTAAGGAACGTTGTCACTGCCCAATTTCTTTCTAATATTCAACACTGTCCCTCTCAACCAAAATCAGCATATATAACACATTCAGTCTTTTCTGTGAAAACATATCCCATCAAATGTTATATTCGCATTCAAAAAGAAATTGATACCGACACACTTGCCAATATATAAGCGAAAACTAGAGTTTAAATGGATGTTTTTTATTTTGAATAAAGAAATTGTACTTGAAACAACAACATTCATATAAAAATGGACAACAATAACATGGGTAAATTGCCAACAAGAATGCACACTTGAAAAATATAACAAATTCTTTTCACGACAGCACACTTTTCTTCCTGTAAACCATCAATATTGCTCACATTCAATAGCACGTGACTTTAAGATGCAATGTTAATCATCAAACATCTAAAACACAAGGGTCTGCGTTTCAATTTCCGTGTCAAACCGACAGCTGAGGACTGGGGAGGAGGCACATCTGCGAGCAACATATCGTCGACTTCTTCCCATCTTCTTCTGGCCAGTTGACATAGACTTGCACTTGGATCGAAATTTCTTCAGGTCATCAGTATGGTCAGCATCAAGCATAGGTGTATAGCTTTCCGGTACACAGAGTGTCTAAAATGAAGAAAGTGAATGGTCAATTGTATGTCAAAAGATTTTCAACTGAACAATATAAACATCACTCATGTTCTTTTAGTAATTGTATTTACGATCAAATGTGGGATTTAAGTCATTTCTTGCAGTCAATAAAGGCGGTTAACTGAACAATACAGTATTTCGAAAATACAAACCTTGTCTGTGTTGAGAAAGAAGGATTTGTATCCATCTTGCATCAGGTAGATTTCAGGAAAGTACAGTTCCGGATATCTATGGCTATTGGCACGTCTGTCTTCGCTTCTCAGATGACGCATCCTGGATTGAGAAATGAAACCTTAGTTAAAAATGTTCTAGAAGGGTAAAAGTATAGATGATCAGATTAATTATCAACATCGACTGACACACAAGACTTTGGCAAGTTAATCGCTTTGTTGCACTATAGGCAAGGAATACTTACATTTTAGGACCTCTCTCGGAAGAAAATTCACAATGGAAGATAAGGATGGCTGGTGATGGGGTTGCATCGCCGACAAGCCGGCTGATTCCTTCCTCTGTGTAAATGTTGACAGCT
The DNA here is from genome assembly GCA_921293015.1 of Phorcus lineatus. NCBI lineage: Eukaryota > Metazoa > Mollusca > Gastropoda > Trochida > Trochidae > Phorcus > Phorcus lineatus. Next base: position 24,128,067 of record OV121089.1, read on the forward strand.
CCCTGAATATGCCCTCCCTCGTATTCGTATGGATATCTGCAGTCAATAATCTTGTAGCTACTCACATCACTAAAGTCACCTTGCAGTAGTTGTTGGACCTGAAAAAGCAAGGGGTCAATATAGCATCTACAAATCACAGTGGTGTGAAACATATCATATATAAACAAGCCGTTTGGGTTATTTCACATTAAAGTTAGCAAATAAAATCACGTCTGATAAACTTACCGTATGTGCTGTAACTGTCTTCAGATCTCGATGGTTCCTAGTCTCCACAGTTGGAAGGCTATGAACTCTAGATCCATCGCCGACCAGGTTTTCCTCAGTTGCTTGCAACTTCTCTACAGCACCCTTGATGTCCTCGGCTACCAACTGTCGTTGTCGTTTCATCGGACTTTCATCCGCCTCATCATCACTTTCACTGGCAAACAAGCTACGCTTGGCGGAAGAACGCTCAAGGGACGACGTCTGTAAATACAAAAAGGCCAATATGAAACTGGAGGAGCAATTTACAACATGTTGACTGCTATAAATTTTAGTCGACTTGTCAAGTTACAAGAGTCAGGGAATTGCAAACACATCCTATGTATGTTTGTTATACTCAACTTACCTCAGATTCAGAATCTGAAGAGCCAAATCCACTATCACTGGACTCTGTATCTTGCCATGAACATGGACTGTCAAAGAGAACTGACTGAAGATTGCTGAAAGTAATGTCAGCCTCGGAAACTGGACTCATTGAGAAAGTTGGAGATGACATTATGAAATAGAAGTGGTTAGACAAAGATACAATGTGCTATACTGCGAACAGATGCCAGGCTATTGGATGCGTTCCCTTTTATCCCATGAAACAACGAAGCCGGTGGTCAACTTGATTGGATTACCAGTGAGCGAATTTCACTAAGCTAGTTTGAGTCACAGTTTGAGTTGATTGAATTACATTCGTCTCATTAGTCAGACTAAGACAACATCAAATTAAGGAACGTTGTCACTGCCCAATTTCTTTCTAATATTCAACACTGTCCCTCTCAACCAAAATCAGCATATATAACACATTCAGTCTTTTCTGTGAAAACATATCCCATCAAATGTTATATTCGCATTCAAAAAGAAATTGATACCGACACACTTGCCAATATATAAGCGAAAACTAGAGTTTAAATGGATGTTTTTTATTTTGAATAAAGAAATTGTACTTGAAACAACAACATTCATATAAAAATGGACAACAATAACATGGGTAAATTGCCAACAAGAATGCACACTTGAAAAATATAACAAATTCTTTTCACGACAGCACACTTTTCTTCCTGTAAACCATCAATATTGCTCACATTCAATAGCACGTGACTTTAAGATGCAATGTTAATCATCAAACATCTAAAACACAAGGGTCTGCGTTTCAATTTCCGTGTCAAACCGACAGCTGAGGACTGGGGAGGAGGCACATCTGCGAGCAACATATCGTCGACTTCTTCCCATCTTCTTCTGGCCAGTTGACATAGACTTGCACTTGGATCGAAATTTCTTCAGGTCATCAGTATGGTCAGCATCAAGCATAGGTGTATAGCTTTCCGGTACACAGAGTGTCTAAAATGAAGAAAGTGAATGGTCAATTGTATGTCAAAAGATTTTCAACTGAACAATATAAACATCACTCATGTTCTTTTAGTAATTGTATTTACGATCAAATGTGGGATTTAAGTCATTTCTTGCAGTCAATAAAGGCGGTTAACTGAACAATACAGTATTTCGAAAATACATACCTTGTCTGTGTTGAGAAAGAAGGATTTGTATCCATCTTGCATCAGGTAGATTTCAGGAAAGTACAGTTCCGGATATCTATGGCTATTGGCACGTCTGTCTTCGCTTCTCAGATGACGCATCCTGGATTGAGAAATGAAACCTTAGTTAAAAATGTTCTAGAAGGGTAAAAGTATAGATGATCAGATTAATTATCAACATCGACTGACACACAAGACTTTGGCAAGTTAATCGCTTTGTTGCACTATAGGCAAGGAATACTTACATTTTAGGACCTCTCTCGGAAGAAAATTCACAATGGAAGATAAGGATGGCTGGTGATGGGGTTGCATCGCTGACAAGCCGGCTGATTCCTTCCTCCGTGTAAATGTTGACAGCTCCCTGAATATGCCCTCCCTCGTATTCGTATGGATATCTGCAGTCAATAATCTTGTAGCTACTCACATCACTAAAGTCACCTTGCAGTAGTTGTTGGACCTGAAAAAGCAAGGGGTCAATATAGCATCTACAAATCACAGTGGTGTGAAACATATCATATATAAACAAGCCGTTTGGGTTATTTCACATTAAAGTTAGCAAATAAAATCACGTCTGATAAACTTACCGTATGTGCTGTAACTGTCTTCAGATCTCGATGGTTCCTAGTCTCCACAGTTGGAAGGCTATGAACTCTAGATCCATCGCCGACCAGGTTTTCCTCAGTTGCTTGCAACTTCTCTACAGCACCCTTGATGTCCTCGGCTACCAACTGTCGTTGTCGTTTCATCGGACTTTCATCCGCCTCATCATCACTTTCACTGGCAAACAAGCTACGCTTGGCGGAAGAACGCTCAAGGGACGACGTCTGTAAATACAAAAAGGCCAATATGAAACTGGAGGAGCAATTTACAACATGTTGACTGCTATAAATTTTAGTCGACTTGTCAAGTTACAAGAGTCAGGGAATTGCAAACACATCCTATGTATGTTTGTTATACTCAACTTACCTCAGATTCAGAATCTGAAGAGCCAAATCCACTATCACTGGACTCTGTATCTTGCCATGAACATGGACTGTCAAAGAGAACTGACTGAAGATTGCTGAAAGTAATGTCAGCCTCGGAAACTGGACTCATTGAGAAAGTTGGAGATGACATTATGAAATAGAAGTGGTTAGACAAAGATACAATGTGCTATACTGCGAACAGATGCCAGGCTATTGGATGCGTTCCCTTTTATCCCATGAAACAACGAAGCCGGTGGTCAACTTGATTGGATTACCAGTGAGCGAATTTCACTAAGCTAGTTTGAGTCACAGTTTGAGTTGATTGAATTACATTCGTCTCATTAGTCAGACTAAGACAACATCAAATTAAGGAACGTTGTCACTGCCCAATTTCTTTCTAATATTCAACACTGTCCCTCTCAACCAAAATCAGCATATATAACACATTCAGTCTTTTCTGTGAAAACATATCCCATCAAATGTTATATTCGCATTCAAAAAGAAATTGATACCGACACACTTGCCAATATATAAGCGAAAACTAGAGTTTAAATGGATGTTTTTTATTTTGAATAAAGAAATTGTACTTGAAACAACAACATTCATATAAAAATGGACAACAATAACATGGGTAAATTGCCAACAAGAATGCACACTTGAAAAATATAACAAATTCTTTTCACGACAGCACACTTTTCTTCCTGTAAACCATCAATATTGCTCACATTCAATAGCACGTGACTTTAAGATGCAATGTTAATCATCAAACATCTAAAACACAAGGGTCTGCGTTTCAATTTCCGTGTCAAACCGACAGCTGAGGACTGGGGAGGAGGCACATCTGCGAGCAACATATCGTCGACTTCTTCCCATCTTCTTCTGGCCAGTTGACATAGACTTGCACTTGGATCGAAATTTCTTCAGGTCATCAGTATGGTCAGCATCAAGCATAGGTGTATAGCTTTCCGGTACACAGAGTGTCTAAAATGAAGAAAGTGAATGGTCAATTGTATGTCAAAAGATTTTCAACTGAACAATATAAACATCACTCATGTTCTTTTAGTAATTGTATTTACGATCAAATGTGGGATTTAAGTCATTTCTTGCAGTCAATAAAGGCGGTTAACTGAACAATACAGTATTTCGAAAATACATACCTTGTCTGTGTTGAGAAAGAAGGATTTGTATCCATCTTGCATCAGGTAGATTTCAGGAAAGTACAGTTCCGGATATCTATGGCTATTGGCACGTCTGTCTTCGCTTCTCAGATGACGCATCCTGGATTGAGAAATGAAACCTTAGTTAAAAATGTTCTAGAAGGGTAAAAGTATAGATGATCAGATTAATTATCAACATCGACTGACACACAAGACTTTGGCAAGTTAATCGCTTTGTTGCACTATAGGCAAGGAATACTTACATTTTAGGACCTCTCTCGGAAGAAAATTCACAATGGAAGATAAGGATGGCTGGTGATGGGGTTGCATCCTATGTATGTTTGTTATACTCAACTTACCTCAGATTCAGAATCTGAAGAGCCAAATCCACTATCACTGGACTCTGTATCTTGCCATGAACATGGACTGTCAAAGAGAACTGACTGAAGATTGCTGAAAGTAATGTCAGCCTCGGAAACTGGACTCATTGAGAAAGTTGGAGATGACATTATGAAATAGAAGTGGTTAGACAAAGATACAATGTGCTATACTGCGAACAGATGCCAGGCTATTGGATGCGTTCCCTTTTATCCCATGAAACAACGAAGCCGGTGGTCAACTTGATTGGATTACCAGTGAGCGAATTTCACTAAGCTAGTTTGAGTCACAGTTTGAGTTGATTGAATTACATTCGTCTCATTAGTCAGACTAAGACAACATCAAATTAAGGAACGTTGTCACTGCCCAATTTCTTTCTAATATTCAACACTGTCCCTCTCAACCAAAATCAGCATATATAACACATTCAGTCTTTTCTGTGAAAACATATCCCATCAAATGTTATATTCGCATTCAAAAAGAAATTGATACCGACACACTTGCCAATATATAAGCGAAAACTAGAGTTTAAATGGATGTTTTTTATTTTGAATAAAGAAATTGTACTTGAAACAACAACATTCATATAAAAATGGACAACAATAACATGGGTAAATTGCCAACAAGAATGCACACTTGAAAAATATAACAAATTCTTTTCACGACAGCACACTTTTCTTCCTGTAAACCATCAATATTGCTCACATTCAATAGCACGTGACTTTAAGATGCAATGTTAATCATCAAACATCTAAAACACAAGGGTCTGCGTTTCAATTTCCGTGTCAAACCGACAGCTGAGGACTGGGGAGGAGGCACATCTGCGAGCAACATATCGTCGACTTCTTCCCATCTTCTTCTGGCCAGTTGACATAGACTTGCACTTGGATCGAAATTTCTTCAGGTCATCAGTATGGTCAGCATCAAGCATAGGTGTATAGCTTTCCGGTACACAGAGTGTCTAAAATGAAGAAAGTGAATGGTCAATTGTATGTCAAAAGATTTTCAACTGAACAATATAAACATCACTCATGTTCTTTTAGTAATTGTATTTACGATCAAATGTGGGATTTAAGTCATTTCTTGCAGTCAATAAAGGCGGTTAACTGAACAATACAGTATTTCGAAAATACATACCTTGTCTGTGTTGAGAAAGAAGGATTTGTATCCATCTTGCATCAGGTAGATTTCAGGAAAGTACAGTTCCGGATATCTATGGCTATTGGCACGTCTGTCTTCGCTTCTCAGATGACGCATCCTGGATTGAGAAATGAAACCTTAGTTAAAAATGTTCTAGAAGGGTAAAAGTATAGATGATCAGATTAATTATCAACATCGACTGACACACAAGACTTTGGCAAGTTAATCGCTTTGTTGCACTATAGGCAAGGAATACTTACATTTTAGGACCTCTCTCGGAAGAAAATTCACAATGGAAGATAAGGATGGCTGGTGATGGGGTTGCATCGCTGACAAGCCGGCTGATTCCTTCCTCCGTGTAAATGTTGACAGCTCCCTGAATATGCCCTCCCTCGTATTCGTATGGATATCTGCAGTCAATAATCTTGTAGCTACTCACATCACTAAAGTCACCTTGCAGTAGTTGTTGGACCTGAAAAAGCAAGGGGTCAATATAGCATCTACAAATCACAGTGGTGTGAAACATATCATATATAAACAAGCCGTTTGGGTTATTTCACATTAAAGTTAGCAAATAAAATCACGTCTGATAAACTTACCGTATGTGCTGTAACTGTCTTCAGATCTCGATGGTTCCTAGTCTCCACAGTTGGAAGGCTATGAACTCTAGATCCATCGCCGACCAGGTTTTCCTCAGTTGCTTGCAACTTCTCTACAGCACCCTTGATGTCCTCGGCTACCAACTGTCGTTGTCGTTTCATCGGACTTTCATTCGCCTCATCATCACTTTCACTGGCAAACAAGCTACGCTTGGCGGAAGAACGCTCAAGGGACGACGTCTGTAAATACAAAAAGGCCAATATGAAACTGGAGGAGCAATTTACAACATGTTGACTGCTATAAATTTTAGTCGACTTGTCAAGTTACAAGAGTCAGGGAATTGCAAACACATCCTATGTATGTTTGTTATACTCAACTTACCTCAGATTCAGAATCTGAAGAGCCAAATCCACTATCACTGGACTCTGTATCTTGCCATGAACATGGACTGTCAAAGAGAACTGACTGAAGATTGCTGAAAGTAATGTCAGCCTCGGAAACTGGACTCATTGAGAAAGTTGGAGATGACATTATGAAATAGAAGTGGTTAGACAAAGATACAATGTGCTATACTGCGAACAGATGCCAGGCTATTGGATGCGTTCCCTTTTATCCCATGAAACAACGAAGCCGGTGGTCAACTTGATTGGATTACCAGTGAGCGAATTTCACTAAGCTAGTTTGAGTCACAGTTTGAGTTGATTGAATTACATTCGTCTCATTAGTCAGACTAAGACAACATCAAATTAAGGAACGTTGTCACTGCCCAATTTCTTTCTAATATTCAACACTGTCCCTCTCAACCAAAATCAGCATATATAACACATTCAGTCTTTTCTGTGAAAACATATCCCATCAAATGTTATATTCGCATTCAAAAAGAAATTGATACCGACACACTTGCCAATATATAAGCGAAAACTAGAGTTTAAATGGATGTTTTTTATTTTGAATAAAGAAATTGTACTTGAAACAACAACATTCATATAAAAATGGACAACAATAACATGGGTAAATTGCCAACAAGAATGCACACTTGAAAAATATAACAAATTCTTTTCACGACAGCACACTTTTCTTCCTGTAAACCATCAATATTGCTCACATTCAATAGCACGTGACTTTAAGATGCAATGTTAATCATCAAACATCTAAAACACAAGGGTCTGCGTTTCAATTTCCGTGTCAAACCGACAGCTGAGGACTGGGGAGGAGGCACATCTGCGAGCAACATATCGTCGACTTCTTCCCATCTTCTTCTGGCCAGTTGACATAGACTTGCACTTGGATCGAAATTTCTTCAGGTCATCAGTATGGTCAGCATCAAGCATAGGTGTATAGCTTTCCGGTACACAGAGTGTCTAAAATGAAGAAAGTGAATGGTCAATTGTATGTCAAAAGATTTTCAACTGAACAATATAAACATCACTCATGTTCTTTTAGTAATTGTATTTACGATCAAATGTGGGATTTAAGTCATTTCTTGCAGTCAATAAAGGCGGTTAACTGAACAATACAGTATTTCGAAAATACATACCTTGTCTGTGTTGAGAAAGAAGGATTTGTATCCATCTTGCATCAGGTAGATTTCAGGAAAGTACAGTTCCGGATATCTATGGCTATTGGCACGTCTGTCTTCGCTTCTCAGATGACGCATCCTGGATTGAGAAATGAAACCTTAGTTAAAAATGTTCTAGAAGGGTAAAAGTATAGATGATCAGATTAATTATCAACATCGACTGACACACAAGACTTTGGCAAGTTAATCGCTTTGTTGCACTATAGGCAAGGAATACTTACATTTTAGGACCTCTCTCGGAAGAAAATTCACAATGGAAGATAAGGATGGCTGGTGATGGGGTTGCATCCTATGTATGTTTGTTATACTCAACTTACCTCAGATTCAGAATCTGAAGAGCCAAATCCACTATCACTGGACTCTGTATCTTGCCATGAACATGGACTGTCAAAGAGAACTGACTGAAGATTGCTGAAAGTAATGTCAGCCTCGGAAACTGGACTCATTGAGAAAGTTGGAGATGACATTATGAAATAGAAGTGGTTAGACAAAGATACAATGTGCTATACTGCGAACAGATGCCAGGCTATTGGATGCGTTCCCTTTTATCCCATGAAACAACGAAGCCGGTGGTCAACTTGATTGGATTACCAGTGAGCGAATTTCACTAAGCTAGTTTGAGTCACAGTTTGAGTTGATTGAATTACATTCGTCTCATTAGTCAGACTAAGACAACATCAAATTAAGGAACGTTGTCACTGCCCAATTTCTTTCTAATATTCAACACTGTCCCTCTCAACCAAAATCAGCATATATAACACATTCAGTCTTTTCTGTGAAAACATATCCCATCAAATGTTATATTCGCATTCAAAAAGAAATTGATACCGACACACTTGCCAATATATAAGCGAAAACTAGAGTTTAAATGGATGTTTTTTATTTTGAATAAAGAAATTGTACTTGAAACAACAACATTCATATAAAAATGGACAACAATAACATGGGTAAATTGCCAACAAGAATGCACACTTGAAAAATATAACAAATTCTTTTCACGACAGCACACTTTTCTTCCTGTAAACCATCAATATTGCTCACATTCAATAGCACGTGACTTTAAGATGCAATGTTAATCATCAAACATCTAAAACACAAGGGTCTGCGTTTCAATTTCCGTGTCAAACCGACAGCTGAGGACTGGGGAGGAGGCACATCTGCGAGCAACATATCGTCGACTTCTTCCCATCTTCTTCTGGCCAGTTGACATAGACTTGCACTTGGATCGAAATTTCTTCAGGTCATCAGTATGGTCAGCATCAAGCATAGGTGTATAGCTTTCCGGTACACAGAGTGTCTAAAATGAAGAAAGTGAATGGTCAATTGTATGTCAAAAGATTTTCAACTGAACAATATAAACATCACTCATGTTCTTTTAGTAATTGTATTTACGATCAAATGTGGGATTTAAGTCATTTCTTGCAGTCAATAAAGGCGGTTAACTGAACAATACAGTATTTCGAAAATACATACCTTGTCTGTGTTGAGAAAGAAGGATTTGTATCCATCTTGCATCAGGTAGATTTCAGGAAAGTACAGTTCCGGATATCTATGGCTATTGGCACGTCTGTCTTCGCTTCTCAGATGACGCATCCTGGATTGAGAAATGAAACCTTAGTTAAAAATGTTCTAGAAGGGTAAAAGTATAGATGATCAGATTAATTATCAACATCGACTGACACACAAGACTTTGGCAAGTTAATCGCTTTGTTGCACTATAGGCAAGGAATACTTACATTTTAGGACCTCTCTCGGAAGAAAATTCACAATGGAAGATAAGGATGGCTGGTGATGGGGTTGCATCGCTGACAAGCCGGCTGATTCCTTCCTCCGTGTAAATGTTGACAGCTCCCTGAATATGCCCTCCCTCGTATTCGTATGGATATCTGCAGTCAATAATCTTGTAGCTACTCACATCACTAAAGTCACCTTGCAGTAGTTGTTGGACCTGAAAAAGCAAGGGGTCAATATAGCATCTACAAATCACAGTGGTGTGAAACATATCATATATAAACAAGCCGTTTGGGTTATTTCACATTAAAGTTAGCAAATAAAATCACGTCTGATAAACTTACCGTATGTGCTGTAACTGTCTTCAGATCTCGATGGTTCCTAGTCTCCACAGTTGGAAGGCTATGAACTCTAGATCCATCGCCGACCAGGTTTTCCTCAGTTGCTTGCAACTTCTCTACAGCACCCTTGATGTCCTCGGCTACCAACTGTCGTTGTCGTTTCATCGGACTTTCATTCGCCTCATCATCACTTTCACTGGCAAACAAGCTACGCTTGGCGGAAGAACGCTCAAGGGACGACGTCTGTAAATACAAAAAGGCCAATATGAAACTGGAGGAGCAATTTACAACATGTTGACTGCTATAAATTTTAGTCGACTTGTCAAGTTACAAGAGTCAGGGAATTGCAAACACATCCTATGTATGTTTGTTATACTCAACTTACCTCAGATTCAGAATCTGAAGAGCCAAATCCACTATCACTGGACTCTGTATCTTGCCATGAACATGGACTGTCAAAGAGAACTGACTGAAGATTGCTGAAAGTAATGTCAGCCTCGGAAACTGGACTCATTGAGAAAGTTGGAGATGACATTATGAAATAGAAGTGGTTAGACAAAGATACAATGTGCTATACTGCGAACAGATGCCAGGCTATTGGATGCGTTCCCTTTTATCCCATGAAACAACGAAGCCGGTGGTCAACTTGATTGGATTACCAGTGAGCGAATTTCACTAAGCTAGTTTGAGTCACAGTTTGAGTCGATTGAATTACATTCGTCTCATTAGTCAGACTAAGACAACATCAAATTAAGGAACGTTGTCACTGCCCAATTTCTTTCTAATATTCAACACTGTCCCTCTCAACCAAAATCAGCATATATAACACATTCAGTCTTTTCTGTGAAAACATATCCCATCAAATGTTATATTCGCATTCAAAAAGAAATTGATACCGACACACTTGCCAATATATAAGCGAAAACTAGAGTTTAAATGGATGTTTTTTATTTTGAATAAAGAAATTGTACTTGAAACAACAACATTCATATAAAAATGGACAACAATAACATGGGTAAATTGCCAACAAGAATGCACACTTGAAAAATATAACAAATTCTTTTCACGACAGCACACTTTTCTTCCTGTAAACCATCAATATTGCTCACATTCAATAGCACGTGACTTTAAGATGCAATGTTAATCATCAAACATCTAAAACACAAGGGTCTGCGTTTCAATTTCCGTGTCAAACCGACAGCTGAGGACTGGGGAGGAGGCACATCTGCGAGCAACATATCGTCGACTTCTTCCCATCTTTTTCTGGCCAGTTGACATAGACTTGCACTTGGATCGAAATTTCTTCAGGTCATCAGTATGGTCAGCATCAAGCATAGGTGTATAGCTTTCCGGTACACAGAGTGTCTAAAATGAAGAAAGTGAATGGTCAATTGTATGTCAAAAGATTTTCAACTGAACAATATAAACATCACTCATGTTCTTTTAGTAATTGTATTTACGATCAAATGTGGGATTTAAGTCATTTCTTGCAGTCAATAAAGGCGGTTAACTGAACAATACAGTATTTCGAAAATACATACCTTGTCTGTGTTGAGAAAGAAGGATTTGTATCCATCTTGCATCAGGTAGATTTCAGGAAAGTACAGTTCCGGATATCTATGGCTATTGGCACGTCTGTCTTCGCTTCTCAGATGACGCATCCTGGATTGAGAAATGAAACCTTAGTTAAAAATGTTCTAGAAGGGTAAAAGTATAGATGATCAGATTAATTATCAACATCGACTGACACACAAGACTTTGGCAAGTTAATCGCTTTGTTGCACTATAGGCAAGGAATACTTACATTTTAGGACCTCTCTCGGAAGAAAATTCACAATGGAAGATAAGGATGGCTGGTGATGGGGTTGCATCCTATGTATGTTTGTTATACTCAACTTACCTCAGATTCAGAATCTGAAGAGCCAAATCCACTATCACTGGACTCTGTATCTTGCCATGAACATGGACTGTCAAAGAGAACTGACTGAAGATTGCTGAAAGTAATGTCAGCCTCGGAAACTGGACTCATTGAGAAAGTTGGAGATGACATTATGAAATAGAAGTGATTAGACAAAGATACAATGTGCTATACTGCGAACAGATGCCAGGCTATTGGATGCGTTCCCTTTTATCCCATGAAACAACGAAGCCGGTGGTCAACTTGATTGGATTACCAGTGAGCGAATTTCACTAAGCTAGTTTGAGTCACAGTTTGAGTCGATTGAATTACATTCGTCTCATTAGTCAGACTAAGACAACATCAAATTAAGGAACGTTGTCACTGCCCAATTTCTTTCTAATATTCAACACTGTCCCTCTCAACCAAAATCAGCATATATAACACATTCAGTCTTTTCTGTGAAAACATATCCCATCAAATGTTATATTCGCATTCAAAAAGAAATTGATACCGACACACTTGCCAATATATAAGCGAAAACTAGAGTTTAAATGGATGTTTTTTATTTTGAATAAAGAAATTGTACTTGAAACAACAACATTCATATAAAAATGGACAACAATAACATGGGTAAATTGCCAACAAGAATGCACACTTGAAAAATATAACAAATTCTTTTCACGACAGCACACTTTTCTTCCTGTAAACCATCAATATTGCTCACATTCAATAGCACGTGACTTTAAGATGCAATGTTAATCATCAAACATCTAAAACACAAGGGTCTGCGTTTCAATTTCCGTGTCAAACCGACAGCTGAGGACTGGGGAGGAGGCACATCTGCGAGCAACATATCGTCGACTTCTTCCCATCTTCTTCTGGCCAGTTGACATAGACTTGCACTTGGATCGAAATTTCTTCAGGTCATCAGTATGGTCAGCATCAAGCATAGGTGTATAGCTTTCCGGTACACAGAGTGTCTAAAATGAAGAAAGTGAATGGTCAATTGTATGTCAAAAGATTTTCAACTGAACAATATAAACATCACTCATGTTCTTTTAGTAATTGTATTTACGATCAAATGTGGGATTTAAGTCATTTCTTGCAGTCAATAAAGGCGGTTAACTGAACAATACAGTATTTCGAAAATACATACCTTGTCTGTGTTGAGAAAGAAGGATTTGTATCCATCTTGCATCAGGTAGATTTCAGGAAAGTACAGTTCCGGATATCTATGGCTATTGGCACGTCTGTCTTCGCTTCTCAGATGACGCATCCTGGATTGAGAAATGAAACCTTAGTTAAAAATGTTCTAGAAGGGTAAAAGTATAGATGATCAGATTAATTATCAACATCGACTGACACACAAGACTTTGGCAAGTTAATCGCTTTGTTGCACTATAGGCAAGGAATACTTACATTTTAGGACCTCTCTCGGAAGAAAATTCACAATGGAAGATAAGGATGGCTGGTGATGGGGTTGCATCGCTGACAAGCCGGCTGATTCCTTCCTCCGTGTAAATGTTGACAGCTCCCTGAATATGCCCTCCCTCGTATTCGTATGGATATCTGCAGTCAATAATCTTGTAGCTACTCACATCACTAAAGTCACCTTGCAGTAGTTGTTGGACCTGAAAAAGCAAGGGGTCAATATAGCATCTACAAATCACAGTGGTGTGAAACATATCATATATAAACAAGCCGTTTGGGTTATTTCACATTAAAGTTAGCAAATAAAATCACGTCTGATAAACTTACCGTATGTGCTGTAACTGTCTTCAGATCTCGATGGTTCCTAGTCTCCACAGTTGGAAGGCTATGAACTCTAGATCCATCGCCGACCAGGTTTTCCTCAGTTGCTTGCAACTTCTCTACAGCACCCTTGATGTCCTCGGCTACCAACTGTCGTTGTCGTTTCATCGGACTTTCATTCGCCTCATCATCACTTTCACTGGCAAACAAGCTACGCTTGGCGGAAGAACGCTCAAGGGACGACGTCTGTAAATACAAAAAGGCCAATATGAAACTGGAGGAGCAATTTACAACATGTTGACTGCTATAAATTTTAGTCGACTTGTCAAGTTACAAGAGTCAGGGAATTGCAAACACATCCTATGTATGTTTGTTATACTCAACTTACCTCAGATTCAGAATCTGAAGAGCCAAATCCACTATCACTGGACTCTGTATCTTGCCATGAACATGGACTGTCAAAGAGAACTGACTGAAGATTGCTGAAAGTAATGTCAGCCTCGGAAACTGGACTCATTGAGAAAGTTGGAGATGACATTATGAAATAGAAGTGGTTAGACAAAGATACAATGTGCTATACTGCGAACAGATGCCAGGCTATTGGATGCGTTCCCTTTTATCCCATGAATCAACGAAGCCGGTGGTCAACTTGATTGGATTACCAGTGAGCGAATTTCACTAAGCTAGTTTGAGTCACAGTTTGAGTCGATTGAATTACATTCGTCTCATTAGTCAGACTAAGACAACATCAAATTAAGGAACGTTGTCACTGCCCAATTTCTTTCTAATATTCAACACTGTCCCTCTCAACCAAAATCAGCATATATAACACATTCAGTCTTTTCTGTGAAAACATATCCCATCAAATGTTATATTCGCATTCAAAAAGAAATTGATACCGACACACTTGCCAATATATAAGCGAAAACTAGAGTTTAAATGGATGTTTTTTATTTTGAATAAAGAAATTGTACTTGAAACAACAACATTCATATAAAAATGGACAACAATAACATGGGTAAATTGCCAACAAGAATGCACACTTGAAAAATATAACAAATTCTTTTCACGACAGCACACTTTTCTTCCTGTAAACCATCAATATTGCTCACATTCAATAGCACGTGACTTTAAGATGCAATGTTAATCATCAAACATCTAAAACACAAGGGTCTGCGTTTCAATTTCCGTGTCAAACCGACAGCTGAGGACTGGGGAGGAGGCACATCTGCGAGCAACATATCGTCGACTTCTTCCCATCTTCTTCTGGCCAGTTGACATAGACTTGCACTTGGATCGAAATTTCTTCAGGTCATAAGTATGGTCAGCATCAAGCATAGGTGTATAGCTTTCCGGTACACAGAGTGTCTAAAATGAAGAAAGTGAATGGTCAATTGTATGTCAAAAGATTTTCAACTGAACAATATAAACATCACTCATGTTCTTTTAGTAATTGTATTTACGATCAAATGTGGGATTTAAGTCATTTCTTGCAGTCAATAAAGGCGGTTAACTGAACAATACAGTATTTCGAAAATACATACCTTGTCTGTGTTGAGAAAGAAGGATTTGTATCCATCTTGCATCAGGTAGATTTCAGGAAAGTACAGTTCCGGATATCTATGGCTATTGGCACGTCTGTCTTCGCTTCTCAGATGACGCATCCTGGATTGAGAAATGAAACCTTAGTTAAAAATGTTCTAGAAGGGTAAAAGTATAGATGATCAGATTAATTATCAACATCGACTGACACACAAGACTTTGGCAAGTTAATCGCTTTGTTGCACTATAGGCAAGGAATACTTACATTTTAGGACCTCTCTCGGAAGAAAATTCACAATGGAAGATAAGGATGGCTGGTGATGGGGTTGCATCGCTGACAAGCCGGCTGATTCCTTCCTCTGTGTAAATGTTGACAGCTCCCTGAATATGCCCTCCCTCGTATTCGTATGGATATCTGCAGTCAATAATCTTGTAGCTACTCACATCACTAAAGTCACCTTGCAGTAGTTGTTGGACCTGAAAAAGCAAGGGGTCAATATAGCATCTACAAATCACAGTGGTGTGAAACATATCATATATAAACAAGCCGTTTGGGTTATTTCACATTAAAGTTAGCAAATAAAATCACGTCTGATAAACTTACCGTATGTGCTGTAACTGTCTTCAGATCTCGATGGTTCCTAGTCTCCACAGTTGGAAGGCTATGAACTCTAGATCCATCGCCGACCAGGTTTTCCTCAGTTGCTTGCAACTTCTCTACAGCACCCTTGATGTCCTCGGCTACCAACTGTCGTTGTCGTTTCATCGGACTTTCATCCGCCTCATCATCACTTTCACTGGCAAACAAGCTACGCTTGGCGGAAGAACGCTCAAGGGACGACGTCTGTAAATACAAAAAGGCCAATATGAAACTGGAGGAGCAATTTACAACATGTTGACTGCTATAAATTTTAGTCGACTTGTCAAGTTACAAGAGTCAGGGAATTGCAAACACATCCTATGTATGTTTGTTATACTCAACTTACCTCAGATTCAGAATCTGAAGAGCCAAATCCACTATCACTGGACTCTGTATCTTGCCATGAACATGGACTGTCAAAGAGAACTGACTGAAGATTGCTGAAAGTAATGTCAGCCTCGGAAACTGGACTCATTGAGAAAGTTGGAGATGACATTATGAAATAGAAGTGGTTAGACAAAGATACAATGTGCTATACTGCGAACAGATGCCAGGCTATTGGATGCGTTCCCTTTTATCCCATGAAACAACGAAGCCGGTGGTCAACTTGATTGGATTACCAGTGAGCGAATTTCACTAAGCTAGTTTGAGTCACAGTTTGAGTTGATTGAATTACATTCGTCTCATTAGTCAGACTAAGACAACATCAAATTAAGGAACGTTGTCACTGCCCAATTTCTTTCTAATATTCAACACTGTCCCTCTCAACCAAAATCAGCATATATAACACATTCAGTCTTTTCTGTGAAAACATATCCCATCAAATGTTATATTCGCATTCAAAAAGAAATTGATACCGACACACTTGCCAATATATAAGCGAAAACTAGAGTTTAAATGGATGTTTTTTATTTTGAATAAAGAAATTGTACTTGAAACAACAACATTCATATAAAAATGGACAACAATAACATGGGTAAATTGCCAACAAGAATGCACACTTGAAAAATATAACAAATTCTTTTCACGACAGCACACTTTTCTTCCTGTAAACCATCAATATTGCTCACATTCAATAGCACGTGACTTTAAGATGCAATGTTAATCATCAAACATCTAAAACACAAGGGTCTGCGTTTCAATTTCCGTGTCAAACCGACAGCTGAGGACTGGGGAGGAGGCACATCTGCGAGCAACATATCGTCGACTTCTTCCCATCTTTTTCTGGCCAGTTGACATAGACTTGCACTTGGATCGAAATTTCTTCAGGTCATCAGTATGGTCAGCATCAAGCATAGGTGTATAGCTTTCCGGTACACAGAGTGTCTAAAATGAAGAAAGTGAATGGTCAATTGTATGTCAAAAGATTTTCAACTGAACAATATAAACATCACTCATGTTCTTTTAGTAATTGTATTTACGATCAAATGTGGGATTTAAGTCATTTCTTGCAGTCAATAAAGGCGGTTAACTGAACAATACAGTATTTCGAAAATACATACCTTGTCTGTGTTGAGAAAGAAGGATTTGTATCCATCTTGCATCAGGTAGATTTCAGGAAAGTACAGTTCCGGATATCTATGGCTATTGGCACGTCTGTCTTCGCTTCTCAGATGACGCATCCTGGATTGAGAAATGAAACCTTAGTTAAAAATGTTCTAGAAGGGTAAAAGTATAGATGATCAGATTAATTATCAACATCGACTGACACACAAGACTTTGGCAAGTTAATCGCTTTGTTGCACTATAGGCAAGGAATACTTACATTTTAGGACCTCTCTCGGAAGAAAATTCACAATGGAAGATAAGGATGGCTGGTGATGGGGTTGCATCGCCGACAAGCCGGCTGATTCCTTCCTCCGTGTAAATGTTGACAGCTCCCTGAATATGCCCTCCCTCGTATTCGTATGGATATCTGCAGTCAATAATCTTGTGGCTACTCACATCACTAAAGTCACCTTGCAGTAGTTGTTGGACCTGAAAAAGCAAGGGGTCAATATAGCATCTACAAATCACAGTGGTGTGAAACATATCATATATAAACAAGCCGTTTGGGTTATTTCACATTAAAGTTAGCAAATAAAATCACGTCTGATAAACTTACCGTATGTGCTGTAACTGTCTTCAGATCTCGATGGTTCCTAGTCTCCACAGTTGGAAGGCTATGAACTCTAGATCCATCGCCGACCAGGTTTTCCTCAGTTGCTTGCAACTTCTCTACAGCACCCTTGATGTCCTCGGCTACCAACTGTCGTTGTCGTTTCATCGGACTTTCATCCGCCTCATCATCACTTTCACTGGCAAACAAGCTACGCTTGGCGGAAGAACGCTCAAGGGACGACGTCTGTAAATACAAAAAGGCCAATATGAAACTGGAGGAGCAATTTACAACATGTTGACTGCTATAAATTTTAGTCGACTTGTCAAGTTACAAGAGTCAGGGAATTGCAAACACATCCTATGTATGTTTGTTATACTCAACTTACCTCAGATTCAGAATCTGAAGAGCCAAATCCACTATCACTGGACTCTGTATCTTGCCATGAACATGGACTGTCAAAGAGAACTGACTGAAGATTGCTGAAAGTAATGTCAGCCTCGGAAACTGGACTCATTGAGAAAGTTGGAGATGACATTATGAAATAGAAGTGGTTAGACAAAGATACAATGTGCTATACTGCGAACAGATGCCAGGCTATTGGATGCGTTCCCTTTTATCCCATGAATCAACGAAGCCGGTGGTCAACTTGATTGGATTACCAGTGAGCGAATTTCACTAAGCTAGTTTGAGTCACAGTTTGAGTTGATTGAATTACATTCGTCTCATTAGTCAGACTAAGACAACATCAAATTAAGGAACGTTGTCACTGCCCAATTTCTTTCTAATATTCAACACTGTCCCTCTCAACCAAAATCAGCATATATAACACATTCAGTCTTTTCTGTGAAAACATATCCCATCAAATGTTATATTCGCATTCAAAAAGAAATTGATACCGACACACTTGCCAATATATAAGCGAAAACTAGAGTTTAAATGGATGTTTTTTATTTTGAATAAAGAAATTGTACTTGAAACAACAACATTCATATAAAAATGGACAACAATAACATGGGTAAATTGCCAACAAGAATGCACACTTGAAAAATATAACAAATTCTTTTCACGACAGCACACTTTTCTTCCTGTAAACCATCAATATTGCTCACATTCAATAGCACGTGACTTTAAGATGCAATGTTAATCATCAAACATCTAAAACACAAGGGTCTGCGTTTCAATTTCCGTGTCAAACCGACAGCTGAGGACTGGGGAGGAGGCACATCTGCGAGCAACATATCGTCGACTTCTTCCCATCTTCTTCTGGCCAGTTGACATAGACTTGCACTTGGATCGAAATTTCTTCAGGTCATCAGTATGGTCAGCATCAAGCATAGGTGTATAGCTTTCCGGTACACAGAGTGTCTAAAATGAAGAAAGTGAATGGTCAATTGTATGTCAAAAGATTTTCAACTGAACAATATAAACATCACTCATGTTCTTTTAGTAATTGTATTTACGATCAAATGTGGGATTTAAGTCATTTCTTGCAGTCAATAAAGGCGGTTAACTGAACAATACAGTATTTCGAAAATACATACCTTGTCTGTGTTGAGAAAGAAGGATTTGTATCCATCTTGCATCAGGTAGATTTCAGGAAAGTACAGTTCCGGATATCTATGGCTATTGGCACGTCTGTCTTCGCTTCTCAGATGACGCATCCTGGATTGAGAAATGAAACCTTAGTTAAAAATGTTCTAGAAGGGTAAAAGTATAGATGATCAGATTAATTATCAACATCGACTGACACACAAGACTTTGGCAAGTTAATCGCTTTGTTGCACTATAGGCAAGGAATACTTACATTTTAGGACCTCTCTCGGAAGAAAATTCACAATGGAAGATAAGGATGGCTGGTGATGGGGTTGCATCGCTGACAAGCCGGCTGATTCCTTCCTCCGTGTAAATGTTGACAGCTCCCTGAATATGCCCTCCCTCGTATTCGTATGGATATCTGCAGTCAATAATCTTGTAGCTACTCACATCACTAAAGTCACCTTGCAGTAGTTGTTGGACCTGAAAAAGCAAGGGGTCAATATAGCATCTACAAATCACAGTGATGTGAAACATATCATATATAAACAAGCCGTTTGGGTTATTTCACATTAAAGTTAGCAAATAAAATCACGTCTGATAAACTTACCGTATGTGCTGTAACTGTCTTCAGATCTCGATGGTTCCTAGTCTCCACAGTTGGAAGGCTATGAACTCTAGATCCATCGCCGACCAGGTTTTCCTCAGTTGCTTGCAACTTCTCTACAGCACCCTTGATGTCCTCGGCTACCAACTGTCGTTGTCGTTTCATCGGACTTTCATTCGCCTCATCATCACTTTCACTGGCAAACAAGCTACGCTTGGCGGAAGAACGCTCAAGGGACGACGTCTGTAAATACAAAAAGGCCAATATGAAACTGGAGGAGCAATTTACAACATGTTGACTGCTATAAATTTTAGTCGACTTGTCAAGTTACAAGAGTCAGGGAATTGCAAACACATCCTATGTATGTTTGTTATACTCAACTTACCTCAGATTCAGAATCTGAAGAGCCAAATCCACTATCACTGGACTCTGTATCTTGCCATGAACATGGACTGTCAAAGAGAACTGACTGAAGATTGCTGAAAGTAATGTCAGCCTCGGAAACTGGACTCATTGAGAAAGTTGGAGATGACATTATGAAATAGAAGTGGTTAGACAAAGATACAATGTGCTATACTGCGAACAGATGCCAGGCTATTGGATGCGTTCCCTTTTATCCCATGAATCAACGAAGCCGGTGGTCAACTTGATTGGATTACCAGTGAGCGAATTTCACTAAGCTAGTTTGAGTCACAGTTTGAGTCGATTGAATTACATTCGTCTCATTAGTCAGACTAAGACAACATCAAATTAAGGAACGTTGTCACTGCCCAATTTCTTTCTAATATTCAACACTGTCCCTCTCAACCAAAATCAGCATATATAACACATTCAGTCTTTTCTGTGAAAACATATCCCATCAAATGTTATATTCGCATTCAAAAAGAAATTGATACCGACACACTTGCCAATATATAAGCGAAAACTAGAGTTTAAATGGATGTTTTTTATTTTGAATAAAGAAATTGTACTTGAAACAACAACATTCATATAAAAATGGACAACAATAACATGGGTAAATTGCCAACAAGAATGCACACTTGAAAAATATAACAAATTCTTTTCACGACAGCACACTTTTCTTCCTGTAAACCATCAATATTGCTCACATTCAATAGCACGTGACTTTAAGATGCAATGTTAATCATCAAACATCTAAAACACAAGGGTCTGCGTTTCAATTTCCGTGTCAAACCGACAGCTGAGGACTGGGGAGGAGGCACATCTGCGAGCAACATATCGTCGACTTCTTCCCATCTTTTTCTGGCCAGTTGACATAGACTTGCACTTGGATCGAAATTTCTTCAGGTCATCAGTATGGTCAGCATCAAGCATAGGTGTATAGCTTTCCGGTACACAGAGTGTCTAAAATGAAGAAAGTGAATGGTCAATTGTATGTCAAAAGATTTTCAACTGAACAATATAAACATCACTCATGTTCTTTTAGTAATTGTATTTACGATCAAATGTGGGATTTAAGTCATTTCTTGCAGTCAATAAAGGCGGTTAACTGAACAATACAGTATTTCGAAAATACATACCTTGTCTGTGTTGAGAAAGAAGGATTTGTATCCATCTTGCATCAGGTAGATTTCAGGAAAGTACAGTTCCGGATATCTATGGCTATTGGCACGTCTGTCTTCGCTTCTCAGATGACGCATCCTGGATTGAGAAATGAAACCTTAGTTAAAAATGTTCTAGAAGGGTAAAAGTATAGATGATCAGATTAATTATCAACATCGACTGACACACAAGACTTTGGCAAGTTAATCGCTTTGTTGCACTATAGGCAAGGAATACTTACATTTTAGGACCTCTCTCGGAAGAAAATTCACAATGGAAGATAAGGATGGCTGGTGATGGGGTTGCATCGCCGACAAGCCGGCTGATTCCTTCCTCCGTGTAAATGTTGACAGCTCCCTGAATATGCCCTCCCTCGTATTCGTATGGATATCTGCAGTCAATAATCTTGTGGCTACTCACATCACTAAAGTCACCTTGCAGTAGTTGTTGGACCTGAAAAAGCAAGGGGTCAATATAGCATCTACAAATCACAGTGGTGTGAAACATATCATATATAAACAAGCCGTTTGGGTTATTTCACATTAAAGTTAGCAAATAAAATCACGTCTGATAAACTTACCGTATGTGCTGTAACTGTCTTCAGATCTCGATGGTTCCTAGTCTCCACAGTTGGAAGGCTATGAACTCTAGATCCATCGCCGACCAGGTTTTCCTCAGTTGCTTGCAACTTCTCTACAGCACCCTTGATGTCCTCGGCTACCAACTGTCGTTGTCGTTTCATCGGACTTTCATCCGCCTCATCATCACTTTCACTGGCAAACAAGCTACGCTTGGCGGAAGAACGCTCAAGGGACGACGTCTGTAAATACAAAAAGGCCAATATGAAACTGGAGGAGCAATTTACAACATGTTGACTGCTATAAATTTTAGTCGACTTGTCAAGTTACAAGAGTCAGGGAATTGCAAACACATCCTATGTATGTTTGTTATACTCAACTTACCTCAGATTCAGAATCTGAAGAGCCAAATCCACTATCACTGGACTCTGTATCTTGCCATGAACATGGACTGTCAAAGAGAACTGACTGAAGATTGCTGAAAGTAATGTCAGCCTCGGAAACTGGACTCATTGAGAAAGTTGGAGATGACATTATGAAATAGAAGTGGTTAGACAAAGATACAATGTGCTATACTGCGAACAGATGCCAGGCTATTGGATGCGTTCCCTTTTATCCCATGAATCAACGAAGCCGGTGGTCAACTTGATTGGATTACCAGTGAGCGAATTTCACTAAGCTAGTTTGAGTCACAGTTTGAGTTGATTGAATTACATTCGTCTCATTAGTCAGACTAAGACAACATCAAATTAAGGAACGTTGTCACTGCCCAATTTCTTTCTAATATTCAACACTGTCCCTCTCAACCAAAATCAGCATATATAACACATTCAGTCTTTTCTGTGAAAACATATCCCATCAAATGTTATATTCGCATTCAAAAAGAAATTGATACCGACACACTTGCCAATATATAAGCGAAAACTAGAGTTTAAATGGATGTTTTTTATTTTGAATAAAGAAATTGTACTTGAAACAACAACATTCATATAAAAATGGACAACAATAACATGGGTAAATTGCCAACAAGAATGCACACTTGAAAAATATAACAAATTCTTTTCACGACAGCACACTTTTCTTCCTGTAAACCATCAATATTGCTCACATTCAATAGCACGTGACTTTAAGATGCAATGTTAATCATCAAACATCTAAAACACAAGGGTCTGCGTTTCAATTTCCGTGTCAAACCGACAGCTGAGGACTGGGGAGGAGGCACATCTGCGAGCAACATATCGTCGACTTCTTCCCATCTTCTTCTGGCCAGTTGACATAGACTTGCACTTGGATCGAAATTTCTTCAGGTCATCAGTATGGTCAGCATCAAGCATAGGTGTATAGCTTTCCGGTACACAGAGTGTCTAAAATGAAGAAAGTGAATGGTCAATTGTATGTCAAAAGATTTTCAACTGAACAATATAAACATCACTCATGTTCTTTTAGTAATTGTATTTACGATCAAATGTGGGATTTAAGTCATTTCTTGCAGTCAATAAAGGCGGTTAACTGAACAATACAGTATTTCGAAAATACATACCTTGTCTGTGTTGAGAAAGAAGGATTTGTATCCATCTTGCATCAGGTAGATTTCAGGAAAGTACAGTTCCGGATATCTATGGCTATTGGCACGTCTGTCTTCGCTTCTCAGATGACGCATCCTGGATTGAGAAATGAAACCTTAGTTAAAAATGTTCTAGAAGGGTAAAAGTATAGATGATCAGATTAATTATCAACATCGACTGACACACAAGACTTTGGCAAGTTAATCGCTTTGTTGCACTATAGGCAAGGAATACTTACATTTTAGGACCTCTCTCGGAAGAAAATTCACAATGGAAGATAAGGATGGCTGGTGATGGGGTTGCATCGCTGACAAGCCGGCTGATTCCTTCCTCCGTGTAAATGTTGACAGCTCCCTGAATATGCCCTCCCTCGTATTCGTATGGATATCTGCAGTCAATAATCTTGTAGCTACTCACATCACTAAAGTCACCTTGCAGTAGTTGTTGGACCTGAAAAAGCAAGGGGTCAATATAGCATCTACAAATCACAGTGGTGTGAAACATATCATATATAAACAAGCCGTTTGGGTTATTTCACATTAAAGTTAGCAAATAAAATCACGTCTGATAAACTTACCGTATGTGCTGTAACTGTCTTCAGATCTCGATGGTTCCTAGTCTCCACAGTTGGAAGGCTATGAACTCTAGATCCATCGCCGACCAGGTTTTCCTCAGTTGCTTGCAACTTCTCTACAGCACCCTTGATGTCCTCGGCTACCAACTGTCGTTGTCGTTTCATCGGACTTTCATTCGCCTCATCATCACTTTCACTGGCAAACAAGCTACGCTTGGCGGAAGAACGCTCAAGGGACGACGTCTGTAAATACAAAAAGGCCAATATGAAACTGGAGGAGCAATTTACAACATGTTGACTGCTATAAATTTTAGTCGACTTGTCAAGTTACAAGAGTCAGGGAATTGCAAACACATCCTATGTATGTTTGTTATACTCAACTTACCTCAGATTCAGAATCTGAAGAGCCAAATCCACTATCACTGGACTCTGTATCTTGCCATGAACATGGACTGTCAAAGAGAACTGACTGAAGATTGCTGAAAGTAATGTCAGCCTCGGAAACTGGACTCATTGAGAAAGTTGGAGATGACATTATGAAATAGAAGTGGTTAGACAAAGATACAATGTGCTATACTGCGAACAGATGCCAGGCTATTGGATGCGTTCCCTTTTATCCCATGAATCAACGAAGCCGGTGGTCAACTTGATTGGATTACCAGTGAGCGAATTTCACTAAGCTAGTTTGAGTCACAGTTTGAGTCGATTGAATTACATTAGTCTCATTAGTCAGACTAAGACAACATCAAATTAAGGAACGTTGTCACTGCCCAATTTCTTTCTAATATTCAACACTGTCCCTCTCAACCAAAATCAGCATATATAACACATTCAGTCTTTTCTGTGAAAACATATCCCATCAAATGTTATATTCGCATTCAAAAAGAAATTGATACCGACACACTTGCCAATATATAAGCGAAAACTAGAGTTTAAATGGATGTTTTTTATTTTGAATAAAGAAATTGTACTTGAAACAACAACATTCATATAAAAATGGACAACAATAACATGGGTAAATTGCCAACAAGAATGCACACTTGAAAAATATAACAAATTCTTTTCACGACAGCACACTTTTCTTCCTGTAAACCATCAATATTGCTCACATTCAATAGCACGTGACTTTAAGATGCAATGTTAATCATCAAACATCTAAAACACAAGGGTCTGCGTTTCAATTTCCGTGTCAAACCGACAGCTGAGGACTGGGGAGGAGGCACATCTGCGAGCAACATATCGTCGACTTCTTCCCATCTTCTTCTGGCCAGTTGACATAGACTTGCACTTGGATCGAAATTTCTTCAGGTCATAAGTATGGTCAGCATCAAGCATAGGTGTATAGCTTTCCGGTACACAGAGTGTCTAAAATGAAGAAAGTGAATGGTCAATTGTATGTCAAAAGATTTTCAACTGAACAATATAAACATCACTCATGTTCTTTTAGTAATTGTATTTACGATCAAATGTGGGATTTAAGTCATTTCTTGCAGTCAATAAAGGCGGTTAACTGAACAATACAGTATTTCGAAAATACATACCTTGTCTGTGTTGAGAAAGAAGGATTTGTATCCATCTTGCATCAGGTAGATTTCAGGAAAGTACAGTTCCGGATATCTATGGCTATTGGCACGTCTGTCTTCGCTTCTCAGATGACGCATCCTGGATTGAGAAATGAAACCTTAGTTAAAAATGTTCTAGAAGGGTAAAAGTATAGATGATCAGATTAATTATCAACATCGACTGACACACAAGACTTTGGCAAGTTAATCGCTTTGTTGCACTATAGGCAAGGAATACTTACATTTTAGGACCTCTCTCGGAAGAAAATTCACAATGGAAGATAAGGATGGCTGGTGATGGGGTTGCATCGCTGACAAGCCGGCTGATTCCTTCCTCTGTGTAAATGTTGACAGCTCCCTGAATATGCCCTCCCTCGTATTCGTATGGATATCTGCAGTCAATAATCTTGTAGCTACTCACATCACTAAAGTCACCTTGCAGTAGTTGTTGGACCTGAAAAAGCAAGGGGTCAATATAGCATCTACAAATCACAGTGGTGTGAAACATATCATATATAAACAAGCCGTTTGGGTTATTTCACAATAAAGTTAGCAAATAAAATCACGTCTGATAAACTTACCGTATGTGCTGTAACTGTCTTCAGATCTCGATGGTTCCTAGTCTCCACAGTTGGAAGGCTATGAACTCTAGATCCATCGCCGACCAGGTTTTCCTCAGTTGCTTGCAACTTCTCTACAGCACCCTTGATGTCCTCGGCTACCAACTGTCGTTGTCGTTTCATCGGACTTTCATCCGCCTCATCATCACTTTCACTGGCAAACAAGCTACGCTTGGCGGAAGAACGCTCAAGGGACGACGTCTGTAAATACAAAAAGGCCAATATGAAACTGGAGGAGCAATTTACAACATGTTGACTGCTATAAATTTTAGTCGACTTGTCAAGTTACAAGAGTCAGGGAATTGCAAACACATCCTATGTATGTTTGTTATACTCAACTTACCTCAGATTCAGAATCTGAAGAGCCAAATCCACTATCACTGGACTCTGTATCTTGCCATGAACATGGACTGTCAAAGAGAACTGACTGAAGATTGCTGAAAGTAATGTCAGCCTCGGAAACTGGACTCATTGAGAAAGTTGGAGATGACATTATGAAATAGAAGTGGTTAGACAAAGATACAATGTGCTATACTGCGAACAGATGCCAGGCTATTGGATGCGTTCCCTTTTATCCCATGAAACAACGAAGCCGGTGGTCAACTTGATTGGATTACCAGTGAGCGAATTTCACTAAGCTAGTTTGAGTCACAGTTTGAGTTGATTGAATTACATTCGTCTCATTAGTCAGACTAAGACAACATCAAATTAAGGAACGTTGTCACTGCCCAATTTCTTTCTAATATTCAACACTGTCCCTCTCAACCAAAATCAGCATATATAACACATTCAGTCTTTTCTGTGAAAACATATCCCATCAAATGTTATATTCGCATTCAAAAAGAAATTGATACCGACACACTTGCCAATATATAAGCGAAAACTAGAGTTTAAATGGATGTTTTTTATTTTGAATAAAGAAATTGTACTTGAAACAACAACATTCATATAAAAATGGACAACAATAACATGGGTAAATTGCCAACAAGAATGCACACTTGAAAAATATAACAAATTCTTTTCACGACAGCACACTTTTCTTCCTGTAAACCATCAATATTGCTCACATTCAATAGCACGTGACTTTAAGATGCAATGTTAATCATCAAACATCTAAAACACAAGGGTCTGCGTTTCAATTTCCGTGTCAAACCGACAGCTGAGGACTGGGGAGGAGGCACATCTGCGAGCAACATATCGTCGACTTCTTCCCATCTTTTTCTGGCCAGTTGACATAGACTTGCACTTGGATCGAAATTTCTTCAGGTCATCAGTATGGTCAGCATCAAGCATAGGTGTATAGCTTTCCGGTACACAGAGTGTCTAAAATGAAGAAAGTGAATGGTCAATTGTATGTCAAAAGATTTTCAACTGAACAATATAAACATCACTCATGTTCTTTTAGTAATTGTATTTACGATCAAATGTGGGATTTAAGTCATTTCTTGCAGTCAATAAAGGCGGTTAACTGAACAATACAGTATTTCGAAAATACATACCTTGTCTGTGTTGAGAAAGAAGGATTTGTATCCATCTTGCATCAGGTAGATTTCAGGAAAGTACAGTTCCGGATATCTATGGCTATTGGCACGTCTGTCTTCGCTTCTCAGATGACGCATCCTGGATTGAGAAATGAAACCTTAGTTAAAAATGTTCTAGAAGGGTAAAAGTATAGATGATCAGATTAATTATCAACATCGACTGACACACAAGACTTTGGCAAGTTAATCGCTTTGTTGCACTATAGGCAAGGAATACTTACATTTTAGGACCTCTCTCGGAAGAAAATTCACAATGGAAGATAAGGATGGCTGGTGATGGGGTTGCATCGCCGACAAGCCGGCTGATTCCTTCCTCTGTGTAAATGTTGACAGCTCCCTGAATATGCCCTCCCTCGTATTCGTATGGATATCTGCAGTCAATAATCTTGTGGCTACTCACATCACTAAAGTCACCTTGCAGTAGTTGTTGGACCTGAAAAAGCAAGGGGTCAATATAGCATCTACAAATCACAGTGGTGTGAAACATATCATATATAAACAAGCCGTTTGGGTTATTTCACATTAAAGTTAGCAAATAAAATCACGTCTGATAAACTTACCGTATGTGCTGTAACTGTCTTCAGATCTCGATGGTTCCTAGTCTCCACAGTTGGAAGGCTATGAACTCTAGATCCATCGCCGACCAGGTTTTCCTCAGTTGCTTGCAACTTCTCTACAGCACCCTTGATGTCCTCGGCTACCAACTGTCGTTGTCGTTTCATCGGACTTTCATTCGCCTCATCATCACTTTCACTGGCAAACAAGCTACGCTTGGCGGAAGAACGCTCAAGGGACGACGTCTGTAAATACAAAAAGGCCAATATGAAACTGGAGGAGCAATTTACAACATGTTGACTGCTATAAATTTTAGTCGACTTGTCAAGTTACAAGAGTCAGGGAATTGCAAACACATCCTATGTATGTTTGTTATACTCAACTTACCTCAGATTCAGAATCTGAAGAGCCAAATCCACTATCACTGGACTCTGTATCTTGCCATGAACATGGACTGTCAAAGAGAACTGACTGAAGATTGCTGAAAGTAATGTCAGCCTCGGAAACTGGACTCATTGAGAAAGTTGGAGATGACATTATGAAATAGAAGTGGTTAGACAAAGATACAATGTGCTATACTGCGAACAGATGCCAGGCTATTGGATGCGTTCCCTTTTATCCCATGAATCAACGAAGCCGGTGGTCAACTTGATTGGATTACCAGTGAGCGAATTTCACTAAGCTAGTTTGAGTCACAGTTTGAGTCGATTGAATTACATTCGTCTCATTAGTCAGACTAAGACAACATCAAATTAAGGAACGTTGTCACTGCCCAATTTCTTTCTAATATTCAACACTGTCCCTCTCAACCAAAATCAGCATATATAACACATTCAGTCTTTTCTGTGAAAACATATCCCATCAAATGTTATATTCGCATTCAAAAAGAAATTGATACCGACACACTTGCCAATATATAAGCGAAAACTAGAGTTTAAATGGATGTTTTTTATTTTGAATAAAGAAATTGTACTTGAAACAACAACATTCATATAAAAATGGACAACAATAACATGGGTAAATTGCCAACAAGAATGCACACTTGAAAAATATAACAAATTCTTTTCACGACAGCACACTTTTCTTCCTGTAAACCATCAATATTGCTCACATTCAATAGCACGTGACTTTAAGATGCAATGTTAATCATCAAACATCTAAAACACAAGGGTCTGCGTTTCAATTTCCGTGTCAAACCGACAGCTGAGGACTGGGGAGGAGGCACATCTGCGAGCAACATATCGTCGACTTCTTCCCATCTTTTTCTGGCCAGTTGACATAGACTTGCACTTGGATCGAAATTTCTTCAGGTCATCAGTATGGTCAGCATCAAGCATAGGTGTATAGCTTTCCGGTACACAGAGTGTCTAAAATGAAGAAAGTGAATGGTCAATTGTATGTCAAAAGATTTTCAACTGAACAATATAAACATCACTCATGTTCTTTTAGTAATTGTATTTACGATCAAATGTGGGATTTAAGTCATTTCTTGCAGTCAATAAAGGCGGTTAACTGAACAATACAGTATTTCGAAAATACATACCTTGTCTGTGTTGAGAAAGAAGGATTTGTATCCATCTTGCATCAGGTAGATTTCAGGAAAGTACAGTTCCGGATATCTATGGCTATTGGCACGTCTGTCTTCGCTTCTCAGATGACGCATCCTGGATTGAGAAATGAAACCTTAGTTAAAAATGTTCTAGAAGGGTAAAAGTATAGATGATCAGATTAATTATCAACATCGACTGACACACAAGACTTTGGCAAGTTAATCGCTTTGTTGCACTATAGGCAAGGAATACTTACATTTTAGGACCTCTCTCGGAAGAAAATTCACAATGGAAGATAAGGATGGCTGGTGATGGGGTTGCATCGCCGACAAGCCGGCTGATTCCTTCCTCCGTGTAAATGTTGACAGCTCCCTGAATATGCCCTCCCTCGTATTCGTATGGATATCTGCAGTCAATAATCTTGTGGCTACTCACATCACTAAAGTCACCTTGCAGTAGTTGTTGGACCTGAAAAAGCAAGGGGTCAATATAGCATCTACAAATCACAGTGGTGTGAAACATATCATATATAAACAAGCCGTTTGGGTTATTTCACATTAAAGTTAGCAAATAAAATCACGTCTGATAAACTTACCGTATGTGCTGTAACTGTCTTCAGATCTCGATGGTTCCTAGTCTCCACAGTTGGAAGGCTATGAACTCTAGATCCATCGCCGACCAGGTTTTCCTCAGTTGCTTGCAACTTCTCTACAGCACCCTTGATGTCCTCGGCTACCAACTGTCGTTGTCGTTTCATCGGACTTTCATCCGCCTCATCATCACTTTCACTGGCAAACAAGCTACGCTTGGCGGAAGAACGCTCAAGGGACGACGTCTGTAAATACAAAAAGGCCAATATGAAACTGGAGGAGCAATTTACAACATGTTGACTGCTATAAATTTTAGTCGACTTGTCAAGTTACAAGAGTCAGGGAATTGCAAACACATCCTATGTATGTTTGTTATACTCAACTTACCTCAGATTCAGAATCTGAAGAGCCAAATCCACTATCACTGGACTCTGTATCTTGCCATGAACATGGACTGTCAAAGAGAACTGACTGAAGATTGCTGAAAGTAATGTCAGCCTCGGAAACTGGACTCATTGAGAAAGTTGGAGATGACATTATGAAATAGAAGTGGTTAGACAAAGATACAATGTGCTATACTGCGAACAGATGCCAGGCTATTGGATGCGTTCCCTTTTATCCCATGAATCAACGAAGCCGGTGGTCAACTTGATTGGATTACCAGTGAGCGAATTTCACTAAGCTAGTTTGAGTCACAGTTTGAGTCGATTGAATTACATTCGTCTCATTAGTCAGACTAAGACAACATCAAATTAAGGAACGTTGTCACTGCCCAATTTCTTTCTAATATTCAACACTGTCCCTCTCAACCAAAATCAGCATATATAACACATTCAGTCTTTTCTGTGAAAACATATCCCATCAAATGTTATATTCGCATTCAAAAAGAAATTGATACCGACACACTTGCCAATATATAAGCGAAAACTAGAGTTTAAATGGATGTTTTTTATTTTGAATAAAGAAATTGTACTTGAAACAACAACATTCATATAAAAATGGACAACAATAACATGGGTAAATTGCCAACAAGAATGCACACTTGAAAAATATAACAAATTCTTTTCACGACAGCACACTTTTCTTCCTGTAAACCATCAATATTGCTCACATTCAATAGCACGTGACTTTAAGATGCAATGTTAATCATCAAACATCTAAAACACAAGGGTCTGCGTTTCAATTTCCGTGTCAAACCGACAGCTGAGGACTGGGGAGGAGGCACATCTGCGAGCAACATATCGTCGACTTCTTCCCATCTTCTTCTGGCCAGTTGACATAGACTTGCACTTGGATCGAAATTTCTTCAGGTCATAAGTATGGTCAGCATCAAGCATAGGTGTATAGCTTTCCGGTACAC
The DNA here is from genome assembly GCA_921293015.1 of Phorcus lineatus. Taxonomy (NCBI): domain Eukaryota; kingdom Metazoa; phylum Mollusca; class Gastropoda; order Trochida; family Trochidae; genus Phorcus; species Phorcus lineatus. The sequence goes on from OV121089.1 coordinate 24,159,872, forward strand.
AGAGTGTCTAAAATGAAGAAAGTGAATGGTCAATTGTATGTCAAAAGATTTTCAACTGAACAATATAAACATCACTCATGTTCTTTTAGTAATTGTATTTACGATCAAATGTGGGATTTAAGTCATTTCTTGCAGTCAATAAAGGCGGTTAACTGAACAATACAGTATTTCGAAAATACATACCTTGTCTGTGTTGAGAAAGAAGGATTTGTATCCATCTTGCATCAGGTAGATTTCAGGAAAGTACAGTTCCGGATATCTATGGCTATTGGCACGTCTGTCTTCGCTTCTCAGATGACGCATCCTGGATTGAGAAATGAAACCTTAGTTAAAAATGTTCTAGAAGGGTAAAAGTATAGATGATCAGATTAATTATCAACATCGACTGACACACAAGACTTTGGCAAGTTAATCGCTTTGTTGCATTATAGGCAAGGAATACTTACATTTTAGGACCTCTCTCGGAAGAAAATTCACAATGGAAGATAAGGATGGCTGGTGATGGGGTTGCATCGCTGACAAGCCGGCTGATTCCTTCCTCTGTGTAAATGTTGACAGCTCCCTGAATATGCCCTCCCTCGTATTCGTATGGATATCTGCAGTCAATAATCTTGTAGCTACTCACATCACTAAAGTCACCTTGCAGTAGTTGTTGGACCTGAAAAAGCAAGGGGTCAATATAGCATCTACAAATCACAGTGGTGTGAAACATATCATATATAAACAAGCCGTTTGGGTTATTTCACATTAAAGTTAGCAAATAAAATCACGTCTGATAAACTTACCGTATGTGCTGTAACTGTCTTCAGATCTCGATGGTTCCTAGTCTCCACAGTTGGAAGGCTATGAACTCTAGATCCATCGCCGACCAGGTTTTCCTCAGTTGCTTGCAACTTCTCTACAGCACCCTTGATGTCCTCGGCTACCAACTGTCGTTGTCGTTTCATCGGACTTTCATCCGCCTCATCATCACTTTCACTGGCAAACAAGCTACGCTTGGCGGAAGAACGCTCAAGGGACGACGTCTGTAAATACAAAAAGGCCAATATGAAACTGGAGGAGCAATTTACAACATGTTGACTGCTATAAATTTTAGTCGACTTGTCAAGTTACAAGAGTCAGGGAATTGCAAACACATCCTATGTATGTTTGTTATACTCAACTTACCTCAGATTCAGAATCTGAAGAGCCAAATCCACTATCACTGGACTCTATATCTTGCCATGAACATGGACTGTCAAAGAGAACTGACTGAAGATTGCTGAAAGTAATGTCAGCCTCGGAAACTGGACTCATTGAGAAAGTTGGAGATGACATTATGAAATAGAAGTGGTTAGACAAAGATACAATGTGCTATACTGCGAACAGATGCCAGGCTATTGGATGCGTTCCCTTTTATCCCATGAATCAACGAAGCCGGTGGTCAACTTGATTGGATTACCAGTGAGCGAATTTCACTAAGCTAGTTTGAGTCACAGTTTGAGTCGATTGAATTACATTCGTCTCATTAGTCAGACTAAGACAACATCAAATTAAGGAACGTTGTCACTGCCCAATTTCTTTCTAATATTCAACACTGTCCCTCTCAACCAAAATCAGCATATATAACACATTCAGTCTTTTCTGTGAAAACATATCCCATCAAATGTTATATTCGCATTCAAAAAGAAATTGATACCGACACACTTGCCAATATATAAGCGAAAACTAGAGTTTAAATGGATGTTTTTTATTTTGAATAAAGAAATTGTACTTGAAACAACAACATTCATATAAAAATGGACAACAATAACATGGGTAAATTGCCAACAAGAATGCACACTTGAAAAATATAACAAATTCTTTTCACGACAGCACACTTTTCTTCCTGTAAACCATCAATATTGCTCACATTCAATAGCACGTGACTTTAAGATGCAATGTTAATCATCAAACATCTAAAACACAAGGGTCTGCGTTTCAATTTCCGTGTCAAACCGACAGCTGAGGACTGGGGAGGAGGCACATCTGCGAGCAACATATCGTCGACTTCTTCCCATCTTCTTCTGGCCAGTTGACATAGACTTGCACTTGGATCGAAATTTCTTCAGGTCATAAGTATGGTCAGCATCAAGCATAGGTGTATAGCTTTCCGGTACACAGAGTGTCTAAAATGAAGAAAGTGAATGGTCAATTGTATGTCAAAAGATTTTCAACTGAACAATATAAACATCACTCATGTTCTTTTAGTAATTGTATTTACGATCAAATGTGGGATTTAAGTCATTTCTTGCAGTCAATAAAGGCGGTTAACTGAACAATACAGTATTTCGAAAATACATACCTTGTCTGTGTTGAGAAAGAAGGATTTGTATCCATCTTGCATCAGGTAGATTTCAGGAAAGTACAGTTCCGGATATCTATGGCTATTGGCACGTCTGTCTTCGCTTCTCAGATGACGCATCCTGGATTGAGAAATGAAACCTTAGTTAAAAATGTTCTAGAAGGGTAAAAGTATAGATGATCAGATTAATTATCAACATCGACTGACACACAAGACTTTGGCAAGTTAATCGCTTTGTTGCACTATAGGCAAGGAATACTTACATTTTAGGACCTCTCTCGGAAGAAAATTCACAATGGAAGATAAGGATGGCTGGTGATGGGGTTGCATCGCCGACAAGCCGGCTGATTCCTTCCTCCGTGTAAATGTTGACAGCTCCCTGAATATGCCCTCCCTCGTATTCGTATGGATATCTGCAGTCAATAATCTTGTGGCTACTCACATCACTAAAGTCACCTTGCAGTAGTTGTTGGACCTGAAAAAGCAAGGGGTCAATATAGCATCTACAAATCACAGTGGTGTGAAACATATCATATATAAACAAGCCGTTTGGGTTATTTCACATTAAAGTTAGCAAATAAAATCACGTCTGATAAACTTACCGTATGTGCTGTAACTGTCTTCAGATCTCGATGGTTCCTAGTCTCCACAGTTGGAAGGCTATGAACTCTAGATCCATCGCCGACCAGGTTTTCCTCAGTTGCTTGCAACTTCTCTACAGCACCCTTGATGTCCTCGGCTACCAACTGTCGTTGTCGTTTCATCGGACTTTCATCCGCCTCATCATCACTTTCACTGGCAAACAAGCTACGCTTGGCGGAAGAACGCTCAAGGGACGACGTCTGTAAATACAAAAAGGCCAATATGAAACTGGAGGAGCAATTTACAACATGTTGACTGCTATAAATTTTAGTCGACTTGTCAAGTTACAAGAGTCAGGGAATTGCAAACACATCCTATGTATGTTTGTTATACTCAACTTACCTCAGATTCAGAATCTGAAGAGCCAAATCCACTATCACTGGACTCTGTATCTTGCCATGAACATGGACTGTCAAAGAGAACTGACTGAAGATTGCTGAAAGTAATGTCAGCCTCGGAAACTGGACTCATTGAGAAAGTTGGAGATGACATTATGAAATAGAAGTGGTTAGACAAAGATACAATGTGCTATACTGCGAACAGATGCCAGGCTATTGGATGCGTTCCCTTTTATCCCATGAATCAACGAAGCCGGTGGTCAACTTGATTGGATTACCAGTGAGCGAATTTCACTAAGCTAGTTTGAGTCACAGTTTGAGTCGATTGAATTACATTCGTCTCATTAGTCAGACTAAGACAACATCAAATTAAGGAACGTTGTCACTGCCCAATTTCTTTCTAATATTCAACACTGTCCCTCTCAACCAAAATCAGCATATATAACACATTCAGTCTTTTCTGTGAAAACATATCCCATCAAATGTTATATTCGCATTCAAAAAGAAATTGATACCGACACACTTGCCAATATATAAGCGAAAACTAGAGTTTAAATGGATGTTTTTTATTTTGAATAAAGAAATTGTACTTGAAACAACAACATTCATATAAAAATGGACAACAATAACATGGGTAAATTGCCAACAAGAATGCACACTTGAAAAATATAACAAATTCTTTTCACGACAGCACACTTTTCTTCCTGTAAACCATCAATATTGCTCACATTCAATAGCACGTGACTTTAAGATGCAATGTTAATCATCAAACATCTAAAACACAAGGGTCTGCGTTTCAATTTCCGTGTCAAACCGACAGCTGAGGACTGGGGAGGAGGCACATCTGCGAGCAACATATCGTCGACTTCTTCCCATCTTCTTCTGGCCAGTTGACATAGACTTGCACTTGGATCGAAATTTCTTCAGGTCATAAGTATGGTCAGCATCAAGCATAGGTGTATAGCTTTCCGGTACACAGAGTGTCTAAAATGAAGAAAGTGAATGGTCAATTGTATGTCAAAAGATTTTCAACTGAACAATATAAACATCACTCATGTTCTTTTAGTAATTGTATTTACGATCAAATGTGGGATTTAAGTCATTTCTTGCAGTCAATAAAGGCGGTTAACTGAACAATACAGTATTTCGAAAATACATACCTTGTCTGTGTTGAGAAAGAAGGATTTGTATCCATCTTGCATCAGGTAGATTTCAGGAAAGTACAGTTCCGGATATCTATGGCTATTGGCACGTCTGTCTTCGCTTCTCAGATGACGCATCCTGGATTGAGAAATGAAACCTTAGTTAAAAATGTTCTAGAAGGGTAAAAGTATAGATGATCAGATTAATTATCAACATCGACTGACACACAAGACTTTGGCAAGTTAATCGCTTTGTTGCACTATAGGCAAGGAATACTTACATTTTAGGACCTCTCTCGGAAGAAAATTCACAATGGAAGATAAGGATGGCTGGTGATGGGGTTGCATCGCTGACAAGCCGGCTGATTCCTTCCTCTGTGTAAATGTTGACAGCTCCCTGAATATGCCCTCCCTCGTATTCGTATGGATATCTGCAGTCAATAATCTTGTAGCTACTCACATCACTAAAGTCACCTTGCAGTAGTTGTTGGACCTGAAAAAGCAAGGGGTCAATATAGCATCTACAAATCACAGTGGTGTGAAACATATCATATATAAACAAGCCGTTTGGGTTATTTCACATTAAAGTTAGCAAATAAAATCACGTCTGATAAACTTACCGTATGTGCTGTAACTGTCTTCAGATCTCGATGGTTCCTAGTCTCCACAGTTGGAAGGCTATGAACTCTAGATCCATCGCCGACCAGGTTTTCCTCAGTTGCTTGCAACTTCTCTACAGCACCCTTGATGTCCTCGGCTACCAACTGTCGTTGTCGTTTCATCGGACTTTCATCCGCCTCATCATCACTTTCACTGGCAAACAAGCTACGCTTGGCGGAAGAACGCTCAAGGGACGACGTCTGTAAATACAAAAAGGCCAATATGAAACTGGAGGAGCAATTTACAACATGTTGACTGCTATAAATTTTAGTCGACTTGTCAAGTTACAAGAGTCAGGGAATTGCAAACACATCCTATGTATGTTTGTTATACTCAACTTACCTCAGATTCAGAATCTGAAGAGCCAAATCCACTATCACTGGACTCTATATCTTGCCATGAACATGGACTGTCAAAGAGAACTGACTGAAGATTGCTGAAAGTAATGTCAGCCTCGGAAACTGGACTCATTGAGAAAGTTGGAGATGACATTATGAAATAGAAGTGGTTAGACAAAGATACAATGTGCTATACTGCGAACAGATGCCAGGCTATTGGATGCGTTCCCTTTTATCCCATGAATCAACGAAGCCGGTGGTCAACTTGATTGGATTACCAGTGAGCGAATTTCACTAAGCTAGTTTGAGTCACAGTTTGAGTCGATTGAATTACATTCGTCTCATTAGTCAGACTAAGACAACATCAAATTAAGGAACGTTGTCACTGCCCAATTTCTTTCTAATATTCAACACTGTCCCTCTCAACCAAAATCAGCATATATAACACATTCAGTCTTTTCTGTGAAAACATATCCCATCAAATGTTATATTCGCATTCAAAAAGAAATTGATACCGACACACTTGCCAATATATAAGCGAAAACTAGAGTTTAAATGGATGTTTTTTATTTTGAATAAAGAAATTGTACTTGAAACAACAACATTCATATAAAAATGGACAACAATAACATGGGTAAATTGCCAACAAGAATGCACACTTGAAAAATATAACAAATTCTTTTCACGACAGCACACTTTTCTTCCTGTAAACCATCAATATTGCTCACATTCAATAGCACGTGACTTTAAGATGCAATGTTAATCATCAAACATCTAAAACACAAGGGTCTGCGTTTCAATTTCCGTGTCAAACCGACAGCTGAGGACTGGGGAGGAGGCACATCTGCGAGCAACATATCGTCGACTTCTTCCCATCTTCTTCTGGCCAGTTGACATAGACTTGCACTTGGATCGAAATTTCTTCAGGTCATAAGTATGGTCAGCATCAAGCATAGGTGTATAGCTTTCCGGTACACAGAGTGTCTAAAATGAAGAAAGTGAATGGTCAATTGTATGTCAAAAGATTTTCAACTGAACAATATAAACATCACTCATGTTCTTTTAGTAATTGTATTTACGATCAAATGTGGGATTTAAGTCATTTCTTGCAGTCAATAAAGGCGGTTAACTGAACAATACAGTATTTCGAAAATACATACCTTGTCTGTGTTGAGAAAGAAGGATTTGTATCCATCTTGCATCAGGTAGATTTCAGGAAAGTACAGTTCCGGATATCTATGGCTATTGGCACGTCTGTCTTCGCTTCTCAGATGACGCATCCTGGATTGAGAAATGAAACCTTAGTTAAAAATGTTCTAGAAGGGTAAAAGTATAGATGATCAGATTAATTATCAACATCGACTGACACACAAGACTTTGGCAAGTTAATCGCTTTGTTGCACTATAGGCAAGGAATACTTACATTTTAGGACCTCTCTCGGAAGAAAATTCACAATGGAAGATAAGGATGGCTGGTGATGGGGTTGCATCGCTGACAAGCCGGCTGATTCCTTCCTCTGTGTAAATGTTGACAGCTCCCTGAATATGCCCTCCCTCGTATTCGTATGGATATCTGCAGTCAATAATCTTGTAGCTACTCACATCACTAAAGTCACCTTGCAGTAGTTGTTGGACCTGAAAAAGCAAGGGGTCAATATAGCATCTACAAATCACAGTGGTGTGAAACATATCATATATAAACAAGCCGTTTGGGTTATTTCACATTAAAGTTAGCAAATAAAATCACGTCTGATAAACTTACCGTATGTGCTGTAACTGTCTTCAGATCTCGATGGTTCCTAGTCTCCACAGTTGGAAGGCTATGAACTCTAGATCCATCGCCGACCAGGTTTTCCTCAGTTGCTTGCAACTTCTCTACAGCACCCTTGATGTCCTCGGCTACCAACTGTCGTTGTCGTTTCATCGGACTTTCATCCGCCTCATCATCACTTTCACTGGCAAACAAGCTACGCTTGGCGGAAGAACGCTCAAGGGACGACGTCTGTAAATACAAAAAGGCCAATATGAAACTGGAGGAGCAATTTACAACATGTTGACTGCTATAAATTTTAGTCGACTTGTCAAGTTACAAGAGTCAGGGAATTGCAAACACATCCTATGTATGTTTGTTATACTCAACTTACCTCAGATTCAGAATCTGAAGAGCCAAATCCACTATCACTGGACTCTGTATCTTGCCATGAACATGGACTGTCAAAGAGAACTGACTGAAGATTGCTGAAAGTAATGTCAGCCTCGGAAACTGGACTCATTGAGAAAGTTGGAGATGACATTATGAAATAGAAGTGGTTAGACAAAGATACAATGTGCTATACTGCGAACAGATGCCAGGCTATTGGATGCGTTCCCTTTTATCCCATGAAACAACGAAGCCGGTGGTCAACTTGATTGGATTACCAGTGAGCGAATTTCACTAAGCTAGTTTGAGTCACAGTTTGAGTTGATTGAATTACATTCGTCTCATTAGTCAGACTAAGACAACATCAAATTAAGGAACGTTGTCACTGCCCAATTTCTTTCTAATATTCAACACTGTCCCTCTCAACCAAAATCAGCATATATAACACATTCAGTCTTTTCTGTGAAAACATATCCCATCAAATGTTATATTCGCATTCAAAAAGAAATTGATACCGACACACTTGCCAATATATAAGCGAAAACTAGAGTTTAAATGGATGTTTTTTATTTTGAATAAAGAAATTGTACTTGAAACAACAACATTCATATAAAAATGGACAACAATAACATGGGTAAATTGCCAACAAGAATGCACACTTGAAAAATATAACAAATTCTTTTCACGACAGCACACTTTTCTTCCTGTAAACCATCAATATTGCTCACATTCAATAGCACGTGACTTTAAGATGCAATGTTAATCATCAAACATCTAAAACACAAGGGTCTGCGTTTCAATTTCCGTGTCAAACCGACAGCTGAGGACTGGGGAGGAGGCACATCTGCGAGCAACATATCGTCGACTTCTTCCCATCTTTTTCTGGCCAGTTGACATAGACTTGCACTTGGATCGAAATTTCTTCAGGTCATCAGTATGGTCAGCATCAAGCATAGGTGTATAGCTTTCCGGTACACAGAGTGTCTAAAATGAAGAAAGTGAATGGTCAATTGTATGTCAAAAGATTTTCAACTGAACAATATAAACATCACTCATGTTCTTTTAGTAATTGTATTTACGATCAAATGTGGGATTTAAGTCATTTCTTGCAGTCAATAAAGGCGGTTAACTGAACAATACAGTATTTCGAAAATACATACCTTGTCTGTGTTGAGAAAGAAGGATTTGTATCCATCTTGCATCAGGTAGATTTCAGGAAAGTACAGTTCCGGATATCTATGGCTATTGGCACGTCTGTCTTCGCTTCTCAGATGACGCATCCTGGATTGAGAAATGAAACCTTAGTTAAAAATGTTCTAGAAGGGTAAAAGTATAGATGATCAGATTAATTATCAACATCGACTGACACACAAGACTTTGGCAAGTTAATCGCTTTGTTGCACTATAGGCAAGGAATACTTACATTTTAGGACCTCTCTCGGAAGAAAATTCACAATGGAAGATAAGGATGGCTGGTGATGGGGTTGCATCGCCGACAAGCCGGCTGATTCCTTCCTCCGTGTAAATGTTGACAGCTCCCTGAATATGCCCTCCCTCGTATTCGTATGGATATCTGCAGTCAATAATCTTGTAGCTATTCACATCACTAAAGTCACCTTGCAGTAGTTGTTGGACCTGAAAAAGCAAGGGGTCAATATAGCATCTACAAATCACAGTGGTGTGAAACATATCATATATAAACAAGCCGTTTGGGTTATTTCACATTAAAGTTAGCAAATAAAATCACGTCTGATAAACTTACCGTATGTGCTGTAACTGTCTTCAGATCTCGATGGTTCCTAGTCTCCACAGTTGGAAGGCTATGAACTCTAGATCCATCGCCGACCAGGTTTTCCTCAGTTGCTTGCAACTTCTCTACAGCACCCTTGATGTCCTCGGCTACCAACTGTCGTTGTCGTTTCATCGGACTTTCATTCGCCTCATCATCACTTTCACTGGCAAACAAGCTACGCTTGGCGGAAGAACGCTCAAGGGACGACGTCTGTAAATACAAAAAGGCCAATATGAAACTGGAGGAGCAATTTACAACATGTTGACTGCTATAAATTTTAGTCGACTTGTCAAGTTACAAGAGTCAGGGAATTGCAAACACATCCTATGTATGTTTGTTATACTCAACTTACCTCAGATTCAGAATCTGAAGAGCCAAATCCACTATCACTGGACTCTGTATCTTGCCATGAACATGGACTGTCAAAGAGAACTGACTGAAGATTGCTGAAAGTAATGTCAGCCTCGGAAACTGGACTCATTGAGAAAGTTGGAGATGACATTATGAAATAGAAGTGGTTAGACAAAGATACAATGTGCTATACTGCGAACAGATGCCAGGCTATTGGATGCGTTCCCTTTTATCCCATGAAACAACGAAGCCGGTGGTCAACTTGATTGGATTACCAGTGAGCGAATTTCACTAAGCTAGTTTGAGTCACAGTTTGAGTCGATTGAATTACATTCGTCTCATTAGTCAGACTAAGACAACATCAAATTAAGGAACGTTGTCACTGCCCAATTTCTTTCTAATATTCAACACTGTCCCTCTCAACCAAAATCAGCATATATAACACATTCAGTCTTTTCATATCCCATCAAATGTTATATTCGCATTCAAAAAGAAATTGATACCGACACACTTGCCAATATATAAGCTAAAACTAGAGTTTAAATGGATGTTTTTTATTTTGAATAAAGAAATTGTACTTGAAACAACAACATTCATATAAAAATGGACAACAATAACATGGGTAAATTGCCAACAAGAATGCACACTTGAAAAATATAACAAATTCTTTTCACGACAGCACACTTTTCTTCCTGTAAACCATCAATATTGCTCACATTCAATAGCACGTGACTTTAAGATGCAATGTTAATCATCAAACATCTAAAACACAAGGGTCTGCGTTTCAATTTCCGTGTCAAACCGACAGCTGAGGACTGGGGAGGAGGCACATCTGCGAGCAACATATCGTCGACTTCTTCCCATCTTTTTCTGGCCAGTTGACATAGACTTGCACTTGGATCGAAATTTCTTCAGGTCATCAGTATGGTCAGCATCAAGCATAGGTGTATAGCTTTCCGGTACACAGAGTGTCTAAAATGAAGAAAGTGAATGGTCAATTGTATGTCAAAAGATTTTCAACTGAACAATATAAACATCACTCATGTTCTTTTAGTAATTGTATTTACGATCAAATGTGGGATTTAAGTCATTTCTTGCAGTCAATAAAGGCGGTTAACTGAACAATACAGTATTTCGAAAATACATACCTTGTCTGTGTTGAGAAAGAAGGATTTGTATCCATCTTGCATCAGGTAGATTTCAGGAAAGTACAGTTCCGGATATCTATGGCTATTGGCACGTCTGTCTTCGCTTCTCAGATGACGCATCCTGGATTGAGAAATGAAACCTTAGTTAAAAATGTTCTAGAAGGGTAAAAGTATAGATGATCAGATTAATTATCAACATCGACTGACACACAAGACTTTGGCAAGTTAATCGCTTTGTTGCACTATAGGCAAGGAATACTTACATTTTAGGACCTCTCTCGGAAGAAAATTCACAATGGAAGATAAGGATGGCTGGTGATGGGGTTGCATCGCCGACAAGCCGGCTGATTCCTTCCTCCGTGTAAATGTTGACAGCTCCCTGAATATGCCCTCCCTCGTATTCGTATGGATATCTGCAGTCAATAATCTTGTAGCTATTCACATCACTAAAGTCACCTTGCAGTAGTTGTTGGACCTGAAAAAGCAAGGGGTCAATATAGCATCTACAAATCACAGTGGTGTGAAACATATCATATATAAACAAGCCGTTTGGGTTATTTCACATTAAAGTTAGCAAATAAAATCACGTCTGATAAACTTACCGTATGTGCTGTAACTGTCTTCAGATCTCGATGGTTCCTAGTCTCCACAGTTGGAAGGCTATGAACTCTAGATCCATCGCCGACCAGGTTTTCCTCAGTTGCTTGCAACTTCTCTACAGCACCCTTGATGTCCTCGGCTACCAACTGTCGTTGTCGTTTCATCGGACTTTCATTCGCCTCATCATCACTTTCACTGGCAAACAAGCTACGCTTGGCGGAAGAACGCTCAAGGGACGACGTCTGTAAATACAAAAAGGCCAATATGAAACTGGAGGAGCAATTTACAACATGTTGACTGCTATAAATTTTAGTCGACTTGTCAAGTTACAAGAGTCAGGGAATTGCAAACACATCCTATGTATGTTTGTTATACTCAACTTACCTCAGATTCAGAATCTGAAGAGCCAAATCCACTATCACTGGACTCTGTATCTTGCCATGAACATGGACTGTCAAAGAGAACTGACTGAAGATTGCTGAAAGTAATGTCAGCCTCGGAAACTGGACTCATTGAGAAAGTTGGAGATGACATTATGAAATAGAAGTGGTTAGACAAAGATACAATGTGCTATACTGCGAACAGATGCCAGGCTATTGGATGCGTTCCCTTTTATCCCATGAAACAACGAAGCCGGTGGTCAACTTGATTGGATTACCAGTGAGCGAATTTCACTAAGCTAGTTTGAGTCACAGTTTGAGTCGATTGAATTACATTCGTCTCATTAGTCAGACTAAGACAACATCAAATTAAGGAACGTTGTCACTGCCCAATTTCTTTCTAATATTCAACACTGTCCCTCTCAACCAAAATCAGCATATATAACACATTCAGTCTTTTCATATCCCATCAAATGTTATATTCGCATTCAAAAAGAAATTGATACCGACACACTTGCCAATATATAAGCGAAAACTAGAGTTTAAATGGATGTTTTTTATTTTGAATAAAGAAATTGTACTTGAAACAACAACATTCATATAAAAATGGACAACAATAACATGGGTAAATTGCCAACAAGAATGCACACTTGAAAAATATAACAAATTCTTTTCACGACAGCACACTTTTCTTCCTGTAAACCATCAATATTGCTCACATTCAATAGCACGTGACTTTAAGATGCAATGTTAATCATCAAACATCTAAAACACAAGGGTCTGCGTTTCAATTTCCGTGTCAAACCGACAGCTGAGGACTGGGGAGGAGGCACATCTGCGAGCAACATATCGTCGACTTCTTCCCATCTTTTTCTGGCCAGTTGACATAGACTTGCACTTGGATCGAAATTTCTTCAGGTCATCAGTATGGTCAGCATCAAGCATAGGTGTATAGCTTTCCGGTACACAGAGTGTCTAAAATGAAGAAAGTGAATGGTCAATTGTATGTCAAAAGATTTTCAACTGAACAATATAAACATCACTCATGTTCTTTTAGTAATTGTATTTACGATCAAATGTGGGATTTAAGTCATTTCTTGCAGTCAATAAAGGCGGTTAACTGAACAATACAGTATTTCGAAAATACATACCTTGTCTGTGTTGAGAAAGAAGGATTTGTATCCATCTTGCATCAGGTAGATTTCAGGAAAGTACAGTTCCGGATATCTATGGCTATTGGCACGTCTGTCTTCGCTTCTCAGATGACGCATCCTGGATTGAGAAATGAAACCTTAGTTAAAAATGTTCTAGAAGGGTAAAAGTATAGATGATCAGATTAATTATCAACATCGACTGACACACAAGACTTTGGCAAGTTAATCGCTTTGTTGCACTATAGGCAAGGAATACTTACATTTTAGGACCTCTCTCGGAAGAAAATTCACAATGGAAGATAAGGATGGCTGGTGATGGGGTTGCATCGCCGACAAGCCGGCTGATTCCTTCCTCCGTGTAAATGTTGACAGCTCCCTGAATATGCCCTCCCTCGTATTCGTATGGATATCTGCAGTCAATAATCTTGTAGCTACTCACATCACTAAAGTCACCTTGCAGTAGTTGTTGGACCTGAAAAAGCAAGGGGTCAATATAGCATCTACAAATCACAGTGGTGTGAAACATATCATATATAAACAAGCCGTTTGGGTTATTTCACATTAAAGTTAGCAAATAAAATCACGTCTGATAAACTTACCGTATGTGCTGTAACTGTCTTCAGATCTCGATGGTTCCTAGTCTCCACAGTTGGAAGGCTATGAACTCTAGATCCATCGCCGACCAGGTTTTCCTCAGTTGCTTGCAACTTCTCTACAGCACCCTTGATGTCCTCGGCTACCAACTGTCGTTGTCGTTTCATCGGACTTTCATTCGCCTCATCATCACTTTCACTGGCAAACAAGCTACGCTTGGCGGAAGAACGCTCAAGGGACGACGTCTGTAAATACAAAAAGGCCAATATGAAACTGGAGGAGCAATTTACAACATGTTGACTGCTATAAATTTTAGTCGACTTGTCAAGTTACAAGAGTCAGGGAATTGCAAACACATCCTATGTATGTTTGTTATACTCAACTTACCTCAGATTCAGAATCTGAAGAGCCAAATCCACTATCACTGGACTCTATATCTTGCCATGAACATGGACTGTCAAAGAGAACTGACTGAAGATTGCTGAAAGTAATGTCAGCCTCGGAAACTGGACTCATTGAGAAAGTTGGAGATGACATTATGAAATAGAAGTGGTTAGACAAAGATACAATGTGCTATACTGCGAACAGATGCCAGGCTATTGGATGCGTTCCCTTTTATCCCATGAATCAACGAAGCCGGTGGTCAACTTGATTGGATTACCAGTGAGCGAATTTCACTAAGCTAGTTTGAGTCACAGTTTCAGTCGATTGAATTACCTTCGTCTCATTAGTCAGACTAAGACAACATCAAATTAAGGAACGTTGTCACTGCCCAATTTCTTTCTAATATTCAACACTGTCCCTCTCAACCAAAATCAGCATATATAACACATTCAGTCTTTTCTGTGAAAACATATCCCATCAAATGTTATATTCGCATTCAAAAAGAAATTGATACCGACACACTTGCCAATATATAAGCGAAAACTAGAGTTTAAATGGATGTTTTTTATTTTGAATAAAGAAATTGTACTTGAAACAACAACATTCATATAAAAATGGACAACAATAACATGGGTAAATTGCCAACAAGAATGCACACTTGAAAAATATAACAAATTCTTTTCACGACAGCACACTTTTCTTCCTGTAAACCATCAATATTGCTCACATTCAATAGCACGTGACTTTAAGATGCAATGTTAATCATCAAACATCTAAAACACAAGGGTCTGCGTTTCAATTTCCGTGTCAAACCGACAGCTGAGGACTGGGGAGGAGGCACATCTGCGAGCAACATATCGTCGACTTCTTCCCATCTTCTTCTGGCCAGTTGACATAGACTTGCACTTGGATCGAAATTTCTTCAGGTCATAAGTATGGTCAGCATCAAGCATAGGTGTATAGCTTTCCGGTACACAGAGTGTCTAAAATGAAGAAAGTGAATGGTCAATTGTATGTCAAAAGATTTTCAACTGAACAATATAAACATCACTCATGTTCTTTTAGTAATTGTATTTACGATCAAATGTGGGATTTAAGTCATTTCTCGCAGTCAATAAAGGCGGTTAACTGAACAATACAGTATTTCGAAAATACATACCTTGTCTGTGTTGAGAAAGAAGGATTTGTATCCATCTTGCATCAGGTAGATTTCAGGAAAGTACAGTTCCGGATATCTATGGCTATTGGCACGTCTGTCTTCGCTTCTCAGATGACGCATCCTGGATTGAGAAATGAAACCTTAGTTAAAAATGTTCTAGAAGGGTAAAAGTATAGATGATCAGATTAATTATCAACATCGACTGACACACAAGACTTTGGCAAGTTAATCGCTTTGTTGCACTATAGGCAAGGAATACTTACATTTTAGGACCTCTCTCGGAAGAAAATTCACAATGGAAGATAAGGATGGCTGGTGATGGGGTTGCATCGCTGACAAGCCGGCTGATTCCTTCCTCTGTGTAAATGTTGACAGCTCCCTGAATATGCCCTCCCTCGTATTCGTATGGATATCTGCAGTCAATAATCTTGTAGCTACTCACATCACTAAAGTCACCTTGCAGTAGTTGTTGGACCTGAAAAAGCAAGGGGTCAATATAGCATCTACAAATCACAGTGGTGTGAAACATATCATATATAAACAAGCCGTTTGGGTTATTTCACATTAAAGTTAGCAAATAAAATCACGTCTGATAAACTTACCGTATGTGCTGTAACTGTCTTCAGATCTCGATGGTTCCTAGTCTCCACAGTTGGAAGGCTATGAACTCTAGATCCATCGCCGACCAGGTTTTCCTCAGTTGCTTGCAACTTCTCTACAGCACCCTTGATGTCCTCGGCTACCAACTGTCGTTGTCGTTTCATCGGACTTTCATCCGCCTCATCATCACTTTCACTGGCAAACAAGCTACGCTTGGCGGAAGAACGCTCAAGGGACGACGTCTGTAAATACAAAAAGGCCAATATGAAACTGGAGGAGCAATTTACAACATGTTGACTGCTATAAATTTTAGTCGACTTGTCAAGTTACAAGAGTCAGGGAATTGCAAACACATCCTATGTATGTTTGTTATACTCAACTTACCTCAGATTCAGAATCTGAAGAGCCAAATCCACTATCACTGGACTCTGTATCTTGCCATGAACATGGACTGTCAAAGAGAACTGACTGAAGATTGCTGAAAGTAATGTCAGCCTCGGAAACTGGACTCATTGAGAAAGTTGGAGATGACATTATGAAATAGAAGTGGTTAGACAAAGATACAATGTGCTATACTGCGAACAGATGCCAGGCTATTGGATGCGTTCCCTTTTATCCCATGAAACAACGAAGCCGGTGGTCAACTTGATTGGATTACCAGTGAGCGAATTTCACTAAGCTAGTTTGAGTCACAGTTTGAGTTGATTGAATTACATTCGTCTCATTAGTCAGACTAAGACAACATCAAATTAAGGAACGTTGTCACTGCCCAATTTCTTTCTAATATTCAACACTGTCCCTCTCAACCAAAATCAGCATATATAACACATTCAGTCTTTTCTGTGAAAACATATCCCATCAAATGTTATATTCGCATTCAAAAAGAAATTGATACCGACACACTTGCCAATATATAAGCGAAAACTAGAGTTTAAATGGATGTTTTTTATTTTGAATAAAGAAATTGTACTTGAAACAACAACATTCATATAAAAATGGACAACAATAACATGGGTAAATTGCCAACAAGAATGCACACTTGAAAAATATAACAAATTCTTTTCACGACAGCACACTTTTCTTCCTGTAAACCATCAATATTGCTCACATTCAATAGCACGTGACTTTAAGATGCAATGTTAATCATCAAACATCTAAAACACAAGGGTCTGCGTTTCAATTTCCGTGTCAAACCGACAGCTGAGGACTGGGGAGGAGGCACATCTGCGAGCAACATATCGTCGACTTCTTCCCATCTTTTTCTGGCCAGTTGACATAGACTTGCACTTGGATCGAAATTTCTTCAGGTCATCAGTATGGTCAGCATCAAGCATAGGTGTATAGCTTTCCGGTACACAGAGTGTCTAAAATGAAGAAAGTGAATGGTCAATTGTATGTCAAAAGATTTTCAACTGAACAATATAAACATCACTCATGTTCTTTTAGTAATTGTATTTACGATCAAATGTGGGATTTAAGTCATTTCTTGCAGTCAATAAAGGCGGTTAACTGAACAATACAGTATTTCGAAAATACATACCTTGTCTGTGTTGAGAAAGAAGGATTTGTATCCATCTTGCATCAGGTAGATTTCAGGAAAGTACAGTTCCGGATATCTATGGCTATTGGCACGTCTGTCTTCGCTTCTCAGATGACGCATCCTGGATTGAGAAATGAAACCTTAGTTAAAAATGTTCTAGAAGGGTAAAAGTATAGATGATCAGATTAATTATCAACATCGACTGACACACAAGACTTTGGCAAGTTAATCGCTTTGTTGCACTATAGGCAAGGAATACTTACATTTTAGGACCTCTCTCGGAAGAAAATTCACAATGGAAGATAAGGATGGCTGGTGATGGGGTTGCATCGCCGACAAGCCGGCTGATTCCTTCCTCCGTGTAAATGTTGACAGCTCCCTGAATATGCCCTCCCTCGTATTCGTATGGATATCTGCAGTCAATAATCTTGTAGCTACTCACATCACTAAAGTCACCTTGCAGTAGTTGTTGGACCTGAAAAAGCAAGGGGTCAATATAGCATCTACAAATCACAGTGGTGTGAAACATATCATATATAAACAAGCCGTTTGGGTTATTTCACATTAAAGTTAGCAAATAAAATCACGTCTGATAAACTTACCGTATGTGCTGTAACTGTCTTCAGATCTCGATGGTTCCTAGTCTCCACAGTTGGAAGGCTATGAACTCTAGATCCATCGCCGACCAGGTTTTCCTCAGTTGCTTGCAACTTCTCTACAGCACCCTTGATGTCCTCGGCTACCAACTGTCGTTGTCGTTTCATCGGACTTTCATTCGCCTCATCATCACTTTCACTGGCAAACAAGCTACGCTTGGCGGAAGAACGCTCAAGGGACGACGTCTGTAAATACAAAAAGGCCAATATGAAACTGGAGGAGCAATTTACAACATGTTGACTGCTATAAATTTTAGTCGACTTGTCAAGTTACAAGAGTCAGGGAATTGCAAACACATCCTATGTATGTTTGTTATACTCAACTTACCTCAGATTCAGAATCTGAAGAGCCAAATCCACTATCACTGGACTCTATATCTTGCCATGAACATGGACTGTCAAAGAGAACTGACTGAAGATTGCTGAAAGTAATGTCAGCCTCGGAAACTGGACTCATTGAGAAAGTTGGAGATGACATTATGAAATAGAAGTGGTTAGACAAAGATACAATGTGCTATACTGCGAACAGATGCCAGGCTATTGGATGCGTTCCCTTTTATCCCATGAATCAACGAAGCCGGTGGTCAACTTGATTGGATTACCAGTGAGCGAATTTCACTAAGCTAGTTTGAGTCACAGTTTGAGTTGATTGAATTACATTCGTCTCATTAGTCAGACTAAGACAACATCAAATTAAGGAACGTTGTCACTGCCCAATTTCTTTCTAATATTCAACACTGTCCCTCTCAACCAAAATCAGCATATATAACACATTCAGTCTTTTCTGTGAAAACATATCCCATCAAATGTTATATTCGCATTCAAAAAGAAATTGATACCGACACACTTGCCAATATATAAGCGAAAACTAGAGTTTAAATGGATGTTTTTTATTTTGAATAAAGAAATTGTACTTGAAACAACAACATTCATATAAAAATGGACAACAATAACATGGGTAAATTGCCAACAAGAATGCACACTTGAAAAATATAACAAATTCTTTTCACGACAGCACACTTTTCTTCCTGTAAACCATCAATATTGCTCACATTCAATAGCACGTGACTTTAAGATGCAATGTTAATCATCAAACATCTAAAACACAAGGGTCTGCGTTTCAATTTCCGTGTCAAACCGACAGCTGAGGACTGGGGAGGAGGCACATCTGCGAGCAACATATCGTCGACTTCTTCCCATCTTCTTCTGGCCAGTTGACATAGACTTGCACTTGGATCGAAATTTCTTCAGGTCATCAGTATGGTCAGCATCAAGCATAGGTGTATAGCTTTCCGGTACACAGAGTGTCTAAAATGAAGAAAGTGAATGGTCAATTGTATGTCAAAAGATTTTCAACTGAACAATATAAACATCACTCATGTTCTTTTAGTAATTGTATTTACGATCAAATGTGGGATTTAAGTCATTTCTTGCAGTCAATAAAGGCGGTTAACTGAACAATACAGTATTTCGAAAATACATACCTTGTCTGTGTTGAGAAAGAAGGATTTGTATCCATCTTGCATCAGGTAGATTTCAGGAAAGTACAGTTCCGGATATCTATGGCTATTGGCACGTCTGTCTTCGCTTCTCAGATGACGCATCCTGGATTGAGAAATGAAACCTTAGTTAAAAATGTTCTAGAAGGGTAAAAGTATAGATGATCAGATTAATTATCAACATCGACTGACACACAAGACTTTGGCAAGTTAATCGCTTTGTTGCACTATAGGCAAGGAATACTTACATTTTAGGACCTCTCTCGGAAGAAAATTCACAATGGAAGATAAGGATGGCTGGTGATGGGGTTGCATCGCTGACAAGCCGGCTGATTCCTTCCTCTGTGTAAATGTTGACAGCTCCCTGAATATGCCCTCCCTCGTATTCGTATGGATATCTGCAGTCAATAATCTTGTAGCTACTCACATCACTAAAGTCACCTTGCAGTAGTTGTTGGACCTGAAAAAGCAAGGGGTCAATATAGCATCTACAAATCACAGTGGTGTGAAACATATCATATATAAACAAGCCGTTTGGGTTATTTCACATTAAAGTTAGCAAATAAAATCACGTCTGATAAACTTACCGTATGTGCTGTAACTGTCTTCAGATCTCGATGGTTCCTAGTCTCCACAGTTGGAAGGCTATGAACTCTAGATCCATCGCCGACCAGGTTTTCCTCAGTTGCTTGCAACTTCTCTACAGCACCCTTGATGTCCTCGGCTACCAACTGTCGTTGTCGTTTCATCGGACTTTCATCCGCCTCATCATCACTTTCACTGGCAAACAAGCTACGCTTGGCGGAAGAACGCTCAAGGGACGACGTCTGTAAATACAAAAAGGCCAATATGAAACTGGAGGAGCAATTTACAACATGTTGACTGCTATAAATTTTAGTCGACTTGTCAAGTTACAAGAGTCAGGGAATTGCAAACACATCCTATGTATGTTTGTTATACTCAACTTACCTCAGATTCAGAATCTGAAGAGCCAAATCCACTATCACTGGACTCTATATCTTGCCATGAACATGGACTGTCAAAGAGAACTGACTGAAGATTGCTGAAAGTAATGTCAGCCTCGGAAACTGGACTCATTGAGAAAGTTGGAGATGACATTATGAAATAGAAGTGGTTAGACAAAGATACAATGTGCTATACTGCGAACAGATGCCAGGCTATTGGATGCGTTCCCTTTTATCCCATGAAACAACGAAGCCGGTGGTCAACTTGATTGGATTACCAGTGAGCGAATTTCACTAAGCTAGTTTGAGTCACAGTTTGAGTTGATTGAATTACATTCGTCTCATTAGTCAGACTAAGACAACATCAAATTAAGGAACGTTGTCACTGCCCAATTTCTTTCTAATATTCAACACTGTCCCTCTCAACCAAAATCAGCATATATAACACATTCAGTCTTTTCTGTGAAAACATATCCCATCAAATGTTATATTCGCATTCAAAAAGAAATTGATACCGACACACTTGCCAATATATAAGCGAAAACTAGAGTTTAAATGGATGTTTTTTATTTTGAATAAAGAAATTGTACTTGAAACAACAACATTCATATAAAAATGGACAACAATAACATGGGTAAATTGCCAACAAGAATGCACACTTGAAAAATATAACAAATTCTTTTCACGACAGCACACTTTTCTTCCTGTAAACCATCAATATTGCTCACATTCAATAGCACGTGACTTTAAGATGCAATGTTAATCATCAAACATCTAAAACACAAGGGTCTGCGTTTCAATTTCCGTGTCAAACCGACAGCTGAGGACTGGGGAGGAGGCACATCTGCGAGCAACATATCGTCGACTTCTTCCCATCTTCTTCTGGCCAGTTGACATAGACTTGCACTTGGATCGAAATTTCTTCAGGTCATCAGTATGGTCAGCATCAAGCATAGGTGTATAGCTTTCCGGTACACAGAGTGTCTAAAATGAAGAAAGTGAATGGTCAATTGTATGTCAAAAGATTTTCAACTGAACAATATAAACATCACTCATGTTCTTTTAGTAATTGTATTTACGATCAAATGTGGGATTTAAGTCATTTCTTGCAGTCAATAAAGGCGGTTAACTGAACAATACAGTATTTCGAAAATACATACCTTGTCTGTGTTGAGAAAGAAGGATTTGTATCCATCTTGCATCAGGTAGATTTCAGGAAAGTACAGTTCCGGATATCTATGGCTATTGGCACGTCTGTCTTCGCTTCTCAGATGACGCATCCTGGATTGAGAAATGAAACCTTAGTTAAAAATGTTCTAGAAGGGTAAAAGTATAGATGATCAGATTAATTATCAACATCGACTGACACACAAGACTTTGGCAAGTTAATCGCTTTGTTGCACTATAGGCAAGGAATACTTACATTTTAGGACCTCTCTCGGAAGAAAATTCACAATGGAAGATAAGGATGGCTGGTGATGGGGTTGCATCGCCGACAAGCCGGCTGATTCCTTCCTCCGTGTAAATGTTGACAGCTCCCTGAATATGCCCTCCCTCGTATTCGTATGGATATCTGCAGTCAATAATCTTGTAGCTACTCACATCACTAAAGTCACCTTGCAGTAGTTGTTGGACCTGAAAAAGCAAGGGGTCAATATAGCATCTACAAATCACAGTGGTGTGAAACATATCATATATAAACAAGCCGTTTGGGTTATTTCACATTAAAGTTAGCAAATAAAATCACGTCTGATAAACTTACCGTATGTGCTGTAACTGTCTTCAGATCTCGATGGTTCCTAGTCTCCACAGTTGGAAGGCTATGAACTCTAGATCCATCGCCGACCAGGTTTTCCTCAGTTGCTTGCAACTTCTCTACAGCACCCTTGATGTCCTCGGCTACCAACTGTCGTTGTCGTTTCATCGGACTTTCATCCGCCTCATCATCACTTTCACTGGCAAACAAGCTACGCTTGGCGGAAGAACGCTCAAGGGACGACGTCTGTAAATACAAAAAGGCCAATATGAAACTGGAGGAGCAATTTACAACATGTTGACTGCTATAAATTTTAGTCGACTTGTCAAGTTACAAGAGTCAGGGAATTGCAAACACATCCTATGTATGTTTGTTATACTCAACTTACCTCAGATTCAGAATCTGAAGAGCCAAATCCACTATCACTGGACTCTGTATCTTGCCATGAACATGGACTGTCAAAGAGAACTGACTGAAGATTGCTGAAAGTAATGTCAGCCTCGGAAACTGGACTCATTGAGAAAGTTGGAGATGACATTATGAAATAGAAGTGGTTAGACAAAGATACAATGTGCTATACTGCGAACAGATGCCAGGCTATTGGATGCGTTCCCTTTTATCCCATGAAACAACGAAGCCGGTGGTCAACTTGATTGGATTACCAGTGAGCGAATTTCACTAAGCTAGTTTGAGTCACAGTTTGAGTTGATTGAATTACATTCGTCTCATTAGTCAGACTAAGACAACATCAAATTAAGGAACGTTGTCACTGCCCAATTTCTTTCTAATATTCAACACTGTCCCTCTCAACCAAAATCAGCATATATAACACATTCAGTCTTTTCATATCCCATCAAATGTTATATTCGCATTCAAAAAGAAATTGATACCGACACACTTGCCAATATATAAGCGAAAACTAGAGTTTAAATGGATGTTTTTTATTTTGAATAAAGAAATTGTACTTGAAACAACAACATTCATATAAAAATGGACAACAATAACATGGGTAAATTGCCAACAAGAATGCACACTTGAAAAATATAACAAATTCTTTTCACGACAGCACACTTTTCTTCCTGTAAACCATCAATATTGCTCACATTCAATAGCACGTGACTTTAAGATGCAATGTTAATCATCAAACATCTAAAACACAAGGATCTGCGTTTCAATTTCCGTGTCAAACCGACAGCTGAGGACTGGGGAGGAGGCACATCTGCGAGCAACATATCGTCGACTTCTTCCCATCTTCTTCTGGCCAGTTGACATAGACTTGCACTTGGATCGAAATTTCTTCAGGTCATCAGTATGGTCAGCATCAAGCATAGGTGTATAGCTTTCCGGTACACAGAGTGTCTAAAATGAAGAAAGTGAATGGTCAATTGTATGTCAAAAGATTTTCAACTGAACAATATAAACATCACTCATGTTCTTTTAGTAATTGTATTTACGATCAAATGTGGGATTTAAGTCATTTCTTGCAGTCAATAAAGGCGGTTAACTGAACAATACAGTATTTCGAAAATACATACCTTGTCTGTGTTGAGAAAGAAGGATTTGTATCCATCTTGCATCAGGTAGATTTCAGGAAAGTACAGTTCCGGATATCTATGGCTATTGGCACGTCTGTCTTCGCTTCTCAGATGACGCATCCTGGATTGAGAAATGAAACCTTAGTTAAAAATGTTCTAGAAGGGTAAAAGTATAGATGATCAGATTAATTATCAACATCGACTGACACACAAGACTTTGGCAAGTTAATCGCTTTGTTGCACTATAGGCAAGGAATACTTACATTTTAGGACCTCTCTCGGAAGAAAATTCACAATGGAAGATAAGGATGGCTGGTGATGGGGTTGCATCGCTGACAAGCCGGCTGATTCCTTCCTCCGTGTAAATGTTGACAGCTCCCTGAATATGCCCTCCCTCGTATTCGTATGGATATCTGCAGTCAATAATCTTGTAGCTACTCACATCACTAAAGTCACCTTGCAGTAGTTGTTGGACCTGAAAAAGCAAGGGGTCAATATAGCATCTACAAATCACAGTGGTGTGAAACATATCATATATAAACAAGCCGTTTGGGTTATTTCACATTAAAGTTAGCAAATAAAATCACGTCTGATAAACTTACCGTATGTGCTGTAACTGTCTTCAGATCTCGATGGTTCCTAGTCTCCACAGTTGGAAGGCTATGAACTCTAGATCCATCGCCGACCAGGTTTTCCTCAGTTGCTTGCAACTTCTCTACAGCACCCTTGATGTCCTCGGCTACCAACTGTCGTTGTCGTTTCATCGGACTTTCATTCGCCTCATCATCACTTTCACTGGCAAACAAGCTACGCTTGGCGGAAGAACGCTCAAGGGACGACGTCTGTAAATACAAAAAGGCCAATATGAAACTGGAGGAGCAATTTACAACATGTTGACTGCTATAAATTTTAGTCGACTTGTCAAGTTACAAGAGTCAGGGAATTGCAAACACATCCTATGTATGTTTGTTATACTCAACTTACCTCAGATTCAGAATCTGAAGAGCCAAATCCACTATCACTGGACTCTATATCTTGCCATGAACATGGACTGTCAAAGAGAACTGACTGAAGATTGCTGAAAGTAATGTCAGCCTCGGAAACTGGACTCATTGAGAAAGTTGGAGATGACATTATGAAATAGAAGTGGTTAGACAAAGATACAATGTGCTATACTGCGAACAGATGCCAGGCTATTGGATGCGTTCCCTTTTATCCCATGAAACAACGAAGCCGGTGGTCAACTTGATTGGATTACCAGTGAGCGAATTTCACTAAGCTAGTTTGAGTCACAGTTTGAGTCGATTGAATTACATTCGTCTCATTAGTCAGACTAAGACAACATCAAATTAAGGAACGTTGTCACTGCCCAATTTCTTTCTAATATTCAACACTGTCCCTCTCAACCAAAATCAGCATATATAACACATTCAGTCTTTTCTGTGAAAACATATCCCATCAAATGTTATATTCGCATTCAAAAAGAAATTGATACCGACACACTTGCCAATATATAAGCGAAAACTAGAGTTTAAATGGATGTTTTTTATTTTGAATAAAGAAATTGTACTTGAAACAACAACATTCATATAAAAATGGACAACAATAACATGGGTAAATTGCCAACAAGAATGCACACTTGAAAAATATAACAAATTCTTTTCACGACAGCACACTTTTCTTCCTGTAAACCATCAATATTGCTCACATTCAATAGCACGTGACTTTAAGATGCAATGTTAATCATCAAACATCTAAAACACAAGGGTCTGCGTTTCAATTTCCGTGTCAAACCGACAGCTGAGGACTGGGGAGGAGGCACATCTGCGAGCAACATATCGTCGACTTCTTCCCATCTTTTTCTGGCCAGTTGACATAGACTTGCACTTGGATCGAAATTTCTTCAGGTCATCAGTATGGTCAGCATCAAGCATAGGTGTATAGCTTTCCGGTACACAGAGTGTCTAAAATGAAGAAAGTGAATGGTCAATTGTATGTCAAAAGATTTTCAACTGAACAATATAAACATCACTCATGTTCTTTTAGTAATTGTATTTACGATCAAATGTGGGATTTAAGTCATTTCTTGCAGTCAATAAAGGCGGTTAACTGAACAATACAGTATTTCGAAAATACATACCTTGTCTGTGTTGAGAAAGAAGGATTTGTATCCATCTTGCATCAGGTAGATTTCAGGAAAGTACAGTTCCGGATATCTATGGCTATTGGCACGTCTGTCTTCGCTTCTCAGATGACGCATCCTGGATTGAGAAATGAAACCTTAGTTAAAAATGTTCTAGAAGGGTAAAAGTATAGATGATCAGATTAATTATCAACATCGACTGACACACAAGACTTTGGCAAGTTAATCGCTTTGTTGCACTATAGGCAAGGAATACTTACATTTTAGGACCTCTCTCGGAAGAAAATTCACAATGGAAGATAAGGATGGCTGGTGATGGGGTTGCATCGCTGACAAGCCGGCTGATTCCTTCCTCTGTGTAAATGTTGACAGCTCCCTGAATATGCCCTCCCTCGTATTCGTATGGATATCTGCAGTCAATAATCTTGTAGCTACTCACATCACTAAAGTCACCTTGCAGTAGTTGTTGGACCTGAAAAAGCAAGGGGTCAATATAGCATCTACAAATCACAGTGGTGTGAAACATATCATATATAAACAAGCCGTTTGGGTTATTTCACATTAAAGTTAGCAAATAAAATCACGTCTGATAAACTTACCGTATGTGCTGTAACTGTCTTCAGATCTCGATGGTTCCTAGTCTCCACAGTTGGAAGGCTATGAACTCTAGATCCATCGCCGACCAGGTTTTCCTCAGTTGCTTGCAACTTCTCTACAGCACCCTTGATGTCCTCGGCTACCAACTGTCGTTGTCGTTTCATCGGACTTTCATCCGCCTCATCATCACTTTCACTGGCAAACAAGCTACGCTTGGCGGAAGAACGCTCAAGGGACGACGTCTGTAAATACAAAAAGGCCAATATGAAACTGGAGGAGCAATTTACAACATGTTGACTGCTATAAATTTTAGTCGACTTGTCAAGTTACAAGAGTCAGGGAATTGCAAACACATCCTATGTATGTTTGTTATACTCAACTTACCTCAGATTCAGAATCTGAAGAGCCAAATCCACTATCACTGGACTCTATATCTTGCCATGAACATGGACTGTCAAAGAGAACTGACTGAAGATTGCTGAAAGTAATGTCAGCCTCGGAAACTGGACTCATTGAGAAAGTTGGAGATGACATTATGAAATAGAAGTGGTTAGACAAAGATACAATGTGCTATACTGCGAACAGATGCCAGGCTATTGGATGCGTTCCCTTTTATCCCATGAAACAACGAAGCCGGTGGTCAACTTGATTGGATTACCAGTGAGCGAATTTCACTAAGCTAGTTTGAGTCACAGTTTGAGTCGATTGAATTACATTCGTCTCATTAGTCAGACTAAGACAACATCAAATTAAGGAACGTTGTCACTGCCCAATTTCTTTCTAATATTCAACACTGTCCCTCTCAACCAAAATCAGCATATATAACACATTCAGTCTTTTCTGTGAAAACATATCCCCATCAAATGTTATATTCGCATTCAAAAAGAAATTGATACCGACACACTTGCCAATATATAAGCGAAAACTAGAGTTTAAATGGATGTTTTTTTATTTTGAATAAAGAAATTGTACTTGAAACAACAACATTCATATAAAAATGGACAACAATAACATGGGTAAATTGCCAACAAGAATGCACACTTGAAAAATATAACAAATTCTTTTCACGACAGCACACTTTTCTTCCTGTAAACCATCAATATTGCTCACATTCAATAGCACGTGACTTTAAGATGCAATGTTAATCATCAAACATCTAAAACACAAGGATCTGCGTTTCAATTTCCGTGTCAAACCGACAGCTGAGGATGGGGAGGAGGCACATCTGCGAGGCAACATATCGTCGACTTCTTCCCATCTTCTTCTGGCCAGTTGACATAGACTTGCACTTGGATCGAAATTTCTTCAGGTCATCAGTATGGGTCAGCATTAGCATAGGTGTATAGCTTTCCGGTACACAGAGTGTCTAAAATGAAGAAAGTGAATGGTCAATTGTATGTCAAAAGATTTTCAACTGAACAATATAAACATCACTCATGTTCTTTTAGTAATTGTATTTACGATCAAATGTGGGATTTAAGTCATTTCTTGCAGTCAATAAAGGCGGTTAACTGAACAATACAGTATTTCGAAAATACATACCTTGTCTGTGTTGAGAAAGAAGGATTTGTATCCATCTTGCATCAGGTAGATTTCAGGAAAGTACAGTTCCGGATATCTATGGCTATTGGCACGTCTGTCCGCTTCTCAGATGACGCATCCTGGATTGAGAAATGAAACCTTAGTTAAAAATGTTCTAGAAGGGTAAAAGTATAGATGATCAGATTAATTATCAACATCGACTGACACACAAGACTTTGGCAAGTTAATCGCTTTGTTGCACTATAGGCAAGGAATACTTACATTTTAGGACCTCTCTCGGAAGAAAATTCACAATGGAAGATAAGGATGGCTGGTGATGGGGTTGCATCGCTGACAAGCCGGCTGATTCCTTCCTCCGTGTAAATGTTGACAGCTCCCTGAATATGCCCTCCCTCGTATTCGTATGGATATCTGCAGTCAATAATCTTGTAGCTACTCACATCACTAAAGTCACCTTGCAGTAGTTGTTGGACCTGAAAAAGCAAGGGGTCAATATAGCATCTACAAATCACAGTGGTGTGAAACATATCATATATAAACAAGCCGTTTGGGTTATTTCACATTAAAGTTAGCAAATAAAATCACGTCTGATAAACTTACCGTATGTGCTGTAACTGTCTTCAGATCTCGATGGTTCCTAGTCTCCACAGTTGGAAGGCTATGAACTCTAGATCCATCGCCGACCAGGTTTTCCTCAGTTGCTTGCAACTTCTCTACAGCACCCTTGATGTCCTCGGCTACCAACTGTCGTTGTCGTTTCATCGGACTTTCATCCGCCTCATCATCACTTTCACTGGCAAACAAGCTACGCTTGGCGGAAGAACGCTCAAGGGACGACGTCTGTAAATACAAAAAGGCCAATATGAAACTGGAGGAGCAATTTACAACATGTTGACTGCTATAAATTTTAGTCGACTTGTCAAGTTACAAGAGTCAGGGAATTGCAAACACATCCTATGTATGTTTGTTATACTCAACTTACCTCAGATTCAGAATCTGAAGAGCCAAATCCACTATCACTGGACTCTATATCTTGCCATGAACATGGACTGTCAAAGAGAACTGACTGAAGATTGCTGAAAGTAATGTCAGCCTCGGAAACTGGACTCATTGAGAAAGTTGGAGATGACATTATGAAATAGAAGTGGTTAGACAAAGATACAATGTGCTATACTGCGAACAGATGCCAGGCTATTGGATGCGTTCCCTTTTATCCCATGAAACAACGAAGCCGGTGGTCAACTTGATTGGATTACCAGTGAGCGAATTTCACTAAGCTA
The DNA here is from genome assembly GCA_921293015.1 of Phorcus lineatus. NCBI lineage: Eukaryota > Metazoa > Mollusca > Gastropoda > Trochida > Trochidae > Phorcus > Phorcus lineatus. The sequence continues at coordinate 24,189,130 of OV121089.1, forward strand.
GTTTGAGTCACAGTTTGAGTCGATTGAATTACATTCGTCTCATTAGTCAGACTAAGACAACATCAAATTAAGGAACGTTGTCACTGCCCAATTTCTTTCTAATATTCAACACTGTCCCTCTCAACCAAAATCAGCATATATAACACATTCAGTCTTTTCTGTGAAAACATATCCCATCAAATGTTATATTCGCATTCAAAAAGAAATTGATACCGACACACTTGCCAATATATAAGCGAAAACTAGAGTTTAAATGGATGTTTTTTATTTTGAATAAAGAAATTGTACTTGAAACAACAACATTCATATAAAAATGGACAACAATAACATGGGTAAATTGCCAACAAGAATGCACACTTGAAAAATATAACAAATTCTTTTCACGACAGCACACTTTTCTTCCTGTAAACCATCAATATTGCTCACATTCAATAGCACGTGACTTTAAGATGCAATGTTAATCATCAAACATCTAAAACACAAGGATCTGCGTTTCAATTTCCGTGTCAAACCGACAGCTGAGGACTGGGGAGGAGGCACATCTGCGAGCAACATATCGTCGACTTCTTCCCATCTTCTTCTGGCCAGTTGACATAGACTTGCCCTTGGATCGAAATTTCTTCAGGTCATCAGTATGGTCAGCATCAAGCATAGGTGTATAGCTTTCCGGTACACAGAGTGTCTAAAATGAAGAAAGTGAATGGTCAATTGTATGTCCAAAGATTATCAACTGAACAATATAAACATCACTCATGTTCTTTTAGTAATTGTATTTACGATCAAATGTGGGATTTAAGTCATTTCTTGCAGTCAATAAAGGCGGTTAACTGAACAATACAGTATTTCGAAAATACATACCTTGTCTGTGTTGAGAAAGAAGGATTTGTATCCATCTTGCATCAGGTAGATTTCAGGAAAGTACAGTTCCGGATATCTATGGCTATTGGCACGTCTGTCTTCGCTTCTCAGATGACGCATCCTGGATTGAGAAATGAAACCTTAGTTAAAAATGTTCTAGAAGGGTAAAAGTATAGATGATCAGATTAATTATCAACATCGACTGACACACAAGACTTTGGCAAGTTAATCGCTTTGTTGCACTATAGGCAAGGAATACTTACATTTTAGGACCTCTCTCGGAAGAAAATTCACAATGGAAGATAAGGATGGCTGGTGATGGGGTTGCATCGCTGACAAGCCGGCTGATTCCTTCCTCCGTGTAAATGTTGACAGCTCCCTGAATATGCCCTCCCTCGTATTCGTATGGATATCTGCAGTCAATAATCTTGTAGCTACTCACATCACTAAAGTCACCTTGCAGTAGTTGTTGGACCTGAAAAAGCAAGGGGTCAATATAGCATCTACAAATCACAGTGGTGTGAAACATATCATATATAAACAAGCCGTTTGGGTTATTTCACATTAAAGTTAGCAAATAAAATCACGTCTGATAAACTTACCGTATGTGCTGTAACTGTCTTCAGATCTCGATGGTTCCTAGTCTCCACAGTTGGAAGGCTATGAACTCTAGATCCATCGCCGACCAGGTTTTCCTCAGTTGCTTGCAACTTCTCTACAGCACCCTTGATGTCCTCGGCTACCAACTGTCGTTGTCGTTTCATCGGACTTTCATCCGCCTCATCATCACTTTCACTGGCAAACAAGCTACGCTTGGCGGAAGAACGCTCAAGGGACGACGTCTGTAAATACAAAAAGGCCAATATGAAACTGGAGGAGCAATTTACAACATGTTGACTGCTATAAATTTTAGTCGACTTGTCAAGTTACAAGAGTCAGGGAATTGCAAACACATCCTATGTATGTTTGTTATACTCAACTTACCTCAGATTCAGAATCTGAAGAGCCAAATCCACTATCACTGGACTCTATATCTTGCCATGAACATGGACTGTCAAAGAGAACTGACTGAAGATTGCTGAAAGTAATGTCAGCCTCGGAAACTGGACTCATTGAGAAAGTTGGAGATGACATTATGAAATAGAAGTGGTTAGACAAAGATACAATGTGCTATACTGCGAACAGATGCCAGGCTATTGGATGCGTTCCCTTTTATCCCATGAAACAACGAAGCCGGTGGTCAACTTGATTGGATTACCAGTGAGCGAATTTCACTAAGCTAGTTTGAGTCACAGTTTGAGTTGATTGAATTACATTCGTCTCATTAGTCAGACTAAGACAACATCAAATTAAGGAACGTTGTCACTGCCCAATTTCTTTCTAATATTCAACACTGTCCCTCTCAACCAAAATCAGCATATATAACACATTCAGTCTTTTCATATCCCATCAAATGTTATATTCGCATTCAAAAAGAAATTGATACCGACACACTTGCCAATATATAAGCGAAAACTAGAGTTTAAATGGATGTTTTTTATTTTGAATAAAGAAATTGTACTTGAAACAACAACATTCATATAAAAATGGACAACAATAACATGGGTAAATTGCCAACAAGAATGCACACTTGAAAAATATAACAAATTCTTTTCACGACAGCACACTTTTCTTCCTGTAAACCATCAATATTGCTCACATTCAATAGCACGTGACTTTAAGATGCAATGTTAATCATCAAACATCTAAAACACAAGGGTCTGCGTTTCAATTTCCGTGTCAAACCGACAGCTGAGGACTGGGGAGGAGGCACATCTGCGAGCAACATATCGTCGATTTCTTCCCATCTTTTTCTGGCCAGTTGACATAGACTTGCCCTTGGATCGAAATTTCTTCAGGTCATCAGTATGGTCAGCATCAAGCATAGGTGTATAGCTTTCCGGTACACAGAGTGTCTAAAATGAAGAAAGTGAATGGTCAATTGTATGTCAAAAGATTTTCAACTGAACAATATAAACATCACTCATGTTCTTTTAGTAATTGTATTTACGATCAAATGTGGGATTTAAGTCATTTCTTGCAGTCAATAAAGGCGGTTAACTGAACAATACAGTATTTCGAAAATACATACCTTGTCTGTGTTGAGAAAGAAGGATTTGTATCCATCTTGCATCAGGTAGATTTCAGGAAAGTACAGTTCCGGATATCTATGGCTATTGGCACGTCTGTCTTCGCTTCTCAGATGACGCATCCTGGATTGAGAAATGAAACCTTAGTTAAAAATGTTCTAGAAGGGTAAAAGTATAGATGATCAGATTAATTATCAACATCGACTGACACACAAGACTTTGGCAAGATAATCGCTTTGTTGCACTATAGGCAAGGAATACTTACATTTTAGGACCTCTCTCGGAAGAAAATTCACAATGGAAGATAAGGATGGCTGGTGATGGGGTTGCATCGCTGACAAGCCGGCTGATTCCTTCCTCTGTGTAAATGTTGACAGCTCCCTGAATATGCCCTCCCTCGTATTCGTATGGATATCTGCAGTCAATAATCTTGTAGCTACTCACATCACTAAAGTCACCTTGCAGTAGTTGTTGGACCTGAAAAAGCAAGGGGTCAATATAGCATCTACAAATCACAGTGGTGTGAAACATATCATATATAAACAAGCCGTTTGGGTTATTTCACATTAAAGTTAGCAAATAAAATCACGTCTGATAAACTTACCGTATGTGCTGTAACTGTCTTCAGATCTCGATGGTTCCTAGTCTCCACAGTTGGAAGGCTATGAACTCTAGATCCATCGCCGACCAGGTTTTCCTCAGTCGCTTGCAACTTCTCTACAGCACCCTTGATGTCCTCGGCTACCAACTGTCGTTGTCGTTTCATCGGACTTTCATCCGCCTCATCATCACTTTCACTGGCAAACAAGCTACGCTTGGCGGAAGAACGCTCAAGGGACGACGTCTGTAAATACAAAAAGGCCAATATGAAACTGGAGGAGCAATTTACAACATGTTGACTGCTATAAATTTTAGTCGACTTGTCAAGTTACAAGAGTCAGGGAATTGCAAACACATCCTATGTATGTTTGTTATACTCAACTTACCTCAGATTCAGAATCTGAAGAGCCAAATCCACTATCACTGGACTCTGTATCTTGCCATGAACATGGACTGTCAAAGAGAACTGACTGAAGATTGCTGAAAGTAATGTCAGCCTCGGAAACTGGACTCATTGAGAAAGTTGGAGATGACATTATGAAATAGAAGTGGTTAGACAAAGATACAATGTGCTATACTGCGAACAGATGCCAGGCTATTGGATGCGTTCCCTTTTATCCCATGAAACAACGAAGCCGGTGGTCAACTTGATTGGATTACCAGTGAGCGAATTTCACTAAGCTAGTTTGAGTCACAGTTTGAGTCGATTGAATTACATTCGTCTCATTAGTCAGACTAAGACAACATCAAATTAAGGAACGTTGTCACTGCCCAATTTCTTTCTAATATTCAACACTGTCCCTCTCAACCAAAATCAGCATATATAACACATTCAGTCTTTTCTGTGAAAACATATCCCATCAAATGTTATATTCGCATTCAAAAAGAAATTGATACCGACACACTTGCCAATATATAAGCGAAAACTAGAGTTTAAATGGATGTTTTTTATTTTGAATAAAGAAATTGTACTTGAAACAACAACATTCATATAAAAATGGACAACAATAACATGGGTAAATTGCCAACAAGAATGCACACTTGAAAAATATAACAAATTCTTTTCACGACAGCACACTTTTCTTCCTGTAAACCATCAATATTGCTCACATTCAATAGCACGTGACTTTAAGATGCAATGTTAATCATCAAACATCTAAAACACAAGGGTCTGCGTTTCAATTTCCGTGTCAAACCGACAGCTGAGGACTGGGGAGGAGGCACATCTGCGAGCAACATATCGTCGACTTCTCCCCATCTTCTTCTGGCCAGTTGACATAGACTTGCACTTGGATCGAAATTTCTTCAGGTCATCAGTATGGTCAGCATCAAGCATAGGTGTATAGCTTTCCGGTACACAGAGTGTCTAAAATGAAGAAAGTGAATGGTCAATTGTATGTCAAAAGATTTTCAACTGAACAATATAAACATCACTCATGTTCTTTTAGTAATTGTATTTACGATCAAATGTGGGATTTAAGTCATTTCTTGCAGTCAATAAAGGCGGTTAACTGAACAATACAGTATTTCGAAAATACATACCTTGTCTGTGTTGAGAAAGAAGGATTTGTATCCATCTTGCATCAGGTAGATTTCAGGAAAGTACAGTTCCGGATATCTATGGCTATTGGCACGTCTGTCTTCGCTTCTCAGATGACGCATCCTGGATTGAGAAATGAAACCTTAGTTAAAAATGTTCTAGAAGGGTAAAAGTATAGATGATCAGATTAATTATCAACATCGACTGACACACAAGACTTTGGCAAGATAATCGCTTTGTTGCACTATAGGCAAGGAATACTTACATTTTAGGACCTCTCTCGGAAGAAAATTCACAATGGAAGATAAGGATGGCTGGTGATGGGGTTGCATCGCTGACAAGCCGGCTGATTCCTTCCTCTGTGTAAATGTTGACAGCTCCCTGAATATGCCCTCCCTCGTATTCGTATGGATATCTGCAGTCAATAATCTTGTAGCTACTCACATCACTAAAGTCACCTTGCAGTAGTTGTTGGACCTGAAAAAGCAAGGGGTCAATATAGCATCTACAAATCACAGTGGTGTGAAACATATCATATATAAACAAGCCGTTTGGGTTATTTCACATTAAAGTTAGCAAATAAAATCACGTCTGATAAACTTACCGTATGTGCTGTAACTGTCTTCAGATCTCGATGGTTCCTAGTCTCCACAGTTGGAAGGCTATGAACTCTAGATCCATCGCCGACCAGGTTTTCCTCAGTCGCTTGCAACTTCTCTACAGCACCCTTGATGTCCTCGGCTACCAACTGTCGTTGTCGTTTCATCGGACTTTCATCCGCCTCATCATCACTTTCACTGGCAAACAAGCTACGCTTGGCGGAAGAACGCTCAAGGGACGACGTCTGTAAATACAAAAAGGCCAATATGAAACTGGAGGAGCAATTTACAACATGTTGACTGCTATAAATTTTAGTCGACTTGTCAAGTTACAAGAGTCAGGGAATTGCAAACACATCCTATGTATGTTTGTTATACTCAACTTACCTCAGATTCAGAATCTGAAGAGCCAAATCCACTATCACTGGACTCTGTATCTTGCCATGAACATGGACTGTCAAAGAGAACTGACTGAAGATTGCTGAAAGTAATGTCAGCCTCGGAAACTGGACTCATTGAGAAAGTTGGAGATGACATTATGAAATAGAAGTGGTTAGACAAAGATACAATGTGCTATACTGCGAACAGATGCCAGGCTATTGGATGCGTTCCCTTTTATCCCATGAAACAACGAAGCCGGTGGTCAACTTGATTGGATTACCAGTGAGCGAATTTCACTAAGCTAGTTTGAGTCACAGTTTGAGTCGATTGAATTACATTCGTCTCATTAGTCAGACTAAGACAACATCAAATTAAGGAACGTTGTCACTGCCCAATTTCTTTCTAATATTCAACACTGTCCCTCTCAACCAAAATCAGCATATATAACACATTCAGTCTTTTCTGTGAAAACATATCCCATCAAATGTTATATTCGCATTCAAAAAGAAATTGATACCGACACACTTGCCAATATATAAGCGAAAACTAGAGTTTAAATGGATGTTTTTTATTTTGAATAAAGAAATTGTACTTGAAACAACAACATTCATATAAAAATGGACAACAATAACATGGGTAAATTGCCAACAAGAATGCACACTTGAAAAATATAACAAATTCTTTTCACGACAGCACACTTTTCTTCCTGTAAACCATCAATATTGCTCACATTCAATAGCACGTGACTTTAAGATGCAATGTTAATCATCAAACATCTAAAACACAAGGGTCTGCGTTTCAATTTCCGTGTCAAACCGACAGCTGAGGACTGGGGAGGAGGCACATCTGCGAGCAACATATCGTCGACTTCTCCCCATCTTCTTCTGGCCAGTTGACATAGACTTGCACTTGGATCGAAATTTCTTCAGGTCATCAGTATGGTCAGCATCAAGCATAGGTGTATAGCTTTCCGGTACACAGAGTGTCTAAAATGAAGAAAGTGAATGGTCAATTGTATGTCAAAAGATTTTCAACTGAACAATATAAACATCACTCATGTTCTTTTAGTAATTGTATTTACGATCAAATGTGGGATTTAAGTCATTTCTTGCAGTCAATAAAGGCGGTTAACTGAACAATACAGTATTTCGAAAATACATACCTTGTCTGTGTTGAGAAAGAAGGATTTGTATCCATCTTGCATCAGGTAGATTTCAGGAAAGTACAGTTCCGGATATCTATGGCTATTGGCACGTCTGTCTTCGCTTCTAAGATGACGCATCCTGAATTGAGAAATGAAACCTTAGTTAAAAATGTTCTAGAAGGGTAAAAGTATAGATGATCAGATTAATTATCAACATCGACTGACACACAAGACTTTGGCAAGTTAATCGCTTTGTTGCACTATAGGCAAGGAATACTTACATTTTAGGACCTCTCTCGGAAGAAAATTCACAATGGAAGATAAGGATGGCTGGTGATGGGGTTGCATCGCTGACAAACCGGCTGATTCCTCCCTCCGTGTAAATGTTGACAGCTCCCTGAATATGCCCTCCCTCGTATTCGTATGGATATCTGCAGTCAATAATCTTGTAGCTACTCACATCACTAAAGTCACCTTGCAGTAGTTGTTGGACCTGAAAAAGCAAGGGGTCAATATAGCATCTACAAATCACAGTGGTGTGAAACATATATATAAACAAGCCGTTTGGGTTATTTCACATTAAAATTAGCAAATAAAATCACGTCTGATAAACTTACCGTATGTGCTGTAACTGTCTTCAGATCTCGATGGTTCCTAGTCTCCACAGTTGGAAGGCTATGAACTCTAGATCCATCGCCGACCAGGTTTTCCTCAGTTGCTTGCAACTTCTCTACAGCACCCTTGATGTCCTCGGCTACCAACTGTCGTTGTCGTTTCATCGGACTTTCATCCGCCTCATCATCACTTTCACTGGCAAACAAGCTACGCTTGGCGGAAGAACGCTCAAGGGACGACGTCTGTAAATACAAAAAGGCCAATATGAAACTGGAGGAGCAATTTACAACATGTTGACTGCTATAAATTTTAGTCGACTTGTCAAGTTACAAGAGTCAGGGAATTGCAAACACATCCTATGTATGTTTGTTATACTCAACTTACCTCAGATTCAGAATCTGAAGAGCCAAATCCACTATCACTGGACTCTGTATCTTGCCATGAACATGGACTGTCAAAGAGAACTGACTGAAGATTGCTGAAAGTAATGTCAGCCTCGGAAACTGGACTCATTGAGAAAGTTGGAGATGACATTATGAAATAGAAGTGGTTAGACAAAGATACAATGTGCTATACTGCGAACAGATGCCAGGCTATTGGATGCGTTCCCTTTTATCCCATGAAACAACGAAGCCGGTGGTCAACTTGATTGGATTACCAGTGAGCGAATTTCACTAAGCTAGTTTGAGTCACAGTTTGAGTCGATTGAATTACATTCGTCTCATTAGTCAGACTAAGACAACATCAAATTAAGGAACGTTGTCACTGCCCAATTTCTTTCTAATATTCAACACTGTCCCTCTCAACCAAAATCAGCATATATAACACATTCAGTCTTTTCTGTGAAAACATATCCCATCAAATGTTATATTCGCATTCAAAAAGAAATTGATACCGACACACTTGCCAATATATAAGCGAAAACTAGAGTTTAAATGGATGTTTTTTATTTTGAATAAAGAAATTGTACTTGAAACAACAACATTCATATAAAAATGGACAACAATAACATGGGTAAATTGCCAACAAGAATGCACACTTGAAAAATATAACAAATTCTTTTCACGACAGCACACTTTTCTTCCTGTAAACCATCAATATTGCTCACATTCAATAGCACGTGACTTTAAGATGCAATGTTAATCATCAAACATCTAAAACACAAGGGTCTGCGTTTCAATTTCCGTGTCAAACCGACAGCTGAGGACTGGGGAGGAGGCACATCTGCGAGCAACATATCGTCGACTTCTCCCCATCTTCTTCTGGCCAGTTGACATAGACTTGCACTTGGATCGAAATTTCTTCAGGTCATCAGTATGGTCAGCATCAAGCATAGGTGTATAGCTTTCCGGTACACAGAGTGTCTAAAATGAAGAAAGTGAATGGTCAATTGTATGTCAAAAGATTTTCAACTGAACAATATAAACATCACTCATGTTCTTTTAGTAATTGTATTTACGATCAAATGTGGGATTTAAGTCATTTCTTGCAGTCAATAAAGGCGGTTAACTGAACAATACAGTATTTCGAAAATACATACCTTGTCTGTGTTGAGAAAGAAGGATTTGTATCCATCTTGCATCAGGTAGATTTCAGGAAAGTACAGTTCCGGATATCTATGGCTATTGGCACGTCTGTCTTCGCTTCTAAGATGACGCATCCTGAATTGAGAAATGAAACCTTAGTTAAAAATGTTCTAGAAGGGTAAAAGTATAGATGATCAGATTAATTATCAACATCGACTGACACACAAGACTTTGGCAAGTTAATCGCTTTGTTGCACTATAGGCAAGGAATACTTACATTTTAGGACCTCTCTCGGAAGAAAATTCACAATGGAAGATAAGGATGGCTGGTGATAGGGTTGCATCGCCGACAAACCGGCTGATTCCTCCCTCCGTGTAAATGTTGACAGCTCCCTGAATATGCCCTCCCTCGTATTCGTATGGATATCTGCAGTCAATAATCTTGTAGCTACTCACATCACTAAAGTCACCTTGCAGTAGTTGTTGGACCTGAAAAAGCAAGGGGTCAATATAGCATCTACAAATCACAGTGGTGTGAAACATATATATAAACAAGCCGTTTGGGTTATTTCACATTAAAATTAGCAAATAAAATCACGTCTGATAAACTTACCGTATGTGCTGTAACTGTCTTCAGATCTCGATGGTTCCTAGTCTCCACAGTTGGAAGGCTATGAACTCTAGATCCATCGCCGACCAGGTTTTCCTCAGTTGCTTGCAACTTCTCTACAGCACCCTTGATGTCCTCGGCTACCAACTGTCGTTGTCGTTTCATCGGACTTTCATCCGCCTCATCATCACTTTCACTGGCAAACAAGCTACGCTTGGCGGAAGAACGCTCAAGGGACGACGTCTGTAAATACAAAAAGGCCAATATGAAACTGGAGGAGCAATTTACAACATGTTGACTGCTATAAATTTTAGTCGACTTGTCAAGTTACAAGAGTCAGGGAATTGCAAACACATCCTATGTATGTTTGTTATACTCAACTTACCTCAGATTCAGAATCTGAAGAGCCAAATCCACTATCACTGGACTCTGTATCTTGCCATGAACATGGACTGTCAAAGAGAACTGACTGAAGATTGCTGAAAGTAATGTCAGCCTCGGAAACTGGACTCATTGAGAAAGTTGGAGATGACATTATGAAATAGAAGTGGTTAGACAAAGATACAATGTGCTATACTGCGAACAGATGCCAGGCTATTGGATGCGTTCCCTTTTATCCCATGAAACAACGAAGCCGGTGGTCAACTTGATTGGATTACCAGTGAGCGAATTTCACTAAGCTAGTTTGAGTCACAGTTTGAGTTGATTGAATTACATTCGTCTCATTAGTCAGACTAAGACAACATCAAATTAAGGAACGTTGTCACTGCCCAATTTCTTTCTAATATTCAACACTGTCCCTCTCAACCAAAATCAGCATATATAACACATTCAGCCTTTTCTGTGAAAACATATCCCATCAAATGTTATATTCGCATTCAAAAAGAAATTGATACCGACACACTTGCCAATATATAAGCGAAAACTAGAGTTTAAATGGATGTTTTTTATTTTGAATAAAGAAATTGTACTTGAAACAACAACATTCATATAAAAATGGACAACAATAACATGGGTAAATTGCCAACAAGAATGCACACTTGAAAAATATAACAAATTCTTTTCACGACAGCACACTTTTCTTCCTGTAAACCATCAATATTGCTCACATTCAATAGCACGTGACTTTAAGATGCAATGTTAATCATCAAACATCTAAAACACAAGGGTCTGCGTTTCAATTTCCGTGTCAAACCGACAGCTGAGGACTGGGGAGGAGGCACATCTGCGAGCAACATATCGTCGACTTCTTCCCATCTTCTTATGGCCAGTTGACATAGACTTGCACTTGGATCGAAATTTCTTCAGGTCATCGGTATGTTCAGCATCAAGCATAGGTGTATAGCTTTCCGGTACACAGAGTGTCTAAAATGAAGAAAGTGAATGGTCAATTGTATGTCAAAAGATTTTCAACTGAACAATATAAACATCACTCATGTTCTTTTAGTAATTGTATTTACGATCAAATGTGGGATTTAAGTCATTTCTTGCAGTCAATAAAGGCGGTTAACTGAACAATACAGTATTTCGAAAATACATACCTTGTCTGTGTTGAGAAAGAAGGATTTGTATCCATCTTGCATCAGGTAGATTTCAGGAAAGTACAGTTCCGGATATCTATGGCTATTGGCACGTCTGTCTTCGCTTCTAAGATGACGCATCCTGGATTGAGAAATGAAACCTTAGTTAAAAATGTTCTAGAAGGGTAAAAGTATAGATGATCAGATTAATTATCTGACATCGACTGACACACAAGACTTTGGCAAGTTAATCGCTTTGTTGCACTATAGGCAAGGAATACTTACATTTTAGGACCTCTCTCGGAAGAAAATTCACAATGGAAGATAAGGATGGCTGGTGATGGGGTTGCATCGCCGACAAACCGGCTGATTCCACCCTCCGTGTAAATGTTGACAGCTCCCTGAATATGCCCTCCCTCGTATTCGTATGGATATCTGCAGTCAATAATCTTGTAGCTACTCACATCACTAAAGTCACCTTGCAGTAGTTGTTGGACCTGAAAAAGCAAGGGGTCAATATAGCGTCTACAAATCACAGTGGTGTGAAACATATCATATATAAACAAGCCGTTTGGGTTATTTCACATTAAAGTTAGCAAATAAAATCACGTCTGATAAACTTACCGTATGTGCTGTAACTGTCTTCAGATCTCGATGGTTCCTAGTCTCCACAGTTGGAAGGCTATGAACTCTAGATCCATCGCCGACCAGGTTTTCCTCAGTTGCTTGCAACTTCTCTACAGCACCCTTGATGTCCTCGGCTACCAACTGTCGTTGTCGTTTCATCGGACTTTCATCCGCCTCATCATCACTTTCACTGGCAAACAAGCTACGCTTGGCGGAAGAACGCTCAAGGGACGACGTCTGTAAATACAAAAAGGCCAATATGAAACTGGAGGAGCAATTTACAACATGTTGACTGCTATAAATTTTAGTCGACTTGTCAAGTTACAAGAGTCAGGGAATTGCAAACACATCCTATGTATGTTTGTTATACTCAACTTACCTCAGATTCAGAATCTGAAGAGCCAAATCCACTATCACTGGACTCTGTATCTTGCCATGAACATGGACTGTCAAAGAGAACTGACTGAAGATTGCTGAAAGTAATGTCAGCCTCGGAAACTGGACTCATTGAGAAAGTTGGAGATGACATTATGAAGTAGAAGTGGTTAGACAAAGATACAATGTGCTATACTGCGAACAGATGCCAGGCTATTGGATGCGTTCCCTTTTATCCCATGAAACAACGAAGCCGGTGGTCAACTTGATTGGATTACCAGTGAGCGAATTTCACTAAGCTAGTTTGAGTCACAGTTTGAGTTGATTGAATTACATTCGTCTCATTAGTCAGACTAAGACAACATCAAATTAAGGAACGTTGTCACTGCCCAATTTCTTTCTAATATTCAACACTGTCCCTCTCAACCAAAATCAGCATATATAACACATTCAGTCTTTTCTGTGAAAACATATCCCATCAAATGTTATATTCGCATTCAAAAAGAAATTGATACCGACACACTTGCCAATATATAAGCAAAAACTTAAATGGATGTTTTTTATTTTGAATAAAGAAATTGTACTTGAAACAACAACATTCATATAAAAATGGACAACAATAACATGGGTAAATTGCCAACAAGAATGCACACTTGAAAAATATAACAAATTCTTTTCACGACAGCACACTTTTCTTCCTGTAAACCATCAATATTGCTCACATTCAATAGCACGTGACTTTAAGATGCAATGTTAATCATCAAACATCTAAAACACAAGGGTCTGCGTTTCAATTTCCGTGTCAAACCGACAGCTGAGGACTGGGGAGGAGGCACATCTGCGAGCAACATATCGTCGACTTCTCCCCATCTTCTTCTGGCCAGTTGACATAGACTTGCACTTGGATCGAAATTTCTTCAGGTCATCAGTATGGTCAGCATCAAGCATAGGTGTATAGCTTTCCGGTACACAGAGTGTCTAAAATGAAGAAAGTGAATGGTCAATTGTATGTCAAAAGATTTTCAACTGAACAATATAAACATCACTCATGTTCTTTTAGTAATTGTATTTACGATCAAATGTGGGATTTAAGTCATTTCTTGCAGTCAATAAAGGCGGTTAACTGAACAATACAGTATTTCGAAAATACATACCTTGTCTGTCTTGAGAAAGAAGGATTTGTATCCATCTTGCATCAGGTAGATTTCAGGAAAGTACAGTTCCGGATATCTATGGCTATTGGCACGTCTGTCTTCGCTTCTCAGATGACGCATCCTGGATTGAGAAATGAAACCTTAGTTAAAAATGTTCTAGAAGGGTAAAAGTATAGATGATCAGATTAATTTTCAACATCGACTGACACACAAGACTTTGGCAAGTTAATCGCTTTGTTGCACTATAGGCAAGGAATACTTACATTTTAGGACCTCTCTCGGAAGAAAATTCACAATGGAAGATAAGGATGGCTGGTGATGGGGTTGCATCGCTGACAAGCCGGCTGATTCCTTCCTCTGTGTAAATGTTGACAGCTCCCTGAATATGCCCTCCCTCGTATTCGTATGGATATCTGCAGTCAATAATCTTGTAGCTACTCACATCACTAAAGTCACCTTGCAGTAGTTGTTGGACCTGAAAAAGCAAGGGGTCAATATAGCGTCTACAAATCACAGTGGTGTGAAACATATCATATATAAACAAGCCGTTTGGGTTATTTCACATTAAAGTTAGCAAATAAAATCACGTCTGATAAACTTACCGTATGTGCTGTAACTGTCTTCAGATCTCGATGGTTCCTAGTCTCCACAGTTGGAAGGCTATGAACTCTAGATCCATCGCCGACCAGGTTTTCCTCAGTTGCTTGCAACTTCTCTACAGCACCCTTGATGTCCTCGGCTACCAACTGTCGTTGTCGTTTCATCGGACTTTCATCCGCCTCATCATCACTTTCACTGGCAAACAAGCTACGCTTGGCGGAAGAACGCTCAAGGGACGACGTCTGTAAATACAAAAAGGCCAATATGAAACTGGAGGAGCAATTTACAACATGTTGACTGCTATAAATTTTAGTCGACTTGTCAAGTTACAAGAGTCAGGGAATTGCAAACACATCCTATGTATGTTTGTTATACTCAACTTACCTCAGATTCAGAATCTGAAGAGCCAAATCCACTATCACTGGACTCTGTATCTTGCCATGAACATGGACTGTCAAAGAGAACTGACTGAAGATTGCTGAAAGTAATGTCAGCCTCGGAAACTGGACTCATTGAGAAAGTTGGAGATGACATTATGAAGTAGAAGTGGTTAGACAAAGATACAATGTGCTATACTGCGAACAGATGCCAGGCTATTGGATGCGTTCCCTTTTATCCCATGAAACAACGAAGCCGGTGGTCAATGATTGGATTACCAGTGAGCGAATTTCACTAAGCTAGTTTGAGTCACAGTTTGAGTTGATTGAATTACATTCGTCTCATTAGTCAGACTAAGACAACATCAAATTAAGGAACGTTGTCACTGCCCAATTTCTTTCTAATATTCAACACTGTCCCTCTCAACCAAAATCAGCATATATAACACATTCAGTCTTTTCTGTGAAAACATATCCCATCAAATGTTATATTCGCATTCAAAAAGAAATTGATACCGACACACTTGCCAATATATAAGCGAAAACTAGAGTTTAAATGGATGTTTTTTATTTTGAATAAAGAAATTGTACTTGAAACAACAACATTCATGTACAAATGGACAACAATAACATGGGTAAATTGCAAACAAGAATGCACACTTGAAAAATATAACAAATTCTTTTCACGACAGCACACTTTTCTTCCTGTAAACCATCAATATTGCTCACATTCAATAGCACGTGACTTTAAGATGCAATGTTAATCATCAAACATCTAAAACACAAGGGTCTGCGTTTCAATTTCCGTGTCAAACCGACAGCTGAGGACTGGGGAGGAGGCACATCTGCGAGCAACATATCGTCGACTTCTTCCCATCTTCTTCTGGCCAGTTGACATAGACTTGCACTTGGATCGAAATTTCTTCAGGTCATCAGTATGGTCAGCATCAAGCATAGGTGTATAGCTTTCCGGTACACAGAGTGTCTAAAATGAAGAAAGTGAATGGTCAATTGTATGTCAAAAGATTTTCAACTGAACAATATAAACATCACTCATGTTATTTTAGTAATTGTATTTACGATCAAATGTGGGATTTAAGTCATTTCTTGCAGTCAATAAAGGCGGTTAACTGAACAATACAGTATTTCGAAAATACATACCTTGTCTGTGTTGAGAAAGAAGGATTTGTATCCACCTTGCATCAGGTAGATTTCAGGAAAGTACAGTTCCGGATATCTATGGCTATTGGCACGTCTGTCTTCGCTTCTCAGATGACGCATCCTGGATTGAGAAATGAAACCTTAGTTAAAAATGTTCTAGAAGGGTAAAAGTATAGATGATCAGATTAATAATAATAATAATAATAATATAGTTTATTACAGTGTCTTGTGTTACATTTATACACATATTAAAACATGGTGAATTACAAACACCAGGCCTCAAGAGACCAATTTGACACCTTATATGGCACAAATAAAAAGCAATAAAATATAGATAAAATGATTGTTTACATTAAATTCACATGTTCATTCACGCATGCCCGAGCACCACATATCATACATATATACACCTAGATCTCTGCATTCAGTGACACTATATCATCTAACCTCCACACCCCCACTCATTAACATACTTCCATACACATTACACATACATACAGACTCATTCACATTGTTACATACATGCAAACAATGTCAAACATGCATACATACATATCTGCAAATACAGATACATACAGACCGACATACACACGTACAAAACATTCAGGTCAGCACACCTCATAAATACATTAATACCTACATTACATACTTACAATGCATACATACATGCACACACATTAGTACATTAGTATGTTAGCACAAGCGTACAGTACATACATTCATACACCCACACGTTAGTGCATTAGTGAATTAGTACATACATGTATACATTACATACATATACGGACATACCCATATATTAGTACATTAGTGCATTAGTACAAGCCTATACGACATACATACACGCACACATATGTTAGTACATTAGTGGATTAGTATGTACATACATGTATACACTACACACATATACGCACGCATCCACACGTTAGCACCTTACTATTACATATATACTAAGATAATAACCCACAATATTACACTGCTAATCGTCGTTTGTGATACATTTGTTGTAAGCATCGGGCTAGTCCATATTGTATTTCTTCAGTGTTCATTAACCAGATTAGTTTCTGGAGGTTATCCAATGTAGTAAAGGAGCCTATAATGTTGTTACATGAAGTAAAAAGAATATTTCTCAAGTCATTGTAATAGGGACACACAAGTAGAAAATGATTCTCATTTTCAATTTCACATTCATCACATAATATACACAATCTTTCATTTAAAGGGGTAACAGGCTTGGTGTATCTTCCTCTTTCAATATTAAGAGGCAGGTTTCCACACCTAAGTGATGCTAATAATCTTCTTTGTTGTCTTGAAATTGGCATTCTCACATATGATGAAGTAGATATTTCCTGCTTGAACAGTCTGTAGGTTCTTAATTTGTTGCCATTTATTCTATTATTATTATCATTAAACAAATCTGAGTTCCACTTCTCTCTATCCCATTTATCTAACACATTTAGGGCACTATTGAGGAAAACAGATCTATTGGTTGCTAAACAGTAATTAATTACATCTTGATCTCCATGAATTTGTAGTTTTTTCACAAATTCCATAACTCTATGATCCCATGAGGATTTTCTTCTGATTGACCACCTGTGAATAGTAGCAGGTATGGAGTCACTATCAGCTGTCACAGTCTTATGGAACTGTCTTAACACTTCAATTTTAATCTTTGTGTAGGAATTCCTCCAGCCCATGTCCCCTCTGATAGCTATGGTAGAACTATTTTTCCTTACTCCCAAAAAGAATCTCATGGCCTTATTTTGTATGTTATTGATTTAGTAAACACAGAGTTGCTTAGACCACCAAGAGCATTGAACTTGGTCATAACCACACCAAGTGCTCTATTAGCAGACTTGCACACTTCTTGCACTGATTTTCTATAATCACAAAACTCGTTTATCCACATTCCTAAATATTTATACTGAGCACAATATTCTATTTCCATATCACCACAAGTGAATTGCACTGTTGATCTAGGTGTTGACACAGGCCTGCAGTGAAGAATCTTGGTTTTGTCTATATTAATTATGAGGTTCCATCGTTGTGACCACTGATGTAGGTGATTAAGTAATTTCTGTAGTTTATCTGCGTCAGGTGACATGAGCACAATATCATCTGCATAGAGTAAAACAGGTATATTCATGTTATCAATATCAATTCCACACTCCAACTGTTGTAAACTATTGGCTAAATCATTCACATACATTGCAAACAGTGTTGGTGACATGCAGCAGCCTTGCTTAACGCCTGTTGATACATCAAACCACTCAGTTCTTTCAGTGTTGACCTTCACACAGCATTTCACATCCTGATAGAGTGATTGAATTGCATTTATCATTGCTCCATGAATTCCATACACATTTATTAGCTTGTACCACAGTAGATTCCTATTCACAGAGTCAAAAGCCTTCTTCATATCCACAAAGCATGTATATGTTGCTTGTTTGGACATTTTCCTGTTGTAGAGAATTTTGGTTAGAGTGTGTATATGATCTTGACATGATCGACCTTTTCTGAAACCATTTTGCACAGATGATAAGAGATTATTTTCTTCTAGCCAGTTGGATATTCTGTTATTAAGAAGTTTTGAATAAACTTTATATGGGACACAGAGAAGTGTAATTCCTCTATAGCTCATAGGCATCCGTGGATCATAGTCTCCTGATTTGGGAATTGGACTAATTATACCTCTCTTCCATATGGTAGGCACCATACCAGACACAAACATGAGATTAAACATTTTATGGAGAGTTTTGACACATGTATTGTTCTTAATAACTTCAGCTTGAATATTGTCAATTCCTGGAGCTTTATGCAGTTTCAAAGAGTTGATAGCTTCGGCAACTTCTCTAGATATTGGTCTGTTTAGATCTTCAGTATTAGTTGAATTTATATTGTCTTGTTTGCTATGCAGGTCCTGAGTATGATCTATGTTAATGTTTTCTGTATTAACAGTCGGGTTTAACAAGGAGGAGAAATCATTTTTCCACCTGTCCATCACTAGTTCATGGTCTCTTACAATAGTATTATCTTCTGTGATTATTTCCTCTGGTATCATGATTTTCCTCTCATTTTGTATTCCAAGTTTACCAATGTCTTTCCAGAAAATGTTTGGTGTTGAAAGAGAGTTTGTTATTTTAGTCTGTTGTTCTTTTTGGTGATTTCTTTTATGTTTACGGTGAAGTTTGTCAAATTTCTTTCTTGCTGTTGTATAAATATTCTTCAGTTCTCTTTTCCTAGCTTTCAGTCCTTTATACTTTGTCCATATCCTCTCTTTCTCCCGCACACTGTCCCACTGCACTTGGAGTTCTTCACACCAGTATGGTTTGGCTCTTGATTTCTTCGTGTTCCCACTCCAAGTGTCCCTGTTCACTTGAATAATTGATGGGTCAAGTTTGGCGTCCATTTCGTCTTTAATATTTGTCAAAAGTTCATTATATAATTCATTCAAGTCTGTCTGCTTCAAGTTTCTCTGTTCAAGCTGTGATATCCTATTCTGTAGTAGGTTCATATTTTCATTATTCAAGAGGAAATCACAGGGAATATTATCAATGTTATACTTCACCATAGACTTGACGGGTTTTCTGCTGTTATCTGTACTGCTGTTTTTATTCATGAAAAAATGTTCTGTTTCCCAAGTTATCACTGAGTGATCTGGTAGAGTTATTGGTGGTTTCAAACCAGCTTTGGTGATTAATTCACTAATTCTATACACTGTAAAATTCTTCACATGTTGACACTGTTCATAAGGCGTTAAAACATAATCTACTACAGAAGATCCTTGCGCACTCAAGTATGTAAAATCTTGTGTACCCACTCGTCCATTCAACATACAAAGACTAGCAGTTGTCATAAAATCTATAAGTGATTCGCCATTATTGTTTAAAACATTGTCAATTATTTCTCTTAATTTGATTTTGTCCACTCCTTCGATGAAATCTCCACTGATGTATATGATCCCTTTCGTTTGATAATAGTAAAATTGTTCCAACAGATTATTTAAAAATAGTTCATTATCTATCATACGGGTTGTTCCACTTGGCGGCAGGTAAACAATACACATGAATATGTCTGGCTTATTATTCCTACATATGTTTATCCACATTATTCCTTCTGTATTAAAGTCATTCAGTTTCTTTACATGTGGAAATAAGTCCTTCTTCACTAGAAATCCTATGCCACCAGATCCTCTCTTTGCTTTAACGTGTAAGTTTTGGCGATTCTGTCCTATCCATTCATATCCATCAAGTTCTGCATTATCATTACCTTGTAAAAATGTTTCACAGAGTCCATTAATTATCAACATCGACTGACACACAAGACTTTGACAAGTTAATCGCTTTGTTGCACTATAGGCAAGGAATACTTACATTTTAGGACCTCTCTCGGATGAAAATTCACAATGGAAGATAAGGATGGCTGGTGATAGGGTTGCATCGCCGACAAACCGGCTGATTCCTTCCTCCGTGTAAATGTTGACAGCTCCCTGAATATGCCCTCCCTCGTATTCGTATGGATATCTGCAGTCAATAATCTTGTAGCTACTCACATCACTAAAGTCACCATGCAGTAGTTGTTGGACCTGAAAAAGCAAGGGGTCAATATAGCATCTACAAATCACAGTGGTGTGAAACATATATATAAACAAGCCGTTTGGGTTATTTCACATTAAAGTTAGCAAATAAAATCACGTCTGATAAACTTACCGTATGTGCTGTAACTGTCTTCAGATCTCGATGGTTCCTAGCCTCCACAGTTGGAAGGCTATGAACTCTAGATCCATCGCCGACCAGGTTTTCCTCAGTTGCTTGCAACTTCTCTACAGCACCCTTGATGTCCTCGGCTACCAACTGTCGTTGTCGTTTCATCGGACTTTCATCCGCCTCATCATCACTTTCACTGGCAAACAAGCTACTCTTGGCGGAAGAACGCTCAAGGGACGACGTCTGTAAATACAAAAAGGCCAATATGAAACTGGAGGAGCAATTTACAACATGTTGACTGCTATAAATTTTAGTCGACTTGTCAAGTTACAAGAGTCAGGGAATTGCAAACACATCCTATGTATGTTTGTTATACTCAACTTACCTCAGATTCAGAATCTGAAGAGCCAAATCCACTATCACTGGACTCTGTATCTTGCCATGAACATGGACTGTCAAAGAGAACTGACTGAAGATTGCTGAAAGTAATGTCAGCCTCGGAAACTGGACTCATTGAGAAAGTTGGAGATGACATTATGAAATAGAAGTGGTTAGACAAAGATACAATGTGCTATACTGCGAACAGATGCCAGGCTATTGGATGCGTTCCCTTTTATCCCATGAAACAACGAAGCCGGTGGTCAACTTGATTGGATTACCAGTGAGCGAATTTCACTAAGCTAGTTTGAGTCACAGTTTGAGTTGATTGAATTACATTCGTCTCATTAGTCAGACTAAGACAACATCAAATTAAGGAACGTTGTCACTGCCCAATTTCTTTCTAATATTCAACACTGTCCCTCTCAACCAAAATCAGCATATATAACACATTCAGTCTTTTCTGTGAAAACATATCCCATCAAATGTTATATTCGCATTCAAAAAGAAATTGATACCGACACACTTGCCAATATATAAGCGAAAACTAGAGTTTAAATGGATGTTTTTTATTTTGAATAAAGAAATTGTACTTGAAACAACAACATTCATATAAAAATGGACAACAATAACATGGGTAAATTGCCAACAAGAATGCACACTTGAAAAATATAACAAATTCTTTTCACGACAGCACACTTTTCTTCCTGTAAACCATCAATATTGCTCACATTCAATAGCACGTGACTTTAAGATGCAATGTTAATCATCAAACATCTAAAACACAAGGGTCTGCGTTTCAATTTCCGTGTCAAACCGACAGCTGAGGACTGGGGAGGAGGCACATCTGCGAGCAACATATCGTCGACTTCTCCCCATCTTCTTCTGGCCAGTTGACATAGACTTGCACTTGGATCGAAATTTCTTCAGGTCATCAGTATGGTCAGCATCAAGCATAGGTGTATAGCTTTCCGGTACACAGAGTGTCTAAAATGAAGAAAGTGAATGGTCAATAGTATGTCAAAAGATTTTCAACTGAACAATATAAACATCACTCATGTTCTTTTAGTAATTGTATTTACGATCAAATGTGGGATTTAAGTCATTTCTTGCAGTCAATAAAGGCGGTTAACTGAACAATACAGTATTTCGAAAATACATACCTTGTCTGTGTTGAGAAAGAAGGATTTGTATCCATCTTGCATCAGGTAGATTTCAGGAAAGTACAGTTCCGGATATCTATGGCTATTGGCACGTCTGTCTTCGCTTCTCAGATGACGCATCCTGGATTGAGAAATGAAACCTTAGTTAAAAATGTTCTAGAAGGGTAAAAGTATAGATGATCAGATTAATTATCAACATCGACTGACACACAAGACTTTGACAAGTTAATCGCTTTGTTGCACTATAGGCAAGGAATACTTGTACTTGTAAATGTTGACAGCTCCCTGAATATGCCCTCCCTCGTATTCGTATGGATATCTGCAGTCAATAATCTTGTAGCTACTCACATCACTAAAGTCACCTTGCAGTAGTTGTTGGACCTGAAAAAGCAAGGGGTCAATATAGCATCTACAAATCACAGTGGTGTGAAACATATATATAAACAAGCCGTTTGGGTTATTTCACATTAAAATTAGCAAATAAAATCACGTCTGATAAACTTACCGTATGTGCTGTAACTGTCTTCAGATCTCGATGGTTCCTAGTCTCCACAGTTGGAAGGCTATGAACTCTAGATCCATCGCCGACCAGGTTTTCCTCAGTTGCTTGCAACTTCTCTACAGCACCCTTGATGTCCTCGGCTACCAACTGTCGTTGTCGTTTCATCGGACTTTCATCCGCCTCATCATCACTTTCACTGGCAAACAAGCTACGCTTGGCGGAAGAACGCTCAAGGGACGACGTCTGTAAATACAAAAAGGCCAATATGAAACTGGAGGAGCAATTTACAACATGTTGACTGCTATAAATTTTAGTCGACTTGTCAAGTTACAAGAGTCAGGGAATTGCAAACACATCCTATGTATGTTTGTTATACTCAACTTACCTCAGATTCAGAATCTGAAGAGCCAAATCCACTATCACTGGACTCTGTATCTTGCCATGAACATGGACTGTCAAAGAGAACTGACTGAAGATTGCTGAAAGTAATGTCAGCCTCGGAAACTGGACTCATTGAGAAAGTTGGAGATGACATTATGAAATAGAAGTGGTTAGACAAAGATACAATGTGCTATACTGCGAACAGATGCCAGGCTATTGGATGCGTTCCCTTTTATCCCATGAAACAACGAAGCCGGTGGTCAACTTGATTGGATTACCAGTGAGCGAATTTCACTAAGCTAGTTTGAGTCACAGTTTGAGTTGATTGAATTACATTCGTCTCATTAGTCAGACTAAGACAACATCAAATTAAGGAACGTTGTCACTGCCCAATTTCTTTCTAATATTCAACACTGTCCCTCTCAACCAAAATCAGCATATATAACACATTCAGTCTTTTCTGTGAAAACATATCCCATCAAATGTTATATTCGCATTCAAAAAGAAATTGATACCGACACACTTGCCAATATATAAGCGAAAACTAGAGTTTAAATGGATGTTTTTTATTTTGAATAAAGAAATTGTACTTGAAACAACAACATTCATATAAAAATGGACAACAATAACATGGGTAAATTGCCAACAAGAATGCACACTTGAAAAATATAACAAATTCTTTTCACGACAGCACACTTTTCTTCCTGTAAACCATCAATATTGCTCACATTCAATAGCACGTGACTTTAAGATGCAATGTTAATCATCAAACATCTAAAACACAAGGGTCTGCGTTTCAATTTCCGTGTCAAACCGACAGCTGAGGACTGGGGAGGAGGCACATCTGCGAGCAACATATCGTCGACTTCTCCCCATCTTCTTCTGGCCAGTTGACATAGACTTGCACTTGGATCGAAATTTCTTCAGGTCATCAGTATGGTCAGCATCAAGCATAGGTGTATAGCTTTCCGGTACACAGAGTGTCTAAAATGAAGAAAGTGAATGGTCAATAGTATGTCAAAAGATTTTCAACTGAACAATATAAACATCACTCATGTTCTTTTAGTAATTGTATTTACGATCAAATGTGGGATTTAAGTCATTTCTTGCAGTCAATAAAGGCGGTTAACTGAACAATACAGTATTTCGAAAATACATACCTTGTCTGTGTTGAGAAAGAAGGATTTGTATCCATCTTGCATCAGGTAGATTTCAGGAAAGTACAGTTCCGGATATCTATGGCTATTGGCACGTCTGTCTTCGCTTCTCAGATGACGCATCCTGGATTGAGAAATGAAACCTTAGTTAAAAATGTTCTAGAAGGGTAAAAGTATAGATGATCAGATTAATTATCAACATCGACTGACACACAAGACTTTGACAAGTTAATCGCTTTGTTGCACTATAGGCAAGGAATACTTGTACTTGTAAATGTTGACAGCTCCCTGAATATGCCCTCCCTCGTATTCGTATGGATATCTGCAGTCAATAATCTTGTAGCTACTCACATCACTAAAGTCACCTTGCAGTAGTTGTTGGACCTGAAAAAGCAAGGGGTCAATATAGCATCTACAAATCACAGTGGTGTGAAACATATATATAAACAAGCCGTTTGGGTTATTTCACATTAAAATTAGCAAATAAAATCACGTCTGATAAACTTACCGTATGTGCTGTAACTGTCTTCAGATCTCGATGGTTCCTAGTCTCCACAGTTGGAAGGCTATGAACTCTAGATCCATCGCCGACCAGGTTTTCCTCAGTTGCTTGCAACTTCTCTACAGCACCCTTGATGTCCTCGGCTACCAACTGTCGTTGTCGTTTCATCGGACTTTCATCCGCCTCATCATCACTTTCACTGGCAAACAAGCTACGCTTGGCGGAAGAACGCTCAAGGGACGACGTCTGTAAATACAAAAAGGCCAATATGAAACTGGAGGAGCAATTTACAACATGTTGACTGCTATAAATTTTAGTCGACTTGTCAAGTTACAAGAGTCAGGGAATTGCAAACACATCCTATGTATGTTTGTTATACTCAACTTACCTCAGATTCAGAATCTGAAGAGCCAAATCCACTATCACTGGACTCTGTATCTTGCCATGAACATGGACTGTCAAAGAGAACTGACTGAAGATTGCTGAAAGTAATGTCAGCCTCGGAAACTGGACTCATTGAGAAAGTTGGAGATGACATTATGAAATAGAAGTGGTTAGACAAAGATACAATGTGCTATACTGCGAACAGATGCCAGGCTATTGGATGCGTTCCCTTTTATCCCATGAAACAACGAAGCCGGTGGTCAACTTGATTGGATTACCAGTGAGCGAATTTCACTAAGCTAGTTTGAGTCACAGTTTGAGTTGATTGAATTACATTCGTCTCATTAGTCAGACTAAGACAACATCAAATTAAGGAACGTTGTCACTGCCCAATTTCTTTCTAATATTCAACACTGTCCCTCTCAACCAAAATCAGCATATATAACACATTCAGTCTTTTCTGTGAAAACATATCCCATCAAATGTTATATTCGCATTCAAAAAGAAATTGATACCGACACACTTGCCAATATATAAGCGAAAACTAGAGTTTAAATGGATGTTTTTTATTTTGAATAAAGAAATTGTACTTGAAACAACAACATTCATATAAAAATGGACAACAATAACATGGGTAAATTGCCAACAAGAATGCACACTTGAAAAATATAACAAATTCTTTTCACGACAGCACACTTTTCTTCCTGTAAACCATCAATATTGCTCACATTCAATAGCACGTGACTTTAAGATGCAATGTTAATCATCAAACATCTAAAACACAAGGGTCTGCGTTTCAATTTCCGTGTCAAACCGACAGCTGAGGACTGGGGAGGAGGCACATCTGCGAGCAACATATCGTCGACTTCTCCCCATCTTCTTCTGGCCAGTTGACATAGACTTGCACTTGGATCGAAATTTCTTCAGGTCATCAGTATGGTCAGCATCAAGCATAGGTGTATAGCTTTCCGGTACACAGAGTGTCTAAAATGAAGAAAGTGAATGGTCAATAGTATGTCAAAAGATTTTCAACTGAACAATATAAACATCACTCATGTTCTTTTAGTAATTGTATTTACGATCAAATGTGGGATTTAAGTCATTTCTTGCAGTCAATAAAGGCGGTTAACTGAACAATACAGTATTTCGAAAATACATACCTTGTCTGTGTTGAGAAAGAAGGATTTGTATCCATCTTGCATCAGGTAGATTTCAGGAAAGTACAGTTCCGGATATCTATGGCTATTGGCACGTCTGTCTTCGCTTCTCAGATGACGCATCCTGGATTGAGAAATGAAACCTTAGTTAAAAATGTTCTAGAAGGGTAAAAGTATAGATGATCAGATTAATTATCAACATCGACTGACACACAAGACTTTGACAAGTTAATCGCTTTGTTGCACTATAGGCAAGGAATACTTGTACTTGTAAATGTTGACAGCTCCCTGAATATGCCCTCCCTCGTATTCGTATGGATATCTGCAGTCAATAATCTTGTAGCTACTCACATCACTAAAGTCACCTTGCAGTAGTTGTTGGACCTGAAAAAGCAAGGGGTCAATATAGCATCTACAAATCACAGTGGTGTGAAACATATATAAACAAGCCGTTTGGGTTATTTCACATTAAAATTAGCAAATAAAATCACGTCTGATAAACTTACCGTATGTGCTGTAACTGTCTTCAGATCTCGATGGTTCCTAGTCTCCACAGTTGGAAGGCTATGAACTCTAGATCCATCGCCGACCAGGTTTTCCTCAGTTGCTTGCAACTTCTCTACAGCACCCTTGATGTCCTCGGCTACCAACTGTCGTTGTCGTTTCATCGGACTTTCATCCGCCTCATCATCACTTTCACTGGCAAACAAGCTACGCTTGGCGGAAGAACGCTCAAGGGACGACGTCTGTAAATACAAAAAGGCCAATATGAAACTGGAGGAGCAATTTACAACATGTTGACTGCTATAAATTTTAGTCGACTTGTCAAGTTACAAGAGTCAGGGAATTGCAAACACATCCTATGTATGTTTGTTATACTCAACTTACCTCAGATTCAGAATCTGAAGAGCCAAATCCACTATCACTGGACACTATATCTTGCCATGAACATGGACTGTCAAAGAGAACTGACTGAAGATTGCTGAAAGTAATGTCAGCCTCGGAAACTGGACTCATTGAGAAAGTTGGAGATGACATTATGAAATAGAAGTGGTTAGACAAAGATACAATGTGCTATACTGCGAACAGATGCCAGGCTATTGGATGCGTTCCCTTTTATCCCATGAAACAACGAAGCCGGTGGTCAACTTGATTGGATTACCAGTGAGCGAATTTCACTAAGCTAGTTTGAGTCACAGTTTGAGTTGATTGAATTACATTCGTCTCATTAGTCAGACTAAGACAACATCAAATTAAGGAACGTTGTCACTGCCCAATTTCTTTCTAATATTCAACACTGTCCCTCTCAACCAAAATCAGCATATATAACACATTCAGTCTTTTCTGTGAAAACATATCCCATCAAATGTTATATTCGCATTCAAAAAGAAATTGATACCGACACACTTGCCAATATATAAGCGAAAACTAGAGTTTAAATGGATGTTTTTTATTTTTAATAAAGAAACTGTGTTGAGAAAGAAGGATTTGTATCCATCTTGCATCAGGTAGATTTCAGGAAAGTACAGTTCCGGATATCTATGGCTACTGGCACGTCTGTCTTCGCTTCTCAGATGACGCATCCTGGATTGAGAAATGAAACCTTAGTTAAAAATGTTCTAGAAGGGTAAAAGTATAGATGATCAGATTAATTATCAACATCGACTGACACACAAGACTTTGACAAGTTAATCGCTTTGTTGCACTATAGGCAAGGAATACTTACATTTTAGGACCTCTCTCGGAAGAAAATTCACAATGGAAGATAAGGATGGCTGGTGATAGGGTTGCATCGCCGACAAACCGGCTGATTCCTTCCTCTGTGTAAATGTTGACAGCTCCCTGAATATGCCCTCCCTCGTATTCGTATGGATATCTGCAGTCAATAATCTTGTAGCTACTCACATCACTAAAGTCACCTTGCAGTAGTTGTTGGACCTGAAAAAGCAAGGGGTCAATATAGCGTCTACAAATCACAGTGGTGTGAAACATATCATATATAAACAAGCCGTTTGGGTTATTTCACATTAAAGTTAGCAAATAAAATCACGTCTGATAAACTTACCGTATGTGCTGTAACTGTCTTCAGATCTCGATGGTTCCTAGTCTCCACAGTTGGAAGGCTATGAACTCTAGATCCATCGCCGACCAGGTTTTCC
This sequence comes from Phorcus lineatus, assembly GCA_921293015.1. Lineage (NCBI taxonomy): Eukaryota > Metazoa > Mollusca > Gastropoda > Trochida > Trochidae > Phorcus > Phorcus lineatus. The sequence goes on from OV121089.1 coordinate 24,217,435, forward strand.
TCAGTTGCTTGCAACTTCTCTACAGCACCCTTGATGTCCTCGGCTACCAACTGTCGTTGTCGTTTCATCGGACTTTCATCCGCCTCATCATCACTTTCACTGGCAAACAAGCTACGCTTGGCGGAAGAACGCTCAAGGGACGACGTCTGTAAATACAAAAAGGCGAATATGAAACTGGAGGAGCAATTTACAACATGTTGACTGCTATAAATTTTAGTCGACTTGTCAAGTTACAAGAGTCAGGGAATTGCAAACACATCCTATGTATGTTTGTTATACTCAACTTACCTCAGATTCAGAATCTGAAGAGCCAAATCCACTATCACTGGACACTATATCTTGCCATGAACATGGACTGTCAAAGAGAACTGACTGAAGATTGCTGAAAGTAATGTCAGCCTCGGAAACTGGACTCATTGAGAAAGTTGGAGATGACATTATGAAATAGAAGTGGTTAGACAAAGATACAATGTGCTATACTGCGAACAGATGCCAGGCTATTGGATGCGTTCCCTTTTATCCCATGAAACAACGAAGCCGGTGGTCAACTTGATTGGATTACCAGTGAGCGAATTTCACTAAGCTAGTTTGAGTCACAGTTTGAGTTGATTGAATTACATTCGTCTCATTAGTCAGACTAAGACAACATCAAATTAAGGAACGTTGTCACTGCCCAATTTCTTTCTAATATTCAACACTGTCCCTCTCAACCAAAATCAGCATATATAACACATTCAGTCTTTTCTGTGAAAACATATCCCATCAAATGTTATATTCGCATTCAAAAAGAAATTGATACCGACACACTTGCCAATATATAAGCGAAAACTAGAGTTTAAATGGATGTTTTTTATTTTGAATAAAGAAATTGTACTTGAAACAACAACATTCATATAAAAATGGACAACAATAACATGGGTAAATTGCCAACAAGAATGCACACTTGAAAAATATAACAAATTCTTTTCACGACAGCACACTTTTCTTCCTGTAAACCATCAATATTGCTCACATTCAATAGCACGTGACTTTAAGATGCAATGTTAATCATCAAACATCTAAAACACAAGGGTCTGCGTTTCAATTTCCGTGTCAAACCGACAGCTGAGGACTGGGGAGGAGGCACATCTGCGAGCAACATATCGTCGACTTCTTCCCATCTTCTTCTGGCCAGTTGACATAGACTTGCACTTGGATCGAAATTTCTTCAGGTCATCAGTATGGTCAGCATCAAGCATAGGTGTATAGCTTTCCGGTACACAGAGTGTCTAAAATGAAGAAAGTGAATGGTCAATTGTATGTCAAAAGATTTTCAACTGAACAATATAAACATCACTCATGTTCTTTTAGTAATTGTATTTACGATCAAATGTGGGATTTAAGTCATTTCTTGCAGTCAATAAAGGCGGTTAACTGAACAATACAGTATTTCGAAAATACATACCTTGTCTGTGTTGAGAAAGAAGGATTTGTATCCATCTTGCATCAGGTAGATTTCAGGAAAGTACAGTTCCGGATATCTATGGCTATTGGCACGTCTGTCTTCGCTTCTCAGATGACGCATCCTGGATTGAGAAATGAAACCTTAGTTGAAAATGTTCTAGAAGGGTAAAAGTATAGATGATCAGATTAATTATCAACATCGACTGACACACTAGAGTTGTTTTAAGCATTTGTTTAATTATTTTCAAACAAGTAAACTTTTGTATAAATATCAATCTGGTTTCCAACCAGGACATTCCACTGTCCATCAATTAATTGAAATATAACACAAGGTTTGTAAATCTTTGGATAAGAATGAAAACTTATGTTTGATATTTTGCGACGTATTTAAGGCATTTGATCGTGTTTGGCACAGGGGTTTACTGATTAAGTTTGAAAGTTATGGAATAAGCGAACAGTTGTTGGGCTGGCTTAGAAGTTACATAACTGATAAGAGTCGAAGCGTATTTGTTAATGAATCATTCTCAAAGCTGAGGCATCAAAGTGCTGGTGTACCACAGGGATCCGTGCTTGGCCCTTTTTTATTTATTGTATACATAAATGACATAGCAGACGAATTTGATTGTCTAGCGCGCTTGTTCGCTGATGATTCTTCTCTTGGTTACTCTTCACCAGATACTAGACTGATTGAAATAAATCTTAATGCCAACCTCAATGTATGGGGTAAAAAGTGGTTAATAAAGTATGACCATGATAAAACAGAAGCCATCGTATTCTCGACTAAAGGTGAACTCATTACGCCGAAACTTTATTTTGTTGGTGTTGAAGTTAAATTTGTTGAGAAACATAAGCATCTTGTGATAAACCCCGTGTTTAAACGCACTAGTGCACACCAATATTTCTTTAACACAACGAATGCACAGATACTGCATATCTCTCGATATTATTCAAGAACCTCACTCAAATAATCTACCTTGTAAGTTATTTAACGAATATTTACGTATTCAGGTAGTAACGTTGATTTTTAAAGACCGGAAGTATTTAATGTTACGTTACAATAAATCCGCATGAACTACGATATCGGAAATATTAAGATTTTGCTTATAACAAAAAAAGCGGAAACGGCAGCCGCTTTGGTCAATCTAATAGCAATGCTAATGCTGTGTTATTAAGTCGGTTTATTTACAACATTGCTTTCATAAAACATAATTCATTATTTGTTCTCAGTTCAGAGTTTAGGTAAAGTCAACAGCTGCACATAATAACTGTTCAGCCGCTTTCAACTGTCTATAATCTATCCGTTTTGCGCACAGCTAACCTTAGATTTGTTATATGTCCAAGCCGACAGCGGCTGTCTAAATTTTTTCATTGTTGATTGCAGGTCAATTGTAAAGAATTTTAAGTATTTCATTGCATCGATAGGAAGCTTAAGTGATTGCATAAGTCCCCTTAAACCTTATAAAATAGCCAATTTAAACCGTAAAAGCGTGCACCAGTGCCTTTAATGTATAAAATTCAAAATACTATAACGCCTCAATATCTGAACGAATTGCTCCCAACAAATGTTGGTTCAAAATCAAGTTTTAATCTACGAAGTTCACAAAATACATCAATTCCTAACACAAGATCTTTTTTTCCGTCGACGAAAAGTTCTTTGAATAACCTACCAACCACCGTTCGTAACCTGGAAAGTATTTCAGGATTTAAATCACATATGACAAATAACAATGCATGTGCGCCCGCATACTTTTCATTTGGTAAAAGAAACCTTAATATTATCCATACCAAGATGCGTTATGCAGTCAGTTTCTTAAACTTTGATTTATATAAAGTTGGAATAAAATGTAACCCCAACTGTTCATGTGGACATCCTGTTGAGAATTCTTATCACTATTTTTTTGATTGCCCAATATACAGACAACAAAGATTAAACTTAACGTTATCAGTAGAGCGCATATGTACATTAGCAGATATACCAATTAAACCTTAAACTTTTGTTGGAAGGAAGTGCTGACTTATCACCTTGTCAAAATATAAATGTATTTAAGTCAGTACAATCATTCATTAGTAGGACAAAAAGATTCTTGTAACATATCAATTGTATTCTTCGTTGTTCTATAATTTCTTATCCGTCTTCTTGTTCATGCTCTGTCATCTCTGTAAAAATTGTAAATCATCCATGTACATTCCAAAGAGAAGGTATTCTAAGTTGGAGAACTTGTTCCTCATCCTTTTCTTTATGAATAAGATGTGTTTAAACTAAAACTAAATCGAATATGCTATTATTTTATGTCATTGTATGACAAGAATGGACAAATAAATTGGGGATCCCAGGTTAGTAACTTTTTATTTGCTATTCGCTTTGGAAACATTTGGAATGAACAATATTTAGAATGTCAATCACTGTTCATTAATTCGCTAACTGTTCGACTTAAAGACACATGACTTCAAACATGGTTTAGATTTTATTGAGTTAATGTTTTACTATTCACAATTTAGAAAGGACTTATTCAAAGAAACCTACTTGTCATTTATTGATGTAAAAAAAAATTTTAGGAGACCAGTAACACGATTTCAATGCTCTTCACACGATTTATCAATTGTAAGTGGTAGATATAGAAATGTTAAAAGGAAGACCGAATATGTACACTTTGTACTTAAATGAGATTGAAGACGAATAACATTTTCTTTTTATTTGTCCAGTGTATAAAGCATTTCGATGTCAATATATTAAACAGTATGACTATGTCCATCCATGTATTAAAGTCTGTAATCTAATGAACAGTAACAATTAAAATACGTTACGAAATCTGGCTATGTACATCCACGATGCAATGGCGTATAGAACATATGTCTTATCACTCTAATGCCAAGTATTAACTCGTGTAAATCCCAACTACTTCTGTAAATGTATTATACGAAATAAGATTGATTGATGTGGACAATAAAAACGTTTAAGTCGTGTTTCGTGATCGAAAACCGGACACTGGCGCGTGCCAATGACTCAAACGTAATTTTGAGAACTTATCTACAACAGGCGCTAACACAAATATGGAGTGGTAGTTTAAAGTAGGCCCTTTAACTGAGATACACGTAAATGGGACGCAGAAATTCAACTTCGTAGCATTTCCCGATTATCAATGAAAACAAGAAAAACAATTTTATATTGGCATATGAGAGATAAAAATGTAAGTTTGAGGAGGCGATTTGAGTCTATGGTATTTTTGCTCGTATTTAAGAGACATGGAAAAATCATAAGCATACTCAGTGATATTTTAATTTCTATCTTGGCATGTAACACATTTGTCATACATAAAATATATAAAATGTCGCATTTACCTTGATTTACTTTAAGTCGTCAGAGGAGATTCATCATTCCGGCAGTGATCTTTGACAGGAAAGTGCGATGTGTTTTGAAGAGTCGAATTGCATGATCTTATAGCTAGGGAGATGCACGTGCTCCTTGCTTTGATCATGCATTTTGGTTGTCCGTTTAAATGCGGGTTGCATGTTCATTGTGCACGTGCAATGTGATTGTATGTTTCAATGAGATAGTTACCAGTGTAACAAAACTATCATCTTAGGATGAGATTTAATCGTTAGTTGAAATTCAAACATGAGGGTGAAATATGAAGTTATGTTTGGGGTTTTTTTATGTGATGATTACGGGGTTTTTTATGCCAACTTATGTATGCTTCATTTAGACTTGTGGTAACAGGAGAATGGTTTCTCGTCGTTTTTTTAAGATTATAGTTTTTGTACAAGGGGCATTTATTTTCGATAAAGTGATATCTCAAAGCTAATATCGTTTTCTAAATCATTTTGTTAATCGTTTTCTGCTCAGAGTTCACAATAGGTAATAGTAAATAATTTACGGATGATTGCTAATTGTTTTCCAGTTGCAACAAAACATGACGCTATGATTAGTATACAATGTAAATTGAACATTGACGAATCTTAAGATCATATCGTGTAAAGATGCCAAAATGGATTCTGTGAAGACGAAATCCCGTTTTTATTAACAAGAAATTTTTTAATATTCGTTTGGAATTGGCACGTGCAATTTCGTTTATATACGTTTTAGCCGAAACATGTACAAGTCAAACATCCCCTTAGTATTATCGCAAAATATTATCGTTTATACAACCTTTTGCAGAAGTTTTATACGGACCTTCTTACCGGACCACCTGCATGGTTCAGTGTATCTTACGGGGAGGCGGGGCGTATGTGACGTGATTAAATAAGATGAGCGAAATCTTTTGATGAAATGATGGCAAAGAATGACGTTTAAGCGCCTTCGTGTGCAAATATTGTACAGTATTCACTTGGAAGACGAAACACAAATACGGACAATACTTTAAAGCTATCGCTTTTTACCGTTTAAAGTGGAAGGACGTTTTAACACTATTTCAGTCACTCATTTTTAAGACTAACCTTCTTCATTCGCAGCGTAATTTGAATTCATTATGTATGTAAGCTGTAACATGGTTGCTGTGATATACTGTTTTTAACATTATCAAACCAAATCCTCCGTCCTTCTTTGGATGGGTTTCCAAAATCACGTTGGCTAATTGGCGCAGCAACAGTAAATTGTCTGTGCCATAACATCTTATTGTAACTATACTGAACCGTAAGCAGAAAACTAAGATTAAATAGTAACCTTCAATAGTAAACTCCAACCAGATATTCCCAGTCACTGTGTGGGGGCGGGATAGCTAGTTTGGCTTCGGATCACAAGGTCTGTGATTTGAATCCCGCCAGGTGCTTTGCAACTTTGTCTGCAGTAGAGAACTGTTCAACACGCAGTCATTTTTTGGTGCAAAGCCACACTGAATTTCAGTGCAGTAGCACCCATGGTTCGCTAGTTGATGCCGATGCTCGCAGGTTTCTCCGCAATGCACAGCCACATTGGTGTTGCAATAATAGTAGCAACCGCGATATATGTGAAATACTCTTGAAAGCGACTTTAAACCCGATATCACCTCACCTTCCATTCACTGTGAAGAATGATGAAAACTTTTATGGATATACAACTTCTATATTGTGTATAGGCGACATGTCGATATAGATTCTAATGTCATTGCCACTTTCTTGGGGTCATTTAAGAAGCTGGATTGATGAAGAAGAATAAGCTTCATAAATGATCACTTGCTTGATAACGGTGTTAGTATCTACACCGAAACGTGGCATTTCATGCAATAAAGAAGTTGACTATCAATAAGAATTTGTTATTCCACTATATGAGAGACCTCTGTCTCCTTATCGTGAGCAACTGTCTCAAGAAAATGAGCGTAAAAGACAAGTTTTTAAATAATGCAGAGAGATAGTAAATATTCAGATTCGTTTTTTTCTCAAACGAAGATAACATGTTCGGTTAAGCTACGCGTATACCTAATGATTAAGAGATGGTCACGATAAAATGGCCGAAGGATTTCACCTATTACTTGATAATTACGTCTACGACTTCGGAGACCCGGTTTAAAGGCACTAGTGCAAGCTTTAACGGTTTAAATTGGCTATTTTATAAGGTTTAAGAGGACTTATGCATTCACTTAAGATTTCTATCGATGCAAAGAAATACTTAAAATTCTTTACAGTTGACCTGCAATCAACAATGAAAAAGTTTAGACACCCGCTGTCGGCTTGGACATATAAAAAATCTATGGTTAGCTGTGCACAAACGGATGAATTTACCTAAACTCTGAACTGAGAATGAATAATGAAGTATGTTTTATGAAAGCAATGTTGTAAATAAACCGATTTAATAACACAGCAATAGCATTGTTATTAGATTGACCAAAGCGGCTGCCGTTTCCGCTTTTCTGTTAATAAGCAAAATTTTGATATTTCCGATATCGTAGTTCATGCGGATTTAAAGTTACGTTGCATTAAATACTTCCGGCCTTTAGAAATCAACTTTACTACCTATATACGTAAATATTTGTTAAATAACTTACGAGGTAGATTACTTGAGTGAGGGTCATATATGCAGTATCTGTTCCTTCGTTGTGTTTACGAAATATTGGTGTGCGCTGGTGCGTTTGAGTAATGATGTGAAGATAATGCATTTGGGAAAAATCATATTTTTTCTAGGGAAAAATAATTGAAGAAATAATTTTCCGAAAAAACGTGTCAGTGCCTCTTTAATACTTAGCGGGGAAATCTCTTATTTTGACGGTATGGACATTTCTTCTACAACAGTTGTTATTATCAAAATACATACTGAACGATCTAAAGCAATGGTTTCGTGATTTCATTGTCTTTAAGCACTCCGACTTTAATGAAAACACTTGTAAGAACACGCTACTAAATCGAACAATCAATACATCTCTCTGAATTTAACAACATAATCAATTTGTAGGGAGTTTTATGATTGCGAGTTTATCTCATTACCGGGTACGTTAATAGAGAAACACAAACTATGCAACTTTCAAAATCGTGGGAAAACTATAAGTGATTAGATTTGAAGTCATGTATAATTTATGAAACTTCTTTCCAGAACATGATAGAAATCGTGGCTTTCTTTATGAATGAAACAATATACCGAGTATCGTTCAAGTGTGTCCAATTACTGAAGAGATTGACAAAAACCTCATTATAAAAGTGCAGGCAATTAAAACTTGGTTTATCTTTTTGTATGGAGACAGTCAGAGCTTCAGTCATTTGAGTATTCCTGACATCTTAGAAGCTAACATAGCTTGAAAGGGACGCTTGGCGCTTGAGATGTTTTTTCTTGTTTTTACATGTGTTTCCTTTGTTTTAAGAGTCTCAAGTAACTCATTTTTTTCTCGTGCTATCAGTTTTGACAATACTGATATAATACAGTCCGTCATAACGGATAAACAGTCCGTGATGTTGTACACTTGTGCTCGACTGTGTCATGGCAACATGAAGTGTCTATCCTTCGTCTACAACCACCATGACGGGAAATGTCGGCTCCTCAATAAATTATTCTTCTCACGACAAAGCGATGTCATGATCACCAACCAAGGAAACATCATGTTCAAGAAAGTCGAGGGTATGTTTAAGGCAATAGCTTAATTCAGAGCGGATTTTTTAAATTTTGTCTGTCTTACTATATAGCCATTCTCCATTTTTTAATGCAATAGGTATTTAATTGGCAGTAAGTTTGAAGATAGTTTGTGTTTCAATTCTTCGTCGCTAGATGAACTTAGATTTTTTTTTCTCCTTTTTTCGATGCAATAAGTGTTTAATTGGCTGAAATTTTGGAGACAGTTTGTTTTTCAATTCTTTGCCGCTAAATGAATTGGGCGGAGGCCAGAGAATAGCTCGGATTAAACAGAGGTTAGCGTACGAATGTTAAACTTGAGCAACCTCTTTGGGGATTGAATGACTATTTACAGATTCATTTTAAGTAAAATCGAGATTAAAATATAGATTTGAATGTAGAGATAGAAATTTGATATTTTTGTAATCGTACTTAAGAGAAGGTTCATAAGAAAACGGAAAGTCAAAAGTCATTTATGAATACGAAGTACAGTAACAAATTGGGTATTTTGTAACCTCACAATCATAAGCATAGAGGTAATTCAGTGGATTGCAAAGTTATTTTAATGATTTAATGGGTTCTGGTATTCATTTGTATTCATTTAGTTTTACTTCGATTATTTCATTATGACGTATAGAGCATTTTGTTTAATTTTTAAAGTATATGTATATAGGAAATGTTATTTGTTTGTTATCTTTTCTATCCGAATTATATTGAATTAGGATTTTTGACCGACGGGTCATTTGCCATGAATATATTTTCATGTCAAGTTCTCTTAAAGCAAAAACTTCGACGCGATTAGAAACCGAATCCACTATCCACTATGTTTTTTATTTGATACGGTAAAAGCACCAGTACGTACAATGGCTGTACAACCCTGAAATTGTACCCTTTTTTTAGATGACGCTTTTTGTGAGTTACCTGTTATTGACAAGGGCAGACTACTCTCGACAGACGGTCTGAGCAAAGAATCAAACGCCTCTATGGTCTGTGATGATTTCCACTTTCCGAGCGTTTTTCACATTCAGTGCGGTGAGGATGGAACATGGGCTGGTCTCGATGACCAATGCGTTCATATGGTAAGACTTGTGACGGCCTGTTATTATTGTATGATTTGTTTAAATGATTTGTGTTTTCATCCCTTACGTTTGATACCAGACTGCTGTCTGGAAGAGACATAGTGGGTCCCCGGAATGTGACATGAAGAACAGAAACATATACGTCTTGCCATTTCAGAATAGCTTTTGGTTCCACTTTGGGAGACATAGAGGACTTTATTCAAGATGAGACATCGATGAGTGACTTTAATTCAGAAAGCTAAGTCCAGAAAATGAAAGCATGTCAGTTATCCACTATCTTTTTTTTATCAAACTACTATCTTTTGGAGAGCTGATGGCTTCGTAATTCGGCGTACGGGATAGGCAGGGGTTTGGCGAAACTGATCAGCTAAAGATATGAAAGCATTTAAGTTCACCACTATCTTTTTTATTATCAAATTACAATCTTCAGGAAAGCCGATGGCTTCGCAATTCGGCGTACGGAATAGGCAGGGGTTTATCGAAACGTATAACCTAAATATAGCCCACGTTGTTGACTGAATATGTTATGAATATGAAGCATATACATATGTCATTGATCGTTCAGTAAAAACTACCTCCTTAGCTTGGACGAGAGACAGATCAGGATTTTTCACGCTGATATATTCCTTTGTTCAACATTTATGTCTGTGCCTTTATTCAACAGGTCACGCTTAAATTATTCCTGTGTTCAACATTTATGCCCGTGCCTTTATTCAACAGGGTAATCCATTTTCCTTCCTCACGAGAGGACGCATTGCCGAAGGGGGATGCGTGGTTGTAATTGCCGCGCCTTACGACATGTCTTTCTGGTACGTATTTATACAAACGACTCTTATGTATGACGTTTTTCACAAGCAACGTTCAGAAGTTATATAGATTTCTTCACAGTCATCAATATGCTCCCGATTTTTTAATTATTCATTTTTGAACATCTTTGATGACCTATTGATGAGACGATTATCAATCAAATGATGATAGCATAATTAATCATATTCCCTAATTTCAAAAATATTCTATAATTTTATGTAAATTTAATCAAATGAAAGCTAATGAAGAGGTTTAATGGCGAGATAAATATATTTTGAATTATTTTTAATACAAATCTGTCTCGAAATGTGAATCATGGGACCTCTCAAGACCTCTGTTTAACGATTTCTACTTTCAGGTCCGTTATGGTACTCAGAGAACGTACATATTGGAATCAAATGTTACACATCAGCTTCCGATTCAACAGGAATGAACTAGTTTGGGCTACAAAATTCAACGATGTCTGGTTTGCAAAGCACACCACTCCCTTCAACTGGTCTTTGGGCGAACCGGATGCGAACCTTACCCTCTGTATAACTGCAGAATCTTACATAGTAAGTCAAAACTTTAAGGGTTTGACATTAGCTCTGAGGAAGCGAGTTATCTTCCATAAAACATATTGCCTCCTGGTAGAAATAAATACTAGCAAATATTTTGCTTACTTTTACTTTTCTGTCATATTCAAAGGAATAAACTCATCGACAAAAGAAAACTATCACAAACTGTAATGAAACAATTAAAACCGTTGCAAGCTTAACTTAACTTAAGCCCATTAAATCAACACTCAGCCACTGAAATTTACATTGATATAACAAGTTTTTAGCTATAGAAATAAAAAAAATAACAAAGACTTGAGACTCTAATTTTGATATTCTCTTCACTCTAAAATCATATATAATGCTTTAACAAAGGTCGAATTTCTTTAGTCGAGTGACAACACATTATCAAACGCTATCTGAGCGAAAATTAGAACCGCTTTATATCGTCATCTTATGACTTTTTCAGAAATCATGCTTGAACTGCATCGAAGCTTGTTCATGAATAGGAAGATATTGTTTGACTCTAACATTTGTTTGTTGGTCAATGTGCAAGCCATTTTAACTTCATAATCACGTACGCGTGTAATCTTATACGTTAAAGGTGTATCAAAGCTCTGAGACTACCGCATAATGCAATACCGGCCTAGCATTTGACGTCCCTAACGTCACTAAAATATGACGTTGACGGTGGTTAAATTAAGCGGATAACTGTCATCCTGCAGGAAACATACCATTGGATTTGTTTGGTTTTTGGCTTGTCCAATATTCCCAAGTCCTGACTTCATTGTGAAAACACAACGCCAATTGAAATTCAGACACAAACGCGATTCTTTCAACGCCGTATCCGTTGACAGTTTTTGACACTTTTCAAGTTATTATGGTGTAACGTTTAAGGTTTGTATTTTTTTTTAAAAATTGGGATGACCATCCTCGATTACGAGCAGCTGTTTGCGTGATTTTTACAACTAGATCAAGTGAATCTACCTTTTTTACACTTTTATCCCAAATAAATCTACTTTACAATTTTTCAGCAAAAGGTTTAAAGAGCCACTCCGTGATTTTCATAACATGTTATTTACCTTTGATACGAACCTAAATGTCATATATGGTGATATAAAATCAAAACATCTTAACTTTTCATGTCCAAGAGACATATATGTGACAAATACTGGTTTTCCATGAAAATCGAAAAACAGCCTTTTAAATGCACAGAGGTGTAGATATCACGTCCAAAATACATGGTTACTAGTTATATAACCTAATAAAGACTATCAACTCCTAACTGCCCTCCTGGTTGTTTTAGATAAGTCTCCAAAATTACGTTTGTTTATTTGACGCGCGCCACTGTCCGGTTTTCGATCATAATTGCGAAAACAACAAGCTTCAAAATGTGTCTTTTTGGTAACAGTCGATGCTTCGCGATCAAATGACAACATTGATTAAGTTTTGCATATATGACTCCAACAACTCACGAAGTGGCTCTTTAAAAACACAATATTAGGGGTTTGGCACTTTAAATGCGATGTTAACCGCCTACATGGAATATTTTTTATAATTCTTTCTCTTGCACGTTAGCTAAGTATACCGTTATAGCGTAAGTTACCGATTTTAGTATTTTTAATATCTATGACGACCCTGTGTTGAATATTACCAATGTTACCCACACGATAGGGTGGGAGAGGCTGCGCTAATGGTAAGACAGAAGATTGCTGGTACCAGGTAAAAGACTTACCTTTTGTTTGACCAATCATTTATCTCGATTCTCGCCAAAACAAATCACACACTGCCAGCTGAGATAAAGGGAGCCCTGAATATGTTTTAATGAACCGTTTCAAAAACTATTTTATTTAAAAGCACACTTTGTACAACCTCCAATTTCTTTGATTGTAAATTTAACTATTGATATTTCAGAATTCTATATCTTAATAATTACCTTCATGATATGGTAATGGAAGTCGTCAGAATTCATAATTGTTTGTACAAGATTTATCTTAGTATGCCTGCTTTTGTATTGTATTTGTATTCAAAGGTTTCCTAAATACATTTTCAAAACAAGGAACAGTTTAATACAATCTATCAATTTAATCTTTTACATGTAGCTATTGGTTATACATCAAATTGTTTTCATCATGTACCAGTCTACTCCTTTTACTCTAAAAGTGGTTTGCTTAGTACAAATAAACATGTTTAAGAACACTCATGTTCAAGAAAATCTTATCACTGTGGTTGATTTTATTGAATTAAAAAATGCTGTTCGGTACAAGTTAGGATTGGTACGGTGAGTCATAGGTTGACCGACCTAATTTCGTAGCTTTCGATTAAGAAGACCTTTCTTCATTTTTCATTTTGATAAAATATGAAATATAAAGATAGGTATTTAACAAAAATAATTTATCCAAAACTCCAATTTAAATTTAAAAAATGCTATGGCATTTTACAATGCCGTGGAAAGCGATGACATTTTTTTTATTGTTGCAGCTTTACAACATAGCATTTTTCATTCGTATGTTTATTTGTTTTCATTTTTATTTCGGTAAAATGTCGATACGCTTCACTGACGTTGGTGAAATGTTGACTTTGAAATGACATGGTAACTAAATTAAATGTTGCAATTGAGAAATTAAGCATGGTGAAATTTGAATCATTTTCAAACTATTTTAGTGGAATATACAAATCTTCCAGATGAAATGAATTGAATACTAACCTGAGCTATCCAGGATTGTTTTTTAGGTTTGTGTGTAATTTAAAGTTTGTGCAAGGACCAATTGAATTCGAAAAAACATCTCAGCACAGGTTTAAGAAATATCTATATCAATTTATGCCATGTTTACATTGGCTTCACAATTTCTTACCCATGCCTAAGTGTAAGTTTCATGAATTATTGTCATACTTTTCGGTAAACTTAAACGTATATCGTGACTTCTGATTGGTCTGATACAGACACTTGACATGAATTATGATTAAAAATTTAAATGAGGTTACGAATGTCAATCTGATCTAAGTCAAGTGATTGAAAATAAAAAATCAAAGATGTAATGAATTTTACCTTGCCATTTAAAAGGGCATCAGCAGTGTTTTAGGTAAATAAAGTAATGTCACAAAAACGAAGATAAGTGTTACCAACCACAAGACAATGTTTTTTATTGAGAGAAGGAACTATCATGTTCAGATCAGGTCGATTTACCTTATGCAAATGATTAAAATGTGTTCTAATCAAAACGGCCACCGGTTCTTTTCCTTGATACATGATAATTTCTCCTGTGACAAGGGATGAACTAGTTGATTAATCATATGTTTTACCCTCAGACGATAATACATTTGGCATAACTGATGTTTAGTGGGGAAAATTTGAAGAAACATTTTTTTAATCGTGCTAATGGCCCTTTAAGGTAATGATGTACAGTGCGGGTCGGTGTGCTCTCAAAGCACACATTTTTATTGATGGTTAATTGATATTATCTTAAATGTACTAAACATTAGAATTGTAGGTCATTTGATTCATTGGTTAATTTTTCAGTTCTACGTAGACAATGAGGAGAAGTTCAACTTCGAACATCACCTTCCATTTGAAGATGTCGATGATATTTATTTCCGAAATCTGAGACTGAGAAAAATCGAAAACCTAAAATGACCAAATATCCACCTGGTACCCAGAACCTACGTTGCATTTTAACACATGACGCTGATATGGCCGGTCGGTCACGATGTTATAAAAAATAAGATAATGAAGATTTTTATATTGCGGTTGACTCCAAACAACAAGGGCGTGCTCTTAGCGCCATACACATTATGACCCGGGTGTATGGACACAAAAATGTCTTTGTTCATTCTCAGCACCTCAGGAGTATATGCCTAAAGTGAAAACACACGTTTCTCAAATTCGTGTCTCAGTGTGTGGACGTATATCACCCTTCAAACTCGAAGTTTATCCAACAATGCATCGGATAACCAACCTGTATAGCCACGCCTGATGTTGATGAACGTCACTGATAGTGGTTTACTGGGCAGTCCAGAGGTCAACGTGCCGCCACCATCAGCTAGAGGTTAATATGGCTAGTAAGAGTTGTTTCTGTCTTCTGATGGAATTGTACCTTTGGACACACTATAGCTTTTTTACACTATCTCCAAATGCTACGATCTGTGATATGTTGACGACATATGACGATGATATTGCGTGTGGTTTATTATGTTAAGATATGTGTCTATCGTTATCCCATCTTCAAAAGCATGGCCTATATATAATGCGCCAGTCCCAATAACTTGTTAGGATACGCCTTGCCGCACTTCTCCAACTTTTCTGTGCTGCTTCGACGAATAGCAATAGTCCAGTGAGAAATCATATAAAAATTTGCAACTTTTCGCCCGAAAAGAGCACTGAATTTAAAACACGAATTTTGACGGGTTGGCAGCAATGTTTAAATTCGACAGTGATAGAGACTGGTGCAATTCAATGCTATGCGGGGGAGGACATCCTATGTATAGTCAGTGTTATTTATATCTTCTGATTGGATTATAACTTTTTTCTATAAATGAATTATATTATGAGATTACTAACAATGGAAAACGTGACATTCAAATGTTCCCGGATTTTATGGAAATAATAATGTTGCTTTTTGCTGATGATGTCATTTCAGTGTCAGACACTGTCAACTTGATATTTTAGAACGTTACACAAAAGAATGGAAATTATCTGTTAAGTATGAGAAAACAAACATAGTTATTTTCAGAATAGGCGGGCCATTATCAGCAAATGAAAAATAGGTATTAAATGGGGTACGACTTCAGTAGTCAGTATAAATACCCTGGCCTTTTGTTTATTCATACGATGAGTTTCTCTTAAAGTGTAAAGGATCTAGTAACAAGAGCAAAGAAAGCCCTCTTGAACGTTCTTTCTGTTACATATAAGCTCGGAATTTAACTAACCCTAAAGTATTTTTAAACTCTTTGATTCCCAGATACAACCGATAATGTTACAGGAATCTGATATTTGGGGATACCAAAAGTATGATTGTCTTGAAAAACTCTATCTTTTAGTATGTAAGAAATTGTTGGTTTATATATCTACACCTAATTGCATGATTTACGGCGAATGTGGAAGATATCCCCTGTATATAAATTCACAAATTAAATGCTTAAAACATTGCTTAAAACTTATCGGTATGCACGAGACTAGATTCCCGAAGGTAACTTATAACATGCTTTTCCACTTAGATAACATTGGCAAAATTACACGGGCATCCCATACCAGAAACCTTCTATTTTCCAACGGGTTTGATTTTATTTGGATGAACTAAACTATTACAAATATTGATCTCTTTATATATGAATTAAAAAACCAAGCTATTAGTATGTTTTCTCAAGATTGGCACTCTACCCTTATTGATAGCTCACGGTATGATTGTTACAGGAGTTTCAAAAGTTTACTTCAACCAGAAAAATATTTGTCAATTCTAAATTCCAAAGACTTAAGAAAAATGTTCATCAGATTTAGAATTGGGTTGTTAGACTTAATGATAAATGAAGGGAGAAAAAAGGTGAATCGAAAAGAATAGAAGAATTTTTCCTTTTTGTAAATCAGCAGTTGAAAATGAAATTCCATCTTATTCCGTTCTCAGAGGAAAGTACATTCCTGAACTGTTTTATATATTAATATTGTTGCCTTTACATCCTTAATGTCCTCTCAAAACGAAAATGTTAATCTTCATTTATCATTATTTAAAAAGCATAGAGTAAGACACAGAGAGGAACTGTTAAAAACTAGTAACTAGATCTTTCAACTGTCAAAATTTGGATTGTATATAATTTGTATTTTCATTATTTGTATATATGCTTTTGTATGTGGGCGGGAGGCCTTAAATACAATAAACTCTTTGACTTTGACTTGCAATTGACATACAATGTCATTATTACGCTGTCTCCCATAGCTACGATTTGTGAATATTTGAATATGACGCTGACATGTTTGTCAGTTACACGCATAATTACCAAACTTTCTGCACGACCCGTGTTGTCTTTGTGACTGTAACGATGGTGTGCTGACTCTTATATCAACGATCGGTGTTAATGCATTGCTTAAATCATTCAAGTAATAATCAATGATCCAGTCCAGTCACTTGCAAAAATTTATGTTATTGACGCATGTAACTCACAATCCTTTCATTTAATGGTATAGAAATAAACTGTTGTGTCATAATGAGGTGTCTTCTTCCGCATTAATTACAACCAATTAACGATAACTAGGACACTATTGAACGTTAAGGAAGATGAAATAATCAATAAATGATATCTAAAGCAGAATAATAATAAGTTTATTATTAAAATCAGTTTTTCTAAACTTATCTATCTTTTTCATGACGTCGACCATGGTCAATATTGTTTTCCTCGGGTCTAATAAAACAGGTATTGACCTCATCAACAGTCTATATAGAGGATATTTAATTAAGTTTTTCAAATACGATGTTTGTCTCATCGAGTGGTGGGGTTGGAGCTGATATTTTGAAAATATAAACTTCAACCCAACCACGAGATGAGATAAACATCGTATTTGACAAACTTAATAAAATATTCTATTTATTATATAATTTCATTCTTATTCTGTTGATTTTTAGTGTTTATGATGTCGATAAACATTTCTTAACCCTAAAAGTAGTCCCGGCACAAAGAGGCCCTGGAAAGTTCACCAGCAGTGACGATATATTATATCGCTACTGTCACCAGTGACGATATATGATATCGCTACTATGACCACATACAAGGTTTATTTCACTGATAAATCCCAGTATTTCATTGCTTATTATATAATAAAATTGTATATTGCTAACTGAAGATGAAATGTTATTGTGATTTACGATATCCTTTTTCAGTAATACCTCGATTCCCTGCTCTCCTCACTCAAGTTATATTTTAGCTTTATTTGCCTTTGCTTTTTATATATTATCCAGTTGTAAGTATAGAATGTGAATGTTTATATGTATAATGATATGATCTTCGTATTGAATCTGACGGAAATAAAGAGAGTCAATTATTCATTCATTTTGTTCCCTTGGATTCAAGGATTTTGATGAATTTACTGATTAGGATATACTCAGAATCCTCAGAAAGTATAAAACAATATTTAAAAGTTGCTCTGCGAAGAACCAAATAGTGGCTGGAATTGTCTTTGAATCCTCTGACAGGTTTCACAAAGTGAATAAGTCAGTCATAATGGCTTCGGAACTGTCACTGTCGCCTTGGAATCAGCAGCTGAAAAACCCCTACTTAAAACCATCGTTGTTTTCAGAGAGGCTGCAAATTTAGCATCATATTTCCTATAAAATTTAGTCGAATTAACCAGTAGGGCAAATACTCTCTGATTACAATTGTTTCACGAAAGTTTGTTACATTACTTTCGAATTTGCTCGGTGCTCGGATTTTTCAACCATCATTTTGCCAAAAGGTTTTTTAGTCGATTAAGACAAATCATTTTTATTTCTTTTTTATTTCGTCACCTGACACCACAATCTCGGCGATTTTTTATATTTTTCTGCGAGTAATATAAAATAAAAAATATAATATATAAAATGGTCAGTCCCGTTCAATTAAATTTTTACGAAACTCGTCAATGCTATCGGTATCTAACTCGCTTTCGCTCGTTAAATACCAAACCATTCACTCGTTTCATGAAATTTCATTAACCGGGACGTCGTTTATTATTCTCTATTTATATGACATATTTAACGAATGTACTCCTAGTACTGCATGTCGTATCTATTAGGGATTTTATGCAACAGTTCTGTCGAAATTGCAAAAACTCAAATTTCATTAAATTTTTTTTATAAAATTGTCATTTCAATAGAATTTTCTAAGATAAAGGATAATATTAAACAATAACATTGAGTCTTTTGACCGAAACGTTGCCGAAATGCGATAAATTCATGATGTAATTGAATCACTAGTATAGTCTAATTTTTACTTAATTTTGTCAAAATTGTATCTTGTATACCACATATTTTTCACCTGGATATGTTATATAGATGTCGTCCCTTTACAAACCGATCTACAAGTTTTGACTATAAGGTATTTTATTGAGAAATTGTGACGAATTAAAATTTTCAAAAATGAATATTATACATAGGAATCTCACACTTTAAAAAAAAAACTCTTGTTCAGCAACAGTGTTTCTCAGTAAACAACCTACATGATAAATACCAATCTGCGTTTTCCTGCTCAACACTGAAACGGCTCTCATCAGATCTACGACTGAACGTTGATAAGAACCCTTTGGTGCTTCTTGATTTGAGCGCTGCCTTTAACCATTGCAAATTGCTGGATACTCTGAAGATCAGGTTTGGTAAAATTTGGGAACCCCTTATGGTTTCAATCGTATTTCACTTCCCGCTTCCAATTAGGTAATATTGTAGGGAAACCCTCAAAGGCAAACAGGCTTAGTTATTGCGTCCACGGCTCTGTATTCGAACCCCTACTTTTTACTTTGTGTGTTGAGGTCTGTTTGAAAGATCAGAAGGCTAATACCATAGTTCAGCAAATATCACATTGTTGTGATTATGTTAGGAAATGGCTTTCTCCCCCATCAGAGGTAGCTCCGTCATAAATTCCTATACAAACTTTGTCCTAATTCAAGCGTTTCAGGGTCTAGAAATTGAGAAATCTGATTGGATGCAATCAGTTGTGCGGTCAGCGTTTCAAAAGTTATCATACAAAACCCCTCAGCTATTTCCGAATGATTTCGGAAAGCTAAATTTTATTCGAATATGTACTTCGAATATTCTTTACAAAGCACATTCGTCTTGTTTAGTTACAGCATCATTGCATATGCCTGTGTTACGAAAAACATGTTATCCTTGCACGCGGTGTTTTCAATGGCTGAAATATTGCAAGGTGGTTCATGTTGCGATATTTTTCCGCTAGGGTAACCTTTCGGAAGCTCGAGAAGGGCTTGTATTCGAACAGAGGTTATGTAGGAATTAATGACGGAGCTACTTCTGTGGGGAAAGAATTAGGGTATGAATGTTTACGAACTATTTGAAGCGAAATAATGACAAGAGCGGAAGTCTTCTGACTGGAACATCTACACGTAGATCACAATATGCTCTCGATATGTAAATGCGGTACTTCCATGATACAACAGTCTGTTAATGTTAGTAATCTTGGCGTTATTCTTGATTCAGAGATCTCACTCGATCAACATGTTTCAAATTGACCAGACACTGCTCGTGTCATCTTCCAAACAGCCTATTTCGACATGATTTCGATTTCAATTTCGTAACTAGAATACCTTTGTAAATTATGGTTCGAAATATCGTCATCGAAATTTGAATATTCATCACATCGTTTGTTATTTTATATTTCACAAGTGATTTTGGTGGGGAAGCCAACTTTAACAAAACGATAAAAGCTATAGTATTGAAATATGCACCAACGAATATTAACATCTATAATAACAGGAGTCATTAAAAGAACGCACAAAGTTCGGTTAAGCTACTCACATCAATTTCCCTAAAGCAAATGATTTATTTGCGACTATGGAGAACAGTATATAGTAATGGAATGCTTGACCAACTGAAGCTTATATATTTGGCTTTTAGCGATACTGAGTATCTTTTTAAAAACATTAATGCAGCTTAGATAAGAGCTGAAATACCATCTACCCTGAATTAAGTTCTAATCTAACAAAACTTGCATCTTTATCTCTGAATTGCCGAAATAAGGATAATTTGCTGTTTGCAAAGGAAATACTAAAGCAGCCACAATTGAGTTAATAAGTCGAAATTCTCCGTCCAGCTTACATAAATATGAGTTAACAGACCTACCAATATTTGTCTCTGTGTCTACTAAAGATGAGTTTCCAAAAATGCGTTTGCGTCATTGGCGCTCGCCACTATCCGGTTTTCTATTACAAATTGCAACTTAAACCTGTTCATTGTTTCTATATTGAAGCGATGGTGAGATGGTGAGTTCAGAATAAACGGCCGCTAATTCTCCTTGGATTACCATCATTAATAAAGTCTGACACTTTTGACTCCTCCAAAAAAATATGTGTCCCATTAAAAAAAGGTGTGTGTCAAGTTGGCAATACAGTTTATGGTGAATTTAAATACTTTTATATAAGTCACGTCATTTGGTTATTGCAAAACCATATCAACCTTACGTTGCATTACTGACTAACTGTCAAAATATTTCTTAAAACAAAAATCATAAATCAAAATCCTAGTGTCCTTGTCACTATTTCTAAAAACTTTCAACGATTTAGACAATTTTATGTAAGCAGGTATACCACATTTTGATTATTTATCAAGAAAAATGAAAACTTAGATTCACATTTCAATAATCTACTTGTGAACCTCCTTTCGCTAAGTAGTAACAGCTTTGAGAGATGATCCCGTTGTTAGAAAGAACTTAACTTGACGAGACTCATATTTCATGAAATTTTAATTATTGCAATAATGTTTTGATTTCTAAATATTTGCGACTAAATTCCGGCGGAAGTAACAATCAACATTTGCCTAGGCTATTGGAAATGCATCAGCAGTAGTTGTTTCTATAGAGGTGACAGTTGCAGCCTCGGCTATTGGTGTCGTTTCTATTTCAGATTTGGTAATTTTTTAAGGTGTCTTTTCTGTTTAGGATGTGGTTACTTTTGAAGAGGTGACAGCTGCTGTCTCGGCTATTGGTGTCGTTTCTGTTTCAGATATGGTTAATTTTGCAGAGGTGACAGTTGCAGCCTCGGCTGTTGGTGTCGTTTCTGTTTCAGATATGGTTAATATTTAAGGTGTCGATTCTGTTTAGGATGTGGTTACTTTTGCAGAGGTGACAGTTGCTGTCTCGGTTATTGGTGTCGTTTCTGTTCCAGCTGTGGTTACTTTTGCAGAGGTGACAGTTGCTGTCTCGTCTGGTGGCGTCGTTTTTGTTTCAGATTTGGTTACTTTTGCAGAGGTGACGGTTGCTGCCTCGGCTGTTGGCGTCGTTTCTGTTTCAGATGTGGTTACTTTTGCAGAGGTGACGGTTGCTGCCTCGGCTGTTGGCGTCGTTTTTGTTTCAGATGTGGTTACTTTTGCAGAGGTGACGGTTGCTGCCTCGGCTGTTGGCGTCGTTTCTGTTCCAGCTGTGGTTACTTTTGCAGAGGTGACAGTTGCTGTCTCGTCTGTTGGCGTCGTTTTTGTTTCAGATGTGGTTACTTTTGCAGAGGTGACAGTTGCTGTCTCGTCTGTTGGCGTCGTTTTTGTTTCAGATGTGGTTACTTTTGCAGAGGTGACAGTTGCTGTCTCGGCTGTTGGCGTCATTTCTGTTCCAGCTGTGGTTACTTTTGCAGAGGTGACCGTTGCTGTTTCGTCTGTTGGCGTCCTTTCTGTTCCAGCTGTGGTTACTTTTGCAGAGGTGACAGTTGCTGTCTCGGCTGGTGGCGTCGTTTCTGTTCCAGCTGTCTTTGTTTCTGTTTCGTTATCCCTTACAATGATCAACAGTGTCTCTTTTACATACCCTATATAATTCATGATGTAAACTACGATGGCTCCGTCACCATCTTGTGCCTGTTAAGTAATAGATTCAATGTAATGTAAATTCAAAATCATTTTGCTGTTCATATGAATTTTAAGGTATAAAAATAGGTATATACACAGTTATTCAAATGATATTTTCCTCTAGCGCTAGCGATAATTCGGTTGGATCCCGTTTTGGATTTCGAATCAAGATATCCAAGTTTATGATACCCGGCATCTTTCTAGAAAAGAATTCTATGTATTAATTACTTGAATACCAGGAAATAATTTATGTAATGTTTACGCTTCACTGTCTAAACTCAGACAGTGATAAATGACTTTATACTAAAAATTATTTCGCTATAAAGTAAATTTTGGTATCTTTAACTTTATGGAATTAACTTTAATGAACCTGCTGTTAACTTTTAACGTGAAGGTTGAATATATTTACCTTGCCATCCTCCAGAATTACTTTCATCTCAATGACGTATGGAATTTGTATTTTTTGCAATATGTCATCAATTCCAAACTTTTCAAGTCCGGACATCACCAACCACACATCCTCAAACCCGCTACTTGGAGTCCTCGTCACAGTGAAATTCAATTGCGACCCGAACACTTCCTTACTGTCAGTTGTCAAGGTGTAGCGAGCTATTAGGGAGATTGAAAATACAAATACTCACACAGATGTAATTAAAATGCTTAATAAATATGATACACAAAAATAAAGTAATATCTGGTTTTTTTCTTACACATTTAGCACCTTCAAAACACAATTTGAACATGTTATTTTTTAGATGTTCAATGCCTTGCTGCATTAGGTCAAAATATTTTTCTTCAAGGAAGTACAAACCTGCAATTATAAGTAATCTTAGAATGTTGTTATAAATTATTCTAGACAATCTCACCTTCCCAAAATTTATCTACGGTGGTCGCGTATCGGAAATCAAAGTTAAAGTGGCACAGGAATGACTTGCATAACGGATTTCTAGTGAAAGATAGGGAATTTAGGAACACGTGAAGTGAAGTCACCTCTGTTACCATATGAATACGTTTAAAATGTTTTTAAATCGGAGCCTGAAATGCCTGCTGAAAAGCTTTGTTTTTTAAAGTACATGATCAATGTCGGTGTTTCTCTAGTTTTTGAGTGTAGCTTAAAAGTTTCAGCAAAATCATGACAATAAACTGCTTATTTCCTATCAATCTCTGGACAACTTAAAACCGTATGGTTTAAAACAAGTGATTACATGTTGACATACCGCTGGTTTCCTCATAAGTTCCATCATTGTCTCTAACAACAATAACCTCCGCTGCTAATATGGATCCGTTTCCATCTGTGATGATGACAGTAACAACTTCGTCAGACCATTGAGTCTAGAAATGAATTGAAATATCTTTAAGTTTATATTGCAATATTGCAAATTAATTTTATTAGGATTTCTTTAAAAGATAACGTATTTTTCTGTTAATTGATAATTTGATGCAGTCATTTGGATCACGTTTGTAGTGTTTATCATCCACAAACATTTTTTTATTTTTTAAACCGTCGGCGTTGGGCGACTCAAACGCATTTATGATATGCTAAAGAAGTCTTTGGACTTGCATGTACGTTGACGAAGTTGCATGTATGTTGAGAAAGAAGAAAATTCATTAATAACAAATTCTTTATCTCGAATTCTGTGACGTTTTGAAGTGTATGCTTACAACCTGATAGATATACACTGAATCTTATACCAGCAAAAGAATAGAAAATATATCATTGTCATGAAAAAAATGCTTATAAACCGATGAAGAGAATAAGATTAAACTTGTATTCAATTCGTACCAAACTAAGCTCTGTGCTTGTTAAAGATCATTCTATCAATCAACTTCATCGTTCCAAAATGCCTTAGATTAACGTATTACTATCCAACTAATTCCTGATTCAAATACAAATCGAAAAAAACGATCTTTTAAAAAAGGAGCGAAAGGTATTGAAAGAAATTTTGTAAAACGTCTTCAAGGATCTCTTAACCTAATGTACTAATAATTCAAAGATGTTCACACACAAATGGACGAATAAAGTCCATTTATACACTACGAATAGTCAAATTTTTATTCAATTCTTAAAGGCTACAGGCCCATAGTACAAATATGGTACAAATGTAAAAAAAAACATATATCATTTCAAAACACATTTACAAGGAAAACATTCTTATATCATCATGCCAAACATATAATACATTCAAAGATTTACATGAATATTATCTATGTTATCACAATTCATCGTAAAGAAACCAATTATCGTTCAATAAATTATACAGTCCAATGATAAATTCAGACGTAATTCTTTCTGATACCTTGATAAATAAAAGTTGATAACTTGCGAATAAGAATGGTATCAGCATTTAACAGGAGGGAAAATTTTAACCTAATTTGATGTATGAAATTATATTGAGGAATATGGCTTTTTGAGTGATTGGGTATTGACAAGTTTATTCCTCGTACATAAATGTATTCCCATATGCCAATAATGAATTTTAAAAAAAGAATTAAATAATAATGTTGTTATAACTAATAATAAATATAACAAAACGAGTTGCAGTGCCTATTAACATGTCGAAAAGAACTTGTACGTCCTATATATATGTAGGACTCAGATCTGTGGCGGGTCTCTAATCTATGGCGGATCTCCTTTTCTGTGGCGCGTTTGATTGTTAGACTGTTTCATGACGTCATGCTAAGTGACGTCATTGTGCGATGACGTCATAATAGCTAACTGTTCCCGTCGCAAGGCCCAATTGCGTCGTTAGCGAAATAATTAGGGAAGACACAGAGAGATATTGCAAATGGATAACGACCAAATAATACGAGTCCATATCCCAAATACGAAAATACATTAAACAATACCTTACATGTAAATAAGACATTTACGGCTTTATGCCATATCAAATGTGTTTACTTTGTAGGATCTTTTTAGCCCTCGGTGAGTCTGTCTTCTTTAGCCCTAAGATATTGAAAGACTATCTTTTTTAACCCTTGGATTCTTGTCGACGGATTTTAGGGTAAGTTTGTCTAGCGTAGGGTTTGGTTAATCATTGCAGAAAAATACAAAAAAGGTACAAATGTCAGGCATTTGAAAATCTGCCACAAATTTGGAAATTCGCCACAAATTTGAGGCCCGCCATGGATCCGAGTCCTACATATATGCATACCATTTTCCAATGTATGACTTGGTAACCGCTGTTAACTTGCATTCCTATTTTTCTGCTACGACAAGTTTCACAAATGTCGGAACTAACTGACGCACGAATCTCATGACATAGTCCGGTTTCGACTTCATATCTCAAATTTGTAACTATGATAAACATGTAAGTATTTAAAGGAACTGTAAGTTTTCCTACACGATTACACTGAACGCTGCTTTTACTGAACAGGAAGTTCTGTTTCATATTTTACATTCTCCTAACGATAAGTCCCCTGGGCCTGATAGCATAATAAATGAATTTCTTAAGGCTTCCAGTTCTACTATTACTCCCTTTCTTACAAGACTATTTAACCAGATATTTGATATTGGTAACTTTCCAGTTGCATGGGGTAAAAGTATAATATACCCTCTTTTCAAGTCTGGCTCTAAAAGTAATCCAAATAATTACAGGGGAATTTCTCTCATAGATTCTATTTGTAAGGTGTTTTCCAGTATATTGAATAAGCGTTTAAAATCTTGGTGTGAGGAACATGGAATTATTAATGAGTCACAGGCAGGTTTTAGAGCAGGCTTTTTTACAATTGACCACATTTTTCTCTCTCCAGGCTTTAGCTCAGAAATATTATTGTAAAAAGAGAGGTAGGTTTTACTGTCTGTTTATTGATTTTTCTAAGGCGTTTGATACTATTAGACATGATGTTCTCTTGTAATCCCTATCTGAAATTGGAATATCTGGAAAAAAAATTGATATAGTTTCATCAATGTATAACAATGTAGCAGCATGTGTTAGAACTTCCAAAGGATTATCCAAGTGTTTTACATGTAATATTGGTACACGCCAGGGATGTGTTTTAAGCCCCCAGTTATTTATTATATTTATCAACAAATTGTGTTGCATAATGTCAGAGGCTGGTGGTAGGGGTGTACATGTTTCATCTGGTTTTAATAATTTGTGTTCTCTAATGTTTGATGATGATGTTTCTGCACTGGTTGACACATGTAATCAGTTACAGAAAAAGATAAATGCTCTTGAGATATTTTGTAGACAAAGTGGTATGTCAGTCAATCTTAGCAAAACAAAAGTTCTTGTTTTTAGAAATGGTGGGCCTTTAAGGGATTGTGAAAAGTGGTATTTTAATGGTAATGTTATTGAAACTGTTTCTTTCTATAAATATCTGGGACTTGTATTTACACCTAAACTTGTATGGAGTAGAGCTCAAAGCTGTCTGGTTCTCAAGCAAATAAGGCAATATTTTCTATAAATTGTTTTCAGAGAAAGATGGGAAGAGTAAATTGTAAAGATTTGTTCAAAATTTTTGATAGCATAGTTACACCTATTTTGTGTTATGGGTCTGAGGTTTGGGGTACTAATTATTGTAATATCATCGAGTCTGTTCAGGTTAGATTTTGTAAATACTTTTTGAAAGTGGGTAAATCAACTTGTAATAATATGGTTCTTGGTGATTGTGGTAGATTACTTCTCCAAATTGTGTATATGACTAAAGTTATAAAATTTTGGTGTCATTTATCAAATATGCCTCAAAATAGATTGCCAAAACATCTATATGGTATGATTAAGGCTCTAGATGATTCAGGCCGCTTCACTTTGGCAACATGTGTAAAAATATTTTATTTAGTTATGGTTTTGGATATGCATGGATTAGCCAGGATGTTGGCAATACTGATTATTTCTTATCTTTATTCAAGCAAAGGCTTTCTGATAATCTTAAACAGTGTTGGTATGCTTCCGTACAAAATTCGAGGAAATGTTTGTATTACTGTCAATTTAAGACACTCTTAAATGTTGACAGATACTTGAATTGTGACATTCCTTTACGCCTCAGATCTGCATTGTCAAAAATTAGATGTGGCAACTTTCATTTAGCAGTTGAAGTGGGTAATGTTAACCATAATGAGAGATTATGTTTATTTTGTAAATTGAATGGTATTGACGTTGTTGAAGATGAG
This sequence comes from Phorcus lineatus, assembly GCA_921293015.1. Lineage (NCBI taxonomy): Eukaryota > Metazoa > Mollusca > Gastropoda > Trochida > Trochidae > Phorcus > Phorcus lineatus. The sequence continues at coordinate 24,244,941 of OV121089.1, forward strand.
TTTCATGTTCTTTTGAAATGCCAACGTTTCTCTGAATTAAGATTAAGATATTTACAGAGACACTTCAAGGATTTTAATCCCATTGTAAATTTCAACAACATTTTAAAATCTGATAATGACCTTATTATAAAAGACGTTTGAAATTTTCTATACCATGTACTTAAACATATAAGAAATGCTTCAGCTCAGCATGTGCACCAGGTTTTTGAATTAAGGAAATGAATGTATGATGGGCCTATGGCCTTTTACTGAATAAACTTGTCTGTCTGTCCTACATGATTACATGACCCTTACGATGAAATGTAACAATAAATGACGTTTTGACAACATTATCACTTTCGTTTTAATCATTTTGCACCTGTACTTTAACGATAACTGTACGGAAGATAACGATGATGTAACTCTGGTTTAAGTTGAACACGTTAGTAATCAAACTATCCAGGAAGAAACGTGGTTCAGTTAACTTCGTATCATAATAGTTTATATAGAATTTCTTAACAATCCTGTTCCATCATCAAATAATTACAAATTGATGTTGTTACGCGTTTTTCGGCGATTCTGATTGGACGAGAGCTCTCAAAAACATGCAACCATTTCTCGATGAATACAGAAAAGTTTGTTGTTATACCTCGTGCATTCATACTTTATGACGTCAGAATCTGGCAGAACAAATTGACGCAACGGCTAGTCCGGTTATGACAACATCGCGTTGCTTTGGGATTTTTTGCAAAATAGGAAATGTACGCATGTCATCATCTTCATAACTGAGTGGATAACCAGATAACATATGCAGCTTGTGTAAGGCATAAATCGTTCAAGTGAGAATCAACAACTAATTTAAGCCTTGCTACACTCCGTCATGTTTTTGTGTCAACTCTTTACTCTATATAGATCTAAAGCGCAAGAACTTTTAGTGCAGTCGGAAATCTCAATCAATAACCATGAATTTGGCTCAGTGCCAGTATAACCTTGCAGGGAATATTTCTTATAAGCAACGATAGTCATATTAATATGATTTCTCGATCTCACCTGATTGTCTTCAAGTTCAACGGAATACTCATTACTTGCATCTCCATCTTTGAGCGTGCCTTCAATAAACTTTGGACCATCTTTTATTACCGTATATCCCCCCTTGTTTCCCTTGACATTGATGTTGAAGGACACGTCGCCTTCAGAAGGACTTCTGGTAACGTTGAAACTCAGAAACGAGTCAGATTCCTGAAGGTCCGATGAAACTATTTCAATATCGAAGGTTGCTTGAAATGAAATTGAAAATAGTTTCCAATAGGATTAAACTCCAGGGGAAAAAAGGTTAAAAAAAATTAAACTAAATATCAAGAACTGCAACAAAGTGAAAAAATGACTATCAATAAATAAGTGTTATTGATTGTTTGTTTACGACATAGCATGCTACCTCTTTCTTTTAATCAAGCATTTTACAATGTCAAAGGATGATTTCATTTGTGAAACTTGAGTTTGTTATGCGAGGGATAAAGATTCAAATAGTTTCTACATTTTACACAATTTTGTATAATATTTGTAAATATCAAGCATTTGTTTAAAAGCGTAATGAATACACCTTATTATCAAAATTATCAAAATTAATCATCTTTAAAAATTTTAAGTAATCAAGAATGCATGAGGTGAGTGGATTCGTGAAAAATAATCAACAAGCCCCGAAAATTGTGACTCTGAATGCATTCGCTGTCTTAATCCATGAATGACTTAACGACACTAGAAATTGTCATTATTTTTCATTTCATTTAAATTTTACATATTTTACAAAACATTGTAATTTTGGTGCTCACTTAACGGATATGGAATACAACGTTTAGAAAAGTTGGAATAGGATTCGTGCATGCACGAGACTATTGCACCACAATGCGATTGACATGCAACATCCCACTCAATGCTAAAATCATACGTTCTACTTTTGTCATCCTTCTGAAGATCAGAGGTTAAAATCGCTGATTTTACACATGGGGATATCCTTGTTCGAAACTGAAATTTTCTGAAGTTTATTTTCATAATTGAGAATTGTCACTCCTGAAGCATAAAACTACACTCTGATTTACTAACAAATTAGAAACCTACCGGTTCACCTTGTCAGGACAGCCATCGATCAGTCGATTTTTACAAATAATCACACTTAAACTATATTAACACGTTTATATGAATAATGTACTACGATATGCATGCATACTGAAAACGTCATGATTATACTTACCTCCTTTAGCCAGGAAAAGGAAATTTACAAAAATGAAAAGTTTGATTGTGCTGAGAATGTAAGCTGCCATTCTCAATACTTGCACAGCAGTTTCAACAGAGTAAAGTTTCTAAAACTTTTTTCATTTAAATACGGAGTATGACATCGCAAGTGATAGTCTTGATCGTAACAGATGTTATTCATACATGTAATCATACATGAACTTTGTACAGATGTTATCGTATAAATCCATACCATAACAATCATTCAAGCGCCACAGACAATAAAGTCTTCATGTTAGACGTTAAAATGGAAATTACGTATGAAAATATAATACATGTAAAATATATCAATTCTAGGATTCGTATTGATTTATTAGGATTTGTACGGTGACAATATCTGATAATTTTCCATTATTATCCTAGGGATAATGTTATTTGGAAATTTATTTTTCGCTCTCTCGACTCTGCAGCCTAGGTGCTGTGCCAGTTCAAGCGAATGCTTACCCTATTGTTAATTGCCAAGCAAGGAAGCAACCTCTCCAATCTTTCAACGTCTTTAAGTATGACGTGATCAGGAATCAGATTTTGTCCTCCCGGGTATTGAGCGGACGGTCTACAAACTGATATCAATGATTCATTACTAAAAGAGTACAAATATTTTAACAAACAAAGCAAGATGGTTTGAAACTATTTTTCTTGTCACGGGTTTCGCTGTAGTCTTCAAATCATTGACAAATAATCAAAACCTGATAAACCGCAGTGGGAATAATTCTTGGACTTAAGGGTATCTATCGAGTACATCTTGGACCTCAGTGTATCCAACGAGTATTTCTTGGAACTTAGGGTATCTAGCATGTACATCTTGGACCCTTTGGGCATCTATCGAGTACATCTTGGACCCTAGTGTATCCAACGAGTATTTCTTGGAACTTAGGGTATCTAGCATGTACATCTTGGACCCCTTGGGCATCTATCGAGTACATCTTGGACCCTAGTGTATCCAACGAGTACTTCTTGGACCTTAGGGTATCTATCATGTACATCTTGGACCCTTTGGGTATCAAGCGGGTACATCTTGGTCGCTAGGGTATCTAACGAGAACATCTTGGATCCTTATGCATGCATTATCAGAAACAACAGATGGGGCACTTCCATGGAGAATGATATGTCCAATTATGCCGATATGGAACAGCAACACGAGTCTTTTCTGTGATTAGATGATGTCGACAAATTGTGTATCGTTAGGTCGGTCAGTGTAAAATTTGTAAGTAAATAAATAATTAAAGATATAAAGATATGTCCAAGTTTTTCTTCCAGACATACGAACGAAAACCCCTCGTCAAGCATCCGGTATAATGTGAGGCAACCTTTTCTTCTTCGATATCTTCCAAAAACATTATCACGAATAACAAGGTTTTAGGTCCAGAAAGAAGGTTCATACATTTGGGAGACTAAAACTCTACAAGGATTTGTGGTTAAGAAACGACATACACCGCAGATTCTTGTCACAATGGAGACTGCTAATTATTACCTAAAAGATAATTCGATCTGGAAAGAGTGGACGAAAAGTGTTTTATGTGTCATGTTTTGATCAAAATGTCATTGAGCTAAGATTCAAGGAGCTTTATTAAAATAAAGTTTCATGATTTAAGCTTTACTTGATAGCAAGAGTTTGCCAAAAGTTTAATATGTTTGCATTTAAATTTTAGTTTACATGCAATTAGATGTTCATTATAGATGTCATTACAATTTGGCTTACAAGTTTGAAAGGAGGGTATGAGTCTTTCTTTGAATGTTACAGACATATCTTCTAACCTCGACTTTTGAATTGTCTTGCTCTATAACGATTAAACTTTCTTTTTCCAAAACACAACTTTTTATTTGGTTTATACACGTTTCTTTTTCAACAAATTACAATTTTCATTGGTACATGTTTCGTGAGAATAGGTGTTTTGTTCGGGTGTTTAGATTTTAAAAAATACAATGTCATACGACATGACAATACAAAGTAAGAAAAACAATATCAAATCTTCCCCATAAAGCTACCTACATTTGTGATGTTTATAACACACACATTAAAAGTCTTAATTGATAATAGTACATATTGGAGTATGCATGGATTAATCATCATTGAGTCTTTAAATCATTTAGATGCGGAAATCAAATATTTACAAACCATAATACCATGACGAGGATGGAAACGTCGATAAAAACATTTGAATCTATCCAGAGGTTTCATATCTTTGCCTATTTTACACAGTTTTGTCACCTATGATCATGATTATTCACAACTTCTATTCCGAGGCCCAGGGAAGAAGATAAGTGCAGTAACATAGGAATATACCATGAGCGTTCAGGCATTCTACAATGAGAAAATCCTGTGTACATAAATGGTTGAATTTGATAAACGGTGCACTTATTTTCCTAAATTTATTGACAAATCTGAAAATAAATGTCATACATGAAATAAGATACATACATGTCATTGCAACCCTTGTCCAATCGTTCTTTTCTCTGATGTAGTAATCCATACCCCAAGGAAAATGACATTAAAATGTTTAATCACGAGTGAAATGCATCGGTTTATCAACCTTGACATTAAGATGTTTAATCTAGAGTGAAATGCGTTGATTATCATTCCAGACATTAAAATGTTTAATCTAGAAAGAAATGCATTGGTTATAAACCTATAAAATAATATGTTTAATCTAGAATTAAATGCATTGATTATCATCCTCGACATCAAAATGTTTAATCACGAGTGAAATAAATTGGTTATCGTCCTAAACATTAAAATGTTTAATCTAGAGTGAAATGCATTGGTTATCAACCTCGACATTAAAATGTTTAATCAGAGTAAAATGCATTGGTTTTCATCCTAGACATAAAAATGCTTTAATCTAGTGTGAAATACATTGGTTATCAACCTTGACATTATAATGTTTAATCACGGGTGAAATGCATTGGTTATCATCCTCGACATTAAAATGTTTAATCACGAGTGACATAAATTGGTTATCATCCTCGACATTAAAATGTTTAATCTAGAGTGACATAAATTGGTTATCATTCTCGACATTAAAATGTTTAATCTAGAGTGACATAAATTGGTTATCATCCTCGACATTAAAATGTTTAATCTAGAGTGACATAAATTGGTTATCATTCTCGACATTGAAATGCTCAATCTAGAGTGAAACGCATTGGTTATCATCCTCGACAATGAAATGTTTAATCACGAGTAAAATGAATTGATTATCATCCTAGAAACTAAAATGTTTAATCTACAGTAAAATGCATTGGTTATCATCCTCGACATCATAATGTTTAATCACGAGTGACTTAAATTGGTTATCATCCTCGACATTGAAATGTTTAATCTAGAGTGAATAAGTTGGTTATCAACCTTGACATCAAAAATTTTAATCTAGAGTGAAATGCATTGCAATTGGTTATCATCCTTGACATTAAGATTTTTAATCTAGAGTGAAATGAATTGGTTATCATCCTCGACATTGAAATGTTTAATCTAGGATGAAATTTATTGGTTTTCATCCTAGACATTAAAATGCTTTAATCGAGAAAGAAATGTAATTGTTATCACCGTGGACATTATAATAATTCTAATCTAGAGTGAAATGTATTCACATCACCCAAGACATTGAAATGATTTTAATTGAGAGTGAAATGCATTGTAAAATATAAAATAAAACAGTAAAAAATGAACATAAAATGATACTGAAAATTTTATTTCAAGTCAAAGATTTTTGAAAATCAATGGACCTATCTGAAAAGAAAGTAGATGCATATAAATTATGAGTTAACCAAATTACGACTTTCAACTTTCACTTTAATGTTTCTAATACAACGTTTATTTAATTGTTATTAGCTAGAATTTTTTAATAAGTAATAGATACTGCATTATCATGGTAGGATTAAATGCAGCATCTAATAAGATATCATAAACAGAGGGATCAAGTAATACACATGGCCATGTTTGTATCCTTGTCTTATACTTTTTTTTTTTTTTTTTTTTTTTTTATTTGTTCCCGTGATCAGTTACAGGTAATAATAAATACAAAACTGTGTACTCTCAAAGAGTTCAGTCAAAAAGGATATACATTCTTTCAAGCTATGGGTAAATATATTCAACATGTTATTAAGTGTTATATATTGGGAATAAAGGTAACCATTTGGCAGAAAAAGATTCAAAATTATCACTTCTTTTGGCTATAAATTGTTCTACAATGTAAATGTCTTTAAAACTTTTGAGAAAATTATTCAATTTTGGAATTAATTTGTTTAAGGTGCAACTATAGATATATCTTTTAGCAAAAAGTAATATATGTAGAATCAATGGGCAAAAACCAAATGTTCCAAACCAAATCAGGAATTTTGTTATTTGTATTGTCTGTATGTTTACAGTTATCCAATTTTCGAGATCCATCCAAAAAGCCTGGGTTTCCTTACATTCCCAATATACATGACATAAAGTTTCATTCTGAACCTTACAAAAATTACATAATTCATTGTCAACTAATTTCATTTTAATAAGTTCTCTTTTTGTATAAATAACCCTATGCAGAAATTTATATTGAAAATCCAGAAGTTTTACATCTTTCAAATTCAGTCTGAAAGTTTTAAAAATCATTTGCCAATTTAAATCAGTATCATGAAACAAACTTTCCCATTTTTGGCAGACATGAGGTAAATCATTTTTTGTTAAGAGGATATCATAAAAAAGTCTTGAGCCTTGTTTTACCTTCATGAAATCCTTATGAAATAAGTTTAAATCTACATTATTAGCATCAATATATCTGTGTTGTCTTATAGTCAACTTCCAAGCCTCGGGCAAGATATATATTAGATAATTTAGGTCCATATAAGTACCTCTTATATCAAACTTTTGCTTCAGCTCTTCAAAAGACATAAAACCATGTTCATTACAAAGATCCAATACTGTCATAATTCCACTACTAGCCCAATGTCTAATAAAATGGCTTTGATTTTTAAAATTACTATTCACCCACAGGGGTTGTGCTAAAATTCTGTAAATGTTGTCTTCCTCTATACTATTTTTAACACAATAAAGTTTCCAAGCTGATATAACATCTTTCCAAAAGGGATTATCAATTGTAACAATGTTCTGAAAATTTGCTCCATATTTAAATATATCTCGTAAAGGAAAGTTACAAGGATTACATACATTTGTTTTACTCAAACACTGTCTGAGGGTTGACAATTTCATAGCGTTAATGAAAGTTTTAATATCAATCATGCGTAAACCCCCTTCTGAATAATCTTTTTTTAAAGTACTCCGTTTAATTTTGTCATTTTTGTCATTCCAAATAAATCTGAAAAATATTTTCTCAAGTGCTATAATAAATTCCTCTGGTGGGTTAGGTAAACTATTGAGAACATGCACCAATTTAGAGAGAGCTAATGTTTTGATTACCGTAATTTTCCCAATTAATGTCAAATGTCTTTTTCTCCACGTTGCTAGCAATCTATTAATTTCTTCAAGTCTTTTCCTTGTATTGATTACCCATAAGTCTTTTAGTTCAGGAGTGAATTTAATACCCAAAACTTCAAATTCACTTCTTTGCCATTCTATATCTAAATCTTGACATATTATATCTCTATTACCTGCTTTTGAGCCAATCCAAATTGCCTTAGTCTTATCCATATTTATCCTTAAGCCTGACATATTATAAAAAGTATTAATGGTATGAATCGCAGCATATAAACATTCCTCTGATCCATCTAGAAACAGTTGAGTATCATCAGCATATTGTTCTAATTTATATTCTTGGTCATCAATTACAATACCTTTTATATCCTCATTTTGTCGAATCATGCATCCAAGTATTTTTGTCTTATACTTTGTTTCTTTAAGTTTCTAAAATTGGCAATTTTAATAGATATAATTATATGAATGATAGATTGATATGAGATTGCTCAACATTCTTTCTTTAACGGAAAAGAGTAATAAAAACCTTGGCAACGTACAACATTTGCCTAATTTGTAACTGTTCATTGAAATGTGACGTTACAATATCTTCACATCACTATGACAAAGTGAAAGTTGAAACTAAGAGTAGTAACAAAGGTACATTGGTTCACATAGGTGATGCATTGAAATTACCAGAATACCAACTGTGTAGCAAGACTTTTTTCGAAAAGAGTGTTTACAAATGATGTAGCTTCATGATTGTTCTATTTTTAGAGTTTCATTTGAAGCAACCTTTGTAATGTAGTAAACGAGTTGTGACATGTTATATTTTCACATTCACAAATAAATCACATTAAGTAAGGCCAATTGATTGCTGTTCACATGTATGTTGTTGAATACGACAAGGATTTAATTATACAATACTAAAAGCAAATCCTTAGACGCTACCTTTCTGTTATTCCACAACCTCGGTTCTCCATTTATTAGAGTTTGCAACTTAATTAGAATGGTAACATAAGTCGAGCTTTATATCTAATCACTACGTCTGTACATCTTAACTTTTAAGATTGATCACATCCAACAATAAGGTCAAATTGAAGTGTTTACTCTGGTATAACTTACAACCAATGAAGAAACGGTTAGTAGGACACTCTTGAACGTTAAGGCAAATGAAATTCTCAATCACGCTTAGTTATTGCGTCCAGCAGGGGTGTGTATTCGAACCCCTATTTTTTACTTTATATGTTGAAGTCTGTTTGAGAGAACAGGAGTCTGACACCGACATTCAGCAAATATCATATTGTTGTGATTATGGTAGGTATGGCATTCTCTCCCAACAAAGCTAACTCCGTCATAAATTCCTATACAACCTCTGCCCTAATTCAGCGACGCTGTTTCAAAAGTTGTCATTCAAAATGCCTAAGATATTTCCAATCACAATATGCAATGTCGATGACGGTAGTTCCATGATCCAACAGTCTGATAATGTGAAAATGTTGGCGTTATTCTTGAATCAGAGATCTTACTCACGTTCTCCGTCATTTTCAAAACAGCTTATTTCAAATTGATTTCGATTTCGATTTAGTAACTATAATAGCTTTGTAGTTTACCGTTTGAAATATCTTCGTCATCGAAGTTTTAATATTCAACAGATTGGTTTTTTAATTCATAAATGATCTTGATGGGGAAGACAACGTTCAAAAACAATAACAGTTATAGTTTTGCATCAACGAATATTATCATTCGGCATATATAATAAATGAAAGCTTTAAACGAACGTACAAAGTTCGGTTAAGCTACTCACAGATATTTCCCTGCCGCAAATGATTAAACGATGTTCACACTAAAATGGCAACCGTCACTTTCGCTTGATACATGATAATTCATCTTCGATTATGGAGAATATTATTCAATAACCATCTGATGCTTATATATTTGGCATAAATATTATTATATTTTATGGGGACATTTGAGGAAATAAGATTTCCCAAAACGTGCCCCCTTAATTTCAATTAGCACTATTGAACTTTCGGCAAACTACACATATTTATAACATCTAAGTCGTAGTCACTAAAACTGTTCCTTTAAGAGGTGACAAGATTATGTAGACAAAACTTCTATTCGAGTATGTGTTATGATAATATATTGTTCTATTTGATTTTTTTCAAGAAAAGGTAACTTCGGATTCACTTTTAAATTGTCAAAGAGGGGACATCCATTCACTTAGTAAAACCAGCTTTGAGAGATGTTCCTGTTGAGATAAAAACTCAGACTCAATTTTCATGAAGTTTTATATGTGGCAATAGTGTATTTTTTCTAAACATTTTGAACTTAACAATCAACATTTGCATATACTATTGGAATTGGCAGTAGTTTATTCTTCAGAGGTGATAGCTGTTGCATGGAATAATGGCGTCGTTTATACTTGAGCTGAGGTTGTTTCTGCAGAAGTGACAGTTGTTGCTTCGGCTATTGGCGTCGTTTTTGCTTCAGCTGTGGTCGTTTCTGCAGAGGTGACAGTTTCTCCCTCGGCAGTTGGCGTCGTTATTGTTTCAGCTGTGGTTGTTTCTGCAGAAGTGACAGTTGTTGCGTCGGCTATTGGCGTCGTTATTGCTTCAGATGTTGTTGTTTCTGAAGAGCTGACAGTTGTTGGGTCGGCTATTGGCATCGTTTTTGCTTCAGCCGTGGTCGTTTCTGCAGAGGTGACAGTTTCTCCCTCGGCAGTTGGCGTCGTTATTGTTTCGGCTGTGGTTGTTTCTGCAGAAGTGACAGTTGTTGCGTCGGCTATTGGCGTCGTTATTGCTTCAGATGTGGTTGTTTCTGAAGAGCTGACAGTTGTTGGGTCGGCTATTGGCGTCGTTTTTGCTTCAGCTGTGGTCGTTTCTGAAGAGGTGACAGTTGTTGGGTCGGCTATTGGCGTCGTTATTGCTTCAGATGTTGTTGTTTCTGAAGAGCTGACAGTTGTTGGGTCGGCTATTGGCATCGTTTTTGCTTCAGCCGTGGTCGTTTCTGCAGAGGTGACAGTTTCTCCCTCGGCAGTTGGCGTCGTTATTGTTTCGGCTGTGGTTGTTTCTGCAGAAGTGACAATTGTTGCGTCGGCTATTGGCGTCGTTATTGCTTCAGATGTGGTTGTTTCTGAAGAGCTGACAGTTGTTGGGTCGGCTATTGGCGTCGTTTTTGCTTCAGCTGTGGTCGTTTCTGAAGAGGTGACAGTTGTTGGGTCGGCTATTGGCGTCGTTTTTGCTTCAGCCGTGGTCGTTTTTGAAGAGGTGACAGTTGTTGTTGTCTCGGCTATTGGCGTCGTTTTTGCTTTAGCTGTGGTCGTTTCTGCAGAGATGACAGTTTCTCCCACGGCAGTTAGTGTCGTTATTGTTTCGGCTGTGGTTGTTTCTGCAGAAGTGACAGTTGTTGCGTCGGCTATTGGCGTCGTTATTGCTTCAGATGTGGTTGTTTCTGAAGAGCTGACAGTTGTTGGGTCGGCTATTGGCGTCGTTTTTGCTTCAGCTGTGGTCGTTTCTGAAGAGGTGACAGTTGTTGGGTCGGCTATTGGCGTCGTTTTTGCTTCAGCCGTGGTCGTTTTTGAAGAGGTGACAGTTGTTGTTGTCTCGGCTATTGGCGTCGTTTTTGCTTTAGCTGTGGTCGTTTCTGCAGAGATGACAGTTTCTCCCACGGCAGTTAGTGTCGTTATTGTTTCAGCTGTGGTTGTTTCTGCAGAAGTGACAGTTGTTGCGTCGGCTATTGGCGTCGTTATTGCTTCAGATGTTGTTGTTTCTGCAGAAGTGACAGTTGTTGGGTCGGCTATTGGCGTCGATTTTGCTTCAGTCGTGGTCGTTTCTGCAGAGGTGACAGTTTCTTCCCCGGCAGCTGGCGTCGTTATTGTTTCAGCTGTGGTTGTTTCTGCAGAAGTGACAGTTGTTGCGTCGGCTATTGGCGTCGTTATTGTTTCAGATGTGGTTGTTTCTGAAGAGGTGACAGTTGTTGGGTCGGCTATTGGCGTCGTTTTTGCTTCAGCTGTGGTCGTTTCTGCAGAGGTGACAGTTTCTCCCTCGGCAGTTGGCGTCGTTATTGCTTCAGATGTGGTTGTTTCTGACGAGGTGACCGTTATTGTTGTCTCGGCTATTGGCGTCGTTATTGCTTCAGCTGTGGTTGTTTCTGCAGAGATAACAGTTGCTGCCTCGGAAGTTGGCGCCGTTATTTCTTCAGCTGTGGTTGTTTCTGCAGAAGTGACAGTTGTTGCGTCGGCTATTGGGGTCGTTATTGTTTCAGTTGTGGTCGTTTCTGCAAAGGTGACAGTTGTTGGGTCGGCTATCGGCGTCGTTATTGTTTCAGCTATGTTTGTTTCTGACGAGGTGACCGTTATTGTTGTCCCGGCTATTGGCGTCGTTATTGCTTCAGCGTTGGTTGTTCTTGAAGAGGTGACAGTTGCTGCCTCGGAAGTTGGCGCCGTTATTGCTTCAGCTGTGGTTGTTTCTGAAGAGGTGACAGTTGTTGGGTCGGCTATTGGCGTCGTTTTTGCTTCAGCTGTGGTTGTTTCTGCAGAGGTGACAGTTTCTCCCTCGGCAGTTGGCGTCGTTATTGTTTCAGCTGTGGTTGTTTCTGAAGAGATGACAGTTGTTGTTGTCTCGGCTATTGGCGTCGTTATTGCTTCAGCTGTGGTTGTTTCTGCAGAGATAACAGTGGTTGTCTCGGCTATTGGCGTCGTTATTGCTTCAGCGTTGGTTGTTCTTGCAGAGGTGACAGTTGCTGCCTCGGAAGTTGGCGCCGTTATTGCTTCAGCTGTGATTGTTTCTTCAGAAGTGACAGTTGTTGCGTCGGCTATTGGCGTCGTTATTGCTTCAGATGTGGTTGTTTCTGAAGAGGTGACAGTTGTTGTTGTCTCGGCTATTGGCGTCGTTATTGCTTCAGTTGTTGTCGTTTCTTCAAAAGTGACAATTGTTGGGTCGGCTATTGGCGTCGTTATTGCTTCAGCTGTGGTTGTTTCTGCAGAGATGACAGTTGTTGCGTCGGCTATTGGGGTAGTTATTGTTTCAGTTGTGGTCGTTTCTGCAAAGGCAACAATTTTTGGGTCGGCTATTGGCGTCGTTATTGTTTCAGCCGTGGTTGTTTCTGCAGAGGTGACAGTATTTGCCTCGGCAGTTGGCGTCATTTTTGCTTCAGCTGTGGTCGTTTCCGCGGAGGTGACAGTTGTTATCTCTGCTATTGTCGTCATTATTTTTTCAGATGTGGTCGTTTCTGCAGATGAGACAATTGCTTCCCCTGATATTGGCGTCGTTGTTACATCAGCCTTAGTTGTTTCATACGATGTGATAGTTTCTGTCTCGGCTATATGCGCCGTTGTTATTTTTGGTAAGTCTGTTACGGTTGAAGTAGTTGTCTTCACTGTTGACGTCGGAACAACATCTTTTATGGTTTTAACTCGAGACGTTTCAATGATAGTCGTATCTTTAACATCACGTGTGGTTGTTTCTGCAGGAGATGATGGAAATGTTTCGCCCTCCCTAACAATGATCACTAGTGTCGCTTTCACATACCCTTGAATATCCATGATGTAAAGTACAATGGCTTCGTCGCCATCTCGTGCCTGTTAGGTAACAAATTTAATGTAATATAAGTTCAAAATCATTTTCACTGTTCATATCAAATTAAAGTAGAGGGAATACTCAGTTATTTAAATGATTCAAATGATTTTCCATAGTGCAAGCTTTTATGCAGTGGCTTCAAAGTTTCGGATTTCGATTCAAGAGATACATGTTTATGATAAGCGGCATATTTATTCATACCAGAAAAAAGTATATGCACAATATTTGAATGCCAGGAAACAATATACTTTATGTTTATGTTTCACGTTTTGAACTAACTATTGGTTTAGAAATCAGAAATGCTTATATCAAAACGTAAGAAAGGGATAAATCACCTCATAAACTTAAAGACAATTTTTAAAAAGTCGCAACTGAATGAAGGAAATTAAAATATCTAGTCCTTTAAGAAATTTAATTTATAAACCTCCTATTATCTTTTTACGTGAAGATTGAGTATGTTTACCTCATCATCCTCCAGATGGACCGTCTTTTCAAAGACGTCTGAAACTGGTACTGACTTAGATACATCTTTAACGACTGGATGCGACTTATCCCCCTTGGACACTGTCAATATTACAATTTCATATTCGCTACTCGGTGTACTCGTCGCCAAGATAGTCAGGCTTTCCTCCGACGCATCTATTTCCTTTCTGGCAGTTGTCAATGTGTAGTGAGCTATTTGGGAGATAAAATGTACAAATACTCATACATATGTAATCAATTGCTACATGGACACGAATCAATAGATAAAGTAATATTTATTGTTTTTTACGCATTTAGCATCTTCAAAGCACTAATTTTTTTTCTTAACGTCCAAGCCTTGTTGCATTGTGTCACAATATTTTTTTTCTGGAAGGAAGCACACTCACCTGTAAAAATAAGTATTCTAGATAAACTCCTCTGCCTCGGTTTCATTCCCACAATTATTAAAAATTAACCATTTAACCACACATAACCATTTAAATATTTTGTGTGTCTATTACTTGAGCTTCAGAGATACACAAAACGAAAAGTAACGCTTAAAACCGCTCATGGAAACATTATGCAGTGTGGCCATAAGCTTGGGAAACTTCGACATTGATCATATCATATATATAACAAAGTTTATCAACAGGCATTTCAAGGTCAATGTAAATCATAATTCAAACGTATTCATGTGGTGACAAAGAAAACTTTCCCTTGTGACGTGTTAGTAAAATCCCTATTTATCATTCGACAGGCGTTTAAGGTATATGTCACCCTCATATACAGAGACAAACTTAATTTTGATTGCACCAGGAGAGTCTTACGGCGTCATGGGCGTTATGGGCGACCGCCTCTCTTTGTCAAACGCACAAATATTGTATGTAAAACGATTGTCGAATCTGAATAGGGAATTTCCGAACACGTCAGTGTAAGTTACCTATGTCACCACATGAAGACGTTTAATATATTTTATTAATTGGAGCTTGGAATGCCTTCTGAAACGGCTTGTTTTATATTGTACATGATCAATGTCCATGTTTCCCAAGCTTGTGAGTGTAGCTTAAAAGTGTCAGCAATGAAAGTTACCTATTTCACCACATGAAGACGTTTAATATATTTTATAAATTGGAGCTTGGAATGCCTTCTGAAACGGCTTGTTTTATATTGTACATGATCAATGTCCATGTTTCCCAAGCTTGTGAGTGTAGCTTAAAAGTGTCAGCAATGAAAGTTACCTATCTCACCACATGAAGACGTTTAATATATTTTATAAATTGGAGCTTGGAATGCCTTCTGAAACGGCTTGTTTTATATTGTACATGATCAATGTCCATGTTTCCCAAGCTTGTCAGTATAGCTTAAAAGTGTCAGCAATATCAAAGGAATTCATAACGATATAACGCTGGTTTATTCATCAATTTTGTAAAAATTCAAACAGTATTGCTTAAAACTGTCACTAAAATCAGATGACTACATGTTGACATACCGTTGGTTTCCTCATCAATTTCTGAACAAATTCAAACAGTATGGCTTAAAACTGTCACTAAAATCAGATGATTACATGTTGACAAACCGCTGCTTTCCTCATCAATTTCTGAACAAATTCAAACAGTATGGTTTAAAACTGTCACTAAAATCAGATGATTATATGTTGACATACCGCTGGTATCCTCATCAATTTCTGAACACATTCAAACAGTATGGTTTAAAACTGTCAATAAAATCAGATGATTACATATTGACATACCGCTGGTATCCTCATCAATTTCTGAACAAATTCAAACAGTATGGCTTAAAACTGTCACTAAAATCAGATGATTACATGTTGACATACCGCTGGTTTCCTCATCAATTTCTGAATCATCATCTCTTACAACCAAAGCCTCCGCTGCTAATATGAATCCGTTTTCATCAGAGATAATGACTACAACAACTTCGTCAGGCTCTGGGATCTAGAAACAAAATGAAATATCTTAAAGTTTATACTGTTACATTGTAAAAGTATTTTGTCTGATTCCTTTAAAAGGTAACATATTTTTCTGTAAATTAATTATGTTGATGTCTAGACATATAGAAATGTTGATCACGTGTGTCTTATTTATCATCGACAATAATTATTTTAAAACCGTAGGAGTTGGGCAACTAAGACACATGTATGTTGGCGAGGTTCTTATGATCATAATTTATTTATAACAATTTCTTTATCTCGAATTCAACGACGTTTTGGAGGGTATTATTACCACCTGATAGATATACACTCAAATCTGATACCAGCAATAGAATAGATAAGCTATCATTGTCATGCAAAAATGCTGATAAAGCGATAAGGTGAAAATGGATAATATCAATAAGATTAAACTTTTATTTAACTACGTTCGGTGCTGCTTTAATCTCATATCATTTTACTCAACTTGATCGTTCCAAAATGCCTTAAATTAAGTTAATTCTATCTAACTAATTCCTGACTTAAATGAAAATCGAAATAACGATCTTAAAGACAAAATTAAGCGTGAGCTATTGCAATATATTTTGTTAAACATCTAACAGGATCTCTTAACCTAACGTACAAACTTCAGCATCGCTACGCCAATCCAGTTCCCTTACTCTAATAATTCAAAGACGTTTACACAAAAAGGGACGAATACAGTCGATTTATAGACTACGAATAATTGGGTATGGACAAGTTTATAAAAAAATGAATTTGAAAAAAAAATTTAATAAAACAAGTTGCAGCGCCTCTTAACATGTCGAAAAGACGAAATTGTACGTCCCAGATACATGTATACCCGTTATGCAATTTGTGACTAGGTAACCACTATTATCTAAAATTCATATTTTTCTGCTACGCAATGTTTAAAACGTTGTGGAACTAACTGACGCACGAATCTGTTACATAGTCCGGTTTTCGATTACAAATCTCAATTTTGTAACTATAATGAACGGATTAGTGTTATGTATACTCTAGTATCAGCAGCCGGCTGGTTCATTTCAATGCTATATATTTCAAAGTTAGCATTTCATCATGCAAATTCGTCTAGTAAACAAATGTTCAAAGTGATACATAACCTTGAAACATAGTATGTAACTAACTCATGCATTTATGTTGATTGATATCCTAACCTCATCGACATTTGGAGGAAAAAAAGTCTCTAGTCAAAAGTATGCAAACTGTGTAAATATTGATAAGATAGCGGTATGTAGGTTACATTCGGACACTTACAAGAATAATTTAAACCTTTAGAAATAAAAGACTTGATCCAATAATGCAGCACACAGATGAAGAATGTACGTGTTGTCTCATTAACCATTACAGGTAAGTAGTTTTGATGTAAGGTTAATGAGAAAATGTATTTCGACCTACGTTGAGCCAGAAGCCTTAAATACACCTACTCACAGAGAACAAGCATGTACACACAACAAACGTAATGAATCATTCACAGATTTAAATAGAAATAATTACTATTATATTTAATAATTAAAACTAAATCATCACTATTGGTTCAGAAATGTTGTGACAGTAAGGCATAATTGTTATACACAGACAACATTGTGAATCTGTATTATAACGATAACTGTACGGAAGATGGAACTCTTTCTCAAGTTTCATATTTTACTAATCAAACTAATCAAACAAACTTAGTCAGGAATATAGTTCGCATCCTATCAGTTTATATGGAATCTCCTACCAATCCTGTTTCATCTTCAATAAACCTCCTCTAATGACAGTGTGTTTCGCTTGGGTGTTTGAGAACCGAGCGTCTAAGCTATGGAAGACAACTGTTTTGAACTCGACATCTTTAGGTAGGAGATCGCATTATTAATTTTCTCAATCATCATTCAGACTGATGCCTGTATTAATATTCAACATCTATTCTATAATATATATTAATATATGTATGTATTCTCCTCTATAATACATCATCACTGATTGCATTTTCTCTTCCGGTTTGTCTAAAAGTGTTCTTTTACTGATGCAGCTATAAGAAATAATATATTTTTTCTCATTATCTCGAAGCCTATCGCCATTAGGGTAGCATGCCCTGTTTTCAATTAAAATAGTAATTCTTCGATTTTTTCATCTTCAATTGTAACTAGTCCCTCCTTCGCGTTTTTCACTTCTTTGTCAGTTGGTCATGTTATTATCCTGTATTTGTTAATATTTTACTCTATTATGTGATACAACACTCCTCTTTGGTGCATTTAATCCAATGTCTTCAATTTTAACTTGATAACGATCAGATGTTCATTTCAATTGACACTCTAACGTTGTTTTAGAACACTAAAACTAACCCACCCCTCCTCGCCTTAATTCTCCCTCTGTCTATAGGGTTTTAATATATGCAGCTTCCAATGCAAGGCATACTTCGTGCAAGTCACTTTCAAAAGCTAACTCAAGCCTTGCTACAATTCATCAGTTTTTCTTTAGTTTAAAGTGCAAGTACTTCATAGCGCAATCGGAAATCTTCATAAATAACCACGAATTTCAGCGCAATGCAAGTGTTAAGTTAGCAATTAATGAAGATTAATTTGCTGCCAGTGTAATCCTGCAGGGAAGTAATAGTATATGCTACGATATCCATAATGATATAGTTTCCCAATCTAACCTCATCATCTTCAAGTTCAACGGCATACTGATAACTTGCTTCTCCATCTTCGAGCGTGACTTCATGACGCTGTGGACCATCTTTTATAACCGAGTCATCTCCTTTTTTACCGCTGACATTAATGGTGAAGGACACGCCCCCTTCCGAGGGATTTCTTGTAACGTTGAAAGTCAGATACGGGTCGCATTCCTTTAGGTCCGTTGAAACCGTTTCAATGTTGAAGGTTGCTTAAAATGAAATTGACACAAGTATTCAACAGGATGAAATTCATTAGTTCTTTTTAATTGAATATCAAGAGTTGCACCGCAGTGAAAAACTAAGTATCAATAAATAAGGGTTATTGTTTTAAACAAAGCATACTACTTCTTTCTTTAAACAAACATTTTACAATATCAAAGTTTGTTCTCATTTCTGAAAGTTGAATTTGTTATGGGAGGGATCATGATTAAAACCTGTCAAAATAGTTTCTACGTTTTATATAATTCGGTATAATATTTTAGATACCCATCATTCGCTTGAAAAAATATAAATGAATACACCTTATTATCAAAATTATCAAAAACATTAGGATGTTTTAGTAATGGAGAATGCATGAGGTGGAACAGATTCGTTAAAAATAATCAAAAAGCCCCGAATACCATGATTCTGAGTGCATTCGCTATCTTAATCCTTGAGGGACTCTACGATACTAGAAACTGTCATTAGCTCACATTTTATTTACATTTTCCATATTTTACAAAACATTTGTGCAATTTCGGTGCTCAATCAACGGATATGGAACACAATGTTTAAACAAGTTTGAATAGGATTCGTCCATGCGCGAGAATTTTGAACCACGCCGCGATTGGCAGGCAGTACTCTGTGCGCTTCATTCGTTACCCGTCAAGTGGGATAACACGTACTTACCAACTTACTTTCTACTTCTGTCGTCTTTCTAAAGCTCAGTGGCTAAAATCGCTTATTTAACACACGGAGATATGCTTGTTCAAATCTTGACTCAAACATTTTCTGAATTTTATTTTCATAATTGAGACATTTACAATTGCCGCTCCTGAAGCATAAAACTACACTCCGTATTTATAAAAATTAAAAACCTATTGACCCTCCTTGTCAGGAGAGTCATCGACAAGTCGATTCTTACAAATGTTCCACTGTTAACATATTAGAATGATGCCATCACCATTGATTAATTTATGTTCACACGTTTATACAACAATATGCATGCATATGGAAAAATCAAGATTATACTTACCTCCTTTAGCCAGGAAAAGAATATTTACAAAATAGATAATCTTGATTAAGCTGAGAATGTAGGCTGCCATTCTCAAACCTCGCACATCAGTTTCAACAAAGTATAAATTCTAAAACTTTTTAAATAATGTAATATGACATCACAAGTAACATGCTTCAGCGTAGCAGATGTTATTCATATGTGTAATCATGCATGTACTTTGTGCAGTTGCTATCGTTTAAATCCAAACCGAAAACAGTTATTCAAGCGCCACTCACACTTTGTTTCAGACGTTAAAATGTAAATTACGCATTGAAAGTATTATGTAAAATATATCATTTGTAGGATTCGAAAGATTTGTTCGGTACGAATGCAGTCGTTAAATGAAGGAAGAAGACTCCAAGTTCAAACTGTAAATTGGAAGAAAGTTTAGCTTTGAAAAGGTTTACACAAATGAATGAAGCTTTTCAAATAATAACTTATGAGAAATTGCCGTTGATTGTACAACCAAGTTTCAAATAAAGCTTCTCTATTGCTAGATCGAGAAACGCTAGTATTAGGAAAAAGGTTAGTATAGGAATTTATGACGGTACCAACTCTGTGGGAGAGAATGTTGGAACTGGTGTGATAGTAACTTAACTCACATGACCGAATCTTATCTTCGGCACTCTTCGGCGATTTCCTAACATTGAGACATAGTAAAATGCGTACTTATCTTACATGTACGATGCGATTATAGTTCAATAAGCGGTTTAATCACAAAAGGCAAGCGTCAATTAAGCAAAGGGGAAATCACCATAGATAAAACAAATGTATGTAATGATTAAAGCTTTTGAATGCAGCTGAAAGTAAAACTTTTGAAGTGTATATGTTTTCACTCTGATATGTTTAAGCCACAATTATCATAATTATAATTATATGTAATAATATCCGCTGGGTTTTATTTTATTCTATGTAGCATGGAGCTAGTATGATTGAGTCAAACCTTTCAATATTGTCATTAATTTTGTGTTCGTTTGTTCAGATTTTTAAGAATTGCAATGAATATCATCATGGATTCAATTGATTTTGTCTATTAAATCTTTCTTTAAAAAATTGAGAAGAGAAAATAAAAAAATTAAAACCTTCAATATCATGACGAGGATGAACACGTCGATAAAATCTATTTTAATCTATCTATTACTTTTTTTTATCCCTACTCCATTTTTATTTTTTCACCTTTGATTAGGATATATATTCTTTTTTCTATTCCGAGGTTTGAAAAAGGAGGTAAGTGCAGCCACATTTGAATGTTTCTACGATGAGAAAATCCTGTGTACATAAATAAATAAATTTGATATACAGTGTAATCAAATTGTTGCTAAATTTATCGATAAATCTGTTAGGTAAAGAAACGTCAAATATGAAATAAATTACTTACATTTGATCGCCACTGTCCCGAAATTGTATCGTTTTTCTTTTTAGAAGCGATGTAGTAATGAATGCCCAAGTCACTATGACGATCAATGACATTAAAATGATTTTAATCTGATATCAAATGCATTGGTTACTATCTAAATGTTTTAATCGAGAGTAAAATGCATAGTAAAGCATAAAGTAGTTACAACATAAAACTGAATTGATCTTGTAAGTTTTATTCAAGACGAAGGCTGGAAACAACGGACAGATCTGAAAAAAAATTGGATGCATATTAGTACGAGATAATCAATTTTTTTTTTTCAAATTCTACCTCAATGTTTCCAATACAATGCTTAAGCATAAGATTGTTATTCGCTAGAAGCTTTTACTTTTTGAAAAATATTGCCTGGTCATGGGAGGAAATGGAGCAATAGAGGATACTAAACGACCTTCCATTTAATACTATTTTTATTAAACGAGTTAATGATTAAGTATAAAACGAGCGAAAGCGAGTTTGACACCAAATCATTAACGAGTTTAATAAAAATAGTATAAAATGGAAGGAAGTTTAATAATCTGTTTATTACTTGACCTCAGTTATCAAGCATTATTACCGAAAGTGTACTGAACGAAGCATTTCCGCGACTAAACCGCCATTGAGACGTCGGTGCCAAGATTGTGATGTCACAACCACACAATATTATGACGTCATACGGGGAGCGGTATTACACTAGTTTAATATCACCGTATAAATATTACACTGCTGTATCTTACACTGGCGAGTAATAATGTATTATATCTAATAAGATATCATAAACAGAGAAATCTTGTAATACACATGGCCATGTTTGTATCATTGTCTTATACCTTGTTTCCTAAACTTTCTAAAACTTAGCATTTTTCAAAGCTATGGATAGAATTATATGAGATTGATACGTTATTCTTTCTTCAACAGTTAAGAGTAATTAAAAAAAACTTGGCAACGCACAGCATGTACCTAATTATTAAGTTGTCATTGTAATGTGACGTCACCACATCTTCACATCACTTTACAAAGTGAAAGTTGTAACTAAGAGTAGTAACAAAGGAATGTGTTCTCTCATCGGTGATTCATTGAAAGTAGTAGAATACCATATGTCCATCATGACTTTTTCGGAAAACGTGTAAGCAATGTAGTTTCGTGATTGTTCTAGATTTATAGTTACAATTTAAGCAACTTATGCGCAGTAAAACAACAGTAGAAAATTGTCATGATCTGATTCATCAAGATCTATTGTCAGGCGTCAGACACAACGTTTAACAAAAATATCAGTAGTAGTTATTATGGAAAGGTGCACTGTACAAAACGTTACGTATATGACACTGTAATGGTTTTACAGTTGGGTGTACTGAATTTGATATATTCCTTAAAGTCCTTGTAGTCTGTTCTCAACAATTTATTTTGGTAAGTATTTTCTTTAAGTGTCTTTTAAAAGTGTTGTACCGTACTATGGTTTTTCGTTCTCTCCATCTATGGTTAATCGTTATCTTTGATGGGAACGAAGATTTTCTGCCATTCTTTGCCATCTTCATCAGTGACAGTAATGTGGAAACCGTCATCTGCTTCTTTCTCCTGCAATCAATGATTTATTAGTATCACTTCTAAGTCCAGTCAAATAAATGCTACCATTTTCTTTTCCTTATGTGGTCAATGTCACATCTACGGATAGCTGTGTTCAACAAATTAATTGTTTTTTCCTAGTACTTCGATTATTACACTAACTATTATTTATACTTTACATTTAAGTCAGATATAAATGTATCATTACTTACTTCTTCCGCCCTATACGTTATTGAATTCATACCAGAAAAATTATTTTAGCAACAGATTTTATAATGTGTTAATACACTGGCGGTGGCTGTGGGAAATGTCCAATTGAATTTTTCTAAACTGATTTTCCAACAATAGTGTTAAATCACACATATGACATTGAACTAAAACTCACACATAATAAAAATAACAAAAGTAACTAATAAAGGGTATAACAAACTTCGATATATAGACTAATTATAAAGCACCCTGTTATTTTCTATTTTACGTGATATGTGATAATGAATATTATCTAATCACCAGTGATTGTGTAGATATTAGGTTTGTTATAATTTTTTATACATATTTATATTTGATGTATCAAGATAAACCAAACTTGCGTTTTTTGAAATTTGTGTTGTTCCATTTATTGTCATAGTCATAAAGATAGATCCTTAAGTACATTATTTGTTTATCATCGTTTTCAAACAATAATATCTTTACAACACAATCATGCAATTCTATTCAGTCTTCAACCTTACTAGGATGATTTCCTGACCCTAAATAACGGTAACCCATTCTTTCCGTGTCATCATTTAGTTGGATTTCCATGTCGTTCTTCTACGGCCCACTTCCAGATCCTACTATATAGGATGCACAGCAAATAATTTGTATTCAATCTTCAAACTGACTGTTCATTTTCCTAAATGTAAGTAACTTTTACAGTAGCCAATTTTTACCATATCATCATTCAGTTGGATTTTGATTTCGTTCTTCTATGGCCCTCTTACCGATATATATATATATATATATATATATATATATATATATAT
The DNA here is from genome assembly GCA_921293015.1 of Phorcus lineatus. Lineage (NCBI taxonomy): Eukaryota > Metazoa > Mollusca > Gastropoda > Trochida > Trochidae > Phorcus > Phorcus lineatus. The sequence goes on from OV121089.1 coordinate 24,268,500, forward strand.
ATATATATATATATATATATATATATATATATATATGTATGTATTTTATGAAATACAGCACATCATTGTCATTTAGTTTTCCAGTAATTCGTTCTTACCGTGTCATCATTCAGTTGGATTTTGATGTCGGTCTTCTATGGCCCTGTTACAGATATATATGTATTTTATGAAATACAGCACATCATCGTCATTTAGTTTTCCAGTAATTCGTTCTTACCGTGTCATCATTCAGTTGGATTTTGATGTCGTTCTTCCATGGCCCACTCCCAGATCCTATTATATGAAATGTGTCCGTCTTGTCGTCTACAGCAGAGAACGGATTGCCGCTTTTGCTTCCCTTCACCTTGATAGTAAAGGTCTTAGGACCTTTCCCTTTGAATTCATAGTTGATGGTTATAACTTTGTTAGATTCTGTCAAACCAGTTGGCGGGTAGATGATGAACTCCTCTGAATGAAGAAAAATATTGAATTATGAAAATTTCATTTATGTAGTTGCACCATATAGTCTCTAACTTCATCAAAGTATGATTTGGAAGATCTCAACTGAATGAAGAAATCTAACAACAAGACATAAAGGATCGCATCAATAAATAATTTAAATGAAAACCCCTTGTACAACCTTCGGAAGACATTGCTCTATTCTAAACGATAATTACGATAATTATTGTTTTTGCAGTGCGGTAATTTGACGAAGACTGAATAGACATAGTTATGATGACACACCATTGTGTCACGTCTAAATGACGTCATCCATCTTCACAACGTCACGGCGGAAGCAACTTCCAACTCTTCCCGCTGCGCCCTTTTAAATATGTAATTGATATTGTTTGTGGATTTTTGAAAATTACGTTTGATACAAAGGAGAGAGAGGACTTACACGAGGAATACCGATGTGACGTAATTGTTAAATTGCAAACAATACACTAGACTAAAGTATAATATTGAATATTTGGTTTTCGTTATTAAAGTGTCTCAAGGCTGAGCGTAGATATCCAAATGTGAACGGCGATTTCACAGGCTGTATGTTAGAAGGTAGATAGGGGGTAACTCGTGATCACGTTAGATGTTGCTGCTACGGGTCACAGGTCTTGATTCCGGATAAGGTAGAACATGGATAGAGTTTATCTCGATAGGTTTTCACCTTGTCTTTGGAAGATGCACGTCATCATTGCCTCGTATTGTACAAATCAGTAGATTGATAATAAAAATACTCCCATTCGCTTTCTAGGCTTCACACTGAGGGAAGATAATACAGGTGATTTACTGGTCCAAGAACATAAGAAGCACCAAATTTAAGACAGTAAGATACCTTCTGATGTGGTGGTCGACATGGATGATGATGAAGTGAAGACAGTTGAGTAAGACGTAGTTGAAGAGCTTGTTGGCATGGTTGTTGTGGTTGTTGATGTTGTCGTAGTTGATGGGGTGGTCGTGGTTGTTGATGTTGTCGTAGTTGATTGGGTGGTCGGGGTTGTTGAGGTTGACGTAGACGTAGATGTTGACGACGGAGTCGATGAAGAAGAGCTGGTTGTACCGTCATCGTCTTTGACTGTCAGAGTCTCTGTTGCTACAGTTTTACCATCTATGGTTATGGTAACAGTTATTTCTTCGTCTTCTTCAGCAATCTATATTCAAAATAAAATGGAGATGTTAAGGAACGTTTTAATATATGTATAATTTCACATAATCAAGTTAAAATTATATAAATACTGTTTGTACTGTTATTCACTTGATGAAAGTTTTGTTCATGTGCAAGTCAGATATGAACTGGCAACTGCGATGCTGTAAGCTGATCAATTTATATGTTATATATCTTTCTTTAATTACTCATGACTAACTCATCATATATTATAAACAATATTCATGTTCATCGAAAGGGATTGGTAAGCATGCTGGCGGCCTATCTTAATACTTCTCCCATACTAAAATGTATATTTATATAAGTTCATCATCACTGACAAAAAGCAATTCTTGAAGGCTATATACCTTGTGATTAAAAACCCCAGGTTACCTTGAAAAGCAGTTTAAAGAGTCATTAACAGATTGTTCAATGTGTTGTTGATATTGTCAGAAAAAAATATTTCCAACTCAAACAGTTCCATTTCAGAACGTAGAGATATAAAGCTAGTTTTAAAGTAGACGTTTTAATGGTTAACTCCTCTTCTGGTCAACATATGGTTCTAAGGCGAACTTCAAAAAAAATTTCTCATATGAACTACTGAGTTAGCGTTCAATTATTCCAAATGAAATAACAATATATCTGTAAATTCAATGAGCTATTTTGAGTCTGTCATCTGTGTAATTTCTTTCTATTAAAGACTACACAGACATTAATGATAGGAGTAGACCATAGCTTTGATAGTAATTGTATGTGTATCCTTATTTGAGTTGAGTTGATTTTGAATTGTATGTTGGTTATCATTTTTTATCATATATTATATGTTATAAATATCGATGTTGATTTCTGAATGTTTGTTGACGTTATACATTAGATTAAAGTGCTGATTTCTTGGTAAATGCTGTTGAAAGAACTAATGTTCAGTTCATGCTGTCTCAGAATAAAACTCTGAGATAACCCCCTTTATTGCCAATTAGCACACATGACCAACTTTAATACAGAGAACAATAGGAAGGTTGTAGGTGGTGGGAAATGAGAAGTCATCGAATGAAGCCCACGACCACGGCAAGAAGCTCTAATATATTGGGAGTCATTATTTGGAAAACCTACAAATAATGTGATATTTTCTTACATCATCATCCTGAAGAGGGATGTTTAGGAACAAAATTGCAGATCTTTCTCCAAGGGTATGGTCACCAGAAACTTCCTTGCCCTTGATGACAGTGTCAGCTCCACCTTTCCCTTTGACTGTGTACGTGAAGGTGACCTCCCCATCTGTCGGTGTTTTCTGGATTTGGATGAACAACTTGCTGTTTGACTCACTGGCCTGCAGTTGTGTGATTTTGAATGTAGCTGAAATAGGGAAACAAATAGGTGCAATGTGAAATATAGATTTTAACAAGCATTCAAATTGATTGAGAACGTGGCTGAAAAAGGGCGCCATGTAAAGTGTAAACCTAAACAAGCATTCCCCTTTTAATACTCTCTTATGAAAAGCAGAAAAAGGTGTGGCAAACTAACTTTATTTTTGGCCAGAGAAACAAAACTAACAGGATAAATCAAATAAAGTAATATTATACTTTCTAAACTTCTTTATTTTTAAAGGCATGGAGTGACATTCTAAATTACCAAATATTTGATTATCGTTTTATGCCAAAATTTCCGGTAATTTAAACAAATTTATCAAGATGACTACTCTATCAAAGAGACAATCAACCAGATGATAAAGGTATGAGATGTTACTCTGCTAATGAATGCTTTAAAAGATATGAAAACTTTTTAAACATTGGACAAAGTTAATGGCGACGTTTCATGGGACATCCCTCGCAAATTGCCTATTATGTGCTTAATAAAAAGCTGCATGTCATGGATGAACTCATCTGAATAAAAAAGTATAATAAGCAGAACAAGAACGAACTCATCAATAACGAGTAATGCTGAAGACATGTTATCTTTTTGCAAGAATATTATTATAACCTTGCTCTTGCTGTGCGTTGATTGGACAGAGAGTACCTATACAGATGATAACCCTGAAACAAATTGATGTAAAATGTCTACCAGACGCGATCCTGCTCTGGTATTGTTCAAAGCAGTAATACAAAATAGGAAAATAATCACAATCCAGTTTCTTTCTTCGTGAAGAAAGAAGTAGAAAACTTGTTGACATAGAATCTAAAAAAACTTTCAAATGAAAGTATACTGTTCTCCGACTAGAAAAAAGAGTCTTCAACAGTTAGTATAACCTGGGGTTCCTTTATTGTACCATAATGTACGATCAACATGATGAGGAAATCCCTTGATGTGGTAAAAACTGTAAAATAACAAAAGATTTGATAAGCATGTTCTCTGGACATGGAATGAGCACAATTATACTTTTGGCTAAGTTACACTTAATTATGACATTTGGCATGATTGAAATATATTTATAATATATTTTGTAATAAACAAATGCTTTGAAAATAACTAATTGCTTTAAAAAATATGACAAATCCGATACAAAATGAAATATGCATGTTTCACCCACTAGTTAAGACCCTCACAAACTTGCATAGAAGCACACCTTTACAAAGTAACCTTATCCTACCCATATAGAGCCTCACGGCTTTACAGATGCACATTTATCTTATATGCATTAAATACACAAAGTAAAATGAAATAATTAACCTAAAATTACGAAGAATGATTTCCTTATCATACTAATTCAAACTTACGTCTTGGTGGAGGCATTATGCTGGGAAATTGACAATAAATGAATTGCGACACTTGTCGCGAGCGACTTTATGGCCGATGCGCTAACACGAGGTAAAACAAAGGGAGATAACAAATCTACTTGAATAACCATTAAAAAAGTTTAGCACAGTGGTCTAAGGGAAACAACTCTGCTTTGAAGTAACATAAAATCATTAATGTCAGTGCATGACATGACACTCCCCGTCTGATATTAAATAGAATATCACTTTAAAAAACAGCTGAAAACAATCAAATCAAACATAAAAATTTACACATGTATCAAAAAACACTGGAATATCATCATATCCAACACATTGAAAAGAGGTCAACAGTCATTCAGAAATCAACAAAACTACTTCTGTAACTGGTCGTGTGAACATAACAGACTTATTGTCTTTGAGCACTTTGACTTCAATCTTCCGCACAATGTTATCATCACTAGGGAAAACGTTAGTTATGCGTCCCATTGGCCAATAATTTCTATGTGTCGATTTGTCCTTTAATAAAACAATGTCACCAATCTTCAAATTTTGCTTCACATCAGTCCACTTCCTGCGGACCTGTAGCTGCTGAAGATACTCTCTCCTCCACCGATCCCAGAAGTTGTCAGCCAAATGTTGAACACGTGCCCACTGATGTTTATACATGATAGGCAGAGTGAATTCACCTGAAGGTATAGCTACAGAATCAGTTTTCTGCGTCAGAATCATCGAAGGAGACAACACCGTTGCACAATCTGGGTCTGAGGAAACTGGCGTGATAGGTCTTGAATTCACAATAGCACATATTTCTGCCATGAATGTTACGAGCACTTCATGTGTGAGGTGATGTGGGTTCTGGGAAAGAAGAGAATCTAAAATCCTCCTTACAATACCAATCATTCTCTCCCACACTCCACCCATGTGAGAGGAATGGGGGGTGTTGAAGATCCACCGACATCCAGAATTGTGCAGGTAATGCCGGACTGGGCCATCCTCCACATTGAAGGCATCAATTTTTAGATTGTCAGTAGCTCCAACGAAGTTAGTACCTCTGTCTGAACGAAATAATGTTACTTTACCTCTGATTGATTGGAAGCGTTTGAGAGCATTGATAAAGGATGAACTGCTGAGATCCTCTATTACCTCAATGTGGATTGCTCTGATAGTTAAGCAAGTAAATAAAACTGCCCAACGCTTACTATTTGCACTACCACCTCTTGTTCTTCTTGTCACAACCTGCCACGGTCCAAATGTATCTACTCCGACAGATGAGAATGGTGCTCCTGTTGTGAGTCGATCTGATGGCAAGTCCGCCATTTTCTGATGCTCCAAAGGTCTGCGCAGCTTCCGACACAGAACACACTTATGTAGAAGAGAAGAGATTAGTCTCTTAGCACCAACGATCCAGAATCCACCATTCCTAATTGCCCCCTCTGTGAGATGTCTCCCTTGATGTTGGATACTTTCATGAAAGTGTGTGGTGAGCAACTTTGCTATATGACTGCTACCAGGTATGATGAGAGGATGTTTTTCCTCTGACGATAGATCAGATCCTGAGAGTCGTCCACCCACTCTGAGTAGGCCATGTTGATCAACGAATGGACATAAGGCACAGATGGAGCTTTGTTTTGGAATAGGTTTACCATTGTTAAGGCAGGAGATCTCAGAACTATACACTTCCTTTTGGAGTTCAAGGAATATAAATCTCTGAGAAATTAGAAGGTTCTGAACAGAGTCATTTTGATGAAGGGGTTTCCCTTTCTTTCTTTTCGCAAGATCCTTAAGCGCTGTAATGACACTCACTAGTCTTGTCCAAGAGGAGAACCTCTCAAACCTCTTAACACCGAGAGATTGGTTGACTTCTGTTTTGGTTGAAATTACTGTAGACTTAACTTCCTTGTCTATCTCAGGATTCACAAGAGGATACACAGAGTTTCCAGATACTTGGCTATCCTGGTACGGTTGTGAAGGTCCAGACAACCACTTGTTGGTTAAGAATGCCACATCTTGTACATTTCTTGTAGCAGCATCTGCAGGGTTTGAAGAGGTGTGAATGTAACTCCACTGACTAGGAGAGGAAACTTGTCTGATCCTGTGAACTCGATTGCTCACATAGGTGAAGAAACGTCTTGTGTCATTTCCAATATACCCGAGCACCACTTTGCTGTCCGAGTAGAATCTCATATCCCTGGTCAAGATGTGAAGGTGCTCGCTGATGAATTCTGCAATCTCAGTAGACAACAAGGCAGCACACAATTCTAGCCTGGGAATGGTGTTGCTATGCACAGGAGCAACTTTTGCCTTACCAAGGATGAAACCTACATAAGTTTTCTCATCTTTTGTAGCCATCAGATAAGCTACTGATGCGATCGCCTTTTCAGACGCATCACAATAAATGTGAACCTGTCTTGTGTCACAATCAGATGGGGATATTGGTACAAATGCACGCAGAACACTTAACTCTTCCACAGCTTTGAGAGAATGTCTCCATTGGTTCCACTCACTCTGACGATCAGGAGGAAGAATCTCATCCCAATCTGTACCTTTACATGAAAGTTCTCGAAGAAGAATTTTGCCTTGAACTGTGAACGGCGCTAAGAAACCGAGAGGATCGAACAGGCTGTTCACGACTGATAGGAGACCTCTTCTTGTGTATGGCTTATTAAGTTGATCTTCTTGAATGAGGAACTTGAAGACATCGCTGTTTAAATCCCATGCTAAGCCTAGACTATGACAAAGAGGAAGAAGTTCTTTACTGAGATCTACAGTCTTCAGATGTTTAGCAAGATCATCTTTGGGGAAAGCTTTCATAACTTCAGTGTGGTTGGAGGCAAATTTATGGAGACGAAGCTGACCTTGAGACTGAAGAACATCTTGTGTTCTCTTTAGTAGACTTATAGCCTTTTCACTGGTTTTGACAGAGGCGAGAGCGTCATCGACATAGAAGTTGTCTTCGACAAAGCTCTTGACATCTTCATCGCACTGAGCTACACCGTCAGTCACAGTTTTGCGCAGTCCATATGTGGCTACTGCCGGTGATGGACTGTTACCAAACACATGGACACACATCCGATATTCAACTATTTCAGCATCAGGTTTGTTGTCTTCGTACCAGAAGAATCTCAGAAAGTTTCGATGGTTCTCATTCACAAAGAAGCTGTAAAACATTTTCTGAATGTCTGCTGTTACCGCAATCTTATCTTCCCTAAAACGTAATAACACACCTAACAGACTGTTAGTAAAGTCAGGTCCAGTCATTAGCACATTGTTCAGTGACACACCGTCAAATGTAGCTGAGGAATCAAAGACACCTCTGAGTTGGTTAGGTTTCTTTGGGTGGTACACTCCGAATAGTGGGAGGTACCAACATTCTTCATCAGATTGAATAGGTGGCGCCTTCTCTGCATGTCCTTTATCCAATATGTCACCCATGAAATCCACAAAATCAATTAATTTCTGAGGATTTTTCTTTAGATTTCTATCAAGGAGATTGGCTCTCTTAACAGCTTGAGACCTGTTATTAGGTAATCTGGTTCTACTGGATTTGAATGGTAATGGAGCTGTCCAGTTTCCATTTTCACCCTTCTTCATTTCAGCATTCATCATCTCGAGAAACATTCGATCCTCGGTAGACTGTCCAACCTTGTTGTCGTCCTTGGTCCTTTGAAAAACTGTGTCCCCGATAGTGTCATGAATGAGGGTATCATCTTCCATGATCTCTTTTTCCACCTTGAAATTGTTCTGACATGGCTTCAGGCACGTAGGACGACTGTTTGTCAAAACAGATGTCTTATTCACAGTAACAGTCCGAGTTGAATGTATCTTTCCCAAACAAACATCCCCTATCACGACCCATCCCAACGGAAGACGCTGAGCAAATGGAGAACCCCATGGTCCTGTGCACTGTTTGAGGACATGATGAGCTTCTGGGAGGTCTCTGCCTATAAGGAGAAGAATTGGAGCGTTCTTGTCTACAGGAGGAAAGTGATCTGTGAGATGTTTTAAATGAGAATGATGTGCAACAACATCTGGTGATGGTATCTCGTCTCTCACATCAGGAATATATTCACATTCCAGAACAGGAGGAAGTTGAAAACTTGTCTGACCGTCCATAGACTCTATCACTAATCCCGAAGCTTGTCTTCCATAGGTTGTCATGCTTCCATTACATGAGGATAGAAGGTAACTTAGAGTCTGACATGTCAAGCCTAACCTGTCAAATAACTCTGGTTTAGCTAGAGTTCTATTGCTTTGGTCATCAATAATCACATAAGCGTTAACTGGATTTTTGTCATGTCCTTGAAGGTAGATCTTAGTTAATATTGTTTTTGCACATGATTTCCCTTCAAATTTATCACCACAAACTTGTGAGCATTTGGAGGCTACCTTCACCTGAGGCTCCCCGCCGTGAGGAGCTGAAGTCTGAGGGGTTTTTGGCCAGGAAATATGTAATGCAGTACAATGTCTATTACTTCCACACTCATCACACTTTACAAGTTTGTCACAATCTTTAGCTGAGTGCTTGTCGGATTCACAACATCTGAAGCACACATGGTGCTTAGAGAGAAACTGTTTCTTTTCATCATGTGGAAGAGCCCTGAAGGTGCGACACTTTCCCAGTGTGTGGTGCGCCTTATGAAGAGGACAATACGGTATCTCTTTGGACTGTGACTCAGCATGATTGACGTAAGAGTGTTCATTTTGTTCAACTTCGGTCTTTTTCACTGAAACTGGAGGTCTGAACCTGAAGTCTTTCTGAAGGTTGACTTTATCTTGGCCTTCAAACTTGAAACTTGGGTCATTTAAGGTGGAGGTAATGTCCTGAATAAACTGCACAAAGAAGGTGAAGGGAGGAAATGAAACTTTGTTCAATCTCTTGAACTGTGATGCCCTGTCAGTCCATTTTCCTTGAATGAAGTGGGGTAGCTTCTGTAAAATAGGATTGATTCCAATTGACGAATCAAAATATGCAAGTACAGCCTTTAAGTGTTCATTTTCTTTCAGATATTCTATTTCACATAAGATATCACACAAATCATACAGTTTCTGAAAGTTTTGACTAGTGATTTTTTCAAACTTGAAGAGCTTCCTTTTAACTGTTGCTTCGACAGCTTCTGGACTGCCATAGCGCTCATCCAGTCGATTCCATATTCGTTTGAGACCCATGACTTGGTCATGTGCATTAGATGATCTGATACTGTTTGCATACCTTCCGGATTCTGTGCCCAACCACCTAACCAGCAATTCAATTTCTTCAGATGGAGACAGGTTAAGTTCACTACTTATGTTCTTGAAGCTTGTTTTCCAAACTTGATATTCTGCAGGATTGTCATTGAATTTAGTTAGTCTGAGATTCAAAAGATCCCTTTTCAAGAGATAACCTGTCAGATCCGACACTTGTGTCGCACGTTGTTGAGCTGGGATGAATTCAGGAGCGTTCACATTAAATGGGAGTGCATGATTCAAGTTCTTAGATTTAAAGGTTTCATGATTTTCATGAGCTGGAGTAGTGAATGTTTCACTTAATGATTGTCTTTGTTCAGTAACTGTCTTAAGGCTTGGCTTAGGGGAAATCACATCCTCGGGTTCGTGGATGACTATATCCTCTGTAACCTTGGTAACATCATGATCACCGACAGACAGTGTCTGCTCACAAATTTCTTCTTGTACGACAGAAAGTTCTGCTTCAGCTACAGCTAACTCCTTCTTGTGTGTAAGTAACTCTAAATCTACAGCACATTCTGCCTGTTTAAGTTTCAACAGTGATTCCTTTTCAGCAAATTGTAAACGGGTTCGAGCAGCTTCTGCCTTTGCTCTACTCTTAGCAAGGATAATACTTGAGCTGGTTGAACTACAACGAGAACGACGTGAACGTCTGCTTCTTTCGGAACAAATGGAACCTTCGGGATTTGCTGACACATGTACATCAGCTTCAACATGTTCAGTCTTTACAAACATAAAACTGTTTAAGGCATTGCTGACCCTATCAGTCAGAGAATTGGTGATCATAACATGAGATGAGAGTTCTAGTGAACTTTCCTGTGTACCACATCTCATCAGGTAATCCTCAAATGTTTTAGAGATAGAAAGGTAAGTATGCAAGTCACTTTCTATTTGATCTTTCAGTTGCCTTAAAAGTTCAAAGTTATTAAGTTTTTGAGCATCTTCGGCTTCAATGAAACACTGTTCAATTTTCTTCTTAATTGAGGTAAATTTCCTGTAATAATTACAAACTTCATTTTCATAATATTCTTGCCCCTTTTCGGTCATTTTTCTTTGACGTAGATTTCTTTGCATATTCCTGTACAAGACTTTTTACTATACTGTTCTCCGACTAGAAAAAAGAGTCTTCAACAGTTAGTATAACCTGGGGTTCCTTTATTGTACCATAATGTACGATCAACATGATGAGGAAATCCCTTGATGTGGTAAAAACTGTAAAATAACAAAAGATTTGATAAGCATGTTCTCTGGACATGGAATGAGCACAATTATACTTTTGGCTAAGTTACACTTAATTATGACATTTGGCATGATTGAAATATATTTATAATATATTTTGTAATAAACAAATGCTTTGAAAATAACTAATTGCTTTAAAAAATATGACAAATCCGATACAAAATGAAATATGCATGTTTCACCCACTAGTTAAGACCCTCACAAACTTGCATAGAAGCACACCTTTACAAAGTAACCTTATCCTACCCATATAGAGCCTCACGGCTTTACAGATGCACATTTATCTTATATGCATTAAATACACAAAGTAAAATGAAATAATTAACCTAAAATTACGAAGAATGATTTCCTTATCATACTAATTCAAACTTACGTCTTGGTGGAGGCATTATGCTGGGAAATTGACAATAAATGAATTGCGACACTTGTCGCGAGCGACTTTATGGCCGATGCGCTAACACGAGGTAAAACAAAGGGAGATAACAAATCTACTTGAATAACCATTAAAAAAGTTTAGCACAGTGGTCTAAGGGAAACAACTCTGCTTTGAAGTAACATAAAATCATTAATGTCAGTGCATGACATGACAGAAAGAAAAATAAAAACCTTCAGCTGTGGTGGTCGACATGGTTGATGATGAAGTGAAGACAGTTGAGTAAGACATTGTTGAAGAGCTTGTTGGCATGGTTGTTGTGGTTGTTGAGGTTGACGTAGACGTAGATGTTGACGACGGTGTCGATGAAGAAGAGCTGGTTGTACCATCATCGTCTTTGACTGTCAGAGTCTCTGTTGCTACAGTTTTACCATCTATGGTTATGGTAACAGTTATTTCTTCGTCTTCCTCAGCAATCTATATTTAAAATAAAATGGGGTGTTAAGGGACGTTTTAATATATGCATAATTTCACATAATCAATTTAAAATGATATAAATACTGTTTGTACTGTTATTCACTTGGTGAAAGTTTTGTTCATGTGCAAGTCAGATATGAACTGGCAACTGCGATGCTGTAAGCTGATCAATTTATATGTTATGTATCTTTCTTTAAACTTGTCCCTGCTGCGGGCTCCATATGGAGCCGAGCAGACTTTGACACATTGACATGTAAATGTTATTTGTCCCTTTAAAATACATTTGACAAAAGTGAGTGACAAAGTCTCTTTAATCCTAAAAAAGTAAACATTTTCTGAATCACTATTCAATGGGCTTTCATATGATGACAATATTATTACTCTCAAAATTTATTTACTAAAGAAGTGATGAATTAAAAATCTTCAACGTGTTTGTAATCACAAATCAACGAGCAGGTGCTCGTTTTTTATCCCAACAGTGATTTTACCAATCAAGTTCACAGTGATCAGATGCATTTTCAAGTGCGTGAAATGTACATAAATGTTGTATCATTTTGTTTAGAATATTCTATTTTAGCTTTCTGTCACGTTATGAGAGCAAATATTGCTTCGTTAGAAAGTTATGGAGATAATATGACTTTGTCGGTAAATCAAAAGATCAAAAGATTGCTTTTTGATAAACATGCATAAAATAATCACCATATTTCACTTACGATTTTAAGGGTCTCACATTCTTCCAAAATAAAAAAAAATCATATGAATGAATTCTTTATCGATTTTTCTTCCGAGATATCACAATTATTCCAAAATATCATAACAATTACTGCCACAATAAGCAATTGTTTATGAAAAATACATTGAACGGTTCCCGCCAAATGCTGTCAACACGTTATTTCCGTGACGGCAGTGTCGTAAATAACTTTCAGTATTTTGAACAGTTCGTTGAGGAAAATAAAGGGGCTTATAATTTAATACAATTTCATAAACTGAAACGAAAAACAGTGAAGTTTCCCCCAATAAATCAAAAACAAATTATTATGTCGTAATATTACCTTTACAGCAGTGTTTCATTCATTGCCCTTGACCCGATTAATTTGCATAATGTCAACAAGCGATCGCGTAACAGGATTCAGTCATGAAAACAATCTCAGTGAGTAATTTTATCAAATTGATTTAATTTTTATACACAATGAAACTAGAAGAAATTTTTTAACAGATAATCAAGAAATTAAATGATAACTGTGTTCAAATTTCATGCATGAACCGTGTTGGACATGACGTGACACTCTTATCGATCGATATTTTTAGGCGAGTTTGCATTGCGGCGAATTTGACTCTTGCCTCGCTCACTAAAATCGTGAATTACAAATTAATTAATCGCGTAAACAATAAATACTTGTATGAATACACCTGTAGAGATCCTCATGTACACGATTTTAAGTTTCGAATTTTGTTTTTCACTGAAAATTATTCGTTTTCAAACCAAATCGCGGGTGTCATTTTCAATGGAGATTGCAAATGGAGGGCTAGCAGTGACACACTTTGAAAAGGGGACCATCTCAAACAAATTGTTTGTATCATATGAATAGACACGTTATTTCATCCATAAAATTAAAAAGAATCATAGAGAATTACACTTGTAACATCAAATCAGATTTTGTGTGCCCAATACCACGTAAATATTGCGAAAATAACAAACAAAATAAGGTCTGATGATCGGCGCAGACATCACGTGACTTTGTTGACAGTTTCCCCGATGCGGTGTAAGCTCATGTTGGATTGTATTTTACGACTATTTCAGACCGAATTAACGAAAATCCTACCACGCTCAGTTGCAAAAATGTATGCTTACTATAGTTTTAAATGGATTTTGTACAAGGTGAAAGTGATTTCTAGATATCTTGACTTGATAAACTCCGTGATCGGCGTGCCTACTTGCGCGTTATAACGAGGTCATCAAGTCTTTTTGATCCCACTTGTTTACTTATTACAATGAAAGATGGACGTTAAAAGATAAGAAATAAGTGATGCTAAATACTCATGTTTGGAACATAAAAAGGTGAATAGATTTCCTAAAATTGGGTGTAAATTTCTTCACTATTGATACGTTATTTGGTAAATTATCAACACGAAATTAAATTGCATCGTTCAGTGAGAAATGTTCATTGCTGCGAATTACGTAAATTTTTTATCGTTTCAATGAACATCGCTTATAACAAGTGCTTGCCTTCTGGAACGAAATCCCAGTCATGCACCTTAATTTTTTTCTGGTGCAAAATTTAATTCTGAACAAAATGGTGTAAACAAATTTCTTTTAAAATGGTTATTGACGAAATAATCTGACTTAGAAAATGTAGTACAAAGTCTTGACCTGTGAATTTTTTCATTTCATTCATCGACAAATGGATATAAAATCTACTTGAGAAAACTATTAGAATAATTAAAAAGAAATAATGACAATATTTAGTAAGGAAAATATATCATTCATAGAAATATTTTGATTTTTGATGAAAAAATATTATAATAAAGTAGAGAACAACTTTACATGAGGTTTGCCCATGTGACGTAATTGTTAGAATTTCATTGTTTTGGTCCTCTCTGAAAAAAACTCCAAACAATCCAGCAGGGAGGAGGTTAATTACTCATGACTAACTCATCATATATTATAAACAATATTCATGTTCATCGAAAGGGATTGGTAAGCATGCTAGCGGCCTATCTTAATACTTCTCCCATACTAAAATGTATATTTATATAAGTTCATCATCACTGACAAAAAGCAATTCTTGAAGGTTATATACCTTGTGATTAAAAACCCCAGGTTACCTTGAAAAGCAGTTTAAAGAGTCATTAACAGATTGTTCAATGTGTTGTTGATATTGTCAGAAAAAAATATTTCCAAATCAAACAGTTCCATTTCAGAACGTAGAGATATAAAGCTAGTTTTAAATTAGACGTTTGAATGGTTAACTCCCCTTCTGGTCAACATATGGTTCTAAGGCGAACTTTAAAAAAATTTCTCATATGAACTACTGAGTTAGCGTTCAATTATTCCAAATGAAATAACAATATATCTGTAAATTTAATGAGCTATTTTGAGTCTGTCATCTGTGTAATTTCTTTCTATTAAAGACTACACAGACATTAATGATAGGAGTAGACCATAGCTTTGATAGTAATTGTATGTGTATCCTTATTTGAGTTGAGTTGATTTTGAATTGTATGTTGGTTATCATTTTTTATCATATATTATATGTTATAAATATCGATGTTGATTTCTGAATGTTTGTTGACGTTATACATTAGATTAAAGTGCTGATTTCTTGGTAAATGCTGTTGAAAGAACTAATGTTCAGTTCATGCTGTCTCAGAATAAAACTCTGAAATATCCCCCTTTATTGCCAATTAGCACACATGACCAGCTTTAATACAGAGAACGATAGGAAGGTTGTAGGTGGTGGGAAATGAGAAGTCATCGAATGAAGCCCACGACCACGGCAAGAAGCTCTAATATATTGGGAGTCATTATTTGGAAAACCTACAAATAATGTGATATTTTCTTACATCATCATCCTGAAGAGGGATGTTTAGGAACAAAATTGCAGATCTTTCTCCAAGGGTATGGTCACCAGAAACTTCCTTGCCCTTGATGACAGTGTCAGCTCCACCTTTCCCTTTGACTGTGTACGTGAAGGTGACCTCCCCATCTGTCGGTGTTTTCTGGATTTGGATGAACAACTTGCTGTTTGACTCACTGGCCTGCAGTTGTGTGATTTTGAATGTAGCTGAAATAGGGAAACAAATAGGTGCAATGTGAAATATAGATTTTAACAAGCATTCAAATTGATTGAGAACGTGGCTGAAAAAGGGCGCCATGTAAAGTGTAAACCTTAACAAGCATTCCCCTTTTAATACTCTCTTATGAAAAGCAGAAAAAGGTGTGGCAAACTAACTTTATTTTTGGCCAGAGAAACAAAACTAACAGGATAAATCAAATAAAGTAATATTATACTTTCTAAACTTCTTTATTTTTAAAGGCATGGAGTGACATTCTAAATTACCAAATATTTGATTATCGTTTTATGCCAAAATTTCCGGTAATTTAAACAAATTTATCAAGATGACTACTCTATCAAAGAGGCAATCAACCAGATGTTAAAGGTATGAGATGTTACTCTGCTAATGAATGCTTTAAAATATATGAAAACTTTTTAAACATTGGACAAAGTTAATGGCGACGTTTTATAGGACATCCCTCGCAAATTGCCTATTATGTGCTTAATAAAAAGCTGCATGTCATGGATGAAATCATCTGAATAAAAAAGTATAATAAGCAGAACAAGAACGAACTCATCAATAACGAGTAATGCTGAAGACATGTTATCTTTTTGCAAGAATATTATTATAACCTTGCTCTTGCTGTGCGTTGATTGGACAGAGAGTATCTATACAGATGATAACCCTGAAACAAATTGATGTAAAATGTCTACCAGACGCGATCCTGCTCTGGTATTGTTCAAAGCAGTAATACAAAATAGGAAAATAATCACAATCCAGTTTTTTCTTCGTGAAGAAAGAAGTAGAAAACTTGTTGACATAGAATCTAAAAAAACTTTCAAATGAAAGAAAAATAAAAACCTTCTGATGTGGTGGTCGACATGGTTGATGATGAAGTGAAGACAGTTGAGTAAGACGTAGTTGAAGAGCTTGTTGGCATGGTTGTTTTGGTTGTTGAGGTTGACGTAGACGTAGATGTTGACGACGGTGTCGATGAAGAAGAGCTGGTTGTACCATCATCGTCTTTGACTGTCAGAGTCTCTGTTGCTACAGTTTTACCATCTATGGTTATGGTAACAGTTATTTCTTCGTCTTCTTCAGCAATCTATATTTAAAATAAAATGAGGTGTTAAGGGACGTTTTAATATATGTATAATTTCACATAATCAATTTAAAATGATATAAATACTGTTTGTACTGTTATTCACTTGGTGAAAGTTTTGTTATGCGCAAGTCAGATATGAACTGGCAACTGCGATGCTGTAAGCTGATCAATTTATATGTTATATATCTTTCTTTAATTACTCATGACTAACTCATCATATATTATAAACAATATTCATGTTCATCGAAAGGGATTGGTAAGCATGCTAGCGGCCTATCTTAATACTTCTCCCATACTAAAATGTATATTTATATAAGTTCATCATCACTGACAAAAAGCAATTCTTGAAGGTTATATACCTTGTGATTAAAAACCCCAGGTTACCTTGAAAAGCAGTTTAAAGAGTCATTAACAGATTGTTCAATGTGTTGTTGATATTGTCAGAAAAAAATATTTCCAAATCAAACAGTTCCATTTCAGAACGTAGAGATATAAAGCTAGTTTTAAATTAGACGTTTGAATGGTTAACTCCCCTTCTGGTCAACATATGGTTCTAAGGCGAACTTTAAAAAAATTTCTCATATGAACTACTGAGTTAGCGTTCAATTATTCCAAATGAAATAACAATATATCTGTAAATTTAATGAGCTATTTTGAGTCTGTCATCTGTGTAATTTCTTTCTATTAAAGACTACACAGACATTAATGATAGGAGTAGACCATAGCTTTGATAGTAATTGTATGTGTATCCTTATTTGAGTTGAGTTGATTTTGAATTGTATGTTGGTTATCATTTTTTATCATATATTATATGTTATAAATATCGATGTTGATTTCTGAATGTTTGTTGACGTTATACATTAGATTAAAGTGCTGATTTCTTGGTAAATGCTGTTGAAAGAACTAATGTTCAGTACATGCTGTCTCCGCCCCCTGCGTCATTATTGCCTGACTAGTTAGCACACATGACCAACTTTAATACAGAGAACAATAGGAAGGTTGTAGGTGGTGGGAAATGAGAAGTCATCGAATGAAGCCCACGACCACGGCAAGAAGCTCTAATATATTGGGAGTCATTATTTGGAAAACCTACAAATAATGTGATATTTTCTTACATCATCATCCTGAAGAGGGATGTTTAGGAACAAAATTGCAGATCTTTCTCCAAGGGTATGGTCACCAGAAACTTCCTTGCCCTTGATGACAGTGTCAGCTCCACCTTTCCCTTTGACTGTGTACGTGAAGGTGACCTCCCCATCTGTCGGTGTTTTCTGGATTTGGATGAACAACTTGCTGTTTGACTCACTGGCCTGCAGTTGTGTGATTTTGAATGTAGCTGAAATAGGGAAACAAATAGGTGCAATGTGAAATATAGATTTTAACAAGCATTCAAATTGATTGAGAACGTGGCTGAAAAAGGGCGCCATGTAAAGTGTAAACCTTAACAAACATTCCCCTTTTAATACTCTCTTATGAAAAGCAGAAAAAGGTGTTGCAAACTAACTTTATTTTTGGCCAGAGGAACAAAACTAACAGGATAAATCAAATAAAGTAATATTATACTTTCTAAACTTCTTTATTTCTAAAGGCATGGAGTGACATTCTAAATTACCAAATATTTGATTATCGTTTTATGCCAAAATTTCCGGTAATTTAAACAAATTTATCAAGATGACTACTCTATCAAAGAGGCAATCAACCAGATGTTAAAGGTATGAGATGTTACTCTGCTAATGAATGCTTTAAAATATATGAAAACTTTTTAAACATTGGACAAAGTTAATGGCGACGTTTTATAGGACATCCCTCGCAAATTGCCTATTATGTGCTTAATAAAAAGCTGCATGTCATGGATGAACTCATCTGAATAAAAAAGTATAATAAGCAGAACAAGAACGAACTCATCAATAACGAGTAATGCTGAAGACATGTTATCTTTTTGCAAGAATATTATTATAACCTTGCTCTTGCTGTGCGTTGATTGGACAGAGAGTATCTATACAGATGATAACCCTGAAACAAATTGATGTAAAATGTCTACCAGACGCGATCCTGCTCTGGTATTGTTCAAAGCAGTAATACAAAATAGGAAAATAATCACAATCCAGTTTTTTCTTCGTGAAGAAAGAAGTAGAAAACTTGTTGACATAGAATCTAAAAAAACTTTCAAATGAAAGAAAAATAAAAACCTTCTGATGTGGTGGTCGACATGGTTGATGATGAAGTGAAGACAGTTGAGTAAGACGTAGTTGAAGAGCTTGTTGGCATGGTTGTTGTGGTTGTTGAGGTTGACGTAGACGTAGATGTTGACGACGGTGTCGATGAAGAAGAGCTGGTTGTACCATCATCGTCTTTGACTGTCAGAGTCTCTGTTGCTACAGTTTTACCATCTATGGTTATGGTAACAGTTATTTCTTCGTCTTCTTCAGCAATCTATATTTAAAATAAAATGAGGTGTTAAGGGACGTTTTAATATATGTATAATTTCACATAATCAATTTAAAATGATATAAATACTGTTTGTACTGTTATTCACTTGGTGAAAGTTTTGTTATGCGCAAGTCAGATATGAACTGGCAACTGCGATGCTGTAAGCTGATCAATTTATATGTTATATATCTTTCTTTAATTACTCATGACTAACTCATCATATATTATAAACAATATTCATGTTCATCGAAAGGGATTGGTAAGCATGCTAGCGGCCTATCTTAATACTTCTCCCATACTAAAATGTATATTTATATAAGTTCATCATCGCTGACAAAAAGCAATTCTTGAAGGTTATATACCTTGTGATTAAAAACCCCAGGTTACCTTGAAAAGCGGTTTAAAGAGTCATTAACAGATTGTTCAATGTGTTGTTGATATTGTCAGAAAAAAATATTTCCAAATCAAACAGTTCCATTTCAGAACGTAGAGATATAAAGCTAGTTTTAAATTAGACGTTTGAATGGTTAACTCCTCTTCTGGTCAACATATGGTTCTAAGGCGAACTTAAATAAATTTTCTCATATGAACTATTGAGTTGGCTTGCAATTATTCCAATTAAAATAACAAGATATCTGTAAATTTAATGAGCTATTTTGAGTCTGTCATCCATGTAATTTCTTTCTCTGGAGGAGATATAAAAGACTACTCGGATATTAATGATAGGAGTAGACTATCGCTTTGATAGTGTGTGTATGTGTATCCTTATTGAGTTGAGTTGATTTTGAATAGTATGATGGTTATCATTTTATAAATATATCTTATAAATGTCGATATTGATTTCTGAATGTTTGTTGACGTTCTATATTAGATTAAAGTGCTGATTTCTTGGTAAATGCTGTTGAAAGAACTAATGTTCAGTTCATGCTGTCTCAGAATAAAACTCTGAGATGACCCCTGCGTTCTTTATTGCCTGACCAATTAGCACACATGACCAGCTTTAATACAGAGAACAATAGGAAGGTTGTAGGTGGTGGGAAATGAGAAGTCATCGAATGAAGCCCACGACCACGGCAAGAAGCTCTAATATATTGGGAGTCATTATTTGGAAAACCTACAAATAATGTGATATTTTCTTACATCATCATCCTGGAGAGGGATGTTAAGGAACAAAATTGCAGATCTTTCTCCAAGGGTATGATCACCAGAAACTTCCTTGCCCTTGATGACAGTGTCAGCTCCACCTTTCCCTTTGACTGTGTACGTGAAGGTGACCTCCCCATCTGTCGGGGTTTTCTGGATTTGGATGAACAGCTTGCTGTTTGACTCATTGGCCTGCAGTTGTGTTATTTTGAATGTAGCTGAAAATGGGAAACAAATAGGTGTAATGTAAAATATAAACTTTAACAAGCATTCGAATTGCTTTTTAAAAGAACTAGTCTCTATGTACAAACTACATTCAAAATTTCCGACAAACGTGACCCAATTCGCGTATTGGATAGCGCTGTCTAAAGATCACTTTACTGAGTTGCTCACAGATCCTGTAATTTAAAAATCATTATTCTTAAGTGGTAAAATATAAAAGTGTTATGTTTCGTTGTTAAATAGACAAGACAAGACAACGTTAATTGTATTCAAGGCCTCCGGCCCATATACAGGAGAGTTACATTTTTATAATATTCATATTAGTATTAATTACATAATATGCAATACAAATTAGTTTGATATAGATCTGCATTTCAACATTTCATCACGGCGTTCTTAAGCATACTTAACGTACATAGCTAGATTTATAATAGTTGAAGTATCTTTAGAAGTTACAATTGATATAAATACTGTCATTGGTAGTTTTGATAATAAATCATCTGGAATAAATTTTATTCGTATATCTTCATAACATGGACAGACAAATGTGAAGTGAACTTCATCCTCAATTGCAGAGTTACACAGTTGGCATATACGTTCGCTTTTAATAATGGACATTTTTCTTCCCTTGTTCATCATTAAATCTAACAAGCCGAGTCTGTACCGTGTGAATAAGATTCTAGTACTTTTAAATGTAAGAAGGGTTAAATAACGCTCTGGTTGCAGCAATGTTTTGATCGATTTATACAGGTCATAACGAGAACTTGTTTCTAGTGTTGAATGCCATTCTTGGTAAAACATATTTACAGACCGTTCACGGAATTCCTTTAAAAACATTTGAATATCACCAACACCCTGGTTTAACCAAACAAAACCATAACCATGAGAACATAAAAGATTTCTAATATTGGATGCCCAAGATACCTTGCCCATATTGTCGAGATGGACCATCGTATTATATGCAACTTTTGGAAAGCGTCTTTCGTGCATTTTGAGTATTTTAAGCCAATATTTTAAACATCATATTGATTTACTATGTTAATGGGTTAACCTTTGAAAAACCATTTCTCCTTCGATGCAACGGGCCCCCTCTTCTAAATATGACAATATTAGTTTTATCACGATTGACTGACAAGTTCCAAAGATTAGTGTAACTTTCAAGAATATTTAACTGGTTTTGCAATCCAATTACTGTTTCAGAGATCAGAATAACATCGTCTGCAAATAGGAGTATGAATAATTCTAACATGTCTGGGAACATATGTACGCCATGTTTACCAATTTGCATAATATCGTAGTACAGTTCATTGATAAAGAATGCAAATAATAATGGACTAGCAATACCTACGAGAAGGATTCGTTACTGTAGATGTTGCAAGAGAGGTGGACGTAGACATCTGTGTTGTTGTTGTTGTTGTTGTTTTTGTTGTTGTACTTACTAGAATACAGAAACAATTTTGCATTTCAAAACATGTATGAGACCTTATTAGAGATTATGCCGTTTATTGTATTTCTGTGTATACCAAAAAATCCAAAACGAACACACTAAATCCTATCTCAGCTCAATACATATGAGAGCTTATTAAAGAATTTGGCATTCCCAATATACCTTATTGTTATATTTTTCAAATGTCACATTTTCAAGCAATGTACATCGTACTCGTAAGTATTTTTGTAGTTTTCATCAGAACTTCATTACTGTCGTAACGATAGTATTCTAACCTTGATATTGGTCATCTGATAACAAAAATATTTTGATTCACTCGTTTTCAAAATTCAATGTAGGTACAAGTGCATACAATGCCAACAAATTAATCCTTGGTTATTTTATTTGCATTCGTTCATTAGGGATCATCCCCCCCAACAGAGACCTAACTTCTGTATGAATACGTGTACTTCTCGGGCTTCCACCAGATTCCCATCGCGACAAAATAACTATCTCTAAAATTCTGTCAATGAAAACACAGACTTTTACCATGATTCAGTTGCTATATTACGATAATGTATTGTTATGAAAACTGAAATAGCGAAGGGCTCACTGGAATAAAATCATTTTTTATAGCTTACAGAAACATAAGATCTTCGAGGGGATCACTTTTGAAAGAACGTTGCTGACGTTTTAGCTATCATTGTTTGCATACTATGGCTCCTCCATTTCTAGTCCTAAAATGCACGTATTCAAACATACGTTAGTGAAGGAATTCATCACAGGTCCTCTCTGGAATGAAAATGTAAGAGTCATGTGTCATGAGTCAACATTTGAGCCAATGAAGGCTACTAAAGCCCTACTTCCATCTGTCCCCCTGGTTGAAGAAGATGTCAATATAGAGGATAGCGTGGTACTGGAGCCTTGTTGGGTTGTGGCAGGGTTGTCATCATCTCTCACTATGATTATCTTCGTTGCCTTAACTTCCCCATTCTCTATGATGCTTATTGTCAGAGGTTCATCTTCTTCTTGAATCTGTCAACAGAAATTGATTAATAGGACTGAAGGCAATTACGCAAACCAATATTTCGTAAATATGAACTATGCGTAAATCATGCATATCCCGATATTACTACTAATTGTTTTCAGGTAGAATATAACCATATAAGTAATTTGATAAATATGTATGTATTTAGGTTAGTATAACCTGCAGCTGCTATGGTTAATGTAAATCAATGATTATACAGTGATAAGTTATCCGTGAACTAACAAATACACCTTTAAAAATCTGATTACTTATCACTGTATGTCATCGCTTCTAAGGACATCCAACAATTACTTCGTGGCCATTCTTATGGTTACCTACCAATTGTAATCGTCGCTGATATCAACAGTTATGTTTTAGAACACAAAGCTTTCGATTCTTATGATAACAAAAGCTATAGGATCCATCGATGACATCAACAGTGATAGTAATGAGAGAGTAATTTTCTTCGGTTAACCAACGCTTACATTGTGACTCTTCTTATGATAACCCACACATGGTAATTGTCACTGACATCAAAGATAATGCAGAGAGAATTGAAAGATCGATTCTTTTGAAACCCAACAATGGAGGCTTCATCAGTGACGTCAATGGGTATGATGAAGAGAATACTGAGAATAATGGTTCTTAAGATAACCAGCACTTACATCATCATCACTGACATCAATATGCGTGACAAAGAGAATACTGACGACAATGGTTCTCATGACAACTAGCACTTACATCATCATCACTGACATCAATATGCGTGACAAAGAGAATACTGACGATAATGATTCTTATGATAAACAGCACTTACATCATCATCACTGACATCAATATGCGTGACAAAGAGAATACTGACGATAATGATTCTCATGACAACCAGCACTTACATCATCATTACTGACATCCATATGCGTGACAAAGAGAATACTGACGATAATGATTCTCATGACAACCAGCACTTACATCATCATCACTGAGTATCAATATGCGTGACAAAGAGAATACTGACGATAATGATTCTCATGACAACCAGCACTTACATCATCATTACTGACATCCATATGCGTGACAAAGAGAATACTGACGATAATGATTCTCATGACAACCAGCACTTACATCATCATCACTGACATCAATATGCGTGACAAAGAGAATACTGACGATAATGATTCTCATGACAACCAGCACTTACATCATAATCATTGACATCAATATGCGTGACAAAGAGAATACTGACGATAATGATTCTCATGACAACTAGCACTTACATCATCATCACTGACATCAATATGCGTGACAAAGAGAATACTGACGATAATGATTCTTATGATAAACAGCACTTACATCATCATCACTGACATCAATTTGCGTGACAAAGAGAATACTGACGATAATGATTCTCATGACAACCAGCACTTACATCATCATTACTGACATCCATATGCGTGACAAAGAGAATACTGACGATAATGATTCTCATGACAACCAGCACTTACATCATCATCACTGACATCAATATGCGTGACAAAGAGAATACTGACGATAATGATTCTCATGACAACCAGCACTTACATCATCATCACTGACATCAATATGCGTGACAAAGAGAATACTGACGATAATGATTCTCATGATAACCAGCACTTACATCATCATTACTGACATCCATATGCGTGACAAAGAGAATACTGACGATAATGATTCTCATGACAACCAGCACTTACATCATCATCACTGACATCAATAGGTATTATGTAGACAGCACCGAAAGATATTTCCCTGGAGACATCTTCAACAGCTGAGTTCACTCCTCCCCCGCCTCTCATAGAGAACGTCACAGTCCCAGTCCTCATGCCCGGACTCCTCGTCAGATATACGGTTAGTCTACCTTCAGATTCACTGATGTCGTTGAAAGCAGTGACCACAGCATATGTATCTGTATAATTGATACATACATTTATCTTTGACTTGAGTTGAATTGAGTATCTATATATGTCAGGACTTTGTCATGTTTCAATGTTCAGCTAAAATCATAGAATTTATTAAATGCATTTGAAGTGCATGGGGATATCATTAAATGATTTGTAACATTTGAAAATGAAAACTGTTTGATGCTGACATATGTATATGATTGACAACAACGCATTTTCTGTATTAAAATAGGAAAACAACGCATTTTATAAAGAAAGAGGAACAACATTTTCAGGATATAATCATCAGATTAACTATTTCACTGAATTCATTTAAACTATTATCATTTAAAAAAAGTTTATAATAAGTATATAATAATTTTATATTTTACATATGTTATGATATATTTTGACTTATGATATATTTTCACATCGATTTTCAAAACTAATCATACTGATTGGTCTGGTATTAGGAAAAATAGGCTTTTTGCACTGGATTTATTTGATTGATATGTTTTGCTTGTAAAATCGATACGCAAACTTTAAAATCTGGTCGGTATAAAAAAAAGGTGAATACGGAATTTGAAATACCCACTAAATATTTAAAATGAAGGTAGCATATGTTAATTTGCAAAAGCTTATCTGGAGCTTTGAGTAGATGTTTATGGATCACTGTAGATGTTATATTGCTTACCGCCTTCATACACTAAAGGTTTTCTTGTTGTGGTTATAGTAGAAGTTGTTGTTGTAGTCGGGGTAGGAGAAGAAGACGTTGTTGTAGTTGTTGTTGTAGTTGAGGAGGTTGCGTTGGAGGAGTCACGGTCGTTATCCCTGATGATGATGGTTTTTGCAGCCAAAACTCTACCATTTTCAGCCTTGACAGTAACCACGACAACCTCATCATCTTCAGACAACTGATTCAGTGGAGAAAAGTCATGCATTTATTGGCTGTTATTGGTACAGTGAGTGATCTGGGGTTTAACGCCGCTTTCAAGATTATTTCACTTATATCGCGGCTGCTAGTTTGCAGGGAGAAAGACCGCAACACAATTGTGGCTATGTATTGCGGTGAAACCTGCGAGCATCGGCTGGAACTAGCGAACCATGTGTGATACTGCGCTGAATTTCAGTGTAGCATTGCACCCAAACCTGACTGCGTGTAGAACAGTTCTCTACTGCAGACAAAGTTGCCGAGCCCCTGGCGGGATTCGAACCACGGACCTCCTGATCCGCAGCCGAACGCGCTAACCGCTGCGCTATCCCACCACCTTTATAAGTACAACGTTGGGTAAAACGTGTTCATAATGAATTAACTGTTTTTGAAACACCGTGTTCCAATGCTCATGGTGATCCTTGAGATCTGACAACCATCTCTTCGTCCATAAAAAGCTTGTATACAGGAGAAACTTTTGCATTAATTGCCGTTTCGGGTATTTATTTTCATATCTAAATGAATCCTTTATTAGACATATAATAAATATTAACCAAAACCCTGTGTCCTGGGAGTTTATAATTGGATGGATTATGGAGTGCTATTCACATAAAAATTACGGCTTCATTGGCATACAGAATATATATAGAAGGTAAACATAATTCTGATACGTATTTTAGAACTTTGAAATGAAATTAATTCTTGACTAGCAATTTAAGTATTTATTTCATTTTCAAAGATTGCAATATGATTTCCATATGGCTGTTCTTACCAAATCATCTTTAAGTTCAACATTGAAAACAAGGCCGACAACCCCGTCCTCGAGCGTGACGTCATCAGACTGTTCTCCATTTTTAATAGCGGTATCTTCTCCTCCTTTCCCTTTCACAGAGTAAGAGAATGAAGATGCTCCACCAGCCTGGCTTCTCATTATAGAGATGTGGAGAGACTGGTCGCTCTCATCGCTACCTTCAAACCGGTTCTTTATCTCCCAGGTAACTGGACAGAGCACAACACAAAACATTGAAAGCATGAAACATTGTTAAAGTAACCTTAAACGTTATGTCTCCAAAACAATTACACTTGAAACGTCTAAGAAATGTTTGTCCTCCCTATTAAGCAGTAACACCTAGACTTTAAGGCACGAGCGCACACCAATATTTCGTATATGCTCAGATGTATCTCTCACGATAACGATCCGCACTTAGATTATCTACCTTGTAGGATATCCCGCAAATGTATAAGTATTCAGGTTAAAAGTTTATTCTTAAAGACCGGAGGTATTTAATACAACGTTGCATTAAATCCGCTTGAACTACGATTTCGGATACATTCAAAGTTCGCTTACAGCCAGAAAAGCAAAAAAGGCATTTGCAATGGTTATTCCAATAAGAAAGAAAATACTATGATTGAAAATTCGATTAAGTTACAAAAACAAAAAATTTTCTTCCATTGTTCTCGGTTAAGAGCTCAGGTAATTTCAAAGCTGCACTTATTTCTAGTTCAGCCGTTTTCAACTGCCCACATTTTGCATATTTTGCGTCCAGCTGACTTAAGATTCTTTTTGTATCCGAGTCATCTTAACATTTTCAGTGTTGATTGCACTTGAATTTTGAATAATAATAGATATATATCACTATGATAACAAGAATTTATTATTATTAAATTGATATTGGAAAGAGGCGTATTTCCTCAAGCGTGGTTAGTTGGAATTATAGTTCCCTTAATGTGGAGAACTAAAGGGGCATAACTCTATTAAGTATATTTAGTAAAGTCTTCACTACGATTATCAATAAAAGAGTAATTTTCTTGGGGGAAACAATGGATAAAATTAGTGAGTCACAGGCAGGTTTTAGACAAGGATATACTACTACTGATAACATGTTTGTACTACAGAGTGTAGAGATATCTTAATTCTCAAGGGGGTAAATTTTATGCATTATTTGTTGATTTCTCCACAGCTTTTTATTCTGTACAAGGACATAAGCTGTGGGATTTATTCAGAAGCGATGGATTTACCAGTAAAACGTCAAAATTATTAAACAACATATACGAGAACGTGAAAGCTTCTGTAAGGAACAACACGAATTATCAGAATCTTTTGATGTACAATAGTTAATAGTCAATTTTTAGCTCTGCAAATAGAAAACAACTGCAAAAATTGTATCCAGCTACATCCGTATATGTTCCAAATTTTCCTTGTACTTTTCGCAGATGACATTTCTCTTATTTCAATTAATTTCAAGTGAAAATTAGTCCAATTCTATTATACGGGTCTGAAATTTGGGGTTTTCAACATTTTGAGCAAATAGAAAGAGTTCATTTGTTAGCATGCAAGAAATTCCTAGGGATAAAGATTAACACATCTATTGCAATTGTATATGGGGAATGCGGGAGGTTTCCTCTTGTAATAGACTCATAAATTAAAATTTTAAAATACTGGCTGAGACTTCTTACTATGCCTTTTTATCGCTTACCAAAAAAATGTTATGAAATTATGATCTTATATGACCAAAATGGACAAAAGAATTGGATAACAGGTTTAAAGAAGCTATTATTCAAAACAGGATTTAATTACATATGGTATGACCAAAAGGTTGATTTTCCAACAAGATTTCTAAACTCATTTTCACAAAGACTTAGGGATTTTTACCAACAAAACTGGCTATATAAACTTTCCATTTCCAATAAATGTAAGTACTATTCAGCTATTAAACCATAATTTATACTGAATATTATTTATCATGTGTTACTATAAGAAAGTTCAGAGTAAGTTTATCACGATTCCGATGTTCATCGCATGATTTATGGATTGAAAAGGGCAGATTTAACATGAAAAGAGATGATAGACTTTGTAAATCATGCAATAACAACGTATTGGAAGCTGAATACCACTTTCTGCTCGTGTGTCCATTCTATGATGAGTTACGTAAAACTACCTTAAAGAGCCACTCCGTGACTTTCATAACATATTATTTACCTTTGATACGAACCTAAATGTCAAATGTGGTGATATAAAATCAAAACAACTTAACTGTTCATGTCCAAATGACATATATATGACAAATACTGGTTTTCCATGAAAATCTAAAAACAGCCTCATAAAGCACAGAGGTGTAGATATCACGTCCAGTATACATGGATACTAGTTACATATCCTAACAAACGCTATCAACTCCTAACTGTCCTCCTGGCTGTTTTAGATAAGTCTCTAAAATTACGTTTGACGATTTGACGCGCGCCACTGTCCGGTTTTCGATCATAATTGCGACGTTTTACCTTCATGTTGTCACTGTAAAAAACTAATAAGCTTTGAAATGTGTCTTTTTGGTAACAGTCGATACTTCGCGATCAAATGACACCATTGATTAAGTTTGGCGTATATGACTCCAACAACTCACGGAGTGGCTCTTTAAAGAGTTTTATTTGTCCATCCTACTAGAGACAAATTCTTATCTTTATTAAATTGTAAACTTTTCGTTGTAATCCAAAACCTTGCAATGTTTGTGACAGTAAAGTACATTTTTTCATTCTTCTTAAAAATGACATGACAATTTATATAAATATTGATTTTCTATGTTTTGTATTATCCTCCATATTGTACTATAGGCCTGTGGCCTTTCAGTATTTTGAATAAAGATTAATTGAATAAAAAAAAAGGCGCCATGAAACCCACTGAAAATCCTTTAATCTGCCTATGGGTTTGGATAATGAGCGTTATTAAGGATTCAGCAATTTTGCAGAATCCTTCTTGTTATTGGCGTGTTTTATTATTTTTTTTCCCATCGATTTTGTGAGCACGATTTAGCCAAAACCGCTACAGCTTTTTCAGCCAAACTTGGCAGTCTGATAGAACTTCATGAGAAGGGGTTCTAATAAGCTTTTGGGCTTTATTGGATTAAGCGTTAAAGGCACAGTACCACTCAAATTTTCGAAAATTATATGGGAATGTTTTTAAAAATGCACTTAGAGACCTAAAACTTTTTTTAAACGATGGACAATAACATTGGGAACAAAAAAGTAAACCATGGCAAATACGTAGCATGCATAGTTTCGCCGCCATATTGTTTTTTTCGCCTTTCTGAAATTTCCGGACCCCATGCACCTTTGAGAAACTTCTCCTCCGACGATACTTGTAGTTAAGAGCTGAAACTGGCTTATGTTGTACCTGAGGCATTGGGGAGTAACGTGATTTTTCGATATTTGTTAATTTCTCAATACTTTTTTTTCTGCAACCCTTCAAAGTCGGGCAACTTTGCTCGTGAGACCTTATTGAAAGGGCGGTAACTCAAAAAGTTATACTCACAATTGCTCGATTTTTACAGGATTGTAAGACATCTATCTACACTTTACAATTCAATAAAAACATTGCTCGCGAACAGTAAACGATCAAAGTGGGGGAAAATACGTTTTCAAAACTTAACATGGGGTAATTTTTCAAAAGGCACTTAGAGACTTGAAAATTGTTTTGAAAGAAGCGTTATTACAATACTAACAAAAAAGTAAATCCTGACGAATTCGTTAGTGTCATTGTATTTTTAGCATTATCAACTTCTTTGCAATAATCAAAGTTTGGTTAGGAGACTTGGTCACATAAAACATGCTGCTGTAGCTAAAGGCATAAGCCGATTTTCATGAAACTTTCAGGGTTGATTGCTAAGATAACTATGTTTGTACTGAATGTGCTTTTGCAGCGCATAATCCTTTTGTCGTCGCTTGTGACTATATTTTAATCATTACCTTCCTTATTTCATTTTTATAATACATGAAGAATCTGAAACACCATTTGATATGTAATTATGCAACTAAAAATTTATTTCATTTCTTACTGTCATATTGAGAAATAAGATAAAGAAGTTGTTATCCATAAGAATTTTCTTGTATCATCAAATCAACTTTTAATTACCTTTGAAGAATTCAAAAAATTATTTACTGATTTAGATATTACATGAATCAAGTATCAAATGTTTTAAGAATATTTTGTTCTGATGTGAGGAACAGGTTCAAGAACAATCTTTAATGACATAAAAGGTGAAATGCAGTTTGAAACATAAGGTTCATCCCTATTCTAATGATCGATATAGAATACTTCAAATCTTGCTGCATCACCCAAATTTAACAATCCATAAGTTGAAGTATATCAAGACAAGGTATGAAAAATTAATTTCTGAAGAACTGAGACACAAGTCGAATAGAAGGAATAAAGGAGTTTGTCTATTGTTTAACTGGATAGTAGAGATTATTTAGTCTCTTTGTCAATTATTTACATATTTCACAGTTAGTGAAATACAATAAGCCTGTTTGAATCGAGAGTAGTTTTAGATTTTTTGGGTGAAATTATGGTATAAGAGCTATCTTTAATCTTTCGCACCAAAATCCGATATGCCTTGCGAAATAGAAGTATTTCAATCTCTGTAGTTTCATTTAAGATATGAATTTGTTGTTTAGGTATGGTTTCGGTTACGTGTGGATTAATCAAGTTATTGGCCATATAGATGTTTTTACCTCAATGATTAAAGAAAAGTTTATTGGTATAGATAACCATCTTTTTTTCTTGAGAGTATTTCAAGTTACTCCAAAGTTCAAATTTTAAGATTACTTCTTGTTAATTACTTTGCCAGTTTATCGCGTTGCTTTATGTGAATTCCGATGTTCCAACCATAAAGTGTTAATTGAGGAGGGAAGAAAGATCGGCTTTCAACGGAGTCAAAGATTATGTCCATTTTGCATCGTAGTCGAATCAGAGTATCATTTCTGTATGGAAGGTTTCATACTGATTTTTTTCGGGGCCAAATATTTGTAAATTAATACAATTGATGCAATCCTGAAACACAACCTTTGTCAACAATTTAGCTAAATATAAATTTCTAGAATTCAAACCATGTTCAAATGTTCTCAATCGTAACTAGCCAATAGTACAAATTCATGGCGCGCAATAATTATCCTTATATTCTAATGAATGTTCTTATATAATGGGACGGTGCCTCCTTTATGAAAATAAACATAGTTTCAATTTATAAATAATAAACAAATGCAATAAACATATTTGACGTACCATCTTGTCCAAGAACCACAGGCCATTGGAGTGGTAAGAACAGAAGACACACAAATAGGCAACGTATCATCTTACTAGGTAATGGCAAATGAAGGGAATAAGAACAGTCTAATTTGTTGTAAAGCCATTTGTCTAAACAGTCAGGAAACATGTTTTTTATCATCTCGCTTATCAAAACACAATCGCCAGATGTTTTTCTTGAGGTGTCCAATCTGATGTACACGTTTCAACATGTTGCTTTGGGGGAAACGTGACAAAAACACGATATATATCTTCGATCAAACTAGATTTTGATCAAAAAGGATTTTCTGTAAATATGACATTCAACTAATCAAGAAATAAAATCTTACTTTTAGATTGAATATCACATCTGCCACACGGAAACGGTTTTTATATTGATGAAATGCCTTTGATTACAGTACCCATTTCGATGTATAATAGAATAGAAATCCAGTCTTTGCATTTTTAAGATATGCAATCATTGCACCAACATGTCTCCAAATTTAGTGACATACCCCATTATTTTGCGTACATCAGTTACGTATGGCGAGCCTGATGTCAACATTACGTTTCATGAACCGCTGCATCAAATGTCTCAAAATATGTTAAAATATTTTTGTTCTACATCTCGGACAACTTACCTTGATTGAAATTTGTGATTTTCACACCACTCTAAATCCTTTACTGGTCACGACTCCTAACAAATTTTTAATCGTGTAAAGTTGATTCAATGTAAGCCGTAGCCCATATTGATTGGCCAACATTGATTTGTCGGTGGCAAACGATTGTGGTGTTCATTAAAACAAAGTTATTCAAACATCCTTTAACGAGGAACCCTGGTAGTCATAACACTTTAACCTTATTTGTAAGGGCCTGCAACATTCAGGTAAAATGTTTGTCCTTCATCAAATCTCTGTAACATAATAGCATTTAGTTCTAAAAGCTAAATGCCTTTATGACAGGGATACCAACTCCTTGTGTATATTATTTTACTTCCGCTTCCATCTCCGCATACGCAACAAAGCTAAAGCCCCCGTTATAAAATTACGTCATAACGTGACGTCATCATTACTTCACCTCTTCCCGCCGCCATTCTAGCAGTAAATACTTTCCTTCATCTCTTTTCAAATTAATAGATCTTTTATTCAATATGCCACCCAAGCGCAAAGCAGTATTGAATCATCGACTAGTACCGGGAGCAGGCAAACAACCTAGATCGGGGACTAACAACACTCAGAAAACCGGTAAGACAAAAAGTAAATCTAAATCTCGAACCCCATCGGCACAGGTACACATTGATTGTAATTCTTTGATTGATGGTACGTTGAGTTCGGAAATAGCTACAGGTGGATCTATGAGAGCGAATGAGAGTGCGACCGATGCAGGGCCGAGCGAAAGCAGCATGGACGGCATTTCTCAACAGTTGGGGTGTATACTCGCTATCCTCAACAAGTCCATTTCCCAGGATCAGGTGGAAGGACCACCCACGCTATCAACAGGCGAGGTGAGGAGTAATCCAATTTGTAATAATGATCCATGCAATTCTTTTAGTATGCCTTTTGACAGTGTCCCCGGCGAGGTATTCCCCCATAGTGACGTCACAGTCGGCGCGACCAATCACAGCGGCGGGGATTCCCTCAGTTTCGATGCGGAGGCCATCAACGCTCACATCAAGCAATCGGTACGTGATAAGATCTGGAAAGGTGAGTTTGTCGAATTGTCAACTTTGTTGCCTCACGTCCATTCAAATAATGACTCCCAATTCTCAATGGAAATGGATGCTTCCGGTCACGTGAAGTTTACTCCGTCAACAAAAGTAAGTAAGCACTTGGGCATTGGGGCTTGGACGTCTGCGTTCCATATCTACATGATATGTTATAAAACATGGCTCTCAGTCTACAATTCAGGGTATGCTGGCCTACGTGGAATCAATTAGAAACGCGGCGGCGAGGTTTGGGGGAGATGGCTGGGCACTCTACGATGAGCAGTTCCGTCATCGCATGGCGAGAGATCCTTCAAGATCGTGGTCGAAGATCGACGGCGAATTGTGGCTGAAGTTCATGACCCCGCAGCCGTTGCGGTATCACCAGGCGGAGAGGAACGGACGAGGGATATCTCAGTACTCGGGAGGCACTCGGGAAAACGCATGCTGGGATTTCAACAGGTCACGGTGTACAAGAACTGAATGTAAGTTCCAGCATAAGTGCTCTAAATGTGCTCAGCCCCACCCTGCCCATTCATGCTTTCGATCAAAGGGGGGACAACGTCCCCCTAAGAATGCAACCCCAAACCAGCACCAAACCCCTGTCCGCCAGGGCACCAACCCCAGTGGTGCTAGATAGACTAACCCCCTTACTCCATACCTACATGACTGTAAATATTACACATGCTATTTCGCTTCTGCATGGTTTTCAGTTTGGTTTTGACTTAGAATTTAGTGGGCAACGTTCACCAAGATGGTCCAGCAACCTTCACTCAGCAATGGATCCAAATATGCAAGGTATTGTACAAAGTAAGTTGCTCTCCGAATTGAAGCTTGGAAGAATGGCAGGCCCATTTCTGCATCCCCCGTTTCCCAACTTTCAAGTGTCTCCAATTGGTTTGGTCCCTAAGAACAGGAAAATTGAGGGTGCTCTGACAGGTAAGCACGCAGATAATTTTCGATTAATTCACCATCTTTCTTATCCACAAGGCAAGTCAATTAATGACCATATTGATCAACAGGCCTGCTCAGTCACATATGCCAGCTTCGATGAAGCAGTACACATGATTCAACAACTTGGACCAAATGCTGAGCTTGCCAAGTTTGACATCAAGTCTGCTTTCAGGATCATGCCTGTAAACCCAAGAGATTTCGAATTGCTTGGTATTCACTTCCAGGGTGCGTATTACTTTGACAAATGTTTGCCATTTGGCTGTTCCATATCTTGTTCTGTATTTGAGAAATTTAGTACCTTTTTGCAGTGGCACGTCCTGAGGCAGTTACCCAATAAACAGCTGATGCACTACCTCGATGACTTCCTCACTGGAGGGCGACAGGGGTCAGGGGAATGCGAACACAATCTATCGACATGCTTGACTGCCTTTTCAGACCTCGGTGTTCCCATTGCGAACGAGAAAACAGTCGGCCCTGCAACGTGCTTGACATTCCTTGGCTTGGAGATCGACACAGTGAACATGCAGGTCAGGATACCAGCAAGTAAGATTGACGAGGTCACCCAGTGCATCAAATCACTGCTCGCATTAGATAAAGCAAAAGTGACTAAAAAGGTGCTACAATCACTGGTTGGTAAGCTTAACTTTATGTGCAGAGCCATTCCCATGGGCAGACCCTTTTGTCGGAGATTCATCGACGCATACAGCAAGGTAAGACATCAATCCCATCACATAAGACTCACACAGTCGCTCAGGGAAGATTTGTCAATATGGCTTACTTTCCTCGACAATTTCAATGGTGTATCTGTGTTCCAGGATAGACTATGGTTAGACAGCCCATACTTGCAGCTTTTTACAGACGCTGCCAGCACAGCAGGCTTTGGGGCATACTTCCAGGGACGATGGGTGAATGGGCTCTGGCCAGAAGCATGGGTTAAGAAAGGTTTGACTAAGGACATGACACTCTTGGAGCTTTTCCCAATAGTACTGGCAGTACGATTGTGGGGTAACTGCTTTGCTAACAAGAAAGTATTATTCTTTTGCGACAACCAAGCAGTGGTTGCTATCATCAACAAACAGACATGTAAGGTACCCCGGATCATGTCCCTAGTGAGATTGTTAGTCCTCCTCTGTCTAGCTCATAACATATGGTTTAAAGCGAAATACATAGGTACCACAAACAATGTAATCGCAGATGCTTTGTCGAGATTTCAGTGGCAGCGGTTCCGGGCAGCAGCACCAGCAGCAGAGAAGCAACCATGCCCACTTCCAGTCAATCTTTGGACCATCTGACAAGGGAGGCTGGCCGATTGCTACATCTGTCCTTAGCAAACAACACATGGTCAACTTACCAAGCAGGGGTCGAGGCTCTGAGGGTATTCAGGACAGCACATGGGATTCCAGAATCATGGCCAGTACCATTAGATCATCTAGTTAACTTCATTGCTAGTTTATCTGTAAGAGGGTTTTCCCCCAATACAGTAAGGACCCATATTACGGGTATTGCCACATGGCACAAACTTCATAATATGACAGATAACACAGGACATTTTGTCATTTCCAAAATGCTGCAAGGTATGTATAAAAGTAGCGAAAGGAGAGACCTGCGCAAACCAATCACACTGGAACTGCTACAGGTAATCATCACCAATCTAAGGTCAGTATGCTCTTCATCATATGAAGTTTATCTGTTCAAAGCTGTATATTGTCTAGCCTTTTTCGGATTTTTCCGGGTAAGTGAATTGGTTAAAACTGGTGGGCAGCACGCAGGCTGTCAGGCTGAAGATATCACCATAGAAGATGGGAAGCTGTTAGTTACTCTCCGTCATTCCAAGTCAGATCGAATGGCAAGAGGTACAACAATAAGCATCTCGAGCTCCCCTACCAACAGTCTATGCCCGGTAGCAGCATATAGAGCATACATGCACAAGCGCACAAGAGGATCATCGGACGCCTTCATTCACTTTGACCAATCTCCACTAACAAGGTATCAGTTTCAAGCAGTCTTAAAGAAATCCCTGGCATTCAGTGGGATTGACACTTCAGCCTACACTTCCCATTCTTTCCGTTTCATCACATTATCATGTATTGTACTTATAGTCGTCCTCACCTGCAAAATCCATTCTCTCCTGTGAGTGCTTGTGTTTTTCAGTATGGCTGATCGGGTCCAGCTATTTTGCGAGGGCAAGCCGGGAGCGGGGTCACGCCCTGGACACACACAACATCCTCTGGCTGGCGAGAGGAGGAATGAGGTGGAAAGAGCTGCGTCAGGTGGTAGACAACCAAGTAGCCAGGATGACTGAGGAGCCGAAAGCCATAGTCATCCATCTCGGCTCCAACGACCTCGGTCAAGTCACCGCCTGTGAGCTTTTCCACGAGATTGAGACCTCCCTACTGCGAATCAGGCTCCTTCTCCCAAAGACCATCATCGTTTGGTCGGACATCCTCCCCCGCCTGTACTGGCATGTGGCCAGATGTCCCATGAAGATAGAGAGGGCCCGAGCAAAGCTGAATAGGAGGGTTGGTAATCTAGTCAGAAGCGTTGGAGGCGTACAAGTCCGTCATCCCCATTTTGGGTCAAGAGAAAAGGACCTCTTTGCCTTTGATGGCGTGCACCTATCCAGAAGGGGTTTGATCATCTTTGCAAATAACATCAGGAAAATTGTGGACCCCCTCTCAGGATAGTAACTACCCCCATTTTATTTGCTTTATGATTAAATCCTGGAAGTGAAGCTGGTGAGAATTTGCTTATGGCCTGGGTGTGGGGTAGCACTTAAGTGCTTATGGCGGGGTGCTCGTGGGCTGCTGTTATATTTGGCTGCACGTCTAAATTTTCACTGTTAGGGTCTTGTGCTTTACAGCAAAGATCAGGTATATCCACTCTGATTTACAGCAGGTGACTAGGGTTTGCTTTACAGCATACAGTTGGCTTGGCAACGGTAGTTGCCCTGGCTCAATATTATCCTTTACTTTCAGTGCCTGGCAGCGGTAGCGCCATGGCAATGGTTTCCTAGCAACGGTAGTTACTAGGGCAGCGGTAGCTGCAAGTGCATATTTATTACTAATTCAGCAGCCTGTGAGCACCCCCACACTCTAGGCCATTAAACCCACATCTCTCCTAGTTTTTATTTTCTCCCAGTAAGGTACCTCCTGTTATAATAGCATTTAGTTCTAAAAGCTAAATGCCTTTATGACAGGGATACCAACTCCTTGTGTATATTATTTTACTTCCGCTTCCATCTCCGCATACGCAACAAAGCTAAAGCCCCCGTTATAAAATTACGTCATAACGTGACGTCATCATTACTTCACCTCTTCCCGCCGCCATTCTAGCAGTAAATACTTTCCTTCATCTCTTTTCACCCACCCTCCCACCCTCTTCTCTTCCAGATACATATATTTTGTTTCAGTTCTTCTCTCTTAAGCTGTCCATTTCACTGCCGCCAATCCTGGTAAGTCTGTATTCGTTTTCACATTGGAATAAAACCGTCTAGGGTAACGGGGTGCTCGTGGGCTGCTGTTATATTTGGCTGCACGTCTAAATTTTCACTGTTAGGGTCTTGTGCTTTACAGCAAAGATCAGGTATATCCACTCTGCTTTACAGCAGGTGACTAGGGTTTGCTTTACAGCATACAGTTGGCTTGGCAACGGTAGTTGCCCTGGCTCAATATTATCCTTTACTTTCAGTGCCTGGCAGCGGTAGCGCCATGGCAATGGTTTCCTAGCAACGGTAGTTACTAGGGCAGCGGTAGCTGCAAGTGCATATTTATTACTAATTCAGCAGCCTGTGAGCACCCCCACACTCTAGGCCATTAAACCCACATCTCTCCTAGTTTTTATTTTCTCCCAGTAAGGTACCTCCTGTTATAATAGCATTTAGTTCTAAAAGCTAAATGCCTTTATGACAGGGATACCAACTCCTTGTGTATATTATTTTACTTCCGCTTCCATCTCCGCATACGCAACAAAGCTAAAGCCCCCGTTATAAAATTACGTCATAACGTGACGTCATCATTACTTCACCTCTTCCCGCCGCCATTCTAGCAGTAAATACTTTCCTTCATCTCTTTTCACCCACCCTCCCACCCTCTTCTCTTCCAGATACATATATTTTGTTTCAGTTCTTCTCTCTTAAGCTGTCCATTTCACTGCCGCCAATCCTGGTAAGTCTGTATTCGTTTTCACATTGGAATAAAACCGTCTAGGGTAACGGGGTGCTCGTGGGCTGCTGTTATATTTGGCTGCACGTCTAAATTTTCACTGTTAGGGTCTTGTGCTTTACAGCAAAGATCAGGTATATCCACTCTGCTTTACAGCAGGTGACTAGGGTTTGCTTTACAGCATACAGTTGGCTTGGCAACGGTAGTTGCCCTGGCTCAATATTATCCTTTACTTTCAGTGCCTGGCAGCGGTAGCGCCATGGCAATGGTTTCCTAGCAACGGTAGTTACTAGGGCAGCGGTAGCTGCAAGTGCATATTTATTACTAATTCAGCAGCCTGTGAGCACCCCCACACTCTAGGCCATTAAACCCACATCTCTCCTAGTTTTTATTTTCTCCCAGTAAGGTACCTCCTGTTATAAAAGACTGTCTTGCTGAAAATTTCACCGTCCCAATTATTTCTAATCTAATATTTATGATTTCAGTCTGTTCATGATTTTATGCTAATTTAACAACTAGTACGACATATCTTCAACCATCAAAATGAATTTATACTAAAATTTTCTTTTATATATCACAATTTAACATTATCGGAAAATGTAATTTGCTGTTTTTAATTCTCAATTCTTTATTTCAGTAAAAGGCCTTAGGCCCACGTACAAAACATATACAAAACAAGATCATATTGAAATATACAATGTAAGTTAATTGGATGATAATATCATTGCTGTTATTAGAACGTTTTCATAGTTCAAACGTGTTTGAAAATATTCTATAACAATAAATGGCTTGAATATCAGTTAATATGTATTTCTTCAGAGCAGGAAACGGAAGTCTTAGGAAACGGAATCAGGCGAGTAGGTTGCATGCTGAAGAAGTTTACAACCAACGGTGGATTGTTGACAGGGCAGCATGTAATGAGTGCCCTGGTTCATTGTCCTAGTAGAGTATGACCATTGGTCAGTTTTCCTAGTCTCACCGTCTCTATCCCAGCTCTATCCCGATATTTGTTGGAGCCTTTAGGAGGTAATCCAACACGAGAAATAACCCAGATTCCCAGGATACTGAGGCCATAACCTTATCTACTAACGTAACAGTCTCTGCATTCTTTGGGGTCGTTAATGTCACGTTCTCGGTGGACCCATTTTTATCCATCGTTATTCTTCGTTTTAGGAAACGGCCAGGATTATAAGTTTCCATTCTCTTTTGACATGGTTTGTTTTGGACACTTTGGTTCAGGTGACGAAAATGTTTTCACCCATCTTGCTGAAACCGTTTTCATTTCCAAACATTCAGTGATTAGAAGATGAACTCGCCCCTGGCCAATGCCAACTACGCCATCTGTAAAACGTTTGGTAACCCCAAGGTCACACAATACCAAGGCCTCCTTTCACAAAGCCCTAAGGTGATCGTATGTCCATAAGGTAACCTTAGTGCAATGTTAAAGAATGCGAGTTAAGGTTAACCTGAGTTAAGGTTGCTTTGTGAAAGGAGGCCCAGATCTTTTGCACTCTTTCTGGTGGTTCTAACGTTATTTGTCGTCTTCAATGCTGTTCTGGTCATGCAGATTCAGCTGACAACCTTAGGGTAGGGTCAAAGGGAAGAACATCATTCCTTTTCTAGACCCCAAATGTTTGGACAAAAAGCATAGCAAAACACTTTCACTGAATGTACAGCTGCATACCGAAAGTTTGATCACTTACCACTGAATCGTAGTGAAAATATAATGTAATTTGGGTTTCGTTTCAACGTCAATAGAATAACTTCAGCAAGGCTGACAATGGATCACCCACTGACTATGTGTGAAATAGACATTCATGAACTCATTTTGGCATTGTCTGGTCACTCGTGAAAAAATTCGAATTTTGGCATACTGATATAGACAGAAGGGGTCACATTTTCGAAATTTCGATTTCGTAATTTCGAATAAAATCTTCCATGTTGACTCTC
The DNA here is from genome assembly GCA_921293015.1 of Phorcus lineatus. Classification (NCBI taxonomy): domain Eukaryota; kingdom Metazoa; phylum Mollusca; class Gastropoda; order Trochida; family Trochidae; genus Phorcus; species Phorcus lineatus. Next base: position 24,308,939 of record OV121089.1, read on the forward strand.
TGAGATTAAAACCAACATAATCACTTTGAAACTTATGTTTAATAAAGTTGATAACTTATAAAGGATATTATGGAGAAAAATAAAATTAGTGTTTTCGGAATTTTGACCCCTGGTCACTTCAATGACCTGCCAAAACTGTTACGTGTAATTGTGGGGTACGATAAACCTTTGTTTTAAAGAAAAATGGATCGGCATATGTGTATTGAAAAATCAATATTATACGTTTCTTTTTTCCGCCACGCTATGATACCCCAAAGGCATCTCAATTACATTATATTTGCACTAGAATATTCAGGTATGTGAACAAACCTTTGGCATGCAGCTGTAGGTTATAGAGCCCAATAAACATAATAAGGTTCAAGTAAAGCGTGGTGCCATTTTTTTCATTTTTTTTTTCAATCGAGACTCATTAGTTATTGTTCACCCCTATTTAACCATATGGAAACCATGGTATAACACATAATGATTTATATTTATATTCTGTTTTTACCGTTTAGGTTATTTAAGGGTAATTATCATATTGACAGTGCTGTTACTTCTTCCAAACAGATTATAAAAACGAGATACAAGAATTGCCTTTTTTGTAGAATCGATGAACACTTATTGATAAAAAGACATAATGAAATGACCGCCAAAAGAACACAGTTCTGAAACACATGTGAACACGTTGTAAATATGATGCGTTTCATCTGGGATGCGAATAACGGGAAATTATCATAGCTTGAAATAATACAATTATTATAGTCTGTGCTATTTTTCTATCACTCGACAGGTTTATAGGCAAAAGTAAAGGAGACCGGGTATTCCCTATCAAGCTGACATTTATCATTGTTCTCCAAGTATTCTATTATCAATATACAAGATCCATGTTTCCACCCTGATCGTTTACTCTTTAGAAAGTGAAATATAATTCATGTATCAAATCAAACATGTCATTCCATAAATCCATATCATTAATGGGAAAGTGCATGTAAGACACAAGCTTAAGGTAGCACTGCAACAGTTAACGGGTGACTACTTGAGAACTTTTTCATTTAGACAAACTTTTTGTGTTACATTGGCAAAATTTAGACATATTTTATTGAACTTGAAATAAAAAATGATAGATTGTTGGTGACAAACCAATGGTAATTAGATGAATATGGTATATAAGCAAGTTTTATGACAATAAAATATTTCTAATGCTTTTATACTACTCATTTCAAGAGAGGATATTTCACTATATTCTATTCCAGGTCATATGCTGCACGGGAAACTTATGATTTTTACGTTTATTCACAAATATTCTAACAGGATAATTTAAACCGACAGTTCAAGATCTAAAGATGTGTCCTGTCTTGCAAGAAATAAACTAAAAGGCAGTCAAGTTTTGAAAAGCGGAATACAACATATAACATATATCTATAGCATATCGCATAAGAGATTAATTAGGAATTTAATTTCTCAAAGACTGAAATAATTTCGAAAATTTCTCTTTGCTTTTTTGTTTTGGTAATGAACAAATATTAATATGTGGACTGCCGCTTTGACACCTTTAAAGGCCTTATCGTCTTTCAAGTCTCGTTCAGTCACAAAATGCAGCAACTTCAACACAATTTATTGATTGTTTTAATTGAAAGAAAATGAAGTAACATTTGTGGCTCAGAACTATATAATGACATTCCCTTTTACATTTTTCAATGTTATCGTTTTTTCAAACCCTTGGTACTAAAGTCTGCCACAAACGTGTTCGAAGTAGGAACAAATTCTGGTCGGAGATATGTTAATATTAATATACAGTTTGCTTTTTTATAACAAACGGAATAAAATGTTCTCATTTCCTATCACAATTAGATGAAAAACAACGAGTTTAATGAGACAAATCCGACTTTTATTAAAGTTCTTCTGAGTCTTTCTGAAAGAAAACAAAGCATTTACAGAATTACACAGATGATAAATGATGAATAAAATCTTGAGAAATTCTAACACAAAAGACATAATAATATAATAATATAATGTAATAATGTAAATATTACAGGATTAAGAAGGAATTTCAACCACTCCTAGTTTCCTTGGTTTCTACAAATATATACAAACATCACAACAATAAACGACAGAAATATATATAGATGATGTTTAAGACATCGTCTGTGTTTTCCGTTTCACTTATTTTTTATCTATAAGATATTTTAAGCTAATATTCACAACTCCGCAGTTGTCGTTTTCATATGACAATCACGTTTTAATGAATTATCTTGTGTTCAAATACAAACATAATACTAGTCGTTGTCTTTGATAAGAACTAGAATCTTCTGCCATTCCTTCCCAGTCTCATCTGTGACGGTGATGTGGAACCCGTCATCTCCTTCCTTTTCCTGATTAAATCAAAAACCAAACTGTCAATGAAACACATTAAAACATATCATCACCTACTTTAAATAAAAATAATTGGAATTATTTTGGGATTTGTGATTCTCAACTTTAGTCATGTATATCTGTCATAATTTAAAAAAATATGTTATCATATTTAATTTTTTCATCATAGAAATAATCTTAATTCAATAATAAAAAATGTTTAAGATACAATTAACTGTATTAATGCATTGAACAGGACAACGTCATTAATTACAAGGTGTTGACTCTCCAAGCAATTATCTATTATCCACAGGTAAAACGCACATGAGACCAGTGTTTAACCCAAAATAACTTCCATCAAACATTCTTTCTATAAGTATGGATGACAATCCTCTCCTGGAACATCTGGATAACGGGAACATGCACAAAGAACACGTATGCTGTTTCTTATGCAAGTAAAGTAAACCCTGGTTATAATTCCCCTGGTTATAATTCCCCTGGTTATAATGCCAAACTGGATATAATGCCATGTTTTTGCCAGAACGGATTTCCTGCACTTATATTTCACTGGTTATAACGCCAAATTGGATATAGTGCCATTTGCCAACTCTTTATGGAACTAAAGTCAGTTTTACCTGACTTTAATACCAATGAAACCACACTATTTAAGATATTGTTTTAACTGATTAAGGATAATTGGCATGGATCAAATCAAATCATATTGGGTGCATGTTGTATAGGTACATTAATTGCTGGTTAATAGGCATGGACTACTTGAGTGACATTCAACTTGCCTCAAATTAATTGACGAACAAAGTGATAATGACTTGTTATCTTTGTAGGCAACAAGTTTCTAAATGCCTTACCTGGGTGTAATGCCAACCTGGATATAGTGTCATAAATTCCCTTTGACAAATGGTGGTTACTGTACACCAAAGCCGGTGCTACCTACCGTATCATCCTTCAGTTTGACAGCAATCGTGGGGTCCATATCCCTCAGTCACAATGAAGGTGTAGGTCTTGTCAACCACCGCGGAGTAGTCATTACTGCTCTTGGTGCCCTTGACCTTTATAGTAAATCTTATTGGTCCTTTCCCCGTGTATCTCATCGCTATGTTCACAGTTTTGTCTGCCTCCACCAGGTCATCGGGGGCATTAATGATGAACTCAGCTGACAAACAAATACAACAGAATAGTCTGATTGATCCAAAATTTAAAATTCCTATTGGCACTATCAACGTATGCTAACTTTGTATCTGCTGTAAATACGTTTCCTAAATTACGTTTGAATCATTGGCGTTCGCCACTGTCCGGTTTTCGATCATTAATAACGACTTTTACCCGTTTAGTGTCACTATCATGAACTGATCAGCGTTAGGATTTGGAATTTCTGAAACAACCACTACTTCTCCATAAAATAAAACCGTTTATGAAGTTTGACGTATTCGTCTCCAACAACATACTCTGTGCTCCTTTAAGCAATATTTTCTCTTAAAACATAATATAAATGCATAGGCTGGTTAAGAAATATTATGATAATATTCTTTTTATTTTAAAATGAATCTTAAAGCGACACTCCTGTGTTTATATGTTCATATGTATGTATGCTCTGTATGGCTCGTCGCTAAAATAATAATTGCACTCTTGAGTCACGGGGGTTAGGGCTGATTAAAACTAATGCATTTTATCTAAACAGCTACATTCTAATAGCGACTGAAGATGAATCAACAATCTTGAAGCAGGACGGATTCTGTGAACCATACAGATCACATATCAAATACCCGTTTTGGCTTAACAAAGTTTGCATTGTTTTCAACATTTTCAAGTCTCAATTGTACATAAGTACAGAAACTTTCAAGTCTATCGTTTCATATATATTTAGGTGTTATCAAGCAAACTTTTAACACTAATGACACAAACCTTCAGACGTGTTGTCGACATTGTAGATGTTGAGGTGATGTCAGAAGAAATATGAGTTGGAGACGTAGTGGTTGTAGATGATGAGGAACTTGTTGCCACTGATGATGATGTTGTAGTTGAAAACGTTGGAGAGGTTGCAGCTGTAGAGGAAGGTGTACTTGTTGCTACTGATGATGATGTAGTTGGAGAAGTTGGAGAAGTTGGAGACGTAGTGGTTGTGGAGGTTGATGTACTTGTTGCCACTGATGATGATATCGTAGTTGAAGAAGTTGGAGAGGTTGCAGCTGTAGAGGAAGGTGTACTTGTTGCTACTGATGATGATGTAGTTGAAGAAGTTGGAGAGGTTGCAGCTGTAGAGGAAGGTGTACTTGTTGCTACTGATGATGATGTAGTTGGAGAAGTTGGAAACGACGTGGTTGTGGAGGTTGATGTACTTGTTGCCACTGATGATGATGTTGTAGTTGAAGAAGTTGGAGAGGTTGCAGCTGTAGAGGAAGGGGTAGTTTTTGCCACTGATGATGTTATAGTTGGAGACGTTTGGGTTGAGTTTGAGGTTATTTGAGACGTTGACTTCATTGTTGAAGTCGTTAATAAAGTTGAGGATACTAGAGAAGTTGTTGAAGATGTTGATAGTGCTTCAGTGGTAGTCATGGAGCCATCTGGAGATGTTGTTTCGTCATCGTCTTCAATAGTAAATTTACTAGTGAGTATTGTATTTCCTTCCGCATCCTTTATGGTAACTGTTATTTCTTCATCAGCTTCTACAATCTGTTTGAGAAAAACAACACAATTAATCAACACAATCATGTTATGAAGCAATTAACAATCATTAAGCATAATTCGTTTATGTGAAACAAAAGACTTGAGACGATATCTGCAAATGGATTTTATTGTTAAAAATACACAACGTTTTCCTTCTAGAACTGAAAAAAAGTTACTCACCGAATCATCCTTCAAGTTGACATTAAATGAGAGGCTTTCAGTGCCGTCTGTGAGGGTTGTTGTTCGGGTAACCTCACCATCTTTAATGACAGTATTGGCGCCACCCTTGCCCTTGACATTGTATGTGAAAGTGATATCTCCACTGGAAGGGCTTCTACTGATAGTAATGAACACATCGTGGTCAGACTCCGTTGCCGAGCGATATGTGATGGTAAATGTCACTGTAATCAGAATCCGTTTTTGGTAAACAATGTTTGGAAAATCTGGTAATATTCATTTATCAGAAAATTTGCATATGCCAATATGGTAAATAGAGATTATTACCCGAGGAAGTGTCTCATATGACTTTTACGAAAAGAGTGTGAATTTTTGTATTACCCGAGCGAGAGCGAGGGTTATACACAAATTCGAACGAGTTTCGTAAAAGTAATATGACACACTTCCGAGGATAATAATTTCTTTATTACCGATTCTACTCCAATTCAAACGCATGGAAATATTCAGAAAACGGCTTCCTTCCCTTCCGACGGCCCGCTACAGTGACGTCACGAACAATGATTTTATGATGTCACAGACGACAAAATACGGTAACTCGCGCTTAGACAATCGTTGCTAGGCAAAAATGATATTTGCCCATGTGCTCATATTGAAAATATGTCGCCGCCTTTTAATAACCATATGGGTAATAAATATTGCTATGACTAAGTGTTTTTATTTTCATCTCCTGTTTCATAAGCAGTTATTGTAACGTGTAAATATGTTCATATCGGTCTTTTTAGTTGCATTTACATCCTGTCATTATGGGAAAATATCATTGTTAATAAATTGCATGACTATTACAGAATATGTTTTAACTTTAAAAATTGGCGTTCATTTTGAAAGTATTTTATAAACAATGATAAATTTGGGATGTTTCTATTCAACACTTTTGCAATTGCAAAAGGACAAAGCGGAAAAAGATTTAATTCTAATTGAACACCAGCAAAAGATTACTAAACAATGGTAAGCGCCCACCACCCAATACGTTCAGTTTCTTTAGTATCCTATTCTATTCTAGACAACAGTTGCATTCCCCATTTATTTCAACCTCGTTTTTTCTTGTTCTAGATTTCTCAAATTGATCTTATCATTATTGTCATCATTTAAAATTATTGTCATCATTTATCATTAGTACGACAATGATATATGGATAAACAACTTCTTTATTACACAGTGGCGACGTTTCGGTATAAGGACCTATACCGAAACGTCGCCACTGTGTAATAAAGAAGTTGTATATCCATATATCATTTTCGTCCTTATACTACCAACTTCTAGAATGCCACTGAAACAATTCATTTATCATTAGTGCTATCATTGTTATCATCATCACCATCAATGTTGTTATCACCTCCAGCATTGCTATCATCATCGTCATCATCGTTATCACCATTGAAATCTTTGTTATCATCGTAGTTTTCACTGCTTTCATCATTGTTGAAATTCGCCAACATTGTCACCACAATTACCACCATTAAAATGTACATGTACATCATTGTTGTGACATTGAAATCATTGTGATATCGCTTGGCATTGTTAACTTCATTTTTATCATTTAGGGGGTCCTTTATTTCTCCCAAGATCGGGGGAATTACCTTTAATGATAAATGTTGGCAGACGTTGTGATATTGTTCGGAATGAAAGATTTTGTAGATCAATGAATGGATATATTGAAGATGAATACCATTTTGTGTTACTTTGTAAAGTATATACCAATTTGAGAGATAAGTATATTCCTGAGTATTTCTGGAAAAAACCTTCTATTCATAAATTTAATGTATTATTAAGTTGTCATAAAGTATGTATTCTTATTAACTTAGCAAAGTTTGTTAAAGAAGCTTTAAGGTTAAGATGTGTTTGAATTGTATACCAAACCGTTTTGTCACACTATTTATTTTGATCACTTTTGTACTTGGGCCTAAGGCCTTTATACCGAATTATCATTGAATTAAATTGAATTAAATTTAGGTGGTCATTGCAAATATCATCGATGTAACTCCATCACATACAACATTTTTACATACATTAACTTCAAGATTGTAATTATGCCTACCTTTAGGAGGTGAAGTTGGCATCGTTGACGTTGTTGATCTCAGTAACAGCTGTGGTGAAGTTGTTGAAGTTAAAGACGTTTGTGAGGCCTTTGTTGTTGAAGATGAAGACGTTTTCGCACTATCATTATCTATAACTGTAAGAAGCTTTGTTGCTACAGTTTTGCCGTCGATGGTGAGGGTTACTGTAACTTCTTCATCTTCTTCAATAATCTGTTAGAAAAACATGTTAGGGGTACTTGATTAGGTACAACCAAGTTCACTGTCAAGAGAAGAGTTGATAAAGTTGTTTGTTATTTTCTTACAAAATCAACATGCAACTCGTCAGTTGATGGTCATAGCATCAACCTTGTAAAATAATCTTCAAGTATTATTGCCACATGGCATCAAACTACTCATTATTATCTATTTCAACATCTAACATTTATAATAATTATTTTCACTTTAAACTTAAAAGGCAATAACTTGCAAATTTACCGTTTTCTACAGCAGAATAAGTTTCATCATGAATGTTGTACATGTCTTGTAACAAGACCATATATGATTACACATTACTGTTAACATTATTGTTAACATTCAGTTGGAAAACACATTCGTGGACATTTCCTTTATTTCACCGGTGTCCATGAAAACTCCAGCAACAGCAACGGTAGTAGCGTAGTTTTAAGCCTACAATACTTCATACAAAATATTTCATTATCAACAAGAACATTTATGCTGTTTGAGTGGCATTCTAGAAGTTGTGGGTATAAGGACAACATGGAATTTTATGGATAATCAATACAGTACAATAAAGAAGTTGATTATCCATAAAATCCCTTGTTGTCCTTAAGAACATTTATGATGACGTCTGCACTCAGAGTTTCAGTACGAATAATGATAACACTTACGTTATCATCAGTGACGTCAACAGTTATGATGTAGACAGCATTGAAGGTGATTGTTTTGGTAACATCTTCCTCCACCACTCACTGAGTACGTCACTGTCCCAGTTCCTGTGCCAGGACTTCTTGTAATGAAGATGCTCAGTCTTCCTCCAGATTCACTGATCTCGTCAAATTCGGTTACCAAACCAAAGGAGTCTGCATACGAGGTGACTTATAACTTTGAGTTGATGTAGTTTCTTTGTGGTCAAGCACTTATGCAAACCAAAACTGAGTGAAAGAATGGACCACATCATGAGTGTTTGCTTAACAAAAAATCTGTAACCAAACCATTGAATCATAAGTTTATGTTGTTATGGTTGATGGAAATACATGCGATAAGCAAAGAAGGTCTTCTAAAATGGTTTCAAAAGGATCTAAAACTATGATGTTAAACAGTCCTGCATCAATAGTGAGGGATGAAGATTCTCGGGTATTGTTGTAACAATTTGATCATGAAAATCGTGTTGATTTTATAGATATTGTGAACGATAAAACTCAGTAGAAATGTCCTTAAGAGTGATGATATCTTCAACTAAGATTACAAAATTCAGATATCAAAATCTCCACATTACGTCACTGTCTTCAGAGTGCTGAAGAAAAATGTATATTTCACACCGTTATCTTTCAGAGTACCCTTCAACTGCCTTTATTTCAATTATGTCTTCATGAAACGAAAAAGTAATACGTAATCTAGCGCTTTTTTGTAAATCATGCTGTTATAATAAGAGACAAATTAATAACTGAATTGTGAATTTTGCTATTTAATGTTAATGATTATGTTTGAACCCACTGTAATCTTGCATCACCTGTATATGGGCCTGAGGCCTTAAGTACAATAAACTTCTCAGACTTTGACTTTGAATGCTGATGAAAAATGACAAACTTACCTCCTTCGGAAATGAAACACGCTGTGGTTGCAGTTGTTATAGTTGTTGAAGTTTTTGTTGGAGTAGGAGCAGTTGTTGTTGTTTTTGTTGTTGTTGTTGGGGAGGTGATGTTGGAGGAATCAAGGTCATCATCCTTTACAATGAAGGTTTCTGCTGCCAGTACTTTACCTTCCTCAGATCTGACCGTCACCGTCACCACTTCATCGTCCTCGGCAATCTGAATTAATGAACAAAAACCTTAATTTCATTGCTATGCAAAATTAGTAAACCAGTTTTAGTAGGACAAGAACCAGGTTAGAAGAAGTCGTGTCCCTGATAATGATATGCTAAATCTTTACCCTCCTCCGCTGGGGCCTTAACCATAACCACCTCATACGCCTTTGGTAACCGATTTGAGAATACGAACTCTGTCCGTATGGTAACACCAAATACCTTTTATTATATAATTGAGGATGAAATACTCTAGTCTTTCAGTAAAATATACCCTCTATTAGTTCACAGTGGGGACTCAGTGGCGATATACTATATCGTCACTCGTCAGAAGGTCGACAAACTGATAATAAAAAGGTTTGAAATTATTGGTCAAAATTGAGTTTATAAAGTTTTTTTGTGTGTAAATAGGTTTGTTTTTACGGGATATATTGCATTTTGCGTTGAGTTTTTAGCTCTTGTTATTTGGAACTAGTTTGTTGTGGCAAATTTATAAATTGTGTACATAGGCAATTGTGCATGAGAGGCAGTGAGGGTTTTTAAAAATACCGTTTTTTTAGATCAAAATTATATAATAAATAGAATATTAAATGATGTTTGTCAAATACGATATTAATCTCATCTCGTGGCGTGTGCAAAGTTGATATTTTCACTCGTGGCTGTGCCACTCGTGAAAATATCAACTTTGCCAACCCCACTCGAGGAGATAAACATCGTACTTGACAAACATCATTTAACATCCTCTATTTATTACTTAAAAGCACGAGAGTGCGATTTTCCCTTACCATATCATCTTGCAATTCAACATTGAAAACAAGGCCGACAACCCCGTTCTCGAGCGTGACGTCATCAGACTGTTCTCCATTTTTAATAGCGGTATCTTCCCCACCTTTCCCTTTCACAGAGTAAGAGAATGAAGATGCTCCACCAGCCTGGCTTCTCATTATAGAGATGTGGAGGGAATTGTCACTTTCATCGCTACCTTCAAACCGGTTCTTTATCTCCCAGGTTACTGCAACAAACAATAAACAAGATAAAGAAAGCTGACGAAGAAACTAATATTGGCGATTTTTGTTTGGCGTGTGTTTACAAAATGTATACGAAATTGAAATGAAATATGGGGAATAAAATGGGGAGAGGAATAGTGGGTCGGGGGGAATTATGGGGGGCAAATCTTCAAGTGATTGTAATATAGTTTCTTTCTCTACCATAATACAAGAAGTAAATGTGGTAAATGAACACAAATTGTGTATAATTTTCATATAGCCGTTTTGTTATTGTTGATTTAACACGTTTCTTTCCTCTTAAATACATGTTTTCGATTGTCTTTTTGTTGATTTAACACACTTTTATTTCTTCTAAAATACATGTTTACTTGATAAAACTCTTACCTGCTTGGTTTTGTGCAAATACTCTTGAAACTTCAAAAAGTGGAAGAAAAAGAAAAGGAACAATCATATTTGTCATCTGGAACGGTATATGAACGATGGTTCGATACCAAGTGAAGTTAAACAGGCCAAGCCCTGTAACTAAGCCAGGACCTGACACAGTAACACCTCAACATGGCAGATGGCTTTTATCGTCAGTTTGAAATCTTATTTGTGCAGATGGAGTTTTTTCCCTGCGACAGTGATTTCAATCTTGTTTACATGTAGATATAATCTACAGCAATGGTGAATTAACTTGACTTTCCATAGGTAAAAATACTTAAAGCCAAAAATGGTTTATTGTAATACCCCACTGGGGGAGAAGAAGTCGTTCTAGAGCTCATGTATTAGAAAACGGACAGCCTTAAACACCAATTTTATATCCAAGCAATAAAATTACAATAATAATGATAATAGTAATAATATTAGGTCAATACAGTTTCTCTATACCATGGACAAATGTCACTAAATGTAACACTGCCTTTAAACATACGGGAGTTTTGGAGTTAAACCCTCACACCTGCACCCCTGCCATGCCTTTATATTGGGAAATGGATTATGAAATTTATACATCATAGTTTTCATCTTACAACGCTTATAATCGAAAAAAAAAGTTGAGGATGCTCGTCCTGTCATGTATATATATATCAATAAGATGAGCAAAACCAAATCTAGTAACTTGAGTCTTCAAACTACAAAACATTTACTCCGAAAATTGTGCCAATTGGACTTAGTTTCGGCTTATGACCAAAACTTGCATATTTGTCACGCCTTTAATTTTGAAAAATTGAGATTCAGTGTTATTGATTTGAAGAGAAAAGATGGAAGAAGACTTGAAGGTTGACAACATGCCACGCCTAAACTTTGATCATGTTGTCGAAAGGCACCTCGCCACAAATTCTAGTTTTTTGGGGACATCGGTCCTTGAGTAGAAAGAGTATGTGGTTGCTTCTTAAAAGAAGGTTTTCCTTCAAGGTAACATGTCTAGGTAGGGTCACATACAAACTCTTCTTCAACCAAGAGAACAAATGATAGGACGTATTGTGTCTTCAGAGTACTCTAGTTTTAGAACGCAATTATTACTCATTATTTACTCATTTTAGGATATTGTGAAAAGAGAAATTATTTCCTAAATCTAATCATTACAACCTTAAAGTATAACATATACAAAATGAAACTAAGGAACAAACGACCAAATCTCAAACATATCAAAGAAGAAATCAAATCAATATATTATGTTTACCGCTACAACTACTATTCAGAATGCAAGTATGAAAACTTCGCAAAGTTTTGGTCCATATGCCATAATCTTTTCTGATTTACCATATCTACCAACTGTCGCTTATTGCTCCTATCCAATTTGATAATATCATTGCCTGCCTATTAAATATGTACATACATGTACTTGTGAATCATATTTATATAACATTGTTATGAAATGAATTGTTTTTTTAATGACTTGTATTGATGGCGATTCAAAAATAAAAAAAGTTTTATTTATAATTATTTACTCATGTGTACAGTTCAGACGGGTTAAAGGCACTTTAGCACGCCTTCAAATTAGCTGTTTTGAGGCAAACGCATTCACTTTAGCTTTCCATCGATGCAATGAAATAATTATGGTTCTTTACAACTGGTCCGCAATCAACACCGAAAATGTAAGCTGGCAGCTGTTGGCTTTGAGATATAAAAGATCTTTTGTCAGCTTTGCACAAAACGGAAAAAGTATTGATGTTTGAAAATCACTAACCTAGTATTGTGTACAGCTCTTGAATTTACCTTAACTCTGAACCGAGAACAAAAGATGAAACATAGTCTATTACAGCAATCTTGTAAATTAATCGATTTGATAACAAAGTATTACCATTGTTATTGGATTACCCAAAGCTTCTACCGTTTTCGCTTCCACCGTTTATGGTTGTAAGCAAAGTTTAAATATTTCCGATATTATAGTTCATTCAACGTTGCAGAATCAGCTTTATAACCTGAATACGTACATATTTGCTAAATAACTCTCAAACTTAAATAAAAAAACTTTTCGACACCCAGGGGAATATGCTAACTTCTCAACCTCTAGGGAGTAGATATGAAAAATATGCAAATGGCTAAACTCTGACCGAGGTGTCAATAATCATGGGTAAATTTTAAGAACTGTATGTTTCAAAATATATTATATATGATACGATATATACGTTACATAAACACAAACTACCAATGCCTTTTCTGATTCCGAAATATAATAACCGATACTGAGAGTCACTTATAATAATACATGTACCCTCTACTTAGATGAGTTATGTAAGAGTGACCTAATATATATTTTATGTCAGAGAATGTTTTGACATTTTCAAAGTATGATGCGATATACCTTGCAAAAACGAAATATGTTTTTATTTAATCTAATAATCAGCTATACCGAGATATAACGAGATATATCGAAATCTAACTTCATAATTCATGTGCCTAAGTAAACACTAGATGCTAAGCTTTATTTTTTTTTTACAATTTAAGAGATTTACATTCTATATCGACGAATGGGTTTAAACACCTCTTAACTGTTAAAAGCTGCTATTTTTCAGTTTTGTCAAAATAATTAGCTACGTAAAGACAACAAATTGAGATCGTATAGCTTGGTCAATCGGGTACGAATGTAAAGTTGGATTTATAAAACAAGACGACGTTAAGGGTCATATTATATTACAATTTTAGATTTTAAGACTTTCAAATTTAGATTAGACACACGTTCGTAAATTTATTCAAAGCAGATGCTATTGAAAAAAAATTTCCTTTTATGTAAGTCAAAATAATAAGCTATAACGAATTACAAACAACATATTAATATCGTTGGACTATATTAATCATGCGATATGGCCTGACCAGTAGAGCGTAATAAAATACTATGAGTCAGCGTTTGCTTTCATTGTGCAAACTCAGTCAATAGATGCAATCGGGTAGGTAAGTGACCCGGTGCCCGGTCCTACAAAGTCTCGCATAGAGGGGGGACTATCAGCTGACTCCAGTCAACAAATAGGTCAGTATTTCTCCATATTTCACAAATCAAGGTACCCATGAGACTACCATGACCGCTGTTGTAATGTAACTAGTTTGTCAACGCTTGATAGAGAACAAGATATATCAGCAGTGCGTGTTTTTTTCTTAGTGGTATGTTTAGTAGGTCATCGCGACCTCATATTCAGTGGTATGGAGGGCTGTCGTCGTTGCTCCTCGAGATCGTGTGAGTCTGTTAAGTTCCATTTGTCGGAAGTATTCAACACAGCGAACTTGTATTCGGGCACAGATAATATATTTTACCTATCAGATATCATTTGTTCTGATACTGTCACGTCGAGCGTACATCGGACTGAAAAATTTCCTCGACGTTTATCCTGTAATTACCGTATATCCTTAGATAAGTACCTGCATAAAACCTAAATTGTAAGAACCTCGATCAACTTGTTAATCATCAGAAATGTCAGTAATTGGTGTTTTCTTAAAACCGTTGTGCATCCACATATTACTGCTTTCATCACATAAACGCCGGCCCCATCGGAAATTTGTAGAAAATTCTAGGATATTCCTGTCTGGACTAACAGAACGCTGAAAAACTTTCACTTTCAAAAGGTGACGAAATGACAAAATTGCATAAACTTATGGGAAATTCATTAATGGGAAAACTTTTATTGGGAACCTTTTTCGTCCGTGAAGGAATATGTTATTACATACCCGTGCAATATTCATCGAGTGAATTAGAAATTTATATTTTCACAAGTGCCGCAGCCAAGAGTGTTAATATACAATTTTCTACTTCACGATATGACATATACATGGTATTCGACGAGAAATGTCAAATGTTCTATTCATAATGTTTCTTAAATGTCGTAAATGACCTTAACTCAATGAAGAGAGTAGCAAGATCGCTTCGCTAACGCGACCATCTCAAGACGTCATCCAATTGTTTCTTGACGTCAAAGATGACGTCATATGGTTGTCGCGTAATTTCACTGAGTAGGATCGCATTGTCTTTTATTTTTAAGAAATAGAGTAGCCTTAACCATCATGTGTTTCGCAATACAGTACAGTTTTGCCCTGAACTATTATAGTTAAAGGCACGTGGTTTGACGCTAGTAATAGTTCAGGGCAAAACTGTTCTTTATACGAAACACATGATGGTTGAGGCGACTCTATTTCATTTCTAGCATGTTGATTAATTTGATATCAGAAGACACGAGGGTGAGATTCTACTGATCATCCTAAATCATTTTTCATTTCGATTCCGTGAAAAATGTATATTTATTACCTACGAGGGCAATCATATCATTGTGACGTCACGTAAAAAACAATGCTTTGACGCCAATGACGTTGTGTTCCAAATGCGCCTATGCCTATGCTTGGATGTTGATTTTGATTAGTTTCTTTGATTTCTCGACTTCGGTAATAAACAGAATATCATATTCGTGTCCATGACATACTATGTTTACGACACTCGTGCCTTAATATCAGTATATCCCTCGCTTTCGCTCGGGAAATACTAATATTAAGCGCTCGTCTCGTAAACATAGTATGTTATGGACTCTCATAGAATATCCTCTATATCTGAACACTGCATTAATCTAAGACTCATTGCATTGATGTCATAGTATTGTGATGTCGTCATTGTTATGACGTCATAGCACTGTGATGTCATTACTTGATGATGAAAAACATAGTGATGTCATGAACTTGACTGTAACAGAGCATTGTTCAAAATCTACTGTCAAAACGATATCTCCTAGGAGATATCACTTGGTCTTCCACAAGCAATATCTCCTGTGAAACACAGTTTTGGATGATAAATGGCATATTTGACTATTGAAAATATAAAAATGCAGTGTAATACACTCGACAATATTCAACTAGTGAATTACCGCTGCATGCATGAGGTGAAAAAGGGAAAAAACAGTTATGAAAACAAATATCCAGGCATTACCAGTCCCCCCTCCACCCACCCCTTTCGAAATGTTCCTACGCCTATGAAATTGGATTCGCCTCGCCTACGACAAAGGTAACATTGCCGATACATAATACAACATAACAAATGATACATTTGAGAGTTCTGTTTAATATCCTCAATCGGGGAGGGGCGAGATAACAAAGATATGAATTGCGGCTATCTATGTCACTGTACATCCGAGCCTAGATGTTCATCGCCTTCCTCAAGTTGATCGGAAACAATAGCCACTTTCCATATTACTCTCTTTGAAATTACATATTAATTCTTAATTTTTTTTAAATTACTCAACTGGTAATTGTTAATTTGGTAAAAAAAAAAACCCATTCTCCTGGTAGGTAAAAAGTAACCTCGATCGCATAGAGCTTTATGTTTTCTAAACTCTTCGTTTAATCGATAACATTCTGGAACTTTTCATGAGAAAAAAACGTACTCAACTAACTGCCCTTGATTCTTATTATGGAAAGGGTCGTAGCACCAGCTGATGGAATAACATGTTTGGGTATCTTGGTTTTTTAAACTAACCTTTTCAGTTTTTGCTCTGAGAGTTTAAATTATCATTAGATTATCGTGGAAAACATTTATGGGTTTCTGATGTTATAAATATCTTATTTTAAGTGGATTTTCAAATGCTTCGTTAAATCAAGACGTCGGTGATAGACAAATATTTGTGTCAATGTTTAAGCAACGAATAAGATATGTATTCAGAATTGGTCCGAAACAGTAAATTCATACAGTTTTCTAAGTCATTATTCCCGTTGTAAATCAGTGTTCGCACTGGAAAAGTATATAAGTGTTTTCAATGATGAGTCACTTTTGAGAAATTTCTGTAAATTAAGATTTTCACTCAATACCTTTAAAATACCATCCTGCTAAATCAGCGTATATACCCTGATCTCTTTCAAGCCAAAACCCTCGTATCACTAGCTATCTAACAAGCCAATGAGACTACTCGCTTTCAGCAAAAGCGGCGCAACCCGAATGGAAAAATCCGTTGAGTTCAAGCTAATAGCTTCAATCGCCTTAATAACGACATTTCTTTAGCTAAAAAAATAACAGCTGAGCATAGCCATGAACTTAACTGAGGAAGACTCTGTGAAGACAATCAGGGTATTGAAGAATGTAAATTCCTTTATAAAACAGACTCTTACCAACTCAGTTTTTCATAAACAAAGAATAAAATCAATTTTTAACGGATATAGTACTTCTTTATTTATCTTAGGCGACATTTCGACATAGATTCTAATCTGGTTGTCAAGTAGGTGATGAACCACTATAAACGAACCATTTGGTAGCCTATCCCTCCTTTGAATAATTATAAAGGAAATGCAGATTCTAACCGTTGATTATTTTTCCCTTTGATGATAAAATCTCTCAGGACACCAAACATGACTGTCAAGGTGTCTATGTTTTTTTTAATGTTTTTACGCAATTGAGTTTGAGCTTTAAACTATCCAGGATGACTTGTCTCAAATTGTATTTCTATATTCCTTCTATCTAGATTTAATTATTAAAGAATGTTGGTTTGTTTCAGAGACAGGAAAGATGACTTTCAAGACCTACGAAACTGGAGTTTTTTATTTTTCTTGTCTGTTACTTCTGAGCCAACGCGTTTCTCCAGGTCGAATCCTCTACCTGGCCTTTCCTCAGTTCAGCAGCATGCAAGCCATGGCGTGTGTGAAAGAAGAGCTCAAGGAATATGGACACGAACTCTGGATCACATATCCGGAATATTTATCCGATCATCCAATTCTTAAAGACAAAGATATCAACTTCATCAAACTTAAAAACCTTGGTGACATTAATGTGGATGAGACGTTCGTAAAGCCATGTGCCGATCTGTACCTCAACCCCCAAGATATACCTATCGATCAAGACCCGTGGAATCGCTTCCAGGACTTCATAAGAGGATCAATATCAGACAAGTTTCCAAGAATCTATCTCCAGGAAATTCAGAGGCATATAAACGACTTGGTATTAGGTGACGATGAGCTGCTGGAAACCTTAAGGAAACTCAAGTTTGACCTGGTGGTTGTTGACGGGGTTGCTGGACTCCCTTATAGCGTTATTCCTTATCGTCTAGGTCTCCCCTTCTGCTCAATAGGAGTGTTCCAGTACGCATGGCATTCTGGAACGCCAACCCTTCCATCCTTTGTGCCAGTCCCTGCACTCGGTTCCACAGACAATATGTCATTCATGCAAAGGTTAATCAGCTTACTGGTTCATTTTGCACTCACAACGGTTCCGCCATATACAAGCGAGGATATTGTCACAAAGTTTGCGACAGAGAAACCACCCCTTACAATGAGTCAGCTTATGACTAAAACGAAAATGTGGTTCATTGTTCAGGACGAGGTTGCCGACTTTCCAAGACCTTTGATGCCAAATTCAAAGCTAGTCGGCGGAATTTGTTCAAAGGACGCTAAAGCTCTTCCAAAGGAGTTCCAGGACTTTTTTGATCGATCTAAGAATGGTGTTATTTTGGTATCGTTTGGTGGAAGCATAAAGAAACTACCTGAACATATTTTTCAAAAACTGTATGAAGCATTCCGAAAAACAAAGTATGATTTTATTTGGCGGACTAACAAACAGTTAGGTAATACTTCTAACATCATGGCCTCCAGCTGGTTACCACAGAATGATATCCTTGGCAACCGGAAAACTAAATTATTTATTACGCATGGTGGTGCAAATAGTCAATATGAAGCCATTTATCATGGTGTTCCGATGTTAGGAGTCCCATTTTTCGGAGATCAACCTTATAACTGCCGTAGACTTGTGAGGCATGGGTATGGGTTAGAGTTGGATATTCATGAAGCGACGGCCAACGATTTTATAAAAGCGATAAACACTATTATTGAAACACCATCTTTCAACGAGAACATTATAAGGGCGTCTGAAATATTCAGAAATCGCCCAGTAACGCCAAGAGAAGAAGTTGCCTATTGGATGGATTATCTTATCAAACATGGCGATACATACATCCGGTCTGTCGGCCTTGACCTTCCCTGGTATCAATACCTCTGTCTGGACGTGCTGCTTTTCATCGTTGTTGTACTTGTTTTGTTGCTTATTGTTTGTGTCAAGAGCGTTGTTTGTTGTTGCCGCTGTTGTTGTAAATCCAAGAAGGGGAGACAGAAGCAAGACTAATGTGAAAAAATAATAGGACATGCTTTGATATTTTGAGCTTTCATTATGATCACTGAAGGTAACACGATATATTGTAACACACTGTCAGGATTGTCAACTTCTTAATCTATGAATATACAAGGATTGACCCCATATGATTCCACTAAAAATTCAATATAACGACAGCCTTGCAATAGCAAGGATGATTGTTCATAGAGTTTGTTGACAAGACACTAATTATGTCAGTCAACAATGGTCAAATGCAACGATTTCAATGCTTTCTAACAGCAGTGAATGAGAGAGTATCTGAAGTTTCACCAGGAATATCGAGGTGGTAGGTCCATAAGAGAAACCTTATGAGGACAATCAAGGGAAGGCTAAATCGGAAGATGATAATTAAACTTATCATTGTGCCCGAGTGAAATATCAAACTCGAATTTCGTTCTCGTTTGATATCTAACTCGAACATGTGATATATCTCCATATCAAACTCGCGGACACATGGTAACTTATCAATGTATGAAGAGCTTTTCTCTTGATAATATATTCATTGGTTGTGCATTGTGATAGGTTTACGTAGATTTTCGTAGTGGCATCTGAGCAAATGTCTGATCTGAAAGCCGTGATTTTCACTAATTTGAAATTAAAGATATACCTCCTTTGTACAATTTTGTAACCTTCCGGTCTACATTATGCATCCTGAAAATATTCTTGAAGAAGCCCCAAAGCCCTCTTGTATAAAGCAAGAAAAAGGCTAAATGAATTTGTCGTGTTATTTTCAGCCATTGCAAAGGACAAATCAGATGCAACGGTGACATCATCCATGTATTCAAAATATAAGAAGAGCGGCCAATGGTTGCTCAAACTAAATCGAATCGTGATGAAAATAATTTAGTTAATAAAGATGTTGCATGGTATAAAATGAAAATAAAAATACATTTTTATTGACAATTTTAAATTATACTAAATCGAATGGTGATGAAAATTATTTGGTTATTTTATTGACAATTTTATATTACATACATTACAGTCGACATGATATTAAAAAAACTGTTGATCTCATTTTATTTAAGTTGCATGTTTGCTAAATGGATGGGTGCACAATGAAAGTGTGTAGTGACACCAAATGGGCGTGCCTTGTATCTGTTGGATGACCTAGGATGTTCCATAAGCAATCACACTGGTGACCTTGACAACCATTCCGACGCAATACTGATACCTCTGACATCCTTTAACCGTTTTACACTACATTTAGTTTGACAATGTTTACGCTGGTTGTCGGACTTGGTCACAAGGAGTGAATCTTTAATACCCTTCACCATAACACCCCTGAGACCTCTCATCAGGAAATTCAAACTCAAACCACCCGCCTTTGATTTCAGTAAGCCAATTGAATAGCTTTGTTGGGTAATTGTTTCAAAACAAAACTTAGGGGCGAGTTATTTCAATACAAGTTTCCCTTGTGAAACTTCCCAGGGGTGCCATATTTGCAATAGGCAAAATTAAGCCTTTGGTGACTGGCTTGTTGTTCACCCAGTTGTAAAAAGAAATGTTTACCCCATGAAGGGACAATGGGGAAACAAGTGCTTGACCATCAACCCCTTTAGTCAACCAATCCCTTTTTAGTAGGTGCGTGTGTACTCAAACCAAACTAAATATTCCTTAATAAACCAAAACAAGACTTTGTAAAAGACATGTTGCAAAACATTACTTATGAACCATTCTTTCTTCAAATAGGTTTCTCAAGTCCTTTCTTCATGATTAAACTCGTTTACAAGTCATACCTTTTTTAGGTTGGAAATACAGCCATACAAATTCAGCCATTTGCCTTGAGTTCCTTTTCCTTACAAGACGAGGTACGAAAGGATAAACTCTTTCTTTACCCATAGCGGTAACTCAAGTCATAAATGGTTACACTGTTTGAATAGGAATTATTCTCAGTCTAGAAATAGAGAAGCTTGTCTGGATGCAATCAAAGTTAGTTGTGCAATCAGCAGGGATGTTCTGAAAGTGATCTTTATATCATACACAGTTCTCTCCAAATACTTCAGGAAAACTAGATTTTCTTCCCCGGTGCACTACGCAGTTTGGGCTTCTTGACAGAAACAATCACAAATTGAAGCGACTGAATCATGTCCAAGTCTGGGTTACAACTAGCAAACTTTCAATGCAAGAAGTTTTTAAATCTTATGACTCTTAGCTACAGTTGCTTCGCCAAAATAGGCTCTTTAATACCCTGATGTCGCCTTTTTTTTCATGAACTCGGTGATATAGGGGGAAGGGGTAATATAAATACAGTTCTACGGCTACTTTTGACTCGAGCTACCTGTGTGTGGTGAGAATGTGATAAAATAAGCATGGTATCCATTTTACATAGTTTAAATGCTATCACTGGAATTTTGAAAGAAAATGGCCAACTCGTAACAGAGTTTACTAGGGATGATATGACTTGAGTAACCCCAGTGTGAAAAGAATGAGTTTTCATTTACATGTTTTTTTGTGTTAATATAGAATGAAAATTTTTTTAAATGTTTGTTTTGTTTTGTCAGTAAAGTGATTATTGTTTTATTTTTTTCTAAATATCATTTTGTACATAAGAATATATATGTATATGTATGTAACTTTGGTTGTTCTTGTTTCATCCCTTGTTACATTAAACAATAAACAAACCTGTGTTGTTACAAAATGTTTATTTCTGTATTGGTGTACACGTGTTGATGATGAGATATCTGGAGAAGAGGATGAAGAGCACTCGGAACCAAACAAACTGACTCCAATGGGTGTACATTGCTCTCTGGAAATGAAACATTACAAACACAATTGAACATGACCCATATTGAGGACATTGACATTTTCTGTAGATGTTACTGAGATAAGAAATACTAAGAAGAATATTTTCAAGAGTAGAAATATATATCTGCTTAACGTGATCAAATACAAAGTTCATTAACGCCATTGATTGCATGAGAAACCGAACCAAGGATCAAGATCTCACTGCTTAATCAGTCATTTTATGACATCGTCACATGATATCACAATAATAACATGATATCACATCAAGAGAAAACAAAATTAAGGATCCAGATATCACCGCTTAGTCACTTATTTTATGACCGTCACATGATACCACAATGATCACATGATGTCATATCATGGGAAAACAGAAACAAGGATCCAGATCTCACTGCTTAATCAGGCATTTTATGACTGTCACCATTCACTCCCCAAAGAGGTAGCTTCGTCATAAATTCCTATACATCTTAATACGGTGGCAACAGGCCGTTCCTAGCGGCTGTTCAACAGGAACATGACCCTCTTTGGTTTACTTACATGGATTACATCATATAAGAATAGAACATTGACATTTATCTCATCTGTGACACTTATGAAGTTATAAATTTTATATTCCACTCGATGATAAAAACATGTACAAGTCAAGAAAAGACGAACTTCCTGTAGATATCTTCAAATATATAATTTGAATTGACTTTAACCTGAGCACGGAGAACTTCAGCTGGCGAAGACACAAAGATGGTGGACGAGGTGCAGAGGCTGATGGGAAGGTCCAGTATTGACACATACTTCCTGTATAGGCCCACGCTCTCCAGACTGTAACACTGCACATCTACATCAGAGATACAAACTTCTTAGTGAGAACTCTTCTTAATGAAAAACTATGACATG
This sequence comes from Phorcus lineatus, assembly GCA_921293015.1. Lineage (NCBI taxonomy): Eukaryota > Metazoa > Mollusca > Gastropoda > Trochida > Trochidae > Phorcus > Phorcus lineatus. The sequence goes on from OV121089.1 coordinate 24,331,475, forward strand.
AGTTCAAAAACCTTTCCTGTGTTTGGAATTTTCTTTAAAGGTTGACCCTCAAATGCATGATCCCAGAGGATAATGTTAAACATATTTCATATCTGCATTTTGTTTTTTTGTTTAATAACCATTGTTCTTATACATGTTATTGACTCTAATAATGAAAACAATAATAGCTTTTAAGGGTTAAAATTTCATATTTATAGATTAAAATTTCCATTAGCCAAGTATGTAAACACAAATTTGGCTTGCTAGAGTCAATCATCCTTGAGCGGAAATAAAATGTGAAAAGATTTTGGATGGATGCCAGAAGTATTTTCCAAATTATCATGCAATTACTTACCTTTGAGTGCATTCCTTGTTTTTAACATCCTGAAAAAAAATCTAATCATTAACAAAGGGATGTTAAATGTAAGAGGAATAATATCAATCATGAAAATAATGTGAATCATAAATATATGAGAATAATGAAATAGGGAAATCATAAAATTTATAAATAAAGTAAAATATCATAAATGCTAACAAATAAATGTAATGAATTTGTAACTTTGTCAATATCCCATCAATATCAAATATTTATAATTATTTTATTGTAATATCAGAACAGGTAATGCAGTTTTTTTCACTATGTCCCACACCCCCCACCCCAAATTGTTTTGTTTTTTTAAATGGTGGCCAAAATCTGATAATACTCTCTCATATGGTTTTTTTTGGAATTTCAGAATATATAAAGTTGGATGTAAACAGAATGTGGTTACCTACTTTACAGCATGATAAAGTTCTTTGTGATTGCTGTGGCCACTCACTCCATAATCATCAAAAGTATAAATCTGCAAAATGTCAGAATAATAAAAACATTTATTAATCATTTGTGAATATATTCTGGTGTTTTAATGAAAGAACTTTTTATACAGAAAAACAGAAAAAGGAACAACTACAAAAATAGTAATTATCTCTAATCATCTTCACTTGCCACGTAGACAATTCCTTGGCAGTGTGAAAGAGTTATACAAGCAGTACATTATAAATATGGTGAATCCTAAGCATCTATTTTTTAAAAGAGAAAATCCATGTTGGACTGAATATTTATCATAATTAATATCATATATTTATCAAAATGATCAAGAACTTAATAAACTGCCTTGTTAAATAATAGGAGAAAGGGTAGTGATGATATCAATTGATTACGATTGTCAGCTTTGTGATATTACTTTATCTAAAAAGGACATGAAAAACACTCAATCAATGCCTCTTTAGTGAGGTAAATTACTGATAGTTTTCATATCATATGGTTTCCTGGACAAGAATAAATTTATGCAAGTACATTTCTTATAATGTTTTTTGATGCACATGAGAAGAGTGGTTTAAATGAAATGTGAATGCACTTTGGTTGCTAAGGTGCGAAAGGGCAAAATCTATTTACATTGACAGTGATCTTTCATCTTCAATAATTTCAAAACATGACGGCGACGTTTCATCTTTAATAATTTCTAACTATCAGTGGCCTGCTTCAGTATAAAATCATGATGAATGCTTCCTGCCCTCATATCTGATTGGCTGGAGTGAAAAGGTCATGACCCCCATGGAGTAGTACTGAGATCAGAAACGCAGCATAGTTTGAATGAGGTGAGGTGAGGTGAGGTGAGCTGGTGTTTAACGCCGCTTTCAAGAGTATTTCACTTTAATCGCGGCTGCTAGTATTATTGCAGGAAGAAAGCCCGCAACACCAATGTGGCTATGCATTGCGGTGAAACCTGCGAGCATCGGCTGGAACTAGCAAACCATGGTTGGTACTGCACTGAAACTCGGTGTAGCATTGCACCCAAACCTGACTGCTTGTAGAACAGTTCTCTACAGCAGACAAAGTTGCCGAGCCCCTGGTGGGATTTGAACCACCAACCTCTTGATCCGAAGCCGAACGCACTAACCACTGCGCTATCCCGCCCCCTAGTTTGAATGATAGGTTGATCTGATTTCAAAGAGATTGGTAGTCACCCCCAATAAGAAAGTATCGAACATTACCTCTGATACGTCATATTTTTCACAATATTTTTCAATTTCACTACTGACAACATCCAGGTCCCATTCCATAGCTGGATCATCTTGTGCAGCACTGAAAATATACATTATCATACCGAATCAAGAAACATATATAGACGATTAGAAAAGTACTGTATCTCATATCTCAAAGAAATGGAGCCTCTCTCACTTACATATGTACCAAAAATGACATTGAACATGGGACTTGTTACCCATGGGATCAACACAAATGGCGCATAAATAATTATTGCCAAACAACCATTGTTTGTATCCTGTATTGTGTCCTGTACAACAATTGATTGTGATGTCACTGAAAAAGCCGTCCACACTTACTTTTATTACATTAGATTAAGTTAATCATATATGGAAAAACATTTCTTATCATACTCAAACAGTTCAAAACCTTGAGTAAATTTTTATCATAAATGTCATATGTAAAACTCTGTCGTATGAACATAAAAGGACAGTCCTTTCAGAGTATTTTTTGTGGAAACAAAATCAAAGGGACATTCCTGTTTATTGATATAATTTTCTTATGTTGTTAGTACATGATCATAAGTTATGATTCATAACACTTTTTCAACACGTTACTGAGGGTAACATTTTGGTTTGGATTTGACAATTTCATAAATGAGAGCAGCCATCCAATGGCAAAAAACATATCAATTAGAAGTGACGCCATTCAGTGGCGCTACGGTTTGGTGCCAATGTGCCTACATCCCAAAGCGCCTACATCCCAATGTGCCTACAAAAAATGTGTATGCACATTGGGGACTGAAAAAACACCCCCTTCTCAGATAATGGGTATTACCCGTAAGTCAACAGTTGTTACCTAACAAAGCAATTTTAAGTTCATTAAAGAGTAGCAGTGTTAACAAAACGTTGTCAGACATAAAAAGAAAAATTGCATTGAGTCTTCATAGTAATGGCCACAAGGGCAAGATGAGGTTGGGGATATGAATCAATCATATTTGTGTGCATGGAGATCACTACATTCAAGGTCAGGTATTTGGTAAACTTTACCTTGTGTGAAAAGAAATTATTGATCCAAAATTCTAAATCACCCCAAAACAGGTTTTTATCAATCAAATAATTCTTTTTTAGTATAAATGACTCTGTGCAAGAATCTGAATTCAAACCATGCCCATATAGGTTTAAAACATTGTGCCAGTTGAATTCACAATCAGAGAATATTTTTTCCTATTTGATACATATTTCAAGTTTATCACCTTTAGAAATAAGTCTGTGATAGAATGTTCTAGAGCCTTTGGAAATTTTAAATATATACATTCCTTTGGTATATACTTATGTATTCATTATAAAGTATAATATTGGAGCGGTTAATAATCTTTTCCCAAGTATCTGGTAAGATGCGAATGAGATTGATGTTTCAAAAGATATAAACCCATGTTCACCCTTCACTCTCAATAAACCCTTATTTGCTATAATGTCTGTTGAGGATGCAAGGGACGCTGTAGTAACATAGTTACACTAGTTACATCAGTGCAGCCAAGCAGTGTGACATGTGTAAAACCACATTTATTATTGCAATGATTTTTTAATGAAATAAATATCAAACTTCATCAAATAAGGAAGCGTGAAAAGTCATGTGAAATAAAATTTGTTATTGTCATTATCAAACTTCTCTGGATCAAGTGGATGAGTCCATTGTCAAACATAGGTTTGAGGAACTGATACACAAACCGCTCACGCGTGGATTTGTTTTGATAGCAGTGTAGGCAAACTGGGCTGTAGGCACATTGGGAACATACCCATTACTGGCGCTACCAGTGTTTAAAGACTTGCTACGTGATTACAAGACATTGTTTATCAGTCTTATCTTAGATCAATTGTAAATGTGTGGATATAATAAAAAAAAATTATTCTATTCCATTCATATGGTTTATCTGCATAAAGTTGTAAAACTAGTAAAAGTATAGCACTTTTTCTTGTCATTCCAAGAAAAAACAAAATGGCATTAGGACAGGGTCTTTAAGGCTTATTCAAATTCCTTTTGATTATGTATGATCGTGAACATTAAAAACATACAAACACAAAACATCAGACGATGAATTACCTTATATCCAAAACTGCAACTCTTTCTTTGGGAATTCCTAAAGTTGAACAACTTCTTATAATTTCTTTTCTTCTTATTTCACCCTTTTTGTCATAATTTCCTGTAGACAAAACAAATTTTTCATTTTGTACTCAGGTACTTTTAATAGGTGACCTACTTGTATTTTCTGCATTTTAATGCATCAAATGCACATCATCTTTAAGGGGCATTCTAGAAGTTGGATTGGTGAAAAATTGCTTGACAATAATGTTAGAATATCTACACCGAAACGTTGCATCTCGTGCAATAAAGAAGATGACTATCCATAAGAACTTATTATTGTTCATTAAATGCACAATTACTATCTGTTAATAAAAAAACTTTAAATTGAAATACTTCCAATGATTTGAGAACAAAATTATATATGATCCTTACCACTAACAAAAAAACAAACATGTGTAGTAATGTACAAATTATTTGCAAAAGAAATAGAAAATTGAAATTTCTATTTTCAAACGTTGTATTTGTTGACATGAATGTCACTCAAGTCTTAATAATTATCTCTTTAGCGCTTGGATTTCTTTTAAGACTATCTTCTGCAGGAATGCAATTTATCAAACCTAGTATTTATCATAGTCCATCGTCGTTTGAGAATTGTACACATAAGCATATTCACCTGTGGTAAAGCATAGCAGTGATGCATGTTCACTTTGTGCAACAATTGCTGGTGAAAAAAACATACACTCGTCATCAGGATGTGCAGTAATGAATACAATGTTTCTTTTCCTACTATTTAATTTGACATTTCTTTGTCTTCTAAATAACACATAGATATAAGCTAATATAGATATATATGCATAGCATGACAATATTATCCTCAAAATGAAAAACACTTCATAAATATGTGACATCGCGAAAACTGAAGTTTTGGCATGGGGGCTGCCATTGAAATCTGAGGTTAAATTTTCCTCTCGACTAACAATTTAATTACTGTCCCAATTGCTTTTAACTTTATAAGTCATTTTGGTTCTAACCTCGAAAAATATTTTATATTAAATATCGTTTTAAGTTAATCACTCACTTCCACAATGGTGTTTAAAAGAAGAAACCGTCACGATGAAGATTATAGTTATTTAAATAAATGTGTTTAGTTTTAGCGAAAATACTATATATATTACCGCAATGCGTTCTTATGTTTGTTGAAAAAATAAATTATGACACGTATTCATATCTCCTGCAAACGCAAAGCAGTGTATTTTCATTTCTGTCAATGTTGATGATATCATTTATGATCCATATATTTTGAATTAAGTGCTTACATAGGTTCTTAAATAACGACACTCCGGAAACTGTTCTGTAAAAACACCGTATCGTAGCAACGGCGTCAGGCAGGAACCACTAGCTCCCGTTATGTTTACTTCTGCTTAGTTTATGCACTCATTTTGTCATCGGGACTGATTTTAAGTTTCTAAATGGCCGACCAAACGCAGGAAACTCCTGTGACAGGCGATAATGAAGTAGATGAGTTAAAAGATTCACCTAAACCAGAAACACAGGTCAAAGAAAATGACTCGGATAAAAACCAAAATGATGAAGCTGCCGAGACACCTGCAGAGACAACTGCGGAGGAGGAATCTGTAACAATAACAGTAAATGAAGATAAAGAACAAGGTGTAGATGACTCCCAAAATATAAGTGATGAAACGTCTAAAGAGCAAGGTCAACAAGAAACAGATCTCCAGACTATCAAAGACGATCCTCAAACTGAAGAACAAGATGAAATCAAGAAATCAGAAGAAACTGAAGAACAAGGAGAGATAAATGTGAGCCAAACAGAAAATGCAGAAGATGAAATTCAGGATACTAAGGAGAAAAGTGAAGAAGTTGAGGAAACTACCAAAGACGTGAATGAGGAACCAGAAAAAGATCCAGAGCAGGAAACCAAGGATGAGGTTGACAACACTGCACCCGAGTTTGCAGAACAGGAAGCAGCAGCTCAAGATGAGCCGACTGACTCTGACAGACAGGTCACTGAGGGTCAAGATGAACAGGAAGAGGCCGAAGAGCAAACAGTTCCTAAAATAGTTGCTGAAAGTCAGCCAGAAACTGCAGAAGAACAGGAAGAAGTCGGCGATCAAGAGGAAAGACAGGAAGGTATACTGTTATTAGACCAAAATAATCTTTCTCGCTGCAGTGCATGAATGTAGACTACATAGTTCATTGGTTCAAATGAGAAATAATTAATCTATGATCCTATGTATTGAAATCCTATATTTTGAAAGTAGCCTATTTGTACACTGTTGACAGCAGCATTTTAATAAAACTAAATGAGATAGTGATAGTTATTTGTCAAAACAAAGGGAATGTAATGTAGAATTAAATAATGAAATTTACAATAACTTATTTTTGTGTGAAAAATAAAATGTTAATTTTTTGTATAGAGTAACACAGTATGCTGCTTTTTTTCAATTTCAAATAATTCCAATTTATTTAAATAATAAGTAAGCAAAATGAAAACAATGACAAATGTGAAAACTAATAAAACTTGATAATAAAATCATATTGTAGAAGCAGAGACATTAGAACAAGCTCCTGCCCAAGATGTCATAGAACCAGAAGAAGTCGGCGATCAGGAGGAAAGACAGGAAGGTACAGTGTTATTAAACCGATATAATATTTTTCGCTGCATTTTATGAGTCAAATAAGATATAGATAATTTATGATCCTATGTGTATTTTGAAAGTAGCCTATATGTACACTGATGACAGCAGCATTTTGGTAAAGATAAATGAGATATTGATAGTTATTTCTCAATACAAAGGGAATGTTATGTAGAATGGAATACTGAAACTTTTGATAACTCATCTTGTGTGACAAATAAAATGTTAATTTTTGTACAGATTAACATCGCATGCACAACTGCCTTTTTTTCAAATTTTAGAATAATTCCAATTTATTAAAGTGAAACAAAAATCTCAATCATGAAATCATGTTGTGGAATCAGGGACATTAGAAGAAGCTCCTGCCCAAGATGTCACAGACTCCAAAGAAATGGGATCCCCTCAACCACAAAAAGCAGGGGAAGAACAGACCAGACCAAAATCAGGAAGTTCCAGGGGGAGCAAGAGAAAAACTGAACCTTCAGCCCCTCGGGAGGAGGGGGAGATGGGGTACCCAGCACAGCCCCCTCCCACCCAGGCTGACGTGGAGGTGATCCCCACTGCCCCTCAACTTCCCTCTACTGCCAGGAGTGATACAGGAATGGATGGGACTATGTCCAACTCTGCTCTGGTAAGTGCAAATATTTTATTGTCTTGATTATGGTACTTTATATTTAGTCTTTCTAAATACGATTTTTTTTTAAGGATATACAACTTCTTTATAATAAAGTTGTGATGTTTCAGTATAGATCCCTTTTCCGTTATCAAACATGACACTAAAGACACGCAAATGTGTTAGTGTGTTGGTTTGGGTATGCATATTTACTCTTTCTAAATTTAAAAAATCTTTATGAATATTCAACTTCTTTTTATACAGTATTAGTTTCAGTTTTGGACCCTTTACAGTTATCAAGCATGACACTATTTTTATATATCCATAAAGACTTGACATATTTGTACTATCAGCATCTGAAATGACTCTGATCTTTAGTGAATATCCATAAATCCAGTCACGGTTGCTGTGCATTAACTTTATATTTAATCCAATGAAAATAAATTTCATTAAATCATCACGGTTCTTTTCACAGAATATAGTTTGGTCGTTTGGATTGAATCGTAGCGTACCAGTGCTGAACTTGACAGATGGAGTGCGTAAAGTTATCATGTACCCGTGTGCTCACGTCGGAGTACTCTATGATTTCCATAACAACAGACAACATATTCTACAGGGCCATGTGAGTATATACTTATATTCTTCTATACATTATTAATTTTCTTATATCCAGTATTGGGAAAGATACAAGCCATGGGCCATTTTGCACAATGGATGAAAAAGTGACCCATTAAAATTAGAAGTTTTACCATTGTTTCTAAGGGAAATGGACCGTTCCAAATTCTGTCGTTCCCAATCCCTGTATGTAGATTTATTTTCAAGATTAAGCCTACCTTTATTTTTACCATTTCTGTCTATAATCATTAGTTTAACTAAGGTTTTGTCAAGTCAGATTTTGTTTCAAGTGTTTCACATCACTAGTACTTAAACTGTTTTTTAACAATATTTTTTCAAGATTATCATAAAATTTGACTTTAATACAAAGAATGATTTCACATTTAGTTTCATATCAACAGAGTTTCAGAAAATTTTCATATTTCAAGATAATTTGTTAGAGCAAATTTTATTTACTCAGTTCAATGTTTAAAATTAGAATTTTTATCTCTCTGTTTTTTTCAATTATTAAGACACATTTATAGATAGTTACAAATTATGAACAGTAACAAATTATTCTTATGTAAAGAATCAATACTACAAGAACCACAATAATTTACCAGCATCATCAAAACTTTTGTATATCAGGGATTGGGAAAGACACCTTTGATAATGGGCCATTTTCAGTTAGTCAGTTTTAGAATTTTGAGTGGGCCTGATAATTCTCCTTTTTAGAAATTATGGTAAAATTTCTTATTTTAATTGGCCATTTTTTGTATCCAATGTGCAAAATGGCCCATGGCTCATAGCCCCTACCTTTCCCAATCCCTAATATGTATAATATAGATATTGTTTTTTTCAGTTTATATTTCATGTAATGAATGCACTTTAAGGTATATATTAACTGACTGCAGGCTAATCCGATCACATGCAGCTGTGTGAGTGAAGACAAACGGTGGTTGGTGACGGGAGACAAGGGCTCTGACTCTATGGTTATTGTATGGGATACTTACACAGGGTATGTGCATGTTATATCTATCAGTTATTTTGTGGCTGACAAAAATTTATTTCATTCTACATAATAATATAGCTTGAACAATTTATCCAGTCGTATCAAGAATAAGCGAATAACTGCTGTTGGAAACTGTTAAAAGGGAAAGTAATCTGTTTTGTTTCAATCATTTTGTAGTTGAAATAACAAGGCAATCCGTTTTTTGGTTAAGTTGTTTTTGTTGTTTGAGTTTTTCTTGACAATTTTTTTGTTTTAGTTTTACCTTTTCCTGAAGGCAAGGATGTTAAAGTCATTAGAGAAAACATCTGATTTTCAAAACAGAATTTCTGTGGTCACTTCCTAATAAACATCTTCTTTCTGTACCTGAAAAAAAAGTTATTTGCTGTACAAATCACATCTGATCCCTATGTAATTATTAACAATTTTGTTTTTTATTTTAATTGAATGGGACTCTGAAATATTTTAACCAAAGAAAGTGCTTCTCATCTTAATTCTTTTGTTATTTATCTCTCCTCCAGCATTCCTATCCAGACCCTTTTTGACCCCAACCCTGAGGGAGGTGTGGTCGCTGTGGCCTTGACCCCTGATGCTCGTTACCTGGCAACAATCACTTCAACTGAATCCCAGGTACAGATTAAGAATTCTTGATTGGTTTTAGTTTGTCTTTGCATTTAACAATGTATCACATCAAACAAAATTTATCAAAATAACTATATATTATAAAACATAATATTCTAAAGCCACAATACAATTTTGTTGCAATATTCAATCTTACTCAATGTCACATTTGCTTCATCATGGCACATCACATTTAGAAATTGATGCCTGCATATTCAGGTGCTGGCTATCTGGGATTGGACAGTGGACGGAGAGACACCTGTGTGCACCGCAGAGTTGAACCCAAGCTATGGATTACAGAACTTCATCCACTTCAACCCCGAGAACATCCACTACCTCATGACCAACAGCGACCATCAGATAATCTTCTACCAGTGGGTGAGGAATTCTCTCCTCCTCCACCGTCTTATTCACTCTTCAGAATTCCATAATTACAAGTTGGCAGTCTGCATAGAATTATCCTTATGAGAGGTTTAGAGTATTGTTTTTGGTGAAATACAAACTCATTCTGCTGTTTCCTCTAAGATTCTTAACAAGTTAACGTATCTGAATGGAAAGTACTCAGAGATTTTGATACCTTAGTAAAGATTGATTAGTATCAGACTGTTTCAGTGAACACCTTTAAATAAGTTTTCATTTCAATACAATATCTATTTAGTTTTTCTTCAACACCTTAGGTGATACTTTTATGTGCAGCGCAGCAATTAACAAAGTGGAGCACCCTCCCACATTTATTTTCATGTCTAAGAAACGTCAATCACACAACCTTCATTCCTATCATATAACTGCCTCAAAATAAATTGTAATATTTTCCATTTAAACCTTTATCAGCTAAAGCAGTACTGTTAGGCTATGTGTAACAATACCACCAGCCCACCCAAGTTTTGGCAATGAGTTATCATTCCTAGAATCAGGACTTCAGGGATCGTTTAAACGTTACAGGGTTAAAACATACAGAGTAAGATAGGTCTTGGCATTTAAAGAGCAAAGTCACAGAAGTCTTTTTGAAAGTCAAATCAATTTTTGAAAAGAGGCTAGCCTTTGGCTTTCAATGATTTGTTGGTGAGGCACAGCTAAATGAGTTTGGTCTTGACCGCAGTTTTACAGATTTTGTAAACCCTCAAGTATCATTTCCACAGGTAAAGGGTTAATGGTTGTATCATTATTTCTATGACACCAGGAGGAGAAAATGATGCAGTTCTATGCCCCGCCCCTGACAGACCAGGACTTCAACAAGCCGGTTGGTCGCTACAGTCAGTCCATCTTCCAAACCGGCAGCTCCCGCGCTCTCACTGCAACCTCCATCGGGAACCTTGTCGTCTGGGACAACAACCAGCCTCTTACCAAGGGTAGGTAACTCTGTGGGCCATCCTGGCAATGTAGTGACGCTCAGCAAGAACTGAACTAAAAATGATAAGTGTGAAATTCTAGTCAATTTTCCACACATAGGTATCGAAACTCTCTAGAAATTTTGAATTAGTCGCCTTCAGTCGATCCGAAATGATGAATTTCTTAAAATTTATTCCAGTGCTGACCACAGATCAGTCAGCCAATAAGAAAGCTCTGAAGATCATCAGATTACAGGACCGCGGGATCAACGTTCTGACTACCACAGACAAGTACATCGTGGTGGGAGACGTGGCGGGGCATGTCAAGTTCTTTGATCAGAGTCTCAAGCTTATCTACTGGTAAATGCAAAGTCTCAATAATTATGATTTTTGATTGAATCCCTTTTTGTAATTCATTAGGAGTAATCTCAAGTAATCTTTGTCAATGTTTATATTACTTGTTTTCGTTCGGACAACAACTGTTTTCATGCTTTTGAGCCTTTATTTGCAGGATAGCCCATAACTCTGAAAAATCTATTTCCTTTCCACTGGATATGCTCATAGATTACCTAAATTCCTCGCTAAGCCAATATCAACTGCATCTAGCTACTCATAAATCAAAACATGTTTTAGTGATAGTATTGTAAAACTTGTTTTTCGTTGTCAACTCATCTTAAACTGAACAATAACAGATGTAGATAATCAATCGACTGCTATAGCAAAGGGCAAATCAAAGTCGTTCTTTAGTGAGAGAAAATCTTTATAAGCATCTGCATGATATCAAATTCAGTTTTAAAATCTGCAATGTTTTTCAATGACTATCAATAATGTGTATTCCACGATGTCTTAATACAAGGATATATGAACGAGTGAACCATTTCACGTATGACTTCTGTTTCATCTACAAGGTACCAAGAATTTGATCTCGGCCCCGTAAATGCACTGTCGTTTGCATTTGTGCCAGAATTTTCTTCAATGTAAGTATCATTGATTATCTATGTTTTGTCAAAGTTATGCCTTAATGAAGATTTTCTAAAGAGTGTCAAAGAATCTCTTGAGAAAATAAAAAACATTCCTAGATAGGATGCCTTAAATACAATATTAATAAATATTCATCCAAAATGATTTTTTACTGTCATAATTGGCGCAAGTCTCAATCATTTGCTAAACTAGGCCTTAATGCATTTTGCCAAAATTCTCAGTCAGTGCATTGCCCTCAATTCCATCAAGTACTGCTGTTGTATCTTGAAGAGCTGGAACAGAAAAGACAACAAAATGCATCAAGACTGAAATTAAGCCAATAATTGAGGCTGGCATTAGTTAATTCATGTGAGGAAAGTTGAATGTAAACTCGAAACTCATTTACTTAAAAAATTATGAAGTTTACATTCAATGCTAAACTCACTTATCATATTTTGTAGATCGTCAGAAGGTACAAAGTATCCTCCCGATGCAACGATCTCTCAGATGAAGTTCGTCATCCGAGATTTTGTTGTTGGGAGTAACATTGCCATCTTTGGAAACATCACTGCTGATGGCAGCAAAGTCGAGGTGGGTATTGATATCAAATGGGTAATTTTGGTGTGTTTGACACTAGTTTTGGTTTGGTGCGGGGGTGAAGTTAAACCATGACTTAGATTTCTATCAAACTGGGTCCAAGTCTAAAGATAAATATGATCATCCTAAATGATATGATAAAAATATTTTTCTCATTTCCACCATTTTCTGAAATTTTATTTTAGGTTTCTTGATTGCAAGTACCTATGGTTCAGTAATTATCCCTTTCAACCCAACAGGCCCATAAATGTGTCTGGTTTCTTGATGTTGAAATGGTTATTCTTTCTACATCACTTAAATTAAGTTAAAGAAAAAAAATTAAATGTCAGTTACCTGTTCACTTTTCTGTTTTAATTCATTTGCCAGCAGAGAAAACATTCTTAAAATACTTGAAGAAAAGCCTTCTTAACATTTATGAAAGAAGTTAAATTTATTGTTTTATTTTATTGTCTCTAAATCAGATAATCCACAGAGAACACGATGCATCTATCCACGCACTGTCATCCCATCCATCATTGTGAGTAAAAACGTTTCAAATAATTTTCTAAAAGATTAGGAATTACAAATCTGTATTTTGAAAAATTTTCAACTCGAGTATTTGACATGATGTGTGCCCAAAAGGCATCTTCTTCATTATGTGTCAATTTATTCTTAACATAACATACTCTTTTCATTTTATCAGTGATATTACTTTTTTATCAATATAATATAAATCCTAAATTTAAAACTCTAAAGATAAAAATTAACTGATTTTAAATACTTCAAACGTTTTTCAGACCTTATCTGGCAATAGGCAGCTATTCTGGACTTCTAAAAATATGGAACTACGAAACAAAGTGAGTATAAACACATTGTGTTGTTAAGTTACTATTGCTAGATCTTTCTTTCCGTAGTGACATTAAAGCTTGAATTTTTATAAGATATTCAGTCTGTGGAATAGCTTTATTCATTTTTCTTTCTACATAACTATTTCGTTATCAAAGTTTTAAACATTTTAAGCAATATCTGAAGCAATGTCTGGTGCCATATATTCACAAACAAAATCTTTATGTATCCAAGGTTTAAGGACCCTAAACCTACAAGAATCCATTTTTCATTAGAAATAATTTGGATTTAGTAATTATTTGATATTTAATACTTTCAGAGAAGTGATGGTGTCGCGGATGTTCGAGAGAGGAAACCTAATAAGATGTTGTTCTTATGATCCTCAAGGAGGATTGCTTGGTAAGTATATATATATATATCCAATTTGTTTTCATGGACGTGTGACGTGATAACACGTCGTGGGGGTGAAATTACACAGTTGTTTAGCATGGGCAGGCTGAAATTTGCCTTTTTTTCTGCTGTAGTAAACTGGTAACAACACTACTAAACTAGACAAGTTCATGTGCAATGTGACGCTGTAATTCAATGCAGTAATACTCAAAGTGACATTGAGCAGTGTAGTGGCACTGTTAAAATATTTCCAGAAATGAATAAATGAATGGATGAATGAAGGAATACCCATATCTCTAAATTGGAGAGGAGTTTTGTTAGGCATAAAACTTTTTTTTTCAAAATAGACAAATTTGCAAGTTTGCTCTGGCTATCAGGCTTTTTTCATTCACTGTTAGAAATGTCATTTTCGCTGAAATTCTGCAATATTCTACAAAGGCAAAAGTCTAAATGATTTCAATTTCAGTACGGTAACTGCATGTCATATTCTACATTTGATATTTGTTACTATGTGCTGATGTTCTATTTCAGCGGTGGGGTTCACTAACGGAAGTATGCGAGTGCTTGACTCCATCACACTGCAAGACGAGAGTGAGGAAGTGTTTAGATACTCCCGCGATGCCGTCACTCACCTCACCTTCTCTCACGACTCACAGTACCTTGCTGCTGCTGTATGTACATCATCTCTTGTATTGTTCAAACCACTTATTTCTGGATGACATGTAAATCTATGATCTTATGCCATTTTCTTGAATTGTGATTGATGTGAACTAGCTACTTCTGTATGTGCGTTATATTTCTGTTTGTCTTGGTCCTTGAATATGCAAAGATGACCTCTCCCTACTCAATCGCAAATCGTTGACCGTTTGCTTTGTTCTTGAGTTTAAAGTCCCACAAATTGGCCACTGCTGAATGGGATGACATCTCTTTTCATTTATCATCTTTTATGTTCGGTTCCAGGGTACAAATTCATATCCAAGAGACAATCTTTGATCATAGGCATTACACACAATATATTCCTTATCATTGGCTATTCAGAATGATTGTATTTTTGAATGCGGCATTTTCAGTGTTGAGAGCAAAAAGTGACAAGTCTTTGTTGTAAACTGCCGTGTTCTGTGTGTATCGTTTCTTTCTGTATAAACACACTCAGTGAAAAAAGAAGATAATTTAAACTGTTGTTCCTCATCAGTTTAGGAAAACACTTTTATCTCTCCATTTTTAGGGGGGCTTGTGATTTGGGAAATAATTAGCCCTCTCAAACTTTGACAGACTGTTCGATATATTCATAGTTAGATCATCAGAAATCTTACTATCAAGGGAGGCCTGCTAGTCAGTTTTTCACCTGGCTCAATCAAAGACTAACCAGCAATTATGTGTTTGGCAGGCAGGTCTTATGAACACAGACAGTTCCCTAAACTCAATGTCATTGTTCCTCCAGGATGCAGAGTATGCGGTGACTGTGTTTAAGAAGCAGAGTCGTCTAGACGGCAGCCCCTATATGTACCTCGGCCGGTACCGTGCCCACTACAAGCCCATCAGAGACATTATGTTTGGGGTGCAGCTAGACTCCACCGCCCCCAGACTACTGTCTCTTGGGGAGGACAGGGTTATGGTGAGTTGAATTATTTTATTCTCCATATTGACTTACATGGTAAATTACATGATATCTTCAGTGTTGCATCTAGAGCGCGTATTTGCGTATCTGGCGCATATTTTTATTTTCATACGCAGATTTACAAATAAATGCGTCAAAATATACGCAGATTTGAAAAAATACACGCAAAATTACTAATGTACCGCGTATATATCAGCAAAAATTATTGCCTGTTATATTCCCGGCCGACTAGACTTTCGCGTAACTTCCCAATCTAAAAATAGCATTAACATCAATGATCAGTTGGAATGGTTCGTAGACATTCGGAACTATCGCTGTTATAAATGCAGTGCTCTAATTGGTCCGATTAGATACAAATACAATCGGAATTTCTCGGCAGTACCATCCCTTGACCTCGATTCTTCCGTATGACGTATGTCACGTGCACTGGCGCAATGCAGCATGCTCTAATGTCGGCAAATTGATGAAGATCGTTTTGAACTGTAAGTCTGTTAGAATTTAACTTATCACAATGGCAACAGCGAAGAAAGTTCGCAGAATAACTGATTTCTTTGGAAGTCGTCAAAGTGAAACTAGAACTAGGCAGGATAATGAAGATGGCCACGATAACGGTCACATCGAAACTTCCGAACTTTTCGAAAATGGCGGCAATCACGATGCTGATGTTGAAACGAACGAAACTTTGCATGATGGTGATTCTTGTGTTACGCGAGAATTGACTGGCGGCAATTACGATGCTGATATTGAAACGAACGAAACTGTGCATGATGGCGATTCTTAAATATCCTTATTATGTACACTGTACACTTTACTATGCACTTAATAGTATGTGCACACAAACATAGGTGTTTGGCGCAGAAATAGAAAGGTAGTGAGTCAACTGGCGCAGAAAGAGCAAATCCTAGATGCAACACTGTATCTTGATAAACAACAAAACACTACAACCCTTGGCATATGTTCCACATACACAATATCACCATAATGACTATTGTCTCATGGGCAAGACCATAATATCGCTAGTTGAACTTGTGCATTTTGTATTGACATTTAAAAAGCACATGAATCAACTCACATGCAGAGAAATAGATATCTATAAGAAATGAGACTACATTCACTATTTGCCACAGGGTTATAGAACAATTCAAGATTGGCATTCTTTAACTAGTTGTCAATTCCTTATTTGTACCTTTGTCATCAAGTTGTGATCCCTGTCAAGTGACAACAACTTGGAATAGTTTGGCACTGTAATATTCACTACCTTAAAATGATGCATATAAAGATTTATAATTTTTTATGTGGCTAAAACAAGAGCCAAAATTCCAAATGTCTTGAGTTCAAATCAAATCACCTTTCTAAACTTACAGTGTTATCTGTCAAATGCCAAAATTATGATATTTTAAATGGAGATAAAAAAAATGGCCATATAAATGTTAGGATGTCACAGTTTGGTGTCCCATTTACCTGTATAATAGTTAAATGACCTACTAAATATTTAGCCAACCTATATTTGTTGTTTTCTCTGCATTAAATATCGTTGGAAATAACTTTTGAATCATTACAAATCTTGACTTCAACTTTTCATTGGCACTTATCTAAACTCAAAAGCATTAAGATGCTAATTTTCAGTAACAACTACTTCTCAATCAATTATAAGACCATTTATGAAGTCTGATATATTTGACCTCAGCAACTTACAGTAAGTTTTTATTGTTATCTAATGTAACAGTTTGCTGATGTATTGTATTTTGTCTATCTCAAGGTTGAATATGACCTAGAGAACAGCATGGCCGACTGTCTCCGAGTGCTGAGTTCTGACCGTATCGAGCAGAGTGCTGTCCCCTTGTGCATGGCCTGGTATCCACCAATCACAAAGGAGCATTTCATCGTCACAGCGAATGATCAGGTAACCTTGGAATGAAAGCATTTCGCTCTTAACTCTTACGTTGCTGAATATTATTTTGACCAGTTTTGCCCCCCGTGGCTGAATTTTCCAGCACTCGCCTCGCAACCGTTATAGCGCAATTAGCCCCTGTGGCCGAATTTCCCAGCGCCGCCAGATGCGACCGTTTTAACAACATATGGCGTGTTTACATGGCGAAATACGGACATTATCGTCGTTTTATACAAAGCTAGTCGGCGAATCCCTTGTTACAAATGGATGATACTTACTTGACACTTTGAATGAAATTTCTATCACCCCTGGAACGGTTTCTACAACTGAAGTAAACTTGTTTTCAATTCGGGCGCCGTAACTCAATAAATTCCAAGAGCGCATGCGCGAAATCAAAACGAAACTAAAGATGAATAGTTCCTCTTCACATCGATATAAAAATTATTTTTATAATATGTTTAGAACGAATTTTACAAAATTTTAAAAATTGTCTTCATTTCAAACATTATAAAATCATTTAATCACTGAGTGCACACATGCAAATTATATACGGAATTGAAGCTAATTTTTTGCTCTATATTTCACGATAAATTTTATTACGATACGCCATCCTAAACGAAAGATATAAATTACGAAAACAGGGTAGTGATAAATCCCGATAACGCTCTGACCCCCACAGTAATATTACTAAGCTAATAGCCCCGGGCAAACGCACGCGCTCAGCGCGTGCAGGCGGGGTATCCCCGTTGAAACATACACTCACACAATATAAATTGTCTTTATTTCCAACTTTATAAATCATGTTATTCGCTTTGTATACATGCAAATTATATATGGAATTGAAGGCAATTTATTCTTCTTTACGAAGAAATAAATCATAACAATCTTTTGCACTGTAATTAGAAGTTATTACCAACGAAACGTGAGTATAGCTAGTAATAAATTCTTTGATAATCGCCTTACCGCAACATATGTCGCATCGTTTCCACACGTTTTATTTTGATGCAAATATGGGCAAATTACACATGAAAATGAAGGTATTTCTTTCTGCTTTACGATGATATGAAAATAATAAATATGTACCACTTGGTTTGGAATATATAAAGTTTGCAAAGATGGTACCCTCGGGTATTTTAGAACAGATTTTGATAATTGCGACATCACTAACCGCTCCTTTATTGTCTAATTGTAATTTGCAAATTTTATATAGAATTGAAGACGATCCTTTCCTCTTTATTGTGATATAAAAATGTCGATAATGCGCTCTGCCGTTAAATGGATAGGAAGTGTAAAAAGCAGTTGAAAATAAATCGCTTCTCGGTAAACAAAATATGAATAGAGAAATTGCCTGTTTGTGCGATGCGCGCCGGGTCCTTTCTGATTTTCTTGTACATACCAATTTTACATGGCAATAAAGATTATCCTTTTCTCTATATTTTGATATATGAAATTGCAAAATTTACCGAGAAGTTTATGTGATATAAAGTGCGAGAAAATGGTAAAAACGTAAAGAATAAACAAAAGTCACAATTTTGCGGAACTTGCTGTATCTTTATTCTATATGGTGTATATAATTTTTTTATATCAAATCGAAGACAATTATTCCTTCTTTATCACGATGTAATCAATTTCAAAATACGCCTAGCTGTTGAGAAGATATGAGCGAAAGAAAGGCACATGTCAAAATCGCCGTTCAGTTTACATGATTTGAATCGAGAAATTAGCTTTTTGTGCGGCGCTTGCTGTGTCTTTATTTATTATCGCGCATGTACACATTTTACATGGAAAGAAAGACAATCTTTCTCTCTGTCTTTTGATATAAAAATTGTCAAAATACGTTGAGCACATCATGTAAAAATTGGTGTGACAAAATGGTGTAAAACTAAAAATATGTAAAAATCACCTTTTTTGCGGCACATGCTGTATCTTCAATTCAGGTAGCGTAGTTACGTATTTTATATTGAATTGAAGACAATTTTCTGCTCTTTCAAATGATCCAACCGGTATTGAAATCCGCCCAAGGGTTCAGAGCATAGGGCGTGCGATATAAGGTTGTACGTTTGGTGTGAGTGCAGGCTTGTAAGCGAACGATAGCACGCGCGGGGCGGTAAGCTCGTGCGAGAGGGTAGAAAGTGCCCACAGGCTATTAGCACGTGCGGCGGGGAGTGGGGGAAAATTGAGTGATTTTAAAGCTTATTTTCGGTACGATAAACGTTATCAATCGTTGCATAATTTTCGGAACATGTACGCGCATTATTTAGAACACCAACGAAACAAAATTCGGTAGCTTAGCGACACACGGACGGAAAGTACTAGCGTTGAACTGACACTACTGCCGTGCAACAATTGCCCGTCCTTCGCTACTGTGAACCTCGGCGTTAATGAGCTAGCGTGAGAAAAATAGAGTTTGGATGTCGCATCTCGCCCAGAGGACATGCGGTCAAAGCAAATTTCAACCCGGACAGGCCCGGGACCCGCATCTTAAGGGTTAATGACCAGTGAATGAAATGTTTTTTATGTAAAACCTCAATTGATTTAATTAAATGGTTTTTATGCTTACAATATCATTACAGTTGGGGTCACACTTTATCATCGGATCCAGGAATTTTGAAAGGGGCTTTCACTTATTGAAAAGGGGTGGGGGCGTCAACCTTTGGGGTTACCCATTATACGATCGATTTTTTTATAAAATGCAAAAGG
This sequence comes from Phorcus lineatus, assembly GCA_921293015.1. Taxonomy (NCBI): domain Eukaryota; kingdom Metazoa; phylum Mollusca; class Gastropoda; order Trochida; family Trochidae; genus Phorcus; species Phorcus lineatus. The sequence continues at coordinate 24,351,368 of OV121089.1, forward strand.
GGAGGGATGGAGGTGGTTGAACCCCTTCAAATCAACAACCTAAAAAACAGCCAACAATATGAGCACTGACTACATACCATGGTCGACGTTTGGTGATTGAGTTTGTGAGCTGTTGTAACAGTCTGATCATTCAACGGATTTTATCTTAAATAATCTGTAAGAATCTATACTGTTGCAGATAGTGTGATCCCGAATGCAAACATGTTACATTTGTTCACTGTCTAAAGGGCATGTGTATCTTATCTTTGTGCTTCACTTTCAAACTTTTGGTATAATATTTTTTACAAATTTTCCAATCCCTTCACATCTCTTTAACAAATTATGTGATTTTTAAAATCATGTATATATGAGTAGGTATTTTGATACAAGATTTTGATTATGTCAATAAATTTTTCAGTTCAAGTTCAAGCTTTACAACACAACAACAAAGATGTGCAGAAAGACGTTACTGGGACCAACATATGGGTCCCCCGTCACAAGGTACATTGTTTCAGCTAGTGAACTCATTTCTGAACATCTTACATTTTCCATCATTGTATTATAATATTACACTTAAGACCCAATAATCTCCTTTTTCTAGCTCCAAGTTACAGGGCTATGCGCCTTGTTACCAAAAACAAAATGTCTTGCAGAAAATACGAAAAAAATGAAATTTTCACAGCTAACTACACATTGTAACGGGGAGACAAGGGAGTCCCCGTCCCCAGTATTTTCATGACCCAAATTAAGTAGTGAAAATATTACAAGAGATTGCCTCTGTAGCTCCCGAAAAGTATGCCTAAACAATAACTTTGCAATACTTTCAGAATGACCATAGTGCCAACTAAAGATGAGCTAAAGGACAAACGATACATGGCATACACAACAGAAGACAAGGTTGGAATGAGTATCCTCCCCTTGAGTGGCAACCCTCACAACAGTATGGCTCTAATAGCACATCCCAGTGGGGTGAGTTCACTTTATCCTATTCTACAGTGTTTCTGACTTTGCGACGTAAGAAATACAAACCTTACACTGAGGCCTCTAAATGATTTTTCAGTTGGGATTCAGGTATTAAAAAATCTTTTCATAGACAATAAGTTAATGACTTATTGTAGGTTTTTGCCCCGACACAGAACACTGTCAAACCAATTCTGTAGTTCTCATACCTTTTTCAAATAAGCGGCACAGCATATATGTCTTTTTGGTGAATTTTTAGGCGTAGATAAAATTTGGTGAATAAATCTCTTACTGCAGCCAACATGATGTGGCGTGTAGAAATAAGTCACATCTAATATTGCAACTTTTTGTCTGAGAGGGTTTCTTTTAACAATTAACCTTGGGCAAATATCATGCTTTATCAGGTATTTTGTTTACTGTGCAAGGCTCATAAATTTCCAAAATATCTTGTCACTGTTCTTCGTATCAGCTATTGGCTGCTTGCTGAAAGCTGTGACAAAGAGCTAGAAATGCTCATCAGTCTATTAATCGAAGCGCTGACAATATGTTTTTCAATTTATAAGTTGGCTGATTGTTTTGGATTTACATAATTTGAGGCAAACATTGACTAGAAAATCAAGGGATTGTTGAATGAAAATACAAAAAAATTGCAGATTGGATTGAAAGGCACATAGAGTATGTTGTTCGAGTCAAATATGTCAAAATTGTTATTTAGTCAAAAAGGAGCGCTGAAAATTAGAATTTTATTGCTTTTGAGTCCCGTATAGTGACAACAATCAAGTTAAAATTGACATTTGAGATAAAAAAAACCCCAGACAATAGCCCACTAAAGTGACTCAAACGTTATTTTGGAAACTTCTTTACAGCATACACAACAAATATAGGTTGGTAGTGCTTGGTAGGTCATATTATGAATATAAATGTAAATGGGACGTAGAATTTGACTTCTTAATGTATATATGGCCGTTTTTTGATTACAAATAAATCGATTACAAAGATGTAAGTCTAGAAAGGCGATTTAATCTAACCTAATACATAATGTATTTTGGCTTTAGTCTAGGCCACATAAAATAATTATGAAACATACTCTGTGTCATTTTAAAAAAATGTAAAATTTGATTGCCTACTTTCCTTCTAAATTTATAAAATGATTATGGATTAAGGGATGTTAAATTTCTCCCAACAGGTTGCAAACATGTCGTGTAGTTTTGATGGCCGGTACCTGTTCTCTGCCGGGGGTGCTGATGCAGCTGTGCACATGTGGGAGGTCAACTTTAAGTGAGTAAAGCATGTGTGTGTGCATCATAAAAAAGATTATTGAAGTTTGTTGAGTTCTTCAATCTCTATGTCATATAAACCATAGTTTACTGAGCACATAATAAGCCCCAACAGACCGAACTAGTATAGGAATGGAACTTTTCAAAATGTAATTGAAAAATTGTGATTCTTCGACTAGTTAGTTACAAGCTTTTCTTTACAATAGGGTGTACTTTTCGCTGAAATTCTGCAACGTTTCAATGAAGTTTGTATTTACCTTAGGTTCTTTTATAGTGACCAAATTCCATTTTCAATGTAGCTAGTTTTCAAATTTATTTGATTCATTGATATTGGATGTTAATTTGCCTGAGAGTTTCTGTAAAGTGAATAGGAGTGAAAATGAAAAAGAATCTGTGGCGCTTACTTTTAACTTCCTCTCGAAGGCAAGTCCTTACCTATTTAAGACTTACTGCATCGGACAGAATTTTGTGGTTACAGGGCAGTGCTTCTTTAGGCATTCCGTTCTATTAACCTAATTTCTTATTCAGTTATCAAGTTAAAGTGCAGACCGCTAAAGAGCAGGCACAGAAATGTTGACAAATACAGACAAGCTTAAAGAGAAGATGCTGCCTTCCTGCTTAAGTCTATTGAAACTAAGCAATACTGAATGTTCTCTCTACAGTGCCCTTGAAGCTCAGTCACAGTTGGGTGGGGAGGATCTCATCCCCTTCTACGGACTTCTGGACGGCGGCAGGGAGGGAGATCTGTTTGCAGAGTTGGAGGACTACTTCTACTATGCTCAGATACGCAGGTATAGCACCTACTACACTGTATCCAAATTTTACCTACAAACATTTCACATTATTTGTAATTCAAAGTTTCCTTTTGCTCAAAGATATACATGAGATAATGAACTGTTTGATAAGTTTTAATTAAATTGTTTTTAAATAAGTTGTTGTGTTACAGCCAGAGTGTGAACACCATGGAGACAAGGAAGGTTTCTACGAAGATCCCTCTGTCAGAGGTTCCCTATGTGATGAGAGCTATGGGTTTCTACCCTTCAGAACAAGAGGTAGGTGTCACTGCAGCTCTCACTGTTTATCAATTAAGGCAGATGCCAAAGCCCAAAACCTTGTTTCCTTGTTGGTTGTCAGGTATTTGTTATCTTTGCTATCTTATCTATTTTTGGGTGGCTTTTGAAGCTTATTTCATACACTTGGTTCCTTTGGATTTTTAGTTCAGTTCAACATCATCATATATGTTAAAAAATTATCAGAGAGAAATCTTAAAAGAGGCATTGGGCAGTTGGTACTTGAGGTGACGGTACTGAATAGGGATTCACATGCATACCAAACATGACAGTAATCTGAACTCACATTATGGAGTGACTTTAATAATGTTGTTTTTCAGATTGACGATATGTTGAATGAAGTCAAGTTCAGTCAGTATGTCGAGACCGGCCAATATGTCAGCGACATTGATCTTGGAGATTTTATTAAGCGTAAGTTTGGTTTTCTATTTCTTTCAGGTTAAAATCCCTGTTCCTATATATGTTTTAGCTCCATTCTTTGCTTGAATATCAGCTCAGTTCAAGCTAAAAAAATAACCGTTGTCAGGTAAATAATCAATTCCAATCGTCAAATCAAACATACACCATTACACCATGTTCCATCAAGGAATATACAATCTATTATGTTCTCATGATTGTCTTCACTGGATTTTCCTCTTATTTCATTTGATTGTTGTTGATTAATAATACGTATTTCGTCGTCTATGACGTCATAAAACCATTGTTCATGACGTCACTGTAGCGGGCCGTCGCAAGGGAAGGAGGCTGTTTTCTGAATACTTCCATGCGTTTGAAATTAAATAGAATCAGTAATAAAGAAATTATTACCCGAGGAAGTGTTACATACGACTTTTACGAAACTTGTGCGAATTTGTGTATAACCCTTGTTCTCGCTCGGGTAATACAAAATTCACACAGGTTTCGTAAAAGTCATATGACATACTTCCTTGGGTAATAATCTCTATTTGTAACTTATGATACCTATGTATTCACTGTGCTATTGAACGTCTGTGTATTGTATTAAACGCACTAGTGCACACCAATATTTCTTTAACACAACGAATGCACAGATACTGCATATCTCTCGACATTATTCAAGAACCTCACTCAAATAATCTACCTCGTAAGTTATTTAACGAATATTTACGTATGCAGGTAGTAAAGTTGATTTTTAAAGACCGGAAGTATTTAATGTTACGTTACAATAAATCCGCATGAACTACGATATCGGAAATATTAAGATTTTGCTTATAACCAAAAAAGCGGAAACGGCATCCGCTTTGGTCAATCTAATAGCAATGCTAATGCTGTGTTATTAAGTCGGTTTATTTACAACATTGCTTTCATAAAACATAATTCATTATTTGTTCTCAGTTCAGAGTTTAGGTAAATACAACAGCTGCACATAATCAGTGTTCAGCCGCTTTCAACTGTCTATAATTTATCCGTTTTGTGCACAGCTAACCTTAGATTTGTTATATGTCCAAGCCGACAGCGGGTGTCACTTGTAAAGAATTTTAAGTATTTCATTGCATCGATAGAAAGCTGAAGTGATTGCATTAGTCCTCTTAAACCTTAAAATAGCCAATTTAAACCGTAAAAGCGTGCACTAGTGCCTTTAAGGTAAAAAAAATCCTTTTTATTCATTAGGCATTACCCTTGATATTTTTTAACATATCCTGTGTATATTTATCCTCACTTTTGAACATCTAATCTGTGGGTATTTTTCTACATTGAAGATCAATGTTTTGAAGGTCACCAGTATCTTGTTTTTATGGTATAAACATCTTTTTCATATTTATTTCATAACCATCCCTGGTGTGTTATTGCAGTGTATGTGAACCATCGACCAGCTTTTGGTCTGTCGCCAGAGAAGATTCTGTGGGCATTTGACACTTTGGGTATCCAAACAGACAAGGGTTCTGCTATAGAGCGAGGAGATCTTCTGGAGATACTGCAGAGTAAAGGTGGGCAAACTAATAATATATTAACAAGATGGCAACTAAAACCCATATATTGTTGTCTGATGAAGTAAATTATACTTAGTAAAATTAATTATTTTTAAAAAGCCATCAATAAAGAAACAAAACTATGTCAATGTTAATATTGAAGTTAAGACAAAAGATAATGTACATAAAATCTCGTATGATTAGGTTTCAGGGTGCCAATAAGTTGGTTCATGGTTATATGGATTTGAGGTTTTTTTCGAGCACACTTTTACCCCAAAGGATCTTTGTTTTCAATGATCTTAATCAGAGGATGTCTTTAGTAACACTATAATCTTGTTTACAGGTGAGCACATGACAGAGTACGAGCTAGCGGAATACCTGACAACGCTGATGGGTTTCAACCCAGAGGGTGGCAGTATGGAGATGCAGGACTTTGATGCCTCAACTGCTGGGGACATCATAGACCAGAACCTTCCATACACTGTCTCTGGTGAGATGTTCTCCAAAGAGATCCTTGGATTCTCACCCTATGATGGACAGTCACCTCAACAATCATAGACTTAGACACGTGAATGTGTCCTTCAAAATGAGAATGGATGATGTCTTGGAATGTGATGTGACTGTGTCTAAAGAAAAAGAAATCGAGCCAAATTTTCTCATGTTAAATATGTCATAAATATTCTTTTGGGTGCAATTTCAGCTCCGGAGGGATTTTGATCTATAAAACTTTAATCTTAGAAGTACATGTCTCTTTATATGGTTGATAATCTATTTTAATTTGTACAAGAGGTATTCAGGATCTTGTGACAGTTAGCTCATGAAGTCCAATACGCAAGACTTGTAATCTATTTCAAATTTTTTAATTAAATTTTAATATGTTTGGAACAAAAAGATTTAATATTTGAACATTTTATTTCCAAAATGTAAAAAACTGATTTTAACTTGAATGTTTTTCTTACATGAGGAAATGACATAAAAAAACATGACTGTTTTATCTCAGTATAACTGATATCACCTTTTAATTATTAACAAACTATTCATGATTTAAAGATGTACCGGTACATGTTATTTTAAAGATGTACCGGTACATGTTATTTTAAAGATGTACCGGTACATGTTATATATTTTTAACTATTTTATGACAAAAGTGGAGATTTTATGATTTTGAAAATGCCTTCATTCCATGAAATTAATACAATAGACAGGAATTTTGAAGAACCTAAATACTGAATCTTTTACATGTATTTGTATATAAAATATGTATGATAAATCCAGCAGTGTATTATTTATAAGGGTTGAATATAAACAAACTGTGATATTCTTTTAGTGTGTAAAATTGAATAAAATAATGAAAGTATTGGAAACCAGTTCTTTTCTTATATATTGGTTGGAAAACATGATTGCACATAGTTGCACAGGACAAGTTCCTCTTCAACTTGCTTTGATGCAGTGATTATTTCAACTGTGTATGATGGTAGTATTTCCCAATTGAAATTCACGTAAGTTCGGCTATTTCCAAATTATCAATTTTCAAAATAAAGAATGCAAACTGCTACCAAACATAAAATAGTTCATAAATGTTGCTAAGTATTCCATTCCTTTTGTGTGGTAATGATGGAGATTTTCTTCAATTTACCATTTTCTTTAAGAATGCATTAATAATGAACAATTCAAACCCTGAAATGAATTGTATATTTATTTTTATCATTCGAGTATCCAGTGCATCTTAAGTCTGTCACATTTTGTCTCCATCAGTCCTTTAGGTGTTTCAAATGTCACTGGGATTGTTTTCCTCTTCTTCTTGATCTCTCTCTCCATAAGCTGACACAAAACAAAACAAAATTATTTAACATTCTTTTTCTTGAAATATATGTATTAGGATTATTCCAAATAAATCATTTGTGGTTAATTGCCAGTTAAATATTTTCATATTCTATAAGTGAATAAACCAAATAGCAGTCCAAAATCTTTTTTATCTTATTTTCACTGAATTATCTTATCACAACTCAAAGGTCAAAAGTTGTAAATTCAATGTCATATTGGCTGATATGAAGACATTATTGTTGCTGCAAGGAGGCCAAACAGAAGAATATGTATAATCTTGACAAATACTATATTCGTCTCATCTCATAAGGAAAAAAAAGTATGTATATTCTTGTACAAATATTAACTTTCTGGAAGAGACAAACATGGTTTTTGTCAAGAAAGGATAGTTTTCCGCTATTCAACAGTTCACTATCCAAATCAAGCTCACCTCTTCCTCTGTCACATCAAGGAAGTCCGAGACCATATCCTCAGTGACGTGTAGCGGGTTGTTGATCCTCTCTGCAAGCTGTGCCACCCTTGGGCAGTAGTGATGTTGTAGACTCTGTGCATAGAAAACTTGACCATTAGTATTCTAACATAATATTCAAATAACTCCTTTGGTCAACTTCCCTCGCATGGCTTTAAGTTGCACCTATCTCCATAACTGGCTGCTTTAACCCTTGCTGCTAACCTTCAAATATTTGTGTTTTGTGTGCAGCGTCATCTTTGGCAAAAAGTTTCAATTCCCTTTAGATTCTCATTGGACTATTATGTATGAAATCCATCGCAGCAGTCTGGATGGCATGCCAGAGAAATTTGGTAATTGCTGCAAAACCTAAATTAGCCAGTCATTGGGGCTGGCACAAGTTAAGCCATGCGTGGGCAGATGATGTTTTTAAGAACAGTCAGGTGTATCGCCAAATTAACTGCCATTGCTTTCAGGTTTTACATTATTGTACTGTAATACAAAACTACATTGGCACAATAAACTTTTCCACTGCTGCACTTATGAAATAAAGACATTGTAGTCATCAATTTGCCCTTCAGAGGAGTCACCTCTAATGGTTAAAAAGGTTTCAAAAGCCCTCAACATGGGGCTCTGTATCAAATTCTAAAGACCTAAATCTGAGATACTGTCACGTTTTATGCATGAATTGATATTCAAAAGGTTACTTTGATGAAGCTAAAAATTCTATATTTCAAAAGCGGTTGTGTAACTGGAGTACAGATTTGGGTACCAGAAAACACCAAGTTATATCTGGTACTAAATAGGCGACACCTGCTCATATCTTTAGTCTACTTCCCCTGTTGAGCAATGACTTGCTCCACTCTCCATCACTGGCTAATTCCAACCTTGCTCCAAAGTGACAATATATATATGTGGTTTGAGTGCAGAGCTCTCTTCAGCAATAAGTTACAATTCTCATAAGGTATCTCACTGGACTATGGAGAGAGTAGCCTCGAAAATGAACACAGAAAAGTTTTGGGAAATGCTGCAAAGCTTGAATTAGCCAGATATTGGGCCATGTTAAAAGTTGATCTTTTGTAAAAGTCAATTATCTGACTAGAGACTATTTTTCAAATAGACAACTGATCCAAGAATATTTTCTTCCAAATATTACAAATTTACAGGAACAGTAGCCTGCTTCCTGCCACAACTCTTTGATTCTATTTCACATAATTTTTGTTTTTAGTTATTAGTTTTCATTATTTTGCATTGATGTATGTATCTGATGTTTTTATAAGAAAGTAACTGTGTTACCTTTATTTCCCACAGTGAACTCTTGAGAGCATCACACTTGGCAGGGTCAGCTTCCTCATACTGGAAGGGGTCCTCATTCAAATCTGTAACAGTTTAAAAGAAACTCATTAATTAGCGGAGTAAACCTTTGGTAATCTTATGGAGAAGACAATCTTGGGGCAATAAGCTTTGTCACCTAAGTTTATCAAGAAATACAGCTTACATCAACATCAGAGCTGGACCTCACCTTGTGGGGCACCAGGCCTGTTTATGAGGACTTGGCAAGAAGGATGTCTCTTGAGAAGATTCAAGACAAACGTGATGGTGACCGGCAACACAGCTGCTGGGGCTGTCAGAGAAATGCGTGATATCTTCTTCGCAAACGCAGCCACCAGGTAGGAAGGGAGATGCCTGGAAACCAACAGGGCAGAGTTGCAAATATTTTCCTTTCCCACAAAGTACATGTCCGTACCAGACTCAGGGATGGAAATCAATTTTGCAAATAAAAGGTAGTCCTTAATGGTAAATCATGGAAATCTAAAGAGGACAATCAACTGACAATGAACTTGGGCTAAAATCTGCAGAAGTTATCTATGTCTACTACTGTAAGTATCTTATATGACACTGACTTGAAGTTACCTTTAAAATGCAGGCTCCAGACATTTCAATCACTGTACATAACCTGTACTATTTAAGTTGGAGCTGGTAAGTGACATACTTTGACAAATCCCCAGGACTAATTGCAAACGATTAAAACAAGTTGACAAACATAATTGATTTCACACCTTGTCCAAAGGTTATGCAACTATGAATCTTGTAATGGACTGAAAACCATAATAAACACAAAGATGAAAAATCCAGTTTGTGCAATATCTGTGATTCATCATTTTTCAAACCTTTCAACCTTAGTTAAAAATGGGCAATGGCAGACGCAATTATAAGGATTATGTTGAGACAGGTCAAATTTAGAAAATATAATTGATCATTTTTAGTGTTTTACAAGGCTGATTTGCAAGCTTTCCTTATCAATCAGAAACAAATAATATTTCAATCAAGCAATCAAAATTAAGACTTCACTTTAGCCAAGGAACAACAGCCACTAGTAAATTCAGTTTACTTCATGAATTACTAAGACATCATTCGAGAAAGTCAGCCAATATTAACGGCCGATTTCAACTTATATGACTTAAATATTCTGAACATTCAGACACTTTTTAAAAGAAATATTCAAATGTTTTTAACCTTTCAAAGTAATTAAGGGACCTTATCTATACATAGAATAAATAATTCATCAGTAAAGTGATGAGACTACGTACGTGGAGCTAAGGAAGAGGTCCGCAAGATGAAAGAATCGTGAGCGATATTTGACGTGCAGCACGGCAGGTTCCAGTAGGGCATACAACTTCTCATAAAACTCTGGGTACTCTCTGTAACGAAAGACATAGAGGATAAAACCAGTAAGGAAAGGAGACTATCAGGGACATATCAAATTTGTAAGAGTATGATAAAGGTTTTTTTACCCTCCTATTGCTTTATGTGTAAACATGTTATCACTGCTAATGTTTTTCTCAAGTTTTATATGTACAATCCAATCAAGTAGGCATCAAGCTCAGGTTTGACCAAAATGAAAAGAAAAGCCATTGCTCTGTAGCTTATCAGTCTTTGCATGAGATGTTTATACATATAAAATAATAAGTTTTTGTTACTTATGAAACATCATCAAACTTCAAATCTCCTGTAACATTGTTATATTTGGGATCAATAAATCATTTTTGGGTGAAGTTCTATGGGCGACTCCATGTGAGGCAAAACAGTACCAACAATGACAACAGACAACCAGACTCGGACAAAATCAATGGCCTACAACTGAAAGTTAATTGTTTCACCCATCAGAAACCAGTAACAAATATGTTTGTAAGCCAGATTTCTGACTTGCAAGGTTAAGCTATTTTTACATTTACTAAGAATGACTTCTATAACTGTCTGCCTTTCCAGGTCTGGATGGTGCTGCTAGTGGCAGCATGAATTGTATAACTTCGTGATATTGACATCCAGTGTCATTCCATAGAACTTATTAAAACTTATAAATGATTGAGTTTTCTTTTCTCATTTTCAAAATTATTGTAAAAGAATACTTACAAGTTATACTTGTTGATGAGGATAAATAGACCGTCTAAAGCCAGTAAACTGATGACTCCACCTGGTACATACATACAAAATATCTGAGGACACATTTCTTAGTTTAGAAAATTATTTTAGTATAAAAATGTTAAATAAATCCATTGTTTTGATTGTGTTGTCGACTAAAAATGTAAGACATACCATCAGCATTTTGATTGTGTTATATTTCCATGATTAGAATTAATTTATAATGAGTTACAAAATGCAAATTTAATTCATATCCTTTATTAGTACTGAATGGCTTATGATCAGGAGTGTGATTTTGAGTGATCTTTCACTTATTTACCGCTACCTTTGGTAACTTTTAACTGTCATTATTCAGACAATTCTTTAAAAACCTTGGTATATTTTACATACATACTTTTAGTAATTAATAGTTATACACTGAATGTACATACCAACATTATAAGATTCTGTGAGAAAATCACTAAGCACGAGTGGATTTGACAATCTTGGCATCAACTTGTCTTTGACAATCATTAGGACTTTCTTATACAATGATGGAGTTAACTGAAAGATGAATGGAATAAATAAGCAAATGCACATCAGTATCTTTAAAGGAAGTAACAGAGTCAAGCATCGTGCCATCAGTCATACTTCAGCTGCCAGACAATGCTTCATTGGCCCAATTGGCTTAACTAATATGACAACGGCATTAAATATGATGATGTCACAATGCTATGACATCACTACAATGACAGTATTAGTGTAGTGCAGTGTAAAGTTAAAAATATCCTCGGCAAGTAACACATGTTGATACATTTGATATCAGAAGACACAAGGGTGAGATTCTCTATATGAGTACTACTACAGAAATAATTCTTGCTCGGGAAAGTAAGATTTTAACTTTGTCTTGCAAATATTCAAAAACAATGCAACACTTTTATAAATCAATTTTTTAGTCTGACAATTTTGTGTGCAATCAGTAGCCATAGACCTTCAGGGGGAGAATCCTAGACTTTGCAAAAGTCTCCTTCAATGCAACTCATGGTGCTTGGCTATGGAAGTACATGTGCACATAAGATATATGACACTAGTTATGTTTTGTAATAAGGTGATAAATAACTACTGCTGTTTTAGAGAAGCAAGTTGTAAATATTTCAAACTGTAAAATGTTCATATCTTATTTTCAGTCTATTACATTGAAATAAAACTCACCTTTTGTGTAAGGAATTCTAACCATGTGCTTGTAAAGAGCTTAGTGTGTTCTTTTGATGAGCCCATCTTCCCAGCAGAATCTATTGCTGTAACAGACAAAGTTCACCATTATAAATTCAATAGCCGTATACACATACCTAAAATACATCGAACAAAATACAATCCCATTCTCAAAAGTTATCCAGCTTTACAAAGTTTCCAAATCTTGCACATATTTATCATATGATTATATCGATAAAAGGTATTTCAGCTGAAATCATTACATTAATTTTGCCACAGAATTTGTCACGCATCATAAACATATCATTTGTAACTTACCAAAGAACTTTGGATTCTTGCTTTTACATTTGTGACTTGAACATTTGTCCAAGAGACAAAATGTGTTGTTGAGGTAAACTTCATCCATATCCTGATTATAAACAATAATGTTCTCAAATGAAATAAAAATACTGATAAAATCTATGATTACAGGTACAGATTTCAACAAAATCTTAATGTGAAATGGCTTTTTCTGGCACTATTTTGGATGTGCATTAGAATAAGCCAATGGCTTGTTTGCCAATCCAAGTTTCATATGAAATGGAAATATGTTTGAACCATTTAGGTAGCTAGCTTGCAAGATGTTACACTATATTTACTAGACAAAGATTAGACTAAGACTTAGTCAATAAAATGTTTATAATAATCACTCTACCTTTAACCATGTCTTTTAACTTCTTCAGACTTTTCATTTGAACAGTCAAATCTAGACTTGCTCATTGAGGACCTATACTATATTAAAGGCTCCTATTTCAATGATTTACTAAATATAATATAGTTTCAATAGATAACATCTATCAATGATAAGGAATTAAAAATATACATCCCAGAATTTTAATCTATGACCAGATAGATCAGACAGCGACTCTATTTGTGCCAAATGGCCTTGGTTTCAAAGCTAACTTAACATTTTAGTGATCGAGCTTTGCAAAACTTCTAATAACATTGATTAAAATACTTCATGAACCCAAAAAGAACTCATTTTGTATCATTAGAGAGCTGGTGAACATACAAAAAAAGCAACGTAAGTTACAAGTGATTAAAAAAAAATATTCCATTGAAGATAATTTAATATACGAAAGCTAAAAGTAATGAATGCGTTTTTACCTACAATGGTAATTCTTCTTAATCTGGGTAACAAAATCTTACCGGTAAGTGATAATTTCAAAACTCTTTTTTTGTACGGATAAAAAATAAATTTGTAAAAGAAACTCATGCACTTTTTCAAGCAATTTGAACAACTTTTTCAAATTACGGTGTGAATATTACATCAATTACAATACTATGATTTTAAGTCATAGTTAAGCTAACAAAGAACAGCTTCTTTCAGAAAGAACACTTCAAATAAATCAATAAATATCTGATACAAAGCTTACATACCTGTGACAATTTCGCTTTCTTCTTAATATCCCTCACAACCCACTTGAGTGTTTGATATCTGATATCTTCATATCGGAGATATTCCTGGTAGATATCGATAAGAGCCACTGTGCTCTGGTCAGGGGAGAGAATTTGGGATATCACTTCCTGTAAACAAATCTAGAGGATAACCAGAAGACATAGTCATCAACATCCAGATTGGTTCTCATTTCAACAAACAACCTTTCCTAAATGTCCTAAAAATTAAATCAGTTGATGATAATAAATGCATTTTTTGTAAAGATACCTCAGAAGATATTTTGCATGTTTACTATGCGTGTGAATTTGTACAAAACTTTTGGCATAATGTAGAAATGTTTCTCAATACCCACCTCCAATGTAATATTACACTTGCAAAGGTGGATATCATATTCGGGTTAAATATGCAGAATAAAATATTAAATCACATATATGTGCTTGCCAAAAGATTCATTTATATTTCAAGTATCAAACAATATGTTCTTTCTTATGAGGTATTTCTTAAAAGTCTAAAAGAAACATGCATAATTGAAACATTTATTGCTAAGAAAAATAATAGATCAGGTACCTTCTTTATTAAGTGGAAACAATTACCTGCCATTCTTTCTTCTAATTGAAGCGCTCATAAAATCCACAAAAACTCATTGTCCAGCGTACTTTACAACGATGCTATTTCTGAATGGCTACCCTCACTGATAATTGTATTATTTACAGAAATGTTGGCTTTATGACATGTACATTGCCTACTTTGTAATATGAACTGTAAACATGAATTGAAATGGAATAAAAAAAAAAAATTTTTTAAATAAAAAAAGAAGACATAGTCATCAACATACAGATTGGTTCTCATTACAACAACCAACCTTTCCTAAAAGTCCTAAAACTAAGAACTTAAATATAACTGCAAGTACCGATTTTTCTCATACAATTCTTTTGTCTAAATTGCTTAGCTTTTAATTTCTTACTCCATTTAAGTACTGATTTCCAGAAGCCACACACATTGGGTATCCTGTCTTATATGATTTCTGGAAAAGCTGTCTCCATTTACTTCGACCGAGGAATGTACGGACAGACGGTCAGACCTCAAACCTACATCTTCCCTTATAAACATCTATAACTAGATTACATTTGCGGGAAAAAGAGCAGCTGCTAAACTAAGGGTTTTGCCTCCCCATGTTTCACCTTCTCCACAGCCATAAAAAAAGACTATTTTCTTTAAAATACACCACAAAAAATGATTGGATATCAAAGTCAGAAAATTTTCCAACTAGCATTCAGATGTCATAACTATCATTGACTTAATTTCACACAATTTTGATAATCATTTCACTTCTGACCTTGAACTTTGGCCTATCATTGTGAACAAGTCAAAAATATTCTGAAGGGGTATCAGTAGGAAACTGTTTTTGAGTTACAAAAACCTTAGTCACGAAAGTTATAGCCAAAACAAAATTTGTGGCAGCTAGGATGTAACTACACAAAAACTGATAGGATCCCTGCTGACTAATACCAGTGAGCTTAAGATTTTCCACTCTGAGATATACAATGCTTACGCTATTATTGATCCAATCTAGTAAGTTTTTAATTCCTAAATGATAAATCTTTTAGGTTGATCAGACATCTTTCTATTAGAATTGTTATATGAACCAAACAAATTTGTACCGGGTTTACCTAGCAATTAAACCAGCATTGCAGTACACTGAATGTTATCATAGCAAAGAAACAGTGTATTGTCTCGCTTTCTTCATATGAGAAAATAGGAAATGACTTTCTTAAATTAGAAAATATATCAAATCATTGTTTATCACAAATTTTGTAGGAAATTTACAAACTTAAGTCTGTACATAACAAAGATGTTATTCTAAAACGTCGTAAACTAATTGCAAAGTCGGAATCTTTAATGTCCAGAAATGTAAATTCTTACTTTGAAAAGAGGTTCAGGAAACGCCTGACAGTTTGATTTTGAGCTGACAGGATGACGGCCCTCTGCAGCAACATACTTCATTAAGGCACACATAGACACTCTCTGTAAAACAGATAAAGATTTGAGTTTACATGACCAAATTAATGAAACAGTGATATAGTAATACAATGGCAAAGTAAAAATTTTACTTATGCACTCAGCAATTTAGCAACTGAGTATTTGGTTGGTACCTTTAACCATAAAAGACTGAAGTTCTGTACCAGTGTGGTCCACACATATTTCTTATATGATTACAGGGAGTCAAAAGGGTAAGATCATTTTTGTTTTTGATTTGTAATTCTTTTTATGTTGTTATTTTCACAGTGTAGGAGTTTGCTTGGTGAAATTTACCAATAGTCCATGGGAAGATGAGACTTATGAGATAAATTTTGTGGGGGAAAATGCCAATGTTATTGGAGTGAGTGAGAGAATGAGTTATTGTTTAATGCCGCTTGGGCAATATTTCAGCCGTTAGCGGTGACCAATGTTATTGGAACAAAAATGGTCTGGTGAAGATTAAAGAAAGAAAAGGACCTTTTAGATGATCATGCTTATAGTGGTCTAGTTTTCTTATCCTTCTCTATGTTCAGTATTCAGCTTTAATCTCCCCCAGGCAAACAAGTTTACTCTTTCAACTTGAATGACAAGATTAGATAAAAAAAGTCAAAATATTACCAGTCAGAAACAAAAATTATCAGGTTGCATGCTGTCACATGGGCCCAATTTCATACGCTTTTTAGATCATTCATATAAAGCAAATACTGTCTTTTCTCCTTAAAATAATTACCTCTTAATATTGCTTTTAGTGTTGGGGTCAGGGAAGGGAGGGGTGGGGGAGGAATTTATGAGGTTCAAAGCCCCAGTGTTTGGATATTTTCTTTTAGTTAAAAAACCATAAAACGGCTAGAATTCCAGGGTTGAACCCCCGTTTCAAATAAACCCTTTAAAAATTCTGGATCTAAAATGTATCTATTCAAATAAATTTGTGTACAGAATATTTACCTGAACGTATTTGTCTGTATCCTCCAGCTTACTGAGAAGAGAGACAACAGCCAGGTCATACTGTTGCTTCAACCACACTCTGTACTCAGACTCTGCTGTTTTCTCCTCTTCACTATTTGTCATTTCTGATGATTCAATGAACTGCTCAAATATTGTTTGAAGAGCAGTTACACTGGCTAGAACTTCATCACGCTTGTCCGACTGAGGAAATAAGCACATGACAACACGATTCATGTCTCAATCTTGACAATATTGGTCAAAGTAATACCCTATTATAGCTTACCGTGGAATACAGGCCTGTGCCAAAAGTATGTCACTAAACTTTATTTCATAAACTTCAATGTTAGTTTAGTGTTGAATAACAAAATTTCATGAGGTGAGTTCTGGTGGGATCTCTGCTAAACTTTGCCGGTTGAATTCAAATCATCTCAGTCTGATGTGCATAATTTCAAATACATCGACAGTAAAATTCCCTGAAGGGTAGGCCCCAACCCTCTCTTTTAAATTGGTGAACTCACCCTTTCAAAATACATGGTTCTGCCACTGCTAAATCAACATTGAATACATGTAAATTACATCGAGTGATGAATACTTTTGACACAGGCTACATATATATATGTTTCTTTAATGGATGCCGGTCTTAAAGGGGCTGAAATCTTATCATGCAATTAGCTTACTTACTATATCTGTGGTCAGTTAATTCAATATTCCAAAAATATGATTAATTCATTCAATAAATCAATGATGCATATACAGATATTATTAGAAATCCTCTTCAATATGTTGTAGAAAAATACATGATGAACACTTCTGAAAGGCACATTTCGAAAGAACATTATGCGGTGAAATGAACGCTAACCAGCCCGTAGCCGAAAAAAGCTTAAAGACAGTATAGTCATAGAACCATTTTTAATTGAAAATGTGAATTGAGTCTTTTTACCGAAAAAAATAGATAACGAAGTAATTATGTTACGAAATCATAAAAAGATTGTAGGATAATTTACTTGAATATATGAAATAATGTCCACGATATTATTAGCATGTTTTCTGCTGTGTAAACATAGTTTACACTTTTCGTTTATCGTCTCCACCACTTTATCTCCTGTTTTAGCAGCCATGTTTTACCACGTGCAACTCAACCAATCGCATTCGTCCGACGTGCTCAGAACGGGAACCGAAGCTTGCGCATGATCAGAATGCAATCGCGGCCTCCATACTTGATAAAGAGAGGTGGTGCGCTGTTGAGCTATTTTAACAAAGGACTTGTGCAGAATTTATTTAGAACGAATGCATTCTGCTAAAATGTTGAGCTAAATTGCCAAGAAGGTTGGAATTGGGGTTATTGGCCAAGGATGGATGGTAAAACCTCCATAAACCTCTAAATTTCCGTCAGGTAAGCGCGAAGATTTCACAACCAAGATGGCGCCGACGAAGCATAATGTGCCGCTGTGCATAAGCACGCACCTTCCCGCCATAGTTCACCATGTGGTGACTAATTTGAGCAATAATAGAAAAATTTTGCTGTATTTTTATATTAAATGCCTTATAATTATGATTGTATACTTGCGAATTATACCTGACATTGCCATTAAATTTACTTTATCAACTTTTTATTTAATAATAGGCCCTAGATAAATTTAAAACAAATAAATGACAAATATTATTTCATGTTTGCAGGCCTATTTTTCAACTTTAGTAATTATTCAAGTTCGAGTTATTTCTCAAACAAAATTTTAAATGCAAACGAAACATTCATGCAAACTTATTACTTACTGATGTTTATTTGATTTTCATTGATTAATCTTCATTGGCAACTTTTTCAATAGCTTAAACTGCAATTGGTTCCTAACAGAAATGTTTTCTATTTAAATATAGCTTTTAAAAAGTTGCTCCTGTAAGATACTTTGCTTGGCTTGCATTAAAAATCAGCAATGTACAAATGATGCATGTCAATGGCATTAAATTGTACAAATGATATATATATCAAGGGCCAATAAATTTAGTATTCCTGAAATTTCTACATAGCGAAAATCTTCTGTATATATTTTTAGCTTTTCATTTTATTCATTATTTTTTAGAAATTCCATTGTCTAAAGCATGTTGTTAATTTAGTTGTGACATAAAGACATATTCAAGATTCAACAGAATGATGCAATCAGTGTTTGCGGTAAGTTTTTGTACAGTGCGTGCAGAAATGAAATAATAAATTTTCAATTCAAATATTTCGCATTTTTGTTAATGGAGTTTTTATTTCAATAAAATAATGACTAGTAAAGGTAATAAATTGTTGGCTTTTAGCAATGGGATTTCCAGGTTTCGATTTATTTTTGTCAGGACATCGTAATCGATCAGCTTGGAACGATTTCTTTAACATTATGGAAAAATATAAACTTAAGTGTATACTTATATGTGCGTGCTAAACACGCATTTACAATATATTTTGCGTTTATATATGATTTTTATGCGTTAACGCGAAAATTGTAAAATGCCACGGCACAGTAAAGCATTGTCACAATACCATGACAAATCAATCCAACTAATGAAAGTTACTTTGTTTTTATCCCATTTGCATATGGATGATTAATTTTCCCTTTTCAAGGTCTGCCCTGAGGCTTTCTTTATTTTTAAATAAGTATGTTTTGTAGCCTGCAGGTTTTAAAAAATCTTGTAAAGTCATGGACTAAGAGCAGCTTTAGCATTAGGCCACAGTACAAAGTTTTAGAATCAAGCCAGTTTGGTTAACTGTTAACATTTATAATGTGACTGTTGAGGGCGTTTACTATTCAGTGATTTTTCAGGTTAGTAAATATTATTTTCCTGGGATGGTATAGACTAATTTGAATGTACTATCTACATGGCAATTGGTTAATCTCCCCCAGGAAAACATTTAAAAATGATAGTCACATGACATTAAGAAAAAATATTAATATCCCCTGACTAAAAGGACCACTATAAAGTGAAGCAGAGTCCTGGGGAGGTATCCTCAATGAAATTGAATGAAATAAAAGTTAAAGTTAATAAGATACATTTTGAAAATCAGTTATGTGAAGCATTAAAACTTTAATGGTAAGAAAAGAGATCACAAAGCTTTAACTGCACATCTTTCAAATAGTAATCATGTGAAGCTTTGACAAAGTCTTCTCCGTTGGATAGAAACACTAGTGGATGACACCAACAAAATTTATTTGAGCACTCTTTATTCTGTAACCTAAAACTTAATTAGTATTCAAAATTTTCTTTATGCTTATGCAATCACAATTGACTGTGAATTGCTCATTCAACTGAATAGATTTAAGAGTCTCATTGTTCACATTTAGTTTCATTTGCGGTTCAAATATTTGTAAAAGTCATGATTTCCAACTGACAACTTTCTTGAAAAGATGGCCCTTAAACAAGGCTATTTTTCAAATGTTTCACGAGTTTCAATGATGGTTTCCAGGAAGAGGGAAAGCATGCAGAGAGGTGATGTGAATGAAGCCTTAAAACAGCAACATGCAGCAGCAGCAAACAGAGGTGGAGAGACGAGTACAGGAGTCGCATCGACGCCAGCTTCGCAGACAGTGGCCATTACTAGCGTCACCCTCCCACAGGCACAGTATGCCCTCGCTACTCAACTCCAAGCTCTGGCTAGCCAGTCATCACCTGCAACAATTGGTGGGTCAATGAGAAAGAATGGTTATTATTGACAGATTTGTTGAAGTTCAGCGAATTTTTTGCCGTATTTTCAGAAACTACTTTGAGCCAGCTGCTTTGAAGGGATATTTTGCATTTTAAGCAGTTGTGCTAATTTCAAATGACTATTGTAACTATCTTGTGCTTCTATTCATGAGAAATAGTCAATTTTGTCGTGTAGGATTTGTGAATAACCCTAATATGTTTGAAAAAGGAGTTTAGGCATTCATGCATGCTGATCATCTGTTCTAATATATGTGTGCGTGTGTTTATCTCCAGGACTTGTCCATAGTGTGCGAGGCCCTGTCACAGCGGCCTTCACCTTGACAGCCCAGGCTGCCCCCTCGACCGGCACTCAAGCACAGACAGTTGCTGTGAGCCCTACCGCCCAGAGGCTGCTCAGTCCTGTACAGAGCATCGTGTCACCCTCTGGCACTCCCGCTGCTGCCACGTATCAGACTCGCACTATCAATGTTCTTCAAAGACAGCTTAGTGGGCAGGGTAAGCTGATTAGATACTTAGAGTTGGACTTGCGTGACTTTGTCTTTAATTGATAGGCTTTTATTGGAGACCATGATTTCTTCATTATTATTAAAATAAAACACGTCTCTGTTAATAATGAAGTCAATTGAAAGTAGTGTTCATGTCCATACTCTGAGCTGATTGGTATTTTGCAGGTATTGTTGGTCTCTCAGCAGTATCTCCTCAGGGCCTACCTCAAAATCTCTCTGCTTCTCTGACCCAGCCGGGCATTGCGGTTGTGACGACGACTCTGGCCTCAGATGTGCGTCCCGTGCAGCGCGCAGTGTCCTTTACTCCTGTTAGTACTGTCAGTGCCACTGGTGGCACCATCCACCACCACGGTCAGAGCCCTACTCGGGGTGCCCCGCCTCCCTCCAACCTCCCTCACAACATAATCAGTATGAACGTGAACCAAGCAACTGCACATGTAGTGCAGCGGAGGGGCAGTCAAGGTGCTGCCCCCTCCAATCCTACAACTCCCGTACTTGGACGTGTGGATGCTAGACAAATTCTGTCCCAGCCACTACCTCAAGTGACTTCAGTGACACGGCATGTTCAAGGGTCGGGACAACCACCCAAGAAAAAACCAAAATTAGATGAGAAACCGCCAGCTACCCCAGAAATAGCTGCTCAGCGGAAAATGATACTTGATGCCAAGTATAAGGAAATGATGGAAATAAAGGAAGAATACGTTGAAAATCTTACAGAACTTTTCTTTCTGAAACATGGAAGAAATATGATGGACTATTTGGCTTGGAAAAAGCGTCCAACTCCTCAACTAGTGACTTTCTTGAAAGCAGGTGCTCTGGACAGTGACGAGGAGGAGGAACATGTGCAGGAAAAGAGAATCAATGATGAGGTATGGAGGGATATTATCGTACATATTATGTGGCTACAGTTCAAAGTTCAGACAGATTTGTTTGGATTCTCGCACAGTAGTAGATGCCATACCCCTTGAGAAAATCTTACCGTATGCAAAGGATTTTCATTCAGGAAAAATTGTATTACCTTTCTTAACAATTTTAAGTTTACATGTTGGCAGTTTTGATTTTTTTTCTCCATGACTATACCTACAGAAATTGATCTTCTGATATCTTTGCTATGTATGAAAGATAAGATATCCTGAATGTCAAATGAGGCCTCTATTGGTTGAAATATTGCCCAGGCAGTGCGAAACAATAAGTCAAAACCAAATGATAATTTCCTCAATACCCACATGAACAATGTCCTTTAGGTACAGAAATGCAGTCCTTCTCAAAAAGAACAATGATACAATTACGATAATACGTTCAAGACAACCTATCCCAGATGCGTGTTTAGGGCCAATTTGGATAAAAAAAATATTACAGTATGCGAACATGTTAATTGGGGTATCTCAACATCTATTCACTTGATTGTTTTCATAAATAATGCTGTTGCATGACAGTCTGTTTATCTTTTATTTTTGATAAATGGTTATTTGAAAATTTAGTGAAAATTGCATGTTTCATTGATAGAAGCAACTGTCAATCTCGGATAACATCTTTATGTAACTTTTGACAATCGTCCAGTTTTAAGTGAAAGTAAGTTCTAAAATCATCAAATATCACTTTACAAGTATTGTCAGATAAAATATCTCATTCTTCGAAAACTATTACCTTGATTCTCAAATGAATTCATCCATGAGATAGTGAGGACACGTTGCCCAGTGCACTACGATAGGCTTCACCCTCTTGTTTCAGGTTAAAGTATTGACGAGCGCTGGAAGTAATGTTCCTCTGGCAACTCCTGTTGCTATATCCACCACTCTCCCGCCCTCTGTCTCGGCTCTGAGTCAACAAGGTATTAAAGTCTTTGCAGACCCTTCCTCCCAGAACACTAACATGAACCCCGGTAGTTTGGACAACTTCAACATTCAGGATTTCCTCAGACAGCTAACTGCGTATGCAAAGGGTATTCGGGAATTTTTTCTTCAAACATGATTTGCATGATGAGCTAATTTTAGTGTCGATGTCCTGGTGTTAGCTGTGGAAGTAATTTAAGTACGTGCTTAAAATAATGCACTTGAAATGTTACTATTGTGGAACAAAAATTGGTTAATATTGCATGTCCCACTGTTTCCCAAAAATGCTGCAATTTTTGCTGTGAATTGCTGGGTTATAGGGACAGTGCACAGCTCAAAGAACTTTCGTTTACGTTTCTCTTTCCTGGCTTTGTGTTATCTACACTGCTTTCTTTGAAATGTAAATAAACATGAAATCACGCTTCAAAAACGCTTCAGTTGTTAAAAGCATGTCCTAAGTTGCAGATGTTCAAACTAAGGGGCACCGTTGTTTTCGACACTTGCTAACAATGTTTGATGTGCTTTTGTCTTTTAGCCAGTGCTATTGTACGCTTCTGCAATCTAATTCAAGCCACTCATTAAGTCTTTGCCTGTCTGTACCTTGGTGTTATTCACTGATCAGTGTCGGACGTAGTCACTAGAACTTGGTATGGGTGTAAACCTAGCATGGTATGTATTAGACGAGTTAACAACTGTCAAGCCTAAAATCTGGCCAGTTGCAACTTTGGTGATATGGTGTAAATTGGTTTTTATTTTTTTATTTTATGTGGAATCAAATTGGCTCGTATTTAATGGCGTATGGCATTGTTTTGGCTAGATCTTTTGTATGCAAATTAACTAATT
Source organism: Phorcus lineatus (assembly GCA_921293015.1). Taxonomy (NCBI): domain Eukaryota; kingdom Metazoa; phylum Mollusca; class Gastropoda; order Trochida; family Trochidae; genus Phorcus; species Phorcus lineatus. The sequence goes on from OV121089.1 coordinate 24,374,729, forward strand.
AAGCTTTCGATGTAGTTCCATTCATATCATCTTCATCTTTTCATTACGTATAAAATTTTAATGTCTTTAAGACCAGTTTAAAAAATTTGGATAAATTTCTTATTTTTCCTCAAAATAAACATTCTCTTAAAAAGAATTCCATAATGTTAAGAACTAATTGATAAATGATAATTCAATTTTAAAAAAAAAATCCCCAAAATAAAATACCAAATGTCTCCCTGGCTTGAAGCACAGTTTGCACTTGCCGTTTTGCTCTCCAGGATCAGACAGCAAGCTGGGCCAAGGGAGGCAATCCAGCACTCTCCTTCCCCGTTCTCACTCTGCTGTACAACCTTCCCTTGCAGGTAATTTAAGCCCTCGCGTCCCATTCGGACTTGCTTTTTCAGTCTGATCATGTCTTTAGGTGTGGTAACCGGTTACAGTCATGATTTCGAGTGTTCGATGGTTCCCAAGTCAAATCATGAATGTTTTCCCTTTCACGTCATTTGGTTTTTTATCTTCTTAATATCACGTCACTGATAACAAACAAATGAAATTATGATCCATTTAGAAAAAAGTTTCAGCCGTTTAAATTTGGTACTCTTCGGATTGTTTTCTAACCTTGGAACCTTTAATTCAATGCATTAAGCTTTTCCCTTAACCCACCATTACCATAGTTTACAATCTTGACCTTCAGAAGAATAACATATCCCTGAGTCTTCCTTTTAAACTTAAAGGGCGTCGAGAAATGATGGTAAAGCTCATCTAGAATTATCTTAGAAAATAATCTTAATACAGATAAGAACAAAATTGCATACTTAGGAGCCATTTTTGACTTCCTTCATATTCATGTTAGCTCATTTGGATGGGAACTTCTCTGCCCTTACCTCTAAACCTGCAAATCTCACCTAATGCTTTTCCTTTTCAGAGCTGGTTTAACGCTGCATGTAGTTCTAATGATTAGTAGCAATTATTAATTCCCATGAACAGCTTGAATGAATGAAAAGTTCAAGAATTTATTATAAGCAATTACATTGACTAAAAGTCGCCTTTTAAAGTCAACATCTAAATACAGATTTGATTATGACATGGTCTCAACAGACAAGTCCTAAATGTTGAAATAAAACAAAGTCTTAATACCATCTTTAAGGGCCAAACTGGTGTTATTGTTTGTGACAAAGGAACTTGCTTTCAGCTACACCTGGTTCAGCTGTGTTGGGGGCTGTGGTTGGTCAGACTGCTACTACAACATCTGTAACCTCTGTACCATTCAGTGGAACTACAACTACTACAATATCTACCACCAGTGTTGTCACTTCACAACTCCAGTTACAGTTGACAAAGAATATCCCTGATAAACAGCCACATATTCAGACTACACAAGCAATCAAAACGCCAATTGCTACTGTGTAAGTAGAATTATAGACATCTGTCTTTTCTCCTTTCCTGCCGAAGGCTAGAGGCTCTAATGCTAAAATGTATAAAATTCAATTTCTACTGTGAAAAATGAATTTGATTTTTAAGGTTGTACAAAATATTTCAAGATCCTTAGTCCATTGGTCTGTCTTTTTGCTCAAGCCATGATTTTTTTTAGATCTTGTCAGATTTCAATAAACACCAATATATCTTGCTATAGAGGTCACACCAGTGCAGCTCCAGTCAGACTGCCCAAGTCTCCAACATCTCCACGTCTTCACACAAGGCAACAGTCAATATCGGCTGTGTATGACAGTACAATAGGCTCCCAGGAGGCCATAGTGGAGAGAGCAAAACAGGTGTGGACATGAATTCTTGTTTATGTTGACTGTAAAACTAACAGTAAAATTCCTCAGGCCTTTTAGAAAGGGACTTTTCTTTAAATTTTACTAGAATTATTGTTACTACATGTAATGTCCAAAATAGATGTAATCTCAGCTGTGGATCACAAATTGAAGAAATAACCCCAGCTTGCCCCCCTTCATCAGTTCATATCCACCTTTCATTCTGGAGGTAAATCTAATGTTTGCTTTCAATTAAAAGGTTGGAATAGTAAATGCACTACAAACAACATCTTTGGTTGTGAATCTGCAGCCATGGAAAAACGTAAATGCTACAATATTAGGAAACCTACTGATGTCCAACATACAAAAAGATGCATAACAAAAGGTTTGGTCTTGAAAATTCAAGGCGGAAGAACTCAACTACACAGGAACAAGGATAGGAACAATTCACATTCATAAAATAAAGTGGTACATTCATTGGATATATGACCTGAAAAATAGTTTTTAGTGAAACCTTTGTCTGTTTGTTTGTTTGTTTTTTTGTGTCTTGTTTTGGTACAAGTTTCCGAACTGTGACTTTTATTTCAGGAGGCACAGGTTGTCCAGCGGGTATCTGAATTGCGAAAGGATGGCATGTGGTCTGCGAGACGTCTCCCTAAAGTACAAGAACCTAACCGAAACAAGGCTCACTGGGATTATCTGCTGGAAGAGATGACTTGGCTTGCTGCAGACTTTATACAGGAGAGGAAGTGGAAGAAAGCTTGTGCTAGAAAGGTAAGATAATCATAAAGAGACTAAAATATTCTGCTGCCAATGAACAATGTGTCATATGAAAATTCTTTAAAACAATTCTTTAAAAAAAACCTACACTTAATTTCAGCGCAGTACCCCCCATGGTTCGCTAGTTCAAGGTTTTCGCAGATTTTACCGCAATGCATAGCCACAATGGTTTTGAGGGATTTCTCCCTGCAATAATACCAGCAACCGCGATATAAGTAAAACTATCTTGAAAGCGGCGTAAAACACCAACTCGCCCCCAAAAAAGCCCTTAATCTAGTCAGGGTTAATTTAACGGTAACCTTCTTAGATTTTTAAGCCTGAAAGTTCATTGATAATTGCTGAGGTCAGTTTTCTTTTTGCTAAATATTTTATCTATGTGTTGGAAACCAGTTAAATGTTGACATGTCAAGACTTTTGAGGATTCACTTGCTTGATCTTTTTCAAGAAAGTTGCAATTTGTCTCGAAGATGAAAATCAGATCCTATGCATCGGTCATCCTGTGTGGGTGATTGGACACCTTGTCTGAAACAATTATTTTGCCTATTTTTAAGAATTGACAAATAAATCTATTTCTGAACAACAGTTTTAAAAAGATATTGGACATGTTTTACATCATTTTGATAATGTTTGTTTTCAGATAGCTCGTATGGTTCAGAAATATCACCAAGAATTGGAGCAAAAGGAAATAAAAGCAGAGAAAGAGGAAGCACAAAAATTAAAGAGAATAGCAAGCCAGATAGCCAAAAATGTTAGGGAATTTTGGTCAAACATTGAGAAGGTAAGACCAGTTCTCATCCAGATTCTTATTGTGTATTTTAATGTGATCAGCTGAAAGCGTCAGTTTGCAGGAGTAGAATTAACATGATTGCTATAGTCATTGACACACGAGCGTTTCTGAAAGTACAAGTCCAAACAAATTCCAGCTAGCCAAATGCATCTTATGACCATTTCATCTAATACAGCAAGTCATTGGGCCTACCAGTAGTAACTCTTGACTTGACTAAGTTCATTTTCATGTTCTAACCACCAGACTAATGTTGATTTCGACCCTGTTTTGACCATGTCTGATCACAAAATGAGAAGTATCTTGCTTCTCAACATGGTCATGGTCAGGAAAGGCTACGCTAATGTCCCCTAATTGCCCTAAGAACAATAGTTCTTTATTTCTATATTTCTACAATAAAACTTGTAATACCATAGCTCCATAGTTAATTGTTAACTTTTGTAGAATTGATGACAAAAGTATGCTGGGTTGTTTTTTTTCCAGGTAGTGCAATACAAGCAACAGTCTCGAATGGAAGAGAAGAGAAGGAAAGCATTAGACATGCATTTGAACTTCATCGTTGATCAGACAGAAAAATACTCTACATGGTTGACAGAAGGTCTGCATACAACGAGCAGTGCTGCCGGCTCCTCTGTCGCAACATCACCTGAACATTCCAGCGAAGGGGGCGACAGTAAGTTTATTCTTAGATGTTGAACTTATTATCTGATGTAAGTACTTGATAGACCTGGACAGTCTCAAACTGCGTGCATTTCATAATATGAACGTTTTTTGGACGTTATTGTCAGTAAATCAAGATTTATGAACATTAAGCCTAGGAAGTACTTTTATTGTATTCACCGAGACAAGAAGTCACTGCTTCGTCTTGATGACTCTTCAGTGCTATTGATCTCGAAAAGAAAAATCTTATGTTGATGTTTCTTGTTTCACATTTGAAACTAAGAGAAGTAGTCATTTGAAACAATTCAGTTCCGCATTTAAACAAATTTGTTGTTGCGTATCTACTTTGTGAATTTTGGAAAAAAACAGCAGAGTTGTATTTATAAAAAAAACTTGAAATGATAGAGGCTTATTTTGCCAAAACTAATTTCATCGTCTTATGTTTTTATCCTTCCTTATTCAACAAAACACTACTGTTTCAACCCTGAAGTGTATACATTTGTGTTACATTTCAAAGATTTCTTGTCATCAGGATTTTAGCAATGACTAATCATTTGCTCATAGTTAATTTGTATATGCCCATCAATGAAAATGTATCTGCAGCGCAGGTTTTTAAATTAGTACTTTTCTGGCAGCCCATGTGAACAAGTTTGGCTAGTAAATGGTGATGAATGTTAGTCCAAATGACTGACGTTCAAGCATATGCTAGTCCAAAAGGCTGAAGTATTTATGTTGATTTCAACCCCTTATGTCTATTCAGTTTTCAAAACCATACAGATTTTGTTGCTCAAAACAATCCACGAGACAAGAAGTCACTGTTTTGTCCTCTTGATGACTTCTCAGTGCTATTGATCTCGAAAATAAAATCATTTGTTGATGTTTCTTGTTTCATATTTGAAACTAAGAAAAGTAGTCATTTGAAACAGTTATCTAATATCAGTATTAATGTATAGATTGTAAAATGTTATATCCTATATTACTTTATATAACCGTTCAGTGTTCTGCCAAGCATTTCAAAACTTAGGGCCAATGGCCCCACTTCAGAAAAAAGTTGGGGTCAATTTTTGTTGGGTAGGGGTCAAGTCAGTTTCAAGCCTTTATTTTTTATTAAATTAAAAATCGCATTAAAATCATAAAATTATTTCTTTTGTTTGTATATACATTATGTGCATGCATTGTGTACATTATGAGTTCAAAATCTTCAAAATTATATAAGAAATATAACCTATTTGTTTGCATCTAACACATCTCTATGTTTCATCTAAAAATAAGAATATAGCAAGATGTTCTTTAGTTGATTTTTAAAACATTCATGTCCCCCCCAAAAACACCCACCAAAATGATAGTGACCATCACCCAGCCATTTATTTTCCATTATAAAATTGATTAATTTCTGTAAATTATAAAAGATATTTAATCACGATTACACCGAGACATATTTAATGTGGAAAAATGATAAGCAACTCGCAACTTGTGTGAAGAAAATAATAAGATATAAATTGAAAAATGTTTTATTAGAATGTCAGTGGGTCATCTTTGAACATAAAAAAGTGAAAGATATTTTATCATTTTTCTTTGTTGACATAAATAAGTAACACGATTGAAGGAAATATTTAAAAAAACCGAAATATTAATCTGGATTCGCGTCTGGGAAATTGGCAATGTCAATGATTATCGATTCGTTTCTGTATTAAAAATAAATCAAAATAGTCAATTCCATACAATTAAAGTCTATGAATACGTGATGAATATTTATGCATTAAAATAAATTTTTTCGGTTTCTTATACACATAGAGGTTTGATAACTTATCTCATTTCTTTGAACCATCGCGAAAAGCGTCTGCTTGTTCACGCCCGATTCGCGAGTGATTAGAGTTACTTCCCTTGCATAAATAATGTATCGCCAATCGTGATTGGTGCAATAGTGAACGGAAGCTTATCAACGTCCAATGAAATCAAATGTTATAGAATAAGTCGGTCGAAGTGTTGTTACAGGCGCTCTTTACCGATCCAAATACGAAGTAGCTCAGATATGAATTGACATTTAATTTTAATGATCATAAATCGATTTTAGATACATTTTAACGCGCCCATTGACCCGCTTACTTTAAAATCATTGCGTCAATTGTAAATTTATTGCGGGAATGGCGCAAGGGCGCGGCCTCGGCAGAACACTGACCGTTTAGTCATTTCCACTGCCTGATTTTAGTTTCTTAACACCAGACTCGTAATGAAGAGTTAGAACATTAAACAGGACAAAGGTTCAGACGGCATATAGATTATTTCAAAATAGAATTGCTTGTACATCTATTGGAAAGGAAACCTGTGACAATTGGCCATTTTTGGGACTTTTTAAAATTTTAAATGGGCAATTCCCCTTTGTAGCAAAAGTAACATTTCTAATTTTGATTTTCTATTTTCCATCCAATGTGCAAAATGGCCCATATCCCCTGCCTTTCCCAATCCCTGCTTGTGGAGATCTTTTGAGTTGTTTGTTTTCCTAGTAAATAATAAATTTGCCAATAGAATAAGTAGGATTTTTGAGTTGAGAAATGTAAGTTTCTATTATAAAAGAAAAAGTATACATAACTTTGATAAATTGAATTCACTGAGACTGAAGTCACTATTCTGTCTAATGACTCTGTAGTGCTAAAGTTCTCAAAGACAAAGCTCAGACTCTACGCCCCGGTCACTGTATATGGGTGATTGGACACTATGTCTGTAACAGTTCTTGCAGATCCAAGTCGTACATCTCTACCTGCAAGTTGTATGTTCTGCATACATCTGAAAACTTACTCATGGTTTTAGGCAACACATTCTGTGAACAAAAAAATAGAATTGTAGTGAATGAAGTTTTCATAATGATGGAAATAAAATATCGGGTACTCTTTTTGTTCTGAAAATTTACATGAAAGCTAAATTTTTGCAATGGCACCTGTGAAACAGGTCAATATTTTAAATATCCCCTGATTAAAACCTGGATTGTAGATTAATCAACATGATAGATTTGCTTTTTGAAGTTTTTAATTCTTGAGATTTATTTTTGGTGACTATTGAAATGGCCATTGCAATGTCAGTCACCTTATGGTGACTGCATTGATTTGTATAGGTCATAATAATTTTCAACACAAGAAAGATAAAGGAGAATAAAGTGAAATCATAGTCTTAGATCTAGTCTTGGTTTTTCCAATGCCGGGGGATAGATGCTGTTTGTCCTTGTTGTTCTTCGCCTCTGTTATTGGAATTTTGTGAATTTCTTTTTTTCACTCCTATTTCAAGATTTGTCATTGTTGTTGCAGTGGAGTTTCAGCCCCATGGCACAGCTAGTGATGATGAAGAAACAATTGAGAAAGAAGAAAATGAAGCAGGTGTTGATGAAGAAGCAGAAATGAAAGAACTTGAAGAACTACAGAAAGAAAGCGAACTTCCAATTGAAGAGCTGATTAAATCATTACCTCAGGAGGTATTAGATAAACCAGCTGATTTAAAAGAAGAGGAAAGTCCAGAAAAGTCAGTTAAATCTAAGGTACGCAGAATGTCTCATTTGTTTTATAAACCCTTCTCCATTTAAATAAAGAGTGCAGAAGGTAAATAGCAATTCTATAATGTCTTGATCAAATTCCCATAGCTCACAAACTGGTAAGACACTGTTGTCTTTCGCAGATTCAAAACTGGGATAGAAAAACCGTCTGTTAAAAACTCATGTGCCTCGATATTTGCATGTGACCCTGTCACAGACAACATTATTTGACATGAATAGCATTTGGCTTTTAGGTTGAATGCTTATAGTCTCCAATTTAGCACATCTTTGTAGGATAAGTCATTCATTTTCAACTTTCAGTTTCAAGTTGTGAATATGCCTGCTTGTTTACATATCTTATTTGGGTTGTAGGTTTGTAACAGACACTTTCAATTCCAAATATATCAAATAATATATCTTTTAGAAAGGTCACAGTACAAGATTAATATTTTATTCAAGCATGTACTCTTTGTTAAAATGGCTATGAAATAATGTTGATTTTAATTTGGACTGCCCATTGACGACCAATTTTTCTCATTGATCTCTTTGCCGCTTTGCAATTTTCGGCTTGAGTCAAGTCCTCTTCATACCTTTTTAGATACCTTATAATTATTTGCAAGTTTTCTTTATCGAGCAATTCATGGCAAGTCCTTTTGATTTAAAAAAAAAAAAAAAATCTCATTCCCATAGCTCACAAACTGGTGAGACAATGTTGTCTCTAGCAGATTAATATCTGGGATAAATAAGCAGTCTGTTAAAAACTCATGTGCCTCGATATTTGCATGTGACCCTGTCACAGACAACACATCAAAATGCAGTTAGAAAGGTTGTATTTAATTTTTTTAATTTGTTTGTGATTATATTAGTCTTTCGTGTGAAGTGATTGAATTTAGAATAAACAATTTAAAAAATAATTTAATCTACAGTAAATATGAACATCAAAAGTTAGACAAATCGATTGTAGAGTGAGTGAGTTATTGTCTAACGCCGCTTGGGCAATATTTCAGCCATTAGCGGCATCGATTGTAGATCATAAGTAAAAATAAATACTTGTGAATAAAATAAATTCAATTTCAAAGAAACTGTTTGGATAGCCTTAATACTTAATAATCAAACTTGCTGAAGTATCAGCTTTTGTAAGAGATTTTTTCCCATAGCTCACAAACTGGTAAGATATTCTTGTCTATAACAGATTCAAAACTGGGAAAGAGCAACTGTCTGTTAAAAACTCATATGCCTCAATATTTGCATGTGACCCTGTCACAGACAACATCTTGTATTATTATTACGCAAAAATATGAAGTTGAAACTTGTGCAATAGAAAGATAAAAGGTAATTTTATTAGGGTAAAGACCAATTCCAGGGTTTTGGTAGAAAAAATGGTCTTTCGCAAATGTTAACAGTAGGAAATCCATTAATTTTTGCATTTTCATTTCTTATTGTAGGATTTTGGGTTCTTTGTGATTTCCATTGTTTCAGATTTCCATATTTGATAACTCAACTTGCTAGGGAATATAAATCCATAAGTTATAAAAGAAATTGCGTCCTCAAAAGAATTATTTTTGACAAAACTTTTATTACTAAATTACTATGCAATATTCCCATAGCTCACAAACTGGTGGGACACTGTTGTCTCTAGCAGATTAATAACTGGGATAGATAAACAGTCTGTTAAAAACTCATGTGCCTTGATATTTTGCATGTGACCCTGTCATAGACAACATCAATGTATCGATTCCATTTTGCACTTAGTCTCAACACTGCTTGGCCAATATTGCATCCATTAGCTGCAACCATTTTCAAGTCGATTCTGTTTTGCTCCTCCCAATCTAAGTATCGTGTAAACAAAAACCAACATTTTGCATGTAAAAACAGGTATTCCGATATGCTTTGAAATTTGGAAACGGTCCTTGCAACTTTCTGTACCAAACCTTTCCCTATCGTCAATTACTTGGTTAATTAAAGGTGATTTCACCTTTTGACATACTTGACAGGGATGTAACTGGGATATAGAAATATCAAACAAACCCTCCTTGGAGTCAATTACTTAAAATTCTTGCATTTGACTTAAACCAGTTTATAGTAGATTGATGGGACACGAGAAAGTTGATTAAACCTCTTTGACACGTTTTGCAGGGAAGTGACGAGGAGTTCACAGCGAGTGAGGACGAGCCAGACCTTGAGGAGACTATTGAGGAGCAGGAGAAGCATGAGAAGAAAGATTACAAGCAGGAACTTGATGATCTAAATGCTGAAGGTATGGGGAATCCTTCAGGCTAGTGTACTAAATTTCAAAGGATGTTCAGTTAGGTCATGTTAAAATTGGTTTTGGTCAATAGTTCTGAAAAGAAATTTTAGATTTGTGAATTACAATGTAATTGTGTCTAAAATGTTTTTTGTTCATGGTTGGTCTGATCTTGCGGTCATTTTGGCCAATTCTAAGCAATGCATCACTCAGTTTGTCTTAAAGCAGTTCATTTGAAGGAAATTGTATTGGATAAATCAAATTAGATGTCATTTTACTAGATATATGCAAGAGCAAATTATGAGAAAATTTAGTAATTTCCCTATGCTCACAACCACAGTGATCTTTATGATTATATGTGGATATTTAAACTGGGATAGATCATGCTGTCTGTTTAAAACTCCTGTACTTTCTTCTAAAGTATAGGATTCCTGTCACAGACAACACTTAACATTCAATATGTGAAAGCCTATGCTTTGGGTAAGATACGTTATTGCTGCAAGTTACTGAGTAAATAGGTTCAGCAAGCTTAAAACAAAAATCAATGTCAAGAGTTAATCAATATTTCATAAAAAAAGAAATACTCAAGTTTGAACGTGTTTCTTCTTTGTTGGGAGGAAAAATTTGTTTCTGTGGGGACTGATAACTCATGTTTTGACAATTGGACGAGTAACTGATGTAGGTATAGTTGAGATATATACTGAATTTGTTCCTTTGCCAGGTGACATGTCAATGGAAGAGTTGGTTAAGAAATATGCAGGAGCGTATGACAGCGACTTTGAGATGCCAGAGGAGAGCTCGTCAGAAGAGGAATCTTCAGAAGATGACTCAGATGATGGTAAGTTTACAATAACAATATTTGATATAAAGCTTGATTTTGTGGCAGTGCGGGGTTATTCTAAAGTAGTCTGTCCATTGCTTCTGGTCAGTTGTGTTTTTCTGTTGTTAATGAGGTGTTGTGTAAATTAGGCACTCTGAATGGGTGAGCACTTAAAAACTGACGTATCAGAATGGAAATTATCTGTCTATTTAGTATTTGAAAGCTAATTTATACAGTATTGGTCAGTTACCGAGGTGGTTCTGTAGAGAATATGCCTTTAAAACCTGACCAGAGAGAAACTTCATGATTGCTTCATTGGATACTGAGTTCAGTTTTGATGTAGTTGTGACACATGTTTAAAGAAAATAACTCTAACTGATGATAAACATTGAAATAATATTTATGTGAAGGAAAAATAAAAATGACATGTATTCTTAAATTTGTCGCTGTTAAATGATCAGTATTTTTCTTTTGATACGTAGTTACATAGATTTCTTGATGTTCAATAATATTAAGGTTTGCTTGGGGAAGTTTTCTAATGATTTTAAGCTTCTTTTTTTGGGTTAAATTATGTGATGGTAGGAGGTGAGCAGAGATGCCAACCCTTATGCTTTGGGCGTAATACCTACGATTTTGACCATACGATTACGCTATTACTCTTACCCTATCAAAATTTAAGCTATTTCTACTCATTTACGAAAGTCTGTAAAGTTGACTAAATTTCACAGGGAAGTGCTAAGGAAAGCACCAGCGGAAGAGTTTAGAAATTCCGTAACACCGGCAGGATTCGCTTACTCTTAGAATCGCTCTCATTCAAAGGAATTACAGTATTTTATGTCAAAAGATCATCAGATTTCAATGTTGGGAGCCTCATGATTAATGGTCACGTGTATTTCCACCTGGAGTGTTAGTTTGAAAGTGTGATTGCGGTAAATTATTATGTCAAAACAACCAGCAGAAACCAAAGTTACTGAACCGAAAGTATCTAAAATTACATGCAAACTGTTAAACATACAGAAAAGAATAATCAACTTCAAAGAAATGCCTTGAGGAATCTAGACTTGGTGTTGCATACGTATTTTGCTCAATTTGTAATTGTGATTTCAAAGTTGCAAATGGCAGAAAATTTTAACTTTTTAAACGTCATATGGAAAAGAAAAATCGCGTCTATTACACAAGGGCAGCCACTTAAAGTGGCACTTCAAGCAAACTATTGTCTTCCTTCTTGGAGCAGCTTACAATACTCTGTAAAAATTCAAGTTTCAATTCGTAAGTTAATACCTCTTTTACACACAAAAATAAACATTTTACAAATTTAATTTTACAATTTCCCTTAGATGTAAAGGTATTACCTTTTTAAGTCAAAATTTTAAATTTTAAATCCCAACTACTTCAGTATATGTACTATAGGCCTGAGGCCTCTTCAATACCGAAATAAAGATTGAGAGAAGTCAAAATTACACTTTTTGACCTCCAATATTACATTTTGGATCAAAGTGGAGTTGGCATCTTTGGGCGAGGTGTTTCAGGTTTTAAGTGTTGCTTTTAAGAGAATTTCACTGCACATAGTATTTGTCATAGATCACCATGTGAGTGTGACTATTTCATTGAAACTAGTTGACTTAGTCTTGAATTTGTTAACGTTGAAATAAGAGCATTGGTCAGTTACCGAGGTGGTTCTGTCGAGAATATGCCTTTAAAACCTGACCAAAGATAAACCTTCATGATTGCTTCTTATGAACAAATGGTTCAGTTTTGAAGTAGTGGTGACACATTAAAAAATTTCAAGTCAACTGTGGAATTGGTATTGATAACTATAGATGGAATCTTGATCACACCCAAGATTATTGATGAAATAGTGTTCAAAATGAAGATGTGTTTAAAGTTAAATGATCTGAATGTTGTCAGACATTGATGCTCAAAGTGATGAAGATGAGACAACTGAGGAAGAGGAGGATGAGGAAAGTGATGAGGAAACAACAAAGCAACAGGAAGACACGGGTATAGAGTTCCTACTGAAACCTCAGGGTGAAGTTGAGAAACCAAAGCCTCAGGTAAACAATGCTTACTACACTTATCTTTCTATAATTACAAACTTCTTCACTGTAGCCCTGCAGTATTGCTCAAAGTGGAGATATTTTCCCTTCCTTAGTTTATTTATACCTTGGAACATGGTCTTGAACCCTTGATATCTAGTTTTAAATTTAATGATGTGTATGTTAAATAATTTCTTTTGATAAGAACAATATAATCAAATATAAATTGGATGTTTCGGCCCATAAATTCTTAAATGGGATCTTGGCTTGTTTTTCATCAGAAAGAGGAGGAATCTGGTCCAGGAAAAGAGTTAACCAACATAGCTGCGGAAGCACAGAGCCTCCAGCCAAAGGGATACACGCTTGAAACCACAGAGGTATGATGCCTTTCTCTGGACTCAATTGTACTCTTTGTTGTTCATTTGTTTGTATGAAGTCTCTGGTCTTTAGGGGTGTCACGATTCTGTTCGGTACATCGAAAATCGAATCGGTAGAGGTACGATTCGATTTCGATTCTGTTTGGATTCCTTTCGATTCGATTATTCAAGTACCTACTTGAGTAAATCAAGTTATTTTATCACATGAGAAAATAGTGAACATTCGCTGTCGTACCGTGTTTCCTTCATAGATTGACGTTGATTCATAAAAGTAAAGACATGCCCCTGCACTTTATAACCAGCGTCTGTGGATGGATTCGTATCCAAAACAATCTCATCCCTGTTGGATAATTTTTACACAAACACGTTCATAAAGTTCAAAAAGGAATTTGCTGTCACAAGATTTCAGGATTGTCTGTCAAGTATGACACAACTAAATATTTATACTTTAATTATGCAAGAAATATAAAATTATTCATTGTAAACCAACAATATGAGAATCAATTTCTTTCTTTATATCATTGCATTTTCAAAATGTGTATATAACTCATGTCATGTTCACGTAAGACTTATCCCATTTCATGTAAGTTATCATTTACATATTTTCTATTCATATATTGGTTTGTCCTAAAATTAATAAATGTTATTTGCTTTCACGAAAAATATGAGATACAATTTCAATATTACCGTCAAAATGACCGGGTACGAGTTTTGTTTTGGTGACGAAGTCACCGCAAGATTATTGTTAACTGCCATTTGATTGGACGTTGCACCTCTATCTTAGCCAATCACTATTGATGTTACTAACGAATGCTAGTGGTCTTTGGTAAAAAATGGCGGATCAAACATCGCTTTGCAAAACACATGGGTATAAATTTGCTACAGGGTGAACATATTTTGACATGTGTACAACCTACTACGCAGATATAAAGTGTAAAACAGGTTATACATAAATTCTTTCCACTCTTAACACAATCTTGATTTCATTCCCAACGACAGCGTTCGTCATCTTGATGTTTGCAAAATTAAACTGTTTTCCCCTACACAATTCGACTTTGTTTTTAGTTCAAGTAAATCGAATCGAAGACTTTGAAAGCTAATCGAATCGAATCGATGTGAAAGTGAATTGTGACACCCCTACTGGTCTTGTTCCAAACGCTTCTGCATGTATGATGTTACGCAGATGGATGTTAATATCCATCCTGGTTATGTCCGCTCTCCAGCTCCATGCTAGATGTTGTGCTAGATGTGGCGTTCTAACGAGCGAAGATAAACTCTTAAAATGGATGTTTCTGAAGAACTCTTTCTTCTAATATTCATTCTTGAGAGACATGGTCTGTTAAGAAAAATGTTTGTAAACTGCAAATCATAAATCCTCTCAAATTAAGTTTCTTTCATGTTCAAAGATATTTTTACCTATTTTGAAAATGTTATTTCATCAACGCCGAAAATACATTAGAGAATTTTTTTCATCATATATCTATGTTCTGATCTATGACATCAGCTTTCACTTCTTTTCTCAACTGATAATTATATCTTTCCATGCTACAATATAGTCTGTTCACTTGCACCCAAAATCTTTTCCAGAGTTAAACTTGAATGTTATTTGAGATGGAAACTAACATTAGCTCATCTTTTAAAGGCATGATGGGCTTGTGGAAAGCCATATTGTCTGGTCTCTGTCCAGCAGTAATTGTTTTACTATTGCATCATCTTCTCCAGAACCAACTTGACTAATGAAGATTTTAATTTATAGATTTTGTGACCGTGTGATCCCAAATAATGTTTTGATGTCAGTAAATCTTTTAATACCAGTTAACTACCTGTTCTTATGCAATCTCTGTAAGATATTAATTTGAAAAGCAATTTGTTCCCGCTCTCCAGCTCCATGCTAGAGATCTGTTCTAGATGTGGCGTTCAAATGAGCGTAGAGGAAATATCAAACTGAATATTCCTGAAAGACTTGCTTGTTCTTCTAACATTCAGTCTGAGAAACATTTACTGAAGAACTTCTGAAGTTTCCTCCCGTCCTAAATCACTCGTTGCACCTTTTAGAATTGAAACAATTTCACAAACATTTATCAACTTGGTGTCAATATTATGATAAGGGTATATTGTAACAAGTTCAAATTATTTATATGTATAGAAATCATTTATTCTTTGCTATCAGACTTTCAGGCTAGTTTTTATCATGTTCATGTTAAGTTTGAAGTTTAAGTTAGGTTTGTTGTATTTTACTGGCAACCTTAGCTGTAGTTTAAACTTAAGATTTGTATGCTTTTCATTATTTTCTCTCGATTGCTCTCTAGCTGCATGCTAGAGTTAATGCTAGATGTGGCGTTCTTACGAGCAAAGGTTAACTCTCAAAGTTAATACTTCTGAAGGATTTGTCTTAACATTTATTTTGAGATACAATAGTCATAGTATAATAAAGTACATTAAGTTTCATTATTCTGCCTATTGGCTATTGCTTCCATGTATGACCTGAGAAAGTCCAGTTATTTACAGGTTAGGTAGTCCTAGATGCGAACTTAACATGATTTTGTTTATTTTTAGGTTAGAACAACAGTACCATTCCTTCTGAAGCATTCACTGAGAGAATATCAACATGTTGGACTTGACTGGCTTGCAACCATGCATGAAAAGAAGCTCAACGGTATTCTGGCTGATGAGATGGGTCTTGGCAAAACTATCCAAACAATTGCTCTCTTGGCTCATCTTGCTTGTGAAAAAAGTGAGGATTATTTTTTAGATTAGAATGTTTGTCAGACAAATTTTAAAATTAAGATCTCAAACAATTTATCACTGTACAATGTCAAACCCAATTGTAGTCTCAGCAATAATGTATGTAAACAAATTAATGTCACTTGCCAGGTATTTGGGGTCCGCATCTCATAGTTGTACCAACAAGTGTGATGCTGAACTGGGAAATGGAATTCAAGAAATGGTGTCCTGCTTTTAAAATACTCACCTACTATGGAAATCAGAAGGAAAGGAAACAAAAAAGAACGGTAAGTTTACAGATTATCTTTTATGACAACTAGTAGCAAGGACATTGAAGTTTTCTTATAGTGCATGAAGGACAGGATTGTTTTAATGTGTAAAGTCTTTGTGTGTGTGTTATATTTTTTTCTGGTTAGCTGATTTGGAGAATTCTGACAAATGACTTATTTTTGTTTTTTCGAGAAGTCAATTCATTAAATACTCTTCAAAGACTTGAGGTCATTAAAATGTATTTTTTCCCACCAGGGATGGACCAAAACAAATGCGTTCCACGTTTGTATTACCTCTTACAAGTTGGTAGTGCAGGACCACTCTGCTTTCAGGAGGAAAAAGTGGAAATACTTCATTCTGGATGAGGTATGTCACTTTCCAGCAGTCAAAGGAACTAGAATAGTACATTTCTTCTCACACTTTTACTCGGAACATAGTTTTATGAGATCCAAAACTGTTAATCATTGAACACATCATATCACTATCCTGATTGTAAGCTGTATTTGCAGGCTAAACAACATCTGTTCATTTGGTTTGGTCTTATGGCTCGTGATATTAATACTTTGTGGTTTGGCTCTTTTTCACGCATAATATTCAACCTTATTATTATGTAATGGAGTGTTGTATTGATGCTATGAAGCTATCTGATTATGGTTATCAAAATATATAAGGTTATAAAAAAAATAAAAGCCAAAAGCTATCTTGTTCATATCTTCTCCCGAGTAAATGATATCCATGATAAAGAAACATTCTGGGATAATAATCTTTGTCTTCATTTCAGGCCCAGAACATCAAAAACTTCAAGTCTCAGCGGTGGCAAATGCTTCTGAACTTCTCGAGCATGCGGCGGCTCCTGTTAACGGGAACACCCCTGCAGAACAGTTTAATGGAGCTGTGGTCTCTGATGCACTTCCTCATGCCCCACGTGTTCCAGTCTCACAAGGAGTTTAAGGAGTGGTTCTCCAACCCTCTCACAGGCATGGTGGAAGGCAGCCAGGAGTACAATGAGAGTCTAGTCAAGAGGCTGCACAAGGTTAGTACTTGCAGTCTTGGCACTGGTTTGACGTATTGTGCGTTTGACTCAGCTAATATTTGAAATTTATGGGCTCAGTATTATTCAAACAAACTAAAGTGTATGGAATTTGCTACTGTAGGTGCCGGCTTAACAAATCTTTTCAGTATTTAGTTAGTTTTGTTCATATGAACTGAACATTTAGCAATTTCAAGAAAAGAGACATTAGGTATATATACAAGTTACATCTGTCAAAGAAGCATTTGGCCTTTTTGCAAACCAAAGGAGATAAGGAATGGAGCTCAAAGTCTAAGTGTTTTTTTAAAACTATTTGCAGCAAAATTTAGAATAGTTCCAGTTCAATTGCAATTCTATGAGAACAACAGTGAACTGCTTATCCTTGAGCTGTTCATCTTTACTTCTCAAAAAGAAATCCTAGTGTATTGATCCTCTGATAGTCTTTTTGGCTATTGGACTACACATATGGAACATCACTGCCAATTATGTTTCGAGTTAACAATTTGCTGTTCAGAACCCTTGCACTTTCACTTGTCTTGGTTTTATCTTCAAGAGCTTCAAAACCCTTGCTCTATCATCACAACTTTCTTGGGTCATAAACCTTAAACCCCCAGATGACATTGTGTTTTTCAGCAAAGGGAATATGAGCTTATGTTTTCTACTCGAACCAGGTGCTCAGACCATTCCTGTTGCGGCGGTTGAAGGATGACGTGGAAAAGCAGATGCCAAAGAAATACGAGCATGTTGTTATGTGTCGGCTATCCAAGCGGCAGAGGTTCCTTTATGATGAATTCATGTCACAGACAAAGTAAGTCTATTATACTGGAAAGAATTTTGTTATACACCTACATGCTACAAAACTACAAAATCCCTTACTTTCATCTTTCACTTATAAAAGAAAGTATGCCGCTAATGGCTGAAATATTGCCAAAGCGGCGTTAAACAATATCTCTCGCACTATAAATGATAATCTAAGTGATGAATCTATGTAACATTTAATGTTTTCTGATTGAGACCAATCAGATTCACTTATACAAAATCTTTTTTTAAGTAGGTTGCATATGGTATTGTACATAATTTTCGGACTTCTATGCCCTTTCCACAAGATCTGAGTGGTGAAGACACCTTCTCTGAAACATCGACACAAAAAATTGCCAATAATTTCGCATAAGGGCTTGACATAAATAACAAATGTAAGAATGATCTATTGCTGATTAATGTCTGCAGTTAATAGCTCATAAAATGCATGTCAAGTTAAGTCATTGAGTTAGCCTTTGATCTTTTTAGTGTTAATCTTTGTATTTAATTTTTCAGAACAAAAGAAACACTAGCTCAGGGCCACTTTATGAGTGTGATCAATGTGTTGATGCAACTTAGGAAGGTTTGTAACCATCCAAACTTGTTTGACCCAAGACCAATTGTTTCACCATTCCAAATGGGAGGCATTGCATACAGAACGGCGTCTCTTGTTGCGAGGATTTTGGAGAAAGACCCATTTGAGGTTTGTTTGGGTATCTATGTCAAAATATGGACATGTAAATGATAAAGCTGGTGCTCAATTCTGTGGTATCTCTAGTAGGTGTCCCATACTAAAAAAAAAAAGGTGCCTTACATGCTGAATAGATTTTTACTTAAAAATCAAGCACTCCAGCAAATGGTTTAACGTAATGTTCAAATTGGGTAAACAAGTTATCTATAAACGCTGATCCTATAATCAATCCTTAATGAATGATCAAGGACTTTCCCTTCTCAAATGTGTTATTATTTATGAATTGGCCAGTAGGGTTTGATGTCTCTTATTTTTATCATCCAAAGTGTTAGTTTCCACATGGTTCCAGTGGCAACTACAAAGGAAAATTATTCATTTCAGCATATAGACATACAGACATTGTACCCAAGTCTTGCTGAAATGGAGTTAGATCTGCCTGCATTCATCGCTCACAGAGTGAAGAAACTCCAAACCCCTCATCGCTTGATAGTTGAGATTGATGATCAGCTAGACCCTCCTCCTAGACCAAAACCAGGGAAACTTAAACCTTTAACTTTCAGAAGCATTTCTCCTGCAACTTCCCAGGTTAGTTCTATTGTATTACTTGTGAAAGACAATGACTAAACAATTTTATTTTCCATTATTTTCTCTCCTTTATTTTGTTCTTTATTGCCCATTCAATACAGATTTGTACTAACATATTTGGCAATTCAATCTTTGAGATCTCTTGTGTGATTTCAGTTCAAAGTATTTCTCCCAACATTGACTACTCCTTGTTCAAGTTGTCAATATTTCAATTACAGTAAGTTTGAAAGTAATACATTAGATTGTTTTAAATTTAAGTACCTGTCAATGTTGTCAACGTTCATATTACAAACTTCAATATAATATGTATCTGTTACTCAGTCTGGGAGATCCTCACCTCTTGTGCCAATCAGTCAGGCGAGATCAGCCTCTCCTGTCCAATTAATTCGTACCGGTGTCCGCAGCTCAACTCCCAGTCAAATCCTCCATCCTACACCTCTGCAAACAGCAAAAGGTAGGCACGTTCAAACAGTTTAGTTACTTGTTCATTGCCAAACCATTCAGGGTGTTATACCTGAAATTTTACTGCATGAACAGGCTTAGCCTGCCTCCTAATGACTTGTAAGCAAGGGGAATAATCTTTCATTGACCCTTACTAATTTTATCTTAGATTTTCTAGACTAGATTATCTCTTGATGTTCTTCAAATTATGACTCCTCAACTCCCTCAAACTTTGTAATTTTTTAAATACCGTTGTTTTATCAAATGAAACAATAACATCAATGTTCTAATAACATGTTATTAAGCAGACTGCAAGAATTTATGAACTGGATCAGAATTAAATTTCTAACATTCCATGGACGGATAAAATCAATAAGTAGGGTGTTGTTTTTATTTAGACCAAAAACAAAAGTAAATGTTTGAAATACATGTTTTATATCATATGTCAGCATAATTTCATGACTTCAAGAGTTGTGATAACTATTTCGTACGAGATCAAAAGAGGATTCACCAATTTGATATTTTCAAAATGGTTGCATTTAATCTCGAAAATAAAAACATCAGACACCTATGCCCTAGTCACTTCATGATAAGTGGGTAGACACCTGATCTGAAACAAAATTTGTCTAAGTATTATCTATATTAGTACCATGCATTTCTTGGTAATGGTATACAATGATGAATAGGTTCTAAATAACTTTGAGTACATGTACTTCTCAAAAATAAGATTATTTTAATCAAAAATTATGTTTAATAAGATAAGGCATAGATTATTACCCTTGGAGAAGTTTATACCTACCCTAGTTCATGCTAAGATAAATGAGGTAGGATAATTTCTTAATCATATATGTGCAATACTTGTGACTCGAAAAGCTATATTTACATACTGTCAACAAAAGCAGTAAATTGTGATAGTCCAATAGTATCTATTATGTTGTCATTGTACTCCAGGGGGGGCCAATATAGTTGAGAAGTATATTGTTTGTGTATTATAACACAATTCACAACTATAAAGTAAATTTATTGATGGCGCTATAAATGTGCATATTGTATGCTTTGTATAATGGACCTGTCTCCCCTTTTACTGAAATAAACTATCCCTCCCTTCCTCCCTCCCTCCCTCCCTCCCTCCCCATAATCTCTCAATTATAACTTCTTTTTTTTACGAGATCAAAGAGGATTCACCAATTTGATATTTTTTTCAAATTGGTTGCATTTAATCTCGAAGATTAAAACATCAGACACCTATGCCCTAGTCACTTCATGATAAGTGGGTAGACACCTGATCTGAAACAAAGAGTATTCAAATCTTTGAAGTTAGTTCCCATTGTTTACAGGGTTGAAAATAGGCAGCAGTTGTAGGAGCAGTAATTGTGCTTAAGCATGTTTATGAATACCTTAGGTGCTCTATTTTAAACTGATCTAAAAAGTGCCCTAAATTTTGCAAAAGCTGCTCTGAACTATAATAAGCATGTCAAAGGTTACCGTTTATGGAATATTCTGTTATTATTTTTTTCTTTTAGGAGTAGAATATCCAAAACAAACTAACCACTCAAAATGGTTAGGCACTAATCCATGTAGCAATAGAAGTGTTATTTTCTGTGGGCAATTCATTTGAAAATCAATTTTGACCTCATTTGCTTGGTACATCGAGATCAAAAGAGGATTCGCCGAATATTTTTCAAATTGGTTGCATTTAATCTCGAAGATTAAAACATCAGACACCTATGCCCTAGTCACTTCATGATAAGTGGGTAGACACCTGATCTGAAACAAAGTTTTACACATCAGTTATGCCTACTAAGATAAAAAAAAAAAAAAAAATCAAATTTTTTTTCAAAAGGATTTTATTTTCAAGTTTCGACATAAAATGCAATAAACTGATTTACTCTAGAGATCTGGATAAAACAGTATTTTGAAATGTATCCTTTCAGCTGCTTTGTCAACAAAACTAGCAGTTATAAGCCAAGCAACAACACAAGCGTCGAGTACCCCTACAGTGGGACAGTCACTCATTGTGACCCAGGCGCAGTCTGTTGCTCAAACCACTACCACTGTTGCCACTGCAGCAACGACTGCTGCCACATCGTCAGTGCAGGCCACTGTCCAGGCAAGGGTGGTGCCTCAACAAATTCAAGGTACTCCTCCATTCATTACATTATAAACCTATAGTAGTGCAATGCTCCTTGATTGCAGGTTATCTTTAAAGAGCATTTAGAAGTATCATATAGCTAGCCTAAACGTTGCTTGTTTTCACATTTGCTCACTAGAAGTGGCAGACGAAAAATAAGCAAGTCTATAAAGTTTTTTCTGAAAGTGAAACTGTTCTGGAAAAGCTATGTTCTTCTGCTGCAGGCGTGTTTCACTCCAGCTCTTCATCTGTGATACCCTCCCAGCCGATAACTGTACAGATTCAACAGACTGAACAGGGCACTCGGCTCATGATTCCCACTGGTCAACTCTCGCAACTCCCAGGTAATAATTGGGCAAATGATTGTTACATTTTACTGAAGCTATAGAATTGACTGGTCAAAATTGTTTTTGAAGGTAAACATCAGTTGCCAACCTGTACCTAGGTTTGGGGCTGTTCATTAAGTAATATACTGATTACATTTACAATATTTCTGTGAAATGTTTAAGTAATTGCATGATTTCGATGGGAAAAAATGAAATCATGAGGGTTTTTAAAAGTGGTATCCTAAAAAGGCATATACTTACATTACTTTGAAATGTACTTCCTGCTCACATGACAGTAGTCAAGCGATCATTCTTTAATTTCTCTGTAGCAAGTGTATACGAACTTGTCTTGAACTGTTTCAGCGGGACTGATCCAGATAGTTCAGACGTCAACAGGGCAACAACTTATTGCCACATCAAGCCCTGCTGCACCCATTCAGCCTGTGATACCGGTCCAAAATGTCTCATCTGCTTCTTCTCCTTCTGGTAATTGTTTTACCATTTGTGGTATATTAGTGTTATCAAAGATTGTTCCGCAATGTTAGACGTGAGCCATATTAACCAGAACATAAAGTTGTCAAAGACCATTTGAGCTTAGAATTTGTCATTATTTAAAGCTATTGTTCTTAAGGCCTTGTAGCAACAATTTGCTTTCTAACGTATAATTTTAGAATATCACCGGGGCATTTTTTAAAGAAAATTTATCGATTTCTTTGCAAATTTTTTTAAATTCATGATTACAAATTGCAGTAAATGGCCCCTCCCCAGCATTGTCGACTGCTACTTCGCTGTCAACTAGTACTCCAGTTACGCCAGCCGTTACTCAAGTCAAGAGTGTTCCTGCAGTACAGTTGCCATCAGGTAGCATCCTGTCTGCTCAGAAGCCAGTCATGCGTGTCCCTCCGATGGCTGTCAGTTCTGAGGGAACCTCATTGACCATAAGAGCGGTCACTCCAGTAACAACTGTGGTTGCTCCTACCTCTACTGCTGCTACCACCACCAAAGGTATATTTCTCAATAAGAAAGTTCATTTGTTCAAATCAGTCACGCTCATTAGGTGGACACCAAACAAGATTGTCGACACACCGGATTAGTCAACACAACTATTTGTATTTTCATAGGCCATATACATGCTACCTTGCAATGGTGCCAGTCAACAACCAATTGTCCAGTTGCTATGTCTGTAATTCTAGGATGTATCTGGCCATTACCAAAGACAGGAGCAACCATTGTTTCTGCTCTGTAGCCTTGGCCAAAGAGTAATTTAACATTCACTGAAAACAAACGTTTTCTTGTTTGTTAATACAACTGGTGAATATGTAAACTTTACGATCTTGGTAATTGTTAGGTAACAAATTTGTAGATAATTTGTTAATAATCGTATGCTCAGTCTTAGTGCTAACAGAACCACTGTTTTTCCATATACACTGCTTTTGATGTTAAAACTAATTTCACACTTAAATTTGAAATCTCAAAGATTTTTCACACACTAAAATACTCCATCATACTGCTTGTAAATTTTGTTTGATGTTTTGCCAAATTATCAAAGTTTACACATATCTACCATTTTAATTTGACAAGTTTTTTTATTTGACAAGATTGCTGACAATCATTCTTTCCAAGAAAAACTAGTGAACTTGTTTTGGTTTGATAGTCAAAGATTCTGCATCAAACACAAGAAATATATACTTGGCCATTACCAAAGACAGGAGCAAGCAACCATTGTTTCTGCTCTGTAGCCTTGGCCGGAGAACAATTTAACAATCACTGAAAGCAAAAGTTTTCTTGTTTGTTAGTACATAACAAGTTCCTTGTCTATAATAAAAACTGATTTCTCAAAACAGCAAGTTCCTTGAAATCAAAAACTTACACTAAGGTCTGGGTACAATGCAATACTGAATTTCAATGAAGTACCACCTATGATTTGCTAGTTCAAGCCAATGCTCTCTGGTTTCACAACCTTGCATAGCCACATTAATTATACTAGCATCCTTATAATAAGTGAAACTGTTAAGCTTATAATCACCTCACCTCAATTCGAAATCTAAAAGGCTTCATTTTATGCCCTCCAAAAAAAAAAATTTTACTCGTTATTATGATATATAAGATACGAAATATCATGGCCAATTTTTTTAAAATGGTCCCCGTGCAACTTATTAGTTATAGGAAGGCAAGAGATTACTTTAAGCTGTCAGTAACTGGACAAAGTGTTTTGAAATCTAATTAAGTGTCCTTGTTGCAGTTGTTCCTAGCACAAGTGTGCGACCAACAGCCACTGTGCTACAGATGAGCGCTGGTAGTGCTGACACGCCCACTTCTGTCACTGTGAAAACCACAAGAAGTACTAGCTCTGACGAGCGGAGGGCCTTGAGGTTAAAAGCAGAGAAGCTCGAGGAACAGTCGGAACTATTTTTGGTAAGTTGGGACATCTTCTAATATGGAGTACATGTGTGGATACTACATAACCTTCAAAGTATTACTATTGTCATAAAAGGGCGGAAAGAATTTGTATATTAAAAGCAAAAGCAAGATTGATAATAAATCATTTATGAGTTTGACAAATTTATTGCCAACATTATCAGAAGCAATTGGCAAGATTTTCATGTGTCCAGTCCTAATTTTTGGCAGTTACTGACATTGAGACTTCACATCAGCAATTGTTGTCTTATTGCTATATAATCATTACACATTAGCGTGTGCAAGTAAATGCTATGACCAAAGTTTTATGAATATAATTTTGTACAACTGATGTCAAGTGTCAACAATCCTCATTTTCAGCGGCCTTTGCGGGAAAAGAGGCGGGAATGCAGGAAGCAGAAGTTGGAACATATTGCAAAGATTAACAAAAATCATTGTGACATGAAACCGGTGTACGGACAAGACTTGTGTGAAGCTGTCGATGTGACTAAAACTGTTACAAGGACGCATTTTGTGGATAACTTGTGGCATGGCCTCGGATATGTTCATTGTCTCTGTGCTCATAATCATAAAAACCCATATCATCCAGATTTCCATTGGCAACATTCTGACATATTTAAACAACTCATCCACACACCTGAGCAGTATTTGCAGGAGATGAGGGATATTCTTTCTAGGTATGTGGCCATCTATGAATTAGAAATTCAATTTGATTAGTAGATTATTAATTTGACATGTTTTGGCTTGTCTGTCCAGCAATTTCAAGCCAATGTAAGTGATCTTTCACCTGTAATTTTGCTTTCGTACACCCTTCATATTAAATACCGGAACCTCGTTAACAAACATAGGTTTGCTTTTAAAGATTTTATCTTGTAAAAATTCAGCATGTATAATAGTAGCTTTCTCCAATCGCTGCATATGCCAACCATGTGCTTGTGACGTTAAAGAAATTATCAATTTATCTTACTCGCACTAAAAGAACCCAAATTCTGTTTCTTTCAGGTATTTGTTTGTGACACCCACCGTGGTAGCTCCACAAATAAAGATGCATGTTTCTCACCCGTCGCCCTCTGAGGAACAGGCAATGAGACGAATGTCCTTCCAACTCCATCAAGAAATATCACCCAAAACTGCTTGTCTACATAGTCTTTCAACGAAAATGATGGTCCAGTTCCCAGAACTGAGGCTTATCGAATATGATTGTGGTGAGTGGGATGCATTTCAATATGTATCTTGAAAAATGTCATGAAATCTAGATAATTACCGCCAACAACTAAACTAAAACAGACTTATTTCTTTCGCCTTTCATAGAACATGCCAAGATTGAGACCACAAGAGGATTCACCTATAGTTCAATTTTGTCTAATAGGTTGCATAGGGTCTCGTAGATAACAATCAGACTCCTATGCCCTTTCCACAAGATCTGAGTGGTGAAGACACCTGGTCTGAAACAGATTATTATTGTATTGTGTTCCATTGGTAAATAAGTAAACAAACCTATTTTATGCCGCACAATTTCCTGCAACTTGAGAGAAATAATGAAATCCTACCCTTGATTGTAGGTAAACTGCAAACTCTGGACATCCTGCTGCATCGGTTGAAGTCTGGCCAGCACCGTGTGCTGATCTTCACACAGATGACCAAGATGTTGGATGTGCTAGAAGCGTTCCTCAGTTACCATGGTCACCGGTACCTCAGACTTGATGGAACAACGAAGGTGGAACAGAGACAGGTACCAAAGAGGATTAAAGATTACCTTTTAATAATTTTTATAGGTTCAAGCCTAAGGTTATGTATGAAATAACTTATTCGGTCTGATGCAGTGACTTATATAATCATAAACCTTGAAAGATTTTTTGAAGGTGGTGAAAAACTAGTAACTAGCGTTATTGTATAAACTTTCCATTGTAAAACATTTCTCATTTCATGATCATTTCATATAGGCATTGATGGATCGGTTCAACATGGATCGTCGTATTTTCTGCTTTATCCTGTCAACAAGATCTGGCGGTATTGGCGTCAATCTGACAGGGGCGGATACTGTGATATTCTACGACAGTGACTGGAACCCAACCATGGATGCTCAAGCTCAGGACAGGTGTCACAGGATCGGACAGACCAGAGATGTCCACATCTACAGGCAAGTATTAGCTCAGTTTGTTTAATTGATGGCATCCTGATCCATCAGTGCAATATATTTGATCTAAGCTCCTAATTTCATTATTGTTTTCCCACGGGTTTCTGTGAATCCATTAGAAATAACCAACCATTAAAAATTCAAATCAATGATATTGGCAGTACCTGGAAGAGGGGATTGTTGAGTGTAACAATGCTTTGTATACAAATCTGTGACAAGACTGTCATAGATTCTCGAGCCTTAAGCAAATATTAATACCTTGATGTAAGGGTCTGGTGTGGGTTATTTAAAGTGATCTAATCAGAGCTGAGGAGTATTCCTTGTTTACTTAGCCAAAGGTCTGATGTAAAGGTAAAAAGAAATAAAACATGACAAGTTTTGGTAACTTTGTTGTTCATCCATCTATTTGTACAATTTGAATACGGTTTGAGATTACCGAGTACATTAAAATGTTTCCCTATTTTTTTACAGACTCATAAGTGAGAAAACTATTGAAGAAAATATTTTGAAAAAAGCTAACCAGAAAAGGTTGCTAGGTGACCTTGCCATTGAAGGTGGAAATTTCACTACAGCATTCTTCAAAGAGGTTTGTATATTGGACTTGTTATCAAATTAACTTGCTACGATATGGACTTGTTAGTAACATTACCAAATGTTTCGAGACCACAAGAGGATTCACCTGTTTAGCAATTTTGTGAAATAGGTTGCAAATGGTCTCGTAGATGATATTCAGACTCCTATGCCCTTTCCACAAGATCTGAGTGGTGAAGACACCTGGTCTGAAACAGATATACCATATTCAACGTATGAAACGTACGAATGAAAAGACTGGGCACTTTTAAAATTGCTTTTTATCAAATTCTAAAGATTGTAAAAAGAATAAATCCCGCCTCTTTCATGTTTCAAAATTGTTAAATATTAAAAAGTTTGGCTAGCCAACATTATGAAATAAAGATAGTCGCGCACATGCATTACTGAACAGCAGCTCCCTGACTTGAGACATAAGGAGAAAGAGTCAGGTTTTCATTGCTACTGCCTAGCTCTATCACACAGTTGTGACAAAGGGGCATTAATGCGGTGATGGGATTCCTGTGGGGATGGGATTCCAGTAGAGAGGTGGTAGTAATTACGTCACTTACAGATATTTTAAGTCTTTCCTTCTGACTTATTTTTCAGTGACAGTGGTTACTTTCAACCAGTAATGTTTCTGATTAGAGCTTGCATTTAAAAGATCACACTTAAGTGCAGTCATTCATTAGGAACTTTGTTGCGATAAGCTTCATCAGATAAGGTGTTGTCTGCCTTTAACCATAGAATAGCCTAAACAGTTGATTTGTTTGATTTTTCAGCAAACAATTAAAGAACTGTTTGAGGAGCCATCGGGTTTAGATGCACTAGCCAAAGAGAAGCAAGCAAGGGCAGCCATGAGAGAAGTAAAGGAAATCAAACGAGAGCCGGTGAAGAAGGAAAGCGGGGACACAAATGTGCTCGCTCAGTTTGAACAGGTGAGAAAAGACTTCACATGTTTTAGGAACAAGTCATGGTTGATAATTGTGAATAAGTTATTTCATTTTCAAAATGCAATACATACTTGGGAGCACCATATTTGGCAATTTCCTGACCTAAAATGGGAAACAAAATCATTGGTGGATTGATAATCTGAACATGTCTTAAGAACTTTCAATTACCTTTGGTTGTGTGTTGCCCTGAAGGGCATCAAATAACCTGTACTGTCAGGTTAATTCTGAATAAGGATTTAGAGTAGTCCTTTTATCTGATGTCAACAATGTCTGATTGGATCATTGACCCTCTCTTCATGAAGTATTAAAGTTATTTGATATAGTGCCTCATTAATGACTTTTCTTTGCATATTTAAGAAACTTCATTCGAATATCCAACTACTATAAGCAGTTTTATGTAGGGAAGTCATTGGAAATAATAGATTAAAACAGATTTAAGCAATATTTATTTGTGGGCTTGTATATTTCAGGCTCTCTGCAAAGCTGAAGATGAAAACGATGCCATTGCTGTGAAAATGGTGAAGGCCGAACAGAAAGCCGAGCTTGCGGAGTTTGACGAAACCATTCCATGGGATGACAAGGAGGCAGAAAAGAAGGAAGAAGAGGTCTCTAAAGTAGAACTGGAACTGGCTCAGCTTGATAAGGAGGTATGCACACACTGGAGTTAATCCTCAGAATGTCTGCTTTGTAGCCTGTATATGAAATTGAAAAGTTATTGAACAGTACTAGAATTAAAATTGATACCTTAACAGGCTCTAGTTAATGTCAAAAACAAAAGCTAACTATTTCATGGTCAACTCCTTCCCAGTATGGAAAACATATATACATCAAGTGCAAATGTTGTTTGTGATGAATTTATTATTAAAAATGATTTCTTTCAGTTGACTCCCATCGAGAGGTATGCTGTTTCTGTGATGGAAGCTGAGATGGAACCAGATACTGCTGAAGAGCTTATGATAGCAGAGGTACGATCTTGTTTCTTTTCTTAATGACAGTCCTGTGGATGAGATGATCTGGTATAGATTGTAATGTACGCTTTATGATTGAATGAGGTTCGATGGATATGGATTATGGCCATTCTTTTATGGATAAATTGCTTGTTAACAAAAAAGTGAAATGTATTCAGAAGAGTTTTGTAATGATTTTGATACTTCCAATTTCTTATTTCTGCTTATGTACAGAAAACATAAATTTCCAAAGGATGAATTCAGATTTGCTTGGTAAAAATCTATATTTAAAAATGAGTGACTTTTTTACAGGAGGACATTGAGAGTTCTAAGAAAGAATGGGAACTGGCTCGTCTGAAGGCACTCAAAGAAGAGGAAGAACGTAGACTCGAACTGGAGGAAGATGAGATGCTTTACACTTACTCTCGGGACGACGCTTACAACCAGGTGAAGAAAAAGAAGAAAGCACGTCAAAAGAAAAATTCATACACCAGTGACGACTTTGACAGTTGTCCTGAAGCTAAAGCTGTTAAGAGTAGTCTTAGATTGCAGGAAGCTAAAGATAAGGAAGTTAGTCCAAGGTCTCAAAGGCTAAGGCAGAAGTCTGGTGATCTTAAGCTATCAGGTGATGAAAGTGGTAAGAGTATTGTAAGTCCAGTTATGGAAATTAAGAAGGTTACACCCAAACTTAAACCTGCACCAAAGAAGGAAACCCCAAAAGCAACTAAAAAGGAGCCTAAAACACCAAAGAATGCTCCTAAAGAGCCAAAGAATACACCCAAGGAAACTAAAACAACACCAAAGGAGCCCAAAAAAGAAACTCCAAAAATAGCAAAGCAAAAAAAGGAACCTGTTAAAAGTGCAAAGTGTGAGCCTAAGAAAGATAATGTAAAAGTTAATTCTATAGCACCCCCAATCTCAATGCCGATAGTTGTAAGCATAGCAGAACCCAAGGTGAACTCCTTCCAAACAGCAGGTATGGTAGAAATCGCTGCAGATCAGACAAGGCTAGTGAGCACTGTTGGACAACCAATAGTCCAGTCGATGCTTCAACAGTCTGGCCTGCGACCAATACTGAAAGTACCAACAGTTGTCTCTACCTCACTAACATCCCCTGTTGGCACGCCACTTGCCCTCCCGACACAGGGTAGTGTGATTATTAATACTCCACAAGGAAGGGCTATCGTCCCGCATAACAGGATCGTGATCACCCAAGGTAAAGCCTATGCATCCCCTCAACCTGTGAAACTCTTGACAGGCACTCCACCTCGACAAGTGATAGCCTCAGCTCCTCTAGCTCGCCTTGTATCGCCTACAGGGGCTGCAATAAACACAATTATATCTCCCATACAAACAAGATTGATCAATCCGCCTGCAGCTCAAGTTGTCAATAGTGTACCCAGAATAAGATCTCCAGTTGCTGCTAAACAAACCCCTCTCTCACCCAAGGAGAACAATGTTCCACCACCTTGGTCAAATCCAAATCTAGTAATCCGCACAAGGCGGGCGTCTCTCCAAGAGGCTGCCAAACAAGTACCTCAGACAGGGATCATAGGTAGTGGAGTGAACCTGGTATCAATAGCGCCAGCTCCTCCAACCCAACAAATCATTACCTCGCCTATCACTTACAACATAGTTAAAACTAATAATGTCCATGTTCCTACCATTGTTAGCAATCAAGGGGTGTCTCTGAGCAGACATCAGATTATTCAGGCAAACCTGAACCAGTCTCTGCCTGCCCAGAGTTTTGTTATAGTTAACCCTAAACGGACTAGGTCTGCTTCTCAGGAGAGCAATGGCCATACTGTGAATGACATTCGAGACGCAGGGTGAATCTGAACGGTAGATAAGATTCCAATAAAAAGGGTTGAGTTTTATGCTATCATTGTGAATAGTACATGTTGCATGTCTCTTGTGAAGATTTCATGTTCAAGTTGTCTTTCATACAGTCTGTTTCTGTAATGGTTTGTATATGTTGAAAATTTGCCTCAATATTGGAATGTAAGCGTTCAATGTCCTTACCTCATGAAGTCTCACATGATGCAAGTAGAATGTCCTATAAGACTTCTGAGCAATTGCAGTATTTGTTGAATCATTTGATATATTTCTTGCAAGGTAATTTCATTGCCAAAAGACATAATTTCTTCCAATACCAGCTAATTGCTTATTGTAATTTAAAATTTTTTATGATCGAGTTGTCAAATATTTTTATTTTTGAAAATATGTAGTGTCTGTAAAATAATTGGTTTGAGAACCAAGAATGAATCTGAGCTTGCTCGTTGAATTTTATGCATTGAGAGCGGAGTGGTTGTGAGGAAAGTGTAAATACAGTTACTTATGAGAAATGCCTGCCTGTCTGCATCACAAGTCCAGAGAAATGAGAAAATGTTTTCCGAGAATAAAAGTTTGTAAATGCTATTGTGCCTTGCCTCTCATTTCACTATGGTGTGCGTGTGTAATACCGGCCAAGGTTGCCACAGCACTGATCTGTTCAAGGTTTTGGTGTCTCATCCCTAAGTACGATGGAAAGAAACAAAAAATGCTGTATTCTGCATCTCACTGTTGCACTACAAATTTATTGATGGGCTTTTTTGGGGTTTCAGATAAATTCCAACTTGAAATGTCTAACAAAATTTTCTTCATAGCTGCATTAGAATTCAATTAAATTTTGCAAATCTTGAAAGAGCCCATTGGTTTAGTTGACTTTCAAGTGCAGGATGGGTGTAATTTGAGTCGGCCTGGCGTGCAATTTCATTAACAAATTTGACCTTGGTTATCTGATAGGCACCAAACCACCTTGTCCACTGTGCCGCTGGCTCATATTACACACACCAAGTGAGATGCAGAGAGCAAGCACAGCATGTTAGTCCGTCTACTACATTGACATCCAGCTACAAGGAATCCACTTCTTTGAGAAATTTAACATCCAACTTTACAGTCCATCTCTTTACAAAACTCTGGTATTGACTAGACCAATAGCTGTCGCACAAATATACATACTCAAGTTATATTCTTTTCCCCTCTATCATTCATGATGATAGAATTTGAAACCAAGAAAAAAATTGGATTTGGCAAAATTTTAATCTTTCATACACAATAAAATCATGTACTCCACGACTCTCATTAAATATCTGAAGTACTGAAATTACCGATTGTCAACCCTTTTCATTGTTCACTTCAGTGTTAAAAGGGAAAAAAGTCACAAACAATATTCAGTAATAATTTTTTTTCTCTACAATCTCTTCCAACCTGTGCGTATTAACACAGCAATGAGTGCAATTAATGCATGTTACATGCATTTCTACATTTGAAAAAAGGATTTTTGCTGAATTTCTTAGGCTAATTCTGATAGATTCTCAAAGCAATTATTTGAATGACCTATTAACTAAAAACCTGAAATAACAGCTCTGTGCTGGGTATGTAAATATGCAAAGTGCTTTTTGATGCTAACTAATAGAAAACCTTTTTTTTTTTTTTTAAAGAGAAATGAAGGCAATTGTGGTGCAATGTTGATTTTTCTTCTTCAGGTCTATGTATCCGACTTCACTCCAGAAACTATGCCGGTGAGTTATTCATGGAAGTTGCTCACACAACTGGAAGAAACATTTTACTAGATCAGTTCTCAAGACTCTAGAAGTGATATGAAATCCGATTTTAGAAAACTTGAACAGTGTAGTATGATGCAGTTGTAAAAAGATTTAATAAACCGCGCTTATTTTAAACATTAATTGATACCAATATTTGGTACAAAGAATTGAGGTGTACGTTATTTTCATCACGTTACTTGATTCAAGAAATCTAAATCAATGAAAAGATGGCCTGAACAAAAACATGTTTGGAATACTAAGAAACCTCATTGTATTTTGTTAATTCATGATGAAAGTGACAGCAAATATTTTTGTTGAAAACAGATATGCTGGATACTGTTTGCACAAGTATGCTAACTAATGAGAAATTATCACTTCTTTTTTAGCAAAATATCTTGCTAGAACTGTCAAACCACATGATTCAGATAAAATTGTCTCCTTGCCACTTACGGGTGAAATATTGCCTAAACATCAACTCGCTCAAAATGTCTCCTAATTGATCAGAGGTAACTGTAAATCAAACATCTAAAACATCTAAAAACTAGCCACATACAAAAAAATCCCTATTGAATGAAATAAATCTTCCCAGATGTGGGCGCCTCCAACTCCCCCGAAGGACGACAATGACGTGTACATTGATCAGACCCTGTACTTCCTCTATGAGCCCAATGTGATGACAGAAACTCAACTACCGCCGGTCTATGTCCGTAAGGAACACAAGAAGCCACGCATTGAAACTGTCACTAGTGAGTAATTCTAGTTCTCAAATAAGATATTTAAGGATCCAACTCAGTTGAAACGTGAGTTTGGATTTAACAGATTTTAAGCGAATTGTATCTGCCCATTGCTGCAGAATGAATAATGGTTTTATTTCTACAACTTTTTATATAAAATAATAATTTCAGCACGAAAACAGAAGCAACGAAAGGAAGAACAACCAAGAGTGCCGCGTTCTCTGTTCGACCGTCCAACCGCTGCCCTATTGAAGATGAGGAGAGAAGCAAAACTTCAGAAGTTGAAGCAAGGACTAATCAAGCCTTACCGTCCAACCACGCCCACCATGCCAAGCAAACCAGTTGTAGACACTCCGGCTGATCATCCAGAGTGGCTTATACATGAGGACTGGGCTTTGTTGCAGGTTCGTAGGTCGTCAAACAACCAAGGGCCCTTTCACTCAGGCCTGTCTCAATTACAGGCTTATTTGACTTGATGCATTTTGTCACTTTCTTCCATGAAATTTGTCTGAACACCTGTGCATCTAGACTGAAATTGGCTAGTGTTGGAGATTTGACATGATTCATGCCTTGCAAGAGAAGTTGGCAGTTTCCTTTGGGTTACTGGTTATCTTTTGGTTGAGAGATTTCTTGGAATATTGTTTTATAGACAGCCTTAGAAAATCTACCTGCACACATTGATTGGAATAAAGGTTGAAGAGCATGCAGAATTCAGCTGAGTTGGTAGGCGGAGTCAATTTCATTCTGCTAGCTCTAAGACTGGTCTGCTGACCTCAATGCCTCGGTCAAAGTTAGGGGTTGCTCTGCTATCACCTTGTAATCCAATTATGAAAATTATCTGATATTCAGGACAAATGATCAATTCAATCATAATTACCAAGTATGGTGTGTGCCAGTTTAGAAAGATTTGAATGCACTGACATCTATAAGTCATGGCACTGAACTATAAAAAGTTACTATTGCTAGTTGATATATAGTTCACAATAGTTAAGTTGGGGTACCCCAATTCTTATCATGCCTGCTATAACTAAAGTCTTTACATGTTCCTGACGCGGCCGTTAGAATTAAGTCGGGAGATTTTTCTTGCATAAATACTAGTAAAGTGGGCTATTTTCTGGAACAACTTGCAGATATGTAACACCTTACCCTATATCTCCAACAGGCTGTACAGACCCTTCTGAGTCTGCCTCTCAACTTAATGGTTGTGGCTCCTGCTCACATCCCCAACTGGGACCTTGTCGCTGATGTTGTCAATGGATGTAGTCGAGTTTACCGCTCCCCAAAACAGTGTCGGAACCGCTATGAGAACGTCATCATTCCAAGAGAGGAGGGCAGGATACTCTATGATATAAGCCCAAGGAAGCAGAAGAAAACCAAAGGAATTTACAAGGTATTCATTGTAGAGATTCTTGCCGTTGTAGCTTGTATGTTGGTTTTGATAATTAATTCCAATTCAATCTGAGTTTCTGAAAAAGTGTTAACAATATTCAGTTCCTTTCCCTTTTTGATCACTCTTTTTTGCCTTGAAGTAAAATAAAAACTTTTTGGCTCCTATTCCATTATGTAAGTAAGGGTGTAAGACAATTAATATGTATTTAATCTTGTGTCTAAACTGCAATATACTAAATGGGGAGAAAACCTAGATTTCCTGTTTAAAAACTTCTTTATTTTGAAAAGAAACAGTAGTTTGAGAGCATACCCCTTCATCGAGTGTGATGTTATCTTGCCTGCTTTGGTTAATGGAAGATCTTGTGTAACAAATAGTTACGACTAAAAACTGAATTTGAAGTCTCAATAGATTATGTGCATTTTAGTTTCACCTTTTCACCACTCTCTTAAACTAAGACTTGAAAGTGGGTATTTGTTTATTTATGAAACATGTTGAATGCTTTCAGACCAAGAACAACCGGCCAATGAGAACAAGCCAGATCTTCATCCAGGACAGCAACAACTCAGTAACTTTGCTCTACTCCATGAGGTTTGACTCTGTTAAGACAATCGCCGGGAAGCGGCCACCCACCATGAGGCAGACCCTGGTCAACCCGACCATGAAGAACCCTAAGCATGCTGCAGTGCTACAGGAGAGTGGTATCGTGTACGACACGCCCCTCACTCCACTCCAGGTGGCTGCAAACAGAGCAGATAGGATTGCCCGGGAGAAGAAACAGAATCAGGTGGCAGCTGTGAGTTAAAACATCACTTATCAGAAAAGATTTTTGTCAGAAAGAGGCATTTTCTTTCATAAAGACGTTTAAATAAAGATTGCAAGAACATTGAATCAATATATCCAATTTCAATA
This sequence comes from Phorcus lineatus, assembly GCA_921293015.1. Classification (NCBI taxonomy): domain Eukaryota; kingdom Metazoa; phylum Mollusca; class Gastropoda; order Trochida; family Trochidae; genus Phorcus; species Phorcus lineatus. The sequence goes on from OV121089.1 coordinate 24,410,328, forward strand.
TACTTGAATTTCTTATTATGGTCATTATGATTGATGATTTGAGATTTCTTATTAATGTTTCGTTTCATCAGCAATCTTATATGGCAAAAAAATTGTCAAAAGTTATCTTTAACCGTGAGCTGAAATTATTTAGAAAATTTAGTTTATTTGTTCATTGAAACAATGAAAGATCATTCCTTATTGGCCAGTACTACAAGAAAAGCATATCCTGAATATTATTGCATTGTTTTACTTTGATCACAACATTCATATTTTAAGTGAGCTAATTGAGCTATATGCCAACAGCAGCAAGCAGCAGCAGCTGAACAGCAGTTGGCAGCACAGCGAACCCAGGCTGCTGCGCAACAGGCTACCACGGCCCAGGTCCAGGGGACTAGCACCACCACCACTCCTGTGGTAGCTGCCAGCATACAGTCTCATCTACAACCCATAGTCTCAGTGAGCTCCACTAATGTCATTGTGAGTACTCCTTCAAACACAAGAGCAGTTCTTGGAACACCTTGTCAAATAGCCAGGAATGTTGCTTAGATGGTAGAGCTTTTAGAAGATTTAAAACCAAGGTCATGCTGAAAGATGTTATAGTTATTGGTAAATTGCTTGACGCTTAAGATAAAATGATTTCATTTGCTCTGAAATAGTGTTCTTTTCTCCTCTTTAGAATGACACAGATTTAAGCTTATAACAAGTGACACTAAAATATCAAAGTCTAGTATAGTGGTGTTCTGATAATCGACTACCCAAAGTGATAATCGATTGCAGAATTTTATTTTTGATCATCCATTATATGATTTTATAAGGGTTTAAGACTAAAAAGAACCCACTAATGATGTTTGATTTGCCTTTGATTTATGAAGAACAACTTTTAGAGCCTGGAGAGATATTTAACCCAGACGGAACATTTGGAATGAGTGAAATATTGCTATAACCTATTCTACTTTAGTTTCCAGTAGTAAGTAGCAATCTTCAAACCGAAACTTCTTTCTTTACAATTCAGTTACAAAGTATTTAACCCTGCTATTTATGGTTTCCACAGCAAAGTGGAGCTGTTCAGAAGATGGCGGCGGTTGGTCAGGGTATGACTGCAGTCTCTATCGCTCGTACACTGGGGGCTGGAAACATTGTGGTCAACACACAGCCAGGCATCACCAACCAGTTTGCTGCCATCAACAAACGCATGAATCAAGCAAACTCTACCATTGTAAGTGTTTTGTTTACTTTGAATAATTTTGCTGTATAATTTCCAAAAAAAGGTAATGTATTATTTGATTACAAAACTCGTGTTTAAAATTTATCACAAACCAAAGAATAGATATGATACTTTGGCACATGTTGAAATGCATAAAAAGCCTTCATCATAAAAGCAAATCTTGATAACATCAAACAACTCTCCAACAGGCTGTGACTGGCAACCTGACCCAGGCAGTGCGAGCAAGGGCACCTGTTGCTGTGCATGAGATCACTACGGTAACCACACAGGCTGGACAGGTGCCTGTTGGAGGAACACAGGCAACCACAGCAACACTGCGCACAGCCACAGCGTCCACCAATCTCACACATGCTCAGCTTGCATCCCAGAGAATAGCAGCCTTGTCTGGGACAACTGCCACTGGCAAGGGTGAGCAGTTGATTACCTGTGGAATTAAACTCATAGCATGTCAATCTGCAATTTACATCAATCACTTGTCGAACATTATATTGTCCTTGATTGAATAGGCTTGATCTCATTTGTTTGTTAAGAACATTTTATAGGAATATTATAATGATACATTCATTTGTAGTGGTATTTTCCGGGATAATATTGTCAAAGCTAGAAACTGTTGCAAATTTCAGGATTATAATTAGAAATATTCTCAACTTAAAGTATTTTATGAATAACATGAAGCCGTTCAGGGATTTAGATTACTACCAGTCTGTTATCCAATCTTTGCTAAGAAAAATGCTTGACAAATTTAAGGTAAAACTTGTAAAATGCCCATCAGCAATATCTTACCAGATGGTGTAAAGTAAATATTTATTTTGAATCAGAATGGGAAACAGCTTTTGCTCCAAGCTGAATGGCTAGTGTTTAGGCTGATTTTGACCCTGGGAGTATTTGAGTGAATACCTGAAGAAAAAGAAATTTTAGGTGTGAGGACCCTGTAATATTGTAGTACATGCTTCTTAACTGTTCCAGCCACGACTGTACAACAGCAGCTTGTTGCTCAGGGTGCCCTGAAGAATTTCTCCCCACAACAGATCAACATCTTGCGGAACCATCCCCAGCAACAGTCTATCGTGAGGCCACAGACTCCTCAACAGCAGCAGGCCATCCGTACACAGAAACTCAGTCTCACCGTACGTCACGCTGCTAGTGCATTGACTATTCAAAACTGTTTTCTTGCATGTATTTGATGTCATTTGTTTAATCGCTCATTTAATGAAGATGTGAAATCAAATAGGCAGTAGGAAGTGTTGAATAGCAAAATCAAACTCAATCAATCAGTACAGTAAAATAAAACCAAAAAACAGTTAAAGTTAGAAAAAGTACCAGCTGCATAGGATGTCAAAAGGAGCCATTGACCCTGGTGCGAGTTAAAGATTGTCCGGTTTTACTTCTTTTGGATTAATCTGTTGTAACTTGACAAGTATTTAAGCCAACATTTTTAACACTTAGGTTCTCCAAGTGTTATCTTTTATCAGTCAGGACTTTATCATATCCTTTGTTGTTCCAGCAGAAGCAGGTGTTGAACAAGCAGGTAAAGCTGACAAGTGAGCAGATGCTGGCCATCAGACAGAGACAACATCTCAACAAGGGCCAGGTCCAGGCCGCTGGGGTCACACAGACCGCTGGCCAGAGTCAGCTACAGCTTCAGGTCTCCCAGCCGCAAGTTAGACAGGTTGGTCTACTAGATGCTCTACACTGGCCGACATTTTATACTTTTAATGTAGCCTTCTCCCGAGTAGTCTTCCATAGTTGTCAAGCATGGAAGCAAATGCTGTACATTTGATCCATTAAGTTTGAAATAAGCTTTATAAGAAGTCAGATTTGAAATGGCGCTTTCTTAATTATATGGCCAAAGTCACACAAAAAAAGTCTTTGTTTACCAGATCTTAACAAAATTTGTATAACACAACTTATTTCTGACTGTACCCTCAATATGCTTGATTTGTCTCCTTAGATCATCCAGGCCCAGGTTCAGCAGGTGGGCGGTCAGCAGTCAACATCACAGACCCCTGTAGCAACTCTGGTCAAGTCTGTGTCAGCCCCCGGCACTGTGCCTAGTGTCACCATTCCTGTTAGCATCAATGTCAGCGTTGGCCAACACAAGACTGGAGTTGGTATGTGTTTGAGTCAAATATTATTTCATGAATTTTGACCTTACCAGCAGTTATGTTTAACCTTGGTTTTAACGTTAAAATTTTTGAAACAATTTGAGCTGTCCTAATGTTTGTACAAATAAACTTGGCTTTTTGGAAATCTTTGAATATCGTCAAGTTCTATCAGATGTCTTCTCACTACCAGACATTTGGCTGTTCATTATAATGGTTGAAACAATGATTGCATGTGTTATTTCAAAATTAAGGATTTATTAAATGTCAACACTATCTATAGCATGTCTTGTCAATGTTGTCTGATACCTGGCAATCGACTGTTATAAATAAAGGTTAAAGCAAGTTTGTAATGAATATTTGTAGCTCAGCGAGCCACAGTAAGCCAGCTCCAACAGCAGCAGCAACAGAAGATGTTCCTCACCCAGCAGCGCAAAACTCCACAGGGACAGAAGGTCACATGTAAGTTAAGAAGAAAATGATATTGTTATCTACCTTTAACCCTTTTAATGCATCCTAGCATTTGTATCCTCTTTTTTGTCATTTGTGTTCATTTTGAGCAACAATTTAGGAGTGAAATGGTCTTTACCAATACTTTTACATTTCCTGTGTTGTAGCTCTGAGTGCTGGAAAGGCACAGATCCCACTGATCATCCCCCAACAGAAGGGGCTCCCCCTTACCAACCAGCTCTTGCACCAGATTGTGAAGCAGCAGCAACAGCAGCAGCAGCAGGGAGGCCAGGGGGCCACCATACAGCAGATCATCACCCACTCATCACAACCCACGATCATCGCCACCGTCACCCAGGGACAGCCCGCTCAACCCATGGTGGCCAAGGTCTCCCTGGCTACCTCCACCCCTACAGCTCATATACAGACTATATCTGGTGCTACCCCCATCACCGTCACACAGGTGTCTTCCGCTACCGGTCAGACGCACACTCCCATAACGCTCAATGTAGCCACCCCGCTCTCTCAATCCACAGGTGGTGCTACTGTTGTCAAGGCAACCGCAGTCTCGGCAGATCACCCTACAGTTCAAGTTCAGCAAACGGGTGTTACAGGCCAACAACCTAAAATAGCAACATTAACGCAGAGTCTCGTGTCCCAGCAGCTCCAACAGGTTCAAAGCAACCCACAGATTCATCAGATACAGGCCACCGCAATACAGGCCTCCGCCGCCAGTCAGCCAACCACCATCCAGGTTCAGAGTCCTGTTGTAACGGCCCAGGTCACTCAACCTGCAGTTCCTGCTCAAGTTTCCATAACACAGACCCAGGCCATGCCCCAAGCTTCCTTAGTCACACAGACACAGCAGCAACAGGCAGCGGCGGCTGCGGCACAAGCAGCTGCACAGACAAAAGCTTCGCAGCATGCTATGAGAACAAGAACTAGAAACTAGATTTATTAGAAATTACTTAACATAAGAGTACATCTTGAAGGGTATCTAGAAGATGAATTTATTGGGAAAGCAAGTGTTAAAATGAATGGAGTAAGCATATTATATTCCATAATGTTGTCTTTTTCAGCTTTTAGCCAGCTTAGAATGGGGAAAATTTAATTAAGAACAAGTAAATATATTTAATATTTTCAAATCTCATAAAGTTGTTGTTTTGTATTAAAACAGTAATCTACCAACTTCCTTTCCAAAAACACTTGAACCTAGATGGACACTTCTTATCCGTTTATTAGTAAATAGTGTTTTGAATTAAAACCAAAATTGCTTTAGAAATAACCATTTGAAGAGGGGAGGAATCAAAGAATCATTGTAACAGTTGAGTGCAATTGCTTTTGAGTGCAAATTTCTTACCACTGAGCACTTTTCTTTTCCAATGTTAAACAAAATTCAAGACTGCAGTAACTATCTGAAAATTTTAAGTGCCTTCATGACACTGCTAATAATCTTGTGTTGAAATGTTATGTTCAAAGAAAAATTGTATTCATCAGTCTAGCTTATCATTCGATGCTCTTCATTCTCACATTCCAAAAGAAATCATGAACATAACTGGTTATATGAAACAATTAAGGGAAATATGTAAGAAGTTGAATGTGTTTGTCGTTTGTGTAAATAAATATCTTGGTCCATTTAAGAGTAGAAAAAAAGAGAAGATCTGAGACATTGTTTGTATATATATATATTGAGTATGTGCAATGAATATTTTCATATTGTAAATTAACCATTTATCATGTCAAAAAACTCCATATCATTCGATTGAAGAATATTGTTTAATATCACTTCCTCATTTGCACATTTTACATGTTAATTGTTTTGTTGTTGAATGAAAGATGGTTTGCCAAAATTCTGTGGTTTGAGTAGTTATTGTTTTACCCCCTGCAAGTTTTAATTTATTAGTTACCTATTTCATTCAGTTTCTAAAAACAATGCACAATGATTAACTACCATTTAGAAATAGAATAACCCTGTATTGATGTCTTATAACTATGTGTTTCCTGTTTTATAAAAGATAATGAAGATTATCAACATTTTTTTTTTTTCAAAATTAAAGATACTCCATTTTTTTCTGTTCATTGTTTACTGTTACACAATGTTGAGCTTGAAAAGACTTGTAATTAATATATTTAGTAAGTCCTGAATTCTGTAAGGTTAAACTATGCATCTGGTGGTATCAAGAATGTGTACAGTAAAGCAAGTTGTGTTCGTGTTAGCAAATATTGAACAAAAATAATCCACTTTTGTGCCTTTCAAATAAAGGAACAGTTGTTTTGTGTTTGTATTGATTTTGTAATAATGCAACAAAAGTGAACATCTGAAATGTACATCACATGATTTCAGCAGTTTTCTATTGTCAGTGTGTAGTGCTATAGTAATTTAGATGTTGAGCAGCAAGCTTGTCATTCTAAATACAACTGACCATTACATTTGGTCAGTCAGGATTGACAACTAAGTAACAGTAAAATAAGGAAGTAGTAAAGGTATATTTTAAGATGAATTGGTATTGAGTGAAGGCGATGTACTGTGCTCGTATAGTGGTAGTTATGTATGTATGTGAGAAAATGTACAGCATCTCGATGTAAAAATACATTGCAAATATCAACTATAATTACTCTTATTTGTACAGGAGATATGTCATTTCTGTATTGTTGACTTCCAGTGCTTGTTGCAAACTCATTTTGGAATTAAAACAATAATAATGCAATGGTTTTCTGTGTTTTGTGATAATGAAACGGTAAGCTTGAGTTGGACAACTTTTGTGTCGGTAAGCTGTTGTGTATTGTAGAATCAAACACACCTGAGGTGCAATATCTGAAGTCAAAGGGATGTGATGTGGACGAAACCATCCTTTATATATCAGAGTGATTCTGTATAATTCTCCACCATACTCGACTCAATACCTCCCTTTTGCATTGTTTGTGATGAGCATCTTCCCTTTAGCATGGAGTGCAAGTGCTTGTGATCATTCTTGACAATTTCCAGCTACGAGCGCCACATTGGGAAGGCCCCACACCCCACACTAAAATAGATTTTTTTTTCTAATTATCCTTTCCTGAACAGGAGTCTGCTTTTTATAAGTCATAACAAAATGATCTACTCAAAATTTCATGGAAAGTTGAGTGTATGGTTCTGAAATGAATAAGACATGTTGATTTCACTACAGTTTATTGACCTGCAATAGTAACAAATACACGCGACATTTAAACTGTTACGAAACAATTTGACACATTTCCTACAGATGCAAGTGAAAAATTCTCAAATCAATAGGCGATCAACACCATGTTGAACTTGGTCAACACAATTTTACACTTGAATATTCTTGTCTCCATACACACATTGAGATATATCTGAAAGTTGTTCTTTACTTATTTATGTAGAAGTATTGATCAACCAGAGCTTATTGTCTTGGTGTGATCTTAAGGACAGCATATTCAGGACAGTATTTAAGGAAAGCACAATCAGCCCTAGACAATAATAGTTGTGATTTCTTTGGAATGGGAGATAAATGATCATTACATTAGCCATAGTTTATTGAATACTTAAAGAACTGTCATTTGCCTGTATGTAGTGTCAAATAAAAGATTTTAAGTTGACAATTTAAATCAAATACTTTGTTACTAAATAGTATTCAGAGGCATTGGATGTGAATTTTCACATTTGTAATCACTCAACTTATCAGCAGATTCATCGTCTATGCTTGTTGACCTATCCAGTTTATGTATCATTCATCAAGTATGTACGTTTCCACCAGATGAGCCTTTCTAGGTTAGCATACTCAGCTCCAGAACTATTGATGCTGTTTTATGAATATCGAACCCTGATGAAATCATGATCACATTTCTTTTTAACAAATCAATTAATAGTATTATGTACAATCCTATTTTTAAACTATTTTAATTGTATTACATAAAACCTATGGATGAAAATGTTTTGAGATTCACAACTTTGTCATCTATTTACAAATACATATCTTCAAGTGAGTTAGTGTTTTGCGCCGCTTAGGCAATATTTAAGCCACCCGCAGAATCTTTTTTTAATTCTAAGTGTATCTCAATGTAGCATGTGCATTAAGCAAGGGGCTTGAGATTCAAAATAATAATTTTGGTAAAGTTCTTAAAAGTTCTGTAAAATTGGGAACAAAAAAAAAAAAAAAAAAAAAAAAAAAGTTCTTAAGAAGATTCACAAATATCTCATCATTTCAAATATAGTAAATTAGAAATAAAACTTCCATCTCACTCTTTCAGTTTGTTTTCTCCCCAGCTTCTACATTCTGTCAGTGTATTCTCAGCATCTGCCTCGTAGTGCTCCAGGCTTATCACCCATACAATCATAGTGTTTTTGTAAAGTGATCCTTATAAAAACTGTCATAAAAACAAAACTTTGGAAAAGTGCTGGGCCTAAACTAATTTTTACATTTCAAACTTCTATACAGGCAAGGTTTACAAAATAATCCCCAAAAAGTACTTATTTCTATGTCCATGAGCACTGTTAGTATGTGCGTGAGATAAAGATTAGAACAACGACCTGTGTAACTTAGCAGCCTTTTCAATGATTTACGGTCAAGCTTGTTGAAATGAAAATGTATACACATATATCACACATGGTGACTCTAGATGTCAACACCTCTCTGAGTCATAATGTCAGATATCAACAGCTTAAAATTAGCTAAGTTAAAAAAAAATTGAAAAAGATTCAATAATATGAACCAGCACTTCTTGACACCAGTATCAAGTGTATAACAGACAACATATGTTGTCGTAACGGACCAATCACAGCCAATCTTAATACAAACAATCTTCCCTCAATATACATCAGAGCTCTGTGGCAAGACTTTAAACTGGAAATCTTCCATAATATCAAAGCATGTACTGTAAATAATGTAAATTGAATAGCATTCTATCATAAAAAAGATTTACGGACTAAAGGGAAGACTAGTGCAACCATTAACTTGTTAATGATTTATATTCCTCGTAGAACACCTGAGAGAAATCCATCAAAATCCAGTGTTGTTAAAACTGTTACATTGCCACAAACGTTTCCGAGCAAAACGGAGTGCTGGATCAGTAGAGGTGACTTGTGGGCAGGATTGGATATTATAATAATGTTGTGAATCCGAGAAGTAAGCCCGACAATTCTAGCATCAGAATTCATAATGTGCACAGTGACTTCTAGCTCTGATATCCTCAAAGACTTCCAGGAATTTGTTGGCAGACTGTAATTTCAATACTAGCTTTATCACTCGTGCCAGACAAGTCACTTCCACAATAGTCATAATGTGCTACTAGACTCGCTGAGACTTGCGCTGGACATGTCTTGACACAGACGAGATTCACTCATATCGTCCGCCAGTGCGTCTACGATATCCAAAAGTAGATCTTTGCTGAGACGGCGGATTTGGGGAAGGCGTGCCACCTTGAATAAAAGTTTACATGATGAAATCAACAAAACCTTAGAAGATCACCTTTGGGCTTGAAATTGCATTCAAGAACACTTGATTGATTCGAGATTTTTTTCATCTTACGCCCATATGAAAATGTTATCATTTTTTTCTACTTTTTTCTCTTTCTTTTATAATAAGATTTTCTATAAGTTTTTGGGGTATATCATCACCGTTTAATGAAAATTTTAAAAGCATAGTTAAAAAATTTAGCCATTGGTTCAGCTTATTAGGCTATCTAGAATTCACTTCATAAATAGTCATTCATATAAGCTGCCACAGGACTCTGTACACAAGATTTAGCTTGGGCATCGACTTCTGGAACATAAGATGAAAATATTTCTTAGGGTGTGGTCCCTGTGGCCCTTATAAGGTGTCACAGGGATACCAAATCTATGACTCAGAATCCCAAACTGCTAAGTTGTCTGTACAAAATGTTTCAGCTTTATAGGTCTCTTGCTTCTTGAGATGAAGATAAAAATAGGTTTCTGAGGAATGGTTACTGTGATGCTTATAAGAGTTTACATAAATCAGAATTCCCGTCAGCAAAGGAGTCTGTTCAAGAGGTTTTAGCTTTCTACGCCTTTTGCTTCTAGAAAGAGTAAGATGAAAGTAGGTTAATAGGGCGTGGTCTCTCTAGGTTCAGGTTAGGGTCAGGATTGATGAAGGCTCTATGCACAGAAAGAGATAACAGCACTGTGAGGAGTTTAGCAACACTATTTTATACTTGAAAGAATACTTGAAAACTTTTTATAAATAAATTAATCTGTCTTATCTCTTGATAGTGTTAGCTGGAGACATATAAACTGTGAAAACGTGTATATCAGGTTACCCTAAAGGAAGTGAAGTTTGAACATCTACAAACTTTCTTCACTGAGATCTTTGTTGACTCACCTTTGGGAAATAGTGTACGATAATATTGAGGGCGTGTTTTCTCATATCCATTGCCTGAATCTTGTCAGCAGCTTCAAGGATCTGTTAAAGGCAAATGTTTAAATTTGAAAGCCTAAAGACAATTTCCTCTACAACATAAGTTGCTCTTAATCACTAAGGTACTCATGTTAAAAAAGTACATTTGAATGAAGAAACATCTCATTGAAGATACGTTAACCCTTTAAGTGCAGGACACATAAAAATAAGTCAATTTAGCCAAGTGTTACTGTTGATTATGGTACATTGTAATTTTTTTCATCCAAACATGTTTTACACCTTTATGTTGTTACAAAATATACCTTTAAAGACTTATTAATAATTCTAGCAAAAGTAAGTACTTCTCAATAAAATCACATTAATTAAAGCATTTGACATATTTGATAAGGAAGAAATAGTAAATTTTATAATAAAGAGGTTATTATCCAGAAAATCTTGTTTTTCTCATGTACATTGCTTCAATATGCCCTTTAAAGACACAACAGGTTTGATGCAAACAAAATACTCTGTCGATATAAATCACATATTGATAATCAGCAAAGGTGAGGTATACACCACTTGGATAAAAAGCTTACAAACCTGTATCACATTTTGAAAGGAGACATTCATTTCCAGATTATGCTTGCAGAAAGCCTGTGAAAAGAAAAAATGGCTTTAATGTCTATAGTTTAAGCCCTTCATTGGCTTACTTGCAGCACTCATTTAATGGATTTTGCTTTGGAATATATCACTAAATCCCTCGAAATTGAAAACTGAAAACTCTTATATATGTGTAAACTTAGCCAAATGACTACTCTCCGAATCACTGACTATAAAACAAGAGTTAATTTTATATATGCAAGTTTAAAATGTATTCAGTTTATATCATATCAGGCAGAATTATTAAAACCAAGGCCTGCTGCTTAAGTGGGTAACTTGTTAGTAACATCAGTGCTAGTGATTGGGTGAGGACAAAGACTTGTTCTATTGAAGCAAGTGTGATCCCAAAACATAACATTACAAATAGTATAATTTTTATAGATAAGACCAAATGACGTCTGATGTAGTTCTGTTTTTACGAATCAGTGATTGGTACAAGCAACAAGCTAATGCGATACCTATATCATTAAAAAATGTCATAAAAATTTCACTAAATGTAACATCTTATTAAACAATAATGATGTCATGTCAATAATACACAATAGCATTGTATCAAACAGTAATATCTTCAACAGGCAAGTTATAAATATAATATATAACCTCCTATATTGTAGATAAATCGAACAGAGACAAACCTGAAGCCTGTTGTTTGTAAATCCATAGAAGTAGGGGGCGGGGAAGAGATACAGCGAGTCCTCTGGCGGCATGGATACCTCTCCGTAGTATATATACCGGAGTAGACTGTCAAATGCTTGTCTTGATGGGACCATCTCACCTATAATTATCTGAAATATCAACAACTAAATATGAAACTCTGTCAAAGAAATAAACAATTCACTGCAAAGGAAATATTTGTGAAAAATAGAAATTTCAGCAACTAGACATTAAGGGAATTATTCTATTAAAAATTTTCTTAAAAACATAAAGATCTGCCTAAGCTTTCAATGAGTGAACTTGGAACCACAGCCTTACTTTTCACAACACAATAAGACACTGATAACACTAATAACTGAGCCAGTGGTTATCAACAGGGGGATGAAGGGAGTGATTTTCCGTTACTTACATGCATCCACCAACTAAAGGCTGCGGGTGACTACAGCTAATGTGGTTAATCATCAGAGCTGATGAAGGGGAGCAAATGCTCAGTGTAACGTAACTAAATTTCTCTCCTAGAAGCTTGCGCCTTCTGTTTTTTATGTTAAGGATAACATACAAGTAACCGTACATTCGTGAAAAAGAATGTACGAGCCGCGAAGCGGCGAGGACATTGTTTTCACGAATGTACGGTTACGAGTATGTTATCTGACTTAAAATACAGCCTAGTTTAAAGTGTTTTTTGTATGACCTGCTTTGGTTTATGATAATAACATTCGTATTTCATTGCATAATTATAACACAAAAAACGTTTTTCAATAAAACAAAATCCTTTAACAAAATTTGAGATGGTCCCAACTCGTTCACCGGTCATTCTTAATGCACGTGCAACGTAACCATCTTGCCGGTACATTCTTAATGCACGTGCAACGTTACCATTTCGCCAGTACATTCTTAATGCACGTGCAATGTATCCATCTAGCTAGTACATTCTTAATGCACGTGCAACGTTACCAGCTTAATTCACGTGCAAGACGTTTGAAACCGCAATCAGCTTGGGATTTGGTATAAAAGGAAGGTGGTCTTAATTCAACTTAGACATTATGTATGGCAATTTTGTTGTTGAGTGGGAAGACATGGCCGAGTATCCACACTTCGAAGACATTTCTTCAGAGGATGATGTTGTGTTATCAAATAATGAAACCAATTCCCTTCCGGGGACCATCTCAAAATTATTATTGCTCAATTGTCCACATAGAAGCAGTAGATTCTTGTAGGATAATGTATGATTGAAACAATACAATGACGTCACTGCTGTATTTTAAATGTTTGGCAAACACCCAGTCAGATAAAAATCGACCTTGTTCCAAGGAATAAAAGTTTTTAAATATTGACTAATAGCGGGATTCCAATGTTTCATACCAGGTGCTTTCCTCTCCACAACGGTCTGAAAGCATCCTCCTTGCTCGCACGTTCTTACACCAGTTTAGCGCAGACAAAACCTAGTCATTAGCGGACCAATCACATCATCCCGTTCAAAATAAAGATAGGGGCGATAAAGGTAAACGAATGATAAATGGGAGTTATTTGCCCCTAGATACTGATGCCAAAAGCTTTTGCCGCTGTCATTGTGATTGGCCAGTTGAGATTGCGTCAGAACGTTCGAGCCAGGAAGGTGCTTTCAGACCATTGCGGAGAGTTTACAGTATGAGCCAATTTCCTTGCACTAGTTCATTTCTTTTGTTAACAAATGTCTGGTAATTAGACAGGCACATTGGAATACTGCTAATTATGACATCAGCTTCTGTAATGTGTTAACTATGTGATACTCAAGAGGCTGAAGGGTAAATAAAGTTTAGTTCTTCTAGTTCTTTTCAGTTGTCTGTATTCAAACTGAACCTCATGTTTTTGCCGACATATTTTCATGTGTGCAAGAAACTTTCATAGCACTACATGTGTTTATAAAATTTAAATATTCTTCATAAATTATAATACTTGTATCTTATTGAAAAACAGATAGCTTTAAGTAAAAAAAAAAAAAAAAAAAAAGTATACAAGACAGGTTTTATCAGAAGTGTATGTTGTATCATGATATTGTAAATTTAAAGTCATCTGTCTGAATTGTTGCTTCTTCTGTCTGTCCATCATGCTATGTTTCTATATTCTGAAATATGTCACAACCATAAAGTGTTACTGCATCAAAGTAATGATATATTCAATTTGAACAAGCTGTTTGACCTTGAACTTTCATAAGTTTTAGAGATAAAAAGTGTGAATGTGTGAGTGATTGTGTTGTTTTCGTCGTGTGTGCAAAAACAATCCAAAAACAACAGAAATCTTTTATACTCTATACTTTAAATTTCGAACGGTCTTCCATTTGCCTGGAATGAAGACCCTATTTGTAACAGGGTTTCTGAAATAAAAAGTTGATTAAAAAAAAAAAAAATTTCCCAACTCACGTTAACTTTGTTATCTTCTGGCATGAATGACCGGAACATGGCCTCGAAGTAACTGCAGCGAGCAGCCAGGATGGCTTTGTGAGATTTGATGGGCGTGTCGTCAAGCATCAGTGTAATATCGTGGAACTCCTCGCCCGTTGACTTGAGGAACAGGTCTAAGTCTTTCTCGAGTGAGTTGGCTGCAACACATTGTTAGTTATTGTTGATTGTGATTGTTGGACAAAACAAATGGAACAAGAACAAGTGACACTGTATTTCGCTTCACAATGATTATTAAACAGTATTAAGTCAAATATGATACTAAAGGTTATGAAAGTATTAAATTAGGGCAAATATTTTTTCTATTAATTTTCTTTTTTATATCTGAAAGGAGTTTGTACCAGTGGTATTATCTTATCTAAATAATTTTTTTCCCTTGATCGGATTTTGCAAGATGTTGGAAAATTATAAATTATTTACCTATATCTTTAAGCAATGGTTACATGATACATAGATGTATTCACACACCGGGATTCAAGATCATTATTTCTCTTGAAAACAATTATGTCATTGTCTACTCACGGATGACAGGGTCCTGGTAAGTTTCCAGCATGCGGTGCGGCGGTTGCTGACGTCTCCTGATAATCTCTACCATAAGGGGTTGGTCGAGTGTCTCAAACTCCTTACTCATCACAATCTGACTGTAGTTGGTGTCCTTCACAATGAACCGCAGACAGTACTCCTGTGGAATATTCATAAAAGTGATAAATTGCAGGCTATCGCATAGTTTCTTCAAGTGGCATTTTAGAAGTTGGTATGAAGGATAAACATGAATGTCATGGATATACAACTTCTTTATTAAAAAGAATCACTTGCTTGATAATCTACACTGAAACATCACATCGCTTTGTGATAAAGAAGTTGTAAATCCATAAACTTCTTATTTCCTCTACCTCCTACGGACAAGAGCATTAACTGCTGACTTCTTCCTATAGCTTAATGACAAGAGCATTTAAATGGATGCTCTATACCTATAGCTTGAAGTCAAGGGCTTGCAATTGCCAGTAAATCTCTGTACTAATAAAGCCTATGGTCAAGGGTAATTCACGTGAGAAAAAATCCTACAGGTGATAGCAATAAACTGTAGTGATTACTCCCAAAGTACAAGGCAATTATTGGTTAAATACCATTTAGCAATTCTCAGGAGAGATATTAACAGAAGTAGCAGTTTACAAACTTTTGAAATACAGGTGAATTATGATTTGTAATCAAGAAATCTTGGTCATTTTTGATCAATACAAAATTACATTTCACGATGCAATTTTCAGAGTATCCATTAAGTGTAATGGCCTCACCTTCAGGAAGTCTAGGTTGAGTTTGGCGGCGTTGCGGAGAGCGACTAGAACATTGCGGTGTCCGATACAGGCCTCTAGATAGTGCACACACAGCTGCTCCAGACGCGTCATGTGGAACTGTCAATTTTAACAAAATTAGATCAATTAAATCACAAATAAAAGAGTAATAATAGCAAATTGCACCCCCAGAAACCCAAAATCACTAATAAAAGGCACATCAGCATCCCATTGTAACATTCATACAAAATTTGAAGTTTCCAAACCATATAGTTTTCAAGTAATGCTCCAGAAACAATTTCGGACGCACCGACAGCTATATACACCCCCTACTACGACGTAGCAGTTGCAGGGGTATGATAAAATTGGCCACCAATAGCTTTATGCAAGTGAAATATAAATATTTCTCATCAGGGCAATGCAATAAATAACTAGAAAGTGTTTTAACTCGTACAAACAGATGTCTCCCCCGTACACCATTTCAGCATATTTGTTTTTTTTTAAAATTCTTGACAGTTTTTTAAAACTCAAATAAAATTTTAAAAATGTTCTATAAAACAACATAAACTTTAGGTTTTGGTTAATGAACATCTCCACAGTTTGGACAAAATATTAACTACATATAATTCAATTTAAGATTAAGAAAATATAAAATTGAAAAAGAAGTTGAAACCCCCAAAAGGCACATCTACATAATATGAAGGGGAGGTGTACCAAATTTGCTGAGGATTGGTCATGTAGTTTCAAAGATATGCACCGGAAATTTACCCTACCCTTTGAAATGACAACTCCAAACTGTTGCCAGGGAAACAAAAAAAATAATTGAAAAAGAAGTTAAAACCCCCATAAGGCACATCTACGCTATATGAATGGGATGTGTACCAAATTTGGTGAAGATTGGTCATGTAGTTTCAGAGTTGTGCTCCGGAAACTAACACTACCCTTCAAATTGACAAGTCCAAACTGTTGCTATGGGAAATGTTTTTTGAAAAATTGAAAAAAGAAGTTGAAACCCCCAAAAGCCACATCCACATGATATGAAGAGGATGTATACCAAATTTGGTGAAGATTGGTCAAGTACTTTCAGACTTACGCTCCGGAAACGCTCTGGAACGCCAACACGGACACGGACGCGGACGGGAACTCAGCCAAAACCAGTATGTCTCCCGACATAATAACTCTTTACAAATTTACAAGCGGAGATAACTCAAGACAGATCAATTGCACGACAATTAAAATGTTTTTCTTATTATCACTCTTTACTTCTTTCCAATAGTCTAGATGACAAACTCACATTACACTGGGAAAGTTTATATCAAATGAACACAAAGGAAAGTACCTGAAGTGAGAGCCTGTACACATCCATCATGCTTAGGATGACATCATTGCTGTGTGGCTCCTGGCCTGAATCAGGAGAGAGAGAAAGCAATTGCGTTTCAAAAGTGTTTTGACAAAAAGTTCAAAATCCTTGCTTTAGCTTCTTTGTCAAACAAATAAACTTGCCATCTAAATGGTTATCAAATAATCAATGCAAGGTCTTTTCCCCAATTTCACTGGGCAAGTTTATCCCCTATTTGTTAATTTTTTTATTTCACAAACACAAAAGGACATCCGTAATGCTTCCACCCATGCTCATGGTAATAATCTCAAAATCTTTCGTTATTTAGCCAATTTTATTCAATTCTGAATGATACATTCATCAACATTCAAGATTGAAATAACATTGCAAAATGAAATATTTTAGCTTGTGGTTGACACAGATATTCTTACAAACTTTTAGGAGATATTTAACATTGCATGTATGCCAGGTCAGAGAAAAGGTGTAAAAAGAAAGTAGAAGTTGCTACAGACTCCTAAGGATGGAAGGTAATGACAAATCCTTCAAGAGCAAGACTCTAAACATGACAGACCAATTTTATAGGAACTGAATTTCTGGTAAAACTAAATCTGCATTTTCATGTTGCAAATATACAACGAAGTGACCTTTATATTTGCAGATGAAGAAAACATTGTACATTGATTTCAGCATCACCAAACATATGAAATAACTAAGATTCAAAGCATACCTTTTTTTGTCGGATGTATCCTATCTGTGTATATGTAGGACAGCACCATTTCAAATGCATTAGGACTAGCGTCGGGTAGCGGCACCTCCAGGCGATTGTCTTGACTATAATGTGTCTAAAAAAATAAACATCATAAACCTTCAGAGAGGTACATGTCATTATCACTATCAGAGCCTTATTTCCAGTCATTTCTTTCTTCACTCACTCTTAAACTTTCACAGGGTTGATAGAAAGAAATCTTAAAATGCATTCTAAGGACACAACAGCTTGATAACCATATTTTTCACAATTGTTGGTTTATAAGTTGGATAAATCATGATCCAGGACTCAATGTTATCTTATATTGAAAACAGTAAAAGGTAAGAGAAAACTCACGAACGAAGTGATTGTTGGTTTATAAGTTGGATAAAGCATGATCCACAACTCAATGTTATCTTATATTGAAAACAGTAAAAGGTAAGAGAAAACTTACAAAGGAAGACGCACTCCTGATCTTGTTTCTTAACCAACATGATCGTGCAGCAATCAAAGCTGTGTGAGCAGAGACTCTTATACATTCCTGGAAGACAAAATATTATCTGAGATAGCGGATTACTGACATTTTGAGACTCTCATACCTACACATGGCAAGACATTCTACTACATTTTGTTCATTTAGATCATTTGGTTAAATCATTAGAAAGACTTAACCAGTAGATGTGAGTATGACTGAAGCTTGATTATTTACGATTGCAAACATAGCAGGGTGAGTGTTTTTCATATGATGCCCTGATGCTCCAAAAAAAGTGATAGAAGGCAGTTTGTCTGCATCAAAAGGATAAATCTGTTAAGCTTGGCTCTTATTATTAAATGCAATTTTTTTTATTTGAGATAACAATTTTTTTGTACTAAGAATTACAAGTGTGGTGTCTTTGGTAACTTTCACATGTGGGGACAACTGAAGGCCCTTAAAGGGGCAGTAGCACAGTTTTTTGGTACATTAAGGGATCTCATGAAAACGAACATATGTTTTTTCTAATCAAAAGTGGCAGCTCTAAAACAAAGGTAAAAGTGGGGTTAAGCTATGTGAATGCATTTGACTATCTCAAATGATTAAAAGGTGGTCACATCAAAATGGCTGCAGACACATTTCTTTCATACTTGATAATTTCTCCTATGACAAAGGATAAAAGGGTCAAATTATGAGATCTGAAGATTATACATCCACAAACTGTTTTATATTGGGTAAAATTGAGAAAGCAAATTTAATATAAAAAAAGCTACTGCCCCTTTAAAAATAAATTAAAAGAATTTGAAAATGAAATCCAAAAGGTGATACCAACCTGACCGAGAAGAAAATCAACATCACAAAACTGTCTGCTTTCCAAGAGACGACCATAATCTTCATGTAGCGTACACTTTGGATAACTGGAAAACTGGAACATAAAAATTTGTCTCAGGTAAATTTTTGGCTCTTGTACTTATCATATAAGATTCAGTTAGTTCAAATTATCTGGAGCCTTGAGTTTCAAATAAATATAATGACAAAGATATACCTGAAATCTATATATCTCTCCGCTCCTGACATTATTGTCAACCGTTCCACCGAATATATACATAGCGTCCCCGACAACTGCAGCAGCATGAAATAGACGACCTGCTGGGATCTGACTATCACATGACGGGTCTGTTATAGACCAGGTCTGGGAATCTAGATCAAAACTGTAAAGAAAACAGGAATGAGGGTTAAATGCTTGATCTTCATCAGTTTTTCACACTGCAAACTGATTGCGACAACAAAATCGTATTATGTTCACAACTTGCGTTAAAACATTTGTTAATGATGATCTGTTACATTATCTAAGACATCAATTCTTTGGAGACCTAAACAACAAACAAAAATGTATTGATGTCAAATAAAGGATAAAAAAATTGTCACATAAGATAAATAAATAATAAACCATGAACTGGTCATACAGAATAGTTTTTATCTATGAACCTGGGTTCACGTGCACAAAGCTCCTCTAGACGACCATTTCAATGACATCAGTACAGAAGTACCCTTTGTCTAAGGTAGCTTTTTGAAAGCGGACCCTTATCTATACACAACTTTTACAAGATATATTCAGTCTGTTAATACGACAAGGTGTTCAATGTGGAATCGACTAACCAGTGTAGCTCATTAGGTAGAGTCTGTCCTGTCGCTCCTCCAAACACGTAAAGATGGCGGTCGAAAGCAACCATTGTGTGACCATATCGCTTTTCTGGGGGAGGAGGTGCCCCACGTAAAATGTGTTCTGTAGAGATTCTGGTCCAGCTATGGAATTTTTTAACAATGATTGTTTGGAGTTGATTTGGATTATATGATTATTACATATTGCAGTTGAGGCTTAGGTGAGGAAAAATATTACATTGTTATGAGTATTTAAAGCATAAGGACTACTAGGCATAATTTTATTTATTTATTTTTCAGCCTCATCATCATCATCATCAACAAAATAATTATTGCTACTGTCATCATTATTATCCAAAACATTATCATAATTAAAGAAATATGTGTCATTAGTCATAAAAAAATCTCTGATTCTCCACTGAAAGTTTTCAAAATATTTATGGTTATCAGCCACTCATAAGGATTTGGAACTCATACATGTACCAGTAAATGCATTTCAAATGTTAACTATTACAGGTGTTAAGGAGAAAAAAAGACATCAGCATAAAAATCTTACAGTTTTTCTTTAAAGTCGAACTCAAATAGGTTATTTGTGATTTTGGCGCCACTCTGCCCGGAGAAGACGTACATCCGATCTCGAGCAACTGCTAGAGCAAAGTTACAGCATGTAGGAGGTATATCCCCACTTTGGTTCACCTTAGAGAAAGAAATAAGCATTGAGTGGATGGAATCATAACTGCAAATATTTTACCAAATTTAATAAATATTTGGTGTTAGAGTTCTACTTCAAAACCTAAAACAAAACATACCAGTGTAAAAGATCAATGCAAAACATATTACAAAATAGCATGTGATAGATTCATATCGCACCCTTGATTTATGCATGAAGTTTCCTCAGGTTATCAAATATTTCTCACTCCTTGTCTGGAATGTTAGAATTGATGAGCTTGACTGGCTAAATTTTTCTAAATCCTATAAAACAAAATTTGCACGTAGATACATATTTCGATTTCATATCGCTAGCTAATTTTTGACTTATGAAACATTTGACTCACCTCTTCCCAGTTTCTCCTATCTCCATGTAGTGTAATTGTCCACATGTCATTGAGGCGAGCGTTCCCATCATACCCAGCGAAAATCCACAATTTCCCATCATACACTGCAGCTCCATGCGCTGCTCTTGCTACAGGCGTCCTTGAACAAAACACATGAACAGTTTTCCAATTTAAATATTTGATAAAGATATTGTCCAAACAGATGATGAAGTATTATCTGAACTTCAGCTTGGGAATAAGTATCTCATGGTGGTACCAGTTTTGACATAACTTATTACAAAAGAAAACTGTATTTCCTAAATGACATGCTTCCCTTCTTACGGAGACAGCGTACTTTTCCCTTATTCCTTTCAAAAAGTATTTGTCAATAAATGTTTGTACACTCATTACTGATGTGGACTTATTGACATGTGGATTTATATTGTAAAAGTCTATTAACAAATCAATGAAAATTATGACAACTTTGGCAAGATATGACTAGCAGCTTCAAGAGATTAAATGGCTTCAATTTCATGTCCCATGTTTGCTGATCAAGTATCTAAGACATCATTATTTAACTTCTTACTTGATGTAGCAAGTACAAGAGTTTGAAAATTAATAAAAACTATTCATAATACCTTCAACTAAAATTCAGCAGTGTTTTTATACGTACTTGCCCTCAAACTTCCACTCAACCCACTGTCCGTTGTTGAACTTGTACTCAAACAGATCATTCTTGTTGGTCAGATTACAGTTGGAGTGGATGTCTCCTGTGTAACCACCTGAAAAATCATACCATTAGTGGTATATCATTCTGTGTGTCCAATTTACTGGAATAACAAATCATGAACAAATAGAACTCTGAGACTGGCAACTGATTTGAAATATTTTTACATTTCTAGTCAGTGTAGGAACATTTATCAAAACCCTCGAAAAATCAACAGTACAGTATGAAAGTTGATTTAAGGCATTAAAACACTTATTGTTGGTCTTATAATGCAAGGCTTTCTTTAATTCTTCAGAATACTGAGGTCATAGGAACATTTCAAAGTACATCATAGGTTCTGCTTATAGCTAATGCCAGTTTGGATGGGGGAGGTCACCTTTTGTTATAATTTGAAATTGCGGCTGAAATACGTAATTAGGAACAAGCAGATTAGCTGTTTATGGCAGTAACATAAGAGAGAATAACAAGATGCTAAAATAATTATGTCCAAACAGAATTGAATCTATATTTGCCTACACAAATAGAAAACATATTTAAATCAAAACAATATGAAATGGTATGATAATGAATACTTACCAAAAACAAACATACTACTCTCGTGAACGACTGCTGAGTGATGATATCGAGGTGCTGGCGGCTTGCCGGTCGTAAATGCCCTGATAATATTGTAAAATTATTTCTTAGCAATTAAATTGCTTCACTGAACAAATTCGTCATTTTGACAGCAATACACAATAAAACAAGTCAAAAGTAGAGTGATTCATAATCATCATCATTTTATCATTGAAAACTTTTTTCCACTGGAGATATCGCTCGTCTTGATTTATTTGATATCAGAAGACAATTGGGTGAGATTCTCTATATATATATCTAAAACTTTTCGTTAACCAAAACAAAAAGGTTGAAATATTTTTATGCCCTCCCCCCCCCCCATAACATTTACATAACAAGAGATTTAAAACTATTTTATACTGGTTTCTTCAACAGAAATACCAAATGGGCTAGACTTAATTGTAAAATAGTGACAGAGTATATCATGATGAATTGCTATAATTCTGAAAATGTTTTTTCTGTATCATCTGTAATAAAGATATATACATACCTTCCCCATGACTTGTCTTTCACATCAAACCTCAGCAGATCATTTAACATATTCTTCCTGTAAATAAAAAGACATACAAAAATTCATGAATATTCTAGTATTCATCATAAACGATACATCACAACAAAGGTTTTATGTTTTATCCTGGATATTATCAATGGTTTTCATATGCTATGTAAAAAGAAAAGGATTTTAAAAGACATCTATACTCAGAAATGATTAACTTTTCTAGAAAAAACAGAAACACTGCATTAGACACATACCCGTTGTCACCTCCGAAGACATAGAGGGCCTCCTTGTAAGCAACCACTGTATGTTTGCTCCTCCTGTAAACCGTGACATTAAACAATTATTGACTTCATTTGAGGTTGATCCAGTGAGTTATCGACCTTGGACATGTGATATTCACAGAGGCGAAGCCGAGGTGAATATCACATGTCCAAGGTCGATAAATCATTGGATCAACCGAGTCTGAAGTCCATAATTGTTTTATTATATGAATTAGTCTTGAATTACCATTCTTCTGGTATTTCCGGTAGACCGGAATTTTCGAAATCTATTTTTATCCACCGGAGGTGTTTGGATTGTTATATCAACCTCTCGCGATCCACACAGGTTGACATCGCTTGACGTCATTGCTGTCATGTGACCAAGTAGGCCAATCAGAAAGACGGAAATAATCCATTCATATAATAAAATTCATTAACAAAATGACCTCATTACAATGTAAATTATGAAAATATTTTTTTGACCATTGCATCTGGCACAGCCAAGTGGCAATTGAGGGCCATGCGAGGTAACATCAATCATAATCTTCTCATGTCATTTGGCTGCAGCTGGCAATCCAGCCCTGATGTTCCTGGTGATAACGGACACTCTATATATTATTTTAAATTATCACATTAACCATTAATATAATTATTTTTGAGACACATTTGTCATCAGTTATATCATATATAATTTGATATCACTAACGAAACTATATCAATTTATGTTAAAGATTGAAATAAAAATAAAAATGAAAACATGCATACATTTATAAACTTTTCTTGATATTTTTCAATCATTACATACCATGTAAATGGTGGTAATGTCATTGATGACTAAGCTGTATTTCTGACAGCCCATTATATGACACCTTGGAGTTATCTCATAAACTTTGTAGGAATGAATATTAAACTAATATTTCTGTGTGTTTAGGTATTATTTTCCCGTTTTACCTTGCTCCTACAAATTCATCGCATTCAGGCATCTGCTTCCATCTATGAACAGTTTCAAACGGACCAAAGTCTAAAGTGAGACATTCTGTACTCTCTGGCCAGTTGTGGTCGAATTCCATGCCAGGGGGCCTGGCAATTGCCATAGTGAAAGTGTCTGGGTTCCAAACTAACTTCGTGGAAACTTAAAGGAACATGCCAAATAAATTCACCGGAAGTTTCCCATTTCCGGGCACCTGCTTCACGGAGCAAATAACATAACTGGCGTGGATTGGTCAAAATTATTTTTAGCGATATGTTCTGGTTAACAACTAATTATTGTTTGTCAATGATTACTTAAAATTATCTGTTACCAATGTTTTTTTATTGACAGGAAAAAAATTATAAAATCAATAAATATTTATAACAATTTTTATTTTACCTAGATTTACAGACAAAAATTCTAAATCATTATAAACACAAATAAATAAAACAAATACTGTTATATGTCGTTGTTTAACTACACTGGCTGTTCACCCGGAAATGAATGCAGAGGTGTTTGTAAACAAGATGAACTAGGGCAAGCATTAAAGTATATCAAACTCACTGGCCAAAGTACACCCGATCTTATCTCAAATGGTATTTCAGCACAGTAAATAGTGTTCAATACGCCTGAGACAAAATGTCGATGTTGTTGTCACTTTCTGTTTCAATTGCAGTCCTCGCTGCACTGGTTTTTGCTGTCATAAACTTTCTGAAGAGAGTAAATGATTTTCGAATGTTTGCTGCACAATTGAACAATTTCCCTCAAAACCCGAAGAACCCAATAATGGGACACCTGTTACAGGTGAGAACACTATCTGTCCATAAATTATCAATATATACATCATTAATTAATTAAGATTATTATTGACAATCCACAGGCGCCATACTCTGAAATTACAATATCATGAAGTATATGCATCCACATGTTGCTATATAACATAAACAAGGTCTGACAAGTGTCTGCAAAAGGACCAGAAATGCGAACTGGGATCTGTCTACAAAGTTTACTGAGGGCAAACGAGCCAGGAAACCATTTCCGGTCCTAGTGCAGACATGACTCTGTCATTAGTGTCAGACCTTGTTTATGTTATATAGCTACATGTACATATACTAACATGATATTGTAAATTCAGAGTTTGGCTCCTGTGTGACAATCATTAGATCTGGTGTATGTTTGCGTAATGACATTCATAACCACAGTTGGGGGTGAATTCAATAAAAGCACTTGAACTAGAGTTTGTCAACTTTTGAAGGACAAGAAGAAAAAAATTGTTTTATTAAAGTCTCACATATTACAATTCCAATCCAGTGACATCCAGCCTTTAGGCTTAGAATACTATAAATATACATTAAAACAGTATTTTATAGAACATATTGGATAATGATCAAACTAAAATTTTGTATATAGTAATATCTTAGATCAATAGAGGAGCGGGAATCCAAGGTTTCAAATGGTGAAATGCAGTCTATTTAGGAATGAATTGGTACAATTGAGCTTCAGTTTGATTCATGTCTCTTTGGTAATTTTTTATTTCTGTACAGAACTAGGAATGGAACAAACTAAAATCACAACAGAAACATCTTTCTTTTAAAAATGAGTCGGGAAAAGAAAAACTAAAAAATATAAATAAAATGCAATAATGTTTGTGACAATGAACATGGTATGGTGTAAACCTAAAGTGCACTTTAATGTAAGGATCTGTGCACAAAACGGAGAGCTATATATACTGAGTTCACCTAATGTAGTTGTGAACATCACATCCCTGCCATGGTCTAGCCATGATTATATGCTATTTTCCCTACAATTTCATTTATGAATGGAAAAGTATTGACATTCAATATCTACTTTATGTTTGATTTTTTTTAACTTAATGTTGATTTTGATACATACATATAATATAATCAAAGCGATTTTATTGTCAAGTTCATCTCACACATTTTTAAACTTATTATATTTTGCACAAATTAAAAATATTTCAGTTAAAGAACATTAAATGCTTCAATCAAACTTATAAATACTTATTTTGGTTATTTGATTTTGAAGAATGAAGATTCTTTCAGAGAACTGGTTTTGCCAGAATCAGATTACTACAATATTATCTCTTATCTCTTGGATTAAGTATCTTTTTACCAATTGATTATACCAAAATATGATTCGATCAGTACCCAGGGACAGATGAAGAGGGCTTGAGATATCAGCGGGAAATGACAGCTAAGTTTCCTGTTTGTTCTGTTGCTTGGATGGGACCGTTCCTGCCTCTCTTCATGGTCACAAGCCCTGAAACGGTTAAAGCTATTCTGAGAACGTCGGGTAAAAAAAGATGAATTATTATATGAATGTCGATAAGATACACAGATCTATCAATGAAAATTATCTGTGTTATTTGTCATTAGTGGAAATAAGAATGGAAAGTGTTATCATTGACTAGTGAAAATAGCAATGGAGAGTGTTATCATTGACTAGTGAAAATAACAATGGAAAGTGTTATCATTGACTAGTGAAAATGGCAATAGAGAGTGTTATCAAAGTTATTGAGTGTTATTGAAAATAGAAATTATAAGTGTTATCAGTCGCTTTTTCTTATGAGGCAGAAAGGTTATATAGTATAATTATGATTACACGATTGTGTGAATTTTCTGCCTTATTCCATGAGATAAACATGGTAGTTGTCAAGAAACAACAAATATCCCCTAATCATTATAAAGGCAAATATATGAAGTGTCATACTTTTAATACAAAACCAATTTACAAGTTACATTTTATTTAAATTTGAATTTTGATTTTACATTTTATAGGCATAGTGTAGTTTTCTTAAGGAAAATGGCAAGTTTCTTTCAAATCTTTCTCTCTCATCAATTTTTTTCAAAATAAAGGTATGTATTTATCTTAACATTTAAGAAATATATAGTAACTATCAACGTGACCTAAGCAGTCTCTCCCTTTTTTTCAGAGCCAAAAGCAGCAGCAATCTACAATCTGATTAGGCCCTGGGTTGGTGATGGCTTGTTACTAAGCAGTGGGGAGAAATGGGCTAGAAATCGACGACTGTTGACCCCAGCCTTTCACTTCGATATTCTCAAACCTTATGTTGCTTTAAAGAACCGAGCTGCAGATGTCTTCCTGGTGAGTTAAAATTTCAAATTGACTTCAACTTTCATCAATAGGAGATACATTATTTACAATCAATCAATCAATCAATCAATCGCCAAAAAAATCCAAAATTGAAAAAGATCTGGAAATCTGCTAATTTCATTGGAACAGAGTATTTGATGAATAATAATTATTCAAATTTATTTTTCCATAATTTATTTTGTGTGCATTGAGCAAGTATGGTGCTAGTTTGCAAATAGAATCAGACAACAGATCACATTGGATTATTTTCTTCAAATAAATATCAAGGCTATTATCCATTTATATATCATTGTATCAAAATGACATTGGTCTATGGAGAAAAAATCACACTTCCAGGATAAAATGGAGAAGTTCTACAAGAGGAATGAATATTTCGAAGTGTTCACGGAAGTCAGTCTGTTCACCCTCGATGTCATTCTTAAGTGTGCCTTCTCCTACGAAACAGATTGTCAGAATATCGGGTATGTTGAAATTATAGCGCTTTCAAATATTGCAAACCAATTTTGCTGTCCAATCAACAGGCATCAAAACTCATTTACAAAAGAAATTATCAGAGTTTTGCCATTGGAAAAGGAAATGCAATCCTGCAAAATTCATGTGTCGGTATGAACTATTTCCAATTTAAAGGTTCAATCCCTTTCTCCTTAACAGTGCTGGATCCAGAAATTCTTTAAAAAGGGGCTTCACCTATTGAAAAGGGGGAAGGGTGGTTGGTAACCATTTTGACTGTAAATTTTTTTTAAATATTCCCGAAAGGGTTGTTTGAATCCCCCTTCATAGGTATCTGCGACTGCCTAAGAAACATAGATATGAAAATATAAATACAAGACTGATATCAGGCCTGTCGGGGTGGAAGTGTTAGATGAAGTTACGAGAGGTACATAGGCTTTAAATAACTTTTGTCAGTAGGTAATTCTATCCCTGTTGCACTGTTAAAATAGATTTACTCAGTATTTGAAAACCCTTCCTTTCCAGAACCAAGCATCCATATGTAAATGCTGTCAACAAATTATCCTCATTGTCAACAGAGAGATTTTTGTGAGTATATATAAATAATATATTTCTTAAAATCCTTTATAATATCCAAAAAATCAAGATTAATGAAAAAAATTCCTTTTCATAAACATGAATAAATAATATGAATAAAGTTCCTGCAACTTGGACACGAAGTGAAAAGATTAGTTCTAAGTGAATGTTCACAAATAAAGATTTTTTTCCTTAAGAATATCTTGCTTTTTCTATGTATTATAATAGTTACTCTTCAAGGATTTGATCTTTGGTTACGTACAACAAAATGTTGTGAAAACTGTATGCTGCCATATGTATTCATTTAATTTCCCAGCAAGCCCTGGCTTCATTCCTGGATCTACTTCCTGACGCCTAACGGACGAACATACAAGAAGAACTGTGATTTTGTTCATAAAGTTGCCGAGGATATTATTGACAAGAGGAGGAAAGCTCTGGTACTTCTTAATCCTGATATCAAATTGAAATATTTTTACTTGCAACAGCAGTAAAATAAACATACACCCTCTCTCGGAAATCAAAATTTTCACCAATCTCAATCAGTGGCAAATTTGAGCCTGGAAAAAGTTCATACAGATTGTAGTTTGAGTGCAACTCTCTTATTGGCTGTTGCCTGTTGGTAGCAACTTCCAGAGTTTTATGTTACAAATCAAGTTCAGGTGCATCTTGCTGAAGAGCTGGCTCAGAAAGATGGACAAAATGTAGCCTTAAATTGGCTAGTGATTAAGATTGCAGCAAGTTACTCCTTTAAAGAGATGTTGATGAAAATGAGTCTTAATCAAATGCGAAAAACAATTTTCAGTCATTTTTCATAATGTACATATCTCAGGTTATTCCTGGAAATACCCACTGTTAAGCAAGCATCAATACCAATTATAAATAAATAACGATTCCTGAAAATCAGCCAATCAGAACAGTTATAAGCTGAGTGTTTCAGCAACAAGAGTGTTAAAACATTTTTGAAAATTAAAGAACTTCACACAGTCAAACTGATAAAATAACTCATTAAAAAAAATATCAAAGGAGCTAAAGTAATTTCTGGTAAATTTTGTATTAATATGTGAAGTAATTGTCATCTTCTTCACATCTTCACGTAGGAGTCTGGAACAGTGGAAAGAGACATGAAGAAGAACAAGCGATGCAGAGATTTCCTGGACATTCTCTTGACGGCTAAAGATGAAAATGGGACGGGTTTGAGCGCTCAAGAGATCCGAGATGAGACAGACACATTTCTCTTTGAAGGTCAGTATTATCGACAATTGAAAGGACTACTCGGATATTATTTACAGTTTTTTGTTGACATTTAAAGAGAATATTCCCCCCTCTGTTCAGGTATATTTTCGGAGATAATTAAACTTTGTAACTTTCGTGTAGGAACACGATGATTAAAGCAATAATTTGCCGGTGACAACGTTTATGTAATATCTTTTTGAGATTAATTTTCCCGTAAGAATACATGCTACATATGCCCATCTGTGTACAGGTCACGACACGACAGCCAGCGCCCTCTCGTGGACTATGTTCTCGCTGGCTGAACACCCCGAGTGTCAGGAGAAAGTTTACAGAGAAGTTGAGGAACTCATGGCAGCCAAAAAGGACACAGATATACAGATGTATGTATATATTGTATAGTCTTCAATAGAGTCAGTATTTCTCTCTTTCAGTCCTTCTCAATAGCTGTGTGTCTTTATGTCTCTCTGCCTCTGTGCTCAAAGATTAGTTCATGTTCTCAGAGAGAACAAAGTTATCCTAACTTGTAGAAAGAATCAATCCCTAGTGACTATGATAGAGTAACAGTCCTCAAAGTTGTTCGTTTTTGTTTCCTTTCTCTCTCTATTTGTCTCTGTCTTTTTCATACTCTTTCTGTTTCTATCTTGCTGTTTTTGCCTGTCTTTGCAATTACCCCATGGCGATGCAGTTCAGTATTTCAGTCTCTATTGAATTAATTCTATCTATCAGAGAGGACCTCCCTAAGTTGTCCTACCTGACGATGTGTCTGAAGGAAGCGATGCGTCTCCACTCTCCAGTGCCTTTCATACAGAGACAACTGACACAGGACATGCAGATAGATGGACAGACCGTGCCCAAGGACACCATTGTCTGTCTCGTCATTTACAACATCCATCATAACCCCACAGTCTGGCCTGACTCACTGGTTAGTGGAAATTTTGCTATTTTGGAAAGTGTGACTGTTAATGTGTTAAACAACAGATCGGTACCAAGATTAGGACTTATTGATAGGGGGACATTCCTTAGGAATTTCTTTTGTTGGGGTTGGGATCTTCTTTGATACACTCTTATAACATTATGAAACACTCTTATGATAAAGAGAAACACTACAATTCATAATCTTCACGAGGTAAAGAGTTTTCACATGAAATTTTACCTTTCTAGCCCCTTTCCTTTACATATCTTATCTAATAGGAAATATTGTAAAGCTTGATGAGACAAGAGCCAATGGCTCATTTGTACAAGATATCTTTGATAACTTAGAAATATGATCACTTGTAAAAGAGGTTTTGAAGGAAGATATTAGTTGATCAAAATCTTTTGGGAGGGAATGTTTGTAAGAATGTCACCTATAAAACACTGCTATAACTTGTAAGACAAAATCATTGTCTGGATATACAATGCATGAAGTATATTTGGAAATGATTTTATATGTTGGCAGCCTGCCCCAAATCATCTGCAACTAAATGTGTGTATTTGCATAAAGTTCACCATATCAAACACGCTATAAATGGTTTGCCTTTTCATATCCCCTTATGAATCAATGAGTCAGTGGAACTGAATTTTGTTCCTTTGCCAGGGGGGAATAAAAATGAGCTTTCGTAACTTCCAACTTCTGTTTGATGGTCATAATTTGTTTACAACAATGACCAAAGATATTTAATCTAGTCTTCTTATCTTCAACTGTTCAAATAGTTTTACTCTAGTTGCTTGATGTTATTTTATTCCTTATTGTTTTCCTAACAGGAGTTTCAGCCAGAAAGATTTTCCCCTGAAAATGTAGAAAGAAGGGATCCCTTTGCATTTGTTCCTTTCTCAGCGGGACCAAGGTAGGTTTATGATTAGAATCAAAATGCTTTGTAACCTGAAAATCATTGCAACAAATATAGAATATTGTGTTTTTCATGATGGCCAAGGGTAATGTATCACTATGTCATGGTTTCATGAGGTATGTTGTCTGCCTATGTCATGGTTTCATGAGGTATGTTCTCTGCCTATGTCATGGTTTCATGAGGTTTGTTGTCTGCCTATGTCATGGTTTCATGAGGTATGTTGTCTGCCTATGTCATGGTTTCATGAGGTATGTTGTCTGCCTATGTCATGGTTTCATGAAGTATGTTGTGTGCCTATGTCATGGTTTCATAAGGTATGTTGTCTGCTTATGTCATGGTTTCATGAGGTATGTTGTCTGCCTATGTCATGGTTTCATGAGGTATGTTGTCTGCCTATGTCATGGTTTCATGAGGTGAGGTGAGTTGGTGTTTAACGCCGCTTTCAAGATTATTTCACTTATATCGCGGCTGCTAGTATTATTGCAGGGAGAAAGCCCGCAACACTATTGTGGCTATGCATTGCGGTGAAACCTGCGAGCATCGGCTGGAACTAGCGAACCATGGGTGGTACTGCACTGAATTTCAGTGTAGCATTGCACCCAAACCTGACTGCGTGTAGAACAGTTCTCTACTGCAGACAAAGTTGCCGAGCCCCTGGCGGGATTCGAACCACGGACCTCCTGATCCGAAGCCGAACGCGCATGGTTTCATGAGTAAGCTGTCTGCCTATGTCATGGCTTCATGATTCATGTCGTCTGCTTAAGCTGTCTGCCATGTGATCATTTCAGGAGGATGTTGTCATATATCATGGTCTCATGAGAAAGTTTTTGTCGTCTGCTTAAGCTGTCTGCCATGTGATCATTTCAGGAGGATGTTGTCATATATCATGGTCTCATGAGAAAGTTGTCTGCCTATACTATGCCATGTTTTTCTAAGGTAGTTGTCTGCCTATGCAAAGGCCAAGTTTACTGTTGCGCAGTGGATATAATATACCAAGTGATATCCGAACTTAGTGAGCAAGTTTGGAAATTTTTTTCTCTCGACTCGATTCAATATAATTGTTCTTTGTCCAAATTTATTGTTCCAAAAATTCAAACCAAACATCAACTACCAAACAGAGTTGGTATATTCCTATTCCAGCAATCATGGCAACACAATAGTTATGTTAAAGATCTTGTGACTATATCAGTTTATTCTGATCTTGGTAGAGATTAGGGTATGATACACAAAGGCATTTACATGATATTCTCAATTTGTTTATATACCGACTAGGATGCAACTGATATATATTAATGTCAGTTATTTAAAGCTGTCAGGTTTTAGAGTGGGTTTGAACAGCTTCTGTTCTTTTATATGAGGAGGATAATTCTGTCATCAATACATAGAATTATCCTTAGCAAAAGCATAATTTTCTGGGTGCATGTTTTGAAAGTTCGACCCCCTTTTGAAATTCAGATGTCATAAGTCAACTTGATGTAGTAGAAAATTAAGGCGATATCTGGTGTTTGAATTTAATATGTCATAAGTGAATGATATGTAATAGAAAAGGCACCTGCTATTTGATTATAAGAATTCAGGATAGCCTTTGTCAAGAATTAGATTAAAAAGTTATCTCATTAACTTTGATCACTGTTTTGTCACAGCGCTTCAATGGATTTTGCATTATATCTATAATTATATAAGAAATACATATCACATCATTTTATGTCAATTGTATTTTGAACCACTTTTTCTTCCAGGAACTGTATTGGACAAAATTTTGCTATGCATGAGTTGAAGATCGTACTGGCACGCATGATACACAGGTACATTGATCAATGTAGTTGAAATTAGTTGTATTGTAATGTGTCCAAAGAAAAGCTCCAAAGAAAATTTCAAAGTTGTTTGATAGACAGCAGGTCAAATTTCAACCAGTCACGGAGATGTTTCTTTAGCTTTTAGGCTAATATAAAATGATAGTATTGCTTGTTGTCTATTTCAGTAACTAGTTTTACTTACTTAGACTTTACCAGTGACTAATCAAGGGGGTTTAAAAGGGAGTTTCACCTATTTAAACAAGTTTTTTAAGTTTATGTTGCTGCCACAGCCAATATGCAAAATATGACCATATTGAATGAAAATAGCTGAATCAGCAATATGATTATTTGTTTGTATGATAGAGACAGAAACAAATTAAAGTTGAATTATGAAGTTATGAAATGAGATACAAATTTGAAATTGATTATACAATTAAACTTGAAATTAACAAATTGAGCTTTGCCCTCATGTGAAGTCAATGCCAGGTCTATCATAGTGCATTAGAAGTTGTTTAACTTATTGTACATGGAATTAAATAAAAAGTGTTGACTTCATATGAAATCAATGCTAGGTCTGTTATAGTGCATTTGAAATTTATTAACATATTTTACTTGGAATTAAGAAATTGAGCTTCGACTCCATATAAAATAATTTCTAGGCCTCGTGCAGTACCAAAATAAGAGCCTGCTGATAATACTCTCCCAGGCCTTTATAAGAGACAATACAATCAATTTGATGACATTTATTAGGGTTGTCACAATAGACACCCCTCCCGTTGCCATATTAAGGTGACGATATGATATGTAAGCTGTAACTTACAATAACAAGTCGAGGTGCATATCTGAAGAACACTGTTGTCTAAAATAAAGAAAAATAATAACTACACATTATTTGTAAAAATGAAATAAGATAAATCTAATGAGATGTTGTCACACGTCTACATCAAGAAGATAAAAGTCTCAGTTAAAATACCAAGAGAAGCTTAACTTGAGAAGAGATTGATATTGCCAAATTAATGTATCGATACAGTTCTTGTAAATAGAATCGATACACTCAGCCACATATGACTTATCGTGTATCATATCGCCAGTAACATTGATACATCGATACAGTTGTGTCATAGCACCCTTTATTACCAATTAAGTTTATCATAAGCGGTGACATATTTTCAATATGAGCACATGTGCACATAACACTTTTGCCTAGCAACGATTGTTTAAGCGCGAGTGACCGTATTTTGTCGTCTGTGACGTCATAAAACCATTGTTCATGACGTCACTGTAGCGGGCCGTCGCAAAGGAAGGAGACCGTTTTCTGAATATCTCCATGCTTTTAAAATGGAATAGAATCGGTAATAAAGAAATTATTACCCTCGGAAGTGTTTCATATGACTTTTACGAAACTCGTGCGAATTAGTGTATAACCCTCGCTCTCGCTCTGGTAATACAAAAATTCACACTCTTTTCGTAAAAATCATATGACACACTTCCTCGGGTAATAATCTCTATTTATATTTATTGTTGACTCTGTCTACCATATACTGCAGGTTCCAACTGAAACTGGACCCGGACCACAAGGTGGAGAAGAGAGAGGACATCGTCATGAGGTCAGAGAACGGGATCCGTATGATGGCCGTACCAAGGGTGGATTCTAGTTAGGCTTCCGGTTTTACCTATCTAAATTTCCCTCCTTGATTTCATCACTCTGCTGATAAAGAATTTGAAATTATCTTTTGATGCATAAAGATGGATAACTTATGGAAAACATATTTCATTTGTGTGCTTTCATGATTAACCCTTCCGTTGCTGAATATTATTTTGACCAGTTTTGCCCCCGTGGCTGAATTTTCCAGCACTCGCCTCGCTACGGTAATAACGCAATTAGCCCCTGTGGCCGAATTTTCCAGCGCCGCCAGATGCGACCGTTTTAACAACATATGGCGTGTTTACATGGCGGAATACGGACGTTATCGTCGTTTTATACAAAGCTAGTCGGCGAATCCCGTGTTATAAATGGATGATACTTACTTGACACTTTGAATGAAATTTCTATCACTCCTGGAACGGTTTCTACAACCGAAGTAAACTTGTTTTCAATTCGGGCGCCATAACTCAATAAATTTCAAGAGCGCATGCGCGAAATCAAAACGAAACTAAAGATGAATTGTTCCTCTTCACATCGATATAAAAATTATTTTTATAATATGTCTGGAACGAATTTTACTAAATTTTAAAAATTGTCTTCATTTCAAACATTATAAAATCATTTAATCACTGAGTGCACACATGCAAATTATATACGGAATTGAAGCTAATTTCTTGCTCTATATTTCACGATAAATTTTATTACAATACGCCATCCTAAACGAAAGATATAAATAACGAAAGCAGGGTAGTCAGGCCTACCAAAGAAAAAATCGAATCGCAACGGAAAGCAGCGAAACGACCACATAAACAGACGAAATCGCATCACAACATTGCGATCCGCATCGAAAAGTTACGAAATAGCATCATTCAAGCGACGATCAGCACTTTAAACGTGCGATAGCGCAAAATGAAACACTCGATACGCAACACGGTTACTGCGCAAGCGCAGATACTCAAGTAGGTCAAACCGTGCCGTCGCCTGCACATTTTCTGTCAATCTATCGTCTAACATGGAACTCAGTCATGAGTAACAGAATGAAAGTGAATTTAAGAATTGATAATTTAAAACGAACAGCTATAAGGATAATTCGATTATGAGGTTTATAAATAATCGCATTTCGTGATCACAAAGGCGAGATATCGCCATGAGCTTCAAATCATGATTACTGCGCGTGCGCAGTGTCAGTGTTGCGTATCGAGTGTTTCATTTTGCGCTATCGCACGTTTAAATTGCTGATCGTCGCTTGAATGATGCTATTTCGTAACTTTTCGATGCGGATCGCAACATTGTGATGCGATTTCGTCTGTTAATGTGGTCGTTTCGCTGCTTTCCGTTGCGATTCGATTTTTTCTTTGGCAGGCCTGGTAGTGATAAATCCCGATAACGTTCTGACCCCCACAGTAATATTACTAAGCTAGTAGCCCCGGGCAAACGCACGCGCTCAGCGCGTGCAGGCGGGGTATCCCCGCTGAAAAATACACTCACACTTAACAGAAATTGTTTTTATTTCCAATTTTATAATTCAAGTTATTCGCTTTGTATACATGCAAATTATATATGGAATTGAAGGCAATTTATTCTTCTTTACGAAAAAATAAATCATAACAATCTTTTGCACTGTAATTAGAAGTTATTACCAACGTAACGTGGGTATAGCTAGTGAATAAAGTCTTTGATAATCGCCTTACCACGACATTTGTCGCATAATTTCCACACGTTTTATTTTGATGCAAATATGGGCAAATTACACATGAAAATGAAGGTATTTATTTCCTCTTTACGTTGATATGAAAAAGAATAATAAAGAAAAGTCGCAATTTTGCGGCACTTGCTGTATCTTTATTTTATATACTGCATATAACTTTTTTACATCAAATCGAAGACAATTATTTCCTCTTTATCACGAGGTAATCAATTTAAAAAAACGCCCAGCTGTTGAGAAGATATAAACGAAATAAAGGCACATGTCAAAATCGCCGTTCAGTTTACATGATTTGAATAGAGAAATTAGCTTTTTGTGCGGCGCTTGCTGTGTCTTTATTTATTTTTGCGCATGTACAAATTTTACATGGAATGAAAGACAATCTTTCTCTCTATCTTATAATATAAAAATTGTCAAAATAAGTTGACCACATCATGTGAAGATTGGTGTGACAAAATGGTGTAAAACTAAAAATATGTAAAAATCACCTTTTTTGCGGCACATGCTGTATCTTCATTTCAGGTGGCGTAGTTATGTATTTATATTGAATTGAAGACAATTGTCTGCTCTTTCAAAAGATCCAACCGGTATTGTAATACGCCCAAGGGTTCAGAGCATAGGGCGTGCGATAGGAAGGCGTGCATAGGGTCAAAATGCACGCGTCTCAGTAAACGATAGCATGCGCGGGTCGGTAAGCTCGTGCGAGAGGGTAGAAAGTGCCCACAGGCTATTAGCACGTGCGGCGGGGAGTGGGAAAAAATTGAGTGATTTTAACGTTTATTTTCGGTACGATAAACATTATCAATACTCTCATAACTTTCGGAGCATGTTCGCGCATTATTTAGAACACCAACGAAACAAAACACGGTTGCTTAGCGACAGCCGGAACGAAAATACAAGCGTTGAACTGAGACTACTGCTAGGCAATAAATTTCCGGGCCCCGCTACCGAGACCCGCGGTCATAATTAGTTAGCGTGAGAAAAATAGAGTGTGCTACTCGCATCCCGCTAAGGGGACTTGCGGGCAAAGCTAATTTCATCCCGGAATATTCCGGGACCCGCATCTTAAGGGTTAAGAGGGTCCAAACATCATTTAGTCAGTGGTCACTGAAAAAATCACAAAAATGTCAGTGACTTTGTTTTTTCTATTACAACAATAACACGAGAAGGACGTCACGGCCATGTACTGTAAGACAATGACTTATTGACACTGATAGATTTTTCAACCCTTGATTTATGATTATCAGTTTCATAAGAGCAAGCTGAGCCCTCAAACATAAAAAATTCATAATATTTTCTTAAATACCCTTTGATTTACTGTAGATGTTAAAAGGACAGGTCGTATTTTGTGTGGAAACAAAATTGAAGGGGACATTCCAGTTTTTACATGTATGTTATAAGTACATGATTATAACATAACCTATTTGAATGATATTACTTCGGGTAACATTTTCATTGATTTAGATTTGACACCTAGATAAATGAGAGTGCAAACTCTGTAAATAAAAAAATAAAAAAGTGAGGCCATTAATCAGGGATATGTGTGTGAAAAAACTTACTTAGGCATCACAAGGCATTGTTTGTTGGTTTTATCATAAATCTTTTGTGAATGTGTGGATATTCTATCTATTTATATAGTTTATTTTCATAATATTTTAAAATTAGTAGAAGTACTATTTTATGTCATTTCACCTAATACAACGTGGGCAAACAGATGTCGATGAGGGGAGAGGGGAGGGGGGAGCATTTGACCCCTTTCTGTTTACAGATTGAACAAAGACCAACAAATATCTTGTGTCATCCAGTTGCTTTTCTTTTGCCAAGAGTATTATTTTGTATTTATTTCTTTATAGAAGTTCTCTCATATGTTTCAACAAATGTCTTTGTGTTCGATATATTTTCAGTAGTATTTTGTTCTGATTTCCATAACAGAATCAATTACACAATTTTTTCAATCAATATTGTCGAAAGAGACATTGAAGGCAAGACTCTTTTCTGTATTATTATTATAAAAAATGCCCTTATTGTACACCCCTTCAATTGATAGTTGATGATATAATAGTTATTAGCCAAACAGTCAATAAAATGGCTGTCACTACGGGTATTTTCAAGGTTCTTTTTTTGCCAATGTGGGTTAATTCACTCACGTCCTAACATAGTCTTGGAATGTCGGCAGCCTGCATGCATAACCGATAGAAAGTGCTTTTGTTTTTTTGATCTTTGAATTAGAACACAAAGTAATAATTCAATAAAAATTTAAAATTGGAAACAAAAACTTCAATTGAAATCACCCTTAAACAGACGTCTGTAAAAAGGAATAAGTTTGATAATGCTCGCATGATGAATGAATGAAAAGTATTAGTTTCAGAGGGCTATTAGGACCAAGTGTTATTTTGATAATGAAAGTCAAGCGGAACAACCCTGTTTGTTAATTCATGATATTATATATATCATAATGCTCGTAATAAAAACCTCCTCTGATTATTTTCCGTCATGGTAAGATAATTCCTACTTCGGAAACCTCCGTTAAAATGTCATTTGAACACTGTTTGTTACTTACATTATACATTTGTTTTGTGATGTTACATTTACTTCAATCAGGGGCGTAGTTAGGTTTTGAAGAATGTACTCAATCGAGATTGTGCAGCGCCCAAGGCACCTAGGGGTGGTTTGCATCCACATTGCATTCAGTCGACCCAGCTTTAAAAACGAGTACCTGAAAAACGGTATTACAGTGTGACGGTTTCGAAGTAAACTATTTGGCAAAGGAACGCTGGCTATTTTTCAACATACTGACAAACGACTTGTAAATGTGATTTAGATTTATTTTAGCGTGTGTTTGATAGAAGTATTGTTTTTCAAATAAGAATTTGTAATTTCACGAGCCAGAGGGTAGGTTGCTTTTTGCAATATGGTCACCCAAACAGTTCTGGTAATTTGAAGCTATTAAAATTATAATAACATCTCTAATTTATACATGAAGGTAATTTAAGATGTTGTCTATCTAATGCACCCACTTTGACTTAAATGCATCCATGCATATTGATATCTTGTGTCACAAAATACAGGAAAATGGCCAATTTAGTTTCCTTTCACACTTAAAGAGATTCCAAAATGACTGTTGAAATGAGCTTTTAAAGGGCGTCATTTTAAGAAAAACTTCAATTTTAAAAGATTCAAAGGAAAATGTGTATGAGTTTGCTTCTAAAGAAACATGTAACTATGTTTCGGTCATATTTATCTTCCATTGTTTGAAATACACCTTGTTATGGAATTGTCAGATTAAATTATTTGAGGAAATAAATTGTTTTGACATTTATGATAACATATTATTAAACAATAATAAATATAAAAATCACTTGAACTTATATCAGTTTGAGACCTTTATGTTTGTTTCATGAGTTTCTTGACCCTGTTTTATTTGTACATGTTCAACCAAATTCATAAAGAAAACTAATGTCTTGATTTATTATTATGCTTGTCTTCCAAACTAGTTTATCTTCATTTGGCTTAAAATTTGCTTATAAATAAAAGGGTATATAAATCTGTTGAATAAGAGACCCAAAGGTCTGATAGATGTATTATCGTCTCACATTTATGTACAAGGTACACAGTGTATTATTTATCTATTCCATTTCTTTATTTTAACTGTGTTACGAAGCATACCGGTACGACTCCTGCATATTCTGTGCCATATGCCCTGACTTTGATACCAATCTAAATACCATGTATGGTGATATAGATTTGAAAGTATAAAATATTCAATCCTTAATATGTTGATCACTAATTTTCAAATAAAAAAAAGCCTTGTGTTTTCAGAAGCAAAAAGTCATCTTTTTTACATTAATAC
Source organism: Phorcus lineatus (assembly GCA_921293015.1). Classification (NCBI taxonomy): domain Eukaryota; kingdom Metazoa; phylum Mollusca; class Gastropoda; order Trochida; family Trochidae; genus Phorcus; species Phorcus lineatus. The sequence goes on from OV121089.1 coordinate 24,450,020, forward strand.
TAGTAATTCAACCCATAAAAAACAATATTTTGATCTAAGTTTTCTTGCCTGCTTCAGATAAGTTTCCAAGATTACGTTTGATTATTTGCCATTAGGGGCACGCACTTTTCCATTTAAAAAATTGGAACTATTTCATCATTTTGTTAAGGTGATACAACACTTCAACAATACTTGGTAATTCACTTTAAAATTACACCATTACAAAAAGTTTGACAAATGTGACTCCAGCCACATAGACATTGTCTTTTTAAGATGACTTAGGTTAGGGACACTTGCATAAGAGCGAAATCCAATACGCCAATTGCGTGAGTAGACTGTTAAGACTGTGTGCACATGTATTTTGCGTTTCTTTATCGTCTTTCCTCAGGAAAAGAGACTGAACTTTTAGAAAACATATGCTTACCGAGAAGAACCCGCCAAATAAGGACACTTCATGATTCTACAGCGTTGATTTGCTTAAATGCTTACCCTGGGAGGGTTGGCCTATTGTAATAATTACAAAAATGTCACAATTTGTATTCATGTTCAGCTTCTATTTTCAATCAAGCATACAAAAGAAGATTTAAGTAGGGTTGGGTTGGGTTTTTTTTCATGTTTTTATTTTTTTAATGAAATTTTTTGGAAACAAATGTACTCAATTGTGTACAAGTATTGCATATAGGTAGCTACTCCCATGACAATTATGACTTAATTCTTTTATTTAAAAGCCTGAATTTTACTTGTTGTCATTGTACTTATACAGATTGTTTTTCACAAAATCTTAATTGTTTTTCTAAACTTCTTGGTTGTTGTCATTTTATCGAAGTGTCAATCATCTAAAAGTGCCATGTCATGAATTATCATACAACATATTTTGATTGTATTATGAATAACAATGGATATTGAAATGCACACTTTTATTGACTTGAATGCTTTCTTATGTTTGCGAGATCACATGATCCCCAGGTACCCATTTGTACTGCTTGTTCAATTCTCTTGCAGAAATTTCAAGTATGTTTTTACTAATGTCTCAATGTGGAGTATAAAATCATTGCTTTCCACTCTCAAATTAAATGGGTCACCCATCCATGTTTTAGCCATGCCCATTGTTGCTGAACTATTGTGATTTGTTCATATTTATTTTTGTTCTTGTTTGTTTTGTTTTAGCTTTAGCTGCATGGTTTGAAAGTTTTCTGGCCAGATATATTCAAATATTGAATACAATAACACTTTATTGACTTCATGTTTTAGCTACATACAGTGGGATCATTTTATCCTGTCTGGTAAGTTTAAAAGGGTAAAACAACTTCCTGAATGAGAAGGCACTTTCAAAAGTTATTTAGGGACGAGCATAATTTGATACCATAGAGACCGTAACCGTAATGCCATTACCTTTTTGGAAATCTATCACTTAAATGTAGCAAAAAAAATGTTCCTGTATCATGGAGTTTGAATGCTGTTTATTTATTTTTAGATATTTCACTATTTCACACGAATTTAAAAACTATTACTATTTGACATGAATTGAATACAACCATAAATGTTGATTGTTTCTCTTTGTACATATTTTATGATATCTATGTATTGATTTGTCCTATGAACACTAGGAAATAAAAACATTACACAGCTTTTTAAAAAAAAATCATAAATCTTCTACATATCTAAAAGCTATGGAAAGCTGAAACCTAATATACTAACCAATAAGAACTGATTATTCTTACCCTTATAAACCTTAAAATATTCTTCCAAAGTGGAAAAAGATGAGGTTGTTTGTAATATTTTGTCTATTTGACAGAATTGATGAAAATAAAAAAATATTCCTGTTTCTCATTAGTTTTTCTTTAAGATATTTTCGAAATCATCTCAAATGGAAAACCCGAAATAAAATTTGCATTTCTTTTGAATAAAAAATGAAACTATCAGCAATTGTTTAATCGGAAAACAAGAAACATGTATATGTAGTTGTTTATTTTATTTAGAATTTTTACATGTGTTTCAAATATTGCATAAAAAACCAAAGCCATTAATAAATCATGACATATACATTTATCAATGTTTTTGTTTGATTTCAAAGTCGCACTGGTATACTCTGAAAATATCTTGCATTAAACTCAGTTTTAAGTGATTTCTGTGCTTTGGATCATTCCTGACAGTCAGCAACAATATCTACACATTGATGAAACGAAACTGTTAGCTGGTTCAAAATTCTGTTCATTCTCATGGTTCTACTTTTAGCTTATTAGCCCTATCAGGCCAGATGGTCTCATGGCATGGCCAGTAGTCTGTTGTCTTTTTTCCCTCTTTGGTACACTTTCCACATTCTCAACCTCTCCTCCAGAACTGCTATATTGCAAAAGGTGAAATTTAGGGGGGGGGAGGTATTTTACACCAAGGGAATCAGAGTTTGTTTTGTACATTTCCTCCCCCTCCACTCACCCCCCCCCCCCCCCCCCCCCCTCTCCTTAATCCATGTGATTTGGAGAATATGAATATTATATCACATATCATTATCCTGCTCCTATAACAAGTAAAGAAGTGAGCACAGCTCACATACCCCTGCTTCAAACTATAGTCTGGCTTTCTTTGTTGGTCTAACCCTCAAAAGGCACATCTAGGGATCATGGTTGATAAGTGTATTAAGTTTGTTGAAGCTAGCATGTGTAGTTTAGGAGATATGCTCAGGAAAAAGCACTTTGTCAGATAGTCATTGTTTTAGTGACGTTTCCATGTAAACCGCAAAAAAATAAAAATAATTTTTTGGTCTTACCCTCAAGAGGCGCACCAATGGATCATGTTTGATAAGTGTATGAAGTTTGGTGAAGATAGCATGTACGGTTTAGAAGATATACTCCAGACAAATGATTTTTATTTTTTGCAGTTTCCATGGAAACATGACTAAAACAGTGAATTTATGAGTAAGTCCTTTGTCTGGAGTATATCTTCTAAACCGTACATGCTATCTTAGGTTTAGAAGATATACTCCAGACAAAGGACTTACTCATACTCGCTGTAAGGCGGGGGTATAATAAGTGTGTGGTAAATGTACAAATATAAAGGGAAATTTGGTGGGAGCTTTGATAGGTGAGGTGAGTTGGGGTTTAACACCTCTTTCAAGAGTAATTCACTCATATAATGGCTACTAGTTTTTTGCAGGGAGAAAGCCATCAACATCATTGTGGCTATGCATTGCTGTGAAACCTGCGAGCATCGGATGGAACTAGTGAACCATGGGTGGTACTGCATTGAAAATCAGTTAAATTGAGCGACGGGAGCTTTGATAAAATAATCCATGTAATCATATACTCATATTGGTGTGATGATAGACCTTTAAAATCCCATTTTCATGTCTGTAGCACAATAAATAAGATAAACTTGTCTACCTAGCAAGTTGTAGTTACCCAGTACACCTGCATCTCAAGCTGTGCCAAATTTAACAGTACACGGATGTCCCAAAAGTTTTTGGCCTGAATATGAACAAATGTCTGAATGGAAACCATATTGCTCATTCATGTCAAATATGCTAATAGATTGTAAATAAGATTAAAATCACAAGATGCATAAACTGTAATAGCCTGACCTCCTTTCACAAAGCCGCGATGTGATCATAAGTCCTTTGGGTAACCTTAGTGAAATGTTAAAGAATCGGAGTTAAGGTTAACCTTAGTACAGGTTTGTTCTACGATTACCCCAAATTACACATAAGTATGTACATAAATGTAAAGAGAGCTGTGTGATGAGGTATCTGCATTTGAAAATGAGTTTATCTCAGGTGAAGTTATTGTTGGTGTTGTTGATCATTTGCCAATCACAGGAGTTGATGTTTTGCTTGGTAATGATTTGGCTTCTAGTTGTTGTCCTGTGGATTGTAGCTTAGGCAAAGATAAGCTCAGACAGGTAATTACTCCAGTGTCTCTCTCTCAGACGACGGCTAATGATCGTTTTGAAGGGAGCGCACGTTTAGGACATTTCAAGGCAGGCGATCAGGTTATTTTATACGTCCCCGTCCCCAAGTCCTATCTTAAGGTCAAGTATGGCCCATATACGGTTAGGCGTAGGGTTAGTGAAGACAAGTACGTGATCAACACTCCAGATCGAAAGAGAAAATCTATGTTTTGTTTCGCCAGTCAACTGAAATCGTTCCAGGCGAGACCTACTGTTCCCCTCGCCAACCCGCACCCACACTACGCCAACCAGATTCAGCTGCGGGACTTGCAAAATGTCCTCATCTTCTAGATCAGAGACTTCTCGCACCCACCCAACCGAGACGGCCAGACTGGGACATATAGTTTAAGGAAATACGTGAAGATATACCACAAACATAAGGTGGCTGCTCCATCACCTATGCGTTAAACAGTTTTGTGCTGAAGGTACTAGGGGTAGAGCATCAAAGACGAGCCAATCTCCATCTGATGTCCCTAATGAGGAAAACATTAACGCTACGAGATAGATAAAAACATTCGTAGAATAAGGATGATGTAACAATCCACCACTTCATAATTATCTATAAACCTGGAAAGCAATCTTTTCTGAAGCTAGTGACAAGATATTGCAACTATCCGTTGAGTAGTTCTCGAGTCGCATCCCAAAGTGCATGGGGGTAAAGAAACTGGAGGGAAAATGCCGTTATCAAGTATTTGTTCAGGAAAGGAATATCTGCAAATGAAATCCATGAAGACGTGGTCGATAAATTGGGTGATGACTCCCTTGAATGCTCCATAGTTGCCAAATTGGTTGTTGAATTTAAGTGTGTTGAAGATGATGCCAGGTCTAGTCGGCCAAGAACCTCCACCAGTGATGTTTAAGTTGATGCTGCTCACGTGTGACCATTCAACACATAGATGATACACTGGGCATTAGGTTCTCCACATTAGCAAGCTCTCTGCAATAATAGTGGCAAGAATGTTAAATGGGAACCAGAAACAGATGTCTGGACATTTAAAAGGAACTTTTGGCTCAGGAGAGACAGGGATAATTTCCTGAAACGATTAAAGGAGGGAAGGGGGGGGGGGGGGGGGGCTTGCATTGTAGCATGGCACCCATACTTACTGCTTGTAAAGCAGTTCTCTACTGCTGACAAAGATGCCGAGCTCCTGGCGGGATTTGAACCATGGACCTGTTGATATGAAGTCGAACGCCACAACCACTGCGCTATCCCGCCTTCTGAAACGATTAGTGACCCAGGATGAGACATGGCTACATCACATTGACCCTGGAACCAAAAACCAAAGCAAACAGTGGAAGCATGACAATTCCCCACTCCCAGAATAGTTTTAAAAAGTTCCATTTGTTGGAAAGGTGATGGCTTTTTTGGATAGCCAGGGTATCATCATGATAGATTAAAGAAGGGTAAACTATCAACGACGGGGCACATAATGCTAATGAATTCAAGCAATAAAGGCCAGCCATGAAGGCCATGAAGGGAGGGATGCCCAGTGTAGGAGTGCTGCTCCTTCAGGACAATGCTCCCATCCACCCTACTATCCAGATTTGGCACCATCGTATTTCCTCCTCTTCCCAAATCTGGAGTAACCATATACGTGACGTGTTTTTGATGATAACAAGAGCCTGATTGTTGCCGTGGAGAGATTTCTCGGGATCCAAGATGCGGAGTCGTTCAAGAATGACATAATGAACTATGAACATCGCTGGTCCGAATTTACTGATGTCAGTGGAGACTATGTTGAAAAACAGAATGCAAAAAGTGATACTTGGTTTATATATCATTCTACGAACTTTATTATTTACCCTCGTATTCATACAATTATGCAAGACAGGCGTGTGATCATTAGATATTTCGCTGCTTACCCCATAAGTAAAAAATCAGGTGGTTGAACATGAGCATTTATATGAATAAGATATAAGCACGTTGGGTCCCCAAAATGTTATCTGAAGACCATTATCGAAATCGGGTCATGGTTAGTCAGTAATTTCTTGACGAATACCGGCGAAGACCAAGAATCATACTTTGCCAGTGTCGGTACTCAGGATGAAACTTGGATTTCGCCATTTTTATTTTGACAAATAGCTAAAGGGTTTGGTGGAATCGTTATCTTCCAGCCCGCAAAAATTCAAAACGTGGTAATTTTATGGCATCCGTTTTCTTGGACTCGAAGGATGTTATCATAGTTGATTATTTTATGTTTTTAAAAAAATCGCAACTATTTCCTCATTTTGTTAAGATGATACATTCAACAACAGTCGGTAATTCTCTTTAAAATTACACTCTTATTAAAAGTTTGACATATGTGACTCCAACCACGTAAACTGTCTTTTTAAGACGACTTGAGACACTTGCAAATGGGCGAAATCCAATACGCCAATTGTGTGAGTGGGCTGTTCAGACTCTGTGCATATATATTTTGCATTTATTTAGCTGTGCATTCATTGTGTTAACGAAATATTGGTGTGCACTCGTGCGTTTAAGACGACTTCGGTTATTTCCTCTTTCCTCGGGAGAAAATTAAACTTTTAGAAAACATATGCTTACCGAGAAGACCCGCCAAATAAGGACATTTCGTGTCTTACAGGGTTGATTTGCTAAAATGCTAACCACGTGAGGGTTGGCCTATTGTAATAATTACAATAATGTTGTTTTTTGTTTCCATGTATAGCGTTTTTTTCATGTTTTTATTTTCTTCCTTTGTGTAGAAAAAGTGTACTCAATATAAGTTTTTAATGTCTGCTTCAGATAACTTTCCAAAATTACGTTTGACTATTTGGCATTTGCAAAAAAAGCAGTTGTCCGTTTGAAAGAATCGCAACTATTTCTTCATTTTTTAAGATGATACATTCAACAACACTCGGTAACTCACTTTAAAATTACACCATTACAAAAGGTTTGACATATGTGACTCCAACCACATAGACAGCGTCTTTTTAAAGGCACTATTGCACGTATTTCCGGTCCAAATTAGCTATTTTAAGGTATAGTATATGAGGATATAGGCATTCACTTTAGCTTTCTATCGGTGCATTGAAATACTTATCATTCTTTTCAATAGACCTGCAATCAACAATGAAAATGTTCAGAAAGCCGCTGTAGGCCTGAACTTATAAAAAAATCTATGGTCGTTGCATTAAATACTTCCAGACTAAACTTATGAGGTTGATTACATGAATGCGTATCGTTAGTGATATCCAGAGATATGCAGTATGTGTGCATTCATTGTCTTAACGAAATATTGGTGTGCACTCGTGCGGTTAAAACGACTTCTGTTATTTCCTATTTCCTCGTGACAAGAAACTAAAATTTCAAAAAACATATGCTTACCGAGAAGAACCCGCCAAACAAGGACATTTCGTGATTCTACAGCGTCGATTTGCTAAAATGCTAACCACGTGAGGGTTGGCCTATTGTAATAATGACAATAATGTCGCTTTTGTATCCATGTTTAGCTTCTATTTTCAATCAATCATATAGTCATTTAGCCACTAACATGTATGTGGGATGGTTTTGTGTTATATTCGTGGCAGTCAGCGCCTTCGTTTTAAAACTCTTCTTCAAAGTCTATGGATTTTACAGGGATGCTTGTGTTCTCAAGAAAATACCCCAAACAGGAAGTCATATGTTATGGGGACATTTATTGGAGGTGAGAAGTTTTAATTTTACCTTTTTCATATTCGATTAAACGAGTCACCCTTTCAAGGTAACCTACTTAACTTGTGTCTAAAAAATGTATTCGTATGTTATTTTTCGTTTTTAAAAATCATGTCCTGAAAACTTGTATTTCTTTTATCATAAACATTCAAAAAATTACAATTATGACATCATGTTAGTGGTCTCCAGTTCGTTTATTTTTAGGTTTGGGTTTGTTTTTATTATAAAATACTTAAAGGCCACAGACCTATAGCACAATCAGCAGGTAAAATATTTACACTTTTGTACATAGTATGTACGTAACATGTCATATTATGTCATATTCTCTTATCATATTACATTTAATGAAAACTGCTTACATCTAACACCGTAATGCTTGATAATATATGTTTTTAAAAGCAAACAAAAGATTCATCATATCATATAACACATATCCATTTATGTGATATCATCGCGTTGCATTATAATATAATATATTATGAAGCATACACCTATCGAGAGTCTAGTCATGCTAAACCACAGGGATGTGTATATCATATATCACTTTTTTATACCAGAGCTTGAATAATAAAAAGCCATATTCTAAATCATTCGTTCAAGGCACATTCTTATATCAGTGAATAAAATCAATTAATATTTTCATATTTCTTACCGACAATCTGTTAATATACTCTGTCAAGGAATTGATAGTATATGTACATAGAAGATTCTGTAGAATATTGATATTTGTCTTCGATATTAACGTATACAATTTCATAAAATTAGGGTATCTGAAACCACATGCTTGCAGATATTTTTCTCTTAGATGTAAGTAAACAGGGCATTTGAGTAAAAAATGTTTTTCGGCTTCATTTAAATATAAGCGACAAAGCTTATTATATTCTCTCTTCATGGTAGCTCGCTTATCGCGTCATACACTTTCAATTTGTCAAATTATAGATATGACCTTGTAAATTGTCAAGGTTTTTCGATATTTATTCAAGGATATTTTAAGATTGGTTATATCGTCTTAAATCTAAATTTTTGAACATCAGTTCATATCGGCTTATGAAAATTGAAAATTATCCGGTCATAAATATAAAGATATATTCAAACATTCTTTTCCTTTGAACAAGTCTAACAAGGCATGTTGCTTTAATCTTTTGTCCATGTATTGCATCAAATATTTATATCCAAGCATTTGGAAAATAAGGTCAGCATTTTGACTACAATCACTCAACGATGACCGGTAAACAACGGACAAAGACAAATTCAGGCCAATAACCACGAACATGGTTCAATGGAGAGAAATGGCATTGACCGGAGATGAATACAAACCTATCCCTTCTTTATAGCAAAACATGTTAACAGTCAAGGTTAATTTCTTAAAAGGGATTTGTGATAAATAGCTCTTAATGGGAACCTGACGTCTTTATTCAAGGTGAATACAGGAGTGAAGCAAGGCTTTCTCATATCTCGATCATTATTTTCAATCTATATCAATGACTTATAAAAAGAGATCGAGAGTTTAAATGAAGGAGTGGCAGTCAATGATATGATTATTTCTATTTTATTATAAGCAGATCATATCGTTTTAATAGCCCCTGCAGAAGAAAAGTTACAGAAAATGCTTGACTGTGTGACCAACCGGTGTAGAAAATGGCGTCTGAGTATTAATGAGGACAAAACCAAAATTGTACATTTTAGAAAGGACGGCTTTACTCGTTCAGATGTGGATTTCCAGTGTTGCAGTTATAGTCTCACTTACGTAGAACCCTACAAGTATTTAGGTATTTGGTTCAATGAACACTTGGATATGAAGTATGCAGTGAGAGAATTAGCAAAGAGTGCGAGTAGAGCTCTATCTTTACTCATAACGAAGAACAGACTGTGTGGAAATATGCACTATGATGTTTACAAGAAGCGTTATGAATCAACGGTTGAACCAGTCTTGTTATATTGTGCTCCTATGTGAGGGTTGTACGGTCATCGTGAGATCAGCAACATTCAACACAGAGCAATCAGGTTTTTCTTAGGGGTTCCTCGAAACATTTCCAACACTGCGATTCATGGTGAAATGGGCTGGCCTGCAATGCTTACACAACAACGTATCGAAGCATTTAGCTTTTACATCAAGATTTCAAAGAGTGATGATGACAGACTGCTTATCAATCTGTATTATTGGGCTAAAGGAAGAAGAGGTTCCTTCGCCTATAAAGCAGGGCGAATAGGCAGAAAGGTAGACATCCATATTACTGAGACTCCTAGAACGGCAATAAGAGACATGACGAGACGCTTGATGAGACTGGAAGAAGAATCATGGTTTACTGATTTATGGAATGATAAGAAGAATGCCAATGGAAATAACTTAAGAACATACAGATTATTCAAGAAAGATCGCCAACCAGAGTTATACTTGAAGACCATAGTTAACAGGAACACAAGAAGAAATCTCACTAAATTACGTTGCGGTAACCTTGCTCTACATATTGAAACAGGACGATACAACAAGCCCCCCACTCCCCTGCCTGAGAGAATTTGCCCTTTCTGCCCAAATATAGAGAATGAAGTTCACTTCCTTTTGAATTGCCATTTTAACCATAATTTGAGATTCAAGTTTTTATCTTTGTTAAATATTACCGCTTTTGGAAACTTTTGCAACTTTTAAATGCTTTTATGTTATCAGATCCATTTACCTTAGCCATTTTAGCCACTACTATTAATGACATGTTTATAAGGAGAAACTTATTTTCTTAAATGATTACAACATTTTAACTTTCTATTTCATGTTTTATACATTAACTATATCATTTTGTCCCTTTTATTCGCCCTCAACGCTATAGTGTCTCATAAGCCTTTTTAGGCTGGATTTATGTATAATGTATAACCAATGTTTTTATGTGTGTACATACATGGGACACTCATGTAAACTATGTCTGTCTGTGTGTCATTGACCGGAGATGAATACAAACCTATCCCCTCTTTATATCAAAACATGTTAACAGTCAAGGTTCAGGTGTTTTTTAAATGGATGGTCATAAATTGCTCTAAATAGTAAGTTTACAGTCGAATTATTAAAGTTTTGTAGTTAATAATTACTTTATTTGTGTGTGCATTTGGCTGAAGAAATTTTTTTATTACAAAAATATAAATCTATTCATCTGAAGTTTGGATGTCTGGATTCCTGAAAATTGATAAGTTTAATAGTGAGTAAAATGCGAACATTATTTTCTGTATTAGTCGGTAAAATTTTTCACATTACATTGTAAATCACAATAATATGTATGTATGTATGTATGTATGTATGTATGTATGTATAACCATGGATAGCGCTAAGCTGTTTCGGACCTCATCAGCATGGTGCGTGTGGAACATAGTTGGACTCTCAGCAATGCAAGGTCATCAACGCAGCAATACAATATATAACTCACCCATTAAAACATCAGTACACAATAACTTGTATCGTGCAATTAAACACCACATAGAAAAATAATTTTTGATAGTGGTAATTGATGCAAAACCAATTACATTATGTGATACATAGATGAGCTCAATCAAAGGTGCTTCATATGGCACATACCAATCAAGGGAGGTAATTCATGAAATATTGAAATACAAACATACACGCTTATGATATTAAAATCAAGTACGCATCACATTGTGATAATTATTATAAATCACTTGAACATTATGCCATTAAATGCAATATTGAAAATATATACAATACATGTAAATATGAAATATTCAAGAAGCAAACCCTGAATTTGGTTATGAAATAAAGATACCAAATAGTAATTGCTCTCAATATATATTGATAACGTGGTGACATTTTAACACACATGTTCAAGAAATAATTTTCCACATATGTAAAATGCTAGCACAATCTTTCACTCAACTCATTTCCTACTCGCTCAGAATACATTCATACACAGAGCAGAAAGAAATAAAATATTACCTAAGCTTAGAATATTATAAATGAAGTAGATTGATTGACTACTTTAGTAAGGAATTCAAAATGGCGGCTGTTTCATTACCATTAGAAATACAAAATATAGTTTTACAAAGTTAATAAAATATATTATTTAGGTAATTGAATAGAAATACTTTACACTTTCCTAAAGGCTACATTGAAAGTGACACAGAGTATGTTTCCTAAATTTTGTATGCTGATTAAATAGAGTCAAAATATCATTTGACCGGAGTTAAGTTAAAATCGCCTATTTCATGTTGCATCTTTTTTCTTAGATGCCAAAATTATGACATTTTCTTGTTTTCGAGTGTGATTTTAAAACGGCAATAAAAATGTAAAGAAGTCAAAATTCTGCTTCCCATTTACATGTATATTAGTTAAATGACCTACTAAGCCAATCCAACCTATATTTCACGTTGTGTCTGTTATGAATAAGCTTCCAAAATTACTTTTCAGTCATTGACGCGCGCCATTGTCCAGTTTTCAATCACAAATATCGACTTTTTTCTTTTTATTGTCATTATGCTAACTTATATGCATTGATATGTTAACTTTCAGAAACCACAACTACTTGTCGATAAAATTATTACCATTTGTGAAGTTAATCATATTTGACTCCAACGGCATACTCTGTGTCCATTTTATGTTGTATTTTTGAGATTATTCCCGTGCGGTTTCTGTTGGATTTGTTTTGAAATGCCTGCAGCCCAATGAGTGAGTGACAGGATATGCTAACTACAGTTGATGATGATGAGGTTGGAGATTTTTTTAAAAAGTGGTTAATTTTGAGCCAAGTGCCAAATGGAGTAATTTTGAAATTTTGAATGATATATTTAGTAGAGAGGGGGAGAAGGAAGGGGGCTGGGATGGGGGAGGGTGCAGGAGGGTGGGGGGGTTAATTTATAGTATATGATTGTGAGGTATTTAGATATGTACAGATTTGTAGTTGCTTTTTCCAGATGGAAACTGGAGAGCTTTACTCTGATTGGTAAAACAGAACTATGACCTAATGATGAGGGACGCTTCTAAATTAAAATAACACATAATTTTAACTAACAGGACAATGTTTTTTCAACAACGGCGGATTAGACTCCAAGGTAATGTCAACTTTCCAAACAAAATTAATGCTGAAAGGACTGTAAGTGTCGTACCTGGAGTAGGATTAAGATCAAAGAGATTAATTAGTTTGGCATTGACAGGTGTAATGACTTGGGGTTAAACTAACAGGTAACCTTGACATTAATTGCGATTTGCCCAGGTGGCGGTGCTCGGATGAGTGAATGAAAGTTTCTGTAAATAAAAGTGATAGTTGTGAAAATGGAGCATAACTAATAGAAAATGAAACTAAAAACAATTACACAACCAATACCACATTCAAATAAAAGAGGCTAAAACCATTGCTAAAGTACATACCAGGGCCACATAACACAAACAATACCTAAACAGCACCACAGCCAGACACTCCAAAGCAATCCTCCCAAAATCTGTTACAAAATTTGAAACATACAGCAAAAAAACAAAACATTGATATGACCATCATCAAACTACAAACAGAGCACCTTAATCAACACCAAAATTAAATAATTCCTCGGAAAAACTGCTTAATTTGCTTAGGAAAATTATCCTCCGGGTGATAAATTCTAATAATTCGACATGCTGATTTTGATTAATTTATTCACATTCAAAAATGTAATCAAGTTTATAAGCCATCGTTGTCAATTGAAAATGGTTTCGTTATTTTGCCATCTGCAATGTTATGGATCTGTGATGTAAGTTATCATATTCTGAGAATGTCAAAAATCATTCCAAGTATAATTGAACAACACAATGATGATGAGGTTGGAGATTTTACAAGCGTTTCCAGCACAGCAGATTTCGCACTTGGGTCTGTTGAGACCGAAATGGGGAGAAAGGGTAGAATTTTGGAGCCGAGAGTCAATACGATAATTTTGAAATTTGGAATGGAGTGTGGAATTAGAGGAGAAGAAAGGGGGAAGGGGCAAGTGGGAAGGGTAGAGGCAGGGGGAGGGGAGTTGGGGTTTAACAACACAAATTGTAGCGTCACTACCCAATTGTTATGGGGTCATACCTGGAGAGCAACATTTGTTATTACAGTAAAAAAACTTTGAAGTTTCACCGAAGGCAACTTATGTTGTTTTAATGGATTAAAACGTTAGGTTATACAGAGATGTGAACTACCTGACGAAATGGGTATCTATACAACAGCGCTGCCATGCATTGCCTCCAAAACACGCCATTGTCTGTTAATTGATCACTCCCTTTACTTACGAACAGGCACCGGAGCAATTGACATCTATATACGTACTGTTAACGCATGTCCACTGTCACTTAGCCACAAACATGCATGTGGGTTGGGTTTGTGTTGTATTTGTGGCAGTCATCGCCTGCGTTTTAAAACTCTTCTTTAAAGTCTATGGAATTTACAGGGATGCTTGTTTGCTCAAAAATATACCCCAAACAACAAGTCATATATTATTGGGACATTTATTGGAGGTAAGAGTTTTTAATTTGACCTTTTTCATATTCGACTCCATTTGGGCGACTAACATCACATTGAAGTATCCGAATACTTTTAATTTTAATCTTTTAAATTATAGATGACCTTTTTAATTTTCAAAATTTTTCGATATTTATTCGAGGATATTTTAACATGGGTTATATCGTCATAAATCTAAATTTTTTAGCACCAGTTCATATCGGCTTATGGAAATTGAGAATTACCCGGTCATGAATATAAAGATATATTCAAATATTCTTTTCCTTTGAACAAGCCTACACGGCATGTTGCTATAATCTTTTGTCCATGTAATGTATCAAATATTTATATCCAAGCATTTGCAAAATAAGGTCAGCATTTTGACTACAATCACTCAACGATGACCGGTAAACAACGGACAAAGACAAATTCAGGCCAATAACCACAAACATGGTTCCATGGAGAGAAATGGTTTTGTTCTCGGGCATTGACCAGAGATTAATACAAACCTATCCCTTCTTTATAGCAGAATATGTTAACATTCAAGGTTAATTTCGTAAGAAGAAATTGGTCATGAATAGCTCTTAACAGTGAGTTAACATTTGAATTATTAAAGTTTTGTAGTTTGTTTTTTAGTTTTTTAGTTTTGTGAACACTTAGCTGACGAAAAAGGTATTTAAACGTAAAAAGTTTGGAAGTCTGGATTCCTGAAATTGGAATAGATGAAAATTATTATCTGATTTAAACATATTTTTATTCATATAAGAATCTGGTTCGGTAAACAAGCAAGTCTTTGCTTTTATGAATACCTCACCAGTACAAAACGTAATAAGCAAAGTTCACAAGAACGAGACAAATAAAATAGAACAAAATACAAGAAAAATTCAGCATGACTTAATATGTATGGGTACAAAATTAGGTGACAAAGCGCTTGCAGTTGCCTTTTATGATAATAAATCCATTTTACATTTCAAATCGCTTGCTCTTGCAAATATATTGGTGTAATGATTCCAAGATTTTTTCATTTTCACTACTGGTAGTTGATGGTAATGCGTATAACACTGTTTGGAGGCTGTGACCGTTTATGTAAAAGTAAGATTTATGTCTTATATCTGTATAAAGTTTGCATATGAAAAGATAATGAATAATATCTTCATCATGATATCCACATGCGCATTCAGCGTTAGTCGATATATATCTTTTGACTTTATCCGCATTTAGATCACTGCAGCCAAGCTTGAGGCGAGTGTGGACAATCTGACAAAATCTACTACCGTAGTTTAAATCATGACTATTTAGTGATTCAGATCTTGTTAAAAGAGATTTAAATTCACTTATTGAATTAGCATTAGTGAGGTTGTCAGGTAAAGAGTTCCACATTTTAATTGTGTTTGGTAAGAATGAATTTTCATAGAGTTTTGTCCTACAGTTTATTGTTTGGAGCTTAAAACTATTTCTCAGGTTATATTGACTGTTTTCAGAGACAGTTTTAGGAACAAGGTCGCATAAGTAACCTGGAGCGAGATTATTATACATTTTGTAAAAATTTAGCAACTTAATATCGCGCCTTCTTTCAACTAAAGGTTTAAATTTAGTTTCGAGGTATAATTTTTCATGACTAGTGCCGCGAACTGCGCCGCATATAGTGCGAAGTCCATCTAAATGGAGTCGTTCAAGAAGATGATTTTGTTCATTCGTACAGTTATCCCAAATATGACAGCAGTAGTCAAATATCGGCATCACAAATGATTTGTACATAGTTTCAAGCGTTTTCCTAGAAAGGCGGTATTTAAAGCTTCTAATCATTGGACTTACTTTGTCAACAATGCCTTCAATATGACTTTTCCAAGAACAGTTACTCTGAAGAGTTATGCCAAGATGTGTATGGTTTTGAACTTCTTGCACCAGGGTTTGATTCATATATAAATTCGGAATTTTGTCACTTTTATGTTTATTAGAAAAGTTTATAGTCTCTGTCTTTTTGGGATTAAATTGAACCTGCCACTTTTCTGCCCAGCTCGAAATTCGGTTTAAATCGTCATTAAGACACGAAGCGGCAACATGGCGATCATCAACAATGACGTATATTGATGTGTCGTCTGCAAAGAGACGAATGTGACTTTCTATGCCATCGACAATATCATTGATGTACACAATGAAAAGTAGTGGTCCCAACACGGAGCCTTGTGGGACGCCAGCAAGTACAGCTTTATTATCTGAGCAGAATCCGTCGATGACAACCTTTTGTAATCTATTTTCTAGATAACTTACAAACCAATTTAAAAGTGATCCATCGATGCCATAATGTTTTAGTTTCGCAATAATTCCTCTATGCCAAACTTTGTCAAACGCTTTGCTAATGTCGCAAAAAACAGCCCTAACCTCTTTACCTTCGTCAAGGCCTTTTGCGATAAAATTATACAAATATGTTAATTGGTTAGCTGTAGAGTCACCCGGCATAAATCCCGATTGTAAATTTGTAAGAATATTATTATCTCTAAAGAAATTGAATACGTGCTTAAAAACACATTTTTCGAAAACTTTGGATAGACAACTTGTTAATGCCACAGGTCGATAATTGGAACATTCATTAACGCTATTCTTTTTATGGAGAGGAAAGACGGTAGCTTTTTTCCAAATGGATGGAAATACGGACTTTTCAAGAGAAGAGTTAAATAATTTAGTCAACAAGGGGGATACATCTTTTGCAAAACATCGGAGAAATCTATTTCCTATTCCATCTGGCCCTGTTGCTTTTGATGGATCAATTGAGAGGAGAATGTCTTGTACCTCGTCACGTGTAAGAATTATGGAGCTCAACGTATTTGTAATAGTTTCAAACTGCATATCGGGTGGTTTCAAATATGGGTCGGCTACTGTAGCTTGATTTGCAAAGAAGTTGTTAAGGACATTAGCAATTTCTTCGGGATGATCGTGAATAACGCCATTCGATATGATGGGTGGAAAAGAATTACATTCAGATTTTCTTTGTACAAATTGTTTAACCATACGCCACCATGTCTTAGTACCAAGGGACGTATTTATCCTATCATCGATTCTTAGATCACATTTCCTTTTCCAAAATTATTATCTGTAATAGGCATTAAAGTGTCGCAGTTTTCACATTAAATTTTAAATCATGATCATGCATTTGTGTCATCAATATATATATATATATATATATATATTGAGGTTATATATCACATACATTTACATTAAATTTTGGCTTTCATCCATTGACCTTAGTTTAATAGTGTTGATACTTAAAACCTCAATCGTACGTAAAATCACTCCTTACCTAAATGAATGAATAGTTTGATTTGGATGGTATTGATATTGGAGAAAGCGTACGTAAAATCTCCCAATTTAATCAAACTATGAATTGAAGAATACGAGTGAGAAGAATTCGAATCATTCTTCTGTAGATCACGGCCTTATTAAGTTAAGCTATTAACAAAGAAGCACGCGTAAAATCAGTGTAAAGATAAGATGTAGAACCGAAATTATGAGAGAAGCTCACATAAAATCCATCTTTTGTAATCCTCAGTTCCCAGGACTCGGTGAAGGTGGACTCGAATACCTGAGAGAGAAAACGAAGTACTTCCCAAAATGTTTCCTCTTCTGGTTGGGACCTTTCTTCTCCTTGCTAGTTGTCACTCACCCTCAGACAGCCAGGTACATAATCAAATCAACAGGTAAATTTACTGAACCTTTACCTCACAACTTTTCCCTGTGACAAAATAAAAAATATAAATGACGAGTTTATTTTCATTACATCAACAATTAGATATCCCGGCTTTTATATTATATATCAAAAGAAAGGAAGACGTATTTCTACTTACTTGTGTTCTATTTGTTTTAGATAAACAAAATACAATTTGGCTTGAAGTTATCTCACGTCTTGAATAAATTTGACGTTTTGGCTTTGTAATGTCTTAAAAAGTTTGACATACGTTACATTTGCAGTCGTGTATTTAATGTCGCCAACATTTGTGTGAAGAGGATTAGAATATAAGTTAATCATGAGAAAATCACTATCAATACAATATCCT
Source organism: Phorcus lineatus (assembly GCA_921293015.1). Classification (NCBI taxonomy): domain Eukaryota; kingdom Metazoa; phylum Mollusca; class Gastropoda; order Trochida; family Trochidae; genus Phorcus; species Phorcus lineatus. Next base: position 24,468,094 of record OV121089.1, read on the forward strand.
CTTTGATCATAGCAACCGTGTACGGTTACCTTAAAACATTTTGAGAAATCTTACAATTTTTTAAAGACGTTCGTTATACACCAATCGGAAATTATAATGGATTATATATCTAATAATGTAAAAAGAAATGCCTGTACAATGAGATTGTATGAGTGTTCATGACATTCCAAGTTTACCGAGTGCCTAAATATTGTATTTTTCGAGCCAAAGCAGGTATTAAGTTAATTTCAATGCATAGTTGTTTTTTACCCTTATTTTTTCGAAAGGCCTGTATTTTCATAAAAAAAGAAAGAAGGTGTCAATTTTATTGATAACCACTCCAATACTGTTATTTTTGGACGTTGATTGACTGCGAATCGTAATCTTCCGTTAAAATGTTGAAAGCAGAAGGAAAATTTTAAAAGTTCAAGTTTCTTTGACTTCATTTAAATCATTTTGCAATAGCAACCACTATGAAAATAATGACCATTGTAAAAAAAATTATATTTTGACAGTAAAGATGAAAAAAATGTAATTTGAAAATAGATATAGTAAAGCAGTTGATAAACCAATCCTATTGCAGAATCCAAAGCCGACAAGGCCTCTGCACTAAGCAAAGACTGGCTAGGTAATGGTTTGCTATTGAACAACGGCAGCAAATGGGCTAGAAACCGACGTCTTCTGACGTCCGCCTTTCATTTTGACGTTCTTACTTCTTACGTATCTGTGAAGAACCAAGCAGTAAACATTCTCCTGGTGAGTGAAGTCCCTTTATCATTTAAGTCCCTTATCTTTTAAGTACCTTTGATCTGCAAATCCCAAAGGTTGAATATGAGAGAGAGAGAGAGAGAGTGAAAAAGATATTTAAAGAGATAGATATAAAGATAGCGATAGAGAGAGAGGGAGATAGATAGAGATAGAGAGAGGTAGATAGATAGGTAGAGGTAAAAAGAGAGAGAGATAGATTGAGCTATAGAGAGAGATAGAGATAGAGATAGGATGATTATAGTTTATAGATAGTTTTTGGGAGAGAAAGACGTGTGTCTATTATTATACACTTACAGGAAAAGATATGACAAAGGTGTATAATAATTCGAAATGTTCTCACATACTAGGCTTCTAACTGTAGATAATTGATCATTTTGCCACTGTTATTTCACATTCACAAGAAAGATAGAAGATAAGATAAAAGCCTACAAACCCAAGATAGTTATTATTTTGTCACTATTATTTTACACTTACAGGAAAAGATAGAGAGATATGCTAAAGAAGGAGAATATTTCGAAGTGTTCTCAAATATGAGCCTCCTTACTCTAGATATTCTCCTGAAGTGCGCCTTCTCCTATAATACGGACTGTCAGAACATTGGGTGAGTTATATTCTCTACATTTAAAGGTACTATAGCACGTTTTCTTAGTGAGCTAAAAATATATAATTATCACCCTAGTTTGACCGCACACAGTTCTGCCTATGATCGTGCCATCTTTTACTTTATCATCCAAAACTCTGTTCCACAAGAGTTATCGCTTGTGGAAGATCAAACGATATCTCCTAGGAGGTATCGTTTGGCATTAGATTATGAACAATGCCCGTCTGACGTCAAGTATATGACATCACAGTTGTTTTACATCAAGTAATGACATCACAATGCTATGACGTCATAAACACTACGACGTCACAATGCTATGAGATCACCGCACTTTGAGTCTTAGGGCAGCAATGTGTTCAGTAATGATCATTTGTCATTCAAATGTAATGAAAAATGATTTTGGATGATAAATTGAATCTCACCCTCGTGTCTTCTGATATCAAATATATCAACACTCGTTGATAAAAGTAAAAAATTTATAACTTTCATCAACTCGTGTTGATATAATTGATAATAGAAGATACTTGGGTGAGATTCTCTACATGGCTATTAACAATTGGATCGAGTAAAAAGATTTTTAACCCTCTGAAGATTCAATATCTCACATAAGTTAATGTTAGATAGGAAAAATTTGAAGAAACCAAATTGAAAAACGCTCTACAGTGCTTTAAAGGGCAGTATAGCCGGTTTGTTATTTTCAGAAAAAGTAACCCTGCATTACGTAAAATGTCACAAAACCTTGCATTTATGTTATTTAAGCATGAAGCCATAAAACAAAGGTCATATAATGTAACAGTATGTAACAGTTAATTAATCAATGAACTTATCGACAGTGTTGTATCACTTTGTGCATTGGGCTCGTATTTTTCGAGTTGATTTGCATATTCAAGGCACTATAAAACCATTTTAAATTAAATAGCGCTGAAATTGACTATTTAAAATCTAAATTCAAACAATAACAACCTCAGGTTAACGAGCTATTAGCGTTTACTTTATCAATAATAAATAATACGTAACTATAAACACGAGTATCCTATCAACTTTTTCAATCTCTTTTAAATCAGACCAAACTATCACTCGTACCTAGGTGCGTTTCTGATCCGACTGCTGCTCAATGGGGTCGTGTCTGATAGCTTTTACATCCCAGCCTATCAGCGACGAGCGTACAAAGTCATCGGCACCATTTGATATCGTTTGATTTTAAGGAGGGTGAAAGATCGCAGACACAACCACTTGGCACAAAGGCCAAGTTTAACTTTGCACAACTAGACCAGTTCGTTTGTATACACAGGGAACACATGTCATATCATATACTTTGTGGAACACTTAACTTGGCCAATACAGACACGACGCTACGGAGTAGTATTCAGGTCAGAAACGAAGCGAGGTACAATTTATAAGTTCTCCCTGATTTAAATGCGATTGTGAATATGTATCAACAACACATTGCAGGGCCTGAAATATTCCATTAAATTCCTGGCGTCAATCACAAATTGGCAAGTTATAAAATTGATTGACTGACAGTTTCATGTTAATATTTGAATCATTAAATAATTGTTTTCAGTGAAAACCACCAATATGTCAAAGCTGTTAATAGACTCACGTGGTTATCAGTGGAGCGATTCATGTAAGTAGATTCATCGTTATGGAAACCTTATTAAATGTCTCTACTTCTTTGCTCTTGTTGCTAAGATAAACAGAGACAAGAATCTAGGATTCAATCAAAACAAATTGACACACTCGTGATATAATACAATCACAGACACACATGTTACTTTAAGTAACACGAATGTATATATATTTCTACACTCTTTCAAATAGCATGTACCCTTTTATTTAAATCATTATTTAAGCTGAGCGAAAGAGTCTCAACCTGTATAGAGTTTATAAATATATATTTTTTTAAAAATGTCTCCAATTTCTTAGGCAACCATGGTTCCACAGTCAATGGCTGTTCTATCTTACCCCCTCCGGCAGAGAATATAAGAAGCTGTGTGACTTTGTTCACAAGGTAACCGAAGACGCCATTGATGCCAGAAGGAAAACTTTGGTAAGAATTCAACATTTCAAAGAAACAATTTTTAAAGCAGGTACGACCCCTAATTGTCAGTTTCTCTGCTCTTGAACAGCTGAGAAAGGCGATTTGATCAATAGCCTAAATGAAATATCCTCTAACATATAACTTTTGCTTCCAGGGGATTTTTGAATGTCCCCGATCTTTGAATGCGTTTTAAAAATGGCTGTAAAAAGAGCGAAGCCCCGGGGTATAACCCGCAACCATCCCTCCTCCCCCCACCCCCCAAATCAAAACTGATGGATCCGCTTTTGCGTATCTTGACATGCGCAGTTACTTAATTGCAAGGTTAAAACCTAAATGTGTCGCTTCAAAACTATTGACAGTTGTATCCAACCACCAAACTCGTTAATAGTCACGTCTACAAAGGAAATGAAATTGTTATTATCGTCACAAATGGAATATAAAATGTTAATTGAAGTAACAGCCATTAATTATTTCCCTCAGTTCGTCACGGGTTCACGGTAGGTTTAAATGGCTCTCGACTTTGTCTCGTGTGAATTAAACCGACTCTATCTGGGCCAATGAGGAAATTAATTTATCCAATTTATTCAGTGTGCATCAAAATAAAGGAGAATGTTTTATTCAGAAAACTTTATGTCAATCTGGAAATCTCTTTCAGCAAGTTTAAAGTTCTCTGAAATTGCAAACCCAACAGAATTTTTATGCTGTTTTAAGGCAGCAATTTAAGATTTCATGGACTAAATCGTAGTTCAGATGAAACAATAACATAAGGTACTCACTAAACTATTTGGTTTGGAGACTAGACAAAAATGTGAGCAAATGAAGAAAAGTTTACTTTACTTCAGAACAAACATTCCAACTCTCCCTTCGTTAAACGTTTTACGAGGGTAAATCAAAAGGTTCTTAGAATGACAGAAAACAAGATCAATGTATCAATTTTTGCATTTTATTTTTCAACACAGTCTCCACTGACATCAATAAATTTGGACCGGTGACGTTCCAGCTTCAAAATGCCATTTTTAGAACTCCGCATCCTGGGTCTCAAGAATTCTCTCGACGGCAGCAATAAGGCTGTTGTTATCAGCAAAAGCACGTCCACGTTCTACAGTTATGGAAAGAGGAAGAGATCTGATATTGCCAAATCTGGGGAGTAGGGTGAATTTGGAAGAATTTTAAAGCCCCATTCGGTCGCGGCAGTGATAGTAACATGTGCAATGTGGACGGGAGCATTGTCCTGAAGGAGCAGCACTCCTGCACTGAGCTTCCCTCACCGCTTTTCCTTGATGGCTGCCCTTAATTGCCCCCATTAGCATAATATGCCAGGTTGAAAGTTTGGCCTTTCTCTATGTAATCTATGATCATGATGATCCCCAAATACCAGCAGACGGAACTTGCTTGGGGAGCTGCCATCCTTCAATTGTTTGCTTTTGTTCTTGGTTTCAGGGTCAAAGTAAAGTACCTACGTCTAATCCTGGATCACTAATAGTTTCAGGAAATTATTCCTGTCTACCCTTTATAGAGGGGAAAGTTCCTTTGAGAAAAGCGTTTTCTGGTCACCAGTTACATTGTTAGCACCCATCTTGCAGGGAGCTCGTTCATGTGAAGAGCATTTGTCACTATTGTGTATACCGACCCAGAACTAATGCTCTGTGTCTCAGCTATTTGCTGAATTGTAACACGTCTGACTGCAAGCACCGTGTAAAATTCATTGGTGGAGTTTCTTGGCCGACCAGACCTGGTATCAACTTCAACACTCTGCGGGCCACGTATAAATTCAGCAACCCACTTGGCAACAATGGAGCATGCCAGTGAGTCATCACTCAATGTATCGACCATATTTTCATGGATTTCCTGTGCTGACATTCCTTTCCTGTACAAATACTTGATGACTGCATCATTCATTTCCCCCGTTTCTTCCACCTTTTATATGCCATTTGGGATGCGACATATAAAAAACTACTCTATGTATGGTTGCAATATTTTATCAATAGCTTCAGAAATTATTGCTTACCAGTTTTGTATTTTTAAGTAGTGCATTGTTACATTTGATTTTTTTATCTACCCTCGTATTCATGGCATAGTCGACCAACAAGTTGATTACTTATGAAGTTGGCATGACTTTCGGATAAGGTTTTTTGACGTATTGGAATAATTAATTGTAAGTTTATTTCACCCTAAATTGTTTCATTATTCTACTTTATCGCCAGGCATCGGGAGATCAAGGTGAGAGTATTACCAACAGTAAGTATCTGGACTTTCTAGACATTTTGCTGACCGCTAGGGACGAGAGTGGACAGGGCCTGACCCCCCGGGAGATCAGAGACGAGGCTGACAACTTCCTGTTTGCAGGTCAGTTTTAAAGGGGCACTTCAAAATGTTAAGTCACACCGTATCTCCTCAAATACAAATCATGCCTATAATACAACTCAGGGATCAGTGGGTACTGAGGGAAATACAACGATGATGTTCAACATCTAGAACTCGACTCACAACCGGTATCTCGATTAAAACCAAGGGGTTTCCAACCGAGGAATTACAAGCAGGGCTTTGTATTCGGGAAAATACGGTAACCCAATTTCTCTCACACCAAGCGAATGTCATTCAGCCAATCAATCTTCTACAGTGTTTTCATGATGGGTGTATGCATGGATGGATGGATGGATGAATGGATGTATGGATGGATGTATGGATGGACGACGATGATGATGATGATGATATGCAAAATATACTTACTTTAGTGTGAACAACTTGAAATGATTAGATTTAGGGAAGTATAATCACGAGATAAACCAAACTTTGTAACTTTCGTTTAGGACCATTAAAGTATTAATATGCAGGTGACAACATCTTTTTACCTCCGTTTTCCCCATTAGAATACGTGATACATATTCCCCCTTTGTCCAGGTCACGACACGACAGCCAGCGCCCTCTCGTGGACAATGTTCTCGCTGGCTGAACACCCCGAGTGTCAGGAGAAAGTTTACAGAGAGGTGGAGGAACTCATGGCTACCAAACAGAACACAGATGTACAAATGTGGGTCTCTTGAATTAAGAACTTAAATTGTCTTAATTTAAAGATGAAAATGATGTAGGATTCCAATATGGTTATACTAAAATTCAAAGTTTGTTCGAACTGAAATTGTTTAAGGAAATTAATATGAAATTTGCCTGTACGTTAATACTGTTTTTTTTTTAAATTTCAAGTTAAGGGTCTAGATTTTCGAAGCTCTCTTAGCACTAAGATGTTCGTAAGTACCATATATTTTGATAGGCATACGACAATTTTAGCGCTAAGATAACTTCGAAAATTTAAGCCCAGGTATTTTGTCTTGTTTTGTCTAGGTAGGGCCGTTTTTCGAACTTTAGAAATTATAGAATCAAGTTGTGTTAGGTGTTCTTAATGTAAGAAAGTCGCTAATTATCACTAATCACTAATTACATCCCAATATCTCTTTTCAAAATACGGAAAATTCTGTCATTGACCCTTGAATAATTTTAAAGTTTTGTTTTTTAAAGTGACATAGGAGTACAGTAGAGATCAAAATCGCTTTTACTGCTCAATTGCATTATTACCCAATAAACATATTTGTTAACAATTATAAGTATTGATTCATATTGTGAAAATGAACCTCTAAAACTAAAATTCTCTTGGGTCCATTAACGCATGACATGTTTAGAACAAATTTCAAAGTATGGTTTCAATGTTTAAAAAAGGAAACTTAAGAAATATGGGAAACCCAGAATGAACCAATACATTCTTATGATTTGTTATGAACTAATTTTTTTCTTTCTTCTATGAAACAAATATATTCACTTATTTTCGTACAATGTCAGCAAGTATAAAGAAATATCAATATTAGTATTAGTAATACGTATCTATAGTGAACTTCCAAGTGTTGAGCATCACAAATATTAACCATCTCATTTACACCAAGTCGTCATGCTAGGAAATAATCGAAAAATGAGTATTGGTAATACACGTCAATTACAATCTTCCAGGTGTGTAACTTACCATATATCAACTATATCAATTACTTTTCAACTGAAAAACATATCATAAAAGTCAAATTTGAAAAAATCGCCAGAATGTATGTTAGCGTTGCTTTTGTCTGAAGTGTGTGAAGTTTCGACGTCATCTTTGAAATGTGTGATTTGTGATTGTTTCTTTGTTTTCTTGAGCTGTTGTTCTGTTTGTTTCAGTCCGGATCTAACCAAGCTTCCATACCTCACGCTGTGTATTAAGGAGAGTCTGCGACTCCACCCACCGATTCCAGTGATTACTAGACAATCAAAACAAAAATTGGAAGTTAACAATCACGAATTACCAGCTAACTTAATGATACTTATGAGCATTTATTCCATTCACCATAACCAGGAACTATGGCCGGATTCGTTGGTAAGAAAATACACTGCCTCACAAAATATTTTACCCTGAACAGGAAAGTAGCACTGTGCAAAGTGGTTTAGCGGAGAAGAGATTTTTTCTATATTTATCTATTCTACTTTAGGGCTGATAATCCAATTGAAAAACAAGTTTGTTTTTTTAGTACAAAAGGGCAATATTCATATCTAAGGAATAATGAAGAATATAGAAAGTTGTTCTCATATAGTCATCCGTATCCTATTCAACGCACGCCGCACGAGCTTTAGCGTATCAAGTCACTACTGATATTAAAGGGACAATGTCACATCTTTTTTTTAGATAAACGAAATGATCTCATAAGAACGAATTCTTGTATTTGCTTGCCCGTCAACAATATTTTTTCTATCTTTTTTGATAGTGAAACTTGAAATATTAATCGTAATCAAAGTTTTAGGGGCACGATGTCATGGATGCCTTGCAATTATTACAGTCCACATTGACTGCCATTCTGTAAAACAACTATATTGGTATTTCAGGAATTCCGACCTGAGCGTTTTTTACCTGAGAATTCAAAAGACAGAGACCCCTACTCCTTTGTGCCATTTTCAGCTGGCCCCAGGTAAGTACCGCCTCCGCTAGTTACGTCATATAACAACTAGGTCTAGAAAACTTCTTACTCTCATGAATTCTGTTTTTCAGCAGGATATTTCAATATCTAGAATATTACAGGATATTTTACGTTTCTATTGTTTTCTTCCCATTCGCCTGTCTTTCATTTAGTCCACTTCAAAGTGCCATAACTTTGCATGACACAGGTAAAAAATATTTTACTTTTGTTTGAAGTACTGATGATTTTACGAAAACTATAATCAATCGTTTTGATTGGTCACCCTGATAGGTCTTCGATACTTGACACAAGACAGGTCATATAGGTTTATACCTCGCGATCTCGACACTGGAGTATTTACTGATTTTTTTAACGTGACCGTAACTTCAAAGGTTGTCTGTAAAACTCCCTTGACGAATTCATCTTGTGTTGAGACCTTTCAAATGAGGTCATTATTTTGGAACTTAAAACTATTCTCTTCACACAAAGAGCCTTTTTCGAAAATCCTCAAAACTTTTGACATTGATACTTATCCGGACAGTTTACATAATGAAATAGTTCAATGTTGTATGTTTTTGGCACATTAGTGTTACACAGACACATCGTGTTATTCAAACTAAATTACATATTTAAAAGAATAGCCGTTAAAATGAAGTTCTTGGAAAAAAACCTTTTCTTCCAGTTTTTCATATTATGCTTCCTTTGCGTGAAAGTCTTATGATCTTTATACTAAGTCATAATCATATTCCTTGGGATACTAATTTGATCACAGTATTTTAACCAAATGCATGCCATCACTTCATGTGAATCTCTCTTGGTGTTTCAGAAATTGTATAGGCCAACATTTTGCAATGAACGAAATGAAGATAACCCTTGTCAAACTTATGCACAGGTAAGTACATGTTCATTACCTTGTCAGAAACACTGAACACGTAAAACGTGTTTTCTTGCAATATAGTTATGATCTTGATAATTTTATTTGTAACGAATGTCTTCTCTAGACTATTTAAACAAAAGTAAAAGCTGTATAAATGCCGGAGCTTGCCACGGAACTTGATACTGCACATCGTTTACGTCATTGAAAAACGTGTTATGGAATGGAAAATAAGTGTGTTTGGCACCTTTGGCAATTCAAATAGAAATTGATATTGAGGCTCACTGTATAGTGACAGGTCCCAATTAAAAAAGGGGGTTGAAGGCTTTACGCGGTATTACTCACATTTAAGAAAGAAGAATACCTTCGCTTTGGTATCCAGAGACGCGGTAAAGCATAAATTAACATGCTTTATCCGCGACTAAATTACTACTACTACAGTTAGCGATCTAAAATCGGCTACCATTATTAGAAGGTTACACGATGTGACACACAGGTTATGTTTTGGATTGTAAGACAGAGAGCGAGTATTTACACACACACATATACCATTAGATGCATATTATTTCACAGGGATAATGGATTTTGTACGTGACACATGATTGCTATTTGCAATTCTATAGTCCCTGAAATCTGTTATGGATTGCTTATATGATAATGGACTTGTCACGTGATTTGCACCCTTTTGCATTGACAAATCAGGCGAGGGTTATTTGTTTGTTAAAGGACATGTCCCATGATTTGCATCCTTTTCCAATTGATAAGTTCCCTCCAGTAAAATAATTAACATTGATACCCGTACATAATATTAGTTCGTGCCTTTTTAGTGTAGTAGATATGAAATAACATCGTGGGGAACTTTCTGCAGTTGACATCCATTTGGTACATGGTTAGGGCAACCCTAAGATTTCTTTCTCGTTGTGTACAATAGTCTAATGGCAAGATTGAATGTTTACAACTTTACTTTCGATAGCACAAAAATGGCAAAATCACTCCAAAGTCAACTTCCTGAAATATTAGTGAAATAGTACGCCTATGCATTTTACTTCATAGCTGATAACAAATTAGAGCAATAAAATGATAATAATAACAAAAACGACGACGATGATGCCGAAAACGATGGCGATGATGACGACGACGATTATGATGTTGCTAAACTTCTTGAAAGGTGCTTATCATTGGTAGAGATTTTGAATTTACTACGCCGATATAGCAAACAAGACCGAAGTTATTTGGTAATTTATCCATAGTATAATTCTGTCACGTTTTTGATGTAGGTTGATTATATTTCAGATTCAGTTTCGAACTGGACCCGAACCAAGTTGTCAAGAAGAAATTTGACGCCGTGCTAAAGGCGGAGGATGGAATTAGGATCAAAGCAATACGACGGATAAAATAATTATTTAGTTGAAACACTTGAACGGCAGGTGTCTGTTTGAAACAGCGTGTAAAGAAATATAGAATATAAAATATTCATCAGGGTAAGGGGTTGTTGATTCCATTTCGTAAATTTCTATATCAATTTGAAATAAAATGAATGATTAATATATATTTTCATAATAAACTATTTCTGTTTTTTTTATCTTCTAGTTTCATATTTTATTTTTATATATTTCTAATATAACATTGTGATTATTTGTAATTTCCAATGGAGTATTTGAAAAAATAGATCTCGGTACGTTGAACTAATCAAGTGTTATAGATCATAAAATCATGTGTATGAAGGGATAATACATTGTGTTAGGAAGATAAAAGCATGTGTATGAATGGATAATACATTATGTTAGGAAGATAAAATCATGTGTATGAATGGATAATACATTATGTTAGGAAGATAAAATCATGTGTATGAATTGAGGTTACATTTTGTTTAAAATGATTAAATCATGTATATGTATTGATGAAACGTTGTGTCAAAGATGATAAAAACATGTGTATGATGGATGATACGATTTGTTCAAGATGGTTAAACATGTGTATGATGGATGATACGATTTGTTCAAGATGGTTAAACATGTGTATGATGGATGATACGATTTGTTCAAGATGGTTAAACATGTGTATGATGGATGATACGATTTGTTCAAGATGGTTAAACATGTGTATGATGGATGATACGATTAGTTCAAGATGGTTAAACATGTGTATGATGGATGATACGATTTGTTCAAGATGGTTAAACATATGTATGATGGATGATACAATTTGTTCAATATAGTAAAACGTGTATGATGGATGATACGATTTGTTCAAGATGGTTAAACATGTGTATGATGGATGATACGATTTGTTCAAGATGGTTAAACATGTGTATGATGGATGATACGATTTGTTCAAGATGGTTAAACGTGTATGATGGATGATACGATGTGTTCAAGATGGTTAAACATGTGTATGATGGATGATACGATTTGTTCAAGATGGTTAAACATGTGTATGATGGATGATACGATGTGTTCAAGATGGTTAAACGTGTATGATGGATACGATGTGTTCAAGATGGTTAAACGTGTATGATGGATACGATTTGTTCAAGATGGTTAAACATGTATGATGGATGATACAATGTGTTCAAGATGGTAAAACGTGTATGATGGATGATACGATGTGTTCAAGATGGTTAAACGTGTGTATGATGGATGATACGATTTGCTCAAGATGGTTAAACATGTGTATGATGGATGATACGATGTGTTCAAGATGGTTAAACGTGTATGATGGATGATACAATGTGTTCAAGATGGTTAAACATGTGTATGATGGATGATACGATGTGTTCAAGATGGTTAAACGTGTATGATGGATGATACAATGTGTTCAAGATGGTAAAACGTGTATGATGGATGATACTATGTGTTCAAGATGGTTAAACATGTGTATGATGGATGATACGATGTGAAAAAGATGATAAATTATGTGTATGAATAGAGTATACATTGTGTTGAAGATGAAGAAGTGAGTGTATGAATTGAGGATACTACGTGTGTGTGAATTGATGATACATTGTGTTCAAGTTGATAAAAATCATCTATATGAATTAAAGATTCATTGTGTTAAAGAATAATAAACCATGTGTATTATTTGATGATACATTGTATTAAACATAATAAACCATGTGTATTATTTGATCCATTGTGTTAAACATAATAAACCATGTGTATTATTTGATGATACATTGTGTTAAACATAATAAACCATGTGCATTATTTGATGATACATTGTGTTAAACATAATAAACCATGTGTATTATTTGATGATACATTGTGTTAAACATAATTAACCATGTGTAAGAATTGATGATGCATGGTGCTAAAGATAATAAACCATGTGTATTATTTCATGATACATTGTGTTAAATATAATAAACCATGTGTATTATTTGATGATACATTGTGTTAAACATAATAAACCATGTGTATTATTTGATCATACATTGTGTTAAACATAATAAACCATGTGTATTATTTGATGATACATTGTGTTAAACACAATAAACCATGTGTATTATTTGATGATACATGGTGCTAAAGATAATAAAATCATGTTCAAGGAGGAAAATTGTTATGTTCTTGTATCTGTATCGTAGGATTTTTTAAAAAGTATTTAGCATCCCTTATCAAAGTCGTATTGCCATATATCAAAGACAGGTCCTATATTTTATGCACGCTTCTTTCAGTTTCATCATCGCTATATATTGATATATGTTTGAGATAAATGTTTATTCACTCAATCAGATGTGTGCAACATGTCGTTTCAATGTATATGAGTATTTTTGTGTTTTACTGTTGGAAGAATTATTACAAGCTAATATCTATGTAATACAGGCTCAGCGGCAATAGATTTCTGACTAGAGACTACCTTGGATTCAATATCCACGAACCCTTTATTGAAGTTGATGACAGGGATAGTATGCATGGATCAATTCAGGTCACTTGTTTGAATAAAATGAAGCAACACGCGTCGCTGTTTTTCATTCTAAAGGAGCCTCGTGACGTTGTTAAATCGGAGGCTTAATGCGGTAAAACATGAGTTGCGTAATTTGTCATTTGTATAAACTTTATTCGAAACATTCCTTTGTTTAGCGTGTACCTGGTGTATTCGACCAGCATTAAGATGGGTACCAGGTTAATTAAACTAGCAATAAGACGGGAACCAGGTTCATTCAACCAACAATATGACGGGTACCAGGTTACCTCAACCAGCAATAAGACGGGTACCAGGTTACCTCAACCAGCAATAAAACGGGTACCAGGTTACCTCAACCAGCAATAGGACGGGTACCAGGTTACCTCAACCAGCAATAAGACGGGTACCAGGTTACCTCAACTAGCAATAAAACGGGTACCAGGTTACCTCAAACAGCAATAGGACGGGTACCAGGTTCACTCAACCAGCAATAAGGCTGGTTACAGGTTCATTCAACCATCATTACGATGGGTACCAGGTTCATTCAACCATCATTAATATGGGTACATTGTTCATTCAAACCAGCATATATAAGATGGGTACCAGGTTGATTCAACCAGCATTAATATGGGAATTGGGCCCCTGGATTATCCATCCGGCAGTACAATAGGCTTTGGGTGCAATTTAAACTGGTACCAATGCCGGAGCTTTATATAGTTTAAATGTAACTTTCAAACCGTTTATAAGCCAGTGAACAAACACATTATGTTATCTACTTTTTAGAAATTCCAACTCGCTTAATTGAATGATACAAATAAATGCAAAACAAAATTACAGTAAACAAATTTTTCGTTTCTTTGTGAGAGGCCCTAAGCAACGCCTACAAACGTACAGCTTCAGTCATGTAAGATTAAAAGAAGTTAGCAGAAAAGTTACTGAAAAATATGTAATTAAGGTTTTCAACAAACTGATATATTCAAACTTTGAACTCATCTATGATTATTTTGTCTTATCCAAGCACTTTCAAAAAAAAATTGTGAAAACAGCATTTAAAGATCATTGCACAATGATATATTGATAAAGTAGTTCTGACGTTCACATGTTTCTTTTGTTTCATCCATGCAGAAGGCAGCATGCGCATTTGTGTAACTTAAAAAATACGGCGCATATATTTTGTATACTGCAGTAAAGGTTAATTGAATTATATAACGGTCACATGATCGTGTTACGTCCAATCAGAATGCAGCAGATCGCTTGAATTTCAAGGTCTGAATCTTATAAATTATATTTTAACAAGTTCATTCATAACTTGCATTTGTTGTCAGTTGCACGGTTACTATGGGAACCGTCGTGCAACTGCACCTGCGCGTCCAGTTGCGGTTTTATTTCATCACTCATCGCTGATAATGACGTTAGTTGTAACATGTTCTTAAAAGTGTTATAAATATGCAAATGTATTTAAATAAAGGAGTTAAAATGGATACCACTTGGGCTTCAAAGGGTCCAAAGACTTGGGCACAGTATTCGAGGGGTCAGACTCGACTCGGACCCGGGTACCAGAAATTCTTACCTTTATACAAGAGGTCATGTAATTGTTGTTCAGTCCAGGTATAAAAGCGACTTAGCCTATATGGAAAATTTCGACATTGAAGTCTTCACATGATGACATTGATCATCTTACTTCACACGCCATAGACAAACAGTTTAAGAATAGTTGAATAAGTAAAAGTGATCTCCTCTTTTAGAAACTTCGAGTCCGAGAAAAAGGACCCGTGTCTATCTGGACCCGACTCGAGCTCGAGTACTCCGGTATCCGTGGATGACCTAGATATTAAACAATATTCTTTTTCACAAAGCAGTACCCCATAAAAGCATCACACCAGTTTTTTTTCTAAGTGTGTTGTCCCCCTTTAAGACAAGACAGGCGACACGCCGCCATCACACCTCACGATTTGTCAATCTCGCACTCAGTGACCCCGGTGTCGTAAGAGTCAGAAGTTCTCACGCGAAATGCCGGGGAGAAAGTTTGCATTCCTGCTAGCTTTAGTCTTCCACCTATATACCAGGGACATTTTGCTTTTCTTCCCGTCGGAATTCCGACCGGAGCGTTTTGCACCTGAGAATGCCGCAGGACTGTTTCCGTACTCGCTGGTACCCTTTTCAGCTCGCCTCAACTCGGAGTAACAATCATAGGCGAGATTGTAGCGCGCAATCTTGTGTTTGCTTGTTAAACAGACCCGGCGCAGGTTGGGTAGTTGGCATTTGTTTTTGGGATTACCATGCACAAAGTCGCTTCAGGGTGGGGATTATCAGCCAACTGTCAGCGTTCGCGTGAAGTAGACATGTGATGGACGCCGGGTCGACTCTTTGTACGCTGGATTCTCTCCCCTTTATTTGACCTGCCTTTAATCAAGCTCTGTTTATCGCCAAAGTCGCTGAACGTTTGCGTTAATTGGTGGTTTTGTGCGTATTAATTAAGTACATAATTAGCTAAGAACGACTCTGTAATGAACGATTTAACACTACTATTTCATCTGACTTTCTGATTGAGACCTGGATGTTTAAACTCTGATTAATGATTTAAGTACAGTTCAACCTTGGTAATTCTTGAAGGTGATAGGCTATACTTGTCTATGCATATATATCTATATATGTCTATAGATCTTCATAAAAAAATCATACATTAATACGCTGAAACAAAATTTATTATCATACCCCAATTTTTAATTATAGTTTTTTTTCAAGATACCTTTCAAAACAGTATACATATTCCTTCAATTATCCTTCACGCTTAAAGATCAAGTATTACCTTTAAAAACAGTATCCTCTGTCTGTCTCTGTCTGTCTGTCTGTCTGTCTGTCTGTCTGTCTCTCTCTCTCTCTCTCTCTCTCTCTCTCTCTCTCTCTCTCTCTCTAAAGTACTTTAAAGTGATATAATTTGTTCATTTATAGTCATTTCAAACTAACAAAAGCTTTTCTTTCTCCTCTCCTTCACTCGCCGACCACAAATTATTCCACAAATCAAAGCCTTTACAATTTCAGCAAGTTTACCTGTGCCTCTGTCCCTTTAATTAGAAACAAACACAGACCTGTAAGCCAGACGAAGGCTTATAATTCCACGTGTTTGGATATTCCAGATTTTTTCGCTCTGTTTGTTTACAAATTACTGAAAAGCTACCGCTGACAATTTCTTCAAATATGAAGATCAAGTGGCAGGCTCGTGACGTATTGGGAACAAACAAGCTGGCAATCGCGGCGGATTTTACTTGGTCACACCCGCAAGTTTTCGCAAGATTGGAGAAGGCTTTCTTAAGATTTTTCTGATCCCGGGACAAACAGCAACAGTTTCTCGGGCCTTTGCGGCACACGTCGCCGTAATCGTAGCTCCAACATATTTGTTTAGTTTTCTAATCTAAAAGTAACCATTCCTCGAATGAAATAGGAAGAAAATAGTTTTTACTCGTAGACTCCAAATTTTCTGACTTCTTGGTCTCGTGAAAATTTAAATTGTTTTCGTTTAAGCCGATTGTTAACTCCTTTTGTCGGGGTTTGAAATTGTCGAGTTTGTATTGACATGAAATACCTGAAATAGATTCACGATTATTTTTAAACTTTTACCCCCAAATATTTTCATTTCACGTAAGGATCTTCACTGCTTGACAATATCTTTTTAAATCTAGAAATGCAAACCGTGACGTTTCTACGTGCTTGTGCTATAGGCCAAATTTAACCTTACGTTAAAGTATGACTAACTTTAATTAACTTGAAAATAATTTATCTAAAATGTCTTGGTGTTATTCTTTAAAAAAAGCGCTCGCTTTCACAACTTGCTTTTTATTTATTTTTTTATTTTACATTGACATTCGAACCATTACAAGGCAATATTCTGTGTGTACAGTTTTTGAAGAAATTCAAAATACAACATTAAGTCTCTATTTGTAAAAAAAATATCAACAGAACTATGCTTATTAGTCATACATATGTTTGTAGGAATATTTTATTATTATTCTTTTTTTTCACCACTTTTTACATGCTTTTCGTATATAAAGTATCTTACTTTTATATAATTTTACGTATATTACTTTCAATATCATATGTCAAGACTGAAATATCAAACCCTTATTTTGTAATAAAAGGGTTCAAGGCAATGCGATAACGGTATTATAAGGCAAAGGTAATATGAGTCATAAATATGATACAATTTTGCTAATAGGCCTAAGCATTATCTTGATACGAGTCTTTGAAGTTTGTCGCTGCAGGAAAAGCAGGCCATAACCGTTCCCTATTAACATCTGTAAGGCCTATTATGTTCACAGACAAGTTTAAACGATTGTATAAATCACTTACTCGTGTAACTTTCAACTTTTGAAAATAAAAATAAAAAATCAATGATTTTTTGGATTTTTTGGATTATGACGTATCAGTTGATGATAAACAGCATATGGTTTTTTAGTGGTAACCTGGTTGAAGTGTCATTGCAATATTCTACTTTTATGGAAATAAAATTCGAAGAAATATCAAATATTGTACATAAGTGCTAGTCATATTTATTTTAAAAGGGCAATAAATATTTCCTCCATAACATTTACAATAACTATCGAGTTAAGTTTGGGTATTTGATTCTTTACAAAATATATTTCATGTATTAATCTTCATTTAAGAAAACATTTTGATGCGAAGAAAACATAAATGTTTCAATAGTCCACGAGCATGTGACATGTTTACCCAAGACCTCTATGTTTAATTTCCTTTTCCAAACTTTTCATTTTTTCCCCAGCTTGGTATGACGTATCTAAACCCGCAATGAACTTTCAGGATGTTGGTAAAGGGCAGGTAACCCAGACTAAACTATCTGAACAAACAAAACAGGAGTTACCTCCCTTCTACTGCAAATAAAGCATTGAGAAAACTTCTGCCATACACGTGCTATGAAGAATTTAGCAAACAAACAGGTCTGTTGACACGATTCTAAGGTTTTCTGACGAATTTGGTATTATTTCACCACATGAGTAACATTTTTTCAAGGACATTGAAAATTGAAAAGGAAGAAATGAATAACAATTTCTCTTTACTGCTATGATTTTTTGTATGTGGGCCAATTAAGTCCTACGTCGACTGTTGATGTCACTGTTATTAAAATATTCTTTCCACTGACAGTTCCTTAAGACCTTCAAATCACAGCACCATTAAACGTCTGTAACATATATGTTGTAGTTTTTAATTCTTTTTATAAAAATGACATATATCAATATTAATGAGCATTTAGCAGCAATAATTTTTATACAAGTTTATCATCACCATCATCATCATCACCATTATTATTATTATTATTATTATTATTATAAGTCCATGCCCTTCAGGTTAAAAGAAAGAAAGTTTTTAATACGATCTCTTAATCTATGACATTAAATATGTTCACCTGTAAAGAAATACAGGCATGGAAATATTGTCAACCTTAGCCTTGTCGGTATCAGAAAATAAATGTAGATACGTCTAAGCCGTAACGGTCAGTTTATAGAGATCGGGATACACAACTACTTAAAAAGTCCGTCCAATTGGTAATTGATCCCCATGTTTTTTGGGAATGGCATGACAAAATGCGCTGTACTTTTACTTATTTTGAAACATCATAAAAATACACCACATGAATGGAATATCCACATATTTATAAATGATTTATGATAAGACTGACCAAATGGTTTTCCACCCTCGTAACGCCGATGAATGGCTTCACTTTTTACTATTCCGTTTTTTGACCGATTGAACGCTCTTTTTTTTATCAAGTTGTTAAATCTAAATCAACCAAATTGTTACCTTCGATATCATGTTTCATCTGTGTTGTGTTACTATCATGTATTGATAATATATATGAATAAACTGGAATTCCCGCTTGAATTTCATTTCCACAATAGATCCCCCGATGGAACGGTCCTTTTTAAGAAGATACCAAATCTTTGTTAGTGTATGACACTGTCTGAAAAGTCTCCATCAGTTTGACACTTGGGTATTTTTTTTTACATAAGTTTAAAAAAAACATCAAATTCATAGACAAATCTTCTTATTTGGCTTTCAAGTCAAACATTACTGTGTTTTTCGTACTAATGAATTATAAACAAAAACTTTTGTAAACACTAGTTCCATCTTTCCCATTTTGTCTCCAATAGGCATAATGAAGTGAATATACTCACTAGTAGTTTTCAACTAATGTTTACCCTCCAATAGTTTATTCAAGGGTTGTCAATGTTTTGTGGTAAAACATTGAAAAATTGTTTTTGCGCTGAAACATTCATCATATCATTTGAAAGATTCTTAATTTAAAGAAAAATATTTCAATTAAAATTTATATTTTCTCCATCCTTTTAACATACATGAACATGACTGATCTATTCGAAAAGAAAACAGTGACGGGAGTTTAAAGTCATTGAATAACCGAAACGCATCCGGGTTGCACGTGAAAAGCGTGCAGTCCGTGAAGCCCGTGCTAGATGTGTCAGCTGAACAGGTTGAAATAGTGTGTTAATTTCAATGCATTAGCTTGAGATCTTTCTTCGTTTCCGAAAGAGAAAGGTATCTTTAAACTAAGTTTTGTACTGAATTTTGTAGCTTACAAACATATTACAGCATAAAATTGATTTTGTACTCTTTTTTACATCTACCCGTCAAAATTGACCATGTTGGATATTTATTAACAAACGAAGAACATCATTTCGACGTCACAAATTTTTAAGACAATCTCCGTAATTTTGACATCCTGAACCTTGACATCCCGGATTGGGTATTAGCTCTATACCATTAATTGTCAAGACGTTCAATCAGAATTTATTTGAATCAATTAGAATTTTGAAAATAGTAAATCCTTGATTAATCATTTTCGTTCCGAATGTGTGTCAAATTCAGCAAAGTCATGTGTTCTCTTCTAGGCAAGGGTGTTAAAATGCACTCCGAATATGCCGACAAATGATAATTTCGAAAACATATGAGAGCTGTAGACGAATTCGTAATGATTTGTTATTGGAATAGAGTGAACTTTCTCTCCACAATTCTTGAAGGAACGCAGGCTTGTTGTCACCATAGACTGTCATGTTATGCTTGTGAGGGTGTTCTGTCAAGAAAACACAAAAGAGCGAAGTGGTAAGTCGAATGGAGTCGAATGGAATCCCGAAACATTCGAAGCTCATCGAATGATAATTTTTGAAATTCAATCAATCATTCCAATCTAGCCGGAGAAGAGCTCGTATTCACGTAGAGGTTAGTGTAGGATTTTATTATTTGAGCTACCTGGCTCACTAGGTGTTTGGTTCGAGTCACCTGAGAGGACCCGTTTGGAGGTAAGGGTGATAGTACGAACTGTTTTCAATAAGATTGGTTGTAAGGGGTGAGTCAAATTTACATTCAACACAACGTCCCAATGTGATAGTCAATAATTGCCTAAGATCACAGTGCCGATCCGTCGAACTGGCTTTACTACCCTGAAAGTAGAAATTCGACGGTACGCGATTGTACCATATTTGGTTGCAAGACAAACCCACATCCGTATGTCGACGCTTAAACATCGTTCTATTATTTGTTATTTGTTTGAAACGCAGCGACAAACATTTCAAGGTTGAACAAGGAATAAATTTCCCTTTCAATAACACACCACTTTCCTTGCGGATGCCAGTGTGATGATACTGCTGAACGCTGACAACTTCTCAGACAGCAAAAACGAATTGGGTGTCCATAAAGTATCCTTTTGAATATTATTATGACAGGAAGGTTTTTGAAAATGAGTCCACACAATATTTTTTATAAAAGATTAATAAAATTTAAAACTGAAAATTACGTTTTTTCCAAAAAGGTATAAGAAAAATGTATTCTTTTCAGTGATAGCATATCTGCTTTTTAATTTTTTAGGATTTCTTTGTTCAACGTAACTCTGACTTCAAACGATTTGGACATAATTATTGAAAAAGGATGTCTGCAAAATCTTCGGTTGTGCTTATCAGTGAAATCTTCATTAAGTTTGGGTCATATATCGAACAATTAAACAAACATCGACCGAATTTCATAACCAATGCAGCTGTTTGCACCAAATTGTAACTTTTGATCATGTCACGTGACCATTTCTTATGTCACGTGACCCGTAATTACATCAAGGTGATCCTGACATGTACATTATCCCCTGAAATATACAAGCGAAATATACATTTGTATGCCGACTTCATAAAATACTCGTTACTTTCCCACTCTCAGTTGGAAATCATAAATTGTAACAAATGATGCATTTTATGTTTACATTTCCTCGCATCCGGTGAAGCTGCAGATGGTATTCCGTTACCATGGTTATTTTATTTTTTCCTGAAGAGTACACAGTAATTTCGTCTGAGGTGAAAATTATTAAAGAATAATCAAATCGTAACGTCTGCGTATTAGCGTAAAGGACGAAACCTTTGAACAGAAAAGGTCCCGGGCCAAATGGTTTGGAAACATTTGATTGGTTAACGGTTCTCTCGCGTCTCGTGCTGCACGTGAAAATCAGATTACACGCTTCGTAACTTACCGTGGGCGCGACATGCACGTTTGAAGATTTCACAGTGTAGCGCCTTTTCGAGATCTTTGGCATGTTTGTAGCATAAAATGTTATGATATCATAAGAAAAACATTCATAAGTTTCCATCAGATGTCATTATTTTATAAAGCATATTTTACAGCTTGTGCTACTTTTTTTCATAAGGCTGATTATATAACATTTTATACGCATGCGCATTTTATGGACATATTTACATGTTCTTGTAACGTATGACTTTAATTATGCAAACCTTAACATCGCTGAAATGTTACAAATGATGTAGCCATGGAATTAAAGAAGGTCGGTCTCATGAGAAGAAATGCTGGTATGCTAAGGATTTGGTTTTATGCAATACTCCTATCTGTTACTCCAATGTGCGGCATTTCTCTACACTTACTACTGCAATTCTATTGCAGCTACTTCTTCCTTCTCGTCCGTTACTTCTACATCAATATCCTTCTACCCCCATGCTACTGTTGTGTCTGCTACTTCATTTCAACTACTACTATCACCGCTATTACTACTACTACCACTACTACTACTACTACTACTACTACTACTACTGCTGCTACTGCTACTACAACTACTGTTTCTTCTTCTACAAGTACGACTCGTACCCTTAGCACTACTGCTGCTGCTGCTACTACTACTACTACTACTCGACCCTTACTACTGCTGCAGCTGCTGCTACTACTACTACTACTTCTATTATTACTACTACTACTACTACTACTACTACTACTACTACTATTACTACTCGACCCTTACTAGTGCTGCAGCTGCTACTATTACTACTACTTCTTTAACTACTACTACTACTACTACTACTACTACTACTACTACTACTTCTTCTTCTTCTACTACTACTACTACTTCTTCTACTACTACTACTTCTATTACTACAATTACTACAATGATGAATCGCACCCTTAGCACTATGACTACTACTATAAATATTCTGATAATGTCACTTAAAATAGCATCTAAAATGTTTCACACTAAAATATTAACCATTCTTTTGTATGGTAGGGCTACACATATTGAGAGTCTAGTTCAAAGTGTTTATTTTAGAAGATATCTTGGTATAAGTAAGTTCTGCTCGTCCAGCGCACTGCAGGGAGAGGTTGGAAGATACAACGTAAGCGCCATTTATTTTTGTATATGTGTTCGATATTGGTGCAGACTGATCCGCATGAACACAAGTCGACAGCCAAACGCCTGCTATAATATGATGAAAGAACAGGGCGACAACGGCAGTAGAAACTCGGTGTCACAAATTTGACTATTACTGTTCAAAACTGGATTCTCTTATATCTATATCGCCCAAGACTGTGGTGATATCAATATTTTTTTAAATTATTCAAACAGCGATGCATTGACCTTGAAATACAGAATTGGTGTCAGCATATCAATAGTTTAACATATCTTTATCACTATAGTTCTTATAAATCACTTCTTGCTCCAGAATTGTATCTATTATCAGGCTATATAGACAAGGACTTAAAAGTTGTCCTCAAGAAGTTTCGTACACTGTCTCATAATTTAAAGATTCAAAAGCAGCGTTATAAGAAAAATAAGGAAACAGTTGAGCCATCAGCTTTAATATGAAAAAAATGTGACTACATGGCTATTGAAGATGAATTCCATTTTGTTCTAAATTGTCCATACTATACCATTAGCAGGAATATATTTATTTCAGAGTATTTTCGCCAGTACCCTTCCCGAGAAAAACTTCAGCAACTTATGATGTCATTAAGCATAGACGTGTTAAAAGGACTGGCATTGTATTTAAAAATAAATCTATATGTTAAATGAATTTCTTATTTAGTCTTGATATATTTTCTTATTTATTTTATATTCAAGTACCAGTCTTAGCATCTACATGCGGTTCACTGTAAAAATCATATATATGGCAAATAACAGATATAATAATAGTAGTATTTTACAATTTTATGCCATCAAGAAATTTTAGATATATGGAAATGGAAACTTTCATAGTACAACAACGTACATGTGTTTGTAAGATCTGAATATGCTTTGTATATTACATACTTGTATTCCGCACATCCAATATATATATGTATTTCAATGCTGTTGTACTCTGGGCCACGAGGCCTCCAATACTGAAATAAAGACTTTGACTTTGACTATTATTATGACTACTAGCATTACTTCTTCTACAATCACAATTCGTTCCCTTACCACTACTTATTCTACTACTACTACTACTACTACTACTACTACTACTACTACTACTACTACTACTACTACTACTACTACTACTTATGTTACTTCTGCAATTACTATTCATATCCTTACCACTACTGCTTCTGCTGCTGCTACTACTACTACTACTACTACACTACTATTACTACTACTACTACTACTACTACTACTACTACTATGACTCGTACCCTTACCACTACTACTTCTACTACTACTACTTCTCCTACTACCACAACCACTATTGATAATACTATTCTCCTACCACTACTTCTAAATGAATATATACTATTACTACTACTACTTCTAAAAAAATATATACGACTATAACTACTGCGATTTTCTATTGTTGCTTATGTTGCTGTAAGGTTATTGTTTGCTGCTCGAAAACTTTGGCGATGCTGTTAATTTATCGAACGAGAAGTACTTACGATTAATACTATGCTAATCGTTTCACTATTAGTTACATAATACCGATGTTAAGATATATTTTATTTTCGACATGATTTTATTCAGCTTTATTCCCGCACGATGGAAAAATAGACCATTTAGAAGGATATTAGTTGTGATGTTAGCTTGGTATGTCTTGATCTACCAAGTCTGTCACCTAGAACAAATAGCAAACGAGAGCCTTACTAAGTCTTGAAATGTGGGCTAGTGTCGTTGGCTCAGCTGAAATATTAAGAAATTGAATTATAGTGTTAATTCATTTTCTTTGGAATCTGTGTGAGTCTAACTACTACCTACCGCTTGAAAGAAATCGTTTCGCAACCCGGGAAATAAACTATCTGAACAGCGAAGGGAGGGCACAGAGTATGTTGTTTGGGTCAAATGTTTTAAACTTCTTAAATGGTGTTATTTCATCGACAAGTACAATGAACCGGACAATGATGCGCGGCAATGACTCAAATGTAATTTTGGAAACTTATTTAAAGCAGACACAACGAGAAAAATGGGTTGGTATTGATAAGGAGGTCATTTAACTGATATGGTGTCCGGACAAAAGCCCACCCGGACAAAACCCCACAAGGACAAAAGCCCATAGGACAAAACCCCACCCGGATAAAACCCCACACCTATTTTTTGGTATGTGGACAAAAGCCCACCAATCATATGCGAATTATATATTGATGTACATATATGGGTGTAAAATACTAAGATGTTGTGACATGATCAGTGGTGTCTTGAAAGAGATTAAATCTTAAGTGATTACTTTAATTGTCACTGGTCAATGAATGAATACCAATAGTATGGCAATGCAGTGTGTTGACAATAAATTGGCTTGAGTCAAAAGTAATTACTCTAAGGTAAGTGTTTCACCTCAATGTCACTTAGAATAAATATAAAGATAGCAGATTTTTAAATCATCATCACTTAGATGGAGATTTTGAAGAACAATAAAGGAGGTATTAAGGTTATTTATGGAGGGTACTTGAACACAATATCAGAATTTGCTAAATTGGACTGGTTCATAACATTCATCTTATGAATATGTGGAAAATGGAAAGAAATGAGTGTCTTGTATGCTTATGCTATGCTATGAAAATGTATTTTTCTGTAATGACAACAATATGTCAATTTCATGAATATTACATATTCAGTATTCACAAGTTGTTAGTGCTGTTATACTCCTGTTGTGTCCTTAAAATAAAATATCATAAATAAGTGTGGGCTTTTGTCCTAGTATATTGAGGTTTAGTGTGGGCTTTTGTCAGGGTGGGCTTTTGTCCTATGGGCTTCTGTCCGGGTGGGTTTTTGTCTTAGAATCACTGATATACATGTACATGGGACGCTGAATGTCGAAGTCATAATATTTATTGATTTATACCGTTTTTAATTTACAATCGAAAACAAGAAAATGTCATAATTTTGGCATTTAAGAGATAAATATGCATCTTTAGAAAGGCGATTTGAATTTACCCAAGTTCATATGATATTTTGGCTCTATTTAAGCCACATACAAAATTCATGAAACATACTCTGTGTCACTTAATCCTTCATGGCTCCCAGGATATCCACAATTTTAAAGCTATTGGCTGCATCATTGGAGGAATACGCAAAACATCATTTGTTAAATGAAGGTAAAAGACCGTCGGTCTATCCCTTTAAAGGTTACGCAATCGCAATGTCCCCTTTAGAACAAATATTTTGAAATTTATGTTTCATTTCCAATCTGCACCCAAACACGCATGTGAACAAACAAGTTAACAACGTTTAGTAGCATATCGTCTCTCAGTGGTAAAACCTTACAACACAAGTAATATATCCTATAATTCGTTTCCCGAGATAATGTACAAGCTTTTCAGCAAGCTATCATAGTAACATTAACCTTTTTGTGACAAAAACTTATTTTCTTTGCCACGATGCGTGATACAGCATGTGTGGTTTCCCTGCTTAAAGCATCGTTTCCCTGTTTCTTATTTCAGTTGTTCAATCTGTCAAAATGAGGGACATTTCGTTGATGATGGGGGTTCGGGTGACTTAGTTTCTTCCTGGCATGTTTATGTTGGTTAGCGACTGCAGGCGGGTTTGTCACAACTACAACTAACATCGTCAGCCATGTTCAACAACAAAATGATTGTTCTTCATGTCACGTGATGGAAGATGTCAATTTCAGCTGCTCTTCTGTCTCAAAAGATAAATTAGTCTTGTCTTCCGGTTTCTACCTTAGGCATGAATATCCGGCACTTTTGTATGGAAATAGAGACGATTTTCAAGAAAACGAAAAACATCGTTGATAAATATTTCGCGTATTTTTGATTTTGCATTTAGAATAATTATTTCTGCAGGAAATAAATCAATTTAAAAAATAAAGGAAATATTTTTTCTGCATGAATATACTTTTCTGATGCGTGGTGATATACAGGTTATATTACCCTTACAGTGTTGATATATACAGCTTCATATGCAAATCAAAAGGTCTATAAACATTCCCGTAACGATTGACACTAACTTTCAATTACAGAGTGCATGACAAAACGAGGGTGTCTCGACTTATGTCGGCAGCCATATTGAAATCGACATGCCCTGGGACCTTGCATGTGATTGGCAGGTTCAGATGACATATTGTCACATGTCACATGCCTAAAAGGTGCATTCAGAAGAATATGAAGTAAGTTGCTAAACAGCATCAGGAACGTGTAAATTCCAAACGTTTGAACGAACATGCAGAACATGCATATATATATTTTTTAAAAAGACATTGAAACGTGAGGGCACACTGTTACATTTTCAACAAATAATGGATTGATGGAAATATATTTATATTTATAGTTTATATAAACGGAATTAAATGATATTTGGCATTGGCGTAGGTCTCTTTGTTCTAGTAGCGTCAAGTTTTGTTTAATAGTTAAGAACAGCTAGAATCTTGGTAGAGTTTCCCATATTTTCTGAGTAAAATGTCGATATCAAATGGTGTAAAAAGTTAAAATTTATTTTTCGGATAAGTTTTCAGTCCAGCTATGTTAACCGCAGACCATTATTCTTTTATCAAATTGGGAAATATCTGAGGATTGCGAACACTTCCCAATCGAAAAAATATACCCTGTTACAGAAATATTATATAATCGTATTGATGAAGAATCCTCATTAAGAATTTCGAATGATTTTTATGTGGAACCTTTACAATGTCTATCTCTTAATAGCCTCAGTTCAATAAAGATTCGTACTTTTTTCCTAACTTAAATAGGAAAATAGGAAAAAGCGCTGAATATATACTGGTCAAAATAAGTTATGGACATAGGAAAATGTGTGATTTATGTCATCGCTGTTTCAATGAGGAAATTGTTCCTAATTTCAAAATTTACATATATTTTTGTCCAGTAAATTTTATTTACTTGAATACACAAATATTAGCTTACAGTAGGTCTTTTGCATATCTTTCATAACCAATCTCTTCTCTCTCCCCCACCCCCTCCTCCCGTCCCCCTCTCTCTTACCTTCTTGCACCTGTGTCCGAGCCGACTGACCAGGTCAAGCCTGACCACTTGTCGGATTAAATTGTGTGTGGTCAGGGGGCGGGGTAAGAAAATTAACCAATTTGGTTTCCCCTCCTAAATCTATCAGTTCTCTAATAAAGTTAGCCGATAAGGCGACTGCATGACCGATCGACCGGTCTATGCATGCTAATGAGATCGGGTGATAAGCTGTGGACGATGACATTGTTCATCAGAATCTTTCAGAAGTTACCTTATGGTATCAAGTTGAATGTGAAAAACACATCGAATTAATTGTATTTGATTTTTATTTGTTACTTAATGATGACTTTGATCGTCGGAATTTTTAAGAAATGTTCCCTTAAAGGCATACTGAAGTGACGAAATGAATAAAGTTGAAATTGAAAAACACATATGTTGTTGTTTGTCTGAATCCTTAAGTAACTATCTTCCAAACCAAGATTTTGAATCAAATAAATTCATCAAAATTTAATTTTAATTGAAGAATAGTTCACTTGAAAAATGACATTATTCGTCAGAATCCTTCAGGAAGTTTCTTCAAAATATGCTTTTTATATGAAGTTGAAATTTAAATTTAAATCTAAATTTAAACGAAATTAATTTTCTTCGAATTTTGTAAACTTATTGTAGATCTGAATCAATGTTTAGAAGGATTGTATCATATGTTTATTCTACCAAAGAAAATCGTTCGATTTGTGTTCTCTTCAGAATATGAAATAACATAAGAGTTCAGAATCCAACGCAAATAATGTTAATCATGCATCACAAAAATTACATTTTCCGTCTTTAAGAAAATTCGTTTTTCATTTGCAGACAATTCTTTTTGACATATCATTAGCATATGTGTAAACAATGTATGGTGCAATGTATGCTTTGAATGAATCTGTAAAATATTTTTAAAAAAAAGCAAAAATCCTTTTTTTATATTTATTTTTTTGTCTATCAGTTTCATATTAAGTAAAGACTTTCTGAGTTATGAACTAGACTGTAATAAACGCGCCAAGATTACACACAGTATGCATGCCTACCAAAGATAAAATCGAATCGCAACGAAAATCAGCTTTACTCAATTATAGACGAAATCGAATCAAAATTTAGCGATACTCAACGATAAAGAATCAACCAAGAGGCGATCAACACAGTTAAACAAACGACAGCGACACGACACGCAACATTTTTGTAAGATAAGGGAACTACTTTTACACATCGATTGAGGTTCATGCAATACGTAAACTTAACAACTATAAAAATTTGAAAAGAATTTGTACGATATTGAGACATTATTTTTGCCTTTACTTTGGAAATGAAGAAACCAATGTAAATTCGAAAATCTATCGCAATCACGATTCCTACTTTACCTATATTCTCAACCTATACTTGATGAACCTACCATATTTGTGATTATATACAATATATGGTATCAGAGCATAAATCAAACATACCATTTTGTGACGTAGTTAGAACAGAGTACTTCTTAGTAGACCGTGGCATCATCAAGAGCACGTCGAACGTTTTACGGTAAAAAATTACACAGCCATAAATGCGTGCAATCACAATAATAGTACCCATTACATCATTAATGCATTTTCAAGGTGCCAAAATAAATTAATTTCATTCATAATGTCATGTTCATTTGACATTTTAAGTTCAAAGGTAAGATATTTTTTTAATTTCTGAAACATGACCCCCTTCTATCAGTGCTATTATACCATATCTTGAGAAATAGAAACACATAATTGACGATGTCATTAATTCAGTCAGGACACATTATTTGATAATTATTATTACACAAAGGCATTAGGGAAGAAATGCATTTGACGCCAGATGAAAACCCTACACGATATCTGGTCTTAAAATCACTGGTTGAAATCCAAAATTGAAGTTGCTCTCCTAAAGAAAGCAAATTAAACAGAGTTTTGCTGACAGAAATTACGAAACAAATCTAGGGAAAGAATGAATTTCTCAAGGAGACTAGTTAAGAGTTACAAGATATGTTCGTAAAAGAAAAGAGGAAAACAATTTTTACGACAACATTATTTGTGCTGAAAGCTATTTCGATTGTTACAACCCACATTTTCCTCGTAATTGTCTACTTTCGTTCCCGTATTTACTTTCTTTTTAAAAGAGTTGTAGTTCCGCCTCATTGGTAAAGAGTAATAAGGTGAAACCCGGATGTAACATCACGTGATATGACGTCATCATGAAGCTAAATAGGAAGGTTCAAGCATTTTTGTATTCAATGCCATTTAAATATATCCCTTAGACTGTTAAATGTAAACTAATATGAAATATACAACCTAAATAATAAGATAATATCCTTTAAAGAAGTGCGAGTTCTTTTCAACCAGGTGAAATGTACAAGCTTCGGCATTGTCAATTTCACCAGATGTACGTGTTATCCTCATTAAGACATTGCTGAAGCGATGAGGCGTTTTATTTCTGGTTTACAGACTCCAGCGGGCTTCTTGAAAAATAGTTCCAGAAATTCAGCAATCTTTAAAAACCAGCCATATCTTATTTGCAGTTTGAGGAAGGTTTATAGTCTGAGAATTCATAGCTATTCACCCATTCAAATCCCAAACGGAGATCAAGTTGAGAATGTAATAAATTTATTACTTTACGAAATCAAAGCCTTCTCCCTAGGAGAAGATGTCAAGGCGTTCGCTCCAATGGTTTTATATTCATTTCGTGCAGGATGAAAGAGCTTATTTGGAAATGACGTTTAAGACAACAAAAAGGTTTTGTTTGATTTTTCCTCTGGGATTTTGCCTTTGATACTGTTTTGAAAGTATAAAAGTTTTAGTTTTGCAGTAACGGGGCATTACAAAGTTTAAAAAGATCAAGCGTCTAACAATAACAGATTTAAATGAATCCCTAAAACCTTATTTAGCTGATGATAATGAAGAAGTTGTTGCTCTTATAGGTTGCAGATTTATACATTCTTTGCCTTGAACAATCGAGATAGACTTATTTTTCATATAAAAAATCTTGTAGAAGGTAAAGTATGATAATGCTCATAACAACATTTATACTTCAATATTTTGATTGTTTGCATGATTTAAAGCTATAACATAATAATACAAAGGAATTTCTGGTTTAGATTATAGTCAAGATTAATTAAATGATTAATGATTTGGAATTCAATTTATAGAACAGTATCGTATTTGAAATTGAGTTCTTATTTTCGTAAATGTACTTTAAAGATGGTGTTTTTGTCATATTGTAAGATAAATGTTACAAAAGTGAAATTGTGTTAAATGTCAAACTCAAAATAAGTATTCAATCATTTTTTACTCTATGTTCAGATTTTCATGAATTTAAAATCTTTTAAAGTATAAATGCTGTAACCAAGATTTATCTATACTTTCAGTTCTTTTTATTAGAAATTATTATGAAATTAGAATTAAAAATATAAAATATCTGAATTTGTTCAAGTCAATATTGATTCGTTACACAATTTGTATTTGCACATTTAAAAAAAATTATTACCTAAAACATATTAATTTTACAATTGGCGAGATTATGACTGACAAAACATGGGTATGCTATAATTCACTCATTTTTATCCGAAAGAGCCACTGTTTAGAGATGTCAATTTTGTCACCCAGAACGCTATTGAAGCGTGCAACGAAGGGAGGGCAATGCTTCTCTTTGACATTCAATTAACTCAAAAGTCTTGGACAAAGAAGCATAGACACCGACAAGGAATTTTTAAACCAAAAGTTCCACTGACAAATGCTGATTTAGGGTATTGTCGAAAGAGAAGGAATTCTTCGAATATTTTGCCTTTCGTCGTACACAATTACCTTTCTCAAGTAACACAACTTAACACGTCTTAGGCAAGATATGAAGGACGTGTTGATTTCGTGTTAGTTTCTGTGTTAACCATCATGGTGGTCGCATTAGAAGCTGTCAACAGTACCACTCATCGCCCTTATACCGAATGAAATGTACATCTAGGGCTCGTCTCAAAACTTACAATGATATTTTCGCCAAGATTTGATGATTAAATTTTAGTTTTACAAAATCTTGAAAACAACCTGATGAGCGTTTAACATAAATTTATCTCATGTGATTTTATCAAGTTCCATTTCTATGCTTCTTAAAAAATCCCCCCCTCCTCCTCTGCGAATATAACCTTTAACTCTCTATTTGAAATCACCAAATACATTTATAAAATTCAAACAAATAAATTACTCGAAAGGTTATTCAGGGCTGTAAAGAAAAAATGTTCCAACAATTGTTTTACGGGTTTTTGTGACCTCCCCTCTACCAACTTGGCCGTAAAACCTACAATTGACATCATAATACAATTTTGATATTAACGCAAATAGGCTTGATTTACTTTACTCGCACACCAATATTTCCTTAACATAAATAATGCATAGATAATGCATATATTTATGAGTAACGACCCGCACTCGAGTAATCAACCACCTAGGTCATTTGGAAAATATGCACGTAAATGCTCAAAGACTGGAAGTATTTAATGTTAACGTTGCAATAAAAACGCATGAACTTCGATATCAACAATTATTTATTCAAACTTTGCATGCACCATGAAAAGCCAAAACGGCAACCGCTGTTATAAAAGAAACATTTATACAGTGAATAAGAAATGGATAAAGTTACATATGTTTAGTATGGAATACTTCATCCTGTGTTCTCGGTTAGAAGATAAGGTTTATCAAAAACCTGAACATTTTCCTAGTTCTATCGTTTTCAACAATCTTTATTTCTAAATTGTGCGGAGCCGACTCGTATGATTTTTGACACCCCTTTGTGGCTTGGACCGTCTTAACGTTCTCTTTTTTGATGACAGGTTGATTATGAAGAATAATATTTATTACTCGCCCGTGTAAGATACTGCAGTGTAATATTTATACGGCGATATTAAACTAGTGTAATACCTCTGCACGCATGTCGTCATTATATTGTGTGGTTGTGACGTCACAATGTTAGCACCGCCGTCACAATAGCGGCCAAGTCGCGGAAATGTTTCGTTCAGCTCACTTTCGGCAATCATGCTTGATTACTAAGGGCAAGTAATAAACAGAATACTAAACTTCCTTCAATTTAATACTATTTTTATTAAACTCGTTAATGATTTGGTATCAAACTCGCTTTCGCTCGTTTTATACTTAATCATTAACTCGTTTAATAAAAATAGTATTAAATGGACGGTCGTTTAGTATCCTCTATGTATCCTAAGAAGGCTAAGGTGAGTCCTTATGTCCTCATATGTCCTAATATAGCCATTCTTGGCGCAAACATACGTGCGCTAGTACCTTTAACGCTCAAAATAAACATTTCAGTTTAAATGGTACGCCGATTTTTGAGACGGCCCCGGTTGCAAGCGCAAAACGAAGTGACGTGATGGCCGACTCTGAAAGCAATCGGCGCTAAGTTGTCACGTTGAGCCTCTTTCAGAAATAACAAGACAATGTGATGCTTCTGCGAGATTCTCCTTATCTTAGCATGGCAAGGTTCTGTTTGGAATCCAGATAAACTCGCCAGGTACATTTACCTTTCAACATGAAATACTTACTTGAAGTAAGACGAAGTATGTAGTTAAGATCAATTAAGATTGTTGGCTGATTGAACACTATTGCTGGAATTTGCCATTTGCTGTTGAAGAATAAAACTTTATCTTTGATTTTTTATTCAATGTTTTAACATTTAGACTTTAAACAAAGGACTTTAAGCGGAATATGTTTGTTTAAAGACGAATTTATACATATGTACACGTCCTTGATTTCTCGAACACCCAAAAACCCAAATTTGTGCGGACAAAACTCTTTCTTTTTATGTCAATAATATTTTTAGATTCATTGTAGTTGAAATGTGATCTTCAAGTAGTAACCACCAATACATTAAGCTTTCAATAAATTCAGAAATTGACACAACTTTGTGTTGCTATGCGACCGACATTGTCATGACAACGTTAACTGATGTTTAACTGTGAAGATCGTTAAAAGCTTTTATAAGTAACATGATAAAAAAAATGAAAAAGGAACACCGATAGTATATTTCAGTATCGTTGCTTTGAAGCCCGTCACAAAGTCCTTGAAGATCTCCAGTCACCAAGGTAACCACTGGCGGTCGCACAGTTGGGGTTAACTGTGTTCGACATTGGTGAATTGGTGTAATGCCGTATTTAAAACCCCAAGGGTTATCCCCTCCTTTTCAAAAGATTCAAAAGATATTTCATTGATCCGTCTTTTGTATTCTAAATGTAAGGTTTATGAATTTCAATTAAGGTCAATTCAATAAGTAAGTTGATCTCCTAAAATAAATTCGCGTTTCAGATACTGTACCAATTAAATGTAACTCACATAATATCCAACTTAAAATTAACACTTAACCGAAACATTACCTCTTATAAAGCAAGTCAGGCAGTTTACATTGCGGTTAAACAATACCTACATGTTTTTCCAAATAATTCAGTAATTTTAACATTAAGAATTATTTGAGAGACAGGGCCTGGATTTTCGAAGCCCTCTTAGCTCTAAGATAGTCGTAAGCCAAAACTAATCTATGGTACTTAAGACTATCTTAGTGCTAAGAGAGCTTCGAAAATCTGGGCCCTGGTAATTAGTCTGGGACAAAATTGAATAAATAATGTAATCGACCAAAATTACCACGATTTGAACTCGCCACATCCCTGCTCTACAATATTATTAACTCATTCCTGGCTACTAACAATATTCAAGGAAATTACCATTTATTTTTTAAACTTATGTAATTCTTTGAAGCAGAGTATCACGATATAAAAGCTCGTGTAATTAGTTCCAATGTGCGAGAAATATACACGACACCGATATCCGCGGTGATGAAAACCAATTAAGTCGGGTTTTCACGCAATCACAATCATAACTTAATCATGTTCATTTCAGTTATTATTTTATACTATTTTTATTTATATGAAATTTCTACTCTCTCAACTCAGCCTAAATTGCATAACTCTCATTGCTACCGTTTTCGGTAATCAGTTTTTCAACTTATAAAAAATCTTGTAGAAGGTAAAGTATGATAATGCTCATAACAACATTTATACTTCAATATTTTAAGTGTTTGCATGATTTACCGTTTTCGGTAATCAGTTTTTTCAACTTGTTTAACTTCCCGTCACATCGTTTTCAATTAATTGCGAACGATACGTCCATCAATGTAACAAAAAGCATTTAACGTAAGTGATTACAAACTGAAATATACAAAATTTCGTTTCTTTTTTAACTTCCTCTCGATCTTGTTAGTAAAATGTGATCTTTATTGATAGGGAGAGTCCAGGCGTTTCATCAATGTCTCAGACTAGCTGAAGCTTCGCACATTTTACAGAATTTACAACTTACACAGCGTTTTTTTCATTCCGACTAGTTTCGTATTCACCAAAGCCGACACAACAGTCATATTGCATTTCAAATGTATGATCTTTTCCACGCCTTTTTTCTATCGTGGATAGAAGTTTATTTAGTATAAAGGCCGCAGGCCCATGTGCAAAATTTATAAGACAAATTTTGTCAACGTGCAGGTTTGGTGCGAACAAATGAAACAAAACATAGGCTTTAGAAATATATGCATTGAATTAGAGTAGAGACATCGTAACACAAAAAAGTTTCTGTGACATACTTTGCACGTATATATACTCTGTAAGTGACGTGTGCCTAAGGTGAAAAAATGAATAATCTATTTTAATTATGTTGATACTCTTCTTTATTTCTTGATTCTCTTCCACATAATAATTTTGTTTGAAACTTATACTTAAGAACTTATGTTTGATACATATTTACTCCTTTATTGGATTTTTAATTATTTAGATTAACTCCTGTTAACTATTGACTTCGAGGGGCTGTGCAATTTTTAAAATTATTTTTAATCATTGCATTTTACTGTATGTTAACATAAGAACGTTGATTTATATTAGATTATTTTATTTGAAATGATTAAAGAAATGGCTTTAATGAAATAGACGTTATAATATCAGATGAATTTCTGTCATTTAGAGCAATAGCGTTGAATTTCTTATTTTGGCAAGTCTAAAATAACCAGGCTACGTTTCATTATTTCGATATAAAGTTTTGAAAAAAGAAAAATCTCATTTACGTTTTATTTCCAAGGAGTATACATATATATGTAATATTATGCATATTTACATGTATATGTTAGTCTACGTTTGCCAATAGATAAATTAGTGTAGAACTGTATAAGAGCGTTTGTTGTTTTTGGTAAGTCTAGAATAAGCGGGATAGTTTTCCATTTTCAATTTAGAAATTAAAATGTAAAATCTTAGTTACGTTTTAATTTCAAAGAGAATATGTATATATATGTGTATATATCTGTCTACGTTTGCAGATTCTTTCAATTTGAAAAATGTTTCAAGGGTCTTACGTCATAACGAGACATTTTTAACTACCGGTTTGCGTGCCTTTGTTTAATCCTTTACAAGCAAAGCTTTCTTTCTTCTTTGCGGGGCGTTTACTAAAGAATCTTCAACGTCGAATTAACGAAAACACGGAGAAAAGACAAAAGTGCTATGAAAATAATTTCTTAAGCACTTTCCTACAAAGACAAGTCTCTGCATATTTGTTGCGACCCGTTATGTCATTTAAGAGAAAAAAATCATTTCTTTTGAGTGCTTCACACGTGTGTTTGGTCCTGGGATATTTGTCTTGACCCTTTGAGTTTTGTGAGTGAGAAAGTCGCACATTTTCGTGTTACACATACGACGTAAGGTCACCAAAGCTTTTTAGTTCATCCTTTCGTCTTTGAAACTTCAGTTGAAGAATGTCGTGAAATGGCTTATACCATCACTTACACTAATGGGGCTTCTCTGTAGCCGCTCAGCGCTCTTCGTAAGACGACAGGAAATTCGTTTTGACATCGACAGGATCACGTGACAATTTTAGCCTCGATTTGGTGAACTGAACCGGAGCGGGGTCGCATCCATCTTTTTAACCAGTCCTTGTAAACGTAATGTGACAAAGTACGCGGCTGTTTCGCATGGGAACCTTTTTTTCTATCAATGAAACCTTCAATGAATGAAAAAAATTCAAACTTAGGAGTTTTTGACTCTGAAGAAGCATCCACAACCCCAACCTCCGCCGTCACCCCAATAAAAAATAATATTATAACCCAAATATCAAATTACAAGGAACACCTTACCAAAAACGCATAACTGCATAATTGCTTTCAGTAATTCAAAACATTTCTTGTCATAATTGATAATCAGCTAATTCTAAATACATTGGAATGATTTAAAATCATAGAAGTTAATTAAAAATCCCTCCTTGGAAACCGATAATAATCTTGACCTGGCAAAATTCTAGTTTCGAATTTAAAGTGGACTTCTTTCGGTAGAAATAAACATATTGGCCTAACGGAAGATTCAGATTAGGAAGATGTCGATTTTATGGGGGTCGAAGTATCGTGTTTACGCCCTCATGGAATGCTAGTAAATTATTAAGAGAATGATTTATTCCATGTCATCTCAAAATATCGAAGGTGTTCTATCAAACAATACATTGGAACCTTTGAAATAACAATTTCAATGAAGAAGTTTTACAGTAATCCTTATACGTCTTCAAGTTCGAAAATGATTTCTATAAAAAGGTTTCTCCATTCACATCATAATTTGAGTAGTTTGAAACTAACGGACTGTGATCTCTTTACGTCATCACGAAAGGTCGAAAATGTTTATCTAGTAAAGGGTTTCAAAACAATGCCAACGTTGACATCACAACTTGAGGAGCTTGCAAGTTACGGACTGTGACCCATATACGTCATCACAAGTTCGAAACAATGCTATCATTCACATCAAAATCTGAAGAGTTTAGAAATAACGAGGTGTGACCCATGTGCAGATCACGTGCAGAAACCCCTCAACCCCCTTCTTAACCTCATTAACAGCAAGGGAGAAAGAAGCCAACCTTGTCTCACTCCATTCACGATCCACATGCACACTGTTATGTGGCTTCTCATATAAGAGACAAGGCCGCGAGGGGGGTTAAAGGTTGATTAAATAAAACACCGTTCACTTTTGATAAAAGCAAAATAAAGCATTATAAGTTAATTGAGTCAAGTCAAATGGCGATGCGATGACGCGTGGCTCGTGAAACCATCTGCAAGAATCAGAATCAATGATGTAACTGTCAAGTGAAACCTCACGATTTCACTTGTTCTCCGTAATGAAGTTATAAAAATTGTTTTTTGCCAATTAAAATATTTTGAGCGATCTTTCGACACAATGATTTGCATGTTAAATTTAATCTTTTGTTTTACCCAACACACGCGAGAAAAAATAATAATGATAATAATTTTGTCAAAATATTGTTCGATATTTATCATGGTTTACATCTTCATCCTTGGAAACACTACCAATTTTTTTAAAAACCATCCGCTTGCCAAAAATACATTAGTCAAGACATTCCTTTTAAAATGACTTTAAAACCAAAACAAATTGCCATAAATTGTGTGGTATGAATATACAAAGATTTTTTCTGAATAACGGAAGCTTAACCAGTAACGGCAAGCTTACTATATTAAACAAATGCTCTCACTTTTGCTTTCTATCGATGCAATAAAATACTTTTTAAAAAAAAATTTTACTGGCAATCAATAATGAAAAAGTTGGGACGTGTTAAGTAAAAAAACATTTTTTTTAAATTTGAAAACAAAATTCATGAATCTGCTGTGCACAAAAAATAATATTGATTGCTGAAAACAGCTCAATAGGCTCGCCATTTCATCTGTAAATGCATTCAAATCTAACTAAGTGTAAGACTGTACTTTAAAGAAACATATCTAATAAACAATATTGAAGCAGGACCACTAAAGTAGGAATATGGACGATTTTATTTTTATCTTAACTGAGATTAGAACATGAAATATTTTTACTAAGGTATATCTGTAATTTCATTGATTAATAATACATAATATTCATATTGCTGTTGCATTAACCATAGCGACTGTCGTTTTCGGTATTCAAGTTTTATGCAAAACTTTAATATTGCCGATATCGCAGTTCATGAGGATTTATTGCAACGTTGCATAAAATGCTTTCGGTATTTTAGAAAAGTCTTTTAACCTGTATGTTTGTTTTGCTGAATGCAGATCGTTAGTAATATCGAAAGATATACATTATCATTTCATTATTCATATCTACGAAATAATTGGCGTGCGGTAGTGCCTTCAAGTTGCTCTCATGCAAGATACACTAATGAGCTTTAAATTCCCACTTCCGCTTTGTTCACAGTCTTTATTTTTGAAACCAAATACAATCATGTGGCTCTCAATATTCGTGAGAGATTTATAAACATTCCATTTCAAGAACCTAAATTTAATAAATTTTCATTTCATAAGACGAGAAACGACGAGATAATCTTAAAATAGTGTTAATGTCAGATCATGGTTATTATAAACCTTCTTCAAAGTCTCTAGTTTTACTTACGATTCTCCTGTGCTAAGCCAGCTTAGAAAAAGGTGGTCTAGATGGACAAAGAAGTCAATGAAGGTTTAAGGCAGTATCAAACAGATAAGACTGGTCAAACAGACACCGAGAAAGTGAACAATTTAGAATTTCTCTTTTTAAGACAATACGAATTATAAATTCTACCATAAAAGTTTACATCAATATGATCGCCTTCCCCAATTAGTTTCACATAGTAATTTACGTGGTCTTCAAGTATATAGCTTTCACGAGTGTGTAATTTTAATAAAGGCCACTGCACCGCCATGAAGACTTATTCATCACATTTGCTATCAGTTATATTTCTCACTAGTTTAGGTCAAAAAGTTACAGTGACATATTCTTTTCCAGAATAGCTTGCATCTAAGGATTTCTGACTGAGCCAAAACGTTTCCATTTCACTCTGATGTCGATTTCATTTGCGACGTCACTCACTTTGACTGACGAAGCAAAACCCATGTCATTATCACCGCCGTTAGATGCACGCGTCTCCGTCTTTTTGTGTAGATTTCTTACTATATAAGATCCACACATCATCAGGTATGCTTTTAAGTAGTATAAAGTAGTAAATTTCGCTTAAGTTGCTGCCAATCATCCAAGTGCCGACGAGTTGCGGCGGGTCTGGCGATTAAGCACGAAGATTGTATCGGGACATTCGGAATCTATCGGGCAACAGCGGGAAGTACTGGTGTAAACTTCATACTTCGGTGTTTCAGAGTTTTGACGTTAGGGGCTTAAATTGAAAATGACGTTCCTCTTCCAATTCGCAAGTTTCAAAGAAAAGAGATAAGAGTCTGAAAACGCGTGAAATATACTCCATTATAATCCCTTTTGATCATTTCTCTGGTATTTCAGCGGTGTCGCTGTATGTTTGAACACTTGACCTCGACATTTCCTTTCATCTTCAAATCTCTTTATTTTTTTTATTTTTCTACTTTTTAAAAGAAAATATTCTTGACTATTTAGGCCTCACTGAAACGTTACGTTTACGCTGATATTAATCTTACAACTTTGTAATTATTCGTCTATTCAAAGTCCTAAAGCTAGGCTAAGTAAAGAAGAATGTTTTGATAAGCAATTTAGATAAGATATTATTTAAAGAATATTGGTCTCTCATTGACATGGTAAATATACGTATAACATTGTTTTGTCCTTGTTTTTTAAATAACGTTTAGTCCCTGTCCTTAAGTTTTACTTTTTAATATTTTACATGAAAATTAGTAAAACGGGCTTCATAGTTACTCATGAGCCGAAGCAATCATTGCAGAAAATATATTTCATATTTCTTCTTCGATTCGGAGGACTGATTTACCCATCTACTATTTTTCATCCCTCTCAGTTTGTATTGGAGAACTGTTCTACATGCAGTAAGGTATGATTGCAATGCTTCACTGAATTTCAGCGCAGTACTACCCATGGTTCGCCGATGCTCGCAGGTTTCACTACAATGCATAGCGACAATGGTGTTGCGGGCTTTCTCCCTGCAATAATACTAGCAACCGCGATATAAGTGAAATGCATTAGAAAGCGGAGTTAAACCCCAACTCACTCACCTTCATCCTTCGTATCACTTGATACTTTTTGAAGCCATTTGAAAATTAAGAATAGTTACGCTAAAATCCACCGCGATAATTAAACAGTTTGTTTCGCAGCAACAGCGAACGTGCATTAGGTCTTAATAAATTTGAAATCTAGAATTGAAAATATTTGCAATCGAAAAGGAAAAGAATTGCAATTAAAGTGAAAACAAACATTTTTTCTCTTATGTTTTATAACTTATGGCTTTTCGCACGTCGTACGTTACACGTGTTTTAATTTTGTTCACGATAAAGTGAATGAAACGACCTTAGAAGTGCATATGTAGGATTTACGTGATTAGGATTATCCCTGTAAAATTCACACCTGTTGGCAGTATACCTGTAATCAGATCCCGACTCTCTCATCAGGGTGAATCAAGCTATTGTGTCCTGTTTGGTTTATTACTGGTAGGCTATTCTTCATCATACCTGTATTTACACATCAAATAGGCAGGTATTCGGCGTTATTTCAGGGGAGGGATCGTCAAACACCCCCTTGATCCCCCCAAAACAGTATCACAATGTCCTCAGCTTGTTTGGGGAATGATTTATGCCGAATTATGTCACGACCCCCTGATATGTAGGAATATTACCTTACCGGCAAAGATCAAACGCACAGGTAGGTGTCACGTGACCGTTGTTTACAACTTCCAGGTGTCGTTTCGAGTTACGGTAAAGTGTACGTTTATAAGAATTTATTGTCGTCGTTACTTATTTTGAAATTGAGATCTGGTTTGGGGTCATTCAAGAACAAGTATCGTGCAACGTACAAATGGATTATCTCTCCTAGTACCTTGTAACCTACTTTTAAAGGGACGGTTATATCGAGATGTTTATTGTTGAAACGAAATTCGAGGGTATCCATATGTAATTAATTAATCATAATGACATAATTAAATTGAAACAAGTTTCTAAGGGTTATTATAATTGTTTCTTAAGATTTTACAATTTGGCAAAGAATTAAGCTAATGCTTATCATATGGATGTAAAATGATTGACGCCATTCAAGGGCGCCAATTGCAAGAGTGGTAGAAAACTAGATTATGTTGCGGCATGATTAACGAAATAATTAATCTATATTTCTAGTTTTTAGGATATTCTATCAACACATACAACTACATTTACGTTACTTAAAACACTCGAAACCGAAGAGAGTTCACTGCAAATATCAAAAAGGAATTTAGTTAAAGACCTACCTTAACTACTTTCTTATATTATCACATAAAATTGAAATTGAAAATATCTACAAATGAATTTTTCTAGGATTTGATGATATTTCAGTAATTCCCAACACATACAAATGCATCTTCTTAAAACATTAACTTCAATTCAATTCAATTCAATTCAATGCTCAAGGCAAATGTTACAAATGTAAAATAGCTTTTTACATGTCAAAACACCTTTACAGGGAAAACATTCTTATACATTCATCTCAAACATATAATACATTTACAAATATACATAAATGATATCTATATTATCACAATTCATCGTAAAGAAACCAATAATCAGTCAATAAAGTATACAGTACAATTATATAATTTAGATAGAATTCTTTCTAAGTAGCATACCATGATAAATAAAAGTTGATAAACATTAACTTAAATTGTCGTATATGAACATGTGCAAGTTAACTTGTTTGACCACACACACGTTTTCCCGTTTCGTATACTAATCCAAGCTCCTTAGAACCCCCAGGAATCCCCCTTTCATCCTTTCACCCCCCGGGGAAACCTAGGAAGGGGGAGCAGCGTCTGGAGGCCGTCATAGACGTCTCCAGGCTCGGGACCAATTTAGCACTATTTTCTTGGTAAACTCTGTAATCTAAAGCGGATTTGAACCAATTATATCTGTTCACATCGTCGTCATTGGTTCTTTTCGTCGCTGGGAGCTGTCTTGCAAGTTTTGGTTGTCGGACAAGCAGCCATTACCGGAATTAGAGGAATTAGCGTAATTGTAAACCTAACCACAACGTTAATAATTGCGGAGACATGTAACTACAGATGCGCCGTTTGATTCAGGAAGTCTCGCTCTTTCTCGCGTTAACGGGCGAGTTTTTAATGGCTTGGATTTCAGATTGAAGTCGCTTTGGCTGCATTACGGGAAACTGAAGTGTCCAGAGCCTGGTTTGTCGTTGTGATTTAGTCATGAATTTGTTGTTTAGCTGTGTGTGACGGTTATTTTGTAAGAAAGTGAGTGATAAGTCTTTATATAATTAGATATGAAAAATGTGAAGATTAGAAAAAGTCTAATACAAAACGAAGAACAACTTTTTAGAATTTGTCTGATATTCAGCTTTATCGTCTATTCTTAAATACATCAAATGATCGGGACAGATGAATGAATGTTTCGTGC
Source organism: Phorcus lineatus (assembly GCA_921293015.1). Lineage (NCBI taxonomy): Eukaryota > Metazoa > Mollusca > Gastropoda > Trochida > Trochidae > Phorcus > Phorcus lineatus. Next base: position 24,511,356 of record OV121089.1, read on the forward strand.
TTTCCATTGCAATAGAATCTTTTGGCATATTATACATTTGCTAGTTAATCCAATCTAGTAACTTTAGCTTGCCAATCAGTGTAATTGAATATTTCATCGTCACGACACGGATCGAGAAAGAAAAAACGCAACAACTACAACTTGTGAAAACATACCCAATATGTAAAAAAATCACTTTTCATATAAGATCTAGGCTTAACTGAAATTCTTTCTATCAAACTTTCTCTTCAACCTAAACTTTATTCTGGAAGGGGTGTTCTTCTGAACATTTCAATTTTTCCCAATGAAAAATAGTAAATATGTTCTCTATAAGCACTTGTAAGCGTTTCGCACCGAAAATTTCGACAAATATATGGATTCATTATATAGTATTTCTTCATTCAACTATTCTCTTGTAAATTGTCAAGAGCAAAACTACATGTGTCACACACTGAACAATATTTATTGCGCCTATTTTCTAAATATAAGGGGAGGGATAGCGCAGTGGTTAACGCGTTCGGCTTCGGATCAAGAGGTTCGTCGTTCGAATCCCGACAGGGGCTCGGCAACTTTTGGGTGCAATGCTACACTGGATTTCAACGCAGTAACACCCATAGTTCACATCCAGCCGAGGCTCGCAGATTTCACCGCAATACATAACCACAATGTTGTTGCGGGCTTTCTCCCTGCAATGATGCTAGCAGCCGCGATGTAAGTGAAATATTCTTGAAAGCGGCGATAAACCCCAATTCACCTTACCTCTCTAAATGTATTACGTCAGCTTGCTCCTGAGTCATACAGTTCATACCGCCAAAGGTCACGTGACCAAATACCATGCTTGGCACGTGCTAGCTATACTGTTATTGCAATGCGTTTGCGCTTGTTTTTCTTTTCACCAGGTCTGTTGTAGTTAGCTATGTAATTATCTGTCACAATAAACAGGAAACTGAGAAAACATGGGTACCCTAATTGTCACATAATTTACGCAACCAGTGTAGCATCGATGTTAAACTGGAATATTACGCTACACATTCACGGGCGTATTGAATTCTTCTTCACTGTTACCAAAGACGTATATACGTCTTTACTGTTACCAAGGTCTAGAATCAATGGGCTCAGTGAATTACCGAGTGGTTGATCCGCGTTCTTTGTTTCATGGGTCTAAATGTATTTTCGTATGACTTTTACGAAAAGAGTACGAACTTTTGTAATGTCCGAACGACAGCGAGGGTTATACACAAAGTGATATTTGCACATGTGGACATATGAAAATGTGTAACTACATATTTTGACCGTTTGTTATCATTTTGCTTTTTAGAAATAAATTAGAAATTGACGATGATTCTATTTAAGCCTCCAGATGTTGAAGCATTTCATATTCGCCTTGCTTTTTGGTTTCTACCTGCATCTATACCAGCAGTAATGCTAATTTTTGAATAGCTTTGGAAAAGGTGTTTCATGACAATCCACATTTAAAACATATATTGGTGAATCTTTCGTCCTGTGTTACGGGTCATATGCCAGACGGTTAATCACCGAGTAAATAATCTTCACGCATATCCCGTGGAATAGTCCTGGGCCTAGATTTCCGAAACTCTCTTAGCGCTAAGTAAGTCGTAAGCCTATGGTTTTGTATGTTACTTACGACTGTCTTAGTGCTAAGTGAGCTTCGAAAATCTAGGCCCTGGATGAGATGTTACACATGAATTTACAAGGCAAACAAAATACAAAAAGTAATTTATTTTCAACTTTTAAAAATACTTCTAAGATTCAACTTTAATTTGATAAATATTCATGTATTGTTAAACATCGAATACATTAAAAAAATGTCATGTCCGCCATGTTTGAGTTCTATATCGAGCTGGTGGTTTGTATTGCCTTCAGTATGTATGTAAATATCTGTGTTTGTAATGATATACAAAGCGTGACGTCTCGCTCTATCATAGGTCAAGCCTTGTGAACCCTAGCCCCTTCATCTCGTCTATTTTGTTTTGAGAACCAATCAGATGAAGCGTAACAAACATAGCATGGTATATCTGTATCAACGCAAACGAGTGGAGCAGATGCGCGCGTGTTACGCGATACCATTCCACGCGCGCTTGACTTCCTGTCTGTCTTACTAAGCGATAATTAAGTGTGCCATGCAAACGACTTTAAATAGAAATTGCATGTTTATCAACTCGCATAGCAACAATTGCTTTTTTAAAAATAATGTTGCATTTGACAAAATGTTTATAGAAGCGATGGAATAGCTGTGTTGTTTTTAAAAGAAAATTTGACAGCATCATGTATTTGAAAAAACATATTTTCACGTGGACGATGTGTATACTATATCTTATGTTTATCATGCAAACGTTGTTAAATTCATTAAACAAGAAACTACTTCATTGGTGGCCTAATATACAAAAAAGATTAACAAAAACGCCAATAGTTTTATTGCAAACAAACGTTACTTAATGTGTTTTGAAGTGCAAGATTGAAACAACATTTTAAAGCCTTTAAAAAATCAAATCAGCGGGTTCCAAAAGAGAAAAAGAACTGGAAGTGAAAAAAACATTATTCGAATCACATGTTAGTCTTTCTTTCTATGACATCTATCACATTCAAGAAAAAAGAAAACGCGTCGTAAATTATTGCATCCCAACATGAAGAAAAACTTATTCAAAACATCAGCTTCTCGCTTAATGGGATGCACCATTTCAAAGAGGACATCCCGATCGGACATTATCAAAACCATATTTCTATAACGGCACATAATTAAATCGACGCGTGCGTAGTTTCAACAAAAACACTTGCAAGGAAATATGCATATGATTTCTTTGAAATGGCGGGAAGCGTGGTGTTCATTACTGTGGAAAGGTAGATGAATTTTGTCAGCGTGGAGGTGTTGTGTTCACCTTTGACCCCTCATCTCGCTTCTACAACGAGATCAGAAGCGGCTTCTATCTGATAAAGTCATCCTATGCACCATGTAGTTTCATGTTGAGAAATCTCCGCAAGCAGACGACTGTCGCCATCTTTGATTTGGAACACTGATTCATTGGGTAGTGAATGGTAAAGATGGACACTGTTTTGGTTTTCATTAAATAATTATCAATACACTACATATGTGTAGTAAGATTTATTAAATCGTAAAAGTACAAATCTTTAACTGTTTGAGACAATAGTGAAGTGACAGATTATGCCAAGATTTTATGGAACCCCTCCTTTTTATTATTGTGTATAATGTGAAAATATTAGTAATCTGTCATTTTCAAAAGATGCTCATAAGACTGACATTAGAAAAAAGATGAGACAACAAGTTGATCTTCCTGCTGTGATATTTAAAAAATATTATATCATTTAAATACGATGAATGAAAGTTTTAAAAATTCAGAGACAATTTCCGTTATGTAAACTAACGTTCAATTTATCATAAAAACTCCGAGTTGTACGTTCTCTTATCATCTGACAGGATAGAGAATGTCCATCTTGGAACTCTTCAGAAAAGAAACACCGATTGTGCTTTGATTCATAGCTCCTTACAGCGATAGCGGTGCGAGAAGCTTCATCACCTCAGCGTATGTTAGTGTTTATACACAAGATTAGCTATGCTTCCATTGCATTCGGTCTCTTTGATGTGGTCCAAATTTCATCAAAACTCCCAACACCCCTAGTGTACGGAGCTTGGCATAAGGAAACCATCACAACAAGCGTGCAAAACTTTAACAGGATTATCTGCCCATAACTTCCCATGGTGTCTTGTTCCATCACCAGGGGGCCACATAAAACGCTTCTAAAGGTGAATGTCCAATCCAGTGAGATATCTACCATATGAGTTTGTACTTACTGTTGCCCCTATGAGTTAAACACGCATCCGATTGGAGGCCTTGATTGTCTTTATATGTATACCGTTTTGAAAAAGAGAATCCATTAATTTGAGTGCAAATGAAAGCGACAGCTGTAGAAGTAATCTTTGACTCGAGCGATCGTATATATAAAACGAACTGTTGTCAACGAACAAGTATTTTATCCAATATCCATTTAACCTAAAATAGGCGATATATAAAATATATCAAATTCAATTTATAATATCTCAAGCTTTCGAATCGTAGTCACTTAGGTGTCCTTAGGTAAGTTCTTCAAAACGATGGTATCTTTATTAGGAGCCTTTTGTATAATCTAGCCCTATTTTTATGAAAGTAGAAGAAATGTCTACATCAATAGCTGCTGTAAGCTAAAAAGCATAATTTAGAAAATACGGGGGCGGGGGAGAAATATGGGGATATTGATTTTGCTGTCGATTTAAAAAATTATGTCCAACCTCCTGAACACCCCAATCAACCTTACCAACTCCCCTCTTCCCAACAATCCCCCTCCCCCGCCGATCCTCTGCTGGACATATGAATTAATCATTTAAACCATCTCAAGCGATGACGAATTAAGATAAACGCGTTACGTATAACGGTGTCGCGTTTAGTTTCACACTATCTGTATTAGTGAACCTTTCAAATATTTGAACTTTCTGAGATCCAGAAGACGTACAGCGTGACAACATCTGGTGGGCGAGTTGGTTAGCTGTTGGTACGGCCAGTGCAAATACGATCCGAAATGTTACAATGTTAAATTAAATTTTGCTTACAATATACATGTAAATGACATGCATTTCTATTGATTGGTGTACCTTATTAAATGTAGCAGAGTGTACAAGAAACAACAGTTTGGATACGTCAGAAATAATTGACAGACAGTATTTACTTTCAACCTTCAAATCAAATGTCCCGTTCCGGCCACCACACGTAAAGTAAAAAGACGGAACGTGACAAAATCGGCCGAAGAATAGATTATCAAGTGTCTAATCCAATCTGTTACATAGGCAGAACAATCTCGAGCTGAATTCACTTGGTATTCAATGTCAACTTGCTCTGGTAACATATTGGTAACAACCTTTATGTTTGTACAATGTTATAGATCTTCTTACCCTTCCCTTCCGTTTTGGGTCAATGCAAAACTGGAATCGATACCTTTCATTGATTATGGCTTAGCTAACCTATTTTCGTGGCACGGTATTCGCGTGCCCTCCATTTTGTAACGTTTTATGATATAAATGATTGACACTTTGGGGCGTGGTCTTTGTTGAGAGGAAATGGATTGGGTGTACCATCACGTACATGAATGCATATGTTTGCGCAGAAATCAAAATCTAATCTAAAGGGAAGTGATATAATGTTTGTCATGAAAATTCAATAGGGATATGACTGTCATCATATTTATCTTTAAATGCGAGATTAAACAATTCAGTCAATACGGATTACTTTAATTTTATTTTGATTGGTTTTAAAACCATTTGTTCTTAAACGGTTTGGGGATTGTTCGAATTTCACTGCGTTAGACGGCTTTGCGATTTCGATATTGTATAAAAGCAGCGAATCATAGTTTAAATAGCCGAGATGAAAAATGCGCAAAAGTTACTTGTTAGTAATACAGAGGAGATTAATAGTTGAAGAATATTTCTCTTTTAATTTAGAGACATATTTGCACCGCCCTATTCAATGAGATATTCTTGCTACGACTTTCGTTATGGGGATGTAAGAATTGATTTGTTTGTTAGATCCGAAGTTTAACGGATCTAATGGAAATGGTGGTAAACGTCAATTTATAGAAACAGATCATTTGAGATACATCAAAATGCAATTGTTTCATATGTGTATTACTGAAAAAACCCTGACACTCTGTTAACTTGCTTTAGGGCAGTCCTAGTGGTTTTACGAGTGTTCGATGGGCGATAGGTCCGAAAACCTTCATTATTATGACATCATTCGTAGACAGGTAGCCCTGCTGTGATTATCAGTGAAGGCGACATCGTTGAATAAGAGCTGTCCTGCAAAGGGACATGTAGCTTGAATACCGTGTTTTCAAAGACGCTTAAGGGCTGTGCGTCTATAAAAAAAAACCCTTCGTATTTAGGCAGGACGACACCATTACGCTGTTGTAAAATATTGTGGTATTGGCGAAGTCGAAGATACATGCAGCCTGGTTTGTCATGCTTCAACTTCAGCATACACATTGCCCTCTCATTGCCATAAGACGTACAGCTGCATATCAAAAGTTTGTTCACTTACTACTGTATCTTAGTGCAAATATCATCTAATTTTGGTTTGGTTTAAACGTCAATAAAATAACCTCAGCAGAACTGGATCTCTAATTGTCACTGTGTAAATTTGTCATTTTCAAACTTATTGTGGGATTGTCTAGTCTCTCCTGCCAAAAGTAGAATTTTGGCATGATTGAATGGACAGAATGTGTCATATTCTCGAAATTCCGATTTCCTTTAATTTCGATTAAAATAATCCAGTTCGACTCTCTGAGAAAAAAATCCGCAAAATCATATTGACTTATATGCAAACATGACTTGTTTTTATTGCTGTTGATCACTTAAAAAAGATTTTGTAGAGAAAAAAAACGTTTTAGAAATTTTGACCCCTGGTCACTTCAGTGACCTGCCAAAAGCTATTACGATTAACTGTTTGATATGGCATACGATTCCGTTACGGTGCAATGGATCTTTACTTTTGTATTGAAAATTCAGTATTATCCGTTTCTTTTTTCGCAATGCGACGATGCCTCAAAGACATGCAAAATTATATGATATTTGCACTACGATATGTGAACAAACGTTTGGTATGCAGCTGTAGATATAGTCGATGAAATATTTTGATATTATTTCTTGGTGTTGCAGTTTCACGTTTAGACGTGCTGAATGAGGAACTACACTGCATTGAAGATTCCAATTCGATACATAGTCAATGTGCAGCACTACCGTGCCATGTAATGTTGTTGCCACTGTCCGACAGCGGTATTAAACCCTGCATATTATCTTGTCCCTTTACTAAATGTTTGTACATAATTGCATTATGTGATCAAAAAGATCGACACAAGGAAAATACATGATTTTTTACCAATTCACGTCACAGCAACGGATACTAGTCGCTGTATCTACAATTTTGGCCAAATTACACATCCATGGGAGAACTGACAAATACCTATTCTCAAAATAATAGTTAGATGTAACTTGAGAGATGGATCTAAGCTTTTGGAAACATCAACAAGTATCAACCGGAAGGTTTGGTCTCGCAGAAATGGTAGCTGGCTGGCGAATTCCGGCTCATTTCAACGTAGAACCGCCTAAATCACAATGTCGTAAATATCTTGCCCAAGAAACGGTCTGGCATCACGGGGACATTGTGAAGTCAGGAGTACGGAATTGATCGAACGCGGAGGGAGCGCTGCCGTTCTCAGCATTTTCCAATATCCTCTGTTTAATTGAATCCACGGCTTCGAATGACAACTTGTCGGTCGCCATCTTATGAACAGGAAGTGTAGCTCCGCAGCAGACGAAAAGCACGTCTTCTGATTGGCTGGTTTCCACTCGCTTGCCAGAGCCCCAGCAACCCTGCTGTACCGCACAGTAGGAACTGTCGTCTCGCGAAGCTGACAATTTATTTTGTCAATGGTGATAATTGTGAGTTGCAGCCGCATACATGCTCCACTGGTCATCCTACCTGACCTGTCCAGACCCTATTAACCAGAATGAATTCCTTCCACATCCCAGTTAGCTCCCTTGGGTTGTTAAACGTGATTAGAGTGACATATTCTTGAATTTTAGAACCAACAAGTTCATAGGTCATAAAAGTTATACAAGAATGTTTTTTACTCTAGTTTGACTGGTTTACGTCTATAACCTCTTTACCAGAACGAATTTCTTTTGCATCACAGTAAGGGTAAATAAGCGTGAATGAAATATTGTAAAATGTGTTACTGTGTAGCTACGAATGATTTCCAAGTAAAATAAAGTTGATAGGAAATAAAAGAACTTTATCTCGTATTTCGAACTTTGGTATGTTCATCGTTTAGAATGGAAGTGGAACACATGAAAAAGATAACAAAAAACCAACAGCTTTATAATTGTGAATAACACGATTTTTTGACGTATGTTACCATCATTTGTAATATCAAGGTTGTGTTTATGTTTTTCCCTTTTTTGAAACACAGTGCTGATAAATCAAACGTAGTACTTGGTACATCTGTTCATTTGCATTGATTCCACATCTCAAATTTGAGTATTTGCCAATTCATGGTAGAAAACATTCCATTTGAAAAGTGTTATTAATGTTGTTGATAACCATGATCATGATTGTAAAAAACGTAGATACAATTTTTGGAATTTCGTTTGAAAATGCGAATCAGATCACAACAGATGCCCAATTACTTGTTTCCTTTTCTAATTTATAGGTAGAGGGAAATGATTACTGAATTACTGAAACTATTGCTTATGTATAAATAAACATGATTTAGTTTTGTTGTAAAACCATAATCAATGTAAAACATATACAAACTTTTCTTATGCGAATAACCATTATTTAATGGGTTTTTTCAAAAACCTTTAAGCATCGTTACTATATCGTTTATAATTAACGGCGGAAATTACAAAAAAATTAAATTTCATAAAATCGTCTTAACTATGATGAATGGTGCCTTGATAGTCAATCATTTCCGTCAGAAAGATACACCGTCTATTATTCAAGTTGAGGCCCAAACAACAAAAAATAATCTCGTTTTACAACGCGCAGCGGGGTTTCAAAATCACGCGAGGCATGGCGAGATTTTGTAATTAATATTTCTAATACAGGACAACCACGGTCGTGACTCCAGTTAATACAATGTAACTCCGCAGGTGATCAGTCCAGCGGGAAATGACCAACTCTCGGTCACAGAAACCATGGACTGGTCATTTCGACAAAGAATATCACATTCGAAAAATATTTGTGTATTGATTTATATAGATCTGCCAGTACGCCAGTATGTGGACTTGTTTGTTTCGGTTCTTGTGCTGAAGGTGTTACTTTCTTTTTTTCTTATCTATTTTTGTGGTACATGTACATGGAATCAAACATCAATTTTCACACAGTCTTGGAAAAGAAATACATGGTTCTGGAGGGTACATTTGACAAAAAAATTGTATCCTTATTTATCAGTTATTGTTCATAGCTGCGATAACAAGTTTTAGCAATGATAACAGTGTTGTTTATTAAGTTTTCTTAAACAAAAACTTCAATTTATTCACCTCAGTCATATGCGGAATCAGACTCAGATATGTAATTATAAATCACACCCTTGATTAGTTAATTAATTAAGATTTAAAATAAAATTAAATCCAAACTGCATTTTAAGAATAAAATGCAGACTTAACTGATAAAAACTTTGATTCCCAAATCATAATTAATATAACTCAAAATCATACTCAAAATTAACTTTAAATTACCTTTCACCTCGAAATAACATTCAATAGATCTAAGACTACATGTAATAATGAAACAACACACAAAATACTTACATGCATAATTGAATTCTAATCTCATCTGTGAACAAATCTCAGACTTAAATTCATTCAGTTCACAATTAAACTTTGAGTAAAATAGATTTACAAAGGATTTAGAGTCAGACTGAGTTTTAAACACGGACGCCGGCTTTGAAGTACAAATCATATATTTTTTTCCATCGTCACTATATTTTCAGACAATAAATTCATATCATCCAGTTTATTTAAATGATGTACTTATCCAGTTTATTTACATGATGTACTTATATATCGCGAATATGATATACTTTGAAACTTCATATTGCATATTGATTACAGTGTTCTGAATTAGATACAAGCAGTTATATCTGGTATGGCAAAAACGGGAAGTAATTAATATTTCTGCCTTGTGTACAAAAGCATCAACTCCAGACACAGTCTTCTATAAAATGATTATAGACTTTTATGTTTAAGACTGTCACGTTTAAACCTAAGATATTACTCCATTTGAAATGTGTGTCATTTGTAAATTACAAAATACCTTTGTCTCCCCTCATCCTAACCCCCATCAAAAACAAAAGCTACCCCCTCCAGTGCACCCCTCGTTAACTATACTAATACCCACGTTTATAACCAACAATGCTCTGTGGTTTTATTACACGTTCACAGTGGGAAACAAATGAAAATGAAATTGAAAACAATCAATTCATTCTCCTGTTCTTTCTTTAGCGCTGCGGGATGAAAGCTTTAATTAGACTCTGAAAATTGATATGGCCATTATGTAATTGTCTTGCTTTTCCTGCTTGGAATGGTCGTTTTATGTCGATGTACATTTCAAAAACGAATGGAGGAGATTTTCGTGGTTATGAGACGAAAACCGAAACCATTTGATGCAAGCAGACATTATTTTGTTGTTACTTTGGATTTTTTACTATACGTATTTATGGTTTATCAAGTTTTTTTAAAATAGGATTGGTGAGATTGTATTTAACTTTAAATTTATTTTCAGAAACTGAATATTAGTGTAGTGAAGGCCGTACAATAGTTTAAAGAAATAATTCTATAAAATAATAAATTTAATGAACTGAATGATATTAGTTTACTGACAGAAAAATAGATAAAACAGTGTAGGTTTAAACATATTTTATTCACAAGAAAGGGATTGGGGACAAGTTATCCAACTTAAAATGCCCTCTCCTAGTATGTACAAAATTGATTTACATAATACTACAAATGAACACAGACAGCAGACAGTGAACAAGAGTAGAGTAAGAGTATCATGAAGAAAAAATATTATTGACAAATATTTGATGTCAAAGAAATCTATTTGTTTCATTGATGTAAGTTTGTACCAACATAAATAAAGTTTTGTTTTGACTTATTGACAGGTCTGCACTTCCCTCAAGCAAGATTAAACAGTGTAAGTGATCATGAGTGAATGAATGAATTAACGTGTCACAGAGAGAGAGAGGGAGAGAGAGAAAGAGAGAAAGAGAGAGAGAAAGAGAGAAAGAGAGAGGAAAGTAGTAAACATTAGAAAAACATGAAAGGATATATGATTATTCCCTAGTCGCAATATTGTTTATATGAAAATAGTAAGTATTTGTCCATCATGAATGACTATGATTTATTTTCTTATTCAATTATTACTAACAGATAGATGTAGCTTAAATATAATTCGTCTTCAATTGAAAGTTTATTTACATATATCGTTAATTATGATTTTTAAGAGTTTAAAATCGTTTTATTTGCCCTTTTCAATGCAATTCAAATGATAAATATTTTTTGTTGATGAATTAATCAAAAGCTGCAGTACTGTTATCAGATTAAAAGATAGTGATAAGTAAATTAGAAAGGAATTGGCGCCGAAGTGACCCAATCTAATTAATAATTTCTATATAATACAATCAAAATAAAGATGATATAGCAATGCTATTTCATCAAAGTTTAAAAATTAACACGTAAATGCAATATTATCTAACTAAAAGATATTTTCAACCTCACATTAATGTTATCGCTTGAGTATTTATGTTAAAAGTAAAAAAGTAAACACAATAATTCTTCGATTATGTCAGTGAAACACAAAACCCTTACAATAATTGAATGAATAGTAAACATAGTTATTGTATGATAGTTTATGGCAACTTAACTTTTCCAATCTAATTATTAGTAACTTCTTGGCAATGTTTTTGTACGCTTGACATTTATGATAAATACACTCATTGTTTTTCAATTCTAATATTTTGTCGTTACGACCAAGAAAATATATTTAGTCATTTTTATAACTTTAATATGCATTGTAACCGAGTTGTCAAAATATCTACTTGTTATGCAAAACGCACTAACACAATACTAAAGAAACGTTTATCTTATCATTTTAGATGAATTGAAAACATCAATAATGTAGAATATATTGTCTTTTGTCAACATTCGCGAAGCTTGAAAATATTGCTTTTCCTATGACAAATAATGCGAAACTTAAGAATTCATTATGTACTTAGAATTTCCGAAAGGGGTTATTAATTGGGTCTTACAAACACTTTAACAAACATTTGTATAGAAGTTGTATTTGCCAGTATGTCCGTATGTTTGTGCCCCTTTGGAACTTTGGCTGTACAACGAAGATTCGATACAAAAACATTATTCTGGTTAGTAAAACCTGACATTTAACTTTAAAAAATGAAATTTTTACTTAATGCAATATTTTGTAACTTGGAAAGCTTTTGATAACAATTTAAAGATTTAATCTTATGATTTTTAAAGTATATTATTAATCACATAATACTAATACATAATTCTTTTAAAAAGAAACTTTGGATTTGTAGAAATAACATATATTTGTAAATATTGTAAATTTATCGAAAAGGTCCGATTTTTGTTAAACATAATTTCAAACCAACTCGGTGTAGGACAGTGACAATAGAAGGTCTTAAGTCCAGAATTTGATCGAAAACTGACAATGGCGAGCGTCAAATAGTCCAACGTAGTTTTGGGAACATGGCGAAAGAAGAGTCGTTAGGACTTGATAGTATTTGGTATATTTTAATACCAGTATTTATGTAAATTGGTAGCGTGATTACGGCTCCTGAACAAATTTAATATGCTGTTAATCGATATTTATTGAAAACTAGTGGTCGCCATATATTTGAGGATGAATATTGTGTGTTTTGAATCCATGTCACCAAACATAGTATATAAGTTCATATCTAAATCAAATGATAAGTCATAAAAACACATAGTGCTTGTTAAAGAGAAAAGTATTAAGATAAAACTATCAGATATAACTGAATATATAAAAAATGACTTAAGTTTCAAGAAAAATCTTTTTCAAGACAAAAGTATAAAACAATTTGATAAATCTTTTGAAGTGGAAAATTACAAGAATTTTATTAAGCTATTATTAGCATATTATTTAAGAACAAACAAATGTAAGCTCATTTTTAGAAAAAAATTTAACTTCTCACGTGCTTAATGGCGGAAAATTGTAATGAGGTAAAAGCCCAACCTACCGAGATTTTAAATCATTTTGTACCAAGTGTATCTTACATAAAGCAACACATGTATCAGGGTACAGTTATCGCACTTTGAACATGTTTATACACAATAAACACCGCTGAGTTGTAACTCAGTAAATCATTTTTTTTTCTTAATTAAAATCTTAAAGGACCCAGCCCATATCATGGTTAACCTCTGAAGTACTTTGAAGTAAGTGTTTCCGCTCGTTTCTTTTCTGTATGAGAATGATGAAGTAATGCTGGGTTCAGCATATGAATCTAAATAAGTTATTGATTTATTTACAGTTTGAAGTTTAGATTACCTTAAAGCAGCTTTTAATATTTCACTAAGACTATTAGCCATTATAAATTTTTCGTATAAATTTGTTGATATATTTGTCAATGTTTGTAATATGTTCATTAAAAAATTGAATTAGACATATTGTTGAATATATATATATACTCTTAATGATAAAAGACTTAAGCTTGCGTCAGTTTTATTTCTAAAGGAGTTTAGAAATTGTTTCGCAATGTCTGTTACATTTATAAAGGGCAAATTGCTTGAAATAACTGACAGCTTAAATTTGTTGATATGAAACATTATTTTCGAGATTTAAGAAAGTGTATTGACGGACTTCTGTCAGCCATGTTTTTGCAATACGGAGAGAAACGTCTTTTTATTACTAGTTTTACAAATAGGTACCGATAAAATTTGTGTACAGATAGTATGTCCACAAGTTAACAAATATTGAATGATATATATGACTTATTTGCAATTCCCTGGACTGGACTCTTGTCACGTTTTCCCAGTGATTATGTGACAAGTTATATTTTAAAAAGTAGGTGGAAGAGGTGTATATAGTAGTATATAGTAGCAAAAAGTAATATATAGTATCATATATAAGTATATAGTAGCAAATAGTAGTATTTAGTAGCATATATTAGTATATAATAATATATAGTAGCAAGTAGTATATAATAGCATATAGTAGTATATAGTAGTATGTAGTAGCATATAATAGTATATAGTAGTATATAGTAGCAAATAGTAGTATATAGTAGCATATATAATAATATATTGTAGTATATAGTGGTATTTAGTAGTATATAGTCGCAAATAGTAATATATAGTAGCATATATAATAGTATATGATGATGTATAGTAGTATATAGTAGTATTTAGTAGCATATACATGAAGTAGTATATAGTAGCATATATAATAGTATATGATGATTTATAGTAGTTTGTAGTAGCATTTAGTAGTATATACATGAAGTAGTATATAGTAGCTAAAGGTTTGCTAAGAATCCACAGATATTGACGATTTTCTATATTGAATATCAGTGTAGAAAATATCTTGTATATTACTGAAATTATTCTTTTTCTTGTTCAAATAAAGCTACTTCTCTTCCACAGGCAAATGGGTGTTAATTCAATAAGGCGCTATCAGAGACGATACAATCATTTATAAATCAAAACATAATTCACAACATGGTCCAAAACTCGTTTATTTCAGTTCCTGTAAGACAAAAACATGATTTAATGTGATAGGTTTATTGCGGTGCGTCTCCAGGACCTATTCCACTTCCACGTCTTACAGTGACGATCCCACGGTGTCTTTAGTCAACCAATCAAGCGTTGATTAACTCCCAGCATAGGGTCGGGTTCTAATCCATATTTCTTCATAAAATACTACTCATAAACATGCAAACATCTTTCATCGCCCTGATTGCATCTACAGTTATAGGCTTGTAACGCCGCGCTCACAATGGGGTGCCCCAAAAGATCCCTCCCCTATGCCTGACCCCTCCCCTTTTCCTGAACCCCCGTGGAAACCTTGACCGTTTGAAGAGTGACGTACGCTTTGGATGGATAAATTGGCTTTCAGAGTATTATTCCTTCTCCTATCTTGTTCATCTTTCACTCCTACCCTACTCTGGAGCCTTCCCTACCCAACTCACTCTACCCTACCCTCACTCCTACTTATCATTCCCTACTCGACCCTCACACCTTTTTACCCTACTCTACCCTACCCACACCGCTACTTATCCTTCCCTACCCTACCCTACCCTCAAACCTACTTGCCCTATCATAAACTACCCCACTCCAACTTACCCTATCCTAACCTACCCTCATACCTTTTTACCCAAGTCAACCCTACCCTCAATCCTACTTATCCTTCCCTACCCAACCCTACCCTTAAACCTACTTGCCATATCCTTAACTACCTCGACTCCTACTTACCCTATCCTAACCTACCCTCACTCCTCCCTCCTACTTACCCTACCCTAACCTATCTTCACTCCTACTTATCCTTCTTATCCTTCCCCACTCTCACTTATGAACTCTGCTCTTGTTCACCAAAGGATTGGAATTCTGACCGTACAGGTTTAAAGACGACTATCATGACTTTAGGTTGTATGGATGAGAGTTGGTTTATGTTATTTCAGAAAGTTACAGACCTATTATCAACCCATCACTCAACCTCTATTCAAATTTTCTCCGACCCTACCTCCTCAGAATAGTGTCTATTCAAGTTCCCTAAAACTGCCACAATTTTAGGATAGAGAGAATTGACATCCAAAACTTTTTATGAAATTATAACTGACATTGACATCTACCAACGTCCGCCTGGATCTACACCCTTAGCAACATATAATCACCTCCTTTAAACTTACTTACTTTATATGTAAATGCATTTATAATTAATCCATTGTGCCATCGCTCCATCTGTCGTACTAAGAGAAGAATATTCGAGAAGTGTCGTACTTTGATAATTTACTATGGTAGTGGTAGTTGTTGTAGTTTAATTTCTCCTTATTTTCTGAGGTGAACATTTGGTTAATGAATCGAAAATTTGAAGAGAAACAAAATAAAATGAAAATAAGACGGGAATAATTTATTTTCAGACAGCAAGCTCTCAAGTCTTCTCACAGATTTGCTTAGGCTTTCATGTTAGTTTCGGGTCTGGCTGACCGACTAAAGTTCCCCTAAAATGAGGAAAGGTAACCGAACAAAGACTGATAATCTCAACATCCCTTGGCTTTCCGGGTATTGTACCTGAAATTCACTACATTACATATTGATATTCTCACATATTACTTGTGTTACGTCTCCTCCCATTTTGTAGTTAACGTTCCACTTCTGTGACGCTTACTATCTATAATTTGATTTCTACACCTATAAAGATTGAACTTTACAGAGTGTTTTGAAGAAATGTGTTCCAACAATAAAGAATTTACAATCTATGACATAACAACGTTCAAGGGAAAGGTATCTAGTTCACAGTTCGTGTTCAATAAGCTACCTGTGAATAGATGTAATAAATGATTATAGTTTACATAGTTTTAAATAAGAAGGGGAGGGGATGCAAATGGCGAAATCCCTTGGTTTCGCCCACTTATACATTCATTACAGCCTTCTACAATTCATTTTTCAGGCCATATTTCTCTAGGAAGTAATGAAATTGTAAAATTACGAAATTGTCAATAAATTCGTAAATATTGTTAAAGATTTGGGAAGGAAGAAAACAAGTATTATATAATAAAAAATTATCAAAGAATTTGTTCATTCTATAAGACCTCATATTTGACATTTGATGTATTTATAGAGGATGGTTTGAATTCTGCTATAAAATTCTAGAAGTAAATCTATAATGTTAAAATTTCTAAAAAAAAGGTTTCCAGTAACACAAAGTCCTCGAAATGGACACCAGCTAGACTAGTTGTCCTTTGGACACGTAGCCTGTCCTCTTCATGTATGTATTTGTCCTTCTGATAAATAAGATTATTCAAGGTAATTCGGAGCAGTACCGTCATAATTTACTGAAAGCCTCATGTGCTGAAATAAATGGTTTAGGATTCTAATCTGGTATAGAAAAAGTGGAGAAACGAAGGTTACTGTCTTAGAAGAACGGGGGGCGGGATAGCGCGTTCGGCTTCGGATCAAGAAGTTCGTGGTTCGAATCCCGCCAGGGGCTCGGCAACTTTGTCTGCAGTAGAGAACTGTTCTACACGCAGTCACGTTTGGGTGCAATGTTACATTGAATTTCAGCGCAGTACCACCCATGGTTCGCTAGTTCCAGCCAATGCTCGCAGGTTTCACCGCAATGCATAGCCACAATGACGTTGGCTTTCTCCCTGCAATAATACTAGCAGCCGCGATATAAGTGAAATAATCTTGAAAGCGGCATTAAACACCAACTCACCTCACCTCACCTTAGGAAAACGATAATGTTGTTCAAAGCTCATTGCATTTTTGTTATATCATTGTCGTTGGTCAATAATCAAAATGTATACGCCAAATTCGTCATGATAATAGGATAATGAAAGACACAAGAACTTCCGGTCTCCATGACCATGAAATTATAAGGTTATAACACGGGCAAAAAGAAAAGATAGCAACATTAAAGCAATGCCTTCATCACACAGAAACAAATTCAAATTCATTTTTTTCTTTCAAATGCTTACAGATGGTCATGAAAATTTCAATCAGAGGTGAAAGGTTAATACAGTGTATTCCGCCCTCTGTTTCTGTCTTTCATCGCCTGGAGAGCCTCTTGACAGCCAACCAGCCCTCAGTATCCCTCCGCGATGAAAGATAGTGCACCCCCTATCGAGCTGTAGCTGAGAAGGGCGTATACTGTTGATATCGTAGCCTCTGCGATTGCGCCACTTTCGTCACGAGATAAGTACTTTGAAGTTTGAATCTTCTGATAGCCTAAGCGGGAACCCAGTTCGGTTTTCAAGTATGCTGCGCTCTGTAATGACCGTATTTATTTATCAACAAAACAATAAAGCTTTGTCTCAGTTTGTGGGAAATGGAGTGTTTTCTTAAAATAAACTTAAGAAGAATGAATTTGTCTTAAATAAAACTATTTCTGGTGTTTCTCCAAATGATTTAAAAGTTAAAGTTTGGTCGTTTTTATCAATGTTTTGTCTATGGGATTGTAGCAATTGATTTAGTTTGAAGATCTAGATATATTTCTTACAATGTATAATTGCCTTGTCACAATTTTTAGAATGTACGATGCATGTTGAAAAAGTGCCAACTTTTTAGTGGAAAGGTCATTCTAGAAATAAGGCACGTTTGGAAAATTTATGAAATTTTTAAAGGTAGGGTAATGTTGGCTCTCTGTCCGTCATGTTGTTTTGGCATTGTGGGAAAAATATTGTAAATTTGTACAAACTAAGGGTTTTTCTTCCCTTCGAAATAAAAGAATTTCAGGTGTAATAATATTGATCATAATGAACATCGAGTTGTTAAAGTGGGAGAAATTACAGCTATCTTCCCATTTTCATTATGTGAAAAAATTCTCGTTAATGAAATATCGAATACTAGTAGTTTTAAAAATCAGATTTCCGTCTCCTATTTAACAGTGTCATGATAAGTGATATTCATTCATTTATTAGTCATCATAGTAAGATTGTTATTAGTTATCAAAACTGACATACCATCTTCTATGCAATGTGTTAAACAACGATTTAAATTATGATATGATAATTTTATCTGCATCACTAGTGCTATTACAAGAGTAATCTTGAACCAGAGCGTTTGATGTGGAAAGTAAATTCAAATGAAGAGTTACTACGTACTCTGTGTATATTTAAATGCATGAGCCATAAGCTTGATATATAGCATTATTGGCACGATATATGTAAATACTGATCTGCTGAAATGTACGAAATATAATGATTACGTTGTCAAAGATGAATTTTACATTTTATTAATGTGGCCATACTATAATTGACGTAGAAAAAGAAATCATTTTCTAATATCTTAAAAAATGTTGAATAATCAAATATTTTTTTAAAAGTTTTCTCAAACGTAATCTACTATAGTCCTGCTTCATGGCTGTGTATTAAATGGGAGCCTTGAATAAAGTCTAGATACTCATTCAGCAAGTCTAGATTTACTGTATAAACAATTTAAATCAAGAGCCTGAAGAAAGAATATTATCATAGTCAATTATTAAAACATTTCAAAGAGTAAATTTAAGTCAATCTACCTATGTAATCAATCATTCAAATGTCTATGCGCATTGATTTTGTGTAAACACGATTTTGTACTTTTGATCATGACGCCATGAATACGAATAAAAATTCATTGATTTTACGAGAAAAGTATGTATATGTTTAAGTCAGAGAAATTTAAAAGGCAAAAAATCACCAGATTAGCTTTTCCTGCATTGAAAACTGACAATATTGAAAAACGAAATCCTATTTCCGTATTTCTGGTTTAACAGGTGTCACAAAGTCCCCTTAATGTGTTTTAATAAATCATAGTCTAAATACGAGCCTGCGTTAGCCATTGGCTTTCAGTTATTTAATTATCGGTGTTGATTTCAAACGAATTAATTAATCTAATCTAGATCTAATCACCGCGAAACAATTACTCCATAGCAGCGTCTTTCCAAGGGAGGTTTCGATTTCATTTACAAATGGGAAAGAGTTTCAAAACCAAAGCATGGTTTCCTTTCAAAATAAAAAAAATCAATTTGTCAATTTCAAAGGCATATTGCATATAGGTCATTTTCATTATCTCTCGTGATAAACTGCAACTAAAATTCTTTAGAAAGTATTTTTTGAAAATATGCCGTTATTTCCGCTTAAATCTACCTAACATGTCAATTTCAAAGGCATATCAGCACGATGTCAATTTCATTATGTTATAATATCACTGACAGCGTCAATCGCAGCTCTACACTCTTGATTGACGGGTTAGTGATAATAACAACCTTGAAATTAACAATGACAGACCGGCGTCTGTTATTATTTGAGGAATGTACATTTCAAAGAGTTATGATGTTGACGGATGCCACTTAATATTCGCCCAAAGGATAATCCGATTTCGTTAATTTTCCCATTTGCATATTTAAGCTGTTTTGGGGATTACTAATGCTGTCTCCCTAGAGACGTGCGAGGAATGCAAACAACAATTGAAACTTTGTACCTTGAAAGTGGATTTCCTGAAAATATTTCTGATATTATTCACCTCAAGATTCTTTTCAATATCCGCCACCCCTTTCCTGCCCTTGGAGATATTTATTGAAACCTTAAGAATTTATGTTTATCTCTTTTCCTCTTCACTCTTGATTTTCGTCTCTCTCCATGTATCTGTCTGTCTGTTTCTCTGTCTCTATGACTCTCCTCCCCCTCTCTCTCTATCTCTCTCACTCTCTCATTCACCCTCTGTCTATCTCTGTCTGTCTGTCTGTCTGTCTGTCTGTCTGTCTCTCTTTCTCTCTCTCTCAATCTCTCTTTCTCTCTCTTCTCTCACGCACTGTCTTTCTCTCTGTCTCTCTCTCTATCTCTCTCTCTCTCTCTTTCTCTCTCTCTCCCTATCTCTCGCACTCTCTCTCAATATGAAATAATAATATTGAAAAAATAGTTATTTCGAAAAGGTTCAATTCATATACTGAATAGAATAAGCTTATAAAGCTTTTGGTCTTAGTTTTCGTCTCTAAAGGTATTTATCGTTATTCATCTAGAATATTTCAAAAGGTTCAGAGTTGTCTTAATGACATTGCCAAATACTCATAAACATTGAAAAATCATTTTGAAAACGTAAATTCAGTTACACCATCGTATTGGAAAATCGGTCACCCTAAACACAAATGTTATCACTCCCTCGCTTGAGAAATAATCAACTGCTACGTTTTAATATTTTCAAAATTGAACTTAAATCCAATGAAATAAAAAAAAACTCACTCAATTTGATAATACCCCAAGTAGAGAAGAAAAAAGGTATATAGGAGCATTGTCACATATTTATAACATCATAATGATGAACACTGTCATCGAAAAATATTTCGTGACCTCAAATGTTTTTTGGATTTGATTCTGACCCTAACCCTTGGAGTACAACCATTATTCTTAATTATTTCTATGTTTATGATTCTGTTAGCACATGTGGAAGCCCGTCTAAAGGTAATCAACGATTGGTGTCTAGTTTTTCTAACCTCCGTACCGGAGCATACTTTGTGAACTTGCTAAACGTTACCAAACGTTAGACTGTGAGCTAGTCGGTTATTCAGATTATATCCCATTCCCCTTGTAATTAGTTAAAGCAACACAGTTTGTACCTGTCTGATTCATCAAAGGCAAAATACTACCAAAGTTATAAAAAAGAACCCCAATATAATCTTTTTTAGAACTTCTCTAATCAGACTTCTTAACATATCTTATTTCAATATCATACTTTGAATGTTTTATGTTTGAATATGACTTAGTTATATAATAGACCGTAAAATACCGGGTTCTGTCAATGAAAATTACTTGTGTTATCAGTCACTATAATGACTGATAAGACCACTTTTGTGACGTCATCGAACAATGCTCTGACGCAAGGACACGCTCATGATGTCATATGTGTTGCCGAGGCGATTGGCTCAATCTGGAATCGACTCAACGTTATTGTAAGCCGGTTTCGTCGAAAACCAAACGATTTAATGAATATATAATGAACGGAAAATGTGTCGCTTCTTGATCAATACCATTACTGTGGCACTCGTGAAATAAAAATGTTTTGTCTCACTCGGTGAGATAATTATGGTATTTCTCAAGACAAGACAAATATTTTCTAAATTTTATTTTTTACATCAGAGACTTTAGTTAGATATAATTATATCAACGAAAGAAGATTGCGAATGTTCCTACTCTTCAAGATGAAACTTAAACAGAAAATTTCATCCTCAGGTCTTGTTTCTGCTAATACTGTTGGATTCACAGTCACAACTTCTGATTTATTACCAACTTATTTTATATCTTACGAACATTTTTACAGAAACTTTCATTCTCAGAGCTTGTTTCTGCTTATTCATACCAATTCAAATTCTTCTTCTGCTTTATTACCAACCTCTTCAATATCTTACCAACATTTTACCAGAAACTATCATTCTCAAATTCTGTTTCTGCTAATTCTTACCAATTCAAAGTTATAACTTCTGCTTTATTACCAACGTCTTTTATATCTTACCAACATTTTTACTAACTACCTGTGCGTTATCTTACCATGTTTGATTTGACCAAGTTGTGTCTTTTCCATCTGACAATCTTCTGCCTCGTCATAAAAAAAACTAGAAAATCTGTTGAAGTTTGTTAATTTCGAAGATTCATTCATTTCCCTTCTTCTGTGTAAAATATGGATATTGGAAATAAAAATAGTAAATATAAAAGCGCATTTTTTGTCTTTGTCATAAAACCTCGTCCTCTTCTTATCAACTTCACATTATTCTTACCAATTTCCACTTATTATTCCTCTATGACCGAAAGCTTCAGGATGTACGTAACATTTTATCTACTATTTCTTATATCTCCTTACATTCTTGAATGTAAGTAAGCTGGGCATAAACGATAATTAAGATTCCCTGCAACCCACCTGTGCGTGGTTTTATAACTTTTACTTTAAGACCTTAAGTTCCGTTCAAGGATCTGATGTTCATTATACAGTTTCATTACCATTTTCAAGTTTTATAATTAATTAAGATAGATTTTAAAGACCTTATATCAGTCTACCAAAACTTACACACATCTGGTATTACTTTAGTCTGATAACACCCTTCATTTCACGAAAAAAGTTACTATGGAAAAAAATTAATATTATTTTTCTGAAACTTTATCGCTACAACATGTTTCTATATCCACAAGTTGACACCATCTTGGAGTTAAACGACAAGTGTTAAATATATCTGATAAACTCAACTTTTTATTCATCATGGTAAGATTTGATGGATTTAAGAAACCACTGCAAGTAAGATTAATGACATTGTTGAAGTAATGTCCTCATTCAGATAAACGTATAGCTTTTTATTCAATGTGGCAAGATTTGATGTATTTAAGAAACAACTACTAGGATTTATGATTAATGTTCACATTTTAGTTTATTTACAATAATTCAAAGATTTAATGGTTTCTAACCATTAATGATATATGTTCATTTATTTCAAGAGTTCATGTTTCAGGCTCTTGGTTTAATATTTTACATGATTATTTCAAAGATGAAATTTACCTTAAATGTCTTTTGAGAGTTTGATGGTACTAATTATTTACTTATATACATCTATTTACATTATTTTAAATGATTAAATTTTGCATATGTGTTTTTCTTAATTTCAGTTTTCCTTAACAACATTGCCAAAAAGTTTCGTCATATATATAACAAAAAATCATAATGCATATTTAAAACATATCACATGATTAATATGATATTAAATTCTTTATAACTTATTTGATTGGCATTATAGAAGTTGATTTCATGATTGTTATTATAGATACAATGTAAACAACTTGTGAAAGCGATGTTTGGACATATATTCTAATGTCTGTTGTCACTTACTTGACAAAGACATTAGAATTTACGGCCAAACATTGCATTCAAAGAAGGAAAAGTTTCTTATCATTAGAAATGTCCTTGCTGTTTAAAAAACATTTAACATTACGATATTAAAGACGGCAGATTATTGTCATTATAACAAAACATAATAAAAGAACACTTTATTAAATCATAATAAGTGATGTTACTAGTAAACAAAATAAAATGATGCAGATAATGATAAATATGAGTAAAGTTAAGTAAAGTAGTAAACACACAGAATATTTGATTGGCAATTAAAATAGAGATATATCATAATGAAGAAACCATACGCTATGTCATTTCCATTTTTCATTTCACAAATACCATGACACTTTCTTACGTTGTTATTTTCTAGTTCATTAAGATATCAAACATTTCCAATTAATTTTATCACTCATTGTTTAAACTCATTTTATTGAAATCAAGTGTCCAAAATGGTCTTTTGTTACCATTGCAACGAAGATTTGCAACTTTTAAGCTATCATAAACAATTACTGGTCTTTTTGCAATGTTTATAAAATAACGCAAATATATTTAACATTTAAAAAAAAAATTCAAGTCTTTTTCATATAATTTTTAAAAAACTAAATGGTATAATCATAAACACGTTTTTGTCTGGATTTTAATGTTAAAATATTATTATGATATTATTATTAATATTATATAAATTCATCAAAACAACTTATGGTTACATCGTTAATGGTCTTATTCAACTAAAAAAAGCTCAATCTATTCACCACTTTTGCTAACCTATTAGATGAAATAGGGCAGATGCAATAGACCTTTTAAAGACTGTTCAAGCGATACATTTCTTTATACCTTAAAATATTTACAGAATAGGAAATCATATATATATATGTAAATATAAACATGTAAATATAAACATGTAAATATTATCTTCATCATATATTCGTATTTAAAAACAGTACAAAGTATTAAAAACTCAGACCAGGACACAACAACTACTGGCTTTGCATCATTAATCATAATTTCAAAGGGAGCTGTCAAAATTGACACGAAAAAATGATGACTTATTAGACGTGGTCGTGGTAGATATTTCACTAGGAAATAAATCACGAATACCTGAAATGTACATGGGTAGAAAAGACAGCGACTTAAACATTTTTTGTCATAAATTTACGAATGTTACCGAGCGAATGCCGAACACCAGATGCTTAGGAAGAAGGGAAGTAAATCAGGCGTGTCAGAGGACACGCCAGACTGGTTTTAGTCTCCCAAGTACTTATTTCTTAAGATTAAAGGCACTGTAGCAATTTTTCGAAATTTTATTTCAACAGATTTTCTTCAATAAATTTCAGTTAATGCCAATTTATTATCTTCAGAGACTCAAATATCTCACTGCTTAACCCAATTGACAGTAGTCGTAAAATAAATTGAATCATCTAATCATCGTAAAATGAAATGAATCACACGCTGCCATTATAATGTGAACACCTTTTCATAATTTGAATCAAGGAAAGGAATTCAAGAAGCTTAAATAAACTTAATAAAGGACTACTTTTATTTATTGAAATTGGCAACATTTGTTTTAATATTCGTGAGATACTTCTGTTTCCTTAACAAAGCATGGTATGGTGCCTTTAAGGACATATTTAATGTTTTTTTACTTTATTTATGCTGTATTTCGCATTGTTTTTAGATTTTTTTGAAAGTTGAAGAGAACGAGAAAATCTTGAGATAAGTAAATACAGTATACTTCGTCTTAACCAACATTGATGGTTTTGGAGAATGTCAGATATTTTATGTCGGTTTAGAAAGGATATCGGTTAAGAGAGGTGTCAATTTAGGAAAAACTCTGAAGTTATTATCATTGCATTAACATTGACTTTTAATGTAGATCTGAGTTCGTAATGAATCGAGTGACTGACAGAAATGTAATTGTTGAATAATAGTATAACCAAAGAAATTATATTCTTTTGATCAATCTCCATATTCTGTAACAAATTTCATACATGAAATATATTGGTTAATGTTTTTGAGCCCAGGTGCACTTGAAAAAAATCATCGAACATGTAACATTTGACTACCAGTCGCTGTTGGATAATAAACGACAGAAATGCATACATTCATGTTACGTAACTATGCATACGATTGCAATCATTTTCCTCTCTTGATTCTTTTGCATTTTCTTTTTGCATGAATGCCTGATGATATGACGGAATAGGAAAAGAAAAATATGAAATGGTCAAAAAAATCCCTAATGAACGTTGTTGAAGTGTAAATTATAGCCCAAAACAGATGTTTTGCGTCCCTCTTCCTCGTATGTAGTCATGCGGAACCGTGTATGGTTTCCATCCCTCGTAACGTTGTAACTTTATGCAATTAAGTAGATACTCATTAGCCTCGTTTTCGTTAAAGCGTGACCCCTTTAAAGTTCAAGTGAGAACATTGTGTGATAAATAATATGAGAGAACTTTGTGCTTCAACTTTCACTGGTGCGTGTCAAATATTGATTGATGTGTTTTGATAATGGGGTCCATATATGTGCCTTGATTATCTATCAATATGCTTTGCATGCATATTTCAAAAAAACATTCTTAAACATAAAGTAATGAATATATTTTGTATTTTTATACTCAAGCTTCATTACCATTACATTACAATCATTGTTTTTAAAAACTCAATAGAAAAAACGAATAGATGTTTTTTGTTTCGGGGGAAGGGTTGTTGAAAGAAAAAAGAATGAGAAAAATTCATATTTAAATAGAATAAGAAATACAATACATTTAAATATTGCAATACACATTCTAAAAATTCGTTAGTTTATCAAATGATAGGGAATTTAGTTGCCCCATCACCTCATAACAAAGTATTTTTCAAAACTCTTAATCTTAACTCTTTTCATATAAAATATCAAATTTAAGTAAAATGTCAGTCTTAAACATTTTGTTGTCAGGGGAATTTATTTTAATGTCAATCTACCTTTCACACAGAACATTAAACAACTGTTTTTGTTACTGTTTCCATAAGATACACAAGTCTTTTTTGCACTCTAAACTAGATTTTGACATAGGTATAAAAAAAGCACATATGCATTTCTCAAAGCAATCGAAAAACATATGCTCAAAAGCATTAAATACATGATAATATTATATGCATAAAGGCACAATTAGAGATGCTGTTTATTATTACTTGTTTCTTGTTCTTGTTCTTCTTCTCATTATTACCACTATCGTCATCATCATTATACTTTATTATCATTATTATTATCATCATCACTTTTATTATTAATCTTTTTATTATCTAACTCATATTTATGAAAACAGCTTCGGTACAGTTTGACGGAAAACAGGCAAAAAAGTACCTTATAAAAAACCAAATAAATTCTCTATATTGTTACTGGTCTAAGGGTGTCAAAGGAGGTTGATTGGATATATTCATAAGGTAACAAAGAAGGATCGGCAGTACATGGTCTACTTATAAGAATAACTATTGATTTCTTGTCTTGACGTTGATTTGATATCGGAAAAATGACGCATACGTGTGATGCGAAGTCAAACAGAAACTGCATTAGTCACATGGGGGAATTTCGGGGGCACGACGTTTTCATGGTTGTGCATGTATGTTGTTTGTAAAACAAAGTCTATTGAAACTCGTGTATTATGTTATTTTGGCACCGTCATGTTTTATAATTAACATAGAAAGTTTTTTAAAAATAATTTAATGATTTATCATTATCAAATTGGATATTGGTGAAAAGACAGTATTTGTTCATGTTCCCACCCTTATGCTTCTGTCTCTTTAATAAAGCAGTAGGATAAAGGTGAATCAAAAGAACAGTAAAGCACTGGATTGAAATTCTTCTTAACATTTACTTAGAGAGTGATTAGTTTATCATAATGTTTATCATAATTATATACAAAGCTTGTTCACGTCAGTAACTCGAGTTACGTCGTTAGAAAGTTGATAAATGTTGTTTTTATTGTGAAATCATCTGCCCTGGAACCAGAGAAATACATCTTAAAAAATAATCCCAATAAAGATTGAATACGTATTTTATGCAAATTTCGATGTCAAAGTCATAAGTTTAACATTCAACAACAAAGATATAAATATAATGTTGATATACATAGCGATACACTTATTTGTGACAAATGTGATTTTAATGTTCCACAAGATGAATTTCCTTTTCTACTTGTGTGTCCCTTTTATTCTTTGCATAGAAAATTGTATCTACCCAGCTATTATCATACTTTTCCATCACAATTAAAATTCAAACAACTTTTAGCAACATCAAATGTAAATGTAATGAAATCGGTTGCGATATTTCTTAAACGTAACCTGCCTGTGTAAAAAACAGGTTTTATAATCATTTGTTAACCTGTCCATCAGCAAATTATATGTATCATTTCGATTGATTGTACTCTTGGCCACG
Source organism: Phorcus lineatus (assembly GCA_921293015.1). Classification (NCBI taxonomy): domain Eukaryota; kingdom Metazoa; phylum Mollusca; class Gastropoda; order Trochida; family Trochidae; genus Phorcus; species Phorcus lineatus. The sequence continues at coordinate 24,538,916 of OV121089.1, forward strand.
AGGCCTCAAATGCTGAATAAACTTCTTCTTCTTCATCAGTATAAAAAATTTAATTCTTAAGGGCTTATGCAACAAGACTTTGCTTTGGTGAAACGAAAGTCGAGCAAATATTTTAGTTTTTTACGTTCATGCTGTTATTGCTCATCAAACATATCCTTACACGTAGAAATGAAATTCAAAACATTGCTGAACAAAATTGATTTATGTTACTTAAAACCTATGTACGATTATCATATGATATCCATATATGGTCGCTTTGAGAAGTCCAACTATTGTTCAACCAAAGTTATGCATGTTTTAGAGGGTGAAGAAAAATATATTCTTTCACGTGCAAGTTTTCATCGAAATGATAATCCAATTATTTCTTGAACACATTTAGCAATGAGTTATGTAACACTATGTGCTAATATTTACTACCTTTATCGAATTTATGAATTCTTTTTAAACAATAAAATTTTACTATTTTACATGTTTGCTCGTCGTATTTAGATTGAAACTCATGATTCGTGATCTCCTGATAAAAGTAATTCACTTGATACAGTTTGTAAATGTTTTTTGGACGAGTTGAAAGATATTTATTTCTCATTTAACTGTTTTGTGTAACAAAAACTTTAACGCTAAATCTAACAAACCACAAAATATAACTTCTTGACCAGACTGTAGGATGTGAAAGTTCTCTTTTTCTATCCCTCGATTGTCCAGGTTTCCAACACAACAAACGATGACGTATGGTGATGATGATTTAATCGTTGACACTTTGCAGATGAATATACACTTCTTGAAATTATACACTGACTTTGTACATAAGTTGACTTTGGAGTTGTATTTGTATTTGGTTGAAAAACCATAGATCTTCTTACGCTACTAACTCGATTCTTACTCTTACAGATGATAGTCTTACTTTGTCTAAATCTTACTGAACTCTCCTAGAACTTTCTCAGGGTCTCTATTTAACCACGATGCTTATCAGGCTTCATATCTTAAGGCTGGGCAGTCTTAGACTCAATGGGCAATTATTTACTTGGACAATTTAGAAAGTGACAGGACAATTAAACATTTAAAAGGAAAACGTCATGGTCAATTTGCCTAACAGCTGTGAACTATCTTAACAACTTGGACGGTACCGTTATAAGCACATTCAGGGAGAACTTTATGGGGGTGTCACAGCTCAGTGTGTGGGACTAGAGGGTCTGGCTACCAAAACACTGATAAGTATCGTGGGACTAATTCTTCTAAGCTAACAACAAAATTCATCAAAAATTGGCTCTTACATTCCGGCCCCTAATTGTTACCTTTAGCTTAATGTAACAATTATAGTTATGGAAATAACGTAAGAACAAATTTTGATATTAACAAAAATAAACACTAGCATAAATCAACTTTCTAATCTACAACTCTTAATATATAATCAAAGTAAAATAGCCTTATGGATACCAAATCCTACTACAACAATGATATATTGACTTTAGTATAAAGTCTACCTGATCTTTTGATACATCTTATTCATCACTTACATCTCACAGTAAATGTCTTACATAATATTTTACATTGAATGATGCAACTGATTGATTCAGTTTTTATATACAAGCTAACAGTCACTTTCAAGAAGCAAACATAGTTTGCTGATGGGTCTGATTAATTCAGACGATTGAGTTCTCACTCTTACAGTTCTCACAACACCTTTAGAGTCTGTGTTTAGTTCTGACACTCTGCCCATAGCCCAGGAGCTACGGGGAGCCAGGTTATCCACAATCAGCACCACGTCACCCCTCCGCAGATTTCGTCTCAGCTTTACCCATTTTTGCCTCTCCTGAAGCAATGGTAGGTACTCCCTCGTCCATCGCTTCCAGAATAGGTCCGCCATGTACTGGACCTGGCGCCATCTGCGTCGTGGGTAGTTGTCGTCAACCATACCTGGTGGTAGGGCTGGCATCTTCTTCATCAACAGCAGGTGATTTGGAGTAAGGGCTTCCAAGTCACCTGGATCATCGGATGCTCTAGTGATAGGCCTGTTATTGATGATAGACTCTATCTCACAGAGCACAGTTTGTAAAGTCTCTTCATCTAAAGTCTGCTCCTTTACAACTGATCTTAGAATCTTTCTTACAGTTCGTATCTGCCTTTCCCACACGCCCCCGTGGTGAGAGCCTGTGGGTGGATTGAATGTCCACTCAATATTTCTCTGCAGCAATTCTTGGTGGATCTGATTATTGTTCCACCTGTCAATTTGTTCTTTGAGTTCACGTTCGCTCCCAACGAAGTTTGTGCCGTTATCTGACCACATCTTTGTCACTTGACCTCGTCTAGATATAAATCGTCTCAGTGCATTGATGCACGAATCAGTGTCCAGACTCTGTGCAACCTCTATGTGGACAGCCCTCGTTGTAAGGCATGTGAACAACACGCCATATCTCTTCACGTGACTTCTTCTTTGCTTTACATCAAAAGGCCCAAAATAATCCACGCCAACATAGGTAAATGGTGGCTTGTCAGGTGTAACTCTTTCAGCTGGCAGGTCAGCCATTTTCTGATTTTGAACAGGAGCGTGTTCACGTCTACATCTTACACAGCTGTAGATCTCCTTTCTAACTGCTGCATTAGCTTTAATCATCCAGTACTTTTGGAAAAGTGAAGAGAGGACGAAATTCCTACCAGAGTGGCCGCATTGGATGTGGATGTGCCGGATGATAAGCCTCGAGACATGAGAGTCCTTAGGTAGGATAACAGGATGTTTTGAGTTCTCTGGCATTCTTGCTTTGTTCAGTCTCCCACCTACTCTCATGAGGCCGCCTTCAATGAAAGGATCCAGCTTACAGAGCGGGCTACTCTTTCCAACTTTGGCTGAATTTCCAGATATCAGGATTTCCATCTCTTTAGGGAAGGATTGCATCTGAACATATTTGATTATGGCTTCCTCTGATTCTTCTAAGTTTCTTATTGTCAGGAAGGTTGAATTCTTTTCCGAAATCACTGGTATTCCTTTTCTTTTCTTAATTCTTTCAAGGAGGACTGCTTTAATCTTTAATAGCCATGCTATTGCTTTCTTAAGTGCAAACCAGTTAGAGTAGTGGTTTATGAGATTCTTGAGTCCAGTGCAGGGGAGCTGATGATTTATTAGATTAGCATAAGCTACTTTGTTCACTTCTGCATCTTCGTTAGGGACCTTGATCGAAGTGTCTTTGAAAGATAGAGACATTTGGCAATGTCCATCTTTGAGTTTCTTAGTTGAAGAAGTCATCTCCAGAAAGTGCTTGTCGTTATGTGACATATCTTCTTTGTCTTTGCTGCTTTTCTCACTGAAGTCTCTGATGAAATCAATTTTCAATTGCTTATTTAAGGCGTGGTTGGCTAAAACATCTGTTCTGTTGACAGAGACATAATTTAGACAGTCTTCTTCCCCTGGTCCACATTCCTGCATTAGCCCATTAATCGTCCATCCCAGCAGAGTTCTTACAGCATACGGGCCCTCATTCTCGCTCTTTATGACCTCTTTAGGCTCCATTGCCTTTGGCACGTTGTTGCCAATAAGAAGCCCTATCTCAGCATCTATTGGTGCAAGAGAGATATCTTCCAGATGTGGCCATTGCTTGAAGAATTGCTCCTTAGGGATCGTTGCTTTAGAAATGGGCATTTTCACTTGAGTGAAAACGGTTGGTAACTTTATCCACTGTGACCCTTGGATATCTGAGATCTCTAGTTCCTCAATTAGAGATGTGTCAACTTGCTTTCTTTGATTTAAGGTGTTAACTATAATTTCTGTTTTCTTTCCTGAGATTCTTAATTCCTTTGCTAACTTGTCTGTGCAAAACGTTGCTGAGCTTCCATTGTCGAGGAAGGCATAGGTTTCTACATACATATTGCTCGACCTTGATTTTATCCTTACAGGCACGACAGGCATGCAGCTTACTTGTCCAGTTGTTGTGGAGTTGATTGAAGCATCAACACTGTTCGTTGATACTTTCTTAGGTGAATACTCTCTTGGATGATCTCGACTGTTGTCATGGAAACATGTAGCATGAATCCTGTTGCATATTTGACAGGCCAGTCTGTTAAGACATTCTCTGCTAGTGTGGCCAACTTGCAGACACCCAAAACACAGTCCTTTGGGTCTTAGAAAGTCGATCTTTTCTTGTAGAGACCGACCTTGGAAGTTTCTGCATCTATCCAAGGAGTGATGGTTATCACAAAACCAGCATGGTTTAGTGAATGCTTTGGATTGATGATACCTCTTTTCTTCTGTTTCAACTTTATTCAGTTCAGATAAGTTGTCACTTTTTCTTTCCTCTTTCTTTGTTTCTGTTGCAAAACTTCTTAACTTCTTTGGTTCTCTTGGATCAACCTTTTGTTGTCGTCTGTCATCACAGATATCCCCAAATATAGGATTTGTCAATATCTGAGCCTGTCTATCAACGAATTCTGCAAAGTCCAAAAAGGTAATGGGTCTTCTCTCTATAATTGGTAACGATACAGATCTCCATCTTTCCCTGAGCTTGTACGGTAGTTTGAAGGCAATATCTCTCAAATTCTTTGGATGGTCAAGCTCTCTCATGTATTCAATATCCTTCATTGTATTGCCACAACTGGTCAGGAATATTGAAAAACTTGTCAAAGCCTCAGCGTCTTCAGTCTTGATTGATGGCCAGTTGAGAGCCTTTGCTATGTGGGCAGTCGCTAGCTTGTACTTGTTGCCGAATCTCTTATCTAAAAGAGATCTCGCTGTCTGGTAGCCTTCCACTGGGTCCATATGGATACAGCTCCTCACAAGGTCGTTTGGCTCACCACTGGTGTATTGGTCCAGGTAGTACAGTCTGTCTCTTGGGTCCCTTGTTTTCTCCTCTATCCCATGCTCGAATGACCTAATGAAGGGTTTATAATCCACTGGCTTACCGCTAAAGGTCTGGATCTTTCTAACTGGAAGGGAAGACAACTTTTCATTTTCCACAATAAATTGAACTAAATCCTTTTGCTGAGTACTTTGTTGAGGAATAAGGTTTGAATGTGTCTCTTCTAATTGCGGTTGGCTATTCTGAGTATGGGTAGGTCTAAATTCCACTGCCTGAGGGTTTAGGGATGGATTTTGCCTTTGATTTGTGTCGATGACATTTAACTGGGTGTCAAACTGATCATAAATCTCAAACTGTGCATTTGCAATCTCAATTTCTGTCTCTAAGTCTAACCTTTCTTTCCTTTGTCTTAACCTGGTCTCTTCTTCTTCTATCCTTTGTCTTAATTTAGTCTCTTCTTCTTCTTTCCTTTGTCTTAACTTGGTCTCTTCTTCTTCTATCCTTTGTTTTAACTTGGTCTCTTCTTCTTCTATCAAATGCATTTCTTTAAGCTTTTTCTGATTTGCAATTAATTCTGCCCTTTTAGCCAAAGCATTTACCTTCGCCGAACGGACAGAGCTTGTTTTAGATTCAACTTGGGAAATACTGTCTTTAGGCCTGACATCTTGGCTATCTTCAGGGCTGGAGGTACTACCTTTGACCCAGGTAGATAGACGACTGTGAAATTTGTGAAACCCATTACATTCCGTTTGATACCATTCTACTGCATCATCTTTCTTATCCTGACTGTCCAATTTATCAATATAGTCCTTGGCACAAACTTGAAATTTTCTAAATAACTCTTCCCATCCTACTAGTTCTGTGGCTACGACGTTGACATCCTCTTCTCTATCTTTCAAATATTCAATTACTCTGATCTTTCCTATCAGTTCTGAATGGAGATGATCCCTGTGTTCTAAAACCATGCTTAACACATGAGAATGTCCCCTTTCTTCTGATAAGCTTTTTCTTGTGTCCGAGACTAAAGATTTACTCCTTGTAATTCTTTGATTGATGTCACTATGTTGATTCACTGTATCACTTAAGGCCTTATCTTCCATGATTCAGGTTTAATAACTAACAATGTTACTTACAGTTTTTGGTCCATATGGTCATTTACACACAATATAATCCAATGAACGAAATCCAGTGAACTTGATCCAACGATGAAACAATGCACATGATCCTCACTTCTCAGTTCTTAATTGTTCTTTCTCTTCTCACACATCCCGGGGTTTAAGGTTTTTCAACTTTGTAGGATGTGAAAGTTCTCTTTTTCTATCCCTCGATTGTCCAGGTTTCCAACACAACAAACGATGACGTATGGTGATGATGATTTAATCGTTGACACTTTGCAGATGAATATACACTTCTTGAAATTATACACTGACTTTGTACATAAGTTGACTTTGGAGTTGTATTTGTATTTGGTTGAAAAACCATAGATCTTCTTACGCTACTAACTCGATTCTTACTCTTACAGATGATAGTCTTACTTTGTCTAAATCTTACTGAACTCTCCTAGAACTTTCTCAGGGTCTCTATTTAACCACGATGCTTATCAGGCTTCATATCTTAAGGCTGGGCAGTCTTAGACTCAATGGGCAATTATTTACTTGGACAATTTAGAAAGTGACAGGACAATTAAACATTTAAAAGGAAAACGTCATGGTCAATTTGCCTAACAGCTGTGAACTATCTTAACAACTTGGACGGTACCGTTATAAGCACATTCAGGGAGAACTTTATGGGGGTGTCACAGCTCAGTGTGTGGGACTAGAGGGTCTGGCTACCAAAACACTGATAAGTATCGTGGGACTAATTCTTCTAAGCTAACAACAAAATTCATCAAAAATTGGCTCTTACACAGACTATGATCGATACCTTATTTCTTATACTATAATTCCTTAATATCCTTAATGATAATTTGCATTACTAATCACCCTAAACGTGTTTTGGTGTCCACAATGTGAAATTTGATCTACACAACCTTTGCCCTTTACACGTGTCCCTATTAACCCAGCCTAACACTAATCGCTCGGAACATAATGCAACCAATTACGGAAGTGACAGGTCATCATGGGCGACAACTCTGACACATTCCGGAAGTGGAGAGTTATCCATCATGGCGGCTACCCACAATTCTCCGGGAGATAAGGAAGGGCTACCGATCACTCATTCTCTCGAGATTTCGCGATTAGACGACATGATTGATAACTGTTACCATGGTGATGAGTTTGTTTTGGGTAGGTGGCTGACATGTGTTCCACATGACTGAATCCCAGAGACAACAAGCTTGGTCATGTATCAATGAAGTGTCTTCTTCAAATAAATAGCATGCCAAGTATTTCCCGGTCTGACACCGCTTTCCTATTGAAGATGTGGTCAGCTCTTTCTGTTTCGACCTTAGCCTTTGTATTCCTTCAGCAATTTATTAACATTCCTCGCTGCCAGTTCCGGGCTATAGATATCCCCACGTCATTGCTATTTCCCTGCTTATTATCATTATAGTGAATCTGTTATATCGAGTGTTTCCAGGCAAACAGTTGCTACTTAATACCCCGTAAATCATAATCACTCTCCGAAGAAAAGGTGTCAATCTTCATACGGGGCAGTAACTAGGTAAACACCGTTTGACAGAAAAAGTCCAAATGGCGATGGTTTCAAGATATGTAACCTATATCTATAACCTTATTTGTCTTGTTTGATTCATCAAAGTGAAGATAATAGTCTTAGTGTCGGCGGTTTGATTATGTATTGTCCCGCTTGAATGAAAACACATTGCCTGCAATATGTATTGCTTGAAATATATCAGAATTTTTTTGGATTGTGAAACATCATTGTCTTTTTTTATGTTGACGGAAACTGGCGGAATGATTCTATAATAGTACCAACATCTTTTAGATGTAATTGTTATTTTCCGGTCGTGTGTTATTGAAAATATATTATAGATGTGTAAAATTGCTTGAATGATAATATATAAATAAGATTATCACATCTATAGTATGTGTTTGTGTTTGGGAAGAAAAGATCCTAATTTGGTTTGATTTAAGAAAAGTACAAAACAAATTGTAATTTTCACCAAACATAATTTTATAGGTCTGCGCATAGAGAATTAGAGATATAAGAGGAAGTGATTGAATGCAGTAATGATTTTTATGACATTTCGTAATAATAATGAAGATGGACATTTTAAAAGTCATTTGATAAATCCGAAGCATTTGAATGAAAATATTAAAATAAAATTCCCTCAGTCCTAATTTTGTCGCATATAAATTTAAACAAATTAATTACAGTGTTTTAATAACATGTCAGTGCATTTGATACATGCAATATTTCAGAGAAAAGTGTCATGTTTTATTGCTGTGCTATTGTAGATTTTCACCATCTATTTCAAATACCTTTGATAAAAACATGAAACTATTATGACTTGTTTTTTACTTTTAGAAAAGTAAATTATACCTTTGACTAGACAAATGAGCTAATATAATGCTGATACGGCAACACAAAATATGCAGATTTATAGTGGAAAATGCTTTATTCGGTTTTGTATGTATGCATGTATTCATATCATGTCAAAGTCAGAGGCCTTAACTTAAGCATTTTAAGCCTGTTGCCCAAAAGTATTCACAATGTGTACATTTATGTCAAATGTATATGTTTAAACATTATGTGTTAGTTTTATATGAAAGAAAGTATTAAGAAGAAAAGGGTAAAAAGACAAGTCCTTGAGATGTCTATGGAAGTTTCATCATGTCCAGGTGATGGACCACCATCAATTTCCCTAGCGGTATCCAAAAGTGTATTGTCAGGTGAGAGAAAAACAGACGATGGAGGTTTGGAGTGATGAATGGTAGAAGATGGTTGAACGAAATGACCCGAATGATGACCTCTGACACAGGCTACACTTGTCGGAGACGCAATGAGGTGTTACCACTTTGAAGTTGCCCATGGTTCGGCACCTTCTTTGATGGTGTCTCTTCCACAGGTAAATGATCTGTTACGCGTTAGCTCCTTCCCTACCTGGTTTCCCAGGCAAGGGGATATGCTATGTTACACGTTAGTTATACCGACCTGGCTTCTTAGAACCAAGTTAATGATGTAATTAAGTTATCTTTATCCATTTGTAAAAATGTGTATTATGAACTGTAGTTCAGTCATTAGTCTGTCATCCAGACCCTATGGCAAAATATAAAAGGAGCCTTCTTAAGTCTAGAAAATGTTGGCAAGTCTAGTTGCCTCAGCCATAGGCCTGAAAATAAGTATTGTACAGGACTCCTTTTTATATTATTTCATACCAAATATTGAAAAATACATTTTTAGTGAAATCTTTTTTTCAGGGACTATATGTTAGTCTATTCAGTCATCTACATATACTAAGGTAAATGATATGAAACATATGATAAATCGTATGATAATATGCTAAATCGTATGATAATATGATAAATGATATAATGATTAATGGTATGTTATTCTGATAAATGATATGATTCATACAATAATCATATGAATATATGATAAATAATATGATACATATGATAATCATGTGATACATATGATAAACCATTGTTAATGAAAACCAATACAAATACAGTTAGATTCCAAAAGGTGACAAGATAAAGTTGCTATCAATAATCATGTTACAAAATTATCACATTTTTAATATGTCTCAACACATATATATATTTGCAGTATTTAACACTGTATTGTATCAACCAATCAACCATATACAACTAACTGTCGATACTGATGAAACTTAAAAATGATAAGCACAAATGTAATCGCGAAATCTAACCAATAATTGAGAGCGTTTGTCATTTTAATGGATTTAAAACTGTTGAAAACAATATAAAATAATCACTACCTGTCATCTTGTTTCACAGCCTTTCTTCTACCTTGTTCGTTGTTCCGTGACACGCTATTCTTATCTTATTTGTGAAGTTAGATATAATATCTGCTGCATCATTGAATAAACCGTTACAAACATAAATATATATTACATATATTTTTAATTTAAAAAACCCAATGCAATATCAAACGAATAACTACAGTGTGTATGTGACTTAAACTGATTCCTTGAAATTTATTCAATTTTTTTACTCATTTAATTACAAGAAAAGAGCCCCAAAGAAACTTATCTAACTCTACACATGCTCCTCAAGAGGTTATGTTCGGACAAGGGTTAGGTAGAGGTTACAACATTATGAACTACAACCATTTTTTTTTACAATTGCTATAAGAACCTGAGTCTATGTAATTGTTAATGAAACTTATTTTAGAGAAAAAGTATTCATAGATTGAATTTTTCGAAAAGCAAACTTGTGAAAGGTACGACTTGCAATTTGAAAAACTCCTAAGCTGCCTTAATCCGTGCTTTTAGAGATACGGCACAGGATATGTTTTGGTATCGATAACATTTTTACTAAAACTCGACCAATTGTTTAAAAAGTATAAGGTGAATATCCTTGGTCTCATAAGTATATATTCCAAAAATTTCAAATGTTGAAAAATTAAAACATGGTAAAAATTTTCTCGCTTTGATCATTTTTAAAAATGTCATATAAATGGTAAATTCATAAAAAAAAAGATTACTCGGAGCCGATCAAAATAAAAAAATTACAGCTTATCGAAGGTAAAACACAAAAAATGGTTGTTAGAATCCAAGCATAACTAAAGCATTTGCTAATCTGTATGTCATTCTCCACGACTTAGCACAAGGGGTAGGGTGATTGATCATCTGAGGTCGGGGTTCGGGTCACAATCGATATACAACATGTCCCCCACTCCGAGATGGAAATGTCTGTTGCATATTTCCCAAATGTTCTCTTTTTAACCAATTTGTCACTTTTTGTGTTATCGATAGCGGAGTATGATTTATACGAAACTTGCGACGCAGCATAGCTCCACCCGCCACTTGACGTGCAAGGCCAGACTAATCGAAAAAAGTTAAAGTATTTACGTCTTAGGTGAAAGGCGAAGGTCATGCGGGCCAAGGGAGACAAATCTTTCTTATTCTTTGCGCAGTCATTTAAGCAAACTGACAAAAGGTCGAGTGATTTATTGAGAATGGGCGCACTTTGTTATCGATAAAAACCTTCCGCAGTCACATAACATGGAATTGAGTAGTTTGGAATGTCAGGCGGAGAATACTTTGGACCTTTTCTGCTCCTGACTGCCAATTAAACCTCAAAACAAGGCTGTTTCCAGTAAAACTGATAATGTTCAACCTCAAAGTTATTTTTCTCTGAAATACAGAAATGTTGTAGATTTGAAGTGTTTGGGTTTTGCCTTAGTCTGTTTAATTTCACGAGATAGAAAATGAACTCCCGTAGTGTTTGGAATAAAGCGTATCTATTAATACGTATTATCTGCCCAGGTTTTTCTTATCGCTTTGATAGATACGGGAATGTAAGACTCGGGCGTTTAAGATAAGCTCTTGAAAGAAGAAAAATATTAATCAAATACTCCAAACTTTTCGCGAGTTGAGGCACCTTTTGAAGAATGTTAAATTGTGTATTTTTAATACGTTCATTAGTATTAAATGGAAAGTAAGCTTATTTTGTTTTTGAACTGTTTTTCTTGATTTTTAATATTTTAGCCCATGTCAATCTCGTTATAATTTTGATTGGAGAAAGCCCACAGCACTATCATGATATACATTGTGATGAAATTTGGTAGGAAGAAGTTGAAAATCAAGAAAGGTACGACTTGGCATCATGATGGTTCCACATACCAGAAAAGAACAGCATGGGAGAGAGTCTGGGATTCATAGCATAGCTTAGTTCAACGCTACCAGTGAGGTTCAGCAATATCGGGCGTAGCTCGCCGGGTGGATGGGTTACCCGAGTCTGAAAGTGGATTCCATGTCCAACACTGAGACACGAGTTGAGATACTTGTGGTGTCAACTCAGGCAAAATATTTTTTTTCGGAATGTGCCTTTGTTCATCTAGCAGTACAATTGGGTACCTGGTTTGGAAGTGTTGACAAAGTGAAAGAAAGCCATAAAGCACGTAATCTGCTGCTGTGTTGCATAATCCGAAAGAGTTGAAACTGTAGGTTGCCTAGGTTATAATTTGTTTGGCGTTTTGAGCAAGCCTTGTGATGTACAGTTCAACGCACAATAAATATTCTCATCATCATCATCATCATCATCATCATCCCAAGACAATTTAGTTTTGGCGGTAGATGATTAACTGAGAAAGTTAATGTATAATATATACCATGTACTTATTATTCATAAGTTAATTTCGTATCAATGTGTAACCTCTGTTTGACACATGAATTTCTATCGAAACGTGCATGGCATATCACGAATAAAGAAATTGTTATCAATTTCTATCTCTATGTGGTCTTCATTCCAACTTTCAAAATGTCACACAAAGGATCTATTTTATACAATTTCTTTTTTGTATGTCAGTTTATTCTTCGAATTTTGTCACTTTGGTTCTTAAACATGAGATCCGATTAACTAAATAAAAAATTCTCTTCAAAACAAAATGTACACTCTATCCATTAAAACGCGTTCCAAGAAGCACCTTTAAGTGAATTTTGAGATAGAATCAAATTTCATTTAGAAGCAAATCAGTGTTTTATTTGTCTAAAAACGATGAGATTTTAAAAAAATTACTTTATACAAATGCTTGAAAAATCAAGAAAGGTGATCTGGTGCATTTGAATGCAATACGCCAAAGAATGAGACAATGTAATAAAATGTTTCATTTTGTGATGTAACTTGATATGTAATGAATTGTAAGCTTTGGGGCGTAACATCCTGATCAAGCAAAGCGAATCTACGGGAGGTCCTTGCTGTTAGATGCACTATCAGAAATAATTCAAACTTATAAAGACACATTTACGATGAAAATAAGTTATAAATGATAAAATATTTACTTTGAGAGTTATTTTGTATAAGTTTTAATAGTCATAATATGCAATGAAGTTACGATTTACACCATTTTTGTAGCCAAGAAACTTACTGACCCATACTGCACCTATATACAATATGCAAAGTGAAACTTCTCTCAAAATGAAAAGAAAATCTTACATGATAAATATACGCTCTCTCACTTCACAGTTAAACAGCGTCAACTCTAAAATGTGCATCGGACCATACTCTTATTGAATTAGGCAAACTCTCTTTGAGTACGTATAGAAGTATATGCCCTTTCTAAAAATTCATCCTCCTCTGAAATAAGATTTAATACGTCTGAGGGTATGACATCAGAAGAATGTTTCCCTTTTATTACAAGTATAAAGAACCAAGAGAGAAAAGTGTCAAAATTTCTCGTGTGAATTACACGAAGGGCATTTCGAATTCAAGATAAATCAATTGCGAGCCATCACGTGACCAGTTGGCGCCTGTGGGTCTGGGAAGGTTGAGTGGGGCTCGGGGGTAAGAAGGCCCCTCCCGAACCTATTGTGGGACGTGTGGCCCCGTCATGAAGTCGAGCCGGAGACAAACTGATCAATTGTGTCCATCTTGAATACTCATGTAACCTGGAACTAAAGCAAGTTTAACAGTACAGCGCCTGGACACAATCTGTTCCAAGCTAGTACAATACCAGGTTGTACTAAGAAGCTCCTTTATGTAAATCCTTATCCCCAACTCAGACAAGATTAGCTCCAGTCATTCTCCAGGCTCGAACCTTTTGTCGCCAATGTAATCACACGCGTGTCAGCTAAGGGCTAGGATAATGTCGCCTTTCAGTTCCTTGTATCATACCTTTAACTCAACCAGAAGCGAATTTGTCGTGGACTTTTCATATTTCCATTTTTTACCAGTGACACTTGCCGTATTTTGACGAATTGACGGAGGGCGTGGAAATAGCCGACTGCGTTTTGCTGTTGTATTGTTGTATTGTGTCCGGTTAAAGGGGGTGTACTTATTCCCCCGGGCTTGCTTCCCTTGTCAGGAAGATGGATGGGGATCCGGAATTCCCTGCGGAGGGGAAAGATCCAAATTATAGCAAATATCTTGATAATAGGCGGTCCTGTGTCACCGTGCACCCGGGCACATGTACCCCATCACCCCGTCATCATCAGCATCTATCCGAGTCCACCCCGAGTCTACCCTCTTTACCTCAGCGTCTGTCCAAATCTACCACGTTTACCTCATACCCCTATCAGGCCTGTCATCCACCCGATGCCTGAGCTCTACGTAACTGTCAGATTGTAACGTATCACCGACGTTGTTGGAGATGTACCTCATAACCTCGTCGTCCCAACTTTTAAATGTACCCGGTGCAAGTGGAATCACAATCGTTATCATCTCTTTTGTCTGCCTTCATTGTCTGCTATGTATATCCTCCTAGCTGGGTGCTCAATGAGGCTAATAATACGCATTTTATTAATTTTACTTTTACAGCTATTGTAAATTTTCATTATTATCATTTTCACCGTTTTCAAAATATCCTCGTCATTTCATTGTCATATTTATTCATTTCATTATCTACATTAATATCCTACTGTTATTTCAAATGTCATATTTATTCGTAATACCATTTATTTGTTATCTTCATAATCATTATCTTCATTTTAATTATGATTTCAAAATATTTAAATAACTTCAACTTTGATTATTATTTTCATAATCTTTGTCATCGTTGTCATAGCAGAACATTAATCAAAGGTCAGATATGTGGCATAATATTTGAATCGGCGAAAAAAAACTAAACGATAAACAATACTTTAAACATTTAAATTTAAAACAATATTTTTCAATTTTATATTTGTTTTCGATAAAAGCCTTCTCTTTGTTTCGATAATTTATGAACCCATGTGGGCACCGTTTGTCTTCTTTTCTGTACTCCCAGACCCAAGAGTATCACCTGTTTTCAAATATACCCAACATACATCACTTAAACCATTACTCCTCTCAATAACGCTATCAACAACACAGCACATCCACCCGCCTCACCTCCTTATCAACCCCTAGTGATCACCATCACCTCATCAACACCAATCAACCTCCCAATGATCAACCTTTCACTTCCAGCCTTCATCAAATCACATACCCATTCAATCATACCTGGATCCACCCGAGCTGTCATCCCACCCGGGATCATAGTTACCACTTATCTCTGTGAGGTATGCGAAGCCTTTAGGAAATTTGTCATGACCGGTTCAAATAATAGTGGAAATGTCTAGCTCTTGTAGCCATCACATCACAGGTAATCAAGTAAATCAACTTACCTTGTATTTATGTATTCTATGATGCCAATCATTAATATTTTCATCAACACTGTATCAATTTTACCCTACCTTCAACTTTCTTGTTTCGTCGAAATCTTGCATCAATATTACCTTGTGATCTTCTTAAATGTCGTTTTATTTCGATGCATTCTCTTTCTACAGAGTTTACTCAAGTAGTTTTTATTCGGTCATCTCTGTTACAAGTAAGATACTGGAGTTTCTTCTCCTCCGCGGAGCGCACATATTTCTTCCGGGATACGCATCAGTCGAAGATTAACAAAATATTTGATTGGACAAAAATAAGATCTGTATCCATGAACATTGAGACCCGTAGGGGATTTTGACGGAAACACGAAATATAACCCATATAATTATAACCTATTTACGTGAGAAGAAATGATGTCTTTTTTAAGGTGGAAAAGTGGGAAACAAAGCGTTCTGTTAACCCTGTACATAATCTTGTGATTGAATAAGACTAATATTTCAAAACAGTCAAGGCTGATCAAAAGGTTGGTTTCTTTGTTTGAAGGGCATGTATCTGACATATATTAAAAGTGTGTATATATGCCTTTGTTGTCTGTTTTACCGTGACCTTTGACCTAAAGTGATAAATCGTACAAACAAATGACATAACTATAGTTTTATTTGGCAAAACATAATTAGATATCGTTGAAAAATACAAATATCCATTTTGAAGACAATTTTTTGCATATATTTACGTGAAATTACATTTGCATCAGTTATTATCTTGTTGATTTACATACATTAATTCGCAAATTATTTCCTCAGCATGCTTCATAACGACATTTATCATTATTATTTCATAATGATATAATTAACATAAATAAAAAGAACATTCTCAGCATGACGTTTCTATATCCATACTACAACGAATTACAGGTAACCATTTGAGGCTTTACCTCGAAATTGCCAGTTTTTTAACGGGACAAAAATATTTAAAGTACAAAAAGTGCATAGAGCATAGAAATTTGCGCAACAGGTGTGTTAAGATGATCTCGATATTAAACAGTATCATTCTTGTATTAACAAAACCAGGAATTATAAATACAATAAATTTTGTCACGCTTCTCGCCTATACAAACAAATATTAATTTAATCTATCAAGCATGCAGTAATATAATTAACGAAATGCCATTCTGATTTAAATTGATCTAATACACGAGACGCACCGTGTACTTCACCTATTGTTATCATGGATACATGACTTTACCTTAATTGCATTTTTTATTTTTCATAAGGTAATTAAAAAAGCTCTGCATGACTTCTATTATCGTCATATGACATGAAGATACAAAGTGTAAAAAGTTAATTTATGTTTGATGTTTGTTTTCTTTATTTGAAAATCTTTTTTTAAAATTTGATATAGGCTATGTCGTACCGAGTGAGTCTTTAGTCGATGTTTTGTAAGGTTACTAAATCGACTTAGTAAGATTAACAATTCGAATTTATAAGCTTACTAAATTCAGGTAGCTATTTAGTAAGCTTACCAATTGTATTTAGTAAGAACCGTATTAATCCAACACGTTATGACATGTATCGTATCTAATCGTGTTATTCGAAAATGTGCAGTGTATATTTTGTATCGAATCGTATTGCTACAAAAGATCGTGAAACTTATCATAACAAATAGTGTTATTTCAAAAAGGTGATATATACAAATCCAATCTTCCAAGATATCCAAGATATCCAAGAATTCCAAGATATCGTGATATCAACGTATCGAGTCGTAAAACTTGCAAACACCGTCATATGTATCATTTCAGATAATTTTTATTAAAGATACCGTGATATGTATATGCCTTTTTCTCCATCTTATCATAAATTTAAAACATTTCCATACAATTAACGATTTACACTATGTAGTCTTTCGGTCTTTGATTAGAAAATGCATAAGATATTAACACTAAATCAAAGACGCATCACTGGAATCATGTATGTGTCTGAATGGGCAATCTATGTGTTCAGTGTGTTAGAAGTAAGACGTGCGGCTACAGTGTGCCAATATATCACGGGATAGTTTACCCAACCCTGACGGAAGAATAAGTGTTAAGTCGTTTGGCTGGAAGTGTCAGAAAAATGTCGTTGAAAAGAACGATTTGAAGCCCAATGTTGATAAACGCTTACCCTACCGCATGTATACCGTCTAGAGGGTTTGTACATATCCACTTGAAAAGTAAATGGATCTAGACGAAAGACGATTTGTTAGTATACTCCGTTTTGTGATTCCGAAGTGGTCGTTCTCTTTCCTTCATTGTAAAGCCAATGGCTTCCTCTGTCGGCGAGACTTCTGGCTTCCCGACTATAAATCAGAGCCGACGCGATTTTTCACAATTTGTAAATCTTCTTCCAGGTTTAGATGTAATAAATTTGTTTCCTGTTCTTATTGTATACAGAGATCGGCACCAGGCGGTGTCTGGTCTGTTGCACGAGCTGCTGAGATAAGCCAGTGCGCTGTAAGGAGTTCACGTAAGATGACATAGAAAATTCAATGGATTACAGAATTACGATTTTTGGTCATGTGATCAATTTGTCTTATTGTCTAATTTTTAATGGTTTACCTTTACATGACAACTTAAAACGCGAGTTTAGAAAAGCTTATCTTTTTAAAGTGATACATATTATCATGAGTTATTTGTTTCTTGTATGTGTGTTTTGAAACCCTAAACAGCCACACCTAAGATGTTTTAATTATTTTCAAACTTTTAAAGAAACGTATTGTCTTCTATGTCTGGGAATGTTTTATTTATAGTGTAATAAATTTACACTTCTATAATTGATAAGAAGTTTAACATGATAACAGAACTAGTGATGTTATGAAAGATTTTAACAGACCCAAATTTGAAACTCCAGAAAACTCCTTGAAAAAGCAGACACAAACGTGTGCGAACAAATATTCGCTTATGTGGACGTGCATTTAATTCCACCTTAGCCAAGAATCTAAGTCAATTTTCATTTTTCCGTGTTAAAACAACATATATATATATATATATATATATATATATATGTAATGTCAAGGAACCCCTACGATATATTATTATTACGATTGTATCGATACAAAGTCAGTTTATAACATTTTTCCGATGTTCTTAGGATATGTACATTTAGACAAACGTTTCCGCGTCTTATATTAATATAATACAACGAAATTGAAATATGAGGAGTTTTGAAGGAAAAATTAAAATAAAGCTATCCAAAACGTGTTCCTGAATAAGCAATACCTACACCTTTAAGAAATCTACATGTATATTCATAGCAATTCTTTTCTATCCACCGGTGAATGGGGATGTTGAAGAATGAATGCCGCGCTTAAAATACAAGAAAATGGGCTTTAACACCTTCATGCATCTTTTGATAAAAGCCAGACCTTCATGAACAGACTTTCCATAATAAAATAAAAGTTTACAGTAACTTGTGTTATTGTTATAAAGGAATTCCTGACAGTTATAGCATAACCGTGACCTAATATACTACGACACTGCCTGCATTGTGTTGTTTATAAATGAAAATTCACTATGGCGTAGGACAAGGAGAACTACTCTCCCAAGTCTTTTTCTGAGTTTACGAAATCTGTCAATTCTAACACCTTAAACATCCGTTACTGACTGAAGACGGCATCAATCAAAGTACAGAATAACGCCAGGCCTGGGAGACAAGGGGGAAACTGCCAGGAATTATGGAATCTTCGTCTTGCCAAATTCACATTACGTCTTTAGTTTGCCAATTAAATATGCCAGTAGATAAAATACAGTCTTCAAAACAACTTGATACTGAAGTAAAAAATGATTACCAAAAACAAAAACTTTGTTTAAAATACCACTTACTTGTTACTTATTAGATCATGAACATATCGTTTCTAAAATGTTCAGTTTTAAAAATTGTTTTACCGTTTTAGATTTTCCATAATTCATTCTACGGGGTGTGAATTGTTTTTGGGATGTCGTAGAGGGGCATTTTTACGATTTGAGATGAAGAAGTTGATCACACGAAAACGAAAATAAATGTTTTCAATTGCATAACATTGTTTAGTAATCAAAAGAATCAGTTCTAAAACGAATGTACCATCTTTAGTTAAGTAATGGGAAACCATTTCTCTACCTCAAATGATCAAAAGGTGTTCACACAAAAATGGCCGCCAATGGTTTTTGCTTGATATTTATATTTTTCCTCTACTGCTATGTATAATCGGGTTCACTTAATTAATGACATGTTTGATCCGATGAAGATAATACATTTGGCATAAACTAATGTTTATTGGGGGAAATCTAAAGAAATAAAACTTTCGGCAAAATACGTGCAACGGCGCCATTAAGAGTTTACATGAACAATCAATTATCTTAACGTTAAAACAGCACACGTAGACACTAGCTGTTTGATATAATAACACACGTAGACATAAAATGTTTGGCGATCTATGTAACAATAGAGCTATAATGTTGGTTAACCAACCGAAGGAGTTTTACACAGTATATTGGTTTGCGCAAAAAATCGCACTTAAAGATTGATGGTTGAAGTCTTTACATATCGACTTTTGAATGAAAGTTGAAAATAATAGGATGCGGTAAATCATAACTATCTTATGTGAGATATAGAGGATACCATTTAATATTGTTTTCATTAAAAGAGTAAATGAGTTAGTATAACAGTGAAAGCTAGTTCCATACCACATCATTTACTAGTTTGATAAAAACAGTATAAAATGGTAGGAAGTTGAGTATTCTGTTTATCACTCGAACACATAAATCAAGCATAATTGCCGACAGTGTGCAGAAACTAGCATTTCCGTGACTTGCCTGCCATTGTGATGGCGGCGCTTATTTTATGACGTCACAACTATACACTATTGTGACGTCATACGTGCAGCGGTATGACATTAGTTTTATATTGCCGTATGAATATTCAACTACAGTATCTTACACAGGCGATTAAATAATAATGTTCATGAAGGTTCAATGCCACGACTGGGGAAAAAGATATCGGTATTGGCCCTATTTTCAACGCCAGTCTACACAACGATTTATGATACAACCGGGCTTCCATACATTGAAATAAATTGCTAACGGTATCTAGGGATAGACTAGAGTCTTGTTACAGTAAGAAAATATTTACATATCCTATATTTCAACTTTATGGTTTTAATTGGACCCAAATATGAATGGTATATGTCTGCTTTACTGAAACAAAGGCAAAATGGTTTATAAGAAATTACGAAAAAAACGAATTGACAAAAGGTTATTAGGTGATGTTGTATGTTGACCTTATTTTCCAATTTCTCATTTATGGTTTTGCACGATTTATCATAGAACTCAATTACGATTTAACGTGAAATTTAACAGTTATAAGTATGATGCGTAATCATACAATTTAAACAATGAATGTCATAAATTAACCCACAATTTCATACACAATTTGTTTCTTTATCTTAAAGAAGTGGAGACGACATTATACCAGGTTCGTGATGATAATAAGTTTTTTAAATAATTTTTCGTGATTCATTTACCATTGAATGTATCGATTTGAAAACGTTATCCGGAATTTGTACATTATGTAGTGCTTTGAAGAAGTTTATGGTAGGTGCTTTAGATAAAAAAAAGATATGTTTTATTCATTTCTAGTATGATGGCATTGCAAATAGTTAATTTTAGCAGTTTTTTTAATGAATTCTTCACCATTTTGTTTTATAAATGAAAATTTGAAATTCCATGTCACATTTTTTATTTCGTTTCAAATTATACAAAACTTTCACTACGTTTTTTAGTTACACGTTCAAATTATTCAATAGACAATTACGGTAAATCCTCAAATAGAAACACATTGTCTCTTGATTTCGTTTTAGGGGGATGTTGGATTAGAGAGTGGTAGTAGAAAGACTAACAATACGTTCTTTAAAAATAGAGAAGAATGTCAACCCGGAACATTTAAAAAGTTTTAGAATTCACATTCCGTTTATGAACCTCCCTGACTTTTAACAGGCAGCCTTCGGCCGTTTGTTTTAACTAGCGATGCGAGCGTGATAACAGATTGATGTTTATACTATAAAGGTCTCGCTTCTGTCCGGGTGCTACAAAAAGTGGGAATTTCTTTCTGGTGGGCTGTTCGCGTCAAAGCAGTTTATACCAAAGCTACAAGCTCTGACAGACATACTGCAGGCCAACACTGTTCCACGCCACGTCATCTCTGATTTATGTAATACAATGTTAACACTCAACGAAAATCGTGAAGAATTGATGATCTGTACCTATCAAATTTGCATTTAAAAGAAATAATTGTTTTTCATTAGTTTCATAGAATTTGTTGGCTTATTTAGTTCAACCTTTAACCGTGTATTATTTTCATGATTTAAAGCAGTATGTCCCTTTCTAAACGTAAAATTATTGTATGATATCATGATATCTGTAACACTTGTAATTCATGATTGCAAATTTTATGTTTATTTAGAACTGAAACAGTGGCGTTTATGTTACAGTAGCGTTGTTCTGTCAGCAACAGAATCATCGATATTTCATGATGTCAGAATCGTTAGTAAACGATGAATTTGATATCAAATATTTTTATGATAACCGAAACGGTGGTATATCATGAACAGAGGCATCGATATTTCATGATATCAGAATCGTTAGTAAACGATGAACTTGATATCAAATATTTTTATGATAACCGAAACGGTGGTATATCATGAACAGAGGCATCGATATTTCATGATATCAGAATCGTTAGTAAACGATGAACTTAATATCAAATATTTTTATGATAACCGAAACGGTGGTATATTATGAACACAATCATCGGTATTTCATGATCACCGAATCCTTGGTATACGATGAATTTAATCAGTTATATTTTACGATACCAGAATAATTTTTAAATTGTTCTTATGCTTGATTAAAATGTGAGAAGTGACCGGGATACCAAATGCGTTCCGTGTAACCGTGTTATATTGTTTTGAATAAAATCGCTCTAACGAAATCGCACGACAAAATGGAAGGGGATATGATGCAGTTTTGATATCAAAGCATAAATAAAACGTTATTTTGAAGAGTATTAGTTTAACTGATGAAAAAAGTAAAATTCGATATCCAAAAAAGATAAAACGTTCTGTTGAAACATATTGTTAATAATGTTAATAGTAAATATGGAACCAGTAGCCTAACACAGAGTCTGTTGTTAATAATATTTTACCCTCAACAACCTTTTGAAAAGCAAATCTAGATTTTTCTGAGGCCCCCTTCCTTATATCTAATAAAATACGTTTTTCGAGAATTTTTTTTCAGAGATTGATCGTAGGTTGTCTGGAGAAGAAGTTATAGCCTGAATTAACATTGAGGATCGTCCCCTTTAAATGGGCGTTTTGCCCCTTTAAAATTCATCAATTCAGGTCTAACGTACCCGAGGTGTGAAAAGAAACGTTTCACGTCTTCACGTTCTTAGTTAACGTAATCAAACGTGGCTCTCTTTATATTCGATTTATACCACGCAATATGAAATGTACACAAAATGTGAATTTTAAACACGTGGAGCATATGTGTCTTCTCCGCGGAAGCAGTCGACTGCTTCACATGGGGGTCACGTGACTTTTCCAGCATGTCACTCAACGTCGGTATATAAACAATGCTTGAACGCATACCATATTTAAATAGACAACGACTTCTTACACATGAAGCAATTTTCAAATGTATAAGAGATACGTTGGCCGTCTTAACGGTATTCGCTTTAAATGCATCTATACATTATCAAGAAAATGAAGCTACGCTAAGAATGGTATAAACGCATGAACAATATCATTATGTCTAAACTTGTCTTTTGTGATACCGATCACTGTTAATAGAAAGAAACACATCATCAAAACATGTATGTAACGAAAATGAGAAAACAGTTTTTTTTATCTTTGGAGTTAATATCTGATGGCACTGTAATATAGACCTTTTTCGACCTTTTACGATTTTGGTATTTTTGTAATGTTAAGCCGTCAAAGTGAACCTGTCAGCATTTTTATTTCTTCTAGATTGAAAACTGCAGCATAAGAGGTTTAGAATATATTCACATTTTATCAAAATATAATAAATGTTACATACAACTGGAAGCTTGAAGAAAGATGTATTTTTAGATTTTAATTTTTTTTACTAAAGATAAGGAGTTTTTCTTTCACAACCTTACTTAGTTTTGTAAAATAGGGTAAATGTTCAATAGACAAGTTGTCTATATGTGTATAATAATTTTTTTTATTTATTTCATAACTAACAGACATGGTCACTTTTATCTAATAAGTTAAGTTATTCCTGAATTCAGAAAATATTGTTTTCAAAAAGTATGTTTTTTTGTTTAATACGATATTTTTCAATCTTGAAATTGAAAACCAAATTACTTGCAAACCTTTAAACTTTAACGTTTTGATGTTTCGAACATATTAATGTTTTTTCAACGATTTTCAAATCTTTACAAAAAAACAACGTTTTTGTTTATTGTTACCATGATGTTGCTAGGCAACAAGATTTACAATTCTTGTACAGCTCTACATTACTTGAATTCATTTGAGAAAAGGTTGATAAAAGTTTTAAATACAAAGCAGCCAATCTGTTTCGAGTCGGTGATGATACAATTTGAATGTAGAATTTGCTTCATGTTAATTAAGAAACATAATGAATTTTTAGAATAATCACAGAGAGAAATGAAAATAAAAGAAAAGTTTAATTAAATTGGCTTAAGATGTTTATTGTATTTCATTAAATTCTTTCTCAATTCATAGCAGTTCAAAGAGCGTTGATGGTTAAAGCACAATCATGTTTTGGAGTATTTTTCTAAGAAAACCCGATCTGTATTAACGCTGCCCTTTGATTCGTGATGCTTCCAATGTTGTCATAGAAACCAAGTTCAAAGACTCCGCATCCAATCTGGCAGTGTTTTGGTGGTAACCCAAGCTTGTTGAATCTGTACAGAGGAAGCACCAAGCTGAAATTGAAGTCCACTGCAAGCGAAAAGTAATTACTGCTAATCAGATGCTAATAGAGTTTGATTGAAGCTTGATATTCTTCGTTACCATTGAAGCAGAGAGGCCAATCAGTGTTTGACTCGTCATTGCATTGAAGCCAAAACATCACGACCTGTTAATGATATAAGAGACACCCTAATACTTCCCGTGGGCATTGAGGTTTGGTACCTAAGGAACCTGACCCCAGGGGCTTGAAGGACAGCAGCGCGGTCCCAAGGGAGAAGTCCATCGTGCTAAGACTTCTGTTTATGTTCATGTTTACAAGAAGAAAGACGTGATTACATGTTGAACACCTGTTTGAGTGAGCGTTATCACCTTAATATTGTTCAGAAAGTTTGGACCAGGGAGGCGATTGGCGTGCCGGTCAGGGGTAAGGTGACGAGAGGTGTTGGGGTCGGGTTTCCTTACCCCCTGCGGCCCGTGACGAAAGGGGATAACTCAACACAAAGTTAAGTCTCCTCAATGTACGAGAATATGGAACTAAGGCTCAAATTGCCAACATGTGTTGAAACCAAACGGCTTTTCACGTATTTTCAATATCTTATTTCTTATTGTAGGGTGAAAATACCAACTCGAACCACGCACTCGGATACAAGTGGAAATTTGTAGCCTCCTTTCAATCGGGTAAATTACTTCTCGTGGCTATTCTTCGTGTTCGTATTGCAGAACGCGGACCAATTGTCCGATATTTCTCCCTGTTCTCGTCCATTCTCGAAAGTAAACACGCGCCATGGCTTTAAGCCCGTGTTTTCAGATATAAAGTTGTCAATCAATTCACCTATAAGGGGTAGATATAAAAGTTTCACTGATGAATGATCAGGAGGGGTAGTATAAATTTGAGGGATCAGGTTACAAATCCATCTAAAACGAAATCGGATTTGATAGAGTGTGTAAGGATTGTCTCTGAATGATATGTTTTAGTGCCATACCATACCTCTTGATTCTGCATAAAAGAAAATATGCCTACATATATAATATTCAATCTATTGTTGCTTGTTTTCACCTGTCAGGTGTGACATATTTTGACAGATGGTCTAACGACATTTTAATTACAGTTCAAAGTTCAAAAGTAAAGTACTTCAGTTTGGTAAAATTTCTATACCTTAATATGTCATTATCAACGCCAAGGCTTCCGATGAAAATATAAACCTGCTTACCCTGTACCGAGTCAACCGTTTACAGTTGTGTTTCTTTTTTACACAGATTATCATAACATATCATTATTCAAACAAACAATGTTCATAAAGCTGACAACGTCTTCACAAACATATTTTAAAATAAGTATGAATAATGACACAGGTGAAATATGTTCTCTGTTAACAAAACCATACGCAGATCTCTGGCGATACGCTAAGGAGATAATGGTGGGTGATGGAAACGAGATTAAAGAATATGAAATTGTGCGTGTAAAATATTCTCAATATTCTATCATCTGATAATAAAAACGTCGGAAGGGAATGATAAGCAGAGAAGAGATAACGTCGAACAATGAGCTGGTTATTATAGAGACGTTTTCAAGGGTTCATGCAGTTCTTCAAGAACTTGTTGTTACAATGGATTTTTCTTTTACTTTTTCTTCAAAAACACATTCTCACAGCAGGACATACTGTATAATCGTTTTCCTTTGAGCACGCTGCAAAATCAAGATGGGTGGTACATTTAGATAGGTTTATTTTATCTCCCCGTTTTCCAATAGCCATTCCGTTATCATCTGATGTTGACGAGGATACACCATCGACAGTCATCACAAGCGTCCTGCTTGTTCCTATTGCGAGGCGAATGCATGTTGCGAGCATGCCGTAAGGAATTATATTCATTCTCAAATTTTCTTCAAAATCTTTTGAAGATTGTTATGTCTGCAGAAGGGATTTGCTTGCTCAATATGCTGTTTCATGTTTCCTCCCGTGGGTTCTCTGTTTCCTTCCGCAGTATAGCTGTTTCCTTCCAGTTCAGAGGACAATTGAGAAATACCAAACTCTAATCCCACAACATATAGAATCTGTTTGGTGTAGACCCGGGGGTAGCGGCTCGGCCCCGAGGGTAGGGTCGGATCTCAAGAAGAGACAATCCCATGGGACGGGGAGGCTAGTAGAGGTGACGGAATAAAGATTGTTAAGTTCGTATAGTAAATCAACGTCTCATTGCGTGGTTTATCTTTCAGAGGGCCTGCTAAAGTGATCATGTTCCCCTCCCCCCTTTTCATGTTTTACCCGTCTGTGGAAGACATTTCCTGGGGAGAAATATCGGTGAAGAATCCCCTTTTCCTCAAACCCCCTTTTCTATTCTACTTGCTTTTGGTAAAGATGGGTATTTAAGTGTTGCGTTAATGCTCAGAGGTGTTCCATCTCGCCATTACAACCGTTTTAACTCTTTAAGATTTTGATTGTGCCTTTCATCCATGATAAAGATCTTCATAGGAAAGTAAACAATCTATTCCATGTGTTTTTCCTTAGCCCACTTATTTGTTAAGTAGTGTATTGACATGGCCACTAAAGGAAGACTAAATTATGATGTAATAAAATATAATGAAATTATATTATCACAACAGCTGAAGGGAGCTCATTTTGTTCTTCTTTATGTTTTGTGTTTCCTTTTATTTATTTTATTTGTTTAAGCAACTTGAAGACAATTGTCGATGCATAAAATACCCCACTGCAACTCAACACCATGAGAGGATGATAACTAAAAAACTTAAAAGACATTTGAGGCATTAACATATCTATTCTCTTTAAACTCAGACTTTAAATTCTTGGAGACAGATAGATATAAGCAGAGAAGTTGCATATGCTGCTTATCATAACTGTAGAAATTCATTCCAAATTTGCATGAACTGAGTTGAAAAAAAAAGCCAATAATTTAATTCATCAGTTTAATCCGTATATTCCTAATGTACTTTATTCATTTATTTATTCATTCATATTCAAGTCTTTTTCTATGAAATAACTATATATATATATATATATATATATATATATATATATATATATATATATATATATATATATATATATATATATATATATATATATATATATATATATATATATATATATAATATATATAATATGTTAATAATAGATTGCATATTGATATTATATATCATATATCCTTATATCTAAAAACGTATAGAATTGCTTAAAAGGTCGTGCATGAACAATTAACGTAAATTGTACAATATAAAAACATTGTGATGATATGGTCATTTCACTTTGTGTAACAATAATAATAATTTCGTAAAAATCAATAACTGTTATGAAACTGAAAATAACTTGAGACATGACTTGTACAAAGTGAACTTTATTAATAAAAACATAACTTCCAGTTTCGAAAACATGACTCTTTTTAATGACATTTTTAGATAATTAACACCAGGAATACAATGAAATACAATACAATACAAAAATACAGATGAGATGTGTTGTACTAGTTAGTATACAAGGGACGTGAGTATAATTCAAGCACAATGATATATTTGCAATATTCATACATGTAAATAAACGTTACATCTCATTTTTCCTTTCTTCGTGTCTCTTTTATATATGTAACGACGACCTGCGAAAAATTAGAAAATAAAAATATGCTTGATAATGAACCGAATGCAATTTCCTGTTTATTTTCCTGAAATGTTTACTTCGAAAATCTGTTTACATTTATTATTCAGTGATCACTTTTCCATTTCTTATAATGTACTTACATGTTGTGCATGTGATATGACCTATTTATTCTTATACACCATGACGTTGTTTCTATATCAATTATCATTGAAATCCCAAAATTTAAAAACAATACCTATTTATTTATGTTTATTTGAAATGAATGAATCCCATTAAGATAAATAATCGTAATATATTGCAGTATACCTTTATTTACTATATGCTATTTATTTTGAGAAGAATCTTATTGTACCTGTTATTTAACTGAGGTTCTTGTTTAGTCTTGATAAATCCTGACGTCTAACGTTAGGATCCAAATAGTATAAGTAGCTCTTTCGTTTATATGTCGCTTTCATATTTTAAGAGCTTTTAAAGGAGTATTATAAAACCTTTAGCTTCAAAGGAGACGAGCCACCTTTACAGTTTACCGATGCATATGGCAGCGTTCACTGAACATGACAAAGACTAAGTCACTCAGAAACAAATATCATTATTGAAGTAGGCACATGGACAAAACATGGTTAAAATGTTTCAAAAATACAAGAAACCGATCCAGTTTCAAAGAAATGTTACAGATAAAAGGAATGAGGGGGTTATGTTTTGGCGGCGTCCCAGCAGGGAGGGGGGACGGTTGAATAGTGATGGCGTGCACCTCGCTACACCTCAATGCACCTCAACTGCAAGGTAACCATTGACTCCTTGGTAAAGTCTTTGGGAGGTTCCACAAGACAGTTCAACTTTTAATGAACAGCTTGTGAGGTTTCAGTAACATGAGAAGATCCAAAGTAGCCCTTTAAGATATTCGCTTTACCGAAATATACCTAGTTCTAGCAAATATGAAACAATCATTCTCAGGATTAAATGAAAATAATGGTCATTGAAAAGGGTTACCTGGATTTTTCCTATTTTACCAGAGGGTGATGTTTTTAGAATTATTGCCCAGGTGTTTTCAACTTGAGTGGATTTTGAGTAGATCTTCGGGCTATGATGTCGGTGAGAGATCTCCACATAATGCTTTTGATAATTCCAATGTGTTGGAAATGTAATTTTGGATTTCTTCAGGCGAGGGTGTAACCGTTAGAGAGATTAGTTGTTTATACGAGGGACCATGATAGATAATTGTTTGTAAATATCTTGGTACTTTTTATAAATATAAATTTGTCAATCTTGTTTATTTTCCCCCCAAACGTTTTCTTAGACCTTTAGTTTCACTTCTGATACCTTTTCGATTAGGTTATTTTCGTAAATAATTTTGCATCTTTAGAAGATGTGCATTTGATAAAAACGTTACCTAGTATTATAAGGGTAAATCGTGTATTAGATTGATCAAGAGTAACATTCTCACCATTATGGACTAAGACGTTTGAAAAACGTGTTTTTGCTTTTCATATTTTCAAATCACCAGACAGGTCCTTTTATAATAGAAAAAAACTTATAACAGTACAGAGCGAAAAACATTAATGTTATTATCTATATGAATCTGAAAACATATGCTTTTAATTATGATCGCTTGTTCACTCAAGAAATAAAAGCGTTATATTCTAAAAGTAAAGAAAAATGTTCATTGCAAGTCATTACAACAGATAGGATGAATTGTTATTAATATATCTAATCCCTTAATGTAAACTGTAGTATCATTCGTAAATGATTAACCTGTATATCGTGAAAAATAAAAATAAATTACCTAAACATAGATATGATAAATAATATGCTAAAATCTTGGTTTTGTATGAAATGACAGTTTCATACCAGTTATGTGAAAAAAAAACTTTCTATAGATTTTTATAAATGTATATGTAACATTTTTACTTTACAGTAAATATCTTATGCGTATTTCTGACGTGAAACATTATTTTTTAAATAAGTTTAAAATGATGACAATGAAATAAATGAATTTTCGGGGGGAAAGTGAAATACCCATAGTATATATGTTGATTTATGTCTATTTCATAATATGAATTAGAAATAAGATATAATTACTTACTCTTAGTTAGGATTGGGATAAACTAGGCTGTTTTTTTTACGAAAATAGGAAAATTACATTTGTGTATAGTTGATTTCTGTATCATTGCAACTTACATAAATAGGAGAAATTAAACGCCATTTAAAAAAAAAACAACTGAAAAACACTTTGCCCATTTTAAAAAGTTGCAATTTCATTAAGGAATTTATTGCTAAATGATTATAGAATTAATTTCTAACATTTTAAACATCCTTTTCGAGATATGCATAATTTAATACATAGAAAGGCAAATTGCCCGTCTGTTTTGATTGGCTATTTGTTTTGTAACACATTAATCAGAAACAGATGTTAACCAGAGGTTCAAAGCTATTTAATGAACCATTTGACCATAAACAAATAAGGGTATTATTGCAGTCTTAATGTGGTGTTTGTATTAATTAAGACCCGGTCTTGATCTGTTTTGTCTACATTAACAGTCCACTTGGCATGGAATGCATGGAATACTTGGAATATATGGTGGATATATATCATTAAAACTATGCAATACATTTTCAAATATCTGATTCACAAGAAACAACGCTGCATAAAAAAACATGTTTCTGTCACGATTTTACTATTGCGGTACTATTATCCATAGTAGATATAGTTAAAACAAAACTAAGTTAAATGTGATTTTTGTCTAAAAACTTTATATACGTTTATCAATCTAAACATACAAACAGACTGTTTGTAATAATTTAACAAACAATTTTACATTTGAACATGTATATATACATGATCATATAAGTGAAAAGAAATTTAAAAAAGAGTTAAACGTTAATGGCTCGCTTGAATAGAACCAAGTTGAAACCCAGAAGAGTTTTAAGGTAGATATATAAGCCTTTATATTATGAGACAACTTATTCTAATTAAACACAAATTTGCTATAAAAATAATATAGTAAATAACATGCTCTCTAAAAAAAACAACCACGCAAAACTTTTTTTATGAAGTTAAAGAAAATAAGAGTGACATAATAAAACCTAATTTACATTCTGGCTTTCCAAGCAGCCGAAACGTGCTGTAATTGACAAACCTATATTGCCAAGTATTTATTACGATCCATTTGGGCTTGGAAAATTCTTGTTCATTTCTCAACTCATAAACGTGTGTCAAGCTACAAAACTGACTATTTGCTCCCGTTTTTATTTGAGCTTGTTAGCGAAATGCCTTGAAGGGTGACCCTCTCATTCATCAAATTGATGAACGATGGTGAGAAAATGACACCTTGACTAGTTCCATTGATAACTTCCAGCATCGAGCAAACCTAGCTAATTTGGTAGTTTCTTTAACGCGTTTGAA
The DNA here is from genome assembly GCA_921293015.1 of Phorcus lineatus. Lineage (NCBI taxonomy): Eukaryota > Metazoa > Mollusca > Gastropoda > Trochida > Trochidae > Phorcus > Phorcus lineatus. Next base: position 24,569,892 of record OV121089.1, read on the forward strand.
TAGTAAATGGTACAAAATATTTCTTTACATTTCTTTCTTTCTTTATATTTTCTTTGAGAGTGAATTCTGACTTTAAAAATGTGTTATCCTAAAATTTGATCTAAAACGATACCCATTTTTTAAAAATAATTTCTGTAAAATGTTGAGTAAATATTTCAACTGATATTTATCGTTCTCAGGAATAATTTTAGGTAAGGCTCCATATGCATTTGTATTTTATGGCAATGTCACGATTTCAAAATGAACTTTTTTCTTGTTTCAGAGTCTGATGGTATTTTCAGAGGAAATGTTTCGAAAATATGTCTGAAAACCATCAGACGTGTTGAAATTGTCAGATCCGGCAAATATCAGATCTTAGGTTTTGACCACTTTCATATTGTTTTCAATGTAACATTCAATAAATGATATTTCGTTATCAATATAACTCTCTATAGTCAAATTTACCCTTCTTTCTCAATGAAATAATGAAATATTATTGTAGTTTTTAGTGTATTTGTGGCAACGCTTATCATTTCACTTTTTATTTTCAATGTTACGCTTACTACATATATTAATGCTTTAGCTGAGTAATGTAATACTTTCATATTTATAAATGCATAGATATGTATTATATCAATATAGATTTTAATAGCTTTGAATAGATCCGTTTTATCAGTTACATAACATTGTTTGATTTTGTCTCAACATCTCGATCAATATTACTGACAAAATTATGTGTGTAAAAAACTTTTCATGTTAGTTGTCTGTTTTATTCATTAATTTTTTATTAATAATCTCATAATAGACGATTTATATCTTCTTAAAAGAAGGATTTGTTTTTTCATTTATATTTCTGATTCATGTATTTCTAATGAATATAATATTTTACATATATTGGCATAACATAACATTGATAATGAACATTTCAAATAAAAATATCTTGAATTTATCCCTTCAGACACTGTGATGCAAATGCAAGTTAATGTAAATATGCAAAACGTTATATCTACTAAAGGTATGAAGGTATTCATATCAGGTTATGATCAAATATTTAGGTCAACCTATTATGAATATGCTAATATTAAATGTGACAGGTTGCAATTTAGATTAAACGGATTGACTATACCAATGCTGACAATGATTTTAATGGTAATGTTCATACACTATTCTGGAAGATAATTACCACTCATGGCTATAATATTGTTAGACTTGAAACATCAAATGTGTTATGATGCTTTGCAGATCAAAGTTAAGCGAATGAAATGAACATATAAGCAATGAATATTTCGGTAAAATTAACCGGTATTCTTCAGTAAGTACACTGCAGATAAATATAAACGAAAATACGAGGTTAACATTTCAACGATTACATTCAAAGTTAAAATTGTATATTCACGATATATAATTAAATTACCATATTAATCATCATTAGTTATACAAGTGATCAAAATTCCATAATTGTTTTATATTTATTTATGAATGCTATCATAAACATCAAGAAATTTCATTTGATGTAAAACTGTTTATGTCAAATTTATATTCGATAAACAATAAACACGCATTAATCTAAACCTAAAGCAACTCTTGTATACATATTTTATTTATATTTTCTTTCGGTGGATATTTCGCGAAAAATAACACCACAACTTAAAAAGTACTTTGTTTAATATATGGTATTAACATTAAGTATCCTGTGAAACATTTTTATTTCTTGATAGTAAAAAATTTATCTGGATTCCACTTTGAATTCTTTTCATCAACAAAACGTCACCCGCTGCTTGCACTAAAGACATATATCTGCCAGTAAATACAACAGAGACTCTTGAATTTAATTTGAAATTGACAGATAGAGCATAAATTCATCTGGCATGTGTACGTTGTGTATGGATCTACAAGAAAAACATTACAAGACTTTGTATTAAGTTCCAGACACTTAAAGATCCTGCTTAATTGAAAATCGTTGACAGACACATGTCATTGTCTGATTGCTCTTGTGGTTGTTCATTCTAGACTGAAAGTCAGTCTCTAAACCGATTTACATATATCAATGCCATTTAGAAAAAGTGTTATTATATAGCCTTTCCAGTAAATAGGGTTTGAATCATTCTTCGTATTGTAAATCAATGTTCCTATATATTTATTATCATGAAACACAAGGTCAGTTTCTCAGTACTAATTAAATAATGACGTTAATACAATAAATAAGGTCCTCGGAGTTATTTGGGGAGGGGGGATGTACTGTAGGGGGGTGGCAGGGTGGCCATGCATTACTCTTGTTCTTTAAACATGGTTATAATCATTGCTTTATTGAAAAGTGTGTGTCAGTATTTTCTGATTAAAAATAAAAAGAATATTTTTTTAGAAATTTTAGATTGATGTCATATATTACCTATAAAATAAGTATACATACCTAGGCATTTAAAATATTGTTGATCAATTAATTGATATAGTATCTCGCTATCAAGACGAAATAAACAATTGGTTTTACTTACATTTGCATTTAGAAGAGGTGTTACTAGATGGTAAGTTTATCCGGAAGATGTTGAAATGATTCATTTTTATTTGGAAAAGTAATTAAGCAAGAGCTCGTTTCATAATAACCCTAGGAAGATTTACATTTTTTCAGCTTCAAAAGAAACCCGGAAAAGATATCCGAATTCCTATACTATATATATTATACAGAGAAAAAAATATTTATTTTTGTCAGTTGTATAACGAAGTGATTATGATAGTTAGTATATATACTTAGTAATGATAAGAAGAATAGTTAACATAACACACGCACGCTTACAATCAATTATTCGATTATCCTAAAAATATATTATTAGTAATCTCACAAATGAATAATTAATCATTTATATGTGATTATGAAAAATAGTGTGAGCCTAAGAAGAGAAATGCTTTAGATGATTAATAAGAGAAATTGAAAGAGTCTATTTAAGCAAATGGCATACATTTTGTAACCCTCAACGCCGTTCTTACTATACCAATTCACAGCAATTTAATTCGGCGGTGAAATGTTTAGAACAACATCCCCTTACTGCTAGCAGCACACTACACATGTATCAACCCAAAACCCACCCAGAGAGCTGGTAATGATATGAAGTATTCCATATATGTATGTGGATGTTTATTTGAGTACAGGAGGGGGCCTGTTTATGAATGTTGGATGACCATTGGTCGTTTTGTAGGTAAAACATAACTTCAATAAATTCTTCTTTTAAATGTTATCATAATCTTCGATGATATGATCTTTTGTAAAGTTTTTCAGGTACATATTATTTCGTCTATGAATGTTGCATTGCCATTTAATGTTTGGTAATGCTTTTTGATACGCTTAATAGTGGTATCATGAAGTCTTACAGTTTTGAACTTGATTGAATGATTTTAATCACTTTTTACAAAACTGAACACAGACAAAGATATCTAGTTTACATATTGATCTAGTATTCAATACATCATGTATGCGATATATGATTTACGTCATGTTAAAATCTTTGTAAAAAATACGTTTTGAATAATAAGACTACCTGTTTGGGCTAATATTGCTGTACTCTACTTGATTAAAAAAACTAACTAACTTCTATATTGGATGTTTAAACATATTATTTCTAAAGTTGGTTACATTTTTAAGATAAATTCTTAAGATTATTGAAAACAAATTTATGGTAAGATGTATTTGATTTCATATGTGTAGGCAACATGTATACTAAATGAAAACGGCCAAATAATGTTGATTACCTTTACACGTTTATGTGGATACATAATCCTTTACAATTTACTAAAGTGGTTATCTTTTGATAAAAGTAAAATTGAGATGCAATTTTTTTCAACACTGAATAAAAATTTTCATTCCAAATACTCAAATGTAATTTAGTATCTATATAGTTCTCTGCATGAGTTGTATAGACAACGCAAATACTACATATTACGATTTCGTAAAATGTGTACAGAACAATCAATATCGGTGAACAATAGTAAAGTTATGAATATGTCTGAACGCTTTGATAAGTACCGCTAATAGTGTTATTATAAATGAAGTCAAGCTGCAAAGAACATATATATAAATAAGCACATGTTGTACAGATACTTTATTTTGATTGTGCTTTATAATGTCATTTTTTGTGTCTAGTTCTTGTGTATTTATTTATTTGATGTATGTACTGGTGAGGCATTAACATAAGCAGAGTTTTGCTTGTTTGCCGAACCAGATTCTTTCTTGAATAAAAATATGTTTAAACCAATATGTCTGAAGTATTGAGAATAACGTATGTCAGGAAATATACGAATGGTTTAATTCAGTTTTTTTAATACATAATCTTTCAATATATACTGTTAGTTTTAAAGTGTTATACTTGTCATTTTAAACATATCAGTGAATTATTCGTTGTCTTATTATATGAAATAAAAAACTTCTCTAAAAAAGCAAATGAAACGGCAACAAATAACAAAAAATACCAATATCTACGATGAAGATATATCTAATGATTGAATGTTTGATGACTTCTTCTTAAAATATCATGTTTATTCACGTAATATGTTTTACATCTTAATGACGTCATGCTTTAACATGGTAAAATAATTTTGACTTAGTGATGTGAATGGAAATTATCATTTATGTGATTTGTAGAGTTATAATATCATGTAGAAAGCAAATTGTAATTCAAGAGGAATGTGGCCATGCGTTGAAAAGGACAATATATAAAACTCAAAATTTCACTAAGAGTTCTTACATATATCTTTGTTAAAATACATGCTGTTATAATACTGATATATTATTATCCAATATACACTGCATTATATCTACATAATAATTGTTCCAGGTTATGAAAAGTTTCCGGATCCCAGCCCCTTTTTATTATATTTTGATAATTTTAAATAAAAAGTAAAAACACTGCCCCTTTAAGTGTATGAGAAAGGCCAGGAAATGTCTGGTGAGCAAGGTGTTTTTTGTCAGCCTGTGTGAACAAGCACATGTCAGTCGTTGGTGACAGACCATAGCACAACTCTCAAAACCTAAGTGGATTACCTTTACAGAATAACCCTACTCCTCCACAAAGCGTGAAGTTGACAAACGCCACAGAGCTTAACGGGTTTCATTCGATACCAAAATCTGCCATCCGTGAGATATTTCCTTGCAAGCGGAAAGATTAGAAACGAGAATCAGATTGTGCATTTAGCGGTGTCTATTGTGAATAGACACCGTCCAGCAAATGTCTAGGTGTCAAATGATAAAATTGATTAATTGAATTTTTGTTTTAAAGTTTACGCTGAATTGTTTAGGTTGAAAGGGTCAAATTTACCGTTACTTGTTCTATATTTTCACCAACAGAGGATTAGTACAGAATCGAATTTTCATTGATAAACTTTGAAAATGGAAATTTATTGTTTGCCTTTTTGATGATGTCGACAACGAATGATATAAACCTTACAACAGAAATTGTACCGGCAATTTAGTTATCCATATAGAAACCAGTGTTTACTATAATAGCTTCTTTGTCGTCATGCCTATATATCCAAATATATATACTATATATGGTATAAACCTTACAACAGAACTTGTACCGGCAATTTAGTTATCCATGTTGAAACCAGTGTTTAATAGAATAGCTTTATCATTCCTATACAGCCAAATATATATACTTTCAGAAGAAGATAACGTTTATTCATAGAGCATTACGATTAACTCATTTGAAAAATAAAACAGAATATAGAGATCAATATTAGTAATATAAATTCATATATTCAATAACGTATATAGTGTTGTTGTTTTGTAATATTTATTATAATCAAACTGACACATGAAAAATTTGTTCAGCTCCGAAATATTTTTACGAAGGACTAACGTATATGCAAGTCGTCGAAATGTCTGCCGATTGATAAAAGAATAACAAGTAATATTATGTAGATATTTATAGTTTGGAGATTGAAAATCCCGTAGCATTTTCTAATGATTCAAATAACATCGATTTAAAATTTTCATTTTAAAGTCTGATTTCATTTTTTCCAAAAAATCGAATTATTTTTTAAATTTAAATTACCATTAACAGATAATGCCTTAAACCAACAGATTGAATTGCAATAGGAATAATGGATATGGCTGATAGTTATCTAGGAGTAACCTATAACCTTTTACAATTTAGAAATCAATATTGTTTATTTAGCAAAAATATATTAAATTCTGATTATTCATAATGATGTAGCTGATATCATATCATACTACCGTTTTTCATTGCTTTTGTAAAGGATTGAATAAGCACGATTTACTTTTTTGTTAAATATCGTTACAAATACAACAGGTGTTTTGAGATACTTATCTCTATTTTGTACTTTTATGACCGTTTATTACAGACCGTATTATTCTCGTAAAGTATGTTACCAAAATGATAAGCAACCTCATATCAAAAAGTTACATTTAACCTTTAATATAGAGCAAGTCACGTGTCAGATGTAATTTTTCATTGAACTGTTATTCATACTCAATAAAAATGCAAACAATTATATGGTAGCATTTAATAACAGGTCATAATGACACATTGATGAAGTGTTGGTTTCTTATTACACGATGAATTTACTTTTTCATTTAATTTCATTATGAGCTTGTTGTAAGTGACGAAAGGTGAACGACACAATGCCATTTTATCATATCATTAAATCTTTTTAATAAAATGAAGCTGAATACTGAATAAATTTCCTTGATATAATGAAAGATACTAAAAGATTAAAATTCAATTTGTTCTGTTTTAGAAAACTGAATGAATCTTTTCTAATTTGAACAATACATCACAGCTATCTTATCTTATATCTTGTCTCTATCTATCTTATTATTCTAATTATAGATATTGAAAAACTTTGCATAAAAGAAAGATTAACAAAAGGTTAGAATGTTAACTAAGCGGTTTTGCGAATATTCATTGATGAAATTAATATGGATATTAATAAACAACGCTATAGATTACTCTACTATTATATCGTGTGATATCTAAAATAATATATCAGGACTCTTCCGTTATTTTTTTCTTTGGAACGCAAATTTATACATCCCACTATAGGTGTAGTATGTCCATTATAATTTCCTGATACTACGTATCAGGTTCATTCAACTCCATCGTCAATAATAATAATAATTTAAAGATAAAATCAAAATGATTGGAAAAGTGAAAACAATTTACAGGGATATTTTTCAATAAAAGATAAAGACTTATAAAACGGGCGTTAGAATACGAATACAAAATATTTCGAAGTATTAAATTATTAATACATCAGACAATATTTACTATTCTTTTTCGTGACATAAGATGGATAATTCGTAAAATTATTCTCATAGAACTGAGAATACAATCTCATCTATACAAAATGTAAACATTCAGACTTAAAACATAATTTTATATAGAAATATGGACATATGGTTAGCCCATCCCCTCAATATTTAATATAAATATTTTCATTTAAACGTAAAAAATATTAATGTCTTTAAAAGAGTTAATTCAAAGTTAAGTTCAAAGGAAAGTTAAATATATGAACAAAATTAAAAAATTAACATACATTAAATCTACTTGTATAAAAGAAAAACGAAGAAATAATACAGAAAATTCTTTTAAATGAAAAATGACACAAATAAATACAAATATTTTAAAAATTAATACAGCAAAGGATTTAAAAAGTGAAATAAACTTAAAATTTCGTGTACAAAATGTCTCATTTGACCGTGTCTTACCTTTTGAAAGCCTCTAGTGAAGGGTATCCATTTCATTGAGCCAAGTTCGGTCATCAGAAAATACCAAACTTGTTACAAAGTGATTTACAGGACTGATAGAGAGACACTTTCAAATATAACTGAGAAAGAGTTAACCAAAATATGTTGATCTTTGTTATGTAGTCTCCAAATAAAGTCAACCATAATTTGATTTAGTTCACTTGGTTGAATGTTTTATGTTTGTAATCCGATTCCGCTGATTAGTTTTAACACTCAACAATGAAACATCTGACCGTAACTAAAATGCTTGAATTGTTGAACTTCGGATTTCCATAATTGAAATACCTGGCATTTGTATGGTACTAATTTGGTATGAACTTCAATACAGGTATTGCTTGCATTGTGTTTGTATTTCATTGTTGCACTATTGTTGCATTTCTGAAATATTTGGTCATATCAATAAATACTTGTCTCGTTCAGCTGTTGTGTTGTTTGTTTAAGACCTGAAGAAAATTCTTACCTTTGTAGGAAGACATGAATCGCCTTGAAAACCAGTGGGAACTTATTTATGGTAGTCATGGTTCTCTATACCTGTAGATGACAAATGCCACATTCAACTGCATGCCAAAAGTTTGTTCACCAACCTGAATATACTAATGCAAATATCATGTAATTTCAGATGCCTTTGAGGTATCGTAGCGTTTCGAAAAAGAAACGTATGATATTGAATTTTCAATACACATATGCAGATCCATTCTTCTTTAAGGCAAAGGTTTATCGTACCCCATAATTACCCGTAACAGTTTGGCAGGTCATTGAAGTGACCAGGGTCCTAATTCCGAAAACACTAACTTTTAATTTTCTCCATAAATCCTTTATAAGTTATCAACTTCTTAAAACATTAGTCACGTTTGTTCCTTAGCACAAAGTCAATGTGATTATGTGTGATTTAATCTCAGAGAGTCGACATTGAACATTTTTCGACATTTAACGAAATCGAAATTTCGAAAATGTGACCCCTTCTGTCTATATCAATATGCCAAAATTCTAATTTTTGCACGAGTGTCCAAACAATGCCAAAATGAGTTCAAGAATGGCTTTTTCACACATGGATAGTGGGTGATCCATTGTCAGTCTTGCTGACGTTATTCTATTGACGTTGAAACGAAACCCAAATTACATGATATTTGCACTACGATTCATTGGCAAGTGAACAAACTTTCAGTATGCAGCTGTATTCACTGGGCCTAGATTTTCGAAGCTCTTTTAGTGCTAAGACTCTCGTAAGTCAATGTTAATGCATAGTACTTACGACAATCTAAGCTATCTACCTAAAATACAGGTACTGGAAAATAGAAACTAAAAATATTTACCATGACTGTCGTGATGAAAATGAATAAAATTCGAGGGATAATAGTCTTATTCTTAATAAGGCATGTGTTTCGGTTAAACCATGTCGGAAGATATCAAAACCAACCAACCTTTCAGTTATTGTCAGGAAAATAATTTTATAACATTCATCGGAGACATTCTTGTAAAACAGTAATAGTTCATGGTAGAAAATGTTTAAGTTGAACAGTAATGTTGGGTAGGTAGAGGTTGATGTCGTCATCTATTGACTTGGACGTATTATTGTTGACGCAACACAGAAACGAAAGTCAGGAATTGAGGAATGCAAGGGTGCGAATGAATGTTTATTTTCCCTTTTTTCTCTTTTTTATTTTTTTATGTATGATTCTTTTATTTTAGGTTGTGGGTAGTCCAATACCTCTAATGTATTCATGTTTTTTCATTTGTTTGTACCAACTATTTTTCTTTGTGTATTCCACTTACTGTAACAATTTTGAGAAAGAAACAAAAATAAAAGCACTAAAATCTCATAAATTGACTAGTGTCATAGAGGTTAGGGTGTCTGCGAAGCCAATATACCATTTTGAGTAATGTAAGACGTTTGTAAGAACAGATCTTATTAAAACTAGGTTACCCCAATGTGTTAATACGCTGCAGAACACAGGACAAAATATAGAATAACGTGGTGGTGCAATACTTTCTTCCAGGTGTATATGCTTCTGTACCATTGGTACGAATGAACATAGTGCATTGATGTTGATTCGATTCCTTCCCGCTACTAAAACACATTTGATATTATTAACGAAAAAAATCATGTCATGCGTTGTTAAGTACATACATATTTTGTTATCAAGAATTATATATTCCTTATCACATACTTTACCCTGAATTCTCTCCAAATAATAATCACGTCATTGTCGATACAATAAACGCCTCTGGACTGGTTCTAACCTTAAAGTGATTCTTTTCTTCCTGATTTCCTTCCTTAAGCATGATGTCAAATACATTTCCTTATATACATATCAAAGGGCATTTTGGTGAGCATCAATAATGTGGTATCATGAGCAAGAGTTTTCCCGTTTCCACAAATCGTACCCAGTCGTACCCCCAGGCCAAACTGTCCGCAGACATTACAATGCGCATTGTCCCTTCCCTTCACTCGTAATAGAATGACTGGCCAATTTCCTGACTGAGATGTGTATGTCCAACATAATTCATTAAGTGGGAAGTCAGGTTATTGGAGGTTTAACACAGCTTTTAAAGTCATAGTCTGATGACTTTGAAGGGCATTTAAAGTGATATACCTTAGGAAAACACGATTTTATCGATAACAACTTCTTTATTGTCTTATCGTGGTAAGGACATGCATGCACACTGAGCAAATATCTTTTATTTAAATTTTAAAAAAATAATTTTCAAAACATTGTGTGCATTTAATATTAAATTTCAAACACCAATACCCCTACCAACAGGCTAGCTACCGAAATTCAGTGAAACATTTAATCAAGCCCTGTATGCACTGAACGTGATAAAAGGACTTGAAAGTGTCAATGCCCCCTTCGAATCCCAACTAATCGTGCATCCTCAGGATAAAACTAAACTTTGTAAATACATGGCACAAATCATTCTAGTCAAAACAAGATGTAATATTATAATGCCAAATTCCACCATTGTCTGTAACATTGGTTAACTACGATTTGATTCGTCCTGTCAATCAAATATCTGTTCGGATCAATTCCTCAATATCATATATATGACGTCCCATAACATTTTGTCATTCGTCAACCTATTGAGAAGAACGAAAAACCTGTGCATGCTTTGTAAGCATAATTCAAAACCTGAGCAAAGCAAAGATATCTCCTAGTGTGGGCACTATTAAAGCGATTTTTCGACGAAGTTATTCTTTTTTTTAGAAATTTGTATGTAATGGACGTTCGTCAAGACATTTTCCTTGCACTATTTGTTTTCATATGCTAATATTATTGCTTACACAAACAGAAATGCTCATTTGAAATGTTTTATACAAACGGTCGTAGAGTAACTTTAACGGTGTCCTTTGAGCGGAGGTTGTAGTAGATTTGAGAGTCATACTAACACACTTTTCTTTGCTAACATTTTTATTTAGGTGTTTCTTTTACAAAAAAAAATATCATTGCCAAATGTGTCTAACAGACAATTTCCGCTTTAGTTTCTTCCGCAGAAAAAAAATGTCGGAGGAAGTGTGCCTTTAAGTGGGAACGCATCGAACTGTCAAAGCTAAGAGACACAAAAACACTCCTTTCTGTCATTCAACGCATTCTGTTTCACTTTTATTTGAAACTAAGACAGAGAAAAACTAAGGAAAACAAAGATAAAATCATCTTAGTCTCTTGTTTCCCTTGTCAAACACGATGGTAAATTTTAAAGCCCGGAGAAAAACAACAATCTTACTTTCCACCACACATATATCCATCTTAAAACCCCGTTGAGACGAAATTGTAAGTTTCTAGTGACTTATAACAGCTTTCCGATGGATATTTGTTTATTTACATCTGGTTAGGATTCGATGGAGCTGAAACCGGATATAGCCACTCTGCGCATGCGCAAACCCTGAGGAGGTTCTTTCTTCCACCTGTCGCTGTATGTTCATGTTTTACAAGAAGAAATTTTGTTCAGACAGCTCACGATGAAGCAAAAAACGTCTTTGAGAGAGTAGTAGGGGCATTTGTCATGTCCCCCAGCTAAGAATAATAGCTTTTGTTCCCAAATTTCTTGAGCAGAACTCCCCAGTGGCGTGTTAAACAGATGCGTGAACGCCATTGCGTGTCCTTGTTTTCTGGTATTCACATCATGGCGTTTGGTGGAATTATATATCAACATAATTCTTTTCCCTCATCACAATAACTTTATTTTATTATAAATTGTATGGTAAGATGTCGATTGGGATCAAACACCTTGTCTCTGAAAAGGATCTGTTAGCAAGTTGTATGTTAAAGTGACACAGAGTATGTTTGATAAATTTCCGTGTGGCTTTAGTAACAGCCAAAATACCACATGTCCTATGTTGAGTTCAAATCATCTCCCTAGACTTGCAACCATCTCTAGAATGCCAAAACTATGATTTTGTTGTTTATTTCGATGGGGAAAAAAACAAAAAAAACAACTGGTCATATGTGTGTTTAGTTTTTGAAATTATGCATTCCATTAAAATATATATCAGTGAAATGACCACCCAATATATGTATTTACATGTGCTGTAGATAATTTTCCAAAATTACGTTCTAGTCATTGACTTTCGCAAATGTTCGGTTTTCGATCACAAATCACGACTTTAACGTTTTTGCTGTCACTATACAGAGGTATTTAGCATTCAAATTTTAATTTTCAGTAACAACCAAAACTTCCCGATTGAATGATACTTTTATTAAAGTTTTCATTTTTGACCCCATCATCATTTTTGGCCCCTTTTAAATGAAAATGAGATTTTCAATTTAAAAGATTTTGAGATTTAATAACGAGTTATCCAAAAAGCAAGTGAACACGAAATGCTGACACTGTCAACGGCGCAACCTTTTAAGTGTATCATCTCATTAAATATTAGTTTTTATACCTAAATAGTATATATGATAAGAGTATGATAATTCTCCCTAAACCGACATCAAGCTAATCCAACCCTCTTCAGTAACCGACACTTCACCTGACAAAGAAAACTGTCACTCTAGAGTGATTTCTGAGAAGATCAATGTATTTTCACAGGATGATGACACATCTGTGACCAAATGAATTTGACTATTGCAAAAGCCAAAGGCTCGCGTTATGAAATTGTATATCTAATATATGAAATACATGTAAATGATAGGGAAAAACTATATGTTAAAATTGTCATTATCTTATACGAAATAGGTAAGCCAGTTTTTTTAGGTTTACCATTTTTTATATGTGTCAATTACGTAAGCATTTTTTCTAAAATTAAACTTTATAAATATCTGTTACCTTTTTGTCCTCTTTTTGGTTCGAAAAATGACAAAGTAATGCAGAGAACAGTCAAATTCACAAAGGTTCTACATACAAATGACAACAGTGACCTTGTACAAAAACCAACATCAAATCATTTTGTATTTCCTTTTAAAAGCTATAGAGTGTATACATACAATCAATTCTCTAACATATGTATGCGAATTCTTAAATCGTTTTTCACCGTTGTCCATTTCAAACCCGAAAAATATAAAGATAAAAAACACCAAAAAAAACCCAAACGGAATAGATGTCAAAAGCATCTTGCTTTATTCTACAATATTTCATCTATTTCCCTTCAAGTCATAGCCACGAACCTGTGACGTAGTTCTTTTATTTTTTTAAATAAAAAAAACTGAACTTTTTCCGGTGGAACGCCTATGTACGCACTTCCTAAAACACAGTCTAATACATATGTTTCTTACGTGACATTAAACTGTATGGCACATAATAAAGATAACAAATAAAAGTATTTTTCTTACCCAAGATATATTTATTTCTATGAAAGAAATCATTTGTGGCTAACGATTGATAAGTTTCATTGAAACGAAAAGAAGAATCCTTAACATAAGCCCATATCTTAATTTCCCTGTTGGGTGCAAATGAAAACGTTTTTGTTTCATGAATGTAGATTAATCATGACATAATAGAATAAAACTATTCGTAATACTTTCACTGTTAAAATATATGTGCTTTGTTACGTAAAAACAATTACTCATGTTCACAGTGGTATCGCTATTGCTAAAAGGCAATTTGAAAACTTTTATTTTTTAATTTAGAATTCAGACTTGCTTAAAATTTCTTTTAAATAAAGCATTTGAAGGTTGTGAGCTCTCATCTTTTACCTGCTCCTGAAGAAAGAATTGTTTCAATAAATGTATCCAAAAAATTTTTTAAATATCAAACTAGTTTTAAAAAATATGAACCCATGCCAAAACGTAGTTTAGAAAAAGTAATGTACTTTGGAAATAAACTGCCATTGAGAGAAAGATCGGAATCAATTGCACCTGTCAATCAAATAGGTATGCATGCTCTGCACGAGATTTTCGTTTTCTTGACTCGTGTTTTGTCTAACATACCGTTCTGCGAAACAATTGCGTTATGTCTTGAAATGACTGCGTGACCTCGATTGGTGATTGGTGGCAAGTTTCTGCATATCAGGGGGATATGACCAACGTCAAAAATATAAATTAGGTGACTGAGTTATTTCCTTATTATTCCTGCAATCAGTAGTGGGGAAGTTTTAATTACCCTTGAACATTAAACTTGATAAAAAGAACGCACAAAAGAACAAATAAAAGCAAAAACAAGAGTGAAAATTATGTGTAACATTTGCTTGATTTTCACTACGAGGCTAAACTAGTAGTATACTCTGATTTCAAATTTATAATCAAATCAATTCACGAGTCATTTTAAATGGACAATAGAAAATTTTAAATGGACAATAGAAAATTTTAAATGGACAATGAAAAATCCTTATCTCAGTTACTTGTGACCCTCAACAACTATGATTTGACGTCATCCTAATCTGACGTCAAGCTTACGACAAGCAAATATATATCGTTAACACTAAAAAGGGCACAGAGTATGTTATGCGAGTAAAATTTTAAAAACCAAATTAATGATGCCAATTTGTCGAGAAGCAGTGGTTGTTTCTTAAAATCATAATCTAAGAACGTTTCAGTTTGGTAAAGAGGCTATAAACAGGTTTACATCGTAATTTGTGATCAAACGTTATTTTGGTATTTTTTTACAGCAGGCACAAAGATAAATACTGGTTTGTAATGATTAGTAGGTCATTTAACTGATATTCATATAATGTGGACGCAGAATTACAACTTATGAACATCTATATGGTTGTTTTTGTAAAATAATAGAAAACAGGTTTTTATCCTAATTTTGGCAATTTAGAGGTAAAGATGCACGATTAAGGAGGATAATTGAACTTAATTCAAGGTAGATGATATTTTGGCTCTTATTGAAGTTACATAAGAATTCATAAAACATACTCTGTGTCACTTTAAATAATATCATTCGCGATTGCATCAAATCTAAAGTAATTTTTTATCAACAATTTCATAGACTGTATTAACATATTTTAGAACTGTCGATCCAAATTCATTTAGATAATAATGTTAACGTTTCTTGGCTGAATAAGATAAACTTGGTATTTTTCCACTAAGCCAGATTGTATTGTGATGTTAAGTAAAGGTTTTGAAACCAATGTATAAGTTTACATATCAACATAAGTGCTGAATAGAGAAAAGCTTAACAAAAGGGTAACGATATTACTATGATCTTGTTCAAACGAAGAGGACAAACGATATAGAAAGTAAAAATCGAGTCCAAATCAAAATAATTTTCACATAAGTGCCAAGGAAAGTCTATAAGTGCAATGACATCACTTGGGCTTCGCTTAGCGTTTATTCAGTTGTTGTTAGACATGGAAAAAGCACGTTGATTATTTGTGAGAAGTATTATCTTTGGTGTGTTCGGGCTGTTGATCCTGCTGAGGTCAAAGGTCACATGGCTAATGTTGCTTCAGGAGTATTATGTAACATTGTGTGGAAAGTTCGCAAAGTTCGAAACCAACAAAAATATGAAAATGTTAACAAAAAATAATTTCTTTCGGGCTTGACACGATGTTTTAGTAATTTCATCATTCATCGAACTGAGTTATTGACTGGAACAAGTACGAGAGGCTTAGTAAACATAATTCAAATATATTTGTAAGAATGTTATTTTTATTAGTATTTATAACATGAAATCACAAACATGAGCTTGAGTTTCGATTACTAAAAATACTGCGGTATGATTTCTCTTTACTCGTTTTCACTACAAAATTTTACAGGATAATTTGAGTTTCGGTGTCATATTGTTGTTGTTTCAAAATTCATGAAGACTTTGGAAAATGGAGCTGCCTTTGACAAATTAATAACTAGCTGTTTTATGAACAAAGACACCATAGTATTGTCATGTCATGAATTTCTGACATCTCTATTTCTCCTAAATTAACCTTCCTTGGCTTATTTAGTTTTGTATGTTTGTTTGTTACGGCGACAGACTACAGCAATAGGGTAAACAAATAATTATTTACATACTATATATGGTAAGGACACTAGTTCATAATATGTTATTCAAAATAAAGTTTCACTAATTCAGGAAAACTCAAAATAGACTTTGAAACATGGAGCTGCCTTTGTTAATTTATAACAAGCTGTTTTTATAAACAAAGACACCATAGCATTGTCATGTCATGTCATGTCATCAAAATTATATGGTGCTCTGTTTTCGTATCAATGCTGATGAAAGGCGGACAAAGGAGAATGCTAGTTTATTTTATAAATCACATATTACGAGCATGAACTCTTGATTAAGGATGTTTTTCTTCGGAGTTATTTATGTTAAGTGAAGAGTTTTCCCCTTTTTAGGGCTTTTTCGATTTGGAACTGTGTTGGTACAGAAAGAAGGCCTGTCTAGTATGTCTGTCTCTTTTATTGACCATGAAGATTTTTTTTAAATGATAAGCAAAGAAACGTATTCTTAAATATATTCTGTATTACTATCGAGCATGCGAAACTGAAGTGATTTTACTTTTTATCTTTGAACATGAAAAACATCTTTGAAGAGAAAAGATAGAAATTAATGTTCCAGTTTTTATATTCTTGATCACTGTCTTTCGTGCAGATTTCTTTTTTTCTATAAAAAATTATCCCCGTTGCATAAAATCAATACCTTTTGCTATGACGTAATTATTTACAGATTATCATTTGCTTTGAGGTTTTTATGTGACAGTCTCGAAATCGACAACTTCATTCAATGATCAAAACGTTTTTGTTAAAGAACCCTAAAATTGTAATTAAGAGTCTTGTGTGTAATTATTGACTAGTGTTAATTAGTCGCGCAGTAGTTATTCTCCTAGTGGACCCTCATGGCACCGTCCCTTGGGATATTCTCTTCATTCTCCGCTCCAGTGAAGTTTCACATGCATAACTATCCGCCTTGTCGAACTCTTTCAGAGCGCCGCCATCTTGTGTCACTCCGCGTCATGGGCCTCTTCACACACTATGAATATTCCTTTTATTGATCGTTCCGCAAGCCGATCATCTTGCAATACAGCACTGCTTTAATGTGATTTTCATTTAGATCCGCGATTTGTCTCCAATCGAAGGCTGCAGAGCCCTAAAATCCCCAAAAGATTCAAAGGAAGCTCAGTTGAAGTCCCTTGCGAGATCTCGTGAGATCTCGTGAGATCCCGCAGCACGGCGTAAATCTAGCGGTACCGGCAGGGGATTACGAACTAGAGCCGGGTGTTTCTGACATTTGGTCTCCTCTGAAACTCTTGAACTGTTTCGATGGGAAGCGTCCCCTGGATAAGAGTTCCAATCAGAATTTCTTTAACCTGATCCAACTCGCAATGTTTCATTCATAAACTAGCAGAAAAAGTTGGAAGAATTTCAAATTGGAGTGGCAATGGTGAATCTATATGTGTCATGTAATTGACATCAGTGAACCAGAGTCTTTTTACCGTAGACCAGGGTTATGATAGTTACAATTTTGAAACCTTTTTATTTTGCGTTGTTCAACACAATATAATTGTCCAGTCGTGATGAATTAGTTTGAAATATAAAATTTAAGATTTTTAAAAATCTTCAGATCCAAACTAAAATGACAGCCTGACATTTTGCTTGAAGTAGATGTGTTGTTTCTTTAATAACGTTTTGCTCGTAAAATGTTAATGTTCCATCAAAATCATTATGTTTTCTTAATGCTATATTTAATAAACACAACAAGAATAAACCGTTATTCATTTAGAATTTATTTATTCTAAGTAAATACTTACGGGCACTAAAACACATTAACGTCAAAGCAACCTGATATGTTTTAACCACCAATGACAAGCATAGCAGGGTAACTATTTTTCATAAGGTGTACTTTGACAAAGTAGGATATCTATAATGACTTTGTCATAGGGAAGTTATACATACTTTCGTTAAATGATTAACAATGCTGTGTTGTTCAAATGACATAACTTTAGATATACAATGACAAAGAGTAACTTTACTTTACCTTTTTTTCGTGTTTTTCTTGACTACGATGGTAAAAGAACCATGACATAGTATACTAATTATACTTGTCACGTGATATCTCTCCCAATAGGTACTATCAAATGAACACAGTTTACCATGACCACTCCTTAAATAGCATCTCTAGTCATCAACCCATTAGTATTAACATGTTACCACTTGTTTTGATTTTTTTTCATTTCATGCTGAAAAATGCAGCTGCAGAGGATCTTCAGGGGAATTTTCAGTTGATATTCAACTCATTAACAGGGTCAAACGGTGCATAAATATCCACTCAATCATGATCAGAATGATTGATGTTTAATTGTGGCTTCTTAATGACATTTTAGATATGCCACAAATGAAAAATATTTTTGTGAATATCAAAAGAGGTTTTAAAACACAGAAATATAGTCTATTCACCTGCACATGACATAAAAATACATCTCGATATCAAAATCTTATCAACATAGTCTGTAATAAAAAGCTAAAAAAAATCAAAATGAAAATAAAAAACTTTCAAGTTTGAAAAAACCTACAATTTCGATCAGTCTGAACGAAAAAAATCATCCAATTTCATAACTTTTAGACTTTCCATTCAAACTTTGGTATCAGCAACGCTAAAAAACCGCAAGCGTTTTTGCATTGCAATTAGCATTATTTTGTCTGTTTTATGTTGACAAACCCTCTCATTTCGCCCGATTAGTTAGACTTGAGATGGACGGGGTATTGGACTCTTATGGTTACTGGCGTGTGGTGATAAACGCTAGATGGCGAAGACGTCAGAAAGGGAAAGGGAAGAATGGATCTCATCGGCTTAGGCTACAAAGCGGAGGGTTGAACTCTAGCTCTGGACCGATAACGTTGCTGACGATAACGTCGCAATTCTGTGGTGCCCTCAACGAAGCATTCAGAGTATGGAAGTGGCCTGTACCGTATTTATTGTAAATAATGAGACTTTAACTTTAAGGTCATACTAGTAATTGATATCTGAGGAAACTAGACTCATCATATTTTATTAACCATAGCTAGTACATGCTTTAAAATCCAGTCTTTAGATATTATTTTGATTTTAAGGAAAGATGAATGTAAGATTTTGAAAGCGTGGTCTTATAATTATGAATTTCTACTTTTTAAGGAATATTGTTTTTATTGATATGGAAGTTATTAACGCTGTGATCGAGATACCCAAAGCCAGAGTTTGACCACTTTGAGTTCTATCAGAGGTTACTAACCGCAATTCTTTTCACTTTCAATTAATGGTGAAATCACCTACTTCCGTTTCAAGATAACTCAAGTCATAAAACCCTGACCCAACATCTGTTTGAATGCGAGCACTTTTCGAATTTCCGGAAGATTCCCAAAGGTGAAACACAAACTATCTCCGAGATATCAATCAATGAAAACATATCTCTCATCGGTTGTTGTCTCCGAGGTCTATGATATATTTCAGTTGCTGTTTTATCACTATGTACTCAAAGTGCGAGGTCCACAGTTGAATAAATTCTAGTTTTTCTAAAGCATACGGAAATGACTGGGGCTCTCAGAAAGATTACTTTTGAAACAAATAACTTTGATTGCAGGTTTCTATCAGGCTTCTCCATTTAAAGTCCAAAACTGCTCGTACTTAAACAGAAGTTAGGTTAGTATTTCATGGCTTGAGTTATCACTTTCAGTATAGGAAGCATTCGGTCTGTTACCTAATCGTTAAAGGGATTTGAGCTTCTTTATCTTCGTGACGCCCACGTAATTCTTATATGCCAGAAATCACTTGAGATGTATACAACCTTTTATTGATTAAATGAAATTAAGGACGGTCGGTGTGTTACACTATCTATTCGTCAGGGCATTCTGAAAGAAGTGATGAAAAATAATTAAGAAAAATGACCATTTTATCAAATGTTAAAAAATAGCGTCAAAGAGATGACTTTAAAGCTACACAAGTATTTGAATAGGCAACGTTGAGGTCATAACAGTATTACATTGAGGTCATAATTAGAAGAACTATCTAAGGATTGATGTCATTGCTTTTGTAATCGAAGATGTTAAAGTTGCAGTGGCGGTATGTAATCCATGGTATGACATACATAAATTTTAAAAAAATTATTCATCAAAAATGGAAAGTAAGATCAACATCTTGTTGTTTTTCCCGTTTAATTTGATATTGATTCTTTGAATTCCTTGTTAGATGACATTATGACATAAGTGACGACTAAACTATATCAAAGTCACTATATCGTTTTTTTATGAACATCCCGAATTCCCTTTCAATTAATTAAACACCGTGTTCTTAGCTTTTTATGATCAGGATAGATATTAATTAAAATATACATGTATCGATTTGTTCTTCTGAGATATTGACATAACACATGTATTATTAAAAGAAATTTGATGATTTCAGGAAAATGTGTCATGCCATAAAACCTCTACCTTTCAGATATTAAAACATATTATAACTTTCAACGAAGCTACATTACTATGTTATGATTTTTTCGATTAGAATATAATCACGGCGCACATAGATTAAAAAATCACTTTTTGCATGTAATTGATCGCTTCCAAATTCTAATTGTCAGCTCACTGTAAAGGCGTGTGTACATTCAGTTAATACATAGTAAATACAGAGAATACAATGAAAACAAAATCATATCTATGAGCGATATTAAAACAGTTTTTAAATCTTAAGAAATAATTCATTATGAGTCAGTACAATCGATATCCAAGAAATAAGTAAAAACCAAATCCATTATTCATATTGAATCCCCAGTCTGTTTCACTCAAGATGTTATATCAATTTTAAAGGAAACAAAAATATATAGTCATTCAAATTTCATTTTCGCAAGTAATACCCCTATCGGACTCTCTCATTTTCATAGTTCCTTTAACTACACCTTTCAAAACATAAATACGTTTGAAATGCGTGCAAAATTTAGAGGAGGCACGGTAAACTTGTCATTCGGAATGGATCGATCGTTTCTTATCACCTCACTTCAGTTGAGGAAATATCGACAAAACACTCGGAATTCCTCGGCCTGTTTCGAGAGATAGGAGAAGAGACGTTCTTGAGGGCTGGAATAAATTCACCTCAAGTCGTTCCATCTTCGTGCACGAGTTTTTGTGTCATGTTTCAGCTAATCCCGCTTCAGATAACGCCTTGCTTGTGCAATGGTCGGAATAAAGAGAGGGAGCCCGGATGTTCAGTTCTCGTCAGTTCTCGTTTACTGGGAGCTTTCATACAACATCTTTTGGTACAAGTTTCAGTTACACAGTTCCATTTCATAATTAGATTTTTTGGATTCTACAAATTTAATTTTAGAACTTTGCTCGATACAGATCATTGAAGTGATTTTTTTAAATGTAACTTTTCAATAACATAGACCTTAAATGGGCATCGAAATTTTGGACTTAATCCAAACGTAAACTTTTGACAAAACACATGTTAAAGTGGTCCATTTTAATTGATACGCCTTGAAATACAACTGTCTTCAAATAATTATGTATAATGATTTCATAATTGAAATTTAATAACGACTTAATTTTTTTTGTAAAATTTCAATTAACCATTTATAGTTTTGTTAGAATACAAATTTGAATCTTTATAAGTATGTTGACGTTTTTTTTGGAAGTATAAATTAAGAAGAACGTATATTTGGTTAAAAATTTTGATTACGGAGATAAATTTTCCTTTCTAAGGACGGTCACATTGACAGTCGGACAGTGTTTGTATACTTGCGGTAACGAGAATGAAAATGAAATCGAAATCAAATAAACGAGAAAAAACTCATGCAGTCATATATTAGTGTAACTATATTTGTTTATATGATGATATATAAACATGTATATATAGATCACAAAAACATATATATATATATATATATATATATATATATAAGGATTACATAATTGGCCATTAAAGATGAAGAATAATAGATTATTTGACAGTGAAAAAAAGATGAAGAATATTTAACTGTAATGAATTCATGGAACATAACTTCAGAAATACTTTTGTGGAAACGCAGTTTGTATTTTGATTATTTCTACATCTCATTGAATATAATGTACAGAAAACCTCAACCCAAATGAATGTGTTTTGAATTAACTGGTTTATGTCATACATAACACGTAGAAACGTTAGTGCATTATAGAAATAGTTTTATGTTTGTCTCCAAACAATTACTCTTTCCACACTTTTCTTTTTATATAAAGAGACAAACTGTCACTTGAACAAAACCATGCAGAGCAGTCTATGATAGATATATGGATAGCTTTATTTTGTATTATGCTACAACATAACCCTTGCTTGTAGACAATCTTATTCTAGTATAGATATTCATATGCTAGTATTGTTCCTATGCTAGTAGCTTATCATTTTCTGGTAGATGATCCTTTGCTGTTAGATTATTCATTGCTGGTAGAAAATCCTTTGCTGGTAGATAATCCTTTGCTGGTAGATTATCATTACTTGGTAAATTATCATTTCCTGGTAGATAATCCTTTACTGGTAGAAAATCTTTTTCTGGTAGATTATCCTTTGCTGGTAGAAAATCCTTTGCTGGTAGAAAATCCTTTGCTGGTAGATAATCCTTTGCTGATAGATAATCTTTTGTTGGTAGAAAATTATTTGCTGGTAGCTAATCCTTTACTGGTAGGTTATCCTTTGCTAGTAGCTTACCCTTTGCCGGTAGATAATCCTTTGCTGGAAGATAATCCTTTGCTGGTAGATTATCCTATGCTGCTAAGAGAAGCCTTTGCTAGTAGAAAATTCTATGCGACTAAGCAGAAATCCATATGCTAGTAACGTTCTTATGTTAGTAGATAACCCCTTTTCAAGTATGATAGTGAATCTGATAAAGACTGTGTTGACTTCAAGAACACTTCCAAGTTGCCCGGATTATCATCATAAATATTTTATTATTGCTATTTGTGTCTAGTCTCATAATTCGTTCCGTGTACAGGACGGGTAGATCTCTAGCGAACGCACATTTTACCGGTCATAATATATGTATTTTCATCCACCATTAAGCACAATAAGTTTTTGGACTTTCTATACCCGCGTTCTATCTGCGTGACCTGACCACCTGCGGTCTATCTACATGTACATGCACCAAAACCGACCCTGAAGGTGTTAACCAATACGTGAAAGAAATTGAATCTAGATATTGAAGGTTTTTTTAATTTTAATTAAAACTTATGAAAGTCGTTGTCATCATATAAAAACTGCCCAAGTAGACCGTGGAAGCGGCAATCCAATTCACTAGGCATTGATCGTGGAACAATACGGAGGGAGAAAAGGGGGTTTTCAACAAGGGGGATGAATTCGTGAATTACACAACTAACAAGCTTGTCAGTTGCTGTCACTCACGCTGGACAGTGATCGGTGACCCCCGACATGCTTTTCAATTTCATCTGGACTCGGGCGAATGTCCATTTTGCAAACGTCAGAGCCAAATACTTTACAATAAGGCGGGTCAGAAGGACTAGTTTATTTGAAAGAAAAAGGCCCCGAGCCCTCTGCTCTGTTGTAATAACCAATAATATTAAAGTGCTCCTTTTGCCAATTTCATTTTTCAGAAATAGACAAGTGTCAATTTCGCAGAAAAGAGTTTTATTGTGATGACTCCCGGACAAACATATTGTTGTCATTGCGAGATAGAAGAGCACGTGTTTGATACCAAAGTTCCAAGATTCACTAATCCATTTGTATATTGATGAAATATCACAGAAATATCCATAATCATACAAAGTGTTTTTGTGGTGAAGACCTTGATTAAACTTGTCTTTCATAGATATTTGTAATATTACAAAGTGGATTAACAATCTTGTAAAGTAACGTTGGAAATTAATATGTTTCATAAAAAAAATGAACAGCTCAAAACATGTGGTACTAAATGTTCTTTTTACCACAAAATACAATGTTATTATACTTTATCGTTGGATGTAAATCAGCATTCATTTTTTAAAGACTTGTAAATAATATGCAATTAATATAAATGAAAATGATACATTCATTGAAATGAAACTGTTTGTGTGGCATTCTAAAAGTTGGCAGTACAGCGAAGACAAGGATATTTTTCCGATAAACAACTTCTTTATTTTGACCATGGCGAAGATTCTGATTTTTAAAGAATCTTTATTGTATCTATACCGAACATCATTATTGACACGATAAAGAAGTTGTTCGTCCAAAATATAATCATGTTTAGCCAATAATAAGGAACAAATATATTATTTTCATTTTTTTTAAACAAAACAGCTAATTGACATGATTCTTCAAATATGAGAAAGTGTGAAGTAGTGATTTTTTGTTTCAACCTATCTACATTACCAATAGGATCGTACAAGTTATGCGTTATGAAATATAAACGAAACAAATTATTACGAAGTTATAGTTTCACCAGTTAAATTTCGATCAATAATGTGATCAAGTATTACGCTTTCAAAAACGTTCCAAAGTCGAAACTTTCCCCTTTTTGAGTTGACAAGGACATTTGAGAGTTATAAGTTATCAACATAATATTGTAACTTATTACTGAAATGATATTTATGTAAAAGTTGTAAGAAAGTGCTCATCGTTCTGGGTACCATTTAACAACAGATTCTTAAAGGCACTAGTGCACACCAATGTTTCGTATATACCCAACAAATGCACAGATAATGAAAATATCTCGATATTGCTCACGATCCGCACTCATGCCAGTTATTTGACAAATATTTACGTTTTCTGGTAATAAAGTTGATTCTAAAGGACCGTAAGTATGTAACGCAAAGTTGCATTACCTAGTACGCTTGAACAACAATATCGGAAATAAAAAGTTTGCTTACAACCAGAAAAGCAAAAACGGCAGTCACTATCTTTATTCAATAACAATGCTTATGCTACGTTTGAAAAATCAGTTAAGTTACAAGATTGCTTCAATATATAATATTTAATCTTTTATTATCAGTTCAGAGGTTAGGTAAGTTCAAAAGCTGCACAGATTATTGGTTCGTACGTTTCCAACTGCCCATTCCCTCCCCACTTTGTTCACAGCTGACCGTATATTTTTGATATCTCTAAGCCGACTTCGAGTGTCTTATTTTTTGGGGGATTACGGGTCAATTGTAAAGAAAAATGAGTATTAAATGCATGAATAGAAAGCTTATGTGAGTTCGTATATCCCCATTGTCTTGAAATAGCCAATTCGGCGCGAAAAAGCCTGCTGTAGTGCCTTTAACGTCAGTGTGAGTATCTACACTTAAAAGTCTCATCTCCCTCCTCATTCCTTTATTAACGTACATGTATTACAGTTTCAACAAAGGCCTAGATTGGTAAACATGATTTGTGAACATGAACCATAGCTATGTCTTTATTTGTCCACCTTTTTGTTGATATTCTATATTCAGGCTCCTTCCATATGATTCAAATTACCGGCGGGTCGTGGAACTTTGATTAAGTTCTACTTAACTTTAGAGTACGACAGTTGTTACTCCAAAGGCTGAAGTTCTCAATTGACTCAAACCCTCCATGTGAATGTGTCACGCGTGGAGTTTATTTTTCTCAAAGTTTTATCGCGTGGACAAAATGTTCCTCTTTGTTAAAAACATTTGCATGATTGCCTCTTTGGAAAAGCTGACACGAATGTTGTGCATGTATGGAAAATAACAAGGGACTAAGCAACATCATGGTCTTACACCCCTTGCCACAATACCCGGATTACGGAGTGTGAATGTGCCAATTCTGAGGGAAATGAAGTTGAGAGACGAGGAACAAAATTACTCTCAGTTTCAGCAACAATAGGGGGTCGGATATAAGGGCTTCGGACGCGAGTCACTTCATATAACTGCAGGCTCCACAATGGAGACAGACGACCAAGGGTCTGCGTTCGAATCCCAAACAATTATCATCCAATTTCATCTCTGTCTCCACACCTTCTCATTTCATTGTCCCTCTTTGAGAGCCTAACGAGAAAATCCCTCTTCTTTCACAAGTTTAAATCTGCCATGCGCTTTTGCCTGCCTGTAATACGGCAAGTCGACTCATATCCGTTTGGCTGTGGGCAGGTGATCAAATACTATGGGGCTCGATTGCTACCCGCATGGGGATAAACGCATCGAGACGGTACCTCGGAGCTGGCATTCCGTAGGTTACTATTATTTTTTAAATCCCTTTTTGACACGTTGACAGATGACCCTTGACCCCCATCTTAAACGGCCAGTTCGATTACGTTTTCAGCGATAAGCTTATGCTGCTAACGAAGCTATTTTTAGATACAGTGCGTCAGCAGTTAAGTAGATCTATAAATAGAATGAGAAAAGTCCCTTCCCATAATGCAACGCTGCATTTCTCTCTTGTTGTCGTCTCGCAGGCGAATTTCCATCGTACTTTCGCGGTCGCCCTCGACTTCGCACAACTTCACTCATAGTAAAACTCTTCTTTTTTAAGAAAGATATCTAAGTTACTTCACATAAAGTTTTTAATGTACGGAAAACTGCAGCACTGTGAGTAATTTGGAGTGCGATAGTCTGGACGAATCTTTGTTTATATTGGGAAGCCGGAGCGAAGCCACTTTTCTCCTCAGTGTCATATTGATTGAGCTTAGCCATTTGAGATGTCATAATTAGTTATGCAAACATTATTTACATTATTAATCCCCAACAATCAAAACATCCAAGTAACTACAAGGTTACTACAACGCAGATCAATCATGCAGCGGACAACAATCTAATGGCCGCCATGATCGCAATAGAGTTAAGCCCCTTGGTAGTGCTGGTCAGTGGCTTCGATTGTTTTCGCTATTTTTTTCAGTTTGAAGGACGGATTACAACTAATTACCAAACATGAAAAAGTTGTAAACACAGAAAATAGAAAACAAATCGAATATATAAAAAAGTTACGTGTCGCGTGCAAAAGGGAATTCCCTCCCGAATATTTGTGGAACAGAAAATACCCGGTCGAACTGGCCGTTTAAGACGTTGGTCTCACGGCGCGAAGCCATATCCCCAGATATGTCGCCATTTAAAACATATCCTGACCTTTAGCTTTGCGTTAATTAAAAATCCGCTCACTTACAAACGAGCAAGCATCGGAGCTGTGATCTGCTATCGTCGAGTGCCGACTTTGCCTGACTTGTCACTTCCGCCAAAAGACGTCGTGCGCAGCTCTGTCATCAATTCCCTTGCGACCGATAGGTGGCGCTGATTCGATGTCCCCGCCATGATGAATTGCACGTGAGATCCCTGCAAACCGAATTCGTTCTGTTTGAAGATAATCTAATCGCCATTCAGACGACAGAGAGAATTTATATGATTACGACTGTCAACGCGCCAAAGTCTATTACTGACGTCTTATTTCTCAGTAAGGAGATTAAAACATGCAATTTCAATACAGCTGTCAAACGGGAGGAGAACCTTGTTTCATTCGGAATGCCTCGTAGTTAGGCAAGGGAAAAACAGCATGACCATTCCGATTGAATTAGACCTTTAAGTGATACATTAAGGGCTAGTGACATGAAGACCCGTGTGTTTTATCATGCTATCTAAAATTAGTCAAGTGAGGGCCGCAGAATGAAGGTTTAATAAACAATGATTGATAACTTATGCGTGCAGCATGCATTCAGCGAAACGTTTGAATAAAGCTTCAATTTCGGGGGGAAATGACATTTCGACGTATGTAATTCCATCTATCTTCAGTAAATTACAAAAAGGTACCGGAATCAAAATTGGTGATCGATAGAACCGATTAAGTTCTTATTTCTTCCGAAACAGGTACTTGAAATGTTGAAATGGTAAAATTGGGTCAAGCAACCTGTTTCCAAAATGGTTGAGATTTGAACCCAATCACTTACAGCTTTAAATTAACATAATAACAATGTGTTCCCTACTTAAAATATATCAACTTTTTCTTAGAGTATTATATGACACACTCAGTATTTTCAATTTCTATTGTCACATAATAAGTCATATTGAAAACAGAATGACATTGTATGACAAAAAGGTTATAAGCTCGTTTGTTTCAGATTGTTCAGAGAATTAAACTATAGTCTTAGCTTGTCTTGGCTTGAAAATAAAATAATTAGTCTTTATGCAGTATGTTTACTATCTCAAACACATTCAAATAATCTAATAGCACAGACGAACAACGATTTGTCACAACCCACCGAATGCACGCTAAAGAGTTTACACCATTCCTTTCAAATTGTCAAACCTTAAGAAACAAAATTAACATAGCAATAGTTCTACGGTTCAGATATTCTGTCCGTAAACTTTTCAAAAGGTTCTAACCCGATGTGGTAACATCTCCGACATATAGTGTAGATTCAAGATTCAAGATTCAAGATTCAAGACTGTTTAGTGTACGTACACCTCAATTTGGCAGAGTATAAATGTAAAATGATCAACATAAATTCTGTACATACATAGAGGGTGAAGAATGAAATAATAATGAAGGACTGATACATTTATGGTGTGAACATTTCATCAAGAGGTTCGACTGTATATATGTGATTTTATATACTACATCTTAGTTTGTACATAGAATAAACTAAGAAGGCTATCAATCTGGATTTCTCCTCCTCGGGTTGCAAACTAGATTTAAGGAGGTCTGATGGTCTTGGCAGGTTATCTTGATTGTGTATGTTATGAATACATTCAGGATGTTGAGCGAATTTTGATTTTGCTCTGCGGTACCAGAGACAGACCAACGCCTGAAAAGAACAAGGTAATCGCTCACTGAAAATAAACATCGCAGCTCGAACGTAGAAAGAAACCAAATTGCCCTGAATCGTACGTGTCCGTCAATCAATATAATTTAGCAGCCCTACCGCCTCTTCCGAAATACCTACATACCATAAACCCGTCTTTATCTACCTGCAAGACAATAACAACCGGAAACGGAAGTGATTGTCTTGTCCATCTGTCTGCAACATCTCCCGCTAGGTGGCGTATTTTATCTGGCGCGTGGTATGTCTGTTTACACGAGAAGTTGATGGAAAGATTTCCGCAGACGCCTTAAGCACGGGAGATAACTCTCTTTCTTCCACCTGTCATCACTCTCAGTGGTAACAACGTACCTGGACAGTGTTCCGAATGTACGGCCGAAAACAGCAGCACGTGACTGAATTAGCATTATGGAGGATATATTCTGGATATGTGTAGTTGTTTTTAATGTTAACAAAAACCCTTAACGTTTTGGCAGATTAGATTTTAAATTGTTTTAAAAAGCAAATTTAACTCATTTGAACACGTAAGCACATATCCCATAAAGATCACTTTATTGGAATTGTCCTATCGTATGCAATCAACGTGTATGTTTGCATAACAGATTGTATTAATTAATGATTTAAGGAAAAGATCCCCAAGTTTTGATTAATTTGACGAATTATTGTACCCTCATTGAACATGAAGAAGACTCGAATTAGATAACTAATGTTTCACATGCTCTCAAATACTAACATTCCTAATCAGAAATATACCTAAAAAATATACCTAACTATACACATAGGATAATGGACAGCTTTCAATAGATTTCATCAACTGATTGATTTACTTTTTTGTTTGATGGGTGAAATTAATCAAGACTGTAAGAGAATGTATGACCACAGTCAAAGATGAAACTCGGAAGTGCATACGTACTAAAACGTATTGACAGTCAGACGACACATACAAACCAAGACACATTCTCTATCAAAAGACTTTTATAGTACCCACACGTGAAACAGCCACATTGAGGTCATTTCCATTCAGAGAGACATTTAATTATTCGGTTGCATTGTAACGACTCCTTAAAACACCCCAGAGCGATTATGTCACGTGAAACGAAGATATTAATCCGAATAATCGCTTTTTCGACGCTTAAAACGTCCCTTATTGCCCGGATTCCTTAAACTGGTCGGATAACCGCGATGCGCTTACACTAAAACGCTATAAAGTTAACGGTACACGGCGGTTGCGTAATCCTTGCCAGATGTTGATTCGGCACAAATGACAATCTAATTACTGATGCCGAAACAGGCACTTTGATTCGATAATACCCGGTAATGACGTACTAGGAAAGTGACAAATTTATTGTTACTCTTCTTAAGGGACAGTGCCTCTTTCCCCTATGCCTCGGGGACCAAGGGTAATTTGCATGATAAACAGCACGGGCACAAACCAATCTTCCAGTGAGCGCACGCGCCGTAAGCATTGACGAAGCGCTCCCGTGAGGGACCCACGCAAGACGCAGATTCGGAAAAAGATTAAACCAGTTTACGATATAGCATTAATTATCTCCCCTTGAATCCTCTTCACGACTGAGGAAGAAACATTCATTTCATAATGGCGGCTTATTCAAGCCGATTTACGCTTCCCAAAGGTTCAAAGAGACAGAGATGGAAAACTCTTCTGAAAACAATCTGATAGTTATCCGCCACAATTGGCTTCTAAAGGCAGAAACAATGGCCATTTTGACGTGACCATTTGCTCACAAGTGACATGATACTCTGCCTTCACATGACCCTAACAGCTATAACCACAGTCTCTCCTATCCGTGACCAAAGGCAGTTAGACGGGAATCTATCTTCTCCCGCTATTTTCTAAACGGTTTATTGCGTGGACAAGACTTGTAGCGACATCATATTTGCATCCCTGCTTTCAAACATGCAATTACTGAAGGAGTTTTCTCTTAACAATTCAGCTGCGGTCCCGCTTTAGCCTGAAACTATATGTCTCAATGTTTAAACACATTACCACACACGTGAAATTACCATGTGAAGGGTCCAATTAGATGATAATATTTCATGCTTGAGCGGTGTTAAGAAGTAGCGAAAAAACGGGATTCGACCTCAGTGGTGTTATAATGCTTCATGGGCGCTAATCGCTTTCTGAGTCAAAACAGCGTTACACGTTACCTCCCTCGGGACTTAAGTGTAAAAATGACTCTTCTATCAATAGTAATATTATGCTTGGTACAAGGAATAAAACATTATGAATATGTTTGTCACTAAGGTTAAAAAATACATTCCGTACTCCATAGACGATCTGTATCACTCTTAGGGCAAAATATGATGACCTTCATTAAAGTTACCGTATAAAGATGGTTGTTTGTTGAATGGTACCAAGTAACATACGTGAACATAAATCTAATTACTAGAAAGTAACTCACTATCAAACTTTGAGCCATAAAAAGCAAACATATCAGGGTTAATATATTTCATACTGTGAAAGGTGAACAATTCTTTGGACAACTGATAAGAAGTCATAAGCTTTGGTCCACGTAATACATATATATTCATATATGTTGACTTCTACTCTGGTTATCTTCGTTGTTATAAATAGTGACTTTTCTGATAATCAAAACATAATATTCGTGTCTATCCCATAATATTTCAAGATCTAAATATCGGTAATCAAATGTTCCAACTCTTTTCATACCAACATTTGGGACGTAAATTGTGATAGAACATGACAAAAGTACTCGAAAAATATCGTCTCTATAGTTATGTGATGACGTTTTTATCGGAACATGCATGCTTTCATAACGAAAACTCGTTAATATGATAAAACTGACAAGCTTTTTCCTAATTATAATTATAATATTTTTTTAATAATGTGGCAACGAACTTATACAGTAAAATGAAGTTGACGAGACTTTTCGTGACAAGTAAAAAAATAGAGTTTATTTTTTTAGGTAAGCACTTTATTGACCCAAGAGGTCTTCATTAACTTTGAACTTTCCACCATTTCGTTAGTTAATTTTGAAAACCTTTATAGTTTATTCGAAAATTCTTGATTTCAAGGTGCGATAAATGACAATGTGAGATGATTATGAACTAAAAAGCTTCCACGATACTAAATTGAGCTTCATATCGATATAGTCTTGGCCGATTATCATTATCATGAATATGAGAATGTTTTCACATTACGGGGCGTCTCTTTAAGTCCACAGTGTCACGATATCGTGTACACATCAATGGATGCCTTAATGCACCTGCTACTATTTAAAAGTGCAGAATATTAAGATGAAAACTTCCTTATCGCACAGTAACAGTAAACATAAAAAATAAGACATTTTCTCAAGAAAGCAAATTTTAAACACATTGATCTGAGACATCTCAAGTCATAAAAGATATTCTAGCAATTCATTTGATGTAAAACATTTAACTGTAGATATGAGCATTTAACTGTAGATATATATGTAATGATACACATAAAAATAGATCGTACATTCGGAGATTTCATCAATACATTTTTGCCAGTCATCTTTCTCTTGCTTTTACTCGCGTTTTAATAGTGACCTCAGAAAGACACCACGATAAGAGACGATACATATACATTTAGAGGGGAAATTGTGAAGAAATAACATTCTAAAAATCGCGCTAGTTCCCTTTAAAGATACTAGTTGCAATAGCAGTACCGACTTTTAAAAAGCATGTTATATATAAATTTAACACGATAACTGTACTTTTTGTAAAAGTCATGACTTGACAAAATGTACTCAACTGAAGCTGGCTTTCTTGTTTTAGATGAAAAGTCTGTTAACACCGTCAATGTATGAAAGTTGTATAACTGCAAAACATGTTCCGAAAAGAGCCCCATAAAAGCCATACAAAAGCTTAGTCTTGATAAAAAAAAAGCTTGGAAATGTCCTTGAAATGCATTTAAACAAAGAACAATCTGAAAAATATCAAACCAGAGAGAGTAAAGTTTGATTTTGAAGTTAGTTATAAAACTCATTGAAATTAGTTGGTTTAAAACAAGTCAAATAGTATATTGAAAGTTACTATGGTAACCATTGACGTTAGAAAATAATATTATATATGGAATTGTTGTGAATTGTGCTGGTGATTAAATCAATTTACAATTTAAACTGATTTTAATATTCTTTCACAATTGTAATATCTGCATTGTTTCTATCCTTTATTATCTGATTAAAATCTCCTGTGAGAAAGGGAAGACATTAAAAAGAGCTGGAATGGCCACTTGAAATTACAGAAACTCTTGAAAAGAAACCTTTCGTACTGAGGAATCTCATGAAAATCAGTTCGAATCTTGTAGCTCGTATCTCTTTTCGATTTTTTCGACAAGTTTAAATCTGATTGCAATGAGATTGCGTGTAGATAACCTGGTACAATATATATAATTTAAACTAAAAATATAAAATCAATACGCTTCTTTCGCTTTCAGAGAGCCTCTTTATAAATGAGACGACCATTTTATTAAACTAATCATTTCATTAATAACCTTGTAAATACGACTAACACTCTCGTTCCTATTAACGGCTAAGTACATACGATTTGTGCCATATATATTGTATTAGTACTCTAATCAGGGGATTATCTGTAAACCTCGACCCTCTTGCCGAGTTGTCGCCGCGCCAAGAGGGGCAATGGGGGATTCGAAGAACACAGGGGGATTGAAATGAAATGAAACTGACAATACTGGAACATGTCCATGTGCTAATCGTGGCCCCAGGTCTCTGACAGTGTCAGATGGCGTTATGTCCGGTTCGTTGACCAGTGGAGTTTGACCATGGGTCATCAAACACGATTACCAGAGCAGATAGTTGCATTTGGACCAACCCTGCAGGGAGCTTTGGCTTCAGCGATGCCTCTCTGATAAACACCTGCCTCATAGAATGGAACTGATTTCTGATTATAATTATGGAGACGTCGTGTGCGGAGTTCGAGCTCTCCTGCTCAATAGCTGTGTGTTGAATTTTAGGGTCCTTAAATACAGCCTAGATCATTAAGTTAGTCTTTATATCAAATACAAGTTTATATGAATATAATCTTGGTTTCATCAATAAATGAGTAAAAATTCTTTATTGATCAAAAGTTACTCTTGAACATGTGGGTACAAAGTCACCGTAAGAAATGCCTATCACATGTTAAGATGTAATATTTGATTAATAGTTTAGCAGATAGCATGATATTAAATATTGAAAAGAACAGGTACAACCAGACTAAAATAAAATGAAATATTTTAATAATTAACTGTTCATTCATCCATTATATTTTTTGGGCTCAACAGAACACAAACTCATGTTATGAAGTCCAATTAACATATTCATTGAATTAGCCGTCAAAGGATTTTGTTACTATAAATGACAGAAAGAGATCAAAGATTGTGCATTATAACCTAAATGACAAAAGCTGGTTATGGTTCGAATGTATATGTATATTACTCTGTTTGACTTGAAATCCTTTTCTTGAAATAAATAATATTTTAAACATATTCCTGAAAAAAATGTATTATAATATATGTCAGTTAATTCGTACAATTTTAGGTACCTATTTATCAATACTGCTATTTTCATGCTTCAAGTATTTATGTTCCATTTCTTTAAAGAAAAAAGTTATAATTTTGAGCAGACTCATGTCAACAGGATTCTCCAATGATAAATTCAACATTGGATGAAAAAGTTTAAAAATTGTTTTTTCAGGACAGATAATTCAATCGTTATTTCGTCTCCAATGCTACCAAAGTCACTTCCTATTTCAGAGCAAGAAAATGAACAGATTTTTCATTCAAATCACCCTTATGGAAAACACCTAGACTCGAAAATAATTCGCCGCAATGAAAGACATGCCACTCAAATCATTATAAAAATCAATTAACCAAACTTGGAAACATGAAATGAACAAAACGCTTTAAGACCATGTTTTCTTTATGCCGACATCTTGCTTAATCAAGCAGTTAATTAACATCCTAGGAAACATTGTTTGAGTTAATTATAAACCAAACTGGTTCTACCTTCATGGGACGACGGAGGGGCATTTCCCCCGTGTTTAGTATTTGTGCACATGGCTCAAAGCTGGGCTGATGTTTTGCCATGAGCACGACATGATATTTCCGTCCCTTCCACCCGCATCTATCTTAGTCTTTTCCTTGTGCCGGCTCGTGCAGCGATGTTTAATTAGTTCATGGGAATATCTAAGCTCACAGTGGGAGTCGGCAGGGTTCTCTATTTCATCCCCATGTATTATATTACGTTATTTAATAGGATGCAGAGAATATTATACGCTCCTCGCTATTCATGGGACTCAATAGGAACGGAATGGATTGGAAATGTTCCGATCGATAATTTCTTCCCTCCAGAAAAGCTTCGCAGTTGGAGTCTGACTGCCAGATCGTCTTGGGTACTGTACTGCTAAATATTTGATGCAGTTGTGTCTTTCAAGTTTAGAGATGTTGGGCCGCTCCGTCCATTCGGTAAATACTAGTTCTGAAGTTGAAATTTCATGAGCCCTTTTGGCTATTTATCATTATACATCATTCTTTGTATGTTTAATGTGAATATGTAACAATTCCCATTTCTAGGGAATTTTAATACAGTTGTAATTATAATGTTTATCTCTTGCATATTTAAGTTAGTATTTTCATCTCGTGTATTAGGTTATACCACCTCGATTCAGTGCAAAATTTTGTTCAGTTCAGTAATTTCACTCTGAGATGTCACTCTGCGGTTTGCAGTAATTATATATAAGTCATTGGGAAAGCAATTAAAGCAAAAAGAAAATGACTTAAATAATAGATGAACAAGAGGGTAAACAAAATTCGAGATGCAGTTCATGCAAGGAAGCAAACGAAAGTTGTTTAAGCATTTAGTTAACGCTCTTGATTTATACATAACAACCGTATTTATTTATTTTTTCACTTATCAAGAAGTTCTATCACATTTTGGATTAATTTGAATGTAACAAATCTGAATAATGTCTTCGTCATACTTCATATATATAAATGACAGTTGAATTGCAACAAGATCAATCCTTATTTTTAATTGACCAATGTAACCTAAACAGAAGTCAGCATACATTTTGAATAAAGCTGAGGTTAACGTCCACGTGTATTTCCAAGTATTAATAAAACAGTAATAAATACCATGATTTACTTGAATTCGAACCTACGTTTAAGTTACGTTTTAAAACAGTAGTATTAGATGTCATGCAATTTGTGAAGATTAAGTATCATTACCAAAATAGGCATTTTCATCTTTATAAATTGGAAAACCGTGAGCAGTTCATTTAATTATAATATTGAACTTCGCTCGATCGTTATCTTCGCCAAAGCTGCAAACGACATAAGGGCAGTCGTTAAATAACTTTAAATAGTTCCTACATTATCATAAAATAGTCCTGGAGATTTGCCGTTCTGTCTGTCCATCGTTTCTATTTCAATCCACCCGTTAACCAGATAGGATCCCAAGAGGGTACCTATTTAGTCTGTGCGGTAACCCCCTCTGAGCAAGATGTTCAAACGTTTGATCCCAAACCGTTAGATCGCGGAGTCAAAATCTGCAAAAGAGCTGTTGCGGAGTTTAATGCACGCGCCAATATCGGCAGATTACTTTAATTAATGGGCCGCTATGCATATA
This sequence comes from Phorcus lineatus, assembly GCA_921293015.1. NCBI lineage: Eukaryota > Metazoa > Mollusca > Gastropoda > Trochida > Trochidae > Phorcus > Phorcus lineatus. The sequence continues at coordinate 24,606,307 of OV121089.1, forward strand.
ATGCGAAATATGATTTCAAAGAGAGGCGCATTCACGTGCGCGAGGATGGAATCGGTCTCGCGGGATCTCGCGAGATTGTCCGAGTCTTTGTTCTAGTCCTCGGCAGGCACTGTAGAAAGTCCATTACCACGTTAGTTCCCCAGTTTAGATGAGAAATCCATTTTTCGACGACAGGATCGGTTAAAGGTTACAGTCACTCGTTTGTGTCCGCGAAATAGAAAATGGAAAATAAATTACAAAATACAACAATCTGGCCGCTATTCGACATCAAAACGAGATTAAACAAGGTACGAGGTAATCCCCTGACCCTCTCTTAGACGATAAAACGAGTTATTAAGAGAACTGAATGGTGTTTTCCCCTCTTCCCCCTCGGGAACGCAGGTGAAAATGGGGAACCATAAAGGTGCGTCTAGATTAAGAATGAATGTTTTCAGAAAATGCGGTTCCAATCATTTTGCTTTCAATAGCGCCGGGGAAAAAGATAATTATCATGTGTTCTTGTATTCTTTAATAGACACATTTTGTATTCCATCTGGAATTGGATCAGGTGTGCCAGGTACATGGAAACTCTTTTAGACTTCTTGTTTGCAAGAATATATATTTACCGTTATATGCAGACAGGACATTGTCAATGGTTAACGATAAATTTGACAGAGCAATTTTGCCATGAAATTGAGTCGTTATTTAAAATTGTTTTCGATCTATCAAAATAATTGAAGCATATTCGTGTAATGATATATTCCTTGGCTTATCTAAAGTATAAAAGTCAACTTGAACGATGAATAATTCACTAAATGCTCAAATTTCAATACAAAATTATGTTCGTTAGTGAAACGATCGAAAAAATATCGAAATTATGCTCAAAATTTAACTAGAAATCTGTATTTTATAATATTCGAATTCGAATTTATCACCTTTTCAATGTATACATAAATTAAAATATGCATTCGTTCAATCATAATCATTTTCGTCTTTAATATTTATATATGAATTTTCATTTCATTTTTTTTAAGTATCCGTTTTCAATTATATTTTGAAATGGAATAGCTTAATAACGTTTTATCATTTACATTGAATGACAAATATAGGTACAAGTACATGTAATACGTCGAACTAATCAATACCCATGTTATTTGTAATATCATAATTTGACGCTAGTTGTAGAAATATGTAAGGTTATTATAGGTTCTCAACACGTAACTCATAAAAAAGGTAATTTTATCACAAATACCGAAGAAAGACATTTTTGAGTGTTAATCATTGTTTACAAAAATTCATGTTTTTGGTTCTTGTTGTTCATACCGTTGAAATTCATTCAAATGCATTATAATAAAACTTTCCATATATCAAATCAGGCGTAAAACTTGATGATCGATTAAGTATAAATCTTCTCTTATCAAAATGAGTTTAAGTTAAAATAATGAAATTGTATTAATTAATTCAGAGTTAACATTCTTAAAATCCACAAGATTAGAAATGACGCTTTGATTGATAAGTTGTTTCTATTGAAATCAGTTTATCAATGACCTATTTTTTAATTTGTATTAATTTGTATGCTTTTGTATGATTATGTTAATGTATTAAACTATTACATTAAACTATGATTATGAATAAATACAACTCGTCTTTGTCAGATGTATTTGTTCACAAGAACGCATGTGAATATGTTATTTATTTGTTATTTTAGAAAATGGAATATATAAGTAAAAATATCTATATTTTTGTAAAATTTCCAAATATTGACCAAATACAAACCATAAGGAACCATAAAGAATCAATTATATTAAATTATCACGATAATGATTTTGATTGAAATTGAAATATGAGGATTTATGCTCAGTTTAGAAAGTCCATGCATGTGTTGGCAAAAGAATCTGATCTGAAATGAAAACAGAAATTATACTTTCCTAAAATAAATCACATAACTTGTTGAATTAATTACACTCACATTAATAAATCATTTTGATTAATATAAATCGCGGACTTCTGTTTTTTTTATCAATGAAGACTTGGTTCGATATCCATAATTATTTTCGGGACATATTCATTAAAAAAAATTAGATTTGATTTTTATTTTAAAAAAAGGAATTTTAGGTGGTGGAGGAAATCGAGAATTTTTCATATATCTATATATCTCAAAGTAAGTTTTAAAACGATCAGACTTAAGTTTGACTATTCTCAATATGATGTCAAACTCCCATACATTCGACTAAATAAATACAAAACTATTCCAACTGTCCGTTTTCAAATAGCCACATGTATTTCCAGTAATAAGCCAACGGGCTTTTCAGCACAGGCCCAGACTGGCGCGCAGTAGAGGCTTTTAACTCCAGTGAACAAAACAATAATTTGAGGTAATATTTTCTTCATAATAGTTTCATTGTAAGATTGTTTAGATCTGGTGTTTATAAGAGGGTATCCGTATAGCAATGTTTCTACCAGGGTTTCAGAAAAATATATATTCACAACGGAATTTACATCAAATTGATTAACTTCGTAGAGTCTCTTTCATCTTTTCAAAGTTAAAAAGGTTGAAATAACAGCAGAAAGTCACAGGCAACATTTACCTGCAATGATAGACTGTAGTCACCTTATTGCTAATCTTAGGACAATGTTTTTTGACAATATGAATTATTTGTTTTAACATGTAAATTCGATTGCGTGTTTTGTATTGTCTGTATGAACAACTAAGGTTAAAAAAATCAAGAGATGAAAAAGAGAAGGCGTGGGGCATACACGTTGTATTGTTTAGTTTTCAGGATGCATTTTTCAAATTTAAAAAAAAACCCAATGCTTTTGTCTTTTTTCTTTATGAAACGTTTGTGATAACCATAAAAATACCATTCCTTAAGTATACACATGCATCGTTTTCACAGGATACGTTTGCTTGAATTTAACGTCAAAGGATCAATTTGAACATTCCAAATCTACCATGGAATCTCCCGAGAATATTCACATTCAAATTTATATTTCCGAAATCCACGATACCTAAAACACTAAAAGGACTAAGCTACAACATAAATGATTAAAGAGACACTGATACCTGAATTGTATGTCAAAAGAAAATTAAATCCAATTTTTGCAAAGCTTAATTATAATCAACGAAAGACTTGACGCAGGAGTGTTTTCATTTAGGTCATTTCATAGAGATATCAGTACCACTAAAAGTGTTCCGATTAGTACGTAAAGTTCAGGAGATAATCCGTATAATCATGATTGTGAAATGAAATAAAAGGAGGTATTTTTTGCATTTCTGCTATTAATTTTCTTCAAAATGACAAATTTACATAACGAAAAAGATTCCCTCGAATTTCATATCAAATACTGATAAATATCCATTTTACAGCTCTTTCGTCCTTTCGTTTCAAACTACACGTACAAGATGATCGTTAGACGTAATGTTTGCAAGTTTAGAGCCACATAATTCAAGAATAATTAAACGCGAGAATAACAAATGTGAATATCCCAAATTGAAAAGTATAGTAATATCCCTTTAACAGCCCTTGTGTTCTGTGGGTTCAACTGATCAAGTACGCTAGACGTGTAATATGTGCGAGACAAAACCAGCTCTCAAAGGAGTCGCTTGACCATTCCAAATCCTCGATGGATGTTTGTCCAGCCTGTGGCTATCTCCGGACAGATGGACAACACAACTGGTCAGCAGATGGTCAGATGTCCAAACCGAACTTCTGAGAGAGAACGATGACATAACAAAAGGATCCGTTACATTACCTACGTCTATTTGCTGTTCCGGTCATTTCCGGAATGTTCCTGGGAATTCCGGAATACACCCTCGGGAAGATAATTAGGGCTCCAGTTACGTGTCAGAACTTCCAGGAACTACACGGAATTTAATTCTGGCGAAATTTTATCTTTGTTTGTGAAGTTTTCCATGATAAACTGTATGTATTATATTGAAATAGATTTACAATTTCCTTTAAGGTTCTCGGTCTATTCTTTTGACCTGATCGATAATTACAGTTCGTTATAACCTAGATTTTACATTACTTAAAAGTTGCCTTTACCCGTCATCCAATAGCCTTAAAGAAACAGTACAACAGGTATGGCAAGGTAATCTAGGTTTGAGAGATGTTAATAGCATACAAAATGTGCCCCAACCAATATTTATAGTTCTAAGAAGCTTTTTGTCTTTTTCTAACGAGTGGATATTGTTTACATCCGTATAAATTCTGATATTTTATTCACAGTCTAGCACAACTGTTTTTACACTACGACTTGGTGTTGATTAAAATCACAACATATTTCAAATTATTTTTTAAAATCATTTATATTCTAAATGAAATCTTGATTTTGATATAACAATACTTCTAATTTGACAACAAAATCGATACAGATGATAGTTCAGCTTTATACTCAGCTATATGTTTCGTTTAATTCATACTTTTTCTAAAAGTGTTGGTTGGATTAATGTTTTCTAAAGGTCAGATTTGAATTTTTAAAAAGAAAAAGACGAACGTGTGTATTTTTGTATTCGAAACCTCGTAAATTTGTTTTCAAATTGCAAATCAATAACATTCAAGGTTTCCCATGAAGAATATTCAAATGAGGTACTGCCTGGTTAAACATTATTTGTTTTGTGAATAGCATTCCAAATTGCCCAAGCAGTATTGTGTTGTCTAGATTTAATATAAAGGCTATTTCATGTAAAACATGTGATATACTTAACAGAAATAGTCATTTATTAAACAACTTAAGACATTTAAAGAAAAAAAATGTACAAGTAATCGACACTTGAATTATTTCAATAAATACATATTTAAAGAATTGATATATGTTTTGGAATTTATTGATTCATGTCCGATTGTTTATTTTCGAGTACAAGTGGAGGAGTTTACATGATTTTGAAGACAACTAATACTGAAAATAATTATTTTGGAGTACAACTGCTTTACATACTACTGCCTTAAGTATAACTGCTCTTAAGTGCGCCTTTAACGTGCTAATTCTGATTTATATGATAATATAAAATGAATGTCTAGTTCAAATAATTTCTTAAACTTACATTGAGAACACTGAGTGTTCCTGAATGATACATATAATCATGATACATAAGATACTGATTGTGTTCAAGATAACTTACATATTATGTACATATCTACATGTGTATGAATATAAACAATCATCATTTCTTTGAAATTATAATATCTTTTTAAGCTTTGAACAATAATTATATCATCATAAGCATTAAATTCATTATACAATTGTTTGCGTTTATAGGAATTTGGAATGGAGTCTATAAACTTTATTTTTTATAATATAATATAAGAAATATAAGATATTTGATTGCAATACCAGCCGTTATATATATGTCCTAAGTCATGTCGAAAAAGTGCAAAGTTAAAATTAGCATTTCCCACTAGTAAAAATTCATTACAAATCTTTTAAAACAAATTTATCCAATGTAACATACTGAGAATACCGCGAAATCATTTGTAAATAATAAGATATTTTTAATCCTAGAAAGCTGATATTAAAAACTAATCTAAGTCTAACTCACGTTTGAAAACAAATCATTTTCAATGAAATTATCATTTAAAGAGAATAAAGTAAGAGTATAAACGGTTTCCATGGCAACATCATTCTCCTAAGATCACACGTAAGTAATTTCAACACTGAAGATACGTCCCTTCGGTCCATTTAAATACAGGTGTGAAGACAAATAAGTAAACACTTACATTGGTGTGGAATTTCATTTTATTTGTATGGGATTAAATGAGACACCTTCAATGGCGTTTAATATTCCTCGTGTACATTCCCCACGTGAAATGATACAAGGTATACAAATTGAAGTTTCTGATGAAATTTTGTAACTTAACTTATGAAAACTGTTTTATTGTACAGTCATATGACCCAAGATTTTGGCAGTAAGCTTTTCATTAATACTGGTAGTAGTATAATATGTAGGTTTTATTTCTTTTGTTTATATCATGATTTATAATAAAATGCTACATGGATGTATTGTTATTGCTATACCATAAAGTAAGCAATGAATATTTCCTAATGACATAATTTCATACTAGAGCATATATCTAAACCTATTATAAAATTTTAATATTTCAAATTAAAATTTTCAATCATGTTAAGCTATCGACATAATTAAGAGTTTAAACCGGAGAAGATGAAGAGATCTACACAGAAATATGTAAATATATTAATGAAAAATGTCAGCGGAAAAATAATGAATACCTCTTCACACAGTATTACTATATAAACACTGACATTTGAAAACAAAATATTAAAAATTCGTAAATGATGAAAGATACTTTTAACCAAAATTTATCGTATAAGTGAATTTCTTTTACAAATAAATGCTGACAATTGGTATCCATATTTCAAAATTTATGTTTGCTTATGAAACTGTCCAGTATGCCAAAGTCTTGGTTCACAGGAATATTTTCACTTTCAGAAGCAGTGCGACCATGGTACCAGTATTGTATTACAACAGCTGATTATTGCGTGAAAGGGAAAAATTAAATTCCATTATTGTCAATTTCATCTTGAATAAATCAAATAATGATATAAATGTTCGTTATTTTTATTTTTTTTATTTTGACGGGTTTTTAAAAAAAATTAAGTCACAGAAGTTAACCGGAAGTATCTTCAGGAATGTTTCAAATGAACTTACGATCCGTCATGTATCAATTTCATACTTACACTCACTGACAGGATTATGTTTTTGAATTCTATCTCCACAAATTGTACCAATGGTCGCACAACCCTATTAATACCTGAGTAAAACTCTTGAAGTAAAACAGGACACTATATATTATCATGAGAAGAAAACAATGAATTTACAACATGGGAGACCACCATATCAAATTGGAAACATACGAAGTCAATCACCCTGTTAAACCATAGTTTCGTAGCTTTGTGTAAAGCTATTTCAGCCATTGTTTCGAATGACAGTAGAGGCAGATGAACACATTGTCTCCTTAGAAAGATGTTGGAACGCTAATGGATTTTGTTGGTCGAAGTCAGAGTGTGACATTTTCCAGTGAGAGAGAGGTTCGGGTAAAAATAAACAGTAATTTCTAAACGGCTATTAGGTCGTTGCCATCACCAATAAAAGATAATAAATCCATTTTTAATTTAATATGCAAGACCGATTGGAGTTGATGAGAATTCCCCGTTTCTATGGCTTCAATGCATTTGCACAGGTAAACACTAAAGACAATTACGATATGTTTGGTATTACGGCGAATATCAAATCTCAATTCAGGATTGAACAACAGGAGAAGAATAAAACGCTCTTAGCCGCCGCCAATGAATTAAATCGAGAACGGATTATCCATTAAAATTTCATCTCTCATCCCGAGAAGCAAGTTTACCTTTGTAATAAGTTGCCCCTCGAGACCACATCGCTTTGCGCTCTCGCTCACGTGACCTCCTCCGAGACTTTCTATTTTATTTCGAAACCTAAAGCGTGTTTACTCTGAGAATAGGCTTGGGACTAACTTAGTTTAGCGTTCAAAGACAAATTGTTCCAGTTCTCGGCAAACCCTTCTACGGGACATTTATGGTCTCCAATTGACACAACTCACACATTTGTTTCAAAGGGATCGAAGTGAAAACAGTGGCGACTCGGCTAATATGGCGGGACGTTGAGCCTCGCTTCAAACGTTTAGTCGCTAGAAGGGGAGATAATTGAAGTCAAACCAGATGAAACGGTCTGCATGTCGCCTCTTTGTGTCCGCTCCTGCAGTCAACATTGGGATTAAAGAAAGAGGAGGCAGTTGAGTCGCGATTTAAGCTAAAGGACTTTGTTTGGACTATGTCAGTGCACCATGCGACCTTCCTCATTATTCAGACAACCCGTCTAAGTACACAAGGGAGACTTTGTTATTTTTTCCAGGGTGAATCCACTTTGGCTGTGTCTCTGACGTCCTCGGCTTCACTAAACCCATCTCTAACAGACAACAGAGTAACAGACAGACAGACTGACAGACAGACATCCACGTGTTGATCACGGAAATGAAGCTATGTACATTTTATAAATTATGCTTCAACATTTAAAAAAAGTCAACGTCTGTTCTTCTTTAATATATATCGAATGTTCAATAACATTGTCAACAAGGGCACACTTTCGATGACTGACGATCATAGCATCCATGACGGTAGAAATCGTGTGAAATGAATCAGTTTCAAGAGTCATCGAGACACATCCTCCATATGTTCAAAATCCGTCATTCCAGTGATAGATAAATTCCGGAATTCCCTGAATAAAAGTAACAGGAAGTGACGTCATACAGTCTACCCTAGAATGGACGAATCACAAACAAGCACTTTGTCATATATCCTTGAAGCTGAGTCTTCAAGGGTCAAAGTCAGGACCTCGGGTCTTCTTTTCCTGGAAAGAGTCCGCGCATCCACCTGCGCATGACGTCATTCACTGTCACCATGCTTCCGACATTTCCGGGTGATGATGGTTAAGCGACTGGCTCAATGATTGACTGAAAGGAGTCCCTGGCATAGAGCGCGGAATAAACGAGCCGTCATGTGCGTGAAGAGGCATGGGTTCCGGTGTTGAGGCTGGCGGAAGGATATCACCTGGAAGAAATTGCCCTTCTGGTCCTAAACCTGAAACAAACAAGAGGAGGGTCAAAGTTTTTTCGAATTTCAAGAGATTTACCCGCCTTTAATGTCAAAATCCTTACTCATAGCTCTGCTCCATGAATATGTGAAAGCGAAGCCAGAAATAGTCTTGACCCTAATTCACATATTCAAACTTAAGCAATACACAACTGTTAAACCAAGAAATAGACATTTAAAAACGTAATGCATTATTTCGGGGGGAATATTTCATAGACTAAATTCTACTTAAGCTCGTCATGTGTCAAAAGGCAAATTTCATAAAATTAGCATATACGTTACTATAGTTACAAATAAATCGTGCCTGAATTAGAAAAATAAATAGATTAAATTTAAAGAAAAGTATTACTAAAGTCATTTTGTTGAAACGATTTGTAAAGACCATTTTAGTCATAAAGGTATATTTTTTCTTGAGGCCAAAAAAACAAGTAAACAACGTTTCAAACAAATTCGATGAAATGTGGTTTGTGATCAAACGGAATTGTGTCATCAAAGCAGTTTAACTGCCTCCCTTAAGTCTCTTGGAACAAAAGGAAAGGATCTTCTAGTTACTGATTTCCTCTTGAAACTAAAAATGCGTGTCTAGATAGTATTAAGTATAAGTATAAGCCACAGAGCAAACGCTTTCGTTTATTTTTGAGTTAGCGTAAAGAATGCAAATAGATAATGTTACACCCATTTACACATTTCACAACAAATTCTGTTTTGAATTACAATTATTGATTAATTAATCGATTTTTGCTAAGATTAAAATTTTAAAGAAGTCCTCCATTGACATGACTCTTCTGAAATAATCAAGTTTGTATTTATTTTTATATTGACTTTCTGCCAAAAAATACTTACATTTAGTTATTTGAAATGGAAAATGACGTCATAAGTCAAAACTTAACGTAACAAGCCCTCAAACAAAATGACAATGTTAACTTAAAATTCACTCCATATTCAAAATTAAACTCTCCTAAACCACTGAACCAGTATCATTTACATAAAATCTTGTCAGTTTTAAGCTTTCCAAATTTGTTCTCTTCTGTTCATCTTCATGCCTAATATACTTCCCTCCATCCGAGATAGCATCACTATAAACGTCACATTGGTACTTTAATGCAAGGGGAGATAAGATGACGGGCATTGTTATCGGAATTAACAGTCTACGGGTCCAAAACACATAATTTTCAAAGATTTATCCCAAAATCAACATACACGAACGTATCGGGGGAGAGAGGAAATACTACTTTAACGCTCCGATACAATCGTTAAGAAAACATACAGTAAATGTTACGCGACGTCATAAAAAGAACGTATTAAATTTGGTTTTGGTCGTTTATTTATCACCAGTTCTCTTTAAACCTTCCCCAGCTGTCATCACACTTTCAACCGACGGGGACAGAATTCCTCTATTTCCTGACGATAAATTCTCATGGCGGCGCGGGCATCATGAAGAGACTTAGAACGAAAATGTGAGAGTTTACAATCCTAAAACTCTTTCGGAACGTCTCGTTTTTGGTAGGAGCAACCTACCAAGTGGCTGTTTTTTGCACTCTCGGAATGTTCTGGTGACTTTTCCCCGATAACATCTTTCCAAAGGCCTCCAAATGCTTGCCTGTGCACGCCGTTGCCATATGTATCTAATTAGCAGCGATAGCCTGGTCGTCGAAATCAAAGGGCCGTGATTTAGTCAAAGAGAGGCCGTGTCACAATAGATAGGGATCCTTGTAGAAGACCAGGTAGCTTTCAGGTCTTATGGGCGCTGACATTTTGACCAGCGTGCACATGCCAGGAGGCTTTAGCTTGTCAGAGGAGAAAAAAGTGAGTGGTCATAAAAGCGCTTTATGACAAAGAGTGCCAAGATATGGCGGAAGATGGGTGATCAAATTCTCAGAACTTCCCTTATGATAGGAATGGCGGCACAAGCCTTGCCCGGAACGATCGTCCATCAATTTTAAAGTCAGTATCGAGCTGTGCAACATAACGTACACGGCGATTCGTGAAAAGTTAGCCCGATTCTCATGTTAAGCATTCCCTTCCTCGGCGTTTTACGAGTCCTCCGAGACACGCGGGACCAACAACGAGTTTCTTGAAGTCGGATGGAATGAGAGTTTGCTAGCCGCTCTGACATAAATGGCCAGTATGGAGCCATAAAGATCCTGACTGGATCTCAAACGAGAAGGAACGAAATGGGGAATACTAAAAGAAAAGGGGATCGAACATTGGTGAAAAGGAAATAGCATATCCGTGTCCGAGAAGATTTTACAATAAACATAATGTAGCGGGTTTTTGAAAAAAATTGGTTGTTTTCAAGGTAAAATGTTATTCGTTCTTTGGATGCGAAGATCGAATTTCGTAAAAAAGGATATATTATATCCGCGTCCATAAAGATTTCGCATAAAAAAACATCGTTGTACATCGTTGGATTGTCTAATGAAATAGCATATCCTCCCTGCATTAGGTGTTATACAAAACATGATGCACTAGTGTTTGTTTTCTTGATTAAAAATATAATTAGTCAATATTCTCTTGACAAATACTATATTTTTCTGCTTTTTTTATGAAGAAAAGAATCGGAAAATGCCAGAAAAGAAGTGTTACTTGTCCTATAAGGATGTACCTCGATATATGTACCAAGACGCCATTCTGTTATGACGTATTTAGTTTTGTTGACAAAAACACACTGTAACTGAATTTTGATTCAAAATTTATATAATACTCCACAAACATCCAAAATATTTCGTTTCATCGACCTTAAATATATACTACGATGTTGAAAATGAAAAGCACTCTATTTCATACACAATGAAATTAAATCTAAATTAAAAGTGTACAACTATTAATTAAATTGTTACAAAACTACAATATCAACTAAGATATGGTACTGAGAAGGTACAAATCAGAACATCAGAACAATATGGATGATGTAATGTAAGGGATACACAATGTAAACGCTACAGGTTGATTTTATTTTATCGACACAAACGACAACCAACACCTGATGTTTTACTTGTTAAACTAATAAAACATTCATATCCTTTAAACAGATATAGTATGTCTTTATTCATTCATTCATATGCAATCTTCATTCATTCATATGCAATCTTCATCTTGCGCCTTTTGTTAATGTAGTCAATGATATGCATTTGGTGTTTTACCTGTTTAACTAATAATACATTGATATCCTTTAAACAAATAAAGTAAGTCTTGGAAAATATGCAATCTTTAACTAACTCCCTTTGTTAAATGTAATCTGTAACAGCTTGTCTTAAGCTATGATAGCCAACCCCTTATTTGAAAATACCTTTAAGCAATAACCCAGGAGAATCAATGCATTTCATAATACGACACTTTTGATTTGTCATACTTAAAATATACATGCATGTTTATAGGACACAGCTACGTAAGAAATTACCAAAACAACCTCGTTACACCGTAATGTAATATATACCATACGGACAAAAGCCAAGACGCTTATGTCGTATTGTTTATCATTGTTTAACATAACAAACATAGCAAAGCAACAATAAGTCTTATCACAGAAAACATCTTCGGTCCAATTTTACGAAAACCGAGAAATAAGCGAGATCATGCGACAACTATTACTGTAAATTATCACTGCAACGCCGTTCTCTTGTCTTTGCATTACTATATTTGGTACAATATCTTTGCGATGATGTCATTTACACAACGGATTTGCAATTTCCTCTTTCCTCCTGCGAATTTATACAACATTTTAATACGTCATTGATAAAACAAAGATGTCTTTGATGTGTCTCTGATAAAACGATTTTGCTATATCGTCTTTGATACGACGTCTTTGGTACATGTTTTTGTTACATCGTCTTTGATAAACGGCAACTATTATATAAAACTGCACAATGGTGACATCAGTGTATTGATTTTTAATCTAAGCATATGTACAATTGATGTGTCTCTATCTTACGATAGTCGCTTTATTAGCCCAATATTTTAAATTTATGATCCATTTCCATATTTCAATGTTCCATATTCGCACTTAAAAGAAAAAAAATTAAGCATAGAAATGAAGTGAAGTGAATTGGGGTTTAACGAGTATTTCAGAGTATTTCACTTATATCACGGCTGCTAGTATAATTGCAGGGTAAAAGGCCGCAACAACATTTTGTGGCTATGCATTGCGGTGAATCCTGCGAACTTCGGCTGGAACTAGCGAACCATGGGTGGTATTACGCTGCTATTCAGTGTAGCATTGCACCCAAACCTTACTGCGTGTAGAACAGTTCTCTACTGCAAACAAAGTTGCCATGCCCCTGGTGGGATTCGAACCAGCCGAACGCACTAAACACTGCGCTATTCCGCCCCGCCCCCCCCCCCCCCTCCCATTTTAAGCATAGAAGACATATTACACCTCATATATCGGTATGAGATTGGTTTTCACCTGTTTAAATATCATTTAATAAGGGATATCGATTTTTCAAGCACTGAATCACAATACAATTTGAAGAATGAGGAAAATACAAACAGGCAGGTAATGATTCTCTATCTTGATTTAGAAAGGGGAAAGACATTTATATCTGCGTAAATCTTTATCCTCATAGTGCTAGATCACAAATTCTCCTCTCTTTTGTTAAATGAAATAGTTGACAACATTATCAGTCTTATATACAGAACACCACTAACCCAACACGAATCCGTGCGGGTTACAGTGTTTACCACCCATGCCGAAAACGCGAAGGTCAGATATCCAAGGTAAGACAAAGACGCACGACAATCAAAAGTATCCTTCGGAATGCCCCGAGCTTTTCCGAATGTTCTGAGAATGGCGACTGAGTGACAAAGAATCGCAGGAACTCTGTCAGGGAAAGATGTATCGGGGGACTACGTCAACCAGGCAGATGTACAGCTGACACGTACACACCAAACAACGGTTTCCAGCAGTGGTGCTTGTCTGTGCCGTTGTACTATTGATGCTTGGAATCTCTGCTTCGCGGAATGTGGTTTACTTTTGACATAAATGCATAAAAAGTCTTATCTAGGAAGCTGAAAACCATCTGGTCGTGTCAATGTGCTTGTGGTTGTACGTAGTGTTTTTGGCATGATTCTGGAGTTTCCATATTGTGTCAATGTCACAATACTTCTTGAACAACTACTAAGTAACATTATCTTGTGATTGATACGAACTCGGAAATTGAATTGGAAATATAAAAGGGACAGATAATTAACAACTAATATAAAATCTCTGTAACTATAAATCTACATTTCGTCTATCGGAGAAACTATTCCCGCAAGATATGCACCCAGACAAACAGCAACCCCGATATTCAAAAGTACATTGTGATGCTGTGGAAATGTTAGGATAGTTTTAATGAATTAATCATTTTCAACAAAGAATAAAATTCAATGATCACTTTTGAAGCAATTACGACAGTAGTTCCACTAGTACTGTTTTTTACCAAAAAAACCTATTATTATCTTTTGATTTCAGGTGTACGAAACGACATTATTGTTGAAATATCGCTTAACAATTCGTCGTTTACAAACTTTTTTGAAGGTAGATAGATGTTCGGTTTACGTAATTTATACTTTATACAAGGACATTTTTGGTTCGAGGATAATAACATTCTAAGGTTTGAGGGTAAATCCATGATTGCTTCGAGGCTATATACATGGTTTGTACGATGGTGAATACATGTTTGGTTCGAAGAGAAAACCCTGCATCGTTCGAAGGTAAATACGTTCGAGTATGAATACATTTTGTGGACACGAAATTCAAGAGACATTCCTGTTTATTCATATATATGAATCACAATGAGTGACACCATTCATCGGCGCTGCGAGTGTGAAAAGCCTTGTTACGGCATCACAGGGTATTTTTGATTACCCTTATCATAAATCGTTTATAAATGTGTGGATATTCTATCCATACATAATTGAATTGTTATGACGTTTTAAAAGGAAGAGTACTACGCATTTTGTCATGCCATTCCCCGAAAAACAACAAGGCGGGTGACCGATTGCCGATAGTTCAGACTCTTTAACGATGGTCGATTTGAGGATTAAACTTGTTATTGGTTCGAAGGTCAGTATATAATTATGTCAAATGTAACTGCGCATGTAATAAGATATAATATGATTGATACAGAAGACATGCTAAGACAACGCGTTGAATCAACGAAAAGAAACGAAATCCAAAATTGAGTGAATCCAGAACTTGCCTAACTTTTATCTTATGTAGAACACCACCTCTGTGGCTATGGTCTGTTAGATCATGTAAATATTTATGAAGAACAGAATGTTAACGAGGTTTGCTCGGTATATCAAACGTCATTTCTTATACTGTGTGAGAAATGATGAATATATTGATAGTGTCTGCAACATTGTAGTCAGAAACATTGTTCCTCAAATCCCATTTGTAAGTAAATATCGTCGATAAACTTGGGCATATATTGACAAGCATGACGTTGTGTGATAGCGGAATGTGCTTCCAAAGCCAATACCTCATTTCTCTTGGAAGACGCCGAGGGCAGATATAGAGTTGTCTGCCCTTGAAGGCATGATATTTGATGGGCTTCTAGAGGAGCAAACGGAACTGAGTGATGCGTCTGCTCAAGTGTGGAGATAACCCTCCGCGAGCCGGAACTAGTTTCAAAGACGACGTGACAAGGTTTGCACAACAAATGGCGGGGTGCCAAGTTGGGAGCAGACTTCGTCTAGAACCGGAAGTAAGTGCGGGCCTGTTCTGGAGCAAGATCGATCACCGAACACGTGCTCCGGAAGAACAAAGGGCTTCGGGAGCGACCATTTGATGCTAAAATGTCGCCAAATGTGCTAAATTATTCCCACTCACGGCCAAGCAAAGCTTGGATGTTTAGAGTGCTAATTAGAACGTTGAGAATACGTTCCGAATTTACATATGTCTATTTGGACACGTCCAGCGTATGTGACAGACCATGGCCCCTCGCATCTACAAACCTGCATATCCGAGCTGCAGAATCGCATAATAGACAGAGAACACGACACGCGCTTGTGTTGGTTTATTCCTACCAGACCTCATCTTTGAATTATTTCATTTTGATACCAGTAAAAAGAAATATTTTTATTTCCCGTGATCTTGGTTTGTTTGTATTGTAAATCGGCCGTGTCCAACGAGTTTCGAATACAAAATAGATTTTTGTACAAAAAGGTTGGGTTCATTTATATATGAAGGTGTGATGGGAGTAAATGCGTCCATCAAACAAACCCTTTTTTGGCAGAGAACCCTATTTTGAAATAAACTGGTGTCAGGTTCAAATGTTCAATGGAATGAGAAAACTTATCCTGTCATTTACATATTGATATTTCTCTAAATCAATATGCATCAAAATAAAAAAAAATGCCCCTGCGCGACATATGGAAATCGATTAATATTCAAATACGGGTGTTATAGCGTTTGCTAAATCTGAAATGAATTGAACAGAAATAATCACAATAATTTCAATGCAGTGAAAATTTAGATGGGTAATTTAAATATGAATAAAGCTACATCAATTTTGATTAACAAATTCATTTCCATACGAAATAAAACGATAACGAAGGGGCTTTCCGAGTTGTTAGAAAAAGAGCATTGTAATATCTATTTTTAATAAATGTCATGGCAAAACGATATTCAATTCTGTCGGCAACAGATTTACGTTTGTAAAAGTTTGGCGATGACATGTAAAACAAAAAAGATGTTATATCAAAGAACTTACCATAAGTTTCATCGGAGACGAAATCACAAAAAGGAGGTGGTCAAAAAATGTTTAATTAAATATAATCAGACTTGCTTTAAACGATTCTGAGGGTCTATCGTCACAACAGTTAAGAAACAATGTAAAATGCACCGAGATAACCAAACGAACTTAGCTACATCTCATAAACTAAGTGGGTCTTGACTGAATGAAAGGTTGTTCCAAATATCGTGTTTGCCCCCATCGAACCTACATCTCCGAAGATAAACGTTTACATGTTGAACACCGAAGAGTCAAAGGTTATTTATTGCATAATTTACGGTGGACAATGCTTCGAGAAAATTTATGTTCGTAGGTGAACCAAAGGTTAGGGTCAAACGGCGCAGCGAATTCAAAGATTATGGCATGCCGTTTTGATCACAAACTTACAAAGATCTAGGTTTTGAACTTAACACGCTGTATGTAAATATTCTTAAAATGTACCTTCCGTTACGAAATTAATGGAGTTTTCCTTGCCCCAAGAGGTCATTTTACCTTCGGTGAGGAGCGCACTTGAGAGACAAGAACAAGTGGATAATTCTGTGGAATGGCGGGAACGTGGCGAAGGTTTGCACGGGAACAGCGTGCAAGACCCAACCTGAATGTATGCGAGCACGAAATGCACGTGCAAGTGTCTTCCATTTAGACTAATTCTTTTAAGTTTCCAGTCTAGTTTTGTACGGAAAAATCGTGCAAGATCCAATGTGAATGTACAAGACCACGAAAAGCACGTGCAGATGTATTCGATTTACATCTCCAATAAAGTTTTGCACGAGTAAAGCGTGCAGGTCCCTACACTGAATGTACAAGACCAAGAAATACACGTGCTCAAGTGTCTTCCATTAGAAGCGTCCTTTGCACTCTTTTAAGTTTCCTAAACACTAAAAACGACATTCTGTTTTGAATTATAAGATGATAATATCGCACCATGCCCCGTGTAAGGAGACCTGATGTGTTTTGAAGCGCCCCGCAGTATGCTAGTAAACGAGTACAGATACAAGATTGTTCACTTAGAATCACTGACTCCCACTGCGTTGAAGACATTTGTAATTATACGGGCTTTTTTGTTTGCCTTTGCGTATTTTTGAACGACGCATTACTGAATTTAGAATGTGATTAGATTAAATTCTACGATAAAATGAATTTTGTTTTTTCATATTTTTCTTTTAACATTATATCTTTTGTACATTTCTAATAAAATATTCTAATATGAAATACGAGTGAATGTTCTCATTAATGGGCAATTTTCCCCCTTCCTGCCAAAAATATACATTTCGCAATTAACAATTAATTCATGTAACACAGTAAACATCATTAAACTTCTTAGTGACCTGATCGACTTAATGAATCTACCAAGTTACGTTTGCGAACATTCATGGATATAGTAAAAAAGAATATCTTTTTCATTACTACACAACATATCAATACTCAATTAACTCTGTATTTTGATAATTTCAATAGTAATCAAAATCATGTTTCTAACGAGATGACGTGGGGTTTTTTTAAATTATGAAGTTTCCAATGACAAGAATTCTTCATTTGTTTTTTTAAACGTTTCATTTTTGACCCGAACAGTTATAAAAAAAAACCAAATCAGTCATTAAGCATCTCTCTGAGTATTTCCACTCCAACGAAAGTTCTCTCCACATTTCGGCTGGTCCAAAGAATTCTTTCGCATAATCATCCGATATTAATCTTCCCCTTCGAGAACTGATGTCTTTATTTCTTGGGTGGCAACTACAAGCCCAGAAGACGGGCATTGAGTTAAGCCCTTCGACCATAATCGACAGATAATTATAAAAAGCGCCTGTCAAAACAGACTCGTAGCATGGACACAGGAGTCAGAGGGGATAGGCCCTCCATCGATTGGACGTAATCCCCCGGGTTTTGGGAGATAACGCGCCGGGAAGGGGGATACGTGGTGATAGATGATCTCCCAGACTCCGCGGATAAATTTCCTATAACTCTTTGGAATGGCGGCGTTTGTTCAAGACGGGCCTCCCTTGCGGCATATCATAACACCCGATCTATGCAATCATCCTTTTGTAATTAAAGGCACGGCTCATATTTGTGGGAGAATCGCCGGTAGCGCGGAGGAGAGCGATATAAATCAAGCATGCGTCGAACAGGCAAGTCACTCGTGCCGTTTACCAACTTCTTTGACTTCGCAGTCTGAAGAACTATTGAACTTGTCCTTTTCGGACTTCCTGCCTGAAGAGTTGCAACCACCCCGAGGCGCTCTCGTTTAGTCTATCACAGATCTCGTCCAAGACGGGAATTTCTGAGACTTCCGTTTTGTAGACGTAATTGATGACCGAGTGACAGACACGGCACTGGGATTTCATTGTGAACAGTTTAATTACTATTGAATGCATGAGGACAGTTTAAGATTGCGGATGGATCGGGTTGCGTCTGCTGTGATGCCAAAGCCACGTCCTCACGTCCCAGAAGCAAGGGAGCAAACTTGTCTTCCATATCAAGATAATTGTGTTTGTAAATATGCGCCCGTCTTATGTAAGACTGGGTTTCCATCTCAGTGCCGCATATCACATTGCGCAACTCTTGTTAGCATATTGACGATTGACTAATTACATCGGTAGTGAGAGAGGCTTGCTAACTGACTATCAATGGCATGTGTTCGGCAACAATCTTAATTAGAGGCAGTCAGGCATGTAGCCTGTTAGACCACCTCCTTGCTTCAGACCTCTGCGGGATTCGAACCCTGTACAGGGTTTCTACACACGTGATTGAACAGTGTAGCTGTTACTTCACACGGCAGCCTTCCAAACAAAACACTCATCTGATTTCGTTGCATAGTGGCTATTTAGACAACTAACATAAGTAATACAAACCCATAACACTAACAAGCTATGTGTTATAACTACCAGCGGATTTCTTGAAAGGGTTTCAATAGCTTAGTAAAGTGAGTGATCCAAAACTAAGAAAAGACCTCTTTCATAAAGCAAAACCTATATTCATGACACAAAAAACATCGATTTATGATTTTATGGCTACAGGAGCCCAAAATCAGGGTTTATGGTATCATATATATATGTGCATTTGAAAGATATAAGATTATGAGCATAGTCAGCAAATCCAAAACTGTAGACATTATAGAAGTATGTTACTTACTAGTAAAAGACGTATTAGATTGTACAAAAGATGTGGAATGACTTTTAACCAAATTTTGCATTTAGATAAGAAATAGAAATTGAAGCCCTTGAATATAATCTGCCGAGACACAATTACAGTCCAAAACAAAATTATCATTTATTCACACATAAACTATTAGAATTACCACACTACAAACGAAATGATGACATATATTGTTTTTAACGAAAGACGGAATGAAGTGAACCAATTTGATATTCTCCAAAGCTAAAACTTGAATAGTGAAGAGATAAATGTACGATGTGATGAATACATTAATGTTGTGTGTTAAAGGCACCTTATTACATATTCTTATTGAAATAAGAGGAACCCCCGAAAAGGCGTAAAGATGCTTCGAATTGTAAGACAATCTTCAATAAAAGGAATTAGTAACGTATCGAATTTCGTATGGCTATACAAATCCGTTTCTTAATCAAATAATTAAAAGTTGTTCACACTAGAATGGCCGCATGCAGTTTCTGCTTGATGTGCGACACATTATTCTACATTATTCTACTTCTAGTAGACATGGTATTATTGGAAACAATGGCATATTATGTTGGAAACAGTACATTGAGTACAATAATTAAGATAATACTTGTTTAAACAATAATTGTGTCTGGTGTGAAACAATGAATTACGAATACGAGAACGAATTCTATAGAAAGACTTGCGTAACACATGGACATAGCTTTCTTTGTATGAAATATGAAAGCAGAAAGAAAATGCACGTGATTAACAAGGATATATTAATATCTTAAATGAAACATTAAAATATTAAATATAAAGAAACGTCATTGTATTGTTTTACGTGAAACATTCATGAAGATGGTAAAGAAACGTCACTGAAATATCCCATACGACCAATAAATACAAACATGATAAATAAAACATAACGCTTCAACCCCCCATTGATCTGAATTCACACCAACCAGATTTCCTTTCAAAGTTTCATATACTCTTAAAATATCAACTAAAATAAACAAAACAATAAGCAGAGAACAGAAAGAAACCACTCAACTGAATGGAACATGAATTATCGAATTGTACCGAAATGAAAGGCGTGGTGAAATTGAGTAACAAAACTATAGATATAACCGAAAATTTATAACTAAAAAATAAGAAAAATGATTGAAAAAGTATGTCGGGGTTACCTTGATAATCAAAGGGGATATGCTTTCCTAAAACAAATAAGAAAATGTATGTGTCAAAACGTATGAAGCAAAGTCGCCATTGGACCAATAATTAACCAAAAAACGAAAATATAAGAAAATAAATATTCAACTTCTTTTAATCAAATGATAGATAGTTGGTTATATCTTCGTTATAGTTTTGTCAATGAACTAAAAAAATATATGGAAATATCAAGAGTTCACATTTGAGCACGAGAAGGGATTATAATACAAAAGATTACTAACATAAGAAAACGTAAGAAAAAGTTGTAAGGTATTCTAATCGCAATCTTATACACTCAAACCTGACAAAAAAGCATTCATATACGGACGTCTTATTTTTTGGAAAAAAATTCAAGGAAGATCAAAAGAAGATATTATGCAAAATATTAATACGGGTGGAAAAGTATAACAAAATTTTCATAGAATATAAATTATTCACTAAGGAAATATGAGAATTATACTGAAAGGAGACAGGACATAGGGCAAAACACCCGGAACTTATAAACTAGTAGACATGTATGTCGGAATAAATCCTTTTCAACGAACATTATATTAAAAAACAAAATATGAAAAAGTAAGGGAAATGAGACTTGAACTTAAAAGAGACCTAAAATGAGGTAAAGTACCCGGAAATATTAAACGGGTGGACAGGTATGTTGGAGTTAGCTCCCTTAGACATACCTGCTGGGTGCATAGACGGGTCAATAACCAACGGAGGTGTACCTTGATTGGGGGGCAGGAATCCAAGGGTACCGTCTTGTGGCTGTCCAAGGAAAAACTCGTTGTACCCTTGGTAACCAGGGTAGAACTCCTGACCGTTGTCTGTAAAAAAACGAAATGGGATTTAGGCTATTTATTAAAGTGTTTGAAATGCAAAGACATTTTCGAAGATCAAGCGAAATTTATCAATTATTTCACTGATTCTGAAAAGGTAGAATCCATAAAGAAGTTCAGTTTTAATATAAGTATCAGCTAATTATATTGACAGTTAAATACATTCCATCGATAATTTAATTCTGACAAGGATGTTTTCAGTTAATTCAGTTTATTTATAACTACAAAAAAAACCAAAACTTTGTAATCAACATGGGCGAGGCTTTGAAAAGCGGTCTTTGTCGTGGAATATGTCTATTCAATAACTATTTAGTAGAATTCTATTTCGTCTTAACGTCAATTTCGTAAAAATATTAAAAACATATTTGTAGCTATTTCGATAATTACAAAACTTTTTGTCTCCCGTTTGCTAATTGGCAACACGTGCCCAGGAAATAAATACAAGATTCCCACAATATAAATTTCACAATTAAAGTAATGGAATTGTTTGATGTTAAAATCGCAGCTGGGTGATAGGGAAGTTGATACAGTTACAGTTAAATAATAAATCAACAATGGTTTCAACCCATCGACAATAAACATAAACTATAAACAATAACAGTAAACACACGTGTTGAACGAAATGTTACACTTATGAGAGTCGATTCTATTTCAAAATAATTTTATGATCAACGTTCAAATTGTTAATATGTTTTATGGTTTTAAGTTAACTATTAATGCAAAATTTTAGTTTAAATGTGCAAGTAAATGATAGTTTGGAAAGAGTTTCACATACAAATGTGGAAAAACTTAAGAAAATTATAAAAGAAAAGATGGGGTTAATTATTGTGGAAACAGACTTCAGAGAATAATATTGTTCATGTGTTGACAAATAATCCGACAAAATTATGTATGTTTTTAAATGTTGTAATGTGAACTAATATTTTGCTCTTCTTTTGAAGCTCGTTGTATCCTTACTTAACACGCGGGTGTATTTATTATCATCTCAGAATAAACACTTACGTCGAACTATCACATTAAGTATGAACACGTACAAGTAATCTTAAAGCCACTAAATTTTTTATTCAGGTTTATAAAATATCTTCATTTTGAATATGTAACATATAAATCTATAAGTCTTATTGAGTAAACCATCATGTTATAACTTTAATTAAATAAAGTTTACGTCAAACGAAATATTATTTTGTTTAGGACTATGGTTTTGAAAGGTTTATTTCGGTTGACATTTACTTGATATATTATCTTTAATCGTCTTTATTCAATCGATGAATCGATGAAGGAACCATTCACGCATGAATATTATCAAAATGTAAAACAAATGTGATTCTTATTTCGGTCAGATTTATACCTATAATTAATTACGTCAAAACATTCAATCTGCAAAAAATATTTTGGTTAGAGTTGCTAAAAATTAAAGTCATTCATTTGAAAGGCTGTCCATTAATGACTGAAATTTATTTCAGTAGCATAAATTCTAAACTATAACATTCTATCATATTTAATAATGTATCAGCAAATGTATATCTTCGAAGTCACAATAATTCATCGATGACTGAGGTTACAGATTATAAAATTCGATACCAACGGCGTGAGGCGCGAACACAAGATGTCGACCATTCTCGCGCCAATGTGCGAAAATCGGAACAGGTGTAGTGCTCATTAACAGCCCATAATAAAATATCCGGGTGCACGCGAAAAAATAACCCTTTCGATTTGATATGATTTACGGCTCTTCACCCTACGTTACTGTAACGGATGTCATCTGATAGTCTTGATAAAGGGAATACAAAGTATAAATGCCTCGTTAGCATGAATTATGATTTATAAACTTATGCAAATGGTCATTTGTTGCAATTATTTACGAGCAAGCGTTAGAAGTTAACATGCATGTAAGTATCCATTGTTTCGTATGCAGAACTTGTTCGTTGATCTCTGATAAAATGTGATATACAATGTATGTGTGTCATTTTAAATTTTTGTTTTAATGGTATGCTAATATTCTTTAAACATTAGGATGGTACTTTTTTAAAAACAAATTGACCGGTCTGGCCAACACATGCCTCGCGAAATATCTTTCATAAAGATATGATATTAATTTATGAATAGGATATGAATATTTAGATTATCAATAAGAATAAAGTACAAAACCAGTGTTGGTGGTACAAGTACACATCGTAACATATGTTTCACTAGAGACACATGTTATTGAGATAGTGAACAAACGTTAATAGTGTCATATTTAGGATCACACTATCTGAAATAGTAGAAAACCACGAAAAAGTACAATAATTTGTACTATTGCAGAGAGTGTGATCCCAAATACAACAATTTTATATGTTTCCATGACGACTGTGCCAAAATACCAATTCGATGAATAAATATTTACACTCTGACAGCTTTTGAAAGTTTTAAAGTTGTAAAAATATTTCAATACTAATGTACTATTAAAATACTTGATGACTGATATATGGATTATGTAATACATGAAATATTGTAATAGCATGAATAATTTACAAATGATAGGTTATGATAAAATACTATAAAACAACACAACATCAGTTGTAATTGAGAACAGGATATCAACATACATACGATGTGCACAGTAATGTTTCCTGTATGACCGTCTATTCCAAAAATTACAAATTGATGTTAATTCGATTATAGTTATACATAGATCACATTTAAATTTTCCTGGAAATTAATGAATATATAACGTGCTTGATTTATTCCGGAGTAGGTTTAATTAAACCAGTCGGTGTTTAATATGCATGACTGTTGGGATATTAAAATGGCAAGTGGCCCTGACCACAAGGATAATACTCGTATGATAGATATAGGTTCGGTAAGGGACTGAATACAATGTAGAATAGATGACCATGTTGAAGACTACGGATGGCAGCTTGACGTAGCAGGGGGGACATCGTGAGTATGAGGAGAAGCTACGGATGGACAAGTAAACTATCAGGAAGGACTAAAAGAGTATGAAGGATAATTTAGATTGGCAAGGTGAATACTTAGAAATGGTTAGTTAACGTAGTAGAATGGACTGCATGAGTTTGATCGAGACTTAGGATTGATAACTTAACGCAGCAATGTCCATTGCACGAGTATGGTCGAGATTTAGGACTGGTAACTTAACGTAACAGGGTGGACTAAACAAATATAATCCAGACTTAGGACTGGTAACCTTTCAACAATATCTATTTCAAAAAGTAAGGGATTAGTAAACAGGCTAGCAGCCTATCTGAATACCTCTCCCATGGGCAAAGGATCGGTAACTGAATGTAGCAGGATGGATTGCACGAGTATGATCGAGACTTAGGATCGGTAACTTACTGTAGCAGGATGGACTGCACGAGTAAGATTGAACTTATGATCGGTAACTGAATGTAACAAGATGAACTGCACGAGCAAGATTGAGACCTAGGATCGGTAACTGAATTTAACAGGATGGACTGCACGAGCAAGATTGAGACCTAGGATCGGTAACTGAATTTAACAGGATGGACTGCACGAGTGAGATTGAGACCTAGGATCGGTAACTGAATTTAACAGGATGGACTGCACGAGTGAGATTGAGACTTAGGATCGGTAACTTAACGTAACAGAGTCGATTGCACGAGCATGTTGAAGACTACGGATGGGCAACTTACTCATAAAGATAAATTAAATAAATATTAAGAACACTTAGGATTGGCAGATTGACTTAGTAAAGATACGAATGTGGAACACTTAACATGGACTTAGCAGAAGTAAGTATAAGAGAGAGTTAGGATGGGCAACTTAAAGCAGATAGATGATTGATAGGAGTATCAATGAATGAGCAACTTAGCGTACCAGGAGAGACTGCTTGGGTTCAGGAGAGGCCTTTTGGGAATGTTAACGTTGGAGGATGGATGTTGAGAGTTCAAGACAAACTTTGATGGGCATGTTGACGAAGCAGGATGGATAGCGCGAGTATGAGGGTAACTTAGGATGGGTAAAATGACATAGCAGGGTGATAGCACGAGTATGAGGGTAACATAGGATGGATAAAATGACATAGCAGGATGATAATACGAGTATGAGGGTAACATAGGATGGGTAAAATGACATAGCAGGATGATAATACGAGTATGAGAGTAACATAGGATGGGTAAAATGACATAGCAGGATGATAACACAAGTATGAGGGTAACTTAGGATGGGTAAAATTACATAGCAGGATGATAACACGAGTATGAGGGTAACTTAGGATGGGTAAAATGACAAAGCAGGATGATAACACGAGTATGAGGGTAACTTAGGATGGGTAAAATGACATAGCAGAAATGATAACACGAGCACAGGGAGACGTCAAATGAAGGAGCGATGAGATCGGAGGGTGTAAATTGATCTAGCTGGGTGGATGGCACAGGGTGGTCCCGGGGGTGAGGGCAGGGGAGTGACAGGATGACAAGTCCCCCAGACTTGAGCTGACACGGGGAGACGGGAGGGTTGGCCAGGTAGACAGACACATGATTATCATCTCGTTCTATTGGTTGTGACATCTCGTAGGCCTATCAGCCAAATCTGATGAGATTCTCAGCTGTGTAAAAGAATAAGTCTTTTATTGTACTAATACTTTTTAGGAGATGGACCGATACCAATGATGCGATAAATCTGAAATGTTCAAATGCCGACCAACACTATGTCGCCTGCTTGACTGACCTGCCTCGCATGAGTGATATCAGGGAGAAAAGATTGACATGACAAAAGGACGCTTGAAAAGAGAACATATTTTTGGCACCAGGTTTACTGTCCGCTATCAATGGTCAAGATTCATCGGGTTGACTGGTCAGTTCATAGCGGCCAGCCATGATCATAATAAACACTTGAGTAGTTAATCGTTAAATCGTCACCTGAAGAGCGCTCACATCACATAGCATATTGACATGGTATTGTTGTTGTTGGCCATTTCGTTTGAAAGAATTTGTCCTGCGTTTAAGACAATGATAGTTATATATAATAATGATAAATGATCTTGTTTTTATTTCACTTTAAGAAATTCTCAAAAAAACCTAAAACTTAATTCAATAAGCTATATTGCTCTGCCGTGAGTCGTTTGTTGTTTACTTAAAGGAAATAGCTATCTATTAATCGAACTGAATTGAGTTGTTTTGTGCTCACAGTTTACTTTCCCACACAAAGAACATCAACAAGAGGGAACAATATACACAATCCATTAAAAATAAATTCATGCGACATATATGTACATATCACATTACTTGAACGAAACGAAATTTGTCGTAGAAGTTTCCCAGTATACCCCGGAAGTTTGTTTAATGATTGTCACTTCTCTAAATCCTTTAGATATTGAGACATTGTGTTTGGTCAAAAGTAAAAAAATCTATGTCTAAATATATGATATTGTCATAAGTTGATACTTAAATATAATACAGCAAACCCCAAATTTACTTATATCCCATAAATGATATACAATATGCCCCAAAATATTATTATCCCATAATCACATCGGTCAATGTTCCAATACGAAATATTTCAACGTAAAATTCATGTATGGATGGGTAAAAGGCATTTCGTGGACACTATTTAGGGCTTAAGTAGAAGTGGAAGCATAGGGTTTCTTCAACTGAGAGCGGAATATCGAAATTAAAGGGGCACAGAGTATGTTGTTGGAGTCAAATATGTCAAATTTCATAAATGGTATTATTATTTCAAGAAGAAGTAGTTGTTTCTGAAAATCACCATTTTAAGGCTCATCAGTTCACTATAGTAAGAACAGACAGGTTAAAATCGTGTTTTGTGATCGAAAATGACTTATTTCATCACTTTTGACCAAAACATAATGTCTCAATATTTACATTTAGTCATTTAACTAATAAACATGAAAGATGTGTGTGGCATTTTTCGATTATCATTGTAAACAAGAAAATATAATTATTTTGGCATTTTAGAGATAAAGATGAAAGTTGAAATAAACTCGGGATTTATGCTGTTTTGGCATTTATTTATGCCACATAGAAAAATTATAAAATATACTCCGATTCACTTTAATTCATAAATCGAAGTATCCCCTGCCATACGTTGCTTGAATGACTCTAAAAGTGTTTAAGACATACTCATGGAAATGTCTACCTTCAAAAACGTTACGGTATCTGTAAAGAAAATGTTAAAATCATAAATTGGAAATCTGAGCTCTAAATATGGTAATTAAACAAAAAAAACTTGGACAACAAATTCAGAATTATCGATTGCATAATGTTAAGTAATCACTGAAACCTTTGTAGAATCGTCAGTAAAGCATGAACCATCCACATGCAAGTTGTAATCGAGTGTGGTTTTTTCCTTTAAAAAATTAGAAGCATAAACAATATCATAGAAATAATTAAATGAAGTCATGGCAAAATATTTCAGACTAATACACTTAAAATACCATATTGAATCACATCCTTATCAAAATGGGGCCTCATAAAACCAATAAATATAACACTATTTACATGATATAATTAGGGAGGAATTTTATTTATCCCGTGCCCCTACAAATAACGCAATTCACCCCCCCCCCCCCCCCCCCCCCCCTAAAAAAAACTCACGTATGTCACCGCCGTATAGCAACTTCATTTAAATTACAAGTTTTTCATTCATGATTTCAGAAACACCGCTATCATTTACTCCGTCCCTCCTACTCTAACGAGTCCATTGCTCCGTCCCGCTCCAGCTCCCCCCCCCCCCCACCACCTCCTTCCCCCAACTTCCACTTTTGTCCTCACCCTACATCTACATGTGATTTACACCTCTAATTAAGATCCAAGTAAAACATTTCTCGAGCAACATGCTGCGAAATATGGCAACAGAGACAGATGTGGCTACTAGACCACAATAATAGACCGATTTAAAAGCCATTGACAAGCTGAAGTATACAGTAATGTCAGGTATATACATATTATTATACATATAAATTCTATATGTTCAAAGAAACAATAAAGAGTTGTCAATGTAAAATTACTATGATACTGATTTTGAGAAATCAGGAATTAACTATTCCAACCAAACAGCAAGAATATCACCGGAATATGCTACCTTACACGTAGAACATATTCCGTGTTGTCCTTAGGTGTCAATCGCTTGGACTTTCTCTTCCCACATCCCCTGGGTTTCCTTATGATCAACAAAATAACTTTTTATACCCCATTTCCGAATGTTATTCAAATGTAACTGAGTTTGTAAACAAATTTTTTTATTACATTTTTAAATTCAATTTGAAGCAAAAATTTCCCGTAATAGGTAAAAACTCACTTTCACGTTTTTCTCCATTATCGAGACAAGAAAAAAGAAGTTTTCTTATCAAACAGAAAAGAATGAAAAACCAGTTACCAAATGACTCTCATGTTAATTCTAAAATACGTTTTCAATATTTTTCCTATCAAACAGACTTTAATGAAAAACAAGTTTCAAAATGACTCTTGAGTCGATTCTGAAAAACCTTGAAATCGAGATTTTAAAAGGACTTTTTCATTGAAATTTAACATTTACGTCGGTGTTTGTTCTACAGCGTGAGGTTATATGGGGTAAATAAATACACCTGACAGAGTGTCACTGTCGACATATACATGGCATGTTCAGGAATAGAATCACTAATAATATACATGCACAAAAGTAGCATTATGATTAAAACAACGAGGCTTTGTTACACAATCTCTCCCAAACTTAGATACACAAGATGTCTACAAATCTAAATGCACAGTTCGTTTTAGATATCAGAGGAAACCAGTAAGTTCATATTTTCAGTCCGGGAATTAACTCTATATCGTTCACTGTTGAACAAAACCATCTCGATCCTAGATGGTAACAATTAGCCAAAATCAATGGTAAATATATAGTCCTGGCTTAATTGTTCGAACTTCGAAGGTCTCGTAGTGTTATGATGGTCTTAAGACAACTTTTTACAAAAACATCGACCTTTTTAGAATAGAAGATCTTCGTACTGTAGAGCGGCTAAAGCAATGCAATATTGGCATTTTAATAATTCTAATTTTTTTATACAAAAAGATCCAAAACGTTTACCACATTAAACAACTTTACACGAAATCATATTTCGTTTTATTAATGTCAGAAGACGTCATTTCGTTTGTAGGTCCAATCGTACTTTTAGGTTACCCCCCTGTATGCTCTCATGCGGTGCCGATGACAAACCAAAGCCTGACGCTCAAAACTTCATCGCTTCTATCATCCCCGATAACCGGTTATCGGTTTATTATCATCCTAGTATGAGTGATTGGTTTCCTCTAGGGTTGTTGGGTACAAGTTACTGCAAACTTGGAGTTTACTTTCAGAAAGAACATTTGAACCAGGTCTTTCATGAAAGTGAAAGTAGATCTTAAACTCTTGTAAGTTATAAATAGATAGATATAGAAATAGGTAGTTCTATTAATGGACTAGAAACGACACAGCAGAATAGCCCTGATAGAATAGTTTATATAATAGCTAGTATTGACACGATTTATTATAGCATATGCGAGTTTATTATTTTCATTATAGACTGAAATCTTCTTTCTGACCAGAAACGGGGCCTTGTTTTATGTTCATGGCTTTAGACGTCCATCAAAAGTTTTGTGGAATTAGTCCTAAAAGAATGTTAAGGTCACTATGTAATTTCACTTTTGTTAACAATTTAAATTATTTTCCTCCATTTACTAGAACGTTTCCATTGAAATATGAAATTGTGCTTTTCCCTCGAACTTTGAGGGGTTATTATTCAGAAATGACAGTGGTGAATAGATTTTGGGTAATAAATAAATATTCATTCCAGTATTATCGTTTTGATTCCAATATTCTTGTTCTCAAAATCAATAACCAATGCGATATCATGTCTTGATAAATATTTTGTATAGATACATGTAATTTTTACCATAAAATACGTTTTGAAATAAAACACTTTATTCATATTGTCTAATCATATTGATTTTCATGTATGCTAATGCCCTTGAAAAATAAAATCTTAAAACATATAATTATCATATTGAAACTGAAAATAGTATTTCGTGTTATTATTTCTTGCCATTGGCTACGGCTTGTATCATTCATATTCCCTTCACACATTCGAGCTAGAACCCATATCAATGATGTTATATCACTCAACAATATCCATATCTAGAGAGGTGTGAAATTCCCAACATTATTTTATTTGAACTAGTTTATAATTTCCATCACTTGCCAAGACTTGGAGAGGATAGGACGATCCCCTTACACCGGAGATAATCCCCTTGCGTGTGTCGGATTACCAAAGGGGTTCTTCTCCCCCTTCCCCTTCGACTTCCTAATGCTGTGATACAACTACCCCCAATGTGACCCCCCTACATAAGACAACACTTCTAGCCACCCACACGGCATTTCCAAGCAAGCTTCGATTACGGAAGAACAATAGTGCCAGTTAATGGGGAAACTTAGCATTGAAATCTACTATGTAGATATAAGACGATATTTCTGAGATTTCCATGCTTTTCTTTCATGTGAAAAGCTTCTATTTTAAAATTCAAGCGTCAAGCACTTAATTACAGGGCTATGTCATCACGCAAACAATATCTGTCGAGCTAAATCTCTGAAATTTGGCGTACAGATGTGAAGGTGTATTTTGCTTTCACAGGTAGAAATTGATAACATGTCTTTGATGTTTTAACCGGTATGAAAGAAGGTGATACCGTTTGACTTTTGGATCGTTTTGTGAATATCTCAGAAAATTCTTTCAATATATATGGAAATTTTTAAAATTCTTTTCCCATAATACAAGCAGATGTTTAGGAACAGCAACTTAGAAATATAACCTGGATGAAATTTTAATGTCTTAAAAAGGATGATTTAAAAACATAAAATTACCAGGGCAAACGTTTAGCATGATTTGGAAATATGTCCTTTGGTAGCTGTGGTAAAGAGAAGTTGAAGGACAACATTATTCCTCCTGCGAAGGCAAACATATTTGGGCTTATATTAGACATAAAGTGTCAGGGGCGATATTCAATTTTGTGACAATTCACAAATGTGCTCAAGGTATCACAAATTTTCAAAATAAATAATTATTCACTACCATAGTGTACCAACAACGACACTAAAATAAATTCGCAACGACGTAAACAACTGCGATTTACTATCAACAATTGTCAAAATTACTTTCTGCTCGAAACCACTCAACCCATCAATATAAGATAGCGTCGAAATCAACGAAACTGGACCTTTCGAAATGCCGAAAAGGGTAAGACACATACTGGCAAGACATTTTTCCAACACCAAATACCATATTTCTAAATCTACCCGTCAGAATGGTGTGACTTCGGGTCGGGTTTGAAACCGTCTTTGTGTCTACATATACGGTCCGCGATCCAAACCTGTCACCCGGACATACCTGATCGTAAACCGAGACACCCATATCCACATTAATCATAATCTATCGGGCGTGTAGCGCATGTCCCCACTTGTCCCTGTCTAGCGTTAATAACGCCTGTCTTGGGAACAAATCACAAATTGGTGTCAATTAACCAATCATCCCGTACTTGACACCAATCATTGAGTACATGACACCAATCATCGAGTACCTAACACCATCTTTTAACGCTTCAATATAAACACCGACGTGTGACTAAAATGAAACAATGTTTCATATTTTCTGTCGTATGGTATTCATGTCGTATGGTATTCATGTCGTATGGTATTCATGTCGTATGGTATTCATGTCGTATGGTATTCATGTCGTATGGTATTCATGTCGTATGGTATTCATGTCGTATGCAAACCATCAAACTGATGATGACACGATGTAAATACCTCATAACCGCTTCAATATAAACTGCAAGGGTGACTATCATAAAACAGTTTCATATCTGTTTAGATATGTAATTCATATTTTCTGTCGTAAGTAATTCATATTTTGTGTCGTACGTTACACATATTTTCCGTCCTTTGTCATGTGTAATTCATATTTTCTGTCATATGTAATCCATATTTTCTGTCATGTGTAATCCATATTTTCTGTCATATGTAATCCATATTTTCTGTCATGTGTTATCCATATTTTCTGTCCGATGGAAATCATCTTCTTGTTTATGATGAGCTTACATATTACTTTATATACATTTTGTGGCCTTAGTTGAGTAACGGGTTTAAATAACATGGTGAAACTATGATGTGAACGATATCCATCAAATTTCCAAATTATTAAAATAAGTTTAAATCTAATAAACGTTTATGACCATAAGCTGCAGTCAAACCCATGGCCAGGACTAGGCATACCCAACAACATTTGATAACTTTCACTACTCATTGATACATATATCACAGAGATATTTTCACCAGTTTTGTATTTACCGATTTCGTTGTTATGTTTTGTATACAGCTTGTTCAATTTTCTATTGGAATGGCGTTAAATTATGCCAAATAGCTTGTTCGCCAATCCAAGTTTCATAAAAAATAAGAATATGTTTTAAACAACAATGATATATCTTATATATGTTTTAAGTAAACATCTCTCTTTTGATAACACAAATATATAGATAAATTGATAAACTGAAATGTCTCACATATGTAATTTAACATTATTGGCCCGTTTAATCTTTAAACAAAATCTTACAAATCTAGAGGACGACGGAGCATATGACCCATATCAGAAATACCCATCACGTGACGCTAATGTTTGTATTTCAAACATCTGGTTAGGTTGACCGCTTGATCGTATTCATGGCACGCTTGCAACATTCTCCGGACGAAGTCAAAACTGTTTAACAAAAGCTCCCCCCAAACCCTAGAATCGTAGCGAGATGCGTCAACATAGTTTGATACAAAACTTGACAATAGGCTTGGGGCATTATTTGCCTATTCGGCCAGAAGACTATTAAATTACATAAGAAAAGCCCTATGGCAGGGAACATTTAGACGTGAATGTAACGACAGCTGTGATTGGTCTATTTGGTGTCAGTGTCACGGGCTGAAGTGTCATTCGATATTTGATTGGATAATAATAGACGTTTCAAAACAAATAGTGCCATTCAATCAAATTTGAAATGAAAAGACGGTCCACAAATAATCAGTAGTGAGTAAATATATCAATTTTTAAGACTAAACCCATTCACACGAAGTGTGTCCAAAGGAGCTGCAAGCTTCGTATTTCCCAGAATAGAAATTTTAATTTATTTAACAAAATAGAAATATTTTCGAAAGACATAGCTGTGTTTCTGAGATTCAAATATCAATGTACATCCTTAAACGTTCTCCATTGCTAACTATTTAATAGAAGGGGACATTAGCAACTACAAGCAAACCACCATAAACATTGATCTAAGCGTTATAAAATGCATTACATGACAAAAGAATACATTTTTAGAGCTTTATGTCCGAAAACCCCTTTCACAAAGTAGTCCATAACAAAATGAGTATTTCGAACTTTACTTTGGCAATTAAAATTCGTTTTCAGATTCAACAGGAAAATTATGCATTTAGAAAATGGAAAAAACATTGATAACAAGAAAATGTTCACCTAAACTGCCTTTATCCGCAAAATATTTCAAAAAGGGTGTCTTGCTATGTAGACCTCCCGCTTTCTTAGCAATTCTTTAACAATAAGTCGACCTGCGTCTGTCGTAAATTATGACAATCGTCGTCTCGCATTTTAATCTTGTGATAGAGATTTAATTCCTATTCTCCCTAGCAAATATGCGCATAACTACCTTAGAGAATTACTTTGGAAAGGGAGATCACTCTAAGTATGGTTCTCGTTGCTAGCAGCTAATGTTTTTTTGTTTCTATGATGCTTGGGTGACGACTGTTTATCTTTAGTTAATCATTCTTCCGGAACTCTAAGAGTAGAATTTTATCGCCCCACCTATGTAGGTAAAGACTCGTCGTAGGAAGGGGGTGAAAAACTGTGGTCTTAACGACGCTAAGGCTGGTTCTGTACCATTGAAGATACTACATTAAACACAGAATGGCGTTTGGGCCTCGTTGTTGTATAGAAATTATTAAATATTTTATCAACTCCGACTTGGTAGGGTTCAAAGAGATTTACAGCGGTAGCAGTATAGTGGTAGCATCGCCTCATTGAAAGGTAGAAGATAGAAAAACACGCGCACTTTCAAGCGCGCTTATGAAAACAACATCTTACAAGATATCTAAACAGATCACTTCAAAGAGAATCGCCGTGCTTTTGCTTCGCAACAATGGAAAAGGGGAGAGGAATTTGGGGAAGGGGGAGAGGACAGAGACTACCTGACGATCAAACGGACAGGTAAAGAGGATAAAAAGCTCTTGCTCAGGTGTAAAACTGCTCTGTCAGCCCGTGATAGACTTGATGCCAGCCTCTTACATAATTACCGACTGTCTATGTACACTGTTTATCTAAACCAATATCGTTTTGGGAATGGCGAGATTTATATTATGACACATGTAGGATCATATGCATGCCTGTTTCTCAAAGTATCATACATCCTTTTTTACAGTCTGGATTTGAAATCGATGTTCATTTAGTATTAAGGGCATTGACCCAAGTAGAACATTTTGACCCCTGTTTTTTATATTCATCAAAGCGTCTTCATAAATCAAGCCCCTTCACACATTTCAGACCTGAAGAGACCACAAGCCGAAAGAAAAAGAACTTTAAGTAAATGAATAATATTCTTGAATTCAATAATTCATAAAGAATGTTTTTCGACTGATTTCCATTTATCTTTTCGGTTTCAAACTTTGTTTTAATTATGTAATCCGGATGACAAAGAAAGGTCCGCTTACGAATCTACCTAACGATCAATAAAATCACATAAAATAGGAATGTAGCTTGAAATGTATTATAAGATTGAATATCAAGTGATTTCAGCTCGTTAGTGATGATGAACATTATTTACAGCTTTGGTTCCGTTTCTTTATTCAGAAAACATTAACTTAAAGATCTACAATATATTTAAACAAATTTAAACAAATATCTAAGATTAATATCTGATTTTCAAAACTGTATATTTGAGAGACATCGGCATTGATATCGATGAATAATTAGATAAACGTATCATAAATATCATTAACTATATTTAAATCATTTAGATTACACTTATTTTGCATGAGTGTGTACTTATATTGTTTGTATATTTAGAGACAAGAATAAACATATTATTTTTTCTTGTTTAGAATGTCTATAAATTCACAGATTATAATTGTTGAACAATAATTAGATATTTCTTTTCACAATTTTAACGTGGAATTTATTTTATCAAAACAGTGTGTTGATATACATCGTTAAAGACATATTTGTTTGTAATCGGCACATCAGATAATTTACAAACCTAAATGGTTTAACTACATGGTTTAACGGTTATCCTCATCTTTAGTAATATCAACTTGTGTTTATATGAACGAATACAAATATATTAAGATGATTTAATTTCAAAAGAAATATCGGATATTAACAGCATTAAATCAGTTGAAAGAAAATATGAAAATAAAAACAAGAACTATTTTTTGTGATTTAATAAATTTTCATTTTATTCTCATTATGAAAAAAACTAATTGTAAATTAATTTGTATGCATGTGAATTATAGTTCCCTTTTAATACTCACGATAACATTTAAACCTTCTAATTTCTACATTTTTAGGGATAATACTTATATTAAACATAAGAAAGGGGATGATACGATTAACTGTGTCAGACGAAGAAATATGTTAATATTCCTCCGTGTTTTGACTATGAGAAACGTCATATGGGCCGCCATAAATTATGCTACTTTACCGTAATTAATGATGCTTGAAGAGTTAGAGAATGAGGAGGCACTGTAACATTTCCTGCAGCAAGCGGGGGCGCCCGCATGACACAACGTAAACCATTTGACGCGAGACATTGTATATGTGCTTTGTGGCCTCATAGTGGACTTTACAAATGCCTGAGCCTAGAAAGAAGCAAATTGATCAGAGCGACAAAACAGCTCAACATGGGGTGAACAGAATGTGGCGAAAAATATGTCTTGCATATAAAGTTAGCTTGAGCTTGGTTGAGGCACGCTGTGTAACTGCCTGTGGTCAAAGGGGGGCTTTATAACAGGAGAATATGCAACTCGCTTCGCAGTACCCACCTGTGTGGGGCATGTGCCCCGAGTTGAGGGTGCCTTTCTCATCTGTCTTCCCTTTGTATCCCCCTCCCACTATCTGTGCCCATTCTTTACCCATAAAAACCTCCATTCCCTGTTTATATGGAGATTTTGTATCCTCTTACTATTTTTGTGCAATATTTGTGTCCCTCCTTTATAAGAACAATTTGTATCTATTCCCTCTATAGTGTGCCCATTTTGTATGCCACCCTCTTTCTGTGCACCTTCTGTATGCAAACCTCTTTCTGTGCACTTTTTGTATGCCTCTCCCTCTTTCTGTTCCCATTTTGTATACCGCCCTCTCTCCTTTTTCTCTCACTCTCAACGCTAACAACATATAAGCGCTCCCCCTCAACCCTTTCTTTTTCTTCATTTACCCCTGAGTCACCCACCCCTTGTCAACCCCACCCTACTTATCAACACCACCCCCTTACTGTCCCTCATTTTCATACCTCCTAGTTCAGTTCCCGTTTTATCTTCCCTCTGCCCCTTCCCCCTTGTCAACCAAATCCTACTTCTTAACACCATCCTTTATTGTCCATCATTTTCCTACCCCCTAGTTCAGTTCCACTTTTTATTTTCGCTCTTCCCCTCCCCTTTGTTTAACCCCACCCTGTTTCTCAACTCCACCCTTTATTGTCCCTCATTTTCCTACCCCCTAGTCGAGTTCCACTTTTTCATATTCGCTATGCCCTTTCCAATTTTCTGTACCCGTTGCTGTGTATCTTGCATCTGTTCTTTCCCTGTCCCATTTGCAGATACCTGCCCCTCTTTTTTTAATACTTCCGTCCCCAATGTCTCCGCCAATTTCAAACGTCTGTCGTCATTTCCTAAGTCTCTCCCATTTCCTCCTATTTCTGTATTAATACCAATTTCAAACGTCTTTCCCCTTTATATGTCTCTCCCATTTTCATACTTTCCCATTTTCCCAGGGTTGAATATTGTAGCATCGTCTACCCCCAGTCCTTATTCTATCCACGGTGGCACAGACATTTTCTCACCCCGCTGTAAAACCCCTAACGTCTCACAGTGTGGCTTTGTAGAGATGCTCCACAGAGCTGAGAGATTACAGCCTAGTGAAGACGCCGAGGGCCATTGAAAATGACAATAGAATAACAATTTGAACACGATTTGTACATGAAAGTAAAAGTGTATCATGTTCTAGACTTTAAGAAACAATGCCTTATACATGACATAATGAAGCCCAGAAGTGTCAAAAACGTTTTAAAATAATTTTGTTCCTTTTCAATAGGTACAATTATACGTAGATATGTAGTTTTCGTTCAAAATCTTGATATAGTTTTCTACCTGTATTTGGTCAATGGTCCCTTAAATCGTATTTATCAAATAAAATCAAATGTCGAAATAAATAGGTTGCATCCACTTGCCTAGACGAATGTGCTCCATTTCGGTCTTACCCTGTTATCGCATAAAAACCTAAAGTCTATTATTTTGTTACAAGTTCAGTAATCCTTTGATTAAAAAAGAAAATAGCTTAAAGCCTTTTTAAAAAAATCTGTCTGATTTGGGAAATATAAATATAGCTCCACGCCAGAAAAGATATGTTATTCTGTCTAAAACACCTGAATTAAAATTGATAATTTTATAGTTACCTTGATATGACAAAAATGATCTTGAATTTGTTAATTCTTCTATTATATTCATATTGATATGGTAAAATATGAGATAGTGGAATTGCATGCACATTTCTTTTTAAATTGTCACTTGATCATACTGAAAGAACAATTTAGTGAAATATTATTTAGCGACGCTTGGCCAATATTTCAGCTATTAGGTGAAGTCACGATTGAAAAAAGTCCTAAAATGTACATTCATATAATGTCTTAAGTTTTCATTTTGAGATAAATCAATGGAATTATTTATATTCAAAACACTTGCGTATCCTGTGATAAAACTTGTTAAAATCTATAGGCGTATCTTTAAAAAAATACTTAAATAATTGATATAGCTTTAGGTTTATTTTCAGAAACTTTTAATAAGTCTCCGTAGGCCGTTAAAACTTGTTTTTGCCTTCTTTGAGTACTGAAATTATTTTCGAGTTTTTAAATTTGGTATGATATTTCAATTAACGGCATTG
Source organism: Phorcus lineatus (assembly GCA_921293015.1). NCBI lineage: Eukaryota > Metazoa > Mollusca > Gastropoda > Trochida > Trochidae > Phorcus > Phorcus lineatus. The sequence continues at coordinate 24,644,982 of OV121089.1, forward strand.
AGATGGCTCTAGAATGAAAGAAAATTAAGAAAGTTGTGAAGTCATTGATATTTCAAATTAACATATGATTCAATACATTTCTTCTTTTAAATATATGGATTATAAGCTTAATATAAAATAGAATCTTAGTAAAATTATGAATGAAATATCCATTCCTCCAAAATTATTTAAAACACATATTTGCTATAAAACATATGTATAAGCCGTATAAGATTATAAAAAAACATCATCAACAAACTCTTGAAACATTAAAAGTTTTAATTTAGAATTAAAAAAGAAAATTGATATAAGTGTTAAAACAGCTTGTACGTTAATCAAGAAGTCAGTGGTAGGCATGGTATTTTGGAAATAATGGTTTGTAATAAATAACACTCACAAAAGAATATCCTATCCCAATTAACAACAATTCCTATATCTAAACTTGTTTCCGATGTGATTTAGACATAAACTTCAATATTTAACCAAACCATGTACGACCTTCTATATCATTCATTCTCCTCTCCCAATCCAACACCATCCCACCCCCAACCCCCTTCCTTAACTCGGGTCTTTAAATACAGTCTGTGTGTAACAATCAATAGTCAATTCGGTATTCACGTGTTGATCGTCTTTGATGTTTCCAAAACGCGATTGGGGGTATCGTAAATATACAGCGTTTTCCGAATATCACAGAACTAGAATATATTGATTTCTGGAGATTTTTCATACACAAAAACGAACGTTAAATATGAAAATGTGGATATCTATGGTTTTCCTTAACCCGGCATACTGACACTCCAGCACAGAGTAGTATGATAATCATTGTTGAAAATATTTGGCTCAAAATATGATATTTCAAAAAGTGCGGTACATTGTGTGATATGTAATGGAATATGTAATATGTAATGGAATATGTACTATGGAATTTGGAATTGTGTAATATGTAATGGAATATGTAAGACATTGTAATATTTATTGTAAATGATGATTTACCAGATAAAACTCTAAGTATAATTCAAATCTGACTTCGATATAATACTACGATAATTCATCCTTGTAATATTTATTTTTACTACTGTTATATTATATTTGGAAAGCACAGTTTCATCAAAGAAAAAAAGTTTAAACTTCTAACGAACAAATGATTTATCCTGTCGTTATTTTGGATAATCAATTCAACCGGGTTAACAAATGAATATAACATGTGCAATCATATATAGCTAAAATATAGAGTATTCTCCTAAATTGTACTTATTGTTAAGTGCACTTATAAATTAGTAGGAGCTCTAAGGTTAGTCTAAGTGCGAATTTCAACAAAAAAACTATTTCTGTTCATATATACAATTTATTCCCGATGTACATGTGTCATGTCAAATATTTTAACATGATTTGTAATTCATTGTGGCACAATCACTCTGTGAATGTTCATCTCACAGTCGACAATAGCACGATATTCACAGCGTTACGTCCGTCCGTCTTCATGTCTGTCTGTCACGCCTCATAAATAGCTATAGGTAGATATATACACAACATTTAATTACGACACAAACATACAAATATGGAATTCGTACAATCAAACAGTTCTCAGAAATTTCGTGCACCAAAGTCCAGCAAGATGCGAAATTGTAATTCACAAATAAGGAAAACAAATTCCTCATGGGAAAAAAAATCCGCAAATGAGAAAAAACATTTCCTCCTAGGAAAAATGAATCCCAAAATGAGGGAAAACAATTCCAACAATAAGGGAAAATTCCCCAAATGAGACGGAAATTATTCCACATTTGAAAAATTTGCACATCATTATCTACGATTCACACACATTGTTCAGGCATCACATTACATAGCCTTCGTTGGGGTAGGAAGGGTAGCCATTAAAGGATGCTTGGTTCCACACCATTTCTGGGTGGTTGAATTCTGGCGGGCCAAATTCTGTGGGATCGAACTCTGTCGGGGGGTATTCCTGATATTCGGGGTCTCCGTACATGAACGCTGGGTCCTGGGGTAGCCTACCTGAAAGATACCCGAATCCAGGTCCCCCAAGCATGTCCGGACTATCCGAAAGGTCTTCCCCTGGACGCAGGCGCATCCTCCTCGGATTCCGGAAAAAATGCCTGCGGGCTCCGAGAGCGCTCAACTGTTTCATGCGTCTTTCCTTCGAGCGTCTGTTCTGGAACCACACCTGTGGAAAGAAGAGATAAGTTATTAATTTGAATATATGTAACCTGTTGTTAACATAAAGAAAGAAGAGATAAGTTATTAATTTGAATATATGTAACCTGTTGTTAACATAAAGAAAGAAGAGATAAGTTATTAATTTGAATATATGTAACCTGTTGTTAGTATAATTACTAATTTTAAAAACATGTATCAAGAATTACATCTTACAAGTCAATAATTTTGTAATCACATAGATATGGGAATATCTCAATGTTATTAATAATATGTAATATTTAGTTATAATTAAAAATGTGAACATTGATTATGTTAAAACAATTTGTCAAAAGTTGTGTTGGAATAAAATATTCTTGGGATTTCGAATTATTGCGGTAAGCGTGAGAATATTTTCCAGATTTTATAATAATATCCATTAATTACTAAATAACGATATTTTGATATTCACATATTTAGAATATATAATAAAAATTTCATGAGTTGTTTTTACTGTGATATTCACTAGCATACTAAACAACCCAATCATTATCATCATGTAACGGTATGTCATCAATCTATATGGGAATTATGTTAAGCATAATCAAATCATGTACATGTCAGAAATACTTCAAAATCCATTTCGCACCATGTAAACAATGGAAGAAACACAACCACGTGGAATAAAAAATAAATAATATCAACATTGAACGGGTAATATTAGAAAACGAACCCATCCACCAAATTCCTCCAATTCAACCGAAATCATTCAACGCAAACAACCTAATCATTATCCAGAAAGAAAATCCGTATTCCTTGATGAGACGGTATGATTCGGGGCATTACTTAAACAAATATAATTGATTTCTAGTGTTGATCTTAAGAAGCTATCGTTAAGCCGGCAATGGTTCTTAAAGGGACGATCCAACGTGACAAAGCTGTTGAACTACGTGGTTCAGTTTCTTTAGTCCGAAGTGAAAGGAGTGATCAAACAAACGAGGCTAAATTAAAGAAAAACAAGTAGCTCTCTATGAAAATACCATCTTTCAGATTAATATCCCAAGTACTAAAGGTGAGATATCTATACCATCAGCGTTAGAGAGGTATTTGTAATCAACACACCTGTCCTACCTGCGTTCTCAGGTGAGATGTGACTTGGACAGGTGTTCAGATTTACCTTGATTCATACCTCGTGTTGACTTTATGCAATGTCCTTTGTTGGGATGAGATAAACCGCATTGAAGATAACGCATGATATATAACTATCTCTTTAAAGGGATAGGTTAAAGAACGGTGCAATTAGAATTTGATAACGGAACAGAGATGTTTTTCGTACGCTGCTACCGTTTGTAAATTTCTGTTAAGCTCATTAACAATTAAGATTATAGGAATGTTTCCAATTTTCCAATAAAACTTTTATAATCAATGCATTTAATTTCCTTTAGCTCTCCGCAAGTAACCAATCTCAATAAACAATTTAACTAAAATGTGCCGTTTTATTTTCTCTTGTCAAATATACCTACGGTTATATTTTTATCATTATTTTCAATGTCTTCAGATGTGCAGTTATGCACATGCATATGCAACATAAATATACTATTCTTGTAATACGGATTTACTGCAACGCTAATATCGATGACATTTTTTTAATTGAATTTGAATAAAATAGATAGATATACTTATATTTGCTTTTATATTATCAATGATTTCATTTATAAATGGAAACTTTGCAAAATTCCTGAAATCAATTAAAGGTTTTAATGTTATAACGATTAATTTGTGAATATTCACATTTGGTCAAAATAAAGAAAAATGTATTTCGCTGTGGAAATATAGCATTTCGAAAATTTGTTGCATTCCTGGTATAGATTTTTATACACGCATTTAAATCTTCTCTGTTGAATCGGGTTTAGCTAGCTTGAAGCAGGTGTTAAATAAATATTGTTTGCAAATGATTATAAAATTCTTTAACAATTCAAAGCGTACAAACGCTTAAACCATGAAATTAATGGGGATAAGTTATTCAAAGGAATACGAATGAAATAAAACGTGACACAGGAAATTTACACAAATATAATATTCGACACCTAATAGAATTCCAGCATGGTATTAACATTAATGCGGGTTATGACAATTTTGCATTTCTATCAAAAACATGACAACATATTAGGATCTTATTTAACCATGATAAGAATCTTAAGATAAATTTGTTAATATTCTTATTGTCGTTTAATATGATATTCTTGATAATTTCATTCAATTTATCATTCTAAGTGTTGTGCCTGTGACACCTACCTACCAAGATAAAATGTGAAACGTCACGCCTGAGCTACCAAATGGGGTAAAAATGATCGTTTGTGAATAATATACTATAAACCATAATTCTTCAACATCACTATCTAAATGTCACATAAAACTGTCAACAAAGCAGAGCTCTTTCCCACATCGAGTCCACCAATTCAGAACTACCTCCCGCGCCGCTTGTCACAGACTATAATGACAACAAAAGTGAGCCGATCTTCAATGTCTTCCTTCAACTCCGATTCCCTCCTCACAAGATTCTCTTTCTCCTTCGTCCCTCCTCAAAATCCCCTGTCCCCCTCTCCACACCCACTTGTCCCTTCCCCCTCCTTCATCCCACCCTTGACCACCCATCTGTCCCCCCTGATTGTCCCAATGGCCAGTACTTTTGTCCGAATATCCTCTACAGTCGTCCCAATCTCAACTACAATTGTCCGAAAGTCCAGTACCTTTGAACGAAGATCACCAAAACACCGACAGAAAGCCTAGCGGAGAATGAACCAATCTTCACAACTACCTGTCAGTCAAACTAGTTTAAATTTTTAACCTCGGATCTGCCGACCCGAGTAATTCCGATTGTATCCCAATCGCCACCCGTGTCTCATCACGAGATAACAAGGACATAGATCCGCCGATACGTGTTTCGGAATCCCCGATAACTAGAAATTTCGGAGTAATTTTCTCATCTGCCATTTCTTCCCTTAGGATAGAGTTCGGCCAGCCCGACTGCTTCGCTAAATTGCTTTTCGAGACCAGTGGAAGACGAGCCGGTCCGCAATTACATTTAAAGGGCAGTCGGCGACTTCATGGTTTGGTTGAAGAATATTCCTGAAACGCAATTACAGCTTGACCAAGATGAAAGGTCTCCGTTACCGAACCGCTCCAGTCAGAGGATTCGTTGCTCATCGCTCGAGGTGTTGCGAGTTTGGGGTGAGGGCTGGGGCCAACGCTGTTAGCTTTCGAAGAATGGCTTTTGAATTGAGGGACATTTCATGAAGTTGGTAATTTCTGAGTCTATCATTAAACCGTTATCCTTGCGTCGACCAGTTCATCCCATTCTTCCACTGGTCTGGCCAATTTCAACTCCTTTTATCAGCGCTACTGACTCATGAAACACTTGACATGCCGTTTGGCCGTTCTTGAAGGTTATTTATACCCTTTCGTCGGAAGAGCCTAATATCAACTTTTAAAAAGTAATACTATTAATATTCTATCTAAATATCTTTCAAGTTTTTAAAATGTGCATCTCGTACATCAATATATTCACTTTTACTACTATTTCCAAAATTTGACTTGCCGAGTCAAAATTTAATTTTTCAGCTTGGAATTATCTTTTTAATGACCTGGTTGTAATGCATCTGTACCGATAGTCTCATCTTCAGATAATTGTCTGTAAATCTTAATTCATTGAAATCCATCTGAGTGGGCACATCAAGAGACAAGACGACAAGTTTGTAGATTAACTTTTATTGTCTCCTGACTAATTACAACTGCCAATAAAATAAATTTATATTTCTGTCTTGACAGACGTGGTTTCCGCTTGTAACCAATACCCTACCAAATTTGTCAGTGATCCCTATGACGTAACTTCCGCTCCCGAGGCAGCAAATGTGCCCAGTGGTGCGGGTAATTAATGGGGTATAAATATCAAATAAATAGCGCCCCGAGACAATTGGAATTCAAATACTACAATGGATGACCACTGGTTTCATCGATGTCCAGTAATTTGGCAGTTTATTCTCCGGCCACGATCAATTGTCTCCGGCTCGGCTTATGTCGGACCTTTAAGCGACAGGCTGTAACTTCACGTGCGAAACGGCCTCACGACTGCTTCTCCTCTGACAATACAAATTTGCCTCCACTGAAGAAGCATCTCTGGTTTCCAGCCTGTAACGTCAGGACCCTTGTTTCTACAGGGGAAGTGAGCTCGGTTTCACTGTAGAGGGACGTTTCGACGGCTTTAATCCCTAGAATAACATATTTACACTCTCTCGGCCCATTGTCGCAGTTTCGCAGATAGAATTTCCTTGTGATTTTCTCTGCGAGGGAAGCAGCTGAATTGGATTAGCCCGTGAACTAAACACGCGATTGTCATACAACCACTATTGTTGGTTTGCCTGCGTTCGGGGGGAAATAAAGGAGGGAAAGTTCCCCTCCCCCTCAGGCGTTCCAAGTGAACAAACCATCCACTGGTTCCGAGGGGTGATGTTATAAAATCCACCGCGGAATAATTTCTTTCTTGCTTTTTATCCCCGGGCTATTTATTCTTGGAGCTTGCAACACTGATCACCCGCAATGGCTCTTGTCGCAAATCAGGCTCACCTAGGAGCAACGATTCCGCAGCTCAAGAGAATATTAAACGGCTAATCATCGAAGAATTAGCGACCGTCCCCCTTTAAAGCGCCCCCTCCCGGCTAAAGATGGACTTAAGCGGCAGGATAACTTCAGAAAACGATAAAAGTTGGTTTAAGATCGGCAAATCGCATTGAAGACCATTTAACGATATCGCTGCTCCAAGATGAAAGCTCTGAACTCTGTTGGGCTGTTTCTACCCTGTTCGGAGATAGGTTACTAAACTTCCGGAGAGAAATGTTCGCCTTGTTCTGCAGTCGAGGACTTGACAACGGCACGATTCTATTAAAGCCCAACGTCATAAAGATTAAAGGTAATTAAAATTGGATAGACAAGGGGTAATACCAGAGCTTAAGCACCAGCGTGTATAACAGTTCTTCTAGTGCATACGGGACAGCGCCATACTCGTCGCCGAGATTAATATCATACATAGACTTTATAAACAGAGGTTAAAAAAGCCCAACGAAACAAGTAAATGAAAACATGTTGACGAAAAAAGCTCGAAGACAACCCAAAACAACCCTTGTCTTAACACCCCCCCCCTCTTCTCATTATCATACGAGATACCATAGTTATTGAAACAAAATCACCCCGTATGCATCTTTGGTTTATATTTATATATATATATATATATATATATTGAGATATAATGCAAGCAATAACTCCTTGCTATAATCATGGGTGGGCAATGAAAATTTTATTTTAGATTATTACCTCTAATGTAATTTGAGAGTGCCAAATTCGTTGAGAATATAAATCATCATTGTATTCTGAAAGGTTCGGGTATGAACAAGAAAGTAAGGAAACGAATATAAACTCTTAGTAAAAATATCAAAGAATAAAACCAATGCGTTCTAATTTTTTCGACATTTGTCTTGCTCCTAGTTCTTGGTGATTACAACAATAAAGTCAGTGAACCATGATTTTTCTGAAAAATTTGTTTTGACACAAGGAGTTTAAGAATCAATGTATTCCATATTTCGGTACAATATTCCTTCTCTTGGAGTCCATAAGACAGACCAAGTCAGTCTGTAAGCCGGAGTCTCGGAGCATGAAGCACTGGGAGTCGAATCAAGCCCGAACAAGGAGGCTGCGCGTGTGCGGTGTACTACAACAGGGGGTCTTTGAGCGGGTCTCTACAAGATAGAGCAAACCATTTCGTTTCCTCCTTCCACATCAAAGCTCTAAATTGAAAACGACACATAACAAAGATAGGCCCTGAACAGCGCTACTGTTGGCAAGGCGAAGTGCTCAAGCTCAAGATCGAGTTGTTTAATTTTCCAAGTGAAGGTACACTATTTGGCGAGGCGGTGTGTGGCGGGAGGGATCAGCTTTCAGGGTCGTTTTACCCCTCACCAGGTTCTCTCACCCCCTGCTGCGACCCACAAAGCTCTCTCCCCAACCCCCAGAGTGGAAGCCGGGCCCATGGAGCCCCTATACAGCGCTCACCATGGGGGACCAGTGAAGAGAGGGGGTACCACCACGTCTCCCTGCTGCACACCATAGCTCTCCCGTGTGTTTCACTATCGGCTTTGTTACCCCTTGACAATGGTGATGGAGATACAGGCGGGTTGTCTGATACACAGGCTGCAGTCAATAATGTTACACTTTCTATTCACAACTTGCAAAGGCTTTTCCGTCAGAAGCGAAGATTATGTTGCAGACTTCACGTCAAAAACAAAATGTCTATATTTTTATGAGTACCTTTCATACGAAATTATTAAGTTACATAACTTACAAGGTAGATTGCATTGGTTTTGTCCATATGGTAATTATCCGGAATATATAGTTTTTTACATTAATTTGTCTGCAAAATTTTAATTCAATACGTATTGAATTCAAGACTACTTAGTGTAGTTGGACTTTGAAGGTTTTAGATAGCAACAATATTTAAAAAACAGTGCAGTTTGACTTTTTCAAAATATTTATTTGGAAATTATTGATTAGATATTTACAGGACAGGATATTGCAACATTAATATATATCATTATTATTTATAAGCATATATTTAGCAAGGAAAAATTATACTCCATCTCTTCCATTTACTTGGGTTCTCAAGAAAATAATTACATTTCACCACCCATACTTCTCTATTATGTCATAAAATGCAACGTGTATATCCGGATAAATATTTTGTTGAATCTCCTCTTTAATGAAGCATACTATTTATTAACAAAAATAAGTTCAAATTTATCTATGAAAGAAAGTAAACTCCCAAACACCTCTATTGCCTATACATCTTCACCTTGCTTTCCATGTTATGGTTTCAATTTTTCAACAAGTAACTTTGCTCTGTTGCTCTGCGCCTAGTGAGACAAGTATCACAGGAGTATTTGCCTGGAAAAGCTTGGGGTAGGGTTACAAAACAAAGTCGAGAGGAGACGTCGAAATTCTGGGCCCTTGCTTGGTGAATATCGAGATCAAAGAGAACGCGTATATATACGACGATAACGTTGTATGTGCTGTGACAGGCGCTGAAGTGGGGGGTCATGGGCAGCGTTAAGTTGAAAAGGTGAGGAAACCCCGTAAAAAGTAGACAAAGTAGTTCCCGCGGAATAATATCTGAATCTTGAGAGGTGTATAACTTCAAAGCGAAAAGTTTATCCGGGTTTGAAGATGGAATTTACTCATTTTGACATGCCGAATTTTTTTTCTAATTCTTTTGGCAGTTTTCTTTCGTGACCTACTTTTTGAATGAGGTCAAGTTGAAGGTCACGGTGACAGTTTACGCAGACGAGCCAAACGTTACGTTTTGTAATTCGGCCGAGATCACAGATGTTTAAAAAACATGGAATTATTTTCACAAGTTAGATTGCAAATATTGTGAAGAACGACTCCAAAGCGTCAAAACATAGCTTGGCATCAAAGACGGTTTATTCTGCTCGGGATCCCATGGCAATATGCGCAGCGCAGAATCCTGAGAGTCGGCAAATCCCGGGATTAACTAACTGCCGGGACGGATCAAGATCTGTCTTGAAAACTCCGACTCGGAAGACATCCATATTCTGGACGACAGACGTCCTGCGTCGTCGTGTTAGACGGCTCAAATGCTTAGAATTAAGTGTCCTAAATGCTTCAGTTGCTACTGAAATGAGAACCGGTCTCCATTGGGAACAGAAGGAAAGGCCTCAGTCAAACCGTGAGTCGGACAGCCCGCTGGAAAAGCATTTATCAACTCACTCGCGTCTCGCGGCCACCGACAGGCTATGTTGGCCCTGCAAACTAAATCAGTCGGCCATTACGTTTCCGAGCTGCCAATTCTGTTACCTACAATGTTGTAAATTGTTGACGAACGGTGACTCTATTATTGGCACGGTGACGGCGTTCAAAGGGAAACTGCTGTAATTGATAGACAACCGGGCACGCGTAGGCCGATTTACCCCCAACACCGGAAAATGCTCCGCCTAACTAGTGCCATGTTGGTGATTTCGCCACACAAGAGACCTCAACTGTTTTTTAATAGCGACGAGTCAGATACAGAACGTTACTCTGAAAACATAGGCTCCGATCCCGATAGTGAATTAGATAACACCGGTCCAGTTCGCCGGTCGATACTCTATCAGTACTTCAAACAAAGTTCTGATTGGAAATATGCAAATCGGTTACAGCTCTTTAAGAAGTGCTAAAACGAAAATGGAATGGGAAAGAGCTATAACGTGGTAGGACAACGAGGCGACAAAGGTATTTTCTATCGGTGCGAAAGAGTCGCCAGTTCATTTACTCAAACCCAAGATAATTACGTCGTCATAATCTAAAGAGCCTTTAAATGCTTCAAATTTTTACATAAAAGCTTAGATGCAATTTCGTTTCAAATTTGAGTTTGAAAAAAGAGAAAATTGAAAACGTCAAAAACAGATGATTTTTTTCTAAACGAAATGACACGTTTTTTCTTTACATGACAAAAACAGAAATGAACAAATCCCTGAGGCGATCGTACTTCATGCATAATTATTTGAATAATTTTGCTATTCGTAGGAAACCCAAAGATACATCGGCTGCATCACGGCATATTACCCTCTGAAAAATAGATTGATTAATGGGGGAAAACAAGAACAACTGTCGCGAAGAGGGGAAACAGTCGATCTGAGAAACAGAACACGACACCGACTTGCAAACAATCCGTTAACGAACCTTGGAGGTCACGAAATGCCCATGAAGGTCGCCGGCTTTACACAGCCTATGGCCCGCCTGCATGGTAAACGATGATACGATAACAGTTTCATTGTAAATGGGCACTCGCGAGATGATTCTTACAAATTTATAAAATATAATCCGTCTTTCATCAATTCACGTGGGACTTAGAAAATTAAGAAAACAATGGTGGCGGCTGCCTACCAGTAGCTTGGCTTCAGTGGGTTCGAATCTTTGATCCGAAGCGTGACTGCTTCATTCATAAATCTAAAGTTAGAAATTTCAGAAACATCCTCTTTTTCCGTTTTGGTACAAGGATCGCACATAAGGTCTGAATTTAAAATGCGTGTTGACGAAGAGAGACGCCAATGAGCCGAGTCCTTGCACAATACGAAACTTCCCGTCTCGTCGGCAACCATCAATATTTTAACTTCTTCCGCGCCAACACTTCAGAACGTGATTCTAAAGGGAAAAATTGATTTATTTGAAGGCCAAAAGGTCAAAAACGCCAATCTTGTTTTTCGAAAGAAGAAAAAACATGACATGTTTCCATGGTATGAGTGAGACCCTCCGGGGGTTTCTGAGGCGATCAGAGAGAAGATTCCGTCCTGTCTCAATCCCCTGCGGTTCTGGGATCGAATCCACGCAAGAAGTCGCTTCTAGTCAGGCGGACCCAGGTTCAAGTGAACATAAATCGAATATGTCAAATCGACAAGGGGGATAACCCCAAGCATCGAAATATGCCATTTGTCAGAATTATCGATGGAGCAAAGCCGTTTGGAATGTCGTTTGAAATTCTTGGCATCAAGGTTCAGGCAAAGGTTTCTTCAGTAACGTAAGGACCGTGTATGCTATGGTTCTGTCCATGGCTATTGTCATCTTAGAGATTCGTTGCACGAATACAAATAACTTGCCCATGTAAATATGATACCACAATGCATAAAACATAAAATCTTTAAATTAGGAATGCATGATAAAAAGACACGATGTTAAAATCAGCAACTTAGTGTCATTAATCATATCAAACGGTGGTCACACAGACACGTCAAACAATCAGGAGGAAGCTGATAAATTCACCCTGAAGACCCAAACATAATTTTTCTCCCCAAATTAGCAATTCTTCCACGAGAAGGTTTTACGCGACAGACCGTTCAGTCAACAGGGTGTAATCCGGGCTCTGGTTTCCATGGTGACTCAAGAGATGCCGAAATCTCTCGGGAGATAATTCGATTTTTCACTGACTGATTTCAACAATGGTTTTGGGCCATCCGCTTGGCCTCCCATTGACTACCATTGTCCGTTTATTACCGTCCCACAGGGACCGTCAATGGGGAAGCCTGCCGCTACAATACCTTTATAGACTGAGAGTTCCCGAGTGACAACGTTCTGAACAAACTCAAGACAGAACATCCGCACACCAACACTCATTTCGAACACCAAGAGCTCTAGACTATTGCTCAACAGCTTTTAGAAATTCACGTTTTGAAGCAGAAATACACCAAACGTTTAAAGAGATGTTCACACTCCTTAGAAGATATCTAATCGTGAAAGCAATATAAATAGGGATCGAAGATGTGTTGTATGGCAAAACTACTACAAATATGTAGGATCTTATCAAACAAAATATGGATGTCACGTAATATGTTTTTCAAAATGTTTGTATTTTTGTGATAATTCGAACTATTCAACCCATGTCATGAATCTACCCAAGATGGCGACCAGATCGTGCCGGATAGTAAATTTACTGACATTCCCCGGGAGAACACGTTGTAGAGAGGAGAGTAGAAACGAACCCAAGTCGCTACATTCACAAACACCGGGACCACCCTCCCCCTTCACCTACTGTTCGCCGCGGATAGAAGGTATGTTAATTCCTCGTATGCGGTAAGCGACACTCAAGATCGAAACTCTCAATTTCACGAAAAGATGTGAATCCTCTAAACGCTATCGTAACGCCACATGCCCCTCTACAAAAGGTGCTTGGTCGAGGGCGACTCAATTTAGTGGGTCTTCTCTCTCCTTTTCATGCGGTCATGTCCGACCGGCGAGGAGACGCAAGCAGCCCAACAGCTGTGTCCAAGAAACTTGTTGGATTAGAAGCGGCTTCCGTTGCAAAGTGGGAAAAGTTTACAAAATCTCTATCTGTGTTTAAAAACCTACAAGCTTGTGTTAGCGCTCAGCTCTTTGAAGCACAAGCATGGAGGCAAGGCAGGGAAGTATTGACAATGACCGAGGTCGGAGTTGAGATGAAACACACGTCTGCTCTCGAGAGCACGTGCGACAGTCTCGAAATGCACGAGATTTTCGAGACGGCCCCCGCGTGACGCACGTGCAAGGCGTGAAGTTACACCAACGCTGCATGCAAGTGCAAAGCCGTGAAAAGCTCCTTCGCTGCATTGGGCTTTGCAATAAAACAACATACACGCTTTAAAAAGAGCATCAAGATTGTCAAAGTCAACATGGCCGCTGTGTAACATCAACACCCAATCGTTTCCCCCTGCCACAAAGACGCACTTATAAAGTTATACAGTATAAGATAGAGAACGGCTCGCATCTAAACCAAACATAAGAACTATGTAGTGGGGAATACTTGAGCTGGGTTTACTTTAGCATCAGCGCCTTGCTTCTACGCCTAGATATGTTTAACATGGGGCGTTATACGCATAGTGCATACCGTAAACCAGTCTCGATGTCGTAAACCGGTAAGCTGCTCCACACGACTGTTTGCAGCAGATTTAAGAGCACTGCCCGTGCAGTTTGGACTTTTACTATTGTTAATGTAAACAAATAGCCCGTACTTAATGGAAAATTGTAAACGGCTAGAGAATTATGTTTCCAAATGTCCAATAAATTCCACTTTCGTTTTTTCTTTCGCGATGATTGCATTCTGAATAAGTTATAGAACGCTAGACACAGTCGTTGTGACCTAATGAAATAAACATCAACAAAAGCGTCATAAAAATATCAATTCTTTTTTCTAAAAACGATTCTACAAATCCGACAATGTTCTAAAATCTTATTAAAGACATTTAATCTACCATGACACGTCTGACTAAAGACAACCTTCGTAAATTACCTCCCTTGTTACATTCACAATGGGGCCCCAGTGAATAATTTACGAAATCACGATCGCCGGAAGGACTATTCTGCAGCGAATCTATAGCTGCGCAGTTAATATTTAAACAGATGGAATTGGCTGCAGAAGAAATCAAAGAAAGGGATGTTACACCTTCCTCGATACGAGGTCAACATTTCATTGACATGTTTGTTAACAACATGGACTGTTATTATTTATTAACCAAAATGATAAAAATCTTCAGATTTCTGAAGAACTGATTTTATGAGTAAGCCAAACTAAAAGGTCGTCTCGAACTATAACAGCTTACATTTGTTGTAAATCAAATGTCATATTTGGAGGACAAATCTGATTCAATAAATTTAGAATCGCAGAAACACAATTGAAATTTTAAACACAATGTCATTTTCACAATCTTGCGCGTGGACATTTCTATTAGCTTCTTCTGAACATTGCCACAAGAAGGGTTGTAATCAACGGGGATCTAGAAATGTTACACAAACCATTTAAACTTTTGACATCTCGTGCACCAATATCGACCCATTTAACTACGCATGCGCAAATCAATGCACGTGAAGGAAACACATGATTTTCGACACTGATTCTAAGCATCCTCATACGATGTTGAAACGGGCCAAGTACTGCTAAGAGTCAAAGCCATTGATCTGATTTTGTAAAAAATCATTATAACCGATTTCGAAAGAAAGGGTAATTTCTTTTTTTCAAATTGATAGAGTAAGACAACAGCTGTTTCAAACACCACATCCCAAAACATTCGATAATCGTATGGACTTACGGAAATAGAAGACTATAATATTCATTATGTATTTTCAAAAAACAGGTTACGATAAAGTTCCCTGATTCGCTCTAAAAATAACTTCGTTAGGCCGAAAAAATACCTGTAAAAACTCTTAAAAGAGACTGTTGTCAAATATATGAAAGAAACGCATATACAAAACTTCATTCAACTACTTCGGAAACTATTGAACTTAATTTAAGTACCAACACACCAGAAACACACAAAACATTTTCATGAACTTAAAAATACATAGCATTTCGTGTAATTCCAAAATACAAGAAAAAATACCAACTGAATTACGAAGTACATCCATGAGCATAAAAAATTTCAATTAATGTTGACTCAGTCTTTAATTCGATGCGATTTTATCAAATATGCGTTATGATGAAAAAAACCAACTAGGATATATCTATAAAACACCTGAGGAGTAAACTCTACCTAAGCTAACATAGTGTTAAAATGAATCATTACAAACATGTTAGACTAACATGTGAATTTAGCTCGATGGGAAAACCTGTTCTACTTTTAGTGAAAACGCAAGCGATGCGAGTGAGGAAAAGGGACGATCTAAATACAGGGTGGATTGTAGATTTCCTTAACGCCGTGTATAACCACACAATAATCAAAATTAGAATTCACAGCGGTAAGGATTTAAAAATGCAAGGATAAAAGTCGTTTACTGCTTTTATCATCCGTCATGTCACAAAACGATACTTAAAGTCCGTAAATTGCATCCTTTACTTTTACATGACAATCGGATTGCCACATATATTAAAAACTTAAGTAAATACATATTATGCATATCAGTAAACAAAGTCAATAGTTCTGATTAACTATGAAGCCTGTTGAAGGGAATATCATTCAAAACAATTATGATCGATGTGTTGAGGGCTAAAAGCTCCACATTTATAGTGCAGCCTCATTGATTAAAATCTCTTGGGATGCGATGTAATAAGGCAATAGCGAAAATCAATAACAGAATGAAATGTAACAGGAAAGACAAACGAATATCCGTATTTACATTTAGCTTAATGCACGTACGTTGGTTCGAGTCAACACAGGAAATAGTTGTCAGGTTAAAGGTCAATTCTGTGTCACAATGTAGACTCTGTGACCTGTCACGTGACGTGGGAAAGGTAAGTATATTTACCTACCCTGCGTTCTACCTTTACCTGTTACATTGACAAAGAGAGCAGTGTCCCTCACGAGATTACATTTCGTCGACAACTGAAGCTAAATAGACTAAAAGGCTTTCACGGATTAAATATATTTACCATTTTGGAGCTAAGTGACACAAAAGCCGGATCAACAAGCACTTCTTTGAACAACAGCGAAAATGGAAATATATTTGTTATACCATTGAATCAATGATTGAAGTTGGAACTGTACAGGTTTTACGCTTTTACAAATCATCATAGATCTATAGGAGGGCGTTTGAAACAGTGTAATAAAAGTAACAATCGTGGGAACGAAGAGTTACAATTGTAGCAACACTGATGAACATATGTATAAATTCCGGATCTTCTTCAGAAATCTATCTATTTAGTGTGGGTTATAATAATTTCAAACAAGCCCCGACTGTTGCTTTTTAGCACAAAGGGTGAACCTTTTTCAATTTAGGCAGAAAGAGCTGTAATTGATATATTTAGCCACATGAGATAAGGACTCTATCAAAGCTTGGCCCTTCACTCCCCTTCTCTTTATGCCCGATGATTTAGAGTTTCCGTAGCTCGCACACTTCATTGACGAACAATTTGTCCTTCTTGTAATTTTCTCCGCGCATTTAAAGCGATACGACAACGAGGCGATTAGCGACCTCCGAGATAAATAGGGGGTCGGAAACTGCCTAATATAAGGGGACAAAAGGGATTACCCCTTTTAGGGGGCGTTGGCAGGGAGATGGTTTAGGACCTTCCTCTTTGTCTTAACCAATGTGGCGAATCGTATATCACAACCATGGTTAGAATCTGAGCTTGTTAGAAACATGATTCTTGCCCTATCTCTCTTAAACATCCCTGAAAATTGTCCATCGTGTGAAAGAACAAGCGCTTATTGTTGCGTTCGGGACCGTCGGTTCTGGAACGTCCGAAAGATCATGGAAAAGAGAACACATGAATTCCCACGGGCCGCTTCACGACAAAGATTTACGCACCCTTCGACCAAAAGGCCAGTTGTGAAGGTACAAGGAACAGAGAAATGCACTATCTTTTTCTATATCACTCTGCGATTCAGTAAAGACTACGCACCAATAGTGTTACACGCCAAAACTGCCAAATTTATGCCTTTTAACTCATATGACCCGCTCCGATTCCGATGAGAAGGAAGATAGCAAACTTGAGCTTTAGTACCCCCTTTCTCCACGTGTCACATGCGCCTAAGGAACCGAAATCACGGAACAAGCATTAGAATATCGTCTTATCTGTTATCTAACTTCTAGCCCGATTTCACTTCAGATGGTTATTTATGGCCCAACGTCTACAAATGCACACAGTGTTCTTACTTATCGACTGGTTTGGACTTGCAGATATTATCGGGTTATCATTGTGGGAATTCATGAAACTTACAATCTTTCGATTCACACCGCCTGTCATCGTTGGGGATATCCAGGTCCCTCTAGACATTGAAATGTTTATATTAACCCTACCCCCCCTTCCCTTCAGAGCACTTTGGGCGAGTATAACTTTTTTTCTAGCATCGTAGCACTTCTAAAAGTATCCATATTTTACAGCTCACGTCATCACTCACTTTAATATCAACGAATCTACTCGTGATAAAAACTTGAAAAAGATAACTTTCGATTGAATGAAGTCGTTTTGGTGACAAGTTCTTGCAACTGTTCTTTTGTTCATGAATTTCATTTTCATATATATAATCAACCTAACAAAGTTTCATTGTAAAGTCATTTTATGATAAATAATCTTTCTAAATCTGAATCTAAATTTTCGCCCTGACAAAAATATTTAAGTTCACAAGATTTTCGGATCAAGATATGAAATGATGTAAAATAATCAAATATTTTAATTTTACGACATTTTTGCATCAAGATATGAAATAAAATAAAACGATCTTATCGCAAGAGAGCATAAACGAAACAGTGTTACTTGGTGTTTTTATGCCGTTAGTGCTCATTGAAATGAAATCCCCGTCAATAATTTAAGTTTGATAGGTATTCTGCATCAATAGTATATATGCCGAGACGGGAATACCCTTCATTGCAACAAACATTTACCGGTGGAGAAATGAAGTACACTGTATAAATCATTTCTGATATTAACCAAATGTTCCGACATTTATTTCCCATTTTCAACACAAATGTCTGGTGGGAGGAAGCAGTTACAATTTCGATCTATAAACCACAGGAGAATTTCCCAACACGAGGACCGCTGACCAAACCGAGGCCCATTTGCAGCGACAGACGAAAAGAGGTGTAGTCAATTATCCTCGTAACCTACTCAATGAGATCGCCTCATGTAGATGATGGTTACAGGGCGAGGCGTGAATGAATGTCCAGAAGGGGGCAAGCCAATAAACATTCGTCCTTGATTAGACATACTTGACCGTAGTCCGAGGAAATACAGTTTGTAGTCGGGGTTGTAATGGAAGAACTATCAACTAAATGTGATAAATAGTGACAATTATCGACTGTTAGGACTCGATTCGTTCTACTGAATGATGTCCATCAATACGGGTTGCTATCTAGACCGCTATCTGCTTGCCAGTAATTAAGGCAAATAAAAGTCTTAGCCATTTCTCAGGATCGTTTTTCATTGTGTATTGGTTGACGACAAGGCAAGATTTTGGGCCCAGTCGTCTTTGAGCGTAAAACGTGCAAATTTTGAATTGGAGAGTTAGACGAGTGAGGTTGGTGTCGTCTGCTTCCTCTGCAAGTGCATGACGGGAAATGACTGTCATGCCGACCTCACCAGCATAAATACGACCAAATTTTCCCTATTTCCTTTGATTCGAAAAACATATCGCCTCCCCCTTCAAACATCACGCCCGAGGCGGTGAAATTAAACAAGCCGGCTGCTGGATTCAAACACTGAACGAGGAAACTCGCAGAAACAGGAAGTGGGGAAATTGGAAAGCATCTCCGATGTTCTCGAGTTGGCATCGCTCGCTAACCGCAGCGCATCAGAGGTGAAATACTAGACTTTATCTGGTCACGACTGGGTGCATTCTCAACCATTATGATATTTTATTACAGACGCAAAACAAACTATACGACTGATGCCAAAGTTATGAATAATAATTCAAGCGATGATTCGACTATAAGATTTTTGACAGTCGTTTTTTTTAAAACTTTCCTGTACGTTAACAAGGAGACGTGATTGATATCGTTTATGAAATATATAAATCTTTGAAGACTATTCTTCCAAAAGTTAACGATCTTACATCAAACATTGCATCTGCTTATGTAATCGATGCAAAATTTACGAAGTGCAATAGTTATATACCTTGGCGAATCCTGACACAAAACCTTGCACTATATTCTAAGATTAAGATAAAATTTTACAACATGTCGTAAAAATTGTTTAAAGACGTCATGTAAGCCACACATGTTGGCACAGGAACCACAATGAGAAAAAGATGGCGTACAAACTGAAAACACGAATCAAATGAGCGCCTGGCGAGTGAAGCCAGTCATGTTATGCATCATGTCATAACTTGTATGTCATATATTTCCTTTGATGTTAAGCCGCCATGCATAGACCGCTAGTGTTGTCAAAGATCTTGACGAACATCTATTTCTTGTCCCACACTCAAACAAACGAGGTGTGCTCGTACAATACATATTCTGCTTCTGCTCTGCCCGGGGCTTTGTGATATAACGTAAATAAAACACTAATAAACAATAAAACGTATCTGTGAGCAGATTTGTAGTAATAAAATGAGATGCAATGTCTAGTTCTCTGGCGTTGTAAAGATCACCCGAGTGTGACCAGACTACAAAACAAAGAGTTGTAGGAGTTTTGCTCGGGCTGTTATGGTTTATATCACGGCCCCCTGTTGGGAGCATGGCTTTAATATCTCCTGGGTATTAGAACGAAATCAGAAATTTTGGATTTGTTTTGCTTCTGAAGTAGTTAATTCCACATCAAAAAGATTCTACGGCTTGGGTTAATGAGTGTGTATATTCTAAAAGTGCCGCTTGAACTAAGTGAATGAAAATGGGTCGCCACGTTACTGAGTCGACGCTAGGCGGCGCTACAGACGAGTAGTGAAATACGAGCGCATGTGTTGATGAAAAACAAGCCCACTATCAGAGAAAAGGGTTAGGGGTAATCGCAAAATATTCACAACATCGGGGCACTGAGCCGAAACCTACAAGAAAGACTAGTCTTCGCCTACAATGTAAAGCAGTGATCTCCCTTTATTCACTCTTTAGGAAAGAAGTCTGAAAAGACTCGCGAAGCTTCTTCGATAAAATTCAAAATAGGAGTGTAAGCTTTTGTTGGATCGTTTCACCTGAAACGTTTCAAAGAAACTCGGAGCTCTTCAGTAAAGGAGTCTGAAAAAGGTGTGAACTCTCTTGCGTCAAAAGTTTAAAAAGCTCAAGACGGCTTGAATACACCCGGTTTATCATTTATACATTCGCCCCTCTCATGCAAACAAAGCCAACTGTATGACAGAAGTAAGATTACAAATTATAAGGTATTGCTAAGGATAACGACTCCAATGAGTCGCAATGTAAAACCCGTATGCAATCGCTCGTTACAAGTGATACTCTCGACGGAACAAAAGATATTGAAATCTGCAAAATGGCATTCACTGACATTAGGAGAGGGTCGAAGTAGACTATAACCTTTGACCTTGCAAGCAAATCTAAAACCTCCCTCTGCTATGAGAATCAGAAAGAGCCTGTTCCCTTCGTCCATTGATTGGTTTCCTATCTAAACAGAACATGTTGTGTTCGCCGAGGAGATCTCGCGTGTTACACCACGCGTGAAGACAACTGTCATCTTTGCATGTCTTTGAGACTGCCATAGGGGTCAACCCGAGCCTCGCCCCGAGGCTACACTACACCGAGGCACCCGAGACTCGTTTGACACTTGTAACAATGCAACGTGACAATGCCAAGACTACAACCACGAAATCTGGAGACGGGAGATATCCAGTTTACAAAGATCTTAGCACGGGATTAAATGTTGCTCTTACCTGAATCACTCGCATGTTGAGGCCCGTTTCTTGCGCCAGTTGCTCACGTATATGTCGGGTAGGCTTAGGGGTGGCAGCGAACGCCGCTTTTAATGTTTCCAATTGTTTTGCTTTGATGGTAGTTCTTGGACCCCTTCTCTTGGCACCAACCTGCGTCCCCCCGCCGTTGCTTCCAGAAGTGGCACCCCCTGTGCCTCCCCCTTGCGTATTGCTCTGTGGGCTCGCGCTACCCGTACTGTCGTTACATTTAATATTACCACTTGATGTATCGAGTCCCAGGTTCGAACCCACAGACGCGTTTGAGTCTACAGACGCCGGGCTAGCGTCAAGGGGACAACTCTCAGGTCGAAGGGGTTCCTCCTTAATGGGGGTAGGACTGTTCATACTGGGGGATAACACGGGATTCGAACCAATGCTGTTGTTGTTGTTCATGAAGTTTGTGTTGTTATTATTTCCAATACTTGTGATAATGTTCTCTTTTTCCTCACGACTGTTATCGCCGTCAATGGCAAAGTCTTTGTCTGAAATGTTGCCTTGTGTGTCTATACCACTGTCTGGATCTGGGTCCTCCTCGCCGTCGGAACCTTGAAAATAAGGAAAATATTTTTTAAACGAAATATAACTTTTGAAAAACGAATTACCCTTTTCAAATATATGTTCATGTGGCAAAGTAGGATCTCATTTAGGATATTTCAAGAAAATAATTCACAAAATTGTATTCAAACTTAATTCAATTAAATTAGTTCAACGTGTAATATGCAAACTTTTCATAACCATACGCCCTATTCAAATGTAAGAAAATTCAAATCGTCACTGCCCAACGGAAGTAAATTCGAGACTTCTACATACAATACGAGTTATAGGTTATATCTATAATGAGATATGACCATCATATTGATATGCCTACTTATTTATATAATCCAAAAGTATACTTATTATCGAACTGATATTTCAACAAATTAATGTGCAGTCTGATGTTAGTATATTTACAGGGATTCTCAACGAAACCAAGTAAACAAATACGCGAAATCTGAGATACATCATATCAATATACTGACATAAGTAATCAATAATCCTGAAAATAGAAAAAGAGCACTAACATAGTATACTATTTAGCGTGGATGATTTGTGTCTAGAGCTGTATGACATCCTTTCCGTACGAGCAAAAAATGCTGGAGCATTTGACAAAAAACGCGGTGTAACTTTTCTCTTACATCATTCATAAACTATAACAGATTTTTCCCACAAAGTTTGTTTTCCTTAATGCATGATTTCAACACGCCAAGAGCCAAACGTTTCTTACAGCGAAACGTTACATTCCTACGCTGATGAGAAATGCAAGGCCAATGAAATGTCGAAGCTTTACAAAAAAAATCTGAACGAAATATCCCTTAAGGTACCATGAAAAAAGAATTTCCATTCAACTTTGACTTTCTCTCTGGTATACGAATTTAATAACGAAAACTTGAATTTTAACTAATGTGCATTTCTTGATAGTTAAGCATTCCTAATTTATAAATCGTCAACCACAGAAACAAATCTCATAGACACCTTGAAGATTTGAATGATATGAATTCATATCCATTTCTAATTTTACAACCTGTTTACGAAAAAATGATTGTCAATCCTTTTTTCCCGTTGAAAAAAGAGAAAATCAATATTTGCCTGAGTTTTCCGAAAGGTGAATCTAAAATAAAATACGTTTATATTCTGAATGAGTAAATCAAATAAGAACTACAATATGTCCCATCTTTTCTTTCACTATTTTAACTATCCATGATTAAACCCGATGAAAAATCGTTGGTTATGATATGTAGATACATATACTTATTTATTATTTACAAAATAGAAAATAACATTTTATGAACATTTGTTTGAATCATATACCAAAATGTAAAATCTGCATGTGAAACAATTACGCCTTATTTGCTTTTACGCAATAACGATAAACCGTTAAGCCGACTGAGAATGAAAATAAGTGATCTTGATAAGATTCTCTAATGTATCACAGTTGAGTGAAACGTTACACCGGCGTGTTTAGCTAGTTTTATCGTTTTGACATATCAAGTATCACACTGACTTTTTTAGATCGAGTGTTTAATGATAATTGCAATTTTCACAAATCCTTTCATTTTCATAGACGAAGGATGATATTTTTCACACCACCGTAACCAAATAACGCCCCCCGTGGAACTACTTTCCCAATTATGCATGATTTCACTGGCTAATCGGAGTTCTACCAATTCATGGTACAAGCATACACAATTGAAAAGCTGAATAGTTCCGAATACCATCGCAGTACAACAAATAAATCGGACACGGTCTGGTGGCAATCAATGATGATTTGATAAACGACCATGGAAAGGGAATTTCATTATTTTAGCGGCGACGACAAATTTGTCTCGTATCGCATTACATTCAGCGGTATGAATATTATCAATAACATGCTGAATCTATCGTATTTAATGATACAAGGACAGAAACAACATGTTATGTAAATCTACTTCAAATCTGATTGGTAAGCATTTGTACAGTTGATTGTACATTTGATTGTCCTTTTCATTGTACGTTTACTTGTACTTTCCTTTGTACATTTATTTGTACTTTCCTTTATACATTTATTTGTACTTTTCATTGTACATTGTACATTTACTTGTACTTTTCATTGTACATTTACTTGTACTTTTCATTTTGCATTGTACATTTACTTGTACTTTTCATTGTACATTTACTTGTGCTTTTCATTGTACATTTACTTGTACTTTTCATTGTACATTGTACATTTACTTGTACTTTTCATTGTACATTTCCATTTTAATGTAAATTATTTTCAATGATCATGTTTGAAAAATGTTTTTTATGCAAAGTTTTAAGTGTGAATGTTTGCCACTCCACTCACAGCACCCCTTGGATTCCATCGTTGTAAAATATTCATTTCAGTTACATCACCTTATTTTATGTTTAAATTATTTTATTTATGGAAATAATTTTTTCGAGAAGATTCAATCGCCCATTATCATCAAACCGGCTTCTCAAATGCCTTTTAGGAATCATGTCTGTTTGCGATATTTAATGCACGTGAATCAAACATACTTTATAATTTATTTATCATTTGTGAAACACCTGACGCGAAACATATTTTGTTGATTTTCAGTCTTCAAGGATGAATTCCATTTTCATAAATAATTTCAAGGTCACGCTAGTAAGACGGTTCAAGTGTAACAGTGCGTTATATTTACAATCCCACTGTGGCTAAATCAAAGCTTTCCTTAAACAGACGATTTGCTGTCATTGTCCTATTTTCGATCAGTATTGACGAAAACGTCTCGATTTCTCATGCATGGTCGAAGGTTATTAAACCGTGAGATACCTCATTAAAATTGAATGAAACGAAACCAGCGTATTCATAAAATTTTACACCCAAGATCGATGTACAAATAATTAAGCGACTCAACAATGGGTCAGTAAAGTTCGATTTATGTTCTGTGTGTTGGTGCTTGCTTGAGTCATCCAAACAAACTAATCTTTGAACTATTCTATAAATAGATAGATAATAACAATAACCATAAATAATATAAGTGTGCTGACACTGTTTCAAACTTTCCGCAACTGACAATGATTAAAAATACATATGATTGACATTTCTTCAAAATAATGTGATAAACAAACACACTTTAAAATTAGAAAGACGTCATTGATTTAGGAAACCATATTTTTCAAAGGCCGATATATATATATACACTTCATTGTATTACCATATTTGGAAGCACAATAAGTCACTTGTTTTCCTTTTCAACGTAATACACTCGCTACCAAATCGGATAAAGGGTGTATTATGGTTTTATCTGGAGGAAAATAAAACGAAACGAAATTACTAAAACTACGTTTCCTTCTCGGTCATCAAACGCCGGTATCAAAGACGAGAAACGCAGTGAAATTGAGTGATAAACTCCCACTAAAATAGCCGACTTGTACTCGGCCAAGATCCTCTGTTAAAGCTTGTCTCGGGAGCTTAGGATGAAATGCTTGTTACGGTTAAATGGATTAGATACTCCCTAAGGTGGACAATTTGAACAAAATTGAGAGCAGTATCCGGCCCAAATCTGGTTATCGGCCGCCACGATTTCACAAATTAGTCACAAATTATTGTCTTAGTGTTGCAAACCACGTTTTAACAACCTCGCTTAAGTAATTGTGTGAAAATGACAATGGCAAAAACACATGGATCTTGATGTACTTGTAGAAAATCGCGCCTTCACTGGTCGACTTGACACAAATTTGGTGATAGTCTTTTTCGCAGATTATTAATTATTAACGGTCTGTCGGTTGAAGCCTTGGGTGAGAAAACATTCTGACTGGCATGGGAAAAGATGTTTATAAAAAATAAATGACACAAGATGCTTGACATGTGTTCCAATCTAGACAATGTTCACACATACATTAATATTGTATTGGAAACAAGGAGACTAGTGGACTAGTATGTGCTTGTGATAACACACGAATTAAATGGACAAAACAGTAAATCCATATGTAAACAGTAAAATATATGTAAATATATGTATATCCTAAACTTCTCAATGGTTTTTATATTATTTGACGCCCTGACAAAATGAAAATAATGAAAAGTTAAAAAACCGAACGTTTTGCCTACAATTATTACCTCTACAAAGTGGTGGAAATGGTTGATGTTATGATTATTATGTAATTGTAAAAAGACTAAAGTAAAAAGACTAAAACCTTGTTTATTTTCATGTTTCTATCATCATATATTAATACCATAATCCAGAAATAAAAACAAATTTACCAAAGACGTTATTCAGAACATGCATGATATTTCCAGGATATAATGAACATATAATAAGAAGGGCAGTGACATTGTTCCTGAAGGGAAACACGATACAACAATAGCACGATGACCCGCGTATAGCATTACCAATACAAGGGCGAAGGGTGCTTACGTGATGGCGAATCAAGCACGCCTGAGATGTATGACCAGCGCGACTTAGTGCGAAATCGAGCACGCCTGATTCAAAAATTAAAAATCCTTATTGTGTGATCGTAAATCTAGTTGAAAACGAAAAAAAAAAATAGAATTCAAACTTGGAATTAAATCGAGAACAGTTGCAAAACTGAAAGGCGGAAGAGCCTTGACCTTCAACATTACCCTTCCGGTAAAATGGAAATTTTGAAAGTTCAAACTTTACGAAAAATCAGATATAACTGATAATTGCTTTTGAGATCTATGTATCGATGTAGACGAGGGGAACTGGCTGACAGATGGACAAACAATCTTGTCTCAGTGACCCCAGGGGATGCACAGATTTGGTTAGGCAGATGACGGACGATGTGCGTCCCCCCATGGGCTGGAACGCCGGGGGCGAGGAGCAAGGGGGTATGGCTTATTGAATGAAGAACCATTCCCCAGCGAATGATTGTCTTTAAGTGATGTTGTAAATTGAATAATCTACAAACCGAGCAGCCAAATGTCATAAGATTGGTGTAATAATTGGATCGAGGGAGAGAAGGGTTGAGATTTTGACAGTAGAAAGTTTCGAAGAAGTGGGAAAAGCGCTTGTTTGCTTGGTTTTCTCAAGGCAGAAATATTTTTGAATTGATGTCTTCGAAAGATATTTTGACAAAGGCTTTGCAAGACCCGGCCTCCAAGACAACAATGACTAAGCGGGTTTGGGAACACTGTCCCTATTCTGAAGAATTTTGGTGCCAGGCGATATCCTCGCGTCTCCTGGAACAGTCAATATTCCTGATATCACGCTACTGTTGTCGACAGAGGCTCAAAGAAAAATATTCCCGTTCCGTCTTAAGGGAGAGAATTTGAATAAAAACCTCACCGGAAGTACTAGACAAACATAGGACCGCAGACGGACCCAAAAGCAGAAGTCACGGAAGCAAATAACAATAATTGGTCAATAAAGAAAATATTGAAACGAATTACGGATTCACGCAAGGCAATGCGCTTGTCAACACAAAGCACAGAGAAGACTTTGAGAAGATTAAGGAGACACTGACAGCCCTAAACTCCAATACATTATTCATCCAATCTTGAAAATCTTAAACATTACTTTTCAAAGTTGTACCAAGAATGATAACACGCTTGTTTTGATTTCTATATTTAGATATCTAATATTCATGCTTTGTCAACATAAATTCGTTCACACTTGACTTTGGGCATATTCGAAGTACTTTGGTATTGTATTGCGAAAGTTACTATCGTTAACAAAGGTCGTTCTTATGTATGCACTCGGATACAAGGTTCTGGTAACTTTGACATTGTCAATACATCCATGACATTGTCAATAAATTCATGACATTTTCAATAAATTCATGACATTGTCAATTAATTCATGACATTGTCAATTAATTCATGATACTGTCATAAAATTCATTATATTATCATTACGTTTCCTGACTTAGATAAACGTTTGTCATGATTTTCATAACTAAACATGACCTTTAATGACCTATAATCTTATGATTATATAATGTCGATGAAATACTTTTTATTTAATTGTTACAAAGCTTAACCTAAGAGAGTTGTACTAAAATTCACGCGAACTATGTTTTAGTGTTGATAACGTATTCATGAAATCAGCTGACTTTTATTTATTGTACACAAATATGCAGATAGTCTGTTGTTTACATAAATCACTGCCCTCTCTCACGTGCATTTATGTTAATCATAATTTTACCATTCCTATTTCGATTTGTATTGATCAGGTAAATATCAAACAGTGGTTGCAGTGAGAAATCTGTTTACAAATCAGCGGAATAATGTCCAAGGGATAGACAGAGATCTGAATTCGTTTAATATATTTTATTCCAACGAGAACGACTCTGTGTTGATATTAAATGATTATCGTAAGAATTTTTACACTTTATGGAATTTTGCTAAATGCGAAGAAAAGTGAACCTGATATTTTAAATTTTCAGATTATCTATAATTATCTTAGGTATGTATGATTCGGAACCGTTTTCCTTGTGTGTATTGTTTATTAAGTCAGGTATAATGAAATCAGGTAATACACAGAGTGGATCAGCTGGTCATCATGAAACAAGGTCCAGCTTACTCTTAGGACTGGACCCAATATCATAATTTGTATTATTTGAACTAGAATCCGAGAAAAGTTTACATGTGCCCAAATCAAATAATTTAATCAGTAATATGCGCTGTTATCCAAATGAATGAATTTTGTATTTAAAAATGATCAATTTTTCACCTCTAAAAAAGTGAAAGTAAAAAACCGCTTTCTATGCTAAGCATATGCAGAAGAAAATCTACATTTACAATTTTTATACATGAATGAATTTTGCATCCGTGAAAAAGTCACAAATGAGCAAACAAGTGACAGCATTAATATCAATGCATCTTGTACCAAAAAAAAATGTTTCCCAAATTTGTTTAAGATCTCGCTTTACATGTGATGTCCGTGCCGTTCATCACATAAATGACATTGTCACCTTGTCCACCTTTCGGTCAGTGCGCTGTTAAACAAGGTGTCCAGGGCAAACCAGTTTAACCCTGGGGTTTAACAATGCCCGTGCCGAGGGCATTGAACGGAGACATTGGCTTGTAATTAGATTTTTGGTCCGAGGCTCTGTCCAGGCGATGCCCCCTAAACACAGAACCGATGCCTTAGGGGCGTGTGGGGAGCTTTGGACCCGAAAATTCGGAGGCCGGACCATTATAGCCCAATTGATTTTGTATTATCTACTTGACAATTTAATACGCCAAACAAACGTGAGAGGTTAAAGTAAACAGGACCCCATGTTAGAATAAATCAGCCCCGTGATTCCAATATCGGAGGACAATTCCCCCTTCCAATTCGATAAGAGAGTCCACTCGCGTGCGGTGCATCTTTTTCTATGGGAAATCAATCAAGGATTCCGTCCTTCGAAGGTTTTGACTCTAAAGCCTTTCCACGAACAAACCCAAGTCTTTTTCTTTGAATTCTTTAAACTTGATCTTTAATTTCTTTCAAAGATTTTCGCTTGACATCGCAGAGTCTAAGCCAGGATCTCGCTGTGAGAGTTCGATACGCTGAGCGCTCCAAGACAACCGAGTTCAAATATCAAAGAGTTTGGGTTACACGTCCTTGCAACAACCTCGATGAACGGATCAAATGAATTCACGAATTTCATATTTTTCAACAGTGAATTAAAATTTTCTCAGGTCAACATTTTGAAATATTGAACCATCTTTCAAATTTAAACTTTTGACTTATTAGTTAGAACTGATATCAGTTGCAATAGTTAATATTAATTGTGAATTTCCACTTAGTTGACGATTAAAGAAAAATCATCAAAAGGCAGGTGATCTAATGCGTATGTCGGAATTCCACTTGTTGTAGTTTTAAGTCGTATCAAAAGATAGAGATTCAACTAAAAATGTTGATTTCATTTTTCAACGGTACAAACATATGCTTATAAATGACGATTTATTCATCTAAATTTATAAATATTTTTTCATTGTTTCAGTTTATCGTTCATTACATTAACCAATGCACGTCCAATAAAGATTTTCATAAAATGTAAAAAACATTTACTTACCTATACATTACATAATTTTTTATAGATTTTTGAGTAATCATTCGGACTTTAGATTTGGATTGACTCACAATATGTCTACACGTGTAATTTCGTGTATTTTATTCGCATTTGCTTGTAATTCAATCACCCATCGAATCGATTATTAGTTGTTGAATACAACGTATGTTTTATGCATTTAAGTGTGAATCACTATAGACAACATCGAAATGTACAAAGCACGTGCAAGATATTGACACAGTTGTCAACTGTGACGCATGTTTGTCTATTTCAAAGCTAGACAGATTGATAGTGAGAGAAATGTTCATTTCAGCTGAAAATTTACACGTGATCATACACAGCTGAAATACTAAGGTAAATAGAAATATGGTGATGAACGTGAAATGAATATGGAATAAAGAATAATATGCGTATTATATGTTAGAAAATGAATAAATGATTTCAGCTGTTTAATTGAAAATGACAACTTTGCGTAATAACATTTGCAGGTAGAAATTATACACTATGAAAATAAAATTTATTATCAAGAAAATATTTCATACGTATTCGGCCATAAATACAACCATATTAACAAGAATACTACACACGGTCCATATTTGAATAATTCATTTCGTATTAACTGGTGGGCACATATTTTACAAACGATCTTTGACAGAAGCATCGGCGGCAATGTGTGTCAATTCGATGATCGTAATCGTTATGTTCAAATTCCGTTCTGTTTACAATCGACGACGTTTCTGCAATAAATCGAACTAGCTGTCAAAAGAGACATTTAAAGAGAGTCGCTATCGTTCGTATCGACAGCCAGAGAAATACATCCCACGTGCTTTCCTAGTGAATGTGCATGCACGCGCAGACAAGTTTGTTTCGCGGGAGGTAGATTTGTGACAAGAACATTCGGCTATTACTATGCTAGTCGGTTGCACCAATTTACTGTTCCAATTAAATTGACATTAGAGTTCGAGGAATGGGGTTGGATAAGTTAATTTTATTAAACGAGTGTTAAGTGTGTTTGAGAATCGAGTCGTGAGCGGCAGAGACTAGCATATGGGCGCGAATGCGTTCAGGTTTGCTCGTGTACGAGCAATTTGACAAATTGCACGTGCTGTTTTTCTCAGGGAATATTCTTAACGAAATCCTAAGAAATTCTCATGAATATTTCAAATCAACTTTTCTCAATTAAAAAACCCTGATTGCTCAACCGTTTTCACTAAATAATTCAACTAATTTACCAACGAAATTAAGTTTAAATTTTCGGAACCATTTTTAAGAAAACATTAACTGTTACTTAACTCCTTCGTTTTCTTTGTTAATGTTGATTTTAAGTGACTGCAAAGAGAGATAAATTAAACAGTGAAATTATAGTTAAAGCAGACTTTTCACCAACTATGAATTTAATTTCATACGATAAACATGTAAAATAAACAAATCGATTCAAGAAAATATAGATTTCTTAAAGAGAGAACAATCTCCATAAAGGAAAAATCATAATTCATAACGGACCCGACTTGAAAACGATCAACGGCATGAAATAGTTTAAAGAGGAGAATTCCGAATAAATGGCACTTTCAAGCGTAAAGGGGCATTTTACCGTTTTCACTGTCATTAAGCGAAAATCCAGACGTCCCCTCCACTCCCCCTTTTCCCCAAATGTAACAACTCTTGGCGATGGAGGGGCTGTTTACGCGAGATATTTGTGAAATATTCGCCTGCTCGTTGTATGAAGAGAGAACGATTTATTAACATCATCAATCTAGATGGATTCTTACGCCTCATCTTCATTTATAATATTACTGGTATATTTTATCTATTTTGAACGCAATTTCAAATATTTTATTTCTAATTACAAAACGATCTTTGCGAAAAAAATATGTGTTGAGACATCGTTGTGAAACAGTAATAAAAGTTCTCAGAAAATATGTAAAAGGAAAAGTGAAATACATTGATGGTTATGTAATGAGAAATTTGGTGTTAAGACCTCGATGTGCGTAGGTATGAAATAAGTCATCATTAATGAAACATGTAAAATATGAAATACATTTATCAATGAGCTAAGAAAGTATGAGATTACGATTATTATGAACATGTGTGTATTGAACTACGAACTCATCTGAGGACGCGATTGCATAATTTTCTAAATTTGAAATTATGCATTTGAGAATTTATGATGATTACATAATTTTATTGAGACATAAGTTTTCATATAAATCCAATATTTTGAAAACACATGTTCATCTTCATAAGTAAAATGTATGTATAATTTATCAAAGAGAAATGAATTCGTGCACATTGAATTTGGAACTTTCAACATCTCTCTGATCTGACTGTTTTCTTACAAAGACGAATGCCTATCTTTCTAAATATACAATTGATCAAAGCGAATACCTAACATAAAGACAGAACAGCGGCTATAAATGTTTGAATAGTCTAGTCATTCACTGCGGTAAATATTGACAATAACAGTACAAATCTTCGTCATATAACTTTTCAAATATCAACAAATTTACCAACATTCAAAATCCGTTTTGCATCCTACATATTTTCTATCTATCGCAACTGTTTTGTTTTGGGGTATAAAATCAACCGCCGTTCTTTCATCCTTTATACGGGATTATATACTGAAAAAGGCTACCCATGGTTTTACAGTGCTTCGTACATGTTTAAACTACCAAATGGCAGCCGCTTCGGGGACTATTAAGAATGCAGCATACATACCCGTATCGTAAACTTTTACATATCCTTGCTCCGTTGGTTAAAAATAAACACAGAGGGAAATGTAAGTATCGGACCGTGGTGAAAATTTGTCGCCCGCCATAATCTTACAATAGGTATACCCAGTTTGGACTGTAAACTCAACGAGACCGATAGTTTCACATTTGCTCAAGCAGTGAAAAGAGGAAACTTAAAAGCGAAGCGCAAACCTCCCGTGGAGGGGGGAAATCTCGACCCCCCTTTTCTGAATTAATAATACAGAACCGGCAGATGGGACATTAAGTTTACAGACACTATTTTCCTGAGTGGTCGGGCGTTTGAGAACCGTCCTAACTTGAAACATAGATCGGCCACACGCCGGATTTTGTTCTTGGGCTAACAGGCTATTGCTAGAGATCGAGGGTTATTTTGAAAATAGTGATTCAAGTGTTTAGCGTTATTTAGCTTACTTTGTATTTGATAGGTAAATATTTTGAAGTACTTAACACTTGAGAGGATAGGTATCAGGTACCAAGGAATTGTGTTATTAATGTTGATAATATTTAATATGTTTAGATTGACGTCGTTGAGTACAAAATGTATTGTCTTTAATACACAAGGTATGTGCATTGTTGTTGAATAACAAATAATACTATGTACACTGACATATTTTCAACAATTACTTTCTCATTTTACCAAATCAAATTAAATTTCGATCTATAGATATCCCTTTGAATTGAGCAAACCGATTAGGACTAACGTTGTTTTGATTGTCTTTCGCCTTTTGTTAATCTGTCAAATTATTTCTCAAAAAGTGTCAAATCGAAAGCGAATAATGTGAATCATTTTCGGGATCATCAGCGCATTGCGCAATCTGCCATATAATGGAACGTTTACTTAATTGCTTATTAAACATTCCGGCCCCCGCTACTAACGAGACAAGGACCGTTCTGAAAAATACATTGCGTTTGACATCTATTCAGCAGTGCGCTATCATTTCTTCAACAAATATTATTCTTGGGGCTTTCGCTGGGCAGTACAACCTCAGACATAAACGTTTTCAAACATTATAATTATCCAAAGCTATTCGATTTTCATTAAGCTAACATGACATATCCGTTTTCTCTTAGCGCAGTTAAGCAAGAATAGTTGACGGATACTGCGATAATTTTTGTGTTTATCAACGAATTAATCCTTGCGGTATTTAGTAGAGCCCTGAAGTACCAACGATGCATGTTTCCACATTTTTTATAATAATATCGGGTATAGTTTTACATGTCAATATGCAAGGAAGTTTCATAGAATATAGGCATATGTGACTGATAGCTAGTCAAGGGTTGAAATGGTAAAGCGATATCAGAAAATGTGCAAATATGGCAGGGATCACTTAAACACGAACACGGGAGTTGACGGTAAAATCGTTAATAGAGTCGTGTTTAAACTATTATGAACGTAAAAGCTGTTGAGACTACTCTATAATGTGCTTCGATCGACTTCTAACAATGTATCATGAAGTTAAAATCGTTCAAAATGAATAGCTTATGGCATGAATAGCTATTCAACTCATTAAAAAATTGCGGTTAGATGCCTTCCGAAAATTTCACATTCATAAAAATTTGATTTACATATTTCATATCCATATTACCAAGAGATAATCTATTATCTCGCCACGACCATTCATTAAAATTCAAACTTTGATATGTTATTATTGGGGGAATCATATTACAGGAATTAATCCATTACATTTATCCACAGACGATTAATCAAACAAAAATGTATTTCTCTCACCAAATACATCATATCCAAATATGTGAATAAGAAAAATTATTCCCAACCCGAAAAAAGTTGTCTTAAAATCTCATATGAATTCTTGTATATATGATACCTTGTTTCATTCTAAACCAAAATATTAACTACAATTTTGTATTTTATAGAACAACCACTAAAATAGTCTAAAATCATCAAAATCAAAACATTATAATTATCATAACACAAATATATAACATAACTCGTTCCCCGAAGTCACTAAAACGTTGATGCTAATTTTAGACAATCGGGACATACTGTGGGAATTTCGATTGTCTCTCGAACAGATTCGGAACACTTTCAATCGATGTAAAACTCCTTGACCAGGGGAGAAATCGCTCGTGCTATTGTCACACCATCTCGAGGGTTGCCAACAAGGGGCCGCCATTGTCAAACTCCCATCTTTTCGATCGTCGGTGTCATCATGTGAATAGAGAGGTCGTCGGCAGAGTGACGATGTCGCAGCAACATGCTCTCACCCCGACCCTTTTTCCCCGTAGATCGCCTCCCCTCCACCCTACAGCCCAACTCTCACTACCGCACTCTCCGATCCACATTTGTTTTCCAATAAATGTTTAAGACGCTACCCATGAGATTGTTTCTCGTTGTTTCTGATTTAACTATACATACTATTCTACATAATATGATTTAATTTTATGCTTAGTTATTAATTTGTATTATTGAGATTTGATAAAACATCAATTCCATCATGAACTAATAAGTGATAACTATGTTCAAATCAATCCGATGTCAGCTTCGGTAAAATTATGGTAACCAGTTATTGTCACTTTGTAAAATTTGCAAAATTTCACTTCCTCATATCAGCCTTAAAGCAACTAGAATATCTCGATATTTGACGTTTACAAGTATATTAATATATTTCAACATGCATTACTAAAACGGAAAGATCATTGCAAATCTCGACGTTAAGCGAAGTGGGCCCTGTGCAATCAGATAATATCGGGGCGAAGCGTGCTGGTCGCTTATTGTACATCGACATAACTATGACAAACATTCGGAACAACATTTCTACTTTTCTAACCTCGAGGGAAAAGGGTTGATGCGGTTCAGCTACAACGTTTTAGACCCGCGTATTCGCACTGTCTCTCTGATTTTGCCGTGGGGCTTTGATCATCTTTGATCCTTTACAAAACATTAATATATTTTGACTTTTGTATGAAAGGAATTTCTACGCGGTTTTCACATGTATGATTTTGTACGAGGACCATGCGCCGTCTAACCGATCTAATGAAAGCGTTTAGCTTTCTTTATCTATTTTGAAACTTAGCTATTTGTAAAT
Source organism: Phorcus lineatus (assembly GCA_921293015.1). NCBI lineage: Eukaryota > Metazoa > Mollusca > Gastropoda > Trochida > Trochidae > Phorcus > Phorcus lineatus. The sequence goes on from OV121089.1 coordinate 24,680,286, forward strand.
CTTAACGTACTAGATATTGGATAAGAGCGGATAATTCCCCGTCGTTACAAATTCAAGTTTTAAAACATTTGGAATCTCACAGCAGGAATAGATCGGGTTATTTGTAACCATACCAATATCGAATCCGGAACATAAATGCATACTATTTATAATTTCATAACCACGTTATTCTATCTTTTAATTCTACGTTCAATAAAAAAAATACAACTTAGGAATTTATGAATAATTCTGTTTTACATAAAACGTTATCACCAAATCGATAACTGTATAAACTAAGACGGTCAGAGAAATAAAACAACTTTCTTCGTCAAATAATATTTACCAAAAGTGGTGAAATCTAACACTTTACTTTGAATTGAATAAATCGAATGCGTTCATGACGGGTCAAACTGGATAACAACATTTGAAAATACTTAAATATTAACTTTAATGTGCGAACCTGTGGATACCAGAACACGCGACTAACCAAAGCCGTGGTCTTACCCTTTTACGACACTCTATCTTTCATTGGAATAAATTAAATACGTGTTAATTTGTTGACGGGCAAGTACAGTTTATTGGGTAAACATGGTTGGACAAATGTAATCACTTATCTATCAAATGAGGTGTTGATCGAATTTAATGGGTAGCGGGCGCGTGGCCCTTTCCGGCTTTAAACAGCCCGGCAATTAGAGCTGATAATGATGAGTTTACTGAATGCTAAACCGTTTGTCGCGAATCTAACTGTGATAATTCAACAGCGATCCCAAATCCGTATTTATCCTACATTGTCTGTCCTTTTCAATTGAAATCGTTTAAAGATTTAGAAATAGAGAATGTTAGAATGAACGGTACTAGTTTGAATTTTGTTGATATTGTACTTTTATTTGTTGAAATCGTTAAATTTAAAAACGAGGATGATTTTCGAACAATACTTTAGATTCGGGAGACGTTATATACTAGATATCTATGATTTTCTACCAATGCTTAGTACATTTCAATTGTTGGAAATGAAAGTCTAAGAATATGAATTGATCTTTTATTTGATTTTGGTTCGGATTTCATTTTATACTTTATATGTAAGAGTTACAAGTTGTTATAAACATACTGCATGATTTGGAGAAGCTGAAGACTAGGTAAGACTAAGTAAATGGTACGTACTTAGTAACAACTTGTTCTTTTAGGTGTTATAACCCTTCACATTACAGTAATCTAAAACAAAAGATTCATCTAAAGACTAATATTTATAGATACAACTGTTTATATTATGTTTGTTTTATTTCATTTCTACAATATATCGTGTTTGCAAACCACATCGCATATAAAGTAAGACGTTATCATCATATAGCCACAACTCAATAAACTACCAAGTGAACAAATACAGATTAATCTAAAAATGAACAGTGAACGGTTTCCTGTTATTAGATTGATAATTCTTACCTGAAAATTTACTACTAATGTAGTCCTCCTTGCAGATGAATTTATTTTCATCTAAGATATAGAGTTCCTCGCCAGTTGAGAGTTGTTTTCGGCACACCATACACGTGAAACACTTTAAGTGGAATACTTTGTTCCTCGCTCGACGAACAAGGTCGTTGGGAGAAATCCCCTGAGTACACCCTGCACACTTCGTTCCATAACGCCTGTTTCATATGTAAAAAAATATTTAAATAAACACATAAAATTTTAACGAATAAGGGAAATTCGTAAACAGGAAAATATTATAAATATGCTAAAAGTGGTAAAGTGAGGTAGTCATGTTTACCCGTGATCATACCCAATGTATATTGTTGCCAAAAAACGAAAATTCTAAAGCATAAAGCGGTGTATAGGTTTTAACTTTGAGTTGTACGTCTTGAGAAGAGATTTGAAGTTTTGGAATGTTTGTGTTGAACGAAATGGTTTTTGAATTATATACATAAACTTGGAAAAGTTTATGGATGGAAGTTTGGAATTATTTCAAGGGAAATTGTTTTCCTAAACGTGAGAAATTGTTTTCATCGTCATAGTAATAAAAGTATTATTTCACTGAAAGGTGTTCATCGACTCAAGAGTGATAGGTATTTTCCTCACCTCGCCAAACTTAGTTTTGAAATAAGATGACACGACTTTCCGCATCCAGACATTTTATGTAAAAATGCTAAGTTGATAAACAAAAGCTTATTATACCAAACCACTCACCCGTGTAAAAGAGTGTGTTTACAGTATCGTAATCCAAAGTTGTACGGAGGAAAATACAAGTGTATTCACAGTAATGTTTCTTCAGAAGTGGGTAAATAATTAATCGTGATATCTGAAATGCATTCACTATTGCGGTAATTGGGACGATTAACCTAGTCTATTTCACCCGTCACTCAAGCCTGAAATTAACAACTCTCAATTCAATTGGAAGATAACTATTTCTGTCGAATTGGGAAAAAAGTTCATTGATTAACTTTGCTCATTATTTAAATGAGTTTTGATAACGACGTTAATAATTGGCCAAAGGGGAATGTTTACAAATATACTCTGTATTTTTATTTATAGATGGTGAATTATAAAATTAAGATAACAGTTTATGAAATTCATGATCAGGGTAGCTGATAGTATGATATGTACACATGACAATATTTCTAACAAAAAATTAAATGAATACCATTTATATCATAGATGCATCATGTCATTTTAAGCAAATATCTAATAGATGCATCACATTAAACAAATCCAACATAAAATATGATTTTTAAGGGTGACAGTGAAAAAACAAACTCACCTGAAGAAGTCAGTGCGACAGTACAATTTCCCATCTCTATAGAAACATTTTTCTGTCAAATTACTTTTACAGTCGCAACACTGAACGCATTTCGCGTGCCATGCGCGATCTAGAACATTGAGCAAAAATCTGTCCAGAATTGGTCGATCGCATCCCGCGCACTGTACCATGGCGGAATCGCTGTCACTGCCGCACCCCACGGGCCGAGGGACAGGCTCTAGGTCTAGGGTCGGGATAAGAGCCCGAGGGTCCACGGAGATTGCCAGCGTTTCGACTTGACCGAAACGATGTAGAGATAAAATACACGGGTAGAACAAAATGGGCTAACTGCCCGCACTCGCTCTATCGACGCTGTTGGTGATTTCCAGCAATGTCACAAGGTATTTTTATCATGAATATTGTAGTCCGGGAGATATAGATATCCTGTAGTCAAAATGGAACATTCGTGTCCGCTTGCTTGTAAACTTCGCGTATATGCTCGTGTACTCTCATTGAGATAGTGTGCCTAACTTTCGCTGTACCATAACATCATGACACGCAGAAGGGGGCGGGGCTACACCTGCCAATCAGTCTCCATCACCATAGAAACCCTCGTGCTGTACGCCGATTGAACACGCCAGCTGACAAAGACATCAGCCAATAGGATGAGAGAACGGCTCGCTGTACAGACAGCGAGGATACTGGGGAACGATTGGTTTGGAAGAAAATCCCTCGACTGGTGATTTGAACGTCCCTACGGCTATAGCCAAACACCCAGCATTCAGACGGTCGGCGACTTCGATATAACACAATACGTTTTCGTGGATTTCTTTACATATATTCGGTTAAAAAACGAGTCGAATTTCAAGCTCGCTTCGGAAAACGAAATATTTACTTTAAAATCCAAAGGTAAATATTTCGGATTGAAGGTGATGTTTTAGGGAAAGTTGCGTGTCGTGCTGCAGCGAAACTTTCATTCTAAGCACTTCGTTTACTGTTGTGACCACGTACAAGTCTTTGACCAAACCTGTAGTCTGCTTCTCATATATGCAAATTTCATTCACGAAATGTCATATTTTGTAAAAATGCTTTGACTCTTTTACAGGGATACAATTTTAGTGAAAGCTACCCCGCATGTTTCACTATTATAACATTCATAGTTTTTGTTATCACAAAAGGGAGAAATGAAATCTCCATGGCTGAGCGAAAATTCAATCTATTTGAATCATACTATCTCACACAAAAATGATAATACGGAAAATGAGTTCACTAACTCATACTCGTAATTCAGCTACATAAACTTGACTTAAAATTTAAGTATACCATGTCATTGATGATATTTCTTCTTTCTTTCAAATATGAAATTAGAAGAATCATGTGAATTTTCGCAACAAATTCAGGATATACTGAAATGCCAAGTTATTACTATGGATTAAAATCAATGACAATCAACTGACTCAGTTTTTTTCACTTCTAATTGGCAATTTTAAGGAAACGTTTCTTAAAGCGTTGTCAATCTGAATGGCAATGGTAAAAACAAATAGAATGGGATGGCAAAATAACCCTCGCAGAAACAATGTGATGTTACTTATTCATAAATTTACAGTGCACTGACCCACAAAGATGACATCAGTCTTTTTAATGACAATTTTCACTTTTGACATAACGAGTGATATCACATGGTTTTAAGATAGCTATCGAATCAACCAATCTAAACAATCTAAATAACTGAAGAAATGTGTGTAATATGTGAGAATATATAGGCAAAGTGTTTGTCCTGTCAATTTCACATAATTCGTAAAGTGCTATCGTGATACAAAACAACGTGTGTTATTTCTTCCTCACCATCGTCCTGCTAGCCCTGGCAATGAAAGAAGGTTATGGTAAAACGCTGCAATGCACGTATGAAAATTATTTCGTGGACAAAGTGTTTTTCTGACATCGAAATCTTTCTTAGAGTTGCTCTTTTACTCCATTCAAAAAACCTTGTTTTCATACATGTTTTGCAACGTTAGACCAAAATTCAAATGTTGGTCTATTAGTGTTGAAACTTGAAGTATAATAACTAGAGGAAAGCTTGGAACGCTACAGTGTTAGGCATTAAAAGCTCTTATTGGTTCAAACATATTAATTTCCATGAAGAATTGGATTGGAAACCAAGCTATAAGCTTATGTGAATACCCTTCCAAGATACAAAATATAGAACATGCATGTCATGGTGCATTTACAATATATATGATTTATAGATACAAACGCCAACATGTCGGTAAAAATAATACATTAAAAACCAAATGCCACCGATGCAAATAATTAAGTGAGCTCAAATCATTAAACAATGGATGCTGCAGTGTAACCAAACCTTATTTTTTATATATTGCAGCCAGTTTTATACGTTTTAGCAAGTTTTACAGAGAGAAACCTTTTAACATCATGGTATCTTAACATCGTCCTGAAATCTGTCCTTATCGATTAGAGCTACTATACCCAATCCCCTCTATATCTCTCTCTCTCACTCTCTCTCATTCACTCTTCCTCTCTCTCTCATTCACTCTTCCTCTCTGTCTATCTCTGTCTATCTCTCTCACTCTCTCACTCTCTCTCTCTCTCTCTCTCTCTCTCTCTCTCTCTCTCTCTCTCTCTCTCTCTCTCTCTCTCTCTCTCTCTCTCTCTCTCTCTCTCTCTCTCTCTCTCTCTCTCTCTCTCTCACTCACGCGTGCTTCCTCTCAAAACATATCCTACTCTTAGCTTTTCCTACTTTCCAACACTCAGTCAAACCATTTGGTCACCATACTTGCTGTTTGCAATTTTGGGAGACGTTTTCTTTCTTCAGTTTTTAGCTTTACACGATCGAATATATTTTGAATGTTATCAATATGAGCTTGAACTACAAGAAATTAAAACTCCTGATTTTCTTTCTCAATCTCTCGCCCGTATTTCCTTCTGTCTCTTGTATCCATATCTCATTCTGCCTCTCCATTTCTGTCTCTTTGTTTCTATATCTCTTTCTATTCCCTGTCTCTCCTCTTCTTTTCTTCACCCTATTTCTCTCTTCTTCCTAATCTATCTATTTTTACTTTTTGTATATTTCTATGTTATAACGCCGTCTCTCTCTGTTTCTCCCTTTGTATCTCAGTGTGTCCCTCTATCTCTGTGTCTCTATGTGTCCCTCTTTATGTCTCCTTCTGTGTCTCTTTCTTTCTCTCTAGAGTCATCTGACTCTATCCATCTCTCACTATCTCCCTATCTCTGTCTCTTTCGGTCGTAACACGTGGCTAGTCAATAGTACAGAGTGATGGTCAGTCGACTCCCCGCTGACCAGTCATTTCGGACACCCGGTGTCTGGTTCCGGGTGTCCAGTCGGCAGATGGTGAGTATCGTGCTGGTCAGCTGAGCTGGTCAAGCCTCGTGTTGTCCACTTCAGGCCGTGTACGAGCTCTGGGAAATGTCACTGGTCCGAATCCGGATCAGAGAGCCACTTGTCAAAAAGTGACACAATCGAGAACTATCTCATTACATTTAGTATTGATTTTGGTGAGAGCGTAGAAGAAAGTCGAGAGGGGGGACGTAGGGAGGAAGCAGCATTGAGGAACTGATATAGATTTGATACTGTGACGAAACATTTAAAGATTTTTCACAGAGAAGTATTTTATACCGATTTTTTGGTTTTGATGGGGTTTTCTTTGTAAAAGACTTTCCGATTTTTCAGAGAGAAGTATTTTATACCGATTTATTGGTTTTGATGGGGTTTTCTTTATAAAGGACTTTCCGTTAAAATGTTAAAAATGATAATTTAAGGATAAAAAACTTGAGAAAAATGTCCGATTTCCCATTGGTCTTCGTATGTTATACGTATAACTCAGCTTACACCATCTTTAGCTTTTAACATTTTGAGTAACATATTTCTAAGAAAATTATTTGGCATGATGTTTAGAAAATCAAGATGACTCAAATTTTTATATTAATATTGTACAAATACGTCTTTGTCTTTCAAGAGATGAGATTTTAATAACCAACGGGCAGGGGAAATACCAGAAAACAAAAAATCACCGCGGTAGAGTTGTAGGGAAGATATGGTATAATGTTATGAGTAACTGCTGATTTAACCCACAGAAAGAAGTCAGAAAATGTGTGCTGCCAATATACGTACGAGTGTATTGATTTTCTCGAAAATAAAAATATGACAACGTACTGTTTATATTCGAATTCATCCAGAACCTATGAAAAATACTCTGACTCATGCATACACTTGTTAAAAACACAGTTATAATCATATCCATGACTATTTTTTAACTTCCTTTAAACATTCTTCAAACATTGAGTACATTATGTATTTGCTTGGAACTTTAAACAAATGCAACCATTTAGCAGAAAGGTCATCAACCATCAAATTTATATGAAAATATAAAAAAGACTGTTGTGTAAATGATATTAAAAGACATGTTTTTTATATTTGTGTCTGGCTTGTTTCATAAAGTTATCCCCAGGAAAATGGAAAACGACGATGTCCAATAAATTTTAACGAAATATCCCAAGTAAAATCTTGAAAATACCTTATGATTACTTTTGACTTCCTTCTCTCTCCCGAAGTCAAGTCTTCCTACGCTAAACTATGTTTCAGTTCGATCGATTACTTGTGCTACCTCTGAGGGGAGATAGTGGTTCAACTCATGTCAATAGGAAAAAAATAGTTATAATCACATACGTAGTTTAACGTTTACCTATGGAAAGACATCCGAGACATTTGGAACCCAATATTTGTTATGTTGTGAAAACCTATGGGAAATGACCGACGTATAAATTACTGCATATATATTCTATACATGCCTTACCATATTGTATTTTGCATTTTCCTTCCTTTTTTCTGAATACATTATTGACAAAATCTCAAAATGTGATAAATGATTCACTAAAATGAAGAATTAAATAAAGTATATGTTTATCATTATGAACTTTTCCGACACTTAAGTTATACGGAAAATATAACGAAACTAAGGTTATACGGACAATATGAAAAACGAGTACCTGATTTCTTTGAAATATAACGAAATTAATAGCATCCAACTATGATGTCTTCCGACTTACTTCCACTGTTTTACTAGAATATAAATTGCAGATTTACTGGGTAACTTATGCGTATTGGAAGCAGACAAGGTTATCCTTTAGTACCCTTCTTTATTATCCTTTTTCCTTCTTCGCTGTTTACTACCGCAATCGTATAGATAGTACAAACGTAAAATGGTTTGTTATATTATTCACCGAATTCATAATATTCTACGTTAATTTTCATGTGATATATATGACGGTGTGTATTTTCAATGAATTGAACTTGAACATTTAAAAAAATGTTTTTTGAGTATCAAAATATTTTTTGACTGACAGTTGACGTGCAGATTTCACAATTCTATGTAACATTATTTTTTATAATGATTCATGTTTTGTCATTTACCATAAACCACTATTCAAGTAGAAATTGACAACGGTTTGTTGATCTTCAACAAATTGAACAATAAACTATTTAAGAAGACACCATCATTTTTGCGATTTTTATATTTGATAAACTTTACGAAGTGTAAAGAAAATGTCTTCCCACCTACATATTTGATACAGTTTTATACCATACAAATTCAAATCTAATAAACCATAGGATAGACATACATGCGAGTAAACCTTACAAACAGAATTGAATTTCGACAATTAGTACACATTTTGTCAAAGATCATCGGCTGTCAAATACGATTTTCAGCACATTGACTTCGTCAATACAGAAAAAGTGATATTTTTTGTTTAAAACTTACAACTGTGTCAGTAAAATCGAAATACAATTGCAGTCGTGAACGTTCATTTAACCATTCAAACAGACTTTTACAGTTGAATAAACTCGGGTCGATTTTTAATCAAATTCGTGTTGAGTTATATCACTGAACTGTTTTTTTGAAAGTGGCATTTATTATTTCCAAATGAAATGATTTATGAAAACACACGCAAAGTGTTTAAGGCGTTTCCAATTTTTTTTAGAGATTCATTTTAAAAGTGTCATTATTCTCTGTACATTAATAGTTTCTTAAACATGTACACAGTTATGTCAATCTTTTTAATTGAAACTAAGACATTAAAAAAAGCCGTTGAAATTTGTAACGGTTTCCACAAACAAAATTGTGAAAGCATTCGAATTGTTAAATCTAAAGTCTGTCACTTTCAAATAGAAAGAATATCACTAATGAGTACTACATGATTTCATACGAGAACAACGCTTATAATTAAATTCTTCTGACTTAATATTCAGTTCATATTTACACTATACTCTTCATTTATATTGTACATTGTATATCGCATATCACATATCGTTTATCGCATATCGTATATCGTATTTTGTCTCATGTACGTTGTATAATGTATATATATAATTTTCTTCTTCTTCTTCTTCTTCTGTACATTGTATATTGATGGTAGCCATTGTAAAACAAAACTAGTTTTTTTAACCATTGTAAATTTCTGTGTTTTTAAAATCCAACATTATTAACTTTGATAAAAAAAACAAACATTGTTTACATTGTCCCAACAATTCAACTATAACATTCGTTTTAAAACAATATTTTCTATTGTAATCAGGAATATATTTAACGCATGACGGAATGATATATGTTAAACGGTTAAATCCAAATAAACATGAATCTAAACCATCTGTGTTTTTCATTAAAAATTAGAAATTGAAAATGTGTTACATGGTTTGACATTGTTTACATAGAAATAATGAGTTATATTTATAGATGGTATAAATAAGAAACATAAACCGTGAATATATTTCAACATTTATAGCACGAAGAGAGCGTTAAAATGGCGTATTTTGGTAAATCCATTTACAACGTAACTTTACGTATTAACTAAGCCTAATTTGTCGTCGATTTGTCGTCTAACGATTGTTATCAAATTACCTGCCTCAGTTTGATGGTTAATTGGATCTGTCGGCGCGTGCCTTAATGAAATGCAATAAACTAATGATTAATTAATTGGACAGTTTAAATAGGAATGACTGTAAAGCACTGAATTGACAATTTAGAACTTACACGTTGGGTTTGTATTTGTGGAGATGGAGGGTGAGAGAGAGAGAGGGGGGGTTGAGAGAGAAAGAGCGAGATAGAGAGAGAGAGAGCGACAGAGAGAGATAGAAAGAGTAATAGAGAGATATAGAGAGAGGAAGAGTGAATGAGAGAGAGAGTAAGAGAGATATATAGAGGGGATTGGGTATGGTAGCTCTAACGGATAAGGACAGATTTCAGGACGATGTTAATATACTATGATGTTAAAATGTTTCTCTCTGTAAAACTTGCTAAAACGTTTAAAACTGGCTGCTAGATATAAAGAATAAAATTGCAAACAGCAAGTATGGTGATCAAATGGTTTGACTGAGAGTGTTGGAAAGTAAGGAGAAATGCTAAGAGTAGGATATGTTTTGAGAAGGAGATAGCGAGAGATCGAGATAGAGAAAGTGAGGGAGAGGGATAGCGCGCGTGAGAGCGATAGAGTGAGATAGATAGATAGAGAGAGAGAGAGAGATAGAGAGAGAGAGAGAGATAGAGAGATAGAGAGAGAGAGAGAGAGAGAGAGAGAGAGAGAGAGAGAGAGAGAGAGAGAGAGAGAGAGGCATACAGATAGCGCGCGTGAGAGCGATAGAGTGAGATAGATAGATAGAGAGAGAGAGATAGAGAGAGAGAGAGAGAGAGAGAGAGAGAGAGAGAGAGAGAGAGAGAGAGAGAGAGAGAGAGAGAGAGAGAGAGAGAGAGAGAGAGAGAGAGAGAGAGAGAGAGAGGCATACAGAAAAGCGATAGTCTGACGGGAAGAGTAAGTCGGTCAGGAAACGGAGAAATGTAAGAGGCCAAGATCAACAGTAATCTTGGTCAAACAGAAGTAAGCAAGACCGATCGACGACAAGATATATGAAAGCAACTTAGAAAGGAAAATCCCGATTTCTTATTTACATTTATTCATTATATAAGACACCCTATACAAATTAAACTAATGTACGAAAACCGAAACATTGTGTCATTTCAGGTGTTTCCAGAAATCTTGCATTTCTTATATCATGTTTCTGTAGTGTTACTTCGTTGATTCTCTTTTCCTGCTTAAATTCGTTGGCAGGTTTCGTTTGTGCGTGAAACTTCCCAGGGTGTGAGTTATGTAAGACATAAACTCACACATGTGTTGCAGATTTAACACCCACTGACCGTAAGAGTTCACAAAGCAAGCGAAACATACACCAATAGTCTTGTTACACGACGACTCTTAACATGCGTGGTGCAAGACGGACAATGAGTTTGTGTATTGACAATGAGATAACAACAATCATTATTGGAAACATCGCCGTATAAAGTTGTCTCATTGGCGGTCTATTGTGGCGTGTATTTACCTATTTGAACTAGCGCTCGTCAGAGGAGGTGTAATTGATACAAAAACACTGTAGTCTTGTTCTCCCTATTAGCATCAATGATCAAAGAGGGTGCCCAGTCTGGTTGGTGGGATACCCGCGAATTCCCCCACCCTGGGGCAAACGACGGGGTATTTGAGAAACCAAGAAAAATATTGAAAATAAGCTTTCAATGAACGCGGGCTAAAGTGGCCTTGAAAACCTCGCAATGTAAACATGGTAGTAACGGCTATGATACATAGCGCCTCAAGCTATCGTAGTATATCCGTACATAGAATTTCATAGGGTGCTAAAAGATGCCGCACCGCCTTCAGGCGTTTGATTGTCTCGCTGTAATGGTAGATCGTGAATAGTATTTAGATTTATTTTGTTGAAATGTTGACTGTTTTATCAATAAGGGTGTCTTAGACTAACGGGGGACTGAGAGCGCACTCATCAAAGACGGAAGAAGATCGCGGCGGTGTTTGATAGCCGATTGTTGGGTTTAGAGATATTCCCTTCTTTGCTCATTCTGTCAACAAGCAAGACTTTGTGTTGCAATGATGAGTGTATCGTATTTCTTAAAGTATTTCATTTCCTGAATGGGTGGATTTGTTTTAATTGTCTTTATATACTTATTTATCTTTGTCTTCGAATTTGTTTTTATGATTTCTGCTTTGATGAGCGGTTGCTGTGATGTATTTGTGATAATATTGTTTGTGGTAAAGTTGGTTATCAGGTTGATGTTTTTAATGATTATGATGATGAATTGTCATGATTATTGGTTAAAATGATAACCATATCTAAAATCTTTGAAATATTTCTCAATTTGAGAATATTTCGTAATTTCATTTTCGAAGGTTTGCATTTTCTGAGATATATCGACTTGCTTTAGAAGAAAAGAAAACGTGTAAAGGGCCCCTCAGTAGAATACTGTCAGTATAAGGTCATGATGAGGATTACTTGATTTTGACACTATTTATTTCATTTGAAAAGCTCTGATAGAAATTGTTAAAACATTGTTATGATCTTAAAACGACAGTAGTTTAAGATTTGATAAAGTTGTTTAGATCATTTTCAGATTGATATACACTTGCTGAAAGGGTATGAATAAATTGCAGTTTGTTGATCTACAACACCATTTGAACACCCATATAGCACATATATTCTCGTAAGTCAATGTCTCTTCTCGATTAATATTTATTGTCAAACAATAAGCAACTCGAAGAAATTTAATCAAGTCTAGAAATCTACTTATAATAAACCAATAAAATCTTATAGGGTATTTACTTTTTTATGATTTCAACATTTCAACAATAATATTCCCTTCATAAACAAATTGACATATCAGTCATTTTTTTTAACATATTAAATTATAACATAAATATATCCTGTCCAAATTCCGAAGCTTTCCTGTATGGAAGTTTGGGTACGATTTGTTTTCCCAAAATCTCTTTGTCATCTAAGTCAAATACTAGAACGAAGCTCAAACATTAAAACATTACCCAAAGACTGTAGACAATACGATGTGAAGCGTCTTTCCATTCACACCCGGAAGTATGCGAGATATTGGTGCTTTAGTACAAAACCAGCCATAAAACGCTCCATGTAGAGTTACAATGATCCATGAAGACTGCATTGCCAAAGCCAAGCGAGCCGTGCTTCATAGCACCGACGTACAACATCCATTACGATGGCCAGGGGATTTCTCGAACGCCGTGACAACCTCGAGGGATTTGTAAATGGGGTAATTTGTTAGAGGATGCCACGGCCTTTCTCGATCTTTTCTCAGATGGTCGATTCCGAGCTCCAGTGTTCCGACCTTGTCTGCAGGAAGTGACAGGAAGCATGTCCCAACGCCTCTGTCGTGACCTTGTCTACAGGAAGTCGCAAGAGAGATGTTGGCTCGGCGTCATGAAGAAGCAGAAGACTCACGAGGATGTCTACTAAAAGGGACCGAAGAATTATAACAGCGCCATTGTTGAGATATTGTCTGGACATGTAATAGATAACTTGTTTTCTCGAAGTGAAAAAAGTACTAGCTTCGGAATCAGGAAGTGACAATGTGACGTTGTAATAAGGAAGACAAGGAACACGACAGATCAACGTACGTTATGTGACCTTGTAAATGTTATTGAAGATGAGGAAGATGCAGGAAGGGTGTTACTTCATTTTTTAATGTGATGGAAGAAACATGGCGGTACCTTTGATCTTAGTTTGTCTTTTGAAAGTTGCAGTCAAGAAGAAAATATAGATAAAAAGAAAGATGTCACATTGCCATCAGGAATTGACAAAATGATGTGACACGGTCTTAAGGAAGTAATGATAGAGATGTGACTCTTGAAGTGACAATAGCGATGCGATATTCGTTTAATGAAGTGACAATGGAAATCTGGCATTGATTTCAGCAAGTGGCAACAGAGATATGACATTGTCGTCTGGAAGTGACAACTGAAATGTGACAATGTCTTATCGAAGTAAGAATGGGAAGATGGAATTGTGGCAATAAAAATGTGACGTTGTTTTCAGAAACTGACAATAGAGATATGACATTGTTTTCAGGAACTGACTATAGAGATATGACAATGTTTTCAGGAGGTGACAGCAAAGATATGACATGGTCTTCTGGAAGAAGGCATGTGATATAGTGTAGGACGTGGTTACATAAATGCGACAGGGAGTGGCAAAACGATGTAAGATGGTCTTATGAGAGGAACAATGAATGTGATATGGTCCATCAGAATTTAGACATTTGAACGCGGATACAACAGCTACGCTAACGCGTCATAAGTAAATAAGCTAAGATTTCCTTCCTTTTAAAGACCTACAATTTAAGATAAGATACACATAAATATCGGTACTATGTGTCATGTAATTATATCAAATTACTTGCTCAACGTGAACAACAGGAAATATAAGAATGAATTCTGACAAAATGATGAAACCACGTTCCTTCATTTGGAAAGTTTAAGTGAAGAGATGTTGAATATATCTGGCAAACATCCGTTACCTTTTAAGAATAGGCAAAGTCGGGCATGGTAAATCTTTGAATTTTCCTGAATTCTCGGGAAAATCTGTCAAACCTTCTGTAGTCCACGGTCAAAGTTTAAAGTTCTACTAAGATGTCGAGAGCAAGGGCCAATAAACCCTTTGTTAGAAGGTGTCAACGGCCTTCATCAATTTAACTTCGTTTAAAAGACTTGTAGGGCAGTTCAATTGGTAATAGAGTAGTTAAATCGTGAAAGTGCTTCCAGAAAATACAACCCTGAGCTCTAAGGCCATCTTAGTGACATGAATTTAAGGGACCATTTCATATCATCCTTTACTAAGGTCGATCTTAACCGCAATCCGGTAACATTGCGCTAAGGTTATTAAATGTCTTTCGACCATTGCTTTTTGGAAATAGGGTAAGTTTTGGATCCATGACATGACATAGGTACCATTGTATTAAAAAAAAACTTAGTCAAGATAACATCATGGAGCCAAGATCAACTATCAGTAATAAAAAAAGAATTACACTTATTTTAGTTTTCTGCATCGGTGCAGTAAAAGTTGATGGAAATGGCGATAAAAACCGTTGTAGGAAGGTGTCACAGACGTCTAAAACACACGCATACTTCATCAGTAACAATAAGGGGAGAGAAAAACAACTTGACGTATCCCTCGGGAGCTAACAGCGGGCGTCACATCACCGATGAGGAGCGGGAGAGGATGATCTCCTGGGATTAACGATAACGCTGAGATCATCGTTGACACCTTCGGATTTACAGGATCAATGACAGATCAACGATAATCCGTTAAGCGAGTCAGCTGATCGCCCATATGCCATCGCTCATGTTTTTGTTTGCTTTGTCAATATTTTGTGTTGAAGAAATAACTAGTTAAATATTGACTTTTGTCAATTAAGGCATCAATAACATTTGTGTGTGTCATCAATATTTTGTGTAACATCTTTTTGTTATTTTTCACACTAGTTGATGTCAATGTATTTGGTAAAGAAAATAAGTTTGTGTGGGAGATTTAAATAGAAAGTCATGCACATATCTTTTTATTTTTCACATGACTAATTGATTTCTATGAATCATATTTTTTCTGAATAAACGTCATAGATGGTTTTTCTTTCCTTAAATTGTAAATGTGCTCGTCTTGTGAATGTGCCAATCTGTCTGTGGCTATCTGTAACTTTTGTTTGCATTTTCCCCCACTTTGTATACCCGGTTTACTGTTCATATCACTGGGTTTTTGTCTCGTAAATAATACTAAAGACTGGATGTTCCATGTTCTTACTGGGGTTCGTATATTGTATACAATTTTTGTGTATCGTATCGTGCATACGTTAATTGAAGATATTCGAAGACGAGGAATGTCTACATAGCCTTTTGTCTTTGCAAAAATTATTGTCTCCTGTGAAAACAACATCACAGATGATGCAAATCATAATGAAATAGACATATAGAGAAGGGAAAGGAAATTAATAACAGTAATATAGAGAACACGTGAGTGAAAAAGATGATGGTAACGGAAATGACAATTATGTAAGAAAACATGATGATGATGATGATGATGATGATGATGATGATGATGATGATGATGATGACTATGATGATGACTATGACGACCATAAGATCGACGGAATTATGATGTAAGAAATTATTATCATTAGGACGACAACATGTATAATGTTGAGAAGATTATCAAAAGCATCATACGTATGATTATTATTACGACGATCATATACGAATGGGGTATGATGATTAAATAAAAAGACAGATATAAGTACACAACCGGAAACAAGGTTTCTCATTCTTTCAATAACAAAACCATAAAACAGTTCGCCCTCGATTCCGGAATACTTTCATTGTCTCTTTGAATACGATAGCATGTTGAACTTTTATAGAGTGCCGCTTGGGTCAATATAACACAAATTAATCACTAATGTCTACAGATATAAATCTAATCGCTTCACCCTATACCCCTACCGCGGTGGCCGGTCCCATATCTACCTTCAAGTGTCGACTCTTAGAAGGCTAATGACAGTCAATAAAAGAAATCAGATTGGAGGTCTGCCGTTATAGATTGTCTTTATGGCTAAAGTACCGCTATACGTGTATGGGAGGATTAGATAAACATGCTCCTTAATGGGAGAGGTGATTTGAGTGGTGATATATGGATTAGGGCGCAGGGATTGGGGGGAGGGGGTACACGCTTTTGAGGTGGATTTAGCTTCTGAGTATTTTTTTAGATATTGAACAGTTCTGCTATTTTAATATGTAGATATGTAAATATATTTAGTTATTTTGCCAAAATATTTTGATAAATTTATAATAATTCTTCTCAGATAAAAGGGATTCATTCGTTGCATAGCAATGTCGAAGAGAGATATTTATAGGTAGTGTCTTAATATTCAAAGTGTTTAGTTTCTAAAAGTTGTTTTTTCGATATAGAATTTTAAATGTATCGCATAAGTAATATGTCATTGTGAATATCATGTTGAAATGCATAACTCAAAGAGATACTCCCACATTAAAAATTCACTTCAATTACTCTCATTTTGGGTTTTTTCAGGACACATTCAAAACGTGTTTCACAAGTTCGTTAGATAGCCATCCTTGTAGGGGGGTTAAAGTTTGAGTAATTCAAAATACCTGACAGTTTTAACATTCTTATAAAACGTGGTTTTACACATCATATTATAAATGTGGTTTATAACCTTTCTAATAACGTTTTGTAAGCATGTATTTAGTACATTTTGTTAAAGCACGATATATGAATTCGTAAAAGATTTTTGTAAAGATTAAAGGATATGATTTCAACCTTCACTCACAACTGTCATTATTATAAGTTATCACATAAATAACTTTCTGCATGTACTGTTCTGTAATGAATATCTACGACAATTACGTTTTCAAATTGCAGAATCGCATTATTAAATGTTAATTTTTCCACATTAATTCAAACTATCTGTTTATCATTTCTCATAATTCTTTTTTAGTTCAGGAGGTCTAGGAGGTTTAAAGAAGAAAGATATATTTATGAATTGTCAATATTCTGTCACTAATTTTGGATGTTTGAAATAAAGTTAAATGTTTACGAAGGTCAAAATTCCTCTCTGTCATTTAAACCTTAGGACATATGGAGGAAATTACTTGTGGTAGGAATAGTCACAATAAACGATTTTAAAGACAAAGTGTCATGTTCATAACTTCATAATTCTGTGTATGATTTTGAAATTAGAATGTCTACTACAAGGAGTAACATGGCTTTAAAGTGACAGGAGTTTCTTCCTGGTTTTAAAACCCTTAATAACTTTATCTATGGTTTTAGAAATAGGATGGCAATTAGAGGAAATAACATGTTACCAAGAGTCAAAATTATGTGAATGATTTTGGTATGACCTGTTTATAAAGTGTCATAATTATGTGTGTCATTTTGGTAATGAGGTTATTATCATAGGACATTACATGTTTATCAATAGGTGTCACAATTTTAGAGGAAGTAATAGATTATTAATTTTCAATATTCCTCAATGATGTTTGAACAAGAAGAGGCTGTGTCATGTTAAAAGTTTTGTAACAATGTTGATTATGACATTAAAACTAGTAACTTTTTTTAAAGAAATAGACATGTCTAAGACGCCTACGCTGGAAGTTAGTTGTCATTTTCTCTGGGCATAGTTTCTGTCAAGGTAGGAAAATATTTGAGACTGTGGATATTACCTTTGGGTAATTGTTTAAACATACTTTCGAGGTGTTGACACGATCAAATGTGTTTAAGGTAACGTGTACATACGAAAAATGTTTACGTAATTACAATTTAGATCCCAGTGTTATGTTTGAGCACTGTGGCTGCACCGTGACTTAATTACGTAAGGTGCTATGTGGATCGTCCTGCTTCATTGATTTTGTCAATTTGTTTTCGAGTAGGCAAATCACGTTTTCATAACGACGTTTCCTGGTTTTGGAAAGTCTGTCGTAGAGATACCTACATCAACTCTATCACACCACCATCACAACTTATCAACTCTTGAAGGCTAAATAGAAGGAATAATTTTCAGAAGCTCTTTCATTATTCGGATTATAAAGCCTTTTTTGGCATTCAATAGAATATAAAGTTGGACATTTTTCATAATTTAAAAAAAAAAAAAGTTTGTGAACTGACGTCTTTTTTAAGTTTAAGGTAACTGATTTTAGCTTGATTAGAAGCTTAACTTTGTTGTCAAAGAAGCTATCTTGGTTTGTTACTGTACCGTACACAAGAATATCTATTTAGTGTTCTACCAAAAAGAAAATAATTATTTCCTAAACTATATAGGATTGTAAATATCATTTGAATTTTAGAAATTTACTAAAATGATTCTGTAAATAGTAATGTTTTGAATCTTAAGTCGCGTACTAATAACATTATTACACAAACAAAAATTACAAACTTACAAAATTACGTTCTGTCATTTTAAAAGCCAAATAAAACCCAGAAACTGTAGCGATACTGGTTTACAGCGCTATCGTTGTTGATTTGATATATATTGATAAATCAGTTGTATGGTTTTAAATAAATGTGATAACAAATATTATTGCCAAAAGAATAAAAGAATGCTAATCGAAATGCTTTAAGTTATACACAACTTTGTGAAAGACTACCACCCTTCTTGATTTTTTCCATAAAAGGGAGGAATAAAGAGTTGTTTATTCATAGAAACGCATGTTTGATTTGATTCAGCTTTACGAAAGGAATGCCTGGGCTAGACCCTTAAAATAAACTAAAGGAAAGCAATTACATCGAATCGAATAGCAAGTGTAGAAAGAATAATACAACTTTCCAATGGTTCGATGACGATGGTAATGATGATGCTTATGTTAATAATAGTGATGAATTAATTATGGTTGTATTGATGATGATGACGATAAAGTTGGTAACTATGATGCTTTTCTAATTTGGTTATGACGATGATGATAACGTTGTTACATCGTGATGATGGCGATGACAGAGTGGTGACGAGGATGCTGTTGTTTGTTGGTGATGCTTATCGTGATGCTGCTGCTGCTGATGATGATAATGATGATGATGTTACTGCTGGTTCTGATGATGACGATGACCATGACGATGATGATGGTAATGTTATTGTTGTTTTGTTGTTGTTGTGCTGGTGGTGATGATGATGATGATGATGATGATGAATATGGTCCTAATTACCGCATGAAATAATGACAATCGCTCATACTCAAAGACCACATACGCCTTCTAAAAAATGCGACAGAGGATATCGGTGAACATAACGGTATTAAAGGACCACTGCGACCAATGACAAGGAATAACGGCTGAAAGGGGCCCAAATCCTCCTCAAGCTCCCATCCACGGAATCTTACTACTCAGGGACAGTATCGGCTTGCATAGCCCTCGTTTGCTGGTAATGGTGGGGGATTTAAAGATCAAGTGGGGAAGACTCGATGTCTACCAGTGAACTTGCCTCCTTGTGGAGTAAATCCGTTCGGATAAGCGCCCCTATATGCCCCCAAGTCACCACGCACGTGTTTCGTGTCTGTGACTGCGTGAACAAGCATACCCGGATGTGCTAATAATATTATTAACGTTTGATTGGGATTGAAATGTATGCTAGGTTCTTTGGATGATATGTGATACTCTTGTTCTTCAAAAGTCCTTTTTCAGAATTTCATGTTTTTCCCGAAAGATTTTGTCTTTTTGTGATTTGATAATAAATTTCAGTATGACACGTGCTTCAAAACATTAATCAGAATATTTACTCAGATATATTTTTTATATCTTATTTGACTTGATCGAGTTAAATCGAAAATTATATCAATTAAATGTCTGTTTTTAAGTGTTATAATACTTTTCATACTCAGTATGATGTATAAATATCTTCAATATCCTATGCTTAATAATTGATGTAGATAAAACATGGCAACAATTGCGCTTATACCGAAAATGCTAATACAGCAAATTTTTCATACAAGGGTGACCTGACATTTTTTCAATGACATTTATCATTTGGATTGATACAAGCCCAGCGTAATCCACAACATGTGGTCAAAATGACATTCGCCCATAGCGACCTGGCACAAGTTGGTACGCATTGTACATGTGATAAAATATTACTAGGGATCGTCTTTATGGCGATTCCATGCTAATATGAAAGGTTTTCCGCTTGTCAACTCATTGACATTGATACCACCGTGTTCATCCGACTGTATAAGTGATAATTCGCCGACTAACCATATCTACAAAATCAGTGCAATACAATCGGCTAGTTTACTCCACCTCGCTCTAATAGACACGGTACCAAAACACACCCCTGCAGTACGCCAATAGGTTCTGCCTCCCAGATAGAATCTCACCTTTAGAGTGCCATGGCGATCTCTCCAGAAACAATGAATGGCCTTTGATATTTGATAGCACCGGCGAGCAGAGTGGAGACTGTATCGGGTGGATTTTGAAATCTGATTTTGGATTAACCCTCCCCTTCTAGAGGGCTCCCATGGTCGTGCATGCGTTAAATTTGAAACTAATCTCGTTGAACAAAGGTTAATTTTTTGTATAACACATTGTCCTCAATGAAGTTGCATATGGTTATTATTACCATGTATTAATGTATTTTATTTATTCGAATACCAGAGGTAGGTTTTTAAACTCCGATAAAGGTCCTAAATGACTGAATTTATCATGATTTGGGATATATTTTGTTCTTACCACATAAGTATTTTATTTAACGCCATCTTTAAACCAACGACCCCAGGAAACACACTACGTTTTTGACATAATGTTCATGTACAAACTTTCAGATTCAGCTTGTCCACTCGTAATGTACTACAATTACCCAACTTCAAAATCAACGCAATATCCTGCACATAGTTGGACATTTATCGCTTGCAAGATGCATCTTATTTCTGGTTTCATTCCCTCTGCCATATTTCCTCACAATCGCGCCCAGTCCCTCCCCAACCCGTTCTACCCCCTCTGCCCGTCACGCTCCTCACTGCCCATGCCTCAGTGCCCCCACCCCACGAGGTCTTCCAGATGGTCTTAACAGCAGGGGAGTGAGCTCCTTGCACTGAAGGCGACGTCTCGCTCTGACACCACGATGTGCTATTGTGCATGTCCATAACAGTACGAATCCAAACTCCGCACAGGATTTTGTATAAAGGTATTTATGCGTAAGCATTCCCACCACCGTTGAAAAGAGGGCAGGGGGTTGAAGCATACATCGGGTACATATTGATATGTCTATAAACAACACATCAAGGTTGGTATGTAAAGCATTATTGACATGGTTAAAAATTTATATTGTGTCATGCTTACAACAAAAAGGATATAGATAAAATATGCAGTATTGATGTTTGAATTATGATTTGAGTTATGCATGTATACGGATTGTGACACATAAGCCTTATCGCGATTTCTGCATGTCTCCTTCTGTATCTTCTTATTCAACCCAGAGATACTTCATCATTCTCATCTTTCCTTTTTTTATCATCAACATCAATGTGTCTAGCGTCACCATCATTACCATCACCATCATCATCATCATCATCATCATCATCATTATCATCAACACCATCATCATCATCATCATCATCAACATCATCGTCACCACTGCCATCACCATAATCATTATCACTACCTCCATCATCATCATTATCATCAACATCATCATTCACATCAACATCCTCCTATTGTCGTACTCCTACTAATCGTTTCCATCACAGTCATCGCTGTCATCGTCATCGTTATCATTTGAAAATATGATGTGACAGATTCCTGATAGCTAAATGATTCAAATTCAAGGATTCACCTTCTTTCGCTATTTGCTTGGTGAAAATTTGGGCCGACTCTGAAATCGGAAAGACACTAAGACTCTTTTTATTCTTATTGTATTATTTCAATTATTTTTTAACTATCGCAGTAGTGGGTCGCATTAGATTGTCGCTATCGCAATAGTTAGACACACCATTGAAATCGCAGGAGACAGTTTACGGACTTCTAATGAGACAAAGATTATTTCTAGCTATATAGAATAAAGCATTTCCCCTATGTAGAATGCGACATGCTGAACTAAATTGAGAATCATTTTTAAATTGAAATTAAATGTTTCTACCTAAGTTAGTCACACGCCATACGAGTCATTATCACCTGTTTTACATAAGATTTATTAACGCGTATTGTTTAAGGATGCAGCATGATTCAAAATAGTAACGTATGAAACACTTTGCATTAAAGACACGAATCGTGGTCAAGGGTATTTGAAAAACAACACTTCAAGGAAGTTATAACTACCGAGAAAACTGTTGAAATACATTAACACCATATTTCACAAAACCTGGCATTGAGATATTAATATACTGACTTCCCTTTTGGAGAGAAAATAGTTATCGGGGTCTTTATGTTGCACTTTGCATTTGAATCTGACGCCACGTAATCTGTTCCATGACGTCATTTTCTGACGTCACCGTTGTAGGTTTTAAAGACATGGTGTCTAAAATGGTGTCTGTGGACTGTCTGTGAACTAAACCTATCGATTTTAAACATTTTTCACTTTTTCACTCTATACATTTTATATTGCCATATCAAATATAAATCGCACCTTACAACCTCCCTCTGGATGCTCCGAACGGCTTGAGAGCACAGTAAAACATATGGGTGTCTCATGGTGTGTAGCAAGGGCGCATTCTATCCCCATATTTCTTTAGGTACTGTGCTAAGATACCGTATAGCTATGCCTGTTTTGCTGTTTTAGTACAGTTCCGTGACGGGACGACTGCCTATGAAGTGAAAAGGCTTGTATGGTTATATTAAGACTAACATGAAACAACCAAAAATATGATATTGTCCATTTTTTAATTTAAACTAAAGAAAATTTTGAAGGTTGCAGTTTATGCACTAATTGGTTTTCCCTTTCACTTCGTTATTATTTTCAAGCCAATACAAGTGTATATCTAGGACCTAAAGGTTTTTTGGGTTTTTCTATCTAATTTCATTTTAGATATTTGAGAATCTGTTAGATTTTTCATTCACGTTCATGTTAAAGGTAGTCTGTAATAGACTTAGTTGCATGGAGCAAGATAGGACACACATTTTAGAGATGAAAAAAGAGTAACTTTTTGTTGTAAGCATGACACAATTTGACGGTTGATGAAGTGAATGCCCAAACCGAGGCTGTGACTGGAGCATCTTTAAATAGTCAAGATTTCAGAATTTTATTTTAATATGTCAAGCCATTGTGTGCAATGACTCATACATTATCATTCCTAGTGTTTGGCTATTCTCTACCCGGGGTAATGGAGCGAGCACATTTAGCCGGATCTAAACGCCAACCCGGGAGACCGCCAGGTAGCGATTGACATCACCTGCCTCGTTTCGGCAACACCTTCCCGTCATGCAATGGGGTGTTAAAGGGTTCTCGTGACATAATAAAAGGCGCATCCGCGACGAAGCGTTGCGCTGGTTTTGCAGTGATTCATTGCTTCTGAATTCGTGATTTTTTCACCTCAGCTAAATTGGCCATGAGAAGCTAACCTTTTGATACGATTTTAAATGAAAACATGTCAAAGACGTTTTGGGAAAGATTATCTGAATATTGGTATGCCCGACATTTATTTACGGATGGTTAGATCCTATGTCGTAAATCTCAATCAACATGGCGTTTTGCTCGCTTGACGTAACACGTATCATGTCACACGCAAGAGAACAGTTTGTGTCATAATTGATGATAAATATATCACATATTTTTTTCCAAAAATGGGATGTTTTGCTGAGTTCAGTTCTAGGTTCAATATGATTCAGCAGATGCTACACTGTTCCATGTTCAAGCTTAACTCTTGTGCTGTTAAAGGTTGTACATGTAGGATTTTTGGATATTGGAGAATGTGACTGGTTTATAAGCTTCCCAAGTTTGCGCACACATATCTAGGTTGTAGTATTAGTAGTAGAAGAAGTGATATTAGTAGTAGCAGTAGTAGTAGTAGTAGTAGTAGTAGTAGTAGTAGTAGTGATGGTAATAATAATAGAGAAGTAAAAATAGTAGTAGTAGTGGTAGTGGTAGTAGTAGTAGTAGTAGTGGATGTTTTATTAGCAGTGGCAGTAGTAGTGATAATGGTGATGGCGATGGTAGTAGGACTAGTACTAGTAGTAGTAGTAGTAGTAGTAGTAGTAGTAGTAGTAGTAGTAGTAGTAGTAGAAGTAGTAGAGATGGTGGTAATGATAGAGAAGTAGAAATAATAATTATAGTCATAGTAGAATTGGTAGTAGTAGTAGTTGTAGAAACAGTGGTAGTAGTAGTAGTAGTAGCAGTATTGGCAGTGATAGTAGTCGTACGAGAAGTAAATTAGTTGTAACAGCAGTGGTTGTAGTAATAATATGTGTTCATATAGCAGTAGTAGTAGCATTGGTTGTAGTAGTAGTAGTGGAAGTAGTAATAGCTGTGACAGTAGTAGTGGTAATGGTGGTGGCGATAATAGTAGAAGTAGTAACAGTAGTTGTAGTAGTAACATTAGTAGTAGTAATAGTAGTTGATGCTGTTATTCAATTAAATGCAACAGTACAATTGTTATAGAATATATTTGCTCTATTTCAAAACAATGTGGAGGGTTTTTAAACTCTTCTTCACGGGTCTTGAATTATCAATATATCAAAAATCAATATAGCTAGGCTTCCTACTTATCTATATATTGCAAACCTAGTCTTCGAACAATTCTACAAGTGCTTAAGACGGTTGACATTATTCTAGGTCTGGACTTATATGGATCGTTTCAATGCACAATGACCTGAACCAGTGACCTCTTTCAACGTGTCATCATTTTACGCTTCAACCCAAAAACTCTAAATATAGAGTCCATCCGAACACTTCCTAAACGATAACAAAAATACTGAGTGATTACCATTGAGTACTGAACACCAGTGGCGTGTACTGTCTATTGAGAAAGAGAGAAAGAGAGAAAGAGATAAAGAGAGGAAGAGACAGACACAATAATACAATTGGACTAATCTCAATACGTTATCGACACTTACTCACTTTTACAATTAGGCTATTATGGCAAGAACCCTGAATCACAATCGTGTCAGCAATGAATGTGTGAATGCTGTGTTTGCAAGTTGATTATTTAACGTTGTTGAGTAAGTTATTTTTCGGTTCAATTATGTTGAATGATAATTGTTTTATATTCAAATGTTTCATTTTGTTATTTTTGGAATGTTGAATTTTCTGTTGTTCTTTTACTATTGATTATTTCACATTGTTGATGTTGTTTGGTGTTAAATGTTTATGTTATGTTTGTCTCGTTTATAACGTTGAATATTCTGCTGAATAAATGTATTTGAGTTTTGAATGATTTGTTATTTGTAAGATTAAATCGTTAAAAGCATTACGATTTTTTTCTGCTTTACCGTAAAGGTTTGTTGAATGATATATTATTACTTCTTTAAAGGTTGAATGTTAATGGTTGAACAATGAGCTCCAACATTATTGTTGGTTTTTAGAGGTGCAGTAGCACGATTGTGTAGATAAATAAAATGTAATCAAAACATAAATGTTTCCAACTGCAGGATGACGTTTTTTAATCAAATAAA
Source organism: Phorcus lineatus (assembly GCA_921293015.1). Lineage (NCBI taxonomy): Eukaryota > Metazoa > Mollusca > Gastropoda > Trochida > Trochidae > Phorcus > Phorcus lineatus. The sequence goes on from OV121089.1 coordinate 24,705,974, forward strand.
GCAGTTTTGAAACGAATGTACTTTGATCAGTTTAGCTTTGCTAATTGATTTACCAAACCTTAACGATTAAAAAGGTGTTCACACAAAGATGGTCGCTAGTGGTTTTTGCTTGACACATGATTATTGCCTCTACTATAACGGGCGATCCATCTGAGTAATTACATGTCTTGACCTACATTTGGCATAAAGTAATGTTTATCAGGGAACATTTTAAGAAATAAATCTTTCCATAAGTTGCTACTGCCCCTGTAAATCCAACATTGACGTTGATGTTAAATGTTTTTCTTTCAGAGCCGTTGAATGTTAATATTGATATTTCACCTCGTTGAAAGCTATTTGCATTTTCCATTTCATTGCTTTGCTGTAGATTGTATGAATCAAATTCAAATCCATTGTAACAAGAAAGAGAACCAATCAACTGACCAATGGTTTTCAAACTTTAAAAATGACATATTATTTTCTAAAACTTCATCGACAAAGGACCATAGACCATCGACCATGGACTTGTTTTCATGGGTACCTTACGTACTGAAACTGTCGCTTTCGAAACACAAACTACAAGATATTTTTTATTACCACAAATCTTAAACTAAAACTTGTACTTTTAATGCATGGTTAAAAAGAAGTAGTTGAATTTTGTTAACTGAGTTTCGTAGAAAGTATTGAAGGCATTAAAGGGATTGTATTTGGAATCAGACAGTACAAGCCGGGCAAGTTTAATTGTTGTTGAAAGATAACGCAATGCCGCCAGCAAGGATAACTGGATAATTTGAATAATTCTAACGACTTTTTGTGTTCATGAATAATTTGACTTTAAATTTGGCGTTTCTGTGTTCGTGTTTTTTACCCATTATTCCTTCTCCATCATTCTCATATTTGTTTTTATATGTTTCTTAAAATCACCTTTTTGCCTTGAATTCCATTTCACATAACATTTCTCTTTAACAAGAAAAGTATCAGTTTTGAGAATAGTTTTAAAATTACGTAGGCGTTTAAACAACAAGACTGTTTTTAAAAGATAAAAATTCAAAGAACGAATACTGCTAATTAAGATGTTTTTTTAATTACTTTATTTTGTTTTCTTGGGTTTATAAGAGATAATTGTTGCAATTGTATAGTAAAGATAAAACCATTTTCACATTTTTGTACATCTGTGCTTGTGGTAGATATGTTTAGCGTGTAGGTGTATATATATATATACTGCTGATCGTATATATATATATATATATATATAGATATATATATATATATATATATGCTCATAAGTTGATAAATGATGAAAAAAAAGCGCTAAAAAAGATCAACCGTTGCCTGACAACGAAAACTATAAGCTTTTAGTGAAAGCCTGTTTTTTTAAAAATAAACAAATATTCAATAAACAAAGTATATACTACATATGCATACATTATATACCTCTGTGTGGAGTAGAGAGACTCATATGCTTAAAAATACCCCAGCAAACTTGTTTGTGTCACCAATATTAAATGGTAGGGTAAATATATATTATATGTGAACGTATTCACAATGACTAAGTGCCAAGGAAACCATTATCTTAGTCAGAGAATCTGTATAGCTGCATATCAAAAGTTCATGTAATTTTGGTTTGCTTTGAAGGTCAATAAAACAACTTCAGCAGAACTGAAAGAGGATTTCCTATTTTCAATGTGTAAAATAGCCATTGTTTAACTTCTTGTGGGATCGTCTAGTCCCTCGCGCAAAAATTTGAATTTTGGCATGATTAAATTGACAGAAGGGGTCATATTTTCGAATTCGTATTTCTTTAAATTTCGATTAAAATACTCCATGTCGACTTTCTAAGATGAAAATCAGCAAGATCATATTGACTTAATGCAAACAAACAAAGATGGCATCTGTTTAAAACTGTTGCTCACTTATAAAGGATTTTCTAGAGACAAATAAAAATTACAGTTTTCGAAATTTTGACCACTTTTCACTTCAGTGACCTGCCAAAAACGATCACGGTAAACTGTTGGGTTTGGCATACGATTGCATTAAGGTGCAATGGATCTTCACTTCGATATTGAAAATTCAAATTCATCCGTTTCCTTTTCGCATTGCAACGGTGCCTCAAAGACGTGCCAAGTTAAAGGATATTTGCACTACGATACGCAGTTATGTGAACAAACGTTTGGTATGCAGCTGTACATTATACTCTACGACACCATAGCCGTTACACTTGCTAGTGTAATACTTTATACTCACGAAAAAGAACAAAGGAATACATGAATAACGGTACATATTTTAATGCATATGTTTTTGACGTTTTTTACCTTGATATTTACAAAATTCAGTGTCTGATGTGTCAGTACCGGTGTGTTTGTAAATCATTTCAAGACATCTGTTTGGTAGACATCGGATGAGGTTATAGTAATTTGTAGTGCGTCGCTCTTCCACTAAAGGATCATACAGCTAGTTGAGATCCCAGGGCTGAACTTGACGTTTCTACCCTCAACACCCCAAAGATGTTCAATGGGGTTAAGGTCTGGACTTTATGATGGCCTAGTAACAACTCTTATGGCGTGGGGTCAAGGGGTCAAGGTAGAAACTCAAAGTTCTGTCCGATACGTTGTTTGATCTTCTCAACAACGGGTAACGACACTTCGATAACGATAACGTACACCAGTGAGTCATCCTTAATTGCATCAGATCAGTAGGTTATTCCATCCCAGTCCATCACGGAGCCTCCACCAAAACTTTACAGTACATTCAGCGTAACGTTCATGACGTCGCCTCCACACACGTATTCCACCATCTGTCCAAGGTTAAGCGGGATTCGTCGCTGAACTTGGTGTATGGCTCATGCTTCAGTTGATGAGCTCAGTGAGTACTGGCCCACTCTTTTTGACGTGGTGTGTGTAGGGCTGTCATCTTTACATAATCTCCAGGACGGCATGACTTTTAACCAGCAGACTTCAGTCTGTTAGATAGCAGACTACTTCAGGTTACGGAATGCAGTGTTTATTTCCGACGTATATTCACATCAGTCACGAAGAGCAACTAGTCTCATTTGAAGATCTTGTCTGTTTGTGGTTTTAAACTTGCATCTAAGACCAAGATCTCATTTTCACTGGTTCGACTCTAAAGATTCCACAGATTGGAAAAGACACTCTTTGATTTCTGCATAGTCCGATCTTAATGGCAGATAGACTTGCCTCCTCCGAAATGACCGATTGCTTGCCATTTTTGGGCAGTTGCTAGTTACTTCCTTTGCATCTTTAACTTGGGTGATATAGGACTATGGATGAACTATTCCAATTTGACCGTTCCCTTATTACTGTCCATGGGTATATCATGTTATTTAGATTTCGTTTGGACGGCAATTAAATAACTTCATTTGGATTTGCAATATACTTTCCTTTGTCGATGTGCAACATAACCTTTCTGCAACTTATCATAGGAGTGTCAGATGAATGGTGCAGTTTTTCGAACTTTGGCAAGAAGAAATAGACAGATGGGGTCAGATTTCAAAATTCCGATCTTTCGAAATTTTGAATTAAATTGTATTTATCGACTCAATGGTACAAAATGCACCAAAATATAACAAATAGGTAAAGGATAGATTACACGACTAATATTTGACGCTGTTAATTACTGAATACAGGAAAAATAAAAACTGTATTCGAAATGTTGACCCTGGTTACCGCCAAATATTTTGCACTTACATGTGTGGCATGAAATTGAAATATGTTATGGATCAATACAAAACACAATCGTATAGGTTTGAATCTAGCCATGCTGTGATGCCACAAAGAAATATCAAAATACATATTTACACTGAGATAGGCAAGTAAGTGAACAAACCTTCGGTATGAAGCTGTATAGGCATCCTCGATATTCCAGGGTAAACGTTCTACACTACATCTACTATCTACTACATGTAGAATTATCGGAACGTATACTCTGGCCACGAGGATGCTGTGAATGATATGCCGTGTAAAAGTGCACAGGTGAGAGTAAATTGTCTCGTTAGCAGAAACATCATGAGAGATTTTTTTTCTAGTTCCTTAATCTTGGCTTTCAGCACCTGCTCAGGTACATGATTTATATTGCAGAGGAGTTAGTATCATTACAGACAAACTGTCAACATCCTTGAGCAAATGTTCTCTCTACCTCCCAGGTATTGTATCGTACGACGGGGATTTACACGGTAGAAAGGGACGCTGTTACCTGTATCTGCACCTGTTATGATCTAACGTACACCTTTACCAGGTAACAAAGAACGCTTAGTCACACGACGATGTTTCTACCTTTTCAAACATATTCTTGTTACATTCGACCGTATCAGATTTGTGGCCATAGGGTATTTTATCTGTATCTTTCGTATAACTCTTTTCTCTATTCAAAAGACGACTTTGATGTCAAAGGTTTGGTCTCGTCTTTTTAACAAAGTCTCAACCACGATTCAATCACGACTGTCTGCGGCTTGTGTTCGTTATTTCTGACAAAGGCGGAACAAACGATGGGATAGAAACACGGAGAAAAGATTTATATTTTCTGAATTATCTGGGTTTTTTTACACGATGTGTATGATCTCGGGTAGCGTTGCAAATTTATGTGAGGAAGATACAAAGCTGTCTGTTATTGCAAAAACAGAAACATTTTAAATGCCTATGATTTGCCTGAAATAATGAAGTTTCATAAGAATTTTGAAAATTTATAAAATCATAAAAAAGTTATTATTACTGTTACTGCTACTACTAATACTGCTGTTGATACTAGTACTACAAGTATACTACTTCCACTACTACTACTACTACTACTACTACTACTACTACTACTACTACTACTACTACTACTACTCCTACTACTACTACTCCTACTACTCCTACTACTACTACTCCTACTACTCCCACTACTACTACACTACTACTACTACTACTACTACTTCTGCTACTACTTCTACTACTACTACTACTACTACTACTCCTACTACTACTACTACTCCTACTACTACTACACTACTACTACTTCTACTACTACTACTACACTACTACTACTACTACTACTCCTACTACTCCTACTACTACTACTACTACACTACTACTACTACTACTCCTACTACTCCTACTCCTACTACTACTACTTCTACTACTACTTCTACTACTCCTACTACTACTACTACTCCTACTACTACTACTACACTACTACTACTACTACTACTACTACTACTACTACTCCTACTACTTACGTCTCGGATTATATGCTTACTCCTTCAAACTAAAACACTTAGATTTTTGTGGATAACAACTATATTCTTTATTGTGACTTCCCATCTGATAAAGCAATAAGCATGTACTCCAAAACGTCGTGATTTTTACAATAAAAATTGTTATCCACAAAATCTTTCTGTTCTTACTTATGCCCCGCTAAAATGCACAATCAAAGACTTTAACATATTTATGATAAGATGTCGCTTATACACATCTGCTTTCAATTAATCACATTGTTTGTTCTAGGCGCAATATTTTTCACGAAATTTTTGGGGAACATTAGACAGGGAATCCCATGCACAAAGTACGTGTCAAGTTAATGACAACAACACATGTTAAGATAACGCCATTGTCTTTATAAACAATACGAAATTTGAGATATTAGCTTAATGTTGACCTTCAACCACAGCACGGACATTTCGCACTGGAGTACTGCAAGGTAGACTGTTTTACCTATATCTTTTTATGTTATCAGCCAATAATGATTGAAATGTGTTTGCTTTGTAAAAAGTCTATTTATTACAGTAAATTACTTTTTTTTCTCATCATCAGGTCAAACACAATGGCCGCAGCCTTTTGTATTGAAACTTGTTTGCTTTGCACCACGTCAATTTCTGCCATAATATCAATTTAAATATAAAATATTCTCACCATTGAAATTAATATTGACCTTATGTGAGCAAATTTTCATCAATACCTGCGTGAAATATGTTTTTGAAGCAAAAAAATAACAAGAAAGTTCTAATAATTCTTGTTATTAATTAATTTATTCATTTCTTATTTTTAACCCATGTCGTTTTATTATAAATATATCTTAAAATCGCTGATATCTAATATCTCCATGTCCCCGACATCTTTTGTCTCTCAGACCCTTCCCCTCACCAAACTGCTTATATCTCTTTGGCACTGTCACTCATTCCTTGCATCTCCATCCCTTCCATTGCCACTTTCTCTGTAATTTCTCTCTCCGATTTTACAAGTTTCTCTGCAACTCGTCTGTCCGATCCTCTCGCCGTCATGTCTCTATACAACAGTATATCGTTCTCATCATAAGCCCCTTTTAATTCTTCATAGCGATTTCTGAAATCTTCAACTTCATAATTGCTTATAATTTGTCCCTATTGTACCCTTCTCGTCTTCTTTCTTGCTTTGCTTTTCTATCTCTTTTTTCAAATATAAAATTCTACAATTTGAGGGAAATACCGTGGGTATTGTTTATCTACTTTCACTTTTTTTAATAACATAATAAAGAAACATATTTAAGGGTTTGATATCAATATTACCCTAGATCAATTTCTCACATCGCCCAGTCTCGCTCTTGAACTTGAACAACCCCCCCCCCCCCCCCCCATCCCCCCTGTCCTTCCCAACACCTCCGCCCCTCCTGTCAATCAAAGAGTTCGACATGAGATTCCCCAGTGTGATTGATGGGTTCTAAGGGCAATGTCTAACACATGTTGTACATTATCGTGTGTTGTGTCAACATATACTCATGGCGTTTTGAAGACGTTCAAACATGCATGGACAAACGCGGTTACCTCCCTTTCAAGATTCATTTTCACGACCATTGTTGAGTGGATTTATATATTGTCGTAATTATAAACAACGATAAAGTATTGATAATGCTATCTTTCATAATTCTAATTAACTTTATTTCAATTTCAACCTTACTCATTTTCGTGCCTCCTAAAAATTATTGACTGTATAAAGGCTACTAAAATGCAAAGTCCCTTTACACATATCGTTGAAATCACATTTATTATCATCAATGAAAGTTCGCCCCCTTTTTGTTGAAGCAGAAAGAAGCGTTCATTATGTAATTTCTTCCTGTTTAGGTCAAAACAAGTATATGACTTAGCATCTTCTAAAACCAAAACATTGAATGTATACGATAAAATTTTCAAGAACAGGAGAGGCAAGGTTAACCATTGTTGTCTCATGAAGGATTCGAACTTTATCATAAATCTCAAACACAAATTGTTTGTCACGTTGTCATATTCAAAATAATATCAGTTACAAAAATCTCGATTATACTGGTAAACCATTTCAAATCCACAATGTTTCGTCTCCCCAAACTGTATTGCTCTTGAAAACAAACGCTGAAGCTCACATCAAAGCGCACACCAACATTAGTTCCTTAATCATACGAGCCAATGTTTACCGCATACCGCCTCTATCTTGAGCGAAAGCGAATAACCACATTATCTGCAACACACCTTCTCTCCTTACAAGCCAGAAATGTAACCGCCGCTTTCTATGTGCGAAGAGCAATGTCATGCTTTCAAGCGACAGATATCATATTTCAGAATTTTGGTAAGATTTAGTTATCCCTCATCGCCCTTTTGTTTATCTTGGACGCTGTGGCACTCCAGCCCGTGACTGTATATATATTTTGCGGATATCTTTCATTTCTCTGTCGTAAGAAAAGTATTTTTTGATTGTCTTTTAAAACGTACGGAGGTAGCATGGAACCCTGTCGTTAGTCAGTGTGAAAGTGTTATAAATGGTGTTTTAATGGCTGTTTGTTGTAGTACGGAGCGTGCATGCACACATGTACCGTTATGCCCATTTTGGAATTTAAACGGGGTCAATCCAAACAGAGAAGGCTGGCTGTTACACTTACACTTTCAGATGGAAAGTATATATTTCACATAGCATTTATTTTAAAATTTCTTTAAAAAAAGTTTATCGCGATTAAAATTTTAAGAGTTACTTCATTTACGACTAGGAGTAAATTATTTTATCAATATTACCTTAAAGGATTGCGCTAAAAGGAATTGAATTGTTATCTACTTAAAAATAAATCGAAGTAAAATTCTGAAAATGTCCCTCTAATCAGCACGTTGCTTGGAATCATTGGTTTTTTTTTTTGCACCTATACCAGTTAGATACTGGTGTTTTGCTATGCTCGGTGAACTGATTAAAAATTTCATATTTTATTAATTGGTGCAAAGAAAGCTATTTCAATGATTTTCCATGTATTTCTGTTCGACTGAAGTGGCTGAACGCGTCCAAGAATCACTTTTCTATCACTTGATTTGTTACCGAATGCAGCATAACTTTATAATTATAAAGTTAGAAAAAAGTTGTAATTTTTATCGTTCGTGGTATAATTGTATTTTTGAGCTTGTTAACGTCAAGTTAGGCAACTTATGTCAACTCTCCTTCAATTTTGAATAAGTTTGATAATTTTCTCAACATAAAAGGAAAGTCCTGGCGGGGTAACATTATTCGAAGTAACAGTGCTGTTTATACATACAATCCGGTTGAAAAATGTTACTTAAAGTTATATCTCACACTCGCACACACTCATTCCTAATGGAAAAATAACATCTGAAGGAATTCATTTTCAGTGCCTAGCTATTCATTTCAGAACAATACTTCGTCTTAATCATTAAATATATGTGTAAGAAGTTGTACAGAATCGGAAAATTCATGATCAGGGCATAGAGAAACAGTCAGGGAAATAGAAGAAATAGAAGCAGAGACGTAGAAAGCGGGGAAGATACAGTGATACAGCAAGAAACAGTGAAAGACAGAAAGACAGAGGGAGAGACAGAGACATAGATAAAAAAACGATAAAAGAACAGAGCAAGAGAAAGAAAGAAGAGGGAGAAAGAAAAGGAGAGAAAAATAGACAGACATTCATACATACAGTCAAAGAAGGAGAGAAAAAGTCAATAGTAAAAAAGGGAAGGAGGAGACAGAGAAACAGAGAGACATAGTCATAAACAAACAGAGACCGAGATACAAACAGACAGTGAGACACATAAACAGACATACAGAAACTTAGACGTAGACATAAACAGACAGAGACCGAGATACACACAGACAGAGGGACAAGCATTATAACAAGTTGAGCTTGGATAGACTGGAAGAACCTGGGTAGCATTGGTGGGAGGTGTCCATGAAAACCCTTGTAGTTTAGCCTCACTATCTTCCCTCTGCCCAATTAACATTTACTGCATATCTGGTAGTAGTAGACAATTTGTTAACATGTGTGTAGATGACTGGATGACACGCAACTGTCGAGACGATATCTCCCGTTCAAGAGATACGTGAACAATCTATAGCAGACAAACGAGGTCATTAACAAGGTGGAGATTAAAGGGATACTGCAAGGACTACACACATGTGCCTGTCTCTTGCTGGCTGACACGAATACTGTGAATTCGGGTTTGATAAATAGATATGTACTGAGCGCAAGGTGGACTTTTGGTTTCATGTTTTGGAATATAGAACATTAGATTGTGCTCCCTTTATCATTGTACTTTGCAAGGATTAGCATGTCCATTCTTGGTGGTCGCGTAAAAAAAAGCTATCTCGGTTTTAGTTTATGAAAAATATATTTAATGAGCACTGCCATGCTTCATTTCTCTTCAATGTTTTGTAACATCAATTCAAATTTTGTGTGTAGCTAACGGCAGGACGAGTATTGTAATCATTAACAATGTAAGGTTTGACTACTTCTCCTCATCCAAAGATCTGATAAAAATCGACCGTGTTCCGAAGAAAAATGTTTTAAGACATTGCCATCACCTCGATACGAATTCGGTCCGTCAAAATGTTTCTTCTTCACGACGGTCTGAGAACAACCTTTATAATCCTATGTTAGTACAGAAGTTCAGCAAGACAAGCGCAAGGCCTCTGGCAAAAGCTTTTGGTATCTAAAGCTAGGACATAGTAAGTTCCGTGAACCAAATCTTGTACATGATCGTCGCTATCTTTCATAGTTTTAAACTCGCTATGATTGGTCCGCTAGCTGGGTTTCGTTTGACAAAACTGGTTACGAAACATGTGCCTTGATTTGGCTGTTGTCAGACCGTTTGGAAAGGAAGCCAACGAACGAGACCGTATCCCGATAGAGACAAAATTTGAAACATTCATTCCTCAGAACATGGTCGATAATAATTAGAGTGTGTCATCCAAAAATTTCAAAAAAGTCATGACAAAACCAAACCATGACGTCAGGTGCTATAACCTCAGTGCGCTCTAGTTACAATGACAGGTATGTCTGAAACTCTAAATTTTGTAAACAAAACCAAATATCAACTAATAAAGATTCTCTCGTTGTGAGGAATTCAATCTAACCTCTCGTTTTACTATATCAGACGTATACATATGTATATACATAAACATATACGATTTGGCTTATTCTCTTTTTCGTATGTAGAATACTTGCAATCTCATCAAATTCTTACTTGTTTTGTTTATGGCCCTGATATTACCAAAGCCCGAATCCTTGATTCGCTTAGAAGTTGCCACTGCTAGACATTATTCTTTTGTGCCATGTGCATGAATTCAAGAAAAGAATTTAGGGTCACTCCTTAATAAACCGTTAAAGACAGTCTAGCCCATATTTTGAATCTGCTGAAGATATCGAAATCTTATAAATGTTGGGGCTCGAAAAATAGAACAAAACTTTGAAGAAAAGGGGAAAATCTTTGATAGAAAAAAATTAAAAATGGCTTTGAAAATATAGGATTATTTACAGATATTCAACTTGAAACCGAATTCTATGTGTTATCAATTGTTCCACTAATGTAAATGGTATTGAATTGTTCGTCTATGACCAATTGCACATGATAACCAAGTGAAAACAGAAAAGCAAATATCTGCCTATAGCATATTATCATGTGTCATCCTTTTGTTTTTGCTAGCATGGAAACACAAATATCTGTTATTTTTATGGACTTGAAAAAAAATCCCATATCGACTTGGATGCACGTGCGAAAGATAATTCCTTTTACGTGATGCAATTTGGCGAGCGAAGTTAGAATACTTTATCAAGAAGATTATCATAGTTTAAGAATTCCGCTCTAGCGTCTGTGTCGAGAGGAGACAGGTATGAAAATACAGGTATAACGTCCAAACATTTCTGCTATTTGTCTTTATCTCACGTACTGATCCGCCATAGGAGATAAGGCGTGTTCAGGTTTGCGAGCGCCTGCGTGCAAAAAGCTTGATCGGCAGTGCGGGCATGCGCACTCGTTATGTCCCGGAAGTACGTCATAGCATTCGTTTGTTTCCATATGGCGTTTGATATGATTTATATTGGATCTCTGCCTCTGCGTCTCCTTTGGGGTAGACAACTGCAAAAATATATTCCGCTCCAACGCAAAGATGCGATATTTAAAGTGTGAATGCAGCCCAGCGACCTTCAAAAATTGTCCAACATACTGCTTTCAATTTCATTTTACGTAAGATTCATATTTCGATATTTCATTGGTTTAGCAATGCTGTACAATATTTTACTCTTTGCTCCTGTCCACAACAAATCTTAAAATAATGAACATTTTTATAACGGTTATCACATAATCAAACGTTTAAATGTTTTAAAGATACAATTTCTATAGTTAATAGTCGGTAACGAGAAGCAAAAAATATTAATTCAAAAGATTCTATCTCATCATTTCAGTTATTCATTATATTTAAGTATCCATTGTTCTAATAGTTAGTAAACATCAGATTGGAGTGAAGCAGTTATGCTATGAATCATATTAAGTTTAAAAAATACTAACATTATATATGCGATAGATAAGTCGTAATATCCTGAAAATCAATAACGAAAATACCTGACCAGCCCACACGTAACTCAAAATTGTATGCTGGCACCATGGGGGTTAACCTGCGAGCTGGGCCACGAATTTAGGAACTGGTCAGTAGAAGTTTACTGTCCTAATCTTGGACACGCGGCTTTGTTTGATGTCAGATTAGCTAATTCCTCGTGGATTAACTGCGTCTTCCAGCTCTTTGAAGTTCCGATCACGTGCCGCTTTTATCCAAGCGGGACAAATTTTACACGGTATATGCGAGAGCCTGTTAATCAGACCCAATTTCCAAGGCGGATAAAATCCTAGGGTCAACAGATCAGGTGTTCACCGCTCACCGGTATTATTGTTGTTTGTTATGGGACGGGGATACCAGGAAGAAAATCTCAACCCGGTGATGAGTTTCACATGCTGAGTGTTATGTAAACTATCCGGCCTGGTTTATTGACGGAAGAAATTACTGAAGAACAAGTGGTTTGCAACTAAATAACAGGTGGGCCTGTACGATTATCTATAGTTTTATCGGAAACGGCATATATTATAAAAAATTAAGTAAATGTTTGAACGAATTATTAATCAAGTTTTAATACCCTAAAATGATATTCAATTAAATCCAGAAAATGTTTGATTTTAAGGGGAGTAGCCACATGTTTCGAAAGCTGCAATTGTCTAAGTAAATTATTGTCTCATTTTCAAGAACAATGCTGAAAAATTTACTGTCAATCAAGTGAGCAATATCTAAAATAAATAGAAACCACCATCGAAGTACCTAATTTAGAAGATAAATGAAACTGTAATAGAGAAAAAGACCCCGAAAAATTTCAGTCATATTAGTTCCTTATGTTTTGATAAGGTGGTTATTGGGGAAATTTATCCTCAATTAAAGTTGAGTTAAATTCATAATCAGTTAACTTGCGTCAATCTCATCTCTGATTTTTCTGTAATTGTCAAATTATCACCCTTTCGCGTCAAACAGCTTTGTTATAATCATGAATTTAGTACACTAATAAGTCCCTTTAAATTTTCCTTTCACAATATTACCCTTACCAAACCGAGTCAAAGAGTTGTGTCGAACCTTTATACATAATACTTGTTCATGACTGATTCATTGATAATAAACTCTTTACATGTGGTACAGACTTGGGTCTATGAGATTTCAATATTTTCGTTTTATTTTGATATTCAAAAAATAAATTTCATTTACAAGATGAACATTTTATAAGTCGTAAAAGAGAATGCATTAATTGTTTTTATTTTGTCATTTTGTGGTTTATTTTCAAAAAACTTATTTTTATCTATTTAGAACGTATGATGACATTAGTGCGTGATTACAAAATCATCCCACCTTATGGAGTAAATACACCGAGACTGATTTTCGCAAATAAACATATTTTCCTGAAAAACAGGCTTTACTTCGGCATGATTACTGTTTAAAAGGCATAGGCTTTTGTTTGAGTCTAGTTACAAATTACCGATTCCCAAAAATATGTGACCATAAGGGAATACCGGTATGCCGAATCCGAAACTAACGCTGCTGCTCATGTCACCGCTCTGCATGATAACTGCGAGCCTGCCTTCACTCCCCGCCATTTTTCAATTACCGAACGATTTCCGTTCCCTTTGTAGAAACAGTGCAAATTGAAAGTTGGCGTGATAGTAATGTGAAATTTGATAGCAACAACAAGCCTATCTGATTATTCTTATGTAACGCAACTTTGGTAAAGCAGAGCGGATAGAATTTAGCCGTCTATACGTAAACATTAATTTTGTTCCCAGCAGTCGTCTGAAAAAATTATTACAAAGACAATATTCACACAGACAGTTTATTTACTTTCATTGACATAGGTGATACAGTAAATATATATATTTACTTTATTTTCAACATAAGCGACAATGTTGTTTGCATATTAAGGAAGCGGTTAGATTGTGGTATTTGATGTAATCTAAATGAAATGATTAATTGTAATTCACTGATTTAGAAAAAAATATGTTTCTTTAATAATTACTTTATTTTGTTCATAATGGGAAAACGAAATAAATCTTCTCTTAAGAAAATGTATGATGATGAAATTTTTTTCTAAAATAAACAATTTCTCCGTAAAAATGACAAAAATTAATTACTGTTTAATCTATTGTTTCGTAATAACGTGAAGTTTTTAAATAGTGTGTTAATGCATATAATTGTTACAAAATCAACAATATTTAATAAAAGATAGCCTGTAACTCATTTGAGTATTAAAAAATCAACAAAATTTAATTCAAGGTACCATATGTTTGCTATATTATTTGATCGATTTGACTTTCTATGAACTTGATCGATATGTTGATACTGTCAATTCGGACAAAAGTTCATTGGCATACAAATGCGTCAGTCGTTTTCACAGTCTTTCTGTCTAAAATAAACGCTTAAACACTTTTAGATATTGTGTATAGGATTTACTTATGCGGTTGCTAATCAACTTCAACAGCTTGAACAATGTGCCGATGACATTGACAGTGATTAAAGTTAAATACAGCTCTAAAAGTGGACAGAGTTTGTTTTAAAATTTTGTAGGATACATTATTGATAACCGATCTATTGTGTCCCGCGTAAAATTAAAATCATGTCGAAAAAAATTACATTGTCATCACTAAAATGCCAAAATAGATATTTACTTGTTTTAATAGTAATCCAGAATAGCCATAAAAATGTTACGAGGTTGAAATTCTATGTCCCGTTTGCTGTTATACAAGTTATAAATATGCTTAACACTACCAAGCAATATAATTATTAGTCACTGCGTCTTCTGCAAAAAAATTCCGAAATTACGTTTGTCATTTGCGCGGGCTACTGTCCGGTTTTCGATCACGAATCACGACTTTCAGCTATTTATTATCAGATACAACCAGTAGTTGTCGACACAATAACATCATTGTAAAAATGATAAATTTGACTCAAACAACATACCTTGTGCCGTTTAAGCATGGACTTACCGTTGATGGATGAAATGCTGCCAAACCGGCGCTACACATCAACTCACTCACTCAATTTCTCATTTGAGTATGTAAAGGTTTCATCTTGTATTTGTATGACGTGTTAATTCATCCCCTAATTTTCTGTTTCTGTGTTCAGTATGTTGTATGTAATGTAATATTAAAATAGATACAAAATAAACAATCTTTATTTTCATTATTTTTAAATTTACATTTGGTTGATCGTTTTATTATCTTTAATATTTTCGTTATTTCTCTTTTTATACATCCCTTTCTTCTGTTTGGAATGTTCTACTTTTAAACTCTTTAAAGCATTTCTTTCATAATCATTTCATCCATTCGTCCCTCCGTCCTTCCATCCGTTCATCAATCTATCCATGCATTCATCCTTTCATTGATTTATCCATCCATCCATCCATCATTCCCTACATCCTTTCTTTTATATCTACTTATTCATTCAACCATCAATTCCTCGCCACTCTTTCCATTTTTTCGTTCGCTCGTTTATCATGAGTTTCCTCTTACGAAAAAGCATTTGTTACCGAAAAAGTTCTAATTCGTTGCTTATAACAAGTCATTACATAGCCTACGCTTATATATTTCATTCATTGCCTACGATGATAAATCTACGATGATATATGTGTCAGATATGTAATCTATATCCATCGTGTCAGATTGCATATTGCACATGTCAACAATTCTTTTGAAGAGATATTATCATGGGTGATACTTATTTCTCAAATGTTGGAATCAAAGCACGCCTGAACGCAAATTAATTTCCCCAAGCAAGAACCCGAACTCTAAACATTCAGATAAGCTCGCCAGCCCATCTATAGCATCGCCCCATGGTGCTGAAATGAATGGCAGGTTGCAAGATACGACGTGTATTACACGTGTAATTTAGCCTCATTATAACGCGGGATGTATATTTCATCATAACTTGTTTATTTCTCTCTGCACCTGCATCTTCAATCAAATCAAGAACAATAACTCTGCATGTTTCTGGGATCATGTTCCAGAAAATTGTAAGCTCTTCACAGCGCCGTTGCGTCTATCATTGTAAGGAGTCTCTATGATGGATTTTGATTCGTTTACGGTAAACTATTGCGACAATATGGACGCCCATCAAAAATTATAACGTACGTGGTATTAGTATCTGAAATTGACAGAATCTTTAATATTTATCGTGTATTAAGATAACATATACTCATGGATTACTAAGTGCTGAAAAGAGTTTATTTCACTATGTAAGAATTCCTAGAAAAAAATAAGTTTCAAAAATTTGAATTAGTCACTATTTTTAGTTAGATACTTTAAAGTAAAAACCTCAACATTATTTTCTGAAAGGATTATGTTTACACTACACATACAAGGGACCGATATTTAGCATGCCAGGAACAATTTTGGCATTTGGGTCAAATATTCACAGAGTAAAAACATCTCATTATTTAAACCTATCATTCGTAGTCGTAGAGGAAGTAACCAAGTATCAAGCCAAAACCACTGGCGGCCATTTGAGGTAGGGAAATGGCTTAACATAGCTTAATCGACCAAAGCACATTCGTTTTAAAACTGTTTCTTTATAAACTGATTATAAAACTTTGTCTTGGGATTGGAACCATTTATTTTCGTTTTCGTGAGATCCATTAATCTTTTTTTAAAAGTGTTACTGGCCGTTTAAGCAGCTGGACATTTTTTATTGGTTTGGCACACGTCAAAGATAACGGATGGCCGTCCGCGTAAGTATTTTATCTAGTCTAGTACACCATGAAAAACAGAAGACTTGATATAGGTACAATACACACTGTATGTCGCAGTACATAAACAGGATGTATTCAAACGAATCCTTTGTAATGATTAAGATTTTAAGATTCAAACTTTGGAAAAAGAATTACATTTTTCATTTTATGTCTCAACCTATAACCAAAAAAATAAATTAAGTCCCATCTCTACTGTAAATATTAAGATATGTTATAGCTCACGAATCATATGGTGAAAAAATCCATCCCTTATACACTTGTATCCATAGATATGAAAAGTTTTCATTGATATAAAACGTGGTTTCATTACAGTATATATATATATATATATATATATATATATATATATAATAAATATCAATAAAAAAAATCATATTCATTCCATCAACTGTCCGTTTGCCTCTCGAACATAAGTGGATGTAAATGGGACAGTAGCCCGTTTTTAGGTCAATAGAGTAATGAAAAAAACGAAAATAAACATTACCGTGCAATTACAAAATTATTCTTAATTGAATGAAGCAGTTAAAAAACGAACTTACTATGTCCAGTTGAGCTATGCGAATCCATTTATGAGATTAATCAGGAATCGTATAGTCTATACGATCCCTGGATTAATGATTAATTTGTATTCACACTAAAATGGCCGCCAGTGGTTTCGTTGATACTTGATACTTTTCTACTACGACGGGTTGGGTAAAGAGATGTTTGACCCTCTAAACTTAATACATTTGACTTAAACCAATGTCTATTGGAGTGAAGGGAAGACATAAAAAACGTGCTACTGCACCTTTAAATCCTGTTGTATATTAGCATACGGTAGTGCATATACAGCGGGTTGGGTTTTTTCATATGCTTTTATCATCATCAACTTCAGGATTGTTGAACGAAGAAATATGGGGTTTTTTTAAATCCCACCTCCTTTGGAATGGAATTTGAAAAATGATCAAATGACAAAATATTTATTGTAATAGGAAGCGTAAATGAAAATGTTAATCTAACAATTCATAATTTGTTGGGATATTTTATTCGGAGGTCCTCTGATTTCATGTATAAAGTGAAGTAGAAAATCTGTTTTACTATTGTTTCTAATATTATGCTAATCAAAAGTGTTATTTGCACATTGTACGTTGAAGTAACTAAACTGAACTTGAACTTTAAAAAAAATTCAAATCATAATTGTATTATAATTATAATAAAGTATGAATTGTTTCCTGAGAAACTGAATAAAGATAAAAGTAGAGCCATGGGCTCTGTAGATCACCAGCCTTTGAACTGTTTGATGTCTACTGGACAAAAGACAGTTGAAGGTTTGAGGGTGGATATCATGCCAACGCCATAACTTGAAGTGGGGTGTGGCAAGAGAAAATCTACAGACTAGTCTACATTTAACAAAGATGAAATTAAACTTTCTATGGCAAGAAGTGTTGGTTTGGGTAATTTCTCTTTGTTGCATCGCTGCCAAACCCACATTCTTGTGAATAGGACTGTAAAATTTATACATCCTAGACTCCATGGCACAAAGATGATATTTTCAATTTATGAGATTCCTAGCATTACTAGTTTCTAGAGAATGGACAAAAGAAGATTTCAAGGTGGACACACTGTCATGCCCATATTTGTAGAAGGGTCATCACCAAATTTCCAAATTCGAGTCTCCATGTCACAAAGACGTTACTCTTAAAAGTTTGATCTCCTGTGTCTATTGATTTCAGAGAAAGATTTCAGAGAAAATGCCTGTCACGCCCATATTAGAGGGGGGGGGGGTCAGTCCTAAAGGTACAAAATCATCACCGAGGTGCAAAGTTCACTCCCACAACTATCAGCTTTGGGGTGCTGCGCTTTCGGAGAAGATGTCGAAAAAGGAAATAGTTTTACGGACGACGCCCGACGGAAAACGGGCCATGAAATAAGCCCATCTGAGTTTTGAGGTCTGATGGGCTATAAAATCGAAATTTAGTGTCGTGTTTTTATCGGAACTTTGTTAATTACAATACATATAAATTGAAGTTGCAGTATTTCACAATTAAACAATGTGTTAGTCTTAACTAAGCTGAAAACGGACTCAAAAGACGTGATTTCAAATGTTCTTTTTTGTTTGAAACACTTTGAGATTATTTTGTACTTTCGTAAATTTTCATTTCGGGGATGAAGTTTTTCTAATGATAAGTCATCGTTTTAGAACATGGCTTCAGCCGCTTCGGCTGCTTATCATAACTCGGCTTTCTAATAGACCGCGGAATGAACCCACTGTCACAAACCAGCCTTCCATGGTAATTGATGCATTTTCAACATGAGTGAAATTCATAACGAGAGGTTTAGAGCCAGGCTGTTAACTGTTAGTTCATCGATCGTCTAACTTATTCGGAGAAAGCTTAGTTCAGAAGATAAAACTGTGAACATCTGGCAAGCGAGAGGGTCTCGTTATCGTCCCTGCTCGCGAGATTTGGTTCCAGATATATAAGATATGCAAATAAAGCCTATTGTCTTTGAGCTCCGTGATTGACAAAGCATGGCACGTGTTAAGCGGAATCGGGACCGTCCTTCCACTTTAAACCGCTCACCACCCTTGCTTCCGATCTCCAACATCTTCTAGTCGATCAACTGGCATCGTTAGACAAAACAGTTTGCAAACAATGTTTGCAGAAGATTTCCGTCAACCTCCCACTATTGATTTTACGCAATGTGGTAAGCGGCAGTGTCGCTTGCAGCACTTAAATCGTACTTCCGCTTTAACCATTGCGTACCCCTAACAAGGATACCATTATTCTCAGAAACATTGGTGCCATTGTACGCTAGGGGATGCTCCATGCGGTGAATTAGCTCTGATAACGAATGGCTTTTATAGGTTCATTCCGGTGATGAACTTTGAAACTATGAATGAGAGGGTCTTCGTCGACAAATAGTATTGATATCAAAATATCTAAGGCGCGGATATGAATGAACAAACTGCAATACTCGAATTTTCACCCAAAACAATTTTCCAAAAATTGACAAAATCTTAATCGTCCACAAACATAATAGTACTATATTCTCAATGATTATCAGTAAATGTATGAGTGAAAAGAGCAGCATCAAATATTATTATACATGTATGTTTACCCTTACACTAATACTGGTTTACGTTAAAGCTAATGTATACATACATACATCAGATAAATATAAAAGGTATTATTTGGAAAGTAGATAAATATATAACAGGATTTAGAATGTAACATCTACGATGGACGTCATAATTTTTTTTAAAAACACTATCGTATCTTTAAACAAATGGACAACCAAATTGCCCCACTTACATGTGGAATATTGACTTTATTATGTGAAGAATTTTCTTCAATCTATTTTTTTCAAATATGCAAATTTAAGCACTCATCGCCCAAAGCTCATAGCTCTTATCTTTCCAATTCTCGCTTTATCAGGGGCCGTTAACCAGTCACGCCTTTTATCTTTTGACATGTGACCTTCAGATCCCGAAATCTCGTCGTGTGACCCTATGGAGGTCACGTGATTGTCATCAAGGGCCTTAACTCATCCTCTCAAGTCCGATTATGTCCAAAATATTATCCGGACCTACTTAATGAATTTTTAGTCCTAATTTATCGACATTCAATGTCCATTCAGTTATCTGATTCCATTCTGGCCACGCGTTTTCCGTGTAAGTCTAAATGAACCACGCGTTTTATTGAAAAGAGACGTATTCAGTCAATCCACACGGATAAGCCGTTATTGTAGTAGGACTAGGGTTTTTGGATTATATGCATTAATTATCATTGGTGTAAAATATCAGTTGCTGTTTAATAGAAGAAAAATAGATGTGTCGCTACTCTCAAATGACCTGCCGTTCGCTTTTCATAGTAAATAATAGCACATTTATTAGAGAGTTAATTACCAAACTAATTACAGTAGAAAACAGATCAGCAACATCTTGTGTATAATTTCAATATCATAAACAATATTTGCATTAGAATGATAGGCTTTGAGCGGAAAGTCTATTACTTTTTATGATTTTAATTCAGAATTTTGGTCACAGCTTTTAGTAGGAAAGTAGTTTTATAATCATTTTTAAAAGTAATTGTTGAACCCATAATTTCAAATTAAAGTGTAAGTTTTTAAAAACAATAGGATTAAGTTAGGAATCATATATGAAAGAAATTTTAAAATAAATCCAAAAAGATCAAACACCCCAAGGGTAAATTAATGATACAACACGGAGTGTCATATTTTTAAATGTAAAATTATCATATTCTGGCAAAAAATCATTAAGGGATAATTTAACTTTCTTATTTCCCACTGATCATTTAAATGGGATGTTTGTTTCAACCCATGCACATATATAAGTCAGTTGTTCGATTTCCATTTAAAAAACAGTTTTCATTTAGGGTAAACTAGTTGCCATGTTTTTAATTTGTACCAGAATACAATGTATTTTGGCATGTGCCAAATCGGAATACCAAAATTACGTGATTTGATGTGCTTCTTTATGTTGATAAATAAAGCGTGAAGTTACAGTGCATCTTTCTCTTTCCAGTGCACGTACAATTTACATAGAGTACAAAACCATTCAAACGTTTTTAATTGATCTGCATGGTTAATTCTTTACATTTTGTAAATATCAGTGTATGTATGTATGTATGTATGTATGTATGTACGTATATAAATATATACACATATATATATATATATATATACATATATATATATATGTAGTAGATGTCGTTGATAAGAAGAATAACTAATAAAAATACATAAAATACTTCTATATAAAGATAACCTGGTGTTTGAACTGTGCGGATTTTTATAAACTCTATATGTGCATAAAATGTACTGGTCATTTTATTATTGATATGATGTTAATGTCGATTTCGTTGTTTACCTGTTGACGCTAAAGAGCACAATTTAATACACAACAACAACATATATAATCGAATCTGCTAATTACCCTTCACTCCAAATAAACAATTTTGTCCTTGTACTGTTTAGAAAAATAACGATTTTATATCGTCTAGAATCGAACATGAGGTGGTTTGATGGAGCAATTTGGCTTATTCATTGATATAATTGATTTTCACATTCATGTCAAAAAGTTCACTCTTTGTTGTTTTTGATGATTGAAATAGAGGTTTTTTTCATAACTGTTTATTGATTTCGTAACGATATATCAATAAAACATGCTGCAAGAAAACAAAATCAACTTTGATATACAACTTAGGAGTGTTTGGGGTTATAAGTGTTGCTCTAATTTTTAAATCAAATTCTCACTTAGCAAATGTTCGAATTCATTAAAATCAATAATAGAGGCGTAAAAACATTAAAGTAAACAATTTTAAATGTTATATATGTATATGGAACAATATTCGTTGAATGATCAAAATGTCATCCAATTCAATAAGTTTGATGTTATTGAGAGACAAATTATTTGAATAAGTTAAATTCATTTGAAACACTTTTAAAGGCGTACTTTTGCGACGATATAGGCGTAATTTCTGTGAATTTTTAGTATGATTCACAGCATTGACTTAGGTTTATATTTGCATATTTTTTCATTTGATACATTCATCCATAAATCAATGAAACTTTAACGAAAGCTATTGGGTGGATCAGTATAAAACGGGTTTGACAAAAATCATTTTACATATACCTAAAGGAGAAGTAGCACCTTTTTAAAACGCTTATTTCTTCAAATTTTCCTTAATTAACATTAGTTTATGCCTAATGCATTATTTTCAGATGGTAAAAATATACATTCAAGTATCCAAAGACGTAGAGGAAATAATAAAAAATCATTCAAAAAACACCAGCGACCATTTTTATGTAAACACCTTTTACTCATTTTAGGTAGAGAAATGAATTCTCCCGATCATGGTACATTTATTATGAACTGGGCGCTTTTGATTACGAATACATTGTCTTACAATTGGATAGATTAATTTTCGGGTTTTTTTGTCAGATCATGTTATTTGCCTATGAAACGTGATACTGCTCCTTTCAGAACACGCCAATTAGCTTCTCGAAAAGACAAAATAGAGTTTTGATTAATAATTTTGATAGATTATTCGGTGTGAAGCCGATGTTGGGGTTTTTTCAACGACGAAACAGAAAATGATAGGATAATGAAGAAAATTTGCTTTTTCATTGACATTCCCTTGTCCCAAATTATAGTTAAAGTTTTCTAATCTGCCAATCTGAAACCTTTCATACCTTTCCCTCAAGCTTAGAAATGAATTAAGACATTTCACAAAACAGAACATATTTTTAACAATATTTAATCACGTTAATTTAACGATGCTTTAGTCACGCAATAAGTTGACAAATATCGTAATTCAAAATGTCCCCAAGACGCAAAGCTAGCCGTAACAGAGACAGTTTCCATCTCGAAGAGATAAACCATTACACCTTTTCGCCTGGACATGCGCAGTGGGTGAAGTTGGGGCACGCGCTCATCAGAACGAGGCCAGCTAATTCTCTCCTCCAGTGACCAAAGAGCTCCCATGGGAAGATAACTCTGACGTCGTATAAGCGTGTGATAGCATGATCGCCTATATCGAGTCGAGTTTATGTCGCCCCATATTAGAAAATGGCTAGATTTTGTGATCTTCTCTGTAATTATCAGAGTGAGCGAATGATTTAGCACCTTGGGGTTCCAGGAAGGCTGTAAATTGTGCCTGAACGAACCTTAATTCGGAAAAGTCGTAACCCTTCCGCGAAGAAGGTTAGAAGAATCGTGTTCTTTTAAATAGTTCCGTAACTTTATATTACAGTGTGTCACTCAAAAATGTTAATCAAGAAGTGGTTCCTGTAAAGTCTAAGATATATTCACTGATTTTTTTGTAAAATAAGAAAGTTTAAGATTTTCATTTTTTTTGCTCTAGAGTTTGAATCTTCGAGAAGCCCCTTTAATAAGAAAATGGATATTAATTATCAATTATGTTAACTAATAAAATGGTACTTTCGTTAAAAGTTAATAACGAAGCTCTTATGAATTGGAATCATCTTTTTGACAGAAATCCAAACCTACTTTACAAGAAGTGTGCATTTCGGTAGATTTAACCTGAAAATATTAATCAAATCAATGTATATCGTAGTCTTCTCCTTGTATTTTAAAAAAAGAATTTCCGAACTTACATCCCATTAATTGATACATACCTGATAGCAAGTTTTCTTGGCTCATATTGGGTTTCGGAGTTATTATCTTAAAAGATGAAATAAAAATATATTCAAGGTTAATAGCTTGATAACTCTATAAGATAATTTGGTAAAAGGATAAATCCTGTAGCACGGGTGAAATCAAGGCAAAGGAATTACTTAACATTCTTAAAAATTATATATAAAAACATCATGATTATGTCTTTGAATTGAGAGGTTAAGAAACATATCATAGTATGTGAGAGACATTTGAAAATTAGTGGCCTTAATATTTAAGAAATAGAGTAGCCTCAACCATCAGGTGTTTGCAATAAAGTACAGTCTTGCCCTAAACTATTATAGTTAAGGTACGAGACCGAAGGCAAAACTGTACTTTATTGAAAAACGCATGATGGTTGAGAGTACGATATTTCTTTTCTAGCATGTCGATTTTAACTAAATTAAATTTCAGCCAAAATGTAACTAAATGAGATTTGTCGAATTAAAAATGCTCGACTAGGGCCATAACTAGTGACGTCATAAAGTTAGTGTTGTTGAATTCTTTGGTCATTGTTTCTTGACGTCATTCAAAAATTATACTTTAATGGGGAATAAGGATAGGCGGCGCTTCGATCTTTACTGAACAATGCTAGAAAAGTACATGATAGATCCCCTCAATCTATATACTGTGTTAACAACCTTTTTACATAAATTGCCGCAAATACTAAATCAACAATTCACAACTTTTACTCTTTTTGTTAATTTTTTATTTATCAAATGTTATTTGTACATATATAAATGCCACCACCCACCATTTATTCATCTGTTTGATAACGATCCATGATGATAAACGTCGCATATCATGAATAAAGAAGTTGCTCTCTATTTATTTCTTTTCATTGTCACCCTAAATCTTGATCAGCTTCAAATGCTCTAAAGATTTAAAGGAAACAGAATTTGACTTCTTACGTAAATCTACCATAAATTACTTCAGCCATTGTCGTCACTATTGATCTTCAATTTAAAGCTGACCCTATAGACTGTAACATATGTCATCAAATCATTTCAATATATTTTCAGTAGGTAAAATTTAAAACAAATTCTCTAAAAATATAACAAGAGAGTACAAGAACAAAACAAAAAGATTTGAAAATAGTCAATTTTTGCTGACACGCTCATTGCACATCATCATTGAATTCAAGAATTGAACAGCTTGTGTTTATTTATATAAAACATATAGAATGTCATATTATTTAAGAGATATTGAATAATAGAACACAGATGGTTCTGTCGGAGGAAAATCTTATCATATTTATGGTCTCATTATGCAATACTACTTAAACGTTACCGGTAACTCTGAAAGTTTATATAATTTTGCAATTAAATAACCTGCTGATTATAATGGGTTTGAGCCCAACAAAAGACACGTTTTCCAAAATGTAAATGTTCAAAAATTTACATAAAAGTACCATTTAAATCTAATTAATTTCAAAATATGTTCCAGCTGTGAACAGTTCTATTTGAAGGCGTTTGTATTTTTAGTAAAAATTAAATTTTTATAGTTTTACTTTGATGACAACAAAACGTCGCCTAAAGGCAATGACTGGGTTTTGTTTCATAAGAGTAATTATGATCAAACGTAAGCAGACAGAAGGAAAAAACGGTAAAACGCTTCGTTCAGTTCAAACAAATTTTGTTATAGTCCACTGAATATGTTTTCACGGTGAGGACCATGAACAATCGTTTTGACTCTTCCGCAACATTACAGTGAAACCAGTCATTCTTTTTAACGCGCATGCGCATACAATTAGCAAAACCGGTAACAGGTGCCTTGTGCGCCTTATTGAAACAAGTTGATCTAATGTAGTGAACAAGGATTAAACATTTTACAACCAGAGTTCGTTTGATGGTATATCTGGTTCTCATGAAATTATTGCAAATAAATCTCACATTTGTAAGTCAGCTTGCGTTCAACGGCCGTGTCAGAAGGGCGCTTTTGTATCTTTTGTATCATTTATTAAATGAAATAGAAATATTAAGCGTCACCTCTTTGACATGTTAAAAATATGTTAACCTTTACAATACAATAAAACAAGGCCACGTGAGGGTTAAGCAGATTTTACTGGTTTAGTTCAGGTGAGGTGAGGTGAGTTGGTGTTTAACGCCGCTTTCAAGATTATTTCACTTATATCGCGGCTGCTAGTATTATTGCAGGGAGAAAGCCCGCAACACTATTGTGGCTATGCATTGCGGTGAAACCTGCGAGCATCGGCTGGAACTAGCGAACCATGGGTGGTACTGCGCTGAATTTCAGTGTAGCATTGCACCCAAACCTGACTGCGTGTAGAACAGTTCTCTACTGCAGACAAAGTTGCCGAGCCCCTGGCGGGATTCGAACCACGGACCTCCTGATCCGAAGCCGAACGCGCTAACCACTGCGCTATCCCGCCCCCGGTTTAGTTCAGAGCGTCTAACGAATATTTGGGTGAATCTCCCAAGGTTTATGAACGTCAGTCTGAAAGAATAGTAAAAAAGGGAAGATAGGTGAAATAGAGAGATAAAAAGATTTAATGAATAAAGCTACGATGTTCGCATTCACAGACTGATGTTCATTACAGTCAGTATGAAATATGAGGCAAAACGCACGATTTTAATGAGTAATTTCTTGCATTTGGTAAATGTTTATAAATGTCTTATCATCAGAATTCTGGAAAAATTTGATTGGGCCTTAAAGAAAAGTTTTGGTGATTGGATAAAACTGCATACCCATTATATCTTGTTTCAGGTATTGGCTAAAACTCAAGATGTGAAATTGAATTCACATTTTTAAGACGAATAATGGTATTCTACGAGCAGCCTAAGGCTTTTACGATTTGGTTTTGTTTGTGAAGATTATGACATAACGAGGAATTATAACATATGTGGCGTGTCTTTATTCAATTAACCTTTTTACGATGATGACATCGAGGTTGACAATGATAAGTAGAGCAAATACTTAGATGAAACCAAATTTCAAAAATTTTAATAAATAATTAAGTCCACTTTGAATTGTTAGAAATATCAACATTTAAGTTTAAATTGTTAAATGGATGATGAAATCTTGTCGTAAACAAAACAAACATTGTGATGTTGGCAGTTTATAAATGAAATTCCATATCAATCAATCATATCCAAACATCTTCTCTCAACACTTAATGCTTCTAAAACTTCCTTTTCATCCTTAAAGCTTAAAAAACGTAGCACGATTTGTTCAATTCGCTATAAAGAGGACACATTTAGCTGTCAAACAATTCACATTAATACTTTATCTTTCCCCTCGTGTCCCACAGGGCAACTGTAAACAGAAAATCACACATTATCAAATATGCATAACATAATCAAAGTGTTAGACTTAATTCAATGACGGAAAAACCCTGATTTTCACAGGCTGTGTTTAAAAGCTTAGCCGTATTACAAATTTGTCCGTCGAGGACAAAATTATCGACTGGATCATAAATAATTCACATAAACTCGTGCAAAAGAAAGTTTGACGACCCTTAGCTCTCGCAGGTGCCGGCCTTGTTTTGAACAGTTTCGGCAGACACTCCTTGGAACCGGAAATTGGACTTGAGAAAGACGGAAGTGCGTCCAGTTCTTGAGAACTTCGGTAGACAATCAATGATTAGACGCGAGCTAATGCGAGTTTTAGCTCAGCATTGCGCATTTTGCTTTCGCTACTAACTGGTTTCAGACACAATATTCGCTTAAATCGTTTAATGATAAACTATGGATGAACGGCGATTGGGCTTGTTCGACCAAAATTTGGACCCGTGATTAAACGAATTATTAGAAAATCGTGTTGTTTGTTTTAGGATAATTGATTGTTTCCTATGATCGCAATGTTTTGTTAATTTGTTGCACTACTACTGAGTAGCGGAGATTAAGATCTTAATTAATTGACAATGGTTGTTCATAAAACTTCATCTTGTATTTACAATTAGATGATTATAATTGAAAATAAACCTCATTTTCGTAAGTCCTTTCTTATAGGATTTCACTCAGAAAAAAGTTTGGTTGGAATTCAGTATTTTTGTTTCCCATAATGGCAACCGTGCTCAAAAATGAACAGACGTCTGTTTATTGTTTATGTGCTCGCCTGTTTTATAGGTGGCGTTCACTAATGCCTACATGGAAGAATGCCTACAGTCTTATCAAAACATCTTCATGCACTAGTGGTTCTAAGTTTAACAATACGTTAACGTTTTATAGGTTCATTACCTGGAAGTAGACAATTGTGATGTCTATAACAACAAGTGAGGGCGACACATGGGGATTTTCTAGTCGACTGAATTTGGGAAACAATGGGCATAATCTGTGATGATAAGCATGCGGGTAGCACCAAATTCGCAACTGGAAATGAACCGAAATTGAAAGATAAGGTGTAACATAAAACATAAGTGAATATAGAGAAGTTTGTATTTATTCATGGAAAACAATGTTCAACAATTCATTCAAGCACTTTTTATCTGAAAATATGTAACAATTTTGACAACCATTTTATATGGAGGAATGGACATAGTTCACACGTGGTCATATTTTAATAATTAACAAAGATGTAACAAATTTGATATCATTTTATGGAGGGATGGACATATTTCATCTTTAATAATTGACAATTTACACATTTCACTCACACATCATTGCAGTTTTAACAAATATGCCATTCTTCCAGCAGCCAGGTCATCCTTCAACATGGTGATTCTGCTGTTGATGTTGAAGTATTTCCTCTTCTTGGGGGGAAGACGCTGGCCACCGGCATACTGAACAAGACGGATTTCGTTCAGCTTCTGCTCCTTCTTAAAAAATGCCAACATCTCGAAGATGTCCGTGCCATCCTTCTAAGTGGTTGTTGGTCCTTGGGCCAGCTGTGTCATGATGGTTCCATGATGTGACAGGCAGGTCACCTTCAACCCAGAACGTCGTGACGTAGTCGGCGAGCTGGAGGCATCGGGGGTTGTCCGGCATGTCCCCGAGGGCATTGAGCCATACGTCTTCAACCTATAAACAATAAAAACATAACATTCAATATGATATTGATGAACATTGAATATCATTTTGTAGCCATTAAATCATGACTGTGAAACTTTTATTCATGAAGGTTAAACAAAGTGATATACGTACATCATTGGCTGGCACCAAAGGTAGGACAGCAGCACGTCGGACGAATCTGGTGATGTCCACGTCCTGGTAGTAGGCGGACTGCAACCCAACGGCCTGCGTCTTCCTCCCTTCCTCCTTCCTTAATTGGCTCCTGTTTCGTTGTGGAGTTCAGAATTTTGTATTTCCCAGAGAGTTAATCCCTTGTAACAACACACGCCTTCCTCCCCCTGACATCAAAGGATTTTTACTGTAATAACAAATGTCTACTTCCCAGTACTACCCCGTTTTATAACACTAACGAGCTAACGAGTAACATCGTCATTTTTTGAAATAATATCTCATTATTTGATGATATAATTCGTCTACGTTTCATGAACAAATAACAACAACACAATATGTCAATATTCTAGATTTGAATACATAAACTTAGTTTTTTTCCGGTGTTCGTTTAAAAACAATTAACAGCAAAATATAACTTTTACTGTAGTTTGTCCTTTCTAAAATTATTTCCATAAACTTAGTTTCTTCATAAACGATGAAAACTATAATTAGAAGATAATTAGGAAAATTACATTCAGAAAAATTCAAATGCAATAAATCGTGATATCATTTTATTTTGAATAGCAAAATATATAGCAATTGATGTCATATAAGTTTAACAACAAATCTGCACTTAGCAGGCAAGTGTCCGAATATGCTCAATGGTGTGAACATACGTAAAAGATTCTTTACCAATTCTATGGGACAATATTAATTACTATCTGCAGGTTTTTTTAAAAATGAATTAAACTCTAGACCTACATGTTCGCCAACTATGGTGAAATGTATCTAAATATCTTCATTCTTTAGATTTCTTTAATCACTTCTCATGTCACTCCCGGGATCCCAGCGAGACTTATATCCACACTGTGATTAGACGTGTCAAACTCCTAAGTTCAAATCAGAAAACAATTACATCCTGCTTACAAGCTTTGCGTAAGAATCTATTTTTCCGGAATTACCTTTTTCCTTAAATCGACTCCCCCACTCGCCTGATTACTCTTGCAGGGGTGTCAAATCTAAATAAACAACGCCCAGTCATTTTCTCTCATCAATTGTAGATCAACGGCTTACATGAACATCGCCTTACGATTGACAGGTATAAGTGTTTAGCAAACACGTACTTAAAATGGAGGCGCGACTGTATTGTGACATGCTCGATTGGATAAACTAATTCGTAGGTGGGCCGGGTTAACCTATTAAAGTACAACTGCTTACAATAGTGTCACTATAGTCGTCATCATCAATTCTTTGTTCGATTTGATCATCCGGAACAGCTCGGTGATTGGTGTAAACTCGAACCTGCTGGGTTAAAGACGATTTGATGGCTGACAGATGAATAAAAGATCCTCCCTTTTCGAGTTAACCTTTATCCAATTATGTAAAGCTTTCTTATCCTAATTACCGCTGTTTTATCCTACGGTGCCAGCTATTTATCGCCTGGTTTCGCCCTGCACGAATTCGATTACGAACTGGTAAGCTCGCCGTTGGACCTCAGTATCAGTTTTAATGTGACACTGGAGGTTTTGTCCGCATTGGGAAAACATCGATGGTCAAATCACGTGACTGAAATTTGTCGCCTCGTTGTGAGCTATCCCAATTCATCAAGCTGTCCAAAATGGTGTCAAAATTAGGTAATAGTTTGTAAGTAAATTACACGCTCAGCCAACCGCCACTTTCGAACGTTATCAATCCACAAAGGATTTCGGTAAATCCTTTTGTTATTATTTGATTTATCGCCGGAGAAATATGAGGATGATGTCATAGATACGTCATCTCACACCTAGAGCGGAATGAGACAGAGAGGCGTGCAGCTGAAGATTTAATTTCCCGCGAATCGACAAAATGACAAATGTAAACACACCGATAGAACCTGACTAGACGATCCCGGCATGCAATTGTCGCTTCAATTTCAGAGATGCGCGGCGAATCTCGCAGGTGCACGATTTACACGTGCGCCAGAAGCTAATAGAAAAATGGTGGCCAATGAGGCAATTTCCCACACAATTCATCGGGCTGACGGGGTTATATTTCTCTTAAGGACATTAAGCTTGTTTGGCGAGTATAATCTAACCCATTTTCTAATATATGTGTCCGGTTTACGTGACCTCTCCCACTGGACACACAAATTCGTAAAAAATGACCTCCCCATCCTCTCGTCTTAAAGATTTCGTTACGCTTCCCCGTGAGATTTTCACCCGGACGTTTTTCTACAAAGACGGATATTAGCCCGGCATTGTCTTCCCGCCAGCCTCGTATTGATATAGCGTGGAGCGAGGTCACCCGGATGACCCCGGGCTTGTATATTTCATGCCAGGTCACTGCTAAGTAGAAGGGATTTCAGGAAGAACATATGTTAAAATAATGCTGTCAAACAAATGGTATTATCTTCCGGATCTTTTTCACGAGAGCCCATGTCTTGAACAGCCAAACGACACTATCCTATCAGATTTCTTTATTTGTATTTTGGCTTTAAATGTCATCAGGAGATTTTAATAGTGTTGCTTCAGCTTTTTTGTATTCTTTTATAGGTAATGTTTGTCACTTCTTCAACAAACCGTGGACAGTAACAGATGAGGACAGTTGTTTTGAACACTTCAAGCATACGTCACTGGGTGACGGCTTTGTTTTGTGTACGTATTGTTTATCTTCTTCTCATTGCGATTCTCTTATGGCACATTCCTTTACTTATTCATTCATAATTTTTAAATTATTTACTTTCTGTCGAATTCACTCAACCTATCCATCCATTTGTTCAAGTATCTAAAATGGCCTCCTACCTTTCACCAAGCTTTCTTTCGTGGAAATGAATCTATAATACTTCACCCTCATTATTTAACATTTTTAATTCTTAGTAATGTTTTATTAAGTTTTATTTTGAAAATTAAAAAGTTTGTATTTATCGTGTAAAAATATTCCGTAATATTTCTATTCATTATGATTTCGTGTGAAATCAAATTTATGATCAAATTTATTCCAAACTTTTTTAATTTTCATTGCTCTTCATATATTAACTGTTTGTTGAAATCGAACGAATGACTAATCACTTATATTTATTCACCTATATATTCAGAATACAAGTGCAGTAGTCCATTTCTTATCCCTGTCAAGGTACGAATACCTAGTTAATTATCAAGCGAAAACAATGTTCATATGATATCACAAATATTCAAATATAACTAAACACCATCATGACATAGGTATTGAGTTTCCGTTGATACAAAGGGCTAACCTTTACAGCGGATAATAAATATTTTTACATATTAAGAATTTCGTATGTTGAATGCCACCTGTTGTAGAAATGTCGCTAAATATACATACAGTAATTGAAAATGTCTATTAACTAAATAAGAACGAAATGAACGCTCATAATTTGTTTCAGTTCGATGGTATTTCATTTGTTCAGATGGCGTCGCGTTTCACGACACATTTGGTATTCATTGGTTTTGGTACAGGAAAAATTAAAGCCGGATGATTTAATGTTTAGAAATTAACAGGTATGGTAAATATATTTATGACAATGATGTTTCATATGTGATGTTGTCGATTTCATAGTCGCCACGTGCCTTTGAAATATACAACTCTTTATCATTGATTTCATCGCATCCGCTCTGCCGAAGGAAATTAGTATAGACACAGAATAATTATCGGTTATGCCACCATTTTACATCAAGATACTATTGACCTGAAAATCATTTTTTGTTTTGTTAATAACACGAATGTTTGATAAGAATGCTTTATGAAATGTGAATAGCATGGGAGGAAATTGAACAATTTGTATTTATCGCCGGTTATTGTTCTATATTATATCTTAATCTTGCCGGGAAAATATCATTTATTAAAATATATGAAATCACTCGAAGTGCCTGACTTATTAAATGAACACTATATACGAGATTTCACATATGTTATTAATAGGATAGTGCTATCGAGGTATTTTTGAAGAAACGAAATTTAAGGGGACAGTCCAGTTTATACATTTATGCTATTAGTACATGAGTATAACATAATCCAGTTGATACATGTTACTATGGGTAACATTTTGGTTAAATTAGATCTCACTCCTAGATAAATGAGAGCGAACACTCGGTAAAATTAAACAAGAATTACAAGTGTGAAAAGCCTTGCTACGGCATGACAAGCCATGGTTGATTAGTGTTATCATAAACTATTTGTAAATGTGTTGAAATTCTACCCTTACGTATAGGTTATTCTTATTATGTTGTGAAATTAGTAAAAGTACTGCTCCGTTTTTAAGTCAATTCCTATAAACAAAATGGCGGATCGGATTCCGATAGGTCAGGCTCTTTAGTAATTTCTGTACTGGCACCACTTACAGAACCAATTCCACGGACCGAGGACCCGTAACTGGAGACAATACAGAATAACTTAGTGACAACTCTATCAATAAGCTTCTTTATATTTTACCTAACTTTTTAGCAAAGTAATCATTTTCAAGGAAGACGTTTTGAAGTTGGAATTTCTTCGTTTTCAAATCAAGCTCTAAAGTCTTTTAGCTTTAGCTTCAATCTTATTTCAGGGTCTGGCCTACAGACAACAAGATTCGTTGAGCTATTTCTTTTAACCGTTTGAGTTCAGGTCAAAAAACGAAATTTCATGTTACGTTGTACACGGAACGCGCCAAATAAACTTAAAGAAGTCGAAAACTCCAAAAGGAATATGTACATATGCTGATTGATACACGTTTCATTAAGCTAGATCTGGTTATTTTAGTACTGCTCGTCGTTCTGATGTCGTGACGGACCGATGTAAGAAGTCTATTTCAATATCCCCCGTTAAACGCTTGATTATAAATAAGTGAAATTAAGTGCGATGCAGAATATTGTTTTAGTGATAGGAACGTGGAAGATCTGTTATTGCTTTGATGCAATGGGAAAATCTTTTAAAAGTAAAAACTACTAAATATCAACTATTACACTAATTCAGTCACTAACTAAATCTTAAGTCATGATGCGACACCTAGCGGAGCAAAATTCTTTCATTACGTACAGACCCCTTGGTTGATAATTTCTGTAAGATCATTTGTATAATACAGTAGATTTGTTGTGAATAAAAATATTAGTATATTGAACATACCGACTCAGATCACATAAAACGAACTATTGACTCACTCTTTAAATATGAGGTATACCACCTTTCAAGGAAAATCAATGGTTAATCGTTCTAAAGTGAGATGGGGGAAAAGGTTTCTTCAGCCAAATGTCTCCAGTTTCAAATAATTAACACTTTCTTCTGCACGCCGCTGTATTGGGTAAGTTATAACATTGGGACAAAGTTGCACACAGATAAGAAGACGTATGATGCTCGTCACGTGTACATTGTTCTTATCTGTTTGAGGAAACATCAGGCCGAGGGTTCTTTAAGACTTTAAGGGTCGTCCCCCTTCCAGGGTTATCACCGGTATGGCCATTATAATTTTCTTTTCTTACTCATTCGCTGTCTGGAAGCCGACTGAAATAACCGCTGTAGCATATGAACCGTTATGTAGAAATATGGGAGGTAGTTAAACATGGATGATAGCAGGAATAGTGACAATTATAGCCCCGCAGACCAAATCTCGCGCAGACGAAAATTGCGCGTGTTCATCTGAGATCGATATGTCGTTAACAGACGTCACTTTTAGTTAACGCTTCACTCGGTTACCTCCCTTTGACATTGGCTTGATACACGCTGTAATTGGAAAATTGGCTTACCAGCATTTACCGTACCTAAGTTCTTCGGGTCGTTGGACGTGTCCTGGAACCGACCCGTAAATATCCCCCCGAGTGTAAGTTTGGGTCGTAATCGCCCTTGTGGAAAAATTCCTATTATCAAAATTCTCATAGGAACAGTTTTGTTTTGTACAGAACACGAATGATAGTCTAAGCGCGCCAGTCTGCACGCGACAAGCACTACCGCTGTTCGCGCGCTTTTCACGTGCACGCATTTTACGGGCTAACAAAGAATGGTTGTACATTTCAGCTGTTGTTCGTGCAAGATAAACAACGGAGAAGAATAGCCGGGCTGTGAAGAATGGACTCGATCTTTTTCGAATGGAACTCGGAACGGTCGTCTCAAATAACAGGACTTGTTTCCGGTATGAAACCGCCCGAATTGCATGTTCGGCTACACTGTTCTGTACAATTAGCTAAAATGATTTTTAATCGATATATTCATAATGGCTGCGATTAAATACTCTTATGGATGTAGGGTTCGCTAATTCGGTGGTGCGTCGGAGTTTATGCAACAAGCCACCGTCTCCCTCGAATTGACAACCAAGTGTGTATAAATGATGATAGCTTAAGAACAATAATGACGATTCCCTTAATGTATTTATGGGTCGTTGACAATGTTAAGTACACACATTTAAATGAGTATTTCCCGCAATAGGTTGTTTGCCAAATATCGTTTTCTGTTAAAAATCGATTTCTCAGAATCGATTTGTGAAGAGACTTACAAAGCACTGGGCGAGGTGAGGTTTACTCGCACTTTTTACTCGAGCTAAATTATGACATAAGCGGCCAGAGGAATATTGACTACGTTTAATATTATACCTTACAAGTAATCATTTATCATCGTTTTTTAGGAATATGTTTTCAGGGTGAAATATTTTGTTTTTGCGTTTTTGCTTTTTTGCGTTTATTATGATAACATGTTCAACACTGATTTTCAACAACTCTACTATTACGTAAATGGAAAATATGTAAACAAAACAAGTATCAATATGCCCCCCCCCCCCCCCCCCCCCCCTCATTTTACGTCAATTAAGTGAAAGAAAAAGATGAAAGCTTGATTTGAACTGCAGTCGGCTTAACGCTATTTCATACGTACACGACAAGCTCGTAATCTGTAAAACTTACGTCGTTATATAAAATTTTCCAGAAATGATGAACATCCACGTCAAACGAGCTGATTGGCATGACAAATTCCTTGAACATAATATGAAAATTCACGTTGAATTCCATTAATTAGCACAGTGAATGTTTAGGCAACCTCTTTATGAGTCAAAGTAATCCTCTAAACATGTTTCTGTATGTATAATAGATTCCAAGAGAAATACATTTTGAAACCTCTGTCAAACGAAAACGAAAACTGTTTGTAGGGGTGGTAAATTCGTCGAAAAACCTTATTGAAGGCCCGATATTACACTATAACCTATAATATTTTCAACAAAACTGCACATAGTTACATAGTGAAAGTTGTTGTAGTTTATGATCATGTACGATAGAACTGTAGCGTGTGAAGAAAGTTTGCAAAATCCATTCCAGAATTGGTCTCACATTAAGTGCGATATCTTACGTTTTTTACATCGTACGACTTGTCATGATTTGATGCATTATAATAATCTGAAAAACAAACAAGGGATTGCGAAAAACAGTAAGATCATTCGCATATGCGAATTCTTGTTTCAAAGCGTACGTAACGTGAATTTAAGGCAGAAAAAAACCCTTAACATTATGTTCTATACCCCTTAGACAATCTGACCAAGAAACCCCCTCCCCCATCTACCCTATAAGGAACCCCCTCCCCTCGCTACTACCCTCTGGAGACGACAAGCACGTCCCCAAGGCCCGAGTGTGTATCTGACGGGGCCATCTCCAGTCATCCTCTATCTGTCTGTTCTCCTGTCATAGACAGACTCTCGTCTCGTGTATCAGACACCCGGAGCTCGCTGCCGTGATTTTTTATTGATTAAACTCAAACAATAGAGCGGCGTTTAAATGACGTTCAATATGCGGGCAGCGTATCGCGGCACGGATGGTTGACGTCGGTTCCGAAAGATAGATTTCAGATCCAGAGGCTTGCGTGTTCAAGAGAGTTCGGACGCTTCCTTCCTGTCAAGTCGGGGGATTGTAACCTGGCGTTCACACGGAGTTGAGGGGGGTGCCATGATAGACATGTCGTGCACAAGTCTGCCCTTCAGCGTTTCCGCCTGCACGTAAATCATTGCACGTGCGGAGGGACGTAAGCGGCCTGATCGTGAATATAAGCGGCCTGCTCAAGTCGCGCGCTGTCACGCGAGACAACGAGATTTGGTTCTGCTTTCTTAAAACTCGATCGCGGGCAGTCTTCTCATTGCATAATTGCTCACGGAAACGGCTCTGATTTTGATTAATGTGAAATTATAGATTATCAAATTAAACCATATCAGATTAAGAATTTGATATATTAAACCTCCTGAACTTTGCCATCGTCAGCCATTTGAGTGTACCATTCAAAGGTAAACAAAGATTCAACCGTAGACGAATGCAAACTCTTAACAGCGCTTGTGCGTAATTAGAATTAAAGAGATTGACAAAATGGTGCGGGGAGTCTATTCTAGATGCTGATTGGCAGTTACGTTTTTGATGACCTAATAATAGGGGGATGAAAAAAATAGCTGTGTTTGTCGTCAAGAGGGTCAATTAGCCCATAGCCCGCGGGAGGGGAGTTGAGCACTATATGTTTATCCCCCTCTTCTGATGGGTGGGTTTTAGCAGGGAAATTAGGGCGTGGTCCTGTGACGTTTGCAATCGCACGTGTCATTACGGTAATACTTGCCATCTCGTGACCTTTCGCTAAAAGAGCTGGTTACAATGTTTTTTCGAAACCAAACTCTTTTCCGTAAGTTTCAGTGACGTTAATTGAGCGGTCTCTTTGTCGTCGATTTGACGAATTTCAAGCACTTCTCCTTACGAAACAGGTTAAACAATATAGTTCAAATCATGAAACAGTATCATCTTCTGTCACACACTGTCATGTTCGATGAATGATGTGAATTATAATCTGTATTGTTTGAAATCTTTGTTAATAAATATACCTTAGGAAATCTATGATATTTTCCTTCTCAATTTTACTATGTTTTTATTTTTCTTGATTTTGCTGGACTACTGCATTACCAGACATAGGTATCAGCTTGAGGATAAGCTGTGTACCCAACAACATATGTTGTGGTGTCTAAGATCTGGTTGTCTAAGTTATGGGAGGTTTTCAAGATAGGACGGACACTTTCGTCCTAGGTGGCTTTTGATCCTGGTGACATTTGTCCTAGGTGGCTTTTGTCCTAGGTGACATTTGTCCTAGGTGGCTTTTGTCCTAGGTGACATTTGTCCTAGGTGGCTTTTGTCCTTGGTGACATTTGTCCTAGGTGCTATTTTCCTTGGTGACATTTGTCCTAGGTGCTATTTTCCTTGGTGACATTTGTCCTAGGTGTATTTTTTCCTTGGTGACATTTGTCAAAGGTGGCTTTTAGACCTAGGTGATAAAAGTATTTGTCCTAGTTGACGTTTGTCCTTGGTGGCATTTGTCCTATGTGATATTTGTCCTAGGTGACGTTTGTCCTAGGTGGCATTTGTCCTACGTGACATTTGTCAAAGGTGAAATTCGGCCAGGAGACTTCTAAACTGCTCACGTACAACTTACACGATGCCTATATAGTAACGCACACTTAACAACTACCATAACAACACTCGCATACAATCCCATTTCAACAACTACCACGTTAACAAACGTGAAAAACTTCGAATGCAACCGCAGACAAGTGTCTCAGACATCTCAGAGGTCGGTCAAAAGAGATTGACGAGACACACAAATCATTATAAAACAACTAATACATAAGATTCATATTTAAAGGAAAATATAATATAACACGTGAAGATAAGCCAGTGATAATATACAGGTATATAAGATACGATATTAAAAGCCCGACTGAACTTACCTTCAGATATACACTCTCTAGATCATTGCGATGATGCATTTAATGTGGTTTTTGTTTGAACACAAATGAATTTAATAAATCTTATAAAGCAATCGAACCAACAAACGTTCGTCCATATCTATGTAAATATTCGTTCACTATTAACTTGAACACATACATGCATTTCCCA
This sequence comes from Phorcus lineatus, assembly GCA_921293015.1. Classification (NCBI taxonomy): domain Eukaryota; kingdom Metazoa; phylum Mollusca; class Gastropoda; order Trochida; family Trochidae; genus Phorcus; species Phorcus lineatus. The sequence continues at coordinate 24,744,652 of OV121089.1, forward strand.
AATACATAAACTCATACATACGAACAAGCTTAAACTTACACTCACAGACCTATTTAAGTACCCTCAAAGATTCAAACGTACAAACAAGAGCATATGTATACACATGGATAAAAGTAATGCAACACCAACTTTAACGCTTTCCCGGTTATTGTCAGGGATAGTTTGAGAAAAACCTTGACATAAGTTATTAACCAAACGGCTTCACTTAATATCATTCATTTTTATCACGAAAGTCATTGAAAAAGCAGGCGTTGCAATATGAAGAAAAAGGTGCACGCGGAGTGCATACGGACATAAAAACTCTGATTACCTTCTAAAATATTTCAGAATTATGAAACTTGTTTTCGTCATAAATGTTCATTTGGATCCAATTTTGATACAATGAATAATCATAATCATAATCATAACTGTGGAATTAACAATACCCTTTAAGAAGTATACTTATTCTATGACCGATTACAGAGAATTAGTTTTCTGATGTTAATCTTGGAATAAGTTTAGAATCACACATTGCGCTCACGTTCAGTTTCCTGCACGTAGCTTTACATAAAACTAACTCATGGGAATATCCGATTGAAATGTATTTATATCATGTCTTTCTGTCTCTGTGTCTCTTTCTGTCTCTGTGTCTCTTTCTGTCTCTGTCTACGTATCTGTGTCTCTTTTTGTCTCTGTGTCTCCTTCTACGTGTCTGTATCTCGTTCTGTCTCTTTGTCTCTTTCTACGCGTCTGTGTCTCTTTTTGTCTCTGTGTCTCTTTCTACGTGTCTGTGTCTCTTTCTGTCTCTGTCTACGTGTCTGTGTCTCGTTCTGTATCTGTGTCTCTATCTACGAGTCTTTGTCTCTTTTCACGAGTCTGTCTCTTTATACGTGTCCGTGTCTCGTTTTGTGTCTGTGTCTCTATCTACGAGTCTTTGTCTCTTTTCACGAGTCTGTCTCTTTATACGTGTCCGTGTCTCGTTTTGTCTCTGTGTCTCTATCTACGAGTCTTTGTCTCTTTTCACGAGTCTGTCTCTTTATACGTGTCCGTGTCTCGTTTTGTCTCTGTGTCTCTATCTACGAGTCTTTGTCTCTTTTCACGTGTCTGTGTCTCTTTATACGTGTCCGTGTCTCGTTCTGTCTCTGTGTCTCTATCTACGCGTTTCCTGCACGTTCGCTTTTACATAAAACTAACTCATGGGAATATCCGATTGAAATGTATTTATATCATGTCTTTCTTTCTCTCTGTCTCTTTCTACGTGTCTGTGTCTCTTTCTGTCTATGTGTTTCTTTCTGTCTCTGTGTCTCTTTCAATATGTCTGAGTCTCCTTCTGCGTGTCTGTGTCTCTTTATGTCTCTTTGTCTCTTTCTACGTGTCTGTATCTCGTTCTGTCTCTTTGTCTCTTTCTACGTGTCTGTGTCTCTTTCTGTCTCTGTGTCTGTTTCTACGTGTCTTTGTCTCTATCTACGTGTCTTTGTCTCATTCTACGTGCATGTGTCTCGTTCTATCTCTGTGTCTCTATGTACGTGTATGTCCCTCTATCTACGTGGTTATCTCTTTCTGTCTCTGTGTCTGTTTCTACGTGTCTTTGTCTTTTTGTTTCTCTGTATCTCTATCTATTTGTATTTGCCTCTTTCTACGTGTCTGTGTCTTTTTCTGTCTCAGTCTCCTAAATTAAGAGGTTCTTCCCAGAAACTCTTGTCTTCTTTTCCATTTTCATAGCCTTTCTTAGGAAAAATATCCTTAAAGTAAAATTACCTTAATTCCTTTACGAATGCACAACATAAACATCCTTATTCATATATTTTTTTCAGAAACTCACTAAAAATCAACATTTACAGCCTCGTGTAATCTCATCTGAACGACATAGTTGACATCTAGTGGAGGACTCTCGCGACCACTTGACGACGAGATTACCAGGCGAAAACTGGTCCTTCCCTTCAAGAGAATCAAGCCACTGCTCGATTCTGTTTCCATATTTCTATGTCGGGGAGGATTAGGAGACCGACAGCATGCCATGTACCCAAGATCCAAATACCGGGTAGCAGTGCGTGCTTGACGGGTACTCAAGGGTATTTGCCATGTTTTACTCGACCCCAGGGTAAATACACCGCCCGAGATGGGTCTTATCAACGAAATTTTATCTGCGACCCAACTCTTACAAGTTATGAATGAAAAGGAAGGGTGAGAGAAGGCGCCCTTGTCTCCCACCTGCGTGTATACCGGAAAACATCTAAAAAGTATGGTTGTATCTGGCTTGAATTTGGAGAATCCATACCATACAAGAATAAAAATATGACAGGTACATGAAAGTAAAATATTTAGAATAAATAGTATAGTTTGTACCATTACCATTTCACGGGAGTGAGGAGAACCTGCAATGAGCAAACCGTGGAGGCTACTGCACAGAATGTAAATGTATTATTACATCATGACCGCACTGCATGTTAAACGGTTCTCGGCCACCAGATGTCTTTCCCTGCCAGGATACGAACCCAGAACCTCCTAGGCCCAATCTGATTGATATCAAACCATAAACGCATAGCATTGAATTAGGTTGTTACCTGTTACCTGTTACCTGTTACCTCAAAAACATATTTTCGGTATTCAGAGGTTTACACAAAGTGACATCCTTGTAAAATACGTAGTTATTTAATCAAAGCGTCGATCAAATGATAGAAAATGAAAAATGAATTTGTTTGTATTCGATCATATCAAAGAAACTACGAATTGCCTTTGATATTTTTGTAGTTACACGCTCAACAAGATGTGAACAATCTTTAGGGGCGTGATAAGAATACCTTTTGTTTTTTATACCAACACGTTACATACAAAACATACGTCACTTCGTTACCTAATTACACACTCCTTTTCAAACTACGTTTTTATGAGTATAACGTCATTTAACTAAGATAAAAATAGCTGATAAGAAAAACAATACGTCATGATTTAAAAAAGTAATCCGTTAGATTTAATCAAAATATTCATTGTTCTATGTGTTCTATGCATGTGATCAGTTTAAATATATGCATAATATACGATATATATATATAGAAGGTGTAAGTTCAATCAAGTGTACAGTCTTCATAGTTAAAAGCATTGATAAAAAAACAACAGCACACAACATTTTCTCCTTACGGTTACAATGTTGTGTGCTATTGTTTTTTACCAACGCTTTTAACATGCATATTACATATTATATATAAAACGGATCACATGAATGGAACACATATGAATATTTTAATGAAATTTAATGGATTACTTTTTTTATCATGATATATATATATATATATAATATATATATATATATATATATATATATATATATATATATATATATATATATATTTGTGTGTGTGTGTGTAGTTTACCAGCACATACTGAAAAGTATAAGCTGTCCCCCTTCAGAAGTTTTACGGCACTAAATTCCTTCTCTGAACGGTATAATGGGTAGGGAGGTGGGATGGTGTGGATGGCGGCTTAATACGAAACAGTGGCCATTGCAACAAACGTCAAGCAGTGTGCAGTTACGGTAAGTCGATAGAAGAGTGGGGACATCACGTCTTCGGGGTTTGGCTTTCTTTAGACAAGTGAGAGTGACAAGTGAAGAACACGTGAAGTTTTGGTGGGGTAACTATGTTGGGAGGGGGTTCGGAAACCGGGATTAGAGGTTTATATGTGTTTGTGTGTATGTGCCAGTAACGGGTGGGGGATTCCTTTTTCCCGGGGGCGGGGGGAATTAAGTGGTTGGGGAAGGGTCGTTTTGACTTTCAGTGAATAGTTTCGTGTGAAGGTTTCTAAAAGGAAAAAAGGAACTGTTTTAGGGTTTGGAAAAATACAGAAGTTTTCTTCACATAAAGTGTTATACGGATCATATTTATCGTATATTTATCTAAACTGTAGTTTATGACTTTGTTAAAATACATGTCATTTTATTTCTTTAGCCTGTGTATTCAAGTAAATTCAAATCTGCTGACTGAGGACCTATACTGTATTAGAGGTTCCAATTTTATACGTGGGCAAGGAGGAGGACTAGGGAAGGGGGAACTAAATTTAGATTTTGTTGCTTTTGGTTTTTACTTGCGCAGATTTTCTTTTAAAGGGTATGACACACGGCACAAATACATTCAAATCTCGATTGTTGAAAACAAAACAATTTTGACGTCCAAGAAATAAAATATATATTAGACCAACTCTAAGTCGTTCTCCTTTTGTACGTATTTGTATCGGATAGTGTATGACACCTTGAGACACACGCAGAGATAAGGAGAGGCACTAAAAGATGTGCTTGAAGACACACGCGGAGTCAGAAAGAGACACTCGGTGGAAAAGTGAGAGACACACAGAGAGACTGTCCTTGAGGAGTGGTAAGAGACAGCTAGAGTCGCGTGAAGGAATTGTGAAAAGCAAAGGCAGAGAAAAAGAGAGCCACTTAAAGGAATTGTGAGAGACACAAAGATCATTTGGAGGAATGGTGGGAGACACACAGAGAGACAGAGTCACTTGGAGGCATAATGAGAGACACACGCAAAGACAGAGAGAGTCACTTAGAATAAGGGTGAGAGAGAGAGACATGGCCATTCGGATGAATAGTTAAAGCCACAGGGAAAGAGCCATTGGGTGAAATGGTGAGAGATACACAGAGAAAGAGACAGAATTACTCGGCGGAATGACGACAATCACAGAGAAAGAATGACTTTAAAATACGGATAGAAAGAGAGACAGAGAGAGACAGACAGACAGAGACAGACAGACAGACAGATCGATCACTTCGTGATTTAGGGAGAAGTGGAGAAAGAGATAAGAAGGCCTAGATTAGATGAGAGACAGACAGACAGACAGACAAATGTTGAATCTGGGAACTCGGAAAGTTTATTCTTTTTCAGAATAATTGAATAGATGTGTACAAATGTGTAATAAAGGATCACTGACCCACAATATTCCCATTGTACCACTTCAGCAACCAAAGGCCGCTATTGATATCCCCATTGAATTTGAGTTTTGTTTTGAGTGTCATGTGCGTTTGAGTAAGATAGTACGTATAAAACACGTCTTTGTTTGACATTAGCGTTTATACGTGATATTAGAAAAAAACTAAAGATTTCATTCAAGAAGCAGTGAAGGATGCTGATAGTCTTACATCATGTACAAGTGTTCATGTTACATTTGTTAGAAAACATGGAACGATAGCGAACGCTTTTGTTCGAGTTAGTAAAAATTTGCCTGTACTATTTTGTTGACAATTCCTTTTCATATCGCAGTGATGACCAACATTTGTTATGTATTCGATTTTTATTTCTTATTCTGTTTCAAGTCATTTGCTGCTTATACGATCGTCTTCAATAAATATTATTTGGGGTTCGGCGTTCGACGAAAAACGAGAGCCGCAAAGACACAGTGGCAACTTTATATAAATGTGAGAGCTGAAATCTTGAAAGCGCCATCAACATTTAGGAATAACTTTTGGATATTGAAAACTTATGGAAGATAGATTTTAAGCAACATATTAAGTACCTAAGTAAAAGACCAAGATACATATTGAGACATATGTCTCCCATATTTCTGTGCATTAATATTACCACATTGTAATTCGAAGCAAATGAATATCATTATTGTAGTTTACAAAATAAAAATGTTTCTGTAATTAATCTAAATTTTCACTCATACTAAAGATTCCTTATTGATTTCAAATCATGTTAATTTATTTTTTTTAAAAAGTCGATACTAATTCATAATTTCAAATTTCAATTGATACAACCTTTGCGATGTGTATATTTCGTATGTACATTTCAAAAACAAACAATCTAAATCATCACTTTAGTGATTAAAATTATTTATCCTAGAAATCATCTAGTTCATAAATTTGTTTCCTCTCGTTTGTCATCTTAATTTCCTATTTGTTTAATCATTGTTATTTTTGGTACATAACTCACAAACAAACCGAAATTAACAACACCGCTGTATCTAATCCCCCTTATGTCAATTGCTATCAGTTGTCAATAGCATGTTCATTGCAAACTCGACATGTACCTGATGACACCTGCCACTCTGATGATATCAGTCCCTAATCGATGAACTGTGACCACGTTAAAGTGACAGTCGCAGCAAGGTGCTTGCACAGATGTTGCATAAACAAATGACATTGTCACGCTTCCCTGCCTTCTGTTGTAGCGCCTTTTTTTCAAGTTAATTGTTATATGAAATCCATTTACAATGGTCAGGATTTACCGTTTGATATTTTTATAAATATAAAATTGCATAATATTTACAAACATTAGTCAGACAAAATTTCAGTTATCAATCACATTTCCATTTTGGCACTCATCATAATTGCATTCTGTCAATCATAAGTAATTGATTGCACTCACCATCATCTTCTGTCAGTCAGAAATAAACATTTCACACTCACTTGTACTTATCAGTTACGAACATGTGTTTAGTTTTCTCATCATCGTGTTGTGTCTTTAAAAAATAATTGTTGACACTCGCCATTTCAGTGGGAAATAATCATTTATGATTCAAGACGGTTAAACTATCTAAATCAAGGTTATTTTTTTCAAGACGAACTATTTGAATAGAGGAGGGTTATCTTTGTCAAGTCCACCTAGTTGACAGGGTTATCATTGTCAAGTTGCACTAGTAGTGTGACCTGTCAAGTCGAACACTGACTTGGTCACGGTTATCTTTGTCAAGTCGAACTAGTTGACTGGACCAGGGTTATCTTTGTCAAGTCGAACTAGTTGACTGGGCTACGGTTATATTTGTCAAGTCGAACTAGTTGACTGGGCCACGGTTATATTTGTCAAGTCTAACAGGTTAACTAGACCAGGGTTATCTTTGTCAAGTTAAACTAGTTGATAAATATTATGTAAGTTTAATCAAACTTAACCTATTTCTCAATTTAAATATATACATTGTGTCGCGCTGGTCAACATTCAAATTCTTCACTCTTTTTCAAAATCTTAACAATTAAAAAAACCCACCATTTTTAAATTTCAAATATTTTTTCTTTATACGTATATATCATCCACATAAATTTCGCATTTTAAAAGTTGATGGATAATGTATTTTAAATTAAGGTATTTCAATCATGCCACGAGTCATCTTGAAAACCCTTAGAATGAAATGACAAACAATGCAAAATTAGGACGTTGATTAAAATTTCGAGTCATTAAAAAGAATTTGCAGGTATCAATTCAAATATTCTATTACCCCAAAATTGCAAATTGAGAATTTTTAAAAAATAACTTCAAATTTGCAGAAAAACAGAAAAATCTTTCCAGAAACTAAATTACATTCAGTTTTCCAATCTATTTTGGTAATTGAAAATTTCAACGCCAGTGATAATCGTATGCGTTATACCAGTTCAGAATTTAGTAAAAGTTAATGATATTTTCAAAGTAATACATTTCCGATGACAGAATTTGTTAAAAAGACATGTAATCAATATGCCCCAATCTTACTTTGAGTTGATAACCGTACTAGTATTGTTAGTAAACTAGTGTAAGACAATGAACATGAAAGCATATGCGAAGAGTTTGACACATCTGGGAATCTGAAGGTATTTTCCACTTTGGTAAATCTTAGAATAAAAGAAACAGTAAATAATCAGGTAAATTTTCGGAATTTTGGAACATGTTATGAAAAAACGATAAAACTTGGTTAAAATTAGGATAATTGGTTATTGCGGTGAAACATGGATAGACTAGGCAAGGCATATGTTAAGATGAAAGCTTGAATGAGGAGAGTGGATTATTAGAAGGAAATTAGTCAAACAAGAGGATACTTGTATAAAATAAAGAATGAAAAAAGCTTTGATAAACACGGATTAAACGGGGAAAGTGCAACTGATATTAAGAACACTATGTATAAAAATGAGAAAACTTTAATAAACATAAAACGAGGAAAGTGTAACTGATATTAAGAACACTATGTTTAAAAATGAGGAACTTCGAAACACGGGTAAAATGGGGGAAATGTAACTGACATTAATAAAATGGGTAAAAAATGGGTAAACTTTGATAAACATAAAACGGGGAAAGTGTAACTGATATTAAGAACACTATGATAAAAAATGAGAAAACTTTGATAAATACGGGCCAAAGGGGGGAAATTAACTGACTCTAAGGAAACATGGTTTTAAAAAAATAACAAATCTTTGATTATTAATGAAAACACGTATCAAACGGAAAATGTGTGTTTGATTATAAGAAAAATTATAAAATGCAGGAATTACATATAAAACGAGGAATAAAAAACAACGCGTTCTGTCACCGATTGCTGACTTAACTGTATACTATTTTACATCAAACACTTCATAAGATTATTTTGACAGTGTCTGTATTTTAACTCACAGGCCATACTGTTTGTATGTATTACGACATTTTGGCACTTAATATTGCAAGTATCGGGCGAGGTTGTACTTCCTCATATTTCTTCTTCTTTTTCTTCTTTTTCTTCTTCTTCTTCTTCTTTTTCTTCTTCTTCTTCTTTTTTTTTCTTCTTCTTCTGTACAACAATTGCAATCAACATGTATTCAACAACAAAGACGTCATCACGAGCTGATTCCTAACTATCTCTTGATTACGTATTGTACCAGTGAGTCATGATTGACAGCACTCTCCGTACGTCTATACTTTACATGTCCAGACAACCATAATTTGTACCACATGGGTTGTCTCCCCTTATCATCACCTGTCAATCAAAGATGGTATCACGCGGGATCATCTGCCAGTGCATAATTTCCGATCTATTTCTATCCGGTATATCACTGACCACTCGAAATTTCAATTTTAGCTGACCAGAGTATAGACCCGGACCCCAGAGTTGTCCAATATTCCAGCCAATTATCCCCCTTTCTCTCCCCCGTGCGCGCAGGTGAGAGAGCGGCGATTCTTTGAAGTCGACCCCATACAGATAAATTTACACCAGTGCTCCCGTGCGTACAACGTACAAGCCATGAAATGCTGCGAGTAAATAAAACCGTTTCGTAAAATGCTTAGTCCCCAACAATGTAAGTTTTCTCGCCAATATGGAGATTTTCCGAGACTGTTTGCGTTCCCTTGGTACCTCAATGCGAGAGATATTGTCTCCCTCGAGGCTGCCCCGGACGCTTTGTCCAGATTTAAACGATGTAAATACGCACAAATGCTGGTCTCTCTTCACCCATGGTCGTGTTTGCCTCCAAGCGCGTAAACGATATAACCAAACATATCACAGCTAGGAGGGTCTATGCGTAAACCGAGGTGTGTGGATCGACTCGGTTTTCTTTCAATATTGGCCGATTTGCCAATCAAAGGTGTGTTTATTTTGTTCACGATGTATACGATAAACATATTAGTTTTTACACCTCGCTGAAGAAAACATCAATTGAAATTGCTCAGGTTTGCTACCGGCAAAACGTCAAGGAATGGAAACTTATTTCCCATGTCATTTTTTTCTTATTTCGGATTTGTTTTATGAAAGGGTTTATGATCTCTAAGAATGGATACATTTTTCGTTATTGAATAAAGATCATATATCTTAACCCTTTTCGTGTAGTTTTCTTCTTTTTGTATTTCTTTCATTATTTCTCTCCCCTTGGTTTCGTTATTTCTTTTTACATTCTCGTGTATTCTTCACCCTTTGTTTTTTTGAATAAATTTCGTCTATCTTGAACTATGGCTAAGCTTCTTGTCTATTACGGAATATCACCTTGTCCTTCACTTCCTTCTCCTTTGTAATTTATGCAATAACTCGTTAAGGAGAGTTGGAGTCAATTCTTGCAGGTTTCATGGTAATGCGTATGAAAATGGTTTTGCAGGCTTTCCTCCAAAAGCGATACGAGCCACCATTACAGATTGGAACTATGCCTGTGAGCACGGCCGTTAACCTCCTCCCCCACGTGTTTTGTCTTCAGAATAATGCAATGATTAGCGATTCGGGTCTGAGTAACTCAGCGGCTTGTATATTCCAGATTGAGTTCGAATCCTACCAGGGTTCGACAAGGGTGTCAACATTAGAGATAGTTTATACTTATTCAGTGAGGTTGCATCGTAAGTAATGGTTCACTTTTTCCAGCCAGTATAGTTTGTATTGTGATATTACAAACTACATATTTTTTAGTAATATTCTTTTGGCCATGAGAAATCATTACTTATCCAATATCAATTCTGTTACGATTAAAACGTTATAACGAGACTGTAAAAGAGTCTCTATCTATCCAGTTTTTTTAAAACTAAAACAGGTTTACATAACGAGTTGAAGAGGACCAAGGTATTGTTATTCTTTATATTCTGCTTCCGCTTCTTCTTCTTCTTCTTCTTCTTCTTCTTCTTCTTCTTCTTCTTCTTCTTCTTCTTCTGTAGCTTCTGTTTCTTCTTCTTCTTCTTTTGCCTCTCCTCCTCCTCATCCTTCTTCTTCTTCTTTTCTTCTTCTTCTTCTTCTTCTTCTTCTTCTTCTGCTTCTTCTTCTTCATCAACTTCTTCTTCTTTAGCTTCGGGTTCTTCTTCTTCTTTTGGCTCTCCTTCTTCTTCTTTTGCCTCTCCTCCTCCTCCTCATCCTTCTTCTTCTTTTCTTCTTCTTCTTCTTCATCAACTTCTTCTTCTTTAGCTTCGGTTCCTTCTTCTTCTGTTTCTTCTTCTTCATCAACGTCTTCTTCTTCTTTAGCTTCGCTTTCTTCTTCTTCTTGTTCTATAGCTTCGGTTTCTTCTTCTTCCGTAGCTTTTGTTTCTTCTTCTTTTTCTTCTTCTTCTTCTCCTTCTTCTTCTTCTTATTCTTTCTCTTCTCTTCAAAATTATCTCTACCTCTTATTTTGATATTTCCAATCTTCTCATTTGGTTCACCTTCGTTTTTACATACCTCCCCCTTTACACATCTTTCGTTGATACTTTGCCCTTTTTCGCTATCATATCCTTTCTTCTAAGCTTCCCCTTTTATTCATTTCTTTCACTTTTCCTTTGATAATTGATTTTTTAAAGTATTTTCTCATCCAGAATCTTTTTATGTTCTGTCTTTCACCAAGTTATACGATTCTTATAAGTGTTGGTATTCTTTTTTTCTACGTTTTCTTTTTCATGACATTTAATCAAGTGTTATATACTGGACAGTGACTATTATCTTGATAGTGATACGAAAATCACCATGAAATATAGTGTGGCAAGGTTTTAATCGAAATTTACATAAACTCACGCCGGAACAATTTATTCCTTAACAAAATGCCTACAGCTCAATTACTCAGTCAAGATTTAAACTAAATCTTGGACATTCTGTAATAAAACCGTCTCTCTGTCGAATAGAATTTGACGAGAATTATTACCAATCAGTTGGAAATAAATTAAGTTTCTTTTCCGAAATTACACCCCAATATACAATGTATTGACTTTCGACGTTACTGGGGAAAACTACTTATCTTGTTAAATTCACTCCGATCTCGCTATATCGAGTTGGATCGCTGATCGTTCTTGATATCAAATTAAGGATATAGGGTGCAAAACCTCGTTACCTTGGGGAATCGAACCCGACCCAACTGGAGTTAGATTGACAGTCCCACAATGTGATCTAGCTTTCTATTAATGCTACACGTCTTGGTGGCGCCTCGGGCGAAATTGAAACACTCGCCTCGTCCGAATTGGTTTGTGATATCGGTACTTTGCCCTTCTGTTTTCACATATTCAACGAAGTAATCTCATTTGAAGATTCTTAAAAAATGGCATTTTGTCCATAATTCATTAAATTGCATACTTACAACACATAGCTTAGAACTACAATTAAACACATATTTGAAATAATGTTGAAATCGTTCTTCCAAAATCCATATGCGACAGTCAAAGTGGAATCCCTGTACAGTGGTCACCATGTAAACCGACATCCCTGTAATCTGACATACCCTGTAAACCGACTTATACAACTGAATGCCAATAGTTTGTTAACATACCTGAGTATGCTAGTGCAAATATTATGTAATAAGAGATTCCTTTGAGGTATCGTAGCGTTGCGAAAAAGAAACGTATAATGTTGAATTTTCAATACAGATATGCAGATCCATTCTTCTTTAAGGCAAATGTTTATTGCACCCCACAATTACCCGTAACAGTTTTGGCATGTCATTGAAGTGACCAGGGGTCAAAATAACGAAAACACTAATTTTTATTTTTCACTATTAAATTCTTTATTAGTTATCAACTTCTTTAAAAATTAGTCATCCTCGTTCCTTAGGAAAACGTCAATGTGATTATGTTGGTTTAGATTTCAGAGAGTGGATATGGAACATTTTATTTGAAATTTAACGAAATTGAAATTTCGAAAATGTAACCCTAACCCTTCTGTCTATATCAATATGCCAAAATTATGCCGAATTTTTGCACGAGAGACCAGATGATCCAAATTGAGTTCAAGAATGGCTATTTCACACATGGCCAGTGGGCGATTCATTGTCAGTTTTGCTGAAGTTATTCTATTGACATTAAAACGAAACCCAAATTACATGATATTTGCACTACATGATATTTGCTCTACGATTCAGTAGTAAGTGAACAAACTTTCGGTATGTAGCTGTACATACATGTATGGTCAAAAAGGGGTCCCTATCACATGAAAAACTTTGTCTAATTTGACATCACTCCTAAGCTCATATACCTGTGCCTGGCCCACAGTTGCGGATCAGAAGACGAAAGGGTTAATGAATGGGTTGAAAAAAGGCACTCTGTTATTTGTGAAACGCTAGAGAAATACTAGTTCAAATTAAGATATTTACGATTCTTGATCAATGTTAACCCCTGGATTTACGCTTTCAAGTTTTGGTCCAAATAATTTGATTTTTAATTCGATTCGACAAGTCTAAGGCAACAATCTTATATTTTACATATAGCTTCTAAAAATTACCATACATAATTTTTTCATTATTTCTTTACCTCCGTGTATATCTAAGAAGGGAGACTGGTATATGTGCCGGCTATTGTATGTTTTTGTAACTTCTGATTAACGAACCCAAAACAAATTTACATACACAAGGGTACCGTCTTATTAAGCTTTCTTAAGCAAAGATCATTCGTTAACCGAAGCTTAGTTTCATTATAATGCATATAAGAAGTTTAAGTTCAGAAAACGAAATCTAAGGATTTTAAATGGATACATGTATCTATTATTTCTTCGATCAAATCCGCTATTTGCAGCAAAAACAATAACTTATTAATACTAATAATGTAAACATAAATAGCGTCATATCAATATTCGTTTACATGGGGACCTGTCTGCCTGGCAATTTTCTACCCCGTCGTCTATGACGTCATGAACTTAATATTGTCTTTCGATGATGTCCACTTCTATAGCTTATCCTCTTTGCATATTACTAAACTAAAAGTTGTTATAAAAAGGTTTGAGAATTCCAAGATGTACCACTTGAGAGATTTCTTGTATCAGTTGATAAAATCACTCGGTTGGTTTCCAATGTACTCGCTTGTTTTGTATAATTCGTATTACACAAATGCTCGTGTAATAATCTCTTTTATAGCATATAGGGATGCAGCTGAAAGTTCATACTCAGAAAAGTTTGCATATGTCCCATTCGGGTAAAAAATCAATCAATAATCCTCATCCAGAGAGAGAGACTTTTTAATCTGTTTCTCAACGATAAAATGTCAAAGATATATCTACCCCAAACATTAGAGATTATCAAGATTACTACTTAAAGATGCAATCAAACAGAATGCATGAGAATACATATAATGATAATATACGTTGCACCATAAACCCATCACAAATGCATAATCACAAGAAAGATAAATTCATAATCCATGTTCATTCTAAAAACGCATGCCAAGTGCGAAATTAACCGAGATGCATAGAGTCAAGAGATTGGTGACTGATTTCTGCAGCCAAGTTAATCTAAAACCCGTCATGCTTTGCGCATGATCACACTTCAACGGGCTACTTACACTTTAGTTTGTCCATCAGCGCATTGTTAATAATATGTTTTATTTGCAAGCCACGGGCCAGGAAAACCTTTCACGGGAGGCGTGGAATTTGTCGCTCTACACTTCATAATCAATTGATGCCGAATTTGTATAAGGTGAAAGTGGAAATCGCGACATTCATTCTCCTTTGTAACTTACAATGGCCCTCTCCAAGTATTCATGTTAAACCCCACTTGTGCGCATTAACAGTCGTTGATATTTTTACCAAATCCGTCGCTCCATTGAAGAATTGTTAATCCCGTGTCCTCGACGGGCTGTAGTACATTGACGTATTGTCGCCAAGTACATAATATAGGCTGGATCGGCTAGACAGTGTGGCGTCAACTTTACCTGCTTCTGTCGGAAAGAATATTTGATTGTACATTTTTATTTATTTAACACTTAAACCGCCATACCTGTTGATTTTGAGTACCAAAGATATTCACGAGAATTTCAGCGATTGAAATATGGTTTTTTGTGCAGTGACTTGCACATTAGATGGGGAGTCGCGTTCTTTATAGGATTTACTATTCAGTACCTAAAATAAAGATTTATTTTCAAAATTTCGGGGATAAAATATATAAAATTGTCTTTCCACTCATAATTCAATGTCCTTTACATTATTTTGACATACATGTATATTTCTTAACGCCCATCAGTATCGAATATCTTTTGATAATAAGTCAGGTATTACGCTATCAAAAAAAGATACCATTGGATAGGATATGTACATATCGCAATCCTCTTTTTAAGATTTGCGGAAGAAAATTAATATAAATATATAATTCAAAATCTGGCACCGTTACTTCAAAGTGAACATTTATAAAATAATCACTTCAAGATACTAAAGAAAATTACGTTACGGAAAAAATATCGGTTTTAGCCATCGCAATATTAAGTGTCATGGAATGTATCGTCACAACTCGATTATCTACCAGTCTTAAATCTATCGAAAGATTGAACAGATGTGGAGCGAAAATGGCGTTTTTTAGAAGTTGAATAAAAACATTTTCCAATATATATATATATATTTCTATTTTCTGAGTTATCATATTATATTATTTCACTTCTTTCAGCAGTATACTAGTCACCCAAAATGTAAACATGTTTTCGTCTCTAACGGCGTTAAAGTTGTTGGTTTGTCGCATAGACCTTGACAATGTTATTCTTACACGTAAATAAAGATTCTGAAAAACATTGACTTGCCAAAAAAACATGTTTATAAGAAACAATATATGATCTCGATGATACCACGTATTGTAGTGTTTGTATCAATTGGAATATACGACCTTTCATAATGAGAATTTTCTTATTGGAAATATCCTAATATTACAGTATTTTCGTCTTTCAGGTATAAATGATCTACTTCGGTTAAGCATCAGCTCGGTTTATCTGAGCAACCAATTACAATGTTAATATCACGACTAGTCTAGTGGCCCTGGATATTTCTCAGGTGAGGTTAAGCAACAATGGGCGTGTTTTATCACCAAACGGGTTACCCGTTTCATGTCTGTTGGCTGTTTGGATCGCTAAATCCCATCTCCGAATTGCGACATAAATCGAAATATTCGTTGCGACCATTTAACAGACTTCAGTCAAAATATCCCTCAACATACAATGTAACTTGCAGAGGCGGATATAGCTATTATCAAAGGGGCTTCTCTTCTTTAAAAAAAAGGGGGGAAAGCCTTTCAACGAGTTTTTCTTAAAGAGCGATTCCGTGATTTTCATAACACATTATTTACCTTTGATACGAACCTAAATGTCATATGTCGCGATATAAAATCTTACTGGTATTCCATGAAAATTTAACAAAAGTTTTATAGATACACAGAGGTGTAGATATCACGTCCAATTTACATAAATACTAGTTATATAACCCAACAAACCCTATCAACTCCTAACTGTCCTCTTGGCTGTTTTAGATAAGTCTCCAAAATTACGTTTGACTATTTGACGCGCGTCACTGTCCAGTTTTCAATCATGATTGATCATGATTTCCACCTTCATTGTCACCTTAAAAAACCCAATAAGCTTTAAAATGTGTATTTTTGGTAACAGTCGATACTTAGCGATCAAATGACAGTTTTGCATATATGACTCTTACAACTCACGGAGTGGCTCTTTAACACATAAAAACAGATATTTCAAAGTGCCATCATTTATTATTTTTATTGAAACACTTCTGACAGGTTTCTGTGCTTTATCAAAACTGCTACAATTTCTAAACGGCAAGGTCTTGTCAACCGAAAATATTTTCTTTGGGTGAATCTTCTCATTCTTCTTCAGTAAAAATTAAGTCAAGGAGAGAAGGAACCGAATTGTATGAGCTAAGAACGTCTTTATTGAATTGGGTTTGGATGGACGATCCCTGAGGCAATCCTAAACATAAAGAGAATATCTTCAAATATCTCAATGTCGCATAAGGGAGGGTGTTGAGGGACAATTGTACGAAGAGATGTTACAAATAGACCCTCAAACAAGCAAGTATGTAATCTGGAGTGGGGAAAGGGAGAATGAAACTTAATATGTTTCAGCGACTACTGGTTTGTCGAATAGTGGGTTGCGGCAAGGTAGAGCCTGGGGCTATGTCTTCCTCCTTCTTTAAAAATTCACAAACACATCACGGCTAGAGAGCCCTACAGACGTTGATCTGTTTGAAGAAAGGGGCATTCTTTGTCAACATTCAAAGCACAAGGAGGACTATTTTGCTCGCGTCAGTATAAGGTATAACCCAAGGCGGTGAGAAGGTCCTAAGAGTAAGAATACCACTATTATAATGGCCGGAAATGTTGACCGTGACCGTCCAAAGGAAAACACATGAAGGGTGTCAAAAGAAATATTTGAAAAAAAAATCATTTGTAATTTTGAAAGAAATATTGGATACTCGTGTTTCTTTAGGCCAAGTTGACTTTGAGCATTGACGTGACAGATATAGGAATCGTTTGCAGTTCAGAAGTTTTCATATGACTTCCCCTAGATATGGCATTCTTGATCCATTGAGCAAAGGAAGTGTCCATAAGTACCCTTTAAGTGCATTTCTGAAACTATTCAATCTTTAAGATAGCTGTTAGTTCAATACGAGTGAAACAACGTTGGCTCTCGACTGATATTATCTTAGCTCTAAGGGAGCGTGGGATAGAGTAAGTATTGTACCTTTATTTCGCAATCATCAGTTAAAGTAAAGGTGAAATAGCCGGAGTTAATTCAAATTACTGGCTTTATATTTGACTTTTTTCGGCATAAGAGAACCCGAGTCAAATTTTCCTAAAAATTTGCAATTTCAATTTCCTTCTATGTTCAGTAGTCTGACAATGCTAGAGGGTACGAGGTCACTGATCTTTGTATGTACATGCATGCATATATGTATGTTTACGCTTTCTACTATATTAAAGTTAGATAAACGCAATACAATTGTTTAAACAGTTATCCTCACCTACGTAAGAACAGAGAGACGAACAAAGGTTTTATTCAGTATATTTGGCCTGAGGCCCATAATGGGAAAAACTATCAATATGCTTTGTATAGCTGCCTTAACACTTTATAGTTCGTACTCAATCCAAGTGTCACTTGAAATGATACTCACCACTGTTTCGTTCCTCCCCATTTTTGCCACCCAAGGCACCCCATTGGAACTGAGATACCCCGACCCCCCAAAGTTGATACCTCCGTTAGTCCCTACCACAAAACCCAGATTGTTGGGAGATTAACTCATGTCAACCCCTGCTTAAAGAAACGTCGTGTCATAATATAGATGGACAAGGACTCGGTATCGCGCCCTGCCGCCACCCACTGTTGAAAATCTCTTTTAGGTGTTAAAATTCCTTCACCGATATTATCATGTTTACAGAAGACATTATTTCATGAAATGGACATAATTATTTTTCAACAAACAGTATGCCAGTTGTTAGCCCAGAAAGACCAAGTGTTACGTGGCTTGGTAATTTCTTTCTCAAAGACATCATAACACTTAATTCGTTGACCCGGAGATTTTGTAGAGAAAGAAGGTCATTGAATAATTTCATATAAAATGATAGTCGTGAAGTAATGGGCCCCATCAGCCAGCATGCTTACTTAATGATGCGTTTTATGTTCGCTGCCAGTTTATCCACCCAGGGTGCTGGACTTCTCGCAGGGTTGATAGCAAGCTAATAGTTTGTATTTTCTATGCCACATGTACGTGTTTAAGCTTGAAGATTCTAAAAGAATCGATGCATTTCAAATATTGGATACGGTTATATGATTGCCTAGTGTTGATAGAGATATAAAGGCTACTTGTGGCGATACGATCGAGGATATCAGCTCCTCTTCACGACGTTGCGACGCTTGCGGTGTCGGGAGTTGTCATGCCTCGTTTGACTTATTGATATTAGATGTTCTCAGCATACATGGAAATATTTAACTACTAGACCGTATCTGAGATAATGGCTTGACGATACCTATAACATTAAAAAAAACATTTTGATATAGATTTGAGATTTTTATATTATTAAAGTCACACTGTTGTTAGTTTTTGTTAAAGTTCTGCAGCTTAAAAGGCCTCCAAAAGTATTTAAATGAATACGATGATAAACACACTAAACAGAGAATTTTTCACGTATTCATTGAATTTTTTACCTTAATAAACGTGCTTAACCAAGATGGTTTTTCTTTTCGATATACCAAACAAAATTTTCTATGTTACATCCATCTTATATGGTAGATCTGAATACACAGATACGTTTTACGTTAAGATTTAAGTTATAAAGTCAATCATATGTTGGAGAAAATTTTGAAAATATCTAGGCTAATGTTGTTAAATAATGGTAGGATTATCTTAGTTTCAAAGTTAACGTGGAATTTACAGAGTTAGATTTTTAAAATAACTTAGAACTGTGGACGTCGTAATATTGATTAAGGGTAAGTTCAAATAATTTTAAAATGGTCAAAAGTTTAGTCACATGTCTTCATTCACATGATCAACATATTGCTAGTTGCAAATCATGACGTAAAAATAGTGTAACGTTTCATTCCGAATAACGTTATGAGCACAAGTATGTCGTGGTTAAGAAAAACATGAATATCATTATCCTAAAATGAGCTTTTTGCTTATGATTACGTGTATTGACATGAAATTCAGATTGATTTGACGTCCTATTAATGTTTAAAAAAACATTTAAATAAATGAGACGGAGGTATATGTTACCATAATGTTCCTAACATCAGATACACGAGGGTGGGATAACGCAGTCATGTGCGTATTCAACCTTAGTAAACTAGGTCTGTGTTTGAATCCCGAGACTCGCAAACTTTTATCCAAAGAGCAAATTCTTGTTATGAAATAATATATTAGTGTTAACTTCTTTGATGTTAAGAGCTGTATCACCCATGGTTCTCTAGTTCTACTTTAACAGTAAGGAAACAATATTTTCCGGATAACATCTTGTTTATTGTGAAATTCACGACGTTTTAGAGTATATGCTGACTCCTTCGTCAGGTTGGATGCTCTCACCTAATGAAGAAGTAAGCATAAACTTTGAAACGCCGTCAATTTCACATTGAAGAAGTTATTATCCAGAAAATATTTTAATTCTTATGTATAAAACCTCGCAATTTTCTTCAAAGACTTGACTTCACCCATCAATTTCACATTGAAAAAGTTTTTATCCAGAAAATCTTGTATTTCTTATGTATAAAACTTCACAATTTTCTTCAAAGACTTGACTTCACCTGTTTTTATCGCAATGTGCGCTTCCTTCTAGAACCGTAATGGTAATACGTTAACCCATTTTCTCATCATGGATGGTGTTTTCTAACTATAGCGTCTGCTGACCACCAATAAATGTTAACCTGTCTTCCTAGTGGTTGAAGGGTGGAATAAAGGTGTCAAACATTATCCTGTCTTTTATTACGAGTTCCCGAAACAACCGGTGTCACGTCAGTTTAAGCTTGACACCAGTTCGCCTGGGACCTGAAATAGAACACCCAAGCTGGTTACCCGGGTCAATTTTATCCGAGCGATCATACACCCGATTGTCTGTCATTTAATGGTGCCGGTTTTTAACTTAAGTTATTATGTATGTGATATATCAGTGTAAGATGTTGGGTTTTGAGGTAGATTTGTTAACAAGAAAGAGAAATGTGGTTGAGAGGATGAAAAATAAATTTGAAGAGAGAGAGACAGAGACAGAGAGGGGGGAGGAGTGAGACAGAGACAGAGAGTGAAAGAGAAATGGGGGAGAGAGACGGAGATAGAAAGAAGAGGAGGGGAGAGAGACGGGAGAGAAAGAGAGGGGAGAGAGAGACAGACAGAGAAAGAGAAACAGAGAGTGAAAGAAAGATGGAGAGAGAGACGGAGAGAGAAAGAAGAGGAGGGGGAGAGAGAGGGAGAGACGGAGAGAGAAAGAGTTAGGGGTGAGAAAGAAAGAGCTCGAGAAGGGGGAGAGAGAAAAATAAAACAATCAGTAACACAGACACACAGCGAGAGGGAGAGAGACATACAGACTATAGGCAGAAAAGACACACAATTTTGTAAGGATGTAAGTGAAAGTATAGGGACTTGTTTCATTAAAAGGTGACATATATAAATATCTATACTATAAGAGATGAAGGAAACAGTGGAAATTACTCAGAATTATAGGGGTGTAATGATAAATCGATTTATCACAATAATTGATGTGTCGAAAGTACATTAATGATAATAAAAAAATTTAAACTATCGATAGTATCGACAGCACGGCGAACTCGATAGTTTCGTTGGTTGAATAAATAAAGATGTTTAGATGAATCTGTAAGTGAAATACACTAATCAGTAATAGCTGCAGCTTTTAGATTTGAAAAATGCTTGGAAAATCCTTGCTAGCTCGATGATTCCACCGGAAAAGGTTACAATTATCCTTCTTTTTGCTATATGCTTGGGGAATTTGGGTCAGTTGGGGTTGGTTTAAATTTGTTATTTCATGTATTGATGGAATATCGCAATAGCTATATCATATAGTTGGTCGCAATAGAGTATCGCTATTGAAATAGTTAGACAAAATAGACTATTGCGAAAGACTATTGCTATCGCGATAGTTTTCACTCCTATGGAACAATAATCCGATAACAAGTACAGGCAAGGCCAAGATCATGTATATTGCTTCGTTCTCAGTATTAGGCGTCCTTGTCATTGACAGTTCAGTGGTATTGTGTTTATGTCACAAACATGCGAGAAATGTCTTGGAAAGAACTACGTAAGAATTTTAACACAATCGGTGTTGAATCTGATGACAATGCACGTTAATACCCGTATCTCCTGTGTCATGTTGCCTGCCCGAGATTCCTTGATAAAGGGGTGTGCAGCTTTAACGCCGAGACTACCCCCCAGTATGGGGCGCTATCCGCTTCTATGATTGTACGGGTAATGGTCTCCCCTGCCGAATAAACTGTCAAAATAGTTGGCGAACCTCTACTCGAAATGATGTATTTACATTCAAGACTTGATAGGTCTACAAAGGCCGTCCAAGGTGGCAAAATATGCGTCCAAATGCTTTTTCACGCGAAAATTATGTTCTTTATAATCTCACAATAGTTTAGCTGTAAATAGGGTACGTGTGGTTTTCCCGTGACCATTACTGCCAATTCTTCTCATACATGTCGCTTGTCAGCCAGGAAGGACGATATAGTCGTGTTTACATCGCTGTCACATGGCGTAGATCGACCACGCCCCGTTTAGAACGTTTTGCACGTGAATTTAG
The DNA here is from genome assembly GCA_921293015.1 of Phorcus lineatus. Classification (NCBI taxonomy): domain Eukaryota; kingdom Metazoa; phylum Mollusca; class Gastropoda; order Trochida; family Trochidae; genus Phorcus; species Phorcus lineatus. The sequence continues at coordinate 24,766,277 of OV121089.1, forward strand.
TGCTTGTCATGAGAAATTACCGCGCAGGAGGGTATATGTACACACACTTGTCAATCAAAGCGATAACTGGTGTACATTCAGCCGATCATTTGTCATGAAGAAATTCATATCTTTGCGTGTATATTTCATGTATCAAACCAGTGGCGCCATTTCGTTTTCGCCACGTTTGATCAAGCTGTACACAAAGTGAAGACCTCACGTCCCAAATTTAAATTTGAGTAGAGATTTTTTTATTTAATTGTTAAATGATGAAAGTTTTGATTTCTGGTTTGAAAACTCCTTTTCTTTAAAATCAATCAAGTCGTTTTCCCTATCACGCAGTATTCAAATCAGGAATCTAGTTAGAAAAGATCATATTTTAATGAGATTGTATACCGTCCCACTAACAAAGTTACGCCATATAAAACATCCCAGCTTACGACTTAACAGCTTAAATTTAGTCTATGGAATATCTTATTAATTTGTTTCGTCTTTTTGTAGCAGTATATTTTAGTCTTGCAGAACGAGGACCAAAACTGTATTAAAGGCTTATATTTGATACACAGCCAAGGAACTGGACCAAGTGCTGCTTTTTGACCAATTGTTTTCTGAAATCACATATTTTTATATCATTTCACACATTTCATTCCGTTTAAAAAAACGCCCACATTTTACTGTATATCAAAGTCAGCCACTTCAAAAGAATATGTTTAATACATTAAGGAATATTTTTGTAACCTAATTTGAATTTCAATTATCCCTATGGTATCGGATATGCAAACCCATTGCACATTTTGAAGAAAAATTACGGTGACAACCTTTTGTTCCAGAAAATGGTTAGGGATAAATTATCGTTTTTGAGATCATCGACAAAATGCTTCGTCATAACAATTCGTGCAACCTGTTATAAAGGCCTATCATTTGAAAATTCAATTTCGTCTATAGATGACTGCCGGGGGATTATGAAATACATCACGCAAAAAACTCTTAATGACTCAAAAAGCAATTAACAATCCATGTATGATTAAATGCAACATGTCGACAGGGATATGAACAATATTTAGAATTATTGATAATAACAGTTCATCATTTAATGCATTTACATGTTGAACGTGTGCTTATTCCATTCAACGACGTATGACCATATTTTTGTTTGCATATCAAAAGAAACGTCTCGGGGACATTTTCATATTAATTATGTCACAATTATATTTTACATTTAAAAACACCTCCGGTTTGCCGATTTAAGTCGTATATAATAAAATGGTAACCCGAAGCACAAATCCTGGACAATAATGTTTTTCATACCAAGAAGTTTTAATTAGTTTTTTATTATTGTCATTAGCATTTTTGGATTGAGTTCAGTTTTGTGTTGAACAGAATAAACTGCACTATTGACACAGAAAAACTATACTATTTGGACAAGATGACAATTTTACATTTGAGCTTATGGTTCATCCTTTTACAGCCTTAGTCAACCATGTGTGTTATCCTTACAGCCTTAGTCAACCATGGGTGTTATCCTTACAGCCTTAGTCAACCATGGGTGTTATCCTTACAGCCTTAGTCAAGCATAGGTGGTATCCTTATAGCTAATGTCAGCCATATGTGTTATCCTTACAGCCTTTGTCAACCATATGTGTTATCCTTACAGCCTTTGTCAACCATATGTGTTATCCTTACAGCCTTAGTCAACCATATGTGTTATCCTTACAGCTATTGTCAACCATATGTGTTATCCTTACAGCCTTAGTCAACCATATGTGTTATCCTTACAGCTATTGTCAACCATATGTGTTATCCTTACAGCCTTAGTCAACTATAGGTGTTATCCTTACAGCTATTGTCAACCATAGGTGTTATCCTTACAACTATTGTCAACCATATGTGTTATCCTTACATCCTTTGTCAACCATATGTGTTATCTTAAGTCACGTATATATTCCATTTTGATTGAACAAAATACAGAATATTATATGAGTGTTCATGACATATTACTTAGTTGATAAACTATCCGCAATCTCAAAAGTCAAAACAAGAATATTTTTACTCGGGATGTATGTTAATCAGGAACGGCACAACCTTAACTGTATTCATTTATCCATCCGTTTGTGTATCTATCAGACTGTCCGTGTATTTTTTCATTCATTCACCCATTCATTCATTCATTTATTTATACACTCGTTCATTCATTCATTCATTCATTCATTTAGAAAACATGATAAGATAATCTCAATTCAATCACATAATTCATATCACAATTTCACTTCAAAAACAGAACAGTTAACCAGATTTAAGTAAAGCTACTTTAGTCACCTCTGTATGCAAATATGAAATGAACATATATAATCACGTGACTTCATGCGGTTCGACTTGTGTGTAAACTAAATGAACTTTTGTCAACGGAAGTGGCAATGTATGACAAGTATATTTGATATTTCATCTCCTTAATATTGCAAACTATTGTTCAAACTAGATTCGTTTTACACGATAACCACCATGTGTACTTTTTTTCAAAAGTTTGTTCTTTAATGGAACAGCGCTACCGGTCTGTCGATGAAGACTGTTATCTTTTAAACGACAGACGGAAAATCTTATCTTGTGTTCATCACAAAATATAGGAAAGGCAATACTCACATCGTTTCAACAACAAATTACCTTGTCGTTATTTTCCTTCAACAACCTTGCTTCTGTATATTTTATATTGTGAATTATTACTCACCCGTGTAAGTTACTGCAATGTACAATGTTAGCACCGCCGTCAAAATGGCTCCGTTGAATGTTGGTTTGCCAGCAATTATGCTTGATTTTATTGGGCGAGTAATAAACAGAATACTACACTTCATTCCATTTAATACTATTTTTCATCAAACTCGTGAATGATTGAGAATCAAACTCGCTTTCGTTCGTTTTATACTAAATCATTAAGTCGTTTGATAAAAATAGCATGTAATGGAAGGTCGTTTAGTATCCTCTATATATCACCAATTGGCCATGTTAACTTAAATGTAAGCATTTTAGTGAAACATTGTCTAGAAAGCTCGGAACCGAAAAATAATAAGTATGAAAACATTAAATTGAGAAAAAACATCAACTATGTTTATTTAATGATCAGTGAATGCATAATGAAGGTTGTTAATACATAAACGGGTTTACTCAAGCATAACAATAACTGTGCACCAAAAACGTCCTGCCGGTAGCATATGAACATGTTGCAAAAAGAAGCTCCGTTAGAAAAGTAAAATAAATTATGTTTGCCTAATAGAACAGTTAAATGATGACAAACATTTCAACTGTTGTGTTTCATTATTTCCTCAATCAAAGTTGAATAGAAAATGTCAACGACACAGCAAACGTTATTTCGTATGTTGTTTCCGTCATTTCATCACATAACAAAACAGAAGAGTTCAAAGATATATCAATTATTATGATTTCATCATATGCTAAAAAAGTAAATAAAACAGTTCTTTGACGTACTAAACTTTTCATTTGATGTTTTCATCATGTCATCAGATGCCCAAAAAAACCCAGTCAAATGATATGCTATATATTCAACAATTCAATGACATTCCAAATGTTTCTCATATTCATTAACTTTATTATCAAACTTTACACTATAGTTTGTTCTGTACAGACTGGACATTATTATAATCTATCATAAAGCCATCAGATAATATGCCAAATTGTAAAAAAAAATTACCAATGAGTATAATCCATGTTGGCAGAGGTGAAGTGACAATTCACTTATCGAAATCTTCACGCCAAAATTAATATTCTCACATATTCTTCATTGTATGAACAAAATATTATTTATTTTACTGTTGGATATTAACGATTGCATTACAGCATAACTTTAGTTATCCTCAAAATCCAATGTCGTGTCACACGCATAGTAATGATTTGCATACTTATTCCCTTTCGTTTTTTGACACTGTTATTCATTTCCGTAAAAGTTCGGTAAGGCAAAGCTATTATAACTCTTGGCATCAGCATTTTCCTACTATTTCGACATCGCACATATATTTAAACATTACTCATTTTGTCTACAGTTGGATATTGTCCATTTCAGAAGTTTTTTAGTTTGATGAAGCATTACTCAATAATCGAATATTATATTCATTACACCACATATTTTTATGATTTGCAAACGTAGTGTCTTTCTGCTTTTCTAGAGAAAGATATCCTTGGATTTTACAGAAGTTTCGATATGAGATACAGCTTTAATTATAACAAATATCCATCAAACATTATTATATAACAGCATAATAATGATTGTTTTTTAATTTACATTATGCACATGTATTATTACATTTATGCGCATTATACTACGATTGCTCTTGGATCCTGATTCTTATCAGATTGCTATGTGAAAAATCTTATTTCCTCTTTTTTTAAACAAAATCTCATTTTCTTGATAAGTTTAGTCGTTAATATGAAAATGTTTCTCGTTTTTCGAGTTTTTATCACATAATCCATTTCGTTCAGTCGCTCAGTTCCACGAGGCTTTTATCATTAAATTCCGAGCTGTTCATTTCGCTATCATGGAAAAAAGTATGATATGCAAAAAAAAAATATAATTTGTCTTTTACATAATTACAATACGTTTTCTCCCTAGTTTAGCAAGACCAGGCAAGGCATCTATCTTCTCATTCCGTGTAGTTCATTTCAAGCCCGCCAAATTTCCACAACTAATTACTCTCGCTTTCGTGTTGCAATTTCACCCATGTTTCTGCTGCTAATGTTATTTTACACCGAGCAACCCGTGGCGTGCACAGGAAATCACCTTTCAATCATGTATATTTATATATGTTCCCTATCACCAAAGGTTGAAATAATACATGCGAAAATAAATAGTAATGATGAAATTATCGACTAATCATATTAAACCTCCAAATCAAAGCTATCAAATTTAAACATTAAGTATAAACGCTATTTAAGTTCGTTAAATTGAAATGAACACGGAATTCCTCCTTTTTGCACAATTCATGATATTTTGGTTGCCATGTACTCGAAGCGAAGCCGAGGGTTTTCTAATTTCCCCTTGTCTGTCAAATTGCGTGCTGTTGTCGATATCAGCCAGTCGGGGTCCGTGGTTGTACATTTCTAATCAACGAAAGCTCGTGGAATTCCTGCATGCACGCGACACGGGCGCACGTGCAGTCACGCCAGCGTGATGTCAGTAGTGTCAGGCTCATCAGGCTGTTATGACAATGTTTAGAAATAGATTAGCTGATTTTAAAAGTGCACGTGGAGCATGTTTTCGTACGGACTTGTGAAAGTGGTGGAAGGATATAGACGGCTATGTGTTAAAATCAAACTTCACGTGTGATGTGTGATATTATGAACAAATCATTTCATTTAGGAACAGTATTTCTGTTTATTTTAAAACTAGTGCTTATGTAAAATGAATAACAAAAAGACAAAATTGTCAATAATTTTCGCATTTCTTAAGGAAAACGATAAATATACTAAACGAAAACTGAATTAGTCATTTTCGGTGACGCATTATTCTTTTACAAACCATGCAATTGTAGATCTTTGTTCCATGATGTGAACGCGATAGATTTCTTAAACACACCTCTGTCGTCATCGATCAACAGTGAAGAATTTCAAATCTACATTTATCCGTAAATCCACATCTTCTCCAAACAAATGTAGAACACTTCCTTTCCAGCAAAACACGTTATTGTAAATAATACACACAAATTCGGAGCAGATTGAATTTTATTTCAAAATATAAATTCAAAATTCGCCAGTGGATTGTAAATGTTGGTTTGTTATGTTATATAAGCTTCTAAAACGAGCTCTTCTCGAGCTATCGGCAGGTTCCCCTAGCGGCAATATATTGCACCATAAACTACCTGCAAATATACCAGCCAATGAAAACACCGCGTGCATTGATGAAATATTTGTCGTAAAACAGGCCTAAGAAATGACGCTGTTGCGAAATAAGGCGAATATGCTGAAGACTCAAACTGCATATTCGAATAATAATAACAAGCTGATAATTTGTTGTCATCTAAATATGCAAATAATTAAGCTTTTCATCCAGTTTAAATGTCACATTTACAAAAGGTACGATTTTCTTAAAAGTTACGCCATCATTACTCCAAAAAATGCAATATGATTTTAGAAATGCCTTCAAACTGACCTTCACCTAACCAAAATTTTTCAATATAAAAATCGAAAGTATATTTGTGACGTTACTGCATAGCCACTCCTTCAAACAACAGAACCAAAATGTGTCTATGCTGAATAACCAAAAACATACGTAACTGTCAATTAGAAAAGCTTTTATTAGATTTTATCATTTACCAATATGTATGCAATGTTGACAAGACTAGTGTAAACTTACAAAGGATATTTAACCCAGTAGTGACTAAAGTTGGTACACTTGGTCTATGCTTATCCTTACATTTAACAACTTTGATCTTACCGTATCGTTATAAAGTATTAAGAACGCGTTTAAAGTGTAGTTAGGCATGTGAAATGTGAATACCGGAAGTGATATCAGACACCCAGTGACCCCTGACATGCGCACACTACTCCAATTGACCGGAGCGGCGTTTTGGCATGTTTATGCGCTACATTACAATTGCCGCTGTCTTGAACAAAATGCATTAAATTAAAAGAGATACTTAAATTAGATAAGTGAAAACGGCAGTGAAATATATTTGTAATTCTTTCTACATATATGTTTCTGTCATGGTGCTATATGGCCTGTAATAAACGATTACATGTAACGAAACTAAGCCAAAAGCAGATATCGTTGAATTTAAGCAATCCTTTATGACCTCAATTATTTTAACAATAATTATTAATTATTCAAATAAGAATAGATGTACGTCATGTAATCAACTATTGTGGCATTTATGTCATCAATTGTGATTGTATTTCCAAATTTGTTTTTCCAGTAATTTTGATTTTGTGTAAGCAGTATCATTGTAATTCATTTCAGATTATAAGGCAGGAAGCGAGACTTTGGCAATCATCTTTATGTAATTGATTAACACTGTAATTTTATCAGTAAAATGAATTGCGATTTAGTCAAAAAAGGCAAACATTTCTATTTCATATAAGAAGTTGTAATTGTTTTTGTTGCAAAAGATATCCGTTGTATTATAAGAAAATAATTTTTACTTAAAGTGTGATTGCATTTCTTGTTTCAAATTATGAATGATTGCTTTTTAAGTATTTGCTCATGAATGTGTCCAATATATATAAACAGTTCAGGTATTATATAGATGAAAATATTTGTTGAAGAAAATCAAGATGATTTATTCACAAGAACTTTCGACCATAAGGTCTCATCAGGTGAATGACGTTTTGGTCGAAAGTACTTGTGAATAAAGCATCTATCTATCTATCTATCTATCTATCTATCTATCATATATCATATATATACATACATATATATATGACATGATATGATAATATGCTCTTTTCTACAGTGGGTTCAACTACGAATAGATCTGTTATCTGCATGTTTATCGGATAGTTTACATCAAAAGAAAAAAACGGTCTCTAAATATTCCAAACACTGACAGGTATTTGATACGTATGCCTTGATTTTATCTATTCAAATTCCGCGCATGCGCAGGAAATGACAATGGTCGATCAGGAGCTGGCAGCGATTGTTGTTTATAACGAAACCAGCTGCTCTTGCGATGTTAGGAGTTTGCGTTTGTACCACAAAGGTGTCATTTGGTTTATTTTATGTACATGGTTGTTGGCAGAATATAGCCAGAATATTTCAAAAGTGAACATTATGGCATTTTCTACAAAAATGACATTGTACTACTTTGCGCAAATTCCTTGCAGAGTCTAAAGGTCTTGTAATAAACAAAGATAACATCGGAGCCGCGCATGTGTGGGACATGTTTATCCTTTTGAGAGAAAATAGTTAAGATTTATGACCGTATTGTGTTTTATCCGATGTCTGAGACTGAAAATATTTCATCGGATGAGGCATATACATCTTATCTGTCATCGCCGAAACGTAAAAGATTCATTTTCAATATTTATTGGCAGATAAACTAATAAATTGTCGATGGTTTAAAAAATAAGGTTTACTGTTTTGTAGATTTAGTACTCCCTTAAGTGTAATACATCCTCAATGTGATTTAACGTTGCCTTTCAAGCATTTTCAACTCTTGTTTATTGATAAAGTCAATCTAAACTATTTTGAAGTATTGGAGACTAAAATAAAAGGTTTGATTTTCCTATAAGTTATAAATCTGTGACACACGTCTTATTCATATACTAAAAGCAAAAACCGGTTTAAAAATTGTTTATCCATCATTCACTTGGTCACCATCATCTTATACATTCGAGTGTTTTTTTGGATGATTGTGTCAATTTTATCAACAACTCTTTCGCATAATAATATCATTTACAAAAACACGTATCAAAAGCTCCGCTATACTGCCGTTCAATTTATTATCGTCAAAAACCCTTTGCGGGTTAATCCATAAATGAATGTGTATTCAGATTTGAGCGTAACATCAAATCCATGTAAAAATATCAAACACTTTCTTGTATTCTACAAGTTTATTCATTTTGGACAAGTCGTTCATTTATTGAATCAACCAACAACAAAAAATACGCCACAGTCATGTCTGAATAATGTATGAATGGATTCGCGGATTCTGAAAGATATTTTGTCTATGGAATTAACATTTTTACGAAAATAGGTGGAAAAGGAATTCGAAAATTCCTTTGCATCCAGGAGGTTTGTTCATCAACTTATGTATGTAGGTGTAAACATGTTATTTGGATTTAGTCTTGACGTCAACTTCATTATTTCAACTGCACGGATACAATCCTTAGTGTATGACTTTATTAACTATTCTAAATTGACCATAATATTGTTATATACATTGTCTATAAAGACTTAACGAAAAAGAATGAAAAATTACATTGAATGAAAATTTCGAAGATGAAGATGTTAAACGGTGTTGATCACTTATTCAAGATTTTGACCAATTGATACTTCAAAGAGCTATCATAACTATGAAATTATAAGGTTTTTTGATTGCTCACACATGAAGTGAAAAGATATTAACCATCGTTTAAACCATGCTTAGTTACCTAAGAGAAATAACAAATTACACAATACTTGGACTAAGATACTCAAGAAGGTGAACGAACTTTTGAGGAGCAGCCGGATTATTATGAATATTGGTTTTTATGGAAGCCCATATTCCTTTGTGTTCATGTTCTTCACAAATTGAAAATTACTAAAATGCTTAAGTTTCATTTCTGTGAAAAATTTGCCTCTTAATGAACTCAAGCAAAAATGTAAATGGCGTATGTACTTGACGTCATTACCATAATTTTCAATCAATATAAGTGGACAATTTTATAAAACTCAACAAGTGTTATTTCTATTATTGATAAATAAGATTTTGAATCTTGTCTACACGTAAGAGTTTAGTTAGGATAAGTTAAGTGTATATACTTTGCAATACAAAGATTTCCTGAATATTACATAGTATCTAACTTTAAAACTATTCCCCGATTTTTTATTTTCATCAATAAAATTTCTCATATCATAAAGTTTAACCATTTTTTTAGAAACTTTGAATTATGGCAATAGATTGCCCTGTCGGGGCAGGAATTGCTATTCTGTCACTAGTGGACGTCATTACCAGTTGAGCGACTCGCGTCGACGTTTAATAAACCTTGTTCGTCGGTCTGTATTTTATAAATACCTTGCGTTATAATTGAATGTCGTTTGAGACGACATCGGTCTACCAGCAGACTAACTTGTAAGGTCCCTAGCGTCTAGATATTGATTACAGAACGTTTCAATCACGTCATTCTTATTCGTCCGTCTCGCATTTATTCCTTCATTGCTTGTATCTTTCACGAAAAGGACAGTAGCGCCTCTTGCAAGGATATCTCTACGAATCGATGGCGGTGCGTATAAATCATCTTGCACTGCGTCTAGCTGTCTTTGAATAGCAGTGAAATTAATTACCACTCGTCTATCTTCTAGGGGCGACCAACAATGCAATTACAAAGCTCGCCTCGGACTGGACAGGACAAAATTGCACGAGAACAAAACACTATTAATTGGGTAATGGATATCTATTTACTGGAGGCGGAATGAGGGATACTAGCTCATCAAACTAACGTTATAGCGTGCAGAGGCGAAATACGTATCCGCCATCTTGACCGCATATAAGGGACGTAACTCTAAATTACTGTCGTTGCACATGTTTTGTAGGCCGTGATCATTTGCTTCCGAAGACGCATCAACAAACCTAAATGGTAGAGGTTAAAAGACGAAGTCTAAATGATTCCGAATATAACAATTAAGTCGTCATGATATCTTTGAAGCTTGTCTCTGCACGTGTAAGGATTTAACCGTTATATGAGGGCTATACTTAATGCAAAAGGTGTTCCGTGAATATTGTATTACTTCAAAAGCAATAACCTATTTCGAAATTAAATACTTTAGGAAATTGGTTTTGAAAAGAACTTCCGATAATGATCGGTTCCTGTTACTTCCCCTTCTATACAATGAACAAATTACTTATTAAATGAAATATTAGCATGAATTTAGTTACAAAACCCTCTCTATGTTAAAGTTTTGGCCTAAATGTTATACATTAAACATGAAAGAGGTGTGGTTGAGCTCTCACGAAATCAAGGATACATGCGATATAAGATGTTGAGACGAATTTTTGCATTTGAAACACAGTTCATACGATGCTATCGATTTGATGTTAATACCATTAACAATAACTTCCTTTCATTAATTCGCTATAAAATATCCCTTAATAAGCTCCTTGAAATACCTTTGAATAATAAATGACAATCCGGATTCGAGTTTAAATTTCTCACGCTGTTAAGAACCTTCATCTGTTATCAATTGGACATAACTGTTGTAATAATTTGAATATAAGTGATGATATTTAAGTGATATTTTTTTCCATTAGATTCATCACATCCATCACATTCTATTCTCAAATTTATGTTCTTTAAGAATAAATGTCTCGCATGAAAACGTAATTTTGTCGTCTCCCAAGATGATACACTCCCAAGATGATAATTTTTAATGATAAAAATAATGATATAGATTGAATAAAAATGAAATGGTGATAAATCATGAAAACTCGAACTTGAGTTTTGCAATAAAAATGTATTCCCTACTGCATGGGTCGTGAAATTGAATGTGCTATGGTACCCGTATGTCATTGTCATGGCATTTTGAGAATTCGATACCGGATATTGCCACGTCTTCCATCTCCGTCTACAAGTGTACCATTTTTATGCCCAACCAGTTATAAATCTGATCTTGATGAAATACGTCCTCTTATTACCTCTGCGGATTGTTGTTTTAATAAAGCTTGAATTTATTCATAACGCCAAAAAGGCAATGTTACTATAAACATATATCGTGTTTAGAAAATTGTCTTTCATAACAATGTGCATTTTTTATAACATGAATGGCATGTAGAAATGAAAATATGCGGCATATCATTGCATGAAATAGTCTATGTATGTAAGTTATGTGTTAATAAACGAATGTTTGTCCGTTCGTGGTATGTTTTTCTCTTTGTCGTACCATCACTAGCTCTGCTGCTTCACTACCATGGAAACATCTTATATAGAAAATAACACTTTGAGAAACATCTAAACGATAACGTCTACAAGTCGTTGTTGAAGTACCTATCACTGAAAAAAATAAGAAAAAGGATATTCGAATATGATATATTGTAACAATACCAACAATTTCCCATTCAAACTGATCTATAATTCAAATTATTATCCATATTGTGAAACATACACGGTGTAATATTTTTCCTATGTGAACAACTGCACATGTGCACTTTTATCTTGCTTCGATTGCATTAAACTTTTGTGGTATTAAATGTATATTAACAAGAACAAAATAACGTTACCAGTTGTTGTCAGATTAAATACGGTTCATAAACAACTCTTTCCTTGTTCAAACCGATTTCGCGGGTTTTCCGCAATTAGTTAAAGCGGCCCGTAACCGCCCTGACGTCACTGTAATGATTTGAACCCTGACCTCTCGCCAAATCCCGTGACGGAACGTGATGTGGTGGCTTCGTAGTATGTTAGTAGGGGCGTTACCACGGAGTGTCTAATTACAAGTAGATTCTTGCCGTGTGAACATTAACTTTGTCACAAAATATTCTCGTACATAGTCAAACCCTACAAAAAAATTCAGTAGGGATGTTAGCGAGCGTGAAGGCTGTTTTCCTCATTCTAAACGAGTGTCAAAAGGTTTGTCTATATCTATACAAAATCTTTCTTTAAAACAAGTCAACGATGCAGACTTATACAATCAAGAGATCTAGGGTTGAACGAGTTTTGCAAAGTCATATGCAAATATCATATATATCATATATCAAAGAAATTCTTTATTTCACATACTATTCCATGTAAAATGATAGCAAAGATAGCGCCTGTTTCTTTTTCAACGGTCCACTTTACTGACGTCACGAACAAATGAAAAAATCATACCTTGGCAAACTGCTATCTGCAAATATGCAATGAAAATAACGGTAATCAGTCTTGAGCATGAGCACCTTTTTGATCATGTTCAACCACAAAATGTCATCCAAATACAGACAATTTTTACCATAGCGATTTAAAACATACTCTGGATAATAGTGAAAGACTAATATATCTATATCTTCAAAAATTCGATCCTTTGCCAAATTTCATTTTTATTTTTACGTATGATGGACATTGCCTCTTTACTATCCAGAAGATACGACTGAAAGAAGAGTATCGAGTTCTCGGTACGGTAAATGGCCTTGAACCAAAACAATTGTATCAAAACGTGTTGAGCCTAAAGTTTTCACACATACCTATACAACATGACTTTAAAGGGGGTATGCCGTCTGAATATTATATTGAGATAAATTCAAATTCTTTTATTCTCAAAAACGCCACCAACCGTGGTACATGACTCAGAGCTAAAACAATATATTACAAATCATAGACATATAGTTTCCATGATGGACAAAGAAAGTTTACAGTTAATTAAAAAACAGTGTATGTTAGTGATATGAAATTTTATAATTATTATACTAATAGTACATATCAGGATCATTTTAAAATGATTTCAATAAACTTCGCTAGGTTTTTTCAATACCTTAGTATCTTTGGTGGACATAAGTATTTTTCGATACCAAGGGTGCGGCATGCGAGTATTACTACCCTGAACAAACAAAGAAACAACATTACAACTACAATTTCCTTTCATTTTATGCATGAATCTATTCTTGATTCTGTCTGCGCATGACTTTATGCTAAAGTGTGGTGCTAGAAAAAGTCTTATCCTGAAGACGAAATCCAAAAGCACGTGTAACCCTCAATCGAGGCCAGCTGAATTGACAAATACAGCCAAAATCCTACCATGTAGTCGTGCAAGTATACAAATTCCCCATCTTAAGTCCCAACTTACTACCAAAGAGTCACTGTTTAAAATCTTGGCTTTTGATTTCATTGGCCGTAGTCATTTCCAGTTTAATGTTATAATTCTCTTTTATACTTAGTAGTTAAGGGTCTGGCTTCCAAATTTGGATTAACAAATCGATTTAAAGTTCCATAGTTTGTAGATTTAAAGAAGTCAAAATCAAAATGGACCAGTTATCTCTATGAGCAATTATTTTATAAAGCTACGAAGTACTTACCATTGCATCAGAATCATGCATCAATGTCCATGTTCCCTGCTCCAGAATATAGCAGCATCGAAGTCCTCTTTCCGGGTTCAGGAATCCTGGTATCAATGACCGTTTTACTCACGAACCAAACCAAAACCGTTCTCCAATATCTTGCATTAACGTCCATGGTCCGTGCTTCAGAATCTTGACTCAATATCCAATATCCGTACTTCAGAATCTTGCATTAACGTCCATTATCCATGCTTCTGAATCTTGAATCAATACCCATTGTCCGTGCTTTAGAATCTTGCATTAACGTCCATTGTCCGTGCTACTGAATCTTGAATCAAATACCAATTGTCCGTGCTTCTGAATCTTGAATTAATAGCCATGGTCCGTGCTTCAGAATCTTGCTTTAACGTCCATGGTTCGTGCTTCAGAATCTTGCATTAACGTCCTTTGTCTGTGCTTCTGAATCTTGCATTATCCATGCTACTGAATCTTGAATCAATATCCATTGTCCGTGCTTCAGAATCTTGCATTAACGTCCATTGCCTGTGCTTCTGAATCTTGATACATTATCAATGGTCCGTGCTTCAGAATCTTGCATTAACGTCCATTGTCCGTGCATCAGAATCTTGCTTTAACGTCCATGGTTCGTGCTTCAGAATCTTGCATTAACGTCCTTTGTCCGTGCTTCTAAATCTTGCTTTAACGTCCATGGTTCGTGCTTCAGAATCTTGCATTAACGTCCTTTGTCCGTGCTTCTAAATCTTGCATTATCCATGCTACTGAATCTTGAATCAATATCCATTGTCCGTGCTTCAGAATCTTGCATTAACGTCCATGGTTCGTGCTTCAGAATCTTGAATCAACATCCATGGTCAGTGCTTCAGAATCTTGACTCAATATCCATTGCCCGTGCTTCAGAATCTTGCATTAATGTCCATTGTCCGTGCTCCTGAATCTTGAATCAATATCCATTATCCGTACTTCAGAATCTTGCATTAACGTCCATTGTTTGTGCTACTGAATCTTGAATCAATACCCATTGTCCATGCTTTTGAATCTTGAATCAATATCCATTGTCCATGCTTCAGAATCTTGCATTAACGTCCATGGTCCGTGCTACAGAATCTTGAATCAATACCCATTGTCCGTGCTTCAGAATCTTGAATCAATATCCATTGTCCGTGCTTCAGAATCTTGAATTAACGTCCATTGTCCGTGCTTCAGAATCTTGTATTAACGTCAATGGTCCGTGCTTCAGAATCTTGCATTATCGTCTATTGTCCGTGCTTCAGAATCTTGCATTAACGTCTATTGTCCGTGCTTCAGAATCTTGCATTAACGTCCATGGTCCGTGCTTCAGAATCTTGAATTAACGTCTTTTGTCCGTGCTTTAGAATCTTGCATTAACGTCTATTGTCCGTGCTTTTAGAATCTTGCATTAACGTCCATGGTCCGTGGTTCAGAATCTTGAATCAACATCTATGGTCCATGAACTAGAATCCTAACATCACTAGGAATCATCTGTCAAAATGTATTCAATAAATCCATGAGCCAATTTGTTTCAGCATCCTCAAGTCCTTCGTTTATAGTTCTTTTTGAACACCAGAATTCGTGTAAGTCAATATTCAGTTGTCATAGGCATAAAAAAATTCAATTAAAGTATATAAGACAGGTTTTAATTAAAACGAGAGGAAAAAAACGTTTTAAAACGCGTGACAATTGAAGCTGGGGCACGCGCAACTGAAAATATCAACACGTGAAATGGTCTCGCTATCTACAATAAGTTAAAACGTAGTGTGATTTTTGAATAGTTCATAGACTAAGTTAAGTCAACATGATATCAGTAGATGGATTAGATAACGATTTAACATTGATGTATTTCAAACTAAATAATCGCATTCTGTGAAAGAAATTGCGAAAAATTTACCTATTATTAAGGCTTTTGCACTACTTGACTATTTTGTATTATTTTATTTATTATCTTGATATTTCTGTTATTTGGAATTTGTTATCTACATTTATATGCATTTTGAATTAATAAAAATACAGCTTTTTCTCAATCTTAAGATTATTGTATAGTAACAAGCATGTCGCAAAGAACAAGCGTTGATCTCTTTCTATCGTAAATGTAAACATATTTACCCTCTAAACACTTATATGTATAAGTACTTATTCGATACTGGCATTTATTTATTTTTTTATTATTATTATTATTATTATTATTATTATTATTATTATTATTATTATTATTATTATTATTATTATTATTATTATTATTATTATTATTTAAAATGCTATTCAAAATATTATTTCCTGGAGAGAAGCAGGGAAAATGTAAGAATTTCAATTTTCACCTAAATCTAGACTTGCTTTTAACGAGGTTATCGTGTTTTAGTAGTCAATGAGTTACACAAAATTATAAATTTTAATAAGTTATTTTCTATGCTTGATATTTGTGGAATATAAACCAGTGTTCAATGCAGGTTAGTAATTGCCATTTATAATCTGTATTTGTTTAAATTACCGTGATGTTAATTTCATGATCTGATCGCTTCGGTGAAACCCTTATGATTGATATATTCAATATTTGTCAATTACATGGGACGCTATTGTCAATATCAACAGTACATGAGTAAATATGTCACACATTGTAGATGTCGTGCCTATTTCAGACAACACCTGTCCCGATCAGCTGTTGAAATGTACAACCACCCGTGGATGATCAGCGTTCATTTCGCTCTGTGATGTTACATGTGTCGATTTCATACTGTTGTCTCGCTGTCATAAACAATCGATTACCTAATAGGATCTGACGATTAATCAATGACAGAGCAATTATATGTTGCTGCAGTACATGCCATGTCCTAACATTTGGACAATAATAAACATTCCAAGATATATATACAAGATATCAGTGGGACAGCACAAACTAAAATGTACAACACATTGTATGATATATATGGACATGATGCGGGAGACAAACGCAAATCTACAAGTCATTAGTAGTTCATGTTGTTGGTGGCGATGCTAGTGTTCTGGGTTGTCAATGTTGTGATAGTGGTAATCTTAGTCGTGTCTGTGGTGTGTTTTGCAATAGTTAAGTTGTTGTTGATGCATCCGTGATTAAATAATTCTACTAATATGTGTAAAATTATTCTTATTATTAACTCTGGATTTTCTAGGATTTTGATGATGGGGATATGGTGGTAGCGGAGTTATGGTTGTGTTAGTGGTATTTATTGTGTGAGTTGTGGTTGTGGTGCTAGTGTTGGTAATTGAGTTGTGGTAGTCATGACAGTGTTGGTAATTGAGTTGTGGTAGTCACGACAGTGTTGGTAATTGAGTTGTTGTAGTCATGACAGTGTTGGTAATTGAGTTGTGGTAGTCATGACAGTGTTGGTAATTGAGTTGTTGTAGTCATGACAGTGGCAGTGGTAGTCATAGTTGTTGTGTGAGTTGTGGTTGTGGTGCTAGTGTTGGTAATTGAGTTGTTGTAGTCATGACAGTGTTGGTAATTGAGTTGTTGTAGTCATGACAGTGGCAGTGGTAGTCATAGTTGTTGTGTGAGTTGTGGTTGTGGTGCTAGTGTTGGTAATTGAGTTGTTGTAGTCATGACAGTGTTGGTAATTGAGTTGTGGTAGTCATGACAGTGGCAGTGGTAGTCATAGTTGTGTGAGTTTTTGGTTTTGATGCTTGTGTTGGTAATTGAGTTGTGGTAGTCATGACAGTGTTGGTAATTGAGTTGTGGTAGTCATGACAGTGGCAGTCGGTTTGGTGGTAGTTGTAATATGAGAAAATTAGCCAAAAGCAGACCATGAGGTTTATTAGGGTGTTTTCTTGCTTTTGGTTGTTTTATGTATCTTTGTTCCTATGTCTCGTACCAAACGCCGAGAACAAGACCCAAATGTCCAGAAAATGAGTTCTCTGAGATGAATTTTTTTTTAAAATTCAGTATCACAAAATGT
Organism: Phorcus lineatus; assembly: GCA_921293015.1. Lineage (NCBI taxonomy): Eukaryota > Metazoa > Mollusca > Gastropoda > Trochida > Trochidae > Phorcus > Phorcus lineatus. The sequence goes on from OV121089.1 coordinate 24,783,882, forward strand.
AGTTTATTTTCTTTTTCAATTCAATGATCAACTTAAAAATTAAATTCACAATATCTATATAAATTTTTTGTCAAAGCTCAAGTAGGATTTTCAACAATGGCTGACGTCACTGCTTCATGACTGTATATTAAATAGGAGTCTTTAGTACAGTCTAGGTCCTCATTCAGCAAGTCTATATTTGACTTCATACGCATGAAACTAAGAGCCCGAAAAAAAGAATATAATGGATGAAGGAACAATAAATCATTAAAATATTTCATAGACTAATTTTATTATCAAAATATTTCATAGACTAATTTTAGTCTAGATTAACCCCAGAGTCGAGTTATCCTGTTCTCAACATATTTTTATATGAATCGCGAACTCGACACTAAAGTCATAAGAATTTAAGTCAGTCATAATCAAAGTGGTTACAAGCTTTTCCATTGGATGAGATACACCTCAAGAAACATGTCTGTGATAAACACCCTCCTAAATATAGAATATTGTGAGAGAAAAAAAGTAAGGGGTATATATAAATATGTAAATTTTGAAATTATGAATGACGATCTCTTCCCAATTAACAAAATTGATGAATAAAAATCACAATATCTTGTACTTAGTTTGTCTAGTATATATTCATCTTTCTATTAGAGGACGCATCCTCGTGCCTCACCTGGATATGCGTACGAGTTGCCCAAGTATCATCCAGTGGACCTCCTGGGTGTCCGAGGGGTCAGCGAGTGGACAGTCTTTCCCACATACCAGGGTAGCTGGCGAGACCCGGGGGTAAATGTCACAAACCATAGTTGACTATTGTCAAGTTAAAATCGTGCAACTAGACATTTTACATGGCTTTGTCTATACTGGAGTATCTACAGAGAGCGAATGCCTGGAATATCAGACCCACTTCAAAGTGCTGTACTCACCCAGGGCAATGCGACCCCGAAACCTCAACATAACCTGACCCTAAAAAAAATTTAAAACATCGAAATAAAAAAACATAAAATGAAATTAATTATGGCTTTTTTAAAATTGGAAAATGCCTTGAGAACTTTTTAATTTTTTTTAGAGATACGTTATTATCTCCAGTTTTAATATGTTGTCCGTATCACCTATGACAATAGAATTAGGATAGTAGTATCGGTTGAAAATAATTATTTTTTAAAATCGGTGTACTTAGAGAAAGAATAAGATTCTACATCTGAACAAAAACAATGGAATTGTGATATTTGCATCTTTTGATAATGAACACGCCAAAAATATTTTCTTTGAAAAAGTCTGTACATACTGAAAGAGTAAAATTATAGATCTGATTAAAAATGCTGAATTATGACATTTACGTGGTATTGATTTAAAAAATACATTCTTTATGTACGGAATGAATAAGATTCTATTTCTGACCGAAAAAGATTTATGATACGTGTAACACATAATATTTAGCACTAGAGTTTGAATTAAAAGAACCTTGTTAAAGATGCTGGCCTGTCGGCTCCGGTCCGCCATGTTGTTTTGAGGAAAAGTGACGTAGAAAAAAGGCGCTCTTCTTATACCATTTTACGACATTATGAAAATAAACTTTATGTATGAATAAATGAGGGTTAAACAACGCATTGTGATCCTACGATATGGCTTTTAGGGCCTAACTTCTCTTTTTTTTTCATTTTGCTGAGTGTATGCCATCGTTTATCTAGTTGTAAAATCTAAATCTACCCTCAGTAACATGTTTCCTGGCTTGTGCTTTAATAATGTCCTAATAACAAACTTGTATAGACGGACATGTCCACTTAAATTTTGTTTCCTCACAAATACCCCGACAGGACTGTCCTTTCAAAGGGGAAGTAGACTGTGTTAGATAAATAAATTGATCTCACGAATACGAAAATACAAGTTACCAATTGTAAGAAAATTGCATATAAAAAAGCAGTTATTGCATTCAATTAAGTTATGCGAATTCATTTGCCTACCTCAAATGATAAAAAAGTGGTACGTGATATATGATTATTTCTTTCATGACTACGGATGTCCGGGTTGACAATGAGGTGTTTGTACCTTAAAGAAAATAATTTGGTACAAACTTGTCAAAAGTTACATATGAAAATAATCTAAAACGATTTCAGACACACTTTTTAAATTTTAACAGGATGGAGTGAATCCCTGTTTGAAAAAAAAACTGAATAAAAATTGGGATATTTGAAAAAAAATATTTCCTGATGAACGAAGGCATAAACATCAAATTCCACGTATAAAGAGATTAAGATCTAGATTTCTAGCCCAACTCCATGCTATATATATTTTTTTCTCATTCTTAAAAATTTAAATCCACGGGGGTCATTAAACGATTAAGAAATGTTATTATAAAACATTTTTTAAAACAAATAAATCAACACGAGTATGCACATGCACGTTTTACCTTTCAGGTAATATATATTACTTTTATCGACCTTAGAACAAGTATTAACATATCGTGAATTTAAGAAAAATCTACTCTTTTGAATTTACCCTTTTTGCTTGCTGTCGCTTTAAGTAACCTAATATTTTGATTAACCGAGTTCTTATAAAAGTAATTATATTCAAACTGAAAATAATTTATTTGTTTTCTATGGTCTCATAAAACGCCTGTAAAGAAACCACAAGGTCTGCTTAAATACCCTAAAGAAATTAGTTCTGACTCGAATGTCCAAAGTAATACTCTATAAAACTCCCCGTGGAAAATTTCGCCAGTCTGCAAAGCTAAAACAGAATAAATAGGCGATAGTAATAAGTAGACAGAATAGGAAAACGAATTTTCAAAGAAGTAATTTGTTTATTAAAATGCTATCCCAGCATTCCATTTCTGCTTTGTCGGTTTAAAGAAGGTTCTTACACAACCTTTTCATTCATTTACCTTCAATGTGTATTCTTTTTCTGTATTTGATTTTCTGGTAACGAATTACTTCAATCGAAGAGTTAATGAATTTCCCCAGTAATATCACATTTCCAAGACGAGAGGCAAACAGTTTGGAAAAAGTCATTATTTGTAATGACAACCTACGATACGACCCGCAGTCTCGAGCTTGGTGAATCTCGCTTGAAATTGACAACGAAGCGGCGACTTCAAAGAGATGATCTCTAACGCTAAACGATGCTCCGTAGCGAGGCTATTAACTCATTCCAACATTAGGGTACCATGAATAATTACAAATTGTTTTTCAAACGAACCCACTGACAAAAAGACCAAATTACAGAGGAGACAGTCCAGCACAATGCAAAGCCGCTGATAGCGACATGAGAGGATTCGATTTCGGTATGAAATCGACATGACATGTACAAATCGGCCAGGTGTGCGAATGGTGTTCACAACACGTGCAATGCGTGCAACCCCCCTCGAGTTTCCCGTGCGCGCAAATGAAGGGGTGTGGCTGGTTTCATGCGGGATGCCGAATTCGCTCTCTCATAAAATTGACTTCGCAGGCTAAATGTCATCGTGCAAACAATACGGTGATCTTGATCGAGGGATCACTTACTGAAAAGTACTCCTTTTTGCTTTTAGTTCAAACAGGTGGGAACACCTAGGTTTATAAGGAGGGAATTACCTGTACTTAAAGAAACGCTACTCGTGATTTATAACATCTTAATTAAGGGTTTGGAAGCATTAACGATATTTGCAATAAAGTTATTAAGCTAATTAACTAGCATCAATATCAACGGGTCTCATGCAAAAACGCGACAACATTTTCTTACCATCGAAAATATATTTAATGAAATAAAAAATTTAATTATATCTACAGTTATGTTTTATAAATATACATATTCCGCATTAAATGTAGGTCCACTATATGTTCAGATTTACATTAAAGACTCCTTGAGTTGTTGGAGTCATATATACCAAACTATATCAATGGTGTCATTTGATCGCGAAGTATCTACTGTTACCAAAAAGAAACATTTTAAGGCTAATTTGTTTTGTACAGTGACAATATGAAGGTAGAACGTCGCAATTATGACCGAAAACTAGACAGTGGCGCGCGTCAAATAGTCAAACTTTATTTTGGAGACTTATCTAAAACAGCCAGGAGGGCAGTTAGGAGTTGATAGTGTATATTAGATTATATAACTAGTATCCATGTATATTGGACGTGATATCTACACCTCTTTGCATTTATAAGGCTGTTTTTAGATTTTCATGGAAAACCAGTATTTGTCATATATATAAATATATATATATATATATATATATATATATATATATGTCTTTTGGGCAGCAAAAGTTAAGTTGTTTTGATTTTATATCACCACATATGACATTTAGGTTCGTATCAACGGTAAACAATATGTTATGAAAATCAAGGAGTGGCTCTTTAAGTTAAAAAATACTCAATACAGAAATTTCTGTCCAAAATAAAAACGAATATTAGCTGACATAATTTTAACCCAGTTCGATCTTTGAACTGTTAGACCCTCTTGGAATTTCATTGTAATACATACAGGGTTGGATATCGGACGGGCACAAGGCTTAATGGCTTTGTGTTGAAACTTTCCTAGACGCATGTTTCTGGTTTAAAACAGATTTCTTACATTTCTCCCTTTGATAAGATTGCATTCGAAATACCCGGAAACTATATTCTAATCTCGAATGTTTAGATAAAGTTAATGTATTTTAATAAGCCCGAAAGCAGTTCGACCATTGCATGCATACCAAATGCATTCCGAATATTCCATCTGCTTCAATCAATTCACAAATATGCATTCAATTGCAGATGCATCCGAAACGCTCAATGATCCGGGATGTTTTTACTTACGTATTACGTATAAGTATGATTTAATTACAAAGTACATTTCCTGTTTGCCAATTAGTCAATTTCTTTTTAGTATATTTCAAGAAAATCCATCCAAAACTTTATGCACTAACGATCTGCATTTCATTCACCCCAGATTCATATTTCATATTCAGATTGATTAATTCATGCAATCTTGGTTTAAAAATCATTAAGATTATTTGTAACAATTTTTAAGAATTATTTGTGAATTCAAAGTAGCCTTGACTAGAAATAAGGATAGTTCATAGACGTATAGCATAGCTTCTGAATTGGCTAGATTCCAACAAGTAACAACGACATGAATCTCTATTTCAAAACGTCGGCCATTTGGAATAAAGAAATTCTATTACTGAGTTAGTAACCTAATAAAGATAGAATATAAGAATTGACGAAATGTAACCCCCACTAATGGTTATGATAATATCATGTATTAATGACAATAATTAGGAATATCCCCTCGAATTTGATATCCACAAAAAAACACTGATAGAAATCTCTAGAAATTGCCCTTTTTAAAATGCTCTGGTGTTTTAATCTAAACCAAATCGGTGAACATGTTTATGATAAATATTAACAAGTTAGATGTTGCATAGTGCTTCGTTGGCAATGATAATTGAAGTTCAGCAACAACGAGCTAGGCGTTTCATCGACTGGGTGACCGTTAATGACTGACTCTATTGGATATATTCGTACTGATAGTTTGTTTACAGCAGTTGATCCTCAAACAAATTCCTTCCTTCAAATATCAGCATCAGTGGTTGTATGCAGTTAATTCCGATATGAAATGTTTGAATTCATGCACATTGTAATAAGTGTATATATGCCCGAGAACTAACGTTCAATAAATTTTTCAAAATTCTAATAAATAAGTAAATACTGCACAAACAGGATCGTTCAAATACTCCATGATCATTCGGATCATTATATGAACCTTTGGGTACGTCAAAAGTGAAACCCTTTTGTGTTGAGTATAGAAAAAAATGTGACCCTTAACGTTTTGTGTTCAGTATGTAAAAAAATAAAGGTTATCCCATTTAACTGTTTGGGTGGCATTTTAGAAGTTGTCACTATAAGGAAGACAAAGAATTTTTCTATGGATTACCAACTTCCTTATTGTACTGATAGCGAAGTTTCGGTATAACTTCTTATACCGTTTTTAAAGCATTTCTACTAGCAGTTGTGTTCAGCATGAAAATAAAGGGTGTTCTCTAACGTTTCGGATTCAGTATAGATATATAGAGCGTTCCATAAAACAGAATTCAGCAAAAACATATAGGATGCCCCTTAACACGTTTTGTGTTCAGCAAGCAATAAGGAGGTTCCTAAAAGTACCGTTTTCAGTAAAGAAATCAAGGATGTCCCTTAACGTTTTGTGTTCAGTATAGAAATATAGGGTGCCCCTTAACGTTTTGTGTTCAAGATATAAATGTAGGGTGCCCCTTTACGTTTTGTGTTCAGTACAGAAATATATGGTGCCCCTTTACGTTTTGTGTTCAGTACAGAAATATACGGTGGCCCTTTACGTTTTGTGTTCAAGATAGAAATATAGGGTGCCCCTTTACGTTTTGTGTTCAGTACAGAAATATATGGTGCCCCTTTACGTTTTGTGTTCAGTACAGAAATATACGGTGGCCCTTTAAGTTTTGTGTTCAGCATAGAAATATATGGTGCCCCTTTACGTTTTGTGTTCAGTATAGAAATATAGGGTGATAGGGGCCTTTACGTTTTGTGTTCAGTACAGAAATATATTATGGTGTCCCTTTACGTTTTGTGTTCAGTATAGAAATATATGGTGGCCCTTTACGTTTTGTGTTCAAGATAGAATTATATGGTGCCCCTTTACGTTTTGTGTTCAGTATAGAAATATATGTTGCCCCTTTACGTTTTGTGTTCAGTACAGAAATATATGGTGCCCCTTAACGTTTTGTGTTCAAGATAGAAATATAGGGTGCCCTTTTACGTTTTGTGTTCAGTATAGAAATATAGGGTGATAGGGGCCTTTACGTTTTGTGTTCAGTACAGAAATATATTACGGTGTCCCTTTACGTTTTGTGTTCAGTATAGAAATATATGGTGGCCCTTTACGTTTTGTGTTCAAGATAGAATTATATGGTGCCCCTTTACGTTTTGTGTTCAGTATAGAAATATATGTTGCCCCTTTACGTTTTGTGTTCAAGATAGAAATATATGGTGCCCCTTTTCGTTTTGTGTTCAAGATAAAAAAAATAGGGTGCCCCTTTACGTTTTGTGTTCAAGATGGAAATATATGGTGCCCCTTTACGTTTTGTGTTCAGTATAGAAATATATGGTGCCCCTTTACCTTTTGTGTTCAAGATAGAAATATAGGGTGCCCCTTTACCTTTTGTGTTCGGTATAGAAATATACAGCTGCATACCGAAAGTTTGTTCACCTACCATTGATTCGTAGTGGTAATATCATGTAATTTGGGTTTACTTTGGACATCAATAAAATAACTTCAGAAAAACTGACAAAGGATCACCTTTTGTCCATGTGTAAAATAGACATACATACGTGAATGGGGCCATTTACGTTTTGTGTTCAGTATAGAAATATAGGGTGCCCCTTTACCTTTTGCGTTCAGTTTAGAAATATAGGATGCCCCTTTAAATTTTGTTCAGTATAGGAATATATGCTGCCCCTTTACGTTTTGTGTTCAGCGATGAAAAAGAAAGGTCTGAAAATGTTGCAATGGGTAAACTAGGTGTAAAGGTAGATGAGTTTAAAATATTATTCAAGTATAAATTATTGATTCGATGAATTAAAGATTATGACCAAAATGCACTCTTGATATATATACTGTGAATTTTAGCATATGCATCGGTGTTTTAATCTAAGGAGATAGTCGCAGAAAAAAACACCGTATATGTGCCATTATATGTAGTTCATGATGAATATGTCTTGTTTTGGAAACGACATTAATTTATGTAACTTATTTCAACGCGATTTACATAATTTTTAACGGTCTGCACACTCATTCTCAGATAAAAGGCACAATCACCTGAATCACTGTCCCATTATTATAACATCGTTAATATTCTATTTTGATATGTTAATCCATGCTTATGTTATGCCCCTTGATGGGGTAAAGAAAATAAATATTTCTTATAAGTAAGTTTATATAGTTTGTTTCACTAAAACACGATTGATGAGTCACGAAAAGTAATGTCCCTCTGCATGGTGTATTGCTTAATACAAAAATATTTCCCTAATTTGCAATAATAGTCGAAATATTATAATGTCTAATGATACATAACAATCATGTGTCATAGAATTTGGCAGTTCGGAAGACACCAGCATAGTTTACATTGAACATTACACAAAACATGTTTTCTTCTGAATTTGCATTGTTTACGTCACCAAAGAAGAATATTCGTCAAAGTCGTATATATCGAGGTCAAATATAACAAACATATGATAACTGAGAAGTTTAGTACACTATTCCCTAGACAAAGATTTAGAAAAATTAAGAGATCGCCACGCTGCGCAGACATACTACCGTTTTTGTTAATCCATTTTTTATTGGAAACTTATATAATGTCGAAAAATGTTTTTGTGCGTTGAGATTCATAGTTTCTTTTATTTGATATTTATACTTCAAACAAAACAACAAGATTGAAAGATAAGAACAAAATTGAGATAGTGAAAAAAACCTTGAGAAACTTTCCAGTGACGTATATACATTATCCATCCATTGTATATCATTTGGCTATCATAAATATGTTTAATCTGCTGACACAGAATAACGATGGTAAACAAAAGCTGACATATGTCTCCACCGTGTACAGCTTTAGCGATCCATTGTTGGAGATCATTAGCATTGTCGAATATACGATAACAATGTTTCGAAATCGGTTTATACTATCATATAATATTTAGTTAAAACATTTATTTCATGAAAATTACATTAACAAAACAGAACATATTAGAAGATCGCTCTAACAAAAAATATGTGACAAACATGAACATGACAAGAAAATAACAACGAACATAATACAAACATGATCAAATTTGTGACAGGTCAAAGCGTATTGGAAAACAAGGTGAATTACATTTGTGACATTTGCAGTCAATATCATAATATGTGACACGTTTGGATTCGATTATGATTTTGTGAACTGATTTTAGTATTTCAGATCCAGTTACAGTGCTAAGAAGTTTCGACCTCTAATCAAAATATATCTGGTTCGAGTTCGTTACAGTAACTTTATCTATAATAGAAAATTGTTCTACAAGCAGTAGGTTAGTTTATGTTTCTTGGAGAATAAAGACATAATATCAGAAACAAAATTTCATGAATCCAATCGTAAAAATATTTTTGAAAGAATGTTTACTCATTTAGATCTCGATCCTCTATTGAGCTTGTTATGGGGTCATTCGATATTGGTTCTGCGAATTGGGTTTGGTCTTTTTACGTGAAATGACAAAAATCCATTCCTTTAACTAATGTCACAACTACGAAATAATAAATATATATTAAAAGAATATCGACAAATAATTATTCATTAAACTAATCAACGATGCCTTGAGAGAATGAATGCCTCTCCTAGCCCTGATCACTGGGTGAGTATCTTTTGAATGAATGTACACTGGAAACCTGATAAGTAAAATTTCTGGGGACTCGTCAAAATAGTTTACTTATCCAAACATATGGAAACCTGGAGATGATAACCATATACACAACCATGCATATAGACTGCCATTATATTTAAGAGCAAAATATAAAATAAAAAATGTATGAAATGGCATGATTTATTGCATGAATGTTGTCAGGAGTGACTGATTCTTAGCAAAATTCTTCGCTTTGATTTATACTACAGTGTGAGATTTCAAGCTTGTCATAATACAAAATGAATAGACTCACTTTGTGATTGCTAATTGGTTTAATCACCAACTAAGAAAAATAGAGAATCTGTTGTCAGTGTTAGTGTATTGTCAACTGATTGAAACCAGCCAGCTACCAGTAGGTTGTTTTTATATGCGGCAACTGACACTTGACGAGAGGTAAGTATTTGTATCTAAACAGGAACATTTTAATAAATCTATAATAAACAGGAATATCACTTGATTTTCTTTTTTTTAAATTCATGGACTGAACCGTTCCCTTAAAACGCTGTAGCACGTTAAAGGGGGTTTCCATTTCTTCCACATTTTTCAAATAGATAATAGTTTATGCAAATCGATTTTTCTGTGGGTCAAACATCGCATCACTCAACCCGACCAAAGGATAAATTAGCACAAGTAAAGTGAAAACTGCAATTTTAGAGTGAACACTAATTTAACATACATTTACCGAACTTGGTGTGTTCAAATGAAAAAAGATTGCCTTGCAACTGGTAATATTTGGTTCCTTTGCTTAAGATCGTTCTATTGCCCTTACAAAACGTTGTACAGTTTCTTTAAATACCTTCAAATGATAAAGCGATGTAACTTTAAAGATAACTGCAAAACAACATTAGAGCCAGTAGGAGCTACAGCTCTACTACATGCTACATCCTGAGGGCCTAGTGGTTTGTGCTTGTCAGTTGTCTTATCAACACGAGATTGAGTCTTCTCACAAGAAAGACTGCTGTCACACGATTGTGGTGATTTTAAGGACGCTTCGTTCTTAATCCTGTAGATACCAGACTTAAATAATCACTTAATACCCAATATATTGTCTTTTTTTATATAATACGTTTTAAATTATAGAGGTTTCGTATACATTGGCTAATTTAATAATGTCTAACTCCAGTTGGTTGCGTGTTTGTTTCTTTTAATAGAAGAATAACACATCAGCCTTCAGTTATCGCGATGCAGCTTGGAAGAGAACTAGATTATAGAGGAAAAAGTACGTTTCACAAATTTCGAATCTGAAACGTCCAATTTAGGTAAAGAACACCATGAACATTCTATAATTTGCCAACGTTTACTTCTAAAAGTAGGAATAAATGTAATACAAATTCGTTGAGTTTATGGTGCAAGGGAAATAACTGTGAATGTTCCTAATTTACGGTAGCGTGAATAATTTAACGAAGCGTCTATAAAATGTTCCTAATGACCTAATATTTGACTAATAAAAATCCATAAGATGACTTTTTAAGGAAATTATCCATAAATAATTTACCCGTGTGAGTCCCTATTATATCAAGGCATGATAGATGTCTTTCGCATATCAATCATTCTAAACATTATAATGAAATAAGGCCAATAATATCTATCCTACAACCTTTTTTGATTACACTAAGTATATAAGCATGGGAAAAATATGCATCCCCTATATCCAAAACATCAATGTTGTGGTCTGGAAATTTTACGATAATTTGACACTCTTGACAGGAAGATTAAGATGCCTTTTGAAAAAGTTATTCATGTACACATTTTACACCATTACAACTGAATTTTTAACCAAAATAATTATTGCCCTTGTTCCCCAACTACATGATAACTTTAGTGAGTGAGTAAGTTATTGTTTATTGCTGCTTAAAGTTTAGGTTTCTGATGTAAAAAACAACATGTGTGGTACCAAGTAGACTTTCACACATGAAACAACTTTTACATAACAACATATGAGAGTAACTGGTTGTTGAAATGTTATCCATTTTTTCAACAATCATTGACAATTTTTGACAAAAAAGCTATCACATGTATTTAGAATTCATTCTTTTGAGTTAAACCGTTTTCAAACTTTTACTTAAAGTATCTCATTAATTTGGAGGGGTCATACAGTTAAACTTGACCATAATTTGTTAATAGGCCTCTTATTTAGAATTTGAGTTTTTCCAGAAATTGCAGTTTTGAAGTTTTGTAGTGCTATGACAATAGACCTTTGACTAAAAGGCAGACACTAAAGTTGATCAGTTGGCTTGAAAGAATGGAATTATTCATTCAACAACTACCATATTCACCTTCATTTTTAGTAGTTCAGTAGAACATAACATGTTGTTTGACACCAAAATACCACATTTAAAAAATGTAAATATCAAAATCAGAACAACTTTATCTGAATGAAATTTTCATTCTTTAACAACTAGATCATTACCCTTCCATATCATACGATTATTTCAACGACACACTGTCATATTTTTCTTGTGAAAATAACCTTGGGTGCTTAACTTATTTCGATGAGTATAAGGAAACACCCGTTTGAATGATTCTAAATTGCTTTATTTCAGTTTGAACCATCACCATCATCACCATCATCACCATCATCTTCATTATCATCATCTTCATAAACTGGTTATTCATAGCTGTATAAAGCAAAGAAACGTTCCCTGCTCTCATGCAAAACTTTGAATTTTTAACATTCAACTACCAATTGTAAAACTAAAATTAAATAAAATTAAATGTGGTTAAGCTGTTAAAGCATTCATATTTCAAATTTGATCAAACCATCATGATGTTGTTTTATAGAACCTTCATTCAAAGTGTCCTTACATTTAACGTTTTAAGTTGGTTTGGGAACCTGTCTGTTCAAAATAGAAACAAATTGATAAAAATCGTGAATATTGCATATAACATTATTGGGCTTCCTATTGAAACGACTGGCAGTTTTCATGAGCAGCAGTTATCTAAAAAAGGAAAAAAAATTTTGGGTGATTCTTCCCATCCACTTTTCTAGGAATATTCGACATTACCTTCTGGACGTAGGCGGCGTATGCCGACTTTTCAAACAAACAGGTTCCGCCGATCATTCATTCCGTGCAGCATTAGAAAAATAAATTCTGTCTGTTGTTGCATCACGTTTTTCATGTATACGTAAATTATCTATCCTAGTCAATGTTAACTGTTTTTGACATGAATTGTTTCGAATATTATGTTATTATTTGTCTTCACTTATCTGGAGAATTGAAATTATACGAAACAAATTTCCCTTTTGGGACAATAAAGATTATCTTATATTATCTTATCTTATAAAACACTGTTAACGTATCTAAATTTAAAGCCATAAACTCACTAAATTGAACTAATTATTCTTTCTGAGCAAAAAGATGATCTTTTACACCAATCTTTCTCGTCGCATTTGCAATAAATTTCTTGTTTAGGCCCGGCCAAGTGAAGGTTGTTAGGAACTTAAATCTTGAGGGCTAGAATGCCCCTTAAGTTATGAAGATTGTTGCAAACACCAGGGGAAAGATTGATGTGAGTGATGAACTATTTGTCTGGCTTGCATTAAAACTTGCCTTGTAAAAGTGAGCCTATGACTTTAACACTATTTCATTGGCTAGTTATCGTGCGTAAGAGGCAAACTCTTTCAAGACAATCAGGCAATTGTAGGAGCCTGTAAATTAGAAGAATGCATATATCTGAAATATTTGACAGATAGCTAGAATATTTGATGTAGTTCCTGGATCAATACTAATAGGCAAAGAAACACATTAATATTTCAAATTTTATTACATCTATACATATTTGCATGTATCGAAAAGTCTTTAACACTATACAATGTATACATATATGTACAAAGACAAAGATGTCAACCATCTTCCATAAATCAAGATTTTAGGTCTTCCATTATGGAGGATTTTTTCAGCTTCTTGGAGGGTACATCTGGAAAACATAAAAAAATCCTCAAATATTGATACATAATATCAAATTACCATATCAAATGCAATACAATAATTGATCACATTAAAAGTATATTTTATCAAATTATATATTGGGGTTATAAAAAAAGACCCAAAATTTTACCAGAATGGTTGTTGTGTATTTAAACTGGGCTTTGATGAGAACAGAGAAGAGAAAGACAACCAAGCCTCTTCACAAAATGGTAGCATTGTCAGTTCTCCATTCTCCATTTCCTCCTTCCTAACCTCTCTTACAAGTGCAGCAGATTGTGGGTCAGAATTACAGAATCTTGATTGGTTGTGCAATCAGCAATGTAGTTCAAACTTAGCATTCAATACCATTGGGAAGACTAGAGTTTGTTCATCTGTGTGTTGCAAACATATTTCTTGTAAAAAAGAAATTAGTCTTTAACAGAACAGACAGACAGACAGTAGCTTTATTCAGTAATGTTTAGCCATATGATCTATAGTACAGTAGTTGATTAAATTGAGATGTGAGAGTAATGTGGAAAAACATTATGGAATTATTGACGTCGTAATTCAAAAATCTTTTTTTAGGAACATTAAAATAGATAATATTGTATTAATATTTCTTGAATTTAGCATATTTATTATTAATTAATTAGTCTCAGACTCAGATACAAGACAATATTTGACTTGAAATTTAATAAGAATCGTACCCAGGTTTTCTCTGCTTGGAGATTTTGTAAGAACTGAGATATATTTCCTACTTGTAACAGAGATCATGTGAAAAGAAGTTGAGCATTCTCTTTGGAGGGAGAATGTTGGGTGAGGCTTAAAATATTATGGCATATAGAATTTTGTCAGCATCCTGCTATAGTGAGCATCCCAACATCTTGATGGAGGGAAGAAAAGATTATTGACCTCCTGTATTGAATGAAAATTTTTTTAACATGGACAAAGTCAAAGTAATAGGTTATGCCATTTGTCTTTGCTTGCAATTTAAAATGATTAAAACCAGTCAATATGAATAATAGAAATATCCCTTTAACAAAACATCAAATCATAAGTCTCTCCTGAATCAAATGAGAATGTACAAAGTTACGACTACACCTACCATCATGAAACCTTTCAGCTGTTTTTTTCCGCAGATCATCGATGGTGTCCTCTCCTTCGGCCCATTCCAGAACAAGGCGGCGTCCGTACAAGTGGGTGGAGTGACATAACGCGTTGAACGCTCGCTGTAGCAGAGATCAGAACGCATTCAACATGGTATGCTTGTTACTGAGCATCTTCCTAGGCATGGCATAACTTGCACCAGACCTAATGACTGTTTAGGCCTTACAGCTTAACCCATCCTTTCTGTGCCTGCTATCAAAGCTACTACAACAGATCTCGATACTTTAATGAGAAATCTTATGAGAATTTTCGCTGAAAAGGGCCTTGTGTTTTTTTCAGGTTTGAAGCAAGGTTTAAAATAGCCAGTAAATGAGATTTGCGCAACATAAAGCCATGCATCATCTGCCAAGTCTTAAAATTTTGATCAAACACCTCGTCAAACCCCCTTGTTAAAATTTGTATCGATCAATCATCGGCGAGTATGTTGAGACCAGCGTAAGTAATAATTATTTACCTTAGCATCCTGCCTGGTTAGGAAGTCAACAAAGCCGAAGCCGCGATGTGAGCCAGTTCCACTCAACTTCTTCGGTAGTCTGACAGTTTTCAGCTCTCCAAACACCCTGTCAACAAGATGTCACAATGTTATTATCATGCTTAAATATCTATTCCTATCATACAAGCAACTTCTAATTTTTCATTGTTCTTAATTTCCTCATCTAGGCCTGAAATCCTTACAAGAATCCTGGAAGAAGTGTAATAAAACATTAAGGATTTTTATTTCCAAACTGATCATTGTAATAAAAATAAGGCTTGCACCTCTCAAAACATTTTGTCAACAAGAGTTCAAAAGATTATTTAGGGTTATTATCCTATTATTTCTTCCTTGTAATCACACTGGAACTTTCCCTTTATCATACCTGAATAACTCATGAATTTCTTTTCTCTGGGCCTCAAATGGAATATTCCTGACAAGAATCTTAGAAGATTTCTGTTTGGAACTTTTCTGTTTCTTTCGACTTGATTCTTTTGATGCTCTGCAAAGAAAGAAAAACTCAAATATAGAACTGTTCATAATTGTTTACATGCCCATTTCTTATTCTTCAAAAGCAACTACAACTAGAGCTTCAAATGGTATCATACAACTTTAACATAAAGATCTTGATGTATCAGCAATGGTTCACCATCTTGTTTTAAAAGGAAATGCCAGGAAAAAAGAGGCAGTGCTTTTACTAATTTAATGACATTATTCAAGTAATCTATATATCTATGGATAGAATATCCACACATTTGCAAATGATTTATGACAAAAGTATCAACAAAGCCTTGTAATAACATAGCAAGGATTTTCCCATTCGTATCGTGATGAATGGCTTTCTAATTCTTGTTATATTTGAGCTTGTATTTATATAGTTGTCAAATCGAAATCAACCAAAATGTTACCCTTAGTAACATGTTTTAATAATTAATAACAAAATTAATAACAACAGACATGTATAAACAGTAAAGACCCCTTGAATTTCGGTTACACAAAAAATAAACTGAATTGACTGTCCTTTTAACAATATCTATCCCTTGTTGAACTCCAAGCAGTACCAAGGAACTTCTACCATTTCATCTTCAATCTAAAAATTTTGCAGGAACATATATATGTTCCTTTAGAACAGAAAGATCTGAAAAGAGCTGCTTTATGACAAACTGACTTCGTTTCCCGGTTGGATATCTTCAGCTCCAGCTGATGTCCGTCCAGATTTACGTGTTGCAACGTCCTCAAGGCTTTGTCTGCACTCGTCTTCTTCTGATATTCCACAAATCCGTATCCCATCGACAGCATCTTGCCTAGGAACATTATTTTTTATTTGCATTCTTGTGGTAACTGTTTATGTTCATATCTAATTGTATGTGACATATCATATTAGGTATGCTGGAGTACTGTAAAAGGTTGCATACCAAAACAGTGAAGTCAGCTCAAAGGAGAAGTTAGACATCAATAAATCTAATGCCTTGATATCTAGAAGAGTACTCCAGCAGTTGTAGCTGTCTTGAGTTCTTATTGTGACAACAGTGTATGCTTAAATAGTTGAAGATTTATAAAACACCTAGAAGAAGGTTCATAAGTAGTTTAAAATATATAAATTTTATAATTCATTGTCGTCAACACCATATTTTAAGAACAAAAGTACAACAATTAACATCTAAAGATGTACCAGAGGGACATATGCCATATCTTAAGAACCAAAATTTGTGCTAGCAATTGAACATATTTTACAAACTATCTAACACATTGATTTTTTTCATTTTGAACGCAAACACAGAGACTTTTCTTCAAAAAGCATTTAAACAACAAAGATTCTAAATCTATTAGTTTTATTGTTTTTGCTTTTTGAAAAATAGCTTATTATATACACACCTGGATTCTTCATATCTTTCTTTTTAGATATTGAGGAATACTTTATCTTTCCACATTTTGAGAACATCTGTAAAAGGAGATAATACACACTGTTAGCTATTTTCTACTGAAATCAAATAATCATCGTTAAAGCAAATCAAACTTTTACCACAAAATCTAATCCCTCATATTCAGTTTGCAACCAATCAGAATTTTCATATTCTAAGCCCAGAGAGTTATCCACTTGTAACTGAGGCTACTCGGGGAGCAAATGGTGCAGATGAAACAAGTCTCTTACTTTGGTCATGCAATAGTGTAAATAACATCTGCTAACAATTAGAATCATGGCTACACTAGAAGGCTCTTACCAAGTAAACATTACAAAAAAGCATGTTTTTATTGGATATCCGGATAAAAATAACGATCCCTTGAATATCATCATAATCTTGATAAAATATCTCATATCTAAAAGCAAGCTGAATAAAAAAATACCATCATTCAAAACATTCCAGAACAAAAGAAGGGAATATTATTTTCTTACCAAGTGTTCCACGATAATTGAGTGTGTAATATAAGCCTATTCTATATATTTTGGTCAACTTGTCATAAGTTATTCATGTGAACTTTGACTGAATGCTGTACCGGATTGTCAACTGTTGAGTTTGTAAAAAACTTTGTAAAATGTGTTTGAAAAATAAAAAATAGAGCCATGGGCTCTGTAGCTCATCAGACTTTTGATAGAAATAGGTGTTGTGGTTTAGACCATGGGGTCATGGGCAGTGTAGGAAAGATAGCCTGTCCCAACGTCCGAGTTATTCACAATCAAATAAAAAAGGCCCATTGCCCATTTGGGGTCAAGGGGTCACCAAACCTTCAATTCAGAATCCCCATTGTCCAAGGAGTCTACACACAACTATTAAGCTATCAAGACCTTTTGGAACTGGAGAAGAAGATGAAAGTAGGATTTTAAGGTTTTGACCCCTGTGACCCCATTTGGGGTCAAGTGGTCACCAAACCTACAATTTAGAATCCCCAGTGTCCAAGGAGTCTTCACACAATTTTTCAGCTCTCTAGTCCTTTTGGAACTAGGGAAAAAGATTAAATTAGGTTTTTTAGATTTTGACCCCTGTGACCCCATTTGGGGTCATGGGGTCACCAAACCTAAAATTTAGAATCCCCGTTGGCCAAGGAGTCTACACACACCTTTTCAGCTCTCTAGACCTTTTGGAACTGGAGAAGAAGATGAAATTAGGTTTTTCAGGTTTTGACCCCTGTGACCCCATTTGGGGTCATGGGGTCACCAAACCTACAATTTAGAATCTCCAGTGCCCAAGGAGTCTACACACAACTATTCAGCTCTCTGGACCTTTTGGAACTAGGGAAAAAGATTAAATTAGGTTTTTTAGGTTTTGACCCCTGTGACCCCATTTGGGGTCATGGGGTCACCAAACCTACAATTTAGAATCCCCGTTGGCCAAGGAGTCTACATACACCTTTTCAGCTCTCTGGACCTTTTGGAACTGGAGAAGAAGATGAAATTAGGTTTTTCAGGTTTTGACCCCTGTGACCCCATTTGGGGTCATGGGGTCACTGAACCTACAATTTAGAATCTCCAGTGCCCAAGGAGTCTACACACTACTATTCAACTCTCTGGACCTTTTGGAACTAGGGAAAAAGATTAAATTAGGTTTTTTAGGGGTTTTGACCCCTGTGACCCCATTTGGGGTCATGGGGTCACCAAACCTACAATTTAGAATCCCCGTTGGCCAAGGAGTCTACACACACCTTTTCAGCTCCCTAGACCTTTTGGAACTGGAGAAGAAGATGAAATTAGGTTTTTCAGGTTTTGACCCCTGTGACCCCATTTGGGGTCATGGGGTCACCAAACCTACAATTTAGAATCTCCAGTGCCCAAGGAGTCTACACACAACTATTCAGCTCTCTGGACCTTTTGGAACTAGGGAAAAAGATTAAATTAGGTTTTTTAGGTTTTCACCCCTGTGACCCCATTTGGGGTCATGGGGTCACCAAACCTACAATTTAGAATTCCCGTGGGCCAAGGAGCCTACACACACCTTTTCAGCTCTCTAGACCTTTTGGAACTGGAGAAGAAGATGAAATTAGGTTTTTCAGGTTTTGACCCCTGTGACCCCATTTGGGGTCATGGGGTCACCAAACCTACAATTTAGAATCTCCAGTGCCCAAGGAGTCTACACACAACTATTCAGCTCTCTGGACCTTTTGGAACTAGGGAAAAAGATTAAATTAGGGTTTTTAGGTTTTGACCCCTGTGACCCCATTTGGGGTCATGGGGTCACCAAACCTAAAATTTAGAATCCCCGTTGGCCAAGGAGACTACACACACCTTTTCAGCTCTCTAGACCTTTTGGAACTGGAGAAGAAGATGAAATTAGGTTTTTCAGGTTTTGACCCCTGTGACCCCATTTGGGGTCATGGGGTCACCAAACCTACAATTTAGAATTTCCAGTGCCCAAGGAGTCTACACACAACTTTTCAGCTCTCTGGACCTTTTGGAACTGGAGAAGAAGATTAAAATAGATTTTTAATGTTTTGACCATTGTGACCCCATTTGGGGTCATGGGGTCACGAAATATACAATTTAGAATCCCCATTTGCCAAGGAGTATGCACATAAAATTTCAGCTCTCTAGAGTCATTGGTTCTGGAGAAGAAGTCGAAAAAGTGAAAAGTTTACGGATGGACGGATGGACGGACGGATGGATGGACGGACGCTGGACGCCTTGCCAGGCCATAAGCCCATCGGGTCTTTCAGACCTGATGAGCTAAAAATTATGAAAAAAAAGTCTCTTCTAAACTGACCTGAGTCTTGAAAAGAAATATCCCTGACCTCTAAATCCTGACCCCTGACCTCTAAATCCTGACCCCTGACCTCTAAATCCTGACCCCTGACCTCTAAACCCTGACCCCTGACCTGTGTCATGTCCTCCTCGGTAGTGTTAAAGTTGAGGTTCTTCACAAACAGCGTACACCCCGGCTTGCTCTCTTCCTCCCCATCTTCATCATCCTCATTTTCTTCATCTTCATCATTCATCTTCACAGAGCTGGCACCAGGCTGAAGCATAGACATGACAGATGAACTTTTATCATCAACATAACAAAAAATTTAAAGTGACATATTTTCCATATGTGCACATCCAAAGCTTATCACTTTTTTCCTCATCATCTTCTATGAGCTCAGGCCAGGCTGTGGCACAAGCATGCGTTTGACAGGATATCTTTTTCATATGTGCACATGTGCATGTATCCTTTTGCCAAGCACCTATTGTTTCAGAACAACTTCGTGTATTTTGTCATCTATAACTTCATAAATCAAGTACTGTAAGTTGTTCCACATGGACAAATGTTTTTGTATTTTTTCATTTTCGTTTTCATTTCAGATTGAATAATTATTTCACTGACAGGGGCACAGAGTATGATATTGGGGTTAAACATGAAAACTTCATACATGGTGTTACTGTATCAAGTAGTTGTGTTTGAGTCTGAAAATAAGCATCTTCGTGCTTCAGTTCAGTATAGTGATAATAGACAGGTTAAGTCGTGATTTGTGATATAAAACCGGATAGTGGCATGCACCAATGACTCAAAACTTTCTAAGATGTGCTCCACCTTATTCTAAGTAACAAAGACCTCACTACGTGTCAGACTGAGTATAGGGTTCAAGAGTTACCTCCCTTGTTGAACATCTGTCAACAGTCTGTTGATATTGGAGGGTTGTATCGGTAGCAGAGTATAGGTACAACAAAGCCACTTTCTTACCCTCCGAATAGTAACCCTCTCAAACCAAGCATTTAACTAGATGTCATTGAACCAAAGCAAGAAGACAGTTGAAGAAGAACGAGTTCTATGGATAGTCACCTTCTTTATTTCATGAATTGCGACGTTTATGACTAGCTATATTTTTCTTGAAATATGATAAAAGCAAGTTCAGATACTAGAAAAGAAACACCATCACATGTTTCAGTTTTGCAAGGTACTTATATGAACATCAAACCAATCTGCCGTCTGCCTCTGTCCTTGGAATTATTACAGTTCTGGGGAAAATTGTACCAAATCTTTTGTTCCCAAGTTTTACAAGGAGTATACATTGGATGTATATAGTAACAAGAACATATTGATAATACCTACAGTGAAGAAAAGCATTTGTTTTAGAGAAAATATACGAATAATAATTCAATTATTGATGAATAATAGTGACGTACATTAATTCTCCTGGAAACCAAGCTTTCTACAAGAACTGTACTGTACCAATAGCATAATAATAATAATAATAATAATAACTAAAGATTTATATAGCGCCTTTACCAGCTGAGTACACCTTTTGGTTGTGGCTATTTTTGGATAAAGGAATGTTACCTTGTCATCAGTTTTCTCAACCTTTTCTTGCTCCTCTTCTCCCCCTTCCTCCATCTTCTCAACCCCCTCCCCCTCCCCGGGTGACTGCGGGGGACGGTACTCTGTGGTGAAGACTCCTACAGGGGCCCACTCCAAGTACAGCGGCAGGTAGTGGAACTGTCAACATAGTCATTTAGAAAAAATATGTACTTGTGTGTATGAACAGTGACGGATCCAAGAATTTTGAAAGGGGGTTTAACTATTGAAAAGTCATATATACCTTTGTATAAGCAAGCTTTGTAAATGCAGCCCTCGCCTCTGAGGGTTCGAGGAACTCGATGAGGGCTGATACCCCAGCTGGAGGAAGTAGCAACCTTCCCAGGGTTCCAAACTTCTCAAACTTCTCCCGGAGTTCCTCCTCTTGTGTGCCAGCTGGAAGATTCTTAGCTAGGATTACAGTCTTACTTCTCGCAGCTGCTGCCTGGAGATGTCAATTCATCATTAACATCCTATTGTTAGCTGAATAAGGGAAATAATGACTCAAAACAAGTACTGGTCACATGACCAAGGGGAGGTTACCCTGAAGAAGAAACTGCATACCACTAGAAACTTCTGTCTTTTTTTCAAATATAATCTTGTATATCATTTTCTATCACTGAATTTTTTAACGCTAATATTTAGTGCTAATTAAAAAAGCATGGCAATATTTCAATATTTTTGGCTCCCTTCAAAATGAGATCAGAGAACAATTTTTTACCAAGAAATTTTCCTGTCAGAGGGTGTATGAAATAAGCTCAATTAACAGGCATCACAAAGGTAATAAACGAACAATAACTAAAAAAGAACCTGACAAAGAAAGTACTAGATCACATGTTTTTAATATCAGTCCTTGATACTCTAAAAATTCAATGATACGAGACCATTATATTTTGCTACGGTTTACCTCAGAGCAAGTGAATTGACACTTCTCGTAAATAATGTAAAAAGTAGAACCAGGAAGCTACCTGACTGAAACAGTCCAGACTGACGCCATTCTCAAGGAGGAAGTCACGGGTCTCAGACACAATCTGCGTTTCTCCTAGCGCCATCCGCACTCCTAAACTCTCTCGTCCTTCCTGTAACCATGGAGACAGTTTTTATGGTAAATAGGCATGAAATCAAATAAACATCTTGTTTTGTTTCATCACCAAATGTCACACGTCACATAAACTGATACACTACGTAAAAAGAATACCTTAAAGATTACCAAAACTTTACTTAAATCCTTCTTATTATTATATTTTCTTATTATGTTTTATATCATTATCAGAGTTAAAATGAATGAAATAATGGGAACTATCAATGAACAAAGTTTACTATTCTGTTTATTATATGACCTCAAGCATGATTGCTGATAGTGTACCGAATGAAACATTTCTGCGAATTGGTCGCCCTTTTGACGGCAGGGCCAACATTGTGATGTCACAACCAAACAATATTATGACGTCATACGTGCAGCAGTATTACACTAGTTTAATATCGCCGTATAAATATTTCACTGCAGTATCTTACACAGGCGAGTAATTAAGATGGTTCTTCAAAAGACATTCTGAAAACTGCCAACTTACTGCATCCAGAATCTGACTTTTGCTGGTGGCATATCGCTCAGCCATGGCGTCGGCTACAGCATTAGCCCCCAGGAACAAGGTGTTCCAATTGTGGGAACTAAAACATATTGTTATATATGCAAGGAAACATAATATGCATATAGCTGTGTCTTAAAAAATATCTTGATAAAAGCTCACAACACAATAAAACTAACAGACTTTAAATCTTTGAGTGGACTGATGCTGTGTGAAATATGATCTTCATTGATAAGAGATCACTAAGTGAAATGGAAAATCTATTGTGATGGAAGGGTTTGGTTTTTTCACCTTTTTGCTAGAGCTTTTTGTTCAATCTCTTTCTTCTTCTTGAATGATGAATTTTCTGGGAACAATAAGGTTTAAAAATCAAGAATCATGTTAAAGAGCCACTCCGTGAGTTGTTGGAGTCATATATGCCCAACTTAATCAATGGTGTCATTTGATCGCCAAGTATCGACTGTTACCAATAAGAAACATTTTAAAGCTTTTTGGTTTTGTACGGTGAAGAACGTCGCAATTATGATAAAAAAACGGACAGTGGCGCACGTCAAATAGTCAAACATAATTGTGAAAACTTATCTAAAACAGACAGGAGGGGGGTTAGGAATTAATAGTATTGGTTAGGTTATATAACTAGTATCCATGTATATTGGACGTGATATCTACACCTCTTTGCATTTATAAGGCTTTTTTAGATTTTCATGGAAAACCAGTATTTTTCATATATATGTCTTTTGGACATGAAAAGTTAAGATGTTTTCATTTTATATCACCACATATGACATTTAGGTTGGTATCAAAGGTAAATCATATGTTATGAAAATCCCGGAGTAACTCTTTAACCACAAGGAAACATTTTCTGCTGAATTTTCCGACAATTATAGACAAGTGGATATCAAAGATAGGCGAGGCTTCCAAAAAATGTAGTTTTTTACCATAGGTTATAGGGCTCTGTTCTTACAATGACTTGGATTAATTATTTCACTGAGATTATTATTTTAGTGTTGAATGAACCATGAGCGCAATTTTCAAAGCTCTCTTAGCGCCAACATTGTCATAAGTATCATATCTATACATCAATTGGCTTATAACAATATCAATTGGAACAAGACTATGAAACATTTGGCCCTGCTTTTCAAAACTTAAGAGTAAGTTTGAATATAGATATACAGATGAATGTCAAATCATTTCACAATGATTTACGAAAATAAAAACTATTACCTGTTAGTTCAACTTCTTCTGTTTTGGGTTTTCCAGGCAATATGTGAAGCATTCGACCCTTAAAGTAAAAATTGATTTCAATGTAACAAAAATGTGCCTCTGTTCACCCAGTAGTACAACTGGGTACATGGTATGGAAGTGATGTCAATGTGACAGATATCCATAAAGCACTTACTCGGCTGCTGGGTTGCATACCTTCAAGGAACTGAGAATGTAAAATGAGTGATTTTTGTCCTTGACCCAGGGTAATTATGTGTGTGGCGCATTGAGCATGCCCTTGTGGTGTGGAGTCCAGTGCATTATTAGTATCCTCATTATCATCATCATCATCATCATCATCATCATCATCTAGGGGTGAAATGGTTCACTACGACAGTATTTTACGTTCGGTGCACCATACATTAACATGGATTTTCAGTTCGTACCTCATACCATCATCATCATCATCATCATAGTATAATCATCATCATCATCATCATCATCATAGTATCATCATCATCATCATCATCACAGAGCTGCCAACCTAAAATGTTTTGTATGAGTGAGATTTAGTGAAGCCGGGGTCCAGGGCGAAGCCCTGGCGGGGGTTCCAGGGGGGCAGAGCCCCCCAGCCGAAAAAGGATTTTGCACTTTTAAAACACTTTTGGAGACTGGAGAATAGAGATAAAAATATTCACAACAGGGACACATTTTGAAAGTTTTAATGCAGATCATAACAGTTTTGATCACTTGTCATGAATATCAGTGGCAATTATCAATAATTTAAATCCACTTCAGTATATAAACTGGTAGAATTGTTACTTAAAAATACAAAAACATGCCTTTAAGTTAAATTTTTCAAATAAGAGTCACTTTCCTTTCCCTACACGTTGTATAAAGCCTCTTAACCACTTACAAAAAACTTGGTAAATATATTTGAGACAGTTTGGGGTTTATCCTTCATATATATATATATATATCGAGTGTTTCATTTTGCGCTATCGCACGTTTAAATTGCTGATCGTCGCTTCAATGATGCTATTTCGTGACTTTTCGATGCGGATCGCAATATTGTGATGCGATTTCGTCTGTTAATGTGGCCGTTTCGCTGCTTCCCGTTGCGATTCGATTTTTTCTTTGGTAGGCCTGTATATGTCCGTGTCGCTCATCTTGTTTGTTTTTCTCTCTATGAAACCCGGGTGAAGGGTATTCCCGTTTCTGAACAATGGTAATGAAACAAATAATGCCATTGGCTGAGCTAATCCATTCAGCCAATCAGTAGCGTCGTACTTAAAACTTGTCGGAAAAGACCGACTCAACATTCGGATTAGATCGTGTTTGAATAATTGTATCTTCATCTGAATGTAACTTGTGCGTGGAGAACCTTTATATTTCATTTTTATACTATGATTTTAAAAATGCGTGAGATTTCACTATGAGCTCGTGAGAGCGTGATTTTGATCAAAAATGCGTGATTCTCACGCCAAATGCGTGACAGTTGGCAGGTATGTCATCATCATCATCATCATCATAGTATTATCAGAACATTTAACATTATATGGTCGACGTCCTACCTGGAACACAGTGCCGTCGAGTTCTATGAAGGCTTTCACGGCATGTTCAGGAATCATAAACATGACATGTGCGTATCCCTTTATCTTCTTACTGTAGCGGTCTACCGGGACGTTCACCTCTGTCAGTGGACCTGAGAACACAAAAGTTCAACACTGCAAAATCAAATTAGAACTGTGACAGGGGGCAATTTGCAGAGAGCACCTGCATGCAGTGAGCGGTTATAAGACACTCAGTACTCTGAAGTTTTGAATATTCAAGAGGGATATGTTTAACTTTTACCTACCATATTTCGTGAACAGCTTTTCAATATCATCTTCTGTGCAGCAATATGCCAGGTTTCTCACAAAAAGTCTGCCAGTCTGAGAAATTAATGTTATGAATGAGAGAACAGTGCTGTCAAGCGCTTACAATTGTCTCATTAAAGTGGCATATTCAGAAATTATGAAATATCTGGATGTCTGGATAAAATTTATGCATCTGTTTGTGCTATTGCACAAAATTAAATGTTCATCATCAATGTTGAAAAAATTTCGGTTGTGGTCATTTATTAATAAAGAATTGTCAAAACTTTTTACAATTTCAATGGCAAACTAACTTATCAACTTGTGTACCCACTCATGTGAATAAATATATATGTGAAAAAAAGAAAAACTTATCAACATGTAATCACACTAATTTTGTCCCGACTTAAATGTTCCTTCCACAAAAATGCAACAAAGTCTCTCAGCTTTGTCTGTTTCTTTGCCAAGACTAAGACTCTTATAAAAGTCTGAGAAATAGGGATTTATTTGACTATGAGGCTCATTGTCACAAGATACGATACCTCAGCAATGCCTTCGTCTTCATTTGTACGATCTTGTTGCTGAAAGAAAATTATCACATCACCATTAATCAGTTTTACCTCTTGCTTTTTTAACCCTTCCGTTGCTGAATATTATTTTGACCAGTTTTGCCCCCGTGGCTGAATTTTCCAGCACTCGCCTCGCTACGGTAATAACGCAATTAGCCCCTGTGGCTGAATTATTTCGCACCGCGAGTCGCGGCTGTTTTTTCGATAAATGGTGTATTCACATGGCGGATCACGGATGAAACTGACCGTTCGATACAAAAGTAGCCCGCCAATCCCGTACACAAATGAACGATCTTTATCCGACACTTTGAATGAAATTTTTATCCTACCTAGAACGGTTTCTATTGCAATATGAAGATTGTCTTTATTTAGAGTTACGGAAAATCCTTAAATATAATCGCACAATTAATTTTTTTATATGGAATTGAAGATACATTATTCCTCTTTACGATGATATATATCTTTTTACAATGCGACCTCTAGTTAGATTTCTACAATTATCTAAAGATTGTCTTTATTTCCGGCTGAATAAAATCCCTAATACTTAGCGCGCATACATGTATTATATATGGAATTGTAGACAATTTATTCTTCTTTATGATGATAAAAGATTGTTAGAAAATGTCATCCTGTTCAAAAGATATACGCCGCGAAAGATGGTTGGGGGTACCCCGAGGATGCTCCGACATAACGGGATTTTTAGCCAGAACTAATTCTCTCTTGGGCAGTCTGGCATCGGTACGCTAATTAGTACCGTTATACCCCCGGGGCACCCCCGAGGCACCAGCATGCGAGTGCCAGTGTTCTAAGCACCAGCGTTGCTTCCTGCTGTACCGATCCTCTCGGCGCGTGCAGTCACACGCGGGCGAACATTCCGAGATAATAAAATCAATCATTCTATACGCACGCCGCATCGTTATTTCTTGCTGCGCATGTACAAATTATACATGGAAATAAAGATAAATCTTTCGTCCTTACGACTGTGAAAAAATAATGAAAAGGTGCCAACTGGTTCAAAAGATATGAAAAACGAAAGAGTGATACCCTCAACTACTTGAAAACAAATTTTGATAAGCGTTCTATTTGCGACACCAGTCGCATCATCCACCGCATCGTTATTATTGACTGCGCATATGCATATTATACATGGAATTAAAAACAATTATATTCCCTTGAAATAGGTGAAAAAAATATAAAAAAGTATAAAATTGTTCGGGAGATATGAACCGCGAAAGAGCGACACCCTCAACTACTTGAAAATAGATTTTGACAATCGTTTTATTTGCGACATTTGTCGCAGCACTCGCCGCACCATTTTTATTAATTGCGCACATGCATATTATACATGGAATTAAAGATCATTCTTTCCGCTTGAGAAAGGTGGAAAAAAATTTAAAAAGTGCCAAATAGTTCGGGAGATATGAACCGTTAAAGAGGGGTACCCTCAGACATTTGGGGAAAAAAATTGATAATTGCGACATTTCTCGCATTATTTGCCGCTTCTTTATTATGTGTTGCGCACATACACATTTCATAATGAATCAAAGCCAGTTCTTTTCCCTTTACGATGATGTAAAAAGTATGAAGTTTCGCCACCCGATTCTAAGAAAACAAATTGCGAAAGATCGGGGGTAGGTTCGTGATGCGGCTCGTATCGAACGTCCAGTGACAGCTCACATTGACTTTCTCTGTCTCTTTTACGACTTAAAAAAAAGATTATTTTATTGACAATCAGTATTTTATATTACACTTATTCACCTTATTGATGTGAAGAATAAACTTTATAAGGAGAGTAACGCTCATCCACACTTCTGCTTCTTTCTTCTTTCTTCAATCTTCTTGATTATCCCCCTCATTTTCCTTCTCTGACATCAAACTGATATAAGCTTTAGTGCAATCTTGTGACGTGTGATAAATTCTGAAACATGGTGCTGCACATAGAGCCACATTACACTCGATACATTCGAAAGAAGATTCTTTGCCTACCCTTTTCTTCTTTCGAACTGGCTGATTTGTTTCTTCGAATTCCCTTCGACGAAGTTCTCTATTCGCTTTGGAGCAAACAACACACATGCGTGTTAGGTTTTTCTTCTTTCCAACAGGCTGAATCTTTGATGGAAAGTGACGACCATGGAGTCGCAAGACACTATCGTCGCTCGTGCTCGGCCGGCCGCGAGGACGTCTGCGCAGGGAGGGCACTTTTTCTGTTTCGGCGAAGGTGATCATATGCTGCACCAAATCTTTTCTAAATTGACGGCTTGTTTTCAAAGGTTTGTCTTCTGAGAATTCTTTATAGATAATGTAAGAATTCAACATGGCAACGTTCAACACATGAAACCACACGCGCTTCCACCATTTAAGAGTTTTCATTTTGAACGGGGTGTACGACAGCATCTGGTCGGCCCGATCCACACCTCCCATATATTTGTTGTATTCGTGCACAATACGTGGTCTCGTATTTGCTTCCCCAGTCACTCGGTTCTTCTTTCCTGTCTCTACAATTTCGGCGTCTTCTACGGTTGACATGAGCAACACTGACTTCCTGTCCTCATACCGCAAAACGAGTAGGTCTTGATTGTGATAGATTGTCATATCCCCTTTCTTCTGATTCTTCTGTGCCTTCTTTAGCTTTTCAGGAATGCCTTTGCGATTTCCTCTCAAAGTTCCCGTCGCACCAGTTCCCATTTCCCACAAGTTTATATACAATGCCACCGAGGAATAGAAATTGTCCATGAACACATGATACCCTTTCCCAGCATATTCTTTCACCAAGTCCATGACGAGATCATACGTTTTCCCACCAACAGAAACAGCTTCATTTGTTTTTCCAGTGTAGAGTTTGAACTTGCAAACATAACCATTTGTTGAGTCGCACAACATGTAGGCCTTTATCCCATACTTCTTCGGCTTGTCGGGATTATATACTTTGAAACTCAGATTGCCTTTCCAAGGCACCAACCCTTCGTCAACACAAATGTTTTGATGCGGCTTATAAACTCTGGAAAAACGATGCACGATGCGTTGGTACAGATAGCCAAGTTTATTCATTGGTGAAAAATGCGGAGTGTTTCGTCCCGGCATTAGGTTGTTATCATTCAAATGTAGATACGTTAGCAGTAGCCAGAACCTGTCGCGGGGCATGCACTTGGAAAAGAAGGGCGTCGACGTAACATCACTTGTTGACCAATACTCAGAAAAGTTTCTCTGTACAACCAGAGACATTGCTATTGTCATTGCAATGAATACTTTCATTTCTTCGGCATTCGTATCATACCAGTGCCTCAACCGTGAACAGGGTTTCAGAACCTTATCATCGACCTGTTGGTGGAAGTATCTGTTG
This sequence comes from Phorcus lineatus, assembly GCA_921293015.1. Taxonomy (NCBI): domain Eukaryota; kingdom Metazoa; phylum Mollusca; class Gastropoda; order Trochida; family Trochidae; genus Phorcus; species Phorcus lineatus. Next base: position 24,813,653 of record OV121089.1, read on the forward strand.
GTTTCTGCTGCCAATGATCCATAATCATCTTCATGAAAAAACAGTCCGAAAAAGTCTACAGGTTGCGGGTTATCAGGCAATTCTATAAACCGTCCTAATCCCGTTGCGCCAGTAAAATGCAAGTCGACACGTCCACGTTGCCTCGGCCCCTCTTCCCAGCGATCCATAAAATTATCTTGGTCATCAAAATGTGTGTCCATTTCATTATATTGCTCGTCAAAGCCAATGAACTCTTCCTCTGTCGAAGTACCAGCCGTAGCAGTTTCACCCGTACCAGCTAATATGTCTCTTGCAATGTTTCTTATTTCTTGATCACTATCAATGTCACTTTCACTATCACTGTCACTGTCACTGTCACTATCACTCTCATCAGTTGATTCCATATCAGAAGCTTCATCGGCATGGACCTCGTTGATGAAGTCGTCGTCGCTAGACGTTGACGGACATTCCCAACTCCTGGTTCGCGGCCTCCTGGCCTTAGGCATCTTTCACATCAATCTGTAAATGATTGAAAATAATTTAGGCACACGCAAGATATAATAACATCAACACATGACCTGTTGTACAGAGAAATTCAATGTGAGCTTCATGGACATTCAATTGCCACATTTTGTAAGTGTTTGAAACAAATTTGCCGTTGCGCGCCTTTGGCGCCAGCGGTCATCAATAATCCGGACATTTTCTAATTGTCCTGGCGAAAGCCGGACATTTTGTTTCACGATTTGCAAAAATAACAAATCAGGACAAATTCTAACATTGCTGGACAATTTCTAACTTTCGGACAACTTTTCACAATCCAGCCGAACAAGTTCTAATGTCGCCGGACACTTTCTAACTTTTGGACGACTTTTCACAATCCCGCCGAAGGTGCCGATGGCACCGACGGCCGCCGACGTTGTATCAACATTATCAACCCTGATGCCGCCTTCTGACTCCTATGCAACGAGCCGGCGAGTCGCGAACAACTGCCTTCTACGTCAGGAAAGTTCTGATTGTCAGTTGTGGATTACAAAAGTTTTTCAACTTTTGACTTCTCGTCCGAGAATGATAGGTTCCACGGGCCTATCCGTCGGGACGGCCGTAGTCAACGAGCACCCGGCCCCTTGTCTTTAGTTCACTGGAAGGAACTCATGCCATCCCGACATATATAGCAAATTATTTAAAACCTCGGAATGCTACCAAACTTTTTTTTCAAAAATGAGTTTCCTCGACCAACAAAAATTTGGCAGAAAAAAACACATACCTGCTGGCGGTGCCCGACGAAAGTCCGCTGAAATTTTTTTTCTCGAACACGAACATTTTCGTTGGACACATTTTCTCATGACCTGATGGCGGTGCCCGGCGAAAGATCCCCGACATATTGTGTCTCAACCACAAACATTTTCGTTGGACAACTTTGCCTTGACCTGATGGCGGTTCCCGACGGCATCCCCGACATACTGTGTCTCAACCACAAGATTTTCGTTGGACAATTTTCCCATGAACTGATGGCGGTGCCCGACGCAAAAATCCCCTAACTCAAAAAAGACATCAATAACGCTATGAATGTAAATCCAAAAGTTTTTTTTCCTTCAACTTTCATGGTTTATAAAACTCTATAATTGAACACTAAAGAAACAGGGTTTCCTTCATAATTTTTTTTACTTATTACATTTATTTATAACATTTTAGCGGCGCTTGTTGAGTCTTTATTTCTATGAGCGCATAAACAAATTGTATATCAAATTGAAGAGAATTTTCTGCTCTTTACGCTGATACCAAACGTTGTTGAGCGCGCCACTTTGTTACAGAAATACGAAATGCGAAACTTGCCAAATTTGCGGCACTTCTTGTGCCTTTATTTTTGTGTGCGCATGTATGATCAATATATTGAAATGAAGAACAACGTTCCGTCTTTATTTAGACGTAATATTTATCAAAATCCGCCAAGTGGTATAGAAAATATCGAGTGCCAAAGAAAGGTACATGAAAATCGAACTTCAGATCACATGAAAAGAACCCTTTGTGCGGCGCTTGCTGCATCGTCGTTTGTTTTAGCGCATGTACATTTTATATATCACTTTGTAGACAATTTATTCCTCTTGATAATGATATAAATGGTTTTGAAATGTGTCATTTGTACACGGGGATATGAAGTGCCAAAGTTTCCCTATTTGCGTCACTAACGGAATTGCGAAGTGCGAAAGTTGTTCTTTTTACGGCACTTGTTGAGTCTTTATTTATTTGCGCGCATAATAATTGATATAGGGAATTAGAGACAATTCATTTGTCTTTATAGTGATGTAAAATTCAACAAAATCTTTTTCACGGTGTAAAAGAAATTCATTGTGAAAGAAAGGCACATGAAAATCGCGCTTCAGATCACATGATAAGGAAGTCGGCAAAATTACCTTTTTGTGCGGCGCTTGCTGTATCTTTATGAATTGTTGCGCATGTACACATTTTACATGGGATTAAAGACAATCTTTTTCTCTATCTTGTGATATAAAAAATGTCAAAATATGTTGAGCACATCATGAGAAAATTGGTGTGACAAAACAGTGTAAAACTAAAAATATATAAAAATCACCTTTTTTGCGGCACATGCGGTATCTTTATTTCACGAGGCGCACATATGTTTTTTACATCGAATTAAAGACATTTCTTTTCTCTTTCAAATGATCCCACCTATATTGAAATCCGCCCAAGGGTTCAGAACATAGGGCGTGCGATAGGAAGGCGTGCATAGGGTCAAAATGCACGCGTCTCAGTAAACGATAGCACGCGCGGGTCGGTAAGCTCGTGCGAGAGGCTAGAAAGTGCCCACAGGCTATTAGCACGTGCGGCGGGGAGTGGGGGAAAATTGAGTGATTTTAACGCTTATTTTCGGTACGATAAACATTATCAATATTCTCATAACTTTCGGAGCATGTTCGCGCATTATTTAGACCACCAACGAAACAAAACACGGTAGCTTAGCGGCAGCCGGAACGAAAATACAAGCGTTGAACTGAGACTACTGCTAGGCAATAAATTTCCGGGACCCGCTACCGAGACCCGCGGTCATAATTAGTTAGCGTGAGAAAAATAGAGTGTGCTACTCGCATCCCGCTAAGAGGACTTGCGGGCAAAGCTAATTTCATCCCGGAATATTCCGGGACCCGCATCTTAAGGGTTAAATTAAAGCAGAGAAATATTGATACATATACAGTCACATGTTCAGATGCTATATCACTTAGCCAATCTAAAGCTCTAAAGTTTTTGCTATATATCAAGTAAGCATTCTTTCTACATATTTTAGCATCTTCACACTGACAGCAATTTTGTTGTTGATTTTGGAAAATGAAATACTAAATCGCTTCTTCTTTCATGCAAGAGTGACATAAAACTTTCACTCCTAACAAAACAAATTTAACATGAACAAAATATTGTCTAGTAGTCTCTATTGACATACAAAATCTTGACCAAAATACATTGAAGAAAAAAGATATTATTAATTGAGAAGAGGAAAATAAGGGTGTTAAATGAAACCTTCCTGGAGTGATCAAGGAAACACAAGAAGGATTTACCTGACTGCAGTAGATAGGTGTACAATTGATGACTAACATTGGTTGTTGGTTCAATTATTTTTTATATAACCTGTTGATCAACATAATAAACAAAGTTTGGTCAATGTTTATGTCCACGGTTAGTATCAGTATTATAGTTGTTACTGTAATTGTAACTATAAATGAATGTAAAGAAAATTTGTGACACGTTTATAAAATATTCTTCTTCTTCTTCTGTAACTAGCGGTTGAAATACGGTCTGTACCAAGGTTAACCAACAAGAGGAATAACTTACAATTTTCAGCTCCCACGGCCGAGGTTCGTACTCTTTGGTTTTCACTTCTGACGGTTCCTGGGTTTTCTTCATCACGACTCGTTTGCCATCTAAGTTTATTCACATCATTGTGTTTAGAAATTAGTTCAAGTATACTTTAGTATTATATACTGAAATATATTTATCCGCCACAATTCTCAATATTGTTCATACATTAAAAAAATGACTCTTTAAAGTCCTCATTTCATTGTAAATTGCTTTTGCATGCTTGCCATCTGGAAGCTACCATGCAAACCAAGTCTTGTCTTATTCTCTTAATGCTTAATGCCTAGCAAGGAAGCAACAACTCGCATATAATTAACGTCTTTTGGTATCACCATTCCAAGTCTTGTTGGTGATGCAGACACTCTACCGACTGAGCTAGATCTAAATATGCATGCATACGATCCATGACATTATCAAATCACATTATCTCGTCATTGACATGACATTATCATTGGCAAAATAATGCCAAGGCGGCTTTTACTTTCATGACTTCCAAAACAGTGACATATGTGCAGTGAATACCATTTTTAATTTCAAGGAGCCAAAAGATTCCAGACATCAATTTTCTCTTGCCTCATTAAAATTCACGAGGTAATAAAATGTTCCCCTATGGTAGATAGAACTTTATATTCAGTTTCAAGCACCAAGCTGTTATACTTACTGAAAAGATCTATGTTCTTTCTGAGAGCCAGGTCTACGTCTTTAGCAGATGAAAACTCCACATATGCAACACCTGAAAACACAAATATCCTGAGATAGAATTCAATAAGAGAAAAACAATTCTACTTGGTTGAAATAAATCATCAAGGGACAGTATATGGTATTCCATAAGAGAAGCTCTACACTGTTTTAACCATGAGTCTTATTTTTGCATTATTGCTATGTAATGTTTGGTAAAGAACTATGTACAGTGATGCATGATGGTCATTCTTCGTTTCCATGGATACAAATTTGTGCCATTAACAAAATCTAAATACCATTCTGACAAGTTATCTTTGAAAGTCCCAGCCCAAATTCATTCCAGTTGGACATTTATCTACAAAACAGAGTCTTAAAATTTTCAACGTTTTTGGATGACGGTGTTCTAATATTTGCCTTGCCCTTCGAGATCAAGCAATTTCTCACCCTCCGAAGTTTAATTTTCTACTAATAGAACAGCGATGTAAATTCCTTTATCACTCTCCCGTTGAAGAAACCGTGTTTTATGAAATCTACAATCTACATTGTGTCATAACATTGCGTGCTGATTGACGTCACATTACGTCACAATCTTTAAGTATGATGTCAGAATGTTACCGACGACGCAGCAGTGGTAATCTTGACAATTTTCATGCTTTTTACTTGATAGGATTTAGCAAACAATCAATAAAATATTAAACTCTGTCCTGGTCAATAAAATTTTTATGAAACTCATGAATAGTATTGTTATCTAACTCCCTTGGCTTGTTAAATGCCAAACCACTCATAAAAATCAGTATTCAACGGGACGACATTTAGTATTCTCTATATATGCAAATCATGAACTAAGAACCCCCAACATCCGCCAACCACTCCACCGACAAAAACCACACAAGGCTTAACTTGCACCTGCCTCAAACTTACAGTTTTGCATCCAGGTTTTGACAAAAAAGGGGGAGGTCCAATACGTCTCATTGACCAAGCCGAAATTTAACGAGATTTGCCGATTGCACTGGTAAATAGGAAGCGACTTTTACAGTATTGCTTACGTGATCAAGTAATTTGATATTATTTTATTGATCGAAGAGTTTGAACTAAAATAATCCAGGTAGGTTGCGCAGTAGTTTGTCTCGAATGCGGGATGAAATCTTATTTTGCGCGAGTACTCCCCAACATAAATAGAAAAATTGCGCGAATGATATATGAAGTAGCGCATTTCTCGCAATGGCGCAGCCTGGATGCAACACTGAACATATTCAAGCGTTGCTGCTAAATGCACTATTCGGCAAAAGCATTGCAAGATTTCTCATTGGACCATCAAGATCAGTAGCAGCAGACTCACAAGAAAGCCAGAAAAGTTGGAAAAACGCTGCACGTAGTAAATGAGTCAGTCATTTGGACTGGTGCAAATGTAGGAGAAGTTGATACATGGGGTGGTGGCAAGCACAATCACTGGACAGTTGCAACCAATTTTATTCCTAACAGCAGCAGCATAAGCATTCAAACATTTCAACATTTCCCAGCACGGTACACTACCTATTAAATTCTTTCTCGCACTTCTCGGCAGCTTCACAGATTTTACTGCTAATGGTTTGAAGAATTCCTTGATCATTTTCTGTAAATAGATAACAACAGGGCATTTTGTTAACTGTTCACATCATGTCATCTTATATCAAGAACTACGGATTAGGCTTTTCGAAAGAGATTTATAAGGAGGGTGTGACAAAACAAATCATGATAAAAATCACTGAAAGATATGGATTGAAACGCGGCTCATATAGTGAATAATTGTACAAGGAAATTAAGCTCTTACAATGAGTGAAAATATTATTGATAAAAGGAATTCAAGGGCTGCTAATGAGTGGAAATAATCCTGACAATAGCAGCAATGGCATTATGACCAAAGTCTTTAGTGAAAGGAATGAAAAAATGTCAAGTTCAGATAATATTAATATTATAATTTGTCATGGTAGATATGATCAATGTAACAGTGATGTGCAATTGTAACGATATCAACTTTAATGTCTTGAACTGAAAATTTTAATAATATTTTGATACAGATATAAAATACAATTGTCATCCTCACCCTGTTTATGAAACACTGTTCAAACTGAAGAATATGAAGATCTTCATATGTAAATGTATAAGTGGATACTTTACCTAGATGTATGACTTGTATGTAAGCAATGAATTAAATTATGACCAAATTCCATTAATCCATTCAAGTGATACAAAGCTTTTTGATGGACTTATGTACAGATGGAATGAATGTTGTGCTCTTTTTTAAAACATAAGAAAACGAATAAATACCTCGTTATACTTTCCGTGGAGATCCCTCATTTTCAAAACAAATCTTGGTTTATCTTTGGCATCTTTACCTGTCTGTAAACAAATTTTAAATCCTTTTTAGCTTTTTCAAAAATTGAATGTAATTTCTCCTTTTTGAGAACACATAACAAAATAGTGACAGAGGTAAACAAAAGAATCTAAGCTTAATGGAAACCCTCAAATACTGTTGAGGTTGAATTAAATAAATTATTCCTGGCAATGTACATGCACTGGTCAATCTCGTTTAAATAAGATTTTTAATTTTCTCATTTTATTACTATAATCTACTAGATCGCGCTTTTAAGTTCTAAGGCATTCAGTTGGAAGCACGTAACTCTGTTTGGATACACAAGATCTACCATTTGCTATCAAACATTGATGTAAAAATGGCACACCTAAAGTTGTATCGAAAAAAACGAAATGTGAGCAAATAGTCACATCATTTTTCAATAAGATTGGTGGACCTGCTCTTTCCTGAATATTCCTGGATCAGCAAATTAACCCTCTTCCTGCTGAACTATAATGCCAGTTGTGAGTCGCTGGCCTCAGTTATAGGGACTACAGTAAAAATCAAAATTTTGCTTTCTACTAAATATAAGCAAAAGATAACAGTATCCGCATGCAAAGTCAGTGTATTCCGCTTAATAATCTGGTAAATGTTTCACAAATAAAGCAAAGATATATCCATAAATTACCTTGTCATTTTTTACCTCAGAGTTGTTTCCCTTTGTTTTAGAGGTCGTTTCTTCATCAGATTCCGAAGTGTCTTCATCTGAACTCTCTTCATCTTCTTTATCTTCATCTTCTTCACTGCTGCCAGAATCACTAGAGAGTTCGGAACTTGCCATTTTGGACTTGAGGAACTTAAAGAAAAAAATAAGCTAAAATTATGTAAAGCTAATCATCTGTGCTTTCAAATATATCCAGCGCATGGGGCAATCATAAGGCTACTTCTTTGAAGGAGGAAACGCAATGAAAGCTTGGGATCCTTCTCCAAATAAAATTTGAGGCCTGATAATTATGGATTGACGATCATTAACAAACCTGTTGAGGAGATATAGTGTTTAAATTGAAAAATAGAGCATTTCTCTAATATAACAGCGGCCAATGTTGTTCCTAGGGGTTAATTTGGCCTTTTCTTGGCAGAGGGGACACTTTACAATAGGTGATACTACAATACAGTGAGCCACTGCACCCAAACCTTACTGTATATAGAAAAATTACTCCACAACAAAGTAACCCTTCCCCTACCAGGAGTAAAACCTCCATGTGAAGACGAATGCACTACAGTGGAAGATCCTGAAATTCTTGAAATCAGAGGCCCCCTCATTTATCAAAGATGCCATTGCTTTCTTACCTCCTTATCTATTGGCTGGAGTGGTCACCTGACAAGGCCCAGTAAGGAGCAGTAAACACATCAGAAATGTAGCGTGGTACAAGTGTTGGGTTCTAATTGATTTCATTGGCAATTGAGAATTTTGAGGAGAAAGGGGTGGGGTAGGGTTGCGGTCATATGTTATCCTGCATAATTATTATATACAGATTGTGTATTGGATCAGATTTGTATCATACTCACCTCCAAGTCAGACATGGCCTTTTTGACTGTTTTTTTTTCTTTTATGTCTGAAATACACAAAATTGTTTCATGAATTATATGAAAGTCATTTTTTTAAATTTTTATTACTGATATATCTCATTTATTTATTTTTGAACAGTGCTTATATCAATGAGGTTATGAGAGATCATCTTGAGTGATGAAAGATATATTTTTATCAGTCCTTGAGGTGGTTTTTGAGAAAACCAGGATTAAAAATGAATTTCTTCACTCTCATCACCATTATGTAGAATATATTCAATCCCAATTGACCCCTTTCCTTTTTTGATAAATCAAAAAGAAATCTTAAGAAAAAGTTGTTACCTTTTTCACTTTCGGAGTCACTACTGTCTTCATTGCTACTCTCATCGTCATCATCTTCAAAAGTGACGTCGTTCCTCTTTTTCATCTGTTTATCAGGGGAGGTAACTCCTGCAGTTTCAGTATCATTGCCCCAAGCAGTTTTCTTTGACACTTTTTCATGAACTTCCAAGAACTCTTTGAATTCTGGATCATCACCAAGCTTGAGGAAAGAAATTCAAACACTTTCAGATAAACTGCTGTGGACATTTTAAAATGATTTGAAATTAAAGGGCCACAGAGTATGTTGTTTGAGTTAAATATGCCAAACTTCATTAATTGTGTTATTTTATCGAGAAGTGGTGGTTGTTTCCAAAACTTAGCATCTTAGTGCTTATGAGTTGAATATAGTGACAATAAAACAGGTTAAAGTCTCGATTTGTAATTGAAAGACGGACAGTGACACAAATGTAATATCGAATGGTATTATTACTTAGGACTTTAAACTTATATGCATGTAAAATTTAAGCAGAATTTTGATGTCCTAACATATATATAACATTGAAAACATAAAAATAGCACAATTTGGGAATTTGGGAGATAAAGGTGCAAGTAAGTTAGGCGATTTGAGCTTAATTGATGACATATGGTGATTTGGCTCTTATTTTAGGAACATAAAAAATCCTAAAACATACTCTGTGTCACTTTAACAGGATTTACAATGAGATAATGGTTGGTATGTTTCCATCATTATACTAGGTTACACGGTCATATCTTTCAAGTTTTATTTCTACCTATGAGCGCACAAGAGTATCTTCCCTCTCGTAAGAAAGAAACAAGGAAGTATCTAGGACCAGTTTTGACATCAACATAATAAAAAGGCCTATCTCAAATACTTACATCTCCAAGGAATGCTTTCATTTTTTCTTCTTTGGCAAGTCGTTTACGTTCAGCATTTTTCTGAAAAAAAACCCAATTGATATCACACAATCTTTTAAAAGCATTTAATCTAACTAACAGATGGCATGAGCAGATTTTAATCACTGATTAAATATACCTAAAGAATCTTGAATTTCAGGTCTTATGAGCTGAAGATCATATGATCTGTAAGGAGCTTTTGAAATGTGAATATTACCTGTTTTATTTCCTCTTTGTTTTCATCTTTCTCTTTCTGTTTTTTCTTCTTTACATTTTTTTGATGAACAGAACTCTCAGCAGAATATTTACTCCATGCTCTTGGTTTTGTCTTATCTCCAAAATCCTTTGCAATCTCAACCTGAAAAGTTTTGTCAAGAGATCTTCATCAGCTTACAATCACAATAGATGTGTTCCCATTATGCAAACGAAACATCTAGCAGTTAAAGGCATACAACCATCCCTAGATGAAAGTGAAAATTAATACGTGTTCTTCAGCAGTCATTTATATCTACATTATTATTGATATTTACAAACAGATATAATTTAATGATTTAATCTTGAAATACAAATTGAAAAACAAATTTGTTCATTTTGATATTTATCCATTTCTGTACCTCATTTTACATTTCAAAAGGAAATCTGTCCTTATTAGCTGATTGCTATTTTTTGTTGTTGATATTTTTTAACAAGTGATCAAAATAAGCCATTTTCCACTGAATATCTATTTATATTATCTTTATAGGCTATATACCTGCATCTTTGTGCTGTTGAAGAAAGTCTTGTTAAAATGCTTAATGGCCTGATTTGCTGAGTCTGGCATCTTGTATCCAATGAAAGCAAAGTTTCGGAATACACCATCTTTTGTGTACTTTAAACACATGTCTGTTATCTCTCCTTTCTGACTGAAAAGCTCACGTAGCTTTTCTTCTTTAGTCTGAAAGGACAAAAGTTTGGCATAAAACAACACTAAAATGATGAAGGCAACAGGAAAAATCAATGAAAATTAAGATTCACTGAATTCATTGGGTAGTCAAGTTTGCTAAACGTCTTCCTTCGTCGACAACTAGGATTTGAAGTCTATTTCATCTGCAGCAGCTTCCCAAAGTCTTTGATAAGGAAGAATCTTGAAGTCGAAGTCAATAAAAACAAAACGTCCGACTTCAATTAACACACAGATGTAGAGATAAAACCGTTGAACAATTACATCCAACAGCAATCAGATCTTAGAAATTTTTTTATTCAGCAAGATTAAATTCAATGCTGTCATCCTCATGTTTGACAACTTGACTCCATCTTGGGTAGCAATAAAAGAGAAAAAATTTTAAGATTAAAAACTGGTTAATGGATATAGGAGTCAAAGGGTTTACCGGTATCTTTCTATCCATGCTTTGCTTTAAGTTTGATCTTTCGTTTTGAGTGACTAACAAGACAAAACCCTTTCCCATCAAATAGTTGAAAAATTTATATGGATAAAAAAAAATTCAGTCTTTTAACTTTGAGTGCGCAGTCATTGCAAATGCATCAAAGTTTGGGTTATCTGAAATAGTCACTGGGGAAACAATTTCAAGTGATTACTCAGTAAAAAAATTGTTTCCGAACAAAATAAACTATCAGATTTGAATAATAACTTAAAGCAGTTTAGAGAGAGTACTGATCATATTGATAATGATACCTTTCTTTCTCATTTAAAAATGATCATATTCGACTTCAAGATGATTGATATCACTTACACCCTTGGGTAGATTCTTCACAATTATCCGTGACATGTCTTGACCTTATTCTGAGGTTATTTTATGACAATTAAATGTGAGTTCTGCTGAGCGGCTTAGTGTAAATTCTTGTCAACAAAAACACATGGCAAAACCACCGGAAACGATAAACCGGAAGCGGAAATATATTAAAATCCGGAATAATATCTTTATATTCTTTTATCCGGAAAGTTACCGGGTCACCACGGAAACTTCCACACAGACATGATGAATATATGCAAATCTATTTCTTTTCATATCTTTAGACTCTAATTTATGTATTATAAATTGAACGATCGATTTCTGCGCCAAACTCTTATTCCTCACTCCCAAATATTCTTTGCCTTAAAAAATGAAAAATTTGCCATTTTCTACCACCAATCACACGCGAGAAGATGTGACATGCAAATTGATGTCATTCGTATGTTAACAGTGTTTCGATAAATTGTTAAGCCTGATGAGTTTCATAAATAAGTATTTGAAAGTTATACAACAGTTATTAGCTCATTGAATCTACCAATAAAAGAAATAGTTTCTTCATAAGATATGCAATGTTATAAACGCATTAATCGAATGTTGGTAAAAATGGGACAGTTTAACAGAACACGAATTACATCTTAGGGTAGGAAATTGATACTAGTTTCTTCAATTCTGCCAGACATAGTTGGAATTAGCATGATATACCTGTGTACACAATTTATCAGGTACACAAACATTACCTGGAAACATAAAGAAAACATAGGCCACTTCCATCCATAATTAGGAGAAACAAAATCATACTATAGTTTATAATTTATTTACATACATATTTCATAATTTGCATAAACACAGTAAACTATATTATATAAACATCCTAGCTTGAATTGAATAAAAGCGATTTGAAATGTTTTACAAACACACGAGAGATGTGGACATTGACACCGCCTCTGTAGATTTTAATATTTGATTTAATGTGATGATCATTTTATACTTAATATAAGAAACAGGGATTCTCACAAAAGTGAGATGTGAATATCAACAACATATCAAGACGGTATCGAGGTTGACCAATTGATGAAATAACGCTTTTTTAGGTATGAAAAACATATCTATTTTTGTGTGTTAATTTCATGACTTTTCAGTGTATTGATAAAGCTTTAAACGTGTAAAGCAGGGGAGGGGATTGTGAAAAGTCTGAAAAATTAAATCTCAGGCTTACGAATAACTAAGAGCCCATAGCAAGTCTAGAAATTCATTGATCGCTGAAGCGTGATGACCTACATTTCGACCAGGACGTATAACGCGAATACGCTGTTTATAGAAGTAGTAACTATGACATGTCGGCGGTAACCTACTAAACCACTAAGATGCCACTCAAACGAAAGATTATATCAAGGGCAACATGACATACCGATGCAAAAAGAAAATGGAGATTTTCTTGTTTTGAAGGTAATGTCACTTCCGCTTGCACGAATGCAGTAGAATGATCATATCAACGTGTGTTGTTTTCTGTAATAATTGTTTATTTCACAACAGGGGACGACTACATATGTTTTGATTACATGTAAATCTATTATGATAGTGTTGCGCTAAACGATAATCAAAATGGAAGCAGGATTTGAGCCACGTTGATAGTCTTTTTTCATGGGAATCGAAGCTTACAGCTGTTTTACATTATACATACATACGAAATATTTAAGCGTTGTGTATATCCTCATTATCATGTTCTAATGTTTGCTTCATAATTTTACATGAGTAATATTTGAGAGATCGTTACTGTGTATATTTCAGTTTACAAAATGCTTTATATTTTGGTAGGCTCATTTCTTTTAAAGGCCCAAGCGGCGTTAAACAATAACACACTCTTTTTTAAAGGGGTAGTCCATTTTTATGGAAGTAAAATTCGAGGTTATCTCCATTTATGCATATCTCGTATTCCTTCCTTCTAAAATCTCACTTTTATTTTGATGATCCTTAAGCGTTAATATGCAAAGAATCGATTTTTTCTCTCCGTAGACAGTCGCACAATTAAGACCAGTTGCTAATTAATTTGCTATGCATGTTTACTTTTTGTTTTTGCAAGTCATACGGAATTGGCGTTGATATGCCATTACAGACTGAATATATTTGATGTTGATATTTCTTTTAGATTTTGTATTTATAGAATTTCAACGTAGAAAATACAATTTCACGCAAGGACTTAGTTAGATATTTTAAAATACGTCCATGGTTAAGTATATGTAATTGTTTTATCAATTTTGAATATTTTCTCAATTTCAAGACTTTTGGCATTACTTTAAGAAGTGTATATACAGATGGGATTGTTATCAGAGGAGAATTAAATAATTGTGGTTTCTAATTTCTTGTCTACGAAAATACCATAATCATACAGTAAAGAGTAACGTATAATGAACTTTATTCCTACAAATGTATGTACAAATTTGGTACTTTGGCATCAAGTGGGTTAACGTTCCGGTTCCCCTAATGTATGTGCAAGCATATAAGAGTCTATTTATTTCGCCCTGTTCAAATCACATCTCTTTCATGAAAAATGGATAGGGGGTTGTCTTAAAATTAGTGCATTCAACTTTATTTCTCATGTGGTTGATAGTAAGAAGTGACATATATTTCATGTGTGTACATGTGCACATAATTTTGCCTACCAACGTTTGTTTCAGCGTGACTTTCCGTATTAATTCCTTATTAAGTTATCTGTTTAATGTAGACCATCGCAAGAAAAGCAGGACATTTTCAGATATTTTTGAGACATAAATGAAAAAGTGTCGGTAATAACGAAATCATAACTCTTGGAAATCTTACACGTGTCTCGCTTGGGTAAGACATTACTTATAACCATATGACACACGTTCTCGGGTAATAATCTCTATTTCTTCTTCAGATACTCAGACGTGGATGTATCTTTAGTTTGATTTGTTGAAGACGTTTGACTTATATTGGTGTCACTGTGCACCGACCTCATCATACGCTAGCCTACATCACGATACTAAGGTAACAATTTCGCGTATTAAGTATGCATATTTACTTACTAGATACCGCAATGTGCAATGACCTTAAACTGATCAAAATATGGTTAGACAAGCACATGTCATACTCTGTGTGTTTTTGAGACGGAAACGATGTCACTTTATTCTTTCTAAACGTACTTAGTAAGTCTTAAATTCACGATACGTCATTCAAATTTAAGTTAAAAATTTGGTGATGGTATTTATCATACATCTAATGGTTTTATACAGGTTAGTGGTGTAACCATTCGTCGATAATATCGATGTTTGCATCGTCTACTACGCGATACCAGTGTATCGATGCAAAAATAATTTAGAGAATACTAGTATATCAGGATATTTCTATCGTGAGAGTTCCGCGATACATCGATAATGTATCCAGACAATATTAACATATATTTATATATATAACTTATAAGTTATTTCAAACAAAAAAAACTATATAGGCTGACAAAGTTTATATTATATTTTAGAGGTTACAGTGATTTAGACAAACAGACACTATATAATTTTTCTTCGATTTTATCCGGCCGCAAATTCAGTCTCTCTGATTTTGAAATTTTAATTCATGTAATGTTTATGACAAGAAATAAGATTACTTTTAAGTCTTATCTATTTATCAATTATAAAACGTAGATAATCGGGATACGTATTGTGGTATAGCAGCCAAGGTATCGTGATGATAGTCAACTTTCAGGTTCCTTGCCGATATTTCAATGTAATATTGTCTCGCCTAATAAAACTGAAATCGGGATATATTGTCTCGGCACTAAGGCCACGATACACAGGTCTAATAAAGATTATACTTATTATCGATGTTGACACAAACCGATCGAAGTTTTAACAACCCTCATTGAATGTTGCGACCTGAAATTTTATCAGTTATATTGTGTCATATATAAAGTTGTTTTCTATCGGACCGCCCGTCCGTCTGTCAGTCCTTGTCAGTCATCCTTTAAATGAATTTCCTCTTCACTATAAACCCTACGTGAGAAACAGGATTATACGAGGAACGTTTAACAGCGGAATGTACTCGGTCTAGTAATTCAAGTTATTTTCTGGAGATTTTGACGGAAGTGGTTTTAGAAAGAGTATTTTAAAGGATTACAAGAAAAGAAAATGCCTCTATATTCTTGCACACATTATCAAAGTTCAAGAGATAGAGCTTTGCCAGAGAAAGATTTCTTTTTTTTATTTTGCACACAGTGTAAACGTTTCATTTTGTATGATAACCATGTAATGGTGCTAAGTTAAAATCTACTCTCATAATTCCAAAATGTTCTATTTAATGAAAATATTCATTTCCGCCCTACCTACGTGGACGTCTAGTAATTTTTAACCTCGTTGAAATCAGCTCATACCTGTTACTCTGTTTTAAATGAGATTGATCATCTCTGTGGTAAGAGAATGACGTCAGAAATGTCAATGAGTGGACAGAGAGACACACGTACCGAGACAATAGGGGGACTTCGTTCATTAAACATGACATTTGCACTTTTGAATTAGTATATCTTATATTGAAATGGCGAGTAGATATTTCCCTTCCTTGTCGTTTACAACAGGCAGTTGAAGAGTGGACATTTCCTACATAGATCACTGTTGTAAGAACCCTATCAAACTCTTTACACACTTGATAACAAAATCGTTAAAGGGAAAGGCGAGCCTTTGTTAGTTTGTCCTGACAAGTCAATATAGGCCTTCTTTGAAGCAATATTGATCTGTTTCATATCCTTTTTTTTCTTTCAGATGAATCCCAATTGAGGACTGTAGAGTTTATACGCTTCCATAGCAAAGCCTCGCTTTGAATATTCAAGATGGATGACTCTTTGGATGAAGACTACGTCACAAGGGTACCGGAAATAAACCCGATCAAGAACACCATTGTCTTGTCCACGTCGTTCCTCCTGTGTTACACTGCATTCCAGGCGATTCAGAATCTCCAGAGCAGTCTCAACCAGTCTGAGGATCTTGGCATGGCCTCTTTGGCTTGTGTGTACGCCATGTTGGTCGTGTCCGCCATCTTGGCGCCCATGATGATTCATCTGCTGGGAACTAAGCTCGCTCTTGTGCTAGGTTGGGCATCCCATTGTTTGTACACCGCTGCCAACTTCTACCCAACTTGGTGGAGTCTAATTCCTGCATCTTTGGTGTTAGGGTTTTTTGTAGGTCCGATGTGGACATCTCAAGGGGTGTATATTACAACAATGGCTGACATTTATAGTCGAGCCAAACATGTAGGAAGCCATGAGGCAATGAGTAAGCTGTTCGGAATATTCGGACTTCTTTTTCAGTCGGCTCAAATCACAGGAAGTCTTATTGCTTCGCTTGTGTTATTCCGCGACGCAAAAGACGTATTTCCCGCCAACGTAACTCGTGTGTGCGGCGCAGACGACTGCCCTGGCATCAGTTCACGCACGACAGACATTCCCCACCCGAGTCAGATGACAGTGAACTCGTTAATGGGAGTATATTTTTCATGTGATTTTCTTGGACTGCTTTTGACGATGTGTTTTCTCACACCGATTGCAAGGGTGAGCTTGAGTGATGCGACCCCAAGGTCAAAGGTTAAGGAGTGGTTTACGTCACTGAAAGATGTAGAGCTCCTACTCATTATCCCCTTCTTCTTCGCCAAATCCATGATAGTCTCCATCCTGCTGACGAGTTTTACTAAGGTAAGTGGATTTTTTATCGGAGTTTTCTCCTCACTGGTAAATCCCCGTTCAAGGTCTGCAACATCGATATATTCATTATCCTGGTATGCTCAATCTCATTGAAGTACGTTCACACCTCTCCGATTCTTAAATTCTTCTGAATACTGCTCAATAGGGGTCATGTGAGGTGGAAACTGGAAAAGTGTTTTCCCTCGATTATGTATCTGTATGGATTTTACAAAGTGTAATTGAGGTAAAGATCCAGTAAATATGACCGTTTGTAGCCATAAGAGGGAATCTAAGATGCCGGACTTTGCCGTCTTTATAGCATGCATTATTACAATTATAATATATGTTGGCAATTATGATGTGTTCAGTTAAGGCCTCACACCAATCGTCAAACCGTGTTTTTAAAATACTGTATTCAAATCTTGCATTTGAGTACATGAGAGAAACAAAGATGGCGTACCTTTTTGCTGCGTATCGATAGCTATATAGGTTTTTATGGATATGGGATGGCACCGTCTCTTTAATAAACTTCATCCAAGTTGTTTGAATACATGTAGGTATGTACAATATCTTCATTACAGGTCTGGCGCCAATGATGGCGTCATCACTTTAAAATTATATTTCTTCTCATCGTTTTCAGGCATTCGTAAGCTGTACTGTGGGTATCAGAATGGTTGGCTACGTGATGGTGTGTTATGGAGGTTCCACAGCTGTGCTTTCATACGTTTTTGGGCGAGTAGCGAAATACACTGGTCGTTACCCGCTCTTCGCTGCTTCCTACCTTCTAGAACTGGGTGCAGTCTTCTTCATGTTGCTATGGAAGCCCACACCGGACAAATTGTACGCCAATTTCATCTTCGTCTTGGTATGTGCTGCCAGTGATGGGATGTGGCTTACTCAAAGTGCTGGTGGGTACGAGAAGATGTGGAGTGTTTTTTAAGGAGATAGTCAATCAACCTGGTTCCCGGGCCTCGTTCCGCTTGCTCTCTATAGCGCAAGCGGAACGAGGCCCGGGAACCAGGTTGATATTCAATTAGTTAAAAGTGTTTCATTTCAATCAACTATCGACCTATTCCGGTTTAAAGCATCCGTCTACGCGCTAATGGCCGGCCTACAATACTCTGATATCTAGTTATACCTTGCTATACATGGCATGCTTTTGTTTTTGGAATATCTTTATTCAAGGATTGGAGCAAAATATCACAACAACGCCGTCCTTTCATCCTGGTACCGGCAGTATTTCTTGAGTAAATGTAATATCTATGGCTGGTTATATGTAGCTATGCGAGGCATTTGCGGTGATTGATATCAGGATCATGTATAGAAGCGTCGCGGATACAAAACAAACGCTAATGTAGTCATCGGCTGTATGTCTAATACGGCTATATTACCTCTTTATCACAGTAACTCCCTGGTTCTTTTTTAAATGAAGAAAATTCATTTAATTATTTCATTCCATTTTGGGCTCAATGTCCGTAATAATCAAGTTAATAATTGAACGAAACCGAAATTATAATATAGACTTATGAATGTTTTCAAGAATATTTGATCCACAACTTTCGGAACGGCAATTTGAATTCTTGTCCTTATGTCATATTTTTGGAATGGATATTTACTGATATTAAAACAATTCATTTTTCAGCTCTGGTCGGGGTTTTGTTCTCACACAAACGTGACACTGCCTTTGCTAATTTCTCGACATTCGGCGCCTTGGCTTTCTGTTTGACGGTGTCGTACGATCGCTTCGTATGTTTGAGTACGAAATTGTACATAACGATCGTACTGTGGATAATTGGTGCAATCTGTTACATAACTGTGGAAATAAGAGCAAAGTTCGAGAGACCAAGATTTACTGGCATGGGCGGTTATGAAGAGATTAATTAGAAACTGTGAAGAGAGGACATTCCTCAGTTACTATGATAGAACTTCCCGAGTGAAAGTGACTTTACAAAATATTTATTTTCCCTGCTCTCAATACTCATAATAGTAGCCAATCGACGGGAAGGCGGGATCGAAAGGCATCCTCTCATTTGCATAATTAATCGCTTCTTTAAATTCTTCATCGATATGCTACTTTTAACCATAACCACGAACTGGCTAATTAGAACGTGCTGCGTCTGAGCGCCTTCTGTGACAGCTATTCATTTGCATATGAAGTGTTAAGTCCAATAATAAAACTTTTTAATCACCGACCATGGCGCTACATGCTTTCAAACACGAAATTTGGTGCAATGCAGTATGGCTTAAAAAAGTAGTGATAAAGATTGGCGCGAGTTATGTCTTGTTTGGGAAATTTAACAACGACGTGAAGCATGACCTTAACCAATGATGGAAATGAAATCTACAACGGTGGACAGCAAGCACGTGCAGCAAGTGCGAGTGTTAATCTACGGATCGGTATCTTTGTTTTACTTGAAGGAGAGTTTGTCAAGGGGAGGTAATTAAAAAAGCACGAGAC
Organism: Phorcus lineatus; assembly: GCA_921293015.1. Lineage (NCBI taxonomy): Eukaryota > Metazoa > Mollusca > Gastropoda > Trochida > Trochidae > Phorcus > Phorcus lineatus. Next base: position 24,833,185 of record OV121089.1, read on the forward strand.
TGGTCATTGCATCCAAGAAGATTTTTTGGACAATATCGAGAAAATGCCGTGAGGATGAAAACGTGCTTGTTGATTGAAAGAATCATATTTACTCACCTTTGTAGCTATGAAGTGCTAATTTAATGTGTCGTTGAGAAGACTTTACTAAACGAATAAACAAAATATGTGCGAGTATTTCAGTGAAAAGTATAGGATTGGTTCGGATTTGGGTTTTTTAAAGTAAGCTAGGTATATTTATGTTTTTTTCAGCCATGAATTTATATAAGAATGTGATTATTGTTGCCATATTCATAACACGTAGTCTCAACTCTTGCCTTTCTTTAACCTGTGGTAAATATATCTTCACTCGCTGTTGGTTTTAGAACATTTCAAAATTTAACCATCATATATCTATTCATCTTGAAAACGGAATTTCTCTGATAAAGCGTGATGTCTTGACTGAACGCTTTTCTTCGAATACTTGTACATTTCACTTTGTTGCACGTGAATCACGGCTTTCCCGTGCATTTCTCTTTGCTTTTGACCCGCCGTCGCTTCCCAAGAGATAATGACAGGAACATTTTATTCATTCATTTCAAAGACATTCCAGAAAATGGGAAAGGCCTCTTCAGATACAGGTTCATAAACTGGCGAACATTGACTTGTTTGTTTTTTTAAAATTGAATGAGATGAAGATAGCGGCATAATATTATTATTAGTGCAATACGGTCTTAATGACGTTTCCATAAAAAGGTTTTATGAAATCGCTTTTAACTGCAATAAAGGGACTTGTTGAAATATATTTTAAGTTTAACTTAATATTGAACCGAGTTTCTATGCATGTGAAGAATAAAGGTAGTTTTAGAAGGTTCTTTTACCTCTGTCTTTGATTTTATAATCTGATGAATTCGAATATCGTAAAATTATAAATATCTTATATCATATTATTATAAATCAAACATTTTAAAACGTTTATAATATATAAAGATTATTAAATATTATTACGGTTATATCCACACCAGCCTTTTGAGGTGGACCATATTGTCCCTACTCTGGGACGAGAGGTCAACGTCCGAGATATATGGAATGTCGAAAAAAAAAGTCTAGAAAACTGCTTTCGGCATTTTTATAAGGTGTTTTAGGGCTTGGTCTATAGAATCTAGACTGTTGTTTTCAAGTACAGGTCCATGTGAACCGAGGCGTAAGCGGAGGAGGCAATACGACTCAAACCTAAGGAATATCTGCATGATTCTTTAAACATGTGTCTACTTGGTTCTTTATAATATTATACGAGCGAATAATTTGTCTTCGTAAGTTCGGGGTAAAACAAGACTTTTTATCACAAAAGTTGTTAATCTTCAATAAACTGAGTTTTGTACGATTGTTTCTCAATGATCTTTAATTACATTGCCTATATGTTAAATTCATTGCTTAAAAAAGTTTGAAATATATTTCCAAATACCTTCCATTTCTATATATAATCTATATATAAAAAGGATGAATAATGATACAAGTCTAGCAATTGTATGTATATTTCATTATTTTGTAAATAATTAGCATATTTATTGCTTATTTTAGGAAAATGAATATAAAGTGAGGAATGTGTAAATATCACTTGAACTAAAACCTTGAAAATGGACTGTTTGTTTTCATGTGTTTTGTTATCGCGACAGACAGTGAGCCCTATACGACGAGAAAAAAAATTCAAAATCAGATTATTTCAAATTATCTTTGTAAATATATTATATTTACAAAAAATTAATTTTGAATTTGACACTTAAGCACCATCTGTGTTTGAAAAAGGAGAAAACTATTTTTCCAGTTACGTATCATCTTTTTGTCTAATGTAAGGACATATTTGCTATCTTGGATTCCCTCCCAACAGAGGTAGCTCCGTCATAAATTCCTATACAACTTCCGTCCTAATACAAGCATTTCTCGGTCTAGAAATGTTGATGTCTGATTGGATGCAATCAAAGTTAGTTGTGCAATCAGCGATGCCGTTTCTAAAGTTATCATTCAACTCTGCTCAGATACTTCATTATGCTTTTGGAAAGGTAAATTTTATTCGAATATGGACTTTGCACTTGTCATTTTATACAAACGCATTCGCCTTATTTACCAACAGCATCATTGCATTCAATCATGTTTATTCAATAGAAAGGTCATTGGCCAATGTACATTACGTTGTATACAATATATTTCATCGTGAAAAATCAAAAATGACTATAAGAATTAAATTCCAAGTTGTATTTTTCTCTTTAAAAGAGCTTCCTTAATCAACAGAGCACAATTCTGAAGAATAAAGGGTGAACATGAACTAAGTTAATTTATATATTTCTGTACAGTTACATTTGTGTGATAACAGTGAGGGAGATATTTTAACCTGAGGGTTTTGTATAAGGCAAAAATATACGCAAAAAATGAAATTCATCTTCAACTGTCTGCAGTTGACATTCTTGACAGATCCTCTCCTCCTGAAGTAATCCTTCCCACCTTCCTGTGTTAATTCTTAATGGTAATTCTGATGATCGTAGTAAGAAAAATATGTTACATACGCCTTTTTAACTACAAATATGGTAACATTCATTCCATGCCTTGTTTTCATTGGCTGAAACATTGCATGGTATTTTAGGTTGCAAAATTTTGCCGGTAGGAGAACCTGACGGAAGTTCGGGAAGAGTTTGTATTAGAACAAAAGTTGTTTGGGAATTAATGCCATGCTACCATTTTGGGGAGAAAACGCTTCTATATATTGATTTTGTAACCAAAAGGTTGTTGCTGGTTACTGTACCTACCGTACTACCACGATGAAGTAGTAATTATTCACAATTATATCGAAATATGTACCACGCATATATAGGAAATCCTGTCCATCCTGGTATTGAATAGGTCATATCAAAACATCAATCTCTGCATTTTTATCAGTTGATTGCAGTCATTGTCAAGGAAAAACAAACACAATTCAATTGCTCCACTATACAATTGGATTTCAAGATTTCTATCAGAATGCATTCCGGTGCAAACTTCTGTTTTAGACTGATAAAGGAGGCGCAGAAGGGGAGAGTGTAATATACATGAAAAACAGCTTTGTAAAAGATCTCAGGGACAACAACAAACGTCAAGCCTCAAATTGTTACGATCTTAAGGTCCTGGGTTCGAATCACGTCATGAGCAGTTGAGAATTTTTTTACATGCATTGATCTGTGGGTGCAATGCTAGACTGAATTTCAGCGCAGTAAAACCCATGGTTCGCTAGTTCCAGCCGAAGCGTGTACGTTTCACCGCAATGCAAAGCCACACTATTGTTGCGAGTTTTCTTTCGGTAATAATACTACCAGCCGTGATATAGTGAACTACTCTTGATGACGGTCTTAAACCCAAAATCACATCACCTCAAATGTTTTAAATTAAGTATGAGCAAAGAACTTCCAAAGATTCTACGGCAATTTAAGTTCAAGGCAGCTTATTCAGCTTAACATTGCTGACTGCTTCAAAAAACTCCATCAACAGGTTGTTTTTTACTCAAGTAGACCGAAACCATGTACAAATACTTTGTATGCTCCCCTCACGTTACTGCTTAACGCCGCCTTTTCCATTTAAAAGATGTGTCCCTTTAACTATAACACCGCCTTCAGCATCTTTGTTCAGTAAAATTTTGAGCAAATAACTCGAACACACATCATTTATGTTTGTTTATTACTAAATAATACTTCTGAATAAAAGTATACATAGACATAAAAAAAATTAAAAGTTTAAACATAAATCATACAACCGTGTACATATCTCGGATGTGAAAAGCTAAATGTATAACATGGACGTTGAAATAAAAACAGGACCTGCACAACTAAACAAAACAAAACGATTAACGAATGTCCTCGTTCTTCGCGTTTTTAAGGATTGTGGTAAATTTCATTGAAAAACAATAATTCAATCACCATTATATGGCCTTATTGTTCCAATGGATATAGGTTTTCATAAAAGGCCTAATCAGACTTAAAGAGCCACTCCGTGATTTTCATGACATATTATTTTACCTTTGATACGAACCTAAATGTCATATGTATTGATATGAAATCAAAACATCTTAACTTTACATGTCCAAAAGACATATATATGAAAAATACTGATTTTCCATGAAAATATAAAAACAGCCTTATAAATGCACAGAGGTGTAGATATCACGTCCACTATACATGGATACTAGTTATGTAACCTAACAAACACTATTAACTCCCAACTGCCCTCCTGGCTGTTTTAAACAAGTCTCCAAAATTACGTTTGACCATTTGAAGCGCGCCACTGTCCGGCTTTCGATCATAATTCCGACGTTCAACAGTGGTGTAGTGGTTAGCTTGCTTGCCTCTCACGCCAGAGACCCGGGTTCGACTCCCGGTGGAGACACCACAAATTTGTGACTTGGGTCTCATCCTGTGTTGTGTCCCTGGGCAAGACACTTCATCTACTGTGCACTCAGTTCACCCAGCTGTACAAATGGGTACCTGAACAAGGGGGAAGTACGGAATATACGGTCGCGCGGAGCGCTTGTTAATCGGCAGCACCGAAAGTACTATCCCTCCAGGGTAATAATACTCATGGCTCTTTGAGCATGCTTTGTCATGGATATATGCGCGGTATAAGAAAGCTATTATTATTATTATTATTACCTTCATATTGTCACTGTAAAAAAACAATAAGCTTTAAAATCAGTCTCATTGAAATTAAATCTACATGTTCCACTCCATTACGCGTGTAGGTCTCACCAGGCTCCGTTACGTGAGCCGTCAGGTTTGCCTCTGACATAGTTCAAATCAGCCAATCAGCGAATTCGCCCCGTAATCTATGGTCCTGGTGAATTGCATTTCGCTTGTACGCTTTTCAGATCTCGGAAACCAAAACCTTCCGACTGTTTTCCGAATGTCGAACTGCCTGAAAACCCGAATTAATGTAATTTATGTACATTCGATTTACCCTAGCTAGGTTTGTTGGACAAACAAGTCAAATCGAAAGCTATGAAGTTATCTTTCGCAATGTAATCTCTGCATTCCTCAACGTTATCCTTTAGTAGACCGTAACAATTCAATGCTTATTCTGGAAACAGATACGTTGAATAAACGTTTCGTATTTTAGTTTGTGGTAATCATTGAATAATATTAAATTTCGTGAAACAAATTAACCATAAACATGCTGAGAAACAAAAACAACCAAAACATGTACAAATACCAATACTAGGTTTCTAAATAATTATATATTAGTCGTATGCGACGTTGATATGCTAATGAGACTGACCGTCGTTTCGTCAAAGACTGAAATGTTATAAATAAATCTGCTGGCGTAAATGGAATTAATAGACATATGCAAATGACTTCAACTTGTTCTCTGTAAATTGGAAAATTTAAGAGTTTCAACTTCTACTTTCGTCTCCTCAAGCAATCTCATTGATGGCCAAAGAGACGCGCAGTGTGATAGCTAGAAAGTATCTGCGGCAGGCCAATGAGAATTAGAGGTCAAACAGAAGCAAAGGTTAACCTGATGGCTTGAGTAAGGTAGCCTCGTGAGATCTATTATTTGCGTAACGTAGTGCAGCAATATTAGATTTTAATTTAATGAGATTGCTTTAAAATGTGTCTTTTTGATAACAGTCGATACTTCGCGATCAAATGACACCATTGGTTAAGTTTGGCATATATGACTCCAATAACTCACGGAGTGGCTCTTTAAGACAATAATTTTCAATTCCTGTGCTTTTCTTCTATGAATTATAAAATAGGTCATCATGCATCATCTCTTCCTTTTAAAACGCTGCTACAAACAGTTTTTTGAAGTTTACCATAACGGACTCTGTGGTGATTTGATTTTTAAACATAAACAAGAAAAAAAACACAATTGAAAACAAATTCAGTGTCATTGTAAAGATATGTTTTTCCCAGCTTTGAATATACAGTGCCTTCAGTTTTGAAATTGCAAATAATCGTAATAGCTTGTAAAATTCCCATCCATAGAAAATCTACAGAATACTATGGAAATTGTAGTTGTTTCTCTAACTATAATTTCAATTACAAATGGAAAACCTTTTGAGGAACACCTTCCAATCCAGACCTTAGATTAATGATTAATCTCCTTTGTTCTCGGACGTTTTTCGCTCAAAGTCCACTTCATCGCTCTCACTGTCGTCTGCAAGGGGTTTATAGGATGCTTTGATATGGCCTCGTGTTCGATTTGTGACGATCTCGAGGACAATATAACACACAGTCCCAAGGGCCCAGAGAGCAATTGCAAAGTAGAACTTGACTCGGAGACACACAAGACGGTCTGTCACCAAGACTAGAGTAAATCCTATGCTGCCCCATGTCCCAATGTTAGAAAATACAGCTGGTTGTTTGTTTGGGAATATCATGGCAACGAGGGCTGCAAAGACAACAAAATACAGATAATAAAAAATAGATATCGACATATGATTCGATTCGATAAGAATAAATTTTCTTTATTTTTAATGATAATGATCGAAGAAGCCTTTGATATTACTTTTGAATACTTTCATATATTTTTATATTGTCAAAAATTCAGTCATGTAATTTATAAATGGCTAGTAACGTAAGTGAGGGTGCCATGATTTCCAATTTAAATTTCCATGTTGTACAGTGACCATGATGTATAAACACTATTGACCAAGAATGAACATGAATCATGTTTCATAGTTGTTTTCATAACCAGGAGGTTTCACTTACACAGTATCTGAGTCGACCACAAGCCATCTCCAAACGCCCAGATACAGGGAATGATGAAAAGTAGATATGCTTGTTCAGGGACAGGTTTCCATCGCAACAGAAGAACCAGCGTTACAATATCCACAAGCAAGGTGAAGGCTACCAAGGGGCGACGACCGCTGTATTTGGCGACGTATCCGAACGTAACAGCGGAGAGAGCTGAAACCATTCCATACGCCATCATGACGTAGCCTACCATTTTGACACCAACAGAACAGCTGACGAATGCCTGAAAAATTATTTCCAGTTAACATCTAAAATGCAGTGGTCATCTTAAATCACCATATTGATAACAATATTTTGAATATTAAAATACGGAACACTAAAAACCAGAACTTAATTACTGCGAAGAACACCACAACAGGCTTTTTTTATGGACATTCCAGAAGATCAGAGGATGTCCAATGGTGGCCGAGCTTTCATCTGATATACAAAAGAACCGTAGGAAGTTCATTTTTCGATATTTCAGTGTTTTTTTTGTTTCATTTTTCATGACATGGTCTTAAATTTTGCATGCCAATCAAAATTGGATTACAATCGTCGCCTACATTGAAGAATAACGATCATCATTAGAATCCAAAAATTAAATGTACAGAGAGATAAAGATTTGAGGGAATGTTGTTACTTCTCAATGCTTATCAGTTAGCATAGTAACAATAAACAACATACTCTGTGTCCCTTTAATCGCAATACTGATATATCCTTGAAATCATCAGGCAACAACAATTGCAAACGACCCCCTCAAAGACTTACCTTTGTAAATGAAGTCAGCAGTATAGAAGTGTTGACCGCTTGTGACAAACTTAATGGAATGAGGAGGAGAAACTTTTTGTCTCTGAAGACTGTGAAACACACGATGCTTTTCCTAAACAGACTGTCTTTGTCACTTTTTTCCAATCTCAAAGGACGAAGAAAAATGGCGGTTATAAGAACTCCTAACACACCACATGCTAAATATACTCCTAACAGAGTATCTATGACTCCAGTTTCCGGTCGTACGATGATCGTAGTATGATTCGCCTTCCCGGGGCAATCGTCTGCACCACACACAAGGGTCTGGTTCAAATCTGATTGGTCAGTTGAGCTTTGATGGAGTATTACTGAAGATATGAAGTTCCCAGCCACTTGAGCAAAACAGAACAAGGAGAAGAAGATACCATTGTGTTTACTTAGGGAGGCGTGGAGGTCTACGTTATTTGCCTGGCTATTATATTGTCCCATTGCGTTGATGTACAAATGGCGCCCAATCCACATGGGAGCTACAGCGAGTCCTAGGAATATCGAAGATGGGATCAGGGTCCACCACTCAGGGTAGAAGTTACTCACAGTATATAAACAGTGACTTAGGAAGGCGATGACAAAAGTCATCTTCAAGCCTACGGTGTGTATGTACACAGGACTTAACACTGCTGCTAGAATGAGGGTGGCATAAATACAGGAAAGGGAGGCAACTCCCAACCCTTCCTTCTGGTTGATACTGCTTTGAATATTCTGAATCCCCTGAAATGCCGTATATACGCTTAGGAATGAGAAAGCTAGAACTAAAGTGTTCTTCATCGGTCGCATTGGAGTGTCCATGTCGTCTGCCAGGTCAACTCTCCCGGTCTCGTAGGAATCGGTGTCTAGATCGTCTGCTTGCGAGAACTTGCTGAAGTTGTCTGAGTTAGATCGGTCGACATTGCTAACCTCTGTGTCTGTATCTTTTTCTTCGGCCTGAGTCGATCTTCTTTCATCCTGGTCCTCGTCATTTGTAGTCAAAGGGGGTTCTAGGTTATTGTTTGTGACCTCCATGGGACTTCACCAGCTTAGTCGGCTTGCATCCTTCACTTTCTTGCACCAAACCCAATTTCTGGCTCGTTACTGGAAAAAATCGGATAAATAGCTTAGATTATTCGGCTATTACAAAAAATAATAATAAACTTTTCACTAGATCTATAAACAACAATTGCCATGCCTGGAACTTATCAATACGATCATTATCAACAGTATGATAGTAATATTTCCAAAGAACTGATTACCTTTCCAGGTAATTACCCTTGTACTCAAATCTAAAAAGGAAAAAGTCCTTGCATTGTGTTCGATGGATACTAGGCTGGACCAACAACAAAGAATAATGCTCACCTCACATGGAGGTACTGGTGTAGAGGTTAATTTTGAAAAGAACCTGTTATTCAGTTCAAAAAGGAAAACTTTCTTGCAAACATCTCAAACAAGTTCTTCTTTCAAGTTAAAACATACATTACAGGTATGAAACACCGACCATTGTGTTCGATGGATATTACGCTGGAACAACAACAAAGAATATTCCTCATCTCACGTGGAGATACTGGTTTAGAGGTTTATTTTGAAAGGAACCTTGTACTCAAATCTAATAAGGAAAACTTTCTTGCATTGTGTTCGATGGATACTAGGCTGGACCAACAACAAAGAATAATGCTCACCTCACATGGAGGTACTGGTGTAGAGGTTAATTTTGAAAAGAACTTGTTATTCAGTTCAAAAAGGAAAACTTTCTTGCAAACCACTCCAACAAGCAGAAGGTCATAAATCTTCTTAAAACAGCCTAAGAAGAGCAGGGTGTGGGAAATATGCACGCAGTGATGCAGACCTATAGTGATGACAGCTGTTGAAGATCCCAAGGAACACATGACATAATCGATGAAGAGACAGCTAGACCTCCTGATACTTCTGTACTACCACGCCAGCTGTGAGTCATCAGAAATCTACTTCATGACTGAGACAATGAGTAACACTAAGAAGAAAAGGAAGGTTTGGCAAATAAAGGAAACACAGGGAAGGCTTGGAGAGGACATCTGGAGATAAATCGTGAAAACCTTTTTCAGGATATGAAACTATAAACCTTTTGTCGTAATCATACCACTTAACATGTACTAGATATACAGCTGCATGCCAAAAGTTTATTCACATACCTAAATATACTAGTGCAAATATCATGTAATTTGAGATGCTTTTGAGGTATCGTAGAGTTGCGAAAAAGAAACGTATATATTGAATTTCAATACATATACGCAGATCCATTCTTCTTTAAGGTAAAGGTTTATCGTACCCAACAATTACCCGTAACAGTTTTGGCAGGTCATTGAAGTGACCAGGGGTCAAATTTGCGAAAACACTAATTTTTATGTTTTTCTTTAAAATCCTTTATAAGTTATCAACTTCTTTAAAAGTTAGTCACGTTTGTTTCTTAGCACAAAGTCAATGTGATTATTTTGATTTTAATCTCAGAGAGTCGATATGGAACATTTTATCCGACATTGAACGAAATCGAAATTTCGAAAATGTGACCCCTTCTGTCTATATTTAAATGTCAAAATTCGAATTTTTGCACGAGTGACCAGACAATGACAAAATGAGTTCAAGAATGGCTTTTTCACACATGGACAGTAGTTGATCCATTGTCAGTCTTGCTGAAGTTATTCTATTGACGTTGAAACGAAACCCAAATTACATGATATTTATACGATTCAGTGGTAAGTAAACAAACTTTCGGTATGCAGCTGTATTCACCAGACTTGATTCAAATGTCAACAATGATACATAGATGTGCCTTTTTATGGTTATATCTTAATCTCGAATTTTAATTTGTGTCCGAAAGAGAGGGTTACTTTGATACTTCAACTTGCTATCTTAATTACGATATGTAGATGAGATTTTTGATTACTAAAATCTAAAATCATATGAAGACAAAATGACAACCATAGAGGTATCAATATTCACTGTTTCATTATAAACAGCAAACAAGTATGTTTGGAATAATTGGTTGGTAGAACATTGTCAGCCAGAGAGAGAATAAATCACCTATATCTCTTAAAATAGACGAATGTGCAAACATCCGTGAAGCACTAGTGCGTAACGTTCATCCAACGAAACACTTACTCGAATCATTTACTGTAAATGTGAATAACGCTAATTTCAAGTTGTCGAAAAATGGAACAATGGATGGGGTATGTGAGTTATGCTCGCTTCTACGTTTGTGTACATCTGGTATATTTCGCCTAATTAGGCACGAAATTATGTATTCATTGAACCTAATACCACAACACTTCAAGACTAAGTTAGCGCATTTATACCACAACAAATATTTATCTAATTATATAGGCCTATTTTACGTGATTAATGGTAAATCAAACTAGAATGTAAATAAGAGGATTTCCAAAAGTGTTTAAGACTGCACAGATTAAATGAAGAAACCCGTTTCATAAAATGACTAAACTAAAAAAAAAACAACATTTAAGTCTTATCACTAGAACTTTTTACACAGCTGTGATAGGCCTATCAGATCGATTCTTCCAAGGAAAATCAATATTAAAAATACGGGACGAGTTACCTCCCTTGAATAGAATTGGTTTACAAACTACGTGTCATAAATCGAACAAAATTTAGTTTATAAATACAACATATCTGTAGGCAACAAACATCATTTAAAGAAGCCTTATATGTGGCAGAATTAGTTATAAACTCACTAATTACATAACAGTTATGTCGGAATAAATGAGTGAATAATTAGGGCCTACCTGTAATTCAAAACTCGATTGAGATGTTACAAAACAACAAGTTGGTTATTGGAATGTTGTAATCAGGAAGATATATCTTTCTATGTACATAATTCAGGTTTACAAACCTGTTACAAACAACGCCCATAACATTTTACACAGTGTTCACGTTGCGCCGAGTTGAAGCTAAATATAGACACGCTCCAACTATTCTGTTCAGTGGTCGTGACGGGCAATAGACTTCCTAAGGCTCCACTTTAGTTTCTTGTGTAGACAATGGACCAGGAGTTCGTTGAAGGTATATCAACGAACTCCTGGCAGAAGTTCGATGACGTATGTTGAACGCATTTCGTGCTTTTCGTTTTATAATATTCGGATGTATTTATAGAAAGCTGAATAGTACTAACTAGTGTCCCTCACTGAGTGTTTTTTTTTTAATTATTCAAACAATTATATGCAAATTTTAAAGCATCATAATAAATTATTTATGAGAGGCGTATATATTATTGAATATATATATATATTGATATTATGAATATATGAAGGTATATTTTAGAACGTATTGTTTCATGAATAATAAGATCGTATATTCTGCTCGAAAATTTTGAAATGAGATGAGTAGTAGCCTATGTACCGCAACTTTTCTAATTAAAGTGACACTGCATGAGTATGTTTGATGATTTTATCTGTGGCTGAAACAAGAGCCAAAATACTATAAGTGCTAATTAAGTTATGTTCAAATTAGCCCTCTAAATTTCCATATTTATCGCTAAAATACCCAAACTATGATATTTTCTTGTTTTCCAAGGTTTTTTTAAAAAACCGGCCATATAAATGTCAGGAAGTCTGCTTGCAATTTACATACACATAAGTTAAATGGCCTACTCAACACTACCAATCAATATTTGTCTTTGTGTCTACTGTAAATCATGCAGTTCAAAAATTACGTTTGAATCATTCGACGCGCGCCATTTCGATCACAAAGCACGACTTTAACCATTTAATTGTCATTAAACTGAGCTTTTAACCACTTAGATTCTGATTTTTAGAACAAACCAACTCTTCTCAATAAAATAAAACTATTTATGAAGTTTGACATTTTTGACTCCAACAACATATACTCTGTGGCCCTTTAAGCAACAATAGAAATTTCAAAACATTCACAGTCGAAATATTAGGATTAAACTATTATCAATTTTCGCTTTAACCTGCACATCTTCACTGTGTTCAGCTGAATTTGTTGACAGAATATACGATTAATTAAATCTGCTGTGTGTAACAAAATTTGAATTATTATGTTTGCGAGAAATATCCTGATCATGTGAAATTCGTCATCAGTGACCAACCAAAGAAAATTTAAAAACTGACGCTCTGTGTCCTTGGGAAACTTGCACAAGAATTTGGTCAAGACTAGACCAAAATTTAGTCTATGACAAATTTTAATAATTAAATGTTCCTTCATCCATAATATTTTTTCTTTGGGCTCCTAATTTTATTCAGTCAATCAAGGCTTGCTAAATGTGGATATAGACTGTATTAAAGGCTCCTTTATATACATAGTCATGTAGAAGGACAAGGTCATGACATACCGTTACTTCTATACACGCTCATGCATTCAACGTAATTAAACTTAATTAATGAAGTAGCGTCCAAGAAAGACTAGTATAAGAAATGTGTAATACTCACATTTTAATTATCTTCTAACTAAAATTAACGGCGAAAAATTAGCACACTGCCTCTCACACTCTGGTACAAGTCAGAGTCCTATCTTTTTCCATAGCCATTTTTCAGAACAATTTCTATATACTTTTTTTTATCCAATCATAATGTTTTCTTATCTAATTATTCTTTCCGAGCTTCTGATCATGTTTGGCTGACCACATAGCAACGGCTTGTCCTAAAAATATTGATTAATAATTAGTCCAATGAAATCATTCATGTTAACCGCTTGCCATGAGCAATAACAATTATGATTTGCTGAGTAGTTAAAGTTTCTCTCGGCTTTACAAATTAAATCTTTTATTATTTTTTTATGTTATTTCTCACTTTAAAATACTAAACTAACTAACCTTAGTTGGATCTGAGGATAAGAACGGTCTTCAAGCGTGCTTTTTTGTGTATTGGGTGGTTTGGGAACAGTGCACCTGATGTCTTGCCATTCCAGTGGTACCTATTTTCTATCTGATTTGCATTCAGTGGTCGGGTGGAATTAAGGTATTATTTGGTTGATGTGGTTTTGGGATGGGTGATCTAAAAGGGGGAGGTGAAGGAGAAAACAAGGCCCCATCAAGGTCAGAGAGTCATTCAGGATCACCTTCCAGTCAAGGTCAAACAATCATTCAAGGATCGCCTCCCGATCAGGATTAAAGAATCATTCAATGATCACCTTCCAATCAAGATCAAATAACCATTCAATGATCACCTCCCAATCAGGATATATATATATATTAGAATAATGGATATTTATATTGCGCAAGTTATCCACACACGAATGCATGCTCAATGCGCTACCCTGCATTATTACCCTGGTCTAACCCAAGCTGCCGGTTACAGCGCTTAAAGGTCACCTCCAACACAATCCACACCAGGTACCCAATTAGTACTGCTGGGCACATTTTAAATAGTCTCTTGCTTAAGGAGACACCACAAGTTTCTCAACTCGTGCCTCAGTGTGGGGCAGGGAATAACCCTTGAACTCTCAGTTAATACAGCAATGATCGGGTAACCCACCCATCCGGCGAGCCACGCCAGATGTTGCTGAACTTCACTGATAGCGGTCAACTGAGCTACGCACAGGACCACGTGCCACCATGTTCACCTTCCAATCAAGATCAAATAATCATTCAAGGATCGCCTCCCAATCAGGATTAAAAATCATTCAGGATCACCTTCCAATGAAGATAAAAAATAATCACTCAATCACCAGCTTCCCAATGGAAATCGAAGATTCATTCAAGGTTCCCTTCCAATTGGAATTCACGAATCATTTAGAATCAAATTCCAATCACGACAAACGATCATTTATTATCATTTTCAAAACATATACAAAACTCTTTTAACCAAGACCCAGAATTTCACCATGTTTAATATTCGTTGTTGTCCAACGTCTTTTGCTCAAAGTACACTTTATCGCTTTCACTGTCGTCTGCAAGAGGTTTATAGGATGCTGTCACATGGCATCGTTTTCGATTTGTGACGATCTCTAGTAAAATATAACACACAGTTCCAAGGGCCCAGAGAGCAATTGCAAAGTAGAACTTGACTCGGAGACACACAAGACGGTCTGTCACCAACACAAGAGTGAAACCAATGCTGGTCCACGTAGACAAGTTAGAGAATACAGCTGGTTGTTTGTTTGGGAATGTAATTGCAACGAGAGCTGAAAAACAACGTTCACAAAATAATCACGAAGAAACAAATATTTGGAGCAAAGGTTTGATTGATCATAAACCATAGATTCATAATCCATAGATTCAAGTGGGTTATCAAAGTGAGGTCTTATCTTAGTGCTTATATTGTTGTACTGTTTCAAACCTGTTCATTCGTATTATTATTCGAAGGCTTAATTATCTAATTTTAATTTTCAAAACGTCACAACTTGTGAATTATGATACATGATATTTATTAGTTTAATAAGGACCTAATCCTTCCAATTTCGAGCTTAGCCTCTACTACGTTTTCGGGTACAAATATGAGTGGGTTTTACGTGCTTTCAAAAATACTTTAATCATTTCAGACCCCAATAATAACGATCATTAAAATTTAATTCAATTTCACATTTAATCCAAAAGCATTTCTCCAATACAAGTTCCAGACGGAAGATGGATTTAACATACTTGATGGACTCTCTGACGCCAGTTAGCAATCTTATTGCGCTGTGCGCAGAATTTTACAAAATTGTCGGTTTCGTGTGGCTTTTACGATATAGAGATAATCAAAGTATCGATGATAAAGAAGTTCAACTACATCCGAGTGCAGTTGGCAGCATATTGAACGCTTACCATGATGTAAAAACAAGATTAAGACAGTACCACAAGAATAAAAAATATTTCTAATGACAGGGGCGTAGGAGCGAATTTGAAAGTGGGGGGGCTTGAATTGAAATTTTGTAACAAACACAAAACAAACAAAAAAAAACAAAAAAAGGAAACTTGCTGGCTGCTTATCCCATCATATCATCAATTAGGACATAATACTGAAGTCAGTTTAATTCCTTGTTTGATTGGATGTTTTAGTTCTACCCTCAGAGTAGTTTTAGAACTACCCTCAAAGTAGTGCATAGTAACTGTTTTGTAACAATACTAGACCAGTTATTGGGAAATATGTAGTAGAAAGGGGAAAATAGTCATTTTGAAAAAAAAAAAACATTTCGAAAAAAAGCCCCCCCCCCCCCCCCCCTGTTCCTACGCCCCTGAATGATACGTTTTCTGATGGACATAAAGTGATGTCACGAAAAGGAAAAAATGTTAACAATTGCAAAGTAATTCTTTTTATTAAGTAACAAAAGGTTTTATTGTAGGGAAAAACAAAATTCGTTAAATTCACGCAATTAAAACTCAAATGATTAAAAGGTGTTTATTGCCGCATGAAGTTTTCACTTTATTACGTATGACCTTTTCTTCGATAAGTGATCTGGTTGCGTAAAGAAACGTCGTAACCTAAGAAGAAATAATGTCCGAAAGAACGTACTTCAGAGCCTTTGACAAGAGGTTTCACTTACACAGTATCTGAGTCGCCCACAAGCCATCTCCAAGCGCCCAGATACAGGGAATGATGAAAAGTAGGTATGTTTGTTCAGGAACAGGTTTCCATAGCAACAGAAGAACCAGCGTTACAATATCCACAAGCAAGGTGAAGGCTACCAAGGGGCGACGACCGCTGTATTTGGCGACGTATCCGAACGTGAAAGCGGCGACAGCCGAAACAAGTCCGTACGTCATCATGACGTAGCCTACCATCTTGACACCGACGGCGCAGCTGACGAATGCCTGAAAATCATTATCGTTAAACCATGTGGATAATAAATTTCCGATGAAGTCACGGATGTGGAATACTAAGAAATTTTAGGAATCAAGGCAAAAACATTCGAAAAAATATTGGATTTCCAGAAATTAAGGAAATGTAGAATGTCCCTTGTATTCTTTAAACCCTGATTTTCTGCAATGCCTTTTAAAGATGTCATACGTAAATCCGAAATACAAACGTAAATCAGTTCGTTGTAGACTGTAAACCATACACGTTACATTTCACAACTTTGACAGGAAGCCTTTCTAAGAATAAGGTTCAAAGTTGTATTTCCAAATGGATTCTCCATTTTATACTCGATAAGTTAGTTTTTTCTTATATTCGGGAACTTTTTAATTGTATACATGACGGAAGGGTACTGAATTTCGAACACTGTAAACGAAACGTTAAAGATATGAACTGTAAACAGTACCTCTGAGCGCATGCTCAGGCGTTCGAGCCCTGGGTAACCGAGGGTGGGCATCATATGGATTTTCCACAAGGACTTACCTTTGTAAATGCTATCAAAAGTATAGAAGTGTTGACCGCGCGTGACAGGCACAAGGGAATGAGGAGGAGAAACGTTTTGTCTCTGAAGACTGTGAAACAGCCGACACTTTTCCTAAACAGACTGTCTTTGTCACTTTCTAATCGCAGAGGACGAAGAAAAATGGCAGTGACAAGAACTCCCAACACACCACATGCTAAATATACTCCTAACAGAGTGTCTATGACTCCGGTTTCCGGTCGTACGATGATTGTAGTATGGTTAGCCTTCCCGGGGCAATCATCTGCGCCACACACAAGGGTCTGGTTCAAATCCGATTGGTCAGTGGAGCTTTGGTGGAGTATTACTGAAGATATGAAGTTCCCAGCCACTTGAGCAAAACAGAACAAGGAGAAGAAGATTCCATTGTGTTTACTTAGGGAAGCGTGGAGGTCTACGTTATTTGCCTGGCTATTATATTGTCCCATTGCGTTGATGTACAAATGGCGCCCAATCCACATTGGAGCTACAGCAAGTCCTAGGAATATCGAAGATGGGATCAGGGTCCACCACTCAGGGTAGAAGTTACTCACAGTATATAAACAGTGACTTAGGAAGGCGATGACAAAAGTCATCTTCAAGCCTACGGTGTGTATGTACACAGGACTTAACACTGCTGCTAGAATAAGGGTGGCATTGATGCAGGAAAGGGAGGCAACTCCCAATCCTCCCTTCTGGTTGATGCTGCTTTGGATGTTTTGAATACCTAAAAATGCTGTGTGGATGCTAAGGAAAGAGAACGCTAGAACTACAGTGTTCTTCATTGGTTGTATAGGAGTGTCCATGTCGTCTGCCAGGTCAATTCTTCCGGTCTCGCAGAAATCTGAATCTTGGTCGTCTTCACTTGAGAACTTACTGAAGTAGGTTGTATGAGATCGGCGGGCATAGCTAACCTCTGTTTCCATTTTTTCATCTCTGGTCCATTTCAATTTTCCGGTCTCCCATGAATGGGCATCTAGGTCGTCTGCTTGCAAGAGCTTGGTGGAGTAGGCTTTGTTAGATCGGTGTTCTTTGTTAAGTAAAGTGTCTCTTTCTTCATCTTCGTCTTGGTTCAAATTTATTTCATCTTGTCCGTCAGCTGTGCTCCAAAGAGATTCTATTTTATCGTTTTTCGCCTCCATCGGTTATCACCCTCTTACTTGGACTTTATCCTTCACTTCCACTAACAAAACCGAGTTATTGGTTCGTGACTGGAAGCAAAAAATAAATCATTATTAACGTTTCAATAACATTATCATTTGGACGAGTTAAATAGTTGCAGGATATTTTCAAAAAGATAAAGTGTTTGGAATGAGAAATTAGACGATTACACTATATATAGAATGAAATAATTGTTGTGGAATATTTTTAAAGGTTCAGCGCCACGAATGAGTAAATAACTTATTGCACTTCAAAAAGTCATAGCTGTCATATGCTAAAAATGGCACACTTATACTGATATGGATTTTGTCTCGATTACATATAATCGCGTCATTGTCACCATTCTTGACATAAGCAATATATATCTCAAGGGGTATTGGTCAGTGTAGGTTGAAATCTCTGATTACACCTGTCCAAATTGCGTGTAACAAAGGTTCCATCCATGACGTCAATTAGAGACAGCTTTGGTGGTAACGTTAGCACTGAGATATCGACATTTTTGCAGCGAAGAGACAACTAGCTATTTCTCTTGTTACGGGATTTGCTTATATCACATCCTATCTGCTTTGAGACTAAAACATGTAACCTTTGGAAGCGAAGGACCACCGACGAGTCTTTTTATAAATATTGTTGTTATTGTTGTTGTTGTTGTTGTTTATTTTGTCCCTTTAAGAGGTTATTCATCATATAATCAATGGGGATAACCAACATTGTGATTAGAGTCAGTTATAAAAAGCATGAAACTTGACTTGGCACCAGCAAGAAGGTCAAATGATTTGGATTGTTTGGCAATTTTTCAAAAGATATTTCAGTGTGATCAAAATGTGGAACTATCGCCAATAAATATTTGCAGATTTTAGGTTATCTTCACTTGTTGTACATCACTCCATATTGACGAAACGTCAATACAACTTTGAAATAATAATAATCATTGTTATTCCTTTGCACAACTGCCATAGGAGGATAGTGTCAAGTTCACTGTGCAAGTAGAAATTTGTTACAACATCGTTATCAATATAAACATTGGGAGTCTAACGGCCTATGATGTTTCATAATAAATCTTAGGGCTACAGGCAAACTCTACACAAAATAAATAGACTTAAACATAAGGAAATGTTTGTCGTGCAAAAGGACGTTATGTTCTGAGCAAGAAGACCTCTTCTTCAAAGTGTTTATTAGTAGTGTTATGCTACAGGAAGAACGTTTAGCAGCTTGCCCAGAATACGATCCAATACAACATATTTTTACATTGTTGACTCCTGCCAGTGACATCTCCAGTGTGAAGGTTTTATAAAAACGTAATGGGTGCGTTGTTAACCATCGTTACAATGCACCGCTGAAATTAAGCTGCTTACGATTACACCAATCGCTTATCAATGAGTTGACGCTTATGGAAGGGGATGTGTGCCAAAAATGAAATCATGTAAACTCGTAATTCGCAAGTTGTAACATGTTGTTCTCAACCATGCACTTCTCGAAAAGACAAGTCCAAGTCTGCAAACCTAACATTTCATTCCTGTAAAACTCAACTTTCTGTTCTCAACTTTACAAAGTTCAAATGTAATTCTAGAAATGTTAAGTCGAAATTCATTTTTGTATTTCAAATACGAGGGATATACACATTTAGCAATGCTACAAATTACGTTTTACAATTGGTGAATGAAAAATGAAGAGTTGTAAAATCACCCTTTGGAAACAGACTTTTGCATCTGGAGTTTTACATGAGTTGCATGGTTAAGATTGCAATGTTCCGAAATACATCTGTACACGATTTCGCATTGACCATATTTGGAAGTTTAACGAAGTCTGTCGATGATTTCCGAAGATGATCGGTATTTGACAACAACGAGACCTCCCTGATCCAAGCTCCATGCAACGCTTTGTAAGCTTTCCGGATAGTGTTGAGCTGAGTCCGCCACAATGCGCGGAGCTTGGGCATGCGACCTTCACCTTTTGTCAAAGTTCTTAGTCAATTATTGATCTAGATAATTTGTTTCAACTG
Source organism: Phorcus lineatus (assembly GCA_921293015.1). Taxonomy (NCBI): domain Eukaryota; kingdom Metazoa; phylum Mollusca; class Gastropoda; order Trochida; family Trochidae; genus Phorcus; species Phorcus lineatus. The sequence goes on from OV121089.1 coordinate 24,853,138, forward strand.
TTTTCGTAAGGGTTACACGAGGTTTATCTCACGAAAGAATATTATGAACTTTAATTCTGGGTTAGACTTTACTGGACACTAAATCTCTGCACAACTTTCTGCATCGAGATGATTCACTATAAAAAAATATCGTTTTAGATATTTAGGTTGGGTTTAAAAAAACTCACCAAATTACGAGACTGGATTTAGAATAATGAAACAACGGCATACTTGTCTCGGAGAGACAAATAGCGGTAGAAAAAATATATCTATATTGTACACCCACGTTACCCTTAAAACACGGGCATGTTATTCTTTCAAATTAATAGTTAGAAAAATAACTACGCAACGTAAAGTAAGGGGAAAGTTCCAAAATCATTGAAAAGAATATTTTTTTCTTTTGTTAGTCTTTCATTCGGTCGTTTAACCAATAAATATTATTTCGTTAAAAGAAACATTTATTCAATACCGTTTAAAGTCATGTTTTAAAGCTATGAACGTTATAAACCAGACGTTTTTTTAACAGTTTGAACAAATTTAATTGAAGAACATGTCAAAATCAAATGACTGGCATTTCATGACATGTTATTTTTAACTCTCCGCCCGATCAACAGTTATTATAGGGTCTTCTTATAAGCGAACGGTCTATCAATTTTTGCCTGGTCTGGCAGGCCGCCAGAGAACATCAGGTCATTGTTCGATACATAGGCTATTTTGCCCATTTTTAAGTCGAAAAGCTCTTGCAAATTCAGATATCAGATCCAATTTAAATCAAAATACCTTTGTTATCATCAAGATGTTAAAATTCTAACAATTATTTGAAATACAAGATTATACATTTCCATACGTATAACTTAGGGGTGTACAACTTAGATTTCTCGCATCAAAACAAGTGGCACAGCAACAAAAACACGACTATTGTATCGTAATTGATAGTTAATTATCGATTCACGTAGTGTATATCTTGAATTTTATCCAGTGTGTTTCAGGCCCGTAGGGTAAAAAAACAACTTTTTTGCTCTTTATTTCAATGTTTGTGTGAAAAATAGAATATCATATGTTTCATGCGCCATCTGACAATAGGCACTAATGACTTTGTGAGTGACGTGAACATTAACTGCCTGTATTTGGTCTCTACGACGTTGTAAGCGGGAGTTTTTCTTAAATAAACATAGCAATTTAAATCCCTAATTTCAGCCCCCCCCCCCCCCCCCCCCCCTCGAAATTGGTGCTACGGGCCTGTGTATAATTACATATCTTACCAACTGTGTTCATCAACTGAAGGTATTATTACGCAAGTGCGGCTTGAGGAGTACATGCATAAAATCAAACTTCACATCAGTTAATTAATGTAAACCATTATTCTCCTAGTGATAAATCATAATTAGGTGATGTCATAAAATAATAATCATTTAAAATTGATTGCCAAGACGACACAAAAGTATGGTGTTGAAAGATTGTCTACAAAGTAATCATGCTTTTCCAAATGCGTCGGAAACGCTCATATTCCATTGTTATACCAATTACTAAACAATGAACATGTACTTTGAAAAAATAATACTTTTCAGTTTTGTAAAAATTTGTTATGCTACGAAATTGATTAAGTATTTTGAACTATTGAAATCGGCCCTCGAAAAGTTAATATGCGTTGACTACGTCACAACATCTGAGGGGCTCGAAAAGAGTTCGGAAATTTTCTTACAATAAACACGGGTATATTTTAGAGAATGACGTATTCACGAAATTGTTTTGGGATAATGGTCAGATAAGAATTAATTGCAAATGATATTTGTTCTATTACAGAGAGAAAAGAAGAAAATTAGTTTATTGAAGTGTCACACTTTGCATTTAGACATATATTATACAATTATCACATCAAATTAAAAAGCAAAGTCCAGCCTACATAGGCTTACGAAACACGATATAACATAAAATAATCCTTTTAAATAAATAGCATTACTAAAACATCTGTAAAACAAGAGCGCACACACGCGTGCACTCACACCAACACATTAATTATTATATAAAAATATATTACATCAGTAAAATAGGTATAACGGGGTATAAAACATTATTGGAGAAGTTTACGCTTATACATTTTGTATAGAGTGGCGGCAAGAGATTGGGAAAATAGGTCATTTAACATTATATAAGTTAGCTTATCAAACGGTGACATGGACAGAAAAGTTACAATTGTTGCTATTTGCCTTAGGGGTCCAAAAACACCGTACGCGAGTTACTGAGAACTTTTACAAAAGGTGACGGCATGCCCAAGCTCCGCGCATTGAGGTGGACTCAACTCAACACTATCCGGAAAGCTTGCACAGCGTTGCATGGAGCTTGGATCAGGGAGGTCTCGTTGTTGTCAAATACCGATCATCGTCGGAAATCATCGGCAGACTTCGTTAAACTTCCAAATATGGTCCAGCGAAATCGTGTACAGATGTATTTCGGAACATTGCAATCATAACCATGCAACTCATGTAAATCTCCAGATGCAAAAGTCTGTTTCCAAAGGGTGATTTTACAACTCTTCATTTTTCATTCACCAATTGTAAAACGTAAATTTGTAGCATTGCTAAATGTGTATATCCCTCGTATTTGAAATACAAAAATGAGTTTCGACTTTAACATTTCTAAAATTACATTTAAACTTTGTAAAGTTGAGAACAGAAAGTTGAGTTTTACAGGAATGAAATGTTAGGTTTGCAGACTTGGACTTGTCTTTTCGAGAAGTGCATGGTTGAGAACAACATGTTACAACTTGCGAATTACGAGTTTACAGGATTTCATTTTTGGCACACATCCCCTTCCATATTATGCGCTTAGGCATCGTTTTTGCTGACGTCGGCAAAATGTCGATGTTGCTTCTGAGGGATGATAGCAAAGGAATTCAACTTCGACACCGTATGTTAAGTGTTTTAAAATGATTATGGAGGAGTGAAATCAAAAAGAGGAACTTTATATAAATCGCTGTTTATCTGAAGTGTTGTTTGTTATAACAGCAGCGATTAATTGCTAAACTTAAACGATTTATTGTTTTCAATGCACCCATTGTCACTTTGATGATCATGAAGACATTGTGCCATGACGTCACTTCGATGATCATGAAGACAGATTGTGAATGATTATTTATTATGAAGCAATTATATTCACTCGCAGAGGTAATCAAGAGCCGATTCCTAGACTTACAATGCAAGGAGCAGACATTAACGAATTGACAAACATAAGCATTTGGGAATTAAATTACATTCTGATTGTAGGTGGAATTCACACACTGCGGAAATAGTTTAAAAGATAAGTCCATTAGTATATATCCTTCGTAGTCTAATATATAGATTAAAAAGAAAATCATTAGAGCAAATGTTCAAGTCTTACATATTGGCAATTTTTTATTACTGTTCGCACATATGGGACAATTTCACAAAAGAACAAGAGAAAATCATTGAAAACTTGCATTTAGATGCTTTGCAGACGATTTGCGGGGCAGTTAGAAGAACAAGTCATGCGTTAATTCATAAGGAAACTAAATCCATCTCCCTAACTGATCGTCGACAAACAAGTAAATGATCATTATTATACAAAATGACTAACAATATGGCACCAGATTAGTTAACCAGCGAGAGTATCACAGTTAACTGAACATAAACTCAGAAACAGTAATAATATCCAGAATCTCCGCTGCCGTAGTGATCTGTATAGAAATTCCTTTTAACCAGATGCAATAACACAATGGAATAGGCTACCTGATAATATTTCCAATGCACAAACTATAAGCAACTTCAAAACTCTATTGCAATCCACAAAGCAGAAGTATGTAGATAAGTTTAATCAAAATTTTGGTACACGTTTCTGCCAAATAGTTCATGCTCGCCTCAGACTTTATTGCAGTGACTTGAATGCACACATTTTTGAACGGCACATATTATTAAGACCATCCTGCTCTTGTGGTCACGCCTATGAAGATCCGCTGCACTATTTTTTCATTTGTCCAAATTTTTCCATTATAAGAAATGAAATGTATTTTTATATACAGGGCTACAATCTCAACTCTGTCTTAAATGGAGTCTCCATCAAAAATAAATTCATCAACAAGTTCATACTTAAATCTGTCAATACTTTCATTCAAATCGCATAGGTTTGAAAAATGATTAATTTTCCCCATACGCTATACAGGCTTGCTTGCTCTCCTTCACGTATCACATTGTTTAATATTATATTCGTGTATTTTGTTATACATGTATGTAAAATGTAATGGAGAGGTATATTAAATTTATTGAATAAAAATATGTTTGCACAAATGACAATTTCATTATTGATCGTGTAAGTTTGATGTAACATCATGGTAAATCTGTCCAGGTATGAGTACGAGTTCAATTAAAATAGATATGCCTCATTAAGGTCACGCTAACCATCGACTTACGAGGCGGCACCTGGTTAAGTTTCAGGGACTAATTAAAATTGAAAACTACCCACATCCACATTTCCAATCCTTTATAAAAACATGTCAGTAAATTTTGATAATAAATCTGCATTTCAACATCTTTGTCTACATCTTTAGTAATCAACATATATATAAATACAAAATGTATTTCTATTTCTCTAGCGTATTGTATATGTACATCTTCATACTCTACATATGTTTCCATCCACGTCAAGATTGGCATGATTTTGGAAAAAGTATGTACATAAACCACAATTTACACTGAATATGAAACCTAATAAAAATAGTTGTGAAGTTATTGCCGATGAAATTGTGGGATACGCAGATTCGGTGGGTTTCAATGATGTCGCCATTAAATTTACATTTATAATACGCGTTGTTAATTTCAGCTTTAAAGAGTTTTATTTTTCAAAAAGCGCAAGTGTAGTCTTATAAGAAACTTGCAAATCGATGATACACACTCGAAGTCTTGGTCTTAAGACATTCCTTGTCTTAAACTTAAATCCACATAATTGGAAGATTAGATCAGCGAAGATATGTCGCGGTCCTAAATTCATTCCGAATTAATAGAATTTGGTGCAGATACGCTTATATTTTCCCAAGGATTCTAAATTTGTATAAAGTTAATCAAAACAGTCGAACGATATTTACACTATTTTACGAAAATTCAACGACAGGACGGGTTATCTAGCTCTCTTGCAAAACAATGTAGTTGACAAAGAACGTACGGGTCCTCTTATTCGAAAATTTAATAGTTTAGGCCAAGGCTTATAAATGTTTTTTAAAAGTATAACGTTTTAAGTATTGTGTTCAGAATTTATTCTAAAACTATGACTTGATAACATGTGAGAAAGTTAGCAAATATTTACCTGTTTTACTCGATGTTATAATTGGACTGCTTTAAGCAAGGAGCCATACTTTTCTGTGTCAATATTCATGTGTTCAAATCAGTTATCGACTACACCAATATATCAATTGTGTGCATGTGTTGCACAGTTGAATCTAAATAAACCCGTTACAGCGTAAGACTTGCACAAGTCTTGATTTATTCTGAAGTGATACAAAATGGAAAACAAAGTCTTACAAGAAATATAGCTGATATGAAGTAACTACAATTCAACTCATCCACACACTATTATATACCTTTAAACTGTCTTATCTCTTGTAAAAATACTTTCTGTAAGCAGTAAATGCACCAAAACATTCTTGAAATCATTATTTTAGATAATTTCCTTCTAGCCATTCTCTCCCAACAGAGGTAGCTCCCTAGGAATTTATGACTGAGTTACCTCTGTTGGAAGAGAATGCCTACCAGCACACTTCCCCATATTCTGACTCGCCTCCTTGTTGACACCCATCCCGAATCAACAGACCAAATCTACACTGTCCAAGTAACAAAGATATTATTTTGAAAATTTAAGCTTGCTATACCAAATAATTTTGGTTCTCGATTATATCCCTAAAACAACCCCTCTTATGCCCTTATTATTTGGGGAAGAACAATGACATTTACCAACCTTGGTCTCAAGCCTACAATAATGATATTCAGCATGGGGATTTATTGAAGATAGGAGAATGAAGATTTGAGGGTGGACAGCTCCCCAATCTCATATTTGAAGGGTATTAACAACAAATTAAAACTATTTTTGTCACCACTTACAAGGATTTTACCTATAAAATTTTGACCACCTGTGGCAATTGGTTTCCAAGAAGAAGCTTTACAAGATTTTAGGGAAAATGCCTAGCATGCCCATATTTGAAGGATATGAACCCAAAGTTTACAAACCAGATTCCCTATGTGTAAGGTACAGCCCAGTAGAGGGTTAAGTTTGTGGTTTCAACAGTTTTTGAGAAGAAGTTGAAAATGTAAAAAGTTTATGGATGCTCAACAGCTGATTGACATCAGTTCATGTCAGAGGCCTTTATGGTCTGATGAGCTAAAAGTTATTTTGCACTCACCATTGCTTTAAGGATAGAAGACAAAACTTTGTCTGCTTACAATTTAAAGATTTTGTTTGATAAGATTCACACATTGTTCATCTACAAACCAGCAACAAAATCTTTTTATCTTTATTCAAAACAATTTTTATGAGGGTTACTTTGTAGGGTACTTTATGACTCTATTGTTTGTTGATGGTTCCATGTTGTGATTAACAAATAAACAAGAAAATTTTCTACCTTTATTCAAATCCATATCACAAAATTTTAAATTTCATTCCAATTAAAGTTAAATATACATAAATAAGAAAAAAATAAATTTCATTTAAATTTATCTATCTAAAGTTACATAAAGTTTCAAATCCATATCACAAAATTTTTAATTTCATTCCAATTAAAGTTAAATATACATAAATAAGAAAAAAATAAATTTCATTTAAATTTATCTATCTAAAGTTACATAAAGTTACATATAAAGCTAAAATAATGTGAAAATGACCTCATGTACATTTGAAAGTAAAAAAAATCGACCGGGAGAAAAAATTTTATGTGAAGTTCATAAGATAACATCCAAAATGATAAATCATATTCACCCTTATAAGTCACGACTAAAGGTTCCTGTTTTCATTGTAACAAAATATAACAAAAGAATTGTGACAGGTCAGGGTATTTTCTTCACTTCAAGGGTCTTGTGTTCCAAACACTGTTCGAAATAGCTGCCTGCCCGCCGCCAATTACTACTTAGTTTCAGAAGGGTGTTGTTGAAGAGGCCAGCAAGCTTGTCTGGTTTGTGCGATTTTAGATAATATACAGTTAAGTGCTACAGATTGTCAAATTTCTAAGAGCAGGTTTATTTTTCAAACAACAGAATCAAACTGCTTGCAAGCAAAAACCAAAAATAATTTTAACACAGTTGTAAGGCCCCCTGATAGTAATGTGTACATTTGCCTCTTATGTATAATAATTTAATGAGATTTCAATGAAACATAAGGCAATGAAAACTTATTGCCAAGATACTTATGTGAATCTATTGGCATCTCTGTTAAAATATCTTTATTGATTTGACGACTACTAAACCACACTTCTGTTACAACAGTTAATTAATCAAATTAGTTTTTAAATTGAAAGATGAATATCAGAATAAATAATAAAATAATTATCAATATTCAATGAATAAAAAATCCCTGAGTTGCTACAAAATTATTTTTCATTATTATGAAGAGATAACTGAGTGTGTTGCAATGGCTTAAAATATATTACCCTCTGACAGATTAAATGTTTAGTATCCTTTTCGTTTAATATTGTTAACCCATCTGCTTTCAAGACTGTAAAACTTGCCATCCCAGTTTGTGGTCTGTTACATGGTGTAAAACAATCATGAAACATAAAAAGATTTCGAAAATGTCTTATGAATTGATCATTTTGAGTTTGGGATGACTTTTTCCAAATTTCTGCCTGTCACTTTAGAAACAATTTGAGGTAAGATGGTTATTATGATTTCAAAACCTATTTACAAACAATCGATTCAGTTAAAGCTAAGACTATGTACACGTTTTTTTCAGTTTTCAAAATATAATATAAAGATGGTTTAAAAAACAAGCAAATGAAAAGCTAATGAGAAAGTAACATAAATGCATTAGTCAACAGGAAGCATGCATGTTTAAGAAAAAAGATGAAAAAATATCTGGTTTGAGAAAAAAGAGCTGATTGAAAAAATCCTTCAAATGTAGATCACAATCCAAATGTTTGACATAGTTAAACAGTTATATGCATTCTAATGTAATATATACAAGAAATAGTTGTTATATTCTAAGTAAGGCCATTTTTTTTTATTAATTGGTTTACGGAAATATTTCATGGAAATCCACAGTTGGTGGTTGAAACAAAAAAACCTTGCTTGGCACAATTATTTTATCAAGATTTGTTAAAAGTGTCAGTAGGGAGGGTCCCAAAAAAAACCTCGATAAACCATACATGATAATATGAGAGGAAACAGGTAAACGAGGTAACCTAAAAACTCGCTACAAGGTTGAAATGCGATGTTAGGAGCTTGGTTGCGGAAACACAAACCGTCAAAATTTTCAAGGTTTTTTTTTTTATTTTTGATCAACAAATGTAACAGTCGGTGGTGAAATAATACTGACTTTTTGAAAATTTTAATTTTTTTCAGATTTTCTCGTTATGAGGGTCGGCGGATCCGTAAACCATGAAATAAAATAAAAATCGCCTAAAAGGTTTATAATATAATGTAAATCAGATAACATGTGCTATCATAAGACATATCTTAAAATCTAATCTATAAGGGCACATTAACACTGAATTATTTCTTGATATTGTTAGATGCAATTTAAATATTGATTGATGTAATGATAGACTTAAACATCAAAAAAGCTTTAATCAATAACTAGCCTGTAGCAACAGCTGACAGGATTCAGACGGACAATAAAGCATATAAAATATGTGAGTTAACAATACATACCATTTACAAAAAAATCGAACATTGAAATACATGTATGTTACAAATGTGAAAAGTACAGTTATTTATATAGAAATATATATCCCATAAATCAAACAAAATAAATTAATAAATCATATACCCCAATAGGAAAATTAAATAGTTTTTAAAGCAATATGGCTTCTTTCATTTATTATCCCTCAAGAACCAGACACAAAAATATTGAGGTTTGATTTATTAGCCAGATTTCAGGACTGTTGGGGTTAAAGGGTTATCATAAGCACAACTTCCTTTTTATAAAAAAAAACATTCTTCACACCGATCAATAGCTGGTCACAATTTCAGAGGGGGCTAAATAAAACATTTTCATCAAACTTGTTGTTGAGTCATTTTTTAAAGAAACCTAATCAGGTCATTAAAGAGATTACCATACTCAAGAAAAAGTGGTTCCAACATTACACCGGAAGATCTGCTAACAGATTAAATGATTTTCATCCCAACACAATTTTTTTTTGAAACACAACAAACATATATGTCATGTACTTTATAAGTTATTTGGCATTGTAGCACTTGTGAAAAAAACACCATTGGTTTGATGGCATACGATCAATCTCATGTAAAGGAATTTGCTTCAGTGGTTACTGGTTACTCTGCCGTCAGCTTCCTGATTTCCTCTGCGAGGACAGAAGTGACATGCATCGCTTTGTTGACTTCCTCTCCGCCGATCTGTTGCAGCGCCACCTGTGCCGCCTCTCTAACGTGAGATATCACATCGTTCCTCCTGGAATGAAAATACAGAAATCGAATGAAATGTTTGTAATTTGCCAAAGAGTAACAAGAGTCAACAGACCATGACGTATCCATGGTAACCAATAATTCATGATATATTTGTAATCATAAAATACATAATCTTGATAAAACCATTGAGTAGGGATTTAGAAATATATGATTAGCATTGAATATCAGCATATAAATTCTGCTAAAAAAATGAAGCTAAAAGTGTCCTTGAAATTGTTTCCAAGGAAACAGAAACAATATTTTCCCAAAATTCTGTAATCATAAAATACATGATCTTGATAAAACCATTGAGTAGAGATTTAGAAATATATGATTAGCATTGAATATCAGCATATAAATTCTGCTCAAAACATGAAGCTAAAAGTGTCCTTGAAAGTGTTTCCAAGGAAACAGAAACAATATTTTCCCAAAACTCTGTAATCATAAAATACATGATCTTGATAAAACCATTGAGTAGAGATTTAGAAATATGTGATTAGCATTGAATATCAGCATATAAATTCTGCTAAAAAAATGAAGCTAAAAGTGTCCTTGAAATTGTTTCCAAGGAAACAGAAACAATATTTTCCCAAAATTCTGTAATCATAAAATACATGATCTTGATAAAACCATTGAGTAGAGATTTAGAAATATATGATTAGCATTGAATATCAGCATATAAATTCTGCTCAAAACATGAAGCTAAAAGTGTCATTGAAATAGTTTCCAAGGAAACAGAAACAATATTTTCCCAAAACTCTGAAAAGGCAGATAGAACAGTTCTCTACTGAAGACAAAGTTGCTTAGATTGGCGGGATTCAAACCACAGACTTCTGGATCCAGAAAGCGACCCAGCTAACCATTGCGCAAACCAGCCCCTTCCCTTAAAGAAGCTCACCACATATGGAGAAGTCTTTTGACAGCAGACTGGGCCTGGAGATGACCAAGAGCTAGACACCCTGCTTCACGCACAAGCCGATCCTTATCGTTCAGTGTCTTCAAGAGGAACTTGATTGTCCGGTTGTCATTGGCCTCTGTTCTAGCCAATGAGATTGCAGCAACTGCACGAACGTTTGCATCAGAGTCGGTGAGCAGATCCCTTAGAGCATCAATCACAGCCATACTGCGGAACCGACCTGAAAAGATTAATTATAAGTTTTGCCAATGAAATATTTTTAGTGCTCATTGTCATTGGGTTGGAAGAGAAGTGATATTTTATTTTTGAAGAAACAATTCTGTTTCATACATATACAAATTTGTTATCGTTACAAGTCGTGGTGTGGAAAGGAAAGGTACTCTAATAATCAACAACATATATTTCAAGTGTTGAAATCAGTTATAGTTTAGCGTTTTCAAATAATTTCACAAAATTCCCCAACAAATGACATGTCACCATTTGAAAATGAATGGCACTCTTACTAAGCAAAATTTCAGGCGCTCCTTTCTGAAATGTCAATATTGAATAAATTCAAATTCAAACGAGCCAGATAAATTGGGTATACCTTTTTGCAATTGCTCAATCTGTTATTGACGAGCTGACGAGTGGAGTACATCAAACAATTTGCTAAACAGCAAAAAAAAGCTACAAAGTCCTACTCACCAAGATTTTCAATGGCTTCTACTCTGACCGAGGACTCCATATCAAACACTTCCTTCATTGCGTAACTCTCTCGGGCCTGAACCTCCACTCGTTTCCATAATGGAAACACCTCCCCATCCACAGTGCAAAACTCTGGAACAAATAAATTTAACCTCGTCATATTGGTAGGATCAGGGCTCCAGATAAGATGCATATCTGCGTAAAATATGCACGGCTAATTCATATATACGCATTAAAAATGAAATCAATATGTGACAGATATACACAACTTTCCCAGAATACAAGTCAGATATTTGTTTACAGGAGTGATCGTGACGTCAAAATACAGTTTCATATCTACGTGTCTTATCTTTACATCTCGAATAATAGCCAACTTGATGCCAACCTGTATGAAAACAAAGATTACCGAGTTTATACTTCGTCAGAGAGAAATCATTTGTTTATTTACAGATTAAACGTGTCGAAACATAATCAACGACTAACATAGAAAAAGATTTTTGTTTTCCCGAACATCGAAAAAGATGCTAACTTGAAATGAGGATCTGAAAATGATAAACCTTGATACTCTCAGTTTTTTTCATATGGTAATTTGACTCCTCAATTTTCATTTTGAGGAGTAAAATAGACCTGAGTCAAAATAGTTATCTGGTGCACTGTAGGATGTGTGGAGACAAATTGATATTTCAGTGGCGGATCCAAAATCCTTGAGTCGTAGCATGTGTGAAGACAATTTATTCTTCACCCCCAGACCCCCCCCCCCACCCCCTTCCTTAATTTGAATTTAATTTTCAATTGACTTCAAACTTGTAATCCCTTTATAAGAAAACAGAATGTGTCTTTAAGACTGTAAGATCTTCCACTAACCGAAAAAGGAGTTTTTATCGAGTACGCCCTCGTCATCGACCTCCATCTCTCTGCGGAGGATGCTCACCAACCACTGTTGGTCATTCGTCGTGAACATCTTCTCAAGGTGAGGCTTGAACATGGACGTGAAGTTGTCTACAAATCTACAACAACAATGCCACATTATACAACATACATTGGGTGCATAATGAATAGGAATGGACTACTTGAGTGACATTCTACTTGCCTCAAATTAATTGACAAAACTCACCACTTCTTTAGATAGTGACTTTTACACCAGTTCATCATTGTCACAGTAAAAGACTTCTTAACGTCGATGTAAATCAAACTTTTTATATATCTACATGCAAGAATTGAATAAAGCTTTGCACAGGTATGAGTATCTATGCCAAATACATAGATAAAGAATAATGTTTCTAAATGCCTTACATGGGTGTAATGCCAACCTGGATATAGTGCAATAATTTCTCTTGGACAAATGGTGGCATTATAACCAGGATTTACTGTATTACATAGATCATATTCTTAATGTATGATACGATATATTTTCTCACTTGTTCCAGTCCGTTTTGTCGGTCACGTAAAACTTCTTCCAATATTCCTCCGGCATCAGATGAAGAACTTCATCCTTTTCTTGAGCCCGCACGTTCTTCGCTTTCTGTCTGTTCAAGTTTACTCTTGTTGTTTGACGGGTCAGTTTCGGTTTCGCTTTAAACAAGACGAATATTAATATTAAATTATCAAATTTAACATTTATATCAAAATAATCATGTAATGCTGATTTTCAAAGTTGAAGTTTATTTCAATGTCATTGGAAAATGATGAACAGTTTGTGAATTGATTACTCAGTGGGATCATTAATTCTTTATATCACAAATTTAATTTCATAAACTAACTTAGGGGTTTTATTGGCCTTAAATTCATTTGAAATTAAGAAATTAATGTGCATCATTCTATTACTGCCAAATTCTATTACCTTAATAAAAATATTTTAGTAATCTAATATCTTTCATTCTCGACATTATAATTCATAAGAACGCGCAAAAGCAATTTCTACAGAGAGTGTTTGATCCAAAATTTGTATGTTATCAAAACAACATAGCAATTAATAAAACTGCCAATTGGAAAAGGCTTAATATAATAAGTCAAAATAATATAGGTATTATATTTTCTTGAATTGGTGGAAAACAAATAAAACACTTGTGGTTAATATTTGACTAATCAAACAACCAAAAATATTCATAAATTGCATGTTGTCAAAGTGAATATTAATACAAGTGAAAAAAACATGTCCAACAGTCTGCAAGAAGCGGTCACACGTACAGACTGAGGTCAAAGGTGAGATGAGGTTATTTTGGCTTTAACATCACTTTAAAGCGTATTTCACTTAAATCACAGCTGATAGTTTTATTGCAGAAGGAAAGCTCGCAACACAATTGTGGCTATGCATTGCAGTGAAACCTGCGATCATCGGCTTGATCTATCGGACCATGGGTGAATGAGGTCAAAGAGACTGCAAAAACAGATCAAACAGAACTCTTAAATTAAAAAATTCTTGAATTAATGAAATGAAACCCAAAAAAGTTACTTAATACTTAAATTCCTTTTTCACCATCATTTTGGAAATGGACTGCTAAATGTTGCTTGCTAGATATCCCAAGGTCCTGGGGTCTGAACTTTGGATTCATACAAAAATTATTCATGGAAGAAACACCAAATGTTCAGGAAGCAAACAGGAGCACTACATACAGCATGCACTATCTTACATTGCTGATACGCAATTGTTCCTTTCTAGGCACTTATAGTTGCACTCATTCTCTCCCAACAAAGGTAGCTCCGTCATAAAATCCTATACAACCTCTGTCTTAATACAGGTTTCTTGGGCTTCTGGCAGTTTCCCTAGTACAATATTGCAACTTAAACTACCTGGCTATATTTCAGCCAATGTAAACAAGGAATGCATGAATAACATATTTGTTGTCACACAGGCCTGTAAAATGAAACAGTCGGAAAATGAGGCGTTTGTGTTATGTAAAGACGACTCAAAGTGCAAGGTGCATATTCGAATAAAGTTTAGCTTTTGGAAAGCTTACGGAAATAACTTAGGCAATTTGAATGATAACTTTTGAAACGGCGTCGCTGATTTCACAACTAACTTTGATTGCATCCAATCAGCGTTCTACATTTCGTGACCAAGAAACCTTCGAATTAAGACAGAGGTTGTATAGGAATTTATGACGGAGCTACCTCTGTTGGGAGAGAATGAGATCCACTTGATCAAGAAAGAGCATTGTAAACCATGTTGCTACATAGTAAGCTTTCACAAACTATATTCATCTGATTACAAGAAACATTATCAAGAACTAAAAGGTTAAAACGTCTGAGACTTAGTCTTTCACTCTCTACGCTAATTTCTTAGAGTTTACAAAATATGTACCTCTTTCATGGAGATTGCAATCTAAGTTAGCAAACTACAATAATCTGGTTTATATAAAACATTATGTTAAATGTCTTTCCCGATCTACAAAAAGATTTAATATTTTTCTAATGACAGACAATATTAACTAGTTGATTTACCGATATTTTGGGCAAAATGTCTAAACAAGGCGACAAAAAAAAACAACTAAAAGAAAATATGCTCTATTGTAGATGGAAAAATTTCTGAAATGTTCCAGGTATGAAAACGACAATCAGAAATTAATTGAAATTAAAAATTTTAAGTCTTTTCTTTGGTTCAAGGATAAATTGTAAAACATTATTAAATTTCAAAACATTTTTATTCAGGTGGATTCTAAAAAGTGTTTTCCTCCAAAAGTAGTCAAAATCATTCAGTAAATCAACCAAATAAATTTGTTTGCCTTAATTCATTAATATAGGTCTATGTATATTAAACATCTCACTTGCAGTATTACTTTTTGGTTCAGACACTGAAGTCAAAATAATAATAAAAATACACAAAAAACAACAGTTATTCAACAAATAAACAAAAACGGCATTCTTTGCCATCCAACACTGTAAATAAAAACAGAAAATACCTTGAAGTTATTTTTTCTTAAATACCCCAAAAGAAGATTGCCTCAAACTTGAAGAATTATTTTTTTAAATATAAACTGTTTTGGAAAGTGCCTAAGAATTCCACAGGCCAATTATTTAATCTTAGATCTTTAATCAATTTTCTTTATTTTTGTTAGCAGTTTCATCATAATATTTGATATGGAATAATGCTTTGAATAATTCAGATACATTTTGACACAAGTGATTTTTAAAACTTTCAGCGAGATATCACTCATATGAGCGATTTTGTTTCAAATGCGTAATAAAAAACATTGAACAAAGAGTTGACTCATCCAAAAGTGTAACAATTTCCTCAATACTTCACTTGTCTTGGCTTTTAGCTCCAACAATCAACCAAAGAGGTTAGGGAAAACGATTGATTGTATTTTTGTGACGTCATCAATGTAAGACACTTTTTTCGAAAACAGAAGTTATCTTTTTGAAAGGAGAAAAAAGAAATTACACATTTGTTGGATTATGCTTCCCATTCAGTCAAACGTTTCAGACCGTTGTGGAGAGGATAGCCCCTGATAGAATACGTTCAAAACCTGCTAGAGTTAATATTCAAAAACTTTTATTCCTCGGAACACGGTAGATTTTAATCAGACTGATGTTTGAGGCAAACTTTCAAGATGTTGTTAGCATGCCCATTAAAATCACAATCAATTAATTGAACATAACCAAACACATTCACATCCGTACCAGGAAGTTGTTTAGTTTTAGGTGCAGCTGCTGAAATTCAATCATGAAAGCAAATATTTTTCCAAAAAAAGAAAATCTATGTATCTCATTACATGGGATCTTACGTCTTTAAATCTTTAAAACTCACAAATATTCCTCATAAATTACTCACATTGAAAGCGATTAGCTTTATTTGAAATATAACTTGATTAGGAATACTTTTTTCAGCAAATTTAAATCTGAAATTTCAGCCAATTTGCCATCATTATTCAGAATCAATAAAATACAACACACAATATTTATTTTTTAAAACTGAAAACAATATTTCCAAATAAATATGATCATGTCTCAGAAAATAAATATTATAATAACAATGGGATAAATTTCTTTACCTTTTGTCTCTTTTTCAGGACTTTCTTCATTTTCTTTGTCTTTCTGGTCGAGAACGTCCCTCATCATGGGAATCAGTTCGGCCATCATGTCATCAAATGAGTCCCCCTCACAAAGGGACATCCACTGGTACCCCGCTAGTTGCAGCTTCCTAGACAAACATACAGGCTGTCGACTTCAACACTTGCAAAAGAATTACTCACAAAATTTTACATATGGATAATTACAAAATGAGTTTGTGGCACTGATTCCATTGATTCTGATTGAACAAGACCTCAAAAACATGCTTCTGCATTCATCCATTGTGACGTCACAATTTAAAGTGACACAAAGTATGTTCCGTGAATTTTATTTGTCGCTTATTTAATTAAGTTAGAAAATAGCATTTTTATTTTTTTTAAGCCAAAATAATTTTCTTTTTTTAGATTGTGAGTTAAAAACGGCCATATAAATGTTAACAAGTCAAAATTCTGGGTCCCATTTAATGCATATTAGTTAAATGACAACAGTACTAAGAAATACCAACATATATTTCTCAAAGTGTTTGCTATAGATAAGTTCCCAAAAAAATGTTTGAGCCATTGTCCGTTTCTTAATCATAAATCTTTTTCTTGTTTATTGTCACTATGAAAACTGATAAGCAATGAGTTGTTGATTTTCAGCAACAACCACTACTTGTCGATGTTCACGTGTTACAGCTACTGTTTCTCTGATTCTGTCAGAAAATAAGAAATGTACATGATCAACCTGCTTAAATATCAAATCGTTCTGATAGCTTGCATGCCTCATTGCTGATTGGCTGGAGTGGAGAGGTCACCCTCTTGTGTAGTACTCAGTTCAGAAGCAGGCGAGGTAGAAGTGAAAAGTTCAATCAGATCTTAATGAGATTGAGAAAATAATAAAGCTAGTATACTCACATGCCGGTGTCCATGAGCGGGTAGAGCTCCTCTGCTTTGACCAGGTTGATGGGGAAGATAGCGGTATTGGAGACGTACGCCAAGGCTAGCTCATCCTTGCAGTACTTAGACTTGACACAAGTCTTGCTTAGTAGTGAGATGAATAGCTGTGGACGTAAATGACGGACAGTTAGTTTTATAAAATTGTATGAACACAGTACATCTTTACTTCTTGTCCATGTGGTTAATTTACTGAAATGATACTCCTTAATTCACTCAAGGAGAACATATACATGCTAAAGATAGACAACCCTGGAATACTTTGGATATATAGATAAAAGAAACTGATCAGGTCTTAAAATTAATTATTTTTATCAAACATTGGTGTTGTTAAATATTCAATGGTTAATTTTCAACTCAATCTCATTTAAATCAGTTCAAACTTTCTTTTGTACCTCACTGTTTTCCTGATTTGACTACTGCTCCAAAGGGGTCATGTCAGGTGACAAATCAGAAACGAGGCTAGGCAGCAATCAATTTGTTTGAATTTTTAGAAAGCCTCTGATTTTTTTAATCATTTAATAGTGAAAGGTCTTGGACGAGGCCACAAAACACGACCCTTATGGAGTAGTACTCAGATCAAAAACACAGCAAATTTGAGTGTCAGGGTTAACCTGATTTTAATGAGATTGACTTTGAACGATTCATAATTATAAGGATTCAATTTGAATTCAGTGTAGAATAGTTGTTATGAAACCAATGTTATAATCTGCTAATCCCATCCCCAAGTAATCCCTAAGAAATAATCCATAAGCTGTTGTCAACTGAGTCTATGGGTATTTAAGACCCAGGTTTGTCTTAAGAAAAGGAGTTCATTCTCAGCCATTGTCCTGGAGAGAGGGTTAAGTCTCAGCCATGGGCTAGTGACAGTAACAACCAGACATGTGAGCAAAGAGGCATTAGACGTCGTGAGGGTGCTCAGGGAAGCGGGCGAGAAAGATCGACAGCCAGATTAGTCAGAAGTATTTGGAAGAAATAAAAGCCAAGAAAATCCACATCTCGTCTTCTTGTTGAATCTTACGAAGTGTGCCTGTTGATTGTGCTACATTAGCAACTATGAACCAAAATATTTTCATCTCTTGGACAGAGGAAAATAGAAGTATTTTTCAAAGAAAGGAATATTTGTAGTTACCTTTGCATCAATGATTGCTTGACCTATTTTACTGAGGAAGTCCACACCTGCGTTCAAACCAATAACATCGACCCATACGCTGATTCCGTTTTCTTCCAACCTTTCTGAAGATTATTAAAAATTTGACAAAATTTTAAAGTGTTGAAAAGAAATTGTTTAATATTTTCAGCCAACTTCAAAACATTTAAGTTATCATTTTGATTTAACACTGACATGTATGAATTATTATAAAGGAGATGTAGGCTGTCACTATTTATTCCTTGTGCTTCTTTATGTCATAATATAACAATGTTATTGTCAAAGAAATGCATGAATGATAAAACATTTAATTCACATTCATCCATAACATAATGACAACATTTCTGTTTCTCTGTTAAACAAAAAGATAAATAAAAAACAAAGTATCTAATTATTCCAATATTTTTTAATTTGTGCAACAAAATAACCAAAGAAACTTATTTTGAAAAAGAATTGGTTTCACCTGGTATGAATATTTGTTTAAGGATTAAAAAAACCCCATATAATTCAAATTTTTAAAATCAAATTAAAACAAATGACGATCATGAATGAAGATGATGATAAATCAAAAGATATGAATGATATTATGAAAACATAATAGAAATCTAAATTTTGTTTTAAATAATACTTATCTCCTACCTTTTAATTTTAGCATCATCTCCTTGTCTGCGTGGCTGTAACTTATCATGAGATCTTTGGGTTTTTTACTATCCTGGTGCTTTACTTTGGGTTTCGGTTGAGGGTCGGAAGTTGAGGCTTGTACAATATCTCTCCCAGAAACAGGTCGTGACATCGGTATACTGCTGCCTGTCCCCATTTCTAATTTCTTAACAAACTAAAAATCAAAGATAATGTTAAGAATGTCCTGACTTTCCTGGATAATTTATGTTTTAATATATTCTATACTACAAAAATTATTAAATCGAGAAAAATATGCATCACAAGAAAAAGTAATGTTTAAAAATTATTAAGTGAATTAAAATAATAATAATAATAATAATAATGTGCATTAACTAAAAATATTTGTAACAAAATTTCCTGTTTTCCTCTTAATTTTTAATAGACTCTCACTAAAAGAAAAACACAATACTACTCAAACGAAATACAGAAGACCTGTTTCGGCTATTTTGTGAAAATCTTTATTGACACCAAAGAAACAAAATCCGCCTTGAAGCAGAATTATTTGTTTGGAACTTTTCTCTGAAAATTAAGTTTCATAATGCAGGTTAGAAACCTGGATTTTTTAAAAACTCCAATCTGCAGATTTGGGAAGTAAAACAACATCAAAAGCATAATTCAAATAAATAATGACACACCAAGACAAATCAAGTTAAAGAAACAAGAGTCATTTTTTTTTTATAAATTCAAAGATTGTTTGAAATATTTCTGAGTAATCTTTTAAAAAAAAAAATTCTATTAAACCCATCTTAATGTTTAACAGCCATTACTGTTTATTCTGAATAATACCTTTTTTGATAGTTATATCTATAACATAAACATGAATAAATTAATTATGTATTAAAAAAATAAATATATATTTATACATACCCGTCTGTACATCTATATGCCGCCCAAATGAAAACGGGCCCTGAAATTTCGCAATAAGCTTCGATTAACACTAACAGCTATATAAAAAACCGCAACGGAGATAATGAAAATCAATGGCAGATAATATAACACAAGTAAACTTAAACGAAAACCCATCAACCCTACAAAGTATATAAGTATATAAGTAGATATCCTTGACTTGAGTATTTACACATCTTGAATTACGGTGTTTACTGAAAATATGTTTTGACATGATCGAAGACACTGCCACTGTCAATGACATGCTAAATTGGGTCATAAAAACAAAAACATCATACCTGTTCTTTGTTAATCTATGGATAATTCCATCTGAATATGTATCTAGTCCGTTCAATTGATTAAAATAGTGAAAATTTTGCCAGTCATTGTATATTGATATGATGACAGTCAATCGGACATATTTGTAACTGTAAGCTTGCTTAGAAACGACATTCTGTTTATCAGAGCGTGACCAGCCGGATCATATTAACCCGGCAGATTTTCTGTCCAAGTAGTGGATTGCACTTAGTGAATTTTACCGGGATATCTTCTGATATTAAACAGATCAATACAAGTTGGTCAGAGTACGATATATCCTGGTCATGTCGTGGAATTTTTTTTACTTGAATCAAGGATAACTTGTCTGAAAATTATTATTTTTTTGTCATTTTCCCCAATACATTGAAATCAGATGGAAACTTGTCCCTCGTACCTCGCTGCGTTTCAAGAGAGGTACGACGGACAAGTTTCGATTTGATTGAAATGAGATTGCTTTTTCTTAACATATATTTCGAGATTGAGTGAAACTTAATGGTGAATTCGAATCCTTATATACATTTGGACAAAAGTTAAGCAACGCCAAATTGAGTTTTTCTTGTTTTTAATTTTGTTTATTCCTAAAAAGTTGTGAGTTTGGCATTAGTGATGTTTCATTCATTTCCTAACATGAGATAACCCGTGTCGTCGGGTGTTCTGAGGTCTGAATTAACTGAGACTTTCTCATGATAAGAAGTCGATCGTCTATCTGCTGGCGAAAGGTGCAGATTTTTGGTTTTAGGAAAAACGGATGTCTTTGTGAGCTTTTGGTAGGAAGAGGGTCATGCCCATACGGTAATAATACCTTTGATAGCCAAACATACTAATGATATAGAGAACTCAGTGCACAATATCTGATTAAAGGGACACAGAGTATTAATGGAGTAAAATTTGTCAAACTTTATTAGTGACGTTAACTTATCGAGAAACATCGGTAGTTTCTGAAAACACAATGTTAGAGCTTGTAAGTTTAGTTTACAAGACAATAAACAGATTTAAATTGTAATTTGTGATCGAAAACCGGACAGAGGCGCAGGCCAGGCACAGGGGCGTAGGAGCGAATTTGAAAGGGGGGGGGGGGGGCGGGAATTGAAATTTTGTAACCAAAAAAAAAAAAGGAAACTTGCTGGCTGCTTATCCCATCTTATCATCAATTAGGACATAATATACTGAAGTCAGTTTAATTCCTTGTTTGATTGGATGTTTTAGTTCTACCCTCAGAGTAGTTTTAGAACTACCCTCAAAGTAGTGCATAGTAACTGTTTTGTAACAATACTAGACCAGTTATTGGGAAATATGTAGTAGAAAGGGGAAAATAGTCATTTTGAAAAATAAAAACATTTCGAAAAAAGCCCCCCCCCCCTATTCCTACGCCCCAGAGGCACAAAGACAAATATTCGTTGGTAGTGTTTTATAGGTCTTTTAGCCGATATTTATGCAAAATAGACGCAAAATTAAGACCTATTTATATCTATATGACTGTTTTTGTACTCTCACTAAAAAAAGGAAAATATTATAATTTTGGCAATTTAATGAGAGATAAAGATGAAAGTTAAGGGAGTATATTTGAACTTGACTTTGGATATATGGTACTTTGAATTTTATCTAAGCTACTTGAAAAATCATAAAACATACTCTGTGGCACTTTTACCCTGAAAAACTAGTGTGAGAGGAGATGGCGGCTTTTCAGGAAAGTAAGACGAAACCGTACGCAACGGAGAGACCATGCGGTGTCACGTGTATCAGAGACTCTTGGAGACAGTTAATCAGAATAATGACCTATGACGCTTACAGCCTAATCCGTCGAATTTTCAAAACTGAACTGTACCTATCCGTCGAATCTTGGCGAGCAGAGCAAGAGACACTGGGATTTTTATATGACCATGTATTTATACCCCCTCTCCCCCCGTTAATTTCTGCCCCCCCTCCCCCATCTTTTGAAACTCAATTATAGATACAAGTAAAAAAAAAAAAATTTGAAAATGTGAATAGTAAATCATATCTAACGTAACAATACCCCATAAGCTGACACCCCCTCCCCCCCTTTTAAAAAATCTAGGATCCGCCACTTATTCAATACTTATTATATACTTATTATACTTATTCAATCCAACCTCATCTCCTTGTCCGCAAACTTGTAAACATGAGTGTCAACCCCTCTTTGATAAAATGGATAAGTGATTTTCTAACAAACAGGTCACAATCAGTTCGTGTCAATAATTGTCATTCTTCAACTGTTACTATTAATACCGGCGCTCCACAAGGGTTGCTTTCTATCACCTGTTTTATTCACTACATATACAAATGATTGTGTTGCACATGATCCTTCCTGCTCAATTGTCAAGTATGCGGATGATGCAGCACTAATCGCTCTATTGAACTCTAATGAAGATGGATATCGTTCAGAGATATCGAATCTTTCTGACTGGTGCAAAGGAAATTTTCTTTATGTAAATGTCAAGAAAACAAAGGAAATGATTTTTGATTTTAGAACCGGGGAAAAGTTGTTGGAACCGGTGAATATGAACAATACTCCGGTTGAAGTCGTATCATAATATAAATATCTAGGTACAATCATTGACAATAAGTTGACTTGGAATAGCAACACAACATCTTTGTACAAAAAATGCCAACAGAGACTCTACTTTATGAGGAAATTAAGATCTTTTGATGTTGATGTGAAATTGATGAAAATATTCTACACTTGCTTTGTGCAAAGCGTTCTTTCTTATGGCTTTCAGTGTTGGTACGGCTCTCTCAGTCTTCAAAATAGAAACAGGATAATCAAGATTGTAAATATAAGCTCAAAGATTGCTGGCACCATACTTGAACATCCTGCGTCAATATATGATGAAAAAATGCTAACTCATGCACGTAAAATTATTTCTGATCCAACACATGTCTTACACTCAGAATATTCTCTTTTGCCATCTGGAAAAAGTTTTAATGTTCCTTACCATAGGTCAAATCGAACCAGGAAATCATTCATACCCTCGAGTATTACAATTTTAAACAACGAGTTCTGAACATTGTTAATGATATCAAAACTGCTTTGTGCGGCTTGTGTAATTATATAAATATGTATGTGTGTTGTTGTTGTTGTTGTTTTTTTAATTTTTATATCTATATTGCATTGCATAGTATTATCCTTCCATAGTATTGAATTCTTATTGTTAATTTTTACATGTATCTTGTCATGCTCTGTCGGATGTAAGAAGAATTCCCTTCTGGGTAATAAAGTGTTATCTTATCTTATCTTATTTATATTAAACTTTTACAATCACAAAATTGTAAACCAAACCCCTTCAAATCAGGTCAAACCTAATACTCGTACCTCGGTACACGAGTGCTTGATTCGTTCTGAATTTAATGTGATCGCATTTACCAAGATGACTTCTACATTATGTTATCTCTCATTCAGATTTTCTTCATGTTCAAAATGTCTAATATTATTATTTATATTGACTTAATGTGACAGTGAGGAAAGTAACATAAAGCTACTCTTTTTACATTTTCAAAACGTTGTAGATAACATTTTAAATAGCACATTTATCGTAGCGTTTATAGTAATAAACCCGTGTAAGCGAAAAGTAATACTTTTACGAGTGCTTCAAAAGAGATTCACTTGTCCGGATTATAAAATAAATTGCGGAAATGACTTCTTTCAATTAATAAAAAATACCAACTTGTAATATTTTCCGAACAGAGAATGCAAAGTCTATAGAAATACAAGTTTTTATATTTGACAGATACTTTTCGATGGTCTCAATCATTTTGTTTTGTTATTCGAATGAATGTGTGATGATAGTTCTCTAATGAAATCTCGTTTTAAGACAAACGCAAACACTCCACAAACTAATACACGGTCCAAATTTTACAATAACTCGTTAACAGCCATTGTTCGGGGTCCACGCTAAATACTAACCGCTCAGCGAGCATTCAAAATGTGGTCTGTTATCGATTTGTATGGACTTGCGGTCTATCCGTACCTTCTTGTAAAAGCGCATTTGTGATACGAAGGTTTATATACGACAAAATTGAAACGAAGTTAAAATAAACGGCGTGTACATGCATTCACATTTAAAATTATTTCTCATCAAGTATATGTTTATTGTGCGATTTTATTAACTCGTGTAGAAATAGCCAATTCAATGATCTGATAAAATCTCTAGCAAATAAATTTCGAGGGTGAATTTTATTCGTACCTCCAATATTATTAGTTATTAAAGAATCACATATTTGTAAAAAAAACTAAAAAACCCGAAGGATTACATTTAATTTGAGACCTAAATTGGCAGCTAGTTTTGAAATTGTGAAAAGAGTACAATCAAACTCTACCGTAATTGAAAACGTAACATTTACATAAAAGATGCTACAATTATCAAACTTATATAAACGTTTAGAGGATAGAATTACCTTTCATTAGATACTAATTACACTATTTTTGAGATTCTAATACCAAGAAACAGCGATGTAAGAAATGCTCGCTGAACGGATAGCCAGTCGCAGATTGGCCTTAGTGTTGTAGCAAATGAACTTGGAGGGAGGGTCACTTTACTAGCGCGTAACATTTACATAAAAGAAGCTGATATTATCGAACTTATATAAACGTTTAGAGGATAGAATTACCTTTCATTAGATACTAATTAGACTATTTTATGAGATTTCATTACTAAGAAACAGCGATGTAAGAAATGCTCGCTGAACGGATAGCCAGTTGCAGATTGGCCTTAGTGTTGTAGCAAATGAACTTGGAGGGAGGGTCACTTTACTAGCGCGTAACATTTACATAAAATATGCTACTATTATCAAACTTATATATACGTTAAGGGGATAGAATAACCTTTTATTAGATGCTAATTACATTATTTTATGAGATTCCATTACTAAGATACAGCGATGTAAGAAATGCTCGCTGAACGGATAGACAGTTGCAGATTGGCCTTAGTGTAGTAGCAAATGAACTTGGAGGTAGGGTCACTTTACTAGCGCGTAACATTTACATAGAATATGCTACTATTATCAAACTTATATAAACGTTAAGGGGATAGAATAACCTTTTATTAGATGCTAATTACACTATTTTATGAGAATCTATTACTAAGAAACAGCGATGTAAGAAATGCTCGCTGAACGGATAGCCAGTCGCAGATTGGCCTTAGAGTTGTAGCAAATGAACTTGGAGGGAGGGTCACTTTACTAGCGCGTAACATTTACATAAAAGAAGCTGATATTATCGAACTTATATAAACGTTTAGAAGATAGAATTACCTTTCATTAGGTACTAATTAAACTATTTTATGAGAATCTATTACTAAGATACAGCGATGTAAGAAATGCTCGCTGAACGGATAGCCAGTCGCAGATTGGCCTTAGAGTTGTAGCAAATGAACTTTGAGGGAGGGTCACTTTACTAGCGCGTAACATTTACATAAAAGAAGCTGATATTATCGAACTTATATAAACGTTTAGAAGATAGAATTACCTTTCATTAGATACTAATTAAACTATTTTATGAGAATCTATTACTAAGATACAGCGATGTAAGAAATGCTCGCTGAACGGATAGCCAGTCGCAGATTGGCCTTAGTGTTGTAGCAAATGAACTTGGAGGGAGGGTCACTTTACTAGCGCGTAACATTTACATAAAATATGCTACTATTATCAAACTTATATAAACGTTAAGGGGATAGAATAACCTTTTATTAGATGCTAATTACACTATTTTATGAGATTCCATTACTAAGATACAGCGATGTAAGAAATGCTCGCTGAACGGATAGACAGTTGCAGATTGGCCTTAGTGTAGTAGCAAATGAACTTGGAGGGAGGGTCACTTTACTAGCGCGTAACATTTACATAAAATATGCTACTATTATCAAACTTATATACGTTAAGATGATAGAATTACCTTTTATTAGATGCTAATTACATTATTTTATGAGATTCCATTACTAAGATACAGCGATGTAAAAAATGCTCGATGAACGGATAGCCAGTCGCAGATTGGCCTTAGAGTTGTAGCATATGAACTTGGAGGGAGGGTCACTTTACTAGCGCGTAACATTTACATAAAAGAAGCTAATATTATCAAACTTATATAAACGTTTAGAAGATAGAATTACCTTTCATTAGATACTAATTACACTATTTTATGAGAATATATTACTAAGATACAGCGATGTAAGAAATGCTCGCTGAACGGATAGCCAGTCGCAGATTGGCCTTAGTGTTGTAGCAAATGAACTTGGAGGGAGGGTCACTTTACTAGCGCGTAACATTTACATAGAATATGCTACTATTATCAAACTTATATAAACGTTTAGAGGATAGAATTACCTTTCATTAGATACTAATTAGACTATTTTATGAGATTCTATTACTAAGAAACAGCGATGTACGAAATGCTCGCTGAACGGATAGCCAGTCGCAGATTGGCCTTAGTGTTGTAGCAAATGAACTTGGAGGGAGGGTCACTTTACTAGCGCGTAACATTTACATAGAATATGCTACTATTATCAAACTTATATAAACGTTTAGAGGATAGAATTACCTTTCATTAGATACTAATTACACTATTTTATGAGAATCTATTACTAAGAAACAGCGATGTAAAAAATGCTCGCTGAACGGATAGCCAGTCGCAGATTGGCCTTAGTGTTGTAGCAAATGAACTTGGAGGGAGGGTCACTTTACTAGCGCGTAACATTTACATAAAAGAAGCTAATATTATCAAACTTATATAAACGTTTAGAAGATAGAATTACCTTTCATTAGATACTAATTACACTATTTTATGAGAATATATTACTAAGATACAGCGATGTAAGAAATGCTCGCTGAACGGATAGCCAGTCGCAGATTGGCCTTATTGTTGTAGCAAATGAACTTGGAGGGAGGGTCACTTTACTAGCGCGTAACATTTACATAGAATATGCTACTATTATCAAACTTATATAAACGTTTAGAGGATAGAATTACCTTTCATTAGATACTAATTACACTATTTTATGAGATTCTATTACTAAGAAACAGCGATGTAAAAAATGCTCGCTGAACGGATAGCCAGTCGCAGATTGGCCTTAGTGTTGTAGCAAATGAACTTGGAGGGAGGGTCACTTTACCAGCGCGTAACATTTACATAAAAGATGCTACTATTATCAAACTTACATATACGTTTAGAGGATAGAATTACCTTTCATTAGATACTAATTAGACTATTTTATGAGATTCCATTACTAAGATACAGCGATGTAAAAAATGCTCGCTGAACGGATAGCCAGTCGCAGATTGGCCTTAGAGTTGTAGCAAATGAACTTGGAGGGAGGGTCACTTTACTAGCGCGTAACATTTACATAAAAGAAGCTGATATTATCGAACCTATATAAACGTTTAGAAGATAGAATTACCTTTCATTAGATACTAATTAAACTATTTTATGAGAATATATTACTAAGATACAGCAATGTAAGAAATGCTCGCTGAACGGATAGCCAGTCGCAGATTGGCCTTAGTGTTGTAGCAAATGAACTTGGAGGGAGGGTCACTTTACTAGCGCGTAACATTTACATAGAATATGCTACTATTATCAAACTTATATAAACGTTTAGAGGATAGAATTACCTTTCATTAGATACTAATTACACTATTTTATGAGATTCTATTACTAAGAAACAGCGATGTACGAAATGCTCGCTGAACGGATAGCCAGTCGCAGATTGGCCTTAGTGTTGTAGCAAATGAACTTGGAGGGAGGGTCACTTTACCAGCGCGTAACATTTACATAAAAGATGCTACTATTATCAAACTTACATATACGTTTAGAGGATAGAATTACCTTTCATTAGATACTAATTAGACTATTTTATGAGATTCCATTACTAAGATACAGCGATGTAAAAAATGCTCGATGAACGGATAGCCAGTCGCAGATTGGCCTTAGAGTTGTAGCAAATGAACTTGGAGGGAGGGTCACTTTACTAGCGCGTAACATTTACATAAAAGAAGCTGATATTATCGAACTTATATAAACGTTTAGAAGATAGAATTACCTTTCATTAGATACTAATTAAACTATTTTATGAGAATATATTACTAAGATACAGCGATGTAAGAAATGCTCGCTGAACGGATAGCCAGTCGCAGATTGGCCTTAGAGTTGTAGCAAATGAACTTTGAGGGAGGGTCACTTTACTAGCGCGTAACATTTACATAAAAGAAGCTGATGTTATCGAACTTATATAAACGTTAAGGGGATAGAATAACCTTTTATTAGATGCTAATTACACTATTTTATGAGATTCCATTACTAAGATACAGCGATGTAAGAAATGCTCGCTGAACGGATAGACAGTTGCAGATTGGCCTTAGTGTAGTAGCAAATGAACTTGGAGGGAGGGTCACTTTACTAGCGCGTAACATTTACATAAAATATGCTACTATTATCAAACTTATATACGTTAAGATGATAGAATTACCTTTTATTAGATGCTAATTACATTATTTTATGAGATTCCATTACTAAGATACAGCGATGTAAAAAATGCTCGATGAACGGATAGCCAGTCGCAGATTGGCCTTAGAGTTGTAGCAAATGAACTTGGAGGGAGGGTCACTTTACTAGCGCGTAACATTTACATAAAAGAAGCTGATATTATCGAACTTATATAAACGTTTAGAAGATAGAATTACCTTTCATTAGATACTAATTAAACTATTTTATGAGAATCTATTACTAAGATACAGCGATGTAAGAAATGCTCGCTGAACGGATAGCCAGTCGCAGATAGGCCTTAGTGTTGTAGCAAATGAACTTGGAGGGAGGGTCACTTTACTAGCGCGTAACATTTACATAGAATATGCTACTATTATCAAACTTATATAAACGTTTAGAGGATAGAATTACCTTTCATTAGATACTAATTACACTATTTTATGAGATTCTATTACTAAGAAACAGCGATGTACGAAATGCTCGCTGAACGGATAGCCAGTCGCAGATTGGCCTTAGTGTTGTAGCAAATGAACTTGGAGGGAGGGTCACTTTACTAGCGCGTAACATTTACATAGAATATGCTACTATTATCAAACTTATATAAACGTTTAGAGGATAGAATTACCTTTCATTAGATACTAATTACACTATTTTATGAGATTCTATTACTAAGAAACAGCGATGTAAAAAATGCTCGCTGAACGGATAGCCAGTCGCAGATTGGCCTTAGTGTTGTAGCAAATGAACTTGGAGGGAGGGTCACTTTACCAGCGCGTAACATTTACATAAAAGATGCTACTATTATCAAACTTACATATACGTTTAGAGGATAGAATTACCTTTCATTAGATACTAATTAGACTATTTTATGAGATTCCATTACTAAGATACAGCGATGTAAAAAATGCTCGATGAACGGATACCCAGTCGCAGATTGGCCTTAGAGTTGTAGCAAATGAACTTGGAGGGAGGGTCACTTTACTAGCGCGTAACATTTACATAAAAGAAGCTGATATTATCGAACTTATATAAACGTTTAGAAGATAGAATTACCTTTCATTAGATACTAATTAAACTATTTTATGAGAATATATTACTAAGATACAGCGATGTAAGAAATGCTCGCTGAACGGATAGCCAGTCGCAGATTGGCCTTAGAGTTGTAGCAAATGAACTTTGAGGGAGGGTCACTTTACTAGCGCGTAACATTTACATAAAAGAAGCTGATGTTATCGAACTTATATAAACGTTAAGGGGATAGAATAACCTTTTATTAGATGCTAATTACACTATTTTATGAGATTCCATTACTAAGATACAGCGATGTAAGAAATGCTCGCTGAACGGATAGACAGTTGCAGATTGGCCTTAGTGTAGTAGCAAATGAACTTGGAGGGAGGGTCACTTTACTAGCGCGTAACATTTACATAAAATATGCTACTATTATCAAACTTATATACGTTAAGATGATAGAATTACCTTTTATTAGATGCTAATTACATTATTTTATGAGATTCCATTACTAAGATACAGCGATGTAAAAAATGCTCGATGAACGGATAGCCAGTCGCAGATTGGCCTTAGAGTTGTAGCAAATGAACTTGGAGGGAGGGTCACTTTACTAGCGCGTAACATTTACATAAAAGAAGCTGATATTATCGAACTTATATAAACGTTTAGAAGATAGAATTACCTTTCATTAGATACTAATTAAACTATTTTATGAGAATCTATTACTAAGATACAGCGATGTAAGAAATGCTCGCTGAACGGATAGCCAGTCGCAGATAGGCCTTAGTGTTGTAGCAAATGAACTTGGAGGGAGGGTCACTTTACTAGCGCGTAACATTTACATAGAATATGCTACTATTATCAAACTTATATAAACGTTTAGAGGATAGAATTACCTTTCATTAGATACTAATTACACTATTTTATGAGATTCTATTACTAAGAAACAGCGATGTACGAAATGCTCGCTGAACGGATAGCCAGTCGCAGATTGGCCTTAGTGTTGTAGCAAATGAACTTGGAGGGAGGGTCACTTTACTAGCGCGTAACATTTACATAGAATATGCTACTATTATCAAACTTATATAAACGTTTAGAGGATAGAATTACCTTTCATTAGATACTAATTACACTATTTTATGAGATTCTATTACTAAGAAACAGCGATGTAAAAAATGCTCGCTGAACGGATAGCCAGTCGCAGATTGGCCTTAGTGTTGTAGCAAATGAACTTGGAGGGAGGGTCACTTTACCAGCGCGTAACATTTACATAAAAGATGCTACTATTATCAAACTTACATATACGTTTAGAGGATAGAATTACCTTTCATTAGATACTAATTAGACTATTTTATGAGATTCCATTACTAAGATACAGCGATGTAAAAAATGCTCGCTGAACGGATAGCCAGTCGCAGATTGGCCTTAGAGTTGTAGCAAATGAACTTGGAGGGAGGGTCACTTTACTAGCGCGTAACATTTACATAAAAGAAGCTGATATTATCGAACCTATATAAACGTTTAGAAGATAGAATTACCTTTCATTAGATACTAATTAAACTATTTTATGAGAATATATTACTAAGATACAGCAATGTAAGAAATGCTCGCTGAACGGATAGCCAGTCGCAGATTGGCCTTAGTGTTGTAGCAAATGAACTTGGAGGGATGGTCACTTTACTAGCGCGTAACATTTACATAGAATATGCTACTATTATCAAACTTATATAAACGTTTAGAGGATAGAATTACCTTTCATTAGATACTAATTACACTATTTTATGAGATTCTATTACTAAGAAACAGCGATGTACGAAATGCTCGCTGAACGGATAGCCAGTCGCAGATTGGCCTTAGTGTTGTAGCAAATGAACTTGGAGGGAGGGTCACTTTACTAGCGCGTAACATTTACATAGAATATGCTACTATTATCAAACTTATATAAACGTTTAGAGGATAGAATTACCTTTCATTAGATACTAATTACACTATTTTATGAGATTCTATTACTAAGAAACAGCGATGTAAAAAATGCTCGCTGAACGGATAGCCAGTCGCAGATTGGCCTTAGTGTTGTAGCAAATGAACTTGGAGGGAGGGTCACTTTACCAGCGCGTAACATTTACATAAAAGATGCTACTATTATCAAACTTACATATACGTTTAGAGGATAGAATTACCTTTCATTAGATACTAATTAGACTATTTTATGAGATTCCATTACTAAGATACAGCGATGTAAAAAATGCTCGCTGAACGGATACCCAGTCGCAGATTGGCCTTAGAGTTGTAGCAAATGAACTTGGAGGGAGGGTCACTTTACTAGCGCGTAACATTTACATAAAAGAAGCTGATATTATCGAACCTATATAAACGTTTAGAAGATAGAATTACCTTTCATTAGATACTAATTAAACTATTTTATGAGAATATATTACTAAGATACAGCGATGTAAGAAATGCTCGCTGAACGGATAGCCAGTCGCAGATTGGCCTTAGAGTTGTAGCAAATGAACTTTGAGGGAGGGTCACTTTACTAGCGCGTAACATTTACATAAAAGAAGCTGATGTTATCGAACTTATATAAACGTTAAGGGGATAGAATAACCTTTTATTAGATACTAATTACACTATTTTATGAGATTCCATTACTAAGATACAGCGATGTAAGAAATGCTCGCTGAACGGATAGACAGTTGCAGATTGGCCTTAGTGTAGTAGCAAATGAACTTGGAGGGAGGGTCACTTTACTAGCGCGTAACATTTACATAAAATATGCTACTATTATCAAACTTATATACGTTAAGATGATAGAATTACCTTTTATTAGATGCTAATTACATTATTTTATGAGATTCCATTACTAAGATACAGCGATGTAAAAAATGCTCGATGAACGGATAGCCAGTCGCAGATTGGCCTTAGAGTTGTAGCAAATGAACTTGGAGGGAGGGTCACTTTACTAGCGCGTAACATTTACATAAAAGAAGCTGATATTATCGAACTTATATAAACGTTTAGAAGATAGAATTACCTTTCATTAGATACTAATTAAACTATTTTATGAGAATCTATTACTAAGATACAGCGATGTAAGAAATGCTCGCTGAACGGATAGCCAGTCGCAGATTGGCCTTAGTGTTGTAGCAAATGAACTTGGAGGGAGGGTCACTTTACTAGCGCGTAACATTTACATAGAATATGCTACTATTATCAAACTTATATAAACGTTTAGAGGATAGAATTACCTTTCATTAGATACTAATTACACTATTTTATGAGATTCTATTACTAAGAAACAGCGATGTACGAAATGCTCGCTGAACGGATAGCCAGTCGCAGATTGGCCTTAGTGTTGTAGCAAATGAACTTGGAGGGATGGTCACTTTACTAGCGCGTAACATTTACATAGAATATGCTACTATTATCAAACTTATATAAACGTTTAGAGGATAGAATTACCTTTCATTAGATACTAATTACACTATTTTATGAGATTCTATTACTAAGAAACAGCGATGTAAAAAATGCTCGCTGAACGGATAGCCAGTCGCAGATTGGCCTTAGTGTTGTAGCAAATGAACTTGGAGGGAGGGTCACTTTACCAGCGCGTAACATTTACATAAAAGATGCTACTATTATCAAACTTACATATACGTTTAGAGGATAGAATTACCTTTCATTAGATACTAATTAGACTATTTTATGAGATTCCATTACTAAGATACAGCGATGTAAAAAATGCTCGCTGAACGGATAGCCAGTCGCAGATTGGCCTTAGAGTTGTAGCAAATGAACTTGGAGGGAGGGTCACTTTACTAGCGCGTAACATTTACATAAAAGAAGCTGATATTATCGAACCTATATAAACGTTTAGAAGATAGAATTACCTTTCATTAGATACTAATTAAACTATTTTATGAGAATATATTACTAAGATACAGCAATGTAAGAAATGCTCGCTGAACGGATAGCCAGTCGCAGATTGGCCTTAGTGTTGTAGCAAATGAACTTGGAGGGATGGTCACTTTACTAGCGCGTAACATTTACATAGAATATGCTACTATTATCAAACTTATATAAACGTTTAGAGGATAGAATTACCTTTCATTAGATACTAATTACACTATTTTATGAGATTCTATTACTAAGAAACAGCGATGTACGAAATGCTCGCTGAACGGATAGCCAGTCGCAGATTGGCCTTAGTGTTGTAGCAAATGAACTTGGAGGGAGGGTCACTTTACCAGCGCGTAACATTTACATAAAAGATGCTACTATTATCAAACTTACATATACGTTTAGAGGATAGAATTACCTTTCATTAGATACTAATTAGACTATTTTATGAGATTCCATTACTAAGATACAGCGATGTAAAAAATGCTCGCTGAACGGATAGCCAGTCGCAGATTGGCCTTAGAGTTGTAGCAAATGAACTTGGAGGGAGGGTCACTTTACTAGCGCGTAACATTTACATAAAAGAAGCTGATATTATCGAACTTATATAAACGTTTAGAAGATAGAATTACCTTTCATTAGATACTAATTAAACTATTTTATGAGAATATATTACTAAGATACAGCGATGTAAGAAATGCTCGCTGAACGGATAGCCAGTCGCAGATTGGCCTTAGAGTTGTAGCAAATGAACTTTGAGGGAGGGTCACTTTACTAGCGCGTAACATTTACATAAAAGAAGCTGATATTATCGAACTTATATAAACGTTAAGGGGATAGAATAACCTTTTATTAGATGCTAATTACACTATTTTATGAGATTCCATTACTAAGATACAGCGATGTAAGAAATGCTCGCTGAACGGATAGACAGTTGCAGATTGGCCTTAGTGTAGTAGCAAATGAACTTGGAGGGAGGGTCACTTTACTAGCGCGTAACATTTACATAAAATATGCTACTATTATCAAACTTATATAAACGTTAAGGGGATAGAATAACCTTTTATTAGATGCTACTTACACTATTTTATGAGATTCCATTACTAAGATACAGCGATGTAAGAAATGCTCGCTGAACGGATAGACAGTTGCAGATTGGCCTTAGTGTAGTAGCAAATGAACTTGGAGGGAGGGTCACTTTACTAGCGCGTAACATTTACATAGAATATGCTACTATTATCTAACTTATATAAACGTTTAGAGGATAGAATTACCTTTCATTAGATACTAATTACACTATTTTATGAGATTCTATTACTAAGAAACAGCGATGTAAGAAATGCTCGCTGAACGGATAGCCAGTTGCAGATTGGCCTTAGTGTTGTAGCAAATGAACTTGGAGGGAGGGTCACTTTACTGGCGCGTAACATTTACATAAAAGATTCTACTATTATGAAACTTATATATACGTTTAGAGGATAGACTTACCTTTCATTAGATACTAATTACACTATTTTATGAAAAATCTATTACTAAGATGCAGCGATGTAAAAAATGCTCGCTGAACGGATAGCCAGTCGCAGATTGGCCTTAGAGTTGTAGCAAACAACTTCTGAGAGTATCAAGGAATATTTGTACCATCTTGTATCCATACTCAAATCAAAGATAATGCATTTACCTATCCAATGAAGTATAACACGTTATATTACATAGAGGCGGTCATACCGTAAAGCCACAATAGTGTTATTATTTACCCAAAATGATAAACAACAACTTCTGAGAGTAGCAAGGAATATTTGTACCATCTTGTACCCATACTCAAATCAAAGATAATGCAATTACCTATCCAATGAGGTATAATACATTTTAATACATAGATGCGGTCGTACCGTAAAATCACAATAAGCGTTACAGTGTCAAAATAATAATAAACAACTTCTGAGAGTATCAAGAAATATTTGTACCACCTTGTACCCATACTCAAATCAAAGATAATGCAATTACCTATCCAATGAGGTATAATACATTTTAATACATAGAGGCGGTCGTACCGTAAAGTCACAATAAGCGTTACTGAGTCAAAATAATAATAAACAACTTCTGAGAGTATCAAGGAATATTTGTGACACCTTGTACTCATACTCAAATCAAAGATAATTCATTTACCTATCCAATGAGGTATAACACGTTATATTACATAGAGGCGGTCATACCGTAAAGCCACAATATGCGTTATTATTTACCCAAAATGATAAACAATAATTTCTGAGAGTATCAAGGAATATTTGTACCACCTTGTACCCATACTCAAATCAAAGATAATTCAAGTGCCTATCCAATGAGGTATACTGCGTTATAATACATAGAGGCGGTCATACCGTAATATCACAATAAGCGTTAATATTTACCCAAAATGTTAAACAACAGCTTCTGAGAGTATCAAGGAATATTTGTACCACCTTGTACCCATACTCAAATGAAAGATAATGCAATTACCTATCCAATGAGGTATAATACATTTTAATACATAGAGGCGGTCGTACCGTAAAGTCACAATAAGCGTTACTTTGTCAAAATAATAATAAACAACTTCTGAGAGTATCAAGGAATATTTGTACCACCTTGTACCCATACTCAAACCAAAGATAATTCAATTACCTATCCAATGAAGTATAACACGTTATATTACATAGAGGCGGTCATACCGTAATATCACAATAAACGTTACTATTTACCCAAAATGATAAACAACAACTTCTGAGAGTATCAAGGAATATTTGTACCACCTTGTACCCATACTCAAATCAAAGATATTTTAATTACCTATCCAATGAGGTATACTGCGTTATTATACATAGAGGCGGTCATACCGTAAAGCCACAATATGCGTTATTATGTACCCAAAATGATAAACAACAACTTCTGAGAGTATCAAGGAATATTTGTACCACCTTGTACCCATACTCAAATCAAAGATATTTCAATTACCTATCCAATGAGGTATACTGCGTTATTATACATAGAGGCGGTCATACCGTAATATCACAATAAGCGTTAAGATTTACCCAAAATGTTAAACAACAACTTCTGAGAGTATCAAGGAATATTTGTACCACCTTGTACCCATACTCAAATGAAAGACAATTTAATGACCTATCCAATGAGGTATAATACGTTATATTACATAGAGGCGGTCATACCGTAATATCACAAAAAGCGCAACTGTGTACCAACTATTTGAGTTGGGTTATTCTTGTTTGAATCTTCTTAGAGCGTCAAGGAATGTTTGTACCACCTTGTTTTTATACTCAAATGAAAGATAATTCAATTACCTACAAAATGAAGTATAATGCGTTTTAATATATAGAAGCATACGTACCGTAAAAGAACAAAAATTGTTACTGTGTACTCAAAATGTTAAACCGTGAATCAGTACCCAAGCGGAAATTCTTCAAATGCATTGAGAAGTTGGTGTATTAATAGAACGTTTCTGGACTACTTCTTAGGTACCAAGGTGTATTTGAACCACAGTGTAAGTATTCTCAACTTAGAGATAAATTAATAACCTATTCCTTTTTTGCTCAGTTATTGTACGTTTACTTGTATATAATAATAAACAGAACTATGTTTTTTTCTTAATTTTCGGAAGTAACGATGTCTTGCTTACAAAAGAATCTGTAACGATATCCATCTGTAAGATTCAAAATTTCTATTAAGTCAGATGTACAAATGTAATACATGTACATTGAGGCAGCCATACCCTTAAGTCCATAGAACAGGGCTTACTTTAGTGTTAACTTGACGGAAATGACGATTTGTGAGGGTATCAGAAACAGACCCTTAATATATATTCGATTTATTTTGATGATGGACCTTAATGTACAGACAGGAAACCAAAACGATTACATCATTCACAACGACAACAACATATACACCTGGCAGAAGGTTTTGCAACATAACCACTTCTTTAATTCTGTCTATGTAATGTAGGCAATCTGAGAACATTAGGGGCTTCCAAATTTCAAAACTCTTCTGACAATTGCATTATCAGAACAAAATGGAACCTCAGCGTCCTGTTCAATAAAAGAGACGTTTCCGGGTAACTATTTGTGCTCATTGGGGTTGCACAACTAAAGGTTTTCTTTCATGTTTCTTTATTTTCAGTAATGAGTAGATGTCAGTAAATGTTGACACCCATCTCTTCTTATCAAATATTGCTGTCACAGCAAAACCTTTTCGACTATGAAATTTGGATGTGAATTACCTTTTACAAAAATGTATCGATATAATTACTTTAGATGTTTACGGTTCTTATATCTGCAAACACTGTTCAACCTGACAAAAAAACTTTAATATGAAATAGATCCTTAATGTTAATCGAATGTCAAGATTGTGCAGTCGTTGGCAATGTATAGATTGAAGAAGTAACCGAAAAATCAGTCTTAATCGAAAGTTCAAATACTTCTCTTGAAGCATATGGAATTAAGAACAAAAGTGACCTCTATGAAAATATCAATGATGTGGTTTATGCGGTAGTATGTATAATGTCATCTGCAGATTAATGTAACAAGCAACGTTTTGGAAACTTTTCACGAGCGCTAGCTATGATGTTGAATATAGAACTTCAGCAATTACGAGAAAATTGTTATTGATCTGATGTCATCAAATTTAAAAAAAACCGTTTTTGTACCAAATTAAACGTCTGGTAATTGATACATCAGCAACTTTAAATCACAGAGAATCATAGAGTCGATCACTATCAAAACGTTATGAACATAAGTCATAACAATATTGACCAATGCCATGTTAGAGAAGAATGTTCATTTCTAGCAGAGTATGATATATTTATCTGTTGTGCCTGTGAAAATGATGAGACCATAAACAATACCGTGAACTGTGAGATGAAACAAAATGAAGTAATTTATGCCATTAATAATCTGATAGACGTCAAAGCGCAAGGTCATTATGCAAGACCTACAGAAATGATAAAATGTGGTAAATCCAAACTCATACCATTTTTGCATGTTAAGTTAAATACTGTTTTGAACAACAGGAAATTCCCCATTAAATGGCCTAGGATACTAGCCTTACCACTCAACAAGAAAGGCAAGAAACATACGTTAATCATTATTGAGGAATAACGTAATATTGTTGGCAACCTTTAACATTTATACTTAACAAGAGGTTGGCAAGTTTTTGTGATAAGACAACTGAGTCTCAAGGTAGGTTCCGTGCTGGATACAGCACAATAGTAATATATATTTTTGTTCTACAGTATCTAGTTAAAAATATTTCTAAAACTCAATTTCATTATTTTGACAAAATAGGTGGCGTCATAGAGACATGTGCTTCAAATCTTTTCTTTTTTCTCTCTCTGTTGTTGAATTGCAAACTTACAGGAATTGAACGTTCGAAAGTATTCATTTGTCAAGAGGTTTTTGATATTTTGTACTTATTTTATACTGATGATATGAGAGTATCTTACTGGTGAAACTTAAATTGTTTTAGAAAGATAGATTATCGGAACAGTTAAGCACAATCTCATTAAAATAAAATCTACGTTACGCAGACTATAGATCTCACTAGGCTCCCTTACTCAAGCCGTCAGGTTAACCTTAGACTCAGTTTGACCTCAAAATCTCATTGGCTTGCCGCAGATACCTTCAAGCAATCACAATGCGCGTCTCTTGGTAGCCTTCAAAGAAGATACAAGTAGCAGACGTTGAAGTTAAAACTCTTATAAATTTTCCATTTTACAGTGGTCAAGTTGAAGTCATTTGCATATGTCTATAAATATCATATAACACAGCAGATTTAGTTATAACATTTCACTCTTTGACGAAACAAGGGTCAATCTCATTGGCATATATACGTAGCATATGATTATTATATAATTATCAAGAAACTTAGTATTGGTATTTGTACATGCTTTCGTTGTTTGTGTTTCTCAGGATGTTTATGATTAATTTGTTTCACGAAATGTAAAATTATTCAACGATTACAACAAGCTAAAAGACGAAACGTTTCTTCAACGTAACTGCTTCCAAAATAAGCATTTGGATTGATACGGTCTACTTAAGGATAACGTTGAGGAATGCAGATTTTGCCTTGCGAAAGATAACTCCATAGCTTCGATTTGGCTTGTTTGTACAACAAACCAAGCTAGGGTAAATTGAATGTACATAAAATACATTAATTCGGGTATTTAGCCAGTTTGACATTCGGAAAACATTCGGAAGTTTGCGGTTTCCGAGATCTGAAAAGCGTACGGGGCGAATTCGCTGATTGGCTGATTTGAAATATGTCAGAGGCAAACCTGACG
This sequence comes from Phorcus lineatus, assembly GCA_921293015.1. Taxonomy (NCBI): domain Eukaryota; kingdom Metazoa; phylum Mollusca; class Gastropoda; order Trochida; family Trochidae; genus Phorcus; species Phorcus lineatus. The sequence goes on from OV121089.1 coordinate 24,893,034, forward strand.
GCTCACTTAACGGAAACTGATGAGATCTACAGGCGTGATCTTGTGGAGCATGTAGATTTCATTTCAATGAGATTGAGTTAAGCATGAAATGGGGTCTAGATGTCAATCTAGATTAAACTGAAAATAAAGATTTTAGAAATTGGAGTAAAGGTTCTCTGAAAATTGTGTGTTTGGCAAAACATTTATTAAAAAATCACACTAAACCATTAATTTTGGTTAACAGTTTCAAACCCGTTTTAATGGTGTTGATGTCCTCGTTCAGAAGACATGAAGTACTAAAAATTTACAATACAAGTTTAAGAATATATACCCGTTAATTCAATTCACTTTTCTGTTGCGCGGATAAAGAAAATGTTGTCGTACCCTAGTCAAATGTGGGATCATTCAAAATTTGGATCTACCTTTAATAATTAATGTTGGCAAACGTGGCACCATTTTTTAAATAGTAAATTACAAGTGGCCCATGTGTGCATCTTAGATGCGTGTGACCTGTGGTGCCATGTGTGCTTCTTGCTCCCAATGGTGACATGTGTGTATCTAGGGTGCTTGTATTTGTCCAATGTGTCCATCTTTGGTGCTTTGATGATTCAATGTGTTCATATTGGGTGATTGTTACTTGCGGTCGTATGTGTGCATCTTTGGTATTACAGGTGGCCCATGTGTGAATCTTGGGTGCTTCTGATGACCCATGTGTGCATATCTGGTGCTTGTATCTGGTAGTCCATGGTGTGCATCTTTGGTATGTGCTTCCATGTGTGGGACAGAATGGTTTCAGGTTTATCTGTGACAAAAGAAGTTCCTCTTCACCGAACATATTTCGATCAAGTCGGTGTATATGTCATTATATAGAGGATATTATGTGAGTGTCCATGACATACTATGTTTACGACACGAATGCCTAAATATTAGTGTCGTAAACATAGTATGTCATGGCCACGGTACGAATATGATATTCTGTTTATTACCGAAGTCCCGAAATCAAATGAAATTACCACAATCGACATCCGAGCATATGCGGTTTACCCGCCACCTTCACATAGAACGCAATGTCGTAGGCGAACTGAGACGTCAAAACATTGTATATGACGTGACGCCACAATGAAAAGTGATATTGTTATGTCGTGAGATTAAAAGTAAGTTAGAATATGGGTTTTTAGGAAATATTAAGTATATTTAAAATAAGGTTAGAATAGTGAGATATTATTTGAAAGTAGCAAATGTGTAGACAAAAGACATAATAAGACAGGTGATCAAAAGGTGCGTGTTCTTTAGTTATTAATTATGAGCATTTTTTACATCGCTGTATCTTAGTAATGGAATCTCATAAATTAGTCTAATTAGTATCTAATGAAAGGTAATTCTATCTTCTAAACGTTTATATAAGTTTGATAATAGTAGCATCTTCTATATAATTGTTACGCGCTAGTGAAGAGACCCCCCCCCCCCCTCCAAGTCCATTTACTACAACAGCAAGGCCAATCTGCGACTGGCTATCCATTCAGCGAGCATTTGCTTACATCGTTGCAACTTAGTATATAAATCTCAAATAATAGCATTCCTAGTATCTAATGAAAGGTAATTCTATCCTCTAAACGTTTATATAAGTTTGATAATAGTAGTATATTTTATGTAAATGTTACGCGCTAGTAAAGAGACCCTCCCTCCAAGTCCATTTGCTACAACTCTAAGGCCAATCTGCAACTGGCTATCCATTCAGCGAGCATTTTTTACATCGCTGTATCTTAGTAAAGGAATCTCATAAAATAATGTAATTAGCATTTAATAAAAGGTCATTTTATCCCCTTAACGTATATATAAGTTTGATAATAGTAGCATCTTTTATGTAAATGTTACGCGCTAGTAAAGTGACCCTCCCTCCAAGTTCATTTGCTACAACGCTAAGGCCAATCTGCAACTGGCTATCCATTCAGCGAGCATTTGTTTACATCGTTGCAACTTAGTATATAAATCTCAAATAATAGCATTCCTAGTATCTAATGAAAGGTAATTCTATCCTCTAAACGTTTATATAAGTTAGATAATAGTAGCATCTTTTATGTAAATGTTACGCGCTAGTAAAGAGACCCTCCCTCCAAGTTCATTTGCTACAACTCTAAGGCCAATCTGCAACTGGCTATCCATTCAGCGAGCATTTGTTTACATCGTTGCAACTTAGTATATAAATCTCAAATAATAACATTCCTAGTATCTAATGAAAGGTAATTCTATCCTCTAAACGTTTATATAAGTTTGATAATAGTAGCATCTTTTATGTAAATGTTACGCGCTAGTAAAGTGACCCTCCCTCCAAGTTCATTTGCTACAACTCTAAGGCCAATCTGCAACTGGCTATCCATTCAGCGAGCATTTTTTACATCGCTGTATCTGAGTAAAGGAATCTCATAAAATAATGTAATTAGCATTTAATAAAAGGTCATTCTATCCCCTTAACGTATATATAAGTTTGATAATAGTAGCATCTTTTATGTAAATGTTACGCGCTAGTAAAGTGACCATCCCTCCAAGTTCATTTGCTACAACACTAAGGCCAATCTGCAACTGGCTATCCGTTCAGCGAGCATTTTTTACATCGCTGTATCTTAGTATATAATTCTCAAATAATAGTATTTCTAGTATCTAATGAAAGGTTATTCTATCTTCTTAACTTTTATATAAGTTTTATATAGTAGCATCTTCTTTATAATTGTTACGCGCTAGTAAAGTGACCCTCCCTCCAAGTTCATTTGCTACAACACTAAGGCCAATCTGCAACTGGCTATCCGTTCAGCGAGCATTTGTTTACATCGTTGCAACTTAGTATATAAATCTCAAATAATAGCATTCCTAGTATCTAATGAAAGGTTATTCTATCTTCTTAACTTTCATATAAGTTTTATATAGTAGCATCTTCTTTATAATTGTCACGCGCTAGTGAAGAGACCCCCCCCCCCTCCAAGTCCATTTGCTACAACAGCAAGGCCAATCTGCGACTGGCTATCCATTCAGCGAGCATTTGTTTACATCGTTGCAACTTAGTAATGGAATCTCATAAAATAATGTAATTAGCATTTAATAAAAGGTCATTCTATCCCCTTAACGTATATATAAGTTTGATAATAGTAGCATCTTTTATGTAAATGTTACGCGCTAGTAAAGAGACCCTCCCTCCAAGTTCATTTGCTAAAACTCTAAGGCCAATCTGCAACTGGCTATCCGTTCAGCGAGCATTTTTTACATCGCTGTATCTTAGTAATGGAATCTCATAAAATAATGTAATTAGCATCTAATAAAATGTCATTTTATCCCCTTAACGTATATTTAAATATGATAATAGTAGCATCTTTTATGTAAATGTTACGCGCTAGTAAAGTGACCCTCCCTCCAAGTTCATTTGCTACAACACTAAGGCCAATCTGCAACTGGCTATCCATTCAGCGAGCATTTGTTTACATCGTTGCAACTTAGTATATAAATCTCAAATAATAACATTCCTAGTATCTAATGAAAGGTAATTCTATCCTCTAAACGTTTATATAAGTTAGATAATAGTAGCATCTTTTATGTAAATGTTACGCGCTAGTAAAGAGACCCTCCCTCCAAGTTCATTTGCTACAACTCTAAGGCCAATCTGCAACTGGCTATCCATTCAGCGAGCATTTGTTTACATCGTTGCAACTTAGTATATAAATCTCAAATAATAACATTCCTAGTATCTAATGAAAGGTAATTCTATCCTCTAAACGTTTATATAAGTTTGATAATAGTAGCATCTTTTATGTAAATGTTACGCGCTAGTAAAGTGACCCTCCCTCCAAGTTCATTTGCTACAACTCTAAGGCCAATCTGCAACTGGCTATCCATTCAGCGAGCATTTTTTACATCGCTGTATCTTAGTAAAGGAATCTCATAAAATAATGTAATTAGCATTTAATAAAAGGTCATTCTATCCCCTTAACGTATATATAAGTTTGATAATAGTAGCATCTTTTATGTAAATGTTACGCGCTAGTAAAGTGACCCTCCCTCCAAGTTCATTTGCTACAACACTAAGGCCAATCTGCAACTGGCTATCCGTTCAGCGAGCATTTGTTTACATCGTTGCAACTTAGTATATAATTCTCAAATAATAGTATTTCTAGTATCTAATGAAAGGTTATTCTATCTTCTTAACTTTTATATAAGTTTTATATAGTAGCATCTTCTTTATAATTGTTACGCGCTAGTAAAGTGACCCTCCCTCCAAGTTCATTTGCTACAACACTAAGGCCAATCTGCAACTGGCTATCCGTTCAGCGAGCATTTGTTTACATCGTTGCAACTTAGTATATAAATCTCAAATAATAGCATTCCTAGTATCTAATGAAAGGTTATTCTATCTTCTTAACTTTCATATAAGTTTTATATAGTAGCATCTTCTTTATAATTGTCACGCGCTAGTGAAGAGACCCCCCCCCCCTCCAAGTCCATTTGCTACAACAGCAAGGCCAATCTGCGACTGGCTATCCATTCAGCGAGCATTTGTTTACATCGTTGCAACTTAGTAATGGAATCTCATAAAATAATGTAATTAGCATTTAATAAAAGGTCATTCTATCCCCTTAACGTATATATAAGTTTGATAATAGTAGCATCTTTTATGTAAATGTTACGCGCTAGTAAAGAGACCCTCCCTCCAAGTTCATTTGCTAAAACTCTAAGGCCAATCTGCAACTGGCTATCCGTTCAGCGAGCATTTTTTACATCGCTGTATCTTAGTAATGGAATCTCATAAAATAATGTAATTAGCATCTAATAAAATGTCATTTTATCCCCTTAACGTATATTTAAATATGATAATAGTAGCATCTTTTATGTAAATGTTACGCGCTAGTAAAGTGACCCTCCCTCCAAGTTCATTTGCTACAACACTAAGGCCAATCTGCAACTGGCTATCCATTCAGCGAGCATTTGTTTACATCGTTGCAACTTAGTATATAAATCTCAAATAATAACATTCCTAGTATCTAATGAAAGGTAATTCTATCCTCTAAACGTTTATATAAGTTTGATAATAGTAGCATCTTTTATGTAAATGTTACGCGCTAGTAAAGTGACCCTCCCTCCAAGTTCATTTGCTACAACAGTAAGGCCAATCTGCGACTGGCTATCCATTCAGCGAGCATTTGTTTACATCGTTGCAACTTAGTATAAATCTCAAATAATAGAATATCTAGTATATAAGGAAAGGTTATTCTATCCTCTAAACGTATATAACGATTTGATAATGGTAGCATCTTCTATATAAATGTTACGCGCTAGTAAAGTAAACCCACCATGGAGTTCATTTGTCAAACACTGAGGCCAATTTTCTACTGGCTATCCATTCAGTGAGCATTATTTACTTCGCTGCTCCTTATTAATTAAATCTCAAATATTAGTAAATCTAGTATCTGATGAAAGGTTATTCTATCCTCTAAACGTATATATAGGTTTGATAATAGTAGCATATTCTATATAAATAGAACGCGCTAGTGAATACACCCACCTTGGAGTCCGTTTGCTGCAACACTGATGCCAATCTGCGACTGGCTATCCATTCAGCGAGCATTTGTTTACATCGTTGCTCCTTAGTAATTAAATCTCAAATGATAGTATATCTAGTATCTAATAAAACGTAATTCTACCCTCTGATCGTATATGTAGATTTGGTAATAGTAGCATCTTCTATGAAAATGTTACGCGCTAGTAAATTGACCCGCCCTCCAAGTCCATTTCCTATGACACAATGGCCAATTTTGGTGTGGATTTCCGTTCAGCGAGCATTTTTGTATATCACTGCTAGTTATCAATCAAATCTCAAATGATAATATATATAGTATGTAATGAAAGGTTATTCTATCCTCTAAACGTATATGACGAGTTGATAATGGAAGCATCCTCTATATAAATGTCACGCGCTAGTAAAGTGACCCACCTTCGAGTTCATTTGCTTTTACGCTGAGGCCAATTTTCGACTGGCTATCCATTCAGCGAGCATTATTTACTTCGCTTCTCCTTAGTAATTAAATGTCAAATAATAGTATGTGTAGTATCTAATGAACGGTAATTCTATCCTCTAAACATATATATAGGTTTGATAATAGTAGCATCTTTGATATAAATGGTAAGCGCTAGTAAAGTGACCCGCCCTCCAAGTCCATATGCTACATCACTATTGCCAATCAGCGACTGGCTATCCATTCAGCGTGCATTTGTTTACATCGTTGCTCCTCATTAATTAAATCTCATATAATATTATTTCTAGTATGTAATGAGAGGTTGTTCTATCCTCTTAACGTTTATATAGATTTGTTAATAGTAGCATCTTCTATAAAAATGTTACGAGCTAGTAAAGTGACCCGCCCTCGAAGTTCATTTCTTATAACACTTAATCCAATGTGCGTCTGGCTGTCCATTCAGCGAGCATTTTTTACTTCGCTGCTTCTTAGTAATTAAATCTCAAATGATAGTATATCTAGTATCTAATGAAAGGTAATTCTATCCTCTTAATGTATATAAAGGTTTGATAGTAGTAGCATCTTCTATATAAATGGTACGAGCTAGTAAAGTGACCCGCCCTCAAAGTTCATTACCTATAACACTGTGGCCAATTTTCGAGTGGATATCCGTTCAGCGAGCATTTTGTTTACATCGTTGCTCGTTATTAATAAAATCTCAAATAATAGTGTATGTAGTATCTTATGAAAGGTAATTATATTCTCTTAACGTATTTATAGGTTTAATAATAGTAGCATCTTCTATAACAATGTTATGCGCTAGTAAAGTGACCCGCCCTCGAAGTTCATTTCCTATAATACTAAGGCCAATCTGCAACTGGCTATCCGTTCAGCGAGCATATTTTACTGCGCTTCTCCTTATTAATTAAATCTCAAATAATAGTATATCTAGTATCTACTTAAATGTAATTCTATCCTCCAAACTTATATATAGGTTTGATAATAGTAGCATTTTCTATATAAATGGTACGCGCTAGTAAAGAGAAGTAAAAGAGGGGAGTTGAAAGTGAGAGGTGCAGGTGAAGTTACATTTTGTTCAGATATATAATTAATGAGAAACTCCAATTTAAAATACGGTAGCATTAGACTAATCTTTAATCTCTTCACTATTTGAACACTAGCTGACACATTATAAGTATCAAATTAATAGTAAACCAACGGGTTTTTTTTACAAAATATATGTATTGCTTTAATCGAGGACGTGTATAGACCTGCATAAATTTTCGTTTTAAAAACTTCCATTTATTGGGCACGTTTTAGTATGATCATTCGATACATAACTTGTGGGATCAATTGGCGACTTGCTATATCTACATCAATTAAATGAGATTTTTACATAGAGTCTCTTGGTGTTATGAATAAAACCAAACAAAACCAAACATATATTTTATTTGAAATAAATAAACATATTGAGGCATATACACGTCGTAAAATTAAACTTAGATTAATTATCTCGTATCAAAGCGTATATATATAAAACATTCGTATAATTTAAATTGGTGTGCATTATAGTTACACATATGAATTGTCGGCCTGAATCGCCTCCAGCGCACCACAAACGCGCTTTGACAATGAGGCAAGGCAAGACCGCAAGTTCATACAAGTCGATAACTGACCATTTTAAGAATGCTCGCTGAGCGGATACTATTTAGCGTGGACCCATTGTTCGGCTTACAAAGTAAACTTTTCAATTAAATTCATTTAAATTTCCAATAATTCATATCCATGTCGAATACTCAACAAATCGTGGAAGAAAAATTGAAGAATGAACTTGAAGTAACACATTTGGTATGTTATTTGATAAGAAAACAAAGTTTATAATGACAAGTTGTCATGTATAATCATGAAAATGCTCACCTGTCAAAATTTTGTTTTTTAAAATCATGTTTATTATCTTTGCCATAGGTCATTTGGAACTTACGACTAAAGGCCCCGCCAAAAATCTTTTTTTCTTTAATATCTGTAGACTAACTTTAATTCTCTGAAAAATGATTCTCAAGCAATTGTTATTTTATTCATTATAGGAACGGAGTAGTTGAAGTCAAATTTAGACTTTCTTTACAAACGTTATGTTGAGGTAAAATATTGTTAACTACAGTCTATGTGTTAGATTATAGATTTTGTTGACTAAGAGATACCTGTGATGTAGATGTTTTAATTTATATATAAGAGAGAATAAAGAAAAATAATTGTTGATAGGAAACATAGAATTAGAAGATTGACAATTTATTAGAATCTTAGTTTAACAATGTTAACATTAGGTTATATGGGCTCTGATATCACATAGAAAACTAAATATATATGGCTTATGTTAGATATTCAATCATAATTATTATGATATCTCACAGAAAGGTTAAATACAAGGCCTATTTTTAACTGTGTAACACAATGTTTCAGTCAAAAAGTGTTCATCAAGATATATATTATGAGAGTATGTTTTTCTATAGAAAACTCATGATGTATGGCATATGTTTAATCCTGTTTCATGGCGTTTGTACAGAAATGTATGTGAAAAAATTGAATATTATATAGCATATTAATATGGTAAACAGTAACATTGTTTGTTATTCAATGCCTGGGTTAATTATTGACTGTGGTACTTACAAGACACAATCTTTATAGTTTTTGGTTCAAGTCTCTCATTGGAGAAACCTGTCTTAGGAAGAAAACCTTGACTAAGACTTCTTTTAGTATCTTTTCATTGGTAATGTGTTTTTGGAAAAGTTGAAAATTTGTGTAGTTATGCACTAGATATTTTTATTTTATTTTCTATAGTTAACTTGTATGAAAGATATGCTTACTGATAAGTTATTATTGATGAGTAATTTTTCGTCCTACAGACAAAAACACTTATTAAGCTGATTTCCCTTTCTCAGACACAGATACATTAGACTTAGATTAACTTAAGACTTATCTTTTAAACAAATATTATCGATATTGACATTTCATCTTTGACTGTGCAACGCCATTAGCATAAGTCATATGGATAAGGCGCTTTATAAACACTCAATTTTATATCATTATTATCATTGAAAACTTGGAGATATCTGAAATCATAATTTGCCTTCAAATTTCTTGTATTAGCTCTTTGATTTATTGCCATTAGTGACATTCAAAGCGCTAAGGAGTTCACCTATGGAAAAAATGGGTTGAACATCTTCAAAAGTCATGTATTAGCTCTTTGATTTATAACCATCAGTGACATTCAAAGTGCTTAGGAGTTCACCTATGGATAAAATGGGTTGAATAACTTCAAAAGTCATGTATTACCTTTGTGTGCAGGTAAAATTTAAATATTCCCTGGAATCCTTTCTTTAGCGACAGCTCCTCTGTTTGTTGTCTTTCTTAATGATTTGTGGGATGGCCATTAAGAATGGTATAGCACTAATTTATTCAGTGAGGTAGTTTAAGTGTTAATATTGTCTGTCTATATCAGGAGCTCACGGACACGTCCGATGGATGTGGCGCCAAGTTTCAGGCTGTCATTGTGTCGCCCAAGTTTGAAGGAGCTCCTCTTCTCAAGAGACATCGGTAGATATATATAAGTATATATAATAAGTACTTCTTGTATCAAATATAATAAGTACTTCATGTATCAAATATAATTAGTAATTCATGTATCAAATATAATAAGTACTTCATGTATCAAATATAAAAAAGTGCTTCATCAATCATGTATCCAATTTTATTAGTGCTTCATGTATCAAATATTAAAAGTACTTCATGTATCAAATAGAAGTATGTTTTTTGTGTATATCAAATGTAAATATTTGTCATATATTAAATATATATATTAGCATTTTATCAAATGTAAATATTATTATATTAATGTTTCATTAGATATTGATGAGAATTTCATGTAAACCAAATATAATTATTATCATATATGCATCAAATATAGATATATATGTATTTCATATGTATTAATTGATATGCATGAAATGTAAATATGTTTTTCAAATATGAAATATTAATATGTATTTTACGTTAATCATTATGTCTAGATGTATTTTATGTATAAGAGCTAAATTTCTCTGCTTGAAACTCTGAAATCATATTAATATTTACTGTTCAAAACTTCAGGGCCTAGATAAATAAATCCTATTATGCAGTAAAGTTTTCACAAATTAAATGAAATAAAATAAAAGTTTAGCTGATCTATTCTACCTCATCACAACAATAGAATGTGATTGTCATAGGGGTGAATCTAATTGAAATTGAATTAAACTATGAAACAAAGAATGCCAAACAATTTTCACTAGTCATGTGACATTGCTACGCAACATTGTGGCTTCAATATGTATTAGTTTATTAAGTTTGAACTTGAAATATAACCTATCAGTGCCATGAAATCAGTTTAAAATTTACATCATATCTCTTTGTTATCCTTTTTGATATCAAATGTTAATTCTCTACAGTAAAAAGTTATGTTTTTCAGAATGGTGAATACAATCCTGGAAGAAGAAATGAAAATTATCCACGCCTTCCAAATGAAGACATTGACACCGCAGCAATGGGACAACTTGAAGCAAAGCTAATGCCAGGACTGAACTCTCATTTTCAATGAAAACCCTCAAAACAAATGGTTATGAAAATTTTGAACATTTGAACCCAATCTGAACAATAAAACATAATCTGAACAAAAAATATTTTATTTAACACATCTGAACAATTGAAATTACTAATTTCTGATTCCGGCGTTGTTTTACAAAAAAAAAGTGGATAGCAAAAAAGAAAAAAGTTCCAGAATCTCACAAAAACTATTAATGAGAAATCCTTAACCCCATGAGATATTAAAGTAGTCTTTGAAAACATTCTGATTTTTGTTTTCTCAATTCAGTTTCATTTGTGAATAATTTCGCAAGCAAAATGCAGAAGAGAAAAGATCTAACTCTGGCTGACAAAGTCCGCGTGTTGGAATGTCTGAGCCAGAAAAAATCTCAGACTTCTCTCGCTGCGGAATTTGGCGTTTCTCAGTCCCAAATATCCAGAATCGGCAAAAACCGAGAATTGATAATGTCTAGGTATCTTCAGTCTGACAACTCTGACCGAAAGCGCAACAGAGATGGAAAAAATGTTGACATTGAAACTGCTTTACTGCGATGGTACACACAGGCCAGAGCAAGCTGTGTTCCAATCAGTGGTCCAATATTGATGGACAAAGCCAAAGAACTTGCACAGAAGTTTGATATTTCTGATTTCGTTCCAACCATCAGCTGGCTTCAGACGTGGAAGGAACGTCATCAAATCGGTTTGAGACGTTCTTCCGAGGAAAGTGGAGATTCCGATGCTGATTGTGTGGAATCGTGGGTTAATCAAGTGCTTCCGAAAATACTCAAAGAGTACCACCCTGACGATGTTTACTGCTGCATGGAAACTGCCCTGTACTATAAAACTCTTCCAGAGCCTGAATCAAATGCAGATGAATCGCAAAACTATCCAAGACTAACAGTCCTCTTGTGTTGCAATATGTCTGGAAAGGACAAGAAGGTTCCATATATTATCGGCAATCGGAAAGAATACGAGAAGAACACGCTGCCTCCCTGTATTGTGAACAGTGACAGCGCTCTAATGAACAGTCACCTCTTTACAAAATGGCTGATGGATCTGGACAACCAGCTGGAGAGAGAAGACCGATCAATCTGTCTGGTTCTTGAGAAGTGTGTGGTCCATGCTATTGACTTCCCTCTCAACAACATTAAATGGTTCTATACGCCAACATCGAATGTGTTCCAACTCCATCCCATGAATCTCGGCATCATGAGAAACTTTAAGTGTCACTACCGTCGCGAACTCCTCACTGTGTTTGGGATTCTCCAAGGAAATCTCTCAAACCCTGCAAGTGAGCACTTCCTCAAGAGTTTCAACATGACTGCTGCAGTCGGGTTGATAGGAGATGCTTGGAGGAAGGTAACGGCCTCAACAATAGTGACATGTTTCCACATGGCTATGTTTACATCAGAAGGTGTCGAGCCTTCCTGGGTCGAATATGTGACAGCGCCCCCTATAATGACGGAGGAAGAGTTTTCTGCGTATGTTGACATCGACTCCACAGTTCAATGCTGTGATGAGCCAGATTATGGGGAGAATTTTCCAATCTTCTCACGGTGTGAATATTCGGATGGAATCATAGCCAGTCATTCTCCAACACCAGCTAGTGTGGACAGTGATGGCTCATCAGAACCACCGGTCAAGATGGTCAAAACTGACCAGGAAAAAGATTTCATTTTGGACAATATAGTTCCAAAACCAGAAAAGCTTCCAGATAATTGCACCCATCTTGCTAGCTATCTCTTTTCAAACGGCATCGAAAAGGTTCAAAAGGAAAAGGAAAAGATAACTCCTGTTGGAAGAACGATCCCGAGTTCCAGTGAAGCATTAGAAGCCTGCAAGACTCTTCGTCAGTTCCTGGAGCACCATGGTGTTGATAACTTCAGCCCGTTCTACGAGATCGACTTGCAAGTTCGATCGGTGATGGCATCCGCCAAAAGACAAAGACTGAGAGCCAACCATTTACATGCCTCCTAGTCAACCAAGTCAATCATTTATGTTGAGGTGTCAATCATCTGTCAATCATGAGTATCATTGATATCATTTGGTGTCTCAACTGTCATTAGCCATGACATTAGAAATTAGCGTTGTTACCATCGTTACCTAGTTTGTTTATGTGTCATCATTTATGACAGACCAAGAAACTTTTTCTTCACCTGCCCATTTTGTTAAAATGATACAATGCCTTCAGGGCGACCATTGTTTTCAACTACTGAGCATGCCTTGAATCTGAAATTAATCTCACCTTTGAAGGGCATTTAGGGTTGACAATTTAAACTAAAATGGATACCAACTTCTTTTTCATTGTAAACAAAGGAGGATGTTGTTATCTACAAATTGTTACCAAAATTTTGAAATTTCCCTTTTCATCAATTTTCATAACAATTTTGTTAACACATGTAGAGGATTTGCTTAGAAATTTTATGAATATGTTCACAAATTCACATGGGATCAATTGTCAAAGATGATAAGTGAAACGTTGGGAAAATCAATACCAAATTAGAATTACAGATACGTTGCACTTTCTGAGTCTACATGTGAACTCTTAACAGGAAAGCTCCAGTAAGATAAATCATTATGTTATTAAGATATAACATTTTGCATATGTTTAAATCATTGTCTCCCCACAGAGGTAGCTCCGACATAAATTCCTATTCAACCTCTGTCTTAATACCAAGGTGTCTTGGGCATGAAAAGTAAAACACTGATTAAATGCAATCAAAGTTAGTTGTGCAATCAGCAACGCCATTTCAAAATTTATCATTTAAATAGCTTGTTTTTTCTGGAAGCTTTACAAAAGCTAAATCTAATTTGAATATGCACCTTGCACTTTGAGTCGTATTTACAGAACACATATGCGTTATATTGCAAGTGCATCATTGCATAGGCCTATGTGACAACAAATATGTTCATGCATTTGGTGTTTTCATTGGCTGAAATATTGCCAGGTACTTTAAGTTGCAATATTGTCCCGCCAGATGAAACTGCCTGAAGCCAGAGAAACCTTTGTATTAAGACAGAGGTTGTATAGAAATTTATGACGGAGCTACCTCTGTTGGGAGAGAATGATGATTAAATAAGCTAAAAGGGACTGTCCAAATGATAGTTAGTTTCAGATGGGGCCTGTTGGTAACACTGATAGTAAGTCTACTTGGCCTATAGGATTAGAGAAAAATACTTCATAGGACCTTGATTCAAACTTTGACAATAATGTAGAGTTTTCAATTGCCAAGCTCAACTGCCAGTTGAGACTGGAAAGTATTTCATATGATCAGGGTATTTATATATGAACATAACTTTAGAGTATGTTCCTGTCCATGTAAGGTTATGTTGTATTGCATGATGTCAATATTTCCAGTTAATGTTAGTAGTTTGGTATTTTAAGGTAGGTTTTTAAATCAATTTGCTTGATAATTTATGAAGAATGAACAACATTAGTATTTCAGCAGCAAGCCGTAACGTTAACTTTCTTACAATTCCACCTGGGTTTATTTTCGAGGATCTTATGTTTTCTATGACAACATACTACAGTGTCTTTGTAGGGCCAGTAGCACGTTTTTTGACAGATTTTTTCTTAAATTTTCACCAATAAACAAGTTTATGCCAGATCTTCAGAGGGTCAAAACATCTCATTACTCAAACCAATGATTCATAGTCATAGAGGAAAAAATCAAGTATCACGCAATAACCATTTCTGTGTAAACAGCTTTTAATCATTTGAGGTAGGCAAATGGATCCACATAGCTTTACCCATCATGGTTAGTTTGTTTTAAGAATGCTTCCTTTGATAAAAACACATTTTTTTTAATTTGGAAATATTTGTTATCGTTTTTGTGAGATTAGTTTATTTATTTGATAAAAATGTGCTGCTGCCCCTTTTAGATTCAGGGGTTAGAATGACAATAAAGATCCCACAAAATTGTCAGCCTGTGGAAGCCAAGCAAACAATGACTAATTTCTGTTTAAATTTTATTAAAATGGAACCATTCTTTATTAGTTACTTTTACACTTAAAATGGTGAAGAAAATACTAAATGTAATAGTTTATATATTTTAATTTGGAGAAGGTCTATTCTGTAATTAATGGAATGTATGATCTGAAGCGAAAGATTTTGGACAAAGGAATCGGTATTGCTCTGAAATGTAGAATTATCATGGTTTCCAAGACAAAGAAATAAAGACTGACTGATAGGCTAATTAAAGAGCCGCTCCGTGAATTGTTGGAGTCATATATGCCAAACTTAATCAGTGGTGTCATTTTATCGCGAAGTATAGACTGTTACCAAATAGATACTTTTGAAAGCTTGTTGGTTTACTACAGTGACGATATGAAGGTAGAACGTCACAATTATAATCGAAAACTGGACAGTGGTGCGCGTCAAATGGTCAAACGTAATTTTGGAGACTTATCTAAAACAGCCAGGAGGGCAGTTAGAGGTTGATAGTGTTTGTTAGGTTATATATATAACTAGTATCCATGTATATTGGACGTGATATCTACACCTCTGTTCATTTATAAGGCTGTTTTTAGATTTTCATGGAAAACCAGTATTTGTCATATATATGTATTTTGGACATGAAAAGTTAAGATGTTTTGATTTTATATTACCATGTATGACATTTAGGTTCATATCAAAGGTAAATAATATGTTATGAAAATCACGGAGTGGCTCTTTAATTGATTGAATTGAAGGCATTTTGAATGCAATCAATAAAGGTTTTTGAAGGAAATATTGAGAGAAGAAGTATTTTTAAAATCTCTATAACCTGGCACTTTTGTTAGCAATATATCAAATCTATTTCAAAGAAATATCCAGTATATTAACTATTTTTTACTGGATATATTTGTTGTGATGATTTTGTCTCAATCAGATTTATGACAAAGTATTTGATATCCTAAATACCCTTGATGTTTTTGTCACGGGAAATATCACTCTATCTCACTTAAAACAAACATATTTGAAATCCTCGATATGTTTTACACACTCACTACCTCTGCAATTTTTGTAGTTTAGTGGTCTGCACATTCAGTGTTGTTGCAAAGTTGTCTCCCTTTGCTGCTTTCAGGGGCCAATCACCAATTGTAAAGCAATGGGACCTGCTACTTATTTTTGTTGTGCCAATATAGGCAATATGTATATTTGAAGACGTTTTGTTGGCATTATCAGCTTGTCATGAAGAGGAGATGGTTAATATAAGTCATTTTCCTCTCGTTGAGCACGCCGCTAATGGCTGAAATATTGCCCAAGCGGCGTTAAACAATAACTCACTCACTCACCTTTCGTTGAATATTGTAAAAAACTGCCAGGCCCTTTATCAAGACAGGCTGAGCTAGTTTTCAGTTGCGAACTAAGCTTCATGTTAGGTTTAGCTCTGAAGGGAATAAGGCCAGCCGAAAATCTGGTAACTTTTGAGATATTTCTTAAATTTTTTGAATTTACATAATAACACCTTTTGACTGGCTACTTTTCAAACTTAATCCATACACTGGTTTAAGGTTTTTTGCCTTACTGAACATCGTTAAATTCTTTATAATTTCTCTGGCTACTATTATCAAACCTTATCGATTACTTATATGCGATAATTTGAGGTAGCCCCTTATTTCTTTCAAAGCATATTTTGGAACTGTGAAGTAAAAAATTTACACGAAATCATTATTATTGGAATTTATTACCAAAGTTTCAAAATTGAGTTCTTGCCGTGGGGCTGAATGGCACTAAATAATGCCTGGAACTATAAAAGTGTTGGAAAAATATAAAGACTAGTTTGATGAAATTTTCTATAAAAATCTGTTTTTAATTAAGGCAGGCGATTATTTTAGTGATTGCTAACGCAGGGATCCTTTGTGGCAGTAGATTAAGTGAAACAGATTATTCAAGGATTTACAGCAGTGCTGTACCTTCAGTAGTTTACAGGGTCCAGGTGATCCAAGCAGGTGTTACTGCAAAGCATAAACAGTATCATTATGCAGGCTTTCTGCCTGAATTGAGACTTGTAACGTTGTCATTAAGTCTTAGAATCACTTTTGTATGGCAACTAAACTGAACTCATTATTCCTCACGAGCAAAAATCTGATCACTTACACCAATCTTTCCTGTAGCGTCTGCAAAGATTTTAATTTCTGTGCCCGTTTTACAGATTATGGTGACGCTGCTTTTTGAGGCCTGCTGTTTCAGACAGAAGGCCAACAAATCAAGTGCATCCTATATGGCCAAGGATTAAACATTTCTCTGCTATTTTGTATTGGTGATGTTGCTGAAATGACAAGCTATAACTTTTTATTTTTATTCTTTTTTAATCCAAGAAATTAATCTTATTCAGATAGATTTGTAACAGTGTACGGAAAAACCTCTTATGTAAACATTTCCTCTTCAGTGTAAGCTGTATTCTGTCGAAAGTACCAATATTATTGATGTTAGTTTTGTACTCAGTTTATTTCTTACTACGAGCACCGGTGTCGGTTACTTGGTTATAATGGGTATCTGTTTGACGGTTGTTACCTCCGTGTTGATGAGGCTTTGTGAGAATAGATTTATTGACTGTAATTATTGTAATGCACACTTTTTCAGGAACTTTCAAAACTCAACTACTTAAAAGATACCCATTGAATGTTTCAATATATGTATGATGCATTTAAAAAAAATTTGTTAAGGTTTTCTATGGTTGGTTTTAAGTTATGAACTTAAAATCATGTAAATTAGATTGTCCAAATACAATTAAGCAATTTTTTTAACAGATTTACATAAAGAAATAAGTTGGAGTTATAAGTTATCAAACAGATTGTGGGGTGTAAGTGTGTCATTTAAATTCTTTTTTATACATTATCAATTTTGATGACAATTTCATGAAATCCATTACCAAACAGGCATCAACTGTTAAAATATCCTTTAAAGCATATCCGGAAACTGCACATATTATAGAAACCTCTGAGATTTTTTGGATAATTAAAGTTTTTCATTTGATCAACATCAGTGAAAGCTTTATATCCTCTCTGATAAGTTACACAGCGAAAGACTGAGTTTTCTTCTATTGAGAAATTTGTTCTGCACTCATTGAAACTTGGTAATGAAGTATCATCTTCTCATCTAAATAGATAAAGTGCAAATAAAGCAGAGATCAAATGATATCAAGAAAATAAAGATTCCAATATTTCAGTTAACATATCTCAAGAGCGAGGACAGTATGATGTCTATGCCACAGTTAACATATTATTGCCTGTTTCCTAAGTGTAAGGGGCAGAATAGCGCAGTGGGTAGCACGTTTGGCTTCGGATCAAGAGGTCTGGGGTTCAACTCCTGCCATGTGCTCCACATCTTGGTCTCCAGTAGAGAAATGTTGTGGTGCAATGCTTCACTGAATTTCAGTGCAGTATGACCCAAGACTCGCTAATTCTAGTCGATGCTCACAGGTTTCACTGCAATACATAGCCACAATGGTGTTGCTGGCTTTCTCCCTGCACTACTTTCTACTGGCAGTCGTGATATAAGTGAAATACCCTTGAAAATGATGTTAAACCATAAATCACTTCACCTCACACTTCTACAGTAAAGCTGGATTTCCATTTGTGCGCTAAGCGTCTTACATGATACAAGTTGCGTGAAGGCCTGTTGTGTAATGTAATTTTCCATGTGAGGGTGAGAATTGAGTGCTAAATGAAAGTGTGATACGTATTTCACTCGTATGGAAAACCATGTGATCTGCTGATTGGAAAACCGTGGGAAATCCAAATTGAATTTAGCAAATTAAACGATTTCATGGAAAAAATAAGACCAAATTTGTTTCGATCGAAATCATTGTCAAAATTTTTCAGGTTTGTTTTTTAATCCAAGGATATATATTATATATTATAACAAAGATTGTATGGGAGGATACGATTTGAAAATATTGCGAGGAGAAACAGAATTCATTGATATCCAAATTATTTTTAGCTAGGCGAGTGATTACAATGATTATCTTCTGATTTGCTCTTAATGTTCATTTTGTTATTTTCATAAGTATTACCAAATCTTGTATTATCCATGTTATGGGTTAAAGCTTTATTAAGATACAATCTTGAAGATTTTACATCAGAAACGAATAGGTCAGTCCGTCCAAAATGTACTTACCAATTTCAAATGTTATGAAGTGTTTATATACCAAATTAGTGCTATTGAAGATTTATCTTCTACTCTGTGCCATGTTTTTTGGTTTTCGATGTGAATCTTGGTTGTTTTAAAAGGACGTTTGAAAGCCTATGTTTTAAGGCATTTTTGTTGAAGATCCAGGTTATTTTGGGTGTTATTTCAATTTTCATTTGGAATAATGCTTATTATTGCTTTGTTTCTAGTCATGATAATCATTATTGTTTCAATTTGCATGAAAAATATTTTCTCATGCTGTAATTTAATTTTGAAATATTTTGTTATTGGAGTATTTCCTTGAACAAGTTCTGTTTTATAAATTACCAAAAACCTTCATTGCATTATTTTTTCTAGTGGCTTTTAGAAATTTCCATCAATATTTTTATTATTTAAGGGAATAAATTGTGGAGAAAATAGTCATTACTTTTCACATTAAGTTTTATGAAAATTGCTTTATTTTGACTTTTTATGTTATCCTTGTGAACTTTGTTTTTTGTTAAAATGCTTTTTAAATGATCAGAGTGATAAAATTGAATAATTCAATATCTTTGTACTTCTGCCAGATACATGTAAATCCAACCCATATTCTCATTTGCTTTGATAATCAAAAATTATTATTTTATGCATTTGTTCACTTTGTAACATTGGCAGTGGTTGCACTCTTGTTATTGTTTATCAAATGTTGTATAGAAAATATTGTATTGTGTTATGATCTTGCTTATTGAGGTCATCATTCATCAATTTGTTGTTCCATATTGCTTATAAATATTGTCACAGTTGCCAAACATGTTTTACAGCAAAAATCAAAATTGTTTTTCATATCTCACAAACATCAAATCAAATTTTGCTTTAGGACCCATGTACAAATTTCAAGACTTGAAACAGATTCTGATATTTATCTTTAATTTTTCACCAAGCGTTTTGAAATCCATGAAGTAAGTTTCATGACTTGCCCCGAGCTATTTCTAGACTTGGTTGATTTTTATTTTATTATTTCATCTTACCCATTATGATTAAATTCATAATGCCAGTGTTTCTGAATGAATGACTTTGCTTAGTTTTATACCCCAAAATTTAAAGATCGAAACTCATTGATTGAAAACAACTCTAAAAGGTCTATGGGTATCTCTGCACTATCCTCACAGTTTAATATATCCCAAAGATACTTGAAATTTCCAAGTACCTTAGCTTGAAGAGATGACCATTTGCCCATTTATTCAAAAGAAATAATGCTCCCCTTTTTTACAGATTTAAAAAAGAATTCCAAAAGGGGGTAGGGGGGTTGAACCCCCTAAACTCTACCCAACCCCATCTGGATTTGTCACTCGTTGTCTGTATGTAAGGTGATGGTTTCACTGTTGTAGCTGTCTCCACCAAGAAAATACCAGTTTTATTGAGAAACAACAAACCCACTCTAGTCATTTTACTTTTATTTTTGTTTTTAGATTTACCTAGAGCATGATTCATGTTGACATTGACAATGTACTTGTATTATTTGTATGGCACATATCTGTAGGTTCCAGAGAAATAAAACATTACCAACTTGATAAAGATCTTTTGTCATTCTGTTATGAATATTATATTCTTTGACACAATCAAAGAACATGGTTAACGTAGTAGCTAAAACTTGATATTTTAAATGCACCGTCACACTTACCTTGGGAAATAGATGGATTTCAAAAGAAGGAAAATAACTCTTGTCTGCATTAGAATCCATTAAATTGTGATTGGAATTGGAATGATTGAACATGTTCACAACTTCACACTAATGTGGCCACATGAAGTTTTTCCTTAAAATGACACCTTTTCTACAAGTACAGATAATTGAGTTTAGTTGTAAGATTTTTAAACCTCTTTATCCATTTGCAATAATTTATGTTTGATGAGGAAATTTGAACAACCAAATAATTTTAAATGCTTCTGTGCCTTTAAGAATGTGAAACAAATATAAAACATCTACCCGGTAAGTTAAAATTCTATTATCATAAGACTGTGTATGAGCTTAGTCTTAAAGGGAAGATCCAACCGAAATCAATAACTACTAAAAAAAAAGCTGAGTCGCTAATTCTAAGTATGTCATTGTTGGATTATTTTAAATATTGATTGTTTTGGTTAGTCTTTACATTAAAATGATTACCCCTTGTATGACTTTTTGGGGTCAATGGACCCCAGCTGTTTGTTTTACCTGTAATACATGAATAACTTCATCCTGCAAAATCAGCGTATTTGAATCCCCTCTTGCTCCTTCCTAATACTCTGATCTCTTTCAGGCTAAATCCCTTGTATAGCAGGCGTCTAGATATTTGTGGCTATGTTCACCTGTTTTTTTCTCAGCCAATGAAATGTTGTTAAGTAAGGAGCTTGAAGCTACTAGCTCGAACTCATCGGATTTTTCCATCTGGGTTGTGCACTGATGCTGAATGTTAGCTGTCTCATTGGCTGGTTAGATAGCTACGAGGGTTTTGGCTTGAAAGAGATCGGGGTATTTGGAAAGAGCAAGAGCGGATTCATTTACGCTGATTTAGCAGGATGGAATAAAGTTATCTGATTGAACCAGGCTTTGTGTGTCAAATCAACCGTATAAGAAGAATGTTATGAACTTTATTGATCTTTATTATAAACAAATGTACATAATTTTAAACTCAGACCCCAGCGTTGAAAAGGTCACAAATGGTAAATATTTAAAATATTCACGATTGAATAAGTTGGATGTTAAAATGACTGAAAACATTACCTTTTTCAATTATGCTAGCCAAAGATTATGGGGTTGTCAAATAATATGCAAAATATTTTTTTTTTCAAAATCATCCCAAATCAACCAACTTTGTTGTGTGGATATAACTATTTTACAATATAACAATTTAATATTCCAAAAAATAAAATTATAACAAAAATATTTTAATTCAAAGACACCTACCCTCAAAATGATAAAAATAATTTAAAAAATTCAATCAAAATTTCATTATCGGGATCATTAAAAAATATTAACTTATTAAAAAAAATACAGTTTATTATCATTTTTGCAAAATTTGTAGATAACCTCTGGTGCTATCTGTGCCAGACACTCTCTGGGGTCTTTTGAACCCCAAGTTAGTCAGTGTAAGTCTGTAAGTTCTGCTAGACTTAAGCAATCGGATGTGAACTGAAGATAATCAAAAGCTTAAACATTTGATGAGAGGTGTTAAAACATAGTTCCATTTATAGTTAACCCTGGTTATAATGCCAATCTGGATATAATGCCATGTTTATGCCACTTATATTTCACTGGTAATAATGCCAAACTTGATATAGTGCCATTTGCCAACTCTTTCTGGAACAAAAGTCAGTTTTCCCTGACTATAATGCCAAAGAAACAACGCTATTAACGATATTGTTTTAACTAATTAAGGTTAACTGGCATGGATCAAATCAAATCATATTGGGTGTATGTTGTGGTTATATCTCACCTTGCCGGACAGCTGATGTTATGATAACGGATTAACGGAAGCCTTGTCGGCTATAGTCTATTCCGGTGAGTAGTTGTCAGTAATAAGCGTAGGCATTTCACAGACTGAGCTTGCATTCACTGATTACATGTTGGTGATGGTTATATGAGTGAACTCGATTTCAAATAATCAAACGCTGACTGATCCAGATTTTGATTACTTGACAGTGAGTGAATTGTTCACGACTATAAGTTAGATTGAGTGAACAATAATTCAAATTATTATGATTTTCACTGCCCATATATATAGACCCGAGACATTTGGTTCCATCGTTGCAAAATGGCAAACGCACAGGTTAACATTCAGTTCATTCCAAATTCAAGAGGAGGTAGACATCTGGTTTATCTCGGTCACAAGTTTCGGGTCAAGAGCACCAAACGAAATCGCGTGCATTAGCACTACCTTTGGTTAGGGTGTGACCAAACTGATCAAGGTGTGCAACGGTTTGCCGACTACGTCACGGAGCAGTGGGTGGAGGGAGGAGAGCTGCTGCTCTGGAACCATTTCCAGACAGAAGGACCAAGAACTACCAATCACGTCGAGGGTTGGCACTCACACCTGAACTGTCTATCAGCTTGCCATCCAAACTTGTACAAGTTTGTTGACATCTTGAAAAAACAGCAGTCCAGGGCGGAGATAACAATTTCTCAGCTACAGCACGGTGGTTCCAAGCGTCCCAGAAAAAAATTATATCGGGCACTGGATGATCGTCTGGCTTTGCTGAAGGGACGTCTCCTTGGTGGTGCCTACACCCCTGAAGTGTATGGTGATCTGGTCGCTGATCTGGTTGGTGTCCCTGTGCTGGATTAAAATGTAAGTGGAATGTGATGTGTATATTATGTTTGATATTTTATACCAAACGTGTGATGAAATAAAGTTTATAAAATGTCTACAATATATTTTACCCATTTCATGCCATGATTATTTATGTATACCAAATGTATGTTGAAATAAAGTTTTTAAATGTATATTTTATCCATTTATATGTTGAAATAAAGTTGATAAAATGTCAAAAGGAAAAGTTTCATTTCAAATGAAAATAAAGTGACTTTTAGTTACATGTATCCGAAACAGACTATACGTTAATCCCCTATTGTTTATGGATTATCGCGCATCGGTAACTTTGAATGGAGAAGTCGGCTGTCCGGCAAATCGAGAACCCGTATGTTGTATAGGTACATTAATTGCTGGTTAATAGGCATGGACTACTTGAGTGACATTCTAATTGCCTCAAATTAATTGTAAAACTCGTCACTTCTTTAAGTAGTGGCGTGTACACCAGTTCATCATGACAAAATCATAGCAACTAAACTTGTTTCTAAATGCCTTACCTGGGTGTAATGCCAACCTGGATATAGTGCCATATATATTTCTCTTCGATAAATGGTGGCATTTTAACCAGGGTTTACTGTATATTTTCTATATTTAGAAATTTTAGCAGCCGTGATATAAGTGAAATATTCTTGAAAGCGGAGTTAAACACCAATTCACATCTCCTCAACTAGCACTACAAATGTCTTAAGGATAATCCTTTTAGTTTAAAGTTAGAAAATAGTTTAAACTTTTTTTTATCACAAATGAATAATCAATATCAATAAAAACAAACATCTTTATACAAACATTTAAAAACCCATGATATTTATTGATAAAAAATATTTTTTTCATGAAATATTCTTAAATGACAAGATTAGAACATCAGATCTGCCATGATTATATTTATCATCGAACCATTTTGAATCAGTGTTTTGATAAATTATATATATATTACCAACTTTCATATATATTACCAACTTTACATTCAAATACATAAGCGATGATGCCAGAAATGCCCAACATATCAATGTTCTTAATAAATCAAATAAAAGAATAAAATTAACTCCAACCTTTACCCTTTTATTTAGAACATATTAAAAAAATAAATTTCATAACCAAATTCAAAAAATTAACTAAGCCATTTTCTCTTTTTGATTCAATATAACTGGGTGCATAATCATTTCTTTCCATTGACCTTGGATTGTCGTTGCTGATAGACAAATAAAACGATAAAATATGGAATATCAATCCATGATTCTGAGACAAATTTAAAAATCAAATCATTGACCCTTTAACATTTTCAGAAACTCTTTCGAAATTTCAAGGTCAGATTTAACATAGAACCCATGATTCTAACTATATTAACATTTATGAAAACTTGAGCTTAATGAATATCAAAATGAAAATGAACCGGACACAGCCAACATACTAAAAATGTCGCTAGTTGGTTACCTAAAGTGACAACTTCCCCTGCAAGGTACAACTCACACAAGTTTCCATCACTGGCTGGTTTAAGCCTTGCAGCTTTTCAACAAATTTTCTGTATCTGCATAAAAGCTCCTGAGACTCTCTGATTTTGACTTTCCTCTCAGACATTGTATGATTTGTGAACATACCCACAGAGGGCGGTTCACTCAAGTACCAAATTTTTGAGCTAAGCAGCATGGCTTGAATGAAGAAATGGAACAGGCTGTGCCTTGCATGGGAAGTTGCTGAGTGACTAATAAAACTACATATATGTTAAGTACCCTTTGTTTCATAGGCAATCTTCCAGTAAGTACCCCTGTATAAAATTGCACATATTGTAAACATGAAATCATAAATATTTCTAAAACAATAAAATACATGAAAAAGATAAGGTCATTTACTCTGAAGCTTATCAAAATTTGAAATAACTAACAAACATTTTACAGTTGGATATCATTGAAATGCCATTAAGATAATATTTGGAACATTTTATATGAATGTGACATTGTTTACTGTGGATCACATTATCTGCATACTTTTAATAAATTCAGTCTGGGAGCCACTCTACATCAAAGGAACATAACTTACAATTGTTGAACCTCATTCCAAAGTCTTGGCTGCCAAGTGGATAAGCTGTTTGTGTATTAATGATGATAATAATATGGATATAAGGCGACAATCTCCATCCACTACTGCATGCTCAAGGCGCTACCGACATTTTTACCCTGATCTAACCCAAGCTGACATATTTGTCGCTAGAAGGTCACCACCAACACACTGCTTTACCAGGTACCCATTTCCTGCATGGTGAACAGAGACACATTTTGAACTAAGTCTCTTGCCCAAGAAGACACCCCAAGTTCCTAAACTGGTGTCTTTGTGTTGGGCAGGGAATAACCCTTCAAACTCTTCAGTTTATCCATCAATGATGAGTTAACCCATCCATCCAGAAAGCAGCGCCGATGTTGCTGAACTTCACCCAGTACCCACGATTGATGCTTTACTGAGGATATGAGTTCAAACTTCCAAAGGGATCTGTCCCGAAATTGATTTTGTACTGATGCAGATAGTGTGATCCTAAATATGGCATTGTTGCTCTCTGATATCAAACAAGTTTTAAACATAAAATTATTATGATTGCAATGGTATGTCTTAAGCAGATTTAAGATTTTTTTCAAGAATGAGGGAATTTGCTTATTGAAAATGATTTTAAGATAGAGACATTGTGACTCAAGTTTACACTCTCTTCCATTAGGTCTCTTGTAAAAATGCCTTTAAAATTTGCAGAGAGACATGCTTGAAATAGGCAAATTTTCATTCTTACTATCAACATTTCATTTCAGTGCGTGTCAAACCTCCACAAAATATCATCTTTGTAGGAACAACCAATTTGGAGAAGTTAACTAAATAACATGCATACAATAGAAAATGGCCTCGGCCTGGGGCTCATCTTAGCTTATTTAAACAGAACAGAAAACAGCCAAGTTCTAACATAAAGTGTGTCACTTCAACAGTATAGACATTGTATATTGTAACGTGTTTAAATGCCGCCATAGCCATTTTCATTTTCATTTTTCTGTGTTTTCCATTTCTGACCACCACTCAATTTCTCCCCCTATTTGTTTAAACAAATACTTTGAAAACAATCAAATTGATACAAAACCAACTGATTCTTCATCATCATTTTTCTCTTCCAACAGAGGTAGCTCCGTCATAAATTCCTACACAACCTTTGTCTTAATACGAAGGTTTCTCAGGCTTCCAGCAGTTCCCCCTATGGTGTATGGAGAATGCGGTAGACACCCCCTCTATATCAACTCGCAAATCAGATGTCTGAAATATTGGCTAAAAATTCTTTTCATGCCTACTCATCAGTATTGGTAAAGTAACTTGGGCATCAAGCGTTAGATATTTATTGTTTTCTCATGGCTTTGGCTTTGTCTGGTTAAATCAAACTGTTGGTAATATTGATGCTTTTTTGAAAATATTTCGTAATCAAGCTGTAAGCATGTTTCATCAGGAATGGCAATCGAGTTTGAATAATAGCACACGCTATGACTGTTATAGGACATTTAAAAGTCTACTTCAGCCAGAAAAATATCTATCGATACTTACATGTAAAGATTTAAGGTGTAGCCTGATTAAATTTAGATTAGGATTATTGAAGTTAATGGTAAATGAGGGAAGAAAGATGTCAATAGAAAGAAACCAAAGACTCTGTCCATTATGTAAAGATGCAGTTGAAAACGAAATCCATTTCATGTTTATCTGTAAACCATATGATGAAATCCGAAAGAAATTTTTACCTTATTATTACCTGTCAAAATCCCCGGAAGTAGCCTTTAGGTCATTAGTATCATCATGTGATGAACAAAATATTAAAAATTTGTCTTTGTATATAAAATATGCTTATAAGTTAAGAGACGAATTGTTAAACACATAATTATACACTGTCATTTATTCAGTCCTTATGTAAACTCTGTAAACTGTATATGGGCCGGAGGCCTCGAATACAATAAACTTGACTTGACTTGACTTGACCTACCGGCGCAATTTTGCAACTTAAACTACCTGGCAATATTTCAGCCAATGAAACCACATATGAATAACATATTTGTTGTCACACAGGCCTATGCAATGATAAAGTCCCAAAATGTTCTGTAAAGAAGACTCAAAGTGCAAGGTGCATATATAAGTAAAGTTTAGCTTTTGAATAGCTTACGGAAATAACTTAGGAGTTTTGAATGATAACTTTTGAAACGGCGTCGCTGATTGCACAACTAACTTTGATTGCAACTTTGAATTATGTTTTAAATCAGAGTTTGAAATGCCTGCTGAAAAGCCTTGTTTTAGAGAGTTTTATAAAAAGTATGTGATCAATGTTCCAATGCTTCAGAGCAGTTACTGGTTTTCTTGACAATGGAGCTTGATTCCAATGGGTAGTTACTGTCTAGTTCCAAACCAATTTGGTTCCAATGGGTAGTTACTGTTTAGTTCCAAACCAGTATGATTCCAATGGGTAGTTACTATTTTTGTTTCAAACCAGTTTGATTCCAATGGGTAGTTACTATTTTTGTTCCAATGCAGTTTGTTCAGAAGGGCAGTTACTGTTTTTGTTCCAATGCAGTTTGATTCTAATGGGTATAGTTACTGTTTTTGTTCTATACAGTTTTATTCCAAGGACAGTACACTTTTTGGCTCCTATGCAGTTTGTTCAGAAGGGCTGTTACTGTTTTTGTTCCAATGCAGTTTGATTCAGATTAATAGTTGTTGCCATGGGCAGCTACTGTTTTAGCATCTAAGCAATTATGACCTATTCCAATTGGTTGTTACTGTTTTGTCTGAAGTAACTGGATTCTGATTTTCAGGTTGTTCTTTTGTTAAAAAGTATATTTTGATTTCATTCTTCTTTCTAGAAAAGTTTGGCACCAACTTGTTTGAGTTTGTAATTTAAAAAATTAGAGATGATTCAATATTTTCAAGATATGCATGGTCCCTTTGGAGTTGCTCTTATTTTTTGAATTTGTATAGTTAACAAGTTTCTTTTCCTGGGGAAAGAGAGAGAAGTTAAAAAATCTTTAAGTACAGAATGATGAAGGCAATTTTATTTATAAACAGATACAAATGTAAATTTCAAGAATGTGATTATTTTCTTTAAAATGAAACCATTGTCAATGTCAAAATGTCATCAAATATAGAAAAAAAGGTTCTTGATAAATTTGCCTTCATCATTCTTCAATTTTTAAAATAAGCGTTTCAGTCTTTACAATAGACAAGATACATAAAGAACATAAGACTTTTAAAATGAGTATTTGCCATATTACAGTCATGGACTTGGCATCATGCATGTGATTATTTCGCATATCACAGTTTGTCAAGACTAATTACATATGACTTGATGAGGAATAAATTGATGTTCCAAGGGCCATTTTGCTGGTTTTGAATTTCTACATAATCAACAAAATATAGCCCAACGATAGTCTGACTTGAGTTCAAAAGTTCACAGACGTTTGGAAAGACTTCTTATGTGAGGACTCTAACTTAATTTCTTTGAACGTCTGACCCTAAACACAATCTAAACTTCTCATAATAGTTAATCATTCATGGCCAGATGAACTTTGACCTTCATCAAGGTTGAAGGTCAAACATTGATTATAGATGTCAAACATTAAGGACTTAGTTGAATCACAGAGTGCCAGATGTACTCTAGAAAAACTTGTTTATCAGCTAAACGATGTTCCAAAATTATTTTCAAACTGAATTTCAGAGACATCATTGGGGTCAGGGTTGTATTCCCGTGAGTGTTGTCGATTAGTTCGTAGTTCTTCCAGTTCTGAAATTGCCTCTGATCTTTTAGCTTTCTCCTCTTCAACCCATTGCTGTATGAAAAAAAATGGAAATGAGAAACTTTCTGTACAATATGAAAACAGGCTTAGTTTTAACTAGAAGACTTAAGAGTATCAATGTTATTACACAAAAAGTGGGCGGTGCTTATCCTTATCTGGAGCGAGTTAGATTCTTGACATGATGTGGATAGGGTACAGCTCATGCGATGAGATATTAGTAGCGCAAACAAAGCATGGTCTACCTGTCAAACATTTTAATAACAAACGGGAAAACTTTTTCAAACGGTTTATGTAACGTTTTTGGGGGTTATGGTAGTAAAGGAATATCCTGAGTTTGCTAATTGTCCTTGACCTTAGAGTGAAGAGATTATATAAGATGAAGACAAACCTGGACTTCATCTCCGTACATTCTGAGGCTGAAATCTTCCTTGCCTCGATATCTCTCTCCTCGGTAAACATATGGAAGCTGAAAATGAGAATTATTTCTAAATAAAGTCATTCTTATTTCTATTTCTCTTCTTTTACCAAAATATATAGATATCCTCAATTTTCAGTTTTAGTTCCTGTTTGAAAGGTGTCGTCCACAAGAGATAGCCCATGCAAGATCGAATGGAAAGAGATAGGAGGGAAAGTGTAACCCTGCCTGATCCCCTGTTCAACTCTCAATGTTAAAGCCAAAATGTTTGGTCAATTTTTGCAGAACTCGGTTAGATAGCCTTGATCTACTTGAAAGATCAAAAGGAAAAAGAGAGGTGGGAGAGTATAACCCTGCCAAGACCCTCTAGATTCTAAATCCTCACTCCGCAAGAAAAAAAGGAATTTTCATCAGTCATTTTAAAGTTGGTAGATATATTCAACCCACCTGACAGGTGTCGTCAGCCTGGCTGGCGATGTGACTTCCTGTGAGCCAGGCGTGGCGACGCTCGCACATATCCTTCTCTTCCTCTGTCAGACCGATTTCAACCTTGAACACGCCGTGATCTGAATTAGGAAATTAGCGTAGAGCTATAGATGAATTGAAACTTAATTAGGCATAATTCAAATCAGTCTTATGACTAACATAAGCACTGCTTCACTGCACCACAATTTGTGATTTTACTTCACTTATTGGGGTGTTTCATTTTCAGGGATTAAGATCTTTGTAATACCAAATTGATATTTTCTTATGATATCCTAGGGTAAATATCACTTTGGAATCGAAACTGACAACATGAATAATACCTTAATTCAAAGTTTCTTAAATTTCATGATTTTAGTAATAAATAGAGTATTATATATGTTCCAATCATACCATATATGTGACATTATACAATGCTTTTAATGATTTTGAATTGTTTTATTAAATAAGTATTAATCATAAGTTGATTAAAATGTAATGACCTTCTATTCACTCACTTTGCAATGAAAACACACCATATATTGTAAAAACTAGTCGCACATTGCCATACGATAAATTGAGCCAGAGATGCCAATAAGAACTACCAGCAGAGAGTAGAGAACTGGAAAATTAAGCCACAGGAGTTAGACAGGTCAAAATGATAGGGTTCATGATGTCAATTAACATCCTGACCCACCTTCTATATCCTCTACATCCATGGTTCTCCGGTACTGAATACGGAAGAGGAAAGACTCCAGCACAAATGCAACAACAATGTTCATCACAACCTAAAAATACAACATACTTCTTTAAACAATTCTTTTGTAATATCTCAACATGTGATACTCATCACTCCTTTATCTGCTGGTAAACTGATAGACTAAGAGAATATCACTTAAAGAGCCACTCCGTGAGTTGTTGGAGTCATATATGCCAAACTATATCAAAAGTGTCATTTGATTGCGAAGTATCGACTGTTACCAAAAAGACACATTTTAAAGCTTATTGGTTTTGTACACTGACAATATGAAGGTAGAACGTCGCAATTATGATCGAAAACTGGATAGTGGCGCACATCAAATAGCCAAACGTAATTTCTGATACTTATCTAAAACAGCCAGGAGGGCAGTTAGGAGTTGATAGTGTTTGTTAGGTTATATAATTAGTATCCATGTATATTGGATGTGATATCTACACCTCTGTGCATTTATAAGATTGTTTTTAGGTTTTCATGGAAAACCAGTATTTGTCATATGTATATGTCATTTGGACATGAAAAGTTCAGATGCTTTGATTTCATATCACTACATATGACATTTAGGTTCGTATCAAAGGTAAATAATATACCGGTATTATGAAGATCACGGAGTGGCTCTTTAAGAAAGTGGGTCATATAACTTTTATGAAAAATATGTAAACCTGAGTGAGAATGAGGATTATATATAAATTTGCATGAGTTTCATAAAGTCATAAAAGACATTTGTTAGTGTGGTTATTTCATTTAATTTTTCATTTCATTCCATCAAATTGCAAGAAATAGCTAGGAAATGGCCTACTTTTCTTGCTACAAACTGTTTCAGTAATGTTACGAATAACGGATTTATAATGTCACAAACACATAAACATTTAAAAAAAATATAAAACACTTGATAATAAAGAATACATACCATCATAACAATATAAAACAGCATGAAATATATCCTCGTCCATTCACTCATACCAATTGCATATCCTTCCTGTAAAAAATACATTGAAAGTATTGTATGCAGCTTTAAAAATTAAGGTGAGGTGAGGTGAGTTGGTGTTTAACGCCGCTTTCAAGATTATTTCACTTATATCGCGGCTGCTAGTATTATTGCAGGAAGAAAGCACGCAACACCATTGTGACTATGTGTTGCGGTGAAACCTGTGAGCATTGGCTGGAACTAGCGAACCATGGGTGATACTGCGCTGATATTCAGTGTAGCATTGCACCCAAACCTGACTGCATGTAGAACAGTTCTCTACTGTAGACAAAGTTGCAGAGGCCCTGGCGGGATTCGAACCACTTTACAAATTAACAAAACCATACTTTCTTTCATATTTTTTAAAACTTTTAATCAACAAACAATCAAGTGATTATTCATTTCCAAAACAAAACTTTTGTGTGCATATGAATTTAATTAAAAGTTGGCTAATAATTATAATCATGATTATAATTGACAATAACAATATATAATATATCAATGGATCTTCCCGAGCAATATCTCCTGTAGGATACAGTTTTGGATGATAAAATATGATGATAGAATAGAAAAACTTGAATAATATTAAGAAAGATAGAACCTATGATTGATAAGTTGAGGGCAAGTATTTTATAATCATTATCAAAGCAATAAGAGTCTTGAACTAAATTACTGAATATCAAAGAATATCACAGCATAGGCAGGTTATATCAGTTCTTGAGATTCATATATAGATTAACTGTTACTTACCATTATAATAAACCAGTTATTCACCACCGTCAGCTCAAACAATGTGACTGTAAATAGACAACATGATTGATATATACATTAAGATTTGCATATACAAATGTACCTTTAAAGATGAATATTTTTTTTAATTAATAAGAAAAGAACATTCATCTTGTAAATATGTAAGGTGATTTTGAATCTAATTTGAATCTAAGTTTTAAAGTATTTTTTAGCCTGATTCACAATTGCAGCTATGCATTAGGGTGAAACCTGACAGTAACTTGATAGTTTCCAAACAAGGTTGATACTGTTTTAAATTTCAATACTGATACATACAAAATACATAGGAATATTTAAATTTTCATCAGAGTGTAAATGATGAAATAGTTCATTATTCATCAATTCAAAATTTACATAAAATATGCTAATAAAGTAAATTTATATAGCGCATAAACTCCAGGCACTCAAGTGTCTGCTCATAGCGCTGACATAAAAAAGTACAAGTCACTGCAGAATAGATGGGGTTTTTGGCCAAAGGAGGTTATATATATAACTAACCATATTTGTGTAGTATTTGAAACAAGGAGTTTTCAAATACCATGTCCAAAACACTTATCTTAAGCCTACAGTGGCTGATCAGAACTGTTTAAAAAGCAGAGATGGAGAGGGGCGTGTGTGTTGGGGGGGGGGGGGGGGGGGGGGGTGGTTTATCCTTCTTATGAGGACTTTTTTATGAACGACTGATTTCCAAATTTCCCAAGGGGGGAGTGGATCTTAACCCCCTGGAACCCCTCATTTTCCAACACAGAACAGGCAAGGAATGTCACCAAGTCTTAAATGGGATTCAAACTTACTACCTCAACAGGCTAACCACTGTGTTATCTTGATGGATATCTGATAAGATCAACGGAGTGTGCAATCAAAATACATACCTCCTGATGTTAGCATATTGTTGAAATTGTTCAGATAGTATCCAGACACGTGGGTTTTGTTGTCAAACTTGTAGAAGTCTGCATAACTTGAATTCCTTGGATGACAGAAAAATCATGATTAAATGTATTGGTGGTTGAAACCTAATAGGGTATGGTAGTGCTGAATGCATCATGCATCATTTTAACCATCACCCAGCTCTACTTGTATCAACAAAATGTCAAGGACTGGTTGGTGAGTGGGAAAGCTGTTGCAACAGTCAGTGCTGATGGTGTTGCCTGTCTCTAAGGGTGAGGACTTGACCGAAAAAAGTACATGAAGGTTCCTTCCTCTATCAATTTGGCTTAGCTGACGTCTGACCATGAATTTCAATTAAGATCAACATTTGTATGCCATGCATGTTCAAGAAGATTACCACATAGGTCTGACCGCACTGTGGCGCACGTTCTAAAGTAAACACAGCTAACCAATCACACTCTGTGCAGCAAAAGCATTCGGTTTCAGTAGCTAGGGGCAAGTAACTCCCATTTACCATTCGTTAACCTTGATCGCCGCTATCCTTATTTCAAACATGATGATGTGATTGGTTTGCTTATCACTAGGTTTTGGTGTCAGCAAGTGCAAGCAGTGAGGCTGCCTTCAGACCGTTATGGAGAGGAAAGCCCCCGCTAGAGTCATTTTAAAAAAAACTTTTATTCCTCGGAAGATGGTCGATTTTAATCAGACTGGGTGGGACCGAATAATATTTTGGTGATGCAAAGGACTTTCTGGACCCCTGTTTAAGCTTGAATTGCGCATTTTTGAGGTGATTTGTACAAAAATTCTGTCTATGAGATATGCTAAACCAATTATAACAGAGTTTAAAAGAAATTATAGATTGTACCCTTTCATTGGAAAGCAAAAAAACCAACAGAAATATAGGTTTGCCCCTTAACATCATTTGAGTAGTAAAGAAATTATTGACTTACTTGCAACAGTTTCTTAGGTCTATGTTTAGAAATATCTCCATTCCGATGATTGCGAAGAAATAATACAACATTATTATCACAACAGCCAGACTGAAAGGGAGATAATCCATGTTAAGATGTATTTTCCAAAATAGTTCAATTAAAATCATGTGATTAGGAGTGATACGTTATATAAACAGGGATTGGGAAAGACAGGGGCCATGGGCCATTTTTCACATTGGATGTACCATTGCTGCTTAGGGGAATGACCCATTCAAAATTATGGAAATGACTAAAAGCCCCAAAAATGGCCCATTGTCCAGGGTGTTTTTCCCAATCCCTGTATAATCTTGATTGGCTACAATCAGAACAGAACCATCACAATACAGTTTTGGTTTGGTATTAAACCAAGCAACAGTCCTAATTCACAACAAAACACATTTTCCCCCCAAAATAAGTCCAATAAAGTTAATCTGAGATTGTCATAAAAATGAATAAAATTTAGAAATTCAAATAAAGTTTAAATGTAAAAGGTTAAATTTGCCCTGCATTCAGTAACACAGAATTTCAGATTACTTAACACAAGGACAAAATTACACTTTGATGAACAGAACTGAAAGAAAACTGTTGTTCAACTAATTTGGTTACTCAAAACTGGGGAGGCTTGAGGAGGTAACCAGCAGGTTACTACATGGATCCACTAAAGGATACAAGTAGCCGCAATAATGTGGTTAAACATTATAAAAGTTTATAAAATTATAAAAGGGCATTTCATGAATATCTAGTAAGATGATGACAGTTCAAAGTTATTTGTAAAAATAAAGAATTCTACCTCAAATGATCAGATGAATGTAATCAAATGAATTTAATGACTGATTGAAAAACATGAAAATATATGAAATATTTACCTTGCTAGCCTTGAAAATAAAACAAATAACGTCCCCAAAACATCACGGTATCTTCGTTTGATCTTGAACAATCTGAAAAAAAATTCACCTGAGATTACTCCTTTAGTTAAAGCGTTTAAACACTGTTATGTAATCACTCATATGAAGATGACATCAATGGTATATCTTCCTTTAAAAGTAAGCCATTTAGGATTGGCTTCAGTGTCATGTCCAGAAATATCTCTGAGGTGAGGTGAGATGAGGGGAGGTGAGATGATTTTGGGCTTAACGCTGCTTTCAAGAGTTTTTCACATATATCATGGCTGCTAGTATAATTGCAGGGAGAAAGCCCTCAACACCTTTATGGCTATGCATTTTGGTGAAACCTGTGAGAATTACCCGGAACAAGTGAACCATGGAAGGTACTGCGCCGAATCAGTACACTTAAAAAAAGCAAGTAAAGAGCTTGGTTCTACTGAATTTAATGAGATTGCAAAGAGGTTGACCATCGATCAAGAATCATGAGTATTTTTAGGTTAAATTTGGCACATCAATGGGTTCCTATTTTGAATAAATGCAAAAGAGGTTCATGTTGCTATGATTACCTGAGCAATCTGAAGGGACGGAGGACGATGATGTAGTAGAAGCTATCGTCCAGTAGCTCCAGTAGCACTCCAATAACACTGATCACAGTCACCAGGAAGTCAAACCTGCCAACAGAGTTACCTGCCCTTAGTCAAGTCTACCTGCATGGATTTCCAATGGTTTGAGGGTGAGACTTCAATCAGTGTATTTGTCCGCCATTATGTCTTTTTGAAAATTAGATGAAATTATCAAAATACTAGTGCTGTGACGATACATTGTTATATTGAGATTGATGATACTTAATCTGATGATATACTTATCATCATACGGTCTCAAAATCGTGATATAAATCTATGATTTTAAAATTGTTTAACTATTTACAAACACTTTGATTTGCAAAATAATCTTTCATTTTACCAAATATCTCTGAAATTGCATCATGACATATATTGTATCAAATTATATCGTTTGAGATAATAAGTTATATATAGTATCGTTAAATGCCTTCTTTTTCACATCTCAGAATACGCTGTATTTTAACATATTAAGTATGATAAAATACATGTATATATAGAGTGTAGAGTACCCACTAATTTACAATTCTCCTTTGACAGGTAAAAATGGCAGAAACTTGACATTAATAAAATTTTGCCAATTCTATCAACCCTTTTTATATGCAGTTTCAACCTCTTTGAGAGTTTTTTTCAAAGTTTTAATCAAAATAAGAACAAGACTTTATGGATGAGGACGGCTCCATCCAAAGAGCAAGAGATTTTGATACAGATTCTTGTATACTTGACTTGTGTGCTTTGAGTTCTCATACTTAAGGAGTTTTCATCAATAAAATTCTTTTCCCGTTGTTCGTCCTTTTCCCCTAAACTTTCCCAAAAACCTCAGAGTCTTGTTTTTACCATATAAGTCAATACTTACAGGTCCCAGCCTGAGGTAAAATACACAAAGGGTCCCTTCCCAAGAATCTTCAATATTGCCTCCACGGAATATACTGAAAAAAATAAAGATGGTTGTGAAGCATGTTTATTATCAAGTATATGTAGAAGTAAACAAAGGAATTGTACATCTAATGAGTTTAA
This sequence comes from Phorcus lineatus, assembly GCA_921293015.1. Lineage (NCBI taxonomy): Eukaryota > Metazoa > Mollusca > Gastropoda > Trochida > Trochidae > Phorcus > Phorcus lineatus. Next base: position 24,929,620 of record OV121089.1, read on the forward strand.
AACTTAGAAAAGACGAAAACCCAATTTACTCTGCAAGGCTGAACCTGCCTCAGTCCCTTTATCTGGTTGACTTTAAACACTTCTTAAACTTTTCTTTGCTGATTCTTAAGCCAACTGCAAATGAATTTGATTGTCTATCCAAAATTTTAAGGAAGGTTTCAAATTAGCACTGAAGTGGGCTTTTCACTTTAACCATCAACTTAGGTTCTAAGCAGCAAGCTTAAAGCCTTGTGAGAAAGTCTTGTTTGAAAGTTAGGCCTTAGAGATTTCCTACTTCATGGGCTTTCTTTGTGGAAGCGAGCCAAAGAGTTCCTACTTCAAAGAGTAAACAGAGGTCAGATAGCATTTATCCCCAAACAGAAAAGCTAAATGAGGTATGAGAGTAAGTTTTTTCTTTTAGATTAGGCTATATACTTGGTTGACAGTCTGCAACACTCATTTATTGCTTTGCCATGCGAAAGAACAAGTAATTGCCTTAGGATGGGCTATTCGGTCACTTCCGGGTCCAAAATCACAAGAAATTCCATGTGTGAAATTCTTGTGGCGTATTTTGGATAAGTTGTAGCTTCCAAATAGGTAAGGTGGAAGTATAGTATATCACAGATTATTTGGTAAGGAGTGACAATACCAATTAAACGGCAATGCTTTGATAATAAATCTAACCACACTGAAGATTTCAAAATATTAAAATGTTTATACAGGTATGGCATTGTCCCCTCCCTTAAAGTTGCACAAGTAAATTTTTACTATGGAAATGATGGAAAAAATCTTAAATAATAAATAAATCCAGCAGTGGAGGTAATGAAAACTAATTTTAAAAATCTATACCATTGTAAAATACTCACTACATACAAATACGATTGAAGTCCAGCTTGCAGTAAAATCGTATGACTTGACATTCACAGAATGTACTGCAACAGAAAAAAAGTAAACATTTTAAAGATAAAGATTTTAACTCGTTGAAGATATATTCCACATGTATCATGTAACTTTTTTCAGAGATCGTTCTCTATTTTTAACCGTAGCAAGAGCATGTGTCACAAAAATTTGAGGTTTGTGAAACTTTGCATGACATGATTTCATGTTCAACAATCTCCTTAATACCCATGTCATTCATGCAATTTAAAAGAGTATAAATACTGTCAACAAGTGTGATGACAACTAAAAAATTTCAAGTGTATATCATAAGATCATAGATGATCAATATGAGATACAGGTACAATCGTTGCCATGATAACCATGGTATATATGCACATGTGCCTAAATGCAATTTAAGACATTTGTTATGTTTCACACATTCGATTTCTGACATCACTGATAATCAAAAGGATTTAAATAACAGAATTCTGACATCACAGATAATCAAAACATGATTCACATAATGGTTCCTATGATAACAATGGTATATATTTGCACATGTGCCAATTTGTTATATATGACATTGGTTATGATTCACTGTTAGTGTAATAAGCCCTGGTTGTATTGTACTTACTGGACAAATTGATTGTCTCAATCAAAATCCAGAGGAAGTTGCAGGCTATCACCAAATCTGGAAAATAGAGACATTGGCTCTGAAGCTCATCAGACTTTTCTATAAATGATTCTATAAGGGCACACAGGATAATCATAAAAGGCAGCGTTCGAAATACCTGCCTGCCCGACTGGCCGTGACAGGTTGTTTTCAACTCGGACTGCTAAATTTTCAATTATCCCTGTCTGATGGGTTAAAGTTAAGCCTTATCAACTTTATCAAAATTTAGTTGGAAGGCAGGTTTCGGTCAGGGCTGGCAAGTTTTTTAGCTAGCCAGCCCTGTAGTCTGGCATAAATTCTTGGGAGTTTCATACCCTGTCAAAAGGGCTACAGTGGCACAAAATCTGAAAATATTAATCCCCATTAGCTAAGTAGTTTGTTAAAAAAATTTCACTATTCTGGCCTTCTGCATGAGACCAACCGAGTTTTGAGGTTGTTACCTTGGTGACACTTATAATTTGGATAATTTGAAATCGAACATGTTCATCAGTTTCCTCCCTCACTGTCTGAAGACTCTCAGCATAGTGCATGTTCAACAGATTTGATTTTGATTAGACTGGATAAAAGCTGAAAATACTTACAAATAAAGTAGTCAAACCACCTCCAGCTCACAAATCTGTTGAGAACTGAAACAATATAATCACAATGAGGTACTGGCCAATTTGAGGTGAGGTGATTTTGTGTTAAACAGAGCTTATATGTTTATTTCATTTACATCACAGCTGCTTGTATTATTGAAGGGAGAAAGCCTGCGAAACAACTGTGGCTATATGGATTGCAGTGAAACTTGAATCCGGTCACTCTAGCTAATCATGGGTGGTACTGCGCTGAAATTCACTATAGTATTGCACTCATATGTTTCTGCATGTAGAACAGTTCTCTGCTGAAGACAAAGATGCCGTGATCCTGGCGGTATTCAAACCCCTGACCTCTTGGTCCGTAGCCAAACACTAACCACTTGGCCAATTTGAATGGAAAAGACTTTGTGAAAACAATCATGATAATTATATTCTGATATTCATAACACTTGGGAGAACAAAACTGATTATCTTACGCTTGAAGACAATGTTGCAGGGATGTCGAAAGTTGGACGACCATAGAGATTCATCGTTCTTGAGCTGCAAGTAAAATATGGACTTTTCAATAATGGTAAATTACTACATAAGACTATTAAAATGACTATATGCATTGTCATTCAAGATTCATATTCTACTTTTGCTATAATTTGACTGGATGGAAGGAGATAGAATGACCTCTATAATTTGACTGGATGGAAGGAGATAGAATGACCTCTATAATTTGACTGGATGGAAGGATAATATTGTTTCTTTCGGTTGAATGTAATGAATAAGATAGAAACTATTTTCTCTTAGGTGGTATGCAGATGTATCGAGGGAGATTACTTTCCCGGTAGGTGGCGTAAGTTAAGGTATATAAGTGGAGGGATTTTCAAATGTTCGCTCTCTCGCTCTAGACACAGCAGAGAATACATCAGTAACTTTAAGTGTATTTTACTTTATGTTTACTTCTATAGTCTATGTTTCAATATATCATGTGTTTTATGTTGCAGGTGGTTGTTTGTGTTCACCACGACGATATGAGTGAACACTACTATGAAAGTAAACTTTGTTTGCCGGCCGGATTAGAACGTGCCGTGTGTGATTTCTGTAATCAATTTTTACCAAATTTGGAATGTAGAGCTGATTTGCTCGATGATAAGCTACCGTTTATGGTCTGGCTGTGGAGCCTTTATAATACTGAATTGGTGTGATTTATTAAAATCTAAATATTTTAGATATTTAAAAATACTTACCCCACTTCTTATATTGCATATTACCTATGCTTCCGATAAAGCGATTGGAAAACGTGTTGGTAATAGTCATCCTGTCTTCGTACTCGAAGTCGGGGAATATGACAATGACAACACGGCCTCGTAACCGGAAGGTGACGATCCAATCCGTCACGTGTCCACGTTGACAAAATCACATTCCATACGTAGGTCCAACGACGGCCGTCTGAGGGGAGGAAGCGAGACATCGCTGGGCGGGCTTAATCCCAGAAGTGGGGTAAGTATTTTTAAATATCTAAAATATTTAGATTTTAATAAATTTTTAATACTTACCCCACTTCTTATATTGCATGTTAATCCGACAGACAAGGATGGCGGGCAGGCCGACGAACGGACCACCCGTCAGGGAAAAAAACACACATGGACGAATGTCAGAACCCCCTGTGAAGGGAGAACATAACATAAGCCAAAAGGCACTTAGGGGAACGCCACGACGAACCGTGGGAAAGCCCTAAGGCCGAGGCACACTTAGGTCTAGTTACCTAGTGTCTGGGTAGCCGAGTCAGCTGTTGGGAGACAACAAGCGGACGGAACGACTGTAACCCATGGACATCTTCCACTGCTAAGTCACGGAGGTAGTGGCTGGCGAAGACCGACGTTGACCTCCAGAAGCAGCCCTCCGAGATGTCCGGAGCCGAGATGTTGCGGTGAGGAGCCACAGTAGAAGCTAGCACCCGAATCTCATGAGAGTTATTGGCTGTAGGATGACGTTCCCCAGCTACATCGTATGCTGCCAGAAGGTGATGAACAACCCTTCCGGGATACCTACAACGCTCTCACCGGACACTAGACAGCTCCTCTTCCTCAGGATTGTCTGACAAAGAAGACAACGGCGGGAAGACTTACTTCGTGTCTGGCTGTCCTTGGAGCTGGGTTCGTGGCGACGACCTTCCAAAGGAGCCCCAGGTGATCCGACCCATGCTGCACATGTTCGAAGTGAAATCTCGTTACATCCAAAGCGTGTAACCTCACTGACCCTGGCTGCCATAGCCAAAGACAGGAGAAGACCATCTTCCAAGCCAAAGCCTCAAAGTAAGCTTCGCTAAGGGCTCGTTAGGTGGAGCCCACAAGTGCCGCAGTACTAAGATGATGTCCCATGCCGGAGGTCAAACTTAACTCCTGATCCTCAAGCTTAGCGACTTCAGCATGTCGATAAGTTCCGGCGTCTTTGAGAACCTTACATCCTGCTTGACAGCCAGAACGGAGTTCAACGCTGAAAGATGCTCCCTCCTGCGAATAAGCAGTAATAACCCCGCTAAAAGCTGTGGAAAATCTCTAACCGGATCTTGAGATTTTCTCCTCAGAAACAAAGCACAAAGGAGAGTCACAATCTAGTGGAACTCTATGGCCCGGGAAACGGCGCTAGCCACCCGGCCTGCCAGCACCTTCCTGCACCCTGGTATGTGCCGGACCCTGAAGAAAGGCGTCCACAACCAGTTGCCGACATAGTGTGGTGAAAGATGTAGTGAAATTCTAAGGTTAAAACTGGTGCATACACGTTTGAAAATGGGCATAAGGATACCAAATGCCACCAAAAACCAGGAAAAGGGAATAACGCATGCAGGCCATGACAAACAGGGCCTCACAGTCGAAGAATTCCACCCGAAGCGAACGCAAGGTAGGTTGAAAAATTCACACCACAATAGGATAACAACAAAAGAACATACCGTCTGCAAGGTTAGTCAAAACAAATACAAACTCAAAACATAAATTAGTTCTCAAACAACACGTCCATTCGCGATAGCGATAAGTATGGAATGTGATTTTGTCAACGTGGACACGTGACGGATTGGATCGTCACCTTCCGGTTACGAGGCCGTGTTGTCATTGTCATATTCCCCGACTTCGAGTACGAAGACAGGATGACTATTACCAACACGTTTTCCAATCGCTTTATCGGAAGCATAGGTAATATGCAATATAAGAAGTGGGGTAAGTATTAAAAATTTCATTTTTCACGATGGACATGGAGTCTTTATAATACCTTAATATATTGTGTATGCTGTATAATATGATGTCATTATCTAATCGTCAGCAATTTTTAATTTTAGGCTTCAGAGCCTTTAGAATACCGCTGTGACATTGCTGTCTTTTGTTGAAGCAATGCGGTTTTCATGTGGGCATCACGTTGTACAATATAAACTTCCTAGTATGAACTAAGCAATTGTTGGAAGGGCACAGTTCCAGAGTTTTTTTCTCACATATGAGTTGTTATCTCTGGTTTCTGTGGTGGGCTAGTTCTATTCACCGTGATCTGATGTGTTGGGATGTATTCATTGTGTATACATTTTGACGTGGAATGTGTGTAAATCATTTTGTTTATGAACTGGAATAAATCTGCCATGTGTCGCCGAGCGGCTGTTCCAATGTTCTGAATGTGTTGTGTTTTTATTTGCAATGAGCTCCGTTGGAAAAGAGAAAATGAAATGACTTCTATAATTTGACTGGATGGAAGGATAGATGGAATGACCTCTATAATTTTAATTATGTATTATCTCTAAGGTCGAAGAGTTACATGTCAAATATATATAATACATCAAAACACTTCCAATGTGGTCTCATTTACAGACAAGGCAGCCACAAATTTTTCAACTTATGATTTACATTGGTGATGGCATTATAAAAAAATGTCCTTATGTTATACCTTGGATTTCTAAGATAGGTATCAAATAGCTTTTAAGGTAGTAATACTTACTTTCCACTGAAGGCAGCTAACTTCGTAAACTTTGTTGAACTCTTCCAGACTTATTCCCCCAGATTGACTTGTATTGAGTGTTTTGAACATCAAATAGTAATCAATTGTGTCTGAAATTTGAAGAAAATGAATGCGTTAGAAACAAAAACATTTAGGGGGCATAAGTGTCAATGATAAATACTCAAATCATTTCAAGAATCTAAAAGGGGCAGTAGCACTTTAAATATTTACTTTTATCTATTTTTTTCAAAGATTTACTCCATCAAATGTCACCTAATAAACACTATCTTATGCCAAACATTTAATCTTCAGAGGGTCAAAACATCTCATGACTCAATCCGATCATCTAAAGTCATAGAGGAAACAATCAAGTATCAAACAAAAACAACTGGCGGCCATCTTTGTGTGAACACCTTTAATCACTTGAGGTAGGGATACAATTCACAGAGCTTAACCAATCATAGTACTTTTGTTTAAAAATTGCGTCTCAGATTTAAAATTTTGGTCTTGCACTTGAAAACGTTAGTATTCATTTTGTGAAATCAGTATATTTAAAAAAGCATGCTAGTGCCCCTTCAGAATATGAAAGAATAAATTCCATTCAAAGAAATTCTTTGGCATCTTGGCTACTGTCACATGATGTCGCTTTCAACACGTTTGTTTACATTTATCCTAAAAAAAATTTTGTGATTGACATTATTTTGTTAATTTTCTTCTACACAAATGAATAAATACACTACACACTAATATTCAATAATGCATAGGCTTGATGTTGCCATCTTATTTTTCAACATAATTCACCATGATATGGATTTGTAATCAAGGTGCACATGAAAGGCAAAACAATCGGATTGACCAGCGATTCAAAGTGCTAAAAGCAGCTCTAATATTATTGGCCGATTTTCTCGCTCATGCAACTCAAGTGTGTATTTTCCTAGATGTAATAACAGATCTCATGACACATAATATCACAGCCAGTGGCCCTAGGGACATATAACATTGCATCTTGTTTAAAGAACACAAAAGTGAGCACAGTTCACATACCCCCTCCTGTAGTTTGATTGCCTTCATGTTACATAGATGATTTGAAAAATGGGTAGAGAATCATATCAATGACTTGGGATAACATTGGTGATGTTACATGCTTGGACACTTACAGGTAAACATAAATGAACATCAACTCAAATGCAGTCAAGTATAAAATGCTCAGGAATTAGGCTACACCCTAGAGATAAACATAAAAAAGGAACAAAGATACACCATGGGTAACATTCTTACCAAATTTAAAGCCACCAGTTCAGACAGTTTCAAATAATACTTCAGACAAGAAACAAAGTTTTAAAATCTGGGCATTTTGATCAAAATTTCAAAAAATTTCGGCATCCTTGAAAATTAACCACAGTAGACACGTCAACATGTAATAGTTCACATTCATACCAAATTTGAGGTTTTTAAGTCTTTTAGTTCTCAAGTTCTCTTGAAACATTCATGGACGACAGCCCTACAGTATATACCCCCGACTATGTCATAGAAGGGTTATACCTCGACTCAAAAAGTTAGGAGCCCCAGGTCTGATAAAATTAAACATACCTCGATTTGGTCTGAAATACTTCATCGTGCCAACAAAATGTTTCAAACTCAACTTTGAACAGTTCTGAAAACATAAATTCATCATGGTGAATTAAATATATAGAGGACTTAAACTATTGTGCATGAAAAAATATCCAAAATATAAACGATGTACTTCTGATTTTCTAATCAATATTAGGTGAGAGTGCAGTATATTATCGGTATATGGGTGTATTGCAATACAGAAACAATATGATACATACCGGTACACTCTTTTGAAAATATCCAATATATCGGAGGTTTTAAAATTAACAATTTCGTGTAAAATTGCAGAAAAATAAAAGAAAAAAACATTATTTTACTGAAAGTTGTATAGAGAGTGTGGACTCGCATAGTGAAAATAGGCCAAACATGTTACAAGTCCAAAATCAGTCACTGAATTATCTCACTATACAAAACAACAGCCAGATGAGCACTGATCACTGTTCTAGTTGCTGTTATTTAGTCAATAGAGAATGGTAAAACTAAAATATGAGAAGTACCAATATATTGCAATACGCTTTTTTGTATTGCAATATATTGCAATACGGAAATGAGGAGTGATACCCATCCTTAATATAAGGGTTCGTAGGTTTTTGTCTTGCGACATAGTTTGCCTCATTGCATATACAACATTTGACAACATAAGTGTTTTCAGCGTGTCCATGTTATTTTTCAAATGGATCAAAGACCCGAGTTCAATTATGTACACATTTATATCACAGGGTGAGCATCTATTTCATTGCCCAAGACAAATGGCTACCACACTGAGGAGACGAGCTGACATTTTCCATTTTGATTGACAGTTCTGGTTCTCTTTCTCATTCACACAAGATCTTATAAAATTTCAAAATACAGACTATCGCTGGCAAGAAAAATTGTAAGGGCAGATCCTGGTGATAGTAGCAAATATTCAAACATAGGGTCTGCAGGAAACAGGAACAAGAATTAGTATTTTAAGACTCCATCAATGATATATATCAGATGCTCTGACCTCCTTAGTTGTGACAAGTTTGAATGCGTGTTGACATCCCTCTCGTTTGTGGAAGAAGAGAGATTTCAGCTTGTCCTTCTCCAGGTTCTGGAATGTGTCGTACACGACGGCCAGCAACTGGAACACAGGGTTATTGATGAAAAAATGTCATAATTCTACCGTGACATTGCCAATACTCTTTTCTGATTAATTAATTCCACAAACAGTTCTGTGCTTAAAAATTAGTTCACTATACAAATCTATTTCCTAATTACTTCACACTCAGCATCAAAAGAACAACGCTTAATCTGGCACTGCCCTATGGCTGCCCGGTGCTTTGACAGAAACCAAATGTATTGCACTGAGGACAATAATTAAAGTTATCACAATCAATTACTCGAAACCTTATTTGGCAATCAACACAAGAGGACCCAGTAAGTTAATGGACAAGATGGCTGCTACATGAATGTGAGCAGACGCCATGTTAAAGCTACTGTTTCTGGAATCTGAAAGGTTGGAAAATGGTCGGCCCTTCCAACTGATTTGTTCAGGGTCATTTCCTTCACAAAGTTCCTGTGAACAAGGAGCCCGGAGGGATTTCGTCAGATAATAGATGCGTGATATTTCAAAATAAGCCTAGGGAAGGAATCAAGATTTTGAATTTAATCAGAATTTTAGAAAGAAAAATATCAAGTTCTCACCAAACACAAGGCTATGAGAGATTTCTTTAGATCAGAGATGAGTGAAAACCAAAAATAAACCTAGGGCACAAATCAATGATTTGACTTTAATTAGATTGTAGATCACAAAAGAAGAAGATCAAGTTCTCACCAAGTTCATGAGGAAGTAGAGCTCAAGGGAGAGATACACGATGAAGAAGAGCGAGTAGAAAGGAGACGTTGCATACGCTGGCATCATTACATCCGGGAAACTGACAAGGGAGATAACCATGAATAATTAAATGTCATAGTTTTATTGCTGGGCGCAAATAGGTTATTTATGGCCAAAATTCCCGCTACCTACCTACTTACATGGTATTGCGTAACTGATGTCATATTTATCCTATGTGCAGATGTGCATGTCACTGTTTTGTCCCAGCGATTGTATTTGCACACCCGTATCTAATCATCTGTGACATCTCAAAACAATTAAGAATGATATGCTGTCTTACTTTTTTACTGCACTTTACTGGCAAATTTACATGTATAATAGGGCATCATTTCAGTTAACACCAGAACATTCAGATCTTATAGTATGAAATGCCAAAAAAATTTGGTTTAAGTAATAAAAGTGAGTTTGGCCAAAATATTGGTCTACTTGTTCACTCAAAGTGATCATGATATAAAAGTAAGTCATAGAATGAACTATTTGAATTCAACCTAAATTCCAAAACTTAATTTTGTGATTAAGGTTTGGGTTAAAAAATTAATAAAAATTATAAGATCTTTTTTTTAGCTCTGATGACTTGTTTAAAAATTCTTAGAATACTGATATAAATAATACTTACTTGGCTGTTGTCAGGAGAACAAATAAGCTGACAAAACTGTCTTGCATTGTCTTGAAGTACTGGAAATATAATCCATGATCATACTTATAATGTTATGGAAGCATTCATTATTACAGACAACAAGCAATTAAAGGCACTGTACCACATTTAAGAAAGGTTTTATTTTCCCTAATCTTTCCAATGTGTTAGTTGATATGAAAAAATTATTTTCTTCAAGGGGTAAAAAATCTCATTACCCATAGGATTATTCATAGTTGAAGAAAAAGGTAGTTTGTATCAGGTGAAAACTGAAAACAGCCATTATAGTGTTTGCACCATTTTCAATTTGAGAGGCAATGGATTTGCTTAGCATAACCAAACTTGGTAGATACATTCAAGCAATCCTTTTGGTAACATTTGTTTTCTCTCCGCGATATTATTTTATTTCATTTCCCTATGTAAATGTGATACAGGGCCTTTAAGTTGATATTTTGCATTGTAACCCCAACAAAAAACACAAAAACTATGTCATCAATTGTATGGAAAGTCTGAATTTCTAAGTCCGCTAACGACATGTCTTGTTTAAGTATTTTTAACACTGGTATAATACTTAATTCAGCTTTATTACATAAACATTTGAACTATGATGGTTGACAAGATTATTAATATAAAATTTTATCGCATATGAAGTCATTGTCTTCTCTATTAAATAATGTTTGATAAAAACAAGCAACTGACTTACTTCGTTGTTATCTATTTGAGACAACAGATAAAATCCTGCAAATAAAGAAAAATTTGAAAAACACTTATTGTATAATATAATTGTATGTTATTTAATTACAGGCTGGTGATGAGGTCAATATCTATCTTTAAAGACCAAATGATACAATAATAAATATTCAATATTATTGTCCTCCAGTTTATTAAAGAATGTATTGAGCGAATTCACTAGTCCATAACTGTTTTATTTTGTTTCAATTTGAAAAAGAAAAGGAAACAAAAGACTACACCCATGAACAGATTTTTGTTTGGAATGTATAACAAAAGCAATTGACGTCACAATAAAAAACCACTTGACCTCGGGTCAATTAAATGAAGCATAATCAAAATTTAAAGTTCATGAAAAAAAAAAAAACCCAGAAAAAACCCCCAAATAAACGGAAACAAAAGCCTAAAATAAAAATGGGCACAACAGCTTGACATCCTTAAAAACAACAGTCTGATGCCGTCACTTTTTGTTTTAATACTATAGTCAAAATGTTTTTTTCTGAAAGTTGTCACATGGTGACCTGCTCTCGACCAATTGATAGTTGGACATAAATGTTTCCATGAAAATAAATGATATTGCCCTTGTTCAGGTGAAACTAATCATTTTGAAAGAGTCGTATGATTTTATTTCCTAAAAGGCATACATCACAATAGTCATATAACGTCATTTCAGAAAATAATATATTCTCGGTGACAGTCTCCATATGCGTCATCCGTGCATATGCAGTATATATACCTTTACCTCAATAAAACATGAAAAGTAGATAGAAGAATGATTTCATAAAAGTCATACATCATATAAGTCATATGGTTTTGTTCGTTAAAGTCATACATCCTCTGTTATAATCTCAATATATGTCAACAGTGCATATGCAGTAGTAATCGGTATATTTAAACCTCAATAAAACATCACCTTGAGGTCTAGGTTCAAATCTAGGCTGACTTTTTTAAATTTTTATTTTTTTTATTCCATAGTTTTATACAAAAAGTACTTAATATAATATTATAATATTCATATAAATAACATGTGTAAATAGGAGCTGATATATCATAAGCTTAGTAAATTATTTAAATATATATACAATATATAAAATTCCAGGCTGACTTACCGAGTATAGAGAAGATGAGCATAAAGAACAGCAGGAGAAAAATCATGTCCAGAATGGGCGGCAGGGATTGCAGAACTTGCCTCGATATCCTGGAACAATCAGGTCAAACATGTAGTTTCATCTCAAATATAGATAGCTCCACTTGCTCTGTAGTTCATCAAATTTGACAATCGTTCACATGCATTACAAAACTAGTAGCTCCCTGACTAATTGAAGATAATCAAGAAATTATTTAAAAGCAATGTCCTAGCTTTATAACAATCCGATTAAAATCGACAGTGTTCCGAGGAATAAAAGTTTTAAAATACTGACTCAAACATACTCTATCAGGGACTGTCCTCTCCACAATGGTCCGAAAGCACCCGCCTTGCTCGCACGTTCTTACAACAGTTTAGCGCAGACAAAACCAAGTCATTAGCGGACCAATCACATCATCGCGTTTAAAATAACAATAACGGCGATCAAGGTTAACGAGAACCGAAGGCTTTTGCCGCTGTCATTGTGACTGGCTAGTTGAGATTGCGTTAGAATGTACGAACAAGGTGGGTGCTTTAAGAAGAAAGAGCTGAAAAATTGTTATATGCAATTTCCTACCTTCATAACAAAGAGAAAGTTATGAGAAAGGACGCTTATTATTTTGTGAGTTACAAATGTGTCAGGTGGTGCTTATTGGGAGATGTGCTTAAAGAGGAGAAGTAAAGCATGAATTTGATTATTACAAATTAGTATCTGTATTCGCTTCACTTCTATCAATCAATAGAGCCAAAAAAATTGAAAATATACGCTTTAATTCGACTACTAGGAGATCTTTTATACCCCTGTTTTGGATAGCCACCTAATAAGACTGGCGAACGCTTACACAAAATCACCGAAGCATGACTCGAAGCCACGCCCAGTGTGTGACGTGCTAGTGGGCAGCTGAAAGCCCAGCCCTTTGATTTTCTCTGTATTTTTAAGCTAATTCAACAGCAAAATAGAGGCAATAGCATGACCGAAATAATTCCAAAATACGATATATAACGGCTTCATGATATGAACTTTCCCTCTCAGTCGTCAAATCCATCTTAATTAGACTGTGACAATCCTTGGACGCGGTTTTCTTGGGTGGGTTTATATCAAAAAGGTAAAGAACTTGGTCGGTGAGAGATCCAATTACAATGGGATATCACGTAGTGTTACAACATGTATTTATCGATATGAAGTTATAAATTGTCTCGAAAAAATTAAGGTTTTTGTAAAAAACGGGAGACAATGTGGAAACTTTTGTAATGACTATAGAACAAATAATTTTGTTTCACTTCACTTTCATGACAACTTCTTATTGGAATATTCGTTTGTATCTAACTAACACATATCATATTCTTATCTAGTAAAACATCTCACACCGTGTTGCAATATCTCTGTCTTTGAATTTAACATTAAATGCCATGAAAACATACCTGACGCAAGCGTTAGAAACATCTTATGTAATCCTAATGAATGTTGAGTCCCGTTGTTCACGATGTACTTTTTTAAATGTGTGTCATCGTCCTTAGAGGTGCATGAGCCAAATCTCCTTCTCTTAATTTATTGGTTGAATATATCCTACAAGTTCATTGGTTCAACATGACCGGACGCCGTGACAATAAACTAAGTACCAGTCGAATGCCAAGAGTTACGCCATTATGACAGGACATATATTCCGCTTGGCGGGTCCAAGGCGTTAAAATTCAAAAGGTATAATTAGAGACCATTAAATCAAGAATTGAAATTGAATGCGATAGGATTACATAACGGCCAGCTGTGTGTCTTATAAAACAAACACACTAGTTAAACCCATTTGATTGTTGTGAAAACATTTGGCAGACGTAGTAATTGATAAACAACTTAAATTCAAGGTTAACCTTAGTGACTAGACCTTTAGAAAATTGTGTGAACGCCAAAATACATAAAAATATGGATATTATATTCAAATAATCCATGGTCAATAATACATTCAATTTTATTTTTATTATTTCTGTTGACTGAACAAATATATAAATATAATGGAGAATTGTTTTTTAAAATAATCAGTCGAATGCAATTTAGCATTAATAGTAAATTCTGAGTTTTGTTGTAATAGCATAAAAATTAAATTGAAAATGCCAAAAGAAATTAAAACCAGTCGATGTTGTTCAATCTGTCTCGGTTTTGATTGCTTGTCGTCTCTTCTGTTTCTGTGCCACTCGAACTGTCATATAAGTAAGGAAAAGTATCGTCGCCGTCAATTGAAATTAGCGATTATGAACATGATGAGACACATTCCATAGATAATGATATCTCACTTTCTAAATAGCTGGTGGACATTATGCGTTAATACTTAATAAAGGTTATATCTTTATGGGAATACACCGGCATCCCTCAATATAATGTCCAATAAGTGAGCATAGTTCATGTAAGAAATACTTCGGGGATCTCACGCGTTAGCGCAATCTTATAACTATGACAACATGGCGCAGGGTCGTGACTTTGAAAAACATTCGGTAGGAAAGTGCACACAGTATCGTATTTAATCAGGGTCTTGCGCTTGCAAAAATAGAAATATCCAGACAATGAATTAAACAATAGATTCCTTTAAGGCTTGAGTTGTTTGGATAACGTTTAGTAGGTAAAACCGACAGTTAAACTGTGAGATTTACTATCGGCTAGTGTTGTTTTACATAACGAGCGAATGATGATACGCCAACTAGCACGTCACGAAAGATTCACGCTCCAGTGACCACAGGGCCTTTCAGGTTCTGCTCGCCGGTCGTAATTAGGCAATTAAATTACACAGCCGTAATTATGTTGTTTAGCGGCCGATTTCAGAAATTTAAAGTTGAGTCCACGTCAAATTGTAACCCTTTTTAACGAATTCCGAAATCGACCATAGGGCATTTCACCCGATCTTTAATGAGTGAAATACGCTAAATAGAACAGAGGCACTGGAATGTAGCTCATCAGGCTTGAAAATATATGATTTGTATGTAGATACACACTGTCTTGTTAAGACAGTTAGCTTTTCATCCAAGATCAACAAGGGAAACATTTGGTGAAAAAATCACATAACCTAAACCAGCTCTACTGTTATTTGATGTTCTCTGCCTTTCAGCTGAATAACTTCTTTGATAAAATACCACTTATGCATAATAAATCACAGAAAACCTATATCTATGTCAATAAACGAATGAGTGCTTGCCATAAGGTTTGTGTGGGCCAACCAAGCAGAACCATTTCATCTATGACAATGTTTTCTGCAAGGTCAACAATTCAAGGGTTTGGTGTGTAACCCCTGTGCAGAAATCAAATATAGCCAATGTGGAAGAAGTAGTTTACCTTCTGACCCCCCTGCAGTAGTGGGAGTGTATGAGGAAGAGAGGTCGCAATGCCCGTGTGACCCGGAAGTGATTCGTCTGTCTTACAAGCACAACAATCGACTCAGTCAACATGATCAACAAGCAGGCAGCCTGCAACAAAGACATCAAAGCTATTTATCTAGTAAATCACAGAACTTTTGATTTCGCTATTTTTCAATTTTACATCTTCAGATTTGAATTTCAAGGTAAAATGTGTTCTGTTGCGATTTTAGTTTGTTGCATGCTTTGTTCTAGTCCGAACCAAAAACTGAGACTTTTGTACACCAATATGTGTCAAACCACAGCTCAAGTGTACTGTTTCACGCCCACTAAAAAATCAATAGCAATTTCTCCAAACGCTGCATTGAGCATGTGCCCTACCCTTATTATTATTGTTACTAACAATATTTGAAAACATTAACACTGGTGTTCTGATCATCGCCGACTAATGTCAAACCTCAGACTTACCTTGATGACAGTTCTCTTATGTTTCAGACATGTCCTCCATCCAAGCCACTTCAGACGGATCCCGAGATCCAAACTCAGAATCAGCAGACCGAGGAGCTCCAAAGACCCATGGACCTGCACAGAAGATCCACATCACACACAGATAATATACCATTTGGGGGGAGAGCATTTGATATATGGGGTCCATCTTTGTGAAACACTTTGCCACTCCACCTGAGATGCCATTGATTATGATAGATAAAAGTCTTTCAATCACAATTGAAAACATACTTACTCAATGCTGAGTTCAGTTTGCAGTTATAACACTATTGATGAAATCCAGCAATATTATTAACTTGTTAAGCGCTTAAGAACAGTTCCATTGGTATGAGCGCTATATAAGCTAGAGAGATAGATAGAATATTGTACCAGGTTGAATTTTAAAATTCATACTCAAAAAGAATTTACAAGAATGGTTCATGAAAACTTTAAAAAATCACTATTGAGTCCAGCTTGGTTATGTCATAGATCAAAGACTCTGCCTACCCATATTTCCATAACAAAGAAGTGATTTCGGGATGACATCACTTAAAGAAGGTCAATTATGCCACCAATTATTTTTTTGACCTCACTTTCAGTGGCCATCACTGATCTTTTTGAATTCATGACAAATTTATTTACCTATTTATGATGAAATGTAGCTACAACAAATTAAGATTCCATATGGAAGATAATATAACCAATAGGCTTGGATGGGCCAGGATCACTTAAAAATAATACTGAATAAGAAGTGATAGGAACAACATGTGAAAGTTAACAAATAAATCTTATTAAACGGTTAAGACTGATAGGCAAGGAGCATTTAGCACAACAGTACCAAAGACTCTCACCCCGACTGGCAGACTGAGGTATGGAACTGCCGGTCTCTCACACAGAGCCAGGAGCAACACCATCAGCGCCGCGGAGAAGTCCAGCACATAAAACCACGTGTTGTGGGCAACCTCGTAGGCGGGTAGAGCATCGTAAGATCGAGGATGGGTGTAGTATTTGTCGTTGTTCTCGCCCTCTTGAAGATAAATGGCTGCTTCCTGATAGTTCAGCTGCCATCGCTTCTGTCGGTTGTGTTCACGAGTTCGTTCGTCGACGCCTTCATCGTTGGTTGCCGGTAAGTCGAATGCCATATTGCCCGACTCATGGGCGATATCAAGTTCAGGGTCATCTGAAAAATAAAGCATTGCCCCTGTTCAAGTGATATTCCAGGGAAATTTGCCCATTTTTTCGCAGGTTTTTCCTTGAAATTTTTAAGAGTAATAACCTTTAAAATTTTCCTAAAGCTCAAGTGCAATATATTGAATGAACTCTACATTCAACTTTTTATACTTTTTTATGCAGTTTAAACATTATACATTTGATAATGCATTCAGATATTTTAAAAAATAGACTATTTCTAAAAAAAGATAAAGTATTAAGTATATTTGGATGGCATACATTTGTAATACATCCAATCACATACTCTTGCACATCAAAAGAATTTTTCAATCATTTTAAGCAAATTAGAACAGCCTTTCTAAATAAATTTGTTGGTGCGATATTATACAATTAGAGACTGGTGATGAGGTCAATACCTGTTTTTATAGCCCCGAGGAAAGCAATATTGACAGAGAACGAAGTCCGGATTCAATATTGCTTTCCTCGGGTCTACAAAAAACAGGTATTGACCAAATCACCAGTCCATAATTGTTTTATTATGTTTTGAAATATATACGAAAAGAAAAGAAAAAACTACAATCATGAACAGCAATTTGGATAATTGTTCAACATGACGGTCAAATGATGTCACGATAACAATAGCATGACGTCATGTAACAACAGTTTGATGTCATTATGTCTGTTTCAAGTCAATATCAATTTTGGTCGGACTCGGAGTGAAGTCGATATGCTTTTCTATGGACTGACACGTGACCGCTTCTCCACCAATCGGATTGACAAAAAAATAAGCTTACATTATAAATTGCGATATGAAAAAATAATATTGCAATAATTGTATTGCACAATCTGTACCGACATATATTGGTTTTGCAATAATATTGAAAAGTCCTTACAAAAAATATTAACACTTGAAAAACATGTTCATATTTTGGCAATGACACATACAACAATACAGACAACAAGTTACAATCACGATACTTTTAGCGCGAGGTTAAAAATAGTGATTCTCTAAATACTATTTAGAGTCACAACTCTACTGAGATCAAATAGAAACAACACTAAAATCAAACTAAACTAGAAAGTGTTTTTACTCGTAAAAACAGATGTCTCCCCCGTACACCATTTCAGCATATTTGATTGTTTTTTTTAAAAACAACAGTTTTTTAAAACTCAAATAAAATATAAGAATTTTTCTATAAAACAACATAAACTTTAGGTTTTGTTTAATGAACATCTCCACAGTTTTGACAAAATATTAACTACATATGATTCAATTTAAGATTAAGAAAATATAAAATTGAAAAAGCAGTTGAAACCCAAGAGTTGTGCTACGGAAACTAACACTACCCTTCAAATTGACTAAGTCCAAACTGTTGCTATGGAAAAAAAAAAAATTTAAAAAGAAGTTGAAACCCCAAAAAGGCACATCTACATGATATGAATGGGACATGTACCAAATTTGGTGAAGATTGGTCATGAAGTTTCAGAGTTGTGCTCCGGAACGCTCGGGAACGCCAACGCGGACGCGGACGGGAAACTCAGCCAAAACCAATATGTCTCCCGACCCTTCAGGGGTAGACATAGTTCAGGTTGACTTAGAGGTTTGATAAACCATATTGCTCTTCAATACGATTGTAACTTGAACTTTGGCTAATCATAAATAAAGAAAATGATAGAATTTGGTTTACATAATTTCATAACCAAAACAAAAGTGAGGATTTTCTAAACATAACTACTACACACATTGACCTGATAAGCACATCACAACTAAAATTAACTAAAATCTTATCTTGACCTGATAACCATACCACATGTTTTATCTAAAAATAACTACGTCCTATACTGACCTGATATGCATACCACATGGTAATCTATAAATAACAAAATCTTATCTTGACCTGATAACCATACCACACAGCGAAACTAACATTAACTCATTATAATGACCTGATAACCATACCACACAGCGAAACTAACATTAACTCATTATAATGATCTGATAACCATACCAAGTGGTGTAGCCAGTAGGCAAACATTTGCACAATATGTGAAAATTCTTTTTTCTTTTTTAGAGTGAAATTTTTCATTCTTTGAAACATTAGATGCATTTAAAAGAATTTAAATAATGAAAATCATGAAAAGGCTTCTATCAAAATTATATCTTAACTCTTCCGTTGCTGAATATTATTTTGACCAGTTTTGCCCCCGTGGCTGAATTTTCCAGCACTCGCCTCGCTACGGTAATAACGCAATTAGCCCCTGTGGCTGAATTATTTCGCACCGCGAGTCGCGGCTGTTTTTTCGATAAATGGTGTATTCACATGGCGGATTACGGATGAAACTGACCGTTCGATACAAAACTAGCCCGCCAATCCCGTACACAAATGAACGATCTTTATCCGACACTTTGAATGAAATTTTTATCTTACCTAGAACGGTTTCTATTGCAATATGAAGATTGTCTTTATTTAGAGTTACGGAAAATCCTTAAATATAATCGCACAATTAATTTTTTTATATGGAATTGAAGATACATTATTCCTCTTTACGATGATATATATCTTTTTACAATGCGACCTCTAGTTAGATTTCTACAATTATCTAAAGATTGTCTTTATTTCCGGCTGAATAAAATCCCTAATACTTAGCGCGCATACATGTATTATATATGGAATTGTAGACAATTTATTCTTCTTTATGATGATATAAGATTGTTAGAATATGTCACCCTGTTCAAAAGATATACGCCGCGAAAGATGGTTGGGGGTACCCCGAGGATGCTCCGACATAACGGGATTTTTAGCCAGAACTAATTCTCCCTTGGGCAGTCTGGCATCGGTACGCTAATTAGTACCGTTATACCCCCGGGGCACCCCCGAGGCACCAGCATGCGAGTGCCAGTGTTCTAAGCACCAGCGTTGCTTCCTGCTGTACCGATCCTCTCGGCGCGTGCAGTCACACGCGGGCGAACATTCCGAGATAATAAAATCAATCATTCTATACGCACGCCGCATCGTTATTTCTTGCTGCGCATGTACAAATTATACATGGAAATAAAGATAAATCTTTCGTCCTTACGACTGTGAAAAAATAATGAAAAGGTGCCAACTGGTTCAAAAGATATGAAAAACGAAAGAGTGATACCCTCAACTGCTTGAAAACAAATTTTGATAAGCGTTCTATTTGCGACACCAGTCGCATCATCCACCGCATCGTTATTATTGACTGCGCATATGCATATTATACATGGAATTAAAAACAATTATATTCCCTTGAAATAGGTGAAAAAAATATAAAAAAGTATAAAATAGTTCGGGAGATATGAACCGCGAAAGAGCGACACCCTCAACTACTTGAAAATAGATTTTGACAATCGTTTTATTTGCGACATTTGTCGCAGCACTCGCCGCACCATTTTTATTAATTGCGCACATGCATATTATACATGGAATTAAAGATCATTCTTTCCGCTTGAGAAAGGTGGAAAAAAATTTAAAAAGTGCCAAATATGAACCGTTAAAGAGGGGTACCCTCAGACATTTGGGGAAAAAAATTGATAATTGCGACATTTCTCGCATTATTTGCCGCTTCTTTATTATGTGTTGCGCACATACACATTTCATAATAAATTAAAGCCAGTTCTTTTCCCTTTACGATGATGTAAAAAGTATGAAGTTTCGCCACCCGATTCTAAGAAAACAAATTGCGAAAGATCGGGGGTAGGTTCGTGATGCGGCTCGTATCGAACGTCCAGTGACAGCTCACATTGACTTTCTCTGTCTCTTTTACGACTTAAAAAAAAGATTATTTTATTGACAATCAGTATTTTATATTACACTTATTCACCTTATTGATGTGAAGAATAAACTTTATAAGGAGAGTAACGCTCATCCACACTTCTGCTTCTTTCTTCTTTCTTCAATCTTCTTGATTATCCCCCTCATTTTCCTTCTCTGACATCAAACTGATATAAGCTTTAGTGCAATCTTGTGACGTGTGATAAATTCTGAAACATGGTGCTGCACATAGAGCCACATTACACTCGATACATTCGAAAGAAGATTCTTTGCCTACCCTTTTCTTCTTTCGAACTGGCTGATTTGTTTCTTCGAATTCCCTTCGACGAAGTTCTCTATTCGCTTTGGAGCAAACAACACACATGCGTGTTAGGTTTTTCTTCTTTCCAACAGGCTGAATCTTTGATGGAAAGTGACGACCATGGAGTCGCAAGACACTATCGTCGCTCGTGCTCGGCCGGCCGCGAGGACGTCTGCGCAGGGAGGGCACTTTTTCTGTTTCGGCGAAGGTGATCATATGCTGCACCAAATCTTTTCTAAATTGACGGCTTGTTTTCAAAGGTTTGTCTTCTGAGAATTCTTTATAGATAATGTAAGAATTTAACATGGCAACGTTCAACACATGAAACCACACGCGCTTCCACCATTTAAGAGTTTTCATTTTGAACGGGGTGTACGACAGCATCTGGTCGGCCCGATCCACACCTCCCATATATTTGTTGTATTCGTGCACAATATGTGGTCTCGTATTTGCTTCCCCAGTCACTCGGTTCTTCTTTCCTGTCTCTACAATTTCGGCGTCTTCTACGGTTGACATGAGCAACACTGACTTCCTGTCCTCATACCGCAAAACGAGTAGGTCTTGATTGTGATAGATTGTCATATCCCCTTTCTTCTGATTCTTCTGTGCCTTCTTTAGCTTTTCAGGAATGCCTTTGCGATTTCCTCTCAAAGTTCCCGTCGCACCAGTTCCCATTTCCCACAAGTTTATATACAATGCCACCGAGGAATAGAAATTGTCCATGAACACATGATACCCTTTCCCAGCATATTCCTTCACCAAGTCCATGACGAGATCATACGTTTTCCCACCAACAGAAACAGCTTCATTTGTTTTTCCAGTGTAGAGTTTGAACTTGCAAACATAACCATTTGTTGAGTCGCACAACATGTAGGCCTTTATCCCATACTTCTTCGGCTTGTCGGGATTATATACTTTGAAACTCAGATTGCCTTTCCAAGGCACCAACCCTTCGTCAACACAAATGTTTTGATGCGGCTTATAAACTCTGGAAAAACGATGCACGATGCGTTGGTACAGATAGCCAAGTTTATTCATTGGTGAAAAATGCGGAGTGTTTCGTCCCGGCATTAGGTTGTTGTCATTCAAATGTAGATACGTTAGCAGTAGCCAGAACCTGTCGCGGGGCATGCACTTGGAAAAGAAGGGCGTCGACGTAACATCACTTGTTGACCAATACTCAGAAAAGTTTCTCTGTACAACCAGAGACATTGCTATTGTCATTGCAATGAATACTTTCATTTCTTCGGCATTCGTATCATACCAGTGCCTCAACCGTGAACAGGGTTTCAGAACCTTATCATCGACCTGTTGGTGGAAGTATCTGTTGGTTTCTGCTGCCAATGATCCATAATCATCTTCATGAAAAAACAGTCCGAAAAAGTCTACAGGTTGCGGGTTATCAGGCAATTCTATAAACCGTCCTAATCCCGTTGCGCCAGTAAAATGCAAGTCGACACGTCCACGTTGCCTCGGCCCCTCTTCCCAGCGATCCATAAAATTATCTTGGTCATCAAAATGTGTGTCCATTTCATTATATTGCTCGTCAAAGCCACTGAACTCTTCCTCTGTGGAAGTACCAGCCGTAGCAGTTTCACCCGTACCAGCTAATATGTCTCTTGCAATGTTTCTTATTTCTTGATCACTATCAATGTCACTTTCACTATCACTGTCACTGTCACTGTCACTATCACTCTCATCAGTTGATTCCATATCAGAAGCTTCATCGGCATGGACCTCGTTGATGAAGTCGTCGTCGCTAGACGTTGACGGACCTTCCCAACTCCTGGTTCGCGGCCTCCTGGCCTTAGGCATCTTTCACATCAATCTGTAAATGATTGAAAATAATTTAGGCACACGCAAGATATAATAACATCAACACATGACCTGTTGTACAGAGAAATTCAATGTGAGCTTCATGGACATTCAATTGCCACATTTTGTAAGTGTTTGAAACAAATTTGCCGTTGCGCGCCTTTGGCGCCAGCGGTCATCAATAATCCGGACATTTTCTAATTGTCCTGGCGAAAGCCGGACATTTTGTTTCACGATTTGCAAAAATAACAAATCAGGACAAATTCTAACATTGCTGGACAATTTCTAACTTTCGGACAACTTTTCACAATCCAGCCGAACAAGTTCTAATGTCGCCGGACACTTTCTAACTTTTGGACGACTTTTCACAATCCGGCCGAAGGTGCCGATGGCACCGACGGCCGCCGACATTGTATCAACATTATCAACCCTGATGCCGCCTTCTGACTCCTATGCAACGAGCCGGCGAGTCGCGAACAACTGCCTTCTACGTCAGGAAAGTTCTGATTGTCAGTTGTGGATTACAAAAGTTTTTCAACTTTTGACTTCTCTTCCGAGAATGATAGGTTCCACGGGCCTATCCGTCGGGACGGCCGTAGTCAACGAGCACCCGGCCCCTTGTCTTTAGTTCACTGGAAGGAACTCATGCCATCCCGACATATATAGCAAATTATTTAAAACATCGGAATGCTACCAAACTTTTTTTTCAAAAATGAGTTTCCTCGACCAACAAAAATTTGGCAGAAAAAAACACATACCTGCTGGCGGTGCCCGACGAAAGTCCGCTGAAATTTTTTTTCTCGAACACGAACATTTTCGTTGGACACATTTTCTCATGACCTGATGGCGGTGCCCGGCGAAAGATCCCCGACATATTGTGTCTCAACCACAAACATTTTCGTTGGACAACTTTGCCTTGACCTGATGGCGGTTCCCGACGGCATCCCCGACATACTGTGTCTCAACCACAACATTTTCGTCGGACAATTTTCCCATGAACTGATGGCGGTGCCCGACGCAAAAATCCCCTAACTCAAAAAAGACATCAATAACGCTATGAATGTAAATCCAAAAGTTTTTTTTCCTTCAACTTTCATGGTTTATAAAACTCTATAATTGAACACTAAAGAAACAGGGTTTCCTTCATAATTTTTTTTACTAATTACATTTATTTATAACATTTTAGCGGCGCTTGTTGAGTCTTTATTTCTATGAGCGCATAAACAAATTGTATATCAAATTGAAGAGAATTTTCTGCTCTTTACGCTGATACCAAACGTTGTTGAGCGCGCCACTTTGTTACAGAAATACGAAATGCGAAACTTGCCAAATTTGCGGCACTTCTTGTGCTTTTATTTTTGTGTGCGCATGTATGATCAATATATTGAAATGAAGAACAACGTTCCGTCTTTATTTAGACGTAATATTTATCAAAATCCGCCAAGTGGTATAGAAAATATCGAGTGCCAAAGAAAGGTACATGAAAATCGAACTTCAGATCACATGAAAAGAACCCTTTGTGCGGCGCTTGCTGCATCGTCGTTTGTTTTAGCGCATGTACATTTTATATATCACTTTGTAGACAATTTATTCCTCTTGATAATGATATAAATGGTTTTGAAATGTGTCATTTGTACACGGGGATATGAAGTGCCAAGGTTTCCCTATTTGCGTCACTAACGGAATTGCGAAGTGCGAAAGTTGTTCTTTTTACGGCACTTGTTGAGTCTTTATTTATTTGCGCGCATAATAATTGATATAGGGAATTAGAGACAATTCATTTGTCTTTATAGTGATGTAAAATTCAACAAAATCTTTTTCACGGTGTAAAAGAAATTCATTGTGAAAGAAAGGCACATGAAAATCGCGCTTCAGATCACATGATAAGGAAGTCGGCAAAATTACCTTTTTGTGCGGCGCTTGCTGTATCTTTATGAATTGTTGCGCATGTACACATTTTACATGGGATTAAAGACAATCTTTTTCTCTATCTTGTGATATAAAAAATATGTTGAACACATCATGAGAAAATTGGTGTGACAAAACAGTGTAAAACTAAAAATATATAAAAATCACCTTTTTTGCGGCACATGCGGTATCTTTATTTCACGAGGCGCACATATGTTTTTTACATCGAATTAAAGACATTTTTTTTCTCTTTCAAATGATCCCACCTATATTGAAATCCGCCCAAGGGTTCAGAACATAGGGCGTGCGATAGGAAGGCGTGCATAGGGTCAAAATGCACGCGTCTCAGTAAACGATAGCACGCGCGGGTCGGTAAGCTTGTGCGAGAGGCTAGAAAGTGCCCACAGGCTATTAGCACGTGCGGCGGGGAGTGGGGGAAAATTGAGTGATTTTAACGCTTATTTTCGGTACGATAAACATTATCAATATTCTCATAACTTTCGGAGCATGTTCGCGCATTATTTAGACCACCAACGAAACAAAACACGGTAGCTTAGCGGCAGCCGGAACGAAAATACAAGCGTTGAACTGAGACTACTGCTAGGCAATAAATTTCCGGGACCCGCTACCGAGACCCGCGGTCATAATTAGTTAGCGTGAGAAAAATAGAGTGTGCTACTCGCATCCCGCTAAGAGGACTTGCGGGCAAAGCTAATTTCATCCCGGAATATTCCGGGACCCGCATCTTAAGGGTTAAATTCTACCCCATTTTTTTTTCTTTTTGATGTGACAGCGGACAAGAAACGGAAACTCTAGCAATCACAAGGCAGTTGTATGTACATATGACATGTAAATATGCTTGGACTGATCGAAATTCTCTAGTTGATGCCCTAAACCCATCTGCCTATACTAACCGGAAAACTTTTATAGAAAAAATCAAATGTTTTAGATTCAGTCATAAATTCTTAAGTTAGGAGCAAAAACATATGAACAGTTGCCTCATTTATAGCAACTTGGCTTTTTCAAGATAAAATGATAAAATTTTCTTTGCCTCTCAAGGAAATGATAACTTTACCGAATTGACAACACTTAAAAAAAATTGATTGATTAAATTTAAATTTCCTCTAAAGATTCATAAAACTCATGTTTGCAACCTTTCACAAAAAAATCCCATTGGAAACAGATTTTATAAACAAAATACAGCTATCATATCACGATGCATATCAGAAGTCCACACATCATAAACATTGAAACCAAAGGGTAAATGCACAATAACAAAAATTTGCTTGTTTAAAGAAATCACTCACAAATTCAGTGTATTGATCTAATGTCAAAGCTTTTCTTCATACATAAAAGAATCACAATTTGTAATTCAAGGCAATAACTTTAAATTGGTTCTATAATTTTCCTGGATCTGCAAGTTCCAAATTGTACATACCAAAATCAGTCCATTTTCTTATGTCCAAATGAAATGACCCACATTAGAATAATCAGACCGATACAAATACAACTCTAGCTACAACACTAATGTACACCCATATGACGTTAGTAAGATATATCAGGTTTCATATCGCCTGGTTAGTTGATGATAACTGGTGTAACTTTAATAGCACATCAGCCTGTTATCAGCGACACTATTAATGATCATACTCAGCTCTTAAAACTCTTAGGTCAAGATGTGACAATACAGACACGTCATGATACAATATATGCTAAAGAGCCACTCCGTGATTTTCATAAAAAAATTTTTGGCTTTGATACGATACGAACCTAAATGTCATATGTTATGATATAAATTCATTCAGAAACTTTTCATGTCCAAAAGACATATATATAAATACTGTTTTTGCATTAAAATCTAAAAACAGCCTTATAAATGCACAAAGGTGGCGATCACATGTTCAGTTTACATGGATACTAGTTATATAACCTAACAAACACTATCAACTCCTAACTGCCCTCCTGGCTGTTTTAGATAAGAATCCAAAATTATGGTTGACTATTTGACGCGTGCCACTGTCCTTCATATTGTCACTGTAAAAATCCAACAAGCTTTAAAATGTGTCTTTTTGGTAACAGTTGATACTTCTCGATCAAATGACACCATTGATTAAGTTTGGCACACATGACTCCAACAACTCACGGAGCGGCTCTTTAATGCTCAGCTCTTAGAATTCTTAGGTCAAGATGTGACGATACACACGTCATGATACAGTATCCAAACGTTTATATGGCCATTTTTAGATTACAGTTGAAAACAAGAAAACTTCATAATTTGGGCATAATAAGCTTAAGGGGGGTAACCATCCAACGAATAACAACTCAGTGTTAACAATCAAAGAATTTAAATGTTACGTTTCGCCACCTGTGAGGGTGGCTTTACCAGACAAAAATATACAGTAAAACACGTATAAGGTACATAAATGCGGTTGGAATGATGAACTTAGAGAATTTTTTTACATTTATTTTTTAATTTTCAATTTTTCAAAACTCCATACAGAATAAGGACATATAAGAATAACAGTTCCCAACATAAACCAATTTTACAGAAGTAATAATTAATAATTTGTAAATGTATACAAGATACGATATACGATAAGATATTCAAAGTTTACAAAGTTACAAGTTGTTAGGTATTGAGATATGCACAATAAGTGCATCCGTTTTATGCATAATAAGTAAACCATTTCTGACTACTAACTGCCTAACATTGGATGATAGCCTAAGCCTTGAGCCCATGTTGTCGTAAAGGCCTAACAAACTGAAAATTAGTATTTACTTATCCCTATCTAAAAATATCTTTCAAGTTAAAGCCCTGCAGGTCTTGGGGCACACTGGAAGAGCCTATCAATAACAATAGGCCAATCAAAGATTGTTATTTCATAAGAGGGTTGAGATGCCTGTATAAAGGGCACTCAGAATGGTCGGGCATCAGTGACTCCAGCATTTAGGTGTAAAGGTCCTGTAAGGAGTTCAGAAAGGAGAGGACGCAGACTTACTTCGTCATGCATCAATAACTACATACCAGTAGGTTAGTGTTTACACCTGCCTAGTCATTGAGTGCTTTCAAGTTGATGCATTTAGAACAGGAAGTTCGGAAGATATCTCATGGTGATACAAATTTAACATGTGGAATGATTGAATATTCATGAAACAAAACCAACCCCATAAACAACAAAGTGAGCAGATATCTTTTTCATTAAAGTACAAATACAGAAAAATATAGGGCCAAATATCACTTTAGAGCATCAGGTTATTATGTACTGCAGCAAATGACTCTCTTCAGCATATTTTCTGTTAAAAAATAGGTAAAAGAACAAAGACGGAAAGTTGAAAAAAATTTTCCTATCACAGACACTTAGAATCGTCAAAAGATGGATAACATTAGCCTATAAATTCCATTGCACATCTTAAAAGCACTGATTATAAAATAATGAATAAAACATAATATTTTGAGTAAAGATATGTTTTATCAGAAATGATAATGAACTGTTTTTGAGTTCCATTCCGGAAAAAGAAGCTATCTCTGACTGTACATATTCCAAATAGAACTTATTTAATGGTTTTAGACAAAGACATTAGAGAAGTGGTCTATTTGCAATGAATCCATGCTGATCTATTAATGATGTTTGCACAAAAACCAAAATTTTTTATCAAGAACCATTCAAATTGAATTCATAGCTCCCTGAGCTTCTTTTTGAAAACAAATTGATAGATGTCATCTTTTGGTAATGTTATTTATTACTTGAAATAACATTCTAAAGTCAGATAGCAGTCAGATATAGTAACCAAAGGGATTATCTTTCCATTCATGTATCAATTTAATTTAGATGTTTTGTTTTTATTGACTTTGAAGGCACGATCACTCTCCAAATAGTTTGGAAACTGCTACCGATAGAATATTCTACAAACTCTTAGCTTCTTGTGGCAGGTTATAGCACATATATTGAAGTTTAACTCATCTGAATCAATTTCCTCTGAAATCATTAATAAGGTAAAGTTAAAAAAATCTGTCTTTTAGATATGTATTTGGTTAGAATGTCATTAAAAATTACATTAAAGGGCCACAGAGTTACATTGTTGAAGTCAAATACATCAAACTTCATAAATAGTTTTATCTAATCAAGAAGAATTGGTTTGTTGTAAAAATCAGCAACTAAGTGCTAATAAGTTCAGTATATCAGACAATCAACAGGTTAAAGTCATGATTTAGGATTGAAAACCGGACAATGGCATGCGTAAGCGTAATTTTTCAAACTGATTTACAGAAGACAAATATTGATTGGTAGTGTTAAGTAGGTCATTTTACTAATATTTATATCTAAATTAGACGCTGAATTTTGACTTCCTGACATTTATAGGTTCATTTTCCATTAACCTTTGAAAACAAGAAAATATCATAGTTTGATCATTTTAGCGATTAATATGCAATTTTAGAGGGATGATTTGAACTTAACTTAGCATTTATTAGCACTTATTTCAGTCACAGAAAAAATCATCAAACATCACTCAGTGTCAAATGAGGTTTATTTATTAATGAACCAACTCAAAGAAATGATTTCTTTTAATTCGTAATGAAGAGCTTATAAGGTGTATCTTGAAAATATTTACATAGTGTCTTGTCAACATTAAAAAGTAATATTGACGTTCTTTAAAATTTGACACTTCATGACCGAGGTAAGCGAGTGATCGAGGTAAGAACTGTCATTCGCACATGTCAACAAGATACGAATAACAGGTCATCTAACTCTATGTGCATGTGATCTATTAAAAAAAGTAACGTGTCTGTGCATGAAAATGTTAAGATAAAATTTATCTTACTGATGCTGTGGGCACGTCGTCTACGCCTCTCATTGCGGATGATAAGTGGACTTTCATAGATATCCGCCATTTCCGATTTACTTCCCCTTTCTGACCCTGACCTTCAGCTATTTTCCTTACTTCCGCAAATAGTTCTCTGGCAACGGGAGAAAATACGCGTGCGGTTATTGAAAATAGAAAATTCGTTTAAGAATATGTGATTGAAGTATATACTACTAACGACATTCAAGATTAATTTCATGACATGAAAGCAAAATGAATGTATGTAGATATCTTTATAAATGCGCACTATTTGTCGTCAAGTGAATGGATAAATAACATCAGTGGTACATAATTCTATTCAGTCAAACTGTGAGCTTCGTTCTTGGAAATACTGTTTCGTGGTGAAAGTGCGACAGAGATACCTTTTGGTTGTTTAATTATTGTCAAGGCATAGATGCCTTGACGTTAACCGAAATTTCCAATGAGAACCCAATTTTGAAGTGGAATTAATTCAGCAAGGAGGTAACAAATCATATTAAAATGGCAGCTTCAGTGACCGTCACTGATGTTATTCCACAAACTCAAGTGGAGCCGACGCTCCAAATTAAATTACAAGCCCATCCACCTCAGAAGCCCCCACCGATGATGGGAATGGGTGGTCCAGTGGGTAGGATGAGGAAATTGAGGATAGATCCCTCAAGAGCTCTTGAACCAACTCGTAAGAAGTTGTCAACAATCGAGTCACAGAGGGTCATGTCAGTATTTGAGGAAACAATAAGGAGAGTCGAGGTCATCACATTGTTGCCATACATCATCAAGCATCTTGACAGATTCCGGATATCCCTTGGTCATGAGTTGATTGAACTTTTGGAGCAACACAGCAGAATTCAGAAAAGTTACGAAGAAATCAGAGATCATCTCGATCAACAACTTGCAAAACGACTAAAAAGTGGAAAAACAAGATCTTCAGAACCAGCAGAAGGGGACAACCAAGATGAAATGGATAAAGAAGATACCCAAGATGATGCTATGCTACGTCAAGCAAGCATTTCAAGTGCGGGATCACTTGCAAGTATGGATAGTCAGACTGAAAATACCATGAGGAATCTAACCTTCGTCGCTCAGCAGTTGAGTCACTCTTGTAAGAATATCCTCAGATCTTTTACAATTAACCCTGCTGCCATGAATGCAGTTACATCAGAATTCCGTCAGCGAGAACCAGATTGCAAAGAAATGTGTGTTAATCTGCATGAGCTGAAAGATATGCTGCTGAGCAAACTTCTGACAACTCCACAAGAAGAGAAGGAGAGGATGCTGTATTTGGATGAAATATCTCAGAGGGAGCGGAATAATGCAGCCGTTATTGAGAAGCTCGAAGCCGAGTTGAAAGCATCAACTGATGACAAAGAAGAGGAGGTTTGTAATGACATATATTTATATAAGAAAGCTATGTTAAGTTTCCAGTGATTCTAAATTTCAACCAAATTTCAGAAAAAGTTATATTATTTAAATCCATTCTTGTATAAAATGCTTTGTAATACAATGTGCTGTTTTCAGTGTAGTAAGAAGCATGTGTTGCTTCGTTGAACTGTTCAACAATATAGCTTGTCTATAGTACTTTGATTACTTAAGTTTCCAAAGTGTAATTTTAAAATTAAAGAATACAGAAAGCTGGAAACACTATCAAATGTTTTGCAGTGTTTATTTTTAAAAACAAACAAGAAATCAAATTATTTCAAATTGTCTTTGAAGAACTCCACACATGCATGAATAATTTTTTAAAATTTTCAGATAAGAAAGAAGAATGACGTGATCCGACGTCTTCAAGCTGATCTTCATCAAATTGAGAAGTTTTCCGAGGAGCATATCCGTCGAGTGAAGACTGAAGCTGAGAAACAGGAAGCAGCTGATATGAAAAACAGCGATGGCAAGAAGCAGAAGCTGCAGCAAGATATAAACCAGCTGCGAACACAGCTGCAGAATCTCATTATGGAACATAGAGAGAGTGAACAAGAGCTGAGGAAGGCAAGTCAGATAGTCTATTAAATAGAGATTTACCTGTTAGAGAGTGTTAAACTGATGAATAAACCCCCAAGTCCTGCATTATGACAAATTCTCATAAAATTTGGAAAGACTGTATCAAATGTAATCTATGGGTCTACAGGGGGCACTGTTTTTGATCATGATAATAATTTATCCTATGCTTTCCCTTTGTGCGCTTTGAGCGTGTCTTTTGACATGGATACATGCTATTTGTATATCGTCTATTATTATTATTTTCTTACTTATTGAGGGTGTAACTTAAAACTGCTCAGACGCAGGAGATCTTGTGTTAGCAAATCCTTTGGACTAAACAGGTCATATTTGCAGATTTATTACTGTGACTTATATGTTAAAGTTGTATGGGAAACATGCTTATGTGATAATCTCTGTTTGTCAAATCCTTCTCATAGGGTGCTGCTGAAATGTCATTTGTGACTGTTGAACAAGAATTTGAGTTTGTTATATTATTTCATTATTCTCCCAAATTTTATACATCTTTTAAATATTTCCTTACCTTACTAAGAGGAAGGATATAATGTCAATCTCATCAAAATTATGAAAATGCGACTCGGATGAAACTGGGTTTTAGTTCTTTTATTTATCAAATTTGCATTTTTTTCATCCTTAAAAGTTTAAATTGAGATGAAAGTTGTAATCAAGACTTGGTTAAAAACTTTTTTTTATTGAGATCAGAGATTGGGAAAGGCAGGGGCCATTGGCCATTTTGCACATTGGACTAAGAAATGGAAAATTAAAATTAGAAAATTTTCTAAAGCTATAAAGAGGAATGGCTTATTTAAAATCGAGAAAATTACTAAAAGGTCTAAAATGGTCTTTTGTCAAAGGTATCCTTCCGACTCCCTGCAAGATCTAACTTTATGATTTCACTTTTATTTTCTTATGTCCTACAGAAAAAGTTCAAGATTGAGACGGAGGTTGAAAACTGGATCCAGAAATATGATCAGGACATGGGAGAACGACAGGTGAGCACTATCATGTATACACAGAATCTTTTTCAGAACTGAATATACCGTGATTATTTCACACAAATTAATAGAAGGGGGTTCTATTGAGATTTATTACCTGTTTATTTATTTATTTATTCACACTCGTTTTGTAAACGCCTTAAGACACGCTTCCTTGGTTAATAATCTCTATTTATTATATTTCCAATGGTTAAATATGCCATTTATCGGTGAAAATAAAATCTGAATTTTCACTGAGTGAAATAAAAGTGGTATTCTACTCAGTGAAATAATGCAACAATCATATGACGTCGTCTGTGACGTCAAGAAACAATTGAATGACGTCATGCAACGGCTGCGATAGCAAGCAATTTAGCTACTCTGTTCATATAGTTAAGGTCATTTCCGAGGTTTTGGGAAACATAATGAATAGAACATTTGACATTTCTCGTCGAATACCATGTATATCTCATCTCGTGAATTAGAAAATCATATATTTACACTCGTGACTATGCCACTCGTGAAAATATCATTTCTACTTCACTCGATGAGATATACATGGTATTCAACGAGAAATGTCAATATCCTCTATATCTTTTCTGAAAAGGTAATCATTCTATTTGTCCTGCGGTCTGTTACTTAAGAAATAGAACAGCCTCAACCATCATGTGTTTTGCATTAAAGTACAGTTTGCCCTGAACTATTAAGCAAGAGGTCGAGTGGTTTGAAGCTAATAATAGTTCAGGGCTAAACTGTACTTTATTGCAAAACGCATGATGGTTGAGACTATTTCTTTTCTAGGATGTCGATTTTAACTTGCGTAAATTATATTTCAGCCAAAATAAATTTAAATGAAATGAATCGAATTTGGCAGTGAATTGAAAATGCTTGACTTGGGCCATAACCAGTGACGTCATAACGTTACTGTTGTTGATGTCATGGGTCATTGTTTCATGACGTCATTCAAAAACTATATTTATTGCAGTAAAAGATAGGCGTCGTCTTTCATCTTTACCGAAACAATGCTAGAAAGGGTGTGAAGTGAAGGGTCTAGCAACATGCAAATATTTGTATTTATACCCTATTTTCAAGGTTTTTGTATTACAACATTGAACAAAAACCCTACCTTTTCACAAACACCTTGTTTTTCAGGCAAAATTAACATTTTTTAAGTCAATAATACGTAGCGTGATATCATTATGAGTATATCATCAGATTAAGTATCACGACTCTCGATACTATTATATGTCGTCAAGGATGTCAACTCAAAGGGTGTAATGCACCTGAAGTGTTTTTTTTTTATAACTTATACTTTGTTTGATGTTATTTACATTGTCAATTTTATAAAGTTCTCCATATACCTTAGCAACAGTCAGGGTACATATTAATTACAACAATCCTTCTGTTTGTCTTAGAGGAAATTCTTTGTCAAGACATATTTCTGAAAATTTATTCATCCAATCCTTTTCAAATTAGGTTCGTTTTTTTTTTATCAGGTTGCATGAATTTCTATGTTATTTCTTTGTCTTTTCAATCGATCGCAGAAAAACAATATGTCTGGTCCATTTCAAATATTGCACTTCTCTTCTTTTTGTTTAGGAGAGGTGTAATGCCAAATGATAAACATTTGTGAATTCTTTAAATGTTTTGTAAAATTCCTATATTTTGTATTAATATCTTCCACCTTATCAGGAGAGATGCAGTGCTAAGTAATAAGCGGTAATGTAAATGTTTACAATTTGTAAATGTCTTTACAAAGTTCACCTTTGTTCTTATGCTGAAAAAAGGGTTCAAATGTACACTATTTCACTTCTAAGATCACTGTTTATTACCCATATGGGCAATCATAAGCGGTGACATATTTTCAATATGAGCACATGTGCACATATCACTTTTGCCAAGCAACGATTGTTTCAGCGCGAGTTACCGTATTACGTCGTCTGTGACGTCATCAAACCATTGTTCGTGACGTCACTGAAGCGGGCCGCCGCAAAGAAAGCAGGCCGCTTTCCGTGTATTTTAAATGACATAGAATCGGTAATAAAGAAATTATAACCCTCGGAATTGTGTCATATGACTTTTACGAAACTCGTGCGAACTTGTGTATAACCCTCGCTCTCGCTCGGGTAATACAAAAATTCGCACTCATTTCGTAAAAGTCATATGACACACTTCCTCGGGTAATAATCTCTATATATTAGACAGTCACTTCAACAACCTGTAACCTGGTAACCTTTGGGCCAACTAGTCATTTTTAGAAATTTCTTAATTTTTGTCCCATCATACTTTTAGGCTTGTAACTTATCAGGCTTATTTCATGCACTGTTATCAACAAGCCTAATTTTGATTGACAGGATGAATACGAGGAGATCGACGCCATCTACACAGAGGAGAAGAAACAACTTCACGAGCTGGAGGAACGATTCAAGACTCTCGAGGCCGAGTACATCCAGATCATGGAGGAGAGACGTCTCGCGAGAGAGAAAAGAGAGAAGGCAGAGAGAGAACTTGCTCTCATGGTCAAGGCTGCGACCACTGTCCAAGCATTCTGGAGGTCTTTCAAAGTCCGTAAGGCTCTCAAGTCCAAGAAGAAGAAAGGAAAAGGAAAAGGAAAGGGAAAAGGAAAAAAGAAGAAATAAACTTTGGGTCTTGGGGTTGTTTGAAAAGGTCTTAAGACTTCTGTGAAGATTCGGTTCCTGGCATTTTTTGGTTGTTTTATTAAGATGATAATAGTAGTTTTGAAAATCGATAGATGAAAATATCTATTTACAATTATACTAACAGACAATGGAATGAGTGAAAATTATTTTAGATTCTGATATATGTTGATTACAATAAAGTTTGATTGGTAAAATTTGATTGCATCAAATATCATAAATTATGTAAATATTACTAATTTATTTTAGATGATCAGCCATTTTGTTTTAGATATATCATATATTAATGTTCTTAACTCAAACAGTTTTCACTATAAAATTTGGAATTGACTAACACGGCATATTTGGATTTTGTGTCACACAAGTTGAGTTGACATGTACATTTCATCATGCTGTTCATGTAATAGCCATCAATGTTTGCTCCAGGAAGATCATGAAGTGCATGTGCAATGTGATTTTCTTGCATTTCACATGAAATGTACATGCCTTATGTTGAATAGACTTGTAAGTTGTACATTTCATCATGATCTGCATGTGCAACATGATTTTCTCATTTTACGTGACTGGTATAGCCACTTTATATTCATTTTAAATTTCATTGTGGACTCCCACTTTTCTTCAAAATATTTATCCACATTTACACAACTTTGGACAATAGGTAATTTGAGAATTTGGTAATATTTTGAGTAATTTGAATATATCTTCACATCTACTCTCTGACATGTAATACAGTTTTAAGCGTGAGAATTATGAAGTTGTCTTTGTATGGTTTTTGGTATTGATAGTTGAAATTGCCAGTTTGCCCAAGTTGTAATTGGAACTTAAGTCACAAGTTGTTTTACGGATAAAATCTATCTTCCAATATTGATCTGTTGAAGTATATATTTACAATTAGTATATATATGTACTAATTCTTATGCTTTTATTTGTTTCTGTTTTCTGTGATATTTTCCCACATATAGTTACACAGTATTTTTGTGAATAAACCAAATTATACCACATAAAACAAATTGTTGTGTCAGCTTTTAATGTTGACCCTAATTGTTTGAGACATATTGCATTAAATGTCTATAATGTTGTTATGGTGCATTGCAAGCGAAAAAATCTTTATTCATTACCACAGACCAATAAGTAGCTTTAGAATATGAAAAATCTTTACTTCATGTCAATTTAATCTAATAACCTCAAAAGTGGTGACATATTTTCAATATATGCACATGTATCACTTATGCCATGCAATTTTAAATAAATAAAAAGGGTAATAACGACATTATTAAACTCAATAGTGGGTTATATGACTTTAACAAAACTCGTGCAAATTTGTGTATAATGCTCGCTCTTGTAATACAAAAATTCACACTCGTTTCATGAAAGTCCAGTGACACACTTCCTCGGGTAATAATCTCTATATCTTATCCAGGTTTCAATGCAGGAAGTGTTTTATTGGCTGAAATTAAGCAGGTTCTTTGTGTTCTAGCTTCATTATGCTTACCACCCAGTCTGATTAAAATCGCCTGTGTTCTGAGGAATAAAAGTTTAAAAATATTGAATTGAACGGGATTCGAACGTACTCCAACAGGGGCTGTCCTCTCCACAATTGTCTGACAGCACCCGCCTTTCTTGCAGGTTCTGACGCAATTTCAACTAGCCAATCACAATGACTGCCGCAAAAGCCTTCGGTATCTGTATCTAGGGGCAAGTAACTCCAGTTTACCATTCATTAACCTTGATCGCCGCTATCGTTATTTTAAATACAATGATATGGTCTGCTAATGACTAGGTTTTGTCTGCGCTAAACTGGTGAAAGAACCTACGAGCAAGGTGGGAGCTTTCAGACCGTCGTGGAGAGAACAGCCCCTGATAGGGTACGTTCAAGTCCCGCTAGAGTCAATATTTATAAACTTTTATTCCTCGGAACACGGTCGATTTTAATCAGTCTTGCTTATCACCTGGGTATTACACTGAGAAGGATTTTATGTATGACCAACTTTGTTCAACTTCAAAATCAGCTCCTTTTTAAAAAATAAACCATTCCAAAAAAAATTTCAACTAAGATTCCAAGAAGCAATTTCATTTAAATGCTTCACTATGTTATACAGATTATAGATAACCTTTACTGCCAGGTTTGTCTTTGACTCATTAATGAGATTAATAAAGAATAAATATAAACTCCTTAAAGTCATGATCCTTACCACAAAACAAATAATTGTTTACAAATCTTAACTTTCTTAAGTCTTCAACTTCTAAATCCATTCAAAGATATTTCAGATGTGACAATATTAAACACCAACAAATTCATACATAGAAAAATAACTTTATT
The DNA here is from genome assembly GCA_921293015.1 of Phorcus lineatus. NCBI lineage: Eukaryota > Metazoa > Mollusca > Gastropoda > Trochida > Trochidae > Phorcus > Phorcus lineatus. Next base: position 24,967,257 of record OV121089.1, read on the forward strand.
TAGCAAAATAAATTTTTTTTATGGATATTAGCAACACAATAACATCAATTAGTAAAAGATTCTCAGAAGTCTTTACCTTTTTAAACCTTTTTTCATCATCAAAAATAATATCTGAAGGCCCCAAAATAAGCAGAAAGTATTGATAAAATGAGGCTCGTGTTTGACGCGGCTTTCCAGACCAACAATGATGAGAAAAAATAAGCCATACAACCGTTGCTATGCATTGTGATGAAACCAACAAGCTTTGGCTGAAGTCTGGTACAGAACTTAATTCAATGTAGCCAATCAAACATGTCATGAGAAGATTCAAACCTAGAACCTTTTGATATGGCACCGAAGATACCACTGCACTCTTCTCTCAGGTATGAATAAGGACTTTTCAGCTGTCTTCTTCATCCTGTTTATAGTCTGTGTACTTGTTGCTCTTCCCAAACACTTTGTCCGCTGGATACTTCACTTTGTTCAGAGCAATCTTGTCGACGATGGCAGCAGTTAGGTCGATGTGACATCGATCAGCAAGACGGACAAGATATGCCAACACGTCGCTGAGCTCCTGTCCTACGTGTTTCTTCTCTGCCTCGGAGAAATCTGACATAAACAGATGAAAAAGGTGCTTTTGCATCATTTTGTATTTCGCTTTTATATCAGAAGCAACATGACCTTAACCTTGGATAAAAATTCATAATCAAATGGTCAAGTTCTGTACAATAATTGTAGGAAAAAACTTGTAACTGAAAACTAAATTCAGATGAAAGTTCACTGATAAGGATAGGCATTTATAAGGATAGGAAATGATAGGAATAGGAATTTAGGACAATAAGTCATTGATGAGAAAGGTAGTGATAGGAATAGGAATTGATAATAATAGGCATTGGTGGGGAAAGGTAGTGATAGGGATAGATATAATGATGAGGAATGGGATGGATACGTAGAAGAATTCGTAAGAAAAGGCATTGATGGCCTTGCCATTGAAAAGCAATAATGGAAAAAGGGCAATGATAGTGATAAACCGTAATAAGTAAAGGAACTTTAGGAATATCATTGATAAGAATGGGAGTAAATACTGATTTGCATTGATAAGGATTGGCATAATAGAGAAAGAATTTCTAGGCATAGGAAGCATCTAAAAAGGATAAGGATAAGGATAAGTATTGATTGTGATTGCCATTGATAGATCAGGGCAGTTCTAGAAGTAGAGGAGCCTTAATAGGGATAGCTGTTGTCATTATAAGGGTGGTTACTCGCTGAAACCTGCGGGTGGCTGGAACTGACGAACCATAGGTGGTACTGTGCTGAAATTCAGAGAAGCATTGCACCAAAACCTTACTGCATATGTAGAACACTTCTCTAGTGCAGACAAAGTTGCTGAGCCCCTGCCAAATGGCAAGCCTCTTGATCCGCAGTCAAGCACACAAACCACTGCACTATCCCACCCCCCTTTACTTAAGATTGGAACTTACCAGGTAAACCTTCCTTTACTTCTCCCTTCCACTGACTGTAACATGAGAAAAGAATATGTAAGACATTTAAAGATTACCTGAGAAATACATGCCACTGAGATAATCTAACATTGATATGTTTGGGTTCCAATATCAGCTAGTACAAAGTCTTTCATATTTTGGGATCAAGTTGCTAATCGGATAGGGCTGCTCAAGTACACTCGCCCACGTCTAGTCCATTTTCTCAGATTCAAAAGAGGAGATCACTGTTACTGATTTAACTATTCTTAAACTGTTTATGTGTGAAGTTAGATGATCTCCATGATCTTGTCAAGATATCAATGCCAAAATATACCATACATGACCAAATATAAGTCGAAAAATATATGTGTATTATATAATCTGGGCTGAACCTCTTTTGTAAAGATAAGAATTTTGGATACTTGGGTCCAAGTCGAGTCTGACCCCTCGAGAACTTGAGTGCAATTTTTTGGAACCGTGGAAGCCCTATTATAAGATGTAAACCCTGAAAGTGATGTAACACTGCAAGTCCTAAGAAATAAAAATTTGCTTCGTGTGAAGTTATATAACCAGTCATCGTCCACATTGGACACGTGACTTCAGCTGCTGAACATAATGCTGTTGTTAATTTTCCATTGAAAAATATTAATCATAATATTTTTGGCATTCTGGGAATTATATATTTAAACGATATGTTATTAATTCATATCAGCACATATGGTATTTTGGCACACTACCAAAGACAACAGATCGTTCCTAAATATGTATACATAATGCATAAATTTTATTGAAATAGATCTAACCATTGGCTTATATTTCATACTTTCATACAACAGTTGTAATACATTTTTATCAAAAGTGGGTACCTATGGTAGATCTTACAAAGCTCAACAGAGATCTTAAAAGGACTCTAGCAGGGTATATCAATTAAATGGGTTAATTTTAGATCTTTTCTTAACGCATGCTAAAGACAATGAACTTGATGTTTTATTGGAATGATGTCCTAAATAAAGCTGTATAACATCAATACAATACTTAGGGAAGGGAAGTTGCTATGTGAATTACTAAAATAGAATCTACAATCAATTGTATTGCTATCATTTATGGGAAAAAAGCAGTGATTTCCTACTGCTTTAGAAGATTTAAGTCAAAACATATGAAAGATCTGCAAATAATATTTAAAATATTTACTTTGCGCTGAAATAGTCATAAGCTAACCTATGTTACTGCACAGAGTGAGATTTATGGATTTTTAAAAAAAAGTTGGTTGGTATTGTTCTGTACTCACAATATTTCTGCGAGTTCCCCAACCTCCGCTGTTAGCGCCAGGAGAAGATTCCTGGGACTGTGGTATTGGTTCCAATCTCGCTCCCCAGCAAACTCTGATAACATCTCTCGTCTGTTGAAGTAAGATAAAGTAAATGAACAATCCTTGTTGCACTATTTAGATTTCCAGTAGGAATACTATTCTTTTACCCTGTGATTGTGATGATATACCCCCTCCACAAAGTGACTCATCCTCGAGTACAGCCATTTGGAGTTTTCAAGCACCTTTGAGTTTGACGTACTCAGGGTGTAGTAAGCGCTAAAGAGTGGCCGGCCCCATGTTGGGCGCCAAATGACACAGAAGTGATTTTTAAGATCACCATCAGCGTGAGTCGAACCCGGGACCTCGGGTGAGGCACTGTCCTACACAGTCTACCGATTCAGCCGATGGACGAAGCCAAGAGGAATATGCTATTTTTTCACCCTGCCACATATAAACGAAAATCAAAGGGATATTCCTTTGAACATATATGTCATCAATATTTCATTACTTCATAACAATTCATTAAAAGCATGTTGAGTAGTAATTGGTTGCTTAAAGGGACAGAGTTAATTGTTGATGAGGACACATATATGTCAATCGTCACAAATATTGTTAATTCATCTAGTTCTTTGCCATATAAAAATGAAATGATAAGAATAGTAATGAAATGATTTTGGAAGAATTATTTTGGGATGATGTTTACTTTTTTCGAAATACCAGGTCAGTTTCAATGTATAAAATTCATAAAGTTTTGTTCAATATATTATTTACATTTGCTCAAGGGACGGTTCGTTGCTAAATCTAAAAGAGGAATTGGAATGATTCTTGTCAGATGCATCCTTTTCAGGTTCTGTTTGCAAACGACTTTTCTTTGGAGACGGTTCCATTTTAGTTGCAGAAGACGATCGTTGTGTTTACTTTCACACGTGGTAGCGAAGCGCAAAGTTTACTAGAAACCAGTTGAGGTCGGAGGTCAATCATTACGGTATTTAAAAAAGTTGGATCTGCTTATGGAAAGTTTGATTTAAAAAAAGAATTAGAATATTTTCAAAGCTACGCAGTAACGATTTATTCATAAAATGCCCCCCATGCACATATTCATAAATAAGATTGGCAAAACCTTCAAATAACGTAACAGAGATTTATTATAAATATGGTTGATAATAAGCGAGTTAATATTTTCGATATGAGCACATGTGCACATATCACTTTTCGCCTAGATGATTGGTTGATACGATATGACCTTGACCTCTGTGAACGAGAAGAGGGACTACAGTTGTACTTTCTCTATTCATAAATTTTTACTACGTTTTCAATCACGATGAGACGAAATTACAAGTCGGGAGTCATAACAACAATAAACGCATTCTATATTAAAAAATTGTCACTAAATAAACCAAGGACTTTTATAAAGCTTGAATAAACCAACGTCGACAAATATGAACTTTTTATACGTTATTTTCCAATTTCTAACTGCATGATACCTTACTGAAGGCAAAATCCGTAATCGATTATTTAAAACAATAAATGATGGCCCTGATACTGAAAGGGTAAAGTCCAGAATACTTTTTTGATAATTCGATATAGGCGAAAACACTTGAGTTGAGACATCACGATGCGATACATATCGCGATATCTAAGAACTACAGTATTCGATACGACATATGTCACAATACCCTACTTTTAAGATTTTTTTAAAATCAAAACATCAACTTTTGACAAAACATTTGTTGTTTTTTTTATGCAATATAAGCAGTTATAAAGTCAACGATTGGTATCAGGATACAGAAAACATATTAAAACGTGTATATCGTCACGATATATCACGATTCTCGATATTACGATATATCGTCACGATTCTCTAAAGCTTAATGTTTGACGGATCACCATCGAGGAGATATACAATGAGAACAAACCCCTGGTCTTGATGGCATTATCCATGAATGTATTACATCCATTGTATAATAATTCATTAATATCTACGTTCAGCTTTATAACATAATATTTGATCGTGGAATATTTCCTGAGAGTTGGTCAACATGAGACTGAAAACCTTCGAACTCTATGAACCTGCTTCATTCAGCAAGAAGAAATTGACTGAATTTATTTCTTGAAAATATAATTCAAGTATCATATCATAAAATATAGTAAAACCTTAAATTCACCCTTGCTTGAAATACACATTTTTGAAAAGCAATTCTAGATTAAATTTACCAAACAAGACAAATTTCTCTAAATTTCCTTTTAGATTATTATTTGAATAATATTTTCTTAAAGAATTAAAATTTCAGAGTCAAAGTGGTACCAAATGTGTTGCCTGAAACTACAACTGCATATCAAAGGTTTGTTCACTTACCTTTGTATCTTAGTGCAAATATCATGTAATTTGTGTTTGGTTTGAACGTCAATAAAATAACTTCAGCAGAACTGACAAAGTATCTCTAATTGGCAATGTGTAAACTAGCCATTTTTTGACTTATTGTGAGATTGTCTAGTCTCTCATGCAAAAATTCGAATTTTGGCATATTAGTTAGAAGGGGTCACATTTTCGAAATTCTGACTTCCTTAAATTTCGATTACAATATTTCATTTCGACTCTCTAAGAAAAGAATCACAGCAGAATCATATTGACTTGATGAAAATAAACAAACTTGTGTTTAAAGCTGTTGATCACATGTAAAGGATTTTATTGAGAAAAACAAAAATGACTGTTTTGGAAATTTTGGACCCCTTGTCATTCCTGTGACCTGCCAAAAATTATTACGGTTAACTGTATATGATGGAATACGATTGCGTTAAGGTGCGATTGATTTTCACTTCTGTATTGAAAATACGTTTCGTTTTCGCAATGTTACGATGTCTCAAAGACAAGCCAAATGACTTTTGCACAGGGATATGCAGGTATGTGAACAAACCTTTGGAATGCAGCTGTAAATCAGCTCTTGGGAAAGTACTCATACAATTTCTCAAGCAATCATCGCCTCTCTTTCCCAGTGTAGCATGGCTAATTTGGAACAATACACACATGCAATCACTTATGATTAAGAATTATTTCGTTTTGGGTCGACTTTTGACAGGAGAAACTTAAAAGTTATCCTAAATTGTTTTTAAAAATTACGATTTAACGATAAATCTCTTGGAAATTGAAGCATTTATGTGAACATTGAACGCATTGACGAAAATACGGCCAAGCAATGTGTAAAATTGGCAAACTTTTGAAAATCTAATAAGCTTAAAAAAAGGTTAGAGAACTATAAATCGGAAGATGAAACTCGTAACTATAAGCTCTGTAACTCGTAACTCGTAACTCGTAAAACAAATCCGCCAATCGGCGAGTTCACCCCGTTTGCTAGGGTTGCCATCCTATCTCAGGGTAAAACGTCTACGCTCTCGCTCCACTTATATACCCTGGGATATAACCCCACTAAAACTTACGCGCTGTGACCCATGGATAAAAGTTTCGTCTATCAATGAATTTTCAGTTTAGGTCTAAAAATATATTCCCTCCCGGTAGTATTTAAATTTCACTTATTTTTTTTAGGATAATTGTGCAGTTATCTACAAAAAAATCAACAACATCTAGATAATACTTATTTTGATGAAAATATACATGTAAAATGATAAGACGCATGATTATAGGAACCTCCTTCATATAGCCTACCTTTTCAAAAAACAATATATATTTCAAGAGAGTAGACATATATCATTCTGGAATCTACATTTCTGATTTTACGTATACAAATTCATTAGATTATAAAGTGTATTTTGAAAATAAATTGTACCACAGCCAAACTATTATTTTCTGTTTAAAAATTGCCAATAAATGCAATTTCGCTATAAGAGCTTACTTTTGTACGAAACCAACCGGAAATAACCTTTGACATTTGACAGCACTTCCTGTCATAATAAAAACATCTTCAATGATCGTCGACCAAAGTTCAACCAGTTGAGGATATGCGATTTATATTCTCCTAAGATTGTCAAAGTGTTTGACATTATATTGTATAGGAGAGATACAAGATATCCATTGTTTTGTGACGTTATTTGTTTGTTGTTAAATTGTGTTCAAAATGTCCGTAAAAGATGCTTTATCTGGTGGAATTTCGCTCGTGGGAAAATGCCATTTGTTGTCAATTTTCGCAATTTCAATTCTTTTGTCCGTTTCAAATGTACAGTAAGTATACATTCTCCTTATTCTAGTTTAATTATTTATTTTGATTTGCAGCATGGGATAATATCATGAGTTCTTTTTTAAAAGAAATTTCAAGAAGTTTTAAAGACAATTTTCACAGGAAAGTTGCATGCACTTGGTTAGCCTAGATTTTATTAGAACAAAATTTCTGTTGCCAAATGCTCTGTTCTCGCAAGCGAGCCGCATACTACTACCATGCTATCCAATGGTGTTGCAGGTAGAGCCTCTTGACCTAAGATTTTATATGATCATGTGACAAATCCTGTTGACTGTAACATTACTGTTACTGATGAATTCTGGTCTGTTTTAATTCTGTTGTATAAAGTCAAATCATTGACAGTCCAAATTATCTTTTTAAAACATGCAGCTTAAATCCAACCCTCAAAACAATAACATAATGGCTACTTTTATCCTTTTCAGTCACCAATTTGAATGTGATTGATATAAATTAATGTTTATATGCTCAGGATTTTACCTTTTAAACTAAAGTTTGAGACAGGCTTTCTCAATTTTATTTTTTTGGAGGGGCATTACATGAAAATAAATTGTCTAAGTATGTCAGTGACAAAGATTTTGTATCTTTTACAATTTGTAAATGTGTTGATAATTATGTTATTGCAACAGAGCTAAGATGTGCACTTCGCTCCGAGCATTCCAGAAGTCGGTCCCAGTGTTGTGCCAGGAGTCGTACCAGGCAAGATGTGGCTGGTTCACCTTGAAGATGTGTACATTCTACGAGTAAGTTGATTAAAGAGCCACACTGTGAGTTGTTGGGGTCATATATGCCAAACTTAATCAATGGTGTCATTTGATCGCGAAGTATGGACTGTTACCAAAACGACACATTTTAAAGCTTATTGTTTTTTTACAGTGACAATATGAAGGTAGAACGTCGCAATTATGATCCAAAACCGGACAGTGGCGGGCGTCAAATAGGCAAACGTTATTTTAGAGACTTACCGGTACCTAAATCAGCCAGGAGGGCAGTTAGGAGTTGATAGTGTTTGTTAGGTTATATAACTAGTATCCATGTATATTGGACGTGATAGCTACACCTCTGTGCATTTATAAGGCTCTTTTTAGATTTTCATGGAAAAACAGTATTTGTCATATACTTGTCTTTTAGAGAGGAAAAGTTATGATGTTTTGATTTTATATCACCACATATGACATTTAGGTTTGTGTCAAAGGTAAATAATATGTTATGAAAATCAGGGAGTGGCTCTTTAAGTAAATCATGTGTTGAGACAAATCAAGAAAATGTTTTGGATAGCAACTATTCCCTGAACAATAATGCCTCCTTGATATTGCTTTGAGTTACTGTTATAGATCAAACTCAAACTTTTCATTATTTAATTTGTATCAATATACTATGATTTTAAAATGTTTCTGATGTTAAGTTCAAACTCTTGTTCTTTAACCTTCATGCGATAAGATGCAGACAATCTTACTAAGGGATGAGAGTTGCTTCCCTTTAGTTCGTTTGCTTATGGCAGCTTGCTTAAAACAACAAATTGAAGGAATGCTAAATTTGAAAATCGAGCTAGTTGATCCTCCAATAACCACTAAACCAACCATATGTGAGAAACACTGGAGACAGATATATAAATTGAAAGAATATGGGTCTGAAACTGCATTTGTTTAACTGAGATAAAATTGTTTGTTCGGTGGATTTCAACTTGCAATGGCAGTGTTTGGCGCTGCTTGATCATAACTTTTGTACAATGTTGGTGTCTTGATTTAAATAAACGTTTATGCATTATAAAATTCACATTTTGATGAAGAGACCTGCATGATGATATTGCCTGAACTTGAATTTTCCAACCTTAATCTCTATTTATTTTCATCTGGCTAAGACTTTTTAGCTCATAAGGCCTGGCATGTCATGGCATGGCGTCCATCTCTTAACTTCTTCTCAAATTTTTAACACCTTCTCCAGATCCATTGGCTCTAGAGAACTCAAATCTTGTCTACTGGTACATTGCTCAATGATTATGAATTATAAATTTTTTCCTATAATTATAATCCTTTGGCCAGAGCCTCTTTTTACAAGGTAACCTTTACATCGGTTAACCTGAACTCCCATTCTTGAATATTGCACTAAAGTTCTCATTGAGTTTCAATCACCTTACGACTTTAAGAAAATAAGTTTCATGCGTGGACAATTATTTGCAGGAAAATTCCATGTAAAGACCCTTCCAAAGCGAACATGACAAAGGTGACACAGTATAAGATCGTCACCGAATGCTGTCCTGGATACCATTACGATGACGATAGAATCACCTGTATTCGTATGTATATTTGTTTGCTTTTCCATCTGTTGATTTCCTTTCTTTACTTTTATCATGTATTTTATGTTGATAGATTAAGGCTATGAATAGATTAAGGCTCAGTTAGTAAATTTTCTCAACGATCGAGATTTTGAATAAAGTTGATATATATATACAATTAACTAAATTTCAGGTTAGTTACCTATTTTCCCCAGGCTTAATGTACTGTCAGTAAACAGTGTTTCATTTTATCAAGTAGATAATGTTTTTTAAATAAATTGCAATCGTGGCAATGATTGCATTATATCAATGTTTTTGATTATGTGTACATGTTTGTATGTAAATTTGCAAGTAACACACTTTTATAAACTTTAATCTTGTTTCCATCACACTGTGGATATATCAATGCTTTTAGAAAACAATTAATTTTATTTAAGCCTTACATCAAGGGAATCTCTGCTTTTTTAATCATAAACATTTATTTTTCTGCTTTCAAAGTCTATTTCATTGGTGTCTGACTTTCATATTATCATAGAATCAAATATATAGAATCAATAAGTCCTAATCCCCATGAACCATTTATCAATATACCCTGGTAAAACCTGTTAACCTGAATGATAATCATAAGTGTACATGTGTAAGAATAGATCCAAAGAGGAAGTTGTTTCAGTCCATAATCAAATCTCATTAAATCAAGTCTTACCTTTTGACCTCTGTGACAAGGTTACAGCATTTGTCTGGTTCTTTTTGTTATGATTATTTGCATCATGATGCATGGCTGCTCTAACAATTTTGCACAATAATTTTGAACATTGTAATTAACAGAAAATTTGGAATTTTGTACAACTCGGAGGAACAGAAGAGAGTTGGATAAAACTCAATGAGATTGACCTCCCTTTGTTTTGAAAGCAATTTAAATTTAATGATATTTATTTGACAGCAACTTTGTAAGATATGATAATCGATAATTATATGAATTGAAAATATGTTTTTTTTAATGAATATTTGGCTTAGCCTTTGATTTGCATCCAAACACCGTCTGCGTTGACATGAATTAAAATGTCTCTATTGGTTTGCAAATTTTTCCAAAAGTGTCAAATCAATGGCAATAACTTTCAATCAAGTTGGAAGCAGAAGCTTTTGTATGGATTCTTATCATGTTTCGTTCGAGAGCCATCTTTGTCTATGAGATGGCGCCTTACAAAGACTCTTTGTCACTTTAATGATTGTTTTCTTTTAAAATATTTCTTTTTGGCAATGCTCATTATTTTTTAACTAAAAATGAGAAAACATTTTGCCTTCTTTAAATCCAATGAATTGCTAAATAAAAAATTGTCTGTGTGTTAAGCATGAATAGTTTTCTTACAAATCATTATAGATGTATATATATTTGTATATACTAACTTTACAGGAAATGAAACTGACGTATCAACAGAGATCGTAACAATAAGCTATCTCATAGAAACGAGTACTTTGAGTCAAGGTGGTATAAATGGTATGATAATGTTGTGAACTGGTCTAGTTGTCATTCCTCACCATCACTTTCATAACCACCCTTGAGAATTTCCAGGGGAGACAATTCAATTAGACGCCTCCATTTTAGCCTACACACCCGAGGCCAGTGCACCAATCAGAAACAATGTGTTTGTTCAAGGGCTTTAAACTTCCCTTTTGAAATCTATTTTGGTTGATTACCTGTAAATAGGGTGAATCCTCCTTTAATTACGTTGTCCTCTGTGATATCATGAAACCATATCATGATATCTCTGAGGCAGGTTATTTTATAAGAATGTGTTCCTATCCTTGCTTGAAATGGTTTGGATGCAAAAGGCAGCAAAGGAACATTTACACAAGAAACTGTGCCACATGAGTACTTGACGTGTTGGAAATCTGTTCCCTGGAAATTATCAAGATTTTTCAAATTATTTAGCATGGCCATCACTTCATTTTGCTTTTATAATTTTAGTTGCTGCAATAATTTTGGGTTGCATACTTGCTTATTAAACTTTTACCTGCAGAATTTTCTAGTACCTTATCTTCCTAATTCCTGAATTACAGGAATTTTAAAGGCACTGTAGCAGGGTTTTTCAGTATTTAATTTTCCAATTTATCCCCATTAATATTAGTTGATAAATTTACTTTCTGCAGATATCAAAACATTTCATTACTCTACCCAATTGTCCTTAGTTGTAGATGAAGCTTTCAAATATCAAACACAAACTTCAGGCAGCCATTTTAGTGTGAATACCTTTATATCATTCCAGAAAGAGAAACGATTCATTAAGCCTATCTGATCCTGGTACATTAAGAATGGATATCACTTCTCTTTTCCGTATTGCAATATATTGCCATACAGAAAAGCTTATTGCAATGAGATACATAGGTACTTTTCTAATTTTCCATGCTCTTTTGAGTAAATTAAATTATTAGTGTGCTGTTTTGGAAAGAGTGATGACTCAGTGACTAGTTATGACCTTTTACACGTTTACCCTATTTTGACTTATCGTATACAATTTGTTTACAAATTTCAGTAAAAATCGCATCGTTTGTGTTTTTGTTTTTTTAAAAATTTACACTAAAATATTGGATTTTAAAACGTCTTATATATTGCATTTTCAGAATGGTACCTATCGTATTGTTTCTGTATTGTAATATACTGATAATATGGTGAATCATTTGGAAACATGTACATTCATTTAGGAACTTTTCTTATTGATTGAAAGGGTCTTGTAATTGGTGACACGTGTTTACATTTATATAATGTTCCTAAACAAACATGCTACAGTGCCTTTAAGGGTGAACCCTGCAATAAACCACTGCAGGCTCTTATGATAGCCAAAACCTGAATTTTACAGGGAAGAAAAAGAGTTAATATACATGCTTACTTTAATCATGATATCTGGAGTGGTTGCATGTTTTGTAAAACATTTTTATTTGTTTGGTCGTTTGCTTATCTTTCATATTTCATATACTTTTTTTAAGTTTCATAATTTCCCCTTGCATACTAAGCTTTGAAGAAAGTTTGTTGTCTTTTAATTTTGTATATCTTTTTATATATCATTTTATTTCATTTACTAAAAATATCTTATTTTTTTGTCTATTTAAATTTTATTCAGATGATGATGTTTTTTCTATCATGATTCATTCATTCATTCATCAATCAATTCATGGAAATTAAAGTTAAAGAATTGTGTCCTGAAGACATATTTAGTCAAAATGTAAGCTTGTTGTAGGTGTATAAATAAGAAATGTTTGTGTAAAATATCAGAATGAATGTATTCATCACCCTGAGAAAGAGCAAGGAAGTCCCAATAGGGGGTGGGCGCATAGCAGTATCAGCATACCAGCTCCACAACCATCCTCCGTCAGGGGCTTAATGACCTTAATGTCTTTTTTTTCTGACCCCCTTTTCCCCCGGTGTGTATTCGAGACCTGGGGTCTATTTGAGGCCGGCTTTTATTCATTTTTTATACGGAAATTTCGTCCAGGTCACAACCTCAAGAAGGAGCAATTATGGCAAATTCTCTTAAACTTCAATATCAATAAATATTATCTACGTTTGCATTAATTAGTCAAGTAATCACCTGGCATTTATTCGAGACCCGGCGTCTTCGAGACCCGGCGTGGATTTACTTAAAACAGCCATTCCTCAGGCCTCTATTCGAGACCTGCCGTCTATTCGAGGCCCGGCGTATGTTTGAGGAAATACAGTAATATGATAAGCACCCTGTTCCTATCAAAGCCCTCTTGACACATAACTCACAAAATGTAAGCGCACCCTTCCCATTACTTGCTTTGTTTGATAAAACTATGCAAACTGCCAATTTCACTCAAAACATGTCTTATTCCTAATCCCTTTTTTCAGGGAGCTACTTTTCAAATTATAATTAAGCACATAAGTGACTGTCTTTTCATTCAATATGTTGACAAAGTAAGAACATCAATATTGAACATAAAAAGTGGCTGAATTTGTTCTTGGAAAGCAGTTTTAATAAGCGCCTCTTTTTCAATGTTATAAGTGCCCAGCATGAATAAGAATACGATATTACCCTTAGGAATCTACATTAATCTAACTCAGGAACATGGAACTATGTAATGTCATCAAACAATGGCTACCTTATATGCCTTAACTGGCTGCTCACCAGGCACATCATCATCTGACCTAATGAAGTGAAAACGATGAAACTAGTTTCTGTTCTATTACACAACAGAACATTCAAGCATCGTAAGCACTGTGGAGAGGAAATGAATGAACATATTATATCCCTGTGGAGACCATAAAGCTAAACAATTTGAATCCCCGTGGAGGTTTTGATATGATTGGTGTAGCATCTTCAAACGAAAGCTTTTATTTGACTGGTCAGTCTAAACCATGAACATGCAACAATGTGAAACGTTGTCGTTGCCATCTGCAGTGAAATAACCAAATAAGTTTGCGTATCAACAGAGGCAATACTTATTCCTCAATTTATGACAATTATAATCGGACTGCAAACACCATGTGAATGAATGTGGCTTAAGATTAAGAAAGGGTACTGTTATAGGTGGGAATCAGGTAGCTTTAAAGTCAGGGTGATGATTACATTGATTATGATATTGATCCACAAACTTGTTATAAGTTACCATGTGTCCGCGAGTTTGATATGGAGATATATCATGTGTTCGAGTTAAATATCAAACGAGAACGAAGTTCGAGTTTGATATTTGACTCGGACACATGATATATCTCCATATCAAACTCGTGGACACATGGTAACGTATTTATCTCGACGAGGACCCCTATTGTATGCTTTAAATATGGCTTGAAAGATTGGATGGGTCAAAATGGCGGCTGATCTTGTCAGTATAACTTTTTTATTTATCAGGTTACAAAAATGATTTTTACATCACCGTTTAAAACTCAAAAAGTATAGTCTAGTACCGTGCAGCGGTACTAGACGGTAAATGCGGATTAACAAAATTAAGTTTGCTGCGCTAAAATCTCCGTAGTTTTCTGACTGTCATGGCCGACCGTCGTGAAGGAGCGAGTTAGTTTGAAAGTGTCGGGCGCACAGAACATGCAGGCATCACTGCATAATGCGCTGGTTGGTTTGAATATGAATGATTATGAATGAAGAGTACTTAGTGATGACCTCGACTGATATGTGTATAGATTGGTTTTCTGGTTAATCCTTCCAATCTCCAGCACGCTGATGGACAACCCCGCTGCGAGCGAGTGAACCGACAGGCCGTTAGCAAGCCTTTTGACTTGTTACGATTTTTTCTCGACACCAGCGCGTCATTTGTAGAAGAGCTTACTCTTGTTCCAGCAGTGTGATTATAAGATATGAATTTAATAAATGGGAAGATACACTGAGCGTGTAAAGGTAGGGTTCAACAAACCACCGTAGCGTAGCCTTTGTTTACCTAACAATGGGACAAGGGAGATAACTCTTGACAGTGCGTCGTCTCTCGTTACTAGGGTTGCGCGTGACCCAGTTTAACATAGAAAAATATACCTACGGCACGTGACCGCTTTTGGCCAATCAGTAGCCGACATTGCTGTCCAAGTCGAGATAATGTCTGTTGTGGAGTTGATATTGGATGATCTTTCATTAACTATATATTTTGTTGACTTTAATCTGTATCACACTATCATTTTGACTTTGTGAATTCCATTGTTAAATTCATTCTATTTCTGCATAAATTAAGGACATTTATCGCATGTTCTTAACAATATTATGCAATATTGGTTTTGTATATTTTAGATGAAGAGTTGATTCTACCTTTAGTTCTGCATTTCAAGCATTATGAAACCCACAAAGAATGAGTTGAAAATAATCTGAGTTTCGAATTTTGGTACATTTTCAATAATTTCACTTTTTTGTTATGGAATATGAATATTGGCAACAATTTATATACTTTATGACAACATTATTATATCAATTCTAATGATTAAAATATTGCAACAGATACTAGGGTTTATTAGAACAAATTTTGTTTTTAATATTTTTATATCAATTGAAATTTTATTTTCAATTTTTTTTTAAGCTTCAGAGGTTACAACACAAGGAAAAGGTACAGGAAATATTGTTATATGGCTTGAAGCATGCTTGGATTGTGTGTTTGAAAATTTTTTTACAAATATTTGGGAAATTATGCATGGTTTATACTTTTTCATGTACTAAGAGACAATACATCTTCTCATACGCTTCAATTACAGTGATATATCATTGTCTGCTAATTTTGACAAGTCATTAACTATTGTGATGTAGTTTTCCAATTTAGTCACGGTTGCACATTTGTTATGTTTTCTTGGTTGGAGTTTTCCTTGTTATACATATAGTTTATGCGAAATATATTTTCATCTGAGGTTAAAAGATTTATTTACTCAACTCACTAATCTGTAGTCATAGATTTAGGTGTCACATATCAAGCGAAACCGCATGCTGCACATCTAAATCATTTAGGGAAATATATTTGTGTACCTTAACGATACTTGGTATGTTCATTTGAAAAAAGCTTGTAGTCATTAGATAATTTTTCTTACATTTGTTTTCATTTTTGTGACATCCCCTTATATCCCCCAAAAATGTTAATTGCCTTCAAACCACTCTTCTCTCAAAGTTGTCAAGTTCAATAATATCACTAGATAAACCCCCTTTAAAAAAACAATATTAATACATCATTTAATTAGAACCGAGACAAATTTGTGATGCATTGAAATAATTGCTTTGAAATGAATTTTGATGCCGTGATTAAAGGATAGTGTGGTGGTTAAAGTGTAAGGCTTCGGATCAAGAGGTCAAAGGTTGTAATCCTGCCAGGGGCTCGGCAACTTTGTCTGCAGTAGAGAACTGTTCTACATGCAGTAAGGTTTTGGGCTACACTGAATTTCAGCGCAGTACCACCCATAGTTCCAGCTGATGGTCGCAGGTTTCACTGCAATACATAACAACATAAGTGTTGCTGGCTTTCTTCCTGCAATAAAAGTAGCAGTTGTGATACTCTTGAAAGCAACAATAAAACCCCAAATCACCTGACCTCATGAAGACGCAAAATGACATCTTGCTTGTAATAGCACACAAGAAATGATAAATATCCTTTATGTTTTTAGAAATTCCCACCTATTGCTTGAAATATGCCCTTTCACCATTTACATTAAACCTTACACTAGAGAAGACACAACTGCATTGCAACAGATAGTTACCCTAGACACAATCATTATTAAACGTTGACAATCAGTATTGGTTTTCCCTATATCTTACCTTAATAACCAAAACACAGAGAGAATTTGATCATTTTCATTATCCAAAAACAATATGCTGCTTGTTCTAATTTTATGGTTTTAATGGTTTCTTGCCAGGGTAACTATCTGAAAGTGAAAACCAAATAAACTAACATGGTTGACACAATGATATCAGCATGGATGCCCCTTTAGGTTTAGTTGCATCATTATTGAAAAGGCCCGTCTTTCACAAAGCTCCCTTAGCGCTAAGGGCACCCTTAACCGTAGTGATAACATTGAGTTATGATCACCTTAGTCTAAGAGCCAACAGGCCCTGGAGATTTTGCATTGTTTATACCCTGAGGTAATGAACTTACCTAACTTGACGATTTGGTTAAATTCTAAAAACAATTGATATTCATCAAATATTTCTTAACCATTCAAATTCAAATTTCTTGAAACTGTAGTGATATTTTAGTAGAGAAAAGGCAGTTTTATGGTATTCTAATGGTTGTTCTTTTGGCATTTTTAAGGTTGTTATATAAACATATCAAAATTTTTAAAATTCTATCTACCCAATTAACCACAAATAGTTTTGGTTAATAACTATTTATTTGGATACTTGTGTTGGTATGTTTTTATATTTGATAATTTTCCTTTAAAACCAACACAAGGTTTATTAACATTGAAAACATATCATATCATGCAGTTATTCATGAATCACATTGTCTTCTCAAACTTTGGTTTCCTTTGAAAATAACAATTTATTTTTTTTCCCATATGCAAAAACTTAATCATCCAAAAAAAGGACACCAACCCTGGAGATATATAATGAACTATCATACTTATATTGGAGAGTTAAGCAATTGTTTTGATACATATCTGTATTTATGGAACAGATGAGGTTTAAGAAATTTAATTTGAAATTAAAAAGTCAAGGGTTTATTTCGTGTAATTTGGTTGTTTTGTGTCAAAAATCTTTCACTGGATATTTCCCCTTCAAAATATACACAATTATGATAACCTCTATCTTTGAGTTGAGGTGAACAGGATATTTTTTTAATGTTTTTTGAGGGTTTATTTTGTATTGTTTGATTTTAAAATATTTATTGTTTTTAATGAAATGTTACTAGATATTATTGCAAGCAAAAAGTGCTTTGAAACGTATCAATATGAAACTTGAACCATGGAGATAATGTGACATGAATGATTATATGAACATAATATCTTTATCAGGTTTTAATATACAACTATAATCTATCTGCACACAGTTGCTCCAGCCATCACTCAATCTGCGGTGGAAACTGAAGACGACACTTTTGAGTTTTCGCACGGAGCGTTTGCCGCCATTGCCTGCGCTGGTCTCTTTATAATCTGCGTTACCATAGTGATCATTATCCATGTCAGGAAAAGGTAAGTTGCCAGATCTTAATGGAAAAATACGCTTTTGAAGTGAGTGTTTCTGGACATTAACAATGTAACAGTAAATCAATTGAGGGTCAAGGGTCTTTTGATATGGGGGTGAGATAGCACAGTGGTTAGCGTGGTGGGCCTTGGAACATGAGGTTCTGTAGAAGGAATCCCGCCAGGGGTTCGACAGTTTTGTTTGCAGTAGAGAACTGTTCTACATGCAGTAAGGTTGGGGTGCAATGCCACACTGAATTTAAGTTCAGTACCACCCATGGTTCACTAGTTCACTGATATATGTTTGGTGTTAAAGAAAATAAACAAAATGATTACGATCAATCCGATGAAAATGTACTCTTTACACATGTGAGGTGACAGGAAATAAATAATGCATTTTCATACGAGTAAGACAAAAAAAGAATCTTCCTCTTCTTCTTCTCACACTTGATTATGCAAATGTATATCATTGATAAAAGTAATACATGCAAAACATCACCTTGGTGTATCCCCTTATCTAGTGTTATGGCTTGTATATATTTAACGAGCCACTCCGTGATTTTCATAACATATTATTTACCTTTGATACGAACCTAAATGTCATATGTGGTGATATAAAATCAAAACATCTTAACTTTTTATGTCCAAAAGACATATATATGACAAATACTGGTTTTCCATAAAAATCTAAAAACAGCCTTATTAATGCACAGAGGTGTAGATATCACATCCAATATACATGGATACAAGTTATAAAACCTAACAAACACTATCAACTCCTAACTGGCCTCCTGGCTGTTTTAGATAAGTCTCCAAAATTACGTTTGACTATTTGACGCGCCACTGTCCGGTTTTGGATCATAATTGCGACGTTCTACCTTCATATTGTCATTGTAAAAAAACAATAAGCTTTTAATTGTGTCTTTTTGGTAACAGTCGATACTTCGCAATCAAATGACACCATTGATTAAGTTTGGCATATATGACTCCAACAACTCACGGAGTGGCTCTTTAACATGATATATGTAGTGTGAAAGTAACAAAAGAACTTATGATGAACAAGACTCTCTTCCTTTGCTTTCAGAATAAACAAGGTTCATAATAATAAACTTTTATATTTAATCATCATAAATTCCACCTCCAGGCAAATCAAAGAGGAGAAATCTGTCAAGAAGGAAAGTGCAACCCCAGTGGAACTCCAGAAGATGGTTCAAGCTTGAGTGGGACTTAGACTTGTAAAAAGAACACAGTAATTTATTTTGATAACAAAATGGCATGACGATATGTCTTAAAGCTCCCTTGTTCTGTTTAGATGAAGTTGACACCTGAAAGATAACAATAATCTTATTTGTCTTGGCACAGGAATATTTTTAGATGTTATTTTTGTTATCCTAGAATCCAAGACCAAAACGAAATTTGCATAATACGTTGATTACTTATACAACAAATAGAATGCATCCAAAATAGTTTTTGATACATCATTAAAAAGGTAGTTAATACAGAGAGTAATATTATTCATTTGCAGTGAATATGTGTTGTAAAAATGGAGGTTCCTTTTCTCAAATTTTGACAGGTTCTTCATCATGGAGCAGCCTTGCATTGTGGAGTTAGATGCATTCGTTCCCCTCAAAGGCTGCTTAAGTCTTTTCATCCCACTTAAAAATGCAATCTCATTAAAACTGGATGAAACTCACTTTTTTTTTTATCTCAGGCTGGTGTCAGGTGACCTTGACCTGACCTTTCCCCTTCAATACATTAAAACAATCAGAGGACTGCAGAAATATCTAATCATGCAGAGAGCTTCCTAGCCTCTTTCTGATTAGAAAGAATTGAAAGGTCACCTGGTACAAACCCAGTTCTCAGATGTAAAAATACAGTGAGTTAAGACAGACAGGATTGATCAGATTTTAATGAGATTTTCAAAAATTGGGTCATATATCAAGGTTCTCTCAAAATTGCCTAGCAGAGCAATTTTTCCGACAATTTTTATTGGATAATGTCTTTGTTTGCACCCGACTAGTTATGGCTTTACATCACAGAATGACTTTTGTCTCGTATGAAATATGTGCACGTGACACAGGTGAAGGGACCCCAGTCTTCTTATTGATATTAAGGTAGAAACACTGAGATGAGATTGCTGGCCTAATTGGACTGGTCTCATTGTCTTTCCAGAAATGGCATACTGAAAATGCCCTAAGTAGATTTCACCTTCAGTTCTGACAATTTTTAAAAAGCATTTGAGTAAGTAAACCTAGCCTCAATAACACCTGTTTCACTCCGATATTGAGTATAGCGAGTATATTATTGAGGCTAGGTTTACTTAGACTGATGAAAATGTATTGTTATAATTTGAAATTTATGTATGAAATAGGGTGACATAGCTTAGGTGCAGTTTGTTGGACATGTTTTCATTTTGTTGAAGTCAAAATATATATTTGAGTGCCATGTTAAACTTTAATTGTTAAACTGAATTGTTAGTTACAATATGAATATTTGAATGAATTATTATTTCTTTGGTGCTGTTAAAAATAGATGTTGATTAAGAATTTCATGTTTTCAGTACTAACAATATTATTTCTTTAAATGGAAATACTTATGAGGTATTATCAGTGTAAATCAAAGCATCTTTGGATGCATCTTGAAATTAATTTTTTTTCTCACACAGCTACCGTATTGCCAAAATTGATGTTGCTGTGTTGTGCATGTTTAAGGTCTAATTATTTCAATAGTTTAACTTATTTTGATATTAATAAAAGAAATATTAATGCACTTCAGATAAGACAATGGTGTGTGGTGTTTCCTGAAAATACAACAATGGTGGTTATTAACAAATTTTGAAAACTGTTTTATACTCAAGCCATTTGATTAGGGTAAAAAATTATATTTGTTTCTCTCCCAAATTGGATCCAGAGGTTTATAAATGTTTACAATTTTGTCATTCAAGTTAAAAAAATGGTAGCAATAAGTATACACAATCCTTAGAAGAATAAGAGTGCCCAAATAGATAGACCCTTGATTATCCTGTTAAAATATCTCCATTAGTTGTCACTTAATTTCGTATACTATAAAGAATAGAAATGAATGTCATTTAGAAAGCAAACGATTATTGTTTTAATTTTGTACACTTTCTGCAATGGTAAATATTTTTTAGGCAAAAAGTTTCGTAAGGATTTCACCTACTGCCCAATGCTACACTGC
Source organism: Phorcus lineatus (assembly GCA_921293015.1). Classification (NCBI taxonomy): domain Eukaryota; kingdom Metazoa; phylum Mollusca; class Gastropoda; order Trochida; family Trochidae; genus Phorcus; species Phorcus lineatus. Next base: position 24,988,297 of record OV121089.1, read on the forward strand.
ATTTCAGTGCAGTACCACCAATTTTTCGCTAGTTCCAGCCGATGCTCGCAGGTTTCACCTTAATGCATAGCCACAATGGTGTTGCCTGCTTTCTCCCTGCAATAATGCTAGCAGCCGTGATATAAGTGAAATACTCTTGAAAGCGGCGTTAAACCCCATATCACCTCACCTCACCTACTGCCAGGCCCAGGTTAACCCCCTCCATTAATCAGGGGAGATAACTCTTGTTAAAACAGACCTGTCACAAGTGCCACTGACACAATCTCACAACTTGAAACCAACTGTTCTACAGCTGTGAATTTATCAGCTGACTGTCTTCCTGTAGTGAAGTGATTGGCTCCGTGTTTTGTTCAGTGTTTAAGTCAGTTCGTCATTTGTAAAATATATAAGTTATATATCAATATTATATGTATCTATGGTTATTATGGTTTTTCACGGAAAGGTTTAAGCTGCTACAGCAAACATGAAAGAAAGTTATTAGAGATAGTCGACAGAACATGTTTTCATGATGACAAATTTAAAGTTAAGTGCATGGCTGTCATCACTTCCTGTTCAAACGGTCATCACTTCCTGTTCAAACATCAGTTTGCACTGTCATGCAGGCTTGTCCGAAGATCTTGTATTTGAGTGTGTGGCTATTTAGACAGATTTTAAGAAATTGAAATTTTTCAAATTTTATTTCTTAGTATATAATTTTTTTTTGAAGCAACATCTGGACTGTTTGGTTTCTAATTAATTTAACTTTATATAAAGTGTATTTTGGATAACGTTTTTAATCAGATTGTTGATAATTTGTCTTCCCTTTCACTTTATCAGTATTACATGCACAGTGTGTTAGAGTAGTTGTCAAAGATATTTATATTAGAGGTGGAGCTCATGTGTTTAAAGTTGTATTTGTTTGAATGAATATGTGGTTTAATAGAGTAGTTTTTTGCCAAATTTTGGCAGAAATCATGTGTTTAAATCTGTTTTTGGTGTGTAATTTAGATGGCTGTGACCAGTTTTTGAAACATGTTTATGTTGAATTTTAAGATATTTAGATAAGATTTAAGATAACTTCAGGTATAGATGTGATTCCTGTAAATTTGCAACTCTAAATGATTTGTTGCGAATCAAATTAGTATCTTATTAGCAAACCAGCATGAAGAAACTATTTTGAACATTTGTGTAGGTTAGAAAATTTCGAAAGTTTCACAGCGATCCTATTTGTAGAGGAAAAGTTTGGGACAGTTACCATCTAATGAGGCCTTTTATTTTCGTCATTAGGTATTGGAGTTTGCAAAATAACATTTTCAGAGGGTTGATTATCATATTGCCCAAACTGATTATCTGTAGTCAATCATGCTATAACTCCATGGGGCCATTTTAGTGTGAACACTTTTAAATCATTTGAGTAATGGATTCCAAAGCTTCATCGAACTTGCTCTGTTCGTTTGATAAAATCCCTTTTTTGAGTAAAAGAATTGTCTTGCAGTAATTTTATTTTTTTTATGTGAACTAGATATACTTCCTTAACAATGTTCTACAGTGTCTTAATGTAGATTATACTAGGTATACATCTTTGTCATAGTGTCTATATTCCAGGTCAAAGGAAAACCTGTAGAGTAGATAAACTTTGGGAATTACACCATGAATTACACCTCAAAATGTTCTAAAGATATAGTTATGTTCAATGTTTTTTTATTCTTCATGAATGAATATAATGTTGTTATATTGATATATGGTCACATATAGTAGATGGTAGTTTGTAGGGAAAGGCAACAAGCAATGCAAACAAAATCCAGGTTCCAAAGCATTTACAGTAATTTTTTATATCATTCTTAGTCAATATGAAGTTCCAAATATTTATAGGCTCATGATAATTTACTGTAAAAAGCAACTAACTTTCCAGAGTGAAAAATAAAAAGAGATAAAAATGAACCAACATAAAAAAAAGGACAATTTTCACCTAAATCAAATCTCTGTCAATCAATGTCAATATGTTTCCAACAATTATATTTGTCAAAACTATTCACAATTACTACTTGCCTTTTAATCACTTTGTTTTTCTTTGCAAATGCAAAATAATCAAGATTGCATTGTAGTCACCAGCTCCCGATAGAGGTAGCTCTGTCATAAATTCCTATACAACCTCTGTCTTAATACGAAGGTTTCTTGGGCTTCAGGCAGTTTACCCTAGCGGGACAATATTGCAACTTAAACTACCTGGCTATATGTTATGAATAACATATTTTATGTCACACAAGCCTGTGCAATGAAACAGTTGCAAAATGAAACGTTCGTGTTCTGTAAAGACGACTCAAAGTGCAAGGTGCATATTCGAATAAAGTTTAGCTTTTGTTAAGCTTACGGAAATAACTTAGGCGATTTTGAATGATAACTTTTGAATTGGCGTCCCTGATTGCACAACTAGCTTTGACTGCATCCATTTGCATTTCGTGACTAAGAAACCTTCAAATTAAGACAGAGGTTGTATAGGAATTTATGACGGAGCTACCTCTTTTGGGAGAGAATGTGTAGTCACCCCTCTCCTTGTAAACTATAATCATTGTAACTTTGTATGTCACTGTAACAATATTGTCTGTGTGTGTTACATTTGTATGTTAAGTTCACAAGTTTCAAATGTCTCAGAATTATCTCCAGGTATCGAGAGTTACCAAAGTTTTCCTTTCAAGATTGTGACATGCATGTCAAAAACATTGTCTAACTGTAAGTTTCCAATACATATATACTATTTTTGTACGGCGCATCATGTTTAGTTTGTGAAAAACAACATGTCTATTATTATGACAACTGCTTGCAGAATCTGTCAAAATAGTATGAATCTTTTTCCTTAAGTAGGTCAAATATGGTTGAACATGACACAATTTATTTACAGCAGGCTGTTCGGAAAGTTTGTTTTATGAAAAATAGTATTCATAATTATTGTATGTGATAATGTTGAATGATATGATCTATTAAAAAAGATAAAAAGATGAAATCTTGTAGTTAGTGATATTTATGCGCATGTGTAGTTTATTTGTGTACTCTGTACACACTCTTATTGATTTGTTTAGTGAATAAAATAAACCAATTGGATTACAGTTTTTTGCAGATTGCCGACACTTTATTCCTCAGTGTAATATTGCATGCCTATGTAACCTTGTAAGTCATAATTCATTTTTAATGTTAAGATAATGAACTAACTTAGGTAAGGTTAATTTTATTGATCTCCATTGAGATTGACTTCATTTTTTAGGTACCTCACCAGGTGAAAAAAAACCCCAGGTATACCAAATCAACGAAAAAATTATCCATTTATTTTGCAATTGTGTTAAGAAACAACTTCAAAAGGTACAAGCAGTGTCTGTTATATTTTTTTTGAGGCTCAGTTAACTGTTCAGAGGAATACAAGTTTTTAAAAATCGTTGCTGCATGAAGCACGATTATGTCAGCTCTATATTTGTGTCGGTTTTGTATTGTTGTTTTAAAAGGTCTTGTTTGTTCAAATTAAACTATTTCTTACATATCACTTTTCAATTATTGCCATCAATTTTGAATCGATATGACAGTTTTGAATTTTCAGATATATGTATTTTCACTTACAATTATTGTGAAATGAATTTTTTGCCCCCGATTTTGAATGGATATGACAGTTTTGAATTTTCAAATATGTATTTTCACTTACAATTATGGTGTGGTGATATTTTGCAATGGTAATATTATATCGTATTTCCTCATTTTCTCGATACATACTTTGATTTCTTTGTAATATTTGAATGTATTTACAGCTGATGTGTATGTTAGTGATTAGTTATTTAGACATTAAAGGCACTGTAGCCAATTTTCTTGGCGAAATAAGGTGATCTCACAAAAATGAAAACATATGTTACCTTTTGAAAGAGGATCTTTTTTCACCAATATTATGATTTCTTAAATAAACTTACTAGTTTGGAAAAGCTTCTCACATCAATTTCCTTCTACAAATTATTTAATGCACTATAGCACACTTTTCAGTTCAAATTGGTTAATATTTTAAGGCATATATGGACTCACTCACTTAAGCTTTCTACTTTTTATTTTTTGTTCTTTACAATTCACCTGTAATCAATAATGAAAAAGTAAAGATTGCGGAGATATAAAGATTCTATGGTCAGCTGTGCACAAAATGAAAATAAATAATGTGGGCAGATTTTGAAGTTACCTAAACTCTGAACTGAGAAGAAAGGATGAAATAATGTTTATCAAAGCAATCTTGTAATTTATCTGATTTAAAAAATGTAGCATAAGCATTGTAATTGGAGTCAGATAGCAACTGCCATTTTAGCTCTTCTGTCTGAAAGCAAAATTTGAATATTATAAATATCTTAGTTCATGCGGATTTAATGCAATAAATCCATTGTTGAATGAAGTACTCTCCGTCTTTAGAATAAACTTTGTAACCAAATACTTACATATTTGTTGATTAACTCATGAGGTAGATTAACCTGAGTGGGGATCGTAAGTAATATAGAGAGATATATATATTACCTGTGCATTCGTTGTACATACAAAATATTGGTGTGCACTAGTGCCTTTAAAAGAAGTTCAAATTTAAATGGCTGAATCCCGTTTTCGTTTGATATGAGACACCTTTTACTTTGACTGGATAATCAAATTATGTTTATCCCTCTGAAGAAAATTATTTTTACATTAAATAATAGTAAATGTATAAATTGGACATTATTTTTTTCCAAGGGCTACAGTGCCTTCAATATGGTAATATGTGTCTTTAAATATTTGACAGTGTCTTCTATTGTGGTTAATTCACAGGAATGTCTCATTAGATCTTATAAAAAATTTTAAAAAATAATGTTTTTATGAAAAATATTTTCAATGGCAACCTCTTCTCACATTTTGTTCATGATATATACTTGTATTGAGATTACATTTAGATGAAAGGTGTATGTGTTACAAGCACATAAATTCTAAATCAATAAAGATTATTCCAACCAATATCTTGGTTTCACTAAAAGATCAGTTGTCTGTCTAATAATGTTTAAGAATTTCTGTTCTCAGGCATGTCTAACTGTGGTGATATAAAATCAAATTTACTACTTTTTCATGCTTTAAACTATGCGGAGTCATTCATATATGATATAACGTATTTTTCTCTTTCTTATTGCGTTTTTGTAGCATATGTATGAAAAAAGACACATTTGAAAGCGTATTTGTTTTTTTACAGTGACAATATGAAGGTTGAAGGTCCTTCGAAAACCGGACAGTGGCGCACGTCAAATAGTCCAACGTAATTTTGGAGACTTACCTAAAACAGCCAGGAGGGCAGATAGGAGTTGATAGCGTTTGTTAGGTTATACAACTAGTATGCATGTATATTGGACGTGCTATCTACACCTCTATGCATTTATAAGGCTGTTTTTGGATTTTCATGGAAAACCAGTATTTGTCATTTATATGTCTTTTGGACATGAAAAATTAAGATGTTTTGATTTTATATCACCACATATGACATTTAGGTTCGTATCAAAGGTAAATAATATGTTATGAAAGTCACGGAGTGGCTCTTTGACATTAAGAGTTGATCAGAGGATCAGACAGGGTTACACTTTCCCTCCTTTCTCTCTGGTTCTTTAATACTCGAAAGGTAAATAGGCGTTAAAGTTGATCTACAGAGCTATTTTTTCAATCCAGTGTTTTTGACAACGGTCAGTTAAGAGTTGTTTAATATAGCTCTGTAATTAGTAGCAAATCCACTCTTTAAAACATTCGCAGAAAAGCAGTCTTTCTCGCACCATATAGAAATAGGTTATAGATACTTCGTAGCAATAAATAAATGTTCACAACTTGGTAAGAAATTTCAAACCAAAGTGATCGAAACATTTTATTAGCGCTTCAATCTAAACACTGATGCGATATTCATATTTGTTTATATACTTTAATCATTCAAAACTCACTTTCAAAGTGTGGTAAAAATGGATAAATATTAACAAGAGTTATAGACTCAAACGTTTTTATTTCAAAACAAATACCCTCCTATATGCTCATCAAAGAAACAAATAATTATTATTATAACAATAGTACATATATTATGATGATAGTAGATTTAAAATCAAATTGTTATATTCAATTTTGATGCAAGAAAAAGAAAAGAACATTCCATATTTTAGAATTCTACAGGTCCATATTGTCCAGCTTGGTCATACAAAATAGTTAGCGACCGAGTCTGAGTTGTTTAAGGGACAGTAACACGCTTTTTAGATATTAAAGTGATCTCAATTTCACATTAATGTTTTTTAAACCAAAATAACGAGTTCAAAAAAGGAACGTAATATGTTCAGTTAAGCAATATGGCTCCATTTACCTAACTCAAATGATTAAAAGGTGTTCACGAAAACATGGCCGCCATTACTATAACTTGATATATGATACTTTAATCTAACACTACGAATGATCAGGTTGAGAAATGAGAAATGTTTTACCCTCTGACCATAAAACTTCTGGCATATCTAATTTTCATGGAGAGAAATTTGAAGGAAATAGGATATAAGTTAGGGTTCATCTAACCCGGGTTCGAGGTCGGTAACTATTGAACACATAAGCTGAACACCATAACAATCCGCATTCAAACTTAAAGGCTTTTCATGATGCAGATAATGCATCTCTTTATTTAAAACGTAACGTTTTCTAAATTTATTATAAAATTGCATCGTTGACTCCTCTCTCGCCGATTCGGAGAAACAATGGTAGCTGACAGAAGGCATGAGTTTCTCGTGCTGAACGTGCACCCCGCTGAAATGTACACGTTACCGCAAGAGACTGCATGACAATTGTCAATATGCCCCCAGTTTATATAAATTTTGATATATACATTTTGCATCAATGATTACTCAAAATTATCTATTTATTAAGTATTAGACAAAGTTCTGTTTTACTGTACATAGGTAATACATGAAATATGGTCATGAGAAAAACATCCTATAATTCAACTTGCTTCCATGGTCTAATGGTTAATGGTCTAACGGTTACCCGCAGGTCTTAAATTCAAACCCAAGTTTCGATAGATGTATCTTGTGTTCACAAAATACAATTTTAAAGTCATAGTCTCATTTTTGTAAGGCAACTAAACTGAACTAATTATTATTCACGAACAAAATCTGATTACTAAGACAAATATTTCCTGTCGCGTTTTCAAAGATTTTTATTTTTATGCCCGTTTTACAGTTTTGGATGAAGCAGCTTATTAGCGTATGCCGTTTCAGACCGATGAGGTACCGTATCAAGTGCAATCCCATCGCGAGTGCGAAACACCGGAAATCTTGTAATTGCAGCGCCGATACTTATGACAGACGCATTCTTCATTGAGTTTGCCACCTTTTTGTTATTTCTGTATTTGAAAAAGCTTAGGCTATTAGCTATTTTCATTGGATATTCAGCTGGGAAATTTTATGTGTTCTTCGTCACGGCCATAACGAAATGACCAACGCTTGCCAAAGACCTAATTTTAGGGAAGGGAAGGGTAGTTTAAACTTCATTATTGAGGGCTAGAATTCCTGCAGAGATCTGAAAATTGTTCCAAACGTCAGGCGAAAGATTTCTGTGAATGATGAACTATTTGTCCGGCATGCATTACAATTTGCCTTGCAAAAATGAGACTATGACTTTAATGAATTTTGACCAGTATGTATGACGAAGACCTAGTCACGTGCACATCAAAGGCAATATGAGTTAGTATGAAAAATGAATACCCGAATAAAGCAACGGAGCTAATGTGTAACCCTTGTTAGTGGTTGTTTCAAAACACTTAAGAATTGTCCGTTGATGAATTTTCTCAAGAAATCCTATGGTTGCGGTTATAAAGTCCCCTCTCAGAATTCTTTCTTTAAGTTTTAATCAAAGTTTGATCTAGGAATCAATAATCAGTTTAAAGAAGCACAATTCACCACTGACAGTGCCAACTGTTAAAGTGCTGATAGCCCCCTGTTTTTCCAATGCTGTTCAATTGAGTATCCACCGCATATAAAGCCATATATTACTGTTAGGTTCGATCTTTTGGCGGTGCAGCACAAAACGGGGTCCAGACATCGTCACCAAGAAATAAAAGACCTGTTACCAAACAATAGCCAAGGAATACAAACGCAAGTTTCACCATTCTGTTCTCATGTGAGTTAAACTCATTTGGCAGCACTTCAAAGAAGGTTATGTAGAGGAATGTTCCACATGCCAGTCCTTGGAGGATTCCTTGAACAAGACTTGAAACCAACGAAGACGAAAGGCTTACTATTCCTGTTCCTATTCCAACACCAATCGGTGCAGTCACGGAGAAGAATAACACAGAGGAGGCTACAGACTTTGTTGGAATAGTTGTTTGGGCAAGCTTCAACCCAAGACTAAAACTCAAAATGCATTTGTGGATGAGCAGCGCAGCAAAAACATCCAAGACATCGATATCTTTCTTCTGCAATCCGATTGCAAGTCCTTCGAATACTGAATGCAGCGAGAGTGAAAATAGTAGGAAGTATGCTCTTAAACTAGAATGCGTATTCCTTTGTTCCTGAAAATCAGAACTTTCAGCAGATTTCACAGACTCAGAATCATCGAAGCCGAAGGCTGTCTCTGAATAAGGTTCCTCTTCTTGCTGTCTGTATGGCTGATTGTGATAATTCAAATGACCGTCACTGCCATTGATACTCTGACCACATTGGCCTTCGTTTGGACAATCTCTTTGACCAGCTCCATCGACAGTTGTGTCTTTACGTATTGACGAATCCATTTGAAACTCTTGACCCTTCTGCTCTTGACTCTGTCCTTTGGCGTAATTGCTGGTACTGAAACCATCTTTAGTAGTTCCTTCGCGTATTTTCAGCACAACCTGTTCTGTGGTGAGTATTGAAAATAGACCAAGCACCATGACAAACTCTGCCAGGGGAAAGCCAATGGCCATCTTCATCTGATCCAAAACATCCATGAAAGTACGCCGGACAATGGGCAACAAATCTAGAAGACAGGTTGCCAAGAACACCCCTGCTGCTAAGCAACTCAGAAAACTGATGGCACGGGTCAAGTTTTGCCTTGGATTTGCTGCTTCAAGTAAATGGGCGTTTTCTCCGTTGGAAGCTTTTCTTCGGATCAGCTTTATTGGTAATAACCCAAGAAGAAAGGTCAGAATGAACAACGCAAAGAGAACAATGATCTTTAGAACATCCAGAGAAATCATTGTAGCGCTTTGAAGCTATGAAGTTGTATTGTTACGTATATATTTCTATGAATGTCATATATATTTTTGTTGAAAACATTGAGATACATCATGCCAAACAATTACATCCCACCTGTTGCTTGTGTGATTTATCAATAATTTACTTGCTTTGTTATTCGATGAAATTTATAGGTATATAGAATTACAATGATAACATTGATTTATTGTAACATATGTATTTTACATCTTGCTTTAATAAAATATGGGGAAAAAAGATGGGAGGTAATGTTGGTTCAGTCAAACGAAATTTCATACGATAAGACACTGAGGATATCCGATACAGTTCATATGTGATGTACACGTGGTAAATGGATGGTCGAAATGGGCATTTAAATACATCGGAAAATATGTGATATGTGGCTTAAGAATGAACTGTTAAGCATGCAAGAATTATCTAATTCCGTGAACGGAATTGTACTAATTTTGGACAGATTATTAACAAAACCTAATGTACAATTCAACCAGTCATCACCTCTTAAGCTAAACGATTTTATACGATAAGGCGTTGTTGCAATAAAATGCAGTTTATATGTGACGTTCATGTGGTAAATGGAATGTCGTAACTGACATCGAAAAACCAAAGGGATAATAGAAAATATTTGTAAAATTTCTCCGAAGTGCATTTACTATTTCTGATATGTATTCAAGAGATAAGTAGATATGACAGAATGGGCAATGACGGTTTTAATCTCAAGTTAAAATTACATACCTTTATCTTATGTATTAACATTTTCGTGAAATTTTTCAAAAGTCAATAGATGTGCAATATCAAATTATGTTATATGCGGCTCATTTATAAATACCAGATGCATGCACATTACGCTTCTCATAAATTTATAAACTAAATTAGGAATCGCTAACAATGGATATAGTCAACGCTTTAAAAATCATGATTTTCTCTGCCATAAAACAAATTATTTACGCGTACATTTCCAATATTTCTTAGTTAGTTTATGCATTAACAGTCAATAAAATACACAAACAATCGTTACAATATATTTCCTGTCTTTTCACTTAAATAACTTACTTGATAATGTGATATCGGCGTAAAAGCTAAAATTTCGGTGCTCAAGAAAAAGAACTTCAAAACCAATTTGTCATTGAGACAGAGAAATAATCCTTTAGACTTTTGAAGTATATAAAGGTTTTTTAAAAGGGTTCCCATCCAATGAAAATCTGCGCCCTCTGTTGCCGAACCCAAATTATAACTAAAACACAATAAATTTTATGGCCGAAAAAGTGTAAAAAAAAAAATATAGTAAAGCTTAAACACAAATTTGTAAGATAATATTGAAAAAACAGACGCCTTTCTAAACAGAATTGATCTACCATATATACATGTAGATAAAAATACTTATCATGTCAGATGAAACAAACACACCTTATAATCAGATATTTTATTAAGTCAGCTGTTACATTATACACAAATATAAACTATTGATATTTCAAGCATAGGTTCATTTATTCGGCAAGGTTTTTACATCAAAATATACAATGTATAATTTGATCTAAATCGTAAACTGTTTGCGAAATTGAAATCATTATCTCGCAAACGGATATTTATTTCCATGGAATAACAGCAAATAGAAAAGCAATTAACTACAAAAAACATCCACAAAACGGGTAATATTTCGATTTCTTTATTTGTGGTAATTAATTTGTCTAATGCAAGAGTGTGAGAAGTTATAATTCAAATTATTTTCAATGTATTCTTTGCATATTTAACAATTGATTCCTACTAAACCAACCTTAGTAACGTAGAATTATTAGTTATTAAAAGACGAACAATAAACGAAATGACATACCAGCAGCGAAGTAGTTTAAATGGAATGGGTCGTATTTTTTAAAGGTCCGCGCCTCGAACTTTTTGACGTAAACGCATTTAGAAACATGTTATATAACTTACGCCACAATAAACAAGGGAAATACACTGTTACATGCGACGCTGTGTTGACGGAAATATCCAATTGCACATGAGTTGCCATGGCGACTGTGCAATTGATAACCTTGTCGTGAATAAAGTCGTAGAAATTGCAATTCTAAAACGCACCAAGAACTATAAACTTATCGATAACAGTAACACTAAAACATTTATCACACACAGATCTTTTAAATAACTCATAACAGTAGTCGTTAAATAATTCGCAATTTAACTTTCCCGCGTTTGACTATTGAAGCGTCAAATACAGGAGTACGAGGCACAGGCCCTCGGATCATTAAAAAAAAATATTAAAAAATTTTAAAAAATTTTTTTGAGAACACCCCCTGAATAAAATTGTTCCATATACTATTAACAGAGGAACAATTTTATTCAGGGGGTGTTCTCAAAAAAAATTTTAAATATTTTTTTTAATGATCCGAGGGCCTGTGGTACGAGTCCCGATCCTCCCTGAGTTAAGGCCTAAAAGGGATATGGGATATGTTCAAGTTAACCGCTTCAAACGTCACCAGATTGTATCCCTATACGCTAGGATACGAAGTTACCCTACAATAAAGCGGTAACTTGTAATGTCATAACTGTATCTTTACGTTTAGCGTTAGTGCTTGAGGAAGCGTTAACCAACGTCGGACTCAGTATCTTTGTAGCCCTTATTTGATTGAGTTCCATTCATAGTGTTGCATACAGCATGTTTGCAGCGAATAAAAAGTTTTAAAAACTGTCACAATCCAAGAATAACTGTTGCCATTCTTGAATTAAAAAAATGTGATCGACAAGTAACATGTTAGATAATGGGTACAATTAAGGTCAAATATGTCATCGTTATTTGCACGCACTGTAGATTAACTGTAATATAGTATCAATTTCTGATAACTCGTTAATCAATTTAACTTATTTTACGCATCCCATTTCAGAATTTCTCTAATATATTTCCATATTCGCCACTCTGAAATATGTGAGGTCAAAATGGAGTTATCGTTCTTGAATCGTACTCTTTTTTCGTGAAGATAAAAATGTGGTTATCGCGGATATTCAATCACGTTCAGTCAACGTAGACCGCGACCAAACCTTTCAAGGTCACGTCATTTCATGGCATATAGGCTTAGATCTCGATCTAAAATCTTTATTTCTAGTAAATTAGACTTCTACTTTTCATATAGTGTCTTTTATAGTGAAAATATTACTAATTATTTACCTTACTAAAGGGCATGCATTTTGGCGAACTCACCCTTCCATCGCTTAGATCCGCTCGACTATATTAAAAAAGGCGGTCGACGACGGTTGGATTGAAAGGGGAATCTTGATCTACGCAATGGTCGTTGTAACATAGAAAAAGGTCGTCTTGCAACAAGAGAGCAGTGTGGATCATAGTAATAGAGGTAAGGACATGCATCTGACTTATTAAAGTTGTAACCAGCCATTTAGCCTCAGAAGGCCAGGAATTCAGAAATATCTGCCAAAAATACGTACCCTCGTGTAACATGTTTCCGTGGTATTAAGAAATACACTTCCATTAGCATTATTGCTTATAGTAACAACCATCTTGAACATCACAAAGTGATAGAATACATGTTTGTCTGAGCTTAAAATGGCCTATAAATGGTCCAGTAATGAAATCATTCGTCTGCTCAGTGTATATTTGGTATCAGAAAACCTTCTAGAGTCACCAAATATCTCGCATTTCAATTACCTATATATTTAGTATGAGCAATACAAGCAATGTTTAACTGTTTAATTAATAACTTGTTTTTTTTGCACCGGAAAATCCTTAACAGCCAAAATTACATAAGAAATAAGCGTTCCATAATTTCACATATTTCTCAATTTGACTGGGATTAAACCCTTTTGTCAGGTGATTCAGGATAACATTAATTAATGTATAGGATTAAAGGAAGACACTGTTTGAAAAAAATTTATAGCGATTATTATTATATTTTTATAAATCAAATCAAATGTTGTCCAAAAAATGTATTAGGTGAAAACCATAAAATTTCATTCGATTTTCATCACTGAAGTGAATTGTTGAGTAGATTCTAGATTGATGAAATACTGACCATTTCCTGCTTGGATTCATGAAGGACAACTGATCAATAAAATAATAACTTCTAACTGGCCATGACCAGTACATGATTAGAGAGAAATGACATCATTTGTAAATACCACGAAAACAGGTGACCCATTGAAACAGGTCTATTAAAGGGTAAAATGGTATTGCAAATTATGCATGGTTTTATTACCATAATTTGTGATTAATTGACTTCGCAATTATTTAGACAGCTGATTATTCAAGGTGGACACTATTATTTTGTTACATTTTTGTTTTATAACAGCCATTAATAAAATGTACACAAAAACACCATGCCTCACTGTTAAACATTGCTTACAATTACTTATAATCAAGATGTTTTATACGCTCGAAGAAGATGGTTTAAAAAAAAGGTAGGATATTGTTGAATAATTTACAGTAGTCTAGATCTTCATCTAAAAAGACACTATTGCTGCTACTAGATTTCATGATATTCTGTATTGATAATTCAATTTTTCAGGAACTGAGGGAATGGTTCATAATTGCAGCTGGTACTAACTTCAATACAGAATTTGGTGTACGTATGTCAATAGATATTGTAATTTAATCAGGTTGTGGAAACCCACTGAACGTGACATTATATCCTGAGTGGCCTATTATATTAAATTTATTTATTTCTGATTTTAATTAGGTATGGTTCATTTCAGAAGGATAATTGGAAAAGAGTGTTGATATTCAATAAGATTTATTTACGGTATTCTTAAATTTAGTCTGTTAGCTGCAAAATGTCAGTAAGATAAAAGTCATTGATATTTTTTGAAAATGCTTTGCTTTACTATTAGTTTCCAATAATTAGAAGGAGATTGTTTCAAATACTCTAAATTCTAAAAAGGATTAAATCCTAGAAGTTTTTATGATTTTGAGTTTCATCATAAAAGTTTATTTTGTAAGCCAAATCTCTCTCTAAAAGTTTATACGGAACACTTTGGCAGAAATTTATAGTTTTGAAATATTTAGACATTATCTCAATTGGGATAGGATGCATTAATAGGCCAATCACGTTGAATTATCCTGTTCAATGGATTTACCCAACCCGATGCAGTGCTGCCTACTAGTGGTGTAACGATTCATCGATAGTATCGATGTTTGCATCGTCTACTACGCGATACGAGTTCATCGATTCAAAACATGTTTAGGCAATATATCAGAATATTTATATCGTGAGGGTCCACAATACATCGATGTATCGCCATAAGAGACAATATATCCTGATACTGTTAACATAATTTTTTTCAAACAAATGACTATAAAAGCTAGAAAGGTTTTTCTTCTATTTCAGAGATAACAGTGATTAGAACAGAAACAGAAAGAGAAATTACATGATATTTCTGATATTACTAATTATTAGATATGTAATTTTACAGTCACTCTAATTTTGTGACTTCCCTTCATGTAATATCTATGACAATTTAGTATCAAAGGATTAACATTACTGTTCTATGTCCTATCTATAGTTCTTTCATAAACTGTAGAGAATCAGGATACGTATTGTATCGCGACTACTGTATCGTAATGATAATCGTCTCACAGGTTCCTTGGCAATAATTCCATGATATATCATCTCGCCTAATAAAACTAGAATCGGGATATATCGTCTCGCCACCAAGGCCAGGATACACAGGTCTACTGCCTACTGGTACTCTTTTGTCGATTTTGTACACTTAACAGTCTTAAAATATAATTGTACACCAATGTTGGAAATTGTACATCTATTCTGAAAAAAAATCTTTACTTCAAGCAATATGTTTTGAGTATCAGAGTACTAAAGTATTACAACGTTCAATGTGAACTGTATATTCTTAGGTAACAAAGTGATAAAAGGTTTAGAAATATCCAACCAGAACATGAATCTAACCGTAAAATACTACCTTCATTGTTTGTTTATACATAAAAATAACAAAATACACATCCTCTATGCAAAATATGTATAAATATTACAATATGTCTAAACATTCACATAACAAAAGGTAGGCTGTATGCTGATGATATGACTTATTCAAATTATCAAATTACTTACCTTGATGCATTTTCTCTGGACTAAAATTTAGTCTTCGAAATATTTTAATAAGTCACTGTTCCTTCATCCATTTGATTTTTTTCTTTGGGCTCTTAATATATGTATGTAGTCAAATCTAGACTTGCTGACTGAGAACCTAGACTGTATTAAAGGCTCCTATTTAATAAACAGTCATGAAGTGTGTTTCCTTTATTGTCACCAGACCTTTGAGATGAGGTGGTACTTTCCGAGTAACATATTTGATCAAAGACTATCTCAATTAAAAATAAATTTTTTTAAAAATTGATAAACTTTGACAAGTGAACAATTATTTCTCACAGTTTGCTTGTAATTCGTATGCTTATTTCCTGTATCTAAAAGTTTGTCACAAATATTTACATGCATATATTAGAAGATGATACTTACTGTTCATGTTGCACGAATATATCATTAACTGTCACAAATTAGCAAAGTCAGTGAACCAATTGATGCTTGCCTATATAGTTTAATGCTGTGCATTTAGATTTTGAAGGGAATAAATGCTTCCTGAAATTGTACTATCTCTTCATATTTTAATTATCTTTTTCAGAAAAAAGATAGCTGTTGCAAATTGCCTTCTGATAGCCTGGATGCCTTCAAAATATGGTTTGTGAAATTTTTTGTGTGTTAAAATTTACCAATTAAATATAACTTTAGCTCAAGTCAAAAAGACCAGACAATTTTCCTTTAAACCTTCTTTTGACTTGTTTTCAGAAACCAGTAATGATTAGAATCTAAAATAGTAAGATTATCATCTTTATAGGATAGAGATTAAGATTTGCAAATTTCCATGTCCTTCAAATATTTTGGCACGGCAGGGGGTTCAATTTATAGTGGTTCAAACTACTCAAAAACCAGATTGCATGGGAAGTCCAAATTGTAGATTAACCTATTGGTTTTTTTAGAGAGAAAAGCTTGTACAGTAGATCTTGATTCCCATCTACTGATGCGGCAGGGTGTCCATCATCAAACTTTCTTTTTCGGTAACAAGTACTGCTTTATTCTCTCCCCTCATAGGCTTAGGCACTCAAGTCATTTCTTTCCACATTAACCTTGCAACTCTTTCAAACTCCAAAAGTGGTGAAAATTTGCTAGATATGTGCTTTCCTTATTTATGTCAAATCAAATACTGTTACATCTCCGACTCACCTCTGACATCTCAGAAGAAATTGTGCTGTCAAAACAATGTTTGAAGTACAATTTAGACACTAAAAATCAAACTAACAGTGCAGATTGCACAACAAACTTTGTTTACAAAAGGTTGGATTTGGTGTTTCTAACCAATAAATTGCTCTTCTTTTCACAGAGATTACTAGGGAATAAATTACAGAGTAATCTTTCATATAACTAAAATCTGTAAAATAAAATTTGTATTATATTTATATAACTTATATATATATTGAAATTGCATCTGTATTGGCTCATCAGACGTGAAAGGCCAGATGGGCTTATGGGACTAACCAGCAACCATAAACTTTTCACATTTTTAACCTCTCCTCCAGAACTGCTTCACCTTAAACCTGAAATGTGATAGGGTGTCTGTCCTTACATCTTTATCATCTTTTCTCATCAGGCTAGAAAGCTAAAAAAGTTATGATATTATCAATATCTTTGTTGAATGAAGACCAAGATTAGTAGATTTAGTTCATCATTCTTTAAAGCATGGCAGGAGTGGAGTGAAACTTTAGGACTGTTAACCCTGTTTAGGACTGTTAATCCTGTTTAGGGCTATGATCACATGCTGACTGTTATCAAATAGCAATTTCTGTGGACTGTAGCACCAATCATAAGATAGATACAACACTTCTCATTGAATTATTTTATTTGTTAATCTCTGTCTCACAAAATGTAATCTCACGCTGACCTCATGTGTTAAGAGCAATGAAATAAAATGGAGTAGTTTTTTCGGGTTAACCACAAGTCTAAAAGGGTTGGTCACAGGGTAACCAATCAACATCTGACCTCTTTTTTTGCTATAGATGAGTTTTTGAAATAATGTGTTACTCATTGGTGCTCACCAGTCATGGTTCAATATCCTTTATTTAATTCATCTGGTTCTAGATTATCGAAGTCTCTAAGCGTTAAAATCGTCGTAGGCCAGTGTTAATGTATGGTACTTACGACTGTCTTAGCACTAAGAGAGCTTAAAAAATACAGGCCCTGGCAAGGTCTGATTGACTTATGGCATTGCATGTCATCCAACGTCAATCTGTTAACTTTTCATTATGTCATCTAATCTCGAGAACCATTGACTCATGAGAACTGAAACCTTGTATAGAGACTCCTTGACAAATAGGGGGCTGGATAACAGTCACTTGCAGAGTGGTCTGCTTTGGATCATAGCTCTGTTGATCGAATCTCGCCAGAGGCTTGGCAACTTTATCAGCAGTAAAGAACTGTTGGGGCCACAGCCTAAAAACCTATTTTCATGTTCTTTTTGTGGAGCATGAGACCTAGAAAGCTATTACCTTGTGAAAAGACTCCTTAGCTGACGGGGAGGTTTATGTTTGATTTGGTTACCCTGTGACCCTTAATGGACCTTAAAACCTATTTAAATATTCTTCTCCAGAAGCAATGGGTCTAAAACTGACTAGCTAATGGTTATTCTAATGTATAGATTTGTTGACCCTGTGAGCCCTAATGAGGGTCCCAGAGGCCACACCATTAAAACTTTTTTTGTCTCCATTTCAGGAATAAGGCCTGGAAAGCTAAAATATAATGTATAGACACCTAAGCTGATGAGGATTATAAAAAAGGGATTTGTTTATCCTTTGGCAGCTCAAATGGTGACCTTGTGACCATTCATAAAATATATAATAGATAGCCAAATGAGCTACAGACCAAATGCCACTATTCTTTACAAAATGCAACTTTATTCCTTTATAGTGTCTCTATGTCTCTAATAAGCATTGAAATGATACTTTTCAACAATGATAAGTTCTTCACACAATAACTATTTACAATGTTTGACATATTTCACTCCAAAAACATTCTGTGTAACAAATTCTTGAATTGTTTAATCATTTATATTTGATGTTGGAAAATATTGCCTAAGAGAATGTATAATCTTTATGGTCGCCAGGTGACATGATGTGTGGGGGTGACAAGAACATGATGCAGAGTCTATGCCAGCTGGTCTCAGCTCCACACGACACTATGAAGAAACAAATCGATGATTTTCAGGCAGGTACAAAGCAGAGTGCAATTTATTTCAAATGATAACAAGCAAAAGATTTTTAAAAATGACTTTAAAGCAACAACATGATGGATATTTCCCAGGACTACCAAAGAAAAAAATCACATCATCAGAAAATACCGCATCACAGTTTAACCAATGAAAAGCTACAAAATAGCATCAATCAAGCAATGATAAGCACTTTTAAACAAATGATAACGTAAAATGAAACACTTGATATGCTTGATAACACTGTTACTAGGCATGCTCATTAAAAAAATGGAAGCTATACAAGATATTTTGCAAATGTCCTCACGGAGGGTGATTTCTTGTCAAATTCATAATCAGTTTTTTATTTTACCTGCTCATATTGAATTTTTAATTCTTTTACTCAAAATTACTTTTTAACATGCGGCTGAGTTCCATGTTAAACGAATTTTTACTGTACTTTGATTATTCCGCATGCGCAGTAACAGGATTGTGTATTCAGTGTTTCATTTTGCGGTGTTGAGTTTTTATAGTACTTATCATCACTTGATGCAATTTTGTAGCATATTGCTCTTTTTTATACAGGTTCATCTATTAATGAGTACGTTTCTGCTTTTCATTGCGATTAAAACATTTACTTTGGAATCTCAATTTTATAAAAATTAGTGCTGTAACTAAATTTTGACTAATTGCCACACTCTTAAATATTTGCTCTCTTATGGCTTGTGAAAATACTTTTTGTAAGTAATAAAAGCATTTAAAACATGCTTAAAATCAGCAAGATATCATTTATGAACATCCTTATTCCATGTTCTGACCCCCCCCCCCCCCCTTTGGGACCACCAATCTGAAATTACACGAGCCCATTCTGACATTATCTCATCTCTACCCCCTCCCCTAAATGTGCACCATTTAAGAGAAAATACATTTATAAGAACCTAACAAAATTTCATCATGTTACTTAGTGAATCCTTTATTTTGCGAAGTAAGAATTACCTCTTTTGGAGTGATTGATTGACATTTATCTTCACATATTTGATTTATAGTCGCTCTAAATCCTTGCTGTAATGATATAAGTGTTTAAGTTTTGATGTATCTAACAGTTATGAATTATAAATTGGTTAGAAGCAAAATAGCAACTGCCAAGACAATGCTTTATCGTCAGAAACGTTAGTCATCAAATGCCTGATGAGCTTCAGAGCCAACAATACTATTTTCTATATAACATTTCAAATTACTTTTTAGCCCCATGAACTACAGAGGCAAATTGTTTCATATTTCATATTTAATGATTATGCATTCCAGGGCATCTGGCATTGGACTTGGACCATGGACCGAAAAATATGACAGATGTTGAGAAAAACAAGATTCTCCAATGAATGGATGATTACCCATTTCCTAGTGATGAAAATCTTGTGCTTGGAAATTGATGTTTGGACTGCAGCTACGGGATCTTTAACCACGAGCTTAATGAAATGATGCATGTGACCTATGTAACAAATATTTTTAAAAATAAAGTATAAAACTATTTAGTTTTTTTGCTCACTCCTAAAAAATAGATTTCAGTTTCCTATATATACAGCAATTACTATCTTTCTTTCGACTAGATACTAAATTGTAATAAACTTTAACACTACATGATACATTGACTGTAAGTTTATTCAAGATGCTATTTCTTGTAACTTTTCAGATGTTAAATGGTTATTATTGCAACTGACATTACAAGTTATGCCATAAATCTTAAGTTCGAGTGAAATGGTAACATCACATGAATAAGAAGTCTCATTTTGAACTTCTATTTCTGAAACGCTCAGAAATATGATCATGAATTCAGTAGTAATCCAAAAGGCACCCATTTTTCTTTAAGTATTGCATTAATTAATCATATTGGGCTCTTGAAATCAGTATGGTCAGTTTCAAATTCAGTATTAATCCTAAAGGCACACATTTTCGTTTATGTATTGCATCAATCCTAATGGGCTCTTGAAATCAGAATTGTCAGTTTCTAATACAAAATAACAATATATATTGTGCCAGGTAAGAACCATCTTCATACTGTTTCTAATATAGAACCATATTCTAACGTAAAGGTGAGAGCCAGTCACATGAAAGTCAACTTTATAGTATATTGACCTCACCCCAAAATGGCTGTATTGACTTGAAACACTTTGATTAAAAAATGTGAAATCAAAGTTGACAACAGGCCCTTATCTACAAATCTACCTGATTCTCATTCTACCTGAGTCAATGGTTCTGGAAAAGAAGACGAAATAGTGAAAACTTTGCAGACTTCAACGACGAACAGTTGATTTTCAATTTCACAGAAATTATCGATCATTACTTTGTTAAAACACAACCTACATATATTTTCCTTAATAATTACAGATAGTTACTGCGTACATTATTTTTCCTTCATTTGTTGCTAATCCTTTTCTTTAGAGTATGTTGTTGGAGTGAAATATGCCAAACTTCGTAAATGGTGCTATTTTAACAAGAAGTGGTGGTTGTTTCAATAAATCAGCACCTCAGTGCTTTTTAGTTCACTATAGTGACAAAAAACAGGTTCAAGTCTCGATTTGTGATCGAAAACCGGACAATGACGCGCGTCAATGACTCAAACGTAATTTTGGAAACTTATTTACAGCAGTCACAAATGTAAATATGGATTGGTAGCATTAATTATGACTTTTAACTAATATACATGTAAAATGTACGCCGAATTTCGACCTCCTGACATTAATATGGCCATTTTTCATTTCATTGAAAACATAAAAACAGCACAATTTGGGAAATTTAGAGATAAAGTTGCGAGTTAGGTAGGCGATTGGAACTTAATTGAGGACAATATGGTATTTTTGCTCTTATTTAAGGAACATGAAAAATCCAAAAACATAGTCTGTGTCACTTTAAGACAGTTCCAGTGTACAATTGTATCTTTGATCCTAAACCTTACTTTCATAGAATTAACCGACAGTAACTGTGTAAAAATCATATATTTGATACTAAACCTTTCTCTCATGTATATTACAGAGAGCAACTGTGTAAAAATCATATATTTGATCCTAATCCATAAAGAGCCACTCAGCGAGTTGTTGGAGTCATATATGTCAAACTTAATCAATGGTGTCATTCGATCGCAAAGTATCGACTGTTACCAAAAAGACGCATTTAAAAGCTTATTGGGTTTTTTACAGTGACAATATGAAGGTAGAACGTCGCAATCATGATCGAAAACCGGACAGTGGCGCGCCTCAAATAGTCAAACGTAATTTTGAAGACTGAAGGAGGACATCTACACATCTGTGCATTCATAAGGCTGTTTTTAAAATTTCATGGAAAACCAGTATTTGTCACATATATGTCTTTTGGACATGAAAAGTTAAGATGTTTTGATTTTATATCACCACATATGACATTTAGGTTCGTATCAAAGGTAAATAATATGTTATGAAAATCACGGAGTGACTCTTTAACTTCATAGGTACCACCTAGCCCTGCTCTCATGCATATTACGACAGTTACTGTGTAAAAATCACATATTTGATACTTAACCCTGCTCTCATGCATATTACCGACAGTTACTGTGTAAAAACCACATATTTGATACTAAAATTTTCTCTAGTGCATATTACCGACAGTTACTGTACATGTGTAACAATCACATATATAGCTGATACTTAACCTTTCTCTATTGCATATTGCGGACATTTACTGTGTAAAACTCACATATTTGATATTAAACCTTACTCCCATACATATTACCGACAGTGACTGTGTAAAAATTATATATTCTAAACTAAACTTTACATTCATGCATATTACCGACAGTAACTGTAAAAATCCTATATTTGATACTAATCCTTACTCTCGTGCATATTACCGATAACTTCTTTGAGTGTCATTTTAGACGTTGGAGGCAACTAAGTACAAATGATTTATGGATGACAACTTCTTTATTCTACCGATATATTACCGATAGTTACTGTGTAAAAATCATATATTTGATACTTAACCCTGCTCTCATGCATATTACCGATAACTTCTTTGAGTGGCATTTTAGAAGTTGGAGGCAACTAAGTACAAATGATTTATGGATGACAACTTCTTTATTCTACCGATATATTACCGATAGTTACTGTGTAAAAATCATATATTTGATACTTAACCCTGCTCTCATGCATATTACCGATAGTTACTGTGTAAACATCATATATTTGATACTAAACCTTTCATGTATAATACCGACAGTTACTGTGTAAAAATCATATATTTGATACTAAACCTTTCTCTCATGCATATTACCGACAGTTACTGTGTAAAAATCACATATTTGATACTAAACCTTTCTCTCATGCATATTACCGACAGTTACTGTGTAAAAACCACATATTTGATACTAAAATTTTCTCTAGTGCATATTACCGACAGTTACTGTGTAACAATCACATATATAGGTGATACTTAACCTTTCTCTAATGCATATTGCGGACATTTACTGTGTAAAACTCACATATGTGATATTAAACCTTACTCCCATACATATTACCGATAGTTACTGTGTAAAAATCACATATTAAAAACTAAACCTTAATCTCATGCATATTACCGACAGTGACTGTGTAAAAATCACATATTCGACACTAAACTTTACATTCATGCATATTACCGACAGTTACTGTATAAAATCCTATATTTGATACTAATCCTTACTCTCGTGCATATTACCGATAACTTCTTTGAGTGGCATTTTAGAAGTTGGAGGCAACTAAGTACAAATGATTTATGGATGACAACTTCTGTATTCTACCGATATATTACCGATAGTTACTGTATAAAATCACATATTTGATACTAAACCTTTCTCTCATGCATATTACCGTCAGTTACTGCGTAAAAATCATATATTTGATACTAAACCTTTCTCTCATGCATATTACCTACAGTTACTGTGTAAAAATCATATATTTGATGTGGAAAGAAATGACTTGAGTGCCTAAGCCTATGAGGGGAGAGAATAAAGCAGTACTTGTTACCGAAAAAGAAAGTTTGATGATGGACACCCTGCCGCATCAGTAGATGGGAATCAAGATCTACTGTACAAGCTTTTCTCTCTAAAAAAACCAATAGGTTAATCTACAATTTGGACTTCCCATGCAATCTGGTTTTTGAGTAGTTTGA
Source organism: Phorcus lineatus (assembly GCA_921293015.1). Taxonomy (NCBI): domain Eukaryota; kingdom Metazoa; phylum Mollusca; class Gastropoda; order Trochida; family Trochidae; genus Phorcus; species Phorcus lineatus. Next base: position 25,011,930 of record OV121089.1, read on the forward strand.
ACCACTATAAATTGAACCCCCTGCCGTGCCAAAATATTTGAAGGACATGGAAATTTGCAAATCTTAATCTCTATCCTATAAAGATGATAATCTTACTATTTTAGATTCTAATCATTACTGGTTTCTGAAAACAAGTCAAAAGAAGGTTTAAAGGAAAATTGTCTGGTCTTTTTGACTTGAGCTAAAGTTATATTTAATTGGTAAATTTTAACACACAAAAAATTTCACAAACCATATTTTGAAGGCATCCAGGCTATCAGAAGGCAATTTGCAACAGCTATCTTTTTTCTGAAAAAGATAATTAAAATATGAAGAGATAGTACAATTTCAGGAAGCATTTATTCCCTTCAAAATCTAAATGCACAGCATTAAACTATATAGGCAAGCATCAATTGGTTCACTGACTTTGCTAATTTGTGACAGTTAATGATATATTCGTGCAACATGAACAGTAAGTATCATCTTCTAATATATGCATGTAAATATTTGTGACAAACTTTTAGATACAGGAAATAAGCATACGAATTACAAGCAAACTGTGAGAAATAATTGTTCACTTGTCAAAGTTTATCAATTTTTAAAAAAATTTATTTTTAATTGAGATAGTCTTTGATCAAATATGTTACTCGGAAAGTACCACCTCATCTCAAAGGTCTGGTGACAATAAAGGAAACACACTTCATGACTGTTTATTAAATAGGAGCCTTTAATACAGTCTAGGTTCTCAGTCAGCAAGTCTAGATTTGACTACATACATATATTAAGAGCCCAAAGAAAAAAATCAAATGGATGAAGGAACAGTGACTTATTAAAATATTTCGAAGACTAAATTTTAGTCCAGAGAAAATGCATCAAGGTAAGTAATTTGATAATTTGAATAAGTCATATCATCAGCATACAGCCTACCTTTTGTTATGTGAATGTTTAGACATATTGTAATATTTATACATATTTTGCATAGAGGATGTGTATTTTGTTATTTTTATGTATAAACAAACAATGAAGGTAGTATTTTACGGTTAGATTCATGTTCTGGTTGGATATTTCTAAACCTTTTATCACTTTGTTACCTAAGAATATACAGTTCACATTGAACGTTGTAATACTTTAGTACTCTGATACTCAAAACATATTGCTTGAAGTAAAGATTTTTTTTCAGAATAGATGTACAATTTCCAACATTGGTGTACAATTATATTTTAAGACTGTTAAGTGTACAAAATCGACAAAAGAGTACCAGTAGGCAGTAGACCTGTGTATCCTGGCCTTGGTGGCGAGACGATATATCCCGATTCTAGTTTTATTAGGCGAGATGATATATCATGGAATTATTGCCAAGGAACCTGTGAGACGATTATCATTACGATACAGTAGTCGCGATACAATACGTATCCTGATTCTCTACAGTTTATGAAAGAACTATAGATAGGACATAGAACAGTAATGTTAATCCTTTGATACTAAATTGTCATAGATATTACATGAAGGGAAGTCACAAAATTAGAGTGACTGTAAAATTACATATCTAATAATTAGTAATATCAGAAATATCATGTAATTTCTCTTTCTGTTTCTGTTCTAATCACTGTTATCTCTGAAATAGAAGAAAAACCTTTCTAGCTTTTATAGTCATTTGTTTGAAAAAAATTATGTTAACAGTATCAGGATATATTGTCTCTTATGGCGATACATCGATGTATTGTGGACCCTCACGATATAAATATTCTGATATATTGCCTAAACATGTTTTGAATCGATGAACTCGTATCGCGTAGTAGACGATGCAAACATCGATACTATCGATGAATCGTTACACCACTAGTAGGCAGCACTGCATCGGGTTGGGTAAATCCATTGAACAGGATAATTCAACGTGATTGGCCTATTAATGCATCCTATCCCAATTGAGATAATGTCTAAATATTTCAAAACTATAAATTTCTGCCAAAGTGTTCCGTATAAACTTTTAGAGAGAGATTTGGCTTACAAAATAAACTTTTATGATGAAACTCAAAATCATAAAAACTTCTAGGATTTAATCCTTTTTAGAATTTAGAGTATTTGAAACAATCTCCTTCTAATTATTGGAAACTAATAGTAAAGCAAAGCATTTTCAAAAAATATCAATGACTTTTATCTTACTGACATTTTGCAGCTAACAGACTAAATTTAAGAATACCGTAAATAAATCTTATTGAATATCAACACTCTTTTCCAATTATCCTTCTGAAATGAACCATACCTAATTAAAATCAGAAATAAATAAATTTAATATAATAGGCCACTCAGGATATAATGTCACGTTCAGTGGGTTTCCACAACCTGATTAAATTACAATATCTATTGACATACGTACACCAAATTCTGTATTGAAGTTAGTACTAGCTGCAATTATGAACCATTCCCTCAGTTCCTGAAAAATTGAATTATCAATACAGAATATCATGAAATCTAGTAGCAGCAATAGTGTCTTTTTAGATGAAGATCTAGACTACTGTAAATTATTCAACAATATCCTACCTTTTTTTTAAACCATCTTCTTCGAGCGTATAAAACATCTTGATTATAAGTAATTGTAAGCAATGTTTAACAGTGAGGCATGGTGTTTTTGTGTACATTTTATTAATGGCTGTTATAAAACAAAAATGTAACAAAATAATAGTGTCCACCTTGAATAATCAGCTGTCTAAATAATTGCGAAGTCAATTAATCACAAATTATGGTAATAAAACCATGCATAATTTGCAATACCATTTTACCCTTTAATAGACCTGTTTCAATGGGTCACCTGTTTTCGTGGTATTTACAAATGATGTCATTTCTCTCTAATCATGTACTGGTCATGGCCAGTTAGAAGTTATTATTTTATTGATCAGTTGTCCTTCATGAATCCAAGCAGGAAATGGTCAGTATTTCATCAATCTAGAATCTACTCAACAATTCACTTCAGTGATGAAAATCGAATGAAATTTTATGGTTTTCACCTAATACATTTTTTGGACAACATTTGATTTGATTTATAAAAATATAATAATAATCGCTATAAATTTTTTTCAAACAGTGTCTTCCTTTAATCCTATACATTAATTAATGTTATCCTGAATCACCTGACAAAAGGGTTTAATCCCAGTCAAATTGAGAAATATGTGAAATTATGGAACGCTTATTTCTTATGTAATTTTGGCTGTTAAGGATTTTCCGGTGCAAAAAAAACAAGTTATTAATTAAACAGTTAAACATTGCTTGTATTGCTCATACTAAATATATAGGTAATTGAAATGCGAGATATTTGGTGACTCTAGAAGGTTTTCTGATACCAAATATACACTGAGCAGACGAATGATTTCATTACTGGACCATTTATAGGCCATTTTAAGCTCAGACAAACATGTATTCTATCACTTTGTGATGTTCAAGATGGTTGTTACTATAAGCAATAATGCTAATGGAAGTGTATTTCTTAATACCACGGAAACATGTTACACGAGGGTACGTATTTTTGGCAGATATTTCTGAATTCCTGGCCTTCTGAGGCTAAATGGCTGGTTACAACTTTAATAAGTCAGATGCATGTCCTTACCTCTATTACTATGATCCACACTGCTCTCTTGTTGCAAGACGACCTTTTTCTATGTTACAACGACCATTGCGTAGATCAAGATTCCCCTTTCAATCCAACCGTCGTCGACCGCCTTTTTTAATATAGTCGAGCGGATCTAAGCGATGGAAGGGTGAGTTCGCCAAAATGCATGCCCTTTAGTAAGGTAAATAATTAGTAATATTTTCACTATAAAAGACACTATATGAAAAGTAGAAGTCTAATTTACTAGAAATAAAGATTTTAGATCGAGATCTAAGCCTATATGCCATGAAATGACGTGACCTTGAAAGGTTTGGTCGCGGTCTACGTTGACTGAACGTGATTGAATATCCGCGATAACCACATTTTTATCTTCACGAAAAAAGAGTACGATTCAAGAACGATAACTCCATTTTGACCTCACATATTTCAGAGTGGCGAATATGGAAATATATTAGAGAAATTCTGAAATGGGATGCGTAAAATAAGTTAAATTGATTAACGAGTTATCAGAAATTGATACTATATTACAGTTAATCTACAGTGCGTGCAAATAACGATGACATATTTGACCTTAATTGTACCCATTATCTAACATGTTACTTGTCGATCACATTTTTTTAATTCAAGAATGGCAACAGTTATTCTTGGATTGTGACAGTTTTTAAAACTTTTTATTCGCTGCAAACATGCTGTATGCAACACTATGAATGGAACTCAATCAAATAAGGGCTACAAAGATACTGAGTCCGACGTTGGTTAACGCTTCCTCAAGCACTAACGCTAAACGTAAAGATACAGTTATGACATTACAAGTTACCGCTTTATTGTAGGGTAACTTCGTATCCTAGCGTATAGGGATACAATCTGGTGACGTTTGAAGCGGTTAACTTGAACATATCCCATATCCCTTTTAGGCCTTAACTCAGGGAGGATCGGGACTTTTAGAAGTTGGAGGCAACTAAGTACAAATGATTTATGGATGACAACTTCTGTATTCTACCGATATATTACCGATAGTTACTGTATAAAATCACATATTTGATACTAAACCTTTCTCTCATGCATATTACCGTCAGTTACTGCGTAAAAATCATATATTTGATACTAAACCTTTCTCTCATGCATATTACCTACAGTTACTGTGTAAAAATCATATATTTGATACTAAACCTTTCTCTCATGCATATTACCGACAGTTACTGTGTAAAAATCATATATTTGATACTAAACCTTTCTCTCATGCATATTACCGACAGTTACTGTGTAAAAATCACATATTTGATACTTAACCTTTCTCTCATGCATATTCCGGCAGTTACTGTGTAAAAATCATATATTTGATACTTAACCTTACTCTAATGCATATTACCGACATTTACTGTGTAAAAATCATATATTCTAAACTAAACTTTACATTCATGCATTTTACCTACAGTTACTGTAAAAATCACATATTCGACACTAAACTTTACATTCATGCATATTACCGACAGTTCCTGTGTAAAACTCACATATTTGATACTAATCCTTACTCTCGTGCATATTACCTACAGTTACTGTAAAAATTCGCATCTTTGTTCCCTAACCCCTCTTTCATGGAAATGTACCAATAGATACTGTTTAAAAATCATATCTTTAATCCCAAACCTCACTTCCATGAAAATTACCAATTGCTATATAGTTCCGAAAACCAAATTTCATGGCATTTACCAATAGCGACTGTCATAGTCTTTTCCTTAAACCCCGATTTGTCGGCAGCTGCTGTGTAAAAATCATATTTATGAAGGCTTTCATGGAAATAACCGGCAGTCATAGAATGTATCTCGCTTTGGTGCCGTAAAAACAATAACAAGCCTATCCTTTGTGGTGTCAATCCATTTCGTAAGTTCGTGTCGACTCTTTCTTTTTCTCATTCTTGCCAAACTCTATACGAGGTTCAATGACATGACTTTGCGTTTGTGATATCAAAAGGATGTTATCAAAATCGTTTTGCTTTTCAATGATATTGGTTCTATAAAAAGTATACACTTGCTTCCAAAATCTCAAAGATTGTGGCACAAAACCGATATCATAAGACTTAGAAATAAGAAAAATGCCAAACCAAGTTTTACTTTCAAGTTGAATCACAGGATCAAATTTCATTTGAGCTCATCATTCAGTGCAGTGTGCAGATTTTTAAATCTTGCGTTGATTTATCATGAATAGAAACACTTGTGTAATTGGACCATTAACTCACTCTCAAGTATTTGCTTATTACTTTGAATAAACAAGACAAACCTTTGCAATTCGTTAGAAAAGATGAGGATCATGTTTTGGTTGGGCATGATGTATCTTGTGTGATATCCATATCTTTCACATACCTACCAAAGGTTTATACTTATTAGCAGTCGCCAGTGGATAGCGAATAAAAAATTTTGTTATCCAATTTTGTATTTCTTTTAGTTATACATGTATCATATGTGTCTATCCATAGTTTTAGGCCATTTCCTGACAGGAGCTTACACATATTACAGTCTGCTGTATTTTTGCAATATATACGACGAACTTGTGCGTAGAATGGATATAAGCATGTATGCATATTCTAGCCATATTCCATTGAAGTCTTATAACACTAAATTCGAAAACTCATTGTGCAAGGGTTGAAAAGATATCATGCTTACAAAAATTTATATCCCAATCATAGAGGTTGGTATCATAGTGAAGATTCTAGGTGCAGATATTCTCTATTTAGAAAATAGTATCCCAGGAGAATTAGATAGCCTCAATTTTCTTACTTTTACACAAGGTAAATATCATCATTGAGGCAGACATTTTGTAAAAGGTAGCGCTAACTTTAACTTACATGAAAGTATGAGATAATGAGTTCCCTTTATTCTTGGAATCTATGAAGGAGGATACAAGTGTTGGAAGGCTAGGCACATTGATTGAATTACTCAAATCGTTATCGTTTAAGACATCTGAACACAAATCTTTAATTTGAGAATGAATCCATCAATAATTAAAAGTTAGGGCACAACTGAATGAACAGACACATCTGACACAACCACACAAACCCATCTAGACCGCTTCAGTCAAGATGATCTTCAAATAAAACATCCGAATCATTGTTATTCAGCTTTATTAAAAATTAGTTCTACAAACACTGATGAATCCGAAGCAGCATGGAGAGTTATTTCTTGCTCTTAGCTGGGTCATCAACCTGAAGAATAAAATATAGATTTTAGTATAAGTGAAAAATATCTGCAACTTATTCATGTTCAAATTCTTAACATATTTTGACAACTGTTGAAATGAGAAGAATGTCAAACTTGTATGTTGGATTCAATGACAATGTGTCCATTTCTAAATGAGATATATTTGATCAACCTTGTTTCCAGAAATTCCCATTTTAAAATGTAGCACTCATATCTCTGACAGGAATCTACTCCATGGCAGAGAACCTACTTCGTGGTGAGTTTGTTAGATGACGTCATTGAGCGATGACATTTTAATCGCAGTTCAATCGTAAGTCATACTTCTGTTAACGGCAAAAAAGAGTAAATTAAGAAAGTCACAGTGAAAAATTGCAAACTGATAATGAACAGGTAAGTTAAGGCGATATTACTGATCTTGACAGGTTGGTCTATATAACATTATTCTGTTCTAAGCTTTTATCGAGGAAAATTTACTTTCCTCTTCAAATAGCTTTGATGTTACAAAGGACAATTTTGATATGAAAATAGAATCTTTTACCTAATAGGTTTTCTCATAAATTAAAAAACTTACGAGGGAAAGTCAGTAACTTTATAGAAGTGAGTATTGATACACCCCCTAAAGACATCATCTTTGATGTCATCAAAAAATAGGACGTCTGTCGACAGTTTACAGACATAAACAACCCCTCCCAATCATTTACTTGAGATTACTTAGAGTCTGTTGAACGCAGGTCCCCTCACTATAATCATGAAAAGTTCTAAAACTGAAATTGTGTGGTTATCAAGCTTCTCACAATATGACCAATGAGTATTGCAAAGAAACCCCTTAATATTGTATTGTTTCAAAATGGTCAGCTGAGTTTAAGGGGGATTGCAGCTCCTTGGACGATAACCAAAGGTCAGGAAGCCCATTGAAGCTATTAAAGATAATATGGTTGCACATGGCCAGGGCTTAACAATTTTCAATTTTAGAATTAAGGTGGATGAGATATCTTCAGCATTTCTCATGGAAGTGTTTGCACCATAATTCATGAGGAAATCCCACTGCAATACCCAGCTTTTTTTACAGCTTACATTTTTTAACGATTGATACATTATTTGGTAAATTATGAACACGAAAGTAAATTGCATTGTTCAGTGAGAAATATAGAAACAAGTGCTTGCCTGCTGGAACGAAATCCCAGTCATGCACCCTAATATTTTTTTAGAATTGGTTATTGACAATATAATCTGATTAAGAAAATTTAGTACAAAGTCTTGACCTGTGATTTTTTTCATTTCATTCATCAACAAATGGATATAAAGTCTACTGAAAACTATCAGAATATTGAAAAAGAAATAATGACAATATTAAGTAAGGAAAATATATCATTTGTATAAATATTTTGATTTTTGATTAAAAAAACATTACGATAAAGTAGAGAACAATTTTACATGAGGTATGCCTATGTGACATAATTTTACAGTTTCGTCCTCTCTGAAAAAACCTGCAAACAATCCAGCAGGGAGGTTATATACACTTGCAACAGATAAATGAATTGAAGCCTTGGGCTCTGTAGCTCATCATTCTTTGAATTGTTGATGTTCAAGACTAAGGTAAACACCCACCTATGGTGTCCACCTTTACCAAATTAACAACAAAACCCCTGGCTTTTCAGGTTTTGTTATGCTTGTCCTGTGTTAGTTTGGCTACTTAGTGAGGTGCAGTCTTTCCAATGTCTGTCAACACCACAAAATTAAGGTTTTTGGGTGCAGAAATTGTGGAGATGTTAAAAAATGATGCAATTTCATAAGCCAATCAAGCCTTTCAGGTCTAAAAAGTTGATAAGTGAAAAGTTAACTGATATAAGGATGGACACCATGCCATAAAAATAGACCCATTGGCTTTGTAGCTCATCAGGCCATCTAAAATGATTTTTACAAATGGTTACAGGCTCACCATTGAGGGGCTAAAGAATAACAAAATCTACAAACCATAATCCCCAAGAGGTTAGGAGTCTCTACACAAGGTTTTAGCTATATTAGCATTTTGCTTCTGGATAAAAAGATAAAAATAGGTTTCTAGGGCTCAGAAACAGTTACATTTGAGGGTCACAGGGTCACAAATCTATAAATTAGAATCCCTATCAGCTAAGGAGTCTGTGCACAAAGTGTCAGTTTGCTAGGTCCAATGCTTCTGGAGAAGAAAATGAAAATAAGTTTTTTGGGCATAGTCCCTGTGGCCCCAATTAGGGGTCACAGGGTCATCAAATCTATGTATTAGAAAGCTCATTAGTCAAGGAGTACAAAAATTTCAGATTTCTGAGCCAATGATTCTGGAGTAGAAGACTAAATAGTGAAAAGTTTATAGACGGACAGATGGACAGACTGAAGCTGGACGCTATGCCATCATGCGTGTGTCACAGTGTAACCAAATACAAAAAATCATTATCTTCATCAGTTATAGCAACATAACTTTGTTGAATTTTTTATTCTGATATGTCGATTTGAAAAATTATTCGATGTTGAATGACAATGAATACCTGCAAATTAGCTAAGGTGAATCACAGCTAAGTGATACAACATGTAAACTAGATCTGGCCTGTCTCAAGATTTAATTATCCAGTTTCTTAAAAATTCGTGCTGTACTCCAATTTGACAGTTGTCTTTGTCATTTTTTAGATTGTGTCTACGGATAGAAATTACAAATAAATGTTAATATCATTTATTTTTCATCAAGAATGTTAATATTTTCAACTGGCTTATTAAGTCCAAGTTTTCTGCTTTGTTTCATGCGGCCGCCTTCTTTTGAATGCCATTCCTATGGTATGAAGTCACAAAGGCCAACCGTTTTGATGTCACAATGTTTGAGTCACTGTCACTATGGTCTTGGTCTAGTTTAATACTTTTGTGAGGCTTTTAAAATATTTCTTAATGTGCTTTATTATTGTTGATTTCGGTCTCAAATTAAACAAGTATGTTGTAAGATCCCGCTGTTACAAATGTAACTGTCTGGTATTATCAGTACAATGTTTGTAATGTAAATAATGCCAGGGATTCACATTAGGTGAGACCTCAACACACCTCTTACAGAAATAAAACAGTCACAAAGTCCTTTACACACAAAAATAAGTAGGCAAAACCAGAGTTCGCTCTATAACTTTAATATTAAACAGTCATATTACAATATCTAAAGCTAGTTGAGTTTGTAAAATTTCCGTGATTCATTGTTATTCTACACCAGCAAATTTAGTCTAAAACGGCTATTTATCTTCTAAATGACTCTTTACACACAGTTTTAGGTTTCCAGGCTTTTTGGCTCTGGTGAATAAGTAAAAATAGTTTAACATTTACCGACAAACAAATGGAAGTCATCCGCCATGCAATACCATACTATACTTAGTCCATCAAGCCTTTCAGGCCAGATGAGCTAAATGCTTCTTTGTGAAATTACTTTTATTAAATTTCTAGTCATATACCATGTTGACGTTAAACTAAGAAACTTGATTTTACAGTTACATTATACCTACTGTGCATAGAGTTTCTTCCCTGTTGTCACTGGTTCACTTCTCTGTTCCAGTAGCTTTCTCCTCCAGCTAAAACAACGAAGTGAACATTTTTTTTGTGAAGTCAAGTTAATTAATAAAATAATTAATAAGTTAATTAAATATCATATTGCATTTGTCAATGATTTACAAAACCAAAAACTGTGCCTGTAAGAGTCTGATTAGCTATTGAAAATTTTTATGTTGCTAAAAAGACATAGATTAACTGGTTCACATGATCAAACATTTTTTGGAAAAAGTCAATACAGATACAATATCAAAATTTGTTGAATAGGATGAGCAGCTAGAATCATATACTAGTATATAAGATGATTTTTTTCTTCAAGGCAAAAGAAAATCATCTATTGAAAACGCTCATTGAATATATTTTTTACCAAAGCAGTTTGAGATAATCACTGAATAGAAAACAAATTGGCATATGCAGTTAAAATTAGGTTCTTTGCAATAAACTTCCTCACCATGCATGCCTCAATCATCTAAAAACAATTTGTAAAAAAAAATGAAAATTGAAAAAAAGACTTTTTAAACTAAGACTAAATTGACTTATGTAGGTAGTTCGGAGTTCTAAAGCGCATATCTTACTGTCAGAGAAAACTTGATCTTGATGACGTCATCTAATGATATGCAATACTCTCCCACACGTGCATATGTGCTTTCTTGTGCGCTGGTCGAATATTTGTCGTATGCATTTAGGGTGAATAATGTAAATCATCTAAATGAATATCAAAAGTGTTGAAATCCACCCATCCCACATCTGTTGGTTCTGAACACAGCGATCACACAATTTTACGTGACACATTGGATTGAGGGTCAGGGTAACTTTAGGGGTATATATTTTAGAAAAAATTGTATCACACGATCATGATGTGAGCAACACAAACTAGCGACAGTATTAATAATGTTTTGTTTTTTCTTTGAAGAAACATTATGGGATAGGGACCAAAAATTGTTTAACAATGCACAGCGAGTCAGTTGATCAATCTTAGATCTTCCGGGAGTCGTCGTAAAATATCTCATTTCATTTATTTAAGTTTATGTATGATGGCCAAATTGGTATCGAATGTTAAATAGTCTTTAGTACTGTGCGCTAAAAAGTTGTTCTGTGGGTTCCTGCGATGTCTTTCCAATCTTAAGAGTAGCACAAGAAAGAAAGAACTTGCCATTAATGGTAACATTGTTCATGATAACTAAATTAATTTGCTTGTCTATTATATATATATATATATATATATATCTGTGTGTGTGTATGTGTAATGGCATAAACACATAAAGATAGACCTTTTCTTTGTCCAGATTTTTGCAGAAATAAATCGAAAATGGAGAGTTGTGTTGTTTTAGCTACGTAATCGATATGCTGATACCACTATTGTAATTGGGCATGGTTGACTAAGATACTTTTTTCATATGGAAGAAAGATATAAGAAATTGATACTTGTGCTTGAGTTATTTGCATACGAACTCTATTTGAAACAAAAGAACAGCTTTTAATCGTATGCATGATAAATTTCGTAAATATTTTGTTAAAGGTGGTTATTTTACGAATGCTTCGCGTTAGAACTGTTTAATGTTAAAACAGTTTAACACTTTAAAATGACTGGTCCCTCTCATATTCAGGGGAGGTAAGTCCCTTCGTGTCCGACACACATATTTGAATATGCAGATAAGGGTCAACTAATATAGAGGTGGGGCTAAGCTCTTGTCTGAAGATCAAAACAACAGCTAACGGTTAAGGCGTTTTCGGCCAATAAAGTCCGTTTCCCCTACGAATTTCGAGGAAAACAGTTAGCTGTCTTCTGATGAGTAGTTTTTTGATAAGGAAAGAGTGAAAGAATTAGGTTTCTATGGTTTTCTGTTTTTGATCCGAACTGCCTAACTTATGTCTTCACAAGTAATAATATTGGGATTTTAATAATCAAATCTATATAACTAAGCTATCCTTAATTAATTTTGTTTACATTGTTTTCATTTTTCCAGAACTCAGGAAAGGCCCTTGTTGAACTTGTTACTCTTGTACCAGAGTAACTCATATGCAAAGCCATAAATCAATTCAGTGAAGGAATTACCAAGTCTACATATGATATATGAATGACATTTCATGCTAGTTTAGTAGACAGTGAGAGAAAGAGAAAGTTTTAATGATTTTCAACCTAACAAAAAAACCAAATTATTACCCCATTATTAATCCACGTTTTGGCAGCACTGAAAAGATAAAAGATTTTAAATTATTTTTCTACTTTCAAAACTTTTTATATTGTAAAATTTATTTACAGGATATAGCCCAGCATCCAATAAGAAGCAATTCGTTTTAATTAATAAGAGGAAATTATAATATTCTTTACAAATGTATGACATTTTGTCAATTTCCTCTGAAATAAGAGGAAAATAATACAGTCAGATACAGTTATGAGAGTATTCAAAATCAAATGTCAGATGTGGACAATAAATTGTATAGTTAAAGCCATAGTCTCATTTTTGTAAGGCAACTAAACTGAACTAATTATTCTTCACGAACAAAATCTAATCACTTACACAAATATTTCCTGTCGCATTTGTATAGATTTTCATTTTTATGCCCGTTTTACAGTTTTGGATGAAGCATCTTATTGGCGTATGCCGTTTCAGACCGATGAGGTACCCAATCAAGTGCAATCCCATCGCGAGTACGAAACACCGGAAATCTATTCCTCGCAGCGCCGATACTTATGACCGACGCATTCTTCACTGAGTTTACCACCTTTTTGTTATTTCTGTATTTGAAAAAGCGTAAGCTGGGAAATTTTATGTGTTCTTCATCACAGCCTTAGTGAAATGACGTGGTAAGGACTAACGCTCGCAAAAAACATAATATTCGGGTAGGGTAGGGTAGTTTGAAATTCATTATTGAGGGCTAGAATGCCTGCAGAGTTCTGAAAATTGTTGCAAACGTCAGGGGAAAGATTTCTGTGAGTGGTGAACTATTTGTCCGGCATTTATTACAATTTGCCTTGCAAAAATGAGACAATGACTTTAAATTGAACATCATAAAATCTGTATTCAATAATTATTTGTTTGTGCAATATTTTTTAAGTAGTTTATATTTACGAACAGGGAGACTGTTACACAAGATATGATGCAACACTCGTCTCGCAGTGACAATCAGATATACAGCAAAGTTCAGCAGCGCGTAACTTTGATCAAGGCAAGCTCGAGTAGTCCGAGCTGCTTGATCTATACCTGCTAGTCTTGTTTCTGTCTGGGTAACACTTCATCGTTTTTGGTAACATCAGCTCCTGGTTTATAAAAAATGTAAAAATTAATGTAAAATAAGTAAACCACTCGGTAGTTGGCGATAGGATAGCATTATAGATTCGACCGACTGAAGGGATACCGGGAAAAGAAGCCGCCAAAGGGACGTAACTCTACGTCTTATGGGTAGACAACTTCAATAAAAGTGCATACCGCAACAAAACAAAGCGAAGGCCATAATTACAGTCAAAATATGATATATTACTTGCTTGTCTGTTAAACAATGAATGTTAGATAATGAATAACTACGCATTGTAATAATTAAGGCCGCCCTCATTTGAAAATTGTTTATAATAACAATACTGGCACGAATTCTCTCTTTCTCTCTGATGAAACACGTGTCGATTAGAAATGTGTCATATCGACCGGCAGTGACAAAATAGAGACAAGCATTAGCACAATTTAAAAATGGATATTGTAGACGGTTGTTCAAACAATGAAAATTTATCTCAGACATATCAAACAATTTTTAAAAAATTATAAATGCTACGTACTTGACCTGACTGGCTGTTCCTGCGTCGACTTCAACTCAAATAATGTCTCTCGATCGCGCATGCACTGTGTATTCTTGTGATCAAATAAATCTTTGGATCACAAGTAATACGTGAAGTTGAATAGATGATCTAACAGCAGCCATTTGGATCTTCATAAATCATTTAAAAAACGTTTGTTTTAAACTAGAACTAGATTTACGGCTGTCACTAGGAAACGTAGTTCGTACACAAAAATATTTTCGTACCTAGATCGACCTCGTAGCTATATTCAACAAAATATTTTTCACATAAGGGAAAAAGTTACACTTTATTGTCATACATAATTGTAGTGTTATATATAAGTATTTAAGGTGTTGTTTTTCTCAGTTTTTCAGTAATAGGCCTATTTGAGTTTGTATTTGCTATATATAAACGGACTTTGAACAGTAATATATCGGCATATCTCATATCGCCTGTAAGTATATTCATATACATGTATGTATATAAAAGTACGCCTGATTGAATCGGTATACAGAGCCTGGAGGGTGACAATTATCTGGTAAATTAGATGTTTACATGTTCCTTGACCAATAGGGAACTAAAAAGTGTAACTTAAGACGCAGCAGTAGCCAATTTTTAAGATTTGAAGCTAGAAAAATAACAATCAATCAATCTTTATAATGCATGAAGGCAAAATACCCATATACATTCTTCTGTTTTTAAATCTTGTTGTCGGAAAACTGTGTCAAAATTGTTTTCCCTCTTCCTTTTCTTTCTTAGGCCTACAGGTTCTATATAATTCAGGCAGTGGAAAACTACAGACTAAAATCGGTCATTTAATCACATTTTTGTTTTGAAATTCACTTCATGTTATTAATTTAGTTGTGGTCGTATTTATACGAGTTTGTTTTGGATACGAATTTACCGCACCCCAAATGCAGTTCGGTGTATTCAAACTCAAATGAGCTAAAATGAAACGAAACCTTATAGTGTTTTCAAGACTCGATTGAATTTGAATGTCTAACACATTAAAACTTTGAACTGATTGCCATTAAACTATACTTTTACTAAATTTAGTTTTACTTGAGTTGATTTTATATCAATCCTTTACTGCAAACAGCTGAATTGTGTGATTCTTAATTTTTGGGTTTAGACGATCCGAGTCCACAATATGTTTCTTCAATACTTTTACAATACCCGAATAACTACGTTAAGAACGGTAAACGTCTAACGTCAGTTAAGGCCTAAGTATAACATAACTTCATATCCCAGTATGTAAGGCTACGATCTGGTGACGGTTGAAGCGCCTAACTTGAACGTATCCCATGTCTCTTCAAGGCTGTAACGTTGAGCGGATGGGCTGTCTAAAATGCCACTCAAAGAAGTTATCGGTAATATGCACGAGAGTAAGGATTAGTATCAAATATAGGATTTTATACAGTAACTGTCGGTAATATGCATGAATGTAAAGTTTAGTGTCGAATATGTGATTTTTACACAGTCACTGTCGGTAATATGCATGAGATTAAGGTTTAGTTTTTAATATGTGATTTTTACACAGTAACTATCGGTAATATGTATGGGAGTAAGGTTTAATATCACATATGTGAGTTTTACACAGTAAATGTCCGCAATATGCATTAGAGAAAGGTTAAGTATCACCTATATATGTGATTGTTACACAGTAACTGTCGGTAATATGCACTAGAGAAAATTTTAGTATCAAATATGTGGTTTTTACACAGTAACTGTCGGTAATATGCATGAGAGAAAGGTTTAGTATCAAATATGTGATTTTTACACAGTAACTGTCGGTAATATGCATGAGAGAAAGGTTTAGTATCAAATATATGATTTTTACACAGTAACTGTCGGTATTATACATGAAAGGTTTAGTATCAAATATATGATGTTTACACAGTAACTATCGGTAATATGCATGAGAGCAGGGTTAAGTATCAAATATATGATTTTTACACAGTAACTATCGGTAATATATCGGTAGAATAAAGAAGTTGTCATCCATAAATCATTTGTACTTAGTTGCCTCCAACTTCTAAAATGCCACTCAAAGAAGTTATCGGTAATATGCATGAGAGCAGGGTTAAGTATCAAATATATGATTTTTACACAGTAACTATCGGTAATATATCGGTAGAATAAAGAAGTTGTCATCCATAAATCATTTGTACTTAGTTGCCTCCAACGTCTAAAATGACACTCAAAGAAGTTATCGGTAATATGCACGAGAGTAAGGATTAGTATCAAATATAGGATTTTTACAGTTACTGTCGGTAATATGCATGAATGTAAAGTTTAGTTTAGAATATATAATTTTTACACAGTCACTGTCGGTAATATGTATGGGAGTAAGGTTTAATATCAAATATGTGAGTTTTACACAGTAAATGTCCGCAATATGCAATAGAGAAAGGTTAAGTATCAGCTATATATGTGATTGTTACACATGTACAGTAACTGTCGGTAATATGCACTAGAGAAAATTTTAGTATCAAATATGTGGTTTTTACACAGTAACTGTCGGTAATATGCATGAGAGCAGGGTTAAGTATCAAATATGTGATTTTTACACAGTAACTGTCGTAATATGCATGAGAGCAGGGCTAGGTGGTACCTATGAAGTTAAAGAGTCACTCCGTGATTTTCATAACATATTATTTACCTTTGATACGAACCTAAATGTCATATGTGGTGATATAAAATCAAAACATCTTAACTTTTCATGTCCAAAAGACATATATGTGACAAATACTGGTTTTCCATGAAATTTTAAAAACAGCCTTATGAATGCACAGATGTGTAGATGTCCTCCTTCAGTCTTCAAAATTACGTTTGACTATTTGAGGCGCGCCACTGTCCGGTTTTCGATCATGATTGCGACGTTCTACCTTCATATTGTCACTGTAAAAAACCCAATAAGCTTTTAAATGCGTCTTTTTGGTAACAGTCGATACTTTGCGATCGAATGACACCATTGATTAAGTTTGACATATATGACTCCAACAACTCGCTGAGTGGCTCTTTATGGATTAGGATCAAATATATGATTTTTACACAGTTGCTCTCTGTAATATACATGAGAGAAAGGTTTAGTATCAAATATATGATTTTTACACAGTTACTGTCGGTTAATTCTATGAAAGTAAGGTTTAGGATCAAAGATACAATTGTACACTGGAACTGTCTTAAAGTGACACAGACTATGTTTTTGGATTTTTCATGTTCCTTAAATAAGAGCAAAAATACCATATTGTCCTCAATTAAGTTCCAATCGCCTACCTAACTCGCAACTTTATCTCTAAATTTCCCAAATTGTGCTGTTTTTATGTTTTCAATGAAATGAAAAATGGCCATATTAATGTCAGGAGGTCGAAATTCGGCGTACATTTTACATGTATATTAGTTAAAAGTCATAATTAATGCTACCAATCCATATTTACATTTGTGACTGCTGTAAATAAGTTTCCAAAATTACGTTTGAGTCATTGACGCGCGTCATTGTCCGGTTTTCGATCACAAATCGAGACTTGAACCTGTTTTTTGTCACTATAGTGAACTAAAAAGCACTGAGGTGCTGATTTATTGAAACAACCACCACTTCTTGTTAAAATAGCACCATTTACGAAGTTTGGCATATTTCACTCCAACAACATACTCTAAAGAAAAGGATTAGCAACAAATGAAGGAAAAATAATGTACGCAGTAACTATCTGTAATTATTAAGGAAAATATATGTAGGTTGTGTTTTAACAAAGTAATGATCGATAATTTCTGTGAAATTGAAAATCAACTGTTCGTCGTTGAAGTCTGCAAAGTTTTCACTATTTCGTCTTCTTTTCCAGAACCATTGACTCAGGTAGAATGAGAATCAGGTAGATTTGTAGATAAGGGCCTGTTGTCAACTTTGATTTCACATTTTTTAATCAAAGTGTTTCAAGTCAATACAGCCATTTTGGGGTGAGGTCAATATACTATAAAGTTGACTTTCATGTGACTGGCTCTCACCTTTACGTTAGAATATGGTTCTATATTAGAAACAGTATGAAGATGGTTCTTACCTGGCACAATATATATTGTTATTTTGTATTAGAAACTGACAATTCTGATTTCAAGAGCCCATTAGGATTGATGCAATACATAAACGAAAATGTGTGCCTTTAGGATTAATACTGAATTTGAAACTGACCATACTGATTTCAAGAGCCCAATATGATTAATTAATGCAATACTTAAAGAAAAATGGGTGCCTTTTGGATTACTACTGAATTCATGATCATATTTCTGAGCGTTTCAGAAATAGAAGTTCAAAATGAGACTTCTTATTCATGTGATGTTACCATTTCACTCGAACTTAAGATTTATGGCATAACTTGTAATGTCAGTTGCAATAATAACCATTTAACATCTGAAAAGTTACAAGAAATAGCATCTTGAATAAACTTACAGTCAATGTATCATGTAGTGTTAAAGTTTATTACAATTTAGTATCTAGTCGAAAGAAAGATAGTAATTGCTGTATATATAGGAAACTGAAATCTATTTTTTAGGAGTGAGCAAAAAAACTAAATAGTTTTATACTTTATTTTTAAAAATATTTGTTACATAGGTCACATGCATCATTTCATTAAGCTCGTGGTTAAAGATCCCGTAGCTGCAGTCCAAACATCAATTTCCAAGCACAAGATTTTCATCACTAGGAAATGGGTAATCATCCATTCATTGGAGAATCTTGTTTTTCTCAACATCTGTCATATTTTTCGGTCCATGGTCCAAGTCCAATGCCAGATGCCCTGGAATGCATAATCATTAAATATGAAATATGAAACAATTTGCCTCTGTAGTTCATGGGGCTAAAAAGTAATTTGAAATGTTATATAGAAAATAGTATTGTTGGCTCTGAAGCTCATCAGGCATTTGATGACTAACGTTTCTGACGATAAAGCATTGTCTTGGCAGTTGCTATTTTGCTTCTAACCAATTTATAATTCATAACTGTTAGATACATCAAAACTTAAACACTTATATCATTACAGCAAGGATTTAGAGCGACTATAAATCAAATATGTGAAGATAAATGTCAATCAATCACTCCAAAAGAGGTAATTCTTACTTCGCAAAATAAAGGATTCACTAAGTAACATGATGAAATTTTGTTAGGTTCTTATAAATGTATTTTCTCTTAAATGGTGCACATTTAGGGGAGGGGGTAGAGATGAGATAATGTCAGAATGGGCTCGTGTAATTTCAGATTGGTGGTCCCAAAGGGGGGGGGGGGGGGGGTCAGAACATGGAATAAGGATGTTCATAAATGATATCTTGCTGATTTTAAGCATGTTTTAAATGCTTTTATTACTTACAAAAAGTATTTTCACAAGCCATAAGAGAGCAAATATTTAAGAGTGTGGCAATTAGTCAAAATTTAGTTACAGCACTAATTTTTATAAAATTGAGATTCCAAAGTAAATGTTTTAATCGCAATGAAAAGCAGAAACGTACTCATTAATAGATGAACCTGTATAAAAAAGAGCAATATGCTACAAAATTGCATCAAGTGATGATAAGTACTATAAAAACTCAACACCGCAAAATGAAACACTGAATACACAATCCTGTTACTGCGCATGCGGAATAATCAAAGTACAGTAAAAATTCGTTTAACATGGAACTCAGCCGCATGTTAAAAAGTAATTTTGAGTAAAAGAATTAAAAATTCAATATGAGCAGGTAAAATAAAAAACTGATTATGAATTTGACAAGAAATCACCCTCCGTGAGGACATTTGCAAAATATCTTGTATAGCTTCCATTTTTTTAATGAGCATGCCTAGTAACAGTGTTATCAAGCATATCAAGTGTTTCATTTTACGTTATCATTTGTTTAAAAGTGCTTATCATTGCTTGATTGATGCTATTTTGTAGCTTTTCATTGGTTAAACTGTGATGCGGTATTTTCTGATGATGTGATTTTTTTCTTTGGTAGTCCTGGGAAATATCCATCATGTTGTTGCTTTAAAGTCATTTTTAAAAATCTTTTGCTTGTTATCATTTGAAATAAATTGCACTCTGCTTTGTACCTGCCTGAAAATCATCGATTTGTTTCTTCATAGTGTCGTGTGGAGCTGAGACCAGCTGGCATAGACTCTGCATCATGTTCTTGTCACCCCCACACATCATGTCACCTGGCGACCATAAAGATTATACATTCTCTTAGGCAATATTTTCCAACATCAAATATAAATGATTAAACAATTCAAGAATTTGTTACACAGAATGTTTTTGGAGTGAAATATGTCAAACATTGTAAATAGTTATTGTGTGAAGAACTTATCATTGTTGAAAAGTATCATTTCAATGCTTATTAGAGACATAGAGACACTATAAAGGAATAAAGTTGCATTTTGTAAAGAATAGTGGCATTTGGTCTGTAGCTCATTTGGCTATCTATTATATATTTTATGAATGGTCACAAGGTCACCATTTGAGCTGCCAAAGGATAAACAAATCCCTTTTTTATAATCCTCATCAGCTTAGGTGTCTATACATTATATTTTAGCTTTCCAGGCCTTATTCCTGAAATGGAGACAAAAAAAGTTTTAATGGTGTGGCCTCTGGGACCCTCATTAGGGCTCACAGGGTCAACAAATCTATACATTAGAATAACCATTAGCTAGTCAGTTTTAGACCCATTGCTTCTGGAGAAGAATATTTAAATAGGTTTTAAGGTCCATTAAGGGTCACAGGGTAACCAAATCAAACATAAACCTCCCCGTCAGCTAAGGAGTCTTTTCACAAGGTAATAGCTTTCTAGGTCTCATGCTCCACAAAAAGAACATGAAAATAGGTTTTTAGGCTGTGGCCCCAACAGTTCTTTACTGCTGATAAAGTTGCCAAGCCTCTGGCGAGATTCGATCAACAGAGCTATGATCCAAAGCAGACCACTCTGCAAGTGACTGTTATCCAGCCCCCTATTTGTCAAGGAGTCTCTATACAAGGTTTCAGTTCTCATGAGTCAATGGTTCTCGAGATTAGATGACATAATGAAAAGTTAACAGATTGACGTTGGATGACATGCAATGCCATAAGTCAATCAGACCTTGCCAGGGCCTGTATTTTTTAAGCTCTCTTAGTGCTAAGACAGTCGTAAGTACCATACATTAACACTGGCCTACGACGATTTTAACGCTTAGAGACTTCGATAATCTAGAACCAGATGAATTAAATAAAGGATATTGAACCATGACTGGTGAGCACCAATGAGTAACACATTATTTCAAAAACTCATCTATAGCAAAAAAAAAGGTCAGATGTTGATTGGTTACCCTGTGACCAACCCTTTTAGACTTGTGGTTAACCCGAAAAAACTACTCCATTTTATTTCATTGCTCTTAACACATGAGGTCAGCGTGAGATTACATTTTGTGAGACAGAGATTAACAAATAAAATAATTCAATGAGAAGTGTTGTATCTATCTTATGATTGGTGCTACAGTCCACAGAAATTGCTATTTGATAACAGTCAGCATGTGATCATAGCCCTAAACAGGATTAACAGTCCTAAACAGGGTTAACAGTCCTAAAGTTTCACTCCACTCCTGCCATGCTTTAAAGAATGATGAACTAAATCTACTAATCTTGGTCTTCATTCAACAAAGATATTGATAATATCATAACTTTTTTAGCTTTCTAGCCTGATGAGAAAAGATGATAAAGATGTAAGGACAGACACCCTATCACATTTCAGGTTTAAGGTGAAGCAGTTCTGGAGGAGAGGTTAAAAATGTGAAAAGTTTATGGTTGCTGGTTAGTCCCATAAGCCCATCTGGCCTTTCACGTCTGATGAGCCAATACAGATGCAATTTCAATATATATATAAGTTATATAAATATAATACAAATTTTATTTTACAGATTTTAGTTATATGAAAGATTACTCTGTAATCTATTCCCTAGTAATCTCTGTGAAAAGAAGAGCAATTTATTGGTTAGAAACACCAAATCCAACCTTTTGTAAACAAAGTTTGTTGTGCAATCTGCACTGTTAGTTTGATTTTTAGTGTCTAAATTGTACTTCAAACATTGTTTTGACAGCACAATTTCTTCTGAGATGTCAGAGGTGAGTCGGAGATGTAACAGTATTTGATTTGACATAAATAAGGAAAGCACATATCTAGCAAATTTTCACCACTTTTGGAGTTTGAAAGAGTTGCAAGGTTAATGTGGAAAGAAATGACTTGAGTGCCTAAGCCTATGAGGGGAGAGAATAAAGCAGTACTTGTTACCGAAAAAGAAAGTTTGATGATGGACACCCTGCCGCATCAGTAGATGGGAATCAAGATCTACTGTACAAGCTTTTCTCTCTAAAAAAACCAATAGGTTAATCTACAATTTGGACTTCCCATGCAATCTGGTTTTTGAGTAGTTTGAACCACTATAAATTGAACCCCCTGCCGTGCCAAAATATTTGAAGGACATGGAAATTTGCAAATCTTAATCTCTATCCTATAAAGATGATAATCTTACTATTTTAGATTCTAATCATTACTGGTTTCTGAAAACAAGTCAAAAGAAGGTTTAAAGGAAAATTGTCTGGTCTTTTTGACTTGAGCTAAAGTTATATTTAATTGGTAAATTTTAACACACAAAAAATTTCACAAACCATATTTTGAAGGCATCCAGGCTATCAGAAGGCAATTTGCAACAGCTATCTTTTTTCTGAAAAAGATAATTAAAATATGAAGAGATAGTACAATTTCAGGAAGCATTTATTCCCTTCAAAATCTAAATGCACAGCATTAAACTATATAGGCAAGCATCAATTGGTTCACTGACTTTGCTAATTTGTGACAGTTAATGATATATTCGTGCAACATGAACAGTAAGTATCATCTTCTAATATATGCATGTAAATATTTGTGACAAACTTTTAGATACAGGAAATAAGCATACGAATTACAAGCAAACTGTGAGAAATAATTGTTCACTTGTCAAAGTTTATCAATTTTTAAAAAAATTTATTTTTAATTGAGATAGTCTTTGATCAAATATGTTACTCGGAAAGTACCACCTCATCTCAAAGGTCTGGTGACAATAAAGGAAACACACTTCATGACTGTTTATTAAATAGGAGCCTTTAATACAGTCTAGGTTCTCAGTCAGCAAGTCTAGATTTGACTACATACATATATTAAGAGCCCAAAGAAAAAAATCAAATGGATGAAGGAACAGTGACTTATTAAAATATTTCGAAGACTAAATTTTAGTCCAGAGAAAATGCATCAAGGTAAGTAATTTGATAATTTGAATAAGTCATATCATCAGCATACAGCCTACCTTTTGTTATGTGAATGTTTAGACATATTGTAATATTTATACATATTTTGCATAGAGGATGTGTATTTTGTTATTTTTATGTATAAACAAACAATGAAGGTAGTATTTTACGGTTAGATTCATGTTCTGGTTGGATATTTCTAAACCTTTTATCACTTTGTTACCTAAGAATATACAGTTCACATTGAACGTTGTAATACTTTAGTACTCTGATACTCAAAACATATTGCTTGAAGTAAAGATTTTTTTTCAGAATAGATGTACAATTTCCAACATTGGTGTACAATTATATTTTAAGACTGTTAAGTGTACAAAATCGACAAAAGAGTACCAGTAGGCAGTAGACCTGTGTATCCTGGCCTTGGTGGCGAGACGATATATCCCGATTCTAGTTTTATTAGGCGAGATGATATATCATGGAATTATTGCCAAGGAACCTGTGAGACGATTATCATTACGATACAGTAGTCGCGATACAATACGTATCCTTTTTCCTTACAGTTTATGAAAGAACTATAGATAGGACATAGAACAGTAATGTTAATCCTTTGATACTAAATTGTCATAGATATTACATGAAGGGAAGTCACAAAATTAGAGTGACTGTAAAATTACATATCTAATAATTAGTAATATCAGAAATATCATGTAATTTCTCTTTCTGTTTCTGTTCTAATCACTGTTATCTCTGAAATAGAAGAAAAACCTTTCTAGCTTTTATAGTCATTTGTTTGAAAAAAATTATGTTAACAGTATCAGGATATATTGTCTCTTATGGCGATACATCGATGTATTGTGGACCCTCACGATATAAATATTCTGATATATTGCCTAAACATGTTTTGAATCGATGAACTCGTATCGCGCAAACATCGATACTATCGATGAATCGTTACACCACTAGTAGGCAGCACTGCATCGGGTTGGGTAAATCCATTGAACAGGATAATTCAACGTGATTGGCCTATTAATGCATCCTATCCCAATTGAGATAATGTCTAAATATTTCAAAACTATAAATTTCTGCCAAAGTGTTCCGTATAAACTTTTAGAGAGAGATTTGGCTTACAAAATAAACTTTTATGATGAAACTCAAAATCATAAAAACTTCTAGGATTTAATCCTTTTTAGAATTTAGAGTATTTGAAACAATCTCCTTCTAATTATTGGAAACTAATAGTAAAGCAAAGCATTTTCAAAAAATATCAATGACTTTTATCTTACTGACATTTTGCAGCTAACAGACTAAATTTAAGAATACCGTAAATAAATCTTATTGAATATCAACACTCTTTTCCAATTATCCTTCTGAAATGAACCATACCTAATTAAAATCAGAAATAAATAAATTTAATATAATAGGCCACTCAGGATATAATGTCACGTTCAGTGGGTTTCCACAACCTGATTAAATTACAATATCTATTGACATACGTACACCAAATTCTGTATTGAAGTTAGTACCAGCTGCAATTATGAACCATTCCCTCAGTTCCTGAAAAATTGAATTATCAATACAGAATATCATGAAATCTAGTAGCAGCAATAGTGTCTTTTTAGATGAAGATCTAGACTACTGTAAATTATTCAACAATATCCTACCTTTTTTTTAAACCATCTTCTTCGAGCGTATAAAACATCTTGATTATAAGTTATTGTAAGCAATGTTTAACAGTGAGGCATGGTGTTTTTGTGTACATTTTATTAATGGCTGTTATAAAACAAAAATGTAACAAAATAATAGTGTCCACCTTGAATAATCAGCTGTCTAAATAATTGCGAAGTCAATTAATCACAAATTATGGTAATAAAACCATGCATAATTTGCAATACCATTTTACCCTTTAATAGACCTGTTTCAATGGGTCACCTGTTTTCGTGGTATTTACAAATGATGTCATTTCTCTCTAATCATGTACTGGTCATGGCCAGTTAGAAGTTATTATTTTATTGATCAGTTGTCCTTCATGAATCCAAGCAGGAAATGGTCAGTATTTCATCAATCTAGAATCTACTCAACAATTCACTTCAGTGATGAAAATCGAATGAAATTTTATGGTTTTCACCTAATACATTTTTTGGACAACATTTGATTTGATTTATAAAAATATAATAATAATCGCTATAAATTTTTTTCAAACAGTGTCTTCCTTTAATCCTATACATTAATTAATGTTATCCTGAATCACCTGACAAAAGGGTTTAATCCCAGTCAAATTGAGAAATATGTGAAATTATGGAACGCTTATTTCTTATGTAATTTTGGCTGTTAAGGATTTTCCGGTGCAAAAAAAACAAGTTATTAATTAAACAGTTAAACATTGCTTGTATTGCTCATACTAAATATATAGGTAATTGAAATGCGAGATATTTGGTGACTCTAGAAGGTTTTCTGATACCAAATATACACTGAGCAGACGAATGATTTCATTACTGGACCATTTATAGGCCATTTTAAGCTCAGACAAACATGTATTCTATCACTTTGTGATGTTCAAGATGGTTGTTACTATAAGCAATAATGCTAATGGAAGTGTATTTCTTAATACCACGGAAACATGTTACACGAGGGTACGTATTTTTGGCAGATATTTCTGAATTCCTGGCCTTCTGAGGCTAAATGGCTGGTTACAACTTTAATAAGTCAGATGCATGTCCTTACCTCTATTACTATGATCCACACTGCTCTCTTGTTGCAAGACGACCTTTTTCTATGTTACAACGACCATTGCGTAGATCAAGATTCCCCTTTCAATCCAACCGTCGTCGACCGCCTTTTTTAATATAGTCGAGCGGATCTAAGCGATGGAAGGGTGAGTTCGCCAAAATGCATGCCCTTTAGTAAGGTAAATAATTAGTAATATTTTCACTATAAAAGACACTATATGAAAAGTAGAAGTCTAATTTACTAGAAATAAAGATTTTAGATCGAGATCTAAGCCTATATGCCATGAAATGACGTGACCTTGAAAGGTTTGGTCGCGGTCTACGTTGACTGAACGTGATTGAATATCCGCGATAACCACATTTTTATCTTCACGAAAAAAGAGTACGATTCAAGAACGATAACTCCATTTTGACCTCACATATTTCAGAGTGGCGAATATGGAAATATATTAGAGAAATTCTGAAATGGGATGCGTAAAATAAGTTAAATTGATTAACGAGTTATCAGAAATTGATACTATATTACAGTTAATCTACAGTGCGTGCAAATAACGATGACATATTTGACCTTAATTGTACCCATTATCTAACATGTTACTTGTCGATCACATTTTTTTAATTCAAGAATGGCAACAGTTATTCTTGGATTGTGACAGTTTTTAAAACTTTTTATTCGCTGCAAACATGCTGTATGCAACACTATGAATGGAACTCAATCAAATAAGGGCTACAAAGATACTGAGTCCGACGTTGGTTAACGCTTCCTCAAGCACTAACGCTAAACGTAAAGATACAGTTATGACATTACAAGTTACCGCTTTATTGTAGGGTAACTTCGTATCCTAGCGTATAGGGATACAATCTGGTGACGTTTGAAGCGGTTAACTTGAACATATCCCATATCCCTTTTAGGCCTTAACTCAGGGAGGATCGGGACTTTTAGAAGTTGGAGGCAACTAAGTACAAATGATTTATGGATGACAACTTCTGTATTCTACCGATATATTACCGATAGTTACTGTATAAAATCACATATTTGATACTAAACCTTTCTCTCATGCATATTACCGTCAGTTACTGCGTAAAAATCATATATTTGATACTAAACCTTTCTCTCATGCATATTACCTACAGTTACTGTGTAAAAATCATATATTTGATACTAAACCTTTCTCTCATGCATATTACCGACAGTTACTGTGTAAAAATCATATATTTGATACTAAACCTTTCTCTCATGCATATTACCGACAGTTACTGTGTAAAAATCACATATTTGATACTTAACCTTTCTCTCATGCATATTCCGGCAGTTACTGTGTAAAAATCATATATTTGATACTTAACCTTACTCTAATGCATATTACCGACATTTACTGTGTAAAAATCATATATTCTAAACTAAACTTTACATTCATGCATTTTACCTACAGTTACTGTAAAAATCACATATTCGACACTAAACTTTACATTCATGCATATTACCGACAGTTCCTGTGTAAAACTCACATATTTGATACTAATCCTTACTCTCGTGCATATTACCTACAGTTACTGTAAAAATTCGCATCTTTGTTCCCTAACCCCTCTTTCATGGAAATGTACCAATAGATACTGTTTAAAAATCATATCTTTAATCCCAAACCTCACTTCCATGAAAATTACCAATTGCTATATAGTTCCGAAAACCAAATTTCATGGCATTTACCAATAGCGACTGTCATAGTCTTTTCCTTAAACCCCGATTTGTCGGCAGCTGCTGTGTAAAAATCATATTTATGAAGGCTTTCATGGAAATAACCGGCAGTCATAGAATGTATCTCGCTTTGGTGCCGTAAAAACAATAACAAGCCTATCCTTTGTGGTGTCAATCCATTTCGTAAGTTCGTGTCGACTCTTTCTTTTTCTCATTCTTGCCAAACTCTATACGAGGTTCAATGACATGACTTTGCGTTTGTGATATCAAAAGGATGTTATCAAAATCGTTTTGCTTTTCAATGATATTGGTTCTATAAAAAGTATACACTTGCTTCCAAAATCTCAAAGATTGTGGCACAAAACCGATATCATAAGACTTAGAAATAAGAAAAATGCCAAACCAAGTTTTACTTTCAAGTTGAATCACAGGATCAAATTTCATTTGAGCTCATCATTCAGTGCAGTGTGCAGATTTTTAAATCTTGCGTTGATTTATCATGAATAGAAACACTTGTGTAATTGGACCATTAACTCACTCTCAAGTATTTGCTTATTACTTTGAATAAACAAGACAAACCTTTGCAATTCGTTAGAAAAGATGAGGATCATGTTTTGGTTGGGCATGATGTATCTTGTGTGATATCCATATCTTTCACATACCTACCAAAGGTTTATACTTATTAGCAGTCGCCAGTGGATAGCGAATAAAAAATTTTGTTATCCAATTTTGTATTTCTTTTAGTTATACATGTATCATATGTGTCTATCCATAGTTTTAGGCCATTTCCTGACAGGAGCTTACACATATTACAGTCTGCTGTATTTTTGCAATATATACGACGAACTTGTGCGTAGAATGGATATAAGCATGTATGCATATTCTAGCCATATTCCATTGAAGTCTTATAACACTAAATTCGAAAACTCATTGTGCAAGGGTTGAAAAGATATCATGCTTACAAAAATTTATATCCCAATCATAGAGGTTGGTATCATAGTGAAGATTCTAGGTGCAGATATTCTCTATTTAGAAAATAGTATCCCAGGAGAATTAGATAGCCTCAATTTTCTTACTTTTACACAAGGTAAATATCATCATTGAGGCAGACATTTTGTAAAAGGTAGCGCTAACTTTAACTTACATGAAAGTATGAGATAATGAGTTCCCTTTATTCTTGGAATCTATGAAGGAGGATACAAGTGTTGGAAGGCTAGGCACATTGATTGAATTACTCAAATCGTTATCGTTTAAGACATCTGAACACAAATCTTTAATTTGAGAATGAATCCATCAATAATTAAAAGTTAGGGCACAACTGAATGAACAGACACATCTGACACAACCACACAAACCCATCTAGACCGCTTCAGTCAAGATGATCTTCAAATAAAACATCCGAATCATTGTTATTCAGCTTTATTAAAAATTAGTTCTACAAACACTGATGAATCCGAAGCAGCATGGAGAGTTATTTCTTGCTCTTAGCTGGGTCATCAACCTGAAGAATAAAATATAGATTTTAGTATAAGTGAAAAATATCTGCAACTTATTCATGTTCAAATTCTTAACATATTTTGACAACTGTTGAAATGAGAAGAATGTCAAACTTGTATGTTGGATTCAATGACAATGTGTCCATTTCTAAATGAGATATATTTGATCAACCTTGTTTCCAGAAATTCCCATTTTAAAATGTAGCACTCATATCTCTGACAGGAATCTACTCCATGGCAGAGAACCTACTTCGTGGTGAGTTTGTTAGATGACGTCATTGAGCGATGACATTTTAATCGCAGTTCAATCGTAAGTCATACTTCTGTTAACGGCAAAAAAGAGTAAATTAAGAAAGTCACAGTGAAAAATTGCAAACTGATAATGAACAGGTAAGTTAAGGCGATATTACTGATCTTGACAGGTTGGTCTATATAACATTATTCTGTTCTAAGCTTTTATCGAGGAAAATTTACTTTCCTCTTCAAATAGCTTTGATGTTACAAAGGACAATTTTGATATGAAAATAGAATCTTTTACCTAATAGGTTTTCTCATAAATTAAAAAACTTACGAGGGAAAGTCAGTAACTTTATAGAAGTGAGTATTGATACACCCCCTAAAGACATCATCTTTGATGTCATCAAAAAATAGGACGTCTGTCGACAGTTTACAGACATAAACAACCCCTCCCAATCATTTACTTGAGATTACTTAGAGTCTGTTGAACGCAGGTCCCCTCACTATAATCATGAAAAGTTCTAAAACTGAAATTGTGTGGTTATCAAGCTTCTCACAATATGACCAATGAGTATTGCAAAGAAACCCCTTAATATTGTATTGTTTCAAAATGGTCAGCTGAGTTTAAGGGGGATTGCAGCTCCTTGGACGATAACCAAAGGTCAGGAAGCCCATTGAAGCTATTAAAGATAATATGGTTGCACATGGCCAGGGCTTAACAATTTTCAATTTTAGAATTAAGGTGGATGAGATATCTTCAGCATTTCTCATGGAAGTGTTTGCACCATAATTCATGAGGAAATCCCACTGCAATACCCAGCTTTTTTTACAGCTTACATTTTTTAACGATTGATACATTATTTGGTAAATTATGAACACGAAAGTAAATTGCATTGTTCAGTGAGAAATATAGAAACAAGTGCTTGCCTGCTGGAACGAAATCCCAGTCATGCACCCTAATATTTTTTTAGAATTGGTTATTGACAATATAATCTGATTAAGAAAATTTAGTACAAAGTCTTGACCTGTGATTTTTTTCATTTCATTCATCAACAAATGGATATAAAGTCTACTGAAAACTATCAGAATATTGAAAAAGAAATAATGACAATATTAAGTAAGGAAAATATATCATTTGTATAAATATTTTGATTTTTGATTAAAAAAACATTACGATAAAGTAGAGAACAATTTTACATGAGGTATGCCTATGTGACATAATTTTACAGTTTCGTCCTCTCTGAAAAAACCTGCAAACAATCCAGCAGGGAGGTTATATACACTTGCAACAGATAAATGAATTGAAGCCTTGGGCTCTGTAGCTCATCATTCTTTGAATTGTTGATGTTCAAGACTAAGGTAAACACCCACCTATGGTGTCCACCTTTACCAAATTAACAACAAAACCCCTGGCTTTTCAGGTTTTGTTATGCTTGTCCTGTGTTAGTTTGGCTACTTAGTGAGGTGCAGTCTTTCCAATGTCTGTCAACACCACAAAATTAAGGTTTTTGGGTGCAGAAATTGTGGAGATGTTAAAAAATGATGCAATTTCATAAGCCAATCAAGCCTTTCAGGTCTAAAAAGTTGATAAGTGAAAAGTTAACTGATATAAGGATGGACACCATGCCATAAAAATAGACCCATTGGCTTTGTAGCTCATCAGGCCATCTAAAATGATTTTTACAAATGGTTACAGGCTCACCATTGAGGGGCTAAAGAATAACAAAATCTACAAACCATAATCCCCAAGAGGTTAGGAGTCTCTACACAAGGTTTTAGCTATATTAGCATTTTGCTTCTGGATAAAAAGATAAAAATAGGTTTCTAGGGCTCAGAAACAGTTACATTTGAGGGTCACAGGGTCACAAATCTATAAATTAGAATCCCTATCAGCTAAGGAGTCTGTGCACAAAGTGTCAGTTTGCTAGGTCCAATGCTTCTGGAGAAGAAAATGAAAATAAGTTTTTTGGGCATAGTCCCTGTGGCCCCAATTAGGGGTCACAGGGTCATCAAATCTATGTATTAGAAAGCTCATTAGTCAAGGAGTACAAAAATTTCAGATTTCTGAGCCAATGATTCTGGAGTAGAAGACTAAATAGTGAAAAGTTTATAGACGGACAGATGGACAGACTGAAGCTGGACGCTATGCCATCATGCGTGTGTCACAGTGTAACCAAATACAAAAAATCATTATCTTCATCAGTTATAGCAACATAACTTTGTTGAATTTTTTATTCTGATATGTCGATTTGAAAAATTATTCGATGTTGAATGACAATGAATACCTGCAAATTAGCTAAGGTGAATCACAGCTAAGTGATACAACATGTAAACTAGATCTGGCCTGTCTCAAGATTTAATTATCCAGTTTCTTAAAAATTCGTGCTGTACTCCAATTTGACAGTTGTCTTTGTCATTTTTTAGATTGTGTCTACGGATAGAAATTACAAATAAATGTTAATATCATTTATTTTTCATCAAGAATGTTAATATTTTCAACTGGCTTATTAAGTCCAAGTTTTCTGCTTTGTTTCATGCGGCCGCCTTCTTTTGAATGCCATTCCTATGGTATGAAGTCACAAAGGCCAACCGTTTTGATGTCACAATGTTTGAGTCACTGTCACTATGGTCTTGGTCTAGTTTAATACTTTTGTGAGGCTTTTAAAATATTTCTTAATGTGCTTTATTATTGTTGATTTCGGTCTCAAATTAAACAAGTATGTTGTAAGATCCCGCTGTTACAAATGTAACTGTCTGGTATTATCAGTACAATGTTTGTAATGTAAATAATGCCAGGGATTCACATTAGGTGAGACCTCAACACACCTCTTACAGAAATAAAACAGTCACAAAGTCCTTTACACACAAAAATAAGTAGGCAAAACCAGAGTTCGCTCTATAACTTTAATATTAAACAGTCATATTACAATATCTAAAGCTAGTTGAGTTTGTAAAATTTCCGTGATTCATTGTTATTCTACACCAGCAAATTTAGTCTAAAACGGCTATTTATCTTCTAAATGACTCTTTACACACAGTTTTAGGTTTCCAGGCTTTTTGGCTCTGGTGAATAAGTAAAAATAGTTTAACATTTACCGACAAACAAATGGAAGTCATCCGCCATGCAATACCATACTATACTTAGTCCATCAAGCCTTTCAGGCCAGATGAGCTAAATGCTTCTTTGTGAAATTACTTTTATTAAATTTCTAGTCATATACCATGTTGACGTTAAACTAAGAAACTTGATTTTACAGTTACATTATACCTACTGTGCATAGAGTTTCTTCCCTGTTGTCACTGGTTCACTTCTCTGTTCCAGTAGCTTTCTCCTCCAGCTAAAACAACGAAGTGAACATTTTTTTTGTGAAGTCAAGTTAATTAATAAAATAATTAATAAGTTAATTAAATATCATATTGCATTTGTCAATGATTTACAAAACCAAAAACTGTGCCTGTAAGAGTCTGATTAGCTATTGAAAATTTTTATGTTGCTAAAAAGACATAGATTAACTGGTTCACATGATCAAACATTTTTTGGAAAAAGTCAATACAGATACAATATCAAAATTTGTTGAATAGGATGAGCAGCTAGAATCATATACTAGTATATAAGATGATTTTTTTCTTCAAGGCAAAAGAAAATCATCTATTGAAAACGCTCATTGAATATATTTTTTACCAAAGCAGTTTGAGATAATCACTGAATAGAAAACAAATTGGCATATGCAGTTAAAATTAGGTTCTTTGCAATAAACTTCCTCACCATGCATGCCTCAATCATCTAAAAACAATTTGTAAAAAAAAATGAAAATTGAAAAAAAGACTTTTTAAACTAAGACTAAATTGACTTATGTAGGTAGTTCGGAGTTCTAAAGCGCATATCTTACTGTCAGAGAAAACTTGATCTTGATGACGTCATCTAATGATATGCAATACTCTCCCACACGTGCATATGTGCTTTCTTGTGCGCTGGTCGAATATTTGTCGTATGCATTTAGGGTGAATAATGTAAATCATCTAAATGAATATCAAAAGTGTTGAAATCCACCCATCCCACATCTGTTGGTTCTGAACACAGCGATCACACAATTTTACGTGACACATTGGATTGAGGGTCAGGGTAACTTTAGGGGTATATATTTTAGAAAAAATTGTATCACACGATCATGATGTGAGCAACACAAACTAGCGACAGTATTAATAATGTTTTGTTTTTTCTTTGAAGAAACATTATGGGATAGGGACCAAAAATTGTTTAACAATGCACAGCGAGTCAGTTGATCAATCTTAGATCTTCCGGGAGTCGTCGTAAAATATCTCATTTCATTTATTTAAGTTTATGTATGATGGCCAAATTGGTATCGAATGTTAAATAGTCTTTAGTACTGTGCGCTAAAAAGTTGTTCTGTGGGTTCCTGCGATGTCTTTCCAATCTTAAGAGTAGCACAAGAAAGAAAGAACTTGCCATTAATGGTAACATTGTTCATGATAACTAAATTAATTTGCTTGTCTATTATATATATATATATATATATATATCTGTGTGTGTGTATGTGTAATGGCATAAACACATAAAGATAGACCTTTTCTTTGTCCAGATTTTTGCAGAAATAAATCGAAAATGGAGAGTTGTGTTGTTTTAGCTACGTAATCGATATGCTGATACCACTATTGTAATTGGGCATGGTTGACTAAGATACTTTTTTCATATGGAAGAAAGATATAAGAAATTGATACTTGTGCTTGAGTTATTTGCATACGAACTCTATTTGAAACAAAAGAACAGCTTTTAATCGTATGCATGATAAATTTCGTAAATATTTTGTTAAAGGTGGTTATTTTACGAATGCTTCGCGTTAGAACTGTTTAATGTTAAAACAGTTTAACACTTTAAAATGACTGGTCCCTCTCATATTCAGGGGAGGTAAGTCCCTTCGTGTCCGACACACATATTTGAATATGCAGATAAGGGTCAACTAATATAGAGGTGGGGCTAAGCTCTTGTCTGAAGATCAAAACAACAGCTAACGGTTAAGGCGTTTTCGGCCAATAAAGTCCGTTTCCCCTACGAATTTCGAGGAAAACAGTTAGCTGTCTTCTGATGAGTAGTTTTTTGATAAGGAAAGAGTGAAAGAATTAGGTTTCTATGGTTTTCTGTTTTTGATCCGAACTGCCTAACTTATGTCTTCACAAGTAATAATATTGGGATTTTAATAATCAAATCTATATAACTAAGCTATCCTTAATTAATTTTGTTTACATTGTTTTCATTTTTCCAGAACTCAGGAAAGGCCCTTGTTGAACTTGTTACTCTTGTACCAGAGTAACTCATATGCAAAGCCATAAATCAATTCAGTGAAGGAATTACCAAGTCTACATATGATATATGAATGACATTTCATGCTAGTTTAGTAGACAGTGAGAGAAAGAGAAAGTTTTAATGATTTTCAACCTAACAAAAAAACCAAATTATTACCCCATTATTAATCCACGTTTTGGCAGCACTGAAAAGATAAAAGATTTTAAATTATTTTTCTACTTTCAAAACTTTTTATATTGTAAAATTTATTTACAGGATATAGCCCAGCATCCAATAAGAAGCAATTCGTTTTAATTAATAAGAGGAAATTATAATATTCTTTACAAATGTATGACATTTTGTCAATTTCCTCTGAAATAAGAGGAAAATAATACAGTCAGATACAGTTATGAGAGTATTCAAAATCAAATGTCAGATGTGGACAATAAATTGTATAGTTAAAGCCATAGTCTCATTTTTGTAAGGCAACTAAACTGAACTAATTATTCTTCACGAACAAAATCTAATCACTTACACAAATATTTCCTGTCGCATTTGTATAGATTTTCATTTTTATGCCCGTTTTACAGTTTTGGATGAAGCATCTTATTGGCGTATGCCGTTTCAGACCGATGAGGTACCCAATCAAGTGCAATCCCATCGCGAGTACGAAACACCGGAAATCTATTCCTCGCAGCGCCGATACTTATGACCGACGCATTCTTCACTGAGTTTACCACCTTTTTGTTATTTCTGTATTTGAAAAAGCGTAAGCTGGGAAATTTTATGTGTTCTTCATCACAGCCTTAGTGAAATGACGTGGTAAGGACTAACGCTCGCAAAAAACATAATATTCGGGTAGGGTAGGGTAGTTTGAAATTCATTATTGAGGGCTAGAATGCCTGCAGAGTTCTGAAAATTGTTGCAAACGTCAGGGGAAAGATTTCTGTGAGTGGTGAACTATTTGTCCGGCATTTATTACAATTTGCCTTGCAAAAATGAGACAATGACTTTAAATTGAACATCATAAAATCTGTATTCAATAATTATTTGTTTGTGCAATATTTTTTAAGTAGTTTATATTTACGAACAGGGAGACTGTTACACAAGATATGATGCAACACTCGTCTCGCAGTGACAATCAGATATACAGCAAAGTTCAGCAGCGCGTAACTTTGATCAAGGCAAGCTCGAGTAGTCCGAGCTGCTTGATCTATACCTGCTAGTCTTGTTTCTGTCTGGGTAACACTTCATCGTTTTTGGTAACATCAGCTCCTGGTTTATAAAAAATGTAAAAATTAATGTAAAATAAGTAAACCACTCGGTAGTTGGCGATAGGATAGCATTATAGATTCGACCGACTGAAGGGATACCGGGAAAAGAAGCCGCCAAAGGGACGTAACTCTACGTCTTATGGGTAGACAACTTCAATAAAAGTGCATACCGCAACAAAACAAAGCGAAGGCCATAATTACAGTCAAAATATGATATATTACTTGCTTGTCTGTTAAACAATGAATGTTAGATAATGAATAACTACGCATTGTAATAATTAAGGCCGCCCTCATTTGAAAATTGTTTATAATAACAATACTGGCACGAATTCTCTCTTTCTCTCTGATGAAACACGTGTCGATTAGAAATGTGTCATATCGACCGGCAGTGACAAAATAGAGACAAGCATTAGCACAATTTAAAAATGGATATTGTAGACGGTTGTTCAAACAATGAAAATTTATCTCAGACATATCAAACAATTTTTAAAAAATTATAAATGCTACGTACTTGACCTGACTGGCTGTTCCTGCGTCGACTTCAACTCAAATAATGTCTCTCGATCGCGCATGCACTGTGTATTCTTGTGATCAAATAAATCTTTGGATCACAAGTAATACGTGAAGTTGAATAGATGATCTAACAGCAGCCATTTGGATCTTCATAAATCATTTAAAAAACGTTTGTTTTAAACTAGAACTAGATTTACGGCTGTCACTAGGAAACGTAGTTCGTACACAAAAATATTTTCGTACCTAGATCGACCTCGTAGCTATATTCAACAAAATATTTTTCACATAAGGGAAAAAGTTACACTTTATTGTCATACATAATTGTAGTGTTATATATAAGTATTTAAGGTGTTGTTTTTCTCAGTTTTTCAGTAATAGGCCTATTTGAGTTTGTATTTGCTATATATAAACGGACTTTGAACAGTAATATATCGGCATATCTCATATCGCCTGTAAGTATATTCATATACATGTATGTATATAAAAGTACGCCTGATTGAATCGGTATACAGAGCCTGGAGGGTGACAATTATCTGGTAAATTAGATGTTTACATGTTCCTTGACCAATAGGGAACTAAAAAGTGTAACTTAAGACGCAGCAGTAGCCAATTTTTAAGATTTGAAGCTAGAAAAATAACAATCAATCAATCTTTATAATGCATGAAGGCAAAATACCCATATACATTCTTCTGTTTTTAAATCTTGTTGTCGGAAAACTGTGTCAAAATTGTTTTCCCTCTTCCTTTTCTTTCTTAGGCCTACAGGTTCTATATAATTCAGGCAGTGGAAAACTACAGACTAAAATCGGTCATTTAATCACATTTTTGTTTTGAAATTCACTTCATGTTATTAATTTAGTTGTGGTCGTATTTATACGAGTTTGTTTTGGATACGAATTTACCGCACCCCAAATGCAGTTCGGTGTATTCAAACTCAAATGAGCTAAAATGAAACGAAACCTTATAGTGTTTTCAAGACTCGATTGAATTTGAATGTCTAACACATTAAAACTTTGAACTGATTGCCATTAAACTATACTTTTACTAAATTTAGTTTTACTTGAGTTGATTTTATATCAATCCTTTACTGCAAACAGCTGAATTGTGTGATTCTTAATTTTTGGGTTTAGACGATCCGAGTCCACAATATGTTTCTTCAATACTTTTACAATACCCGAATAACTACGTTAAGAACGGTAAACGTCTAACGTCAGTTAAGGCCTAAGTATAACATAACTTCATATCCCAGTATGTAAGGCTACGATCTGGTGACGGTTGAAGCGCCTAACTTGAACGTATCCCATGTCTCTTCAAGGCTGTAACGTTGAGCGGATGGGCTGGGTACGAGGACCATAAATCGATTTGATAAACAAGGAAGTAAGGGAAATCTTAGTACACAACTAACGGTGACGTCACTAATAACGTAGACAACTTTGAATGAATAAATAATGTTTTAATAATAATGCAATGCTGACCATTTTATTTATTTATTTTCAACAATCATAATATCTGTATTGTCTCCCACTTTTACCTAAACTGTGCAGACCTATCTTTCGTCATAAATAACATGACATACCCAAAGGCATGCCTCTCGAAGGTATGACGTCATACGTATGGCGGTGACAAATCAATGCCTTAAAACCAAGACTTTGATGACAAAATTGCATGACTAAAATTGTTATTGCGTTACAAATCGATACGTTGACGTCAAGGTGCCATGGTAACGTAATAAATGAATCCCCCATAAGGCGTTGACGCCACATTCGTCCCCTCGAAAATCAGCAAAAGACGACTTAAAATCCAAAGGAGACAGTGTGTCATATAAATTATATCACACGCCAGTGGAATATTTTTATTTACAGGAAAAGCATGCGTTTGATAAAGATCAAATTAAACACTCCCTAATGTAATGATTTCATCATTATCAATCTAATTCTTTTATTATACTTGGGTTAATTTTGCCCCTACATTTGTATTAAAAGTATGAAAATATACAGTAAACTAGACTTTCAAAACACATGTACACACTTTTCGCAAATGTCTTAGCAACAATGTTCCCTTAAAACAACCAAAAGAAACGACCCCACGCAAGCCCTAACTACTCGGTATCTCGTGTACAGCATTGAAGGAACTTATTCAATTTCTTTTACTCCACTACTAAATTTGTATTCAAAGTATGAAAATATACACAAAATTAACAAAAACATAAAAATACTGTCTTAGAAGCCTTTCAAAACACATGGCCATGTCAGAAAATGCCTACATGCATCGTTGAATTAAAGAAGGCAAAGTCGGTAATTTCCCTATTGCAGCAATGGTTAAGATCAAGTAGCAATTTTCCACATAAAAAGCTATGTAGCAGTTAGATACAGTTGTCAACTAACCTTTTCAATCGTTTTTAGGGGCCGGCTGCGCTTTAATCCGCCGAAATCGCCGTTTTCTAGGAGCTAACGCAAAGCGCGTCAGGGCTTTGTTCTGTCTATGGCGTTACTATGGTACACGTCTGTTACGTCACGACTTGACCCTTGAAACAATGAAAGTGATGTGAAAATGGTATCTAAAGAAAGCTGATTTCACGACGCATCTTTTCCGACCGCTATGACGGCGGATTTGAGCCGTAGTAGGTAGGTAAAGGGGCCATAAAAAGGATATAACGTGAAAAGATGAGTAAACTCCAGAGTATATGTACTTGTACTTGGATACAGCGAAGAGCGACCAAATTCGGCCGCCACTACTTTGAATATACATCTACACACTTTTCGCAAATGTCTTAGCCACAATATTCCCTAAAAACAATCAAAAGAAACGACCCCACGCAAGCCCTAACTACTCGCAATCTCGTGTACAGCACTGAAGGAACGTATTCAATCACGTAGGTCAAACGTCGGACATGTCCGAAATACGTATTTGAAGACATTACATTAGGCAACGAAGTGACGGTCGGACAGCCGAAACTAACAGTACAGCTACCCTTCGGCCAAAAACCAATCCAAAGTACTGTAACGCATGTGGGTTATTTTTGCCCGTAAATTTGTATTCAAAGTATGAAAATATACACAAAATTACAAAAAAAACATCAAAAATACTGTCTTAGAAGCCTTTCAAAACACATTGCCATGTCAGAAAATGCCTACAAGCATCGTTTAATTTAAAAAAAGGCAAAGTCTGTAATTTCCCTATTGCAGCAATGGTTAAAACCATGTAGCAATTTCAAACGCTCATTAAAGAAACTTTCAAAAGTAAATTCCACATAAAAAGCTATGTAGCAGTTAGATACAGTTGTCAACTAACCTTTTCAATCGTTTTTAGGGGCCGGCAGCGCTTTAATCCGCCGAAATCGCCGTTTTCTAGGAGCTAACGCAAAGCGCGTCAGGGCTTTGTTCTGTCTATGACGTTACTATGGTACACGTCTGTTACGTCACGACTTGACCCTTGAAACAATGAAAGGTCACGGTTCCGACTTTGATCACCAAAATTTAAGCTAGAACGCTAACTAGAGGGGTTAGAGATGTGAAAATGGTATCTAAAGAAAGCTGATTTCACGACGCATCTTTTCCGACCGCTATGACGGCGGATTTGAGCCGTAGTAGGTAGGTAAAGGGGCCATAAAAAGGATATAACGTGAAAAGATGAGTAAACTCCAGAGTATATGTACTTGTACTTGGATACAGCGAAGAGCGACCAAATTCGGCCGCCACTACTTTGAATATACATCTACACACTTTTCGCAAATGTCTTAGCCACAATATTCTCTAAAAACAATCAAAAGAAACGACCCCACGCAAGCCCTAACTACTCGCAATCTCGTGTACAGCACTGAAGGAACGTATTCAATTTCTTTTGCTCCACGTTTAACACATACCCAACATGGCCACACCCAATTAACATACATTCGCAACGTAGGTCAAACGTCGGACATGTCCGAAATACGTATTTGAAGACATTACATTAGGCAACGAAGTGACGGTCGGACAGCCGAAACTAACAGTACAGCTACCCTTCGGCCAAAAACCAATCCAAAGTACTGTAACGCATGTGGGTTATTTTTGCCCGTAAATTTGTATTCAAAGTATGAAAATATACACAAATTTACAAAAAAACATCAAAAATACCGTCTTAGAAGCCTTTCAAAACACATTGCCATGTCAGAAAATGCCTACAAGCATCGTTTAATTTAAAAAAAGGCAAAGTCTGTAATTTCCCTATTGCAGCAATGGTTAAGATCATGTAGCAATTTCAAACGCTCATTAAAGAAACTTTCAAAAGTAAATTCCACATAAAAAGCTATGTAGCAGTTAGATACAGTTGTCAACTAACCTTTTCAATCGTTTTTAGGGGCCGGCTGCGCTTTAATCCGCCGAAATCGCCGTTTTCTAGGAGCTAACGCAAAGCGCGTCAGGGCTTTGTTCTGTCTATGACGTTACTATGGTACACGTCTGTTACGTCACGACTTGACCCTTGAAACAATGAAAGGTCACGGTTCCGACTTTGATCACCAAAATTTAAGCTAGAACGCTAACTAGAGGGGTTAGAGATGTGAAAATGGTATCTAAGGAAAGCTGATTTCACGACGCATCTTTTCCGACCGCTATGACGGCGGATTTGAGCCGTAGTAGGTAGGTAAAGGGGCCATAAAAAGGATATAACGTGAAAAGATGAGTAAACTCCAGAGTATATGTACTTGTACTTGGATACAGCGAAGAGCGACCAAATTCGGCCGCCACTACTTTGAATATACATCTACACACTTTTCGCAAATGTCTTAGCCACAATATTCCCTAAAAACAATCAAAAGAAACGACCCCACGCAAGCCCTAACTTCTCGCAATCTCGTGTACAGCACTGAAGGAACGTATTCAATTTCTTTTGCTCCACGTTTAACACATACCCAACATGGCCACACCCAATTAACATACATTCGCAACGTAGGTCAAACGTCGGACATGTCCGAAATACGCATTTGAAGACATTACATTAGGCAACGAAGTGACGGTCGGACAGCCGAAACTAACAGTACAGCTACCCTTCGGCCAAAAACCAATCCAAAGTACTGTAACGCATGTGGGTTATTTTTGCCCGT
Source organism: Phorcus lineatus (assembly GCA_921293015.1). NCBI lineage: Eukaryota > Metazoa > Mollusca > Gastropoda > Trochida > Trochidae > Phorcus > Phorcus lineatus. The sequence goes on from OV121089.1 coordinate 25,053,624, forward strand.
AAATTTGTATTCAAAGTATGAAAATATACACAAAATTACAAAAAACATCAAAAATACTGTCTTAGAAGCCTTTCAAAACACATTGCCATGTCAGAAAATGCCTACAAGCATCGTTTAATTTAAAAAAAGGCAAAGTCTGTAATTTCCCTATTGCAGCAATGGTTAAGATCATGTAGCAATTTCAAACGCTCATTAAAGAAACTTTCAAAAGTAAATTCCACATAAAAAGCTATGTAGCAGTTAGATACAGTTGTCAACTAACCTTTTCAATCGTTTTTAGGGGCCGGCTGCGCTTTAATCCGCCGAAATCGCCGTTTTCTAGGAGCTAACGCAAAGCGCGTCAGGGCTTTGTTCTGTCTATGACGTTACTATGGTACACGTCTGTTACGTCACGACTTGACCCTTGAAACAATGAAAGGTCACGGTTCCGACTTTGATCACCAAAATTTAAGCTAGAACGCTAACTAGAGGGGTTAGAGATGTGAAAATGGTATCTAAGGAAAGCTGATTTCACGACGCATCTTTTCCGACCGCTATGACGGCGGATTTGAGCCGTAGTAGGTAGGTAAAGGGGCCATAAAAAGGATATAACGTGAAAAGATGAGTAAACTCCAGAGTATATGTACTTGTACTTGGATACAGCGAAGAGCGACCAAATTCGGCCGCCACTACTTTGAATATACATCTACACACTTTTCGCAAATGTCTTAGCCACAATATTCCCTAAAAACAATCAAAAGAAACGACCCCACGCAAGCCCTAACTTCTCGCAATCTCGTGTACAGCACTGAAGGAACGTATTCAATTTCTTTTGCTCCACGTTTAACACATACCCAACATGGCCACACCCAATTAACATACATTCGCAACGTAGGTCAAACGTCGGACATGTCCGAAATACGCATTTGAAGACATTACATTAGGCAACGAAGTGACGGTCGGACAGCCGAAACTAACAGTACAGCTACCCTTCGGCCAAAAACCAATCCAAAGTACTGTAACGCATGTGGGTTATTTTTGCCCGTAAATTTGTATTCAAAGTATGAAAATATACACAAAATTACAAAAAACATCATAAATACTGTCTTAGAAGCCTTTCAAAACACATTGCCATGTCAGAAAATGCCTACAAGCATCGTTTAATTTAAAAAAAGGCAAAGTCTGTAATTTCCCTATTGCAGCAATGGTTAAGATCATGTAGCAATTTCAAACGCTCATTAAAGAAACTTTCAAAAGTAAATTCCACATAAAAAGCTATGTAGCAGTTAGATACAGTTGTCAACTAACCTTTTCAATCGTTTTTAGGGGCCGGCTGCGCTTTAATCCGCCGAAATCGCCGTTTTCTAGGAGCTAACGCAAAGCGCGTCAGGGCTTTGTTCTGTCTATGACGTTACTATGGTACACGTCTGTTACGTCACGACTTGACCCTTGAAACAATGAAAGGTCACGGTTCCGACTTTGATCACCAAAATTTAAGCTAGAACGCTAACTAGAGGGGTTAGAGATGTGAAAATGGTATCTAAGGAAAGCTGATTTCACGACGCATCTTTTCCGACCGCTATGACGGCGGATTTGAGCCGTAGTAGGTAGGTAAAGGGGCCATAAAAAGGATATAACGTGAAAAGATGAGTAAACTCCAGAGTATATGTACTTGTACTTGGATACAGCGAAGAGCGACCAAATTCGGCCGCCACTACTTTGAATATACATCTACACACTTTTCGCAAATGTCTTAGCCACAATATTCCCTAAAAACAATCAAAAGAAACGACCCCACGCAAGCCCTAACTTCTCGCAATCTCGTGTACAGCACTGAAGGAACGTATTCAATTTCTTTTGCTCCACGTTTAACACATACCCAACATGGCCACACCCAATTAACATACATTCGCAACGTAGGTCAAACGTCGGACATGTCCGAAATACGCATTTGAAGACATTACATTAGGCAACGAAGTGACGGTCGGACAGCCGAAACTAACAGTACAGCTACCCTTCGGCCAAAAACCAATCCAAAGTACTGTAACGCATGTGGGTTATTTTTGCCCGTAAATTTGTATTCAAAGTATGAAAATATACACAAAATTACAAAAAACATCATAAATACTGTCTTAGAAGCCTTTCAAAACACATTGCCATGTCAGAAAATGCCTACAAGCATCGTTTAATTTAAAAAAAGGCAAAGTCTGTAATTTCCCTATTGCAGCAATGGTTAAGATCATGTAGCAATTTCAAACGCTCATTAAAGAAACTTTCAAAAGTAAATTCCACATAAAAAGCTATGTAGCAGTTAGATACAGTTGTCAACTAACCTTTTCAATCGTTTTTAGGGGCCGGCTGCGCTTTAATCCGCCGAAATCGCCGTTTTCTAGGAGCTAACGCAAAGTGCGTCAGGGCTTTGTTCTGTCTATGGCGTTACTATGGTACACGTCTGTTACGTCACGACTTGACCCTTGAAACAATGAAAGGTCACGGTTCCGACTTTGATCACCAAAATTTAAGCTAGAACGCTAACTAGAGGGGTTAGAGATGTGAAAATGGTATCTAAAGAAAGCTGATTTCACGACGCATCTTTTCCGACCGCTATGACGGCGGATTTGAGCCGTAGTAGGTAGGTAAAGGGGCCATAAAAAGGATATAACGTGAAAAGATGAGTAAACTCCAGAGTATATGTACTTGTACTTGGATACAGCGAAGAGCGACCAAATTCGGCCGCCACTACTTTGAATATACATCTACACACTTTTCGCAAATGTCTTAGCCACAATATTCCCTAAAAACAATCAAAAGAAACGACCCCACGCAAGCCCTAACTTCTCGCAATCTCGTGTACAGCACTGAAGGAACGTATTCAATTTCTTTTGCTCCACGTTTAACACATACCCAACATGGCCACACCCAATTAACATACATTCGCAACGTAGGTCAAACGTCGGACATGTCCGAAATACGCATTTGAAGACATTACATTAGGCAACGAAGTGACGGTCGGACAGCCGAAACTAACAGTACAGCTACCCTTCGGCCAAAAACCAATCCAAAGTACTGTAACGCATGTGGGTTATTTTTGCCCGTAAATTTGTATTCAAAGTATGAAAATATACACAAAATTACAAAAAACATCATAAATACTGTCTTAGAAGCCTTTCAAAACACATTGCCATGTCAGAAAATGCCTACAAGCATCGTTTAATTTAAAAAAAGGCAAAGTCTGTAATTTCCCTATTGCAGCAATGGTTAAGATCATGTAGCAATTTCAAACGCTCATTAAAGAAACTTTCAAAAGTAAATTCCACATAAAAAGCTATGTAGCAGTTAGATACAGTTGTCAACTAACCTTTTCAATCTTTTTTAGGGGCCGGCAGCGCTTTAATCCGCCGAAATCGCCGTTTTCTAGGAGCTAACGCAAAGCGCGTCAGGGCTTTGTTCTGTCTATGACGTTACTATGGTACACGTCTGTTACGTCACGACTTGACCCTTGAAACAATGAAAGGTCACGGTTCCGACTTTGATCACCAAAATTTAAGCTAGAACGCTAACTAGAGGGGTTAGAGATGTGAAAATGGTATCTAAAGAAAGCTGATTTCACGACGCATCTTTTCCGACCGCTATGACGGCGGATTTGAGCCGTAGTAGGTAGGTAAAGGGGCCATAAAAAGGATATAACGTGAAAAGATGAGTAAACTCCAGAGTATATGTACTTGTACTTGGATACAGCGAAGAGCGACCAAATTCGGCCGCCACTACTTTGAATATACATCTACACACTTTTCGCAAATGTCTTAGCCACAATATTCCCTAAAAACAATCAAAAGAAACGACCCCACGCAAGCCCTAACTACTCGCAATCTCGTGTACAGCACTGAAGGAACGTATTCAATTTCTTTTGCTCCACGTTTAACACATACCCAACATGGCCACACCCAATTAACATACATTCGCAACGTAGGTCAAACGTCGGACATGTCCGAAATACGTATTTGAAGACATTACATTAGGCAACGAAGTGACGGTCGGACAGCCGAAACAAACAGTACAGCTACCCTTCGGCCAAAAACCAATCCAAAGTACTGTAACGCATGTGGGTTATTTTTGCCCGTAAATTTGTATTCAAAGTATGAAAATATACACAAAATTACAAAAAACATCAAAAATACTGTCTTAGAAGCCTTTCAAAACACATTGCCATGTCAGAAAATGCCTACAAGCATCGTTTAATTTAAAAAAAGGCAAAGTCTGTAATTTCCCTATTGCAGCAATGGTTAAGATCATGTAGCAATTTCAAACGCTCATTAAAGAAACTTTCAAAAGTAAATTCCACATAAAAAGCTATGTAGCAGTTAGATACAGTTGTCAACTAACCTTTTCAATCGTTTTTAGGGGCCGGCTGCGCTTTAATCCGCCGAAATCGCCGTTTTCTAGGAGCTAACGCAAAGCGCGTCAGGGCTTTGTTCTGTCTATGGCGTTACTATGGTACACGTCTGTTACGTCACGACTTGACCCTTGAAACAATGAAAGGTCACGGTTCCGACTTTGATCGCCAAAATTTAAGCTAGAACGCTAACTAGAGGGGTTAGAGATGTGAAAATGGTATCTAAAGAAAGCTGATTTCACGACGCATCTTTTCCGACCGCTATGACGGCGGATTTGAGCCGTAGTAGGTAGGTAAAGGGGCCATAAAAAGGATATAACGTGAAAAGATGAGTAAACTCCAGAGTATATGTACTTGTACTTGGATACAGCGAAGAGCGACCAAATTCGGCCGCCACTACTTTGAATATACATCTACACACTTTTCGCAAATGTCTTAGCCACAATATTCCCTAAAAACAATCAAAAGAAACGACCCCACGCAAGCCCTAACTTCTCGCAATCTCGTGTACAGCACTGAAGGAACGTATTCAATTTCTTTTGCTCCACGTTTAACACATACCCAACATGGCCACACCCAATTAACATACATTCGCAACGTAGGTCAAACGTCGGACATGTCCGAAATACGTATTTGAAGACATTACATTAGGCAACGAAGTGACGGTCGGACAGCCGAAACTAACAGTACAGCTACCCTTCGGCCAAAAACCAATCCAAAGTACTGTAACGCACGTGGGTTATTTTTGCCCGTAAATTTGTATTCAAAGTATGAAAATATACACAAAATTACAAAAAACATCAAAAATACTGTCTTAGAAGCCTTTCAAAACACATTGCCATGACAGAAAATGCCTACAAGCATCGTTTAATTTAAAAAAAGGCAAAGTCTGTAATTTCCCTATTGCAGCAATGGTTAAGATCATGTAGCAATTTCAAACGCTCATTAAAGAAACTTTCAAAAGTAAATTCCACATAAAAAGCTATGTAGCAGTTAGATACAGTTGTCAACTAACCTTTTCAATCTTTTTTAGGGGCCGGCAGCGCTTTAATCCGCCGAAATCGCCGTTTTCTAGGAGCTAACGCAAAGCGCGTCAGGGCTTTGTTCTGTCTATGACGTTACTATGGTACACGTCTGTTACGTCACGACTTGACCCTTGAAACAATGAAAGGTCACGGTTCCGACTTTGATCACCAAAATTTAAGCTAGAACGCTAACTAGAGGGGTTAGAGATGTGAAAATGGTATCTAAAGAAAGCTGATTTCACGACGCATCTTTTCCGACCGCTATGACGGCGGATTTGAGCCGTAGTAGGTAGGTAAAGGGGCCATAAAAAGGATATAACGTGAAAAGATGAGTAAACTCCAGAGTATATGTACTTGTACTTGGATACAGCGAAGAGCGACCAAATTCGGCCGCCACTACTTTGAATATACATCTACACACTTTTCGCAAATGTCTTAGCCACAATATTCCCTAAAAACAATCAAAAGAAACGACCCCACGCAAGCCCTAACTTCTCGCAATCTCGTGTACAGCACTGAAGGAACGTATTCAATTTCTTTTGCTCCACGTTTAACACATACCCAACATGGCCACACCCAATTAACATACATTCGCAACGTAGGTCAAACGTCGGACATGTCCGAAATACGCATTTGAAGACATTACATTAGGCAACGAAGTGACGGTCGGACAGCCGAAACTAACAGTACAGCTACCCTTCGGCCAAAAACCAATCCAAAGTACTGTAACGCATGTGGGTTATTTTTGCCCGTAAATTTGTATTCAAAGTATGAAAATATACACAAAATTACAAAAAACATCAAAAATACTGTCTTAGAAGCCTTTCAAAACACATTGCCATGTCAGAAAATGCCTACAAGCATCGTTTAATTTTAAAAAAGGCAAAGTCTGTAATTTCCCTATTGCAGCAATGGTTAAGATCATGTAGCAATTTCAAACGCTCATTAAAGAAACTTTCAAAAGTAAATTCCACATAAAAAGCTATGTAGCAGTTAGATACAGTTGTCAACTAACCTTTTCAATCGTTTTTAGGGGCCGGCTGCGCTTTAATCCGCCGAAATCGCCGTTTTCTAGGAGCTAACGCAAAGCGCGTCAGGGCTTTGTTCTGTCTATGACGTTACTATGGTACACGTCTGTTACGTCACGACTTGACCCTTGAAACAATGAAAGGTCACGGTTCCGACTTTGATCACCAAAATTTAAGCTAGAACGCTAACTAGAGGGGTTAGAGATGTGAAAATGGTATCTAAAGAAAGCTGATTTCACGACGCATCTTTTCCGACCGCTATGACGGCGGATTTGAGCCGTAGTAGGTAGGTAAAGGGGCCATAAAAAGGATATAACGTGAAAAGATGAGTAAACTCCAGAGTATATGTACTTGTACTTGGATACAGCGAAGAGCGACCAAATTCGGCCGCCACTACTTTGAATATACATCTACACACTTTTCGCAAATGTCTTAGCCACAATATTCCCTAAAAACAATCAAAAGAAACGACCCCACGCAAGCCCTAACTACTCGCAATCTCGTGTACAGCACTGAAGGAACGTATTCAATTTCTTTTGCTCCACGTTTAACACATACCCAACATGGCCACACCCAATTAACATACATTCGCAACGTAGGTCAAACGTCGGACATGTCCGAAATACGTATTTGAAGACATTACATTAGGCAACGAAGTGACGGTCGGACAGCCGAAACTAACAGTACAGCTACCCTTCGGCCAAAAACCAATCCAAAGTACTGTAACGCATGTGGGTTATTTTTGCCCGTAAATTTGTATTCAAAGTATGAAAATATACACAAAATTACAAAAAAACATCAAAAATACTGTCTTAGAAGCCTTTCAAAACACATTGCCATGTCAGAAAATGCCTACAAGCATCGTTTAATTTAAAAAAAGGCAAAGTCTGTAATTTCCCTATTGCAGCAATGGTTAAAACCATGTAGCAATTTCAAACGCTCATTAAAGAAACTTTCAAAAGTAAATTCCACATAAAAAGCTATGTAGCAGTTAGATACAGTTGTCAACTAACCTTTTCAATCGTTTTTAGGGGCCGGCAGCGCTTTAATCCGCCGAAATCGCCGTTTTCTAGGAGCTAACGCAAAGCGCGTCAGGGCTTTGTTCTGTCTATGACGTTACTATGGTACACGTCTGTTACGTCACGACTTGACCCTTGAAACAATGAAAGGTCACGGTTCCGACTTTGATCACCAAAATTTAAGCTAGAACGCTAACTAGAGGGGTTAGAGATGTGAAAATGGTATCTAAAGAAAGCTGATTTCACGACGCATCTTTTCCGACCGCTATGACGGCGGATTTGAGCCGTAGTAGGTAGGTAAAGGGGCCATAAAAAGGATATAACGTGAAAAGATGAGTAAACTCCAGAGTATATGTACTTGTACTTGGATACAGCGAAGAGCGACCAAATTCGGCCGCCACTACTTTGAATATACATCTACACACTTTTCGCAAATGTCTTAGCCACAATATTCCCTAAAAACAATCAAAAGAAACGACCCCACGCAAGCCCTAACTACTCGCAATCTCGTGTACAGCACTGAAGGAACGTATTCAATTTCTTTTGCTCCACGTTTAACACATACCCAACATGGCCACACCCAATTAACATACATTCGCAACGTAGGTCAAACGTCGGACATGTCCGAAATACGTATTTGAAGACATTACATTAGGCAACGAAGTGACGGTCGGACAGCCGAAACAAACAGTACAGCTACCCTTCGGCCAAAAACCAATCCAAAGTACTGTAACGCATGTGGGTTATTTTTGCCCGTAAATTTGTATTCAAAGTATGAAAATATACACAAAATTACAAAAAACATCAAAAATACTGTCTTAGAAGCCTTTCAAAACACATTGCCATGTCAGAAAATGCCTACAAGCATCGTTTAATTTAAAAAAAGGCAAAGTCTGTAATTTCCCTATTGCAGCAATGGTTAAGATCATGTAGCAATTTCAAACGCTCATTAAAGAAACTTTCAAAAGTAAATTCCACATAAAAAGCTATGTAGCAGTTAGATACAGTTGTCAACTAACCTTTTCAATCGTTTTTAGGGGCCGGCTGCGCTTTAATCCGCCGAAATCGCCGTTTTCTAGGAGCTAACGCAAAGCGCGTCAGGGCTTTGTTCTGTCTATGGCGTTACTATGGTACACGTCTGTTACGTCACGACTTGACCCTTGAAACAATGAAAGGTCACGGTTCCGACTTTGATCGCCAAAATTTAAGCTAGAACGCTAACTAGAGGGGTTAGAGATGTGAAAATGGTATCTAAAGAAAGCTGATTTCACGACGCATCTTTTCCGACCGCTATGACGGCGGATTTGAGCCGTAGTAGGTAGGTAAAGGGGCCATAAAAAGGATATAACGTGAAAAGATGAGTAAACTCCAGAGTATATGTACTTGTACTTGGATACAGCGAAGAGCGACCAAATTCGGCCGCCACTACTTTGAATATACATCTACACACTTTTCGCAAATGTCTTAGCCACAATATTCCCTAAAAACAATCAAAAGAAACGACCCCACGCAAGCCCTAACTTCTCGCAATCTCGTGTACAGCACTGAAGGAACGTATTCAATTTCTTTTGCTCCACGTTTAACACATACCCAACATGGCCACACCCAATTAACATACATTCGCAACGTAGGTCAAACGTCGGACATGTCCGAAATACGTATTTGAAGACATTACATTAGGCAACGAAGTGACGGTCGGACAGCCGAAACTAACAGTACAGCTACCCTTCGGCCAAAAACCAATCCAAAGTACTGTAACGCACGTGGGTTATTTTTGCCCGTAAATTTGTATTCAAAGTATGAAAATATACACAAAATTACAAAAAACATCAAAAATACTGTCTTAGAAGCCTTTCAAAACACATTGCCATGACAGAAAATGCCTACAAGCATCGTTTAATTTAAAAAAAGGCAAAGTCTGTAATTTCCCTATTGCAGCAATGGTTAAGATCATGTAGCAATTTCAAACGCTCATTAAAGAAACTTTCAAAAGTAAATTCCACATAAAAAGCTATGTAGCAGTTAGATACAGTTGTCAACTAACCTTTTCAATCTTTTTTAGGGGCCGGCAGCGCTTTAATCCGCCGAAATCGCCGTTTTCTAGGAGCTAACGCAAAGCGCGTCAGGGCTTTGTTCTGTCTATGACGTTACTATGGTACACGTCTGTTACGTCACGACTTGACCCTTGAAACAATGAAAGGTCACGGTTCCGACTTTGATCACCAAAATTTAAGCTAGAACGCTAACTAGAGGGGTTAGAGATGTGAAAATGGTATCTAAAGAAAGCTGATTTCACGACGCATCTTTTCCGACCGCTATGACGGCGGATTTGAGCCGTAGTAGGTAGGTAAAGGGGCCATAAAAAGGATATAACGTGAAAAGATGAGTAAACTCCAGAGTATATGTACTTGTACTTGGATACAGCGAAGAGCGACCAAATTCGGCCGCCACTACTTTGAATATACATCTACACACTTTTCGCAAATGTCTTAGCCACAATATTCCCTAAAAACAATCAAAAGAAACGACCCCACGCAAGCCCTAACTTCTCGCAATCTCGTGTACAGCACTGAAGGAACGTATTCAATTTCTTTTGCTCCACGTTTAACACATACCCAACATGGCCACACCCAATTAACATACATTCGCAACGTAGGTCAAACGTCGGACATGTCCGAAATACGCATTTGAAGACATTACATTAGGCAACGAAGTGACGGTCGGACAGCCGAAACTAACAGTACAGCTACCCTTCGGCCAAAAACCAATCCAAAGTACTGTAACGCATGTGGGTTATTTTTGCCCGTAAATTTGTATTCAAAGTATGAAAATATACACAAAATTACAAAAAACATCAAAAATACTGTCTTAGAAGCCTTTCAAAACACATTGCCATGTCAGAAAATGCCTACAAGCATCGTTTAATTTTAAAAAAGGCAAAGTCTGTAATTTCCCTATTGCAGCAATGGTTAAGATCATGTAGCAATTTCAAACGCTCATTAAAGAAACTTTCAAAAGTAAATTCCACATAAAAAGCTATGTAGCAGTTAGATACAGTTGTCAACTAACCTTTTCAATCGTTTTTAGGGGCCGGCTGCGCTTTAATCCGCCGAAATCGCCGTTTTCTAGGAGCTAACGCAAAGCGCGTCAGGGCTTTGTTCTGTCTATGACGTTACTATGGTACACGTCTGTTACGTCACGACTTGACCCTTGAAACAATGAAAGGTCACGGTTCCGACTTTGATCACCAAAATTTAAGCTAGAACGCTAACTAGAGGGGTTAGAGATGTGAAAATGGTATCTAAAGAAAGCTGATTTCACGACGCATCTTTTCCGACCGCTATGACGGCGGATTTGAGCCGTAGTAGGTAGGTAAAGGGGCCATAAAAAGGATATAACGTGAAAAGATGAGTAAACTCCAGAGTATATGTACTTGTACTTGGATACAGCGAAGAGCGACCAAATTCGGCCGCCACTACTTTGAATATACATCTACACACTTTTCGCAAATGTCTTAGCCACAATATTCCCTAAAAACAATCAAAAGAAACGACCCCACGCAAGCCCTAACTACTCGCAATCTCGTGTACAGCACTGAAGGAACGTATTCAATTTCTTTTGCTCCACGTTTAACACATACCCAACATGGCCACACCCAATTAACATACATTCGCAACGTAGGTCAAACGTCGGACATGTCCGAAATACGTATTTGAAGACATTACATTAGGCAACGAAGTGACGGTCGGACAGCCGAAACAAACAGTACAGCTACCCTTCGGCCAAAAACCAATCCAAAGTACTGTAACGCATGTGGGTTATTTTTGCCCGTAAATTTGTATTCAAAGTATGAAAATATACACAAAATTACAAAAAAACATCAAAAATACTGTCTTAGAAGCCTTTCAAAACACATTGCCATGTCAGAAAATGCCTACAAGCATCGTTTAATTTAAAAAAAGGCAAAGTCTGTAATTTCCCTATTGCAGCAATGGTTAAAACCATGTAGCAATTTCAAACGCTCATTAAAGAAACTTTCAAAAGTAAATTCCACATAAAAAGCTATGTAGCAGTTAGATACAGTTGTCAACTAACCTTTTCAATCGTTTTTAGGGGCCGGCAGCGCTTTAATCCGCCGAAATCGCCGTTTTCTAGGAGCTAACGCAAAGCGCGTCAGGGCTTTGTTCTGTCTATGACGTTACTATGGTACACGTCTGTTACGTCACGACTTGACCCTTGAAACAATGAAAGGTCACGGTTCCGACTTTGATCACCAAAATTTAAGCTAGAACGCTAACTAGAGGGGTTAGAGATGTGAAAATGGTATCTAAAGAAAGCTGATTTCACGACGCATCTTTTCCGACCGCTATGACGGCGGATTTGAGCCGTAGTAGGTAGGTAAAGGGGCCATAAAAAGGATATAACGTGAAAAGATGAGTAAACTCCAGAGTATATGTACTTGTACTTGGATACAGCGAAGAGCGACCAAATTCGGCCGCCACTACTTTGAATATACATCTACACACTTTTCGCAAATGTCTTAGCCACAATATTCTCTAAAAACAATCAAAAGAAACGACCCCACGCAAGCCCTAACTACTCGCAATCTCGTGTACAGCACTGAAGGAACGTATTCAATTTCTTTTGCTCCACGTTTAACACATACCCAACATGGCCACACCCAATTAACATACATTCGCAACGTAGGTCAAACGTCGGACATGTCCGAAATACGTATTTGAAGACATTACATTAGGCAACGAAGTGACGGTCGGACAGCCGAAACTAACAGTACAGCTACCCTTCGGCCAAAAACCAATCCAAAGTACTGTAACGCATGTGGGTTATTTTTGCCCGTAAATTTGTATTCAAAGTATGAAAATATACACAAATTTACAAAAAACATCAAAAATACCGTCTTAGAAGCCTTTCAAAACACATTGCCATGTCAGAAAATGCCTACAAGCATCGTTTAATTTAAAAAAAGGCAAAGTCTGTAATTTCCCTATTGCAGCAATGGTTAAGATCATGTAGCAATTTCAAACGCTCATTAAAGAAACTTTCAAAAGTAAATTCCACATAAAAAGCTATGTAGCAGTTAGATACAGTTGTCAACTAACCTTTTCAATCGTTTTTAGGGGCCGGCTGCGCTTTAATCCGCCGAAATCGCCGTTTTCTAGGAGCTAACGCAAAGCGCGTCAGGGCTTTGTTCTGTCTATGACGTTACTATGGTACACGTCTGTTACGTCACGACTTGACCCTTGAAACAATGAAAGGTCACGGTTCCGACTTTGATCACCAAAATTTAAGCTAGAACGCTAACTAGAGGGGTTAGAGATGTGAAAATGGTATCTAAGGAAAGCTGATTTCACGACGCATCTTTTCCGACCGCTATGACGGCGGATTTGAGCCGTAGTAGGTAGGTAAAGGGGCCATAAAAAGGATATAACGTGAAAAGATGAGTAAACTCCAGAGTATATGTACTTGTACTTGGATACAGCGAAGAGCGACCAAATTCGGCCGCCACTACTTTGAATATACATCTACACACTTTTCGCAAATGTCTTAGCCACAATATTCCCTAAAAACAATCAAAAGAAACGACCCCACGCAAGCCCTAACTTCTCGCAATCTCGTGTACAGCACTGAAGGAACGTATTCAATTTCTTTTGCTCCACGTTTAACACATACCCAACATGGCCACACCCAATTAACATACATTCGCAACGTAGGTCAAACGTCGGACATGTCCGAAATACGCATTTGAAGACATTACATTAGGCAACGAAGTGACGGTCGGACAGCCGAAACTAACAGTACAGCTACCCTTCGGCCAAAAACCAATCCAAAGTACTGTAACGCATGTGGGTTATTTTTGCCCGTAAATTTGTATTCAAAGTATGAAAATATACACAAAATTACAAAAAACATCAAAAATACTGTCTTAGAAGCCTTTCAAAACACATTGCCATGTCAGAAAATGCCTACAAGCATCGTTTAATTTAAAAAAAGGCAAAGTCTGTAATTTCCCTATTGCAGCAATGGTTAAGATCATGTAGCAATTTCAAACGCTCATTAAAGAAACTTTCAAAAGTAAATTCCACATAAAAAGCTATGTAGCAGTTAGATACAGTTGTCAACTAACCTTTTCAATCGTTTTTAGGGGCCGGCTGCGCTTTAATCCGCCGAAATCGCCGTTTTCTAGGAGCTAACGCAAAGCGCGTCAGGGCTTTGTTCTGTCTATGACGTTACTATGGTACACGTCTGTTACGTCACGACTTGACCCTTGAAACAATGAAAGGTCACGGTTCCGACTTTGATCACCAAAATTTAAGCTAGAACGCTAACTAGAGGGGTTAGAGATGTGAAAATGGTATCTAAGGAAAGCTGATTTCACGACGCATCTTTTCCGACCGCTATGACGGCGGATTTGAGCCGTAGTAGGTAGGTAAAGGGGCCATAAAAAGGATATAACGTGAAAAGATGAGTAAACTCCAGAGTATATGTACTTGTACTTGGATACAGCGAAGAGCGACCAAATTCGGCCGCCACTACTTTGAATATACATCTACACACTTTTCGCAAATGTCTTAGCCACAATATTCCCTAAAAACAATCAAAAGAAACGACCCCACGCAAGCCCTAACTTCTCGCAATCTCGTGTACAGCACTGAAGGAACGTATTCAATTTCTTTTGCTCCACGTTTAACACATACCCAACATGGCCACACCCAATTAACATACATTCGCAACGTAGGTCAAACGTCGGACATGTCCGAAATACGCATTTGAAGACATTACATTAGGCAACGAAGTGACGGTCGGACAGCCAAAACTAACAGTACAGCTACCCTTCGGCCAAAAACCAATCCAAAGTACTGTAACGCATGTGGGTTATTTTTGCCCGTAAATTTGTATTCAAAGTATGAAAATATACACAAAATTACAAAAAACATCATAAATACTGTCTTAGAAGCCTTTCAAAACACATTGCCATGTCAGAAAATGCCTACAAGCATCGTTTAATTTAAAAAAAGGCAAAGTCTGTAATTTCCCTATTGCAGCAATGGTTAAGATCATGTAGCAATTTCAAACGCTCATTAAAGAAACTTTCAAAAGTAAATTCCACATAAAAAGCTATGTAGCAGTTAGATACAGTTGTCAACTAACCTTTTCAATCGTTTTTAGGGGCCGGCTGCGCTTTAATCCGCCGAAATCGCCGTTTTCTAGGAGCTAACGCAAAGCGCGTCAGGGCTTTGTTCTGTCTATGACGTTACTATGGTACACGTCTGTTACGTCACGACTTGACCCTTGAAACAATGAAAGGTCACGGTTCCGACTTTGATCACCAAAATTTAAGCTAGAACGCTAACTAGAGGGGTTAGAGATGTGAAAATGGTATCTAAGGAAAGCTGATTTCACGACGCATCTTTTCCGACCGCTATGACGGCGGATTTGAGCCGTAGTAGGTAGGTAAAGGGGCCATAAAAAGGATATAACGTGAAAAGATGAGTAAACTCCAGAGTATATGTACTTGTACTTGGATACAGCGAAGAGCGACCAAATTCGGCCGCCACTACTTTGAATATACATCTACACACTTTTCGCAAATGTCTTAGCCACAATATTCCCTAAAAACAATCAAAAGAAACGACCCCACGCAAGCCCTAACTTCTCGCAATCTCGTGTACAGCACTGAAGGAACGTATTCAATTTCTTTTGCTCCACGTTTAACACATACCCAACATGGCCACACCCAATTAACATACATTCGCAACGTAGGTCAAACGTCGGACATGTCCGAAATACGCATTTGAAGACATTACATTAGGCAACGAAGTGACGGTCGGACAGCCGAAACTAACAGTACAGCTACCCTTCGGCCAAAAACCAATCCAAAGTACTGTAACGCATGTGGGTTATTTTTGCCCGTAAATTTGTATTCAAAGTATGAAAATATACACAAAATTACAAAAAACATCAAAAATACTGTCTTAGAAGCCTTTCAAAACACATTGCCATGTCAGAAAATGCCTACAAGCATCGTTTAATTTAAAAAAAGGCAAAGTCTGTAATTTCCCTATTGCAGCAATGGTTAAGATCATGTAGCAATTTCAAACGCTCATTAAAGAAACTTTCAAAAGTAAATTCCACATAAAAAGCTATGTAGCAGTTAGATACAGTTGTCAACTAACCTTTTCAATCTTTTTTAGGGGCCGGCAGCGCTTTAATCCGCCGAAATCGCCGTTTTCTAGGAGCTAACGCAAAGCGCGTCAGGGCTTTGTTCTGTCTATGACGTTACTATGGTACACGTCTGTTACGTCACGACTTGACCCTTGAAACAATGAAAGGTCACGGTTCCGACTTTGATCACCAAAATTTAAGCTAGAACGCTAACTAGAGGGGTTAGAGATGTGAAAATGGTATCTAAAGAAAGCTGATTTCACGACGCATCTTTTCCGACCGCTATGACGGCGGATTTGAGCCGTAGTAGGTAGGTAAAGGGGCCATAAAAAGGATATAACGTGAAAAGATGAGTAAACTCCAGAGTATATGTACTTGTACTTGGATACAGCGAAGAGCGACCAAATTCGGCCGCCACTACTTTGAATATACATCTACACACTTTTCGCAAATGTCTTAGCCACAATATTCCCTAAAAACAATCAAAAGAAACGACCCCACGCAAGCCCTAACTACTCGCAATCTCGTGTACAGCACTGAAGGAACGTATTCAATTTCTTTTGCTCCACGTTTAACACATACCCAACATGGCCACACCCAATTAACATACATTCGCAACGTAGGTCAAACGTCGGACATGTCCGAAATACGTATTTGAAGACATTACATTAGGCAACGAAGTGACGGTCGGACAGCCGAAACAAACAGTACAGCTACCCTTCGGCCAAAAACCAATCCAAAGTACTGTAACGCATGTGGGTTATTTTTGCCCGTAAATTTGTATTCAAAGTATGAAAATATACACAAAATTACAAAAAAACATCAAAAATACTGTCTTAGAAGCCTTTCAAAACACATTGCCATGTCAGAAAATGCCTACAAGCATCGTTTAATTTAAAAAAAGGCAAAGTCTGTAATTTCCCTATTGCAGCAATGGTTAAGATCATGTAGCAATTTCAAACGCTCATTAAAGAAACTTTCAAAAGTAAATTCCACATAAAAAGCTATGTAGCAGTTAGATACAGTTGTCAACTAACCTTTTCAATCGTTTTTAGGGGCCGGCAGCGCTTTAATCCGCCGAAATCGCCGTTTTCTAGGAGCTAACGCAAAGCGCGTCAGGGCTTTGTTCTGTCTATGGCGTTACTATGGTACACGTCTGTTACGTCACGACTTGACCCTTGAAACAATGAAAGGTCACGGTTCCGACTTTGATCGCCAAAATTTAAGCTAGAACGCTAACTAGAGGGGTTAGAGATGTGAAAATGGTATCTAAAGAAAGCTGATTTCACGACGCATCTTTTCCGACCGCTATGACGGCGGATTTGAGCCGTAGTAGGTAGGTAAAGGGGCCATAAAAAGGATATAACGTGAAAAGATGAGTAAACTCCAGAGTATATGTACTTGTACTTGGATACAGCGAAGAGCGACCAAATTCGGCCGCCACTACTTTGAATATACATCTACACACTTTTCGCAAATGTCTTAGCCACAATATTCCCTAAAAACAATCAAAAGAAACGACCCCACGCAAGCCCTAACTTCTCGCAATCTCGTGTACAGCACTGAAGGAACGTATTCAATTTCTTTTGCTCCACGTTTAACACATACCCAACATGGCCACACCCAATTAACATACATTCGCAACGTAGGTCAAACGTCGGACATGTCCTAAATACGTATTTGAAGACATTACATTAGGCAACGAAGTGACGGTCGGACAGCCGAAACTAACAGTACAGCTACCCTTCGGCCAAAAACCAATCCAAAGTACTGTAACGCACGTGGGTTATTTTTGCCCGTAAATTTGTATTCAAAGTATGAAAATATACACAAAATTACAAAAAACATCAAAAATACTGTCTTAGAAGCCTTTCAAAACACATTGCCATGACAGAAAATGCCTACAAGCATCGTTTAATTTAAAAAAAGGCAAAGTCTGTAATTTCCCTATTGCAGCAATGGTTAAGATCATGTAGCAATTTCAAACGCTCATTAAAGAAACTTTCAAAAGTAAATTCCACATAAAAAGCTATGTAGCAGTTAGATACAGTTGTCAACTAACCTTTTCAATCTTTTTTAGGGGCCGGCAGCGCTTTAATCCGCCGAAATCGCCGTTTTCTAGGAGCTAACGCAAAGCGCGTCAGGGCTTTGTTCTGTCTATGACGTTACTATGGTACACGTCTGTTACGTCACGACTTGACCCTTGAAACAATGAAAGGTCACGGTTCCGACTTTGATCACCAAAATTTAAGCTAGAACGCTAACTAGAGGGGTTAGAGATGTGAAAATGGTATCTAAAGAAAGCTGATTTCACGACGCATCTTTTCCGACCGCTATGACGGCGGATTTGAGCCGTAGTAGGTAGGTAAAGGGGCCATAAAAAGGATATAACGTGAAAAGATGAGTAAACTCCAGAGTATATGTACTTGTACTTGGATACAGCGAAGAGCGACCAAATTCGGCCGCCACTACTTTGAATATACATCTACACACTTTTCGCAAATGTCTTAGCCACAATATTCCCTAAAAACAATCAAAAGAAACGACCCCACGCAAGCCCTAACTTCTCGCAATCTCGTGTACAGCACTGAAGGAACGTATTCAATTTCTTTTGCTCCACGTTTAACACATACCCAACATGGCCACACCCAATTAACATACATTCGCAACGTAGGTCAAACGTCGGACATGTCCGAAATACGTATTTGAAGACATTACATTAGGCAACGAAGTGACGGTCGGACAGCCGAAACTAACAGTACAGCTACCCTTCGGCCAAAAACCAATCCAAAGTACTGTAACGCACGTGGGTTATTTTTGCCCGTAAATTTGTATTCAAAGTATGAAAATATACACAAAATTACAAAAAACATCAAAAATACTGTCTTAGAAGCCTTTCAAAACACATTGCCATGTCAGAAAATGCCTACAAGCATCGTTTAATTTAAAAAAGGCAAAGTCTGTAATTTCCCTATTGCAGCAATGGTTAAGATCATGTAGCAATTTCAAACGCTCATTAAAGAAACTTTCAAAAGTAAATTCCACATAAAAAGCTATGTAGCAGTTAGATACAGTTGTCAACTAACCTTTTCAATCTTTTTTAGGGGCCGGCAGCGCTTTAATCCGCCGAAATCGCCGTTTTCTAGGAGCTAACGCAAAGCGCGTCAGGGCTTTGTTCTGTCTATGACGTTACTATGGTACACGTCTGTTACGTCACGACTTGACCCTTGAAACAATGAAAGGTCACGGTTCCGACTTTGATCACCAAAATTTAAGCTAGAACGCTAACTAGAGGGGTTAGAGATGTGAAAATGGTATCTAAAGAAAGCTGATTTCACGACGCATCTTTTCCGACCGCTATGACGGCGGATTTGAGCCGTAGTAGGTAGGTAAAGGGGCCATAAAAAGGATATAACGTGAAAAGATGAGTAAACTCCAGAGTATATGTACTTGTACTTGGATACAGCGAAGAGCGACCAAATTCGGCCGCCACTACTTTGAATATACATCTACACACTTTTCGCAAATGTCTTAGCCACAATATTCCCTAAAAACAATCAAAAGAAACGACCCCACGCAAGCCCTAACTTCTCGCAATCTCGTGTACAGCACTGAAGGAACGTATTCAATTTCTTTTGCTCCACGTTTAACACATACCCAACATGGCCACACCCAATTAACATACATTCGCAACGTAGGTCAAACGTCGGACATGTCCGAAATACGCATTTGAAGACATTACATTAGGCAACGAAGTGACGGTCGGACAGCCGAAACTAACAGTACAGCTACCCTTCGGCCAAAAACCAATCCAAAGTACTGTAACGCATGTGGGTTATTTTTGCCCGTAAATTTGTATTCAAAGTATGAAAATATACACAAAATTACAAAAAACATCAAAAATACTGTCTTAGAAGCCTTTCAAAACACATTGCCATGACAGAAAATGCCTACAAGCATCGTTTAATTTAAAAAAAGGCAAAGTCTGTAATTTCGCTATTGCAGCAATGGTTAAGATCATGTAGCAATTTCAAACGCTCATTAAAGAAACTTTCAAAAGTAAATTCCACATAAAAAGCTATGTAGCAGTTAGATACAGTTGTCAACTAACCTTTTCAATCTTTTTTAGGGGCCGGCAGCGCTTTAATCCGCCGAAATCGCCGTTTTCTAGGAGCTAACGCAAAGCGCGTCAGGGCTTTGTTCTGTCTATGACGTTACTATGGTACACGTCTGTTACGTCACGACTTGACCCTTGAAACAATGAAAGGTCACGGTTCCGACTTTGATCACCAAAATTTAAGCTAGAACGCTAACTAGAGGGGTTAGAGATGTGAAAATGGTATCTAAAGAAAGCTGATTTCACGACGCATCTTTTCCGACCGCTATGACGGCGGATTTGAGCCGTAGTAGGTAGGTAAAGGGGCCATAAAAAGGATATAACGTGAAAAGATGAGTAAACTCCAGAGTATATGTACTTGTACTTGGATACAGCGAAGAGCGACCAAATTCGGCCGCCACTACTTTGAATATACATCTACACACTTTTCGCAAATGTCTTAGCCACAATATTCCCTAAAAACAATCAAAAGAAACGACCCCACGCAAGCCCTAACTTCTCGCAATCTCGTGTACAGCACTGAAGGAACGTATTCAATTTCTTTTGCTCCACGTTTAACACATACCCAACATGGCCACACCCAATTAACATACATTCGCAACGTAGGTCAAACGTCGGACATGTCCGAAATACGCATTTGAAGACATTACATTAGGCAACGAAGTGACGGTCGGACAGCCGAAACTAACAGTACAGCTACCCTTCGGCCAAAAACCAATCCAAAGTACTGTAACGCATGTGGGTTATTTTTGCCCGTAAATTTGTATTCAAAGTATGAAAATATACACAAAATTACAAAAAACATCAAAAATACTGTCTTAGAAGCCTTTCAAAACACATTGCCATGTCAGAAAATGCCTACAAGCATCGTTTAATTTTAAAAAAGGCAAAGTCTGTAATTTCCCTATTGCAGCAATGGTTAAGATCATGTAGCAATTTCAAACGCTCATTAAAGAAACTTTCAAAAGTAAATTCCACATAAAAAGCTATGTAGCAGTTAGATACAGTTGTCAACTAACCTTTTCAATCGTTTTTAGGGGCCGGCTGCGCTTTAATCCGCCGAAATCGCCGTTTTCTAGGAGCTAACGCAAAGCGCGTCAGGGCTTTGTTCTGTCTATGACGTTACTATGGTACACGTCTGTTACGTCACGACTTGACCCTTGAAACAATGAAAGGTCACGGTTCCGACTTTGATCACCAAAATTTAAGCTAGAACGCTAACTAGAGGGGTTAGAGATGTGAAAATGGTATCTAAAGAAAGCTGATTTCACGACGCATCTTTTCCGACCGCTATGACGGCGGATTTGAGCCGTAGTAGGTAGGTAAAGGGGCCATAAAAAGGATATAACGTGAAAAGATGAGTAAACTCCAGAGTATATGTACTTGTACTTGGATACAGCGAAGAGCGACCAAATTCGGCCGCCACTACTTTGAATATACATCTACACACTTTTCGCAAATGTCTTAGCCACAATATTCCCTAAAAACAATCAAAAGAAACGACCCCACGCAAGCCCTAACTTCTCGCAATCTCGTGTACAGCACTGAAGGAACGTATTCAATTTCTTTTGCTCCACGTTTAACACATACCCAACATGGCCACACCCAATTAACATACATTCGCAACGTAGGTCAAACGTCGGACATGTCCGAAATACGCATTTGAAGACATTACATTAGGCAACGAAGTGACGGTCGGACAGCCGAAACTAACAGTACAGCTACCCTTCGGCCAAAAACCAATCCAAAGTACTGTAACGCATGTGGGTTATTTTTGCCCGTAAATTTGTATTCAAAGTATGAAAATATACACAAAATTACAAAAAACATCAAAAATACTGTCTTAGAAGCCTTTCAAAACACATTGCCATGTCAGAAAATGCCTACAAGCATCGTTTAATTTTAAAAAAGGCAAAGTCTGTAATTTCCCTATTGCAGCAATGGTTAAGATCATGTAGC
The DNA here is from genome assembly GCA_921293015.1 of Phorcus lineatus. Classification (NCBI taxonomy): domain Eukaryota; kingdom Metazoa; phylum Mollusca; class Gastropoda; order Trochida; family Trochidae; genus Phorcus; species Phorcus lineatus. The sequence continues at coordinate 25,075,328 of OV121089.1, forward strand.
AATTTCAAACGCTCATTAAAGAAACTTTCAAAAGTAAATTCCACATAAAAAGCTATGTAGCAGTTAGATACAGTTGTCAACTAACCTTTTCAATCGTTTTTAGGGGCCGGCTGCGCTTTAATCCGCCGAAATCGCCGTTTTCTAGGAGCTAACGCAAAGCGCGTCAGGGCTTTGTTCTGTCTATGACGTTACTATGGTACACGTCTGTTACGTCACGACTTGACCCTTGAAACAATGAAAGGTCACGGTTCCGACTTTGATCACCAAAATTTAAGCTAGAACGCTAACTAGAGGGGTTAGAGATGTGAAAATGGTATCTAAAGAAAGCTGATTTCACGACGCATCTTTTCCGACCGCTATGACGGCGGATTTGAGCCGTAGTAGGTAGGTAAAGGGGCCATAAAAAGGATATAACGTGAAAAGATGAGTAAACTCCAGAGTATATGTACTTGTACTTGGATACAGCGAAGAGCGACCAAATTCGGCCGCCACTACTTTGAATATACATCTACACACTTTTCGCAAATGTCTTAGCCACAATATTCCCTAAAAACAATCAAAAGAAACGACCCCACGCAAGCCCTAACTACTCGCAATCTCGTGTACAGCACTGAAGGAACGTATTCAATTTCTTTTGCTCCACGTTTAACACATACCCAACATGGCCACACCCAATTAACATACATTCGCAACGTAGGTCAAACGTCGGACATGTCCGAAATACGCATTTGAAGACATTACATTAGGCAACGAAGTGACGGTCGGACAGCCGAAACTAACAGTACAGCTACCCTTCGGCCAAAAACCAATCCAAAGTACTGTAACGCATGTGGGTTATTTTTGCCCGTAAATTTGTATTCAAAGTATGAAAATATACACAAAATTACAAAAAACATCAAAAATACTGTCTTAGAAGCCTTTCAAAACACATTGCCATGTCAGAAAATGCCTACAAGCATCGTTTAATTTTAAAAAAGGCAAAGTCTGTAATTTCCCTATTGCAGCAATGGTTAAGATCATGTAGCAATTTCAAACGCTCATTAAAGAAACTTTCAAAAGTAAATTCCACATAAAAAGCTATGTAGCAGTTAGATACAGTTGTCAACTAACCTTTTCAATCGTTTTTAGGGGCCGGCTGCGCTTTAATCCGCCGAAATCGCCGTTTTCTAGGAGCTAACGCAAAGCGCGTCAGGGCTTTGTTCTGTCTATGACGTTACTATGGTACACGTCTGTTACGTCACGACTTGACCCTTGAAACAATGAAAGGTCACGGTTCCGACTTTGATCACCAAAATTTAAGCTAGAACGCTAACTAGAGGGGTTAGAGATGTGAAAATGGTATCTAAAGAAAGCTGATTTCACGACGCATCTTTTCCGACCGCTATGACGGCGGATTTGAGCCGTAGTAGGTAGGTAAAGGGGCCATAAAAAGGATATAACGTGAAAAGATGAGTAAACTCCAGAGTATATGTACTTGTACTTGGATACAGCGAAGAGCGACCAAATTCGGCCGCCACTACTTTGAATATACATCTACACACTTTTCGCAAATGTCTTAGCCACAATATTCCCTAAAAACAATCAAAAGAAACGACCCCACGCAAGCCCTAACTACTCGCAATCTCGTGTACAGCACTGAAGGAACGTATTCAATTTCTTTTGCTCCACGTTTAACACATACCCAACATGGCCACACCCAATTAACATACATTCGCAACGTAGGTCAAACGTCGGACATGTCCGAAATACGCATTTGAAGACATTACATTAGGCAACGAAGTGACGGTCGGACAGCCGAAACTAACAGTACAGCTACCCTTCGGCCAAAAACCAATCCAAAGTACTGTAACGCATGTGGGTTATTTTTGCCCGTAAATTTGTATTCAAAGTATGAAAATATACACAAAATTACAAAAAACATCAAAAATACTGTCTTAGAAGCCTTTCAAAACACATTGCCATGTCAGAAAATGCCTACAAGCATCGTTTAATTTTAAAAAAGGCAAAGTCTGTAATTTCCCTATTGCAGCAATGGTTAAGATCATGTAGCAATTTCAAACGCTCATTAAAGAAACTTTCAAAAGTAAATTCCACATAAAAAGCTATGTAGCAGTTAGATACAGTTGTCAACTAACCTTTTCAATCGTTTTTAGGGGCCGGCTGCGCTTTAATCCGCCGAAATCGCCGTTTTCTAGGAGCTAACGCAAAGTGCGTCAGGGCTTTGTTCTGTCTATGGCGTTACTATGGTACACGTCTGTTACGTCACGACTTGACCCTTGAAACAATGAAAGGTCACGGTTCCGACTTTGATCACCAAAATTTAAGCTAGAACGCTAACTAGAGGGGTTAGAGATGTGAAAATGGTATCTAAAGAAAGCTGATTTCACGACGCATCTTTTCCGACCGCTATGACGGCGGATTTGAGCCGTAGTAGGTAGGTAAAGGGGCCATAAAAAGGATATAACGTGAAAAGATGAGTAAACTCCAGAGTATATGTACTTGTACTTGGATACAGCGAAGAGCGACCAAATTCGGCCGCCACTACTTTGAATATACATCTACACACTTTTCGCAAATGTCTTAGCCACAATATTCCCTAAAAACAATCAAAAGAAACGACCCCACGCAAGCCCTAACTTCTCGCAATCTCGTGTACAGCACTGAAGGAACGTATTCAATTTCTTTTGCTCCACGTTTAACACATACCCAACATGGCCACACCCAATTAACATACATTCGCAACGTAGGTCAAACGTCGGACATGTCCGAAATACGCATTTGAAGACATTACATTAGGCAACGAAGTGACGGTCGGACAGCCGAAACTAACAGTACAGCTACCCTTCGGCCAAAAACCAATCCAAAGTACTGTAACGCATGTGGGTTATTTTTGCCCGTAAATTTGTATTCAAAGTATGAAAATATACACAAAATTACAAAAAACATCAAAAATACTGTCTTAGAAGCCTTTCAAAACACATTGCCATGTCAGAAAATGCCTACAAGCATCGTTTAATTTAAAAAAAGGCAAAGTCTGTAATTTCGCTATTGCAGCAATGGTTAAGATCATGTAGCAATTTCAAACGCTCATTAAAGAAACTTTCAAAAGTAAATTCCACATAAAAAGCTATGTAGCAGTTAGATACAGTTGTCAACTAACCTTTTCAATCTTTTTTAGGGGCCGGCAGCGCTTTAATCCGCCGAAATCGCCGTTTTCTAGGAGCTAACGCAAAGCGCGTCAGGGCTTTGTTCTGTCTATGACGTTACTATGGTACACGTCTGTTACGTCACGACTTGACCCTTGAAACAATGAAAGGTCACGGTTCCGACTTTGATCACCAAAATTTAAGCTAGAACGCTAACTAGAGGGGTTAGAGATGTGAAAATGGTATCTAAAGAAAGCTGATTTCACGACGCATCTTTTCCGACCGCTATGACGGCGGATTTGAGCCGTAGTAGGTAGGTAAAGGGGCCATAAAAAGGATATAACGTGAAAAGATGAGTAAACTCCAGAGTATATGTACTTGTACTTGGATACAGCGAAGAGCGACCAAATTCGGCCGCCACTACTTTGAATATACATCTACACACTTTTCGCAAATGTCTTAGCCACAATATTCCCTAAAAACAATCAAAAGAAACGACCCCACGCAAGCCCTAACTACTCGCAATCTCGTGTACAGCACTGAAGGAACGTATTCAATTTCTTTTGCTCCACGTTTAACACATACCCAACATGGCCACACCCAATTAACATACATTCGCAACGTAGGTCAAACGTCGGACATGTCCGAAATACGTATTTGAAGACATTACATTAGGCAACGAAGTGACGGTCGGACAGCCGAAACAAACAGTACAGCTACCCTTCGGCCAAAAACCAATCCAAAGTACTGTAACGCATGTGGGTTATTTTTGCCCGTAAATTTGTATTCAAAGTATGAAAATATACACAAAATTACAAAAAACATCAAAAATACTGTCTTAGAAGCCTTTCAAAACACATTGCCATGTCAGAAAATGCCTACAAGCATCGTTTAATTTAAAAAAAGGCAAAGTCTGTAATTTCCCTATTGCAGCAATGGTTAAGATCATGTAGCAATTTCAAACGCTCATTAAAGAAACTTTCAAAAGTAAATTCCACATAAAAAGCTATGTAGCAGTTAGATACAGTTGTCAACTAACCTTTTCAATCGTTTTTAGGGGCCGGCTGCGCTTTAATCCGCCGAAATCGCCGTTTTCTAGGAGCTAACGCAAAGCGCGTCAGGGCTTTGTTCTGTCTATGACGTTACTATGGTACACGTCTGTTACGTCACGACTTGACCCTTGAAACAATGAAAGGTCACGGTTCCGACTTTGATCACCAAAATTTAAGCTAGAACGCTAACTAGAGGGGTTAGAGATGTGAAAATGGTATCTAAAGAAAGCTGATTTCACGACGCATCTTTTCCGACCGCTATGACGGCGGATTTGAGCCGTAGTAGGTAGGTAAAGGGGCCATAAAAAGGATATAACGTGAAAAGATGAGTAAACTCCAGAGTATATGTACTTGTACTTGGATACAGCGAAGAGCGACCAAATTCGGCCGCCACTACTTTGAATATACATCTACACACTTTTCGCAAATGTCTTAGCCACAATATTCCCTAAAAACAATCAAAAGAAACGACCCCACGCAAGCCCTAACTACTCGCAATCTCGTGTACAGCACTGAAGGAACGTATTCAATTTCTTTTGCTCCACGTTTAACACATACCCAACATGGCCACACCCAATTAACATACATTCGCAACGTAGGTCAAACGTCGGACATGTCCGAAATACGTATTTGAAGACATTACATTAGGCAACGAAGTGACGGTCGGACAGCCGAAACTAACAGTACAGCTACCCTTCGGCCAAAAACCAATCCAAAGTACTGTAACGCACGTGGGTTATTTTTGCCCGTAAATTTGTATTCAAAGTATGAAAATATACACAAAATTACAAAAAACATCAAAAATACTGTCTTAGAAGCCTTTCAAAACACATTGCCATGACAGAAAATGCCTACAAGCATCGTTTAATTTAAAAAAAGGGAAAAGTCTGTAATTTCCCTATTGCAGCAATGGTTAAGATCATGTAGCAATTTCAAACGCTCATTAAAGAAACTTTCAAAAGTAAATTCCACATAAAAAGCTATGTAGCAGTTTTTTTTTTGTTTTTTTTTATTTGCATATTTTTCAAGTTTTACATACATTCGGTTTGTACATATTCACAGTTGAGCAAGAATAAAGAACATCATACATTTCAGCAAAAGGACATAAGTAAATAGGCTACAGTGACCTTCAGCGCTATACAGGTTATACTATTGGTGAAGGTATATGCACATAACAAACATTGCCAATATGACGTGCATATTCTAAGTAGAAAATGATCTGTGTGTAAAACAGAATATATACAGTCGATTATCAAAACATTTAATCTCTCAATATGGTGTGTAGAGATGACCAGAATTTTACAAATTGGTCATTCTCACCGGAAACTAAGTAAATGCATTTCGTTATGTCGTAGTATTGTTTGATTTGGCCAAGTATATACTGAAAATTCGGAACATTCCTTATTTGACTGTTCTTGAATATAATGTCTTTTACAAGTAAAATGATAGCGTTAATAGGATTGTTATTTCTTCCTTTTATACCGAGCATAATCTTTGACACTGTTAAATTTATATGAATTTGAGCGGTTTGTAGCCATTTTTCTAAACTTTTCCACATTTTTACAACCGGGTCGCAATACCAAAATAGGTGCTCTAAAGTTTCCAATTCTTTATTACAAAATCGACATAGCGGTGTTTCCGATACCTTTATTCTGAATAAGTAACAATTTGTAGGTAGAATATGATGGATAATCCTATACTGCAGCCATTTCAAGTCAGTACTACGAGTGCATTTTTGGGCTATCATATTAAATACTCTCCAATCCTTTTCTGAGAGTTCACAGTCTAATATTCTGGCCCATTTGCTGTAACAAGGTAATTGCACATATTTCGAATCCATTAATTTTGTGTATATATATTTACTGCTTAATTTTTCGCTAATATGAAATAAGTTAAAAGGATAGATTGGATTTGGACAAACATTCTGTATGTTTTGTATATCTAACTTAGAGATATAAGACATAACGGACTTTTTTATACCTTCATAGCTTAAAAAATTAGTTTGAATTTTAAACTTATTTTCGAATTCCTCAAAATTGATAAGTCTACCCTCGTGGTGCATCAGATCATTGATAAATATTACACCTTTGTTATACCATGATCTGTACATAATAGGCTTTCCATCTATTTTTATTCCATCATTATTCCATAAAGACTGACTTAGCAGTTCGCTTTCTGAAATGCTTGATGTTTTACACTTATTAATAAAAATTGAATATGACATGAGAACATCCTTCCAAAAAGTATTTGTCATTTCTGGAATCAATTTATCTCGAATAAAGATGCTATCTGAAAGCCAAAGCTCATTCATATTATTTATTCTGTTTGCCAAAATAGTAGCCCATTTTTTGTCTCCACTTTGTAGTCTACTTATCCACCTTAGCTTTTGAGATGCGATAATTTCCTTAATATTTGGAGCTTTTATTCCTCCATGCTGAGGTAAAAGAACAAGGACATCGCGTTTAACTTTATCAGGCTTACCCCTCCAAATGAATTGAAAACATTTCTTCTGGAATTTTTCAAGTGTATTCTTTGGTGGATCTGGCAGTGAAGAAAATAAATGATTTAATTTAGGAAGTAAAAGGGATTTCAGGATGGTGTTTCTGCCTAAAGGAGTGAGATTTCGAGCCGACCAAATATTCATTTGGTTTTCAATATTTGTAAAATTTTCACCATAATTTTTGTCAACCATATTCTCAAGATCAATATCGAAGTTAATTCCCAAAAGAGAAAAGTTCGTCTGAGTCCAATCAAATTTCCAGTCTTTGCACATTTTATATCTAGATCGCTTTTTGGATCCAATCCATATTAATTTGGTCTTTTCTACATTTATCTTCAAACCGGAAAAACGTTGAAAAAATTGGAGAGTATTTAGTGTTGCATAAAGGCATTTTTCAGATCCATCTAAACTCAACGTGGTATCATCGGCAAATTGTGCAAGTAGGTATTCAATATTTCCTAACTCTATCCCTTTAATGTCTTTATTGTTTTTAATCATACTGCCTAAAATTTCAACACAAAGTATAAATAGATATGGGGCAATTGGGTCACCTTGACGACAGCCGCGTCCAATTTTGAATGGTTCGGAGGCAAAGCCATTCACAAGTACACGTGATTCAATACCGTTATATAGTGTCTCAATCCATTGTATAATACTTGGTCCAAATTTAAAAAACTGTAGAACCTTAGTGAGATATGTTCTGTCTACTGAATCAAATGCCTTTTCAAAGTCAATTAGCAATGCTATGTAGCAGTTAGATACAGTTGTCAACTAACCTTTTCAATCGTTTTTAGGGGCCGGCTGCGCTTTAATCCGCCGAAATCGCCGTTTTCTAGGAGCTAACGCAAAGCGCGTCAGGGCTTTGTTCCGTCTATGACGTTACTATGGTACACGTCTGTTACGTCACGACTTGACCCTTGAAACAATGAAAGGTCACGGTTCCGACTTTGATCACCAAAATTTAAGCTAGAACGCTAACTAGAGGGGTTAGAGATGTGAAAATGGTATCTAAAGAAAGCTGATTTCACGACGCATCTTTTCCGACCGCTATGACGGCGGATTTGAGCCGTAGTAGGTAGGTAAAGGGGCCATAAAAAGGATATAACGTGAAAAGATGAGTAAACTCCAGAGTATATGTACTTGTACTTGGATACAGCGAAGAGCGACCAAATTCGGCCGCCACTACTTTGAATATACATCTACACACTTTTCGCAAATGTCTTAGCCACAATATTCCCTAAAAACAATCAAAAGAAACGACCCCACGCAAGCCCTAACTTCTCGCAATCTCGTGTACAGCACTGAAGGAACGTATTCAATTTCTTTTGCTCCACGTTTAACACATACCAACATGGCCACACCCAATTAACATACATTCGCAACGTAGGTCAAACGTCGGACATGTCCGAAATACGTATTTGAAGACATTACATTAGGCAACGAAGTGACGGTCGGACAGCCGAAACTAACAGTACAGCTACCCTTCGGCCAAAAACCAATCCAAAGTACTGTAACGCACGTGGGTTATTTTTGCCCGTAAATTTGTATTCAAAGTATGAAAATATACACAAAATTACAAAAAACATCAAAAATACTGTCTTAGAAGCCTTTCAAAACACATTGCCATGTCAGAAAATGCCTACAAGCATCGTTTAATTTAAAAAAAGGCAAAGTCTGTAATTTCCCTATTGCAGCAATGGTTAAGATCATGTAGCAATTTCAAACGCTCATTAAAGAAACTTTCAAAAGTAAATTCCACATAAAAAGCTATGTAGCAGTTAGATACAGTTGTCAACTAACCTTTTCAATCGTTTTTAGGGGCCGGCTGCGCTTTAATCCGCCGAAATCGCCGTTTTCTAGGAGCTAACGCAAAGCGCGTCAGGGCTTTGTTCCGTCTATGACGTTACTATGGTACACGTCTGTTACGTCACGACTTGACCCTTGAAACAATGAAAGGTCACGGTTCCGACTTTGATCACCAAAATTTAAGCTAGAACGCTAACTAGAGGGGTTAGAGATGTGAAAATGGTATCTAAAGAAAGCTGATTTCACGACGCATCTTTTCCGACCGCTATGACGGCGGATTTGAGCCGTAGTAGGTAGGTAAAGGGGCCATAAAAAGGATATAACGTGAAAAGATGAGTAAACTCCAGAGTATATGTACTTGTACTTGGATACAGCGAAGAGCGACCAAATTCGGCCGCCACTACTTTGAATATACATCTACACACTTTTCGCAAATGTCTTAGCCACAATATTCCCTAAAAACAATCAAAAGAAACGACCCCACGCAAGCCCTAACTACTCGCAATCTCGGGTACAGCACTGAAGGAACGTATTCAATTTCTTTTGCTCCACGTTTAACACATACCCAACATGGCCACACCCAATTAACATACATTCGCAACGTAGGTCAAACGTCGGACATGTCCGAAATACGTATTTGAAGACATTACATTAGGCAACGAAGTGACGGTCGGACAGCCGAAACTAACAGTACAGCTACCCTTCGGCCAAAAACCAATCCAAAGTACTGTAACGCACGTGGGTTATTTTTGCCCGTAAATTTGTATTCAAAGTATGAAAATATACACAAAATTACAAAAAACATCAAAAATACTGTCTTAGAAGCCTTTCAAAACACATTGCCATGTCAGAAAATGCCTACAAGCATCGTTTAATTTAAAAAAAGGCAAAGTCTGTAATTTCCCTATTGCAGCAATGGTTAAGATCATGTAGCAATTTCAAACGCTCATTAAAGAAACTTTCAAAAGTAAATTCCACATAAAAAGCTATGTAGCAGTTAGATACAGTTGTCAACTAACCTTTTCAATCGTTTTTAGGGGCCGGCTGCGCTTTAATCCGCCGAAATCGCCGTTTTCTAGGAGCTAACGCAAAGCGCGTCAGGGCTTTGTTCTGTCTATGGCGTTACTATGGTACACGTCTGTTACGTCACGACTTGACCCTTGAAACAATGAAAGGTCACGGTTCCGACTTTGATCACCAAAATTTAAGCTAGAACGCTAACTAGAGGGGTTAGAGATGTGAAAATGGTATCTAAAGAAAGCTGATTTCACGACGCATCTTTTCCGACCGCTATGACGGCGGATTTGAGCCGTAGTAGGTAGGTAAAGGGGCCATAAAAAGGATATAACGTGAAAAGATGAGTAAACTCCAGAGTATATGTACTTGTACTTGGATACAGCGAAGAGCGACCAAATTCGGCCGCCACTACTTTGAATATACATCTACACACTTTTCGCAAATGTCTTAGCCACAATATTCCCTAAAAACAATCAAAAGAAACGACCCCACGCAAGCCCTAACTTCTCGCAATCTCGTGTACAGCACTGAAGGAACGTATTCAATTTCTTTTGCTCCACGTTTAACACATACCCAACATGGCCACACCCAATTAACATACATTCGCAACGTAGGTCAAACGTCGGACATGTCCGAAATACGTATTTGAAGACATTACATTAGGCAACGAAGTGACGGTCGGACAGCCGAAACTAACAGTACAGCTACCCTTCGGCCAAAAACCAATCCAAAGTACTGTAACGCACGTGGGTTATTTTTGCCCGTAAATTTGTATTCAAAGTATGAAAATATACACAAAATTACAAAAAACATCAAAAATACTGTCTTAGAAGCCTTTCAAAACACATTGCCATGTCAGAAAATGCCTACAAGCATCGTTTAATTTAAAAAAAGGCAAAGTCTGTAATTTCCCTATTGCAGCAATGGTTAAGATCATGTAGCAATTTCAAACGCTCATTAAAGAAACTTTCAAAAGTAAATTCCACATAAAAAGCTATGTAGCAGTTAGATACAGTTGTCAACTAACCTTTTCAATCGTTTTTAGGGGCCGGCTGCGCTTTAATCCGCCGAAATCGCCGTTTTCTAGGAGCTAACGCAAAGCGCGTCAGGGCTTTGTTCTGTCTATGACGTTACTATGGTACACGTCTGTTACGTCACGACTTGACCCTTGAAACAATGAAAGGTCACGGTTCCGACTTTGATCACCAAAATTTAAGCTAGAACGCTAACTAGAGGGGTTAGAGATGTGAAAATGGTATCTAAAGAAAGCTGATTTCACGACGCATCTTTTCCGACCGCTATGACGGCGGATTTGAGCCGTAGTAGGTAGGTAAAGGGGCCATAAAAAGGATATAACGTGAAAAGATGAGTAAACTCCAGAGTATATGTACTTGTACTTGGATACAGCGAAGAGCGACCAAATTCGGCCGCCACTACTTTGAATATACATCTACACACTTTTCGCAAATGTCTTAGCCACAATATTCCCTAAAAACAATCAAAAGAAACGACCCCACGCAAGCCCTAACTTCTCGCAATCTCGTGTACAGCACTGAAGGAACGTATTCAATTTCTTTTGCTCCACGTTTAACACATACCCAACATGGCCACACCCAATTAACATACATTCGCAACGTAGGTCAAACGTCGGACATGTCCGAAATACGTATTTGAAGACATTACATTAGGCAACGAAGTGACGGTCGGACAGCCGAAACTAACAGTACAGCTACCCTTCGGCCAAAAACCAATCCAAAGTACTGTAACGCACGTGGGTTATTTTTGCCCGTAAATTTGTATTCAAAGTATGAAAATATACACAAAATTACAAAAAACATCAAAAATACTGTCTTAGAAGCCTTTCAAAACACATTGCCATGTCAGAAAATGCCTACAAGCATCGTTTAATTTAAAAAAAGGCAAAGTCTGTAATTTCCCTATTGCAGCAATGGTTAAGATCATGTAGCAATTTCAAACGCTCATTAAAGAAACTTTCAAAAGTAAATTCCACATAAAAAGCTATGTAGCAGTTAGATACAGTTGTCAACTAACCTTTTCAATCGTTTTTAGGGGCCGGCTGCGCTTTAATCCGCCGAAATCGCCGTTTTCTAGGAGCTAACGCAAAGCGCGTCAGGGCTTTGTTCTGTCTATGACGTTACTATGGTACACGTCTGTTACGTCACGACTTGACCCTTGAAACAATGAAAGGTCACGGTTCCGACTTTGATCACCAAAATTTAAGCTAGAACGCTAACTAGAGGGGTTAGAGATGTGAAAATGGTATCTAAAGAAAGCTGATTTCACGACGCATCTTTTCCGACCGCTATGACGGCGGATTTGAGCCGTAGTAGGTAGGTAAAGGGGCCATAAAAAGGATATAACGTGAAAAGATGAGTAAACTCCAGAGTATATGTACTTGTACTTGGATACAGCGAAGAGCGACCAAATTCGGCCGCCACTACTTTGAATATACATCTACACACTTTTCGCAAATGTCTTAGCCACAATATTCCCTAAAAACAATCAAAAGAAACGACCCCACGCAAGCCCTAACTACTCGCAATCTCGTGTACAGCACTGAAGGAACGTATTCAATTTCTTTTGCTCCACGTTTAACACATACCCAACATGGCCACACCCAATTAACATACATTCGCAACGTAGGTCAAACGTCGGACATGTCCGAAATACGTATTTGAAGACATTACATTAGGCAACGAAGTGACGGTCGGACAGCCGAAACTAACAGTACAGCTACCCTTCGGCCAAAAACCAATCCAAAGTACTGTAACGCATGTGGGTTATTTTTGCCCGTAAATTTGTATTCAAAGTATGAAAATATACACAAAATTACAAAAAACATCAAAAATACTGTCTTAGAAGCCTTTCAAAACACATTGCCATGTCAGAAAATGCCTACAAGCATCGTTTAATTTAAAAAAAGGCAAAGTCTGTAATTTCCCTATTGCAGCAATGGTTAAGATCATGTAGCAATTTCAAACGCTCATTAAAGAAACTTTCAAAAGTAAATTCCACATAAAAAGCTATGTAGCAGTTAGATACAGTTGTCAACTAACCTTTTCAATCGTTTTTAGGGGCCGGCTGCGCTTTAATCCGCCGAAATCGCCGTTTTCTAGGAGCTAACGCAAAGCGCGTCAGGGCTTTGTTCTGTCTATGGCGTTACTATGGTACACGTCTGTTACGTCACGACTTGACCCTTGAAACAATGAAAGGTCACGGTTCCGACTTTGATCACCAAAATTTAAGCTAGAACGCTAACTAGAGGGGTTAGAGATGTGAAAATGGTATCTAAAGAAAGCTGATTTCACGACGCATCTTTTCCGACCGCTATGACGGCGGATTTGAGCCGTAGTAGGTAGGTAAAGGGGCCATAAAAAGGATATAACGTGAAAAGATGAGTAAACTCCAGAGTATATGTACTTGTACTTGGATACAGCGAAGAGCGACCAAATTCGGCCGCCACTACTTTGAATATACATCTACACACTTTTCGCAAATGTCTTAGCCACAATATTCCCTAAAAACAATCAAAAGAAACGACCCCACGCAAGCCCTAACTTCTCGCAATCTCGTGTACAGCACTGAAGGAACGTATTCAATTTCTTTTGCTCCACGTTTAACACATACCCAACATGGCCACACCCAATTAACATACATTCGCAACGTAGGTCAAACGTCGGACATGTCCGAAATACGTATTTGAAGACATTACATTAGGCAACGAAGTGACGGTCGGACAGCCGAAACTAACAGTACAGCTACCCTTCGGCCAAAAACCAATCCAAAGTACTGTAACGCATGTGGGTTATTTTTGCCCGTAAATTTGTATTCAAAGTATGAAAATATACACAAAATTACAAAAAACATCAAAAATACTGTCTTAGAAGCCTTTCAAAAGACATTGCCATGTCAGAAAATGCCTACAAGCATCGTTTAATTTAAAAAAAGGCAAAGTCTGTAATTTCCCTATTGCAGCAATGGTTAAGATCATGTAGCAATTTCAAACGCTCATTAAAGAAACTTTCAAAAGTAAATTCCACATAAAAAGCTATGTAGCAGTTAGATACAGTTGTCAACTAACCTTTTCAATCGTTTTTAGGGGCCGGCTGCGCTTTAATCCGCCGAAATCGCCGTTTTCTAGGAGCTAACGCAAAGCGCGTCAGGGCTTTGTTCTGTCTATGGCGTTACTATGGTACACGTCTGTTACGTCACGACTTGACCCTTGAAACAATGAAAGGTCACGGTTCCGACTTTGATCACCAAAATTTAAGTTAGAACGCTAACTAGAGGGGTTAGAGATGTGAAAATGGTATCTAAAGAAAGCTGATTTCACGACGCATCTTTTCCGACCGCTATGACGGCGGATTTGAGCCGTAGTAGGTAGGTAAAGGGGCCATAAAAAGGATATAACGTGAAAAGATGAGTAAACTCCAGAGTATATGTACTTGTACTTGGATACAGCGAAGAGCGACCAAATTCGGCCGCCACTACTTTGAATATACATCTACACACTTTTCGCAAATGTCTTAGCCACAATATTCCCTAAAAACAATCAAAAGAAACGACCCCACGCAAGCCCTAACTACTCGCAATCTCGTGTACAGCACTGAAGGAACGTATTCAATTTCTTTTGCTCCACGTTTAACACATACCCAACATGGCCACACCCAATTAACATACATTCGCAACGTAGGTCAAACGTCGGACATGTCCGAAATACGTATTTGAAGACATTACATTAGGCAACGAAGTGACGGTCGGACAGCCAAAACTAACAGTACAGCTACCCTTCGGCCAAAAACCAATCCAAAGTACTGTAACGCATGTGGGTTATTTTTGCCCGTAAATTTGTATTCAAAGTATGAAAATATACACAAAATTACAAAAAACATCAAAAATACTGTCTTAGAAGCCTTTCAAAACACATTGCCATGTCAGAAAATGCCTACAAGCATCGTTTAATTAAAAAAAAGGCAAAGTCTGTAATTTCCCTATTGCAGCAATGGTTAAGATCATGTAGCAATTTCAAACGCTCATTAAAGAAACTTTCAAAAGTAAATTCCACATAAAAAGCTATGTAGCAGTTAGATACAGTTGTCAACTAACCTTTTCAATCGTTTTTAGGGGCCGGCAGCGCTTTAATCCGCCGAAATCGCCGTTTTCTAGGAGCTAACGCAAAGCGCGTCAGGGCTTTGTTCTGTCTATGGCGTTACTATGGTACACGTCTGTTACGTCACGACTTGACCCTTGAAACAATGAAAGGTCACGGTTCCGACTTTGATCACCAAAATTTAAGCTAGAACGCTAACTAGAGGGGTTAGAGATGTGAAAATGGTATCTAAAGAAAGCTGATTTCACGACGCATCTTTTCCGACCGCTATGACGGCGGATTTGAGCCGTAGTAGGTAGGTAAAGGGGCCATAAAAAGGATATAACGTGAAAAGATGAGTAAACTCCAGAGTATATGTACTTGTACTTGGATACAGCGAAGAGCGACCAAATTCGGCCGCCACTACATTGAATATACATCTACACACTTTTCGCAAATGTCTTAGCCACAATATTCCCTAAAAACAATCAAAAGAAACGACCCCACGCAAGCCCTAACTTCTCGCAATCTCGTGTACAGCACTGAAGGAACGTATTCAATTTCTTTTGCTCCACGTTTAACACATACCCAACATGGCCACACCCAATTAACATACATTCGCAACGTAGGTCAAACGTCGGACATGTCCGAAATACGCATTTGAAGACATTACATTAGGCAACGAAGTGACGGTCGGACAGCCGAAACTAACAGTACAGCTACCCTTCGGCCAAAAACCAATCCAAAGTACTGTAACGCATGTGGGTTATTTTTGCCCGTAAATTTGTATTCAAAGTATGAAAATATACACAAAATTACAAAAAACATCATAAATACTGTCTTAGAAGCCTTTCAAAACACATTGCCATGTCAGAAAATGCCTACAAGCATCGTTTAATTAAAAAAAAGGCAAAGTCTGTAATTTCCCTATTGCAGCAATGGTTAAGATCATGTAGCAATTTCAAACGCTCATTAAAGAAACTTTCAAAAGTAAATTCCACATAAAAAGCTATGTAGCAGTTAGATACAGTTGTCAACTAACCTTTTCAATCGTTTTTAGGGGCCGGCAGCGCTTTAATCCGCCGAAATCGCCGTTTTCTAGGAGCTAACGCAAAGCGCGTCAGGGCTTTGTTCTGTCTATGGCGTTACTATGGTACACGTCTGTTACGTCACGACTTGACCCTTGAAACAATGAAAGGTCACGGTTCCGACTTTGATCACCAAAATTTAAGCTAGAACGCTAACTAGAGGGGTTAGAGATGTGAAAATGGTATCTAAAGAAAGCTGATTTCACGACGCATCTTTTCCGACCGCTATGACGGCGGATTTGAGCCGTAGTAGGTAGGTAAAGGGGCCATAAAAAGGATATAACGTGAAAAGATGAGTAAACTCCAGAGTATATGTACTTGTACTTGGATACAGCGAAGAGCGACCAAATTCGGCCGCCACTACTTTGAATATACATCTACACACTTTTCGCAAATGTCTTAGCCACAATATTCCCTAAAAACAATCAAAAGAAACGACCCCACGCAAGCCCTAACTACTCGCAATCTCGTGTACAGCACTGAAGGAACGTATTCAATTTCTTTTGCTCCACGTTTAACACATACCCAACATGGCCACACCCAATTAACATACATTCGCAACGTAGGTCAAACGTCGGACATGTCCGAAATACGTATTTGAAGACATTACATTAGGCAACGAAGTGACGGTCGGACAGCCAAAACTAACAGTACAGCTACCCTTCGGCCAAAAACCAATCCAAAGTACTGTAACGCATGTGGGTTATTTTTGCCCGTAAATTTGTATTCAAAGTATGAAAATATACACAAAATTACAAAAAACATCAAAAATACTGTCTTAGAAGCCTTTCAAAACACATTGCCATGTCAGAAAATGCCTACAAGCATCGTTTAATTAAAAAAAAGGCAAAGTCTGTAATTTCCCTATTGCAGCAATGGTTAAGATCATGTAGCAATTTCAAACGCTCATTAAAGAAACTTTCAAAAGTAAATTCCACATAAAAAGCTATGTAGCAGTTAGATACAGTTGTCAACTAACCTTTTCAATCGTTTTTAGGGGCCGGCAGCGCTTTAATCCGCCGAAATCGCCGTTTTCTAGGAGCTAACGCAAAGCGCGTCAGGGCTTTGTTCTGTCTATGGCGTTACTATGGTACACGTCTGTTACGTCACGACTTGACCCTTGAAACAATGAAAGGTCACGGTTCCGACTTTGATCACCAAAATTTAAGCTAGAACGCTAACTAGAGGGGTTAGAGATGTGAAAATGGTATCTAAAGAAAGCTGATTTCACGACGCATCTTTTCCGACCGCTATGACGGCGGATTTGAGCCGTAGTAGGTAGGTAAAGGGGCCATAAAAAGGATATAACGTGAAAAGATGAGTAAACTCCAGAGTATATGTACTTGTACTTGGATACAGCGAAGAGCGACCAAATTCGGCCGCCACTACTTTGAATATACATCTACACACTTTTCGCAAATGTCTTAGCCACAATATTCCCTAAAAACAATCAAAAGAAACGACCCCACGCAAGCCCTAACTTCTCGCAATCTCGTGTACAGCACTGAAGGAACGTATTCAATTTCTTTTGCTCCACGTTTAACACATACCCAACATGGCCACACCCAATTAACATACATTCGCAACGTAGGTCAAACGTCGGACATGTCCGAAATACGTATTTGAAGACATTACATTAGGCAACGAAGTGACGGTCGGACAGCCGAAACTAACAGTACAGCTACCCTTCGGCCAAAAACCAATCCAAAGTACTGTAACGCACGTGGGTTATTTTTGCCCGTAAATTTGTATTCAAAGTATGAAAATATACACAAAATTACAAAAAACATAAAAAATACTGTCTTAGAAGCCTTTCAAAAGACATTGCCATGTCACCAAATGCCTACAAGCATCGTTTAATTTAAAAAAAGGCAAAGTCTGTAATTTCCCTATTGCAGCAATGGTTAAGATCATGTAGCAATTTCAAACGCTCATTAAAGAAACTTTCAAAAGTAAATTCCACATAAAAAGCTATGTAGCAGTTAGATACAGTTGTCAACTAACCTTTTCAATCGTTTTTAGGGGCCGGCTGCGCTTTAATCCGCCGAAATCGCCGTTTTCTAGGAGCTAACGCAAAGCGCGTCAGGGCTTTGTTCTGTCTATGACGTTACTATGGTACACGTCTGTTACGTCACGACTTGACCCTTGAAACAATGAAAGGTCACCATTCCGACTTTGATCACCAAAATTTAAGCTAGAACGCTAACTAGAGGGGTTAGAGATGTGAAAATGGTATCTAAAGAAAGCTGATTTCACGACGCATCTTTTCCGACCGCTATGACGGCGGATTTGAGCCGTAGTAGGTACGTAAAGAGGCCACAAAAAGGATATAACGTGAAAAGATGAGTTGAGTAAACTCCAGAGTATATGTACTTGTACTTGGATACAGCGAAGAGCGACCAAATTCGGCCGCCACTACTTTGAATATACATCTACACACTTTTCGCAAATGTCTTAGCCACAATATTCCCTAAAAACAATCAAAAGAAACGACCCCACGCAAGCCCTAACTACTCGCAATATCGTGTACAGCACTGAAGGAACGTATTCAATTTCTTTTGCTCCACGTTTAACACATACCCAACATGGCCACACCCAATCAACATACATTCGCAACGTAGGTCAAACGTCGGACATGTCCGAAATACGTATTTGAAGACATTACATTAGGCAACGAAGTGACGGTCGGACAGCCGAAACTAACAGTACAGCTACCCTTCGGCCAAAAACCAATCCAAAGTACTGTAACGCATGTGGGTTATTTTTGCCCGTAAATTTGTATTCAAAGTACCCGGTATGAAAATATACACAAAATTACAAAAAACATCAAAAATACTGTCTTAGAAGCCTTTCAAAACACATTGCCATGTCAGAAAATGCCTACAAGCATCGTTTAATTAAAAAAAAGGCAAAGTCTGTAATTTCCCTATTGCAGCAATGGTTAAGATCATGTAGCAATTTCAAACGCTCATTAAAGAAACTTTCAAAAGTAAATTCCACATAAAAAGCTATGTAGCAGTTAGATACAGTTGTCAACTAACCTTTTCAATCGTTTTTAGGGGCCGGCAGCGCTTTAATCCGCCGAAATCGCCGTTTTCTAGGAGCTAACGCAAAGCGCGTCAGGGCTTTGTTCTGTCTATGACGTTACTATGGTACACGTCTGTTACGTCACGACTTGACCCTTGAAACAATGAAAGGTCACGGTTCCGACTTTGATCACCAAAATTTAAGCTAGAACGCTAACTAGAGGGGTTAGAGATGTGAAAATGGTATCTAAAGAAAGCTGATTTCACGACGCATCTTTTCCGACCGCTATGACGGCGGATTTGAGCCGTAGTAGGTAGGTAAAGGGGCCATAAAAAGGATATAACGTGAAAAGATGAGTAAACTCCAGAGTATATGT
This sequence comes from Phorcus lineatus, assembly GCA_921293015.1. Taxonomy (NCBI): domain Eukaryota; kingdom Metazoa; phylum Mollusca; class Gastropoda; order Trochida; family Trochidae; genus Phorcus; species Phorcus lineatus. The sequence goes on from OV121089.1 coordinate 25,094,450, forward strand.
ACTTGTACTTGGATACAGCGAAGAGCGACCAAATTCGGCCGCCACTACTTTGAATATACATCTACACACTTTTCGCAAATGTCTTAGCCACAATATTCCCTAAAAACAATCAAAAGAAACGACCCCACGCAAGCCCTAACTACTCGCAATCTCGTGTACAGCACTGAAGGAACGTATTCAATTTCTTTTGCTCCACGTTTAACACATACCCAACATGGCCACACCCAATTAACATACATTCGCAACGTAGGTCAAACGTCGGACATGTCCGAAATACGTATTTGAAGACATTACATTAGGCAACGAAGTGACGGTCGGACAGCCGAAACTAACAGTACAGCTACCCTTCGGCCAAAAACCAATCCAAAGTACTGTAACGCATGTGGGTTCTTTTTGCCCGTAAATTTGTATTCAAAGTATGAAAATATACACAAAATTACAAAAAACATCAAAAATACTGTCTTAGAAGCCTTTCAAAACACATTGCCATGTCAGAAAATGCCTACAAGCATCGTTTAATTTAAAAAAAGGCAAAGTCTGTAATTTCCCTATTGCAGCAATGGTTAAGATCATGTAGCAATTTCAAACGCTCATTAAAGAAACTTTCAAAAGTAAATTCCACATAAAAAGCTATGTAGCAGTTAGATACAGTTGTCAACTAACCTTTTCAATCGTTTTTAGGGGCCGGCAGCGCTTTAATCCGCCGAAATCGCCGTTTTCTAGGAGCTAACGCAAAGCGCGTCAGGGCTTTGTTCTGTCTATGACGTTACTATGGTACACGTCTGTTACGTCACGACTTGACCCTTGAAACAATGAAAGGTCACGGTTCCGACTTTGATCACCAAAATTTAAGCTAGAACGCTAACTAGAGGGGTTAGAGATGTGAAAATGGTATCTAAAGAAAGCTGATTTCACGACGCATCTTTTCCGACCGCTATGACGGCGGATTTGAGCCGTAGTAGGTAGGTAAAGGGGCCATAAAAAGGATATAACGTGAAAAGATGAGTAAACTCCAGAGTATATGTACTTGTACTTGGATACAGCGAAGAGCGACCAAATTCGGCCGCCACTACTTTGAATATACATCTACACACTTTTCGCAAATGTCTTAGCCACAATATTCCCTAAAAACAATCAAAAGAAACGACCCCACGCAAGCCCTAACTACTCGCAATCTCGTGTACAGCACTGAAGGAACGTATTCAATTTCTTTTGCTCCACGTTTAACACATACCCAACATGGCCACACCCAATTAACATACATTCGCAACGTAGGTCAAACGTCGGACATGTCCGAAATACGTATTTGAAGACATTACATTAGGCAACGAAGTGACGGTCGGACAGCCGAAACTAACAGTACAGCTACCCTTCGGCCAAAAACCAATCCAAAGTACTGTAACGCATGTGGGTTCTTTTTGCCCGTAAATTTGTATTCAAAGTATGAAAATATACACAAAATTACAAAAAACATCAAAAATACTGTCTTAGAAGCCTTTCAAAACACATTGCCATGTCAGAAAATGCCTACAAGCATCGTTTAATTAAAAAAAAGGCAAAGTCTGTAATTTCCCTATTGCAGCAATGGTTAAGATCATGTAGCAATTTCAAACGCTCATTAAAGAAACTTTCAAAAGTAAATTCCACATAAAAAGCTATGTAGCAGTTAGATACAGTTGTCAACTAACCTTTTCAATCGTTTTTAGGGGCCGGCTGCGCTTTAATCCGCCGAAATCGCCGTTTTCTAGGAGCTAACGCAAAGCGCGTCAGGGCTTTGTTCTGTCTATGACGTTACTATGGTACACGTCTGTTACGTCACGACTTGACCCTTGAAACAATGAAAGGTCACGGTTCCGACTTTGATCACCAAAATTTAAGCTAGAACGCTAACTAGAGGGGTTAGAGATGTGAAAATGGTATCTAAAGAAAGCTGATTTCACGACGCATCTTTTCCGACCGCTATGACGGCGGATTTGAGCCGTAGTAGGTAGGTAAAGGGGCCATAAAAAGGATATAACGTGAAAAGATGAGTAAACTCCAGAGTATATGTACTTGTACTTGGATACAGCGAAGAGCGACCAAATTCGGCCGCCACTACTTTGAATATACATCTACACACTTTTCGCAAATGTCTTAGCCACAATATTCCCTAAAAACAATCAAAAGAAACGACCCCACGCAAGCCCTAACTACTCGCAATCTCGTGTACAGCACTGAAGGAACGTATTCAATTTCTTTTGCTCCACGTTTAACACATACCCAACATGGCCACACCCAATTAACATACATTCGCAACGTAGGTCAAACGTCGGACATGTCCGAAATACGTATTTGAAGACATTACATTAGGCAACGAAGTGACGGTCGGACAGCCGAAACTAACAGTACAGCTACCCTTCGGCCAAAAACCAATCCAAAGTACTGTAACGCATGTGGGTTATTTTTGCCCGTAAATTTGTATTCAAAGTACCCGGTATGAAAATATACACAAAATTACAAAAAACAGCAAAAATACTGTCTTAGAAGCCTTTCAAAACACATTGCCATGTCAGAAAATGCCTACAAGCATCGTTTAATTTAAAAAAAGGCAAAGTCTGTAATTTCCCTATTGCAGCAATGGTTAAGATCATGTAGCAATTTCAAACGCTCATTAAAGAAACTTTCAAAAGTAAACTCCACATAAAAAGCTATGTAGCAGTTAGATACAGTTGTCAACTAACCTTTTCAATCGTTTTTAGGGGCCGGCTGCGCTTTAATCCGCCGAAATCGCCGTTTTCTAGGAGCTAACGCAAAGCGCGTCAGGGCTTTGTTCTGTCTATGGCGTTACTATGGTACACGTCTGTTACGTCACGACTTGACCCTTGAAACAATGAAAGGTCACGGTTCCGACTTTGATCACCAAAATTTAAGCTAGAACGCTAACTAGAGGGGTTAGAGATGTGAAAATGGTATCTAAAGAAAGCTGATTTCACGACGCATCTTTTCCGACCGCTATGACGGCGGATTTGAGCCGTAGTAGGTAGGTAAAGGGGCCATAAAAAGGATATAACGTGAAAAGATGAGTAAACTCCAGAGTATATGTACTTGTACTTGGATACAGCGAAGAGCGACCAAATTCGGCCGCCACTACTTTGAATATACATCTACACACTTTTCGCAAATGTCTTAGCCACAATATTCCCTAAAAACAATCAAAAGAAACGACCCCACGCAAGCCCTAACTACTCGCAATCTCGTGTACAGCACTGAAGGAACGTATTCAATTTCTTTTGCTCCACGTTTAACACATACCCAACATGGCCACACCCAATTAACATACATTCGCAACGTAGGTCAAACGTCGGACATGTCCGAAATACGTATTTGAAGACATTACATTAGGCAACGAAGTGACGGTCGGACAGCCGAAACTAACAGTACAGCTACCCTTCGGCCAAAAACCAATCCAAAGTACTGTAACGCATGTGGGTTATTTTTGCCCGTAAATTTGTATTCAAAGTATGAAAATATACACAAAATTACAAAAAACATCAAAAATACTGTCTTAGAAGCCTTTCAAAACACATTGCCATGTCAGAAAATGCCTACAAGCATCGTTTAATTTAAAAAAAGGCAAAGTCTGTAATTTCCCTATTGCAGCAATGGTTAAGATCATGTAGCAATTTCAAACGCTCATTAAAGAAACTTTCAAAAGTAAACTCCACATAAAAAGCTATGTAGCAGTTAGATACAGTTGTCAACTAACCTTTTCAATCGTTTTTAGGGGCCGGCTGCGCTTTAATCCGCCGAAATCGCCGTTTTCTAGGAGCTAACGCAAAGCGCGTCAGGGCTTTGTTCTGTCTATGGCGTTACTATGGTACACGTCTGTTACGTCACGACTTGACCCTTGAAACAATGAAAGGTCACGGTTCCGACTTTGATCACCAAAATTTAAGCTAGAACGCTAACTAGAGGGGTTAGAGATGTGAAAATGGTATCTAAAGAAAGCTGATTTCACGACGCATCTTTTCCGACCGCTATGACGGCGGATTTGAGCCGTAGTAGGTAGGTAAAGGGGCCATAAAAAGGATATAACGTGAAAAGATGAGTAAACTCCAGAGTATATGTACTTGTACTTGGATACAGCGAAGAGCGACCAAATTCGGCCGCCACTACTTTGAATATACATCTACACACTTTTCGCAAATGTCTTAGCCACAATATTCCCTAAAAACAATCAAAAGAAACGACCCCACGCAAGCCCTAACTACTCGCAATCTCGTGTACAGCACTGAAGGAACGTATTCAATTTCTTTTGCTCCACGTTTAACACATACCCAACATGGCCACACCCAATTAACATACATTCGCAACGTAGGTCAAACGTCGGACATGTCCGAAATACGTATTTGAAGACATTACATTAGGCAACGAAGTGACGGTCGGACAGCCGAAACTAACAGTACAGCTACCCTTCGGCCAAAAACCAATCCAAAGTACTGTAACGCATGTGGGTTATTTTTGCCCGTAAATTTGTATTCAAAGTATGAAAATATACACAAAATTACAAAAAACATCAAAAATACTGTCTTAGAAGCCTTTCAAAACACATTGCCATGTCAGAAAATGCCTACAAGCATCGTTTAATTTAAAAAAAGGCAAAGTCTGTAATTTCCCTATTGCAGCAATGGTTAAGATCATGTAGCAATTTCAAACGCTCATTAAAGAAACTTTCAAAAGTAAAGTCCATATGAAACTAAAGGTTACCACCTGAAAAAATTGGAAATTGATACTCACGATCAGTTGCCATCAGTTGATAAATTTTATTCATTGATTGTATATCATTGGTATTTCGTAACTCCAGGTAATTGTATTGGCATTTGGTGATATGAATCAGTTCTACGTTTAGAGTAGATATGTATAAATATTGATATATGAAGAATTAATTTTATATTCATACAATGAAAACATGTTTAATTTGAACAGTTTTTATCATTTAAAAAGACCCCTAAAGAAAGCCTTTAAACAGTATACAAATCAAGAACGTTTATGATAATCATGAACTGATTTTTATATAATTCTATATGCTTGATTTTCAGTAGAACAACGACCTATAAAACATTTATTATGTAATTACTAACATGTGAAAAAGATTATCAAGGGTCCCAAGCAGATAATCAAACGATTCGGATGAGACGAAAAAATGCCAAATAGAATAGCCAAATGCTGAAACAATACGTCGAAATTCCAGAGTTTGTCATGTCATGTGAGCCGACATCCGTGTTGACGCTCAAGCCCACTTGACTTAGGTAAACATCGACCCAATACGCTCCTTTTTAATTGCGATATATCTCTGCCGTTATATTTACACAGCAAACAGAAAAACGTGTAGAGAGAGAGGATCTCCCTGTTTGAAACCAAGATTTTTTACTGAAAACATTGCGGTGGAAAGACGTCGTTATAAGACGCGCATTGCTTAATTACATATCACTTCACGCCCGTGACTAACATTGAAATGTTCTACATAACAACGCAGTTTTAACCAACATTACCATACGGGGTACCAATTGCGCATGACGATTAAATTTTGCTGTATTAATAAAAAAAATGTTGTAGGGAAAAATACGTAGACAAGTTAGGTTCTTATCGAATATGTCATCATACGAGACAAGATTAAGCCCATTTGCGAATATAGTTATCATTTTTTAGAGATGAGCGTCAAATGACTGACAGTCCATAATTAGAGTCGTACGTATTGTTTCCATTGGAACAGTTCAGGATTTAAAGAAATCTGAAATTAATGATACATGGACTCTTTAAAAGGGCAATTGCACGTTTCTTGAAAGTTTTATTTCTTTATTTTTTCCCCACTATAATGCTACTCAATGCCATAATATACTCTTTAGAGGGTCAAACATCTCTTTACTCAACTTCATTATCCGCTGCCGTTATAGTATGGAAGGGGATGTGTGCCAAAAATGAAATCCTGTAAACTCGTAATTCGCAAGTTGTAACATGTCGTTCTCAACCATGCAATTCTCGAAAAGACAAGTCCAAGTATGCAAACCTACCATTTCAATCCTGTAAAACTCAACTTTCTGTTCTCAACTTTACAAAGTTCAAATGTAATTCTAGAAATGTCAAAGTCGAAACTCATTTTTGTATTTCAAATAAGAGGGGTATACACATTTAGCAATGCTACAAATTATGTTTTACAATTGGTGAATGAAAAATGAAGTGTTGTAAAATCAGCCTTTGGAAACAGACTTTTGCATCCCGAGTTTTACATGATTTGCATGGTTATGATTGCAATGTTCCGAAATACATCTGTACACGATTTCGCATTGACCATATTTGGAAGTTTAACGAAGACTGCCGATGATTTCCGAAGATGATCGGTATTTGACAACAACGAGACCTCCCTGATCCAAGCTCCATGCAACGCTTTGCAAGCTTTCCGGATAGCGTTGAGTTGAGTCCACCGCAATGCGCGGAGCTTGCAATTGGGCATGCGACCTTCAACTTTTGTCAAAGTTCTTAGTAACTCGCGTACGGTGTTTTCGGACCCCTAAGGCAAATAGCAAGAAATTGTAATAGAACGAATATCATTTGCAATTAATTGCTGAAATTAGGGGTTTGCTAACTCAAGGGGGGGGGGGGGGGGGGGGGGTAATTAACTATCAATTACAATACAATAGTCGTGTTTTTGTTGCTGTGCCACTTGTCTTGATTTTTCTGATGCGAGAAATCTAAGTTGTATACAGCTAAGTTATACGTATGGAAATGTATAATCTAATATTTCAAATAATTGTTAGAATTTTTACATTTTAATGATAACAAAGGTATTTTGAATTTAAATTGTTGATGATATCTGAATTTGCAAGAGCTTTTCGACTTTAAAATGGGCAAAATAGACTATGTATCGAACAATGACCCGATGTTCTCTGGCGGCTTGCCAGACCGGGCAAAATTTTATAGACCGTTCGCTTATAAGACGACCCTATAATAACTGTTGATCGGGCGGAGAGTTAAAAATAACATGTCACATGATATGCCAGTCATGTGATTTTGACATGTTCTTCAATCAAATTTGTTCTAACTGTTTAAAAAACGTAGAACGTTCATAGCTTTAAAACACGACTTTAATCGGTATTAAATAAATGTTTCTTTTAACGGAATAATATTTATTGGTTAAACGACCGAATGAAAGACTAACAAAAGAAAAAAATATTCTTTTCAATGATTTTGGAACTTTCCCCTTACTTTACGTTGCGTAGTTATTTTTCTAACTATTAATTTGAAAGAATTATACATGCCCGTGTTTTAAGCGTAACGTGGGTGTACAATATATATATATATATATATATATATATATATATATATATATATATATATATATATATATATATATATATATATATATTTTTTTTTTTCTACCGTTATTTGTCTTTGCGAGACAAGTATGCCGTTGTTTCATTATTCTAAATCCCCCAGTCTCGTAATTTGGTGAGTTTTTTAAATCCTACGTACTTAATTTTTAAATATTTCAAAAAATTTCATAATATTCTTTCGTGAGATAAACCTCGTGTAACCCTTACGAAAACAGTAGAAAAAAATTATCTAGATCAATAATTGACTAAGAACTTTGACAAAAGGTGAAGGTCGCATGCCCAAGCTCCGCGCATTGTGGCGGGCTCAGCTCAACACTATCCGGAAAGCTTGCATAGCGTTGCATGGAGCTTGGATCAGGGAGGTCTCGTTGTTGTCAAACACCGATCATCTTCGGAAATCATCGGCAGTCTTCGTTAAACTTCCAAATATGGTCAATGCGAAATCGTGTACAGATGTATTTCGGAACATTGCAATCATAACCATGCAACTCATGTAAAACTCCAGATGCAAAAGTCTGTTTCCAAAGGCTGATTTTACAACTCTTCATTTTTCATTTACCAATTGTAAAACGTAATTTGTAGCATTGCTAAATGTGTATATCCCTCGTATTTGAAATACAAAAATGAGTTTCGACTTTAACATTTCTAGAATTACATTTGAACTTTGTAAAGTTGAGAACAGAAAGTTGAGTTTTACAGGATTGAAATGTTAGGTTTGCATACTTGGACTTGTCTTTTCGAGAATTGCATGGCTGAGAACAACATGTTACAACTTGCGAAGTACGAGTTTACATGATTTCATTTTTGGCACACATCCCCTTCCATATTATAGAAATCATCAAGTATCAAGCAGAAATCACCGTGTGTTCACCTATTAATGATTGAGGCAGGGAAAATGATTCGCATAGCTTCATGAACATGGAACGTTAGTTTTAGAACTGCTTCTTTTGATTAAAAACATTGTCATTAAATTTGAAAAATTTATTCTCGTTTTCGTGATATCACTTAATTTATCTGAAAAAACCCGTACTAGTGGCCCTTTAAATAATTATATCATGTCTCAAGGATAAAGGCATACACGTATTATACCATATTTTGAATTTCATTAAATGACAATTTGCAAAATGCACATATGTTCAATGTTGAAATAATAATTCGATAATGAAAATCGTTTATGATCAATAATTACTCGTGACCACATTGAACATTTATAAAATAAATAATCTAAAACATTGGTGTGTCTTAATCTTATCTCAAATCCGTATTCATGTCTTAAAGAAGGATTCCGAGTTTTATATTTACCCAAATTGCATATCCACCCTGTTATAATTGCCGCCGTTCAAACAAAGGACCCTTCTTGTTCACTATACAAATAGTACTCGTTGCGAGTATTTTGTCGCTCTTTATTCGAATAAGGTTTTCACGTCATAGTCATGAAGGAGCGCTTCTGAGCAAAACCATGAGGAAAGGATTTTGTATATTACCATTATTGATTATCGGCAACGCCTTTATACCTTGCGTAGCGTGTCAAGGTAGGTCTTGGGTAATTTAGATATAATGGTTATGTTGATACTTTGTGTGATTATTCATTAAGGTTAATCTTGTGCGAATACATTTATCTTACCATTTTAACCAGCTATGTGAACTTTCCGTTTTTTCTTTATGAATATGATTTTTAACATATTTCAGAGACTTATTCGTAGGATATATTTTTCTCTCTTTTATCTTCACCTTTTATATAACTGTTTGAGATATAACCAGGTTTTTTTGGCATCGTGACACCATTACTTATTGTATAGTTCTGTCTATATCATAATTGAAAACACAGTTAATTTCCACTCATTTTTAATCATGAAATGTGTATATTTTAAAGTTATTACTTGAAGCTTAAGGTTTACACGTATGTTAAAAGAAAACAATCCTGCAAAACTGTTTCAGTCTTTAATAACTTTTCTCTTCTTATGACTAAAATATTGATTCAAGCTTATTTGAGATCTGTTCGTTATGTTTCTCTTTATCTTCAATGACACTATTTCATCTCTAATGGTTCAGTGTAGTCGGAAGTACAGCGGGTACCGCGTGCTCGCCTTCGGGTAAAGAAATGGGGGTTCGCATCCAGCTTACTTGGCATAATTTTTTTCAGAATAGAGACTGAACTGTTCCTCATACTTGTTTTTTTTTTGTGGTACGATACTTACTGCCATGACAAATAAGTCAGTGAAATTAGCTGGGATCAGCTTTAAAGGGGCACGGTGTATGTTGTTTGGGTCAAATTGGTCAAACTTCATAAATGGTATTATGTGATCGAGAAGTAGTGATTGTTTCTGAAAATTAACATGTTAAGACTTATGAGTTCAGTATAATGACATTAAAGAGGCTCACGACGAGATCCGTGATCGAAAACCGGACAATAGCGCGCGCCAATGATATTCTACAGTAACTTCAGAAACGTATTTACAGCAGACACAAATATTAATATGTGTTTGTAGTGCTTAGTAGACATTCAAGTAAGAGAGAGATGTGCCTGTTACGTAACGAGAGCGAATTTTTGTCTAACCACAGCGAGAGCGAAAACAGGCATAATAATATCGTTATTATCGATTATATTGTGTTTAAATCGTTTATAGATACCTAGAAAACGGCCTGATTTCCTTACGACAGTCTGTCACAGTGACTTCACGTATTTATTCATGACGTCACTGAAGACAAATTAGGGGCTGTGCACATATGCTATATGGAAAACATGCCACTTCTTACGTTTCACTTATTTGAAATAATTTTAACTTTGATAACGTAATCTGCTCTCCGTGATTAGCTTAAACATTATCCATGCTTCAATTAAGCAATGGTGTTTTGAAAAAAAAGCTTACTCATAATAACCACGAATATGTAAATGTTTTAAAGTGGTACATTGATTATTCAATGGTATTAAAATCAGAAATGCACGTATACAATGATTTGAAAATAATTATATAATGGCAGAAAACTTATGATGACTTGGATCGTGTTTCGAAGATAGAAATGACAAAATATAAGCATAAAATGCTTTATATTCATAGCAATTGATTCCTAAGCTTTTCCGGAACACCAGAATATATATTGTTGGCTTTTGAGGCAAGGCGACGTCACAAGTACCGGTTTTGGCTAGGCAAAATGAGCAGATATTTGCCAAGTTGTGTATTTAGCGCTGAAGTGACCCTACTTCGTGTATATATAAGAAACACATATACTGCTTGAAAACCCATCGCGCCTTGAAGACAAATTTGAACTGTTTTGAATACATTCGTAACCACTTAACTTTTATTTGGGGGATATGGATATTTCTCTTTTCGATATGACTTTGTTTTCTGTTTCATATTTTAACACTTTAAGTTGTTTTTTAAAAAGAAATAATAAACATATGATGAAACAAATTTAAACCAAAATGTAGCTTGAATTTGTTCACTACGGACGATCAAGATTGAAAGGTGGGATTCGTATTTCTGATATTTAACCTGCTGATTGATGTTTTTTTGTCTTGTGACAAATATGAATTTATTTCATTTTTCATTTTTGACTTCAAATGCTCTCATCATTTTTACATTCTGACTTGTAAATATTTTTTAAATATATCAATATTTTGTAGTGTTGCCGTATAGATATATAAATTTCATTCAAATCAATTGAATCAAACAATTTCAGCAATTTATTGCAAGTTTTTAAAAACTGTTGAATTGTGTGTCTGTTGTTTAATAGAACAAACGTTTATTTCAAGTGCGAATACGTAATGCCGATACATACAATAGGCGTCTATCACTACAGTCTACACTCTCGCTTTCTACTTTTTCAAATGATGTCAGGATGAGCTAAAATAAAAAATCTTTTTAGCCTAGCAATTGTGTGATTTCTTTGTACACTCACTTAATTTTCAAAAAGCTAGTATCTTTAAATGGCTTATTTCTATAGTCAAACAAAGATAAGCTAGGAATTGTCTGAGAAAATGAGAGGATATGAAGATGAAAAATGCAAAATTAAATAGCACCAGTAATCAATTTATCTAAAAGAAACATATACCTCTGCATATTATCAGTAAAAACAATTACTCAGATATTCAACAGGAAAAATTAAATATTCTGTAATCATGAACATTCTTAATACCCAGTCTGACTCAAATCAACCGTGTTCCAAGGAATAAATTTTTTCAAATATTGACTCTAGCGGGATTCGAACGTACTCTTTCTGGGGCTATCCTCTGATAGAGTACGTTCGAATCCCATTCGAGTCAATATTTAACAACTTCTATTTCTCGCAACACGGTCGATTTTAATCAGATTGTCTTAAAACCATTCAGCAACTGATCCGTGTGACTCTGATGACGTCATCCAGCTTCCGGGAGGGCGAAAGTGTCTGTCCTACCACAACGATGCAAAGCATTGGCAGGAAGCGGCGAGAATCTGCGAAACCAGAGGAGGGACACTGTTCCGGGTAGAAGAGGGTGAACTAACCACAGGGTCAGAAGCTGGTCAGTGCATCCTCTCCACTCCGGACACTGGTGGTCAACTGGATTTCTGGATCGGAGCGGTCAGTCAGTGGAGCCCACAGTGGTACTGGGTTAATGGTATGTTTATACACAGGTTCGACTTCATAATTAGAATTGATTATACCATGTGCAATGAAATAAAACTAAAAGTTTATAAGTAAGGAAGAAAAAGGTGATGTTTTTAGAAACGGATTGCGATTCGGAAATACTGTAAGTACACTTTGCTCTTTATCCTTTTCAAATAAAAGCCTGGTATATCATTTTCAATTATCTCTTTATTAAATCTTGTTTGAACAAAAGTCATTGTATATGAGCCGAAACGTGAATATGCAATCAAATTTCGTTTTCACAAGAAATTCCCGATATCTTTGTCTTGCTATCGTGAATAAGATCCTTTAATTCTAAAACCGGTTTCAGTCACTCAGTCTGAAGGTTTGTTCCATAACTTCAATACCGTAGAAAACATAAAAAAACCTTCACATTTCTATAAACCTTTACAATCCTCTTCACGGTATATGCCGATTACAAATTGTTTGAGTTAACACCTTCTACAATATCGTTACAATACGTTTAAAAAAATACGTGCATCATGCATTAGATACTTCCGGTCTTCAAAATCAACTTTAAAACCTGAATACGTACATATTTGTTAAATAACTTACGAGGTAGATTACCTAAGTGAATATCGTTTGTAATATCGAGAGATATGCTTGATCTGCGCATTCGTTGTATATACGAAATATTAGCGTGCACTAGTGCCCTTAAAGTACATACAGGAACACCTTTAAAGTTGATTTCCCAAAATATGGCTAAAGGGCTGTAGCGCTTTTTAGATAACTACATTGATATCCCTTAGCGAAAATAAAGGTTTCCATTTGCATGAGTATGATTTTTAACCAAAAGAAGCAGTTTTGAAACGAAATGATCGGATAAGCCATGCAAATCCATTCCCTATCCCAAAATGATTAAAACGTGTTCGCACAAAAATGGCAGCCTGTGGTTATGGCTCGGTTATTTTCGCTAAAAGTACGGATAATCGGGTTGAATAATGACATATATTAACTATCTAGAGATAATAAGTTTTTGCACAAACTTGTGAAAAATTTAAGAAATAAATGTTCCATAGGATCGTTCGTGAACCCTCTTCTGGCATGTACTCGTGACTACAACACCCTGGCTGAGAACTCATTCGACGTGTGCAGTGACCACCTCAGCATCGACTACTGTGTTAGTGTGTGTCGGACGGAAGGAGCCCCTTTCACTGTTCTTGAGGTCAGTCGGACTCATTAAATAGGGTTAATACACGAGTTACCATTGCATACGGTTTTTAAAACATGATATTACCGGACAGTCCCCCTTCGTTTTTTCATTATGATTTGGTTAAAAACGAGCGACGGCAAGGGTATTGAATAGAAGATACAGCACGAGTTTCCAAGCTGAAGGTATACAGTTTTACTTTGTCATACACGAGTTTAAAAACAATCGTATAACATTTGAAAGGTGATAGGGTAATTTTTTGATACAGTCACACTTAAGTCAATACAGATTTAAAAAGCCAGAATTTTGATAACACTAAGGTGTGCGCCTGTCCATTAATATTCTTATTGTTGTACTAACACCGTGACGTCAAAGTGGTATTACTGTAGCTTAACATTGCTGTATTGATATTACACTGCAATATTTCTAGGTTGAAAATAGAGAGTACTTATAGGCGGTCCGAACAAACTAATTAGATACCGATATCATTAGCGAGTTTAATAAAGTATGTTATCATAAGGGACTTACTTCAGTATTTTTGATTACTCTGGAAAATAGCTGATATGACGTTCCTTTGTATGAATAACAGTGTTGCGGCCGCTCCGCTACTAACATTATATGATGTCATATGATTATGACGTACAGTTGACAGTCAGCACGTGATAAAATTCTTCCTCACGGATTTGTTTCATGTCAACTACAGACACAAGGGTGATGAACCTCTTAAATCATACCAGTTCCAATGATTTTACGAAACCGTAGACGATTAAATCTAAGAATAATTTTGTAAGGTAGGTGACAGTTGCACATGTTCATATAATAGTATATGTACTATATATGGTACCTTTATTGAAGCTCACCCTCATTCCTTCTGTAGCACCGCCCCGGCCGACTGAACCCGTGCTGCTGGTGTAGCTATAGATACACGGGAAACCAAACTTGTCCCTTCCCACGATACCGACGTCAGACATCGGAGTGGCTCAACATCTTCTCCTCCATGCCCCAGCTTGGTGAGTCTCTCAGTGTCTCTGTCTCTCTCTGCCTGTCCTTCTCTCTGTTTCTCTCTCTGTGTCTGTCTCTATCTCTTTGTGTCTCTGTTTCTGCCTGTCTCTGTCTGTCTGTCTGTCTCTCTCTCTCTATAATTCGTCACGGATCCTTCTATTTTGTATCGTCCGATAATATGGGTTGTTCAGACATTTTACGAGTGGCTCAGTAACTTATGTTTACCCCTCTCCTCATTTTCTCTACCACTCTGACTCTATCTCTCTTTCTATCGATAATCCCCTCTTCCTTTTTCTCTCTACTATTTATTTCATTTCTCATTTAATTTCATTTCGTCCAATTGCATAAGTTGATATGAATTATGTTATGTACAAAAATGATTATAATACCGTTGCGAATGCCCGCCTCTCAAATATGGCTTTGTCTTAATTCAAGATAAAACCAGACATTAGAATGTTCAGCCAAACACCTGAACACGATTGATTATAAAAGTTTATTTATTACACGGCAACTTATGTTTCTTACGGTATTGGTTTACCAGGTACAGCTATTGTACTGAAGAGTTCCGAAGCACTTGTCAAGACGGAAACACTGTGTGCACTGGTCAATCTGGACACGACGACCATCCGAGAGCTGTCCAGTCAGTCTTGCTTCACACAGAACTACTACCTCTGTAATGCAGGTTGGTGAACAACTTGACATGGTATAACTCTATAGCTAGTCTAGTCCACAGAGTATTGTTCCGTATAATCTACCTTAAAGTCACCCTTTACGTAAGCTTTTGAAAAACAAGATTAAATTTTGGTTTCTCTGAGGCTCATTTCATAAATCAAATAAATATATTTTTTTAAAGATATTTGTTTTTAGAGACTGAGAGTTAGTCTCGGAATAAATCGCGCCATTCCTATGATTTGCATATGTCTCACGACTTCACAATTCGTTTAGAAATCAGGTGAAAAGTGCATATGTGCAGATATGGTATATATGTTTCTTCATATGGGTATTCATCCAACTTGCTGTTCCTCTATTTCTTATTTCTGTCAGGCAACGAAACCGACTGTACACTTGTACTAAATGGTCGATGCGTGTACGTTGGACAAGCGTTCGTCACGTGGTTTTCTGCACGTGCCGATTGCCGGAGAAGAGGTGGAGACCTACTGATAGTGGCAGATCTCGTGGACATGTACGAGATCATACCGTACATTAAGCTCAAGCGGAACTACTGGATTGGGGCATACAATCATCAATGGAACTTTGAACCAGGTAAATATTTATTGTAGCAGAACAGGTATGTCTTAAAGACACTGTGACACGTTTTCTTGGAATTTTTATATCTTCAAAGGTTTCGGATTATCCACAATCGAAGAATATGTGTTGTTTATCGAACAAGAACAGTATGCGGCAAATGTAATGTGAATACCTTTTTATCATTCAAAGAAGGCTAATAGATATGCGTAGCTTAATCGATCGAACTTACTACATTCATTTATTCAAGTTATTCTTGTGTAAGAATTGCTTAAA
Organism: Phorcus lineatus; assembly: GCA_921293015.1. Taxonomy (NCBI): domain Eukaryota; kingdom Metazoa; phylum Mollusca; class Gastropoda; order Trochida; family Trochidae; genus Phorcus; species Phorcus lineatus. The sequence continues at coordinate 25,110,119 of OV121089.1, forward strand.
AAACTCCCATTGAATTAGTTAACTTTTCTTTACCTTTTCGTGAGATGACTCTCTTTCTCTAAGAAAATATGCTGCAACAGCTTTCAAACATACTCATACCGTTATTACACGGGTTACTAGTTAAGTTCGAGCGACAGCGAGTTGGATACTCAATCTTCCCCATATTCACGAACATTGTAGTTGCCACAGGGGCCATGTCCTTAAATCCCTGTTTTCACGTTCTTCGCCGGAAGCAAGAGGCCTAGAAAGCTGAAACTGTTGTACTGATTCTATAGCTGAAGGGGATTCTAATTTCTAGATAGGTGACCCTGTGACCCCTAATAAGCACCAGAGGGGCAAAACCCCATTTTCTTCTCCTTCTCCAGGCGCAAAAGGCCTTGAAAGCTAAAACCATTTGTAAAGACTCCTTAGTTGATGGGGATTAAAATCTAAGATTCGGTGACCCTGTGGCTCCGGCTCCTTATATGCGCCACATGTAACATGCCCTAAAATTCGTTTTGATCTTCTTCTCTAGAAACAAAAGGCCTAGGATGGTGAAATCTTGTATATCGACTCCTTACCTGATGGAGATTCTTATTCATGGAATTGGTGATCCTGTGACCCTAAATAATTGCCACAAGGGGCAACACAATGCTAACCTTTTTTGTCATCTTTTTCTGAAACAAGAGGCCTAGACAGCTAAAACCTTGTGTACAGACGCCTTAGCTAATGGATATTCTTATTTATAGATTTTGTGACCCTATGGCCCTTAACAATGGCCACAAGGGGAGACACCATGACATCCTGTCTAAAACAAGAGTCCTAGAAAGCTGAAAGCGTTTGTGCAGACTCCTTAGTTGATGGGGGATCAGACTTTAAAGTTTAGGTGATATTCGATATGGGCCATATATGACACTCCTATCTTCATCTTCATCTCGTGAAGCAAGAGGCCTAAAAGCCTGAGACGTCGTGTGTAGACTACTTAGATGACGGGCTTTGTAAGTCATACATCATTATTTCATCGAAGGGAGGGGGGAGAGGTGTCAATAGGTGAACCCCCTCGATCCTCAGGCCCTGTCGACCTTATCAGAGATTTGAACCCGTGTTGAAAGTACTTAGGCAATTTTGATCATTGAAATATGTTTACAGGAAGTGCCGTATTTACCCGGAGCGAGAATTATGTGGAATCGGAGACGACCTGTGGCCATATGCATAACCATGGCAACACGTGGAAATGGTCCGATTCGAGATGCGACTCTAGGAAGCCCTTTTACTGTCAGTATGGTAGGTACTCTTTATATAAACTTCCAATACCCCCCCCCCCCCCTCTCTCTCTCTCTCTCTCTTTCACTCTCTCTCTCAATGCTTATCAAACATAACTATTATAGCAGCAATGATGACATGATGTTACGAACAAAGTGCAAATTGAATTTCAGATAACGTTAAATTCGCCGATGCGCCTGTGGAAGGAAATGATGACGTCATATGTCCATGGGAAATAAACCTGCCAGAGCCTGTATTGGAAACAACTCGAAAGACGCCAACAAATCGAGGTTCCACTCTGGATCCACCCGAAGAAATCGTGGAAAGGAAAGGTTTTGTTTTTTTAAAAATTGGAAATACCTTATTATGAAATATGCTACATACTATAATAATGGTATTTTCCTCCAACCCAAGTGAGGACCTGAAAGGTGAGATGTGCAGGGGCACAGGGTATGTTGTTGGGGTCAAATATGTCAAACTTCATAAATGATGTCATTTCATCGAGAAGTGGTTGTTTCAGGAAATCAGAATCCGAATGCTTCATTAAAGTGATGTTAAACGGGTTAGTGTCGTGATTTGTGATCGAAAACCGGACAGTTGCGCGCGCCATTGATTGTTATGGTTTTTATAGTGGCTTTAGTAATAGTCATATACATTATGACCTGAATTAAGTTAAAATCGCCTCCCTAAACTTGCATGTCAACGCTAAAATGCTAAAATTATGATATTTTCTTGCTTTCACTGATAATCGGAAAAGGGCTCTATAATTGTTAAGAATTCGAAATTTTGTGTCCAATTAGCGTGTATATTAGATAAATGACCTAATCAACACCATCAACCAATGTTTGTCATTGTGTTTGCTCTAAATGAATTTCTGAAATTTCGTTTAAATCCTTGCCGCGCGCCACTGTCCGGTTTTCGATCACATATCACGACATATATGCGTTTAATGCTTACAGAGAGTATCCACAAGTATTAAGAGAGCAAATTTATAAGATTGTGTCCTAGTCTAAAGCACTGCCTCTTGACAATTTAGGTGATGTATTTCAATAACGGATATGAATCTTTGTCTTGAACATCAACAAAACCAAGGCTAATGAACTACAGAGTCCATGGCTCTATTTGTCTCGCTTCAATCTTAATATTGTAGCAGTCAAAATTTGCAACATGGATTCTGTTCCATTCAAGTATGGCTTTACATCTGATTTCTATCCTGTAAAAAATATATGCGTAACGCACAGGTGAAAGAAACACACCCTTCTCAACGGTTATGATACCAAAACGATTGCTCAGCTTGAAGCTACGTCACTTGAAGATCTTAAACGTTATCGAAGAGAGATAATCTAAATAAATTTGTAGATTTTGAAAATGATGAGAGTACAATAATTGCTGTTGCAGATACATTCCCTTTGGCTGCTGTTATTGCTGCTGCTGTTGCTGCGTTGCTGATGTTGCTGTGTCTGTTGCTGACGCTCTTTTTCATCCGTCGCAGGTATGTTCTTTATCGTTTATATCATTTCTTCTATACACCTTGAGGGGCGGGAGAGCGCAGTGCTCAGCACGTTCGGGGTTGCAATCCCGCCAGGGGCTTATCAACTTTGAAATAGAGAACTATTCTACATGTGGCAAAGGTTCTGGTGAATTGAATCACTAAATTTCAGACTCCATCGCGAATGGGGAAACTAACTCTATGGCCCGTAAATTTCTAAAAGCGATTATCTATCCCTTGCAAGCTGAAATCTTGTGTACAGACTTTATATTCTGTTCTCCACCTTTTTCATAATATATAATGTTTGATCAAAAGCCTTGTTTGTAATCGAGAATACGTTTGCTATCATCGATATCTTTATATGACCTTTCTCTTTTAGGGTCTGCATAAGCTTTATTAATAATACGTATTTTAGCACTGCGCATGCAAACAGATGAGGCACTCGTGGAAATGATATGGCACGTAACATAACTAATATTTTCAGCTTCATATTCTTGTATGAATCAACTGTGAATGTCGATACTAATTCTCTTGAGTTTATGTTAAGAAATGTGAAGGAAAGGTACATATCAATATCACTGAGCAATATCCAAACATATTTTTCAGAAGAAGAAAACAAAACCGACTTTCAAAGTCTGACCGTGTGTTTGGTGGGCATCGACTACCGAAACGCTTCTACCAGCGCTGGAGCAACGCCTACAACTACTACCCCGATCATCTCTCTGACGGAGGATGGGAGTCCCTGTCCTCTCCACATGATGGCGTTCTTAGTGACATGAGCATCGTATCAGCGCCATCTCCCGGCGGTTACGTCAGAGAGGGGTTCGAAAACCACGGCCTTTCTAGAGCTTACACTCTGGCATCGCCGGCGGACTTGGAAGCTTTATATGCTACACCGAAGAAATCGGGAATTGTGCGCAGATCTACGACAAAAGGGGCCAGCCATAACTTTTCCACGGTAGCTCAAGCCGCAGGGGGAGAAATTGTCGGTACTTCCGGTATAACCGGAAGTGGAGGCGAATACCTTGACCTTGACAAGACCATGACGTCCATTCACCAGACGGGATCTCCTACGTCAAAAGAGTACATGACGTTAGCAGCAAGGATGAACATACGTGAGGATTTGGGTTCGGCCAGATCTGCAACTCGGAATAGACCAGAAGTTGCCTTGGTAACGAACGACGTTGATCTCAATTTCACGGTTAATCACGCCGTTACGAAACAACGGATTGGGAGCGATCATTCCAGCGAGAGAACACTTGATGAAATCGAACTGCCTGTGGGAACAACAGTTGAAATACCCAAGTACATTCCAGAGAGGGTTCTTTATTAACGTTACTCTACTTTCTATAATGCAGCTATAGATCCGTACCATATTGCTTGATTGCTATTATTACATCTGTTTGTATATCAATCTCTCATTATCATATTGTCCCGTCGTTTTTGTTTGCGACACACCTAAAACTCCATACGAGTTTGTCAATTAATTGGTAAAATCATCCGAGTCACAAAAATCAACAAATGAAAATTTGTCAAAGATATTTTCTTGTTTTGTAATCAATCTACATTTTTACATCACATATGACGTCACAATGCATATGCATCAATGCATCGGAAGCCTTAGAGGCAAGAGAAAGACTCGTTCCGTTGTGACATGTGGACATATAGTATCGCCATTGGGTGACGTGACGTCAAAGCATTATTCGATGTTATAACGTGAACAATGTTCATAAGTGAGCGATAAAACAGGTACTATCATCGAAAGAACCCGATATCTCAAAGGAAATTATGAAGTAACTGTAAAATGTTCCAATGATATCAAACCATTAGGTCTTTATCACTTGATGACTTCAAAGGCAATTTTTTGATGGTAATAGTGATACCATACGGTGATCAGAAAAGGGATTTATTACATGAAAACTTCAACCTTTAAGTCAGGTCGCCTTTCCCTCGAGTACGCCTACGCACAGGCTCCAGACTCTTACAATTTCATGTAAGTATATATACATGTAGCTTTATAACATAAACAAGGTATGACAGAGTCGTGTCTACAAGGGAACCGGAAATGATTATACTGGTTTCCTGGCTCGATTACCCTATGTAAACTTCGTAGACAGATCCCAGTTCCCATATCCGGTCCCTTTGCAGATCTGTCCTTGCGGTACCTTGTTTATATGTATATGTTATTTAGTTATTATTAAAAAAATATTTCGATTCGTTTTTCGAGTCGTTGCACTTTAAATCCTCTTAATAAATAAATAAGTTTCGTTTGCCGAAATCGTTTCTAGAGTCGTTGCATTGTGAATCTTAGAGTAAGAGGTTTCACTTTTAGAGCTTGACAACAATCGTCGGTTGTAATCGCTGTCTGGAACTGGGCAAAGCTTATCCTTAGAAAAAAGTTTTCTTGAATTAACTCTAGAACCTTGGAGTTCTCACGAGAATTTGGACATTTAGCTTAAAGAGCCACTCCGTGATTTCCATAACATATTATTACCTTTGATACGATCCTAAATGTCTTATGTGGTGATATAAAATCAAAACATCTCAACTCTTCATGTCCAAAAGACATCTATATGACAAGTACTGGTTTTCCATGAAAATCTAAAAACAGTCTTATAAATGCACAGAGGTGCAGATATCACGTCCACTCTACATGGATACTAGTTATATAACCTAACAAAAACTATCAACTCCTGGCTGTTTTAGATAAATCTCCAAAATTACGTTTGACTATTTGACGCGCGCAACTGTCCGGTTTTCGATCATAATTGCAACGTTCTACCTTCATTTTGTCACTGTAAAAAAACAACAAGCTTTAAAATGTGTATTTTCGGTAACAGTCAATACTTCGCGATCAAATGACACCATTGATTAAATTTGGCATATATGACTCCAACAACTCACGGAGTGGCTCTTTAAGTCGCAGACACAAGATAGGTCGCACTGCCACGATGCATACGGCTTATCTTATCTGAATTCTGTTTCATACTGGTCACCTTTCTCATTTCTTTGAATATATCACAAAAAGAATGGCGTTACCAGTGCGAGTATGATTTGAATGATTTGTTTTATCACAAATAGATGGAAGCCGGCGAATCCTGGGATCTTTTTAAGAACATAATTAGAGAATACTTGATTGAGTTTGTCAAATACCAGGTAGGGAACGTCATTAGGGGAGAGGGCCGAGGCATCTTGACAGTGACAATTTATACACCCTTTTTTTAAAATTTCCTTTTTTTAAAAGATATAGATAACATAAAAGAAAATGGTACACCATGAAAGTGAAGTCTCCTTTCCTTCCCTTTTCAAAATTCCCGGATTCAGCAGAGACCCTGAGGGCAAACCAATATAATTTCCCTACCAAGAGTTTTTTGAAGGGACAAATTGATTGAGCTGCGACTGGATATGTCAGCATCTGAGTATGTCATCATTGGGATTTCGTTACTCGAACGAACGCACAAATGAATATGGACAATTACCATTTACCGTATTTCCTCCATTAACCGTCGGGTCTCGTGTAGGCACCGGGGGTATAGGGTGCTGAAAAAATTAGCGCCAGGAGCTTATCAGAAGAATTAATTTAGTTTAATGAAATTAAAAAATTATTTTGCTTTGCGGAGCAACGTCCCAGAGAAGGAAGACATCCCATTCCCGAAAAGCACGTCTTTGATGTTGTCGGAGGAGTGTCTCACCCAGACCTCGTCTCCGAGCTGGAGGTCCACGATCACCTGGGCGGATCCCGGCTGAGCTATCTGATCCGTGTGGTGGTATCCGTAGTCGTCCGTGTGGTAGTATCCGTAGTCGTTCGTGTAGTAATCAGTTGTGTATCCATTGACTGTAATATGTAGAAAGTAATTGAAATTAGGCATGGATAATGATATGACTACATCAATACCCTGCGATACGCATTCTATGAAATACTAATAATAACTATGCCCGCATTTTTATTGTTGGAAAAAAATATGTCATACTTAATAAATGGTTTTATTTTATCGAGAGGTAGTGGTTCACTGGTTGTGTCTGATAAATACCCTCCAGTTTAGTAAAGTGCCAACAAACAGGACAAAGTCGTAATATGCGATCGAAAACCGGAAAGTAGCGCGAGCCAATGACTTAAATGTAATTTTGATAACACTTTACAGCGGACACAGAGACAGGTATGGATTGGTGGTGTTAAGTATATCATTCAAGTAATATTCAAGCAAACAGAACGCAGAATTTCGACTTCTTAACATTTTTGTTGTCGTTTTTCGATTGCAATTGAAAACATGAAAACATAATTATTTTGGCTCAAGATGAAAGTTTGGGGAGGTGATTGGAACTTACCTTTTGTGGGTTGGGGGGTGGGGGGTGGATGAGTAGATAGTTAGGGAGGGGAGAAAAAAGAGAGTAGATGATAAATTATGCAAAGGCAAGAGAGAAATCAGAGGAGGGGTTGTAAGAAGTGAGAGGAGATGTTGGAGACGGAGGAATGACACGAACGGCTGGGAGGTGAAAGAGACGACAGGGCAAGAGAATTCAAGAGAACATGCGGCTGGCAGGAGGGAGGTTATATCGCTACAGTTCTACGCTACTTAAATGGACGCCATCCTTCACCTACCTAAATATCTCTTCTCGTCATCTTTCTCCTCGTCCTCCTTCTTCTCTTCAAACTGCGACTCATCTTTAGACTCCTGGTTGGAATCCTCTACGTCTCGTCCGTATCTGGTAGTAAATACTTTGGCTATGTCCTGCCCATTTTTGACTATCTCGAGCTCATTGCTTCCATACGCTCCGATGGAGACCGAAAACTGATAAGTTCCGGCCAAGGGACAACGGAAGACACCAAGTCTTGCGTCATATCCGTCTCCTCTGTTCAAAATGACGTCATCGAAGACGATGATTTGATTGTGACCCATGCCAAACAGCATGGAGCCCAGGCGAGCAGTAAAAGCCACAAAAGTTGAAGACGTTCCTGGAAGAATGTATAAATGTGAAGATTGTATTGAGATTGAAATATGACGTGAAATTACGTTGACGTGAAAACGTAGAATCAAAAAGTGTGGAGAATGATGTGAGAATATCACATGTCCATTTGGACATATTAGCAATTCATTGTCTCGCTAAGTTGTAGCTATTCTATGCAGAATATCCACATATTTAACAAAAAAGATGGCTGTCAAATCTGCTAACAGAGAGAAGGTGTATTTTCACATCTGAAAATATCCATCCAAATTAGATAAAACGTATCAACATGATATAAAAATTGTTAAACAGGAATCAATAATATCTACACTTACATATTAATACATACATATACATATTATATGCCAATATATTTCCGACACAAAGTTATCTTTCACATGATAATTTAAGAAATTCATGACTTTCTTTATTATTCATTTTGATGTGGTAACAAACACGAAACTATTTCGTGGAAAACAGGTCATCTTACTTATCTACAGAATTCCTTGTAAGATTTTTTAAAACTCAAATGAGTCGTTAAATATCATTTTTTCTTTCTCGAAAAATATATTAGTTCGAATCAAAGTATATAATAAACTATGGTAGTTATATACTTTTTGTGGAGTTATTTTTACGGTAGAAAAGTTCATGTATACTTTCTTTTTGCCCTCAGTGTATTTGTAATTCTCACCTGTCGAAGGAGTAGTTGTTATTCCTATGCCATTTAGAACTCCCATCAACATACTCTTTATATTGGTCAGCTCGTTACCTATCTTCATGATATAGTTATCCCGATCATAGTCGTTGTGGAACAGGCCCGGGGGTGGGGTAGTCCAAGGAGGGGTAGTTTGCCAATGCGAATATGCCGTTGTTGACGCATGATTCCATGGGTAACTTGAAGTCCATGACCACACGCCTGAAAGTTGAAATATGATCGTTACGAACAAGACTGTCGACGATAGAAACATGATCAGTTTTCCTTTTGAATACACTTTGGTGACTCAACCAACAAGCACTGCTCACTATCGGAGACCACATGGGTTGATCTCACGTCCTTTTGTTTTAGATTATTTAATTTCACATATTTTGATAAGGACATTTAAAGGAATGTCCGGCGATATATTATCATTTGTAAAATGATATTGTATCATTTTAGTAAAAGGGTAATTTGACGATACAAGATGACACGTCAGTATAAATAATGAAGCGTTTTAAAATGACACCTTTTAGATCATCAGGCATTACATACGGTATCTGTCCGCCTTTCAGTAAAGTTTTAGTTTTTCGACTTCTTTTCAAAAGAGTTGAAATCTTATATACTAACGCCTTGGTCATAGGGGAATACAAATTTGAGATTTGGTAATTCTTTGGACCCTAATACGACCCTTAGAGACAACGCACTTGAATCTTTTTTTCATCCTTTCTACTAAAAAGGTCTAGAAAGATGGAAAGTGTACTGACCACTAGATGGAAAGTGTACTGACCACTTTTCAATAAGGATGATAAATTGTAGATTTGGTGACGGCATTGCCCTTAGCCCTGCTGGGTTAGTTGGACTGCTAGCCTCCCAAAAGACATGTTCCAAATCACCTTGGTCATAATTTGAGAATGTGGCTTTCAATTCCAGTTAATTTGATCATTCCGAGATATTCACGACATTGTTGAAAAATATCACGTTATGAGTGAATAAGTGATCAACAAGAGTGGACAGAAGCATTATCAACGTCAAGAAAAATGACATTTTATAAAGATTTCAAATTCGTCTTGAGCAAAGAGATTTGTTTACAAACTGTCAAAAATAAAGAATTAAGAAGATTATTTTTCCTACTAAAGTCATCAGAACTACCATTAAGAATTAACACAGGAAGGTGGGAAGGATTACTTCAGGAGGAGAGGATCTGTCAAGTATGTGAACTGCAGTCAGTTGAAGATGAATTTCATTTCTTGCTTATATATCCCTTATATCAAACCCGTTTTATAATTGTGAGCAAGAACCGAACAGTCTTTGCCTTCTTTTGGGTCGGTGACGTCATGTGCTTCTACTACTTCAACTGCTCCTGTCCCTGGTTAAAAGCATGGTTTTTGTAACATAGTTGTTATGAAACCTATGTTATAAACTGCTAATCCCATCCCTAAGTAATCCCTAAGAAATAATCCATAGGCTGTTGCCAAGTCACATTGTGTTGACAACTGAGTCTGTGGGTATATAAGACCCAGGTTTGTCTTAAGAAGGTAGTTCATTCTCAGCCATCGACCTGGAGAGAGGTTTGAGTCTCAGCCACGGGACTGAGGAGTTGAGTCTCAGCCAGCACCCGGCCATGGGCTGGTGACAGCCACGACCAGCCATGTGAGAAAGGGCGCGCTGGGCGTCGTGAGGGTGCCCAGGGAAAGCGGGCGAGAAAGATCGACAGCCAGAGTTGTATAGAGTACTCGGAAGAAATAAACCCATGAAAATCCACATGCATCTCGTCTTCTTGTTGAATCTTTCGATGTGTGCCTGCTGATTGTGCCACACAGGGGATCCTTTTGGTGCCGTGACCCGGATTCAGCAAGACAGAGGGATTTGGACTTGTAGTTGGTGAGTACTGATTGTTGTCGACCTCCCCCACTTCTCTGGGCGACCCTGGGTGTTTGCAAATAAACTTTATTTGATAGTGTTAGGTATGTTAGTGCACTATTAAGGCGTAGAGTTAAAGGACATTAGGAGAACTAACCAAATCAGGGGTTTCACGGGGAACGTTATAACGAGGACTGATTTGCTGTATGAACTTTGTCGAGCCGTGTTTTGGCGGGATCAGCCTGGCAGAAGAAAAAAAGTATGGGATGTTGAAGGGTTACAGTCTCATGAGTCAAAGTGGAAAAATAAGTTAAGGAAAGAGGTATTGAAGGAAGACTAGATTTAATTGGCAGGGACGATGTAGATGAATTACAGAAGCAAAGATCATGGGGAGGGCTTGAATTAAGATGAAGTTCAGAAATCCTAAAGTCTGAGAGAGTGGTGGACGAGTGGACGGGTACATTATATGGTAAGCCCGTGGGTCATCCAATGGGATGGAGCTCAGATCGAGCAGACGGGCATATAATGTTGTAACCCGAGACGAAGCTCCTGCCATAAATTGACTTGAATGGCCTTGATTTACAGACCGGATTAGAGGGATTCTTGTGGATTAGCCCTGGGTCTGAAGATATATGTTTATAAGCGCGGTGATGTATATTCTCTTGTATGTATGATAATATGATGTACTTGTGCGCTTAAAAGTGTATAGATCCTTCACGGGAAATGATTTTTATAAGTTTATTTTGTATATGTATTTGTAGATTTGTAATGTACTTATCCTGGGCCAAAGGGAGCGAAGAAATCTTTGTCAATATTTCTTGTTTGGTGATGGAGTAGTGTAACATAGTTGTTATGAAACCTATGTTATAAACTGCTAATCCCATCCCTAAGTAATCCCTAAGAAATAATCCATAGGCTGTTGCCAAGTCACATTGTGTTGACAACTGAGTCTGTGGGTATATAAGACCCAGGTTTGTCTTAAGAAGGTAGTTCATTCTCAGCCATCGACCTGGAGAGAGGTTTGAGTCTCAGCCACGGGACTGAGGAGTTGAGTCTCAGTCAGCACCCGGCCATGGGCTGGTGACAGCCACGACCAGCCATGTGAGAAAGGGCGCGCTGGGCGTCGTGAGGGTGCCCAGGGAAAGCGGGCGAGAAAGATCGACAGCCAGAGTTGTATAGAGTACTCGGAAGAAATAAACCCATGAAACTCCACATGCATCTCGTCTTCTTGTTGAATCTTTCGATGTGTGCCTGCTGATTGTTCTACATTTTGCCAATCGTTATTATTTGTTTAAAGAAACTGTCAGGATCGGCTTCAAATAAATTGTTCTTTCTTTTCACAAGCTGTGTCGTACGCGCTTTTTATGATGTGAAAACTTTTGACGCCCAATTTGCTGAAACTTTGCTCCTGGCTTATGTTAACTATGAATCGTTTGGTAACTAATAGTATCATATCGTGGAAGGTTTTTCCCATTTCTGGTGATGTCAGAAGCCGTCAAGGCATTTGGAAACTTATGATCAACTTCTTCACAGGACACTGAGTAGCTATAAAGGTGTTTCAATTAGTTGGGTATCGCAAACATATTTTAAGGGGGAGATGGGGTTGCTTTATGACTCGGGGCACTTTGAATGTGAAATAACCTTCAATGCTGTTTTGGCCACTCTTAGAATGACCTGGTGATGAACAGTAACATGATCCTCTTATTTCTCGAATATTTCATCATAAATGGTTTTTGGTGTTAGACGTTTTCAGGAAGTTTCATAATGAAAGTCCGCGGTCAATGATGTCCATTTTCTGATAAAAACAGACCCTACTTGTTTGAAATAACCTCTTACAACGAGACACGGCGAATGTACTGAAAGCTGGCAACAGAGTTCTTAGGAGATGATACTGCATGTGAAAAGCGTAGTGCTTTCGTGTTGCATAGTTTTCTAATTAGTCTCAATAGCCAACCACCCTTCGTAATATTGTAACGACATGCAAACGGGAACATTCATTTTTGAAAACAACAGTCTATAAAACGGCTTGAGTCGCTCACACATGTAATTATCATAATAAAGTAAAAGAACTGATCTCTTACAAAATTAATTTCGCATTGTCATCGTCATATAAGGCTTTAAAATAATGCAGCTTATTAATTCCAGTTATTTTACCTTTAAATTGAGAGGGTACATTTCTCTCAACGATGTAAAAAGTTCGAAAATCGCACCAGTCAGTCAGCTAAGGCATTTGCGAAACCCACCTTTCAGATCCAAAATAATACAACTATTTTAACATCGCATAATTGTCTCCCGATAATCATCTCGGTTAATAATATGGTTAGGTTTAAGAAGGTTTCGTTGTATGCATAGGTGGAACAATCCACTTTGCTAACTTTGTTAAAGAGAGGATTGGGATCAGGGATACAGTATTGAATTGGCTCAGATCTTACCTTACAGATAGACATCAAACAGTTAAATTTGACTCATTTCTCTCCAAACCCCGACTTCTGCGTTATGGTGTACCTCAGGGATCAGTTCTTGGGCCTCTACTTTTCAGCTTGTACATCTTGCCTATTGGGGACATTGTGAGGAGGCACTCCTTGAAGTTTCACCTGTACGCTGACGATAATCAGCTGTATCTATCCATCGAACCCAAAGATGCAGTAGACTGTGTTTTACAAATTCAAAACTGTACCGAAGAACTTCGTCACTGGATGACAGTATATTTACTCAAGGTGAACAGTGGCAAGACCGATTTGTTGACTCTGGGATCCAGACAACAACTCTCAAAACTTCCAGAGAATCTAATCATCAGCATTGGAAAGGAAAAATTTAAACCATCTGACTCAGCTAGAAATCTGGGAGTGATTTTCCAATTTTCCATGTCTGCTGAACAGCAAATCAAAGCACTCAGCAAAGCATCCTTCTATCACATCTACAATATCCAGAAAGTTCGCAAACTCCTCGACAAAAGCACTTGAGAGATCTCCTCAATGCCCATGTACCAACCCGTTCTCTCCGTTCATTTAGTGCCATGTTCCTCTCTCAGCTCGCTACAAGATCGACTACGGGAGACCGTGCATTTGCCTTTGCAGCTCCTGTGCTCTGGAACAATCTGCCACTATGCCTCAGAGAAATCAACACAAGAGACTCTTTCAAATCAGCCCTTAAAACATATTTGTTCAGACAATCTTTCCCTTAAACTTATCTTCTTTTCAAGCGCGGTTGAGCAATCATTGATTGGATAATTAGGCGCTCTAGAAATTCATTATTATTATTATTATTATTATTATTATTATTATTATTATTATTATTATTATTATTATTATTATTATTATTAATAGGGTGAAGGTTGTTTAAGTTAAAGCCACTGGTGCATGAAGATGTTTTGATAAGACTGTAGGCATTCCTCCATGTAGGCATTAGTGAACGCCACCAGCCACAGACCCTTTCGAAGCTTGCTATTGGTCTTGTGTGGTAAGAGTAATAGAAAATACTTGCTTAGATAGTTACAAGGAGGAATTTTTTAAATCAAACCTCTCTCACAATCAATGATCAACACTTAGATAATGTTTTGCTCTACTTCAATATCCAATAAACAATGAGACTGTCAAGCCTGTTTCCTTTCCCCAATAAACATGTCGTTTTTTGATAAGCTCCTTGAGTATTTACTTTATATCGAAGCAACACAGTGTTGGCTACTACAAGGTTTACATTAAGACAAGAGTATATTTTCTAGATCCTAGTTTTCCTCAATTGGTTGTTCAAATTGACCAATCCAACATGCAGACGTTTGCAAGTTCTCCTTGTCGTCACAGGATATCGCAGCAACACAACACAACTAATTGAAAATCTACTTAGGTCATGCAGGGTGGTGGTCTAAGTCCATCTCTATTACTCAACTGCTTTCTTCCAAGTAAACGGTTGAAAGAGTTTCAACTTTCAGATTCAATAAACAATAAGCCCAATCTTTGTCCTCGAGAAAGGAAGTTCAGGAGGTAGGTCCATTAGTCTTAGAATTAAATAATGAAAATAATTTGTGTTCATTTCGTGACCTTTTTAATTGTAAAATAGTGTTTTTTGAGATAAACATTGATGACATTTATTCATGGCTGCAATTTAAAAAACTCTAAACGATATCATATAAGATTGTCTTGCTGAATATATGATCCATACAGACCTTGCGAATTGTTGGACTAAATTTAAGTGCTCAAATGATGAACATTAAATAATCGGCATTGTCGCGCATGAATACAAATTACCGCGTTAACTTGCAATTCGCCTTCACGAAATATTTTCAAGAAGGACCTCCAATATTCCAAAGTACATCACTTGAAAATGAATAACCAACTCGAAGCTCGGAATTACGGTTTATCTGTCCGTCATGAATTATTGTGGTAAATTTCTCGCTAAAGCTCGGAATGTATAACAACAATCCACTGGGACAGATATAAACCGTAATTCCTCGCATCATGTTATTATACCCCCGCCTTACAGCGTAATGATTTTTATTTTTTGCGGTTTCCATGGAAACATGACTAAAACAGTGACTCTATGACTAAGTCCTTTGTCCGGAGCATATCTCCTAAACTATACATGCTAGCTTTACCAAACTTCATACACTTATCAGCCGTGATCCTTAGATGTGCCTTTTGAGGGTTAGACCAACAAATGATTTTTATTTTTTGCGGTTTCCATGGAAACATGACTAAAACAGTGACTCTATGTCCAAGTCCTTTGTCTGGAGCATATCTCCTAAACTATACATGCTATCTCCATCAAACTTCATACACTTATAAACCATGATCCCTAGATGTGCCTTTTGAGGGTTAGACCAACAAATGATTTTTATTTTTTGTGCATACCCAAGAATTAGGGACATTCGCAGGGGAGGTAATTTCAAAGTACTTGAAGAGTAAAAGCATTTAAAATCTCTTGGTATCACACACTTCAAGGGAACATAACTCTGCTTGGTATCTCGCGCCGCCCTAAGATTTTAATTACCAAGACGTTTCACACACATTGCATAAAAAACAAATAATGATCGCGATTGTTAACGTTTTTAAATTCAAAAACATAACTCTTTGATTGTAATCCCTTTTAAGTATTGTGTTTTAAATGTTTCGATTCTATTTGATTAAGAAAATACGTTTATATAGTAGGTCTGTGACATTTATTACTCACATTCTAGTTGTTATGTAGTATCGTTTATCTGCAACAACTAAAATCTCATATTAATCTATTGATTTTTTAAGATATATAACCAATTTGATCGTGTAAAAGTTTTTGGCTTCTATCAATTAAGATAATATCTATCTATAATAGGGATTTATAGTGGCCTGTATATTCGATTTACCTTGTTATATTTCGAATTCTTTTATATGAATTTTTTATGGCATCGGAATAACTGTAATATTCGTCTTTTAAATTTGCTTGAAACGTTAACTTTGGTAAACGCGACTGTCGCATTTATTGCTTTTTATTTGAAGATAATGTTTGCTAGAAACAGCAGCTTTGATGTTTAATGTAATGCCTCGATATAAAGTCAGGGTTATGTTTAACAATCAGTTACCAGCTCAAGGGAGCGTTGCTTCTTAAAATAATAAGAAGAAACAAGGACATTAAAGAGCATTTTTCAGTATTTATACGACAAAAATCGAAAAAAAATAACTCACAGATAACAATGATCAATGAATTAAATATACGAAGATAAATATACTTTGGAGAAATAAGATTTCTAGAGACTAATACTATCTGCATTGTGACAACATCAATCAGTAAGAACATTTCTACTTAGAGTCGTCAGATAAACGCTTTAAATGACAGGAAAATTTTTTGCCCCTAATGTTCGATACTGACCCTCCCCAACCGGGGACCAAGCGGAGAGCATCTGTCAGCAATTCTCTCTCCCTTGCCTCATTGACTGTTTTGAGTTTCCTAATTATGTGGTAATCCCTTTATCACAGTAATTAAGGTCTTCTATTTGCTGTATTAAAGAAAGTCTATATTTTGACCTACATTTGGTATTTTCACAAAATAACTGAGGATCGCTCAACTCCCAGATTAATGTTTATGAAATTAATTGCAAGAAAGAAATCTCAAGGATCATGAATTGGAATAGTTCTAATCTTTTCTTTGTCCTTTAGCAAATCAGAAAACACATTTTTTAAAGGCAAAGCCAAACTTATTTGGTAATGTCTATACATGTACATATTAAAAAGAGAAGCTTTCGTCATTTCAAATTTTGGTATCAATGGACTTAATCAGAAATTGAACTTTAAATTCCATTTAGTTAGGAGCCAACCGGGATAATATAAGACTTAATTTAAATCTTAAATCTAGACTTGCCTTTCAAAAGGATAAGTACCCAACAATACTTTAATTTAATTATTTCATTTCAGACTGAGGCAACTAATCTTGCAAACATTTTCTGGACTTAAGACGATTACTTTTTTTGTTTTCCACTTAAGTATGGATGACAGACTGTAGAAGGGCGAGAAGTGCTGGTAGCCCTGTCCATGACTGTAGAATATTGGAGCCTACATTACAGTCTAGGTCTTCATTTACCAAGTAATCCAAATATAGTATTAAATGTTTAAAGCGGGGCACCATCAATTCTAAACAAATATTAAATACATGAAAACTTTGCCTAGACAGATTTGCGGTGACTGATTGGATATGAGGGACCGAAAACTTGTGATATTTAGGTTGAGGTCAAATGAGTAACATCTTATATTATGTCAATTGAACTAGGGCATAAGTGAAAAATTTCTTTTCTTGTGATGTTCATATTAAATTCACTCTTAAAATTTGATTCCATTCAGGATTGATGGTAGCAACTATAGTCTACAATATTTACTCTTCCGAAGAAGTTTGTTATGAAATCTAAAGTTTGTTTATTTATTCACTTTATTGAAAAGATGCAATATATATCCGACTCGGATTAATATGTTTCAAAAAGAGCTCATGTCGTGTATCAACCTCCCCTTTGCGTAGGCACGGTAAAATAAACTCTGGAAAAGTTAAGTGAACTCGTCAAATTACAATTCGAGTTTTGCATCAGAACGAGATAATATTTTGATATGTAAAAAATCTGTAATTAAATCAAGATTGAGGATTACGTAGATATAGAGATTTTTTAAGTATTAAGTATTAGCAACACCGAGCATGACTTAAAAATTGGTTTTTACTTTTTACAATACAAAGGATTCATTAACCTATATTGAATTGTTTCAGTGGCATTCTAGAAGTTGATAGTATAAGGACGACAATGATATATGGATATACAACTTCTTTATTTGACAGTGGCGAAAAAGTATAACGATCTATACCGAAACGTCGCCACTGTGAAATCAAGAAGTTGTATATCCATATAGCAT
Organism: Phorcus lineatus; assembly: GCA_921293015.1. Taxonomy (NCBI): domain Eukaryota; kingdom Metazoa; phylum Mollusca; class Gastropoda; order Trochida; family Trochidae; genus Phorcus; species Phorcus lineatus. The sequence continues at coordinate 25,127,712 of OV121089.1, forward strand.
TGTCGTAATTAACCTAGATTGTAAAAAAGATGACTGCGAATCCTATCTGTCTCAGTAAACTTTATGCGTTAGTTAGTACCGAGCAAGTACATGTGGTCGTAATCATTATGTAAGCATTTTAAAAACCGCCACCCACAGTTGCCCCCTACTGTCAATTGCTTTGAATAGTGCGCTCCACTGAACAGTGGGTCTCAAATTACAAGATATCATCAGTTTGAGAATGTAGCAAATGATATAACCGGATGTGACGTAATAAGATTCGCCAACTAATGTTATCGTGGAGGCTCGATTGTAGCAAATATACGAAAGTCCACCCAATAAGTATTTCTTAACTTTCCAGAGCACTTAATTTTTATCTTCTGAATATGAAAATTTAACATCCGCTTACTAATATTTGATGTTTGCACGTGCTCATAGATTTTGATAACTTCTTAGTATGCTGCTGATATATGTGGAGGTCAACGTTTTGATTGTAAAGCTTGGTGTAAAATATAACCCTTTTGTTCCTTACTGTTCATATAATTAATTAAGTACGTTTCTAACACGCATATTAACCATGATTAAACACATTCCTCCACATTATCTTCCTTTTGGTGTATCATAAAAAAACGTGAGACAAAAGATGAATTCGAAATAAAACCAAAATTTGGTCAACAACAAATGAAAACATTCTTGTAGATAATATCATATCCGAGAACAAATGACGCCCTAACATGTAATTTTTTGTAAAATCATAATGAAAATATTTCATTAGTAACTATCGTTTTTTCATTTTACAAATATATTGAAAAATGTTAATTTATGTTTAATAAGTATTATATTTTCCAAAAAATATGAATTGCTAAACGTAAGACCAAGCATAATCAACCAAAAGGTCTAAACGTTAAGCTGACCAGCAAACCCGCTTGAAGTCCCAGCTAAGTAAAGGGGAGCAACTCGCCTTGTTTCTAAGAATTATAGTTAATTTTTCTGTACCAATTTTTGACTGGAAAGCGCACCATGGTGCATGTTTTGAAATGCAATGTTTTTAGATTTTACTGTCCACCAATATATGTAGATTAGAAATCAATGCTGGCACGCATGCACAAGGTTATAGTTTTGTCACAAATCAAGTTTAAAAATGGTGAAAAGCGCATATTTCTCTGAAATAGCATGGCGTTGTACAGAGCTGACATAGGCGTTTTGTATTTCAAATGGCACCATGAGTATTTGCAGTAAAAATATGTAAAAAATATCTTCTTATTGGTGATTGAATGCTCTTTCACAATTGAAGCTGGCACGGTTTATCATATGAATGGTAAAGCAGTTACATGGCTCTAAAAAACTGGTCATACTGGTTCGAGCGCTTCACTCACTGCGTCGGCTCTGAATGTCCCTGATTCTTGGACATGGGTTTCCGTGGAAACATGACTTAAACAGTGACTCTATGACCAAGTCCTTTGTCCGGAGCATTTCTCCTAAACTATACATGCTATCTCCATCAAACTTCATACACTTATCAACCATGATCCCTAGATGTGCCTTTTGAGGGTAAGACCAACAAATCATTTTTATTTTTTGCGGTTTCCATGGAAACATCACTAAAACAGTGACTCTATGACCAAGTCCTTTGTCCGGAGTATATCTTCATAACTATACATGCTAGCTTTACCAAACTTCATACACTTACCAACCATGATCCCTTGATGTGCCTTTTGAGGGTTAGACCAACAAATGATTATTATTTTTTTGCGGTTTCCATGGAAACATGACTAAAACAGTGAATTTATGACTAAGTCCTTTGTCCGGAGTATATCTTCTAAACCGTACATGCTATCTTCACCAAACTTCATACACTTATCAACCATGATCCATTGGTGTGCCTCTTGAGGGTAAGACCAATTTTTTATTTTTTGTTTGCGGTTTACATGGAAACGTTACTAAAACAATGACTATCTGACAAAGTGCTTTTTCCTGAGCATATCTCCTAAACTATACATGCTAGCTTCAACAAACTTAATACACTTATCAACCATGATCCCTAAGTGAGCTTTTTGAGGGTAAGACCAACAAAGAAAGCCAGACTATAGTTTGAAGCGAGGGTATGTGAGCTGTGCTCACTTCTTTACTTGTTCTTATAACAACACACAGGAGCGTCACGATGAACTAATTTAAATATGTACATTTAGTTTCTAATTTGGACGTACTTTCTACTACGGAGAAAATATGGTGTCTAAAGCCCCGATTACTTTCAAAAAAAGACTTTCAGAATAATGATAAAAGTTAGTTTCATACATCAAATAGGCATAAATCTCCTTTTTTTTGGATTCAGACAATCTTTATAACTTGATTTGTAAATATTCAAGAAGATGTAACAAAATTAACATTTTGTACTGGCGCTTATAGAAAGAGGTGTTTCTGCACATTACCTTAGCCAGACTTTATCAAGTCTGAAGCATGACGTGTCTAAAGTGCACTCACTATGCCGGAATGAAAGCAGGAAAGTCTGTGCATAAATCTTATATATCTAAATCTAAACTCCTAACTACATTTACAGAAGTCAGTGCCTCCAAACATCATTCATGTAGAACAGTTCTGTACTCCTGAAAAGGTTGCCAAGTCCCTGGCGGGATTCAAACCCCGGACCTTTCGAACCGCAGCCGAACGCTCTAACCACAGCGCCATATACTAATCACATATTATTTTTTTTAAAACTCCAGTTAACCACACTTAGACAAGGACTTCACAACAGAAAGCTATAAAACCGTGATTATCACTTCTTATTTTCTGGTAAACGTCTGCATGTTTGTTTCAGGTATTTAAAGTGATTATCACATCTTGGCAAGTCACACCTTTAAGTAGACTCACGTATAGTCCCTGAAAAAAAGATTTCACTAAAAATGTATTGTTTATATTTGGTATGGAATAATATGAAAAAGGAGTCCTGCACAATACCTATGGCTGAGGCAACTAGACTTTTCTAGACTTTTCTAGGCTCCTTTAATATTTTGCCATAGGGTCTGGATGACAGACTAACCTTGAAGCTTTAAATCTGGTCAAAGAACCGCACCGTATCGTTGTATAGATAAAAAGCAAAAGGGAAAACATGTAAGGTGTTTTGAAGAAAGGTTAATATATAGAGATTATTACACGACCAAGTGTGTCATATGATATATACGAAACGAGTGTCAAATGTTGTATTACCCGAGCGAGATACTGGGATCGCATCAAATGGAATTCCCTCTGAACAAATTTAATGGAAGTACCTCGGATCATTACGGATGGAATTCCGTGTGTCTTTTTCGAAATGGCGTGTGAGTGGTAAAGTAGATAGAGGTATTGTTGTTTGTGATTGAAAGCTAGGAAATTGATTATTGCAAATCTAAGAGAAAGGAAGTATAAGTGAAGAAATTATATCCTGGCGAGCGTAACAATTTGCCTAGCTGATGTAAAATGAAGAAAGAAAAACTTGAAACAGCTGAAAATTTCATTAATTTGAACATTACATATATTGAAAAAACTTCTTTATGCAAAAGTGACTAAAATTTTCATGTAATTTCAACTGAAAAAACTTTTTGAAAAAAATTATGATATCAGTTGAATAGGCATCAACGCCTTTGAAAGGGACATTGACGATACAATAATCTACATAAAAATGATTGTCAATTTCAAGAATACAATGTTTAACATAAAAAGTTAAGCATAAACATTGATTTATCATTATAGTTTAGATTATTTTATTAAGTATTTTATTCATACAACGAGAAACATACCATTCTTATCGAATGGGAGCTAATGCGAATATTTATTACACCGCAACACCCCTCTCCAATCCCCCAACCTCCAAATTTATGAAATTTTAAAATGTTAATTAAAGATGTAAATAAGATCATGAAAATAGATTAGATGTATGTATTAACTGTATATAGCACTATCAATGTCCATAGAAAACGTTTTTCAATTTGAGGGTCCAACCATAAAAACTGAAATACAAAAGAAAGTACACACCCTAAGAATTTCGTATCTGGACTGGACATCTGACCTTTCTGAAGCGAAAGACCGAGGGTGAATCTCCCGCAGAAGACCGATATCTGCGCACACTTGTATCTGCGCAACAAATTTGTTACCATGACGTCAACGACATCGACGGCGTAAGGGTACCATATCAACGAGAACACTGTCTTCGAGCTACCGGTATTCGGGCATATCGACTGTTCCGCGGAATGACCTAGATTCGCGAACATCGCCTAAACCGTGTACGCTTGGCAAGAGGAGTGAATCGCTGGCAACGTCGTGATTTGGCAATAGTAAACGTCAGCGACGAAGTCGATTCCACCTATTGCGATCAGACGGCAGGGTGAGAGTATACAGAAGTAGAGGGGAGAGACGTATCCAAGAAGTTGTACCCCATTGCGGTACCCCATTGCGGTGGTAGCGTCATGGTCTGGGGCGTGATCTGCGGCGACCAGAAGACAGATTTGGTGACAATTCATTCAGACACTTGTAGCCCAGAGATACAGTGATCAAGTGTTACAACATGTGGTGATCCCATTCATACAGATGCAGCAGGAAGGGAGGATTTTTCAATAGGACAACGCATGACCATTTAACACCAGGTTCACCATGGACTTCCTAAACCGACAAAACATCCAGGTTTTGCCTTGGCCATCACGCTCCCCTGACTTATCACCGATCGTCACTTAAACGTCACCCACAGCAACTGGTCACCATACAACAGCTGGAACAGGTACTTCACGATGAGTGTCAATATATCCCGAATGACGTCATCCGACGTCTTACCTTTTCCCTGAGAAGACGTGTCTAAGCTTGTATTGACTGTAATTGGGGTCACACCTGATACTAACTCCACTATTTATGAAAATCATACAACGTAATGTCGCCTGATCTGTCCATTTAAATCTCAAAATACAAATACAGAAAAGAGTTGTGTTGAACAAAATACGCCAACATGTCCTTGCAATGTTTGAAAATGGTTCACTATTAATGTTGAACATTTTATATGCTCGAAGTTTGTCCTGTTTTCCTTAATAACAAAATTACTGGGGTGTGTACTTTCTTTTGTACTTCAGTATATGTTTTTTTAACCAAGGCATTTAACATATAGATTAGTACTTGTTGCGTGTATTATACTCAAGTGAAAGCCAAATACCAAATTTCCCCCTTCATCATCAAAACCAATACAAAAATCAATGCGTTATTCTGCGCAGCTGTTACCAAGCTGTTTCATTGATATTACATTGTAATGTATATGCTTGCGAATGCGCAGTGTTTAGCGGGTTCAGCTTCGGGTCAAGAGGTCCGTGGTGCTAGTACCTACAGGCAACTTTGTCTGCAGGAGAGAACATTCCTACACGCAGTAAGGTTTGGGTGCAATGCTACATTGAACTTCAGCGCAGTACCACCCACCCATGGTTCGCTAGTTCCACCCGATGCTCACAGGTTCCATCGCAATACATATAGCCACAATGATGTAGCGGGCTTTCTCTCACCAATAATACTAGCAGAGATATAAGTGAAATGATATCTAAAGCGGCGTTAAACCCCATATCACCTAACCTCACCGTTTGCAATGTAATTATTATCCAATACGTTTTGTCATACCATATCTGTAAAACCTGTAATAGAACTTAATTGTGAAAGTGTTTTTTTAGTTACACAATCGACCCGCACATGTATGCCACACCTGAGAAAACCCTTAACATTCCGTGAGATATAGTCTAATAAAGATTTCTATCTTATTCAACATCACTTATTGTTTACGTTATAGCAAGAGACCCCATAAGTCCAAATCCTAGCTGAAGTATCTAAGTTCGTTTAAGGAACTTCTTTCCTAGTTTAAAAAATGATTGTGTTCGAATTTGTTTCACTTGTTTTCCTTTATGTGAGATCTGATTTTTTATCTTCGAAAACATGCTACAACGCCATTACATGTCATCTCGATGATCTTTATAGATCAGAGTCATAACTTCTAACCATACATCTCGAAAGTTATTAGCTGGCAGCGGCGGTGGGATAGTAGGTTACCTACATATTACACATGCAACACTATTTAAATTGGTAAGCTTATGGTGCCACATTAATTTTTTTTATAACTTTATTCGTTTTTCTTCATGTATATACAAATTCAAATATGCATATCAATAGATAAGCAAGACCTTTTTTAACATAGTAATGGACAACAAATGGACAGAGTGTATTTGAATAACAAAGAAACCAACTATTCATGGATGGAAACTATAATCTGTGGATGTACATGATACTTTTTTCAAAATGATGTCTTGTTGAAAAATCGCTTAAAACGAGAACAAATTATGACGATGAACAGAATTTCATGAATTTTGAATAACTACATTGAGTATATGCAGAATATTTGTCTATGTTATATATATTGCGAATGTCGTTTTTAATGTATGGGATGCTTGGTAGTTTATTTTGTTATTTTGCTTTAAAGATATTGTATTTTATGACTATCAGAATCAGATTTAGAACATTATTTCTGTGTTGTGGGTATCCGAAGATCACAGTTTGTTTTGATAAGTTTACACTGCGTTTTTGATTCTATCCAATTTTTCATTTCTAACCATATATATTTCGATATTTCGCAATTATGAAACAAATGGAGCAATGTCACAGCGGTTGGGTTAGTATATCATTAGCAGTTTTTGTTTTCTTTCCTTTAACTGTTAAGAATTTCCCCCAGGCTTTTAACACATCTCTCCAAAAAGCATTTGTCCTCACTGTCATTACTTTTTCACTGATATAAGATTCACTTTTTGTATCATATTTGGTAGGTTAGTTGAGATATCTTTTATTGAACATGTTTCTTTGATAATTACTTGTTGAGTTGTGCAGCCGTCTTATCCATGAAAGTTTCTGTGACATGATAATATTCTTAATGTTATGCGCTCTAATACCTCCGAATGTGTTAGTCAAACCACTTCTTTTTATCTTATCTGGTTTATTTTTCCATATGAATTTATAACATAGTCTTTTTAGTTCATTTATAATTTCGTCGCTAGGATTAGGTAATGATGAAACTAGATGATTAAGTTTTGGGAGCAATAGGCTCTTCAACACGGTTTTCCTGCCTAGCGGTGTTAAATCACGTGCAAGCCACATGTTCATTTCAATTTTTATTTTCTTTAGTTTATCTTTATAGTTTCTTTCAACCATTTCTGCCAAATTATGTGTGAATGTTATTCCTAAGATTTTGAAAGAAGTTTGTGACCAGTCTAGATTCCAATTAATACATATCTTTCATATCTTTTAGACCCAATCCACATCACTTGTGTTTTAGAAGGGTTTATCTTAAGACCTGAGAATTCTGAATACAATTTCAAGGTTTGCAGGGCATTTTGTAGACTTTTTCGGTTCCGTCCAATATGAGAGTAGTATCATCAGCAAATTGCGATGTGAGATACTCAACTTCACCAATCTTTTTATACATTTGCTGTAAAGTTTCACATACAACATGACATTTCATGTTTGCATGTGCATGACATGGTAAAAAGAAAATCTTACCTATTTGAAAACGTCTTTGAAATATCATATGTGTATCCTTGATATAATTTCATAATGGAACTATAGTATTATTATCATTTATATCAATTTTGATGGTATCATTTATATAATCATTAAGTGGCATTTTGTAATATGATATTTCTACATTGTTGTCACATAAATGAAAGATGATTTTCCTTCAAATTGATAACAATTCTAAAATGAGGTTATGTTTTTTTTCTATGATCAGATACACACACATTAACATGATATACCTACATATGCATACACACATTCTTGCATATATTTACATACATGCTCACACATACATTCAACACAAACATACACATACTTCTACATAAACATACCTACACATATACCTATATTTAAGCATATGCACACACATACACATATACATATATATATTTATATACATACACACATACACATACATACATATACATACATACATATAAATACATATGCACCTACACATACATATACACCCATACATATACACATTCTCATACATACCAACACATTTACACATAAACGTATATATACATTCACCTATATTTATGTATACACATGTTGTATGTTTGTCTACATTGTCGTAGTCATCAGACCAAGTAGTATCATTTCTATATAACTCATACCGAGGAATTGCACCTTTGAAGTTTTTTTTTAGTTCTTTGCTTATATATTCGTATCAGGATTTATACATACTTGTCAGTATTGTTTGAGATCTTCCGGAATAGGTACACTTACTCGTCTCCAAGCGGCGTTTGGCTCGTCTGAACCCTTCACCTCGAGTACCATGTCTATACCCTTTTATCTTACCCGTGTATACAAATTGTGATTTTGGCGTATTTTATAGGCTTTCTTGTTTAGAACGGCTCTAATCTTCTTCATTGGGAAACTGTTGTCTTTAAGCAGTCATTGCTGAAAAAAGCCACTATTATTTCCTCAATATTTCCTTAGTAAAACTAACCTGAATAACGTCATGTCATTGATATTGGATATCCGTATTTTCTGTTGAGGGAATTTTTACCACTTTCCTCTTTTCCTACACTGCTCTTGATGGCAAATTAGGATGTAGGCTCATTATAACATACCCTTTAAAACAGCTGTAACATCCAGAATTTACGCTGTCATAACTATGTGTATTGTATCCCTTTCTACCTGATACAATAAGACATGGAACAAATTCCTTCATACTATTTCTGATGCTCAAACAAAAGGAAATTTTGAAAGGCTGAAAAGTGAAAAGACTGCTCTTGTCGGTAGGAGTTTCTTTCAAAAGATAATGCTCGTCCAAGACTAAGATGCAGTGATGTGAATGTACCAATCTCATTAAAACCAGTTCATCACGTAGATTACGTAGTGCAGCAAATTCATGAACATACTGTAATGACGTAGGTGAAGATACATATGTCACCTTGTTCATCCCGCTCCTGATCTCCATCTTCAAATGATTTTCCTTTAAAAAAATATTCACAAATGCAGTGATGCGTAAATCTGTCAATAACTCCATAATACATTTGCGTAGGTTTGATAAATGATGCTCGATGTTCGATACTCAGTATGTTCCCATATGTGCATCATGCTTGTTTCATGATGTTTGATTTAAAGTTTTGTGGTGCATATGTGATGAAGATTTTTTTCTAAAAGCCATTATGTGTTGTTAACCAATCCACGTACAATTCGATTGGTAAAAATTGGTCTTAACAATCACTGTAACCCTCTGTGCAGGTACAGCTGTCATATAGCTTTAAGTCCATAATCAGGGCGGAGTTATGAAAGTGTCGAGATTTATGTCGCTTGGTTCCTATCGAAATCCATCGACTGCACCATAGACTATATGTTGAATTGTAAATATCAAATTGTCACAGGCGGTTCAGTGAAGAAGAGTTCTAAGGTCTCCAACAGCAAGCAGCAAAGTAAGTAAAGCGTCTTCAAGAAATGTATTTTGAAAATGGATAGACATATTAAATTTATCATACTTTTAAATCTTCCTGAATTCTATCTGAGATTTATGTCGTACCCAGTCGTAATTAGTATCAAATTATTTGATGTGCTATATTGTTTTAACTAATAAAAATCTTCTTGTCATCTTTGAACTGATCAACAAAATTGAGATTTATTCACTTATTAGTACAGATAATTAATTAGAGAGAGCCAACAGTCAGGCAATCAGGCATAGCAGGCAGCTGGCAGACAGACAGACAGACGGATCACTTATTATTATCATATATATATATAGTCATATCTAGTCACCCTGCTAAATCAGCGTATTTGAATCCGCTAAGCTCCTTCCAAATACACTGATCCCCTTCAGGCTCGTATCGCCAGCTATCTTACCAGCCAATGGGACGACTCGCATCCAGCAGCAGCGGCACAACCCGGATGAGAAAATCCGTTGATTTCAAGATATTAGCTTCAAACTTCTTGCTTAACTATATTTCATTGGCTGAAGAAAACACCAGGTGAACACAGCCACGATTACAGTTTTCCCGAAAGAGATCAGGGTATTTGGCAGGAACTCAGCGCATTCAAATACGCTGATTTAGCAGGATAATAGCTAGTATACCATTTTAAAATATCAAATATATTTACATATTTATGACAACGACTCACTCTGTTTTGGAGTTGTGAGAGACAAAGAACTCAAAAACTGCGTCAGAAGGTAACTTAATTTCAAATGTATCGTTTTTTAATGAAATATTTACAATTTAAAGGTATCATATTAGTTTGTGAATCAGACAGTGTATCCTGAAAAAACATTTATTCAATCAGGCTGCCAACTATTTAAAGAATCATAAGCTACGTTTAAAATTTCATTAAGTTCTTTTCATAAAGAAAATTTATATTGATACTTTTTTAGTTACTTTGGAGAAAGTTTACTATATTTACTGCAAATTAACTTATATTGCGTTCGAATAAAATAGATCATTGAAACATGCTGGACGTTATGCATGACATGTATGCATGATAATGGTACATGTATTTGCATTAAACTGTTATCAAAATAACATGAACTGGATTTTCGAAACCACTCTTCACATATTTTCATATCTATAAACATAAAACGGTGATCACGTGGATACCAGTCTGATTAAAATCGACCATGTTCCGAAGAATAAAAGTTTCAAAATATTGACTTTACCGAGATTCGAACTCTATATGTGTAGGCTATCTTCTCCACTAGGTCTGACCGCACCCTACTGTAGCGCACGTGCTGACACCAGTTTAGCGCATACAAAACCTAGTCATTAGCGAACCAATCGCATCATCGCGTTTAAAATAAGGATAGCAGCAGGCCTCAGTCCACAATTAATTTCCAGTGCATTTATCATTAGTTGCATGGGTCACTGATAAGCTACCTGACATTGCGGGACTGGGGGACTTGTTTTGAAGTGAAAATACATACTCTCGACACTACAATATCGCAGACTAAACTTGGTGTTGACCAGGCCGATTTTGAAATATGAATGAAAACTGTCAATATACACTGGCATGCCAGCAAAAGCACACTAAACTGCCCAAAATATGCAAACTCAATGACCCACATCCATTACAAAATACTCACTCAAAAAATTTAGAAAAATTACAGATGAAACTACCAGTTCTTACCTCTCAATGAAATCCAGAAACATATGTCTCCAATGTAAACAAACCTAGAAAATGATATCCCACAATACACTACTATTTCATCATTTCCTCCTCTCCCACAACCACTACCGGGTCAAAATTACTGTGACCTGAGGCCTATAAGGCCTCAACATATGCCTAGAATTTGTTGAAATTTACCTACATAGTACATCAATGTATCAGGATTCACCATCCCAAATACCAAATAAGTCACTTCACTTACAGCAAAATGACAGTCATTCTTCAATACATACCCTATGACCAATTTGGGCTTAAGGAAAAGTCGGCCGTCCAAGATTTCGCACATGCGCAATTCATCACAGCAGTGTCTCCTGTTGAAATAAAGAAACAAAGTAAAGTTTTTATAAACAGTGGAGTATCACTCTGTTACAGCATACAAGTTTCCTAGAAATAAACATTAAATTTGATATTTTAGTAAAAAAAATTCAAAAGTAGTCATTTTTACCCAAAAAAAATTGATTTAATACAAAGTTACCAAAATTCTTTGATTCTCAACCTGCAAAATTTCTATTTTTGTTAAAGAAGCCTTTTCAGGGATTCTAATGAGCTATTACACCATGGCACCTGGTCAGTGGGTATCTCTTAACGAGGCCCTAAATTGTCCCTCCTCACAGGACAGTATACAAACAAACAACATGGCAAGGGAGGAGACAGTCTGTTATGGCAGGCAGGGGTCAGATTTGACAGACCTGGGGGGTGTTTTCAAACCATTACCTACCCCAGGGACTCAAATAACTATAAAAGAGAGGTGGAAAACTTGAGTTATCATTATCTTCCATGACTTACCACCATGAAAGGCGACAAGCGAAGAAAAGCAACACAGATGAAGAGAGGCCATCCACAGTTAAAGAAGAGGCAAGATTCTAACTCAGAAGAACCCATGGTACCTCCAAGAGACCAGGTAGAACGGCAGTATACTCGACTTAGTCAAGAAGAATCTGCCATGGTCAGCAGATCCACTTCGGGAGGCACCAGTCTATCGGCGGCGAACATTGATGGCAAAGTCTCATCCATTTGCCTGCTGCGTCCAAGGTCTCGTAATCACCCAGAAAGGCGAGAAACAACAAGGCAGAGTGAACTTGAGGGCAACAGAGTCATTGATGTCACCAAGATGACCGAGGCGGTCAATTCTGCCCTAGAATTGCACCACACATCATCACCCGACTGCCGAGTTCCACAACTAGTTGTGTTCCGGGAGAGAAAATGGGGTCTCGCCTGGAAGATTACACTCTAATGCACTGAGTGTGATCTAATAACACCCGAGATGAAAATGTACAAGGAGGTTGAGACAAACCAACCCGGTCCAAATGCAGCAGCGCAGAATGTCGGCCTTGCCGTAGGGTTGCAAGACACACCCATAGGGAACAGCAGAGCCAGACTCCTGTTGGCTAACATGGATATCCCTCCTCCCTGTCACAGTGCCATGCAGAGAACATCTAACAAGGTCTCCAAAGTTGTCACACAGCTCAACACTCAAGACATGGCAGAGAAGGTGAAGATTGTGAAAAAAATCAGTGAGAAGATGGGAAACAATCCTAACGAAATGAACATTGCAATGGACGGTCGCTACAACTCGACTACAATTACCAGTCGCAAGAAGCCGGGGCAGAATGCATCGCAAGCTATTGGTCTAGCCTGCGAAACCATTACAGAAAAGAAGTTTATAGTGGCCGCAAGTTTCCAAAACAAGCTATGTTGGACAGGGGCCTGGTTACGGGGCAAGGGAATAGAAGTCAGATGTCCGGACGGCCATCCAGAATGCACAGCCAACATCTCAGCATTTGCTCCACTCTCTGAGCTGAAGATGGGGACGGATATCGGCAATCAACTTACAAGGCAAGGGATTCTCATCAAGTATGCTACAACTGATGGAGATGGAAGATCTGCAGAGGGCTTAGACAAGGCAATGAGAGTCTTAGATCCCATGTGGAAGGTTCAGAGACAAGCAGTCCCTACCCATCTAGCCCAGGGACAATTCCGACAGTGTTATAAGGCGCAGTTCAGTGCTGACATGTTTCCCGGAGCGACTACAAGGGATCAGAAGATGGCTGCAAAGAGGACGTTAAGTCAGGATGTGAAAGCTCGATGCAGTCTTGTACTCAAAGAGCTGATGAAACAACATGCTGGAGATATGAAGTCGCTCTCAAGTATCTTACCTAGGGTGCTTGAGACAACACTCTAGTGTTATGATGGGGACTGCTCACTTTGTGGCCGTCACTCGGTGGTGTGTGGTGGTGGGGTGACTAATAGCTGGTGGCAACGCTCCATGTTCCTAGCCTGCAATGGAATTGAACAGTTAAATATGAATGACAGTGACAGACATCTACTTCTTGAAATTCTAAAGATGAAACTTAGTGTACAGGTTGTTGAGAGCATGAAACTTTATACAGACACACAGAAGTGTGAGGCTTCAAATAGATCTTTAAGTGTGTCAGTGCCAACAAATGTGAACTTTCCAAGAAATATGACTGGTCGTGCTTCATCAGCCATTCATAGACTGAACAACAACCAGGGATCCTCTACGATAGCCAAATGTGAGGCTACAGGTGTCCGACTCTCTTCGCGGTGTTTGCGTGCACTGACCAAGATGGACAGAGACCAAGAATATCAGAAGCAATATCAAAAGGACCCATCAATTGTTAAAAGAAAGTTAATTAAGCATGGCAGAGACATTGTCAAACATTGTGAATACCGGAAAAAGAATGGGGAAAAGTCTGACTACCAGAAGGGACAGCTAGATCCCAAACCTTCTCATAGCCGAGATCATCCCTACTCCCGATGAGTCTAAACAATATTGTAAATATCTATTAATATATTGTATATATATGTATAATAATACATTCTATGACATTTATTGAGAAAAGCAAACCTTGATGTTGTAATAGAGCAAAATTGTTCTTGTGAATGACTATAGTTCCTGAATGAAATTCAATACTATATATCATGCTATTTTTTTATTGCTTATTTATTGGTTGAAGAAATCAAAGTGTAGTGGAGTATGAGTAATGAACTGCTTACAAAAGGTTGAACTGATTTTTCTAAGCCTTGCAATGTAACAGGCAAGGAGGGTAGGGGCCATGAGTTGAGCAATCATTACGATTGACGCAACGCACCCTATCAGCATTTATGGCGGCTGCCTCTGCGGACAGGTGTTGCGCATTGACAAACAACCGATTGTGGCACAGGTGACTGACATGGAGACAAGCAAGGTTGACAGACCTGCTATTTACCATCCATGCCAGCCTATGAGCATGAATGGTGTGCCAACCAGTCACTGGGTGCTTATATTTAATAACACCATAGCCATCTTTACGTGTACCCCTAGTCCAGTATCTACACTGTCCATGTGGCATGGAAAATTGAGTAATTTTGGCCAAATATTTAAGATAAAATTCCTCCATGATGGTAACAATAATGATGTGAGTAATAATACATTAAGAGAGTATTCCAGTGCTAACTTTGGTATAAAAAGGCATCTTACAATCAAAATTTACAAATTCAAAAATTTTAGAGTGAAAATGCAATAAAACATCCAAAATATCATAAACTAAGGGATTCAAATTAAAATAAAATGCATTTCCTAGTAATTTCCGGTGTAACAGACTTGCATGCAAAATTTTGATAATGTAGTTCCGTTAGTTCTTGAGTTATTGCAAAAATAGAATTCACATAGCCAGTTCTATATCAGGCCTCAGTCCACAATTAATTTCCAGTGCATTTATCATTAGTTGCATGGGTCACTGATAAGCTACCTGACATTGCGGGACTGGGGGACTTGTTTTGAAGTGAAAATACATACTCTCGACACTACAATATCGCAGACTAAACTTGGTGTTGACCAGGCCGATTTTGAAATATGAATGAAAACTGTCAATATACACTGGCATGCCAGCAAAAGCACACTAAACTGCCCAAAATATGCAAACTCAATGACCCACATCCATTACAAAATACTCACTCAAAAAATTTAGAAAAATTACAGATGAAACTACCAGTTCTTACCTCTCAATGAAATCCAGAAACATATGTCTCCAATGTAAACAAACCTAGAAAATGATATCCCACAATACACTACTATTTCATCATTTCCTCCTCTCCCACAACCACTACCGGGTCAAAATTACTGTGACCTGAGGCCAGCAGTCAGTGTTAACGAATGGTGAATGAGAGTTACTTGCCCCTAGCTACTGATACCGAATGCTTTTGCCGCACGCATTGTGATTGGTTAGCTGTGTTTACGTAAGAACGTGCGCTACAGTAGGGTGCGGTCAGACCTAGTGGAGAAGATAGCCTACACATATAGCGTTCGAATCTCGGTAGAGTCAATATTTTGAAACTTTTATTCTTCGGAACATGGTCGATTTTAATCAGACTGACGTGGATACTTGTCTACATAAGATGTCATTTAGGGCATCAGTGTAAGGAATATCAAGCATATCAAACATGACCTATTACAATGTTGAATTAAGTAAATTTAAAAGATTTATACTCTGTTTATGATATTTAAAATCAGCATAGATAACACACGAAATCTATAGCTAAACCTTAAGAGTATTTAAGAACCCAGCTTGTAAGCAGTACACGAATGTGTCAACTTAAATTGTTTCATAATTTTTTATAAGGCTTGAATAATAACCAAAATATCATATGTCCTGAGTAAAGTTCAAATATTCTCCCTACACTTGCATCTGTATCTCTTTATGTTCTTGTTTTCAATGATAATACAAACATACGGATCTTAAAGAGCCACCCATAACATAATATTTACCTTTGATACGAACCTAAATGTCATATGTGGTGACATAAATCAAAACGTCTTAACTTTTCATGTCCAAAAGACATATATATATATATATTAAAAAGAAGAAGATGAAGTTGAATTACATTTGGCAAACGTTTTCAGCAGGTACGAATGTACCTGCTTCATCAGGCCAAATGTAATTCAACTTCATCTTCTTCTTTTTAATATATATTACCATAGAGTTTGAACATTCTTTTTACTATTTTAATATATATATAAATGACAAAGACTGGTTTTCCATGCAAAACCTAAAAACAACCTTATAAATGCACACAGGTTAGATATCACGTCCAATATACATGGATACTAGTTATATTACCTAACAAACACTATCAACTCCTAACTGCCCTCCTGGCTGTTTTAGTCTCAAAAATTACGTTTGACTATTTGACGCGCGCCACTGTCCGGTTTTCGATCATAATTGCGACGTTGATTAAGTTGGCTCTTTAAGGCAATTTCTACACATCACACAACCCAAAGGTGTGCCCCTATTTATAGATATCGGTGACTGGTCTATGTCAAAGCTTTCGTTTTCTGTCAAAACTGATAGCGTAATAAGCATCCGTGTGCATTCATCTCTACTGGTATACATAGAGGATACTAAACGGTCTTCCATTTAATTCTATTTTTATTAAACGAGTTAATGAGTAAGTATAAAAGGAGCGAATTGAAGGAAGTTTGGTATTATGTTTATTACTTGACCTCAGTAATCAAGCATGATTGGCGAAAGTGTACTGAACGATACATTCCAGCGACTTGGTCGCCATTGTGACGGTGGTGCTAACATTGTGACGTCACAATCACACAATATTGTGACGTCACAATCACACAATATTGTGACGTCATACGCGCAGCGGTACTACATAGAGGATATTATATGAGTGTCTATGACATACTATGTTTACGACACGAGTGCTTAATATTAGTATTTCCCGAGCGAGAGCGAGGGATATACTGATATTAAGGCACGAGTGTCGTAAACATAGTATGTCCTGGACACGAATATGATATTCTGTTTATTACCGAAGTCGAGAAATTAAAGAAACTAAACAAAATCAACATCCAAGCATAGGCATAGGCGCATTTGGAACACAACGTCATAAGAGAACTGTGACGTCAAAGCATTGTTTTTTACGTGACGTCACAATGAAAAAGTGATATGTTGCCCTAGGGCATCGTATGAAAAATATGAACCCCGATATGATTGCCCTCGTAGGTAATAAACACGTTTATTATCTTCGTATAAATATACATCGCGGTATCATACACGGGCGAGTAATAAGCTAATTACACCCTCGTTGGAGAAACTACAGTTGTGAATAATAAAAATATTATTAAATGGAAGACCGTTTAGTATCCTCTATATAATTACTGGCGGCCATTTTTGTATGGACACCATTAATCGTATCAGGTAGGGAAATGGATCAGCATAGCGTAACTGATGATGTATCTTTCTACTTTAAATTGAAACATATGACCAAAACTTCTTCTTGCAACTGGAAATATTTATTTTTGTCTTCGTGAGATAGTTTTCTGTCCCTAAAAAAAATAAAATTTAAAGAAAAACCTGGCGACAGTGCCATTATTAAGAGTTGCTTGGGCATTAATTAGACACATCTGTCGATTTGTTTGCCTTAGAATAATAAATGTAGATTCATGGTTGGCAGGAAGGACACGTGGAATCACGTATTCACGTTATTGCCCTTAAAAGGTTGAGTTTCAAACTGTAGCGTGTGTTAAACATGCAAGGTATACTATCCCCTTTTTAATTGGATAGCTTTTAAAGGTTTCTTAGGCAGTGTGGGGTCTGGTCATATATAGTCACTCTGCTATATCAGCGTATTTAAATCCGCTTAGCTCCTTCCAAATACCCTGATCCCTTTCAGGGTCGTATCGCTAGCTATCTTACCAGCCAATGAGGCGACTCGCATCCAGCAGCAGCGGCACAACCCGGATGAAAGTGTGGCAGTGTGGTCTGGTCATATGTAGTCACCCTGCTATATCAGTGTATCTAAATCCGCGGTGTGGTCTGGGGCTAAACCAAAATCTATAATAGTCTGACAGATATAACATATACCAGGTATTGTATCCATGGTCATCACGATTCTGGATTCTTCTTAACAGTGTTTGAGTTCGTATTAACCTGATGATTACGACTATTCCCAGCTGTAGCTTCTATGAGACCAGATCAAATCGGTTATATACAAATTGATGGTCCTAAAGAGTGTTTTAAGAGTCACCGAGTATTCGCTTTATACTCACTGCCGTCAGAAGGATTACCGGTCCGGTTAAAATCCACCGAGTTCCGGGGAATAACATTTTGGAAATATTGACTCAAGCTGGATTCGAACTCATTCTATCAGGGGTTTTCTCACTTTGACCTGATCCTTTTAACCGTTCTGAAAACCTGATTGCCGTTATCCTTCTTTGAAAGGCGATGATGTGATTGGTCCGCTAGTGACTAGGTTTTGTCTGCGCTAAAAACGGGGACGGAACATGAGAGTAATAGGACTGCTTTCAGACCGTTGTGGAGAGAATCCCGCTGATAGAATGAGTTCGAATCCCGTTAACATAATGAGTGCGAATCCCGCTGATAGAATACGTTCGAATCCCGCTAGTCATTGAAATAATTGTCACTTGGAATACGGTCGGTGTTGATCATATCGAATGATTGGAAGTGAGAAAGCTCCAAAGCAACGCGTGTAACTAGAGATAGAAGTGCCCATCTTCTTACTCATAGGAATCGCTCTTCAAGTCCGCAAAATGATAATCCAAAAACATCGTAAATGTTTTTCATCAAATTTTAAGCCATCTGTCTTTTTATTCAAATATTCATTTTGTCTAACCAGCCAAATCACTAAGTGTAAATCACAACATACAGGTAATGATTTAAACTGAAAACGTTAGCAGTACTTTTATTGCGCACTTCTACTTGTGATTGAGGGCTATCCGTGACGTTAATTCTATTTAAATAACAATCATGATATTTGTGTAATCTTGTGCTGCATTTTTCCACAGCTGTTTATCGATACCAAATGGGTTTATTGGACTGAAGTAGTTTACAACCATGAGATATTGACACATGTGATTTATTTATGACATGGGACTGGTTTTTATTTCTTTCAACTGACATTCAATCCACGAGCAACATTTGGCTTCATTTTTTTCTGCTAATAGTTTTAAACCCTCAATGTTATGTAAATCTACCAAGGACAATTTACCATCTCTTTGATAAAAAGGCGTTCACAAAGTATTGCTTCTTATATATGGCTACAAGTACAGTGCTTAAGATATGTATATATGCGTCAATTCAACGGCATGAATTATTTGTATTCTTGTAAAAAATTTTGTTTGTCATATTTAGTTGAAAAAACAAATATTCATGCACATAAATATACATATTTAATCAAAAACAGAATTGTTCATTTTCAAAAAATTACTCCATAATAGATAATGCATATTTAAATCAAATATTTGTGACGGCTGAATCTACATAATCTGCTCATACAATGGACAATATGTTCAGTTTTCCTGAATAATCATTAAAAACCTCAATGGACCAGACACGTCAATATCACATAGACCTTCAATTCAGGTTATGCGAAATACTTGTGCTCAAACGTTTCCTGTAAGTTAACAACTTCCTGCTTTTCAATTAAGAGTGATAGGAATTTCCCGATTTGTTCCACACTGGAAATACATGTTTCACTAGTTTGTTGTTCCCTATAAAACCATCACCGTTTTGTAATACAAACCAATCTCTAGTTATTGAGTCTATTCCAATTAAATACGGATGGTAACAATAGGAGGACAATGGCGTCAGTAATGTAGGAAGCTTTTTGTATTGATTGACAGATATAGACATATTCTTTCATAGGTGTTGAAAATATATTACTACCTTTATACCTCTTGTAAAATTAAAATTTTCATATCAACAAAACAATAAAATTGTGTTCATAACAAAGACAATTGAACTTGATATTGCAGACAAAAATAATTATATGAAAATTCTGAAATTATTGATAGTTAAATTTTATAATGATCACTTGATGAAATATTAATTATGAAATTGATAATATCCCTCACTTATTGTGTCGAGTATAAAACGATTTTTTCTCATCGATAATGACTTTACCTCTTATCTTCTATCAATAAAACTCAAGGTTTTTGCTTTATTATACTTCCGGAAATTTTATGAACGTTGGAAAATTAAATTAATTCATTTACTAGGATTTAAACGGTTAAATTTTGATCAAAACAGTTGATTTAGTGAAGCGATGATATGATAGCTTACTTTTCATTTTTGAAGGAGGTTAATTTTGTACATATATTATTAATTTTCTAAATAATCAAAATTAATCTGGTTCTAACTAACTGTAGCGAAGCGGCAAGAAACCCGGGAATTAGTACGTAAACTTTGACAAGTTCGAAACTATTTGACTGGCCTTACGCAGAAAGTCGCTTTGTTTAACTAGGCGCACTTGTGGGTTAACAAGCCTTAATTTTATTGCTTTACTTACTTCCTTATCTTTATCATTTTTTCATGTAAAGCCGGAAAGGTATTATTCTTCCTCGATCCATTGCAATGCCTTAGCACCCACAAAACCCGAATATAGAAACTGTTTGGAAATGGTGCTCTATGAAAGGGACTTTCAGTGTTTGTAGAAGAAATACGGTAATTTATAGTTACTGACTCGGGTCGAGGCGTTTAAGTCAGATGACTCCTCGCGGGAACGTGAACGCCGAGGCCGTCAGGTCGACGCGATCATGTTTCACGTGACTGAGGGTTAATCAGACATGAAAACGACATTTAGGTAGGTAACTGTTTTACAAACATCAATCCGCATAAAAATGAAATCATTTTGGATAATGCAGCTACTGTTTCGTAATGTTTGCTTTCTGAATGTCTTGTAAGGATGTAAAGTTGATTCCTATTTTTCAAAATCGGAAAAAGAATGAGCCAATTTCTATTTCATTTAGCTGACATGAACAAATCATTAGCTCTTCGTGCTGCACGTGCACCGCGCTGAAATTTACAAGGTGTCAAGATCGACAGACCTTTATCAATTTACATTGCCACGATTTGTATTCATATCCGCAAAAACATACCTGAATAAAACTGAGAAGGTAGTGCATAAGTTTTTATGAACAATAGTGTTTCGTTTTGGTTTGATCGTGACTAGTCACATTTATTTTTTTGTAGGAGAAATAAGGTATTTTCTATGCCGTACAGTTACAGAAGTGTTTTGGTTTTATTGTGACTTCTTACCGGAAGGCGTTCTATAAACAAGATTTATCATTATGTAGAGGAAATACGGTATGTTTCTATGCGGTTTAGTTACAGCAGTGTGTAATTTAAGTTCTCCCATGATTTTTCTACCCGGAAGAGATACATAAGACCTTAGAAGTTAGTCGAGATTTAAAGGGGCAGTGGCACGTATTTTAAAAATATTTTTTATTTCCTTAAAGTTTTCCCACTTAAAAAGCCACTCCGTGAGTTGTTGGAGTCATATGTTCCAAACTTAATCAATGGTGTCATTTGATCACAAAATATCGACTGTTACCAAAAAGACGCATTTTAAAGCTTATTGTTTTTTTACAGTGACAATATGAAAGTAGAACGTCCCAATTATGAACGAAAACCGGACAGTGGCGCGCGTCAAATAGTCAAACGTAATTTTGGAGACTTATCTAAAACAGCCAGGAGGGCAGTTGGGAGTTGATAGTGTTTGTTAGGTTATATAACTAGTATCCATGTATTTTGGACGTGATATATACACCTCTGTGCTTTTATAAGGCTGTTATTAGATTTTCATGGAAAACCTGAGTATTTGTCATATATATGTCTATTGGACATGAAAAGTTAAAATGTTTTGTTTTTATAACACCATATATTACATTTAGGTTCGTATCAAAGGTAAATAATATATTATGGAAATCACGGAGTTGCTCTTTAACAGTATTTGTCATAAATGTATTATCTTCAGAGGATCAAACACCTCAAACATACTTAGTCATCGGTGAAATAATAAATTATGAAGCCAAAACCACTGGCGGTCATAGTTGTGTGAACACCTCTGAATAATTTGAAAAAAACCCAACCCGACATAAAGACTAAACAGTCGGTATGTCATTATATAAGTTAAAAACACTGGTAAGGTCTCAGTTATATATTGCCACTATACAACAAAAAGTGTAGGGGAATGTTTTTAATATACTGGACGCACTGAAATATCTGACCGAGTAAATACAGTCCAACATATATTTTCAGAGTTCTAAAAGTGTATAAACTTGCATCTGAACAATCTATTTGCTTCAGGGACTTTTAATGATATACAGGTTTATCGACATTATCAGTATAGAAATTTGACAATGATTGCGTTTACTTAATAGACCTTTCCGCAATATATACAATAAGACTAAAGGATACAAATCTGTGAAACTAACAAGGTTGTTATTAACAATAATTATATATTATGGGATTGTAACATTGAACCTCGCTATTGATAAAACATTGTAATGGTTACTGACATGTATGTTGTTAAACTGACAAAGCTTTCGATAAAATTGGAAATAACAGAAATATATCATCTGATAATTTTATATCATTCTCAGTATCATAGACGTTCCTAGAAATAGTGAATGAAAATCGAAACAGCGTTTGCAGGTATCTGGCTGATGCGACATTAGGGGGACATTTTCACTCTTAATTACTAACGGAAAATGAAATAAAATGCTTTTTGACGATAATTTCTGTTCGGGAACCCTTTTGATGTTCCACATGTAGGTAATCATTGAAAAACGTTTTTTCTACTTTTTTGTATGACTTTAAAAAAAGAAAATCTTCGAAAAAAACCCACTTTAAATGGAAAGCGCATCATGTCATTTATACAACTTGAAAGCATGGCAAAGTTAAACTGTACGTTTCTGTAAGTAATTAAGTTGTATTCTCCATACGTAATGAAACATTTTATGATATATGTATACAGCTAGGGGGTCAAAATCAATAAATTCCATTTATATATCTGCCAGACGCTTCAAGCAATGCCAATTAATGAAAATTTATTATAAATTAAAACTTCATGGTCTAAGAAACCATAATTTAGTGTCTTACTCAATATAAGTATGTTATATACTATGTATGTGTTTTGGTGTTTTGTATATGAATTACGAGGTGAGACTTTGATAATATAGTCTATGTATCTAACATCTTAAATGATGAAGTATTTAATAGTTCATATGTGAAGCACGACATGAAATATGCGACACTGGTTTTCATCAAAGTTCAGTTAAAAACACGCTGTGTGATTTTTATGCGAATATTTCTACACTAAAACGTCAATGCATCGAACTTCCTTTGTGAAAGTGTATGTATGAAATTCATCGGTAAAGTCCCAGAACCACGAGTCGTATCGACTTTGGGCCATCCGGACACTACTGAAGTGACAGAGTATTTTTCTTCAAAAAAATACTTGGCTTTGAGATATAAAGAGGTCCTATGGACGCAGCCCAACAGATCGCTCAATGATATAACACATGTTAATAACGACACCACACGCGGTTACTGTCAATCTTAAAATAGCTACGGTCACAAAACCATGCATAGCGGTGACTGTGTGGATTGGTTTATCCTTTAAACAAGACCGTACCGCCAGCGTGATCAGAGACACCGGCATGGCACGAAAGGTCCAATTAGTGTAAGTGTACATGTGAATTTCTTGATGAATTGTCTAAGTCTCAACTCTAAACGAGGCATTTCATTAGCAGTAACTTTAGTGACATATTTCTGGACTACATTAACGAAATACGTAAGTTTATGTCAATTCTGTTCATCAAGCGTCATGGTCAAGATTTTGGTGAAGCAGTTACTTTATAATAAGTAAGATGCTGTTATGGTGCAGATTAGATTCTTTCAATGTTTATAGTTAACAATATCGCCATTTGTATTCCTATTGCACATAACGATATTATTATTATTATTATTATTATTGTTGTTGTTGTTGTTGTTGTTGTTGTTGTTGTTGTTATTATTATTATTATTATTATCATTATCATTATTATTATTATTATTATTATTATTATTATTATTATTATTATTATTATTATTGAAACATATAAACCTGACTACCACAGGCTGGCTTATCTTTAGTTAATTTTTCGAACTTTACGCCCCATGTTAATTTTAACATAATATATTTGATTAAAATTGGTCTGTTTGTACTTTGACGTAAAGGGAATAACAAAAAAACAACAACATGGTTTGCTTTTGACATGATTCGTTTATAAGTATACTAATGCTTGTCCATCGACATATCATTATATATCGAGGTGTCAGTACATTTATTTTCAATGGCAGTTTGCATTTGAGACTTTCATTTGAGAAAATGTTTTTCTTTAAGTAACGCAACATTTAATAGATTCGTGTCCCTAGCTTCCTATGTGGCTTTAGATTTATCAACACACGACAATTATTCGTTCCTTTGAAAATATTGAACAATTTCCTGCCCCATTGATGTGTATAAGTTCACGGTAATATCACACACTCTTGTCGTCAGCATTCACGTCTCCATTTAATCGATTCATACATTTTCAAACAACAATAAACTCACTTTTTCGGTTTCCGCATACTTTATGAGAAGAGGCCTCGCCTTTGAATTGCTTCATTACACCAATAAACAACTTTTATATGTCCTTTCAAGAACCGCTTTACATTTGAATATGACCATTGATAAACGAAAAAAACTACAGTGTGGTTTAGAAATAACTGGGGTTCTTCAGTACTGTGTCATGAATATCGTAAACATTCTGCAATATTCAATACATTTGAGTTGATTATTTCACTTGCGGGAAGTATCAGTACCTATCATACTAATTACAGCTTTTCTTCGAAATAATGTGACTCAACGAATTAAAGTATGAATTAAATTGTTATGTAAAGTAACTTAAATCATGAGTTGATTATTTCACTTGCCGGAAGTATCAGTACCTATCATACGAATTACAGCTCTTCTTCGAAATAATGTGACTCAATGAATTAAAGTATGAATTAAATTGTTATGTAAAGTATAATGCTTATAGAATTCTTATAGGAGTTTTAGTCATAGCATTTATTGTATGATATTTTCTACTACTTTCATTTGGTCACTAGTGTATTTTCCTTTTCTAACATATCTGATATACACCACGTCATGATATTAAATTATGATCAACAAGCATTATTACCATTTTTGTCGCATATGACCGTTTATGGACACAAACAGGGAAAATGGTAATCAAATACTTCACGATACCTGTTCAAAGTAAATGTGATATGGTTTAAACATATTTCATTCCATAAACATTTACAATAATGCTTATAAGAATCCCTCTCCAGATGGAGTTGAAAAATCTGTTATGAGATAAACTTTTAAAATAGTATTGATGCATCTGTTTTTAAAGTAATGGATATGGAAAACAGACAAAATCATTTTCATCAGATGAAATAAATTAATGCAGAAAATATCTACAAATGTACCTGCCATCTAAAAGGTTTCGACAAACTAAGACCAAAGTTTATAAAAAGCGCTTACCTGTTTCAATAATACAAGTGTAAATATTAATGCAATTGCCCTTTATCAAAACAACATTTTTCAGATAATTGCTTTAGATGCTTATACCATTCATAAGGTGTCTGATTTCGTTACCTGAAAAATGCCGGAGATGATTTTTCAAAGTTGTTTTTTTTACATCTCCTATCACTTTAAAATTTCTTATAAGTAATTCGAATATTCGCTCTCTGCTTCTTGTTTGCATCAACATCATTGCACATCTCTAACAGCATATAAAACGTGTACAGTTTGTTTGATTGGAAACTTTTCTTTTCAGAGCATTTTTTAATATTCACATGAAAAATATTTGATGAGGGTAACTAGATATGCTCATATGTTTGTTAATGATTTTGAGTGTCCAACAAGATAGCTGTAACATTTATTTGATGAAGATAATAAGATATGATCATATGTTTGTTAATGATTTTGCGTGTCCAACAAGATAGCTGTAACATTTATTTGATGAAGATAATAAGATATGATTATATGTTTGTTAATGATTTTGAGTGTCCAACAAGATAGCTGTAACATTTATTTGATGTAGATAATAAGATATGATCATATCTTTGTTAATTAGTTGGGGTGTCCAAAAAGGTAGCTGTAACATTTATTTAAGGTGTAACATATTTATCATTCTGTTGTATATAGATAATCGGATACCTGTATGTCTGTAGGACTTACAACAAATTATCATTTTTTATTGTAATTCCGCATTTATTCCAGCAGTTGTTTTTATATCCACTAATATGTATTTAACCAATACCAATATTAATACACATACACCGACAGTGTACATGTAGTGAATTGATGTAGAAAAATAATAACAATTCTTATTTCTAGTTAACACATGTAACTTAACACAGACATAATTAACTTTAATTTATTAGACCCTATTGCTCATGGTGGTGACAGATTGATTAATGGTATAAAGGGGATGCTTAATGCTAAATTCAGAATCTTAGCATATCTGAAGTGATGAGTTGAGACGAATTGTTCTTGTTATTGTTATTGTTGGTATTGTTGGTATTGTTATTCTAATGAATGTGAATCTATACCTACGCTGAAGACCAATCGTATAGAAACTAAACAAAGCAAACGTTGTGCAGTATATTTCCTTATGTCAAGTGAAATCATTTTAATAACACTGTAAGACCTAAGGGGTAAGGGAGGATTTTTTAATATTGGTTAAAAGGTATTGACAACCAGATAGTTGATATACAAATTGCGAATTGCGCTAGAAAATAATTAAATACATACAAATGTGATTCATAATCATGAAAATCTGTCAAATTAAAAAGACCGTGACGCACAAACTACGACAAACACTCCAAATGGAAGCCACACAAAAGAAAAAAATGTAAGCAATTATGAATACATTTGAAAGAAAAGAACAAAAAAGCCTCAAGACTCTGCGAGATATGAATTTCATAAATGTTTATTATGACAAGCGTTTGCCGTGAACATAAGTTTGTAACATGTAATATGAATACAAATATGCGTCTACTGTGAATATCAATGTTTATCGTGATAATGTGTTTACTATAAAATATATGTTTTTATTATGGAATGCGTCAACCATGATTGTCAGTTTTTATTTTGATAAGCGTCTACTGTGAATTTCAGTTTTTTTAAACTCTATATTTCTACTTATCCAAGTCTGTCGTTTTGGTTTGTTTAACCTTCATTAAAATGCAAACCAATATTTTCCCAATTCTTTCTGCTTTTTAGGAAAATATTTTTGATTAGAATTTTCCTTTATGTTTGAGAGTGTCAATTAGAGTGAACACGTTTAATAAAAACATTTACATTCTTAAACCTGCATGTTATCATCATTATTTTGCCTAAGGCTCCATATAGTGAACACGTTTAATGAAAACATTTACATTCGTAAACCTGTGTGTTATGATCATTATTTTGCCTAAGGCTCCATAGCGCATCACTAATGAGTAAGGCATTATCTATACGATCGCTGCAAATATATATGAACATTGCTTTATCAGTTTGTAATTGCTTTCAGGGCAGAAGAAGGTTGGCTGTTTCAATTATACTGAGGAAAGTACAAGAAAATGGGCCTAAGATTGGGTAAGATTTCTTCAGTCGTATGTCAGTTACAATAGCTAAGTATTGTAAAACAAGGCACGGACTTGTTACTCATTTTGTAGTTTTGTCTGATTTAATTTGAAACTACTTTTGATGTAAAGTTTGACGCTAAAATATATTATTTTTTCATGTATTGGTTAAGGTTATTTTTGTAGGAAAATGCTCAAGGGTTGAGCTACTGTCTACAACGCACTTTGAAAGTAAATTTTATGTGCCAGTTTGCTAATATATCCCTGGATCAATATGTGGTTAATGACGTTGATAATGTAGAATACAGGATTTAACAACACGTGAAAACTACGTTTTCTGTTGTGTTTTCGTGGGGTTTGTGTTTAACGCCACTTTCAAGATTATTTCACTTATATCGCGGCTGCTAGTATTATTGCAGGGAGAAAGTCCGCAACACCTTTGTGGCTATGCATTGCGGTGAAACCTGCGAGCATCGGCTGCAACAAGCGAACCATGGGTAGTACTGCGCTGATATTCAGTGTAGCATTGCACCCAAACCTGACTGCGTTAACAGTTCTTTACTGCAGACAAAGTTGCCGAGCCCCTGGCGGGATTCGAACTCTTGATCCGAAGCCGAACGCGCTATCCCGCCCCTCCTTCTTCGTTGTTGGTGCTGAGAGTTCAGGTATGCAGTGAATAAGTAAAACCATCTCTATTAATAGCGGCTTTATAGGTTTCTAAAAACCGAACATTATTAGGGTCTCTGTTTAGCCATTTGTCTTTGTAGTAGACACATGAAATAGATTTATTAATTATTGTAGTAGCATTCTTGCACAGAAAAAATTGTCGAAATGATCAACATATTCTTTCATTTAACTCACGTTGACAATGCAGAGACGGATATGATACATGCATTTCCCCCGTGTCCGGTTATATTCATGTGTCAACTCGTGAGACACAGAGTACATTTATGTTGTTGGGGTCATATATGTCAATTTTCCTAAATGGTCATATTTGATAGAGAAGTGGAGGTTGTTTCTGAAAATAAGCATCTTAGTATTTATGTGTTCACTGTGGTGAGAATTAGCAGGTTAGA
Source organism: Phorcus lineatus (assembly GCA_921293015.1). Taxonomy (NCBI): domain Eukaryota; kingdom Metazoa; phylum Mollusca; class Gastropoda; order Trochida; family Trochidae; genus Phorcus; species Phorcus lineatus. The sequence continues at coordinate 25,156,417 of OV121089.1, forward strand.
GTTGAGATTTGGGATCGAAAACCGGACAATGGTTACGCGCCATTGACTCAAGCGTAATTTAAGAAATGTATTAAGTGAAGACACAAAGACAGATATATAGGTTGGTAGTGCTAAGTAGGTCATTAAACTAATATCAATGTACATGGGACGCAGACTTTCGACTTCTTATAATTTATAATGCCGTTTTCGATTACATTTGAAAACAACTAAATATTAAAATTTCGACATTCTCGAGATAAAGGTGTAATTTTAAAAAGTAAATTTGGAGTTTGCCCAGGTTATATGGTTTTAAAGACATATAGATAGACTAACAGTAGAATAAACCATTTCTTATGCCTAACTAATTCCTCATTCAGTTTTGCACGCAATTTTAGTGTGATTTAGTGCACCTTTCCCGGTTTATATTTCTCTATTACAATAAGGAAAATCCATGCTTTTATCACAACATACTACTGTGGAACATGAGGGTAGTGAGTTATATTATTTTACCAAAGTCTCAATGTCCTTCACGTCCAATATATTAGCGATTTATTAGAGACGTTAAAAGTTGTTTTGATGAGGCTGCAGGCGAAGCGAAATCAGGTAAGTAAAACCAATCCGCCGGATCCGAACTTTGACCTTAGCTATAAATTAGCGTCAAACTGAGACAGGTGGTTTGTTTGGACTCTCTTATTCTTTTGATTTTTTGTTTAATTTATTTCATATCGTTAACAGGTATTCACTTTTTTCGTAAATGTAACGTAAACATGATGGAATGTAAGATCGGTGCTTTAGGAAATTAACTTTAAAACTAGCTTCAGAAAAAGCAATATTTTACATCTGATATTGTTTGAGTTGTCTTTGAGTAGTCTTCGCGAATACTGTATTGTCGCCAAGAGGCGCGTAGCAAGCGTGATTAAAAAAAATTAGTCTTGAAAGCAAAAACATGACCTGTACTCACGCGTTTCTTAAGAAGTAAAAAAAGCCTAAGAAGTTATAGGTTTTATTTCACTGTTTTCATATAATTTATGGTATTGATTTTAAACCAGTTTGGAAACAAATATAATCCGTAGTGAAACGTGTGCATTCGAGTATTCACAAGATTTGAATATTGAATAAAAATAAAATATGGGGATCAGGGTATTGGAGGGAGCTCTGTGGATTCAAATACGCCGATGAAGCAGGGTATACCGTTGTATTCTTTGAATATTTCGTGACGTTTAGGTCAGTCTGGTTAAAATCTACCGTGTTTCGAGGAATAAATTTTAAAAAATATTGACTATAGCGGAATTCGAACGTCTTTTACCAGGTGTTTTCCTCTCCACAACGGTCTGAAAGCAGCCTCCTTGCTCGCACGTTCTTACACCAGCTTAGCGCAGACAAAATATAGTCATTAGCGGACCGATCACATCATCCCGTTTTAAATAACGATAGCGGCGATAAAGGTTAACGAATGGTAAACGGGGGTTACTTGCCCCTAGATACTGATACCGAAAGCTTTTGCCGCTGTCATTGTGATTTGCTAGTTGAGATTGCGTCAGAACGTGCGAGCAAGAAGGGTGCTTTCAGACCGTTGTGGAGAGAATAGCCCTTGATAGAATACGTTCGAATCCCTCGGAAAACGGTCGATTTTAATTAGACTGGGTCTAAGATCATTACTAGCATCATCAGAAAAGATTACCCAGGTCATCCAAATATCATCATCTTTTAAATATTAGGAAGGGCGTAAAGCAGTTTGTATGTCTTGACTGTCGAGTGAATCCATGATGATAGGTTTTAATACGCAAATAAATACACAACAGCGATCACATATGCATTGCTTTTGTTTGGTAGTGTTCCTACCAGTTGATGAGAATACAAGCAGTGTGACTACTATAGACGATAGAGGCGGTGTAAGGGTTAGCGTACACAATTATGTGTATTTTAGTGTTTGCTGGCAGCTCATACATTTATTTATCTTCACAAGAACAAAAAAAACCCATCTCAAATAGATTAAGTCGAAAGGTCTTATCATTATTTGTTTGAATCTCTTCTGTGTAAACAAAAGCGATAAGCAGTCATGATATAAAGCGACATTGTGCATTAGCGTGTTTTCAGTTAACCATAAACATTTGTTAGAAGGAAGTGCACACCGATCACCTTGTCAAAAGATACATGTTTATATGTTAGTGAAATCGTACAAAGAGATTTTTTTATATCATTAACATAGTATTCTGTGTACTCTGCACTGGGGTTTTTCATTATGTGATGTATGCAATGTAACCATGCACATTAAGAGAGGATTATGAAAAATGGGGAACATGTTCTTAAACCATTTCCTGTTGTTCCCTATCTATTCATGACATATGTTTAAGGAAAGCAGAGAGGGTTTAGAGCCGCTCTCGAGAGTGTTTCACTTCTATCACGGCTGCTATAGTATTATTGCAGGGGAAAATCGCGCAACACCATTGTGGCTATGCGTTGCGGTGAAACCTGAGAGCATCGGCTGGAACAAGTAAACCATGGATTATACTGCGCTGAAATTCAGTGTAGCATTGCATCCTAACCTTGCAGCGTGTAGAACAGTTCCAACGCGCTAACCACTGCGCTATTCCGCCCCCTCGACACGAAGTTGCCGAGCCCCTGGCGGGATTCGAACCACGAACATCTTGATCTGAAGCCGAACGCGCTAACAACTGCGCTATTCCGCCCCCTCGACACGAAGTTGCCGAGCCATTGGTGGGATTCGAACCACGAACGTCTTGATCCGAAGCCCAACGCGCTATTCCGCCCCCTCGACTCTTGATTAAACAGAATCAATAATTTATAGATTTAATAAAATAATCGATACAATTATGATTATGATCCGTGAAGAGGGCAATATAATAGGCAGTTCCGTATATGCGCAGTTGATTTGTGTTTCGACCTTTTATTATATTGATATTACATGTCATTTTAAATCTTTTTTGTTAAGAAAGTAAGTTACGTTAAACTATTCTTGCTCCCGTACTGACGTTATCAGATTTATTCTGTTGTACCGGTGGTAAGATGCCAAACTTGATTTTTTTCTCTCCATTCCTTTTTATTCGTTTTTGTTTCAGGGATGTTACCTCAAGAAAGAGCACCTTTTCAAGTAACAAAAGTGTTATTCGCGTTGTGTGAAGAAATGGCTAGCTGTGTATATATTTCTACCATTAATTGCATTTAATGACGTTGTGTATGTTTCAGGAATGGCGTTTGTCCGCAAGAAAAGAACCATTCTTTTGGCAACTATAATGTTATTCGCGCTGTATCTTCTCATGGCTGATGATGGAACTGCACATGAAGGATCTACTTTCTTTATCAAGGAAATAATGCGTGATAGATACAGACACAGACATAAGCAAATAGGGAATTCAGAAGAATTATATAGAAAACAGGAAACTACGCAATTTTGCGCAACCCCACTTCAAAGCAAACACAATGTCCAGTGTAGCAGGTTAATCAGTGGAGACATGTCTTATGTGAAGGCTTTGTCGTCTCTTGATTTCCGCCTTTTAAATACTTCATGTAACTTGACATCGTTGCTCAGTGATTGCAGGCGGTTTAGGATCCTTCACGGCTATGATGGTAAACCGTCATCAAAAGAAGAGGTTGAGTTTCCCATTGCTTTTGGTATCAAAGTTCACAAAGATCCTTTGCAAGTGGAACAGTTACTAAGGACCATATACAGACCTCAGAATGCCTATTGTATTCATATAGACCTGAAAGCTGATAGGTCTGTTAGCGTTCCACTTCTCCAACTAGCCAAATGCTTTGATAACGTCTTTGTTATACAAAAATATAACGTGATCTACAGTTCTATCCGACAACCACTTTCGGATATTGCTTGCATGAAGGCAGTGGGGCATAGAAACTGGAATTACTACATCATTTTAGCTGGGCAAGAGTTTGTGCTAAAGACAAATTTAGAAATCGTCAAAATTCTCAAAATATTGAATGGAACAAACGACATTGAAGCATATCCGTTTTCAAAGACACTTCAAAAACGTTATGCTATGAGTCATTTTTTGAATGAAAGCAAAGGAACTATCAACCTCCATTCCAATGTTACCAAAACACCTTTCAAACACAACATAACCTTGTTAAAAGGGAGCAGTTACGGCATGTTTTCCAGAGCATTTGTTGATTTTGTATTGCACAGTACCATTTCACAAGAACTTTTCGCATGGGCTCATGATATCTATGCTCCTGAGGAGATGCTATGGTCTACGCTGAACTCCTTGCCTGACGCCCCTGGTGGTTATAAAGATTACATTGAACATAAAACCCATAACTTCATCTCCAGGGCAATGATATGGAGCTGGGATAAGGTGAAATGTTATGGTAAATTCTTCCGTTCTATCTGTGTTTTTAGTCACAAAGACTTGCCATGGCTAGTCAGTTCACCACAAGTTGTGGCTAACAAGTTTCATTCCGATTATAATCAACTTGCCCTGGACTGTCTTGAAGAATGGATTCGCAACAAAACTGCCCTCGGTACCACGGTGAATATGAACTGGTTTTTCTATAGGAATGCTCCTCATGTTTTGGAGAACAATGGGCAATAAATGCAGCAATGAAAGTTAAGAGTGACATAGCGTTTGAAAATTGAATAATTTGGCTTTTTACTCTACAAAATCCCATATGAGCTTAAACCTTTCAAATTATCTTACTCGACAAATCGTATTCATCTGGAAGTACGAATTCAAAGACAAAGGAATAATATTCAAAACAACGACCTTACACGTTAAGAATCTAAAATTGTATACCTATCCTAGAACAAGACAATCGAATGAAAAAGGTCATGAAAGATGTCAGTCTGTTAAAAAGTAAAAGACAGAGCCCAAACCTAAAAAGAATGCTTTCTATAGAGCGCCTATTGACACCACCCACAAAGTAAAAAAATATCAGAGTCAAAACCCTTGTCTCTTTTTTAAGAGTGAGTGAGTGAGTTTGGGTTTAACGTGCTTTGAACAATATTTCAGTTACTAAACACGCGGACGACAAGCATCCAAAAGAGAGTGCACATATTTCAAAATGTTATTGTAACATAAGCCCATATTTACCCCAACACTCCCCCCTTCAAATTAAGCCTTGGGTCGAAAAGTTGCACCAGTCTGTCAACTGAGTTATTGTCGAAGCCCATCTCGAACATCCTTAATGTCATCAATTCATGTCCCTCTATCTACAGAGGGAAAGTTCAAATAGGTCTTGATTTTTTAAAAAAATATAAACAAAGATAATTGCAATACAATTTGAACATTACTTGAACGACACACAATCTTAAATTAAGCTGGTTTCAATTTAAAAATAATCACTTTTAAGCCTAGTTCATTACATCTAATTGGTTTTACATTTAAGTATGTACGTGCGTATTAAACTGAAGGAAGAGGACTTTCGACGCGGCCTATGATCGTTTAGAACAACATCACTCCGTTCTTCCTGTGCACAGGTACCAATTTGTAAGCATGGGTGAATAACATGGTTGAAGCGTCTTGCCCAGTGGCACACAACAGTGTTAAGGCCAAGGCCTAGATTTCAAAGCTCTCTTAACACTAAGATAATCGTAAGTACCATAGTTTTACATTGGCCTACGAATATTTTGGCACTAAAATAGCTTCGAAAATCTAGGCCTAGGTCACAAATCCAGTCTGCTGTCTCCACCTGGATTCAAACCCGGGCCTTTTGCAGCAAGGTAACCAATACACGACCGTGCTCAACATTCAATAATGAATTATTGTAGATCAGAAAATATAGATATAATATACATGCCTTTCACCTGGCCTCTGAATGAAATGAAAGACGCTTTGAAATGTACATGGTCGTGTAAAATGGAATTCTTAACCAATACTAACTTGTTTAAACTGAAGTCTATGGTAAATGATGATATGTGTATAGACTACCAAATTGAAAATGAAACATTTGCACTGTAAGTTTAATCATTTACTTTTGAAGGGACGTATGCTTTTGGATAAAGAGAGGTTTAGAAGTTTGTAAAATGAATCTCTGACTTCAATTATACTGGTTTGTACACAGTTTCCACGTTGTGAAGTTTCCGTGACTATTCTGGTCGTAAAGATCACACAATATGACGGTATACGTAGATAACTTCGCCCCGGTGTTGCTCAGAATCAAAGAATACATTAGGCAATGCCACATTTAATTATACTATCAAACTGTAGACTTTCTTTGAGAGGCATTTAAAAGTTAGTGAATAGTTGATGAATAGAGAACAAGTTATATGGATTCACAACTTCCTTAATGCAGGATTGCGACGTTTCGGTGTAGATACTAACACCGTTATCAAGCAAGTGAAAGGTCGAAACGCTCTCGCCTCACTTGTTTTGCGGTATCGCACCTCGAAAGAACTTTAAAACCACTGTGTCTTAGGGTACCATAAGGTAACCAACACCTTGATATGTTTTGTTTGAAATAAAAAAACAACTTTGAAGCAATATGTTTTAGTCACGTTGAAATGCTCATTTTGTAATATGGGATACCTGTATAATTTCCTCATCGTCCGTGTTTTTGTGTAATTGCCAACGATCTTCAATTTCCTGTGATGCTTGAATCTAATATTCATTCATCTGAAGAAGCCATTTTCTTCTGTGTTACGCAACACGTTGCAAGTCACATGCATCGCACGCACTAACAACGCCTCTGGTACAGGGAAATCTCGTACTCGTGCGTTGCTGCGAACATTCACACTGAGTTTTGTTATATTTTGAATGAGTGAGTGTGAGTGAGTTGGGGTTTAACGTGCTTTGAACAATATTTCAGTTATTAAACACGTGGATAAGCATCCAAAAGAGAGTGCACAGATCAGGGAGCAAGGGATTGAAAGGACGAGGGAAAATACGGAAAAAAGGCATAGTGAGAGATAGACAACAGGTTTTAGAAGGACTCAATTCATTCTGGCTTCTCTCCGTCGACCTGTCCAGTTTGGGTGTCCCTACCAGGAGCATGAAAGCTCCAGCTTGCGTAGCTCTTTGGGTCTCTGAAGCACGCAAACCACCACACCACGTTAAGGTACAATTCCAGTGGTGGATTTATTTTGAACTGACTCTTCTTAGATAAATTGAACAGGTGTAATTTGTTCATTTCAATTTGAATTATCCCTATCATTAAATAGAAAAGGATAGCCACCTCATTGGTCATCGCTAATGGCTGTAATATTGCACAGGCGGCGTTAAACAACAATGCACTCAGTCACTCATTTGATATCAGTCGTTCGTTATATAAAACCCCGTAATGTGTAAATTTAATGTTACATGCTGTGACGTCACAAATGTCACATCTATATCTGCTTGTTTTATTTTGAACGGATATTTTTCAGATGAATGAACAGGTATAATTTCTTCAATTAAATTAAAAATGTTCAGTAACGAACAAAAAATTCAAAAAATTTGCTTTTGTCGTTAACTTTATACCAGATGGTCGGCAGTGGAAGCGTTTTTATAAACAAGACTAAAATTGATAAGGTACAACAGGGTTTATTTCAAAACCAAGACGCAATGTATGCAAAAAGACATAACAGCCATGTCACAAAATGACTGAATAATATAAGCAATTGCAGGGAGCGTACGGCCAACCCGACAAAGTAAGACAGAGTAAACAATAAGACACTAACAGTTATATTTGTTGCGCATGCGCGGGTGGAACAGGTCGCTGGTAACGCGAGCTCCCGAAAAAACAGCTCTTTTTAACTCCAGAAAAAGCCAGAGAAAACGTTTGAGGATATTTGATGTATGAACGATGTCTGAAAACGAAAATGAAGTTATGCTTTGTGATGCAGACAAGAACACAGACGAGCAAGAGAAGAAACGTAAACGAGAGGGGTCCACGCCAGACGAAGCTAATCTTTCCCAAGATGGCCTGCACGTGGAAATCGTGCAAGTGCGTGCCGAGCTGGTGACTATCTCCGAGTCATTAGTAAATGTTAACTCGACTCTCACAAAGTTAAACGCATCGGTAATGAAAACCAACGACACTATTATTGCTGTTGAGAAGAGGTTGAGTAAACATGACGAACAATTGTCCAAACTTCAGTCCAAAGTGAATTCCACAGCGAAGAAACTGGACAGTGTCCAGTCGAAGATGGAATGCCTGCCGAAAATGCAGAATGAGATTGAATCGACCAATGAAGCTGTGAGTAGTATCGGAGTCAATACGACCTCCTTATCTCTAAAATTCACGACTTGGAGAAGAAATCTCTTGACCAGGACTCAAGAAGTCGTCGAAACAACCTAATATTCTACGGTTTGCCAACATAGAAGTTTGCGGCTCATGAGACTGGTGCCGAAGATTGTGAGAAGACGCTACGCGCCTTTATGACAAAGGAGACGGACATTACTCAAGAGCGCGTCTCAAGTGTCCGCATATGTCGTGCCCATAGAATGGGAATGGGACTTTCAAATAAACCTAAGCCTGTTATTGCATGTTTCCTTGACTATAAGGATAAGGAGTTTATCAGGAGCTGTGCCAAAGCATTAAAAGGAAAACCTTATAGTGTGGCCGATGATCTACCCCGGGAGATACGAGTCGCCCGCAAACAGTCAATGGATGACTTCAGGCGGTACCGTAAAGAGGGTAAGAAGTGTGCCTTTATGTATCCTGCAAAGCTTCTCGTCAACGGGGAGGTTGTTCGACAGATTCCTGTTGTTGGCAATGTCGAGGTATAGGATCCCCAGCCTAACAAGGTAAATCTACTTGCTTGGAACGTCAATGGTAGCATAACTCAAAAATTGGAAAATGGTGAATTTGTTTCTTTATTGCGTTAACATGAAATCGTTTGAAACTTGGACTAATATCTACAGTAATATAGACCTCGATGGATTCGTGCCATTCGCTTCACATAGGAAACGTGCAAGGGGGGCGAAGAGGGACTCTGGTGGTATGATAGCCTATTTTTCATCCTCTGTTGCACATGACGTGACGCATATAAAGTGTGACTCTGAGGATCTGATGATATTTAAACTAGATAAAACTACATTTCGTCGTGCTAATCATCTATTCCTACTGTTTGTTTATATGGTGCCATCCAATTTTTAAAAAAAGCATTAGATACTGGTCCGGATGTATACGATGTGTTATCACAATACACTGCACACTATAAACAGCTTGGAGATGTGATCACCATAGGGGATATGAACTCTAGATCAGGAATACGACCAGACTATATTCAACATGAAGATACCACAGATGAAGACTTCATTCCACTACCTGACGACTTCGTCACTGACGACATGCTCTCTGAACAAGTAACATTGCAACAGTCAGGACACGTGTTCCATAGGTCAGCTCAAGATAGTGGACTGAATGAAAACGGTTATAGACTGTTAGAATACTGCAAATCGAATGGTATGAGAATGGTATGTTAATGGCAGAGTTAGTTCTGATAAAGTTGTGGGTCGCTATACCTTTTGTAACAAAAATGGCCAGAGTGTTATTGATTATGCTTTGGCTTCTGTAAGTGTGTTCAGTAATATTGTAGATTTCAATGTTAGTAACAACACCATATTTTCCGATCATAGTTACTTGCATTTATCTTTATATTTTGAGTTTTGTCTGAAATAAATATAAAGAATGTATCTGCTTTTAAGTGGAAGGAAACCAAAAATAAGGATTTTATTGATAACATGTTATCTCCTGATTCTGTAGATTTACTAAACAGCATCGACTCCCTGTTTTTATCTGAAGATATAGGTCCTGGTGTAATCGACAAGTGCGTTACGTCAATCACTGAACTGTTACAGAGATCCGGTAGGGCACACCTGGTAACTAAATCTTCAGCCGCACGTGCGCCACGCTCAAAACCGTGGTTTGATGAAGACTGTCATAGATTGAGGTCAGAGTTTCAGACGGCCGAGGCCACATTCCGTACGACTGATCATTCTTTGGATGGTCGATACTAGATCTCGCTATCGGAAATTTTGTAAACTGAAATCCAAACAATTTCTAATTAACGAGGCCAAATCATTAGTTGATTTAAGTAGACATAACCCTAGCAAATTTTGGAAAAAAATTCGGTCATACAACAAACTGAAAAAGAATCAAGTCGTTGGGAATTGTGATTTCGAAAATCATTTTCGTGATCTTGCCGCGCCGTGTAACGTCCCTCCTTTAAGTCCGGAATGTGAAGTAGAAGTTGAAAATGTTGATATTGACGGTATCTCAAATTATGTCCAGGAATTAGATAAGGCGATTTCAATTAAGGAAGTGCGATATCATATTGACAAGTTAAAAAAAAGGTAAATCTGCGGGATTCGACTCACTTATAAATGAATTTTTTAAGTTTGGGGGCGAAAGGTTGCCGAAGACGTTATCTATATTATTCACCAAAATACTTGATTGTGGATATTTCCCTCGAGGATGGACAAATGGTATTATAATACCGATTCATAAAAAGGGAGGTTTAACAATAGCTGATAATTATAGGGGCGTCACTCTTTTATCGTGTTTCAGTAAACTATTTACCAGTATTTTGAATACTAGATTACATTCTTGGTGCAGTGAATATGATGTTATCTTTGAAGAGCAAGCGGGATTTAGAGCCGGCTATAGTACTGTTGATTGTTTATTTGTATTGCATAACTTGATTAATATGGCCCTTGCGAATGGGAATAAGTTATATTGTAGTTTCATTGATTTTCGTAAAGCCTTTGATTTAATTAACAGACAAGCTTTGTGGTTTAAGTTATTACATGTTGGAATTAGTTCAAACATGTTACGTCTTTTTCGTAGTATGTATGAAGATGTTAAGTCATGTGTAAGATTGCCTGATAAAACATACTCAGGGTTTTTTAATTCTAATTTTGGAGTCCGTCAAGGTGAAAATCTATCACCTCTTCTTTTTGCATTATTTATAAATGATGTTATCAAGGACTTATCACACTTGTCCGATCTTGGAGTGTATATTTCACACGTTCATGTGTTTTTGTTACTATTTGCAGACGATATGGTTTTGTTCAGTGAAAGTGTAGTTGGTTTACAGGACGGATTGTCTGCTTTGTCAGATTATTGTGGCAAATGGGGTCTAGAAGTTAATGTTGATAAAACTAAGGTAATTATATTCAGGAAAGGGGGTAGACGATCTAAGAAAGAAGAAAGGAGTTGAAGTTGAAGTAGTTAATTGTTTTAAGTATTTGGGATTTGTTTTTAGTACCTCTTGTAGCTTTGCAGAAGGTATTAAGACTCTATCAGAACAAGGCACAAAAGCTTTGTATTCCTTATATAAGATATTTAATAATAATCCACACTTATCAGTTAGTTTACAGTATGAACTTTTTGAAACAATTATTAAACCAATATTGTGTTATGGATGTGAAGTTTGGGGGTTCAGAGAAGCACAAGCCATTGAGCGTGTACATCTTGAATTTTTGAAATCTTTATTGTTTGTTAAAAGAAGTACACCATCATGTTATGTATATGGTGAGATGGGAACTCTGCCCTTAATTTGTACACGTCTAGTTAGAATATTGAAATACTGGATTAAGATTATTTTATGTAAACCAAACAGGCATGTAGTGTTAACATACAGGTATCTCTTTGACCTTGCAGAAACAAAGCCCCATATCGAGACATGGGTCACACTTGTAAAGAAACTACTCTTTAATTATGGATTTAGACATGTTTGGCTGAACCAGTTTTTAAGTAATGTAAATGGTTTCTTAAGTGAATTTAGCCAAAGAGTTAATGATATACACTCACAACAGTGGCATTACCAGCTTAGCAGTTTAAGTGATACTCGTTGCTATCTTAATATTAAAAACTGTCTCAAGTTTGAAATGTATTGAGATGATATTACTAATAATAAATTTAGAATTGCTCTTACAAGGTTTAGGTTGAGTTCCCATTCGTTAATGATAGAAAAAGGAAGATGGGCCCAGAATAGATTAGAACTTACTCAACGAATATGTAGATATTGCCCGACTGACGTAGAGGACGATTTTCATGTGTTACTCATATGTCCAACTTTCAATAATATTAGGAACATTTATATACCTAGCTATTACTATAGACGTCCAAGATTGTTTACATTTCAAGAACTTCTAAATAGTAACTGTAAAACACTGAATTTCAATTTAGCGAAATATGTGTATCTTGTACTAAAGTCATGTAATTAATAGGTCCAATTATAGTATTTCTTAGGCTTTTTCGTCTGTTGATAAGTAACAAGCATAAGATAAGACTGTTCTCCACCGTGCTGCAAACTTTTGTTGTTTGTAAAATGTACTTTTTGACTGAATTGTCTAATAAAGAATCTATCTGTCTGTCTGTCTGTCTGTTAAGGACTCAACAATAAGAGCGAGAGGCGAATCAGCCCGTCTCGCTCGGGTGAATGAGTAAGTTGGGGTTTAACGTAAATATTTCAGTTATTTAACACGTGGATTACAAGCATTCAAAAGAGAGTGGACAGATCAGGGAGAAAAGGAGCGAAAGGATGGGGGAAAAGACGGAAAGAAAGGCATAGTGAGAGATAGAAAGCAGGTTTTAGAATGACTCAAATTTGGTCTGGCTTCTACCCGTCGACTTGTCCAGCACTTGTCTTATTTGTTATTACGCTAGAGTGTTTATCTACTGTTTATTCATGGGTAGAACTTCCTATGAAAAGTGTGTTACTCAGATCAGAAACGCGACGTATAAGGTTCTAACGGGTTTTAATGACATTTCAACTTGATTACAAGGCCAATGTTATGCTGACAAGACAACACGTAACGCTTTTGTTGCAAAAGAGTTCATAACTTACATTACCCTATTCTCAATATATTGCAAGACTTTTCAGACTATCGTAAACCTTCCAATCAAACACCTCAAAGATTAACGTTAGAATCAAAATAAATAGACCGTGAATAAGAATCTATAACAACCCTCCAGATGTAACGCCACAAACATGTCAGCTGCTGGCCTATTATGAAGCGTAAGTTTTAGTGGGGTCATATCCCAGGGTATAAGAGTGGAACGAGAGCGTATACGTTTCAACCTGAGACAGGATGAATATACCATATCTTATCAGTGGCCACAATTTTTGCCTCGTTGAGACTTCCACTCATAGTATGATTTAGTATGCCATTCGAAGTTTGTATTACTCCATCAATAAGGAATGCTTATGCATTGAACAATATTTACTTCAGTAAAACGTTTTTTAAATTTTTCACTTTATTTCTCTCTTCAGGGTAGACAGTAGACATAATATTTGACAACGTTATTGTTCGTTATATTTTGTTGCATCTTTTAATGTTTTGGTGACGAGGGAACGCATTTATGTTGTAGTTTCCACGTTTAATGTGGACTCTTCCGCGTAATCCTGCGCAGTACGAGAGTTATGTCTGAGAGGCCTGCGTGTGTTTCACATCCAATCGCTTAGCGAGTTATGAGATAACCTTATAAAGCTGTTTTGATAAGGCTATCGGCGATTTGAACTCCGGGAAATCAGGTAAGTGAAAACAATCGTTACTTTGATCGTCACTATAAATTTGCTTATATAACATTTGGACTCGCCAAACTAAGAAAGTAGGGTTGTTTGAACTCTCATTTTTGTTGATTCTCTGGATAGTTTCATTTATTTTACATCGTATACATGTAAACCCTTTTTTCGTAACGTAAACATGTAGCAATGTAAGGTTGTTGAAATAGGAAATAGAAATTTAACACAATATTCAGAAAAAACAATATTTTACTTCTCATTTTTGTTTGAGTACCCTTCACTATTGTCGCCAACGAGAGGAACGTAGCAACCGAGATCAGGGTAGTGGAAAAAGCTACGTGGATTCAAATACGCTGATTAAACAGGATGTACTGTTATACGTGACGTCACAGAATATTCAAAGTCAGATAATCATCCAACAATCTGCATTTTGAAAACACTTCATGTTTTGAAAATTCCCATCATCGTTTTCTCAAATATTAAACATCGCTGCGGAAATGTACACCAAACTATATGGTCTATGGTGAATTTGGTAGATTCCCACTTGTAAATGTTATCAAAACCAGAATGGTAAGTTTTTGGGCTAAACTTATAACTGGAAAATCGTCAAAATTGTGCTCCTTGATTTATAAATTGATATTTAACGATTTCATCTTCGTCAAATATGTACTTCGATGGATAAATTACCTTAAGAAAATTTTCGACGAATTGGATTGAGTTTTGTTTGGAAATTTCAAAAAATCCAAAGTGTCGTCAGGCTAAAATCAGTTGAAATAAGTAAATTAAAAGATACCTTTCAGCAAACATGGATTTCAACAATTGAAACCTTTTGAAAAAGCAACTGCTTGTATTATATTAAAACATCCATCTTTCAACTTTGAACAATATCTAAATTCCCTACATTAAATAAATCTTTTGAAATTCCGAACTTCTAACCATTTTCTCCTTATCGAGACAGGTAGTTGGCGACGAATCCCTGTAAATGATAGAAAATGTACACTTTGTAATTAAATTGACATTGGTGATGAATTTTATTTTTTATATTTATGTCCGAAATTAGAATTTGAAAGAGGAAAATACATTCACAAATATTTTCATATCAGACAAATGTGTTCAAATGAACGTCCTTTTTAATACCAACAAGCTAGCTACTTGAGAAAATTGTCAATGTTTTATAGAATTATTATACTTTATTCAAGAGATAGTGTCCATAACCTTTAAATACACCACTATACAATCAACTCAATGGATATAACATTTGTATTGTATTCCGTGTTGTATATATGTTTATGTACCTCTTATGTTGCTGTCCCCAGCCTGGGTGTAATAAAGTTCATTTCAGTCATAAGAAGATGAAAAAATATTTAGTAGATTATCACTATTCGTTTAAGTGACCATCGCACAGAAAAAAGCGTTTAAAGACAGACAGAAATGTTTTATCTATTTATCTAATGTCATGATATAGAGCGCTTTTGTGCATTGTGATGTTATCAGTTATCTTAAAACTGACAATAAGAAGTGTAGGGTGACCTAACCCCATGTCAATAGAAAAATGTTGTCATGTTCGTGCAAAGATAATGTTTTACATCATGTCTAGAGTATTCTCTGTTATCTGAACAATGACATTGTTTCCTCATGTATGTCTGTTAAATTGTATTGTTACCATGAGAAACCTATTGTAAATACCAAAGATATCCTATTGTAAATAAGAGAACTTTTTCGTAATACTTTTCCTGTGGATTTCTAATCTTGATCACGTGAGTACAATATGTTTAAACTAAATCATTAATGCATATATTGTATACAATTATCTATACAATTATGATTTTCCGTGAAGTAGACACTGTGAAGTGAGTTCTGTATAAACGAAGTTGATTTGTACTTCAATCTTTAAATATGTTGATGATGCATTCCATTTTAATCTTGTTATCAAAATAACCTCAAGGGACAGTCCTTTTGGGGTATTTTGTAGAGACGAACTTCATGGGGACTTTCCTATTTATTTGTATGTTAATAGTGCGTGATTATAAAACAATATGTTTAAACGTTATGAGGGTAACGAGTGCTGTCACATATGTATTCCTCTGCACCTTCTAAATAAATAAAATGACGGGTTTTTTTTATATAAAAACAAATAAAGCATTTTACATGAATAGACAATTCCTGATCTTACCTACTCTACCTGTCCTACTTATCCCCATACTTACTCTACTCCCATAATACTTTACCCATCCTAGCCGTTGTTGGCACCACGTTGTCCAACTTCCCACTCTTTCAGGTCCTGCCTAGTCTAACAATTAGACTCTGAAATGAAAAATGCATCAGTTAATCGAAAAATTTAAAAACTTATTATAAATGAAATGAAAAGGAGACTGAAATTCCTGAAATCAAGCTTTAAAGTCTGTTTATAGACTTGCTTAGGCTGCTACCTTATTTCAGGGTCTGGCCTACAGACTAGGTCCAGCTCTGCTCTTCCGAAACTTACTCCATTGCTAAGTTCACTAACTGACTTCACGTCCTCCCTCTAACTGCTCGTGCATCCCCTTTTTGACCATTGACAACATTAATCATCTTAAGGGTGTGTTTTTCTCTTGACCAATCATTTCTTTACTTCACCCTATGACATACGTCAGTCAGAAGTGTACTCTGACCTTTGACCTCGATAACTTCGAACCTTAACCTTTTTGTGACGTCACTGCCTACTCTCTCTAATTGGATAATACACTTTAGCAAATGCTTAGTAATTCATAACGTCACGATAATGCATTTTATCTCTCATTTATTCTTCTTACCAAGGTGTATTTGACATAAGAAATAATTACGTGTTAGACTTGGTCGTAAATTCCAACTGACCAAATGTCACATATGTTAGCATACTTGGCCTAAACTCATTTCTCATCCGTGTTTCTCATAATTGATAACTAAAGAACACGCACCTTTTGATCACCTGCTCTATTATGTCCTTTGTCTACACATTTGCTACTTTCAAATAATATCTCACTATTCTAACCTTATTTTAAACATACTGAATATTTCCTAAAAACATATATTCTAACTTACTTTTAATCTCACTACATAACACAGTGCACGAGAAAAAAACACAACAATGAAACGTTAAGCCTTGCTAACTAAAGGGCATTACAAGACTTTTTTCGGATTCGTCTTATCATTTTGAACGTGTGTGCTCATTCTATCTATACATATAATTTATTTTCATGGTGTTGTAAAATTAATAAAAGTACAGCGCCATTTTTCCTTTTTCCGATAGGAAAAGCTCTCTAAGTGGCTATTGTAGGTACTAACCAATAGCCTTTCTCACGGATTTCTTTTGCGTTGAGGTGCGAAAATTGAATAATTGTTTCTCTCATTCATGTGTGTTTCAGAAAAATTTCCCTTAAAAAAAAAACTTTTTCGAGTAACAATAGTGTTATTCGCGCTGTGTCTTTTGCCTGTATATTTTGTAGATAATTGTATTTAATGACGTTGTGTATGTTTCAGGAATGGCGTTTGTCCGCAAGAAAAGAGCATTTCTTTTGGCAACTATAATGTTATTCGCGCTGTATCTTCTAATTACTAATGGTGGAACTGCATATGACGGATCTATCTTCCCTATCATGGAAATAATGCGTGATAGCGTCTACAGAAATAGGGAAATAGGGAATTCAAAAGAATTATATAGAAAACAGGAAACTACGCAATTTTGCGCAACTCTACTTCAAAGCAAACACAATATCCAGTGTAGCAGGTTAATCAGTGGAGACATGTCTTATGTGAAGACTTTGTCGTCTCTTGATTTCCGCCTTTTAAATACTTCATGTAACTTGACATCGTTGCTCAGTGATTGCAGGCGGTTTAGGATCCTTCACGGCTATGATGGTAAACCGTCATCAAAAGAAGAGGTTGAGTTTCCCATTGCTTTTGGTATCAAGGTTCACAAAGATCCTTTGCAAGTGGAACAGTTACTTAGGACCATATACAGACCTCAGAATGCCTATTGTATTCATATAGACCTGAAAGCTGATAGGTCTGTCAGCGTTCCACTTCTCCAACTAGCCAAATGCTTTGATAACGTCTTTGTTATACAAAAATATAAAGTGATCTACAGTTCTATCCGACAACCACTTTCGGATATTGCGTGCATGAAGGCAGTGGGGCATAAAAACTGGAATTACTACATCATTTTAACTGGGCAAGAGTTTGTGCTAAAGACAAATTTAGAAATCGTCAAAATTCTCAAAATATTGAATGGAACAAACGACATTGAAGCATATCCGTTTTCAAAGACACTTAAAAAACGTTACACCATGAGTCATTTTTTGAATGAAGACAAAGGAACTATCAACCTCCATTCCAATGTTACCAAAACACCTTTCAAACACAATATCACCTTTTTAAAAGGCGGCAGTTACGGCATGTTTTCCAGAGCATTTGTTCATTTTGTATTGCACAGTACCATTTCACAAGAACTTTTCGCATGGGCTCATGATATCTATGCTCCTGAGGAAATGCTATGGTCTACGCTGAACTCCTTGCCTGACGCCCCTGGTGGTTATAAAGCGTACATTGAACATAAAACCCATAACTTCATCTCCAGGGCAATGATATGGAGCTGGGATAAGAGGAAATGTAATGGTAAATTCTTCCGTTCTATCTGTATTTTCACTCACAAAGACTTGCCATGGCTAGTCAGTTCACCTCAAGTTGTGGCTAACAAGTTTCATTCCGATTATAATCAGCTGGCGCTGGACTGTCTTGAAGAATGGATTCGCAACAAAACTGCCCTCGGTACAACATTAAATATGAACTGGTTTTTCTATAGGAATGCTCCTCATGTTTTGGAGAATAATGGGCAATAGATGCAGCAATAAAGATTTAGAGTGACATAACGTTTTAAAATTGCATTAAATGGCATTTTACGTGCAAAAATAACATATGAGCTAAATGAGTTTAGATTATCGTACTCGACAAATCGTAACCATCCAGAAATGCGAAATGAAAGATGTTCCTTTAAATGAAAAGCATCCAACGACCTTGTATACATGTTCAGAATCCGAAATCATGCGATCCCTGCTGAGTCCAGTGGAAAGCTAAATTTACCCTTATAATTAAATCATTATTGAAAAACGAATAATCGATTATTCGAATCGTGCGTCTATTTCTTTAAAAAACGTGAGGGAATGTAAAAGACCCAAAACGCTAATCTCTTTGAAAAGTAATTTCAAAATGTTGTCGTAACATAGGCCTTTAAAACAATATATCATATTAATCCTAGCTCTTGTATACACTTTCAAATAAAGCCTTGATTGAAAAAATCGCACCAGTTGGTCAGGTGAGTTATTTTCCAATCTCGAAAATCCGTAATGTCAACGATTCATGTCCCGTTGCCTCTATCTACAGAAGTAAACTTCAACTATTGCTTGATTCATTTAATGATATAAAAAATAATAATTGCTTTACAGTCTTAAAATTACTTGAACTACACAAAAACTGATATTACGCTGGTTTCAATTTAATAATAACTTTTAAACCTAGTGTCAGTCCTGTTAATTGGCTTTTATATATATAAGTACGTATGTACGTATTAAGCTGAAGGAAGGGATCTTTCGACGCAGAGTCTGAGCGTTTAGCGCATCATCGATCCGTTCTTCGTGTGCACAGGTACCAATTTGTGCGGCTGGGCTGACAATGTGCTGAAAGCTACACCGCAGTGTAAAGGCCATATCCTAGATTTTCGAAGCTCTCTTAGCATTAATCTAGTCGTAAGTACCATACAACATTGGCCTACGACTTTTTGGCACTAAAATAGTTTCGAAAATCTAGGCCGAGGTCACAAATCCTGTCTGCTGTCTCCACCTGGATTCGAACCCGGGCCTTTGTCTTAAGAGGCCAGCACGGTAACCAATACACGACCGTGCTCAACATTCGATAATGAAATATTGTAGATCAGGTGAGGTGAGGTGAGGTGAGTTGGTGTTTAACGCCGCTTTCAAGATTATTTCACTTATATCGCGGCTGCTAGTATTATTGCAGGGAGAAAGCCCGCATCGGCTGGAACTAGCGAACCATGGGTGGTACTGTGCTGATTTTCAGTGTAGCATTGCACACAAACCTGACTGCGTGTTATTGTAGATCAGAAAATATAGATATAATATACATGCCTTGCACCTGACCTCTGAATGAAATAAAAGACGCTTTTAAAGTGTACATGGTTGTGTAATATAGAATTCTTAAAACCGATACTAACTTGTCTAAACTGTAGTCTAAAGAAAATGATTTGTGTGGCGTCTACAAAATTAAAAATGAAACAATAGCACTATAGGGACACAATTTTAAATCTTTTTGGAAGGACATTTGCTTTTGGATAAAGTGAGGTTCAGAAGTTTGTAATATGAGTCACAGATCATACTGTTTAGTACAAAGGTTTTCACCTTGTGAGGTTTTCATGACTTCTGGTCGGAATGATCACATTACATGACAGAATAGGTTTAGAACTTCGCTCTTGTGATGCTTGGAAATTAAAGAATACATTAGGCAATACCAACTGTTAATCATGGTTTCAACTACCTGTCTACCGTCAAGCGGGTGTGAAGCTCTTATGGGGCACAGGGTATGTTGTTGGAGTCAAATATATCAAATATGATAAATGGTGTTATTTCATCGACAAGCAGTTGTTGTGTCTGAAAATTAACATCTCCAAGCTTATCATTTAGCATAGTGACAATAAACAGGACAAATGTCGAGATTTATGATATAAAAATCGGACAATGACGCAAACGTAATTTTGAAAACTTAATTATAACAGATCAAACATGATATATAGGTTTGTATTGCTTAGTAGGTTATTTAAGTAATATACATGCAAATGGGACGCGGAATGTCGACTTCTTAACATTTACATCGCCATTTTTAATCTACAATAGAAAACAAGAAAATATCATAATTAAGCATTTAAGGGATAAAGATGCAACTTCAACTCAGTGAAAATGATATTTTGGCTCTATTTTAGCAGCATACATAATTCATAAAT
This sequence comes from Phorcus lineatus, assembly GCA_921293015.1. Taxonomy (NCBI): domain Eukaryota; kingdom Metazoa; phylum Mollusca; class Gastropoda; order Trochida; family Trochidae; genus Phorcus; species Phorcus lineatus. The sequence continues at coordinate 25,176,849 of OV121089.1, forward strand.
CATACTCTGTACTCGATTAGGTATAAAACACAGAACTGTTGATAAATTCCGGTAAATAAAGATCCGTTTTCCCATGACAAATACAATGTATCTCTTCTTTTGATGTGAAAATGTTTAATATTCGTCCATATTCATATCTACTTTTCTTCATCATTCGATGATATTAATAAGGTATAACAGATATGTGTCTCCTATTTGAAGCGCTAGTAAAATAATTAATTTCGTTCTTATGATAACAGTTCGCTCTCCAGCTTGTCGCCTTTCATTATTTATTAAGGCTTTTTCACACAGCGGTAGGGTTATCGAAAGTAACAAAGAAAATATTAGTATAATGTAAAAGTGACATACGCATTTTATTAGGTATATAAATTACCCATTGAAACTAAAATAAATGTTTGCAATTTGAAGGCAATCCTTTTCAATCTAAAAAGCAGTTCTGAAACAAACGTAACGTGTTAATTAAGCTAAACGAATCCATTCCCCTACCTAAGTGACCACGTTCACAATAAAATGGCCGCCAACAGTTTCGCTTGATATTTCATCTTTTTCTTTACGACTATGGATATAAGGGTTGGATAATGAGTTGATTGACCCTCTGAAGATAATCCATTTGGCATAGCTAATTGGGGAAAATTTGAAAAAAGGTTGCAAATGCTCCTTAAGAGCATGAGAGCTAAGGTTTACCTTTGTAAAGTTTGATTTAAGACACTTGACCAAGATCCTGAATAACAGATAACCCTCTTAATGTGATACACAGTATATGTTTCATAATTTTTGATGTGGCTTTAGTAATTATAAGAGCCCAAATACCTACCGATCGGAGTTATGTTGAAATCGCCTCCCTAAACTTGCATCTTTTTCTCTAAAATGCTTAAATTATGATAATTTCCTTTTTTCACCGACAATCGGACAACGGCTTTATATATGTTAAGAATTCAAAATGATGTGCCCAATGAACGTGAATATTAGTTAAAAGACCTACTTGTTTGTTTTTGTGTCTGCTGTAAATAAGTTGCCGAGTTTTTCGATCACAAATCACGACACATACCCGTTTATCGTCACTCACATACCCGTTTATCGTCACTATTCTGAATTGATAAGCATTAGGATTCTGATAGGTTTAAGTTAGTAATACAACAATAAACATGTAAAAAGGATGCAGAATTTCGACTTCTTAACATTTTTCGACAAATATTGAAAAGAAGAAAATATCGCAGGCGTTTTGAACTTATCCCAGGGTAGATGGTATATTAGCTGTTATTTAAGCCACAGGAAACATACTCTGTGTAACTTACGGGATAACAGGACGGTAAAGCAGATACAATTCTATATCATACCCAGCAGAAAGTCAAGATTCATGATATAATGCACACATAGGAAGGCAGATGTAATAAGTGTCTGAATATATATCTCTGGAAACCCAAACATCCCTGACCGGTATTGACTTGATTACAATCACAAGTAAACTCTATTTTATTACATGAAATTCTATTTTGACATAAATAATATACAAGTAAACATCACGTAATTCAATATTTTAAAGAGCCACTCCGCGAGTTATTGGAGTCATATATGCCAAACTTAATCAGTGGTGTCGTTTGACGGCGAAGTATCGACTGTTACCTAAAAGACAAATTTTAAAGCTTATTGTTTTTTACAGTGACAATGTGAAAGGTAGAACGTCGCAATTATGATCGAAAACCGGACAGTGGCGCGCGTCAAATTGTCAAACGTAATTTTGGAGACTTATCTAAAACAGCCAGAAGGGCAGTTAGGAGTTGATAACGTTTATTTGGTTAGATAACTACTATCCATGTATATCGGACGTGATATCTACACCTCTGTGCATTTATAAGGCTGTTTTTAGATTTTCATGGAAAACCAGGATTTGTCATATATATGTCTTTTGGGTCATGAAAGGTTAAGATGTTTTGATTTTATAATAATATGTTATGAAAATCACGGAGCTGCTCTTTAAGTCCATTGATGATATTCATGGCTTAACGTCCTAGATGATTACCAATACCGTCAGGAAATATGATTTATGCAGCAGCTTTCTTTGCCTGATTAAAATGTTTATAATTAAGCGAATGCAGAGATGTTTGATGATGAATTTTCTGAGTACTTTAATAAAATTATATCTTTTAATCAAATATTGAATATAATGCATATATAAATATATATAAACACATGTACCGTAGTTATGTTATAACTGCACAATGCTAAAGTGATAAAATAGACCTGATAATAACTTAAACGTCATAATAAAAAAGTTGATCCTGAGTAGTTTTTTAGTATTTACCGTAAGGTTTACCATTCACATAACATTTTGTGGCCATCAGAAACAGAATTCATCTCAATGTTTAATTTAGGTTTGTTTAAATGAAACAGTTACCTCCATACATGCGCATGAAATACAAACCTATATCTTCAAAAGCCATTTACAACTTAAAGTCACGAATCTGAAACAATTAGCATTAAAATTGTAATTTCAGGAACCGCCAGTACCGTTGGATAAATTGATAGCACCTACTATATGTTGAACATATACTGATGGTAAAAAGTTAAGCAACCCTGTATTCACATGGTGATATCTTTGTACATATTTAGAATTAAACCTTACGAGTTTTCACATGAACAGGCACATGAACACGTCACACAAACACATTAGAGATAGTCTAACCATATCTCATGCTGCACGTGTATCGTGAAATCCCTGAGGGAACTCGGGACATGCGGCAAATGAGTTTCTTAAGTGGTATTTCACTTGTCATTGCACTACGAATACTCTACGAATCTCAAACGCTTCCCGTTGGCAGATGATAGGCATGAGAGATGCAGGCATGTCTTTGAGACAGATTTCTCAGCGGTTCAACGTCACTGTTGTCCAGACACAGAGTGACAAGTGATCTGAAGGACAGACCGCGTAGTGGTCGACCGCGGAAGACCAGTGTGCGTGACGATCGCCATCTGGTTAAATTGACAAGAGATAACCCCTTCCATTCCACCAGCAAATTACGTCAAGAATGGACACAAGCCACAGGCGTTAACGTCTCACGAGAACTGGTTATAAAACGGCTCTTGTCAGCTGGATTGAGAGCTCGTAGACCAGTTAAAGGCCCACGTTTAACACCAAGGCACATGCAGGAACGACTGGTATGGGATAGACAACGTCAAAACTGGCACATCCAAACATGGCGACTAGTAATGTGGACTGATGAGTCCCGTTACAATTTGTACGTTGCTGACGGCCGTCTACGTGTTCGATGCGCAACCAGAGATGAGCTGAACCCGAAGTGTTTCCTTCCTACTGTAGCTGGGGGTGGAGGGTTCATAATGGTGTGGGTTGGTTCACTTTTGATAATAAGGCGGATATCAAAGTTGTTCAAGGAACAAGGACAGGAGTTAATTATAGTGAACAAATCACCGAATACACATTTATTCCATCGTTCACGCCAATCCAGACAAAGCTTTTATCTACCAAGATAACAATGCTCGCCCACACCGTGCTATGGTTGTTCAGGAAGCCTAACAGCAGCATCGAATTGAGTCTTTTCCTTTGCCTAGTCAGAGTCCGGATCTCAATGTGATTGAACACGTGTGGGATGATATGGGTAGGCAAGTGAATCGGCGTGATCAACCTCTGACCAATTTGCAAGAGCTCAGAACTGCAGTATTGGACGCTTGGAACAATCTACCAATGAGATTTATGCGTACTCTCGTCCTGTCGATGTTCAAGATCGGCACTACAACAGTTGAAGAAACATAGTAAGTATTCGACGATGGGAATATTAAACCTAAAGTCAAGAACGCCACAGTTCGGTGATGTATATTTTTTGCATTTACTTCTTTTGCAATTTCTTCGTATCGCATGATCGAAGATAATTTTGTTGTGTTCAATATGACATACATTTCATACACTCATTCCGCTTTGTTTCATGGAACTTTTTTCTATTGCGGATAATAAACATTTATATCACTTCTATAAAAGGATATCAATTTTTATTCAGGGTCACATGGACCAATCAGTGATCGAGATTCGAGGTAGTAATAATCATTGTTTCCTACATTACAAAATACTGTTCATATAGTTCCTCTGACCAAGGTTATCTTGCAAGGATTTCGTTGAGGTTCCCAATCAAATATTGGCAAACATGGTGAAGATGACTAATTTATTTTGTATCCAAAATTTCTCATAAATTGTCTGCTAACAAATAAGGAGGACATTGACAAAGGGTGTTTTGATCAGTTATTATTTATTTTCTCCAAAAACTGCTTTTAAGGTATTGCTATAAACGACTAGTTTTAGAACGTTTGAGATCAAGGTTATCACGCAAGAATGTCAGTAATCTTCCCCAGGCGTCCTCTTGGGCAACAGCATGGGGATTTGGATAACCTCCCCAGCATAGGTTGAGACCTGGTTAAGAGAAGAAACAAAAATACATATTATAACTTTGAGGTGGAAATAAGAACATTTAAAATAAAATCAAATCAAAATAAAGTCCATTAATCTTACACATCCTAAACAAGTTTCATCTTCCTTCATCAGCATATATTAATTCGCGGATCTCCTTCAATCGCCTGATTGCCTTCTCAGGATGTGCCTCAAATCGCTACCGTCTTGGTCACTCACAGATATTTTTACAATGTAAACGCTCATCGGTGCTCCAATTCAGGCTCTTTGGTGTTCGATAAGTAGTCATTTTATTGGCTAGAAAGCGATACGAGGCAATTCCGGTGAGGGCAATCAGGGGATTATAGTAGCCTAGAAAATAGATATACACTTGATGGAGCAGGATGCATGTAAAGTTTTTGACACTATGGGTTATAAACACACAAACTGTATCTGAGTCAGATGCTTTCACAAATCTCCTCTTAATCATGACACCTTTAACTCATGTTTGTTTATTCTTTGAGCATACCTACCCATCATTTTTAAGTACGACGTTCTACAGAGAGGCATATAGGGTGGCTCTAAGAGATGCCCTGCCTCAGGATAGTTGATGATTTCAACGTTTTTCTTGTATTCATCAGGAACTAGCAGATAGAAAACCGTTGTTATTTTCCTTGTATCCCATGTACCATCATCGTCTCCACATAGATACAGAATCTTTGCGTTGTTCTTCCAGGCCTACACAACATAGACACAAAGCCTTAGCACTGTGTTTCAAGTCTACAGGAAAACGACCTTAGCCTGTGCAAATAAAGCTAAAGATTCAGAACATTTGCATTGTCCTTCAAAACTTTGGAAAACAAATATTATGGACCTTAGAAAATCTAAAAGGAAACTAAATCACAGCACCTTTGGCTTTTGCTTCCAGGCTTACTTAAACAAAGAAACAAAATCTCAGCATCAACATTTCGGAAATATTGCCTTAGCAAGTCTTCGGATAACAAAAGATACAGACACTTCATATCATTCAAATCAATTCAAAAGGGTGCTTCTAACCTCGAACATATCAGGCAAGTCATATCATTGCACATCGGGTAATTCAAAGGTCTGCTTCTAACCTCGCACTTATCAGGCAAGTCATATAATTTTACATCGGGTAATACAAAAGTGTGCTTCTAACCTCGAACATATCAGGCAAGTCATATCATTGCACATCGGGTAATTCAAAGGTCTGCTTCTAACCTCGCACTTATCAGGCAAGTCATATAATTTTACATCGGGTAATACAAAAGTGTGCTTCTAACCTCGAACATATCAGGCAAGTCATATCATTGCACATCGGGTAATTCAAAAGTCTGCTTCTAACCTCGCACTTATCAGGCAAGTCATATAATTTTACATCGGGTAATACAAAAGTGTGCTTCTAACCTCGAACATATCAGGCAAGTCATATCATTGCACATCGGGTAATTCAAAGGTCTGCTTCTAACCTCGCACTTATCAGGCAAGTCATATAATTTTACATCGGGTAATACAAAAGTGTGCTTCTAACCTCGAACATATCAGGCAAGTCATATCATTGCACATCGGGTAATTCAAAAGTCTGCTTCTAACCTCGCACTTATCAGGCAAGTCATATAATTTTACATCGGGTAATACAAAAGTGTGCTTCTAACCTCGAACATATCAGGCAAGTCATATCATTGCACATCGGGTAATTCAAAGGTCTGCTTCTAACCTCGCACTTATCAGGCAAGTCATATAATTTTACATCGGGTAATACAAAAGTGTGCTTCTAACCTCGAACATATCAGGCAAGTCATATCATTGCACATCGGGTAATTCAAAGGTCTGCTTCTAACCTCGCACTTATCAGGCAAGTCATATAATTTTACATCGGGTAATACAAAAGTGTGCTTCTAACCTCGAACATATCAGGCAAGTCATATCATTGCACATCAGGTAATTCAAAGGTCTGCTTCTAACCTCGCACTTATCAGGCAGGTCATATAATTTTACATCGGGTAATACAAAAGTGTGCTTCTAACCTCGAACATATCAGGCACGTCATGTCATTGCACATCGGGTAACTCAAAAGTGTGCGTCTAACCTCAAACATATCAGGTACGTTAAAACGACGTAAGGTTCAGTATTGCTAAGAAATTCCTCTATTACGGGATGATTGTTATCACACGTCAAAACATGATACAACGTTAAAGCTCTTGGTACAAGTGATTGCTTTAATGACAAGTTGATATATCTATACTATAATGATAAAGTTGACATAAAAAGTTTGCAAATAATTTCAGGCATAGAGACTGATTTCCATTTGTCAAAATGGCGATCGTGACACATGTTTAATGCCTTGTTCCAAAAGAGAAGTACATAAAACGGACCAGTTCAATTATTTTCGAAATTAGATTCCCTTATTTTAACTAGTACGTTTTATTACAGCTAAATGTAACTACAACTGCATACCGAATTGTTTTTCATTTTCGCTGTATCGTAGTGCATTTATAATGAAAATTAGGTTCAGTCTGGATGGCAATAATAAAAGTGAGGTTATTTGGGGTTTAACGCTGTTTTAAGAGTATTTCACTTACATCACGGGCGCAAAGCCCTTGGGCCACTAAACCTGAGAGAATCGACTGGAACTAGCGAACCATTTGTAGTACTGCGCCGCAAATATATAAAACTTCATTAGAAATGACACAGGATCCCACATTGTCCATGCTAAAAATAGCTATTCTTTAACTTATTTTAGCATCGATAATTTTGGCATGATAAAATAGAAAGAAGGGGTCACATTAAAAAATTTCGGTATGCAGAGGTATATATATTTTGTTTTTTAAAACATCAGGATATAGAAAGGTTAGTGGGCTAAAAAACATATTCCAAACATCCCAAATATACCTCTGTAATTGTGCCTTTGTGCAAAGGATAGCAGTCGTGCATCATTATCCCGTCTTCAGTACGTTTGACTGCAGATTGATCAAAGCTGTAAAATAATATAACGTTTAAAAACATTTTAGGTATAATAAAATATATCAGAATATGTTTCTAGAACAAGGAAGTGCATTAAAGTGACTGTTAAAATCTGTAAGAAGTCAAAATCTACTATGTATTCGGAGGATTTTGGTACGGGTACAAGCATTGTTGTATTAATCTAATTAGATTCAACCTACCTTCGGCATGTATTAAGATATCAATAGCCAGTGTTGTCTGAAATATTCTATCTATTTACAATATATGAGGCATTACATGATTATGAAGTTTAAACCATAACAAAATGTATTCGGTAACTGTTCTCACTGTAAATATATATTTGTTTCATTAATTATATAAAGCATATGAGGCAAACTTACCCTACCGCCTTGATATAAGTTTTCCCATCTTTCTGAAGGTCATCAAATGATATAATAGGTGAACCATTAATGTTCACTACAGCTTTCACCTGAATTAAAGAAATGATAATAATATTTTCACTGATGATGTTGACCATAATTAAAACAACCACCACAACATCAACAACCACAACCACAACAATTACAATACCTCCATCAGCGATCAGATGAAATATATTAATGGAATTACACGTTTATGTTCTCATTTGCAACTTTAAGTTATACGCACACAGTATGGCGATCACCAGGCATATAAGAGGTCCCTTGCACACTGAGTCTACTTTTTTCTTACATGGCTTGGGTTGTTCCCATGGCGACAGCTTGATAGTAGTTCGCTCCTTTTGTTTATGATGTTCTCTCTCTAGCCAATATCATTGAAATCAGCCCGAAACTAATCGCTCGTACCTCGCTGCGTTTCTTGATCTGATCACGGCTCCATAAGAGCCGCGTCAGACGGCCTTGACCGCCAGACTGTGCCAGCCAATAAGAATCGAGGCTGGAAAGACTACGGCAACTGTTGAATTGACATTCAAAACATCACATGTAACCTTGTATCTCGGGATTCGAGCTTTTCCTGAATGGACCCGAGAAAAGCCGAGCTGGGATGAACGTAAAATGATCCAGGGTGTGTTGACTATCATGATGAATACGCTCATGTTTGGTCGGAAATTTAGCTATGTCTGCGACCCGAGGAAGATAGTGATTAAGATGTATTATTGTGACAATATTTGCGTTTGATTTGGCATTTTTTCTTCGAAAAGACGTTTTCATAAAATTTAAAAGTTATAGTGAAGAAATTTACCAAAACAAAACTACGACACATTATTGATCAAAATTAGGTCGACAATCATTTTGTCAAAGGGTTTCGAGGAATTCACTTCAATTTTTAAATTTCAAATTAAGTATTTTTCTGAACGGAGGCAGGTAAATAAATCAACTGTAGAAACAGAAACATTTGCATTTGCATTTGATAAATGACATACGGCTATATATTTAGAACTCAGAAGTGTGCAATGTTGACGATTCACCGGACCCCCGACCCCCGGGGATTATTGACAGTAAAATGGATGACCCAAAGGATGCCCCCTCTCGCTCCTTCGCTTTCACTCAAAATTCCTGGATCCGCCACGTGTATCTCAAAAGTGACAATAATGTTTTCATTAAGAAAGCTGATCATACAATTCAAAATGATAGATATCAGTTGCAACAACAATGATGTTCATTTCTTATGCTATCTATTCAAAACTTTTGCAAAACATTTTTCAGAGCGTCCCTTATTTTCAACTTCCCGCAATCTTTGTTGATCAAACACAACCGATATGTACGCGGACCCGTGATTGGTTAGAATAATTGGAGGTGAAAGGTCACGGTCAAGGCCGTCTGACAGGGCTTTTATGGAGCCGTGGTCAGATCAAGAAACGCAGCGAGGTACGAGCGATTAGTTTCGGACTGATTTCAATGAGATTGCTCTCTAGCTGAGTTTGGTAAGCTTCTCTTCCATGAACAGATTGCAGTTACCAGAGTCCCTCTTGTATGTGATAGACTTTCTGACAATATCCCATTTGATTTTAAAATCTGTGTTTTTTAAGTTTCCAGATGTATTTTGAGAGTTCTGTTTCATTGCAATTCATAATAAGCATCCCGAGGCTAATGAACTAGTCTGTAGGCCAGACCCTGAAATAAGGTAGAAGCCTAAGCAAGTCTATAAAAAGACTTTAAAGATTGATTTTATGAAAATGAAGAAATTTCAGTCTCCTTTTCATTTTATTTATAATAAGTTTTTAAATTTTTCGATTAAGTGATGCATTTTTCATTTCAGAGTCTAATTGTTAGACTACTAATGAAGCAGCAAGGACACTTACCTTATCAGTAACAGACGCCAAGGCAAACCCAAGCTCTCCTCCCTTAGACACCCCGACCACGCCCACACCACCAGGCTGTACAGAGGGGTGGCTTGAAAACCAGTCTACTGCATCCTGGGCAGAGAAAAACAGTTCAACAACAGTTTACAATCATTTCACAACAAAATGGCTCTTTAAATAGTTGTATATACCCTGCTGAAGTGCATTTGAGTTTCAGAGATGTTATATAACTTTAAGTTATCAGGAAAGAAATGTCAAACCCCGAGCATGAGCAATTGATAATTTAAGGAGTCCCGAATTGCTAGTGAACCACCTACCATTTGGTAACGAATATCAAGTCCTTTCAACGTCTTCGGCAGGTCATCAAAGTCAAAGTAGGCCAGGGCAAAAGTTGCAAATCCTCTGGAAGCCAGTAGAGCAGCCCTGATCTCGATAAGTCCACCACCAGTGCCAAACATGTCTATTACTCCTGGAAACTGTCCAGACCCTAAAACGCGTTGCAAGATTGAAACAGGCTCATGCAGGTGCAATAACCAATTCTCTTCACACAGTGTTAGCTTCGTCATAAATTCATAAATAACGATACTACCCTCTACTCTCATTGGATTCATTCAAAGTTAGTTGTGCAATCAGTATCGCCGATTTAAAAGTTTAATTTAAAAACCTCAGTTATTTAAGTATACTTCGGGAAAGCTAAATTTTATTCAAATGTGCATTTTCGCTTGTGAGTATTATTTACATAAAGAAGTCGCCTTATTGAGCGACTGCGTCGCTACATTGACGTCGTCGACAACAAATATGTTACCAATACAAATATTGCAAGATTGTTTATGTGGCAATACTTAACCGATAGGCGAACCTCCAGAAATCGCGAGAAGAGATCGTATTACAACAGAGGTTAGTAAAGGAAAATTGAGGGAGCTATGAGCCAGATGGTCAATACCCCGGTATCTTCCACAGTAATAGAGGGCAAAATACTAATAACTGCCTCGAGAAATGTTTACGTTCAGACACAATTGTTAATCCATGAAAATTTTACGGAAATCGGGCAAGTTATTACATCGAACCGGTTGGACAAAATAGCCAAATGATAATAAAAAACACTAGATTCACACCACTTTATGACTTTCCTCTTGACAAAAACATAAAATAAAAATACCTGGAGGTATAAAGAGAGTGCCCCTGAGTTTCCCCTCCCTCACAACAACTCTGCGAACACTCTGATGTTTGTACCATCTCTCACACGTTGTAGAAGCCAGGACTGGGTCTGATGTGTGTGGTAAATTGTCAACTCCAACATGGCCGTTCAAAACTCGAATGTCAAAAGCTAATGGCGTTGTGACGTCTGTTTTCATGAGTCGAGTTGTTTTTGATAATCCCTTCACAACCTTCAAACTCCAGAAGAGTCCCATAGCATCTACACCTAGAGGATGGGAAATATACTTTGAAGCTCAATGTAGGTATATATGTAAAAAGTTTTCTAATTTTTAGCTTATTTTCAATTGAAAATTTGTCAAACAAAATAATACCCATTCAAACTCCAGAAGAGTTCCATAGCATCCACACCTAGATAATAGAATTTTGTGATATACATGAATCTCCAAGTAGTTGTGTATGCGTTAATACATTTCAATTAATATTTTGTCAAAAAATATGCTTTTGAAACCGATATAGACTGATGCCCTGAAAACTATCACTCTGATGTTTATTGATTTGATGATTATTAGAAGAATGCATTGAAAGTTTGAAAATAGAACTATCTGTGTTGACTTGACTACATACTATGTGCGTTGCAAACCTCGAAGGTAGAATGTTTAAGTTTAAGTGAAGTTGTTTTTGATTGCTGTTGTCGTTACTCTTCTGGGTTTTTGATATAGTGCACATTTTGCATCATGTGATATTAGTTTATATTTTCCTTGAAAGTTATGAATAACTGTGCCTCCGCCATTGTTCAAGATATGTGTTGACAATGATTGAAATCAAAATCTTATATTAATTACCAGTATAAGTTCCCCCAAGAGAAGAATGTTGAGTTGTGTCCACACATCCTTGACCGTCGGCCACAAACTGACCACAGGAAGTGTACACCGCGCCTCGTTCTGATACCCAGGCCTGTAGAGTCACTTCCTGTGAAGGCTGCAAGTTGACAGCTCGAACACGAATCTTCTCATCAACAAGTGCAGACTTAGGACACACTTCAACACCAGGAACAGCCATTTTATTTGAAAATGTTCTTTTTCTGATACTTTTGGAATTAACGCAGTATCTTTTAAAGATTTTCAACCTACAAAAAATCAATAGATACTTCTTTTTGTCTCGATGATACACAGTGTATCCCTGTGTCATACTTAATCTTTCATAAGATGTTATATGATTACATTCAAAATGCCACGCCACAAGTCAATTATCAATTTCGTATCACTGACCAATGAGAAGTTATTAGAAAGATGCTGCCTGTGTGAAGATCAAGATAACGAGGCCAAAATTTACGACTCTTAAAATCTAGAGAAAATGCAGTCGAGGTCACAGGATAAGAAATGAACAATAAGTAAAAGCTCACCACCGACAACTCAAAACTTATAACCTTAGAAACAAGTATCTGATAAAACAATCAAATATATATTCACTTTACATCTATAAATGTAAGTGTGCGATAAAGTAATTCAACTTAACCATTTAAGAAGAAAATCATAAAATATCACATGGACGCTGAAAAATACTTATTTACTTGGTAAAGATAATCTCTCTCTCTCTCTCTCTCTCTCTCTCTCTCTCTCTCTCTCTCTCTCTCTCTCTCTCTCTCTCTCTCTCTCTCTCTCTCTCTCTCTCTCTCTCTCTCTCTCTCTCTCTCTCTCTCTCTCTCTCTCTCTCTCTCTCTCTCTCTCTCTCTCTCTCTCTCTCTCTCTCGATCGAAACCGGGGTTGATTTAGAAAGCTTACTGAATGAATTGGTAAAGTTACTAAATGACTTGGTAAGCTTACTTAATCGTTTCTATTTAGTCAGTCTGATTAAAATCGACCATGTTCCGAAGAATAAAAGTTTCAAAATATTGACTTTACCGAGATTCGAACTCTATATGTGTAGGCTATCTTCTCCACTAGGTCTGACCGCACCCTACTGTAGCGCACGTGCTGACACCAGTTTAGCGCATACAAAACCTAGTCATTAGCGAACCAATCGCATCATCGCGTTTAAAATAAGGATAGCAGCAGTCAATGTTAACGAATGGTGAATGAGAGTTACTTGCCCCTGGCTACTGATACCGAATGCTTTTAATTGCCGCACGCATTGTGATTGGTTAGCTGTGTTTACGTAAGAACGTGCGCTACAGTAGGCTGCGGTCAGACCTAGTGGAGAAGATAGCCTACACATATAGAGTTCGAATCTCGGTAGAGTCAATATTTTGAAACTTTTATTCTTAGGAACATGGTCGATTTTAATCAGACTGCTATTTAGTAAGCTAACTATTAATGAATTATAAGCTTACTAAATCCAACGATTAAGTAAGCTTACTAAATGAGTAAGGTTACTCAATGATTAAGCAAGCGTATATTAATTCATTTAGTAAGATTTCCTATTCAGTTATAGTAAGCTTAATAACTGTAGCGATTAAGGCCTTATTTGGCACCCTATAAAATACATCTAAATAGGTCGTATTTATGCTATATCAAGGATTTACATGAACTATCAGTATCGGTGTCAAACATTTGCAATTAATATTATGAACAGTGTACCTGCAATAAGCTCTTGAACGAATTCCATTGATGTCACTGTATTAGAGTCTACATTGAATAATCTTCGGCACGGCCTTGGACGATCAGCACGCACACATCACCAAATGAATAGTCCGCAATTTCCCAAGAGGATAAAAACGAATAACCATACTCCTCAAATCGAGAACAACCTACAGAGATTCCAAGTTATGACAAGTCAGCTAACGCTACAAAGTTACGTGTTTACAACTTACCTACATGACTTGTGTTGCGATCAGCCATTCAAGACCTTTGACCTGTGACGCGATAACTCGCGATAAACAAAATCTGAAGATTATTTGTGTCCTTTACGGTTTTATGTAAAATGGTCTAGAAACATCCGTTGAAACGGATGGTTTGTTATTTGTTTATAGTAATCATTCATATATAAATTTAACATATGATATAGACGCAACAAGCACGGGAGACAATGATACAGGTCATATATAATATATAACAAGGCATTTCACGTAGGCATATCAAGCTTCGATATATATGATGTTTTAAACATACTCATAAAGTGACATCGGTAAAAATCACTCCTAACGTATTCATAAATGACCTAATTCCAATTCAACAGTGGAATTACGTATATGTCACCTTTTTAATTAGAGCTACGTTACTTCAATTAGTGGAAGGCGATTTTTATGGCGTCATCGCAAGACGGATGTGCCCAGATCGAGGTAAAAAGCTTCGTTCCAGATGCGACCTCCCTTCACATTTGCCCATTTTCAAAAAACAACAAATCAAATCTTTTATTTCAATACTGTAAGGCCACAGGCCTATTAGTACAAAAGACACCACATTGGTGCTGACATAAGAATGTGAACTAAGGATATACAAAAAAAGTGTTTTCTTCATATGAAAATATGTTTCTTCTTTTTTCAAAAGCATAAAAGAGATATTTTGCCGTGTTAAAAGACATTTGCAAACTTTGGGATGACAATAAAGTGTTGAATTTTACTATTGTTGGAAAAAGATAGAAATAAGGTAATACATATTTTCTTCTTAAATCAGTGTAGGCTGGACATACAAGCAAAAAATGGTATTCATTTTCAATAGAGTTTAAGTTACACATTTTACATTTTCTTTGTTCTTTGGGGATTTTGTAATATCTACCTATCTCAATTTCTAAACTATGGGAGCGTAACCGAAATCTTGATAAACAAGATCTAAATTTACTTAAATTAATATTACTTAAGTACGTTTCGCAAGAACTTGCTATTTTAAAATTACAATTTGTATTCATTTTTGAGCTAAAAAAACAACAAATGCACATGTTCCACTTGCGATCATCACTGTATCATTGTCTCCCGTGCTTGTGATAGACGTTTATCAATCGTTATGTATGTAGTTTTTAACCCAGACGCCTTATCTGAAATCTAATACTTAATATGATATTGCATGTATTGGGTGAGTGTTATGAAAACGCCCCCCATGTAAATTCTAAGGAAAACCATTGCTTAATATCTAAAGAATGGCTTTATTGTCTGTAATATTGTTTGCTACGATTAAAGCATAGTTAAATTATTCATGGATTTAGATGTGGCTAATACACCAATCTTTTTCACGAACTGGTCTTTTTTCATATGAGAAGTGTCAAAGTGTCTTGAACTGGTGCAGATTAAAAATTCGACACCAGTTGTGAATCAGACCATTACCCCATCATAGCTAAATTTAATGTCAGTCGTGTAAATCTTTTACATGATAATGATGAAGTGTGAAATGTAATTATGATATTCCTAAGTTTTTGTGGAGAAAAGACAAATGTGATGATTCAAATGATCTTGTTGCTCAATCTCTTGTGTCACGTGATACTGATACACTCACTGGTATATTACAGGAGAGTGTTGATTCTGCGGTTGAGGTGCTCAATGGAGTGCTGTGTTTTGTGAGTTATGGTCTCGCGCACATGATAGTAAGGTTAACGATGATGCAATTAGTAAATGATATGACAAGGAGGGTGGGGATATGAAGGTTGTTAAATTCAGAGCACAAGACGAGTTTAGAATGACTGGTGATAAATCACTCCTGCCGGAGTATTGTAAACTTAGGAATGATTATAGATCTATTGCTGTAGGAAGGGGGAGGAGGATGCATGACGACTCTTGTATTCAGCAGCTGATAGATAGTACTTAAGATAATAAGTCATTCTGGGCGAGACTTCGTAATTTGACTAAAAAGGTAAAGGAAGAAAGTTTAAAGTTTTGAAAGTTGGTTTGATTATTTACAGACGATATATTCAATTTAACAGACGTCAGTTTAAATAGTGATATTATCGAGCTGTTCTGAATAATCACGATGAGCATCTTTGTGATGAAGACACTGATGAAGACACTGATGAAGATACGTACGAACAATGTATTAAATTTGGATATTACATGGGGAGAGATTGATGCAGCCGTAAAAGATCTCACGCTCTGTAAATCCACAAGTCCAGATGGTGTTTTAACAGAGATCTACTCGTATTTATTATTTGTATATAATTATATGTTTTCTACAGGTAATTTTCATACTGAATGGTATATCAAAGGTTTGGTCGTTACACTTCATTATAAAGAGCGTTATGACTGTGTGGATAATCATTGAAGTTATCTCTTATGGAAAACTGTTATGTTTTATTGTAAGTCAACGTTACAGAAGTTTGCTTATTTTTAGAATAATATTCCAGACTGCCAGACAGGTATATTGTACTATGGCCATTATGTTTACTTTAATACTTCAAAATGTAATGTGGAAAAAATATTTATCCGAAAGTGTTCGTAGATTTTTCTGTTGTTATGTTGATTTTAAAAGCGCCTTAATTCGGTTAATAAATTTGTTAATGGATTTTATTCATGAAGAATGATGTTCATAAGGAAGTTGTTGTCCGTTTTAGAAAATATGTATTCTAGAAATAAAGACTATCTGGCATCTGACAGAGCATTTTGATCGCTAAACTACATGCAGAATTAGGCAGGGATGAATCCTCGGTCCATTTTTATTTTAATTTTTAAATTTTTTTTTATAGTATACCACCTAAAGGAAATACATTTTGCACAACTTCTTATCAAGAGAGAACAAAACAAATATCATACAACAATGAACGTGCAATAGAGACTTAAAGGGAACATTATAATTGTTGCAGTCACTTACGGTAAACTTTTCTGAAGAGGAATTAGTCTTCGTCGTTTCTGAAAAAAAACCCATTTAAGTGCTCGTCGGCCCAGAATAATAACAAAGTCGTGATTTATGATTTGATTGACAGTGTTTGATAGGTTATAATACTAGTATACATTCATGTAAATGACGTGTGATATCAGCACGTCTATGTGTTTCAAATATCACTAAAAACTATAAATTAGATATTTGGCATTTGAGTAAAAAAATGGAAGTCGTTTTAGGTCTTTTGATCTCATATGATACAATAATACAATTTTATGAAACAAACTTCTTGTCACTTTAAGTATAGATTTTAAAAAGATGGTAACGATTTTTACAAGCGACATTTCGTTGATTTTTTTGGATCCAAATTATCACGCAAGAATGTCAGTAATCTTCTCCAGGCGTCCTCCTGAGCAACAGCATGGGGCTTGGGCTGTCCTCCCCAGCATACGTCGAGACCTGGTTAACAAGGGAAAACAATCGAAACTTTATAAACTTCATACGTACATATCTGCTTAATAACTTCCGGGGTAGATTACATGCGTGTTTATCGTTAGTAATATCAAGAGATAAGAAGTATCTGTACATTCGACATGTTTACGAAATATTGGTGTGCCTTTAACAAGGTCAATAAACATTCAGAGAAACGTGAAGGATTATTGACAATATCTATGTATAACGATTCTGAATAATTCTACAAATAACTTTACCCAACATTTTCAAATACGACGTTCTGCAGAGAGGCATATAGGGTTGTTCTATATAATGTCCTGCTCCATGATAGTTGATGATGTCCACGTTCTTCTTGTATTCATCAGGAACTAGCATATAGAAAACTTTTGTCAGTTTCCTTGTATCCCACGTACCATCATCGTCTCCACATAGATGGAGAATCTTTGCGTTGTGTTTCCAGACCTACATGGGACAAAGATACAGTAAATGATTATTGCTCTTCAAGGCCAAAGAAAGCATAGATCGAGAATATGTCAATTGCATTAACAGGTGTGATACATCATTAAAGAGCCACTCCGTGAGTTGTTGGAGTCATATATGCCAAACTTAATCATTAGTGTCATTTGATCGCGAAATATGGACATTTACCAAAACGGACACATTTTAAAGCTTATTGTTTTGTTTAACAGTAACAATATGAAGGTAGAACGTCGCAATTATGATCGAAAACCGGACAATGTCGCGCGTCAAATAGTCAACCGTAATTTTGGAGAATTATCTAAAACAGCCAGGAGGGCAGTTAGGAGTTGATAGTGTTTGTTAGGTTATATAACTAATAGCCAATGTATATTGGTATCTACACATCTGTGCACTTATAGGCTGTTTTTAGATTTTCATGGAAAACCAGTATATGTCATACATATGTCTCTTGGACATGACAAGTTAAGATGTTTTGATTTTATATCACCACAAATGACATTTAGGTTCGTATCAAAGGTAAATAATATGTTATGAAAATCATGGAGCGGCTCTGTAACAGGTATGATATATCATTAAACGCACTAGTGCACACCAATATTTCGTTAACACAACGAATGCACAGATACTGCATATCTCTCGATATTATTCAAGATCCTCACTCAAGTAATCTACCTCGTAAGTTATTTAACAAATATTTACGTATTCAGGTAGTAAAGTTTTGATTTTTAAAGACCGGAAGTATTTAATGTCACGTTACAATAAATCCGCATGAACTACGATATCGGAAATATTAAGATTTTGCTTATAACAAAAAAAGCGGAAACGGCAGCCGCTTTGGTCAATCTAATAGCAATGCTAATACTGTGTTATTAAATCGGTTTATTTACAACATTGCTTTCATAAAACATAATTCATTCTTTGTTCTCAGTTCAGAGTTTAGTTAAATTCAACAGCTGCACATAATAATAGTTCAGCCGCGTTCAACTGATTATAATTTATCCGTTTTGTGCACACCTAACCTTAGATTTTTTATATGTCCAAGTCAACAGCGGCTGTCTAAATTTTTTCAATGTTGATTGCAGGTCAATTGTTAAGAATTTTTAGTATTTCATTGCATCGATAGAAAGCTTAAGTGAAAGCATAAGTCCTCTTAAACCTTAAAATGGCCAATTTAAACCGTAAAAGCGTGCACTAGTGCCTTTAAGCTTTCTTACGTACCTACATGCAATCATGCTGTAACAATTCAAAGGAACTCAGATATTCTTCCAGAAGGACAATTATAGGTCCTTCAATAGTTTTAAATGAAAATCGATAAACATCATTGTATACTTGCAGATGCCGAAACACATGTCACTTTAAATAAATATTAGTTGTGGAACATATCAACTATCAACACCAACTCCACTTTGTTCCTTGTCCTATTAAAATCGTGATCTAAAATGGACCTACATGTTGTCATGGAAATGAACCAAACAGCTTTCTATAATAAAGACTGAACTGAGTAAATGACGCCATTGATAACTTTTGGGATATGTTACTCCAACAACTCATGCAAACATTAACACTTCATTATATCCGTTTACCTCTGTAATTGGTCTTCTGTGTATGGGAAAACAATTTTTTATTAACACCCCATCTTCAGTGTGCTTGATTTTAGAAACGTCAAAACTGAAAAAAATAGCATTTCAAGTATACGAAGTCTTACAATAGTTATAAAGTGCAAGGTTAAAATTATTTTCTTATCTGAAGTAAAAGTCAGTATGCCATATTTGAAATTGAATGTGTGTGTGGTCAGGTAACAGTTCATCTTAAATTGTATTTTTGTTACAACCTATACCATGATAGATGCACTTTGACGTTATAGAATGTTTTCAAGTGAATTCAAACTGAAATAACTAATCTCTTTAATACTTGTTTATTTTATTACGTCTGTATGTATCACGAATCATACCAACCCTAAACCTTTGATGAAAGTTCTCCCATCTTTAAAAACGTCATCAAAAGATAAAATTGGTGAGCCACTTATGTTAACGATAGCTTTAACCTGAAAAAAAGAAACAGTTTTTGTGTATTTATATGAGTATATAGAAGTAAGTTAGAAGAAACAAAATCCTTTTTTTGGCTAGCGATTTTAGTTCCTCTAGCCTCTTCGGGCCATCACGTATACAACCCCTGAGATCTTTTTGTAACTTTAAATTGTTATGTTCGATTGACAACTTGAAGAAACTTAGCGATCATAATCTACTAAACTACTAAGAAAGATCTAGAGGAGCCAATGAAAACGGATTAGAATTTTTAGAAAAACAAGTACTTTGTCAGAAATAGATCCAAGTCCAAATGCCAGCTCTCCTCCCTTTGAAAACCCGACCACGCCTATCCCGCCAGGCTGCACAGAGGGGTGACTGGAAAGCCAGTCTACTGCATCCTGGGAAGAGAATAAACATAAAGGGGCTAAAGCACGTCTTTTTGTTAGATAAATAAAGTGTTCTCACGAAAACTAACATGATCCATGATGATACAATGATCAATTTAGTTTTGGGAATCAATTTCCCAACCTAAAAAAAACCATTTAACAAGATATCTTACCAGTTTAACCATGACTATAATGTGAAATGTATTTTTTCTTATCATTTCCATTTTCTCTCAACAGTGGTAGCTCCGTCATAAATTCCCATACAAACTCTGTCTAAATATGAGATTTCTTGGTCTAGAAATGTAGAACGCTGATTGAATGCAATCAAAGTTAGTTGTGCAATCAGCGACGCCTTTTCAAACGTTATCATTCAAACCGCCTAATTAAGTTATTTCCGTAGGCTTTCAAAAAAGCTAAACTATATTCGAATATGCACCTTGCACTTTGAGTCGTCTTTACAGAACACAAACTCCTCATCAATTGTTTCATTGCACAGGCATGTGTGACAACAAATACATGTATGTTATCCATGCATTCCTTGTTTTCCTTGTCTGAAATATTGCCAGGTAGTTTAAGTTGGTAGGCTTGCATTTTTCGCCATTGCATATTGGCCATTTCAGGGAGTTTGAGATATAAGTACTCATGTGTGCTTTCTATTTATGAAATAACACACTTTGTATTCTTTACAATTGGCCTTCAATCAATTATGAGAAAGTTAACTCGCTAAGGGATACTAAAATCGCAAGAGTCGGTTGTACACATGATAAATATTATTTGTTCAACTTATATCCGTGTAATTGGACCCAGAACTTCAACTTCTTACATTACAAGATCGTTGTGTTCGATTATCATTGAAAAGAAGAAAATATCATTATTCTAGGATTTTAGAGATAAAGATGAAAGTAAAGGTTAACAATATTAACTTAACGTATGACTTGGAGTGTGTTGTCTCTTATTTAAGCCACATAAAAATATATAAAATATCTCTAGCTTTAAAAGTTACCTACCGTCACATAGCGAATATCTAATCCTTTCAATGTTTTTGGAAGGTCGTCAAAGTAAAAGTAGGCCAATGCAAAAGTTGCAAATCCTCTGGATGCAAGTAATGCTGCTCTGACTTCTGTAAGTCCAGTTCCAGTGCCAGACATGTCTAAAACTCCTGGAAATTGACCACACCCTGAAATAGGATTTAAAATAATTCGATTATGATTGAAGTGAGATTTGATAAAAACTTCGTCATTGATAAAACTAAGTTCAGGAAAAGAAAGCTTAAAAGTGGCTGTATTCAGAGATATATATAGCTACATACCGAGTCCTGCCGACCATTGATTGTTTCGTTCGATAATCCTCTCAATGCCCGGAAGACATTCTCCACGCACCCGGCCTGCGCACCTTCGACTTAACCTTGATGTAACTCTAGGTCAGAAACCAGTCACCACGACTAGATAAACATCTATTTATGAAATTGATAAAGTGGCATCGAAGTTTTTGCTTAAACTCAAAGGATAATTATAATATGAATATCATCTTGTCAATAGTTGTTAATAATGATGAAGACACCTATATATTGCGCTGAATTCAAACTACAAGCCAAGGGGATGCTCAAAGAGCCAAATACACCTTAACCTTGGTGTTGGAACAAACATCACTCCTTTCACATTCTCAACTCCTGAGGAGTATGCAACCCAAGGTCCCCTTTATGGTTATCTGCCACACTTTCAAACCATGTACCCAAGTGTACTGCTTTTTGAGGTAAATTTCGTAAAAAAGATCTCTTGTCTTCACAAAAGTTTTCAATTGTGTATAAAAGTGCAGTAGGGAATCACCCTTCAAAGTCTCAGTTTATATATTAAGAAACCGGGTAACCCTTCCATTAAGCGAGCCAAGTTCGGTGTTGCTGAACTTGACTAATAGCGGTCACCTTCACCAAGTTCTTTATATAGCACATATTTTCCTTAGGAATACAAGTATGGTCAAGCGATGCACGATACTAACCCTTAATAAACGCGCGGTGGCAGATAATAATTTGTAAATCAATCATCGTTCGATGTACTGAACCACTGAAACATTATACAGAAAAATGATCTTCCTTTTTGTGGAATTTTACTGTATGAAAACATCCTTGTTTCTTTTGAACCATATCAAGTCTTTTAGCAAGTATTACCTGGAGGTATAAAGAGAGTGCCCCTGAGTTTCCCCTCCCTCACAACAACTCTGCGAACACTCTGATGTTTGTACCATCTCTCACACGTTGTAGAAGCCAGGACTGAGTCGGATGTGTGTGGTAAATTGTCAAATCCAACATGGCCGTTCAAAACTCGAATGTCAAAAGCTAATGGCGTTGTGACGTCTGTTTTCATGAGTCGAGTTTTTTTGGATAATCCCTTCACAGCCTTCAAACTCCAGAAGAGTCCCATAGAATCCACACCTAGAAGATGGGAAATTTAATTTGAAGAGCAATGTAGGTATATATGTAATAAGTTTTCTTATTTTTAGCTTATTTTCAATTGTTATCTTTACAAAAATAATAATATATTCACAACCTTCAGGGGCTAGAATGGATTTATCTACCAAGTATACGTAACATGTTAAAAATGTAATCTACTCTTTCAGAAGTTTATCGAGTATAAATAAAAGTACAAGTTCACCATCTCTTTCTTGTCTTAAACCTTTTATTTTCCCAGTTCATATCGATTCTCAAAAGTCACAAATATTTTCAGTATCATGACCATTATTTAACATGTCTGCTATAATGTTTCAGGCAATTAAGTGGGTTAACAATTATATTAATAAATGTTTATGTAATAACAGGCAAACTGCTATCTAATCGAAAACTCTAACCAGCGTAAGTTCCGCCAAGAGAAGAATGTTGAGTTGTGTCCACACATCCTTGAACGTCGGTAACGAACTGCCCACAGGAAGTATACACCGCGCCTCGTTCTGATACCCAGGCCTGTAGAGTCACTTCCTTTGATGGCTGCAAGTTGACAGCTCGAACACGAATCTTGTCATCAACCAGTGCAGATTTAGGACACACTTCAACACCAGGAACAGCCATGTTTTTTGAAAATGTTCTTCTCAAACAATAGCATCTACAGACTTGCAACATCACATTTAATCTCCACTCACTTAATTAGATATTCCTGGGGTCGACCGTTCGTGTGGCATAGTTGAAACCTGCAAAACAAAATAATCTAATAATTGTTGAAATGAAATAATTCGACGTAAAGATATCATAGTTTTCTTAAAAGCATTAGTATATATGACCAAACGTCGCCTTCACAGAATAAACAAGTTTTATAATATCAAGGTTTGTAGTAACAAATGGTCTAGCCATGCTTTTTGGAGAAGGTTCCATACATGTTCCATTGGATTAAGATCCGACGAACGAATTTACCACACCTTAAACTTAACAGTTTCAATTTGAAGATACTGTTCCACCACCTTTGCTCGATGTGGATAAGTTATCCCCGACAAGTCATCCTTGTAACAAATAGTCATGATGCCATTCTCAAGAACATGCAGATCAGTCTTTCGATTTCAAACTGATTCCAAAACCACACCATGACTGAATCTCCTCCATACCTGTCATGATCAGCTTTGTAACCAACTACCAAACATTGCGAGGTACGCATATCAGTTCCCAGCTGGTTGACATTTCTGGTATTGTCTCGCAGAGTTTACATTAGAAGAAAACAGTGATCAAATTCACGTGGTGTCGTTGATCTTTCACAACTTCCAGCATGTCGTCTGGCAGATGTACCATTAGTTTTAATAAGAAAATGCAGAGAAATGTTAACCAACTTATTACCTGTTGAGCAAAGATTTAACACAACAGCTAATATCAATCTAGTTAAAACTATAGATGTATTGGTCCGTCAATAACGGACTTCGGGACGTATTATATTACAGCTTGTTTTAACTAGATTGTTCTGTTATAGTACACGTATCCATGGCCCATAACGTTGACTTGTCTACCGATCAGTAAAGAGTTTATAAGATAAAAGGTTTCTATCATGTTGTGTGTTTTTAAAACTACTTATTTTAATCAATTGCCTTTCGTAAAAAATCGTAAGTTTTTCATCATTTGAAGATCATATCGACTAGGGCGTTGCTGTCTGTCCTGTATACTTATATTGTATTGATGATTCCCGATAATTCCCAACACTGGAAATCGACAACGTTATCATAAATGATCGAAAGTTTAAAAATGTATTTGAGAAAAATGTTAAGATTCACTATTGCGCGCGTTGGATATACATGGGACTGTCCAGAGTTTCCTAGTGATCGAAGCTTAGAAACGACTTTCAAAATCATATCTTTATCACGTTTTGTTCACATTGGAAGCATGTGTTGATAATAATATCAATAGTACAGTGGCAACAATACATATGGTTTACAAAAGTCTAGTCTTTAAATAATGTCCATACAGTGATTTGATCCACAATGCTGGGAAGCTTATTAATCATACAGCAATTAAATTAACAAAGGTATCAATGGACCATTATCTTTCAATAAAAAATATGATATAAGGTATATGTGTATTGTTTAATTTAATCATACACCCTCGACAATCGCTCTCGCTCGGGTAATAAAAAAATTCACACTCGTTTCGTAAAAGTCATATGACACACTTCCTCGGGTAATAATCTCTAAATACAGTAATGAAAGCATTAAACACGTTACGAATAATCGAACATTAATTCAAGCATGACGATTTAAAGCCTACGTGACAACATACATACACACATACATACATACATGTACATACATACATACATACATACATACATACATACATACATGCATAAATACATAAATACATACATACATACATACATACATACATACATATATATATATATATATATATATATATATAAAGGGTCTCATGTGTAATCTCTGCAATAAATCTTGAACTTGTTCGGGCAGTCTCCCTTCCGGGATCTGACCCACACCCTAAGACTCGGGTTACCCCGCCAGCATTGACCTCACATGTAGCGCTCAGCCACACACACGGTGAGGAGAGTCCATATTATCAAAGGCGTAAAAACGTTTGGGATAAGACCAAAGCCCAGTTGAATCACAGTTTGTAAATGAGTACAAATGAACTGCACCGAAAACTTACTTATCGAGTAATATAAATGTTCTAGCAATAAAGCATTATGATTACCTCGTCAACGTCCTTGACCAGTTGGACATAGTGTGACCCTTAGCACTACGCTACGAACCTACGATAAAAAGGGCTTGAGATTTTATGTATCAAAATTGTGTAAGGACAACAGTTAAAATTTTCTCTTTACTTCTAGATAACATAAATATTTCATTGAAAAAAACGAGATAATACTATAGGCACATTTATTTTCAAAATACTTTATTAGTCACGTTGTATTATAATCTTTAATGCACGACAATGTTTACAGAAGCCAGTTATTTTTTTCAAAATTACGCTTTTAAACTGCTAATATATACAAATGTAAAAGGATATCTGAAACATCGGATAAGTTGTTCAAAAGCGAAAAAGAGAGAAGAGACAACATTGAATGTAAAAGATTGTCCATTTATACAGGCCTCATATGACAAGGTAATTAAAAAAATATACCTAAAATATATAAATACTATATTATGATCTCAAAACGTAGATCTACTTATTTGGGGGGTTACTCATTGCAGTCCGGTATATAGATTTTCACATTTAGATTGTAAATAGTATTAATTTTTTAATGAAATATTTTTATGAATGGTTAATAAACAATCTCGCTGTCTTTGTTGTTTTATCAACATTGTATAACGATAATGAATGAAGTCCCTATCATGTTTATTGCATGTTACGTTGTTTTCATCCATAGCACATTTATGTTATATTGGTTTAAGTAATATACTTTGAATCTCTTGTATCCTTTGCATGAAAACTACCGATTAAATATTACCTACTAAGGTAAAATCGGTATAAACTATGTCAAGTTCAAGTGCAAGGTAAATTGACTGACATAAACCAATCAAAATGAGAGAATTTAACCTTTGACATAACTCAAGCTATAGATTAAATATTTTAAATGTTACCTCGGAACTCGCCTTACTTGCAGATCAAATTACAACAATGTCACATTTGCTTTCTATCCAATTGAAAAAATCATGTTAGTCGCCACTTGAATGCATTTCAGGTTGAAGAATATATTATGTCTGCATTATATAAACGCTTCTTCCTGATTAGCTCCTATTTCACATTTCAATATATGACAAAAAGTCGGTTAAACCTACTTTTAAAAGCCAGTTCTCAGAAGTCCGGTACTTTCTCGTCCAATTTGGCTTATACAATCTTCATATTTGTTTCGTTCTCAGACTAGCCGGCCGTAGTCGGTCACAGCTGAGTGATTATGATTCGAGTCCGTTTTGAAGTAGGTCATGCCGATGTCAACAAAATGTAAGTAATGTAAGACAAACAAACACCTTTGAAGGTAACTAAGTAGCAAAATTATAATATAGCTTTCGATATGGAAAGTGACAAGTGAAAAGAGTCAAGAGATTGGAGAACGAGGCGAAAACTTTCGTAGTACACTGACCTAGACTCGCATCAAGTCGTCTATGATAACATATATTAAAACTTATACATAAACTCGTCTTATTTTGTTATAGAAACACAATACAACAATAAAACAAACGCGTGGCAGTTAAGGGTTTTTATATTTGGAAGCTGACGTTATTTCCATAAACGTACTTATTTATAATTACTGTGGCATGAATAATTATCATGAAATAAAGTTGTTGCATAATGGTAAAGATTTTCAGGCTGAATTGAAATAATTTCAGAATAGAAATAATTTCAAAATTGAAATGATTTCTATTTGATTACCTGATTGATGTTGATTAATGTAGATATCTAATGCTATCAGATTACCCAAGTTAATGTGCATGATATTATTTGAAATTTCTTGATAGTTCATTCATGTTCAATTTAGTCATTTGGACACTTTTCATGGTTTGAATGCAAAGGAGGAGCTATATTCATCAGTTGACAAAAAATAAATTGTGATTCAAGGCCTTCCTCAATTCGTCTGCCACTTCATTTGAAAAACAATAATGAAAAGTAGGTCATAAAAAGTCATAAGTTTAATGGCATTTAATGGAATTCTCAAACCATTGTCCACTTTCATTGGTTTTAGATCCCACTGGTAACTATTCTAGCTGACATTTGGAAATGCAGCAGATGAGTGTCCTGTCTTGATCCACTCTATACTTACATGCAAGAAAATGGCCGTCCCAAGTGTTGAAGTCAGCCCTAAGGAGGCCCTAGTCGATGAGAAGATTCGTGTTCGAGCTGTCAACCTGCAGCAATCACAGGAAGTGACTCTACAGGCCTGGGTATCAGAACGAGGCGCGGTGTACACTTCCTGTGGTCATTTTGTGGCCAACAGTCAAGGATGTGTAGACACAACTCAACATTCATCCCTTGGTGGAACTTATACTGGTAAGAATTGTCAGTTAGTTATTAGTGTTCCCATTTGCCTGCTGAATTTGTTTGAAATAAATGAAAGCTTCAGGGTTGTTCTGACCTTCCCTGCAAAAGTCCTGTCAGTCAAAATCAAGGGTTTATTTAAAGGGGTTTCAGATAATGTTATAGGCGTCAAATATGTCAAACTTAATAAATGGTCTCATTTTTATCCAGAAGTGCTGTTTTTTTCTGAAAAATACCATGATGCTTTTCAGTTCAGTATAATGACAATAAACAACTGATTTGTGATCGTAAAAAGTGATGAGAATCAATGATTCAAACGTTATTCTGGAACTTATTTACTAAGGGTGCGCGGTATTATCGATATATTGGTTTTAACTTTTATGAAACTCTTAAAATTTTTTATAAATCCTTCACTCTTGCTCTAGATGTATAACATAGTGTTGTTTCTAGAAAGGATTCAGCGCAGTACCACCCATGGTTCGCTAGTTCAAGCCGAAGCTCGCAGGTTTCACTGCAATGCATAGCCACAATGGTTTTGGGGGCCTTCTCCCCACAATAATACTAGCAACCGCGATATAAGTGAGATACCCTTGAAAGCAGCGTTAAACCCCAAATCACCTCACCTCACCTAAAAAAGGTCCAAGGGAATTTTGCCCACCCTTTTGGCTTGATGTTCCTTAAAATTTTGATGAATGGGATACTTTTTCCAATGAGGGTCCTCTCTGGTTGAAAAGCCCAAATACACCACCTCAGCTGAGCACCTACAATCAACACTGTATAACAGAAAATAAAACTACATCCTTAAAAGCGATTTAAATACTGAATTCTTTTGACTTAGGTGTGGAAGGTATGGGACTGTTCTGGAGTTTGAATGGGTATTAATTGTTTGACAAATTTTCAATTGAAAATAAAGCTAAAAATTAGAAAACTTATTACATATATACCTACATTGAGCTTTAACTAAAATTTCCCATCCTTTAGGTGTGGATGCTATGGGACTCTTCTGGAGTTTGAAGGTTGTGAAGGGATTATCAAAAACAACTCGACTCATGAAAGCAGACGTCACAACGCCATTAGTGTTTGACATCAGAGTTTTGAACGGCCATGTTGGATTTGACAATTTACCACACACATCAGATTCAGTCCTGGCGTCTACAACATGTGAGAGATGGTACAAACATCAGAGTGTTCGCAGAGTTGTTGTGAGGGAGGGGAAACTCAGGGGTACTCTCTTTATACCTCCAGGTAAAATATCAATTTTGAAATATTAATTTTGTTACTGTTAATAACATTTACTTGTCATCTGTTTTGCTATTGCATCATTGACAGTGTTTATTAGAGCCCTTGAACGTAACTTCCTGATTGACATCAGGGTATTGTAGGAGCTACATAGATACAAATATGCTTAGTTATGCTTATTTAGAATTGGTCAGTAGGATAATGAGAGTTTGACTGCTAGAAGATTTGTTGTAGTTCGAAATGATTTTTTTGATAGTTACAGCTGTGTTTTTAATGCATTTACTGACTTAAAAGGAGATATATTCAAGTCCATTGCAATGAATATATATTTGAGTCATAGCGACTACCTACTCTAGTTATTTGAAGGATAATCTGTTGAATGCTGAAATCTTAAGTAGTAAAACATTTTGACCAGCATTTTAAAATTGATGTATGTTTTGCAGTGATTGATTCAAGTCAGTGGCAGACCCGGGGCGAGGTGGAGTTCAGGGTTTTCTTATCCCCCTTTTGGAAATTCTATTAAAAAGACCTACAATAAAGTGGGCAAATCCCGAGGGTGAACCCCCACTTTTATATATATCATAAATCATAAGACTGATGAGCTACATACACAATGGCTCTATTTTTTGATTTACCAATTTTCAGGTGGTGGCCCCTTCCCTGGAGTGATAGATATGTTTGGGACAGCAGGCGGGTTAATTGAAATTAGAGCTGCTTTACTTGCATCCAGAGGTTATGTATCTTTTGCCTTGGCTTATTTTTCTTATGAAGACCTTCCTAGATCGGTTGAGGATTTTGATCTGAGATATTTTCTAGTAAGTCAATATTTTGAAATACTGAATATCATTTCATTAAGAATTGCCCTTCGCTAAATTGCAATGTTTATATATTATAACTGCATTATGAGTCCAGAGGCCCTTTCAATAGTTAATAGATTAAGTGCAATGTTTAGTAGTACATGGATCTACAAGTCATACATTTTGTTACATCTATCACAGTGTTTATTTGAATCAACAAAGCTCCTTCAAGGCTGTGATATCTGTTGTTCCGAATGAGCCTTTGAGGACTGCTTTTTCATGGCTGTTTAGAATGTAAATTCTTCAGACAATTACATGTTGGTATGCAAGGAGTTTGTAGCAAGTATCTCAAAATCAACAGAGTTATCATTCAGTTAGTGTCAAAATTCCTAGATGTGAGTACCACCCTTGGTTTGCTAGTTCCAGCAGAAGCTCGCAGGTTTCACTACAATGCATAACCACTTTTTTGTTGCGGGCTTGCAATAATACTAGCTGCCATGATGTAAGTGAAATACTCTTGAAAGATGCGATAAAGCCTAAATCACCTCACCTCAACTAGATCTGAATGTTTTTGGATTAGCTGGTTTTATACATACACGAGGTACTGTATTTCCTCGAATACAACCCCGGGGTTCTATTTCACTCAGCATCCCCTTAACCCCCGGGTTCTTATTGAGGCTGGGTTCTATTTTTTTCAGACCTGAAATGGCATTAAAAAAATTAATGCAAGAGTGAGAAAGTGGTATTCTATATCTCAAAACTTTCCATCTGGAAATCATACGAAGATTATTTTAACATTGAGAACCCGGGTTTTATTCGAGGCCCGGGTTCTATTTCACACAGCACCCCTTACCCCGGGTTATATTCGAGGCCCGGGTTGTATTAGAGACCCGGGTTATAATCGAGGAAATACGATATTTAGCTCTAAAGATATCAGCTTATTGAAGGACCTCTGAGGATTCAACTAAACTGATGTGGCAAGCTGGAAGTTCCTGAATTGCATTATCTGCATATTTTTAAGTCCTATTGAACATGAAAGCCAAGGTTCAAAGTTAAACTTATAAAATTGAATGATTCTTATAAAAAAGCCGTAGAAGGTTTTTTTTATAATGATAACAACACTTAGACAGGTGAAAATTGAAGTGCCATTGTTAAAATCTTTTGTTTTGTTTTGTTTCTTGCATTAACAATTAAATCCTTGTTAAACAATTAGACAATTGCAATTTTTTAAATGTTGTAAGTATTGTAAAGCTTATTGATAATCCTTATTATCATAATATAACTTACTTTCATTGGCTGAGAAGATTAGAAAGGCATTAACATTTATTTTCTTCCTCAATATCATTGAAATCAGATTGAACTTATAACTTAACCTTGCTGCATTTCTGATCCGAGTACTGCACTGTAGGGGAAGGACGATATGGCCTTGTTTGTGATCTTTCTCCTTACAGGCACGTCAAAATCTATAATTTTACTATTCTGCCTTGCCTCGTCACTGATTGGTTGAAATGCAAAGGTCATCTCACACGACCTTTAGCAGTATGCAGATCAGAAACACAGTGTGGTATGAGTGAAAGGTTTCATAGGATTTCAATGAGATTGTTTCTTCCCAGGATGCAGTAGACTGGTTTTCCAGCCACCCCTCTGTACATCCTGGTGGGGTGGGCCTGGTCGGGGTTTCTAAGGGAGGGGAGCTTGGTTTTGTACTGGCTTCTGTCACTGACAAGGTATGTAAATAGGGAATATATTATATTTGTACATTTTTGTTGGACATCGAATATTGACAATGGGTTTGTTTCACTATATTCTGTCTCTGTGGTTGATGGGTATGTTGAAGATAAAAGTTTCATGTTTAACATGGTAAGCAAATTGCTGATTCATCATTATCAGACTCTGAATGTCCACTGATGGTCACTGTTGTGCCAGAACATTCCGATTGGCCAATGTAAGCGATGGTCACCGTGAATTATCATACCCAAATCTATATCAGCTAGACAATCTATTAAAGTGTCCCATTATTCAAAAATTATAAGATATTGGCTTAGATTATTAACACAAAAAAGCAATGTGCAGAAAGGCTTAAAGTTTTCAATATAAAGGGGCGGAAAGTGGTAGTGCTTGCTGGGCACTTAAAGTTAAATCAATGCTGTACTCCTATGGTTTCGAAGAGGTTTGGATTCAACAGGGTGTTGGAAGTGCGGATCTTTTCTTGCATCAGTTTCGGCAAAGGTGTGTTGACATCGAAATTCAAGGTTCTCATGATCATATTAAGTCTAGTTCTAAACTCGCATTGTTCGTTGCTGTTACGGATAATTTCCAATATAGAAATTGGGTAAGATTTATTGATGTAACACTATTTGGAATAAATATCTTGACTTTTCTAGGATCCAATCATAGTTTTCTAATTGAAACAGGCAGATATTATAATATACCAAGACATGAACGTACTTGCCCCTTCTGTATAATACCAAATATTGAAGATGAATTTCACTTTTGTTTAGTGTGCCCATTTTATCTTGATTTGCGTGTCAACCTTCTCCCGAGATATTATCACTCTTTTCCAACTCCTCATAAGTTGTCCATGTTATTTTGATCCGCTTCTCGCAATATGAATTTTGCAAAATATGTATTTCTTGCTGCAAAGAATCGTAACTTCTTTTTCAAAGGGGTTCATGTTATATAACATTTTACAGTTCTCAACATAACACATGGCAAATGTAAAATTCAGCTCTCGTGTAACTTTTTGTATGTTTTCATGCCCTGTATATGTATGATTGGCCGGTGGCCCCTATAACTGAATAAAAGCAATCAATCAGTAATCATACCCAGCTCAATGTATGGTACAGGAAATTGAAACTGAATGTTGGTATGTCTGTCCATTAACCTGTCCCCTGTCTGTCAATCTGTCTGTCTGTCGATCCCAATATTGTTTCCAGGGGAGAACTTTAAGACTGAAATCTAAGCTTAATGAAACTTGGTATGTAGATCAATAAAAACAAT
The DNA here is from genome assembly GCA_921293015.1 of Phorcus lineatus. Classification (NCBI taxonomy): domain Eukaryota; kingdom Metazoa; phylum Mollusca; class Gastropoda; order Trochida; family Trochidae; genus Phorcus; species Phorcus lineatus. The sequence continues at coordinate 25,209,242 of OV121089.1, forward strand.
GTAGATATGACCTTTTGGGTCTTCTTTTAGGCCGTAGGGTAGTTATAATTAGTATTTGAGGGTTCTTTTGAACAGCAAAGGCTAATGAAGCTTAAGACATGAAAAGACCATCTTGTCTATATAACAATTATTGCAAATGACTTTTATGGGTGTTTAAAATTTTATCATTAAAAATGTGAGTTATTCAATACTTCATCATCATCAGATTCCTTGTTTTACTTTCTTCCAACTGCTTTTTTTTGTTCACGTTTTGAGATTCCTGTAAAGTGCATTCAGGTTGGCCTTGCACTATTAAAAGTAAAAAAATTGATTCAGGTCTGTGTTATTATGATCAACAAATTATATGAAATTTATTCTTTCTTTCCTGATGTCCCTTTACAGATTAAAGCTCTGGTGAACATCAATGGGGTTTTATCTTTAATCCATGAAGACCTCAAGAAAGATGGAAAACCTTTCCTAAAAGCATTAAAGTAGATATATTTCTTATTGTTATCCATGGTGATTATGACTAAGGATTTAACAATGTAGAGTTAGTCCACTTTGCTTATTCAAGAGACACTTGCTTTTTTTAATGAAATATCATTTGCCTTGGTTACGGACATCCATGCCATATATGTTGATACAAATACAAATCATCTGATATATTCATCCCCAAATGACAAATATTTAGCAATCGTTTTAAATGAGAATTGAAAAAGTGCATTATATTTGTGCAGAAGCTAAAATCACAAGAAACTCTAAAATGTAGACTGTTATAGATAGATTTGAAAAATTCTTGTTGATTAAGTCACGCACACCTTTGGTACTCAACCTATTACACTGTACTCAACCTATTAAACTGTACTCAACCTATTACACTGTACTCAACCTATTACACTGTACTCAACCTATTACACTGTACTCAACCTATTACACTGTCCTCAACCTATTACACCCCAGCAGACAATATGACCTTGTATCAACGTTGAAATAACGTTGAAATTTGATTGGATTTGAAATTTGCGGCGACGTCGAAATGATCCACGTTATTTCGACGTCGGTTCAACGTTGAAGCCAAGACGTTGTATTGACGTTGAAAAGACGTCATTTCGACATCACAGCTTGTTGATCAGTCAGGTTATGTTAGCTTTGTTTCGTTCTCATATTTGAAGCCATGTATCATCTGTAAGGCTATGCTTTCAACTTCAGCTTTATCATTTGCCTCGGTTCAAGAGTTAAATGGCTGCTGTAATGGAAATTAATTACGATGTGAGGGTATTAATGTTTATATGACACTGCGACGATTTAGACTAAAGTGTCACCAAAAAAATGTTTGTTACAAAGGCGCAATTACCGTTTTGTAAGAACTACTAACTTTATGCAAATCGAAAATTTATGTTTTCAGTTGTGAACATAACTGAAAAAATAAAAACTGTTGAAAAATAGCATATACCTTGTTTATTCTAATTAGACATAGGACAGAGTTACTTCCCTTTATTGTGAAATTGAAAGAAATTAACCTTTATTCATCTAAATCCAATATCAATAACACTTTTAAATGTCAATGATAGCAGTTCGTTTTTGCATTTCTTATTTCATTTTTTAAAACAATCCGTAACTCATTTGATGTTATTAATAATAATGAAATGTTATAAAATTAATGACATGTCAGTTTTAAGTTGTTCTGATGACGTTGAAACAACGTCAAAACACCAACCAAATTTCAACGTCAGTTAAAAAATGTTGTTCCGACGTCGAAAATTGGTTGATCGACGTCGACCATCCTGACCTAAAATCAACCAAATTTCGATGTCGAAATGAAGTCAGATGCCTGCTGGGACTGTTACTTTTACTCAACCTATTACATTGTACTCATCCTATTACACTGTACTCAACCTATTACACTGTACTCAACCTAATAAACACTGTACTCATCCTATTACACTGTACTCAACCTATTACACTTTAGTCAACCTATTACACTTTAGTCAACCTATTACACTGTACTCAAACTATTACACTCTAGTCAACCTGTTACTTTGTACTCAACCTATTACACTGTACTCAAACTATTACACTTTAGTCAACCTATTACACTTTAGTCAACCTATTACACTTTAGTCAACCTATTACACTTTAGTCAACCTATTACACTCTATTCAACTTATTACACTGTAGTCAACCTTTTACACTGTACTCAACCTATTACATTGTACTCATCCTATTACACTGTCCTCAACCTATTACACTGTACTCAACCTATTACACTGTACTCGACCTATTACACTGTCCTCAACCTATTACACTGTACTCAACCTATTACACTGTTACGTCAACCTATTACACTGTACTCGACCTATTACACTGTACATTTTATAAGATCATGTAATTTCCCAAAGATGACATGCTACAATGCCTTGAAGGAATGTTTAATTTTATTCAGGCTCAAAGCATCTGGAGTCGAATTCACCGAAGAGGGATTGATTACTCATAACTGTCTCTGTTTGGAGGATATAGTCTTTACAGAGGTGAGACATCATTTAGGAGATAAACCTAGTGTGCGCGTTCGGTTTCAATTTAAAATTTACTCGCTATCAATCCAGTATAACATGTCTCTGATTTTCAAACACACTAGGTTTATTTCCATTCTACCATGACGATTTTAATGCTGAACTCTTTTTCATAGCGAAATGCACAGTGTAAAATGTTCCGACTTCCGGAGACAAACATGAACTCGTCTGCATCGGGGATTTTGCGTCTTAGTATTGAACTGAAATTAAACCGTTAACAAAGTTAAACCTATTAAAGTGTGTTCACGAAATGGTTTTGTCATAGTATGTGGTACAAATGTCTTTATCAAATAGTTTAAAAAGTCTTTTTTCTTGTTTTGATAGCAAACAAAGACTACAACACCCCTATGACGCTAATAGATGACTCTAACAGTAGACCACTATGACGTCGTAATAGGGTTTAATTTTAAGACGTCAGAAGCGCTCGCGAAATGGCGTCATTGTTTTGTTGCCGCATTCGAAGGAATGATGTTGCATGCCCAGTAGCGGAAAGCTGAGGTTACGATGATTTTTTACTCAAACTTCTTGATTTGTAAAAAAAATGACATAAAATTACAACAATTTGCTCTCTCCGTGTAAACACACGAACACAAATACGGTTAATTCCTTTTGGAAAGAGATTAATCCCACTTGCAAGCGGAATATCAACTCTGAAGTTACCAGTCGGATAGCTGGAAGTCAATGTATGTATTAATACATTGAAAACAGATTTCGGGTAAACAAAGCGACTTCAATCGTGAATTGATACCCTGTGAATCGGAGAAAACAGCCAATCAGAATCAAGTATCCAGCACTTTCATGGTAGAATCAAGAGTTACCATTCCTTGGTTTCATATGGCTAAATGTTCTGATGCTCTTCACCTTATCACCCTTCGGACTCTTCTTCGCGTTGTGTGAAAAGGGTTGTTCATTGTTGACTCTTAGATGACATGGTCAAATGTCATACATGTTAACAGAAAATAGTTTACCAGTAAATCTTGTTTACCTTGTATATACCATTTCTAAATGTTCTTTTGTCCGTGTTTTTTTCTCTCTGTATGTTCCTATTTCTGTGTATTCTTAGTTCTCTTTTGTTCCTTTGTCTGTGTGATCTTTTTCTGTATGTTCTTATTTCTGTGTCCCTATTCATATGTGCTCTTTTTCTGTATGTTCCTATTATTATGTATTCCAAGTCCTATATGTTCTTTGTTTTTGTGTTCTTTGTCTGTATGTACCTATTTCTGTGGGTTCCTAGTCTTCTTTTGTTCCTATTTCTTTGTATTCCTCGTCCTATATGCTCCTTTGTCTGTGTTCTTTTTCTGTGTGTTTATTTTTGTTCTGTATGCTCCTATTTTGGTACAATCCAATTTCTCTGTGTTTGAACATCCTTGTGCCGCATTTTCTGTATGTTCCTATTTCTGTAGGTGTGGCGGAACAATGCCAAAGTGCTGTGCCTGTTTGGAGACGATGATGGCACCTGGGACACAAGAAGAATAGGTTCTCGTTTCTACACTTCTGTCCCGGAGATATACAAGAAGAATATTGAAATAATCAACTACCCTGATACTGGACATCTGCTGGAGCCGCCCTACATGCCTGTCTGTAGATCTTCATACAGCAAAGTAGCAGGTTATTGATAGCTTTACAACAAACCTGTCTAATGTTGCAGATAAAGTAGAGAAGAACTCTTTTGGTGAAATTACTATCTTAGACAGTTAGTTTAGATATGAGAGGGAAAAATTCACAAATGGTATTTGACCTTTTTCAGAAAGAAGGACTGCAAATTTCTAGTCCTGTAGAACTGTCTTAGTTGGGAGGTGGGGGATTGGTTTGTGAGGTCTGGTGGGAGGGGGTAAGGAGTTAGTTTTATCTGCTACAAAACACCCGCTAAATATGATTACATCGCTTAAACTAATAAAACAAAGGGGGAGGAAGATAGGGGATAATCTTGGAAATGGGTTTGGGGGTTGTGTGATGGGCGTTGGGGGTTAGAGGTCATGTTTTGTCATTTATTTAAACAGTTTGATCTATAGTTTGATTTATAAACTTTGAATTAATCATACTTACACTGATATGGCCAAAAAAAGATCTTCTTTATAAAAGGACCTAAACTTGCATGTCAGTCAGCATAGCTATGGTGTTAGTGGTATGATCATCAGGATTTGGTGTAGAGAAATAGGAAGTCTATAGGTTCGTTATGTCATATTGCCAAAACATTTGCAGAATGTGGATTGACATGAGTAAATTTTAATACTCATTAAACACTTTGACTTCTTCAACTGAAAACAAATAATCTTATCTTATTTGAATAGTAATATGTGGAGAATAATATAAAGATTGCCCTGGGGCAGAGGGCAATTGGACATGTTGAGAAAGTTATGCGAAATAGTATCCCTGAAGAACAATAGAGGAACTTCATTAGAGGTTTATATTAAATATCATCATTATTTATTCCTCATGTACCACAAGTTCTTTGGAGAATTATATGTGTTCTGTTCCTGGTTTTCCAGAATTTTTTTTTCCAATTTCAGGCACTCTGATGTATTGGGGAGGTTATCCTAAGGCTCATGCTATCGCTCAGGAGGATGCCTGGAAAAGATTGCTGAAATTCCTACGTCAAGTTCTTGATTTGAGTCCGACAAAACCATTCAACAGTCATTTATAGCATATGATGTAATTCATAAACTTATCTGTGATACATTCAAGATGTGTAATGAATGAGATTTTTATTATAAATTTAAATATCAAATCCATTTGTTTGTTTTCAATAACATAGTGAACAGTTAGTTACATGTAAAAGATAGTTCCCATTACTCTGGTGTTTGCGGGCCGGGCTTGTGTGTATATTGCATATGCTTATGGACCTTGGAATTGAGCCAGGGTTAATTATTACCACAGAGGCTTACTACACAGTTACTACACAATTCTAAAACATTTATATAAATTTTTTACCAAAGATTTATTAATATTATCCAAATATATGTCATACACAAACTGAAGAACTTTTTCTAGGCTATATAGGAATCGTTATCAATTGTTCTGTACTGGGGTTCATGGTAAACAATTCTTACTGGAGAACTTTTCTTGTCCATATAGTCATCAGATCTATCAGTTTTTCACACTTTCAAAACTGTGGTTGCCATAGTGTTGAAGAGAGACAGATCCACTGTGGCGTATCTTGTGTGGAGTTGTCACAAAGAACCTTATGAGCCTGGTCTATTTTGTTGTAGACAGTGTGGAGTTATAGAGCGATTGTAGGAGATTGGTGCCGGGATTTGTGTAATTATTAAGTTCTATAGAACCTTATGAGACTAGTCCATTACATTATAGCCTTCAAAGTGTTGTAGAGAGACTGTAGGAGATTGGTACACTGTGCCGTAGCGTGTGTAGAGTTGTAAAGATCTTATGAGGCTGGTCTATTTTGTTATAGACAAATTTGTAGAGTTTAAGATAGAATGTAGGAGATTAGTACACTGTGCCATAGCGTGTGTAGAGTTGTAAAGACCTTATGAGACTATTACGCTGTAGACAGTGTGGAGTTATAGAGCGATTGTAGGAGATTGGTGCAGGGGTCTGTTTAATTATTAAGTTCTAAAGAACCTTATGAGACTAGTCCATTACATTATAGCCTTCAAAGTGTTGTAGAGAGACTGTAGGAGATTGGTACACTGTGTCGTAGTGCGTGTAGAGTTGGATAGAACCTTATGAGACTGGTCTATTACGCTGTAGACATAGTGGAGTTGTAGAGATTCTGTAGTATAAAGGCACACTGTGCTGTAGCCTGCAAAGTTGTGGAGAACCTTTGGAGACTGATTAATTATGAATTTGACTAGAATTGTACAGTCTGTAGGAAACTTGTACTTTATGTTGTAGCCTGTATAGAGTTGTAGAGGGCCGGTATGAGGCTGTAGCCTGTGAAGAGCTGTAGATAGTTTGTAAGAGAACGATCCTTCATTCTGTAGCTTGTCTTTAATCGAGAGAGTCTGTAGTAGACTGGTTGTCAAGGCTGTAGTCACTGTAGAGATGTACATGTAGAGGGTTTGCAGGAGACTGGTCCTCTGTGCTGTAGCCTGTGTAGAGTTGTAGAGGGATTGCAGGAGACACATCCTCTCTGCTGTTGCCTGTGTAGAGTTGTAGAAGGATTGCAGGAGACACATCCTCTCTGCTGTAGCCTGTGTAGAGTTGAAGATGGTTTGCAAGAGACTGGTCCTCTGTGCTGTAGCCTGTGTAGAGTTGTAGAGGGATTGCAGGAGACACATCCTCTCTGCTGTTGCCTGTGTAGAGTTGTAGAAGGATTGCAGGAGACACATCCTCTCTGCTGTAGCCTGTGTAGAGTTGAAGATGGTTTGCAAGAGACTGGTCCTCTGTGCTGTAGCCTGTGTAGAGTTGTAGAAGGATTGCAGGAGACACATCCTCTCTGCTGTAGCCTGTGTAGAGTTGAAGAGGGTTTGCAAGAGACTGGTTCTCTGTGCTGTAGCCTGTGTAGAGTTGTAGAAGGATTGCAGGAGACACATCCTCTCTGCTGTAGCCTGTGTAGAGTTGAAGATGGTTTGCAAGAGACTGGTCCTCTGTGCTGTAGCCTGTGTAGAGTTGTAGAAGGATTGCAGGAGACACATCCTCTCTGCTGTAGCCTGTGTAGAGTTGAAGAGGGTTTGCAAGAGACTGGTTCTCTGTGCTTTAGCCTGTGTAGAGTTGTAGAAGGATTGCAGGAGACACATCCTCTCTGCTGTAGCCTGTGTAGAGTTGAAGACGGTTTGCAAGAGACTGGTTCTCTGTGCTGTAGCCTGTGTAGAGTTGTAGAGTGATTGAAGGAGACTCGTCCTCTGTGCAGTAGCCTGTGTAGAGTTGTAGAAGGATTGCAGGAGACTGGTCCTCTGTGCTGTAGCCTGTGTAGAGTTGTAGGGGATTGCAGGAGACTCGTCCTCTGTGCTGTAGTCTGTGTAGAGAGTGTTTTGAGAGTCTGAAGGTCACTGGTCTTCATGTAGCCTGTGTAGAGTTGTAGAAGGATTGCAGGAGACTGGTCATCTGTGCTGTAGCCTGTGTAGAGAGTGTTTTGAGAGTCTGAAGGTCACTGGTCTTCATGTAGCCTGTGTAGAATTGTAGAGGGATTGCAGGAGACTGGTGAGGTTAGACAGGAGGCTGTGGTCAACAGTTGTGATGCAGGCTGCTCGGTCTGCAGGCTTGAACTGGATGACCACGATGAAATACGTCAGCAAGGTACCAGCCAGCTGGAATAAGTGAATTACTTTGGTCACACAGATAAAAACAAAGTGGGATTATGAGAATACATTCCTTTTGCTGCTCTATGTAATGTATGCATTGATGTATGTCAGCTGGGTCACCTTGATGAGTTTCTGGCTTAGAGTCTCTGGAAGATTTTGAATTTCCGACATCACATATAAGTCATCAAATTAAATTCCAAAATATACATTATTTAGAGAACGACTTACATATTTTAACATTAACACTTTTTTATTTGAATGTCAAACATTCTGTATTAGAATAAAAAAAGTGATTACAACACCCCTTATGTGTTTTGACACACATAGTTATTAAACCTATAACAGAAAAAATAGACATTGAAGCCAGGGTTCGAACCCCTCCATTTTGAAAAATTACTACTACTTCAGTTTATTTGAATCGAAAGACCTCCTTCGGTGTATCAGATGATTCACATAACTTAATTTCGAGACACAACCCCGATAACGAATCCGTTGATTTCGATATGTTTGAAGTCATTGCATAAACACATTTCATTGGTTCGCCAGTAATGGTAGTTGTATGCCCTGTATTACTAGTATCTCAAGTGACAGTTGAGTTTGTTAATGTTTATCGATTGTGTGAGTCCATCCTGGCGGTTGAAAAATATACACGTAAGAAATAGCCATGAATCACCAGCCATCAACGATTCGAGGCTATTGGCCCGTGAGACATCATGGTATTGAAGGAGTTCCGTGGATTCAAATACGCTGATGAAGCAGGATGTAGTTTATCTAAATGTCATACCGTCAATGAAGATTGGTAGGTTATAGTGAAGAGATCGTAGATGCTGTAGCCGATGGGAGGTCCAACCATCTTTGTAGTGAACATCATCACCTGGAGAACCACGAACATTGGATAATAGTCTAAGTCGAATGCATGAAATGAGGTAGCGTGACATTCATGATAAATAACAAAAGTGATTCAAATGATCGTTAGTCTAAATCACTATTATATATCATGGTCACACTGCAGTACGATCATGAACACTCAAATTTTCAAAATGCGTTGAAATCATAATCGTATCATTGATGATGCTTTTTGCAAAAGAGGTTTGCAGAAATTCTCAAGACACAAAGTTTGACCAACAGATAAGATAACGTTCCTATATCTTCTTCCTATTTCCTGGTCACGTTACATTAAACTCTTTTGCTATACATCCATGTTCAATGCCTGTTTACGGACAATGGCGAAAGAGAATGCTTATCAAAAAAGATTAAAAAGAAATGGTTTACCTCCCTTGCCTCTGTTTCACTCAGCAAGGACTGGGGAATCCTCCAAACGTATTTGAGTGGTTCATGGGCCTGGAAATGATTAAGAGTTTGTATCAAGCACGGGATTTTCCTTTGGGTGGGATGTGCAATATTGATGTCACAAGTACAACTATTGAATGGCTAACTTTAAAGAATGTGTGTCCACAGAAAAACAACAACAAAGAAATAGATAAGAACTAAGATTATCTTGATGCAAGGGTTCCTGTTAACCAATTATCTCAGTCACAAGTCGTCTCTATGTAGTATCAGTATAGCCCCTTTAATAAATATGTATTGAAAGTAAGAATAAAGATTTTACTCAATACAGTGGTTCCTGTAAACCAATTTTGTCAGTGACAAGTCGTCTTTTGAGTATCAGTATAGAGTCTCTTATAAATATATATAGAAAGTAAGAACAAAGATTTTACTCGATGCAAGGGTTCCTGTAAACCAATTATCTCAGTAACAAGTCGTCTTTTGAGTATCAGTATAACCTCTCTAATAAATATACATAGACAGTAAGAATAAAGATTTAACTTAATGCAAGGGTTCCTGTAAACCAATTTTGTCAGTGACAAGTCGTCTATATGTGGTATCAGTATAGACTCTTTAATAAATATACATAGCAAGTAAGAATAAAGATTTTACTCAATACAATGGTTCCTGTAAACCAATTTTGTCAGTGACAAGTCGATCTATGTAGTATCAGTATAGCCTCTTTAATAAATATACATAGACAGTAAGAACAAACATTTTACTCGATGCAAGGGTTCCTGTAAACCAAAAAAAACTGCGTTTAAGAAAATGTTTCTCCCAAATTGTAATTGGAGCGACCTAGTTTGCTAATTTTTTCCAAGATTGCCATTATGGTTAAGTTGATCAAGAATACGTATATAATATAAACATATATAGAGCGTTCGGCTTCGGATCAAGAGGTCCGTGGTTAGAATCCCGCCAGGGGCTCGGCAACTTTGTCTGCAGTAGAGAACTGTTCTACATGCAGTCAGGTTTGGGTGCAATGCTACACTGAATTTCAGCGTAGTACCACCCATGGTTCGCTAGTTCCAGCCGATGTTTGCAGGTTTCACCGCAATGCATAGCCACAATGGTGTTGCGGGCTTTCTCCCTGCAATAATACTAGCAGCCGCGAAATAAGTGAAGTAATCTTGAAAGCGGCGTTAAACACCAACTCACCTCACCTCACCTCAAAATGTTGTTGACATAGGGATCAAATTTCTAATATATCTAATATTCTAATGTTCTCAAATTTTGGCAAAAATATAACATATCTACTAAAGGAGCAAAGTTCATAGATCGCAAGTAGTTTGAATAAGGGAAAAAAATTTTTTTTGACTGATTTCTAACGCTGTTACAAGAGAACGTTAGAGTTTAGCTTTCGTAATTTCAACCCCTGGTCACTAACTTAACTGTTACGGTTTAATGTGGAACACGTTGTTATGTAAAGTACATGTTATAGTTACTTATGAAATGAAAACATGATGTTCTTTGATGTTTCGTCGTCACCTTGCTAAATAATCTCAAATAAAAAATTACATGATGTGTTTACGAAGACGAGCAAACTTTAGGGATGCTGCTGTAGGACATTGTGTCAAAGGAATAGATAAAGGATACTAAACGACCGTCAATTTAATACTATTTTCATCAAAACGAGCGAAAGCGAGTTTTATTTAAGAAATAAAGTTCGCTCTACCCCAATGTGTTATAATAGTTCAGGGCAAAACTATACTTTATTACAAAACACATTGGGGTAGAGCGAACTTTATTTCTTTTCTAAGATGCTAAAATGATCTTTACAGGGACCACTCTGATTTTAATAATCTCGAAATAAAATATAGTGTTTACATCGCTCACATTAATAATCCATGAACAGGGCTAAATGTTGGCTATTCCAAGTATAGAACCCAACCCCTAGTTTAAAACGACATTTAGTTGGTTAAAGCTCTGATTATTGCAGTTTTGCACTTTAACTTTTTCATTTATTCAATTTTGAATTATATTTTCTGCTTATTTTTTTCTTTAAAAACTTAAACAAACAAATTAACACCTCTTGGTTTTTAAAAAACCTTTACTTTTACAAACTCTTGTCGTGCGATTATGCAGTGCTGGCCACATTGCCCATATAAGGCTTATCACGTGGTCAACATTCCACAAAGAATTATGGGTAATGTTTGTTTTGGAAGCGTGATGGCGGACTGAATCCTGACATCTATTTTTTTGCTGCTGTCATAAACGTTGAAGGTGATGCTTTAATCTTTTATATAAGCAGACTGTTCGGGCTGTACACCCAGAATTATGTAATTATTAGGTTGACCGTGTCACATTGAACCTGGTAGAGACGGTTGACGTGAACCAACGTAATAGTCCCACGGGCGCCGTGACCTGACGCGAAACAACGCGGTCACTCGACAGTCGACAAGCATTTGCTTTCCATTCTTGTTTCCGGTAGATAGAACTAAATGATTCGAAACTAGTCACCTTTAAGAGAAACATTATCGGCAAAAGCGCCAATACGATAGACATTGATAGGGACAAGCCATGTTGATCGAAAGAACCGAGATGAAAGGTTACCATGGACGCGTGATCACGAGGGGGCAGCGGGGAAGAGCGGATATAACGTCATTCAATTGTTACGTCATGAAAAAACTATACCAAATTAAACCATTAACGAGTTTGATAAAAATAGTATTAAATGGAAGGGATTTTAGTATTCGTTTTATTACTTGACCTCAGTAATCAAGCATAATTGTCAAAATTGAAAGAAACTGAAGGAAACATTTCTGCGACTTGGTGCCATTGTGACGGCAGTGCTAACAGTGTGACGTCACAACCACACACTATTGTGACGTCATACTTTAAGCGGTATTCTAAGATGCCTAGCGGTTAGAACAATCGAAAAAAAAGTACTTTATCAGACAATAAAGTATAGTTTTGCCCTGAACTATTATAGGTAAAGCACGAGGACGGTAGTCCGAGTGCTTTAACGTTATAATAGTTCAGGGCAAAACTATACTTTATTACAAAACACATTGGGGTAGAGCGAACTTTATTTCTTAATTACGCTAGTTTGCCGTAAATACTATTACACTATGTATCTCACACGGCGAATAATAATTCTGTGATCTTACACAAGTGATATCACCAAAGAGATTTTGGATGCCTAATTAAATGACAGGTTCCTAATCATGAAACACACGTGTCATACCTTTACATTAACCATGGAGCCAGTGTGACAAAGGGTAACCTGATAGGATATCGCAGATATTATCAACACAATACCTATCACTTCATCTTCCGTCGACTCGATGTTCGTGATCAGGAAATACAACATAATACAACCGATTGGCAATGCAACAAAGAAATCGATTAGCTGAAGATGGTTTATGAAACTTTCAAAACCACTCAGAAGATCGCATATCCTTTCATGTTGCCTGATCAAGCCTGATAGTTTAGAGTCACTTCCAAGTTCGTGTTGCCATTGAGGTCTCAAGACTTCCACCTTTGTTACGGTTTCCGACTTTTCTGATGAATTTATCATCACGTCCTTCATACGACTGTTAACAGCCTCAAATTCAAACATTAGACAGACAGAACCCAGAACAATCAAGGGCACAAAAACAGTGAACCCGAGGAACATCGTTGATAATGAAATAAACAACAGAACAAGGGATAACCATTCAGGGAGATAGTCCAATGTGACACTTTCAAGCACGTTTGGCAACAGTGTTAGACTTCCGCAAGCAGCAATAGCACTTCCGATTGCAATAACCGGTCCACCGATACTCAAGATCTTCATCTTTCTAATAAAATGGAACGTTTTCTCATTCAGTCCATACCGTTCCTCATATCGGATGAAAACTCGAAACCAGTTCTGTAGGATGTTGTTATGAATTTTCCATGTTGTCAAGATAACAGATGCAGCATTTCCCAAGAACAAAAACGAAAACGCAAATGTCTTCATCCATATGCTTGACAGTGGTGTCAAATATTTTAATTTCACAATTAAAAGACAACTGAATAGGAGAAACAGTATGTTGGTAACGAAACAGTACAATCCTCTGAAGAACACACCACAGCCTCTGCATCGTCCAGAAGACGTTGCTGTCGTGTCCAGAGGTGGTGAATCTTTGACTTGGCATCCAATTGCCTTCATTAACAACGTTACAAGATTTAAGAGGTCATTGACAGTGGATTTACTCTTGGAATCGGTTGTTGTCATTGTGGGTACGATGCTTGTTAATTCAAAAATTGTCAGCTGGTTCTTCAGAATGTTTCTCGAAGAACTAAAATTCCAATTCAGGGGAAAATCACGAATACAGCCTATTTGGTATGCCCTTCTTTGATAATACGCGGAATGGGCAAAACGTTCCGTGTAACAAACCACTCAAATCACTGAGAGCTTTTATTATGTACACTGTGAGCTATCTTTCCATTATAGTGCACGTAATGGATTTCTCAGAATCTTGCCATCAATGCTGTAGTCAGCTGATACTTCAAACCATACCATTAGGTATATAACGGTCACTTTTATGGCAATGTATTGTTTGTTCGACCTGAGGATAATGCACATATTCCTTTTCCTCAATTCACTTAGCAATTGTAAACTATAGCTTATCGGTGACAGTCTTTATTCCATTAATTGCAAACATAACCAGAATGCATTAACGTATTAATTTGTGTCCGTCAAATAAATAAATCTTCTATGGTAATTTGTAAAACAGGAGCCAGGATTTTGATCAATCATTTACTTTAATTTCGACTTTCGGTCGTTCTGTATGATCAAAAAAACCCTTTTTAATGTATATTTTGCGTATATATTTTTATTAGATATGACACAACGGGGAAATGTGACCTTATTTATTTACTAAGCTCGACCGTTTCTATAAAATGATACGGCTGGGATAGTAATTGATAGGATCGATATGGTTTCAGAATAAGCCTTACATAAATAAGGTCGGTAACATAAAACTGACATATTCGATAAGAGATTTCATCGTAAGAAATGAGAATTGATTATACAACATATTTTAAGTGAAATATTTTTGTCATTTGAATTCGATTTTGAAATATAAGCGACATACTGCTAGGTCGTGTGACCAGTTAACCTTCTCGGTATGAGGGTTACTTATTACTTGGTTTTCGGAACCGACCGACCCTTTTTTGACAAATCCAATTAAAATTAAAATTCTAATACCGACTCAATTCACATTCGATCTATCATGTTTACTTGTGAAATTATCAATTAATGCTGAACAATTAGACATATCTCTCAAGTATGTGACAAGTATGAAATGTGGTGAAAAAGCTGATCATAAAATGCATAAAATGATGCATTTTAACACCCACAGATGTTAGTGTGTATTATGGCCATTTCTCTGTTCTAGTATTTAATTTGGATACTTTTCCTGTAGGGAAAATGAAAAAAGTGGTTAATAGGTTTTATCAAAATTCACCATATATTTTGTTAATTCGTCTTATTGTACTTATAACAAATATTCACTTTAAAAACCCTTAAATTTCTAAGTTTGAGCATATATGAAAACATCATAATGTAATAAAAGAAATTGTAAAGATTCGTATTGAGTGATCAGTACCTACTAACGCATTTTTAAAAGTTTGACCGATTCAGAAAATATGTTGACAGTAATAACTTCTCATCGAAACATAAACACACTTTAAAGATTACGGTATTAGTCCTAATGCTTATAATCACTTACCTCTTAACCACTTACCACTTAAACACTTAACATTTAGCACTAAACACTTAACACTAAACACTCAAACACTTAACACTCAAACATGTAATAACTTAGCACCAAACACTTGACACTTAGAACTAAACACTTAACACTTGACACTTAGCACTAGACACTTAACAATTGATACATAAACACTTAACGTCTAAACACTTAACGCCTATACACATAACACTTAAATATTTAACATTTAGCACTTATCACGTAACACTTAAACATTCATACGGAAACACTTCCTGTATATTACATAAAGATTATAGAGATGGAATTCAAGACGTGATATAAACAACTTTTGTTGAGCACTTTACCCTTGAATGATGTACTTACATCATACATACAACAGAGGAGTGACTTTATGAGTTGCCACAGAACTAAATGTGTTATTGTTTGATCCTTAAATCCAATAATAAATGTCAGATATTTTTTATGCCATGGTGAGGATAAACCATTTTCACAGTTTTAAAATGTTACGAGTTCTACCATTGTATCGATATACTGTTTTTAGAATATGAATTCTTATAAGTGTTGTCTCTTATTGTATTATCTCTTAATCCTTGTTCATTCTCTGGGATTGAGCAAATAGAATGTTGAATTCCCGGAACGGATCAAGCTGGTTGGCCAAACCGAGAGAACGTGAAATTCCGACACGTGTACATGTTCAGACCCATGTCAGTTATGTTCGATGGGTGATTTTATTTCCACAGACTTACATGTTAGATTAGAGAGCATAAAAATATTCTTACCTTTCGCAGCCTGATAATTTTTTTGCACATTTAGCTGAGCTACAACCTTAAAACTTTTATTAATTTTTTTTCAAAGGAAAGAAATAATTCAATAACATTATATGCATAGTTGTGAAAAACTTTATCATGATTAATAGGTTGTCTTTTGAATGTAGGTACATATGTAGATAAAACTGATGACATGACCTGTCAATATCAATCGACATTCAAATAGAAAATTTTAGATTAAAGATGAGGCTATTTCAATTTAAACGACAAAGGTTAACACCTACCCAACAACTCATTTCATGAAAGGAATATTTGCTAAACTAAGTGAAAATGTAAGTCTTTTGGGATTTCGTCACCGGCTAAAAAATAACTGGCACCCATCAGAGGTTAAGGGTTAATTTATCTGGTTTTTACTAGGCAGTCACATTACATCAGTTCATCCTATTATCTCAAAATCAACAAATTTAGGTCCATATGTATAGACGTATACTATATTCTCATTAGTTCATAACTGATTCCTTCGCATTCAATTGTTTTCGTTGGAAATTTGAAATACTAACAAGTCAAATAAAAGATGCGCATTAAAAGTAACGGTGCTCTTGTAATAGTTGTGAATTAATAGAAAGATACCAATTTGATGGACGTTTCTGTTAATTAACTCATGTGCCGGTTCCAAATGTATATTGCCATAACATATTGTACAAATAGCCACGAATGTCCATTCATAACATCTGTCACTTGATACGATGCATCGTGACTTGAGGTTAAGGTGTTAAGATGAATTAGACTATGTTTCATGAATTTTGTATGTGGCTTAAATAGATCCAAATTACCGTATGAATTAAGTTAAGTTCAAAATCGCCTGTTTTCAGTTGCATTTTCATCACTTAAATGCTGTAGAAATTTAAAAAAACGCAGTTTCTGATGGACAGTAAAAATCGTTTGATGCTGTCACATTACGACTTCTTCAGTCCAAGTGTTCGGCTTAGGATCGAGTTCGAATCCCGCCAGGGCAGAGGATCAACAATTTTGTCTGCAGTAGAGAACTGTTCTACACCCAGTAAGGTTTGGGTGCAATGGTATACTGAATTTAACGCGGTACCATGGTTCGCCGATGCTCGCAGGTTTCACAGCAATGTATAGCCAAATTGGTGTTGCGGGCTTTCTACCTGCAATAATTCTAGCAGCCGTGACGTAAGTGAAATAATCTTGAAAAAAGCGTTAAACCCCCAAATCACCGATTGTAAAACTTACATCAACACATGTTCATCTGCAGGAAGGGTAATTGTACTCAAAATGTTTCTGAGCATTTTACAGTGGATGTTTCGAAAGAGACTATGGGCAACAACAGTAATGCACTTTTCTCATGCACAACCAATGATCACGTGACGGTCAATTCATTGCATTTTCTTTCAAAATGTTTGAGAATTTGAGTTTCTCGAGTTAAGAACACACAATCCAAAAGGTCGGCTTTGAGTATGCAACACTTAATTCTACATCGATGTTAGTAAGATTTGTAATGTTAATCTATAAAGTGAAATTTTTGTTAAGTATATCATGATGCAGTCTTCTATGAATCATGAACAGTTTGACAATATTTCAACCGCACATGGTAAAAAGGACCAGCAAAGAGACTGTATTCAGAGTTAAGATATCAAGAGGCTCGGATGTTATCTATGGTATCAAGAGATTTTTTCGTTCTCCGAACGTGTGTCTATATAGTTGTTTGTGCTGTCATCTTGTATCGTGGTACGACGAAAAAGAAATCGATGATTTTGTGTTTTTGATTGAGTTGGCCAGTGGTAAAAATAAACAAAAATCCAGTTATTAGTTTTTCTTTAAAATATCAAATAAATGAATAACAACGCCACACATGAATCATTTTGTTGTTTTCCTGCTCAATTACTTAATTAAAAAATCAAACTAATTCAATTAATCTGAAAAAACTTTTCAAAACTAAAATGTAGAAAATTTGACCCCTTCAGCCTGTTTAACTATGCCAAAGAACGACAACGTAAACCTGATAACCATAAAATTGCTTTGAGAATTATTATATACAAGGACATTAGATGTAGTTGATACTCTGTCAATGCACTTATATTAATGGAAATGGCACCAAAACGAAATCCAAATTACACGTTATCTTCACTTGGATATCCTTGAAGGTGAACAAACTTGCGGGATGCAGCTGTGTAAATCAAGCTCAATACCAATTTTATTATTCAGTGTTAGTTTAAATAAACGTTTATGAATTCAGAAAGAATTTTAACCTTGCATCCCCTTGCATCTTGAATGGTAATCCTTCAACATGGCATAAAGCCATGTAGATAGAAACGGTTACGGTTTTTTTAATTAGATACAGATACATTCCGAATTTATTTCATTCATATTATCTCTGCAATGACTTTCAAAACACTGAATCTAAAAAAAATGTTTTGAAACATTGTTTTTTCACAGTGTTGTCTATCAAAGCAAACATCGATGATAAAAAAGTTATTAGTTCTTGTTTAGAATAGTTCGTAAAGTATCATATTAACCTGCCTACAGAAGTAATTCACGCTTCAAACAGTCTGGATTTTCATTAAAAACTTCAAACGTAGGTAGCGTTTAAATCCTTATTATCATCTTCTGATGAACAAAAACATCAGAAATTTGTCATTATATAGAAAACATGCCAAATCCTTATTATAATCTGGTTATAAACAAATTATCAGATTTTTTCACTATATAGAAAACTTACCAAAATAATTATTGTCATGGGGTGATGAACAAATTTTGATAAATTTGTCATTATATAGAAAATATGTCAAATTAATATTATTATCTGGTGATGAACAAATTATCAGAAATTTGTCCCTATATAGAAACATACCAAAATAATTATTGTCATCGGGTGATCAAAAAAGTATCAGAAATGTGTCACTGTATACAAAACATACCAAAATAATTATTGTCATCGGGTGATGAAAAAAAATCAGAAATGTGTCACTTGGTAGAAAAAATACCCAAATCATTATTGTCATCTGGTGATGAAACAATTGTCAGACATATGTCTTTAGGTAAGTGATGAATTGCTTAAACAATAATTATACGCATTCATTTGTTGTAAAAAATTGTTTTGTATAACTCTGCAGGCCTAAAGTATATTTGTTGTTGAGGCCTTAGATACTATAAACTTCTTGCTTATATTTTCTCTCTGTATATCATAAACCTTTTACATTATAGAAGGAAATCCTGCAACACAATTACGACAATAAATTGCTGTTAATCCTGCAACCAAAGATCGAAACATCCATATCATCAGTAGAGCACGTCACAAAAAAATGCAAATGAATGCATTCACACTCTGCTAATTGTGGACCCAAAGGTAATTCGTACTCTACTTTTTTATTTACAATTTGAAATTTTCATTTTCGGATCACCAGAAACAGGTTTATTTCAATTTTGACAATGATCTGAAATACCAGTCTATGTGTACATTATCAATGACAAGTACTAATATTCCATGTGGAAATGATGACAAATTAAATTTTAGTTGAATAAAAATATACAAAAAAAGAAGGTTTATTTCAATTTGTATTTGTAATCCAGATGCTGTTTACGTGGGAAGCGTTCTAATTCACAAGTCATATGCCACACAGGAAGAACATATAATTCAGTTCTAATAGACATATATAGTAATCTAGCGTGGCTATAAAAGACGAGCAGGTGTTTCTAAACTGATCTAAGTCTCGTCCAGCACCAGCAAAAGGTAGGTTCTCGTGTATCATAGTTTTTGTGTCATTGTTACTGCATCAAAGTTACTGTATCAAAGTTACTGTATCAAAGTGACCGTATCAAAGTGACCGTATTATAGTTACTGTATCATAGTTTTTATATCAAAGTAACTGTATCAGTTACTCTATCATATTTACAGTATCAAAGTAATTGTTTCATAGTTACCGTATCAAAGTTACTGTATCATACTTACTGTATCAAAGTTACTCTACCATACTTACCGTGTCATCTTTACTGTATCATAGTTACTCTATCATATTTACAGTATCAAAGTTACTGTTTCAGAGTTATCGTATCATAGTTTCTATATCACTGTAACTGTATCATAGTTACTCTATCATATTTACAGTCTCAAAGTTACTGTTTCAGAGTTACCGTATCAAAGTTACTGTATCATACTTACTGTATCAAAGTTACTCTATCATAGTTAATGTCATCATTCCTTTAAATACTTTTTTCACATTTCTCAATTTATAGATCTGATATATCAAAAAGTAACTGTGTGGGTGAACTATCTAATTATATTGAATTATTATTAATTCATATTATTATCAAATATTCTTGAAAACCATTTCTTCTTCCAGTATTTTTCATTATTTACAATTCACCTTCTGTTCTGGTAAGAAATCTTCTTTAATCTTTATTTCGAACAGTAAGCAAATATGATTCCATTTTGAAAGATGTTTTCACGGAAAATAGATTAAGAATATTTTGAGTGTACAATCTCTAACTCTCTGAGCGAATCGATTACTAAATATATCAGTGATGATAATATTTAGAAACTTCCATGCATAATTGAAACCACAAAAAAATACAAATTATATTTTTTGACATCACTAACCCATGATTTACGATAATTTTCTTCAAAACTTTTTAACAAAAGGTAACAATGTTTATGGTTCCATTATTATCCCTTATGTACAAAAGAAAACAAAATACTGTTGCCAGTTATAGGTAAATTGGACATGTTTTTTTATATTTGGTGTTTTTAGAGTAAACACGAATTTAATATAATGGTTTGCATGTTATCTATCTATTGAAAACAAGTTCTCATCATAATAAATTTTATGTCTGTTCAAACACAATTGGGTGCTGAATCTCTATTTCAAGAAGTGTTTTAATCAGAATGGTTAGTATTTAATCAAAATATGAAAAAAATGTGGATGTTCAATAAGTGAGATATGTGTTTTTAATAAAGTACACCTTCGTCGACCTTTTTTTACTCATCACTGATGTGCAACGTTTTGAATTTAAGTTTTTAAAAATATGCTCCTTCTATGTCGTCTAGTAACATTTCTAAAAAATGTCCTTCAATGTTCTATGATCGAAATTAGGACAGTTGACCCCACCCATGAAAATGTCGATGGCATAATTATCAGTAAAATTTTCAATACTATTATTTTATCACAAAAGACTAAACTTACGGCATGTTAACACACAACGAACCTATAGTTTCTCTGAGCACATACTTTTTAACGATATTCCAATTTCAAGAGGTGTAACATCTCGTTCATTTTGACGGGGGATGTTTAATTTGCACGTGAGTCACTAATAACCTTATTTCTATTTGTCTTTATTTCAGAATGAAACTGATACACGCTATCGGTTTATTCCTTTTCTTCGGAATTGAATTCGCTGAATCTGAAAGACCTAGGATATATGAAAAGTGGGTTGTATTGATCTCGACAACCTTTTGATTTGGCCGTCTGTTAAAGAGCCACTCCATGATTTTCATAACATATTATTTACCTTTGATACGAACCTAAATGTCATATGTGGTGATATAAAATCAAAACATCTTAACTTTTCATGTTCAAAAGACATGTTTATGACAAATACTGGTTTTCCATGAAAATCTAAAAACAGCCTTATAAATGCACAGAGGTGTAGATAACACGTCCAATATACATGGATACTAGTTATATAACCTAACAAACGCTATCAAATCCTAAATGCCCTCCTGGCTGTTTAAGATAAATCTCCAAAATTACGTTTGACTATTTGACGCGCGCCACTGTCCGGTTTTCGATCATAATTGCGACGTTCTACCTTCATATTGTCACTGTTAAAGTCCAATAAGCTTTAAAATGTGTCTTTTTGGTGACAGTCGATACTTCGCGATCAAATGACACCATTGATTAAGTTTGCCGTATATTACTTCAACAACTCACGGAGTGGCTCTTTAAGCCATGTTAACGTTCTTACAAGAGAAAGTAAATTTTATAGGTTATAGTCATATTTCATATCATACCCAAGTGCAAAAACAAACTTTATATGGGGTATGACATGATATTTGGCATCATATATCATATATATATATATTTGACGACTGATCTTTCTCTATATGCTCCTGCTTTTGTACATATTTGTGTCGTGCGCTTTGAGCATTGTTGAAATGGAAAAGAGCGCAATATAAGCATGCTATTATTATTATTATATCATACTTTTGTTAAAGAAAGGGAAATTAATATATTTTGATAGTATAGTCATAATGGTTGAAACATAGACAGGCATCGTATGATGTCTTTTTGCAAAATTGTGACAAGAAGAATATGCTTGCCAAGATATAGCTTTATAAAAATCGTGTGTGAGCAGCTTAATTTGCAATAGGTTAATAATTACTATTTGATATTTTCCAGCTACAAAGTGGTGGAAATCTCTGCTGCATCAACCGGCGGTTTGAATCGAGTGGTCAAGAGACTGGACGATGTAAATATATAATATTATAAGTATCAAGGTCCAGGTACTGTAGTAAAAATATAAAAAATGTGCCATTAATAAAATACTTAATATCAGGATTTGTATTTTATCTATCTATTCCAAAAAAGTTACCATCATAATAATTTCAAAAAAATTTACAAAAAAGCTTTCCTAAGAATACTTCAACGTCTCAAAAGTAATAAAACTCTTTTTGAAGCTCTGTGTTAAAGTCTCATTCTTATAGCCGGTTCATAACATTGTTAAGATATGTCGCGAATGGTACAAAATTGTTAAAAACTTTGACATTATTTCTGACTTCGTAGGTCCGAGTCAAGAATGTTAATATATAGATTCATACTGTTATTTGACCACAAAAATCTTAGTATTTCGAAATCGGGTAAATAAGGAACTTAATTACCTCCAAGATGGATATTTACAGGTTGACTACCTAAGCCACAACCAATCAGCACGCAGCGTTGTCGCGATTATCGGCCCTGATGACGTCTCCCGTGTCAACATGGTGGTCAGCGAGGAGAGGGCACGAGTCGTCATTCTGGACAACAATTTACAGGAGTGAGCGTCTCTGACACCTCGTTTTGTTGCAAAATTTTAAAGATCTAGACAAAATGAACATTTACATAAATATAATTCTAAATATGTCTCATTGCCTGTTTGATCGCCTTCCGGTCTGCTACCTTGTGTTTCTTTCATAACGTGTAAGAAATGTTTTTATATAATATCTATATAAATATTTATATATTTTTTTCCAATGTTTAATAAAAAGATGGGCAAGGGAGGCTTGTCATAAACAGCTTGAACAGCGCCGATGAACAGTTTCGCAATATCATTTATCTTTTGATTGAGTGTGCGTTATATTTTGTCAAATTTTCAAATGCAAATATTTGTTACCCATATTAATAAGAACCTGAATCTTGTTTAAAATGTAAAATAAACAAATATTAATGTATGTAAAAACATTGTTTTTATGAATAATTGAAAATAGGACAATTGACTTCACCCATGAATGTATGCCGATTACACAATTATCAATAAATTCTCAAGTCTGTTATTTTATCACAAATTACTTAACTTATGAGATGTATTTTTACACATCAAACCAAGTTCCTCTGAAGACGTAACGTAACTCGGTTAACCAGAAAAAAATAACATCATAAAAATACATGCCAATGGTTAAAAAGTTAAATCTTCTTATTGCATGAAAAGCATATAAATATATGTAAAATAAGAACTTTTTCAAATTAAGCAGGTATTTCAAGACACTTACATGTTAATGCGTCTTTTTCATATGGGTTCCATAACATGATAAATATCTATAGGTATGATACATTTTAAATGAGATTGAATGTGATTGAGAAATTTAGTCATTAAAGTGTTCGTTTCATAGTGTTGGAGGACTGGGTAATAATTACAACGTTACACGTTTTATGAAGTGAGAATATTGTTTACAATACGGATAGGGAAAAATACCGGAAGCTTTAATTTCGACAAATCAAATATCCTTTAAAACATTTTACCATGTGTATTACATTTAAATACCATGACCATTTACTTTTACCGTTGTATCGTGTGTCTTCATACTGGATTTAATTATGTTGATAATGTTTAATCAATAGAAAGATTAAATATTCTTTAAGTCCAGTATTTCTGTCTTTACTTGGTGAGTGAAATTTATTCACTTTGTAAATGTCAGATTGATTGACAAACGTTTTGACGAGATGGAAGCAAGGAGGTCCAAGAGACAATCGTCCTCTCTTCAAGATAGATCATTGCAGTATTTGGACCTTACCGAGGTAATAAAACTATTCATTATAATCAAATAATCATAATGAAATCATATTTTCTAAAACAACGTTAAGTAGATAAATGTAAAAGGCTGTCATTGTAGCTGACAGTGTTAAGTTGCTGAAGTTTGGTGCCATTGAAACCAGTTAATCAATATTCACGTTCTTCACTTTCCCGGCAAGACATAACTCGCGCCAGTTTCCGTCAATATCTTATCCAAGCCTTGCTGAAGTCGGGCAAATGTTTATACAATAGTTACACAGCATGCAAGGATATGTAGCGGCCAAATCGTCCGTACGTCATTCGGACACTTTTGTTAGATGTACACCAACCACTGGTACACTTGCGCTTCGCTAATAAGGACTTTTTACAGAGTTTAGGACCATTTTATGATTTGATGAATTGTTCTTTAAGGTACCAGCAAATTATTAATAACGCCTATAGATACCTATTATCCTCTATTTTAGAATTATGATCTGCGAAATAGTACACTACTTTGCAGAATTAAGTACACCGTGCTCACGACATATTTGCAAGCATGGTACACTTCCTGTGAACAACGATGTAGGTTACGTCCTAAAGCTTTTGAAATTGAATTCGAACCTCAATCCTAACATTGTTTAATAACTTTTTAATGACGGAAAATGTTCCAAATGTTTGGCCATTTAACGATAATTCCTTTGTAAAAAATGGTCGAAACGTTTTTCATTGAGTCTCCATTAAACTATTTTGGCCAGAAAGGGTTTGACTTCGATTCTTCTAAAGACAATACATTCCATCAACATTAATTAAATGTATATCCCAGCTTATACATCATTTAACTCATTTTGAAACATAGAAAAATAAGGCCACTACAATTGAAGAGGTTGTTTCTTTCAAATATATATTTATTTTCGATTACAGCTGTACCAGTTTCAGGACGACGTGGTTTCTATGTGCCAAAGCGAGGCTACAGTTACCAAGACCCAGATTGGCCTGTCGTATCTTGGCAATCCAATATATGTCATAAGAGTAAGCCTTTGAACAACATTGTCCTGTCTATATCTTTATACTTATCGGCATGGTCATCACACCGTGTTCTAATTTTAGTATTGTTTTGTTGTATGTTGTATGTTGTATGTTGTATGTGCGAGGTAATGCAGGGGGGAAATGGTTTAATAGAATTACACGTTCATTTTATATATCGTCTGGAAGGAGATGTAATTTGATTCGTGATAATGCATATACTGTGTCATATAGACTGTAGGTATATCGTTATACAATACGTATATCTTTGAAATTAAATTAAGAATTGATTTGCTTCAACATTACTAAATCACCATTATATGACATCTATATATTGAAAGTTTTAAACCTTTTATATGAAATGAACACTTTTCATAGCGAACATTTCGTCAAAATGAACATTTTGTCATAATGAACCTTACTCAATAAAGACAATTCGTGATAATTGACCTTTCGTGATAATTGACTTTTTTTCTCACAATTGAATTAAACTCCATCATACTGGACATTTCGAAATAAGTAAACTTCATCAAACAGATAGCTAAGGCGAGTACAAGACAAAAGCAGACCATCTTCTTCGAGCACGGGATTCATGCGAGGGAGTGGGTGTCTCCTGCTTCGGCTAACTACAACATCTACCAGGTTATACCATTTCTATAATATTTTTCATATATTTATCAACATCACTTATCAATTTTATAATTTTTTCAAAAAAGTCCTATAGTCAATATACTAGTTATTTTGTTAACCCAAATCACTAACAACCGTGTTACAAGAGATATGAAAAATACAGGCTCTATACATCTGTCAAGAATAGATAAAACATGTGTATTTATAACCCATATGGTTCATCATATGTCGTGACATATTTTCAATATGAGCACATGTGCAAATATCACTTTTACTAAGCAGCAATTGTTTCAGTATGAGTTTTAAGCACCGTATTTCTAAATATTTATATTCCTTTTAAATGGAAAAGAATTGGCAATAAAGAAATTATAACACTCGGAAATGTATCGTACGACTTTGGTGCGAATTGGTGTACAACCATCGTTATCACTCAAGTAATACAACAATTTTGATTTAAATATATGTCTCTAAAAATGATCACGATAATGATGACTGTGAAAACAATAATGACGACCTTGTTGCCAAAAGGACAAGGATTCCGACGACAATGATACCGAAAATGATAACGTGATGACGACAATGATGCCAGTAATGATTGAGATAATAATACGACAAAGTTGACAATATAATGACAATATGACACTGACGCGACGATAATGATGATAGTGACGACAATTATCATGATGCCGACAACTATTATGATGACGCCAAACATTGATGATGATGTTAAAGATGATTGTTTCAGCTTGCCTGCACATCCAGCAACACAGACATGTTGGATCTGTTTGACTGGGAGTTCATCGTGTCGCTCAACCCTGATGGCTATCAATACACTTTCTCTGTAGGTAGTGCTTCCTTAGCTCGCGGAATTATAATGTTGCACCGACATCTGGCTATGGTACTATTGTTCACTATTCATCAGACTTTTAGGTAAGAAGAGATACATCGCGGCGATTGCTACCAATCATTTTGGGACATACTTGTGATTGATGTAGATTCAATTTCATTAAGGTGATCGCAGAATTATAATGTTTCACCGACATCTGGCTATGGTACTATTGTTCACTATTCATCAGATTTTTAAGTAAGAAGAGATACATCGCGGCGATTGCTACCAATCATTTTGGGACATACTTGTGACTGATGTAGATTCAATTTCATTAAGGTAATCGCGGAATTATAATGTTTCACCGACATCTAGCTATGGTGCTATTGTTCACTATTCATCAGACTTCTAAGCAAGAAGAAATACATCGTGGCGAAGTTGACAATCATTTTGGGACATACTTTTGATTGATGTAGATTTAGTTTCTTTAAGTTAAGGGAAATGGTGCTTAAAGCCACTACTTTAAATGAATTTACCCAATAATGAAAATATTTGTGATGTTTTATATAATTCATTGACTACTAAACCGTAACTTAATCATTTTACTAAGGTGACCTTAGTGATTTAGGGTAACCTCAGTCATTCGTAAAAGAGTGAAGAGTAAAATTATTTGTCAAATATGACATCTTCGAATTGAGTTAATTTTCAAACCTTGAATTTTGAAGACATCTCAGGAAGCGTTTCTTCAGGCAAGAAATAAAATGATGGTAAACATCATCTGCATAAATGCCTTCATATCCATAGGATGGATAAAGCTAGGTTGAAAGAACAGAAAGAATAAGTCACAATGCTTAACGAAGGTTTTCATGGATGATTTGCTACTCTAATACAGAACGACCGTTTCTGGAGGAAGAATAGACAACCCAACCAGTTTTCAAGCTGCAGAGGAACTGATCTCAACAGGAACTTCGAAATTGCGTTTGGCCAGGGTAGGAATCTAAACAATCTAAATCATTTACATTTTATATCTATTTGGTAACTATTTGAATTATAGCTTAATCGATTGATGAGGCGTATAGATTATTATGAAGCATTCTATCTCAACAGAGCATGCTCAAATTAAAAAAATTCTTTACTAACCTTTTTTGGAATTCGGGCACTTCTCGGTCATCTGTTATGTTCCCCGAGCGGCAAAATTTCAGCCAATGTAAACACTTCTTTGACGGAACACATGCTAGTTATCATCGGTGCTAATGCCACGATTCAGTCGTATTATCATGTAACCATGTTCTGTCAAGACGACTGAAAGTTCAAATCACTGAGGGTTTTCCAGAGATAACTTTTATATGGCGTCGCTGATTTCACAACTAACTTCCATTGCACCCAATCAGGCTTCTAAATTTCTAGCCTGAGAAATGCATGTATTCAAACAGAGGTTAATGTATTAATTTAAGACTTGGACTACTTTTGCTGCAGAAATAGTGAAATTGAGATGGCAGATGGAGAAACTAGTTACAAGTAATGTTTAACAGCATAATGTATTAAATAAACTATAGAGCTTATACTGTCTGCTAATGACCTTCATGTTTATTTTGTTGAAAAAGGTTATGGTAATTATTTTGTTTATCATAAAGCGTCAATCGTAACTGGTCATAACTGTTATTTTAGGGGCGCAAGTTATACAACACAGAATTAAAAGCATTTTATGTGAACATGAAATTTAGATTTTCATGGAAAACCAGTATTTGTCATAAATATGTCTTTTGAACATGAAAGGTTAAGATGTTTTGATTTTATATCACCACATATGACATTTGGGGTCGTATCAAAGGTAAATAATATGTTATGAAAATCACGGAGTGGTTCTTTAAGGGAAAATGGCTAGAGTGCACTACTGAAGAATTCTTCGAATATCCAGATTATAGTTTCATAGTTATATTTACGCTGCAGGCACGGGATTTTTCGAAACTCTCTTAGCGCTTGGATAGTCGAAAGTGCCATACTTTAACATTTGCCTACGACTATCTTAGCGCTAAGATCTTCGAAAACCTAGGCCTTGATCTATTCTGTTATGTTATTTAGAACCTGGTTCAAGTGGAAATCCATGTTCCAACATCTACCGTGGAACATCCGCATACTCCGCCCCGGAGGTGTCCGCAGAGAAGGACTATGTCATTTCGATCAAGGATTCAATCATATCGTATTTCGCTATGCACACCTATGGGCAATACGTACTTCTACCGTATGGGTATACACCAACCCAACCCTCAGACTACGCCAGTCTCGTAAGTTGTTTTTATGATGAGTGTATACATAGTCAGTTACTTTTATGATGAATTTATACATATAGTAAGTTACTTTTAAGAGTGTATACATAGTAAGTTACTTTTTTGAATGTATACATAGTAAGTTACTTGTGGATGAGTGTGTTCATAGTAAGTTACTTTCATGATGAATTTATACATATAGTAAATTACTTTTATGATGAGTGTTTACATAGTAAGTTACTTTTATGATGAGTGTTTACATAGTAAGTTACTTTTATTATGAGTGTTTACATAGTAAGTTACTTTTATGATGAGTGTACACATACGTAGTAAGTTACTGTTATGATGAGTGTACACATAGTAAGTTACATTTATGATTAATTTATGCAAATAATAAGTTACTTTTGTGAGTATATACATAGTAAGTTACTTTTATGAGTGTATACATAGTAAATTTCTTGCGGATGAGTGTGTTCATAATACGTTACTTTTAAGATGAATGTTCACATAGTAATTAACTTTATGATGAATTCATACATAGTAAGTTACTGTTATGCGTGTCATTAGAGATGTTTTTAGATAATTTGATCGGAATTATGTTCCGCATTTCTTTTGTCATTTTATTAGCATTTATCATTATTATTTAGTATGATAACTTATACTTATATATCGCCGAATTTATCAAATTATCAGTTTCCATAATTAAGTGTCTAACGGCATACAGATACAATAGTGTTAGCACTAGTGAAAAATCCATCAAATAACTGAATTATTGGACAAAATGATTTGTTTTCTTTTGAATGTATGATTTTAAAGATTTAGAAACTTACCGTTTAAGTTTCTTCTATTGCAATAAAAGCCCTACCTCTTTACGATGGCTTAATAAAAACTTTAGAAGCCGATGATACTGCCAAGACACTCTTAGATATTTGAAAGCTCCTTTTTTATCGTGTCTATATCAACCTTTCAGGAATTTATATCATGGATAAACATCATCCCCAGGGCATTATTAAGAATAAAAGTTAAAGGCGGGTCATGTTTAATCCACTTTGTAATGTTTTGATTTTATAGTGTTGGAGTAGCAGTTTTGGGAGAATGGAATATGTGGGTTCGACATTACATATCGACAAGACATTTGCAGATTGAAACTAAAATGCTTTGATATTTTTCATAAATGAAATTTATTGAACACTTTGACTTCAACCAATCCAATCCAAAAACTTCGGGGGGGGGGGGGGGGGGGGGGGGGTTCAATATAATGCCCGTTCACGTAATGCCCTTGCTCTGTGAGGCAGAAGGATACTAAACTTTAATTCCTTCCCAGAACGAGAGAATGACGTCAATAAATGTTTATAATAATAATAATGCATTTTGTCTCCAAAATATCTCTTTCAGTGTATAATATAAACATAGAAAGTTGTACACACACAAATTAAATATCAATATTGCAGAAAGCGCTTGGGGACGCTATGGATGCTGCTATGTCCTCGTACAACTTCAGGGTTGGGACTGGTTATACCCTTCTGTGTGAGTCAAATTCAAGTTTTTGTAATAAGTATAACCTAAAGCACAACGATAAGCTATTGTTTATCTGTCTGATTATGGATATTAAATTCTTAATGAATGAAGACCCGATCCATGCATTTATTACATTAAGCAGATTTGTCTTTTATTAATATTTCTGAAACAAGGATATTCATACGTAACACATTTAACGCCCTGATTGATCTATCATTCCGGATTAACAGAATTCATAATTAATTCAACTAAAACATGTAATATATTAGTGAACATTTAGATTAAAGTTTCAATACGACAAAGAAAATATTATCACTATTGACGAACAAATTCGATATTGATGTGTAGATGCAGTTGGAGGTGATGCTCAAGACTTTGCTCGAGATGCTGCAGGGATTGCTCGCTCCTTCACGCTGGAAATGATGCCAGAAACCCAGAACCAAGGTGGCTTTGCTCCGTCAGAGAGTGCCATGCAGATTTACACACCGGTTGTATGGGATGGAATCAGAGCTTATGCTTTGGCCTTAGCCGAAGAACTTGGCATTGACACAACTGAAGCGACCACTACAACAACTGAGGCGACGACTACGACAACTGAAGCGACGACTACAACAACGGAAGCGACGACTACAACAACTGAACCGACGACTACAACAACGGAAGCGACGACTACAACAACTGAAGCGACGACTACAACAACTGAGGCGACGACTACAACAACGGATGCGACGACTACAACAACTGAAGCGACGACTACAACAACGGAAGCGACGACTACAACAACTGAACCGCCGACTACAACAACGGAAGCTACAACTGAAGCGACGACTACAACAACTGAGGCGACGACTACAACGACGGATGCGACGACTACAACAACTGAAGCGACGACTACAACAACGGAAGCAGCAACTGAAGCAACATCAGGATGTCCAGAATAATCATTTATGAGAATTGATACATCATTGCAAACTACTAATAAATCGATTGCAAAAAAACCCCAGCACTTACCAAGTTCATATATTTATCTCGTAGTGATACGTTTGATAAAATGCAGTTATGCCTCATATAATGACCAAAATCGCTATGAAACAGCCGCTGTTTAGTCAAATAGATTACATTGTAATACAACAGAAGTACAATTCCTTACAGAATTGGGGAGCTTTGGTGCATATTTCAAAATGGGCACTAAAGTTAACCTAATTGTAAAAATTGTTTTGAGCATGGACCAATTGCAGTCCTCTTAAAGGATCAATCCAGGATCATGGTTAAACAAACAAAGGTTTGACTTTTATCAGAGCAATGGTGGCAGTGCAGGATTTGTACGTCATTGAAATAACTGCTCTCTTATAACATTTCTTGACAGTAAATCTGGCCCATGAGCCAGTAGGGGTGGTCGGTACCATATGAGGGGAATAATTCTCATAGTGATTTTTGGCAAGGAATACATCCCTAGAGTTAGAAAATATATGATAGCATTACATCAGTGGTAGCTTTTTGTGTGTTAACAACTCTTTTATATGCCTACTACGAAATAAACGTTTGTGAAAAATGGCCAGTGCAAGATAAGACATCCCAATTGTCATCAGTGTCGTTTGTGGAACACCCTCCTGAATGAGATTGTCGACGTGACAATACGACTCACTTGTCACACTGAGTAAAGCGAGTAACTACCTCTCTCAACCCAGCAGTCACTAGGTTACCTGGCCTGATAGCCTTAACTTTCACCTTGAAAATAGGTTATTTGAGCTGTTGTATTCTCCTAGACGCTTTACTCGGTAGCCAGTAAATGGACCAGTTTTGATCATGCTAAGCGTTTTACACATTAAATATGGTCATTTTACTTTAAGCTCCTTAAAGATACCGTATAAGTTAAGAGTTTGACATTGTATAGGCTTAGACCACATGTTGACACGGTTCACAGTATTGGCCCTATGGGGTATGTCTGAACCCATTTTTTAAGAACGATATCAGGTTGACAACAGCCAGAATATTCTTTTAACTTTGATAAATATGTATACGCCTGTCTGAAGTAGGACAATATGTTAATATTGTGTTATATCTTTACTTAAAATAAATAATAACTTTAAACAATAACACTTACTTCACTAAAGCTCTTTTCGTAATTACCATCTTCCAAACACAGTAACCTTATAAACATATTCCTGCCCTGCGCGCAAAAACATTTCAAGGAATGTTTCTCTTCAACTATCTACATATTTCAACGATAAATGTTGTTTTTGTTCTGTTGGAGTTCAAGTAAATGATAACCATCAATTCTTGAAAATAATTCGATTTCAAATTCCAATCTGCACCTGTAAACATCATACTCTAACACGCTAATTCTCTGTTATTTCAAATGCTTTCGGAAAACTACGTACACCTTATTCGAATATGCACCTTCAGTTTTAGTCTTCTTGGCGGAACACATTCGCCTTATTAGCGACTGCATCTTTGCATAGGCCTGTGTGACAACTAATATGGCATCAATGCATGTGTTTTTTTTCACTGGCAGCAATACTGCATTGCTGTTTACAATCCAATATTTTGCCGCTAGGAGAACTTGCCGGAAGCCCGAGAGGTGCTCATATTAGAACAGAGGTTGTATAGGAATAAATAACGTAGTCACGTCATCAGTGGGGAGAGAATGGCTGTCTTTCTTTAATTCAGTTTTTTTAAAAAGTATCTACTACATTACTCTGATATCAATCAGATTAAGAGCCTCGTAGGCCTATGGGTATGTATTGCAAGCCAATTAAAGGACTCGACTCCGACAATAGCGCCATCACCCGTATGAGAGGTCATACAAGTGTCAAGCATATTAACCACTATGAAGCATAATTTGGTGGCGCGAAGACCGAATCTTTTCATGGTTTGGGATTTAGTAAATATCATTGAAATCAGGTCGTTTATGCAGCGAATGACGAGGGACTAGTTTCTATCTGATTTCAATGAACTTTGGAATTAGTTTACATTGTTTCACACATTGGTTGTTTTATTTCGAAGCTGTCTTAGGCCGCGTTTCCGATATTGCTGTTACAGGGCCACAGAATATGTTGTTGGAGTCAAATATGTCAAACTTCATAAATAGTTTTATTTTATCGAGAAGAGTTGGTTTGTTCTGAAAATCAGAATCTAAGTGCTTAAAAGCTCAGTATAATGACAATAAACAGATTGAAGTCTTGATGTGTGATCGTAAACAATGGAGCGCGTCAATGACTCAAACGGAAGTTGTTTTAACTAATTTACAGAAGCCACAGACACACATATTAATTGGTAGTGTTTTGTAGGTTTATTAACTAACATAAATGTATATTGCAAGCAGAATTTCGACTTCCTAACATTTATATGGCCGTTTTTCATAAATCAAGAAAAACAAGAAAATATCTTAGTTGGGGCATTTTAGCGATAAATATGCAACTTCAGAGGAGCGATTTGAACTTAACTTAGTGCTTATAGTATTTGGCTTTATTTCAGCCACAGAAAATATTTATCAAACCTACTCAGCGCCACATTAAGCTCACAAACAGCGTTCTATAACCTTTCGAGTTTGAAATGGAAAATGTATACTAAATAACATTTTTAAAGTATAGAAAAGTTCAAGCGTATATGTTTAAAAAAGATATTGCGTGAAAGAGTATTTGAACCCGTGTCTCAGTCGGAATCATAATAACTGAAATCGTCATCACTATTTACTATGACGTCATCAATGTCTTCATCATTGTCTGTATCGGGGTCTGTTGGGTCGTCGCTCTCGTCTTCAGGAGTTAGGAGAAGCGCAATAAACGTTTGCACTGAAATGATAACAAAATGAGTAGATTATATACACTTCCTAAGTCAAATAACAACATTAAACGCCGTTATTTTAATCATTGCCTTGATATGATGACCTGAATCAAAGAAGGAAGGGACGTTCGTCTTAGGAATTTCGTGTGAAAAGCTACCTCCAATTCTTCTTAGCATCCCAAAATGACCCCCAAATAAAGCGTTAAAGGGCAACAGCACGTAATTTTGGTAAAAAAGGGAATTCGCAGAAACCAAAAAAATAGATGTTACCAAATTGCAAGACGATGATTTTAATCAAAGTAGCAATTCCAAAACGAACGTCAAATGTTCCATTAATTTTCACGAATTTCTCTACCTGAAAAGATAAATAGGTGTTCACAAAACAACGATAAGTTTTTGCGTGATACTTCATACTTCCAGGACAACTAAATCGAGTTGAGTAAAAAGATGTTTGGCCCTCTGACAATAACGCATTTGGCATAAGATATATTTATTGAGGACAATTTGAAGATATAGAATTCTCAAAAAAACGTGCTACTACCCCTTAAAGAGCAGGCAGTAGATATTTATCGACATTTGTGACGGTGAAGATGGTCATCCATAAATACATAACAGGCAATACATTGTTCCTGAATCGTCAT
The DNA here is from genome assembly GCA_921293015.1 of Phorcus lineatus. Lineage (NCBI taxonomy): Eukaryota > Metazoa > Mollusca > Gastropoda > Trochida > Trochidae > Phorcus > Phorcus lineatus. The sequence goes on from OV121089.1 coordinate 25,243,740, forward strand.
CATATGGAAGAAATACCACAGTCTGAAGAAGTGCTTGAATCTACGAGACATATATATATCAGTCCCTTCCCGTTCTCTAAGAGTTTAACTGACAATGCATTCATCATCGAACTAACTTTCTTCTTGCCTTTGAGTATATGAAGAACATACATTTAAACAGAACAATGTTATAATTACGTCATTGGCAAATATAAATTATTTTCAAATATCATAAACTTATTATTATTTGATAAATTAGTATACCAGTTGGCAAAATCCTTTGCCTTGGTTTTAGATGTTGGCCTCAAACAAGATTATTGAATAAAATAAGACAAGAACTACATGAAAGCTTGTCTCGGGCTACATGCTCATCGTTTGTACCTTTCCCACTGTAGGTCTTCGGAAATGAGTCCAGTGTCCTGTAGTCTTTGGCCGTAGTGATTGACCCCTTCAGACTCCAGACCACAGGGTGCGGGTAGTTGGGAAAGTATCCAACCATGTGGTGTCCGTCACTGGTCAGTCTGAGGTCAGACAGCTAGGAGAATGATATAAAAAAATACAGGTAATAATGTAGACAAAGATTTTAATCGAGACATCTAAAATAAACTGAATAGTTAATATAATAATTTGTTATTAAGTGCAATTCATTCCATCTTTATGAATGTCTACAAAATAACTGTTACATCTCTGAATCCTTTAATAATTGACAAGTACGAGAAATAAGGAAATGGATTCATACCAGAATAAGTCTACTAATGGGTCAGGAAAATGATATGATTTGCAGTGGTAATAGTGATTGAATACGAAAAGCTCTTAGAAGCAGAACACATTTTTGAATAAAAATTTTGTTCCAGATTTTGACCCTTGCTTGAAAATGATAAATCATAACGTTTACAATATCGATGGTTCTTTGACATCTATTGCAATTTTAAAATTTCGTCTTTTCAGTTTATTTGACATTCAAATCTTAACCAAATGCATATAACGAAAAAGCCCAAACTTCATGGTTTTAGATTCATAATTTGAGTGCATATTGAATTTTGAATTTATACTTTTATCTTACTATGTAATTCATATATGGTATCTATTCTTTTCTCAAAAAGTATTTATACAATCATACTTATGTGTCAAACTGTATATTGTTTATATATTTACATGTATGTGTTTTCACACGCTTTTGACCAGATCGATCAAAAACATTAAGTGTTGAAATTTGGCGTTCTTTCTCTTCTTCCTAAAACGTTCATGCTTGTAAACCATGAAACTGCATTACAATAATAACGATAGTAGCGAATGGAGGCATTTGAAATAGGGGGTTATATTCAATAGTTAAATGTTTCACCCGCATCGATCTTCTTAAAACCAAATTACCCATAAAATATTTTACAATAGAATATCTTGAACCCTTATTGACTTCCGGTATTAAACAAACAGGTACCACACAAGAAATTGTTTTCCGGAGGGCCGAGGATAAAACTAACTAATGTACTCGTGCGGTGCACCTACCGTGTAGTCGGGCGTATAGGAGGCAACTGGTTCCAGGGTCGATATGTCAACAATCCTCAGCGTTTGATCCTCGGTCCACGTGCCTCGGGTCACCAAATAAGGACTGGTCTCGTTCTTGTACATCCGGGCACTTGAGTGACCCGGAAGCGTTTTGGTCACCTCGCCTATAGCAAGGCAACCATATGAATTATACGTCACATGTGTGCCATCTCAATAGTGATTTCAGCGTACCGCATAATGATTAGTTCAAAACTTAAGGTCATACGTACCGAAAGTAACATTTGTTACCATTATGGGGACCGCACAAAAGACAATAATAAGGCAGATTAACAATGTCTTATCAAGACTCAACAAGCCCCCCACTCTCGTTCGCCGATTAATAGCCTCCTTTGGCAATGTCACATTCTCAAACCTTAAGCATCTAAGATATTTCAATCAATCATATGTTTAACTGAATTATTTCATTATCATATTTAATCATATAATCATATAACACATGTAAAAAAAGAATTCTTCAAGGTGTCTAACAAAGAACACCGCTGCGACAACCCAATTAACACAAGCTCGGGAGACATCGATATAGGTCTTACACCATTATAAATGTCTTCCGAGCCCGTGCCAATTATGGCCCCAAATAATGAAAATTCAAAACTCGTTTAGACGCTGAAATACTTCATCGAATGAAATCATTGATTTTTGATGGAAGATAGCTTCTTGGCTCTGCCGGGACAAGCGGGTCTAATAAACTTCGTAAGATCTATAGTTCCCTATCCACTAAAATAGCACATCAAAAGTTGTGTAAAATAAGAAAACTGAGCGAATAGTTAGATTTTATTTCAATGAGATTGAAAACAATGGCAGTACTGACCAGTGTTTATATCAAACGCTCTCATCACACCATCGTGAAGATTAGCGACAAGTGTTGTGGGTGAGGTCAAGAGAAAACTGTCCACTCCAGTGTCATAGAATGGGTCTCCGGTCTGCAGAAACTTCTCATAGGTCTTGGTGTCCGTCATCTCTCTTTCTAGGTTTTCTGGTTTAAAGAAGACAGGGTTAGTCTCCAAATACTATAAGTTTACTTATATCATCATACGAAAATTGCTTGCAGCATTAAATATCGGAATGGGTATCAGGGATTTTGTTTTATGTAGATGAAAGTGTAGACCTGTTGTCAAGCAATTGTCATAATACAAACAGTTCATATTTAAGGTGGGTTGAGTTCAGGCTAATATTAAGTGTCAGGAAAATATTTTTTCAAGTCATTAATAGGAGGAAGTGAATGTGAAAATATAGGTTTAAATATTAACAATAAGGAATGGGCATGCTGTACAACGATATAAGAATCTTTTTTGAAAAGCCATTTTAATATAATTATTTAAGTTATTGGACAGGCGTCTTAGTGACTGTTTAGTTTTTCAGACCAAACTTTTGATTTTATCTGAAAGGTGCCTCCGTCCACCCAGCAGTACGGTGGGTACCTGGTTTGGTAGTGAATGCAATTTGACACATAACCTTATAAAGCGACTAGGTTGAAGTTCAGTTGCATACTCCGATGGAAGTGAGAATGAAAAAGGAACGATGTTGGTCTTTACACCGGGGTAATGAAGTGTGTCGCGCTTTAAGCATGAACCTTTTTGGTTCTCATTATTATTAGTATTAAAGACATGTTACATACCTGTTTTGATATTCCAAACATAAATCCTATGGGGAGGTTCGTTGTCAGGATCTGCATCGTCATACTTCTCACCGCTGAAGATAAACCTTTGTCCATCCACAGTGACGCATGCGTGGTCTGTGTACGTGTTCTTGAAGAACAATGTTATTGGGTCGAACTTGTGCAGGAAGGAACGACGTGTGAGATCACAGACGAGGTAACACCCTTCTTCTGTCTCCGCTACCAGGATGGTACTGGTCTTGTTAGCCTGCAATGGAGGATGTCTTTGAATAATAACAACAACAATAACAATAACAATCTTAAAAGTCTTTGAGTAGTGAAGAAAATGTGAAAATTTTATTGTTCTTTCTTATGTTGTAATTGCGACGTGTTCTAAACAGATTCTGAAATCTCTTGCGTGGTAACGACATTAGAATCAACGGCATGATACAATTGAGGGTATCTTTGATTAGCATTGGAATTGGAATGATGAAGAATGGTGAATTTTATTATTTCTTCTTATCTGTAAGGCGACGTGTCTAAACAGAAGTTCTTTTTTAGAAGCTGAAATAATGAAGAATGATCATTATTTGAACCGATACCAAACTTAATTTTTCTGTATAAATGACGTTTCGACATTAAAATGCAACATCGTTATCGTCACTTGCTGTTGGTAAGACGCTTTAACGATAGATATAAATGTTCTGATAGCTTAAATATACAAATACCTGATATAAGGTTTATTAGTGTAAGAAATAATGTATATGTCACATAAAATGTAAAATGTGTAATTCATAAAATGTCAAACGATTTTTCTATTCAATAATCTCGATAAAGATAGTTGGGTTGAAATATTAATTTCAGTTTCAACAACACGTATACAATGAGGTCCAGTTGCTATCACTGAACTTACCACAATGCAAATGATTCTCCTCTCATGTTGTATTCTTATCATTTGAGTAACCTTCCCGGTCGATGCGTCGTACACTTTAATGTGATGTCGACCTCTCGTCACCGATACAACCTCTGCACGGAAACATCATTTTAAACTGAGTACCAAAAGAAACGACCTAAACAAAATACTTCAATCCAAGAATAACAAATGCGACTGAAACAGAGTTACATCTTGATAAGCAAATTAATTTTTTAATAATAACACAATATACGTTCATGTTTCTGAAAAATCGTCTTTGTGGAATTTCCTGATCTGGATGAGATTGGACGGTGAAAATTCTATTTTGGCTTGTTTAATAGGGTGCGACAGTAAAGATGGAAGGAGCTCGATTAGCGAATTCAATTACACTAATGTAGCAGGATGTTCGGACCCTAGGAAACTACCTAGAGAACAGTCTCATTAGAACTGAAGTGCTTTCTTCCTACGCTGTCTGACGGCAGCACATTTCGGCAGATGTCTTGTTCCATGTCTAATGCAGACAAAACCTGACAATTCATATCATAGAGTTTAATAAGAGGGATGGTTGTGATCATGTAAAACCAATGGTTCACAGTATTAACTTGTCCCTTACTTTTGACAAAATTTTGAAATTCGTATTCTTCGAAACAGGGTGGATTTGAATCAGATTGCCCAGAGACATGCTCAGTAGCGGATCCAAGATTCGTATACGAAATTCTTGCGGTCCTATAATGAAACTTACCTTTGCCACCTTTTGTAACGATGTAATCTGTATAGGATCCGAATGGAAGTTTGCCTTGGAACGATAATGTCACCGCCATTTCCGACAAATCTACTATCTTAATTTTTCGGCCAACTCTCGCGAGAACTCGTTTTTTGTCAAGGGCAACGAGATCCATTATGTCTGCATTCTGAAAATGAAGTTTCATGAAGTATGGTTTTGATGTTAAATGTTTTGCATTAGGACTAACCTTGTATTCTGCGAGCCTTGTCTAGCGACATACTCAGTGTGTGTGTACATTTGTGGGTTTATAACTTATCTTTTTATAATCAAACAGCACATATGCAATCATAAACTCTAAAAGTGGCACAGAGTATGTTGTTTGGGTCATATAAGTCAAACTTCCTAAATGATGTTATTTCATCGACAAGTAGTCGTTAATTCTGAAAATAACCATCTCAAATGCTTATCAGTTAGCATAGTGATTATTAACAGGGGAAAGTCGATATTTGTGATCGAAAACCGGACAATGATGCGCGCCACTGACTCCAACGTAGTTTTGGAAGCTTATTCATAGCAAACTAACTGAGGAATTTATGTTGGTATTGCTTAGTAGGTCAATTAACTATTATTCATGTAAATGAGACGCTGAATTTCGACTTCTTATAATTTTTTGGCCGGTTTTAACTTACAATCGAAAACAAGAAAACCTCATAATTTTGGCATTTAAGACATAAAGATGCAACTTTAGATTATTTGAACTAAACGCAGGTCTTAATTAAGCCACATACCAAATTCATGAAACAAACTCTGTGTAACTTTAATCATACAACGTCTTTCAAGATTTTGAAATGTTGTATGGACGTTTCTTTCGATTCAAATGTTTGTTTTTGTTTTTAAAGATTGAATAACAATATGAGATGAGACTGCAAAACAATATTTTTGTAACTTCACATAATAAATACCACAAACTGACACTCAAAGTTAAAAAGTTTCAATAAACCATTACTTTATTGGTTACTTACCACCTGTAGCTTTCGTACATCAGTACAGGTGACCAAGTCGTGTACCTTGAAGTACCTCTTCGCACAGGCATGTGTACCGAACAACACTACATACCGAGGATTATCTAGAGGAGCAAAGTGACTGAAAGAACAACATAAACGCAATGAAACCTACAGTTGTCAAATAAAGAAAGTACCCCTTTTGCGGGACATTTTGATTGTGCTCTAAGATGGTTAATATTGCGAAACATGAGTGCCGAACAACACCACATATCGATGATTTCCTAGCATGCAAAGAGATTAACATATAATTTCGTGAGGTTAACATATAACATTTCGTGAAATTGTGTGTGTGCTTTAGGCTGGTAGATATTTTGAAATCATGGGTCAATAATAAGCATTGTTATCGTAAATCTACAATCGGAGGGACAATAACTATAACTAAGATTGACACCTCAATAGTTAGGTCTTCAAGACCACGGCGATTTTATTTCAATTACACAAACGGTTACCTGATAGAGAAACCGTCTCCCGGTCTCACATTGTCAGCGGTTGCCTCCCGACTCAAATCCCAGATTTTCACAACGTGTTCAGAACCAGTTGTAACCAAAATCTCCATATCTGCTGTCACCACATCTGTATAAGCTGTAGGAAATATGTCTTATTTAGGATAAATGCAACATTTATGATCACACTATCTGAATTTGTTATGGAATTTGAATCCGACCTGCACAGACCAAACAAATAGCTAGCATCAAATATTCCCACAACTTAAAGTGACATTGAGTGTGGTGTTATGGTGCTACTGAATTTGCATTATGAAATCCGCCTACAGGAATCACACATAATGACACAGCTATGAATTCATTAAAACATGCCAGTGAAGTAGTATGCTAAGTACGCGCATATCAGCGCGTTCGATTCATACACTTTCTGCTGAATTTGGGTTCCAGTGTTAACCATGGCCTTGACTCTACACTACAAGGCTGTTCCTATAGATCGAAATGTCTACCAGACTACTAACAATCAGATTGAGAATTTTAAGCGTAAGCTTCTACGAGAGAAGATATGCTTTCATTAACCTACTTGTAGCTTGCGTCAATATTGCGTATCTCTCAGATGACGTCATATCCCAGGCTATGACGTTGTTCTGACTTGCAAAGTACAGGTAGCGACAGTCAGGCGTCACGTGCAGTTTCTCCGTCATATCACGCTCACTTCCTGAAAAACACCAATGCCAATTAAAGCAATGGCGGAATCTGTGTGTTTTATCGGAAACACAATTGTTATGGGACATTCCTGTTTATAAGTATGTGTTATAAATACGTGGTTATTTCCCAATGAGTTGAAATATGTTACTGAAAGCTTATATTTTGGTTGCTTAAGATTTTGAAATCAGCCAGTGATGGCGCATCAAGAAAATCATAATTGAACTGAAGAAGTTCATAAACTCAACGAATGTGGAAAGTCTTGCAGCGAAATGATCAGATTAGGATAAATTTGTTTTTTTTAAAATTTGTGGATACTTTATCAATACATACATTCAATCACTGATGATGTGTAAGGTATCTGAAAATACATCGCATATTTATCATTTCACGTAAACCATTTTAAAAAGTAACTCGCGGACCTTTCTAAACATAAAACATAAAAAACTGTATATTGTAATTGGAATAAAAACGTTTTCATGCTTTTTATTGATATCTTTTCTAGCATATTGACACCAAATGAACACCTCACATCCTCAGCGCTTAGAGCCGTCCCAGAGTGATGTGGATATTAAAGTGTAATTAATCTTATTATATTACGCTCAGAATACCTTTGAGAACTTGTAACACTGTCATGGAGTCACTGTCAAGTATATGGACATCACTTGTGAACACACAAGACACAGCAACCCTTTTCCCTTCTTCCAAAAGAGCAACTGCATCGATACTGGGTACATCCCCATCAATAGTTTCGTCTTCCGATATTGCCGGAAATGCTTCGTGCATGAAGGTGAAGGCCGATCGCGCGAGACTGAACATAAAGAGATACTTCTGGTCGTTGTCTGTGTTGATCATATAGTTCCCATAACCTGTGAGAGTGGGTCGACTTGGAATTAATCATTTATAGAATTGATAAACACTTAAAGGTATTATATTCTACCGATAAGAAATAACACTTTTACTTTCTTTTTTAAAAATGCATTTGGCTTTGATAAAGATCCAAATACGTAAGTGCTGATTTTAGTTGAATACACTTCCTCTTATGTCAAATCACTTACAAAAGTATATGTTTAAAGTTTTCAGCAGAAATCGAACAATAGCCCAGTTTATTGGCAACAGTCGAAGTCTCAGTTAAAAATTCATGGAATGTGGCAACACGATAACCTAAAACAGCATCTCTCCTACTGTGTGCATTAGATCTTGAAATAGACAGGTTGGCGAGCTTCGATTAGTTTCAATCGACCATAAAGCAAAACGAATTATACTATTAAAAAACATCGTCACTTTACTAAAACCAACAGGATCTGTAGTTGCTAGTTAGGACTTCAAAACCCATCATTGATAATGTAGAAATACATTATTCTCAAAACACACTTTAAAAGCTCAATTATCAAACCTGCACTGGGCCCGTAGTCCCCAAGTGTAACAGTTGGTGAAGTGAAGGGACATTGAACCTCCCTAGTCAACTTCCCATCAACAGCTCTGTACAATCGTAAGGAGTTAGGCATAAAGATGCCGAGAGTGCTCTCCCTTTTGTCCGCTACGCAGAATTGAGCTTTTACCGTCTCCACTTCAATTGTGTACTTCTTGTTCCCTGTCATCACTTCAAAGGCGACTATGGCACCGTCAGGGTTAACGAGAGCAACTTGGTCGTTGCAGGATACTCTAACGGTGTCCGGGTCTTCGCCTACGCCGTCTATTGACCGATGTAGCTTGCCACTTGTCACACTCCATATCTTCAAGGACTTGTCCGTCGAGCCTGTATTGAGGTTCGCACAGTGTGATTAAATCTTCACCCCTAAGATACCAATAACAAATAGGGGATTTCATATGCAAAATAAAAAGTAAAAGCTGCCTTTTAGAAAATGCTGATTGCACAGAATTCCCCATATCTTTGTGAACTCCTGACACAGTACGAACAAGCTAGATGTCTTCGCTCCAGTTTCAAGAATCTAATGCTGCTGCCAAATGGAACGAGCTTCCAGACTCTCTAAAGAACTCTGAATCTCACCCCGCATTCAAAGTCAGCCTTAAGAGTTACCTCTTCCAAAGCAACCTGTAATTCCAGACAATTCTCAAAAGCGCTTTGAGCATGCTTAATGTATGAAAAAGCGCTATATAAATAAAACTATTATTATTATTATTATTATTATTATTATTATTATTATTATTATTATTATATGAATGTCCATGACATACTATGTTTATGACAAGAGTGACTTCTACTCCATCTCCATTGCGCCAGTCTAAACCAGTCAGCGATTGAGACTGACTCGTGCTAATATAAAACGAGATGATTGAATTATAACGGACTCACAAGTAAGAGCATACTCCCCATCACTGGTCATCGCCAGTCCGGTCACATCCCCCTTGTGTCCAGCCAGACAGTGTATCAGTTGACCACCTGGACGTGTCAGGACGGGTTGACTGGCCACAAGATAGGGTAGATTCGCCTCTCTGCATTGCTGCAAGAATGTGCTTAGCACCTGGAGCAGACCATGTGGTGGTTACTTTAGTTCAGCAATGAAATATAAGCAAAACTTTTTACAAAAACAAATAAAATTTCTTGGATCTTTCAAAACCCCCTCCAGGTGAAATTTGCAATATGGTTACCGCCCTTTAATTTCTGAAATGAAACAATGTTTAACTTATTTGAAAAATGGGATTCGAAGTAATTTTGATGATTTTAAATGCCGATAATTATATACTCAGAACACTAAGTTAAGTGTAACCTATTTTAATTGAGTATATCTTTTTAACTAGTTGCTGATAATGAAATAGAAGATTTTTTATGGCATAAACAACTCCCATACATTGATGCAGACAGTCACAAATGTTCGTGAAACTCCGACTTTACTCGTGCGACGAGTTTAAAGCATGAGGTCGTGTATTTGTAGAAATCAACTTTTTAGGTGGCAATAACATCGTCTGTTTGCGATTCAATGATGGCAAGGTGTAGATTATCAATAGGGGAGAGATGGCGAATAAATGGTATGTGGGATAGCAGAATATCCTGCAGAACTATTGCTAGACAGTCTGGGTATCACCACAGTGTTATCACATGTTTGGTACAAAAACACGTCCAAACCAATGACGTGAAAGACCTGTAAGATCTGAACGCCAGACAGTAACCTCTGTACGTGAAGACAGGGAACTGTGAGACACCTCCCCTTCACTAGTGCCCCAGTACTGAGGATTACCCACAGGAGGGTTTCCATATCAACCGTTAGGAATCGCCTTAGAACAGCTGGTTATAGGGCACGTAGACCTCTCAAACGTGTGAAATAAACACAACGGCACATTTATGAATTTTAAGGTGTAGAGCGAGGGTGGGTTTGAAGTTTTGTTATCATGGCGCCGGATCCGTTGGTTTGATGAGTGTAGGATGCCATTGCATATTGTGGATGGCCGAATTCTTGTTTGACGACAAGCTAACATCCGTTTCGCTCCACGACATGTCCAACAAACCTATCAGTGTGGTGGTGGCTTTGTCTCCTACACTCAATGCTCAGAAATATAGAGACAACATCCTTCTCCTTGTGGTAATTCCACATTTCGTCAACCACCCTCTTCGTACAAGACCATTTTGCATGGATGACAATGCTAGACCCCACAGAGCCAGAGTGGTAACATAGACTCTACAGCGGGAAGCCATAACAATCCTACCGTGGCCTGCTTGCAGTCCCGACTAGAACCCGATAGAACATCTATGGGATATTCTTGGTCGCCGTATACGTAGAAGAGACCCTCCTATTCATACTGTGACAGAGTTTGATCCAGCACTGCATCGGGAGTGGTAGCAGATTCCTCAACAAGTCATACAGAGACTGATACTGACCATATCGAGGAGGGTCAATCAAGTCATCAATGCACAAGGGTCATACACTCGCTATTGACTTAACACTGGTTTACACTATTCTTAATGCCGCAATGTTACCTTTTAAGACATTATCATTCTGTATTATTGCTGAAAAACACAGTTTGGAATTTAGTCTACAGAGTCAGTAAAATGTAAAGCAATCCACTTATTGTTGGCATTTCTGTCAAGTCGACCCACCCTCGTCACCACTGGAAACCAATTTATACATCTCTATAATCAGGTATCCAGTTGTGTGTATTTGTTAAACTCTAGGTTCAATTCTGGTGTCGCTTCATTTTTTGTTCTTAGTATATGTGTTAATAAAATAATCTTATAAGTTGTTTGATATTACTATTTATTGCAATGAAACGTCCCCGGACATTAAAACCCCATTTCCACACACCTTCTTATCCTGAATGCGTCCCAGAAGTTGCGACGGAAGTTCGTGCGGATGTTTTATCAGTGCACCCTGGGATAGCTGAAGAGTTTCACCAATAAGAGATAACGCAATGTCATCTCCGAAGTTGCTTCTTGCATGGAGAAAGTCGTCTTGAACTGATCTGGAATGGGATTTGGGTTCAGTAATAAGTATACCTGATATAAATTGAGATTATTACTGGAGGTAGTGTGTCAGTTTAATTTTTGTATCTCCAAAGCGAGACCGAGGTCCATAAGCAAATATGACACACTTTTGAGTTTAATCGTTTCTTAATTAATCATTCTATTCAATTTTGAATCGCGTTGGTCTAAGCCGTCTGCTTCCTACCAAACCATTGTCGCATGACGTCGTTTTGCAACACTGACAATGAAGTATAACTCACCTTAGCCCAGTTGCTTTCAGCTTTGCCTGAAGAAATGGGAAGTTGCACAAACATTCTGACTTCAACAGCTTCAACTGACCAGCTCCGAGTCGGTGGTAGGGCAAGTTGTTAAGGAGACGGTAGTTGTAGTCGGTCCCGAACCTTAAGGGCTGGTCACTGACATAGCGGTCAGCACTCAGAGAGGTTCCTTCCTTGTCTGTGAAGGGTTTCTTCTTGCCTAACAGTTGAAGGTAAGAAGAGACAGTCTGATTAAAATCAACCTTGTTTCGAGGAATAAACGTTTTAAAAAATTACTCAAGCGGGATTCGAACTCATTCTATCTAGCGGGATTCGAACTCATTCTATCGGGGTCTTTCTTCTAAAACATCGGTTTGAAAGCAGCCTCATTTTTTAAGATTTCTAGCCCGCAGCCGGAGGTGACGAAAGCGGCGAACCATTAAACTATTAACTTGGCGTACGCCGGTCACATGTCCGCTTTTAAAAAACGAATAAAGCAAAGGCATTGAGTACCTACCCTGGGCCCAGACTCCGGAGAAGAAGTCAGCCATAGCCCCATGCATCTGTTGCTGTAGTTGGTTGTCACTGCAGTAGCGTTCATGAGCTGCCTCTATGAACTGTCTGTGGTACCAGAAGTATACACTAACCCCATCCACACCTTTGTCCACTGAAATACGTGATGATGTGTTTTTGATAAAATTGATGATTAATTCTATGTGATAAGACACAGACAGGTCCAACGAATGTAATATTTTAAGGACATTTATATTCTATAATTATTATAACTTCTTTTACTGTAAAAATACACGACCTGTTTGAGTATATACTTACTCCAGGATTATGTAAAATTATGAACCAGTTGAGATGTTCAAACATTGACTACTTCAAAAAGGTTACATCGTTACAAATACCCACCCATGTAATGGTCAAGCTCTATCCGCAGCCTGACCAGCAGGAGAGGAGGAAGTCTCCGGACAGGCGGTGTCCAGTACATGTAGACGTCGTTCAGGACATCGTCGTCACAGGACAAAATGTCCTCCAGCTCGCTCTCTGTGAGTCCACTGCGGCCTGAAAAGGTTTCAATCTGTTTGTTGATTGAATGTTCTCATTAGTACATGTATAGGCCATTTCAATTCAATGTAGCATTAGTCATGGCGAAAAAATGAAAATGAAATCGCAACTTGTTATGTCTCAATGTATTGGGACAGGCTCGTAGCAACCTATCCGTTATACGGATATATATTTTGGCATGGCAATTATTGTTAAATTCACAACTAACGTCGAAATGATTAAATCAACTTTGAAATCGCGAAACTCTGATAATATGATTAACAATCAAAGGAAAAGTTTTCTATTCTATATCTAAAACCTCAACTGTGAATTGATTTATCGTTAATCGCCACAGAAACATTTATAAGTACGATTGTTATGGAGAACAACTTTACATTCAGATATATCTACATGCTTCAAAACTGTCTAAGATGGTCAGGTTGCCTTCAAATAATGAAGAAATTTCATCTAGAATCACATTTCCAACTTCAACAGTGCCAAACAGAAATCAAAATAAAGTAGAGCCTGTGCACATGCGACACGTACTAAGTGTTATGTATCCAAGAGCCCTAGACACGAAGACTCTGCCATGTGCTCTCTCTATCCTGGAGAAGAGCTCCTGTATACACCCCCGCACTGTCGACTCCAGCACCGCCTCGTGGGGAGGGGTGTACGACTTCCACTTGCATGCGGCGTCGAACACCAGCTTCAGGTAAAGCGGAAGTGGACACTGCCGGAAGGCGTCTCGGACAATCTCCTTTTGGACGTTAGTCAGCTGCCTCTTCTCAACCTCCAGCCATTTATCCAATATGCCCATAGCGTCTGAGTCGGGCAGCTTTGGCACTTGGAGAAAGGTTGCGCGGGACAGAAGCATTGCCTGTTTTAATAGGAATTTAATATGAAGACAAATTGTTCGAAATGTTTGGGAACTAATTGCTTTCATTCATTTGTATTCATTTGTTACCAAATACATTGCCCGAAACAAATTTGCTTGTCGGATGTGCCTCATGGTGTAATCCCTTTCCTCCAACTTCCTCCACAAGGCATAACTCGCGTTGATATTAATGATAAGCTAATATAAGCCTTGCTGAATTACGCCAAAAACTGATAATTTCAGCGGCGCCCTCTTTGGCGGTAAAGAGAGCAAATTTGTGATAGAACTTTAAAGTTCAGGAGTAGTACAATTCTGTGCTTCCAAAGACAACTTGACAAAATAAAAAAGAGATTTGAATAAGTTATATCTTGCGGAGGAATCTTTCTCCCCTTTTGCATTTCCATTGTCCTCCTCTGAATCGATGCCATTCCTTCGAGGATAACTGGATTGTTATAACAACGATAATTTGACATTCATAAACGTATAAGATGCACTGTGTCTTTGAATTCCCTGTAGAGAACCAGACAAAGATACAAGGTACCATCTACATACACTTAGATAATAGTGGTATCTCAATTACAAACCTGAAGACGAGGCATACACTCGTACTCTGCTTCTGGTAGTGTGGACACGATCAGTTTGACATGGGCAGGAAGAACAGTGGGCAGCCAGGTCAGATGGCGTCCATTGTCCGAAGAGTCCAGTTGGTCTAAAGAGTCCAGGATGATGGTCAAAGGCTGGTCTGGATCTCCCAGGGAAAGGGCTTCTTGGAACACGTTTGCAAGTTCTTTGAGTTCCTAAAAACAGAGTATAGTTGTTATGCCGGTGGAATCGATTGGGGCAGAATACAAATTGTCTATCAAAACAAAAAAATAAAAATGATTTGATTCGGAAATTATAAGCGTATCGCGTTTTTGAAGCGTACGATCATTGGGATGGAGTACAACTGTCACAATAAACACAACGTCCCGTTGTTTGCTGCTGAGAATGGTGCTAGTGGCATAATAGAGAGCTGAACGGTTTTAATCTAGCCACATGAAACATTGACTATACGGCAAAAATGGGTATAGTCCTCCTTGCAAAGTTAATTACCAAAAAATGGAAATATTGTACACTGTAGAGAATCGATTTCTTGAATTGAACGCTATGCAAATGGAAACATAATTACCATCTTTGTATTTCAGTTGACAAGAGAAACGTTTATCTGGCAAAGTCGAATTTCGAAAACGTACCTGATGAACTTGCCACTTACGTTAGGGAGATCAGGACCTTCGTGCCCGTATAAAGCCCATAGTTGAAGGGTCAAACTCTTCAGTAGACTGCACACCGACGAGCTCTCGGGCGTGGTTCCAATAAATCTGGTATTAATATGAAAAAAGAGACTCACTGAGAGCTAATACATTTGAAAATCAACGTTTCAAAATTAAAGTCATGGGTCAATAAATCACGAAAATATATTATTATTGAGTCAACAGTACATTTTTGCTTTAAAGATCTATAGCCAATGAATAGTTTCTGCCATGAACTTTGTCAACACGAATCAAAGTCGTTGACATAAAAACCCTCCAAGGAAAATCATGTCAATTTTACCTTATGATGACCTTTCCATTTTTATTGCTGTGAGTCTCCCAGGCTTGTTTCGCTGCCATGGCAACAACTGAGGTTTTCCCACTTCCGGAAACTCCATGGAGGACGAACGGACTCTCAGACCTATCTCTGATAAATTTGTTTATTTGCTGAAAAAATATTGGAATACATGAAGTACATGGAGTCATTGTTCATTGTGTTTGTCTGCCAAAAAAAGAGAATTGTTTTAAGGAAATTTGGAACAAGATAGTATTTAGCTATTAAAAAAAATAAAATTCAATCTCTAAAAGAACAATAATTTGCCCAAGATTATTCTTTTAAATATGGTAAATGAATTTCATAGAAGGGGTAATTTTCGACTGTTGTTCGTTACACGTTTGGAAATGAATGTCATTTAGCTATATTTTGGGGTTTGACGGTAAAATATGATGAACTACAGTCTTTTGATTAGACGTGAGCATTACTGGCAAGTACAGCATACCTATTACTTCAGTCTCACTCTCACAACGCCTAGCATTATGGCAATAATGGCAACATTTTCCTAATCTTTGTAAATATGTCAGTGAAAGAAACAATTGATAAAGTGATTAGGTCTCACAGCCAGCGTCAACCCGTTTTCTTTTGAGATAGTTCAAAACAATTTACATCTGCTTAAATAGACCACTTAACATAATTAGTGAACAAATGTAACATTATTTTTGGGATCATGTCCTCTACAATAGATACAATCATAACTTTTATTATCCTTTTTTATTTCGAACCCACACTCTCGGTGAAAGGCCAACGTCGCCAACGCTAACTGTATCAACACCTTACTCATTCGACTACCGGGTCATGATTTTGCCTACCTTGATAAGGTGTCCGCCCATAATACAAAGAACAGCGCTGTACAGACTCCCTAAACACGTACCAACACGTACCAACACCAACAACCAGCAATTGACTTTACCTACCTTAAGCAAAGTCTCCCGCCCGTAAAACGAGGAACATTTTTGTCGACAGAAGGCTAGGTGCTGTACAGCTTCCCTAAACACAGGACTTTCAGAGCTGGAAGTCCTGTTTCTGATGCCGTGCTTCACCATACCCATCAGAGTCATCTCAAAGTCTTCACACAGCTGGTCGATGTACTGGCGGTGTTCCTTCACCCCAGCGGGATCCACACCTGTAAAAATATAGGATGAAAATGTATACACCTGGAAAGAAATAAAGCAACACCTTTTTCAATGACTGTCTTTGGTAGCATCAGTCCATAGCAATTTGATTTTCTTATCTCAATCCACGTGTGAATAATCTAAAGCCAACAAACATTTCCGTAATACTAAAATTCATCATTTAACATTAACCACTTAAGACACAGGCACACATGAGTCTAAAATCTTTAGGTGTTGCAATTTTGTTCTCATATTAGAGGTTGATATTAACAGTTACCGACTAACCCAATTATTGAAATATACGTGCATGATATTTTGTTCCTTAAATATAATTAATTTAGCTGCAATAAGGAAGTTTATGGGAAATATAGTTTATGAAATGAGGCAACAGAAAAAATAGATTGTGAAACGATGCAATTAACTGTCAATAATGTTTCACAGTATGTTAATTTCGGATATCTATACATATTTGATGGCCTCTACCTAAATGTGCCTAAAATGTATTGATTCATCACATCATTTTCTAAGAAATACATTTTCCATAGATCTTTAAAACACTTTTTTACAAACATATTTCATTGAGTCGAAAATCAATCAACGATAGCATTGAAATCGTAAATAAAATCAAGAAGAAGGAAGTTGAAATTTTGATGATGAAAAAATATGATCGTTATAAGCATCAAATGCACCTTGGTCGTGCCAGGATATAGAATACTTCAAATGGCACTTGTCTGGGATGACAACCGGAAGTTTTTTGTCTCTGAGATCTGTCAGTAACTCTTCTGCTTCCTGGTTGAGTCTTTCTGAGCCTCCAGCGTCTGTTTTTAAAAATAGAATAAACAATTAATCATGAGAAATTAAGCTTACAAGCATTCATTGAGAAGAACAATAGTTGTTGGAAGCCTACAGGTTACCAATCGCCACCGCAAGGCATGTCTCGCGCGAATGTCAAGCAATGGCTGATAGAAGCCTTTTGTACCTTTTATGTTTCAGCTCTTTAGTGTACATCACCGTGGCTTTTAACAGCGATCAGGAGGCCGTGTTCTGGCCACGCCTTAGATAAGTCAACTATAGGAACAGGTCTGAGGTATATCTTGTGTGGGGTGTTTGCATTTACCCCAAAATGACAGAAATTGAGTCATGAATGAATAATGAGTCATTTTACAGCAAATCCATTCATTTAGCTTCAATTCTATCCTATCGTGTTTAACTTGTTATATATTTTACATTTCAAATATTACATTTCGTTGCAAAGGTTATGGGAGACACGCTGTACTCACCTTTGAATTTTGAAAGCGATGAAGTTGGACTGTTCTTGGCGTTGTCGATATTCTTGATACTTCTGTGGAACCACGCGCTTCTTCCCGCCACGTTGTCTGGTGTAAACAATGCATGGGCTATCTCCTGCTCGGTTACTTCAAATAAAAGGAACATCATGGATTACCACGTTTCACTTCATTGTGACTTTGTAATTATTCTTCCGAGGGAGTAATGTAGTCTTAGAAATCCTCAGATAAACGTGTTTTCAGCCTATGAGCACCTGGACGAGAGATATGCCTGTAGAGTTTTATTTCAAGTCATTAATGTAAGTTTTATCATTGCAAATACACAATCATATAATATATCAAATACCTTGTAAGTGGAGAGTGGCACTGAGCTGATTTAAAAACAAAATTATATGCAAATAAATTACGGACAAAAGTGTCTTGGCTTTAAATCGAAACACAACCATTTTGCATGTAATAACATTTTTCGATTGTCAAATATCACTTTCATCATTAAACAAATTAAACATTGTTTTATTCGGGATCACACTATCTGCAGTAGTAGTACTTCCTGTACTTTTTTGGATGGTTCACTACAATGTTGCAAACTAACAACTACCTAAACAAATAAAGCATATCCTCATGCATCCTGCTACATCAGCGTATTTGTCTCCGCCTAGCTCCATCATATACCCTGATATCCTTCGGCCTAAAACGCTCGTATCGCTAAATATAGCAAGCCAATGAAATGACTCGCATTCCGCAATAGCGGCACCACCCGGATGAGAATTCAAACAAATGTCAACGTAGGCTATTAATAGCCATGAGTAACCAGCCATAAGCGATAAGAGCTTTTCAGCCCAAAGGATATCAGGGTATATGATGGAACTAGGCGGAGACAAATACGCTGATGTAGCAGGATGATCCTCATGTGATAATCCCTTTTTCCTACCCGACATAACGTATCTGTGAGCATCCATCTCGTCAAGCATCTTTCTGGCCGCATCTTCCATGGCCAGTTTCATCTGGTCCGACTCCCCATACCAGGTCCTTGTGGCAATCTTATGTTTTTCTTCATCCTCAGACAGGTAGTCAGGCAGGTAGGAACTCACCGGCTGCAATACGTAGGTAGGGGGGATGGCGTTCCTGTCCTCTAGGTACCATCTGGAATGAAGGGGAAACACTCATTACCAACATGGAGAAACAGGTACAAGAAGTGTCACATTTGTTATATGCATATCGTCACGAATCTCTTTTGTTTAGCATTGAGTTTTTATCCCGCTAGTTCCGCTATCTATAAAATTATGTGTTTTAATATATATAATATATAACCCAAAGATATATGATGTGCTTTATACTGACAAGGAAAACAAACAGAAAAGATAAATGTTGCTTTCGATGAGCTATGTTTGACTTTTGTAATGTAGTGTGTAATATTAAAATTAACTCAAAATTTGACGCGAAGACGCATATCATCATATAACAGAACTTAAAATTCATGAAAATCAATGACGTAAAAACCGTTGGCAAAGCGTTCTATGTTTACGCAAATGTAAATTTGAAGTCCACATTATGCGTTTTGGGACAATTCATCTTAATTTTGTTAGAAAACCTCAAATATTACCATGGGGCCGTTATGACACATCATTTTTAGGAAATATCCTGGCAAAACTTCATCTCCTTATGTTAAAAAATATGTTTAAAATGTTTCAAAGTCTTTGAGTCGCCATGCAAATTTAGTCGCCACATTTGTTTTGATTTCGAAGAGAAATTATAAAATGGCGTCACGCCCGTCGTGAGGATTGAGCGGGACATTATAATTGAAGATAAGACAAGAGGGCGCATTCATGATAATTCCATTCATTTCAGCTATAAAACCGTATAATATTAAACAGCAGTATGTTCCACGGGCTTGTGATTTAAAGTGAAAGTAAAGAGAAAGTGATTTATTTAGAGATTTGTGAAGGTATTAAAAGCGTGATATAGCTCCTTGTAAATTTTAACATTATCACTACCACATGCATGTCATATATTGATTGTTAATAACGGTATTTATTTTAATGATGATACTGAAAATATAATGAAAAATTATATTTTGATAAATGTTATTGAGTTATTCAATCTGCTAAATGTGAAAGCTATGTCTTCTAAGACCTATACAAATAACTACATGTATACCACAAACCGTACCCCACACATAGAACTATCTTACAAAGCATGAAGGCTATGATAGTAAAACCATTATCGTAATGTAAAGGTTCGTATAAAGGCTTAATAGGCAAACTGTTTGCCATTACAATTTATTGATATAGTAGGTATGATAACTATCAACTAACTATATAAGTTATTAGTTTCATATTTTTAAAACGAGAATTTTCGTTTCATTGTCCATACATATAGACGTCATATCCATTCAACATATCCTTCATGGACCAATGCCTAAGAATTGAACATTAATCGTAAAAGCTTTTAACGCAAATGATGGCTCAGTTCCACCCTTACAGCTGCCTGCCGAAAGCTTGTTCACATACCTGCGTAACCTACTGCAAATATCATGCAATTTGAGATGTTTTCGAAAAGAAAGGGATAACGTTGGATTTTCTAAACAGAAGTGAAGATCCATTGTACCTTAACGTCATTGCATGTCATATCCAACAGTTAACCGTAACAGTTTTGGCAGGTCATTTAAGTGACCACAAGTCAAAATTCCGAAAATGCTCATATTTTTTTATCGTTAAAAAATCTATTAAACGTGATCAATAGATTTTACCACAAGTCACGACTGATCCCTCACACTTATTCAATGTGATTGTGTTGATTTTTTCCCAGAGTTTTTTAACTGGAATATTCAAATCAAGATTAAATTTCAAGAAATCAGAATTTCGAAAATAAGACCCAATCTGTCTAATTCATCATGCCAAACTTAGATCGATCGAGAGACAAGACGATCCAAAAATAAATTAAAGAAAGGCCGCTTTGCACATGACCATAAGGTAATCCATTGTCAGTTTTGTTGAAGTTATTTTTTCGACGTCCAAAGAAAACCAAAATTATGATATTTGAAATGATATCTCCACTACAATACGTTGGTTAATAAACTTTTTATATGCAGCTGTATTGTTAAAAGTATTGCCGAACCATTTATAATGTTTTCCTGTGTTCTTTAATATTTATGAATACATTAGGCTTTCATGGTTATATACTGTCACGAAGACAGTTTTTATAATGTAAAACAGTTTTTAATGAGTTTGTTGGGCTTTTCATTGAACATGGTTTAAACAGAAACAAACATTTAATTATGATTGAGATTCTTATAAACTGAGTATCAATGTTCTTTATCTCGACAAACATACAAAACAATACAATACCTTTCCCGGGTGTAGATAAAGAGTTGTTGAACAAGAACATATCTAGAATGAGAACTTCCAAAAAAAGGCACGTGTCAAAGGCCTTGTTATATATGGTATATGAACAACATACATATATATATACACAATATATAACGATGTCTGCCGTCCTTTCGATATTGCTGTATATGTTTATTGTTACCATAGAAATAAATATACCTGTTAATTAGTTCCAGATCGTCGGTGTTGGACACACCTTCTATAACGTTATGAAACTCGTTAGATGATATTCTGCTCGGCAGAGGTCGATACCCGTACTTGTGAGAAAGAAAGGTCTGAAACAGTGTTTGCATCGGATTGAATAACTCGCAATATGTTTGACAAATATCACGTATCTTTAAGTGAACTGAGTGTGGTTTTTTTAATTCATATCTGAAATAAATTTAGAGCAACCCAAATAAACTTTACAAGAATGATAAACGTTTATTCTAAAATGAGCATTTTGTTGTGTTGGTCATCATACAAGATATAAGAAGCTATACCGAAACGTCGCTATCAGTACAATAAAGAAGTTGATAATCCATAAAATTTCTTGTCTTCCTTATACTGACACTCAAACAGGTCATCATACAAGGTGTGTAAATGGTCTTTGATATGTGATAATAATTTATCAACATTCATGTCCTGCTATATAGGCCTGAGAGAACTAAACACCTAAAAGTTTACAGTAAAAGGAAATGTCTTCTCCAACCGATCGTACAGAAGCGTCGTAATCTAAAAATTTCCATCCAAGATATCCATACGCCTTCCTGAGACAATACATTCTGAAGTCATAGAATGAACCAACAAAGGTACAATTTATGAGCAGCGCTCTTTTCAACTTACAACAAAGCAAGGGCCGGTAGATAGCTTCATACAAAGATCGATCTCCTTGAGACAGAGTTCAGAGGTCATGTGGTCATCTGTCGCTTCGTCCCTGACCCCCCACCTCATGTCCACCACCTGGAACTCGTACCCTAGTTGATGACACTTCTCCTTTAGTTTTGGGTACACGCGCTCCATCAGGGCGTTCCTCTCGTGTTCCGTATCTGTAACAGGTAGGGTGGTCCATACTGATTTCCTTTCATGCATACCGGGATACATTATAATTATGCTGATCTAAACTTGAAAAACAATTTCATTCCCCATTCCAAATTTCGGAATTTCCAAATTAAAAGTTAGGCTTATGGCACCAAAATATCCCTTTTGTATCATTTCGGAAATTTATGATGGTCTTAACAAACCCAAGTGCGAAATCAGCTACGCTGGAAGCGCTTGTAAAATCTCCAACTTCATCATCATTATCACTGAAAAACAAACGTGGCAGAAACAAAGCAATCAAGAAAAAATCAATATATCATTTAGATATAAAGTAGGTGCTCTATATCATCTTCGCACCATCCGACTTCTTTGAGAGGCACTTAGAAGTTGACAAGATGAATAGATTTTCAACTTCTTTGATGCAACAGTGCGATGTTTCGGTGAAGATGCTAACACCGTTATTAAGAATATGAAGCGTAAGAGTGGCATTGATCCGTGAGTGTTTCCCATTAATTGATACTCAGAAAGCCTACTATTGCTTTTCGATTCCGAAATGTGACAAGCTAAGGATGAATATTGTATTTAAAAAAAATATGCCTTTGATAGACAGTGCGTTTAATAAATTTTGCCAAAAAATAATTTCTAAATGCATTTTACAGGTTACAGGAAACAGTAATCAGGAGAAATGAAATAGTGTTTTCATCTTAACTCTACATAAAGTATAACTTATGACTTGCATGTACTATTGGGCTTTAAACAAAGTAAACAGAACCCTGTTATTACACTCCCTGTTTTTTTAGTTACCATTAAGAATAAGGAAATTTATGCTTGTCTAGCCTATGAATCGCTAACAATACACATTTGTTTATAGGGACATCTATCATGGTTGCACAGCTAACTCTACAATTAACTAAGGACGTTACTAAGAGACCATGCATCTGCCTGATGTACTCACTGATGTATATATTACCTTGAGTTATGTGCATTGCCCCCATTTGCTTTCGTTTATCAGAGCAGGTAAGCGTGGACAGAGTAGAAGAATTTGTTATGGTCAGTCATTATCATTAGCGTCAATAATACAAAGTCAAAAACCCTACATACCTCTCTTTGCTACAGATCTGTGTACTGATCCATAGGAGTCGTGTCAAGTGACCTACATTCAGCCAATGAGCGATGAGGCTAAGAAATTCGAAATCTAAGCGAGTACATCAATGGTTACAGTTTTGTACGGTGACCGATCGAAGACAACATAACTCCACATGAAGCCTATTGTACAGTGGGTTCGAATGACAGGTACGGCTGATTTTAATGCGATTGTAAGGGTTACCTGTGAAAGTACTACTGGTGAAAATCCGGACGATCTTGGCAGTCGTGGGACACTCTACATTCATGTCTCCACACAAGACGGATGAAACAGACACGTTTTTCTTGACGCTCATCTGGTGGAAGGTTCTACCTCTACTGCCCAGTCCTCCAGGGGTTTTAGGCCTTCCTCCACGTGTCATGCTTCGATCAGACTTTCGAGGAGCAGATTTTGGCCGATGTGGTCGATGCTTTACATGTCCGTGACCTCCGTTTAAGGTCGTGGTCGTCATGGGGGATAACTCAGTTGATGTTTTTTCGCGTTTAAGGTCCTCAACCACATGTACATCGTTTGTCTGTTTACGTTTTTCATCCTCGCTTTTCTCAGTCTTTTCTTTTGTGAGTTTATTGATTCCTGGTTCCTGTTTACTTAAAAATAACAATTCAGGCGATAAATCAGAGCATTGCAAGCTTTTTACGAGTATATAATATATACCAAACCATACCATGCCTGATGCTGATGCTTGGTAAGTATAGCACTTGATGGTGAGTGAAGTTATACATGTTTGAACTTACTTTTTATGCAAAGAAATATATGATTCTTAAAAAACGTTTTATCTTGAATCGTAGACATAAAATTGGCAACGACAGAAAATGACACATGTTGATAGTCTTTGTAAAGTTAGTACTTGAAATTGACCAAAAAACTATTCCTACATGCTTAGTACATTCTTAAAACTATTCTGAGGACTTAATAGCCACCCAACTCCCCCTTCCCCCAACACACACACATCCTCCGTTCTTAATTGAAAAATTCCAAATCACCATTGATATCCAACGTCAAGGTTCAATTGCGGAACGGAACGGGTTTATCAGATTTGTTGGTATTTGAGTTACTACCAACCCCAGATGTGTATAAGAAGTGCTCTCGAGTCTAGGTAGAAATACTTTAAACAAAGCCATTAACTTATAACGAAAGTAAGAAAACATTTTGTTAGTGCCATGTATAGTGAATGTTCTTGTTCTGTTACACTATCTTATTAACACAAAGTATGCCTCTAGCTTAAAATCCACTTATTCTGAAGGTCAAACCAGATACTCATAAATACTATAGAGTGAAGCTGCAAAAGGAATAATTGGAAATTGTTACATGCATTTTTTCAGCTTCTTTTGTTTATTTTTAATGTTTCTTTCATGGTCATATGTCTGTGAAGGACTAACTAAGAACGTATAATCCTTTCATTGTGAGTGACTAAATACAATACCCCGGCCCCTACTTACTGATAAGAAGTGACTTATGGGCTAATAACTAGTATTTAACTGTCGCAATATTGAATGCGAATCGGGTCGCGTGACAGGTTTTCACCCATAAATACCTTGTCATAACATTATTATCCAAATATATCAGTATACGTACTTTTAAAACCCTAAAGGTGACACAATTTGACCTAAGTTAAACCATTTAACGTTAAAGGGAAATAGAAAAGAACTATTACGTTCACCCCGTCATATCAAAAGTTTATCGTAGTTATTTGATAATGAGTGATCAAATTGAATGACTATTTACATAAAGAGATTCCTTTTAAGAGAGGTGAATATAACGTTATCTACAAAAGTATACTTTATATGACGCTTTTATTTCTTTTTGTATATAGACAAACATTTTTTATGAATATCAGGAGATTAGTGAGTGTGTTACACCTACTGTATCTGAAGATAATAGACAAACCACAGCAGCATTGAGACGAACCTGAGATCTTGAATATCACGAAGATACAATACATTATCAACTGGTATTAAGATAAATCCAAATCACTCTTGATAAGAAATGAAGCGTTATATTACAAAAAAATGATAAACCTAAATAAACAATTTTATATAGAAATAATAATATCTGATATTGATAACTACTCTGTTAACCTCAGGCTTTATCATTTATTCCTGTATAACTCATATACAAAAGTTTATAATTTTCACACGCTAAGCATGCGTGAATAAACTGTCATTGATTTTTGATTATCTTTGATTGCGTTGCAGCTGTAAGTGTATTATCCTATTGGCTTGTCATCATTTTGTGTTGTACGTCTACTGTTTTCAGCATCATAATTCATGTTTCAGCGGCACTAATAAAAGCTTCCAGCATGTTTGCCAATCCCTTTCTTTTGCAGATATATTTTTCTCCTTGTTCCGTTTATATTTGACATATAATGGCTGCATGTCTCGGTTTCTACTATTAATATCAACATTATTCTATTATTTTCATAAACAGTTGTGTTGACATACAAAAGAGACGTGTTTTCTATTTCATAATATTGACATAACAAGACAGGTGAACGTAGCAACTACAAAGAGCAGTTATTACCAACAAAGAAAAGCGAAGAAGTTTATCTATTCAAATTGACTGAGTGTTGACATACACGATCGTGTGAGGAGAGACTGTTTGTTTAGGTGATTGTGTGTGCACGAGTCATATTGTGTATGGGGATGAGATATTTCAAATATTTATGGTAGGCAATCTCGATCGTGAACTTATAAGACCATAAAGTGAAGACTTACTGCTTTTAATAAATGCTAATGTTTACTAACAAGACAATATAACAGTAAACATAAAGTTGTTATTGTTTGTTCAATACAATATTATAGAATCATATGAAGCTGTGATGCTAAATTAATCTAATAATTTTAAAAAGGATACATTGATGACATGAAGTTATCTTTAAGCATTGCATCAATTAATTATTAAAACAACTTACATGTAACTGTAAACGTAGTCAGCTCTGTATTATCACTATACATCTACAGATAAGCGTGTACAAAATAATCATCCTACATAACTTTTGAATAGTTTTTTTAAAAACAATTCCATCAATTAAGTATTAATACATAACCACTGACCCTTTTACCATATTACGTCTACAAACGTGCATACATATTTACCTATATCAAGGACATCATGAATTACATTTACATATAGTACTGTGTTATTGTTTAAATATACAGCATACCTCTATGTGATCGAAAGTTAGTGATCATATCATGTTATAAACAGAATAGTGTAAATGACAATAAACAACTCACCTGCAATCAGTCATCTGGGTCCCACCTGAGCGTACAGGTGTCTTTTGTTTGCTCGATCCCGTCCCCATTTTGTAATTAATCTATTTCGGTGTCGATTTATCAAATTGCGTGCTCATCAATGGTGAAAATCATGAAGTCGTTCCATCAGGTGTAGAAAGCGTAGTTCTCAACAAGCAGGTTATATCTTGATGTATCACATCAACTATTTCCATTCATAATAGTTGTGAACACCACGTCATGTCAATATCTGTTTATTCCCGAGATGATTCCAATATCGACAAGAAACATTTGTTATTATTATCTGATATTTCCCGTTGGTCCTTGTCATCAAAGCATGTCTTAATGCCAATAACATTACAGATATGTATTTCAACACAGAATGGAAACACTTAATATTTCTTACATTTCACAAAAAATACCGTTGCAATTCTTCAAACAGAAATTCATCAGAAACAGTTGTGAGTAAAGATTCTTCCATCAAAGTGATAAATCCGATCAATCCAAGAAGAACCAATGCCATTATTAAGCAACAAGGAACCACGTTTCTAACATTTCACAAGAAATCTCGTATCTCCAATTCAAAAGGAACATCATCCACAACAATTGTAAGCAACGGTTCGTTTATCAATGAGCATGCTGAGTATAAACCAAGAAATCACCAGCTAAACGAAGTCACTTCAATACACGATCAGTCTACCATTTTAGCATGTAGAAATCAGACCTCATTTGTATCACCACTTAGAGGCACGACAGGTCAAATATGACTGGTAAATATAAAGCCTTTGTTCTCTACAGTCAAAACTGTGCGTATTTACCCATAACGGAAACCAGTTATTATCGTCACCTGTGCATTGTAGGTATGGTGTAAGTAAGAAGGCTACGCATGGCTTCATGACAAAGTAGGGCGTCAGGTTGCAACCTGCATATCGCCTGAATGCCACTAATGGCATAACCCTAAAAAATGAATAGCAGTCATTAAAAACCTGTGGGGGACTCTAACCCGTACTATTGATAGTGTTGGACACGACTCATTGAGTGTCGGTGATAACCTTTACTTATTGCCGTCTTTTGTGTTATTGTGTATACAGTCCTTTAATTTAAGCAAGATAGCTTCTACTGGCTACATTATGCGAAAAAGGATATGGAAGACAGGTATATTCCGTGGATGTACAACTTCTTAATTTTTCTCATACAGAATTGCTTTTTGTCAGTCTCATTGAAATCAACCCAAAACTTATCGCTCGTACCTCGCTACGTTTCTTGACGAAGCGAGGTACGAGCGATTAGTTTCGGGCTGATTTAAATGAGATTAGCTACTTGAATCTCTATCACGCCAAATGTCTTCCACATGTGGTATCGTCCATGCGAGATCAAGCGATATCTCCTAGGAGTTGTCTCTATGACAGTAGACATTACATAATGCACCGACTTGTCAACTACATGAAATATTTACCTTGATCAAATATAACTGATGACGTCAAATTGCTATGGCATAACCGCTTTGGGAGTCTTAAGGCAGTGCAGTGTTCAGAAATATACCTTTTTACTGATACTTAATGCACCAGGGTCTTTTTTATACTTAGTACTTAATCAAAGAAGAAAAATCAAAAGACTAACATACATTTTAGTTGACGACATGAAGACAACGTAATGTGTTCCAATGCATTTTATTACAAAAACTTTCAACTGAACTTTAAAACACTTTGAATACATTCGAACATTGAAATGTGA
Organism: Phorcus lineatus; assembly: GCA_921293015.1. NCBI lineage: Eukaryota > Metazoa > Mollusca > Gastropoda > Trochida > Trochidae > Phorcus > Phorcus lineatus. Next base: position 25,271,867 of record OV121089.1, read on the forward strand.
AGCCAATGGCATTTTATGTCCATAATGATAATAATATGTCAATTCACTCCTTTCACTCTGTGGTGGTTCAGGGCGTTATATAGATGTTCTAACATTGGTCTAACCTAAGGTGAGGTATTTGTAACTAGAAGGTCACCATCAACACACCCCATTATCCCATTCCCTGCTCGGTGAGCAGAGCCACATCTCGAATAAAGTCTCTTGCCAAAGGTGACAGCACAAGTTCTTAACAGGTGTCTCATAATCATAGGATCTCAGGATCATAGAGTATGCTGTTGGGCAATATGCTGAATAGGGCAAACTTCATAATTTGTGTTATATGGTCGAGAAGTAGTGTTTGTTTCTGAAAATTAGTATCGGAATGCTTAAAAATTCAAAAGTGACAATAAAGAGGTTGAAGATTGGTGACTGAGTGCCAATGACACAAACACTGATTTCGGAAACGTATTCACAGCAGACACAATTTAACTTAAGAAAGGTGATTTAAACATAAGTCAGGACATGTTGTGTTTTGCCTTTTATTTCATTTTATCACACAATTTATTAAGATACTCTGTGTCAAAGTCAAAACTATCGGGTAACCCACCCATCCGGCGAGTCATGCCTGATGTTGCTGAACTTCACTGATAGCGGTCATCTATACATAAAGTTCTAAACGTTCAGATAATACAATCTAGATGGTAAAAAGGTATATTTTATTGCAACTTAAAATGACGAATTGGTAACATTTGTTAATGTTTTCTTCTATGTATCCACAAAGTACAAAGGAAATCTTATAAATGTTAATTTGACTGTTTTCCTTTTTTCTTTAAATGTTTAATCAATGAAACTTTGATTTCAGTGAGTATGTTTCACTCTGATGACATTAGTAAGCACGAGACATTGTTTATGTCTTAACCCTCCCTTTAAACCTGAAAATGATATAGCCAGTAACGAAAAACAGGAGAACCATCCCCGCCAGAGCTGAGATGTAGATATATATAGGTAAAACTGTACCCAACTCGTACAGTAGATTCTCTGGTGTGACGAAGTCTGTTCCGTTCCATCCACACTGGGGATAGTTTTCTAACGAAACATTGGTGCAACTAAAATGGAAAGAAAAAATGATGTAAACATAGTAAGCAAGGTTAAAAGGGTATAAAGGTGTAAAAGAACGAAGTCCTAAAGTATGTTGCATATGTTGTACGTCAGGAAAAAAATCACGAGGATTGGGTGTTGGGTAGACCTTTCAAAAGCGAGAGGTTTTTCATTCATATCCATTTTCATTCCGCCGACCTAAGGTTTTTAGACGTCTGCCAATCAACCCAACTAAAGGGTTTTCCCTGACGTATACACCTTCATGCATAATAGAACCAACATAAAGGCTTTGTGTAAATGTTCTGAATAAAATACATTCCTTATCCAGACGAACGCAGACGTGGAATTTAAAACAGTTAAAGCATCCTCAAAAGCAGTTTTTACCCTCTGTGATCTAATGATAAAGTCTCTGTCCAGAGGCGCGAATGGTTGCGGTTTCGATTCCAGCTTTCTTTTCTATGGAAATTGTTATCTTATTGTTTAATTATGAAATGGAATTGCATACTTAATAGAACTTAGTAGAAACTTTTACTTTTCCCAAATAAACATTAGTTTATGCCATATTTATTATCTTAAACCCGGTCATCCGTAGTCGTAGAAGAAATTATCAAGTTTCAAGCAAAACCAATGGCGGCCATTTTTGTATGAACACCTTACAATCATTTGAAATGGATTCACATAACTTAATTGAACATGGTACATTTGCTTTAGAACTGCTTCTTTCGGTTTAAAAAGATTGTCTTTCAATTGGTATAATATATTTTCGTTTTCAAGACCATCATCACGTATTTATCTTACAAACATTCTACTGCTCCATTAACGCGGCAATACTGATTTTTTAATTCAAACAAAACAAGACAAAAAAGACATTTCTGACAACCCTTCGAAAATTGTTTTGTTTGTATAACCTTGTTTAAATTTTTTTATTTAATCTATTATCTCCTGATCGTTTTTTCTGCAAGGCGATATTTACATAAGGTCCGATAACTCCAATCTCACCCAGAGTAATAAAAACCGCCTCAAAGTTTCATCGCTGGTATTGAACGAAGCTAAAAATGGGACCCATTAGCACCAGTGACAACGTTGAAATCAATGACTTGAGTACCCTATGTGGGGAGAAAAAGGGTTAACCTAAAAAGGTTAATTTTTAAAAAAATCTAATTTTTGTTAACTTTACCAATTCAAAGGTTATACTTACGGTATAGGTGACATGTCCCCGAACTCCAGTATGCTCATAGCACTGAGCGTGTGTCCAAATACAGACAGGTACCGTGTCCACACTAACCAGGGTGGGAAGAGGGTGGCAAAAAACCCACCTGCATTAAATTGTAAATGAAGAAAGTAACCGACTTATTATCCGGGAACTGACGCTTTTGCTTATACGAGCTTTCATTGGCTGGTTATATATAATGCGGTAAGAGGCATTTGGTCTGATGGAAATCAGGAGTATTGAAGAAAGTCTGTAGGACACAATTGTTGTAAATCGTAAAAGTCATATTGAAAAAGCAGGAAGTTATCTCCCCTATGGTTTCAATATAAATATGAACAACTTTTGAACCATACTAATTATTCTTATAAAATAGCACACGCTAACAAGAAAATGACTCGATCTGTTATCAAAATGTTCGACAATCTTAATATTATTTCCCATTATTATTGACCTAATTTCATTAAGTACAGTCTGTCTTAACCGACATTCCTTTAATCTGACACTCCCACTATACCGAAATAATTATGTCGAACCGTGCTCATCACGTTTCCTATTAGTCAAACACCACTCAAAAACCGACATTTGCGCCCGGCCTAGAGCAATGTCGTTTTCAGAGGATGTGCACTGTTTAAAGGTTCTGGTTTTCTAAAATTCGACTGAACACTCACCACACAAAGCGAGAGACACCATGGACGTGCTGGTCACGGTTATGGCCAGCTGCATCTTCCACACACCGGGCCCAACCATGAAGCCGATACCCTGTACATAATAAGATTATTCAACTTAAAGGCACTATAGTACACATTTTAGCGCTCATATTGGATATTTAGGGCAAATGATAATATAGGCACTCACTAAGGTTTTATCGATCCAACAAATAATTACAATTGACAACAATATACTTTATGTTTGAAATGTTTAAATCAATAATGAAAAAGATGGACGAAGGAAATGGGGGGGGGGGGGGGGGGGGGATACTTCTCTGAGCTAATATCGTCGATCATGCGGATCGAATGCCATATTACTTTAACTCCGTCCGGACTTTTAATTAACTATAATCTGAGTACGTACATATTCTTGTAAAAAAACATGTGATGGATGCCCTGAGTTCGGATCATTAATATGAAAATCTGTGCATTATCTGCACATTATTTAAATTTACAAAATATTGGTGTGGTCAATTTTAGACATGTTAGTAGTTTGAACAGCGTCCCTGTATTCCCGCGTTGATGCACGAAACGTTTTTTCAGGAGATATCTTTTTGAAACGCGATTCGTGAGAAATCCCTGTTACTACATTAATATATATCATTATTTCATAATTATTTCACAACTTCCTTGAACTAAGTTTTTAAGGGTAAAAGTTTTCAGTAACTTTAGATATAACAATTTGACCTCCACAAAAATGGCAAACATTCATTGCATAAAGCCATTCGGATCGCTTTGAGAGTTGAAAGCGACGGCATGACATGAAATTGTCGATAAGTATTATCGTTGACTAATTATTCAGGCTGTTAGATTAGTAAAAGGACATCGGTTTTCTTTCACGTGATGCAAAAGAAAACAAGATGACGGACCGGAAGTCGAAATAACCCTTTCTTTAAGTTACACTACGACGAGCATTAAAGTCATAGTCTCATTTTTGCAAGGCAAATATTATAATGCATGCCGGACAAATAGTTCACCACTCACAGAAATATTTCCCCTAACGTTTGCAACAATTTTCATAACTCTGCAGGCATTCTAGCCCTCAATAATGAAGTTCAAACTACCCTACCCTACCCTAATATTTTGTCTTTGGCGAGCGTTAGTCTTTACCACGTCATTTCGAAAAGGCCGTGACGAAGAACACATAAAATTTCCCAGCTGAATAGCAGATGAAAATAGCTAATAGCTTACGCTTTTTCAAATACAGAAATAACAAAAAGGTGGTAAACTCAATGAAGAATGCGTCTGTCATAAGTAACGGCGCTGCAATTACTAGATTTCCGGTGTTTCGCAATCGCGATGGGATTGCACTTGATTCGGTACCTCATCGGTCTGAAATATTTGTGTTAGTGATCAGTTTTTGTTCGTGTAGTATAATTAGTTCAGTTTAGTTGCCTTATAAAAATGAGACTATGACTTTAAATTACCTTGCACACAAGGCAGTGTAGAATAAGCAGAACTAAAGCTGTGAAGAAGATGCTGGCCTCAGCACGCAACCCAGCCATCCAGTAGCTGATACTGAAATAGCCTACCGGAAGTGTGAAGGAAAGCGGAAGTTCACTGAAGAGTTTCGCCAGATACATGGCAGACACCCGGTACGTACCCGCCCCTCGCTCCTTCAGAACGACAGGCCTTTCTTCTGAAACTTTATATTATGAAAATATTGTTTGAAATAAACTGGACAAAAATCGTAAAGCATAGGTCAATATATAAATATTGAATTTAGGAATAATGATATATATCCTCATTAACAACTTGAAACAATTTCAATCATAAACATTCTGTTCAGTACATGTTACAAATGTTCTTACAATGGAAATATGTCCAATGAGTTTATGATCAGGAATCAAAACTGGGACAAATACTGTTTAAACATATATATTTGTCATGAAAATACGAGTTAATATATCTATATATTACCGACATGGTTAATCATAAGTTGTGACATGTTTTCAATAGGAGTACATGTGCACATACCACTGCAGAGAAAAGAATAATTTCGAGTTACCGAATTTTTTCGTTTGCGGCGAAATAAAAGAATTGTTCGTGACGTCACTATATCCGGCCGTCGCAAGGAAAGCAGGCATTTACTGATAATTTCGATGCGTTTTACATAAAATGAATCGGTAATCAATTTTATTTATTACACTCGGAAGAGTGTGGTATGACTTTTACGAAACTCAGTGCGAATTTTTGCTTTCGCTCGGGGAATAAAAAATTCTCGTAAACGTCATATGACACACTTCCTTGGGTACTTATCTTTATATAATAGTAAGCTATAATGACGTATCAGTTGTAACGAGAAGACCTATATGTTACTCACATGATATTACACCGTCAAACATTACCAAGAATCCCATATGTCCGATTGTGAAAAATATCTTCAAGGAAGAAAAATAAATCATTTATAACTATTATAATGTAACAAAACTATACTAGCCGTGATACAAGTCTGATACATTGAAAGTGAATGATGTTATATGATAATATTAAAATATTAAAATTTAGAAATGGGTAAAGTGAAGGCAATAAGCATGTAGACATTGACAAAAACCTCATCATATAATATGTATCGTATTGAAATGTCTAGTGCTTGAATTAGTGCTTAACTCTAAAGTAATTGGTTTGAATCCCGCAAGAGTCTTGTCCCGAAAAAGTGCAAGAATGTTCACTTATGCAGACAATGTGATCCCGAAAAATACCCTTATTACAATGACAATGTTCATAAAAATAACAATCATGTCCGTATTATCGGTAACGGTAACGGGTAGGGACATTGAATAAGAATTAAACACTACAAATATTCAATGAAGATGTATCCATATGACCGTAACCTATCAACTTACAAGTCCCATTCTATCTCGGACCGAGTCAAGATTGCGAGGAGACTGGAACCACACAATACCAACTACCACAGCCACAATAAACGTGCTCAGAATCGTATGATGCGCCAAGATTCGACTCCGAGACTGCTTAAAGGTCCGCCATATCAGCATCTTAAACTGGGTCCAGAAACATGTCTGCCAGTGATGACTTGGTTCTGTCTCTTGGTCGTCAACGAGGTCTGATTTGGTTGGAGACACGAAAGACGCATCGCCTACATTAAGAGGGAGAACGTTTTAGAAAATGCAATATCAGTCATTTTAAAATATTCTTTATTGCATTTTTGGGGTAGATATTTCCTGAAGAGCCTTTCAATTCGGAAAACACGTTTTTCAACTTCAACTTCGGAAAAATGGTACGCCCGTATTAAAATGATTATTTGATATTTCAATAATCGTGATGGTTTCAACATGATGTGACTGTTACTTTGTTTTGAAAGTGGTGTCAATTATGAATTATATCCCACTTCCGGTCTCGTTGCTATGGTTTCCTTAATTTTTTGTTCTAACTGTAGGTGTATCGGTCAATGCACCTACAGTTAGAACAAAGGAAACCATAGCAACGAGACCGGAAGTCGGGTATAAGTAGAAAATAACCTTTGGGTCGTTCAATTGTAATTTAAGACAACGGTGAAAGGATACGCACCTGATAATATTTCCTGGCCAGTGTCATACATATCGATTTGCCTATAAGGAAACTAAAGGTTAATAGGGTGGCAGATAAAGAAGTTCATGTCTTTATTTACAAAACTATGCATCCCTTCCAGGGTTCTTCAATATTGCGTAAGGTCGTGTAAACTAAGTGATCATATACCATACATTTTCAGTTTTTATCTCCTTGTGAATATGCTCTTGCACAGAATGATATACAAGAGTTTTTTTAGAAGATATAATCATCCTCTGAATTGAATACACTTAGGTTGGTAAATTTTACTTTTACATTCTTGCTAGTTATATTCTATGTACGATGATGTATTCTAATATCAAAACTTATATCCTCATTTTGAAAATGCCCAGTCGCCCATTTGACCCTTTTCACAGGTTTTGAAAAATAATAACTTATGTCAACATAACTAAAATGAGTTCAGTTAGAGATAGTTATATTTTTGGCTAACGTTCATTTCCAAGTAACTAATTCAAATGCGGAAAGAAACGTACTTAGTATCTTGTTGCTGTGAGAGGATGAAAAGACGCTGTAGTATGTATTCATCCTGTTTAAGGGTATGCACTTAAACAAACAAAATCAGTTAATTGTAAAATATCATAACTAAACCTAAGAAAGGAGAGAGAGAGAGAGAGAGAGCGAGAGAGAGAGAGAGAGAGAGAGAGAGAGAGAGAGAGAGAGAGAGAGAGAGAGAGAGAGAGAGAGAGAGAGAGAGAGAGAGAGAGACACATAGAGACACATAGAGACAGACAGAGAGACAGAAAGAGACGTAGAGAGAGATAGAGAGATAGAGAGACAGAGACAGAGAGATATTGTTTATTATTGTTTCACCCAATACAATGCAATATCAAAATACATAAACTATATCACATTGGTTTTTATATTAGCCACCAAAATGGTTATGGGAGTCGGCATATACTAGCTTGTTTGCAATGAGAACCACTTTGAAGATGACTCGAAATTAAATAATTTACATGCTCACACATGAAATCTGCAGGGTTGTAGTGTGGAGTACATGGCAGACCAGCATCTTCAAAGAAAGCTAAGGCCTGGTTAGCAGGGCCATAATACGCTACCTGTCATTAAGATTTGAGATGTGGAATTAGACGTAAGAGTCAGACAGCACCTTATCCTAAAGATATAATTGAATAGTTGTGATATACAAAGACATTCAAACATTTCCAAAATGATCAAAACGTTAAGAACAAAGACAAACTACATTTCCGAAATTAACATATGAAAACATACATTACGATGTATAACGATGTAAAGTTCAATAAACCGCTGTCAAAACTGGAGTGTTTAAACTCTGATAAAAACAAACATTACGAAATAACAATAATGTAAACAACCATTGATACCGCTATCGCAATGTCTAATTTCATGCACCTGCAGTAGCTAAAAAATACTAAATATAGAACCAAATTCATTAATGAATTTAAATATATCTACTAAATTATTCTTCTATTTACAAAATGCAATTACACAACCACACAACGTTAACGATCCTCTAAATATCAAAACGCGACAATAAAGGTAACAATAACAATATATTCGAATGTTACCTTGCCCTGTGCAAGCAGCATAAGTCTTGAGAACATATAGTAGACCTGACTGGAGGGCTGGTGGATGGTCAGTAAGATGGTCTTGTGGTGTCCATCAGCGTACCTCTTCAGGAGGGTCATCAGGGTCAGCGCCATGCTCGAGTCAAGGCCAGTTGTCGGCTCCTGGTCGTCATGAAATTAACCACGTGCTTCATCAACAAAACTACCAAAGTCTCATCTCAACCTTTCAAGTCTTCATGTAGAATTATTTGCTTTACAAGGATTTCCGTTTCACTTGTTCATCTACAAGGAGGTTTACAGTCCATAATCCCGTGTTAGGGAAACGATTTCAATGTAATTTAATCTCTAAATATTCGAGAAAGATTCCTAGATTATCTTTGATAGACTGAAATTTCAGTAATGACATAAAATATCATGTTATTAGATTAACTCACTTTGAATGAGCAGTGTACCAAACAATCTCATTGAAATCAGATCGAAACTTATCTCTCGTATCTCGCTTCGTTGCATTGCAGAGATATACGAGGGATAAGTTTCGATCCTATTTCAATGAGATTGTGTATCAAAATGGTATTATTCAGCACATACGCAACAATAAAATATCCTCAATTGGAGGTTTCTGTGTTTGTCCGTATCTTAGGTTTACGTTACATATCCTAAGATTCCGTTACATATGTATTATTATTTCGTTAGATATATATCTTAAAAGTACGTTAGTATTATATATATTTGTTATACCATTTTGGAATGCAAAAGCACACAGAATAGTATAGAACAAATGTTATTTTGTTCTTCCAAAACGTTTGATATACAGAGGGTATTGGTTCTTTCAAATTTTTAAGTTTCAGGAATACTTTCGTTGATGGCGTACATCTAGTAGCATGATGTCCGGGTTTGTTAGCAGTTCACACCCAATGCTGGCTCGCTTCTTCTCGCCACCCGACAGTCCGCGTCTCGTTGAGTCGCCCATCCCTGCCAGAAAAAGTGCATTTTGGTGAGTTCATAAGTATTCCATATCTCGATAGGTATGGGTTTTTTTATCAACAAACTTTATAATTTTGGAACTTGCCCGCTCACTCAGTACAAGAATTTCTAAAATTTTCACTTGATTTACAAATTTGTAGTTATCTGTTGCTAGATGTGAGAGAGTCTTTCTCAAAATATTATCAAAAATTATTATTATCGCTATTGTCATCATTATTATCATTATTATTATGATTGAATACACACGGGTGTGTTGACAAGCTTGGAGATCAAGAACGTCGATTATTTCTTGCAGTCGAGACATCTTCTCTGAATACGCCATTTCGTCGGGAAGTCGGATCATGGCGTAAAACTGAAAAATACCTTATTTCCTTTTTTCAAAACCACAATGCAGACGTCAGGAGAATTTTCATTCAAGGTGATCATTACAAATGGTGTAGAGTTACAATACGTGGCACTTTTACAGTAAAGTACAAGTGACCGATTTTCTCAGTATCTATATCTGACAACTAAATATATTACAAAATTATTCCAGAGGACAACTTTGTTCACAGGAAATCTTTGGGGTTTTAACGAAGGACCTCAATCGCTATTCACTTTTCTTACAGAGGGATTTAGTTGCTTTTCTCAATTAAATAATCAGCTATTTGGACCCGTTCGGTGCCCCATTGAACTCGTTCTCACATACAATATCATTGTTATTGGATGGAGTGTTTTCGTCATTGGTGTCATCTATAAAGGAATGACCAATTCTTTCAACGGCAGTATGTAAGAATCGTATTGACATCTCGTGTTTTGAAATATATATATATATATATATATATATATATATATATATGAAAAGTTGAATTGGTTCAAACGCAAGGTCACATATAGATTAAATATAACATACTTCACATAGTCGTTTGAAGAATCATTTTAATCCGATACTAGTATTTCGTCAATAGTATTGACTCATCAGGGATGAAACGATCCCTGATAAAGTACATAAATCTGAATTGATTAAGTCAGCTGTAAAAGAACAAAATTCCGAATATGTTTGGTTAAAGACACCAGAGGACTTAAAATTTCGCCCAATAATTGCAGGCCCACAATGCCCTACACACCGCCCAAGCAATTTGGTAGATATCCTTCTTCAACCACTCCTTGAACATGTAAATGGTTATGTTAGGGACGATCTAGATTTTCTAAAGCATATTCCAGATAGAGTCACAAGTGATACTATCTTAGCTTTGATGTGACTTCCCTATACAGTAATATCCCACATGAGCTAGGCAAAACTGCACTAGAATTCTGGATTGACAAACATCCTGAGTCAATCCATCCACGTTTTAGCAAAGATTTCATCCTTACATCAGCTGAATTTATTCTAGAAAACAACACATTTCAATTCAATCAAAATTCATATCTTCAAATTCTAGGTACGGCAATGGGGACAAAATTTGCGCCAGTCTATGCCAATTTAGTACTAGCGTATCTAGAAGAAAATCTCTATACTACCATAGAGGAAAAATTCGACAAGAATTTTGCAAATGAATTCATCTTAAAATGGAAAAGATACCTTGATGATTGTTTCACATTTTGGGAAAAATCTAAAGGGGACATATACCAAATATATGACATTCTACAAAACATGCATCCCAACATCAAATTCACAATGGAAACAAGTGAGACAGAATTACCTTTCTTAGACATACTAATCAAGAACGATAATACTTACATCATAACTGATATTTTCCATAAGACAACAGACACAAAACAATATCTCCATTTCAAAAGCGCACATGAACGACATGTCAAAACAAATTTGCCCTATTGTCTAGCTAGACGTGTCTGTGTCATAATTAGCAATGAAAACCTCAGGTCTCTAAGATTAGAGGAACTAAAATCTTCACTATTGCAGCGAGGCTATCCAGAACCTCTTATCAAAGATGGAATAAATAAAGCACAGGCACTCACTCTTGAAGAGTTACGTTCTCCTAAAGATAAAATAAATGAGGACCAAAACACAATCGCTTTTGTGACAACACATAATAAAAACAATGCGGAATTATTCCCTGTTATACATCGGAACTTACCGATGCTTAGTCAAGACAAGAGGTTAGGCCAAATGTTGAAAAGAAATTAAATCATTAAAAGCAAAAGACAGCCAAAAAATCTTAAACACATCTTAACAAGGGCTAAATATGATGGTATTCAAAACCCAACAGAAAGACCTTCAGTTTCCAAATGTTCAAATAAAAGATGTGGCACATGTCCCCATTTATTAGAAGGCTCGTCTTTCACATTTGACAATGGCAAAACATTTGAAATAAAATCTAACTTTGATTGCAATTCAAAAAATGTCATTTATGCAATAATGTGCCCTAAGTGTAAAAAATCCTATATTGGTAAAACTGAATGCCTAAGAAATAGGGTAACCTTACACAGACAACACAATAACGATAGCAGATACCGCTGTTTATTTGTAAATAAACATCTTTCTACTTGTGCAAATGGTGATTTCAAAATATTTCCTTTCTATAAATTATTTCATAAATCTAACATGGGCAGTGTCTCAAATGCACTTTTACGACTTGAAGAGTCCTTCATTGACACCTATAGACCCTCACTAAATAAACAATGAGATGATTACCCTTAAATCACTGACATATATCTCTAACTACAATTGAGCTATTTAAAAACAAAAGGGATTATGTCACATTAACATATTGCTCAAGGGGTAAACTCATAAGAGAGTGATTGTGTCAATCAGAAGACCAACAAGGAAGAACCATGATGTCACCTGATTAGCATAATTTACAATATATCCTTGTACATTGTACGTATATTTTGTTATAAAAACGTTTGTAATGCGATGTTAACGATCATATCGTTTCATCCCTGATGAGTCAATACTATTGACGAAATACTAGTATCGGATTAAAATGATTCTTCAAACGACTATGTGAAGTATGTTATATTATATATGTAAATATATAGATATAAATATATAAAGATATATATATTTTTCAAAACGTTTGAATTAAATGAAATCTCACATAAAGTGTCTCTCTGAGAGTAAGGTTGGATAGGAACACGTCCTCCTGTGTGACGTAACACATTCGCTTCCGGAGCCTCTTTGTAAGTTTTGTCCCGTTGAGAGTGATCTCCCCTGAATGAATGGCGAGTCTTCCGGCAACTGCGTTTAGAAGAGTTGTCTTTCCTGAACCTTTACAAGCAATAAATTGGAAAATATTATAAATATAACTTCGGTGTGCTGCAAATTAATTATATAATGAATTACATATAGATATATATCATGTCTGACTATAAAAGTAATGCTTGAATTACTTAAATCGGTATCCATACAGATAGCATGGCCACAAGAAAGACAATGCCACAGCATACAGTATGTTCCATTTGTTTCCTGCGACCGATAGTATGACCCCAAACATAGAAATGCCACATAATATATTGTTGTGGATAGTGCGTTCGAAAGGATATCTGATACAAAAGATATTCTGATTCTAAATATAGTTATACTTATACATACAGCAGATAATATGATTCTGCATATGGCAACTTTACAACAGCTATTGTGTTCCAAACTTGATGAAGAAGTTTTATATCTTGGGAACAGGACCGTGCTTAATACAAGGGAAAAGGAACAATTGAGTTTGTACTTGGGAGCAGGGACAGAGGTGTGATCAAGAAAAAAGTAACTATAAGGCACCTCAACACGGTTAGTATCATGGGGATAAGGATATACAGTTCAACATTTGCTATGAACATATGACATTTGTTTTTATAATAACAGGTTAATTTCAATGTAGATATCGTTTAGTACCATGGGGATAAGTATATACAGATCAACATTTGCTATTGACATGTGATATATTTTTTATAATAACAGGTTAATTTCAATGTAGATATGAACGAACACACACACAGTCAGTTGATTATGTCTGAATCAGTAATGCACACCATGGAAAATTTGTACATTAGGAAATTTCGCGTAAGGTTCTCATTGTAATCTGTATGGAAAGGTCTATTGCTACGTGTCCGAAGAGATTTGCTACGTGTCCGTAGAAGTTTCCAACACAACTGAACTTTCATTCAGCCAAAAAGGTTAATCCACGTCGTCATAAGTGACATTCTTCTACTGAAGAATTGACTAGAGGAATGTTTCAAAGAGGGGCAACACAACGTTAAGTTGGTGAAGAACTCGATGAAAGCCAAAGTATCATCATCAGGACTAGGAATCGTTTCCAAACTTATGACACTTCTGCCAGACAACGCCTTGAAGGATTAACAACACCACGTGATGACCGTTTTCATCTACTGCAAGCTCTGCGACACAACACCAGAAATGCCACCCAGCTGATGATCGTAACACGCATTGGATCTACGTTTCAACACAAACTGTGAGTAGAACTGTTTGCAAGCAAATGTTCGAACTCCTTCTCAACGTGTTGCACGTCAAGGGTGGGCTGCTGAGCATGTCGATTGCACTGATCATGACTGGACGTCTTTGTTGTTCAAAAATGAGTCTTTGACGAAATTCTGTGTCGACTTTCCTGATAGACGGGCGAGGGTTTGGAGAAGACGAGAGCAACGTTTATCAGATGGTAATATGCTAAAGATGACAGGTATGGAAGAGGTTCAGTCATGGTATGGGATTGAATCAGTTGGGATGGAAAGTCTGATCTACAACTTCTTGAGAACGGCACCAGGGATGATATCTTGGGTATCTACGTCAAACGTTACGCTAAAGCTATCGTTGATAATTCATCGTTGATAATGCCAGTCCACTTTTTTGCAACAATTGAGCGGGTCGAGTGGAACCTTCTCCAAAAAGGATTGCAAGACCGTGTGGTTCAACCAGGCACCAAACTGGAACTCCTAAGAGGACTCGTGGGTGAATGGTTCCGAAAGCGAGCTAGAAACTCACATACACGTTATTGACACGTTATAACTGTAGCAGCTGCTTCGGCTGCATTTACATTGTTGTTTTTCGACAGCGAACTTTATTTGCATAGTGTAATCCATCTTTCATTAGATCCGTTATATGTTCAAATTACACCTGGTCAAAAATGAACATGTTATGTACAATCTAAACTATGATATGAAGAACACTTTCCATAGCAAAAGTTTAACAGCATATATCAGTATATAAAGGGATCAGTAACATAGACAATATTAGGGACCACGGACTATAAATCATGACGAAGCGGCAAGGATCATAGTTAACAAAAGGGGTCCACAACATAGTTAATACTAGGGAACAGGACTATAGTTAGTATTAGGTATCAGGAACCAATATTTAACTAAGGTATCAGGAACATATAAGGGCATTAAAGCGAGAGTGTGTCCACAATAGAAATGAGACTCGTCGTTATGGACTGGGTCAATCCTGCCAACTATTGAGCCACGCTATGGCAGCTAATTAGCCTGGGTCGATAACAATGAGTTTCATTTCGCATGGACGCAGTCTCGATTTAAGAACAAAATGATGATGAAGGTTCTAAACGCATAACTGCAATTCACTGCGTATGGAAACATTAAAATATGGTAACATGGATCGAAGTATGTATACAAAAGAGGACAAGAGGTTACCACTGGGTCCCATAACAGCGAGTATTTGACCACTATTGACTTCTCCACTGACATTGTTCAGAATCTGCTTGGATCCTGCCCTCACACGGATGTCTGTGAAAGCTAGCTGGGTTAGACTTGATGATTTGGATTCCATTGTCTAGAAAATGATAGGAGATGCCATTGATACCCACATATCCACAACTCTGTATAAATTTATTTACATGCAGAAAATTTCTTACACATTTTCCGAGAACGATATTTGGAATTTATTTACGAAATTCATTCTCACGTCCGCTAATTATATTAATTAATTGAAGATTATCATTTGAACATCTACGATTAAATATAAGTGTTTGAGTGAGTGCCGTCCTTAAAAGTCAACGATGTCTGCATCAATAATTTACATAAATGACAAGCAGAACATTCGTGATTTCTACTTATTACTTATTTCATAACTTATGAATATAAATGAACATTAAGCATAACATTCAGCAGTTCTTACGATAAATTTGTTGAGTGTTTTTTTACAAATCAACAGAAAACCAACGAAATTTGTGACTTCCTGAACTCATATTGCTAAAGACTAATGATATGATTATATAAATTATACAGTGCATATACAATCCTTGAGAATAATGTATTTTCATAAGTTCATTCATAGATACCCTTTGAAAATCATCATTTTTCTTGCGATTCCCCTGACAAAATATTGTAACATTTAATACGGGTTGGTATGATATATAACAATCCCTGAATAGAAAACACAATTTTTCTTAGCTGATTTTGCTTTAGACCAACGTTAACTCGTGACGTCATACCAGACATATCCCATTGGTCGACATGTTGGTATACCCTCATGCATTCAACCCAACATGTGACGTCATCAAGTGTTCTCAATTCGATCGCTATGGAAGCGTTTTGAAGCGCCAACTGTTCTTTCTTAGTAATATATTAACGCATATTATAAGTTGAGAGGCACCTGATAAATGGAGATTTTGACCCATTCACACTTTGCATGGATAAAACAAAAAACAGGCTTTATCAACGACAAATTCCAATGATCCAATTTTTTACGTGTGGAATTGTAAGTGGTGCTTATCTCAAAATTCTTTTTTCCCTGTTTTAAAAGAATAAAAATAGAATGGTGACACTTTCTTTTGATCCTCAGTTTATACATGAACATCAAGCACAAAAACGTAGGATTTAAAATATTACGTCATCATTATTAATATACAATAAACTATGTGTCCCGATATGGCTTACGTCCGGGTTCTGAGTCTACGGCATCCGTTTTATCTGAATAATAAACTTTTAAAATAGAACTTATCACATATAGAGAACATACCTGTGTTGCAACACCTTTCAATGGCTAATCTGGTTTGAGTTTAGCTCTTTTATTCATTATATGAGCATGAATATATACAATTATCTTCTTAGGGAGTGCTAACCCTATTTCACAACATAAGGTAAAAGTCTTATTAGCGGTAAATTGCCTGATTGAATGTTAAGACACGAGTGCCCGTGTCCTATCATGTTGTGCAATACGTAGTTAATAAGATGTGGAAAAGTCTGATAAGACATTAATCTTTTGGACTTCTTCAGGTACGTCATGCATTTTTCACAATTTGCTTTGAAATGTTGCTGTTAATACATTTCTCAAACAGAAAAGAGTATCTTATTTTATCCGTGCATGTCTCTGTCAATTAATGCTTTTTATAGGAAGAAGTTGTTTGCTTTTAAAGGGATACAGTACGTTTATAATTTTCATATTGCTTTAGTAAGAGCCGAAAGACCATTTGACTTTGGTGAAGTTCAAATCGCCTCCGTACAGTTATATCTTTATCTCTAAAATGCCAAAATTTATATATATATTTTTTTATATTTGAATGACCTCATAAAATCTATCAACCCATATTTGTCTCTGCATCTGCTGTAAATAAGTTTCCAAATTTACGTTTTGAATCAATTGTGCGTGATATTGTCCGGTCTTCGATCTGCACAACTGAAACCTCCTTATTTTCATTAAACTGAACTGATAAGCATGGGGATGCTGATCTTCATAAATTGCCAATACGTCTCAATAAAATAACAGCAATCATAAAGTTTGACATATTTGACTCCAACAACACACTCTGTGCCTCTTTAGGAAGACATTTGTTGTCCATTTGTAAGATTCTTAGTGTGATTTTATCAGTCATTTATCAATGTTTAGTGTAAGTGGTTATTCTAAAACATTAATACAATTCATTAACATCATATTAACATTAAAACAGTTCTATTTCATTTTTTTTATCCCTCCCACTTTTTACCTGTATTTAATTAAAACTTCTGTTAAATAAAATCAAATATGTCTTATTTGTTTGCCTCTTTTTTTATTTGATCATTATGAAGACTCGTGATCGAAATCCTTTCACCAAAAGTTTCTGATCTAATCGAAGAATATTCTATTCCAAAATCGTGTCATCTATAGAAAATTATAGTTAGCATGAATATATAGTATGGAGTCCACTGAGGTTACAATAAACAAGGCACTTTCCTTACATTTAACTCTTCCGTTGACGAACTACCGGGAAATCAGTACAAATCAAATTGCAACTAATGATTTTCTTGTGCATAATTTAAAGGGGCATGTTGTTGGAGTCAAATATGTCAAACTTCATTAATGGTGTTATTTTATCGTGAAGCAGTGGTTGTGTCAGAAAATCATAATCCTATTGCTTATCAGCTTAGGATAGAGACAACAAATGGGGTAGTGTCGTGATTTGTGATCGAAAACCGGACAAAGGCGCGCGCCAATGATTCAAACGTAATTTAGGAAACTTATCTACAGTAGACACAAAGACAAACATTGTTTGATAGTGGTAATTAGACCATTTAACGAATATACACGTTAATTTGACACTTAATTTCGAATTCTTAACATTTATAGGGCAGTTTTCCGATTATCAGTGAAAACAAGAAAATATCAAAATTTTGGCATTTTAGAGAGAAGAAAAAGTTTAGGGTGGCGATTTTTTCCAAACTCAGGTCATTAGGTATTTTGGCTCTTTCTAAAGCTACATAAAAAATAGTGAAACATACTCAGTGTCACTTTAAGGACATGAACACTTCCGTAAGCCGAGGATATAATCTTCATGGCTAAATTTTGCTTCGTCACCATTAACAACCTTATCAATTGACACGTGTGGATTCACCCACGACGGACAACTTTGTACAATAATTTAGATGAAGCTGTGATTTGACAAATTTGAAATCTCTGTCAGAATGCGGTCAGGAAATGAACACGTGTTTTACTGAGAAAGATAACATTGACACGGGAAAGCCATTTTAGCCAGTGTATCGTTTGCATATGATTTTAATTTGTACTCCGTGATAATGTAAAAATTTAAATCAATCCAGTTTTAGCCCTCGGCATTAGTGGCAGTTCTTTTCAATTTCGTAGACTTTGTATGAACGCTTTTAACAAATTCAGCACATGGTGAGTAATATTATGCTATTCCTTCTATTTTTGACTCTACAATTATTAAGCCTTTCCACTCGATTTAAAGGGGCGGTAACATGTTTTTCGAAATTTCCATTTCCCAAATTACCACTAGTTTATGCCAAATGTATTAATTTCAGAGGGTCAAAACATCGGATTACTCAAGCCGACCATTCTTAGAGGAAATAATCAAACATCAAGCACAAACCACTGTCGGCCAGTTGCTTGAACACCTTTTTATTATATGAGGTACGGAAATTTATTCGAGTAGCTTAAGTGGTCATGGTAGGTTCATTTTTAACTCTTTTTATTGTATTTAAAACATTTGTTTCCTATTTTAATGATTTATTGTCGTTTTCGTGACATCGCTTTATTAAACAACAACAATCCCGTTCTACGGCCCCTTAACAACTTTTCTAATTGCTAAACTATCGTATATTGAACTTGCGTCAGTGATTTCTAGTTCCAGTCGAATAATTCACATTTTTAAAGGTTCGCCTAGGTAACTCGGTTTGACCGGTGGCCGAAAGTACCACATGTTCTGTATTATATCAATTTAAGTAATTTTACAGTTACTTTTACAGTATAACATGATATCAAAACTGTTCAAATAAATTGAAATAGATTGATATTAGATTAACCACACTCAGAAATAGGCTACCTTTTGTGTTAAAACTTACGAAAACATGAGAATTATATATTATTCCTTTATATTACAGCTAGGTACTCTACGTGATAGTTTGAACCATTATAAATTTTGAAAAAAATGAGTGCAGTGTTTCAAAGAACAAAATAATATAAGAAGAATAGCTTCAACTGAAAAAAAAAAAGTTTTACCATAGTATCTTTGCATGGGTTTTTAGGAAGATAGTTTTCATTTTCCCAAAAGGTTTTCCCTGAAGGTGGCGCGGTTTCTTTGAACAAAAAGTGTTGAGAAATAAAGAGGAAACACACCGCGTCCAGACATATACAATATGCAGCAGAGATTTAGTTTGGACTAATCCATTGGTATGACTTATCATTTTTTAGCTTCTGAACATCGGCTGCGCCTCTCTTGGAAATATAATTTTCCATTCCACTCAATAAGATATCGATATTCGAAATAAAATAATTAAACACTCTGCATATGAAATAAGTCACTCAACTAACCAGCCCAAAAGAAATAATTTGTCAATATTCAATTGAGTCCGATAAAAAGAGAGTCGTCATTTTAGTTATAATTTTAATTACTGTAATTACATAAACCTAAAGTTCAAAATTAGGTTTTAAATGGACAGGCATATATTTGCTTTTTCAAATTCTTGTTTTTCTATTTTAAATGCACGCTTTATAATAATCAATCAAACATTTAGGCCTACACATTATTTCTTTAGTAAATAAACTGTGACCAAACTGTTATCAACAAATTTCCGGTTAAAATTTTCCGCCTTTTTATTACCTCCCTTGACCGGAAATGAATCTAACAGACGGAACGATGTCGGTTCGGTCAAGTTTCGTTTGATTTAACTTTTATGGTCGATGTCAAATGGAATTCTAGGGCATAATTTGCGTTAAATGTTTATTTGACTTTATATTTTGATACATTCTCCACCAAATGTCAAAATATGAGCGAAAATTTTATGTGCCATTATCTGTCAAACTGGGAAAATAGCTCGAACGATCAGCTGATTTTACAAGAGTAAAAACCGGCATTTTACAAATTTAGGTCAGTTCTCATGTTCATTGTGCTTGACAGTATCCTTTACGATTTCCCTTTTATTGTTCCTTTTTTATTTAATTTTTACAATAATAAATTAAACTGCATTTGGTTAGATGAAATTTGAAGGCATTCATGTGACATTTTATTTATACTTCTGGACATTGATCAACAACATCATTCAGTTTTAGATTGTCCTTTCACTCATATTTTGTAAATATTTTCCCGCATTATTTAAAATCAAATTGTCAGAAAACTATGTCATAGTTTATTGTATGAGCTATATGCCACACTATCATTAATAATTATCACTATCATCTAAATCAAAAGTATTTACATTTGACAATTACTTGTCCAAAACATAAATGATTAATTATACTTAATATATACATATATTTCATAATTCATTGACAGATACACAGGTCACAATGAAGTTGAGAAAGTCTGAACCAGTGGAGTTCCTGTTTAAAAACCTTTCTATGAAGATAGAGTCAAATACAATCCTTGATGATGTGTGTGGTGTGGTTCACAGCGGAGAAATACTTGCTGTCATGGGACCCAGTGGTCAGTATTTTTTTGTCCGGCATAGTGATATCTTGCAGCTAGAAATTTTTCAAAAGGTTATACATGTAGTATGTTAATTATAAATCATTGAGAAAATATTTTTGGTGGTGTTGATTCATAGGCAAAATTTGGTATGTCATTGACCTGAAACTAACAGATTTTTTAAAACCCTGCTTTAAAGGATTATTCATGCCTGAATTATTGAGGCAAATGTATAAGAATCAATTAGTGTTTACTGCCATAATTGATTAGTATATATGCATATTCAATTCCATTTCTATAATTGCCAATTATTTGGTCAAATTTTATTCATGTTCTAATAGTGCCCCTGTGAGGGCTTCCACACTCTCATCCCCGCACCCGACACTGGATCTTTGCTTTGAGCGCCTTTAGAACTTTTGAAAGGTCAGGTGGCAATATTGCTAATGTTGCTACAATATAGTTAAAGAGCCACTCCATGAGTTGTTGGAGTCATATATGCCAAACTTAATCAATTGTGTCATTTGATCGACTGTTACCAAAAAGACACATTTTAAAGCTTGTTGGTTTTTTACAGTGACAAAATGAAGGTCAAACGTCGCAATTATGATCGAAAACCAGACAGTGGCGCGCATCAAATAGTCAAACGTAATTTTGGAGACTCATCTAAAACAGCCAGGAGGGCAGTTAGGAGCTTAATGTGTTTGTTAGGTTATATAACTAGTGTCGATGTATATTGGACGTGATATCTACACCTCTGTGCATTTATAAGGCTTTTTTAGATTTTCATGGTAAACCAGTATTTGTCATATTAATGTGTTTGGACATGAAAAGTTAAGATGTTTGGATTCTATATCACTA
Source organism: Phorcus lineatus (assembly GCA_921293015.1). Taxonomy (NCBI): domain Eukaryota; kingdom Metazoa; phylum Mollusca; class Gastropoda; order Trochida; family Trochidae; genus Phorcus; species Phorcus lineatus. The sequence goes on from OV121089.1 coordinate 25,293,117, forward strand.
CATATGACATTTAGGTTCTAATCAAAGGTAAATAATATGTTATGAAAATCACGGTGGCTCTTTAAGACAATACAGTTAAATCCAAATTAATGTTTAATGATGGTAACACATTCAGATTCTGCGTGGGTTTTGCAGGTTCAGGAAAGACAACCATGTTGAACACGATCGCAGGACGGACAGGAAGTGACACAGGGGAGATAACCTTCAACAAACAGAAACTGACAAAGTTGTTGAGGAAGAGGATGTGTTATGTTCTGCAGGAAGATTTGTTCTTCTCAAAATTGACGCTCTGGGAAACACTCTATGTAAGAGTAACCTATAGTTCAAATCATATACCTTTACTAATCAAGTTCCAAATGCCACCAATAGCTAAAATATTGCCAAGGTGGCTTTAAATGATTAGTAACAAGCTCCTTCAGAGTTTCATATCTGCAAACTCCTCCAATCCTTTTATACCTTGCTATTGATACAGTTTCAAAATTAGGTTTGAGAAATTGGGGTGCTTAAGCAGGCTTTCACAAACTGCAAACTATTTTCTTGGCTTTCAACAAAAAACATAACAAATATCTTTACTTTGTAACTTTAAGTGGCATTAAAATGATAAAGTTCCATAACTGTACTTTACGACACAGCAACACCATGAATAAGATTTTGAATATATATATGACTCCGAACAAATAAAAAAGTGTCACTTTGATGCATATTAATGGCTATTGAGTTATTACTTTGAATGATAAAATAAAGTATTATTAACACCTTTACTCACCTAAAAGAAGAGTGAATTTTTACAATACCATACTGCATTTACTTTTAAAAAAGGAAAAAGTTTTACTGCCAGGTAAATAGAAATACATTGATTGAAAATTAGATATCTAATCAAGTAGTGTATTATTTTCGTCCAACAGTTTGCAGCAATGATTCATCTCCCGGATGCAATACCAAGAAGTGAGAAACTCTCTCGCATTGATCAGATCATGGATGCTCTTGATCTCCAGTCATGTAGGGACACAGGTAAGTTCCCTTACTATAATTTCATTGTAAGAAAAAGACCAATCTGCCTGCAGCCCAGAACTTGGTCAGTACTGGTAACTTCTTGAGGTTTTTCTGCTTTTTTATCATTACCTTAAAAGGGACTAGTAGGAAGATAGGTTGCATTCTCTGATGGAGTTTGGAATGAAAAAGGAACGATGATGGTCCTTACAACAGGGTAATGATGTGTGTCACTTTAAGCATGACATTTTGTGGTGTGGAGCTCAGTGCATTATAGATATCCTCATTATTATTATTATCATTATTATCATTAAAAGTTACAAAATTAAACTTTCGTGCTGGCTATTTTTCAAGCCTATTTCATATACTGACAATTTTATTTGTGTGTCACACTGGTGTAGAAGTAAGCATGCTCGCCTCTTACAAAAAAAAACATGGGTGGAATGTAAACATTTTTGACCTTTGCCATATATCGTCTTGTGTCCCTTGGCAAGACACACACTCATTCCCTGGCCTAAGACTAATTGAGGGGTCAGAATTTTAGGGTATCTAAAATGACCTGAAAATGCAGAATGGCTCTAACTGCAATTGTTTTAATAGCTTAAGCAGTTCTTATTGGTAACTACAGCTAAATTAAATTTTTAGAAGTTATTGAACTAAATTGCTAGTTAAGAAAATAAACGAAAGCTGCCTACCCAGCTGTAAAATTGGGTACCTGAACACAGGAAGTATTAAGGTTAGCTCAACAATTGCAGTGAAAATGTAACATAGTTGTAGAATTAGTATGTGCATTTTGGGCATGCTGTTGATAAATACATAACACAAGTATGCTTTGTGTATCATCAAGTATGTCAGTTTTCAAATCCTGTCATTCAGGACGGTTTAATGGATTTGTATTAAGGAAAAAAGTGCAGATTTTAGAATGGCCCTTTGCCATGAAAAAAGACTTTGAATTGAGCCTAAGGTTGACCATGGAATCAGAGGATTGTATTGGTCTTCCACTGTTAAAGATAACTGTCTATACAAGGAACTGTTGTTAGATTCTGTCAACCTCAATGAAAAAAATATTGGAAATGTTTATTGAGATGTATATTTCCGTCAGCTATTGGTGACCAGATCGAGAGAGGACTTAGCGGCGGAGAGAAGAAGCGAGCAAGTATAGCGTGTGAGCTGCTCACAGACCCTGATGTTATGCTGCTAGATGTGAGTACCATGCTTCCCCTTCAAGGCATAGCTCTTGCCAGGTGAAGCCACCGGATAATTAAAACCATGCTGCAGTTACAATGCACTAAAACTGATAGCTGATTAGTAGCCTTCTCCTTTTGTATACATAAATTATCTATCCTAGTCTATGTTAACTGTTTTGACATGAATTGTTTTGAATATTATGTTATTAGTTGTCATCACAATTCTGGAGAATTGTATTTATACAAAACAAATTTCCCTTTTGGGACAATAAAGATTATCTTGTGTCGCATTTGACTGTGCTGAAGAGCTGGCACAGTAAATTTGATGAAAAACAGCAAGGCTTGAATTTGCAAGGTATTGGAATTGTCATATGTTATGCCTTTCAGGAGATTAATCACGGTACCAATGGAAAACAAAGAAGTTCTATTTAAAAGGAGAATTGCCGGCTAATAGATTGAATGACCACACAGCTAAAGGCACTGGGTCCTGTTGCACAAAACACTGAGGTGACCTTAAGTCACTAAGGTAGCCTTAGTGTAATGTTAAAAGGTGGCACTTAAGTTAACCTTAGTGTAAAGTTGCTTTGTGCAACGACCCCCTGATTTGGCTTCTGGCTGAAGATTACCCAGAACTTTCTAGGACTCTCATATATATAGGCTTAGATAGTCAATATTGTCACGTTTTAGTGAAATAGTTGGAGAAAGATGTACCAGAACCAGTGACATCTCTGCCGCCAAAACTGATTCCTTTGAACTTATATATTTCTGCAGAGCAATCTTTTCCAGTGGTTTCCTCTCCCTGTCTTTCATTTCTCATCAAGGCTTAGGTTGACCCATATTATTATATTTAAGAAGAAGCTGGAAATCTCTCATCACAAGACATTACAATGATTCTTTTCCATGTGTAGATGTTTGATCTAATTTCTAATTTTTAAGGTACTCTTCAATCCAAATGTCTCTTTCAAAGGAGCCAACATCTGGACTTGACTCCAGCACCGCTTACACACTGATGCTGCTTCTGAAGAAATACACAGAGGAGAGCAACAAGGCTGTCATCGTGACCATCCACCAGCCTGCCAGTCAGATCTTCCATATGTTCACAAGGCTCCTCCTTCTGGCCAAGGGACAGGTACGCTGTCTTTGAATTGACATCTATTTAATATTTCATCAACCTATAAATGGGTAGGAGGAGAGGGGAAGCGACTACATTGAGAATCACCAGAGAGACCAGAGTGGAAGTAGTTTTTAGCAACGTTTGCCTACAACTTGTAAGGGCAGATTATGTGTTTTTAATTGCATTTTGACATGTTAGACTATGGATTTACTCAATGTACTGTTCTATATCCTGTAATGGATCCATTGTGAAAACGCAATCATTTCGTCTACTATTTAGCATCCCTGCTGATAGACACCAATCAGCCAGTTGGTCATGAGTAACAATGCTTTTTCAAGTTTTTAAGACAGTGTTAATTAGTTAGTTATTTATAATCATATTTTGGGGATGTTTGACGTTGAATATGTGTCTCACAGGCCTATGTATTCATTCATTGCAAATGAGATATCAACTATAGTATAATGTTCCAAATATATGGTATTTTCTTTGTTGACCTTTTGATTGACAATTTATGGGAAAACTTAGTCAGTACTTATCAGTTGATGTGCCTCTGAGAATATGCAGTTACACAAAAGCTTTATTTTCAAAACTAATATCGGAACACAAATTGATAACAAATCAGGATATCTGATGGGTTGTTTGTTTACTAAAAGCGATCTATAAAGGTCAAGTTTCTTCACAATGACCGTAAAACGGAGTTCAAACCTATTGAGAAAATATTGTACTACAGCATAGATCTTTTACTTTGAACATGAACTATCAGGTCATTGTTTATAATGTAACCCAGCGTAAACAACACAAAGGCTGAGATAATGCTTCCACATTGATGTTTTCTATCCAATGTCAAATACAGACAAATAACGGCCCAATTTTTGCAAGGAACCAAATTACAATCAGCTAAAGTCATACACAGCTTTTGTTGAAAATATTAGAAATAAAAGATGTAGACAAGTAATTTCTATCACAAGTTATCACAATTCACCTACAAATTCACTCACTGACAAATTTGATATTGAATTGATATTGGTTTTTGTAAGGGACGTAACTCTATGTGGCATGTATTTTATTGACAATGTTGACTTCATACTGGTTACCAACAAAATTAACATATGTTGTACATTTCAGGTTGCCTATTTCGGTGCTGCGGACAAAGCTCTCAATTTCTTTGAGGAAGTTGAGCTTGTGTGTGAACCACACTACAATCCAGCTGATTTCATATGTAAGATTCATTGTTCTTATTTAGCTGCCAGTCATACCAGAAAATGACCTTGTTTTAAAAACAACAAAAATGCAAACTACGCTCAAAGTTATTTTACTTTCAAGTACCATTATGTTAATGAATGTAGTAAAGGTTGTTGATTTTACATAAATTAATTTTTTAATTTTTATTTGCGGAATCTCTGTTTGAAATGATATTCTTGTGATGTAGTCTCCAATGACATCAAATGAAACATCCTATTTTGACCACATTTATAGTTTATCGAGATGATATATGTAATGATTGATTTTAATGTAATTGTTCTTGAATGATAAGTCATTGTATCAGTAAAGTACAAAATGTTATAAATATCAAATTTCTATAGACAGCAGATTGTGAGATATATAGAGGATACTTAACGAACTTCGATTTAATACTGTCTTTATTAAACAAGTTTATGATTAAGTATAAAACGAGCGAAAGCGAGTTTGATACCAAATCATTAACAAGTTTAATAAAATAGTATTGAGTTGAAGGAAGTTTAGTTTTCAGGTTATTACCTGACCTCAGTAAACAAACGTGATTGCCGAAATTGTACTGAACGAAACATTACCGCGACTTGGCCGCCATTGTGACGGTGGTGCTAATATTGTGACGTCACAACCACACAATATTGTGACGTCATACTCGCAGCGGTATTACACTTGTTAAATATTGCCATGTAAATATTACGCAGCGGTATCTTACACGGGCGAGCAATAAATGAAAGGTCACAATTCTGTGAGTAAAGAATTTTTATATGAAATCATTATTGCCACAATGACTTCTAGGCTGACAATGAAACAGTTCAATCAAAGATTCAAAAGTTCAGAACTATTTTTCCTTGATTCAGTGAGTGTAGAAGTTTGATATCCATGAAATAATGTTTTGCCGCAAAAACATCGAGAATGCCACTAAAACAGTTCAGTCAATATATTCAAAGTTTGGAAACCCTTCATTATGATAAGAGATACAATCCTGATTAATCAAATTATGGCTTACTTTCTAAATTTAGTTTAAATTTGTTTTCAGTGGAAACTGTGAAGAAAGATGAAGCAACCCTTCAAAAAATATTGGCAGCTGCAAAGGAAAAAAGGTCAGAATATCTTCAAACCTGTTAGGCAGTTTTCCGTGTTTGTCAGTATTTCAGAAGGCTGTTTACTGGGGAGTGACAGGTTTTTTTTTGCGGTTTTAAATTTTTTTTATATTAGTTCCCAGTTTTAGTTACCCAGAGTCAGACATCTATCCATATCTCCTAGACAAATATATAAGAGCTACATTCTCAATATCAAAACATTGATTAAGATATTGGACCTACATCAATTGATAAAAATTGGGATCAGTGGTTTTCCATTTTTGAATAATTTTTCAATATCAGAAGGGTTATCAAAGGACATATGTCAAGATGCTGTAAACTTGATTTATCATTGCTCTGTGAGGTTGATATTGATCAAGGAACCCTAAGTTAATAACTTTTGAATACTTTCACATTAATGCCAATATTTTCAATGCCTTTTGAGCACTTAAATTGACATAAATTTGACATAAATGATGAAGAAATGTACATTTCTAACACTAAAAGAGATTTGATAAACTTTGATAACCTAAAAGAGCCCTCAAATATACAAAATAAAATTATGAAAAAAGTCCATATGATACTATAGCTATAAAAGAGTTTTGAAAACTTGCCTAGAAAAGCTTTGAAAAAAAAAAAGTTTATGTGTTGAAATTCTGAATGAACCCAATGTTGCAATGTTTATATTGCTCTTGTCTAATGTAGATACACAGAAGAGTGGCCCGAAGAACTGAGATGGTACAGATCTGACCAGGGTATTACTGAAACCAGACAACCAGTTGAACCAGCGGCCATTACATATGAGTTCGAGGCAGCCAATAACATGCAGGAAGCTCCCAATGGCCACCTGCCCTTAGAGAGACAGAGCTCCGAAGATTCAGCTTGCATCGCCCTGAACTACAAGAAAAGAGGTTTGTCGTTACTGAAGTGTCCTCAATTTTGTATGTTTGAATAGGAATGTGATACGCAATTTGTTATATGTAAGTTTTTTTAATGTGTGTTTTGTGAAAATAAGATCCGTGAAAATTTTGCCGACCCTCCTAATTTTGCATTTTAGTGTTTTTGTTGTATTTCCAACTTTGGCATATTTGGTTTTAGATCCAGAAAGTGTAGGCCTGGATAATGTGACAACAGAGTTTACCTCCCCTGATGTCACTTCAAGATGGCCGACATGTTTCTGGACACAGTACAAATTCCTCAACTGGAGGACGTTCAAGCAGTCAAGGGGCCGAATCCTCTCCAAATATGCAATCAGCAACGCTCTCATCCTAGCAGTGGTGGTTGGACTCTTGTGGTTCCAGATGGAGCGCTCGCACAAGACAATCAGAGACAGGATGGGGATGGTAAGTGGGTATATACAGATAAGACTTGACTCACCAGTGTTCGCAATCTAACTTCAGGGTATGTAAGTTTTAAATCAGGCATGTATGATGAAAAGCAGGGCATGCATGTTGAAAATCTGGTATATTTTTGCCTGTCAGGGAATTACATTTTTTCATGACCTATTTGGGGAAATGAAGCAGTGTCATATTTTCCATATAACTGCACATGTGCAAATATCACCTTACCTGTCGTCATAGGCATAACTGAAGCAGGCTGATCATAGATAAGCAGACCACGTTCCTGGCCTACTTTGTTCAAATTCACTTTGTAGTTATTCAAGTCGCTCTTGCTCTGTTAATGCAGTAAAGTATGCATAATTTTATAAAAAAATCATAAAACACGCTTACTCATGTAACAATCTCGAAAATAAAGGCAGAGCTATACATTTACATGTAAAATCTGAGATTGGATGTTGAACATTAAGATGATAAGTTGTGTTTAGGATAGCTGACTCGTCGATTATATAGAGAGTATTTCCCAAGGAAATATGTCATATGACTTTTAACCGAATGAGTATGAATTTATGTATTATCCAATCAAAAAAAGAGGGTTGTACAAAAACTTGCACAATTATTAAAGAACTAATAACTCCCATTTGTTAGTACAATAATTTCGTCAAAACACATTTTATTCTATTCAAACTGCCGAGAATTAGCCAAGAAACAGCCAGCTTCTCTTGCGACAGCCTGCTTCTGTGACATCACATACAATTGATTTAAGATGTCACAGAAGAGGAAATAGGGGAACTCATGTTGAAACAGTTGTTGCTAGGCAAAAGTGATATGTGATATTTGCATATGAAATATGTAACTGGCTATGTCTCACCATATTGGTAATTGAAGTGGTTAATTGCAGACAAGAGAGGGTAGTTTTTCAACTCTTGATTCACATACAGCTGAAAAATATAGATTTCTAGAGCTATGTCATATTATGTCCATATGACAGTTGTTTAGTTTCCATTTATATGATACTCATTTCCTTTTCAGATATTTTTTGTGATAGTTTTCTGGGGACTTTCACCAGTGTTTGATGGAATAACATCATGTAAGTAACTTAGGATCGTATTGATAAAGGGTAGATAAATGAAGCTCATTTCTAAGAACTCAAGCTCTTGCCATGCTCTTTTGTATCCCATGGTATATATATATTAATATTTTGGTTTGTCAAAGAAAATCAAAGACTTGACAGGGTCATGTTTATATAATGAATTGATCAAATTGACACTCCCCTTCAAGATAAGTGGTCTCACCAAGTTTTCTCACAGTAAGTCAAAGGCTTGACTCCAGGGTCATGTTTGTTTATTGACGTGATTAAAAAAGTAATACCTTTATAGGATAACTCATCTGAGAAATTTTCTTTCAGTTCCCCACGAGCGACCAATTCTATTGAAAGAAAGAGCAGCAGGGGCTTACAGACTTTCGGCGTACTACTTAGCGAAGATGACGAGTGAGCTCCCCCTGGTGATGATTCTGCCAACTATCGCTACCACCATCATCTATTGGATGGCAGGCATGAAGGGGCCAGCGGAGTACTTCGCTAGTGTGGCCATAGTGGTCCTCAATGCTCTCAATGGGCAGGTAAGCGTGTCTATCTTTTCAAAGAACATTTGAAATTGTGAAAAAAAATTCCAAAAATGAAACAAACAGTTTGTAATCATGAATATCCACTGGCCATATCGTTACCAACTGTATGTGTAGCATGAAATAAGATCTTGTCTTTTACAAATGCTTGAGATTTTAGGTTTTTTTGAGTATCAATTTAAACAAGCTTTGCCTTTTTCTTTTGTTGTTTACCTTAATTATATTTCTAAAGGATCAAATCTGTGTAGTGAAAAATATCTATCTCTATGATAGCTGTGATGTCACTGTGCAGTGACATATTGATAAACTAGCTTGACGATCAATTTGTGTAAACGCCAAAACATGGAGGATTAACTTTGTAAATTCCAGTTTTATATTTATAGCAATTTATACCACTCCCACGGCATTGTTTGGTCCAATCAGAAGGGAGCATACATAGAGCTATATTTTCAAAATCTGATTTTACAATTCATTAACCTATACCTCTGTTTCTACATCCAGGGTATTGGTCTGCTGATTGGAGCTTGGATCTGGAACATGCAGCTGGCCTTGACCTTCACCTCCACCTCCATGCTCACCATGCTGCTGCTAGGTAATGATGATGATGATGATGATGATGATGATGATGATGATAATGACGGTTATGATAATTCATTAACATAGCCCCAAGTTTCTAGTGTATGACCTCCTTTGCACAAAGCACTAAGGAGATCTTAAGTCTCTAAGGTAACCTTAGTGCAATGTTAAAGAATGGGAGTTAAGGTTAACCTTAGTAAAGGTTGCTTTGTGAAAGAAGGCCCTGGCCCTTCAAAGATTGTCTATTAGGGAGAGATGTAAAAAGATGTGTTTTAACAATCACTTGAAGGATGAAATGAGTCAGTAGTTCTGATTTGTAAATGACAAGAGTTCTAGAGTTTGGGTGCAAAAACTGAAGATGGTATTATATGATAGTTTTGAGTTTGGGTAATCTTTAGGTTATTGCTGTCCGTCTTGTATTAAAAAAGTTTAGAACTTTGATTACACAATTTTATGGATTTAAATTTTTTTAGTCACTTTCTTGCAATTCAGTTAATTAAGAAAGTGGTTATCCACAACTCAGTTACTTTCTGATGATGATGGTTATTATGATGATCTTCTATTGACTAAACTGACAAAAGCTTACATTGGAATGACAGCTACAAAATTGATTCAAATATTCGATTTACATTCAGAAGTATGTATTTGATTTACTTTCCAAAAGGAAGGGTTATACTCAACACAATTCCCAGTGTTGTTCTGTACCCAAATCCTCTAAATCTGATACAAATGGTACTACACATTAGCTTGTTTAATATCCTCTATGTGAAATGTGAGATGTTGTGTTCCAGGTGGGTTCTACACAACACAATTCCCATCCTGGTTGTTCTGGTCGAGATACCTCTCTATCTTCAGCCACCCGCTCAGTGCCCTGTGTATCCTCGAGTTCTCTGATACACCTCCTATACCGTGAGTGATACAAGTTTAAACAGAAATTTTATATCTCCTCCCATTTTCTCTACGCAGTGGTAACTGGATCAGGTCATAAAATCCCGTGCTAATCTCTGTTTCATTACAAGCTTTACTCAGGCTTCCAGCATATTCCCTAGGTGGCAAAAAAGTGCAGCACAATCTATCCGCAAAATTTAAGGCAATGAAATCAGTTCTTTAATGTATAACTTATTTCATGTCAACAAGACCTTTGCAATGATTCAGTCACCTTGTTAGCTGTTTTGTCAAGAAGACCCCAAATGCGATGTGCAGTCAAATTAATTCTAGTTTCGATGCATAAGGAAACAAATTCTTTTTGAATGATAACTTTTAAAACGGCGTCACTGATTACACCACTTGCTTTGCATCCAATTAGGCTCCTCCATTTGTAGCCAAAGAAGTGCTTGTATCAAAACAGGTTAGCACAAGATTCATGACTTGAGCTCCCTCTGAGGGGAGAGAATGATCCCACTTCCTAATTTTATGAAAACTACAATTAAATTCTATCATATAAAACCAGCAATATTAAGAATATGATAGATTATAGAACAAAAAAAATTTGCCATCTAATTATGTTACAAATTATTAAGTTTTGCTTGCCGTCATAAAGAATAAAATGACAGTCGATTAAATGCAAGACTACTTGAGTAATGCTGACTTGTGTTTTCAATGCAACTGCCTAGCTTTGTCACACAGGGAAAGTTATGAGAAGGGGCCCTTATGGTTTCTTGACAAATGTGGTTGGGGGCGATTATAGGGAGAGGGTACTTTTTGCGTAAAAATGCAGTGTTTCAAATAACAATATCTGTGTCTTCCTAAGGTGTGTGAACGTGACAGTAGCAGAGTATCCCCAGTGTGGCTCCAACACCACGGAGTACGTCACAGCAGAGATGCTCCTGGTTGACTCCGGCACTAGACTGCCCATCTACTTCTACGTACTGGCCACTCTTGTGTTCACAATAACCTTCAGAGTGGCGGGCTACTGGGTCCTCAGAGTGCGCACCCGGCCGCATTAACATAGGTACAACACTAGCAGCATACAATGTCTTTCACTTACCTTTAGTTGACCAATAGGGACAGTGAGGTGCAATGAGATTATCATGCAAGAGTTTAAGAAGGTCTGTGGTGTCAATCTCATTAAGATCAGATCAACTTGACCTTGCTGTTTTGATCTGTTTACTCAAAAGGGTCATGTGAAATGATCCTTCTCTAGTGTCCATCAGTGAGGCTAAGAAATAATTTGCATCGTTTGATGTCCAGATGAGCTTGTGATTGGACGAAGCTTAAGAAGGTGAAGGACACAGTCAACGTTACCTGACATGACCTGTAAAGAGAATTCCTCAGATCACAAGTTCAGGTGTAATGATTGAACTGATTTTAATGAGATTGGCTGTGATGTACAAGTTTTAGATTATCAGTATGATAAAGGCGGTGAGATATGACATGCCTTGTTATCAATGTCCGATATGGATTGTAATATACACACATTTATGTTCGATACCAAGGCAATGTTTTGATGAATGTGGTCTGCCCTGTTTTTGATATTACTTTTCCTTTAGTATGGTTTGTCCCATGTACACACATTTTGTTTGGCAAACTCAAGAACAATGAGACGCTAGAGTTCATCATGCCAACCTTTAGTATGCATACCATTAATCATATATCATCCTGCTGCATCTGCATATTTTAATCCTCATAGCTCCTTCAGTACCCTCATTTCTATTAGGTAAATTGCATAGTTGATGGCTGGTTGTTTATTGCTGTTTTTAATGTGTAAATTTTCAGCAAATAAAGTGTTTTACAAGGAGCGTGAAGGAAATATCTCATTCAAAGGATTTGTCAACCGGTAGTGTTTTTGGTGTATATGAGTCATTGGAGGATAAAGAGTTTCATTTTTAAAATTCCTGGGAAAATGTATCAATTTGCGGTGATTCGCCTTACCTAATTTTTTGCTATTAGTTGTCACTCAAGATAGTTAATTTTAAGAAATCAACCAATAAGAATTGAGAAGACAAGGAAGTCATGTTACATTTACACATGCAAATCATGAAATGACGCATTTGGCCTGATAGATATCAGGATATTGATAGAGCTTTGCAGATTGAAATACGCAGATGTAGCAAGATGTTCATATTTTAGTTACCAATCATACGATAGCAATTCACTACTATAAACAATGATGTGCCTTAAATTGTTCTCATATATTTCTTCAAAAGAATGCTGTGGACAATGTAATGGGGCGAGATATGTCATGTTGTGATCTCTGGCTAGAGTATTTGAATTTACTCGGACAAGATTTTTAAGTCATTGTTTACATTGACATGGTGCATTTGATATATACTTGACAGTTGAACTTACAAAACACAAAGAGAAAATTAGTTTGGCGTGTCATTCTTAGAAGGAATAACCTAATGGAATTGTACTGAGTGATTCTATTGACATATTTCCACCTCATTGCAGTGGCAGTTCCGGGGTGGGGGCGGACGGGTTTGGGAAAATGTTTCAGTGGTTCGAATGACTATGATTTTTTTGTGTAAAAATTGACTGTAAATTGGGTGCCCACCTGGATGAATCACCCCTGCCCAAATAAAATAGGTTAAACCTCCTCCCCCCCCCCCCCCCCCTTCAAAATTCCTGAATCCACCAATGCATTGCATATTTATCCTGGTGAAAATACTGCCTTCTCGTTTATTGCACTTCCAAATGCCCTATGAAGACTTAATAGCCTCCCCCCCCTTCCAAAACGAAGACTTAATAGCATGCATGTGGGGGGAGAGCTGTCATGATTTTTGGTCCATTTTTTATTTTGTTTGTCCCATTGTATATAACATTTTAGTATAGAAATATGTGCAGTTTGATTAAAATCGACCATGTTCCGAGGAATAAAAGTTTATAAATATTGACTCGAACATACTCTTATCAGGTGCTGTCCTCTCCACGACGGTATGAAAGCACCCGCCTTGCTCATCGATTCTTTCCCCAGTCCGGACCAATCATAACATCTCGTTTAAAATAACGATAGCGGCGATCAAGGTTAATGAATGGTAAACGGGAGTTACTTGCCCCTAGATACAGATACCGAAGGCTTTTGCCAGAGTCATTGTGATTGGCTAGTCGAGATTGCATCAGAACATGCAGGTGCTTTCAGACCGTTGTTGAGGGGACAGCCTCTGCTGGAGTACGTTGGAATCCCGTTCCAGTCAATACTTTCAAACTTGTAATCCTCGGAACACGGTCAATTTTAAGCAGACTGGAATTATGTGCATACAAATTATCTCGGTGATACAACATTTTGTCCCCTTGTTCCATTTTGCTGTGGACTGTTGTTAGTTAACAAAGGTAGTTTTATTTATCAAGCAATTTCATATTTGTATATGTCTATCCAGTTGTATGGATTTGAAGGTATATCCTTTTTTGTTTGAGTCTTTTTTAAACCTCGAAATGGAAAAGAGGGCAACAAGAAAACTGTGTCAATATATTCATATAAGAAATTTTTACCGAGAGGCCATAGAAAAGTGATTAATTGTTTTAAAGATAAATGTCAAACAGAGGGGTGGGGGGAGCACATTTGGTTTGTATAGAAGAAAAAGTACCAATGTTTTATGCAAGCTCAACAGGCAAGAATAAAAAAAAAAATGTTCCCCATTGTATTATATAAGTGAATACTATTTTCAACATTAAATGAAAAAGGATTCTACGTACCGTATTCAATACAATAAGTGCCCGCTCCCAATAAGCGCCCCCCAACCACATTTGTTAATTGTAAAATACTAAGGGCCCCCTTATCATAACTTTCTGTGATAAAGGGAGGCAGATGCATTGAGTCTTGCTTTTTCTTCCATTAATTTCGAGTATTTCTTGCATTCATGCGTCTGACTTTTTATATAATATTTTTGCAGGCCAAAACTTTTAACGCTAATCAATATTGAAAATTTATTTTGCGTAATTTTTTCTTGTTTTAATCCTTTGAATTTGACGCAGGACCATTTTAATAAGCACCCCTTTTTCAATATCTGAAAAGCTCAGGGTGCTTATGTGGGGAATACGGTAATAGTAAATTTAATTTTTCTTCGAAATTTATCAAAATCAATTCTTTAAGACAAGAAATATTTTTTATGGCCTGAAAAAAGAAATCCATTTTGAGAATTTGTCAATGCTATTCTTATCTTGAATATGGATTGTACCAATCAGAACTAGTTTACCTTTTATTCTCATGTTCATGTTGATATCTGTCATCTGTTGCACTTTGAATTATTTAGAGAATCCTCGTAATATTAACATTTAAAATGTTACACCTTCAAACTAGTGCTCAAAACATTTGTTATGCAAAAGAAATAGTGCTGGCATTACCTGAAATCTCATTTATATAGTTGAATATTAAAAGGGCATTTTTTTCTTGGTGATGTTGATTTTGACATTTTAAGTCCAAATTTGTTGATTACATTGGAAGACGGTACGGTGATATAAGATGGTTACTTTAGTGTTAAATTATCATGGTTTTTTTTGTTGAATGTCATTAAACAGTTCAAAAGAATGCAATTTTTAAAATTTTTAAATAACTGTTATGATTGAAAAATCAATAGTATGTCGTAACTAGAAAGTAAATACTTGAAGAAATCATGTTAATCAATATGAAAAATATGTATTGAAAAAAGGTTTGATTAAACATTTGCTCAGTTGTTTTTAAATCAGGCTTGAAACATATATGATATTGTCGCTATTATAATCATCTAATAATGCAACTTATGTTCTCATGTATCTAAATTATTTCATGTCTGTATGATGAAGCAATAAGGAAGTTTACTTCCGGTCAACTTATAAAAAGAATGTTTGACCGGCAAAAATTTTAATCTGAAAACCTGCCAATATTTAAGCATTAAAAGGGCAATAACTATAGATATATATATTCTACTGTAAATATTTTTTAGATTAAATTCAGCGGAATATATCTTAAAGGATATTTCTATATAGGTAATGCCCTGTTAACGTAGTATCATTATCCGGAATAATTAAGTCAGAACTAATCATTGGGTTGATAATTAGAGTCGACTAATTATTTGTGATTTGATAATTGCATTGGTATTTTAAGCAAATTATTGACTTAAAGGTTATTTTAGTTTCAGGCTTATGAAAATCAATTTGTCATTGTAAATTTAGATTATGTTGCTTTTAATGTCTTAAAATCTTAGTTCTTTACCAATAAGGCTTTGATATGTTCCCACCAGTGGCATTATTTATCATTTCATAACATCTGCATTGTCTGCCAACAGAAGTAGCTTGAGTTATATCTTCCTAAACTAACCTCTGTTTTAATTTGAGCGCATGTGCTAGAAATGGAGAAGCATGAATTGATGTAATCGAAGTTAGTTTTTTAATCAGCAAAAGGTGATCCCTGGAAAAGCCTCACTCATTCCATATGCGTAAGAAAACTAGAATTTCTTTGTCTCTTAAAGACAAAGAATCTTCTTGACAAAACACGGTCACATAATATGACGACTGAATCGATGCATCTTCCTTGGTGACAAGCAACAAGCAAGGCGAGTAGTTGGAGTTACAAGTTTTAGCCACTAGGGGAACCTGATGGCACCTCAGAAGATGCTTGAGTTAAAGCATAGGTTAGTCTAGGAAGATAAAGACATCTCAAGAGTTGAGACATCTGTTGCATTTGGAATCTTCTTATCAAAATGTCATGTATGTCTGTTGACCATTTTTTCCTAGTCATTCATTATTTTTATTTGCTTGTTCATTTTGTATTTGCAGTTGAAAAATAGTTCAGTTATATGAGAAGTGCATGTGTGTTATATTTGTAGAAAAACATTCCTTGCACTAAATAAGTTTAGTGTAGACAATTTTATGATTAATTTAGCTGTATGGCCTTTGACCCTTTTTCCGTGAAAAGGTTGTTTATATTTTTTTATTGCACTTAATCGCTTACTTTTATCAAGTAACTAATTCATGCACATTGATAAAAATGTTTTGTGTATTGATCTGAAAAAAAAAATCTGAGCCCATATAAGTTCCAGATTTACCATTTATAATTGAATTTTTCAAGGATCTAGTTTTATTTCTAGCCAAATATCCTGCCATTGCTTCGATATTTATTGATTTTCTTGTGTATGAGTAATTCAAGAATTATTTAAACCTTATTATCTTTCTTTCAATGTTTGCTCTGTGTGAATCTCTTTTGTTTAACATTAAACTTTGATAGTAGTAGCTGTTTGCATTAGGTTTCCTCTTGCACTTTCAAAACGTAATCTACTGGTAATCAGTTTGAAAACTGCTGCAGTCAGTGCTGCCATAACCTTATGCCTTTATTAAAAGTGGGAAAGTTAAAGCATATCGCATATTAATGTATATGATCCAAGGACTGAATCTGGCAGAATCATTATCTGATCTGTCATCAATTTGATCTATATGCTTATCACATATTAATGATCATCACTATACTTAATTGTAGCTTTTGAAAATACATTTACCTCTCTGCTTTGTAGTATCAATTTCATTGAAATATAATCAGATAGTATCCTTTCATTTTTTTGGATATTTTTATGCTATTTAATTTGTAATTTCTTCACGCCAGGCAAAAAGGCATCACTCGCATCAATCTTCCCCCCAATTTTGCAACAATTTTCAGAACTTTAAATGCATTCTAGCTCTCAATATTTAATTTTCTTTGAGTGGCATTTTAGAAGTTGGTATGATGAAGAAATAGGAAATTCATGGATTAACAACTTCTTTATTGCAAAGAGATGCGACGTTTTGATGTAGATACTAACACTGTTATCAAGCAAGTGATGATGCTTGATAACGATGGTAGTATCCATGCTTGATAACAGTGGTACTTAAAAAGGTACTTTAAATCATCTTTCATTAAGTACATTTTTTCTATCATTGATTGTACTTAAGAAGACAGTTACCATTAGGCCAAGTTAACTTAAAATACTAAATTGAAAGACCTTTTGCCAAAGTTGATATTATCAAAAATACATACCTCACATGGTCCCAACACAGTTCAGTTGTTATAAAGAGAAAAATAAAAATAGGGCATGTTGCTGTGGGAAATGTGTAATCATAAACATTGTTCCTATCATATGTATAAGATTCAAGATATTTTATTTGTAGAAAGCCTCAAGACCCAAAGTACAAATTAGATTACAAGAATATGTTACACAGTTACCTTTTCTTTGTTTTACTCATTCAAATACATGTTTAAGGAATTTTGCAAGATTTAAAAAAAAAATATTATCATTCAAAAGGCATAGATTTGAAACATAACCATTATTGTTGCTTTTCACATTTATAAACACTTAATTGATTCATTTTTAGGGTGTGTAACATCCTGGATGTAAGTAAACTGAAATCTCAGCTGTTTTAAGCATACAAGATGTTTATAGATGTGTATTGATTTTTATGATGAATAATTAGCACTGCCTCTTTCAATAGAGTTGGTGTATCTTCTTGAAAAAATATTTGGTAATTTGTACAGTAGACTGAAAAATTGGCAATTTCTACAATATTTTATTTTTGTTATTCTAGAGGAGGATCTGTAATCCAAGTGATTATAAAAGTGTTCCCATAGCATACTCTTCTATATTTGCAATTTATAACAGTTATCATTTAGATTGATTGGTTTTCTCATTTGGACTGGGCGTAACACATTTGATATCCCTTGACAGGGGAGCAGTTTAAATCTTAATTTTGTGTGTTGTTAGATGTAAAAGGATCAAACAAAATCCAGCACCAGTTGGCTTAGCAGGGGCGTAGGAACAGGGGGGCTTTTTTTCGAAAGGTTTTTTTTTTCAAAATGACTATTTTCCCCTTTCTACTACATATTTCCCAATAACTGGTGTAGTATTGTTACAAAACAGTTACTATGCACTACTTTGAGGGTAGTTCTAAAACTACTCTGAGGGTAGAACTAAAACATCCAATCAAACAAGGAATTAAACTGACTTCAGTATTATATCCTAATTGATGAGAAGATGGGATAAGCAGCCAGCAAGTTTCCTTTTTTTTTTTTTTTTTGGTTACAAAATTTTAATTCAAGCCCCTGCTTAGTACCTGTTCAAGGTTTTTAACAGAAACTATTTTAGATTCATTCCATTTTCTAGCATGTCTGACAGAACCTACATATGGTTTGTGCATTGTTAACATCATCTACTGTTGTTAGAAATCTTGAAAATATCTGGAGGTTTCACAACAACTACACTGGGTACAGAAAGATCAAAAGAGGCCTTTATGGAATTGTCTTCTGTGCAAGCTTTGTGGGCATGTTGATTAGCATAGCCATGATTCTAAAGTGTTACATTTCCATAAGGTCAACTTCCCCCGCAAGGTAAAACTGGCTCCAGGCTTGCTGCATTGCACCCAAATGCATAGTTTGAGTGCAGTGATCTCATGCACAAATAGAAATAACCTCCAGAATTTATACTTATTCATCAAGCTCGGGTGCGGAATTCTGAAGAGTCAGCACAGAAGAGGTAACGAAATGCTTATAACCGTCCCATTGAAGATACCACTGTTTAATAAATCTACAATGTTATTAGACATTGTGTCATAACATAACGTGCTGATTGACGTCACATGAGGTCACAATCTTTAAGTATGACATCACATTGTTAGCGACCCGGCTGCAGTGGTTCTTGGCTATTTTCATGCCTTTTATTTGATATAATTCTGTGAGTGATAAATAAAATACTTAACTCAATCCCATTTAAAAGATTGTTTATGAAACTTGTGAATGATATCGGTATCCAGCTTTTTTTTGCTCGTTGTGTATCGAACCATTCCTCGTTTCATAAAAAAATTATTAAACGGGATGTCATTTAGTATTGTCCATAAAACTTCTAAAAGCCAGTGATTGAGACCAGTGCTAGTGATGCCTTGAGGGGGGGCAAGATGAAGTTGCACCCAGGTGTAGTATAGATTGCTTGGAAGATCATTATTTTAACATAGCATTATGTGCCAATTTACACAAGGGTAACCTTCCCTCCAACGTCCCGCTAACCTGAATATGCAGTCCCATTTTGAAAATATATAAAATTTTATTCTCTATAGGCAATATTTCATGTCCAAGTGTCACTCAAACATAGATTTTTGAGTCTTGTGTCTGTTATTGTGTTTTCTGGTAATTTGAGCATCCTGCTCCTTCAGAGAATGTTTATAAGCAAGGCCCCATTATTCCCTGATTTCCTTCACTGCATTTCCTCAGTATCTAAACTCAACTATTTTTGACGGTGAGGAGAATACTACCAATATTATTTGATTGAGTCTGCTGATTGAGCTCCTTCCATATACCCTGATCTCATTCAAGCCATAACCCTCGTATCGCTAGCTATCTCACCAGCCAATGAGAAGACTCGCATTCAGCAACAGCGGCACAACCCGGATGAAAGAATCTGTCGAGTTATAGCTAGTAGCTTCATGCGCCTTAATTAACGAACAGGTGAGCATAGCCACTAACATCTAGCCGCGCCAGGCTACGACGGATTTGGTCTGAATGAGATCAGGGTATATGGAAGGAGCTGGATCAGCGGATTCAATTACGCTGATGTAGCAGGATGTTTCAAGTGATAGCATTGTCCGAGTCAGTGTTATATATCTATCCATATGGAGTAGGATGTAATTTGAGTTGACTCGCGGCTTTGAGTTGTTTACCAATTTGAGGTGTAGTAATTTGAGGTGTTTACAAGATAAATCATGAGCCATTTTGAATGAATGATGATGTGTAGATGGTGCTATAGCGACACATCCTTCTTCAGCAATTTTGATTGAACACTGTAATGTTATCTCTGATACTGTTCACATTACTTCAAGGACAAATAGCATTTCATTTTTGTCTTCTGTTCTTATTTAAGTTTTGAAAACATATCATAAACATAGAGCAGGTTTATTAGAGTCTATTGAAAAATTAAAAACAATGCTCAACATCTAGGAATCTTGAGTTCTTTAGTTTTATTGGACCAATATGTACACCTAGGCTATTTGACATTTCAAAGTCATGTTTTTGTCATAGAGTGGTATAGAAATTGATATTATCACATATGGAAACATCCACAGTGTTAATGTGACTTCTTCCTTGCAAGATGAAATACACATGGTATTCAACAAGATATTTCAAGATGAGGAATTTATTTTATGAGACGTTTTAGCGTGGATGCTTATACAGCTTTCAAGCATATTCAAATCGCCCAATCAGTTTAAGAAATGTCAAACATTCTTTTAATCATATTCCCTATAAAAAAACAAAGACATGAATTCAGTGTCAAGGGCTCAATCTCTAGGATGGTTATGTGATAGATTGGATAAGCAAATGATATTGCATACTTCCTACAGCTGACTTAATACTAGGCCAGAAGTGTTCCATTTTAATGTGTTCATCTTCCTGTTGAGGTTGATGAAGACTTCATGTGGATCAAAGAGTTATTATACTTTCATTTAGCTTTTCACCATGGAAAAAACATTTTAATTTGCAGCTGAGTTTAAATGTATTTTTAATCTGACAGTCCCTCATATTAAGTCATTCTTGTTTAGAATGGATGTTTTAGTATTGACAAGAGAGCCTTGTTGACTTTGCCGAATATATAAGGGATGCATACTTCTGTAACTTTTATGTAATTGAGAACCAGTGATGTCTTAAGACAGATCTCATTGAAATCAGTTTGATCCTATCACTCGTACCTATCTGAGTTTGTGAGTACTGCTCAATAAGGGTCAGGTGACCTCTGAAGTCAGCCAATCAGCAACTAAACTGGAGAGTCATGAGCACAATTTATGGAAATTAATGGTTTGAATTTAATGAAAGTAATGGTTTGAATTTAATGAAAGTAATGGTTTGAATTTAATGAAAGTAATGGTTTGAATTTAATGAAAGTAATGGTTTGAATTTAATGAAAGTAATGGTTTGAATTTAATGAAAGTAATGGTTTGAATTTAATGAAAGTAATGGTTTGAATTTAATGAAAGTAATGGTTTGAATTTAATGAAAGTAATGGTTTGAATTTAATGAAAGTAATGGTTTGAATTTATGGAAAAGAAAAAGGTCACAAACATGGCCATCTGAGACCATCCTGGAGCAGTGCTCAGATCCGAAATGTAATGAGGTATGAATGATAGTTTTTTTTCCAGTTTTAATGAGATTTTCTTTGAAGCTATGTCTTGGCAGTTTTGCTTCTTTTGCACATGTTTAGCCCTTTGATTTGTTTGTTTGGTTTCACAGGATTGAAACACTTAATATTTTCTCTTCCAACTATTATATAACATAAAATAACACATGGTATTTTTACAATTAGAAGACAAATTCTATTACACGAAAATACCCCTTAAACTGAAAAGTATGAAATGGGGACAGTAATTATGATACTTTTATTGAGGGGCTGCACTTCTATATGTGCTTCAAGTTTTAGGAGAGGGGAAGTTAAGGCAGGGGGGAGGTCTATTATAATAAGGATGTTCATAAGATTGATTCTGGTGATTGGTGGGGTTTAAACTGTTTGTTGAAAGCAGGATAGACCTAACTCATACTTGGGTAATTTAAGTAGAGATATTCCTGACAGGTATTGAAACATTAGGCTGTGATTGACTGAGGATGTACTTAGCCAGACTGGTCCCAAACTCATTTTATAACATTATGATAGAAGCTCACTGAGTGAATGTTTTCAGAATTTTTGAGGAAAAGGAAAGTTTATGTGGTGCTATATATCTTTCTTCGCATGGTACTTTTTAAAGTTATTTTATAAACTACCTTTATGGAGATTCTTTAGAATTGATGTTAGTGTGATTGGCTGCATTTGTGAATGACAATGTTTAACATTTGAAACATAATGCAACATGGTTGGATATTTTGGCAACTTTCAGTTGAATCATTTAATATGTTTTTGCTTTTCCTATTAGATCTCTCTTAATGATGTTTATAAGTTTACCAATTTTTGAATGATGATGCTATTATTTCCATTCAATCTCGTTATGTATATCAGCATATCATATAATTCCATTCTTTTAACATTTCATTTCAATTTAGTATAATAATAAAAAATCAGTTTTATGTCAATTTAGGTATTGTTCATTATTTACAACTTTTTCCAGTATTTGAGAATACTTGTAATTATGCATTTACTCACAAAAATGAGGGTCTGTATTCTGGTGCCTTTGACAATATCAATTTTATAAATTGATAGTTTACAGTAGACTTTAGTCAAGGTGATTTAGAGGTAAGTTTTTAATCATTCCAGAATATGGACCCAAGTGTTTTACATCTTTAAGTGCATTTTTCCTATCCACACTTTTTGGTTCAATAGAATTTAACTTTTTATATTGTATTTATGTGTATATCTACTTAATATTACACATATTTGTTGAGTAGTGTTTGAATAAAGTTTAGAATTTTTTTGGTATTGTTTTTTTTTATGGATACGTTAAAAAAGGAAATGATTGTTTCCATTTATTGAAATTTTTGTGATGATAGAGGTTGTTTTTATTCGAGAAATTAATACAGGATATTGTACCAGATGACATCAGAGGCATAGCCCCTGTTAACCTTAGTAGGAGCCAAATGGTTACGACATCTACAGTTTAAAATGCATTTCTGCCAAGCAGTCTGTACACAAGATTTCTGCTCTCTGTGGCTTTACTTCAAGAGAATTGAGATTATGTCCATGTGGTTGGGCCTCTGTGTTTGTTAAGAGGGCCTCAGAGTCACCATATGATAAGACTTTATAATCCTTATTTGCGTAAGGGTCTCTGCACATAATTTCAGCTCTCTAGGGTTTTTTATCTCTGAGAAGAAGATGAAATAGGTTTTTTGGATGCAGCCACTAGGAGCAAGGCACCTAACTAGCATTTTATAAACCTCAAGGGCCAATGTACCTGTACACAGATTTCAACTCTCTTGAGTCCTTAGAGAAGCGGAAAAAATAGTTGAACAGATGAACTGAATTCAGTAATTATAACTCCGTCCTACAGAATAAGCAGGGAGACATATATATAGCTGTATATTAGCACCTGTATATAGGTTTTTGTGTTTTCTATGAAAAAACATGACTCAGCAGTAGTAGTAGTCATCTTGAAGAGTGTCCCCTAAACCATACATGGTAGCTCAACAAACTTGTAACTTGTAACACCTATCAAACGTTGTGGGGGACGCGATTGCTCAGTGGTTAGGGGATTCACCTTTGGCTCAGTGGTTAGCGGGTTCACCTTTGGCTCACTGACTCTTTGGCTCAGTGGTTAGCGGGTTCACCTTTGGCTCACTGACTCTTTGGCTCAGTGGTTAGCGGGTTCACCTTTGGCTCAGTGGTTAGCGGGTTCACCTTTGGCTCACTGACTCTTTGGCTCAGTGGTTAGCGGGTTCACCTTTGGCTCAGTGGTTAGCGGATTCACCTTTGTCTCAGTGTCTCGGCAACTTTGTCTGCAGTTCTACAGAGAACTGTTCTACTGTTCATGGTGCAGTGTTACATTAGATTTAAATGCAGTGAAAAGCATGATTTCCTAGTCCCAGCGGATGCTCGTAGGTTCCGGAGAAATGCATATACCTTTCTCCCTGCAATAATGTTAGAAGTTGTGATTTAAGTGAAATACTCTTTAAAGCAGTGTTAAACCCTAAATCACCTCACCTCAAACAATGTCTCTAGATGTACCTCTTGAGGATTGGACCAATATGCATGTAATATCTTGTAGTTTTCGTGGAAACAAAACAGTGACTCTATATATGTGGAGTGACCTAGATTCACTTGTAAACATTGCCCTTTTAAGTGTAAGACAGATATTTTTATTCAATTTTCCCTTTTGGAGTTGAATATTTAGATGACAGAATTTGCAAACTTATTTTCAATTATCATTTTTCTTATCATCTAATTTGAAAAATGTACAGC
Organism: Phorcus lineatus; assembly: GCA_921293015.1. Taxonomy (NCBI): domain Eukaryota; kingdom Metazoa; phylum Mollusca; class Gastropoda; order Trochida; family Trochidae; genus Phorcus; species Phorcus lineatus. Next base: position 25,317,057 of record OV121089.1, read on the forward strand.
AGACTGAAAACACTTCTAAAACTGTTTGATATTCTCACTATTCATCGCACTATTTTCACATACGTTTATAAATGAAGTTTCTTAGACCTGAGTGGGAAGTGGGGATATATGAGATGTGCTCACTTCTACAGGTGATTATATCAATACCATGATCCATTTAAGCCGTAGATGATTAAAACCACCCAACTTTCTGTCTCTTTAACGGTAAAGGCATGACAAGATGTTCAGTAGTATAAACTTTTATCATTTGATTTTTAACTTATACATGTTCATATAATTTGTCAAACAACATCTTTCCCTTTAAATTCCTTACTTGTTAAAATCCAAATTAACAATTCTCCTATATAGGCCGATCCTTTTTTCAATTAGACAGAATTTGAATATTTCATAACTTAAGTAGTATATTGTATCTATGAAATACTCGTTTCCCTGCTTAAAAATCTATCATTTGTAAAATATGAGTGAAGTTTATGGCGTTACTCCAAACCCTGAAACATTAAACAGCACTTTGATTCTTCAAAACTTCATCCATTTTCATCAGTTCTGTGTTGACAGAATTGTCAAGCGTTCTCAATCGTTTCTCCATCTGAAAAAGAACTATTTGATTAGAGGTATTGTGTGGTGTGCATGTTGAATGATACATCAGTATCGTGTTTGTACCTCATCAATACTCTTATGACATTTTGACAGTGCACATGCTCGCCCTTTTACAAATGTCTAATAACTCGTTTATATTATTATTTATTCTCAACAGTTACAGGTTTGGAAAGTTATTTTGAAAGAAATAAAATACATCGATTACTGATTTAAGACAGGGAAAACAAGCAAATGACATTTTTGTGTTAAACATGTGTTTTTAAAGAATTACTAGAGGTGCCGATAGGGTAGGGGTTGCTTACCATTGCCCACGTATTGTGTTATATATCCCTAGGTTAACAACGAAAACGTATTATGTCATATCCCTAGCCTACCCCTGTGCACGTTCTATATCATACCACCAGCTTACAATGACTAACGTTGTATGTCATATCTCTAGATTACCATCATTCACGCATTGTGTCATACCACTTGATTGCCATGATAAAAGACGTGTTATGTCATACATCTAGATTTCAGTTATTCACGCAGTGTGCCATACCACTAGATTACCATGAAAAATGAGGTTTTGTGTCATACATCCAGATTTCAGTTATTCAAGTATTGTGTCATACCACTACATTACCATCAAAGACGTGTTATTTCATACAACTAGATTACAATTATTCATGCCTTATGTCATACCACTGGATTACCTTCAAAGACATGTTATGTCATACATCTAGATTACAATTATTCAAGTATTGTGTCATAACACTAGATTACCTTCAATGGCATTTTATGTCATAAATCCAGATTACGATTATTCACGAATTGTGCCTTAACACTAGATTACCATGAAAAACAGACGTGTTATGTCATACCTCTAGATTTCAATTATTCACGCATGGTGTCATACCACGAGATTACCATGAAAATAGACGTGTTATGTCATACAACTAGATATCAATTATTCAAGTATTGTGTCATAACACTAGATTACCTTCAAAGACGTGTTATGTCATACATCCAAAATACAATTATCCACGAATTGTGTCATACCACTACAATATCAGCAAAGACGTGTTATGTCATACATCTAGATATTCATTATTCAAGTATTGTAAATTGTGTTCAAAACCGACTCGAGGTTGACAGTAAATAATCTTAGATAATTTCTCTTACATTTCAAAGGGATACGTCATTCAAACTTTTGAGAAAACTTAATACTTTGCATTTCTCCACATTAATATCGGCGAAAAATGTACATTTTAATCCCATTATGAAAAAAACGAAATTCCCTGCACTCAATCACATTATGAGTGGCGTAGCAATTTACATCTTGTCATAGATAGCCGTATCCTTAAAAAACGAATTTCACACGAAATCACAAACAAGTCGCTTATCGCCCCTCCCTGCGACTATCTGCCCCTCCCATCTTCCCCTCCCTCTACCTGCTGGTGGTGATAACGATGGGGGTTGAAGGGGGGCTATCAACGCCGGACCATCTCTGGGAGTTCTCAAGGTTTGCATTCCTCTGACAAGTGACACGGCATTATCTCACAGACCTTCAGAGGGTTCAACAGCTAGGAAGACTCCCTTCAGTTGTTAAAAATGAACAATAATACTCTTAGATATTACACTTGTAAGGGTTAAAATCATCATTTATCGGAAATACTATTGTATCCGTTATATTATCAACGTATCATTTTATTTCATGAAATAACACTTTCCATTATATGACGTCATGTTACAATGACGTCATGGTATATACCGTAATCAAGCGAGGCGATCTAGAATGTTTTGTTCATCGTACGTTGAATCGGTGATGGCGTTAGGCCTTTTTAAAATCGCAATTGTATTTTTTGTACAGAGACCTAGTGAATTGGACTATCGATTTCTGTTAATGCCCAAAACACCCCAGAGTAAAAAAAGGTGCAACTTCTGGATATCAGAAATGGGATCTTGTTAATCAAGGATTTGGTTTTGTGACAAAGCAAGTTTTAAACTGACTCATTTTCTGAGAAAAAAGTATATTTCATTTGTTGATTTTCGTTTCTCCTGCTTCATTAGCGTATTTCTGTCAGCGAGAATCCTACAATAGCCTGATATATCAAGGCAGATACCTGGTATCGCTCTAAACAGCCAGTGAAATGACCTCTTTTGAGCAATGGCGGCAGTACCCGGATGACAAGACGGAATGCGTTTGAGATGTTTTGCTTCAGGTTACTCGAATAACGACATTTCATTTGCTCGAAAATAATTCTTCATAAAGCCATAACCAACTGACAGTGACACAAGTTATTTGCCAGGATGATTTTTGTTAAAAATATTATTATAACAATTGAAGTTTGGGCGATGAGAAATTTGAGAATTTGAGATTATGTAGAGATGATGTGGACATTTTGAGGTTGACATCTAGATGTAGCTCAGTTGATAGGAAGGCCGGGGTTCGATTCCCGGTCGCGTCCCACCAAAAGACGTCAAAAGATGGGAGTCGTTGCTTCCTTGCTTGGCGCTCAGCATCATAAGGATAGAACAACGCTTCAATTACCGCAGCACTTGCTTTGGCTGCCGGGCTTCCCTGCACAAAAAGAGTTTTCGAATGTGCTAGTACTTACGACAATAAAAAGTTATCATCATCATGATGATGATCATCATCATTATGACAGTGAGGTTGTGATCAGCTACAGCTAGTCGAGTGTCATTATCACATATTTGAATAACATTTGACATATTTTCAAGATTGATCAAGTAAAGTTATGCTATCAAAACAATTACGGAATAGTATATCACATACGTATGGCATTTTCAAAAGTGTCCAGTGTCATCAAAACGGAAGGCAGTTAGAAATGACATTCACAAGGTATCAAACGTTTATCCAAGTTAGCGATAATAATAAATCAAATAGTACCAATTCTTTATTTTTGGGGAGATTTAAACCATCAATTTCAGAGTAAGGCAACATCTCACCCACATGGCCACCATGCCTTAACATTTCTAACTTGCTTATCAAAGCTATGCGAGGGAAAGTTCAAACATTATATGATTAATGGCAATATTGCATCATCACAAATGCGGATAAATAATAACGTTTACAATATCGTTAATAGTTTTTTTCTTATCTAGATAACACGTACAACACGTAGCCCTTCTATCTTATGAGATTAATGATTAACGGCCCCTAATCTCGACCCCACTTTTCGTCTGCCTATTTCGTTCAACTTCAATATGACGCTATGTTTAAGGTTCCCATTTTTCAAAAAGTGGTAAATACTTGATATTCTTTGATTGCCTGAAACACCGGGTAAACGAAAGATAAAACTGACATATGTTATACAACTAATTTCTTTTATCTATTGAGTAAAACTAGCGTATGACAATATATTCACACCCCGATGTATCAGAATAAAATTGCTTGATCGTATTTAACGCGAATGAATTCATTATTTAGAAATTATTTAAATGCATAAAATTTCATAATTGCAAATCCGCTGAAACTATATATAATGGTGAATGATATTTGTTTTAATGTTTCATGCTCGAGTGCACACTCATTTTTCTAAAATGACGTGCGGACTCTCCATAACTCAACTTTTTTGTAAAAACTTTCACAAATCGATTTTCGACAGTTCAATCGAGATATCGGCAAAATGTGAGACCGAGAACAGAAATCGAACAAAAGGTCTACGGAAAACAACAACCACATGGAAGATTACTTTACCGTTTTCTATGCAAAGCACCAAATTCGTATAGTGATATTTCTTGGAAGTTCAGTTTTCCTCGATGGGACCGATTTTGGTCTTCTAGTATTACCGGTTTGTACATAGCAGTTTCACTAGTCGCTAATGTATGTACCTTATTGTTAAGAATTGATGAAACTATGATACTCGCTTATCAAAATGACTGTTTTATTTGCAATAGTTGTAATTCGTATAGTTTTCGTGACAATGGTGTCCCTTTTGGGAATCGAAGGCTTTACTCTCAGGGTTAGGCGACCATCGCCATCACTGCCCAACGGGTTACCCGCACGACCATTTAGAACATGAATCCCGAACAAGAGGTTTAACTATTTTCAGGCAGAGTAACCCCGTATATGACAATGTTACAATTGTTCACAATATAAAGTGCATGGTTTTCTAAACTAAACATTTTTGGAAAAAATGGAATGGTAACTTACTTGGAGGAAACAACTGACGGCGCGGCATGAATTCTAACACAATGAACTTTTTCATTTTATGAAATAGTTCCTAAACAACTGATTGACTTTCTGTTTTATATAAACTACGTTCTTTGCTTTAACAAATCGTTGCGTGGGACATACACGTTTCCGGTACATTTACTACTTTTTCGCATTTTCATTGTCTCAATCCACAGTCAACGACCCTCAGAAGGAATTTGTTCCTGACATCTTGTTTAATTTGCATTCTATCCATGCTTCCATTTTCATAACTGATCATACGTACAGCAGTGTCTCATAAATCTATTCGTACCAGAGACAAATGTCAGCCTTATGTTTACACAGAGTTATGTAATGTATATTCCGGACACGAAGCGAGGCACACAAGTGCAGACCTTGGGGGTAATTCAGCTCTGATTCTATAGAACTACATCCTCCTAACCTAATTCAACTAACATCCCTGTATTAACCCTTGTACCTCTGTGATTTGCAACAAATCTAGATTGACGGACAATCATGGGCAAAGCCAGTCAGTATTCGTGCATATCATGCAAAACTCGTTCAGTAGGTAACCCGAGTTTATTTTGAACAATTGAGGACATCATCGAGAATGTTAACTCTTGCACTACAGTTTTAAAAATCTAGATGGATTGACAATTACGGAGTAGGCCATTCAGTATTCGTGCATATCATGCAAAACTCGTTCTGGAGGTAACCCGAGTAAGGTATTTTTGGAATAATTGGGGACACCATCTAGTATTTTAACTCTTGCACATCTCGATTGAGGGACAACCATAGGCAGAGAGTCATTTGCAGAGACAATCGTCGCTAGTCAAAATTGATATGTGCACACGTGTCTATATTGAAAATATGTCACCCATCATGATTAATTATATGGGTAATATAAAAATCCGTCCTTACACTACAAACACTAACAATAATGATAATTTAATCAGTAACAATAATAGAGCCTCAAGGGAGTGTATTTTTTTTTTTTTTAGAAATTTACACTTGTTTTTAAAGAATTTATGTTTCAGGTAGGGTCAATTTAAGAATGAACTGCAGTTTAAGGGTTAAACTACACACGTACTTAGCATGGTCATCGTGTCTACAGGTACCTCCGGTAAGGTTTATGAGACTATTGGCGACATCTCATTTAGAGCTGTCTGACAATAATGCTATTACATCCATACATTACTTATGGTAATCTAGCAATCAAGTATACACAAGATACACGAATCAATTACAGAACGGCACCATAAAAGCATAGAAGGCCTTTTTCTTATATATGCGTCATAAATGTTTAATTGAGTTCGTATATGTCAATTCCTAACTTTGGAACGGTTGACTCTCTACATTAACTACATCAACTACGAGTTGACATCGCTGAAATGAGTATGACTTAATTACTTCTAGAAAGTCATGTTTCAAACTTTCCCTCAGCAAAGGAACTAAATGTTTTTAATAATTAGCTAAATTGCTTCAGGTACATCCTTTTAAAATATAGCATAAGAGACCATTGCGATGGACAACTCAGTATTGACCTGATGTTGGTCAAATAATAATTCATGAGGTCGGGATTCTAAGTGTATATGTTGTGCGTAATTCGTAATGCGTATTGCACGTACGTTATTCGTATTGAACACTTTGCACAAACACCGTTGAAGTTGGTTCCATGGACGCGTAATGTAGTAAGCGTGTACAGCAGCACATCGTACGCAATCGCCAGAACGATGACAACAGTGTCCGAATACGCAATACGCGTGTATTCAAGGACAAAAAGTGGAGATCCTCAGAGGTTTCCGATCAGCAGATATGGTTTTCCTGATAATGTGACAAAATGCCTCGCAACTTCATGTAGGACTCGATTCTCACGCACATGCACATGGAAACTGACTATGTGTGTCGTGTTTGCGGAATACGCATCAAGTTGCACGAATACGCAAACATGGAATTCCGCGTAAAAAAAACGCGTGATTACGTGTGTGTATATTTGTACCTGTACACGTGTGTGCAGTGTGTGTATGTAAGTATGTATAAACATGGCAGCTTATCAAGTTGTGTTAAATCAAATTTTAAAAAGTGAAAAAACAATATGAAAAGAATGACGTTTCAATTTCTTTGCAGTAAGACAGAGAGTTTCGCGATATCAAGAGATTATTTTCGTTCGACTTAATTATTCTCGATAATACGACTTTATTCTCTTAAATACTTTTGAAAAGTGGAAGTTACGAGTTTTTAAGATAAAAAAAAAAATCATAAGCGGGTTTTTTCTCTCTCGATAATACGAGTTTTGAAAAACAAGTTTCAAAGTGGTACCAACGGTATCTCGTACCTTGTATGCCGTAGCAATGCTTTTCACACTCGTAGCGCCGATGAATGCCTTCACCTCTCAATCTGATTTACTTTACCGAGTGTGCGCTTTCATATGAATTATAAATTCATCAAATCTATATATATCAACCAAATGTTACTTCCAGTAATATCATTCAACTGGGTTATGTTACAATCATGTACAAATAACATACATTTATTACCCATATGGCTGATCATAAGTGGTGACATATTTTCAATATGAGCACATGTGCACATATCACTTTTGCCTAGCAACGATTGTCTTAGCGCGAGTTACCGTATTTCGTTGTCTGTGACGTCATAAAATCATTGTTCGTGACGTCACTGTAGCGGGCCGTCGGAAGGGAAGGATGCCGTTTTCTGAATATTTCCATGCCTTTGAAATGGAGTAGAATCGGTAATAAAGAAATTATTATCCTCGGAAGTGTGTCATATGACTTTTACGAAACTCGTGCGAATAAGTGTGGTACCCTCGCTCTCGCTCGGGTAATACAAAAATTCACACTCGTTTCGTAAAAGTCATATGACACACTTTCTCGGATAATAATCTCTATGTATAAACTGGAATGTCCCCTTTAATTTCGTTTGCACAAAAACTACCCTGATCGGTCTATCCTTTGAAAGGAGCAGTCCAGCATATTTTGAGCTTTTTAACTAGGCGTTTGTTGTCCAAATGAAAATCATGGGTTTATTCATTTATGAGTTTTGGCCAAGTACACCAAATTAGAAACAAAACCGTTCATTAATTTTCGAGAAAATGACCTCCAAAAATCGTCGTCTTAATTATGGAAACGTTTCCATAAATATGGCGGCTAAACCGGAAATGCGTGACTCGCGTGTACCCGACTTTCAGTAAATAAACGTGTTACAACTGAGCGGCAATGGATATATTTCACAAAATATACATCTGAAAGATTTAGAAACAGAGATCGTCGATGATGACAGAAGTATATTCACCTGTAACACACTAGAAATCTAGTTCACTTGAGATGGAGCGCGCGGTTCCTACAAACAAAACAGCGGACAACCAGGCCGCTTCCTTAATGACAGTCGATCCGAGGGGTGAGTGAGAAGTTTTCACAGTTCTTTCAAACCCAAAGCATGATTAGCAAAGATAATGTTTTAACCTTTCATTGTTTCAAGTCAGGCAAATATAAAATTACGTTACGTAACGGTCGTTTAAGTAAAAATAAGACCCTGTATAAGTAATGATTCCTATTCGTCACGTCATTACGTACTTACACAGTCAGTACTGTCGGTGTTGAACTCAACCCTGAAATGGAAAGAAATTATACTATTGCAGATAGTGTGATAATGCGGTATATAACATTGAAAATTATCTTTTTCTCAATCGCATGTGATTTTAAAGAAAACCATTGAATGAGGATCTCATGCCAGGTCCATCTGGACTTCCTAGACTTCAAAAAGCTCCTCAATTGTTCTATATGATTGACAGATACAGACAAGATCAACCTTGGTGCTTTGGTTTTAATAATGATCAGATATATCCGGTGAATGTCAAAAGAGGCCAACTTACAAACCAAGAGTTCACTCTGGCATCCTTTGTTCAAGTGAATTACCATAATTAAATGTCACCAAATCAAGCAAATACTCGAATCATATGCTAACACTCATACTTACGTAGAATACGCTCCCGCAATAGGGGAACACTGGGCAAGATCGTACACATCGTCTCCAACGACTCTCTTGGGTAGTTTACATACAATATACATGATACGATAATCTTGAAAACGAAACAATAACCCTTTACACGGATTATGGTTAAATGATTTCCTCATTAAGTTAATATTTGAGGAATTTGACAATTAAAAAGCAGGGATAGATTCGAAGGGAGAGCGGGCACATTCAAATGTATACTCTTTGATTCTCATAGGAGCAAGGTTCCGTTTAAAAACATTTATGTAGGCCTCAATGAACGAACGCAATATTTCATAAGTTTTTTAAAAATTAGCTTCCTGTTTATTTTAAACATTTCATAATGGAGATTTGTTTCTTCATACAAAATCAATAAAGTTCACTGAGTTTAGACTTTGAAGTAGGTTTATTCTACTTTGCGATATTTGGTACATTTGGGTTTATATTGCTAATTCGTAATTCGGCGATTCTGAAAACAATTGAGATGGTGCAATAAATATTATTTCAGAACTATAATCATAATATAATCATGTTGGACATGCAGAAGAATTTATGATTTTTCTGTTTTCAATTTTCCCTCATGTGAAAAACGCTCACAATAATTACTGTAAAACAATTTCATATGCATATTCCATTCAAATAGTGAACAAATATAATATAACATTTATTGGACCCATATTAATAAGTGACCCATCACTAGGACAAATGTCCCAAAGTCTTTATCATTCTGCCACAATTATTGTCTAAGATCAATTTTACGTTTTGGAGGACTTTAATGTACTACAGTCCTGCACCTATATTTACTGCAGAGACTGAAAGTTCCATGAACAGAGCTGTTCAGTTCTGGCGATCAGCACCTAACTATGAGGTAGACCAATTTCATATTAGTTCAAGTTTAGATTAACTATATCTCCAAAAGATCCTATTCAAATGGAAGCTTAGAACAAGAAACTTCTATTGTCTTTTACAACTTTTACAACCTTTAGGTCAGTTTTTTAACGCCAAAACATCATAATGTCATGTAGAACAAGTCAAAGCCATATGGATAATTCCATTATTCTATGAATTTTTGCTTTTAAAAATCATCCTCAAATTAAAATTATACAAACTCAGAGCTTGTTTTATACATCAAGAATTTGTATCGAACCTATACTTTACCTTAATCTTTGTAGTCATTCTCCCTGAAGAGTAAATCGAAACATGTAGGAGAAAATGTTGTGTGCTGTTGTTTTTTAATCAACGCTTTTAACTATATAAATATATATATGTATATATATATATCTATACATATATATATATGCTTAGAGGGTCTATATCAAACAAGCCTCTGTGTTACTTTCATGCAATGAAGATTTGAATACATACCAACGAAGTATTTGTGCATTACATAAAAATGTTTCTGCATCTTACATTATTAACTGTAGGCGCGCAGTACTCTATACCCTTTATATTCTGTGTGCTGTTGATAGAAATGAATAATTAACTCTTCCACTGACAGTTGCTAAGAACAGAAGATAAAACGTTACATCAACTGTCATGCGTTTGAATTATTCTTTGTGTTTTATTCACTGATCAATTCTTTTAATGAGATATAGTCATACATTAAACAAAAACCATCCCTGCACAAATGCATAAATAGTTTTACTCTTCTTAAAGGCACAGTAACGGGAATCTGGAAATATTTATCTCGTAAAATTTTCCCTACATGAGTTTATGACAAATGTTTTATCTTCTAGGGGTAAACATCTCTTTACTCCAACCAATCATCGGTAGCCGTAGAGGAAAAAATTAAGACGTCAAGAAATAACCACTGGCGGCCATTTTTGTGTGAACACCTTTTAGGTTGGGAAATGGATTTGCATAGCTTAACCCATCATGGGACAAGCGTTTTAAAAATGCTTCGTTTGATTAAAACAATTTGCCTTGCTATAGCTAACATTTATTTTCTTTTTCGTGGGATTCATGTGTTTACCTAAATAAATGTGCTACTGCACCTTTAAAGCGACACACTTTGAGTTGATGCAGTCACATGTGCTAAACTTTATTAATTGTGTCAGTTTAATGCGAATAAGCGCCTCCGAATACATGAAAGCTAATCGGTTTCATATACATTGCAATATAAAGGTGTCAACCAGCGGTTTTGATCAAAAACCGGACAACGGACAATTGGTCAAACGTTATGTTGGAAACTTATACTGCAGGGCGGTTAGGAGACGATGTTGTTTGCTAGATTATGTGATTTGTATTCATGTATTTTTTTCTAACATGAAATTCGTTTTCAGTACTTAAATCAGGCCGATTTGAGATTTTTTATTGCCAACTAGAAAGTATCATACATTTGTCATTTTGGAATGAATCTGTGAAAAGGTTTCAACTGATTTCACCAGATACAGTATTGAGGTTCGTGTAAAACCAAACAATATGACATAGAAAACCAGGAATGTATCTTAAAAAGAAATCGGGCGGCGATCTACACAAAAACATGTGTGGACTTGAAACACCACTGTCAAAGAATAAGGTAATATTTACGTGTTAGCTGTCAGAGAAATAAAGAAATATTGTTCCACAATCTTTCTATGCTGAATATTCACACTCATTCTGGCGGCAGACTCCGAGTCATGTGATCATGCCATTAATCACGTGACTAACAATAGATGTAACGCTTCCCGTGTATAAAATGACCCAACACTTTACCAGTGAAGCGAAATGGAGCTGGAGTTTCTAAATACGTGCTACACAACCCGTGAGGAATTATTGCAGTGATGAGCGAACAGAGTTGAGGGCAGTTTCAACCTGCAAACGATGTTAGGAGCTTTTACGTTAGAAGTAAGTTAACAATGAAATACTTTTTTAATATTCTGTAACAGTTCTGTTGTGACAGATTAAGCATTAGTATTTTTGGAAACCTTTAGATATAAGTCTGTTCTGTAAGGAAATATCTGCGCCAAACATTTCTTCACGGACTGTGGTTATGGCGGAGAAAATATTTTCTTTTAAGCCTCTAGAAATCGATAGGAAGACATGCTAAGGTATCATTGATTTTCTCATCAAGACAATTACTTTGGCTTAAAAAGTCATATCCCCATCGAGTTGAGAGACATTTTTTTCGATTCCCTCTGCTTTGTTTACATAATTCACTTTTTGACTCATGAGTCATGAATCATATCCAGTGTGTAAGAGTTAAGATTTTTTAATATTCTTAAAGTCTAGTAATAAGCTTAACGCATCTGCATTGTTCACTTCCTTGTCGAGTGAGCTTTCCAGACCATATCGACTTTGTTGCAGTTAAGGTTTTTGAATGCCTGAACAGCCTGAGTGTTAGAAAGCCCGATAATAATAAGACCTACTTATGAGCAAATGCAACTAATTTTCCCTATACAACTGGGTCTCTACATGATACTTGTTAAACATTGTACTTCCTCATTTCCAGCAATGCATTGTACCTTCATCGATAGAAAGTTGACTAGGATTGTACTCTGTAGTTGTTTACCATCCCATCCGTGACCAATTGCTTGCAACCATACTGAATCGAGTACAGATCATTGTTACAGCTTCGTTTTGTAATAACAGGGACTTATAGCCTAACGGAACCATCCTAATCATGATATGAATATCGCAAATGTGATAAAAGGTGTATAGGACGTAACCGGCAGTATGTCATTCATGTCCTTACTGACATTGATTTCATGACATCATCATCTTTTTATATATGAACGTTTTGAACAAAGGTATTCAAATGTGATATAAGTTACATATTGATATTTTTTGTATTTAAATAACTGAGATCGTTATTTATTTTATATGCTTTGTTTACCTGACTCTTTTTGATAGATCGCATAATGTCCAAATATACACGCAACCTATATAGGCATGCTTTGGGGCTATTAGTCATCGGTGAATCTCTTTTGTATATGGTATACATCTGAAAATATGCATCATTAGTAAATGAAGGTCAAACAGAATTGCTTTTAACTGCAATGGTTCTTTGCTTAATGTTTAATAGCATCTTAACAACTTTCAAAGTGGATGCATAAAAAAAGTTATATGCAAATTGATAATCATTTCATGCATTGTGCGCACGGGAAACATTGCTGCGCATGATTAATGTACCTCAATGCTGGATTCAATTGCTGAACCATTCGATGCTAATATTGCATCGAGTTTGCTAAGTTAATACCCAATATCATCGGAAAGTCATCAAGTGTAAACGTTGAAAAATATATTTCCTGTCCCAGTGTAGTGAAGCTCAAACGTTTGTATATAATATTATCCCTTGGAAAAGTGTGCGCTTATATGTTGATCGTTTGAACGTGTTCATTTTAAAGGTCATGTTTTGAAATCTATTTGCAAATTCAACAGGTCTTCATGTAAATTTTAAAGTGTCCAAACCTTCTGATTTTAGTCTCAATAGAGACTGGATTTCATGCCACGATAAAGAGATTTTCTTTATAATGTGATTTTGCTTTAACGGAACGTGCTTAGACATTGAACTGTGATCAGTGTAAAACAATCAATCCGAACCAATTTTTATATCCAACATGCATACCCATCAGGTCTTTGGTCTTGTTTCTCCTGAAGGATTCTTCCAGAGCATGTTCAGATTAAAACGTTTCGTTATGATATCACTCTTGGCGATCATCTTTGAAGAAACTGAATTGCATAACAGGGGAGATCGATTTTGATATAACGGCAGACTCTTGGAACAATAAACTTACAGCATAAAGCAGCCTCAATGCTTGGGAGGATCGTAAATCATCAACTCTGAGCGTCCAGTGATGTGCAGTGCTTGTCTGTGGACTCTTCCAGACGCGGTCCTGTCTGCCAGAATCGGACCTTGATAGACACATATATTTTAAACACAGGAAAGTGTATAGTGGATAGAAAAAACTTCAGAAGACATTTAGACATATAACCTTCAGACCCTATCACTTTAAGAGAGGACAGGTGTTCGATGGATTTTTTGAGTATATATGTCTCAAAAAGCTTATTCTGAAGCATGTCCCTGTTAAATCTGGCTAACAGGTAGAATTACATTTATTCTTCTAAACGAAAAATTGGTTAATAAATCTAGACTTAACAATGTACTGAATAGGAGATTCATATTTCTTCTTATAGATTTGTCTAGGTTTTAATTTTAAAAAAACCCCACCAAATTCATACATATTTGGTGGAGTGCAAGACAACGATATCACAATTAACATCAATTGAGATTTTGCTAAGTCTGTGGCAATATAACATCTGTGAAGTTGACTTCTAAACAGTCACATGGTGTGCTGTATCGTCCGGGTAAGCTTGGTATTTTCTGCCTGCGATTCGTTGGCATTTTGTTTCTTTCCATCTCAGAATGTCAATCCTGGCAAAAATCTCTAGGGATATTACACGTCTTGCTCCCACTAGGCGCAGTACCTTTGGTCTGTCAATGATTTAAAGCTTTATGATAAATAGTTTGACATGGAATGCTGTATCTGCGAGATGAAAGTCAGTCGATAGAGCGTCTACTCTACTTTGGAGGACCAGCATTCATATCGAAAGACGTTAATAGACAAGGCGTTATTGCTATTTTGAGTTAGGGTTTGAGTAAAACAAGCTCTATAAGCCATCGTTGAAATGAAGAAAGGTTGCTTAGTGCGTTTGATATTTAACACGATTTTCCTTGTTTGGACAATACGTTTTTGTGTTTAAAGTATTGTTATATCCGAAATGAGATGTCTGTATTATTGTAGTGTATTGTCCGCCATGACTCCTATCTATTCTTCCTGAAATCTAATCAATGGAATGTTTCTTATTTCTATGAACATTAAGGAAGTAGTTTAACTAAGTATTTTCTGAAATATTTATGCCTGCAGATACAAAGTTCCTACAAGTCATGTACAAGTCGTTGATCTCATTAACATGACTTAAGATTTTTAAAGTTGAGAAAAAGTAGTGTGATTCCGAAAAGACAACAGGTACTTTGTATCATTATACACATCAAAGGAAAGTCCAATAAACAGAAGTACAAAAACCGTTATATTCAGTGCGGGTTCCACAGTACACTGAGTCATAATGAGCAAACACTAACTTCATTTCTATACACTCTGGTACACTTCCAAATCCAATTATCTTCTCTGAAGCAATTTTCCCATTGACACTCATTACCATACGGTATTTCCTCTGCTAGGTTAGTTTAATATGTCATGAGCTATCCACGGATGAGGTCTGTGCTATCGGGGGCCATATGATGAACTAAATCTGCAATAATTGCAATAATAAATGTCATTAATCAGCTTGTCGTGTTGTTGATAACACACTTGCTGGCTTTTGGTGTACGTGGGGTACACGTCTCAAATCGTTTGGCTCCGTACCTCTGTCGTGTCTCAGGGTAAAACGTCTCGCTCTCGCTCCACTCATACCCCTCTGGGATATAACCTTACTAAAATTTAACCGCTGTGACCTATGATCCAGCCAATCAAACAGTTTCATCACGATGGTTCTGCTTCAGAGAGCCTCTTATAGCACAGTTTGCCTTCGCTCTTCCGTAACATGGTGACGCCTTTACATGAGCGAGTTTATTCAAAATGTTATTTGCATTTAATCAAAGTAGGTGTGCTAAAGTTTTGACAACACTGTTTTGAGAACCTTTAGGGGTTCCGCAGTGACCAAGCGGAGAGAACGCAGGCGGAAAACTGCGATTAGCCATGCATTAGTCACAGCGCGTAAGTTCTAGTGGAGTTATATCCCAGGGGTATATGAGTGGAGCGAGAGCGTATACGTTTTAGCCTGAGACAAGTTGCCTATGTCCCGACTCCAAAACTCTTTGTAATTACCATTAGGTCATGTTCTGCATTTGGCTTTTAAATTTTATTCAAATTTCATAGGTTTGAAAACACCAGTTTATGGCAATGACATATACATTTCACTCATTCAAATATCTGTACAAATATGTCGAATGGTTGATGACAAATTTACTGGCAGTTGGTGTACGAAGAGTACATTTCCCAAATCAATTAGATCTTATTCAAAAGTTTCAAAATCCAAGAATATGACGATGACGTTTTGTGGGCATTCATTCAAATTAAAATTATCTCGCATCTTCGTATGTGACAATCATAAGTTTTCATTGGAAGTCAAACAACACCCTTAAATCCAAAATCCCACCATTTCAAGAACACTAGAGAATTGTTGTTACTTATTACTGCTTTCAGGAGTTTATAGATCCCGATAAAGGTTACAATAAACCACCGAAAGTATGAAGTCGTTGAAGAGTGTTTAGAAGTGACATAAGAAATAATGTATGTTCACGGAGTAAACGTACTAATTCTTCCATTCCATCACTCCACCTTATTTTTCACAAAAAAAGAAGTTGTTATTCAGAAATCTTGCTTTTTAATTTTATTGGTGCCTTATGTTATTTCCAAACTAATCGTGAGTTCGTTGAAGTGCAAGTCCGTCTTCGATGACTGTAACCAAAAGTTACATACACTTTGACGTAATAAAACACCCCTAATTTCCTACCATGCACCATTGTATATAACCAAGACAAATTCTACACTTGTTTCTGAAAAGAGCAATTTGCACTTGTATAAATTCAATTTGCAGGGTTTCCATGTTTAGGTTTACTTCTCCACTCCACACGGTTTCGGAGGCACATAGCTCTGTACTTATCTTGTGTGAGAAACATTGCCGGCTTGTCAGTGACACAGATAAACATCACTCGTCATTAAAGCGGGCGTGTTTATATTGATGTAGAGGAGCTTGCGAACGGATGGAACATGGCGCCTGGCGTGTGAACTCTCCTGTAGTTAGAGGTTCAAAAACAACACGACAACGTTTAACCTCTGTATACAAAGATACCCTCACGACATATACAGATACAGTTTTTTCGGTTATCGTCTCCTTAGCTAAATCCCCCTGTAGTGATAGATTGCAAACAACGTAAAAACGTCAAACATGTGTATAGAAAGATACCCTCGCGATATACATAGACTTACCTATATTCTTAATTTTTGAATTATTGAAATTAAATATTTATTGATTTATAGAAAGGTCATGTAGTGAGAGATACTAAAACAACATGCCAACGTTTAGACTGTAAAAAGAGATGCCCTGAGATAGTCTTGTGATATAAAATATTAACATTTCGATGTGATATATGTACATGGCGTCAAGTTTTAATTCTCCTGCTGAAAGAATTTAAAATAACAACATGAATTTTTAGATCTGGTATACATAGATGCATTAGCGAAATACGAAAGCTTAGTTATATAGTAAAGATATAAACTTTAGAAATTTTGATGTTTATGTACGGGCTTGTATTTCGTTGTAAAGAGGAGTCAAAACGAGTTTGACCTCTGTTTATAGATATATGCCCACAAATACAGACTACCTAATAATATTAAGATGTAAATAATTAGAATTTTGAATATATGTACATGATACTTAGCACGAATTTTCCCGTAGCGAGGGACTCAGAAACATTTTAACAACGTTTAACCGCTGTATACTAACGATCCGAGCGATTGTACGTACGTATTTGCATTCTTGACCAACAGTGTGATATGTATAGAAATCGAATTTGAAAAAAATATCTCTTGAAACCTTGTAGCTCCTCTATATAGTAAAACATATACAACAAATTGTATTGTGCATTTCAATCTCCAAAATACATTGTTGAATGTATAAACGTGTAAGATGTTCAATTATGTATAAATGTATAAAATATGCACTATACATGTAGAATAAACGTATAAACGACTTGACTGTACAGAAGGATAATAAAAAATAAAATATTTACGCCCACACTTACTTTCGAATTATGGTAATATATCAGTAAAGTTATCTTTCAATTATTAATGTTAAACGTTAGCCACCCTCGCCAAGTGCTATGATTACAATTCCAATAAAAACATTAGACAGTTCTGGCTTTGAAAGCGTAAAAACTGATTACGGCTGTTAGGCAGTGATATTTTGTGTAAGGTTAAACAGAATACTGACATATCATACGTGATAAAATGTAGTACGTTCTCGCTTTAATTTGTTGTAATTTACCAGATGTGTAAAGGTTATCATAAACATGGCCTATTACTCATATATAGTGCCAACCGCGGAATGCTATGTAGATTTTACAGATTTATGTTGTTAATTTCAGTCTTATCGTAATTATACCGATTTGGTGCTAATAATACCTTAACAGTCTCTCAAAGCATAAAAAAAATCAGGAATATCCTACCTAGTTTAAGTCATTTGTGAAATATTCCTGTTCCCAGTCCTTAAAAGGATATAAAATGTATATGGCATAATCTGTTCGTACAACATTTTTACACTAAACGTACTTCCTCTGTATACTTCATTAAAGTGTCAGCATAGATAGATCTTGCAACCTTTTAAAAGCAAGTCTTGTTGCTTCTCTGGACAATTAATACAAAAATCTTATTAATCGACATTCAAAAGTTCTGTATTTTCAGATAGTAAATGACAGTGTTATCTTCTTAGGAGTGGCTGAACAAATTACGTAGGCATTTATTGCGTTATATACCTACATCATTACCCTGAAGGTTTTGTACTTTCGAAGCAGCCACCATGGTTTCGCAAGGCAATGTAGGTCCGTACATCCAGTATTCAGGTGCCCATTTTTACAACACTGAATGCAATGTCGTTGAAGTGTCTTGCTCATGGGCACAACACAGTGTGAGACCTAGGTCACAGCATTTTGGTTTTTTAACCGGGATTCGAACTCGGGATTTTTGCTTGAGAGGCCAGGATGCTAATTTCTTCACCACTGTGTTTGATATAATGTGAAGGGAACACTTATTTAAAATTCAAAATTAAGATGTCGTTTGATTGAGATTTCTCCATGTAGATCGCAGGACCTATTGTATGATTTCCCATTATAATTATATAAAAGATGTAATTTATGAATGTACGTTTATTTTTACAGTGCTTATCTTCCAGATTAGAATTGACTTTACGTTGAAGTATTTTTCTGATACTACAAGCTAGATTCATTATTGGTGTCATGTAACTCTCTCAAAAGGTTTTTTAATGAAACGCGGATTATCAAACGAGTTTTCGGCGCAGCAAGGTTTGGGTGCAATTCATCAAAGATATATGTTTCAGATTAAAAAAATTGTTCGAAAAAGGAATCTGATGTTTGCAAATTTCACTCCAATGAAATACAACGTTCGTTATACAGCTTTCCCCAACTACAATAGCAGCTTATCGCCTTTATAACGAATAACATATGTTCTATGAAAGTGTGTCGACCATTAATCAATACCCTCCAAGTCATTACGTGACACTGCAACATATTTACTGATACTATTTAACTAAGCGCGAGCCTTGGGTATTTTCCATTCTTTCATTCAGATGTGGTATCAACATTGAACAAATTGTCAAATTGTGATATATCCGTTTTCTTGTTGTGTGAAATATTAAGTTTGATATAGAAGTAGTAAACTCACAGAGTTTAGAAGACTTCTTGTCAATCTACAGCTGCATGCCAAAAGTTTGTTCACATACCTGTATATATCATGTAATTTGAGATGCCTTTGAGGTATCGGAGCGTTGCGAATAACAAACGTATAATATTAAATTTTCAATACACATACGCAGATTCATTCGTCTTTAAGACAAATGTTCACCGTACCCAACATATACCCATAACAGATTTGGCAGGTCATTGAAGTGACCAGGGGTAAACATTCCGAAAACACTAATTCTTATTTTTCTTTATAAAAACCTTTATAAGTTATCATATTTTAAAAAAATACATCACGTTTGTACCTTAGCACAAAGTCAATGTGATTATGTTGGTTTTAAACTCAGAGAGTCGATATGGAATATTTTATTTGACATTTAACGAAATCGAAATTTTGAAAATGTGACCCCTTCTGTCTATTTCAACATGCCAAAATTCGAATTTTTGCACCAAAGACCAGACGATCCCAAAAAGAGTTCAAGAATGGCTATTTCACACATGAGCAGTGTGTGATCCATTGTCAGTTTTGCTGAAGTTATTCTATTGACGTTGAAACAAAACCCAAATTACATGATATTTGCACTACGATTCAGTAGTAAGTCACCAAACCTTCGGTATGCAGCTGTACATGACTATCCAATACTTAAGCTTAAGTATAAGCCGTTATTTAAATTTCATTTATAAAATCAGTCATTACATATTTGACATTCAGGGTTGAATGCATGTTAAGTGAGATGATTTCAATTTACATCAACACTTAGTGTTATTTGGATCTACTGAATTCGAATTCATACTAAGGGTTATGAAAAAGAGTCAATACTACTTTGACCTATCTCTTAAAAGCTCTCTTTTACCTACCAGAGCATTCCATCATTTGATGCTAAATTACAGCGTTGTTTTACCCTTGGTAACCCTTCTTTTGCAAGTCGGAAATACTGAAATTCTCCGGCAATCTTGTTATAGTGTGAAAATAAGATTATTCTTCAATATTTACTTTGATATAAGTACTTAACTCATTGTGTTTAAGAGCGTTGTCAGTCTACATGACTCTGCAATTCATTAGGTTTAAGCATAAGCACTTTACGTTGACGTTAGGTTAAAGAATAAAAGAGTTGACCTGACATTATACTACCATTATCCTAACATTAAACCGGATATCAATAAACGTTACAAGGTTAATTTGACTCGCTCATATTGATGGCACCACTTCATCATGAGATCATAGTCTGTTTCAAAATGCTGTTCTGGGTCAAAACGAACTTCCGCCGCGGCAAATTGTGTTGTCATTTTTCAGAATTAATCTAGATAAAAAAAAACTGAATATCATTTATGAACAATTTCAAAGGAGAACATCCAGCCAGAAACAGCTGAAGACTCTCTTATTCAAACAGTACTTCGCTCACTAAAGTTGCTTCATTTTCTACCAAACTAACTAAACCACTGTCGCCAGCTAGTGTATTTATTTCTTTTTAGTGTATACAATTCTTCTTACAGCAAAGCGCCACTGAGCATGTTTAATCTGGATATTAGGCGCTATATAAATCAATTGTCATTCATTCATTTATTCTTTTAAGAACTTATAATGTGGTATGTCCATATTGGATTGAAAAAGAACTGATGGACTGAAGAGATAGTGTCGACTTTGGTATGAGAACAATATTAATTAAGGACTTTCAGACCTGTAGTCAATTAAATATCTAAAGGGTTTATTGGACTGATTTGAATACTTCATAAAACAAGACAACAATATTGGCGGTGTTTTGATTGAACAGAGCAGTTTCTAGTAGGCGTTATATAACACTTATAGTTAATAGGTTTATCTTACATATATTATCCCAAAACAATGCACAGTAACATTCAAGTTCCAATGTTACTAAGACAAATATCGATTTAAAACAATTTCGGTTCAGTATTACGTGTAATGGCCATTTCAAAGTGTACAGATTTATTTTTCAATTTGATATAAAATTTCCGTAAAGGGATAATTATTCAAGTTAAATATATGTGGTATGACAGAGGCAATTCCGGCGTTATCAAAAAGAGGCATTGGGTAAAAATCATTTACGATTTTCTGTCCTGCATATAATATAATTTTATAAATATGTCGACAGTCATATTTAGTATAACTTAACGGTATGACATATGACAAGTTATTAAAAAAATTAAAGACATTTCTGTGAGAACATTTGGATAAATTAAGTATATGGCAAAAACGTTCTAGTATGAATATGGGTTTCATAGCGATACCCATGGTAGCTATTTTTCCTAATCTCTTCAAACATGTTAGTTAAGCCCGAAAATGGTTGAAAAGGTAGAACTTCTGCGAACTCATGATATTTGCATTTAGTTCGCAATCGAGTAACCTAAGTTTTTCAGCATCTGTATAGTGCTAGTTGAAATGACAGTAATATGGAATTTTGATTTGGTTTTCAATTGTCATGTTTTGTAAATGTTACTTATTCATGATACCGTAATAATCTAGAGCAATCGCCGAAACATTAACCAAATTACAAAAACAATTTGCCACACGCTGCCATGCACTTACGCCATTACGTTACGTGGAGTTCAAGTATATTAATAATTATTGCTTCATTTACATAATGATTGTGATGGCTTTTGACCAAGTAAGCACGATGCAATTAATTGTCAAATGCTATCAGCAAAGTTGTTTTTATCAGGACAGGATTATTTATGATAGTAATGAATTTTTAATAAGTCCCTGTACGTGTATCAAAATCGGAGAAAGTTAACAAGTTAAAAAATAAGCGCTATTTCAAGTGTTAAATGGTAAAATTTCTGCAGGTGGACTTTAAAGTATTGAGATGAAGATTTTAATTTTAAGTATTAGTCAAGAATTCCTTTCCGACTGCAGATTGTCAAGAATAGAATCGTATTGTTCACTTTCTTGCATGTAAGGAGACAGAGTATCATATGCATCGAGAGTATTCTTCACATATGTGTTTGCAAATTAGGATTTTTCCAAATGAACCCCCCTCCCTTACGAAATGAAAAGGGAGTTTAAAAATGAATCTCTGCAATGATAACGTTAACCTAATTTAATGTCAATTCTATTAAATCAAGCAGTTGAGAGTATTATTGATATGTTTAGGACAGAAACAAACCACAATTTAAAATCAATTCATTTCGATTCTGTTAAATCGATTTAGGTTGTAATTTGTAGTGTATGTAACGGATTCATGGAAGTATATTGCTATGAGATGTGAAGCTCCCTTTGAATATTAAAGCAAATTAATTGGTATTGTTTTGCACGGAGCTATATTTTGATTTATATAATAGCCTGTCACACATAGACAAAACATCTGGCTTGCTTTAAACAATTTAAGGAAACAGACAGAGTAGTCACATTCTTCTCATTTTTACAACGGAAATATGGTTAAATAACTTTTTGTCTTCATAATAGTTATCTCTGACAAAATAAAAAAAATGAAAACAAAAAATTATTGTCCCATAATCTTAGAATTGGATGTTAATTGTTTAATTTTAAAGGTTAAACTTACTGGTAACTTAGTTAAAAGAGGATCTTACAAAATGCAAAATACAAATTTGTTATTGTTTGTGCTCGCAGTTGATGTCATGCGAAAAATCATATGCATTTCTCTTGTGAATAATTCATTGCCTCCCGTGGCGGACAAATTACCCAAGCTGTGTATAATATTGAATAATACATAACCTTTGTCTTATTGTGCTGTTTGGCTGGAGAAAAGAATGGGAATGACATTTGAAAACTATTATTACATAAACCTCAAGGCGGTCGTTACGTAGGTCCATTAAAACTGCATCAAGAATGTATGAATAATTGAAATGATACAATATTTCAAAATCCTCATCGAAAATATGTTTTTAAAAGATAAGCTCTTTGACATATAGCTTGCACGCCTTCTAAACTGACACCCCAATTATCCGATTTCTCTCTAAACCGACATATTATTTTGGCCCCGACTTTATCCCTTTATGGTATCACGTACAAAACTCCCTTGTTCTGACATCCCTCTATTCCGAATTCTGACACTCCTATCCAGCACCAAAGTATGTTTTTAGTTAAAATATACCCATCCTTAACCGTCGTTGTCATTTTTAGTTACCTGAATATACTGGTGCAAATATCATTTGAGAGGTTTTTGAGGCGTCATAGCGTTGCGAAAAAGAAACGTATATTATTGAATTATCAATACACATATGCATATTCATTCTTCTTTAAGGCAAAGGTTTATCATACCCCACAATTACCCGTTACAGTTTTGACAGGTCATTGAAATGACCAGGGGTCAAAATTCCGAAAACACTAATTTCTATTTCTCTCTATAAAATCTTTTATAAGTTATCAACTTCTTTAAAAATTAGTCACTTTTGTTTCTTTGCACAAAGTCAATGTGATTATGTTGGTTTTAATCTCAGAGAGTCAATATGGGACATTTTATTTGACATTTAACGAAATCCAAATTTCGAAAATGTGACCCCTTCTGTCTATATCAATATGCCAAAATTAGTGTCCAGACAATGCCAAAATGAGTTCAAGAATCGGTATTTCACAAATGGACAGTGGTTCATCCATTGTCAGTCTTGCTGAAGTTATTCTATTGATGTTGAAACGAAACCAAAATTACATGATATTTGCACTACGATTCAGTGGTAAGTGAACAAACTTTCGGTATGCAGCTGTAGGGTATGATAAAGACATAACTCTCAGGGATTACTTTTAAACATGGCTTGATGTCAAATAATTTCCCTAAGCTTACATATTTCATTGTTTTCACGCTTTGATGTTTGTGTTATTTATTATTATACTCAATGTTGAACACTCTATGTTTTCCAATCACAAAGATGATTCTTGTATGTAATTTCAATACTTTGCGAATATTATGACATATGTATGTTGTATTAGATGCACCATATCACGTCAGATACAATGCGTTTCGCTTTTTAACTTCTTTATTTGTTTAGATAATGTGTACCTTATCAAATATCACCAATAGATAGAACTGCACACGGGTATTCATCATGCCACAATGTTGAGGCTTTTTTGAGGTGGGAATAACAAGAATCCTGAAAAATTGAATATAAGGATAAAACTTTTGTATTCATGACATGTTCGTTCCTAACAGATTATTGATTCTTGATTACATTTGATGAAACATTGTAATGATAACTACTTGAATTCCGATCAGTAAAAAGTTTATTTTTGTCTGTCTGTCTGTCTGTCTGTCTGTCTGTCTGAATTCCGATCATACTTATCACTTGAGAAAAGCTACTTGTGGGACACCTCGCATACGTTGCCCTAGGTCAAAATATCATTTTTCTATCATGTCAAAGACAATGCTTTGGCGTCACATGCAGTTCGCCTATGACATTGCGTTCCAAATGAGGCAATGGCTGCTAAACTGAATATGCTGCAGATTCCGATCATTTCCTTTGATTTCGCCTCTTCGGTAATAGACAGATTATTATATTCGTGCCCATGATATACAATGTTCATGACACTGCGTGCCTGAATATCAATATATCCGTCGCTCTCGCTCTGGAAATACTAATAATTAGATACCCTTGTCGTACACATATTATGTCATGGAATCTCATATGTGTCCTCTCCATATGCTATAACATAATAAAAACCAGTCCGCGGGTATTCTCACGGGAAAGCGCCCATGCATGACATCGGTTTCGCTGGTTAGGCTTGAGTCTTTCATCTTCTCTGATATTATATAACAGCGTTATTAAGGTCAAAACTTAGGGAGACATAACGGTTTAAACGTTTAACCTTCCTTTATGGAAATACATACTGATTTTTTAAAGACTTATGTAATTCACGAAATTGTTTTTGGGAAAAGTGGTGTACTTGAACTCGTTATATCGGTTTAGTTAAAACAAATATGTTTTTTTAATATCCTTGGTAAAATATAGCTTGTTCAATGCTATTGGTTTTCTTATGACTGATACTGGTTAGCATGCATGTTGGCTGCGATATTACACAGATGTTAAGATTTATTAGTCACATTATGGTGCACATTACAATTACTGAAAAGATTTAATATGGGCATGTATATAACACCGTGCAGAATATAACTTATTATTTTTACTGATATGAAACGTATTTTAAAATTAAAAATTTAAGAGTAACATAATATGTACATATTCCAGAAATCTTTACCCATCAACACGTCTAATGCATGTTTCAAATAATTTTACACACTTCATCGCTAAAATATAGAAGCACTAAAATCACAAAATGAAAACTGAAATAAAGATTCGAAAACATATCTTCCATTTTTTTCTTTTAATTGCCATTATCTATGTGTTAATTAAGAAATATCATTAAGTTTACAATCCCTTGGAAACGTACTTTGGAGCCTGTAGACTTACTTTGATCCCATTTTCATGTCATTATCTATGTTATGAAGTATGGAATATCAGTTTACTCTGCAAATTCAAATGACTCCATTTAGAAGCTTGCACAGGAGCCTATGCACATGTGTTGTGTTCAAATGATAAATTGTTTACGTGGGTGTTCCAGATTATCACTACAACTATGCCTTTATATATACATTGTATCAATATCAATTTTGCGCTGTCACGATCGAGGAGCTATTAATAAACCGAATTGCCATCACTATTTCAATTCCATACACATCGATTGTTAACAAATATGTTCCCCTTAGAATTAGCCATACTATAACACATATAAATATAGTTCGAAAACTTTTTTCTATTTCCAGCGAGTTCGATCACCTGTTTTATTGTCATTATACTGAACTCATAAGCACTAAGATACTAAATTTTGGAAACTAAAACCACTTCTCGATAAAATAATACTATTTTGAAGTTTGGCATATTTGACTCCAATAAGATACTCTGTGGCCCTTCAACATACTATAAACTAATAAAGTTCCTTCTCACTTAGAGTATTGCTTACAAAAATGATAGTTCCTGCTTATTAACATGACTTGAGAGTGTTTAAGATTTTACTTAGTTTAAAAGGATTGTTTTAATTCATGAAAGCAATTCCTTCTCAATAGTATGAGTATATGAGATGTATCTATCAAATACATTGCTATCAAACCAATTGCTTGTTGTCTCTTACTTTCTTAATCTGTTAGCTTATGCTCTATTGTAGGCATTATTCCAAACTATTTGGAACAGTTCACTTGTGTGCAGGTAAGCGTGTCACAGTCACAAAAATCACTGTAGGCATTGTTCCTTGTAGGCGTTTTTCCCTGTAGGCATTATTAACCCTAACCGTTCAAATATTGTCATGGTGGCCTTTCTTCCCCGAGGAAGCTATGGCGTCATTGATCACGTGACCTCTACCATTGACCTTTAACGAGAAGTCGTCGTTTGTCTCCCAATTATGATAGCTTATTGACTAATAAGTCCTTCAAGACATCGAATATTCTCTTACTACAATGTAAATGCAAGCGCATTAATCTAAGAACTTTAGGTATTACGGACTATATGTTATCAATTATGTCTCCATAATCCACGAGAGGCACTTCTAGTCAAAAGTTCCTACAATAACTTCTGTTTCAATTAAAGCATCTTCCGTGCTTGAAATGGAGAAACCTGATTGGATGCAATAAAAGTTAGTTGTTCAATCAGCGATGCCGTTTTAAAAATAATCGTTACAAAATACTCATTCATTCCCGCATGAAATCGTTGAAGAATATTTAGAAGTGATATACACAAGGAAGATTTCTAGATAACAGAATATGTTATTTTTTAGAAAATACTGTCTTCCTCATTTCCGTATGCCATCTTTTATATTGCTACTTGAACAATTCTTCATTCAAAGAGTTTTCTTTATTTCGAATTTCACAATCTTTTGAACGACTTTTTTCTAAAAACACAAACTGCTACTTAATATAAAAAATAATGTTCCGGTTAAATGTTTAAGTTGGATCATAGACAGGAAATGATAAACAACTTTGAAGTTTGGTTTTCAGAATATCTGAAAAGGTCAAAACGATAATGGAATGTTTCTATTGTTATTCTATCCATAAAGCCTGGGTCACGACCACCGGGACAATCTAATGTATAGATTAAAGCTTTTATTGTGGAAAGTCTTTTTCAACGTTTTCTTTGTTTGCATAAGTATGCTTTAAAGAATTAGAATTGCTTCGAAGTTCGCTCAGGAAACATTCGTCGCTATTCTAATATACATTGGGAAACCTCAGCTTGGAAATATGAACTTTTATTATGGAATAAAGATATATGTATCGATCGCACTATATTTTCGAATGCGAAGATTTGTGTTGGTAATCTCAGAAGGAGTAGTTTTGTATCAATATCATAAACAATTTCATATGAAGCGGTTGCATTATTATTATTTCAGATGATTACAACGTCAAGCAAAGTGTCACTCTCTTAATAAAATTTGACGATTAGGTCTTATTCTTTATGAAGTACTGAGATTAAGTGTTGAAAACATGGAATATAATATTCATAACAATTAGCTGCAATCGATTTAATGTTTAAACTTTTCATATGACATCTCTAAAGACAAAACATTACATTTCTTATATGTCACTCTCTCTCTGTCTCTCTGTGTGTCCCCTCTCTGTCTCTCTCTGTCTCTCTCTAGCTTCCTCTCTCTCTCCCTCCCCCTCTCTCTCTGTCTCTCTCTGTCTCTCTCTGTCTGTCTGTCTCTGTCTCTGTCTCTGTCTCTGTCTCTGTCTCTCTGTCTCTGTCTCTCTGTCTCTCTGTCTCTCTCTCTGTCTCTCTGTCTCTCTCTCTCTCTCTCTCTCTCTCTCTCTCTCTCTCTATCTCGTTCTCTCTCTCGCTCTGTGTTATGTCACATTCTAAATTCGGCAACGGCTAGTACTCAGCTCGCTTTTGCTCGGGGCATACCAAAATTCAGGCGCTTATGTCTTCTTTCAACGTATGAATTGGGAACTCATTCCATAAAAAATATGGTATATTATCACTTAGATGACACACTTGCATACATACATATAAGAAGGATTATATCACTGATTCAACTTTCAAAACGTTTCAATTAATATTATACAGTTAATGCTATTTCTAAGAATGATATTAAAGTTTTAAGTTTGAATTTTCGATTTTGGCATTCTCGCAGAGTGGTTTCATGTTATTGTTTTGATTGATTGTTTCCATTTGACTCTTCTTATCAACTCGTCTATTACGAATAGGAATACTTTGACATTTCATATTTATGAAAAATGAATAACAATATTGTTACAAGGATGATATGTTTTCATTGTAAATATTTCTTATGGCATCAACTCTAATTACGTAGAGTCTGAGAAAATTGATTTGCCTTAACTGTCCAAATAATTCTTGTTTTTATTCGTTATCTTTCAAACCTAACAATCACAGATAATAATAAGCCAGAGAATATGATGACAGATCATTCTTTTAGAGCCTATGTAATCCATTAAGTCCATTCCTGTTAAGAGAAAAGGGGTGTTGCTTTAGTTTCAATTGCAATCATAAAAATTTGTTTGCCCAAGTGGAATCATTATTAGAGTAATTATTGCTGTCGACAAACTATCTGGAGAAACTTAAATTTTGCAGATGTATTTTTATTACCCTTCAAATGAGTTTTACATTCGGCCAATGATGTTTGTGCATACTACATTGACATCGAAAGAT
Organism: Phorcus lineatus; assembly: GCA_921293015.1. Classification (NCBI taxonomy): domain Eukaryota; kingdom Metazoa; phylum Mollusca; class Gastropoda; order Trochida; family Trochidae; genus Phorcus; species Phorcus lineatus. Next base: position 25,345,904 of record OV121089.1, read on the forward strand.
AAAATATTACTTTCACGGAAAAGACAAATTTTCTGCTTTTATACTAGTGTAAATCGAACTTGTGAAAGTTTTAAATAAGTTGACAATGAACTTACAAGTAATGAAGTGTAATAACATTTAACTACCACATGCGAACCGAAGTTATGTTGTGGGAAGAAAAGTGAACAACACATGTCTATCAAGGTTCGTTTTCAGAGAATATCTTTCAGAATTCACAAGGGCAACACTAATGTGTTTTAACACACAATCGAAATGAAAAAGTAACATTTTTATCGAAAGATAAGAAAGCAAAGAAATGCAAATTTTATTCAATGAATTATAAATTACACTATTACAACAACCACAATTACGTTCAGAGAAATATTCTCTTGCCTCGCACCCACAAGGGCCCACAGCATGTTCATGATTAATGTTTGTTGTTCCCAGTTTCACAGTGCAAGCATAATTTGGCTTCACTATAAAACACCTTCGGGACACCTGAATTGAAGATTGGTTATTGTTATGCTTATTTGCCTTGCCTTCAGACTGGGAGGGCTATGTTTCATTCATATACTGTTGAATGGACATGAGTTCACTGAGGAATATGTCTACTACACGATGTGTTGGTAATGGTTCTAAACGATGAGTTGGTAATGGTTCTAAAAGATGAGTTGCTAATGGTTCTACGTTTCTGTTCTAAACCAACATGAATCTGGTAATGATTGTTTGATTTGCACTGTTGAGCAGAAGGTGGTAGGAACAACACACTTGACTCAATGTAACACTGGATATTAGCAATGTACTGCAATGATTTTTTAAAAACATATTTATGTGTCAATAATTTACATACAATATATTGAGAATTAAATGCTAAAAAGAAACTGTAAACATTTCAATTATTTTTTTGACTATCAACAACCTTTAATTTCAGTAAGTGATATGCACTAAATGCAGTTATCAAAACCAGCCTTAACTACTTAAATTCAAACTTCACCTCTCTTTATTAATTCCACGCCGCGACGCTGGTACCATTGCTTGCTTGCGTTGCGCTGTTCAAGCGCAATGTAATTGACCCGGGGAACTAGTCAACCATTTCATAAATGTGACGTCACTTGGTTACCAATGACGTCACATTATTTTCATCTAACGGCCGCGGGCTCCATTCGCTCATTCTCGCACTTTCTGCCGCTGCTGTCACATCGTTTTCAATCCCCACCCTTCCTACCCTAGATTGTCGTTTACTCAATCATGCCATTTCGTTTCAGCTGTATACCTTCTCAATTTTGTGTAAATACACTCGTAATAAAAAAATGTTATTGGTGTGGCGGCATTCTTGGAGGATAAGACGCCGCTTGTCCAACAAAATGTGTAATGTGTGTATGAAAAAAATGCAGTTTTGTATTTCTAAGGAATTGTTTTTTACCGGTTCAATTAATCCAAACATACTTCTTTAGGTTTATTTAAAATGTTTATCAAAAGCCACATCCTTTATATATTTTCAGGAATACTATGGATAGGCAACGGTTTTAACGGAGACATGATCAGCGTGACAAACAGGCCTCGACGAGCTTAGGAGATTTGCTCAAAATACATGAACAATCAGTGATCAATAACAACAACTCTTGAGCTTGAAAGACAATACAAAGTACTTCAAGGATCTGACTCTGATTTCAGTCTTTAACGAACAACGTCTACATAAAGGATAACTAAATACAAGCACCAAAATGTCGATGAACGATTCACCTGGTAAACCTATAATGGTCGACACGCCACGAGATTCGCCATCTAGTGTAAGCCTTCAGGGCAACAAGTATGTCATGTCACCGCCAGTCTGTCAGGAAACTACTCGTTCACACATGGTAAAGCAACGTTTAAAGACATTTGCGAAACAGTTTTTAATATTCATGGTGTCTCATGTTGGCTTGACTTGTCTTGTTGTGGCATATTCCATAATGGGCGGATTTATCTTCATGAAGCTTGAAGCTACGCAGGAACTTGAAAGGAGAGCCGACATTGGAAATTTACGTCGATTTTACGTCAAGCGACTATGGGAGATAACTCTAAATCTGAACATCCTCTATGAAGCTAATTGGACCGGAAGTGCCGATCTGATTTTCAAAGACTTTCAGACAGGCGTGTATGAGGCAGTGAAGAACACAGGATGGGATGGTACTGACTCTGTGACAGCTGAAGTTAAAGAGTGGACGTACGCAGGGTCGTTACTTTACTCAGTCACTGTTATCACGACGATAGGTGAGTAACCAGTGTGGTTTATATATTGAATCAGCTTCATCATCACGGCAGTAGTTAGATTTTATACTATCTAAATGTGAGGTAAATATGTCTAGAACTAACATAGTTAAAGTCATACAAATCCTGAGAGAAAATCTGTAGCTCGACGAGGGTTTCAAATGATTTCAGTATCCCTTCAGAACGGCTTTTTACTATTTAAATGAATATCTATGAAGTTTTGCAATGATTCTAAAGGTTGAGGGGTCTTTTATTTTCTTATCAGACCTCAACATGCCGTTGACATTGTTAACTGTTGATTAAAACTGTTTTCGGGATGACAGGCTCATTGGGATTAACACATCAAGCAGATTGTATCAAATGTGTTACAAGGATAAACGGTATTTAACAAGGGGCTTAAAATATTTTGTTTTTTAAAATTTTTTCCAAGACAGTTGTATTAGCTTCCTAAATATTCAACATTTATCTTTCTGTAACTGGTTACGTTATAAAAAAAGTACTCAAAGTGTAAATTTAGAAATATTTTTAGTTGAGTATTTCAGTGCATGTGATATGTTTTTCAAAAGTGTAACAAATGCAGCAATCTAATACACAAAAGTATATATTTATGTAAACTCATCGTAGTCTGCATTTATAGGATGTTAAAAGAGGTTAATTGGGGTTTAACGCCGCTTTCATGAGTATTTACTTATATCACGGGCTAGTATTATTGCAGGGAGAAAGCCCGCAACACCATCGTGGCTATGCATTGCGTTGAAACCTGCGAGCATGAACTGGAGCTAGCGTACCATGGGTGGTATTACGCTGAAATTCAGTGTAGCATTGCACCCAAACCAAACTGCGTGTAGAACAGTCCTCTACTGAAGACAAAGTTGCCAGTCCCTGACGGGATTCGAATCACGGACTTCTTTATCGGAAGCCGAACGCGCTAACCACTGCGCTATCCCAGCCGTATTTGGTAGGACAAAGGACATGAAATTGCAAATAATCAAAGCTATAGAGCTATTCATCTTTCAGAAAAAGGAAATGTAAATCAATCAACTCTCCACAGTCGAAAGGAAATGTTTCCCAATTTACGTAAACAGTAATATACTGAATAATTCATGTATATATGTAAGACTCGAATCCATGGCAGGCCTCAAATCTGTGGCGGATTTCCAAATCTATGGCAGATTTTCAAATGACAGACATTTGTACCTTTTTTTGTATTTTTCTGACTGCAATGATTAACCAAACCTTACGCTAGACAAACTTACCCTAAAATTCGTCGACAGGAATCCAAGGGTTACTAAAGATAGTCTTTCAATATCTTAGGGCTAAAAAAGAAAGACTCACCGAGGGCTAAACAGATCCTACAAAATAAACACAATATGATGTGGCATGAAGCCGCAACTATCTTACTTAAGGTATTGTTTAATGTATTTTCGTAACTGGGATATTGACTTATTATTTGGTCGGTATCCGTTTGCAATATCCCTCTATGACTTCCCTAATTTTTTCGCTAGCGACGCAATTAAATGGGCTTTGCGACGGGAACAGTCATGAACGGGAAATATTATGACGTCATCGCACAATGACGTCACGTAGCATGACGTCATGAAACAGTCAAACAATCAAACCCGCCATAGAGAAGGAAATCCGCCATAGATTAGAGACCCGCCACAGATCTGAGTCCTACATATATACGGCGTCTTATTTGCAATACAACAAAGTGTGCCTGTTTTACTTGGCAACAGGAACTTAAATCAATCATCCTCTCAGATAATAGAGTTTGATCATAATGTAGCGAAAAGACCTTGGATAAAACAGTCTCCTGCTTGTCTGTGAGTTAAATGCTGTTTGTAAAATTTTGAGATCTGTCTGTATATGTGCCCCTAATCTTACTTTAAATCTGACGCAAGAGGTAGCTTTCATCTCATGGTATCAGTTCAGCGAAAGCTGAATTTATTTACTCCAATTAACAATTACTAAAGCTTATTGTCTCATCAGACCACTTCCACATGTAAATATCCATGCAAATTGAAGGATGAAGTGGGAGTAATAGTAACGTATACATACAAGACAATTGTCAAAATAATTTCTACTTAGTTTTGCACGCTATTTTGTCCTCGATTTACAATATCAAGAAAATATCAAACGAAAACAATATTCACAAGGCTAGATTTGTGATAAAACTTAAATTCTGAGATCGTTACAGGGAGAAGGACTTTCAGTGAGCAAACAATTCATCTTATTCGGCCCTGATTCCTATTGCAAGCATTGTACACATCGATTACTTAACTCAAATCACTGTTTACGATATTGGCTTATCTATAAAATTATATGGGACTGATAAATGAAATCCTTTTCCTAATTCTTTAACACACGAAACATGAACATAATTTGTTTTCATTGAAAGTCATACATATTTATTCTTATCAATAACTGTAGATGTATTGGCTGTCAAGACACAATATGGCTGTGCGTTTATTATCCTTAGTGGTTAGAAACCTTTACAGTTATTATTGACATATTGTTCAATTATAAATACTATTCATCGCAACTGGACAATGCGTGTGAAACTCAGGAATTGTTTTCACTTTAAAACCCGTGAACAAATTCAAATGATGTCACTTATACAACTTCCTTCATGCCACATAATATACACATACGCACAAATAAAGACATTTGATTGGTCGGATGAGGAACGAGGCTATAATATTTGGCAGAGCATTACAATTGCCATTGTAACAAAATGTTTGCATTAACAAAGCAATACCATTGTCATTGTAACATGTATGCATCATCAAAGCATTATCATTGCCATTGTTACATATTGTCTGCATTATCAGAGCATTACCATTGCCATTGTAACATAATGTCTGCATTAACAGCGCAATACCATTGTTATGCATCGAGGTGGCGCCATTGGATATAGTGGCGTAAAGACACTGTGTAAACACCACTGCTTTGTGACGAAAATCGAGATGAATGTACGAGTTTCTGTATGTTTAGGGGGAATAACAATATGCATTTGTGGACCCCTCAAATGAATGTCTAGGGCAATTTAATCATGGTGGCTTCAGGAAACAGGTTCTTTGGTTACATATAAGGCTTACATTTCATTTGGACAGCGGTCGTCCTCAAAGGGTTTTGGTTGTAAGGGATTGACTCCGCCAGAACGATTTCATGTCACTGTTTTGGTCTTTATATTCACCAGATCTCCACCAAAGAGCTAATTTGGGATAAAATGCTCCATTTACGCTGTCCTCCACATCCTCTGAATAACATATGTGACTTGGCACAGAATTTGGAGAAGTTATGGCAACTCCTTCCGCTACTTACTTATATTGGTGACTTTAAAAAAGCGCTTCCTGCGTAGCTGGTTTCATACTTGGCAGGCCGTTTTTAAAAGTTCGAAAAGGATAAAAAGAGGAATTTTGATGCTCTGGTCGAAATTTGTAGTTTTTTAAATTTGAGATTTGAAACGAGTTAAGTTAAAAGGAATTGAAAGATGGGGGAGGAAAGGGAGAGAAAGGGAGAGAGAGAAGGGGTAAAGGGAAGGATTAAAGTTTGTGGAAATGGTGTTATGCAGAGGATTGTTCTGGTCATATTCGTTACTGACCTTGCGACCTCACCATGTGGTCATATCCGTTCTACTTACCTTGCGACCTCACCATGAGGTCATATCCGTTCTACTTACCTTGCGACCTCACCATGTGGTCATATCCGTTCTACTTACCTTGTTACCTCGCCATGTAGTCATATTCGTTCCTAACCTTGTGACCTCACCATGTGGTCATATCCTTTACTCACCTTGTGACCTCACCATGTGGTCATATTCGTTACTGACTTTGTAACCACATCATGTGGCCATATCCATTTTTGACCTTTTGACCTCACCATGTAGTAATAGCCGACCATAACTGATCTCATTTTCAAACTGTGATGTCATCTTTATGAATGTTGATCTTGCACTTTTATATTTTTCTCGTTGTTCAATATTAGTTTTTGTTGTGTTACAATCCCATTTAGAAAAAAACCAAACCTTTGTGTTCTCATTCAGTTTTATATGTAGTATGTAGACGATTTCAGTTTAAATCACTTATCAGTGCAGCATTAAATCACTGACAAATTTATCGTAATAAAATCAAGCATGACCAACACAGAGGAGATCACAAAAGTATGTGGTCTGTTCATGATTAATTTGTTTCATATGGAGACCGTCATGTATAACAAATGCAATTATGGAAATGAACAACCCACAGCTTGACGTTGCAGTTAGTGAGTTATTCCATAAAGGTTACTTTTTAACACATGTACACAGCACGAACAGCCCTTTTGAAATCTCTTTGATACTTGCGGAAATGTTTTGTTTTTAAAGATGAAGAGATAATCACAGGGGCTACTCATTGATTAAGTGAATGCACATGGCTTTCAGTAATGTTTGCTATATTCGCTCATGCAGACTTGTTTGAAAATTTTAAAGATGACAAATCATACATATAACGACATCAGAAATTGTCATGATAAAGGTTGTCAAAGAAAAATATTAAATATTTGCCCTCTGTTGATTATCATATGCAAATAAGATCAAAATCAAACTATTTTCGCAATCGATATATAACAGTATTTCAGTGACAATACTTATCTCGAACAAATTCGAATCATTTATCATTGAACAATTTTAGCCAAAACGCAGTCAAGTTTGTTTTACCTGAAAAATTCATTAGGGCATGCATGAACGTTAAGCGATCCGTATGCATGGTTTCTTTTGCATACACAATACCTGCATCATTTGCAAAAATAAACCCCAGAGGTTCCGATGATTTTTACCTCAATTGATATTTTAAAGTGTAGGCATGCCTGACTAACTTAAGTCCAGCAGAACAATGCCTTCGAGCTTTGTGTAGGTTGCTGTTGTGTTGCCCAAATCTATAGATACTTTCTTACCATTAAAGTTATTTGAGATGTTCGCAAAACTACAGTACATATATATAAAACACCACGTAGAGATGCTTATCCTGAATTCAAAAGCACTTGACAAAACAAATAAATCATATCATTGCACCTTTTCATTCCAATGCATGGAAATAATTAAACATTTAGAGTGAACTGGATCAGTGATGAATTTGTAATAATTGCAGTTACTGATACTCTCATCGGCTGTGAATCGCTGTTGTATTTTCCACAGGTAGATCAATGATTCTTTGCGATGTTTCCCTATGGAAATCCACATTATAGTGTACTAATGACCCTACACGTATCGGTAGAACGAACTGAACTTCATTAGATCCTAACATTATCTGTAATGACATTGAATTGTCTGAAAGTGGCGTGATGATTTCAGCACAGGTATTAGTGATCATAGAGTTACAATAAACACAGTTGTTTCAATGTCATTATGTTTTAACAGAGATAACTAGGAGATAAACATACTAAATGCCTCGGTATATATCGGAATCATAATTGTTGTAACTTTAATATATGTTATAGTCGAACACGTATCTAGATTTTAAAGGGAAATTTTGGGCTGTTATATAACTCCGTTATAATGCTGCTGATTTTGAAATTTTTAGAGAAAGTTTGTGAAAGAATTTTATTTTTCATTTGTCTTAGGTCTTTGATAGAATGTGGCACAGAGGGTTTATACATAAACTAGGAAAGTACAGTGTAGGTAGAGAATACAAATGGATACATCGTTACCTAAAACGTAAAACCTTTGGGTTTTATTGAACGGTTCGTTGTCAAGTTCGAATAATTATCCATAGGGATACCCTAAGGATCACTCCTGGGTCCTTTACTGTTCATGTAAACCTAAACTATATTGCATATGGATTAGATTGTGCTACAGGCTAGTTTGTTGATGACACATCCATTGATATTTCTTTTATAGATCACAGACTTTTGCCAAAAAATACTAAATCTTCAAACTCTATCCTGATTGGCAAAATGTTGGCTTATTGTTCACAATCCTAGCAAGACAGAAGCTATCCTGTTAAGCAAAAATAAACAAAGCAGGATTGAATTTAAAATTTGAAAAGCAAAGTGTATGTTTAAAAGATCCTACAAATACATTGGAATATTATTCTCACCTAATTGTAAATTGAACATCTATATTAATAGCATTGTCACAACATCATGGTTTCATAAAAAACTGAAAAAATTGAAGTTCATTTTAAAAATAACGTACATAAGATATAAAACAGTTTTCATAAGACACCGTCTATAATACGCCTATGCAAAGTGGGATGGTTGTCATTATAGATTTCCAATAAGATTGGAAAAGTTCAGTGCGAGAACTTTAGGATACTTACTGGCTTTCCTAAAATTAATCTGCCTTCCGAGGATTGTTATCTTATGAAACATGATTACAATCGTTAAAGAAAAGAATGACATATCGTAAACTATCTTTATTTTATAAAATATACAACGGTAGTGCTTCATTGTACCTTTGTGACCTTACGCCAGAACCTATCGAAACTAAGACCAAGTATACTGATCCACAAACATTCACGTTTACTTATGGTATCATATGATCGTATGGAGACTTAATCTACCTCAGGGTCAAATGGTCGAACAAGCAATATGAGTTAATATAATGAGTTAACATACGATCGTAGCTTATCAATATTTCCATGGATCTCAGGTACTGATGTCGCTAACTCTCTACCAATGAAAATCCTATTCATTCTACCGACTCTCTGTCCAGAATACCCTACGCTTTCAATGTAATATCTGTCTTACTGATCCAATTGATTGTGTTACCCTTAACGTCCTTCTGATATTTTGGAATCACTCAGATCACCCGGAGTGCTTTACTTATCCTTTTGGTTTCCTTACCACGAGTTTCCTATGCACTGTCTGTCCATTAGTGTCTTCTTGATTCTATTGACTCTCTGACCCCGAATATCCTACGCTTTCAATGTAATGTCTGTTTTACTGATCCAATTGATGGTCTTACCCTGAACGTCCTTCTGATCGTTTGGAATCACTCAGATCACCCGGATTCTCAAATTATCCGGTGTGCCCTACTTTTCCTTTTGGTTTCCTTACCACGAGTGTCCTATGAGCTTTCTGACCATTAGTGTCTTACTGATTCTGTTGACTCCCTGACCCCAAATATCTTACGCTTCCAATGCAGTGTCTGTCTTCCTGATCCAGATGATGGTCTTACCCTGAACGTCCTTCTGATCTTTTGGTTGCCTTACCACGAGTGTCCTATGAGCCTTCTGTGCATTAGTGTCTTACTGATTCTCTTGACTCCCTGACCCCAAATATCTTACGCTTCCAATGAAGTGTCTGTCTTCCTGATCCAGATGATGGTCTCACCCTGAACGTCCTTCTGATCTTTTGGTTGCCTTACCACGAGTGTCCTATGAACCTTCTGTGCATTAGTGTCTTACTGATTCTTGTGACTCTCTGACCTCGAATATCCTACACATTCCGGACAATGCCTGTCTTACTGAGCCAATTTAAAGTCTTTCCCTGAATGTCTTACTGTTCCTTTGGAATAGCTCAGATCACCCCGAGTGCTCCTTTTATCCTGTTCGTTTCCTTAACGCGGGTGTCCTATGAGCTCTCTTGCCAAAGAGTGTTCATCTTATCCTATGAACTCTCTCTCTATGAATTCTCTGGTTGTTTACCTGTTAGCTCTGACAACCTAACACCACATTCTACACTGTTACAATAATATACCGGCCCCTCATATCTCAGTGATTATATGAAATGAGAATAGAGTTCTGTTGATAAACAAAGTCTTTATTTCAGGAGTATAATGGTTTGGTATGGCTTTATCATCTTTTTAAAACCCTTAAATCGATTATACTAAATATCGCATTTATCATCTAACACCACGTGGCCCATGTTGAAGTGTCGTATTCACACCAGGTGAGACAATCAGTGCACCTGGGCCACTCCAGTAGGTAACTCCCAAGGTGTGAAGCGTTCAGGATGATGACCTGTCAAGCCGGTGATTGATGAAGTAATTAATTGCCACTTCTGCAGCGTTCAGTTTATCGACGTTCTGAAACTAGTGCAACCTCGCTGTGGAATAACAGCACACTGCTGTGAATTCCGATTACGCATATATCTTTCTACCACTGCAGATCGAGAGATAAAACTGAAGGCCTCAGGCCTGTTGACATTTCATGATATTGTCGTTTAACCTTTATAGCTTCTTAGTCTGCTAGAAATGTACAGCTGCTGATCGAAAGATTGTTCCATTTGATGAAATAATCTTATTTTAATAGGTGTACATTGCCCCCATTATTTTATTGCTGTACCAAACCCCGGTAGTGTTACCAAATGCCTTGATTGATTTTTATATTTTACTCACTCTGTTATGCTAAGAATTATTGTGATTTTGTGAAACGTAGTGACACAAGGGTGTAATTCCCTACTTTTAATAGTATTTGTAGACCAAGTTCCTGAAGAATATTCACAATTTTATATTCTTATGCAAAATGTTCCCTAATGCATTCCACAATCATTCCCATTAATGCATATCAGTTGAATGTCAAGAAATAGTAAATAGTTCTATACAATTTGAAAAAGAAACATGCATATTGAACGAGAATTAAGGACATGTACGTTTTAATGTTTAACTATAAAATCTCTCCCTATATATTCAGACCAAGAAATGTGCTTGAGATGTTATAGAAGTATTTGAATATAAATATTATTCAGTTTGATAGCGAAATACATTCTGATTGAAACAGTTTTAACCGATATAGCATTCAAAATATAAACGACACTTTTATCTGTAATTACCAGCCCTATTCTATTATCTGCCCTAGTTCAAATCCTAAATTACTGTTAATAATCTGGTAATTCATTTGATAGGTTGACTATACAATGTAAAACAGTTGACATGATGATTTTCATAATAGATCTTGAACATAAAAAATGGCGTGTTATCAGCAAAATGTTTACAAGGACGTGATGATTTCAAGGATTAGATTTAATATGAATGACATTGTAATTGATAAGAATATATTAGAAATTCGCTTGAAATGGTTGATACGTATCAATGCTCTTTTGGGGGCATTGCGATGTTCCACTTTAGTGTAGGAAAGCTGTACATGTAGCGCCATAAACTGACGTAGTCTCTGGAAAACTCTTCAATCTGAAAAGTTCATTCATAGGCATCACAACATATAGCAAATGATCCTAAGATAAATGTTTATTTAGTTGTGCCTACAGAAAGGGGACACTATGCTTCGTCTTAAGGTGATAAGATGATTTAAAAAACACTGTGTCAAGCTGATTGAATTGCTGGAGGCTTGTTTACATTAAAACTTGTCTATTATATTAGTGGAATATGATGTTGAACATTTAACATGATCGATATCCCAAGAAAATTTGATGAGAATGCCTGACAGAGCAACATGTATATTTTTTATAAAGGTCGATAACAATTATACACATAATACAAAAACTATTTTGTTTGTACAAATAACCACAGATAAGTATACGTCTTGAAATGTAAAATACAACTCTATGGAAAATAGAGTCTTACATTGAGCATGAAAATATTTATATCATGAAGTTTAACAGAAGGAGTAGCGTTTCGGTGTTAAATGAATATTATCAAACAATACCCATACCATTTTAATGTCTCAAAACATTGTAAATGCTTCTTAAATAAGGTTCCAGTGCTTTAACCGTTCAAGGGTCATATAACTGTAAAACCCAAGTTAATATTAATTGCAGGACGTCACAGAACAACATGGCATTAAACATGTTGACATTTGACATTTGTTTAGAATATAATAAATATCAAGATATATATATATATATATATATACACACACACACACACACACACACCCACCCAGGTCCCTTAACTTTACAGTTGTGTCCACGTCATTCTTGTATATTTCCAAACATAACAAGCAAACCCAATTATCATTCTCGAATCATAAACAACTGGCAGTAGAAAAACATCTGAACTTAACGTAATAGGCTATTTTTTACCAGCAACCCGTGCTTCAGGATCAGCTGTGTACGTGTCTGATTTCATTTTCCAATCTGTCATCAATTATGATTATAACACTTCACCAACAGCAAAATGAAAACTACTCTGAACAATATTTACCTTGTTCTTTTACCGAATGAGGAAATACGAGCTGCTAGGTTTATCAATTCTGTCAAGAACCCGGTGTGATATTTGCAAATGTATGAATAAACGAAGATAAAAATGATGTATGTTTGAGTTGTATGAATATTTGTACAGATTGATCAATCTTTATCGAAACTTTCAGGTTTAAGCAGACACTAAGCTTTTGTTCAGTTTCGTAATTGCACCAGCTGAACGGAAACTAATATTCCAGAGTTTATGTATGATAAAATTGATACTTAAGCAAAACTTAATTCTCTTTGGAATCATCCATTTAATATGGTTATCCGAAAATAATTAGTAGGAAGAAAAACAAAAGAGAAAAGGGTTTATATACCTATGATCTTTGGTATATAAAGTCACAGGTGGGAGCTTGAGCTACGTAGCTTTTAAGTAACAGAAAACACAGAGCTAAACTAGTAGATAGTTCAAATTGCAAACTTTGATACTGTTTGGATGCAATCAACTCCGTCGACATTTTACATTCAACTTACTAAAGTTTTGAAAAAGTACTAGTTTTGAAAAAGTACTAGAACTACATAAGCGCAATTTCAAACGTTAGGAAATATTCATTAGTATTTATAGTCAAGGTTGTGGCCCTTGACCTTTACTAACACAATAAGTTCTGACATATGAATGGTTGACCTTTGCAGTGTGTGTTCCTTGATAGACCTAGAAGATGACGTCAAAGTTTATACTTTGTGATACGATACGAGGATACGATTTTTTCAAACATTTGGAATTAAACAAGATTGATTGTTCAGACAAATACATGGGTATCAACTCTTGACAGACAATAAGTATGAGGGTTTACATTTTGGTCTTTATTTGACCCTTGAAATTGAAATTTCAGAAATCTTAAAGGTTCATAACTATTGATGGTTGGTGATCGGTCTTGATACTTGGTATGAAATCTGACCAATTAGATTTTCAGATGATTCTGATGAGAAAATAAATGAAATGAATATTACAGATCAAATTGAAAAGCATTGTGATGATTAAGTTATGTTTATAATAACGAAAACAAATCAAAAGTCATTTACTTATTGTGAATATATTTATGATAGATATCCATTTATTACAAGTTAATGTTAGTTTTAATCAAACATAGGCTTGTCGATATACCTGGAAAACTCAAGTAATTATTTCATGAATGTTTCAGGGTACGGTCACCTGACACCGAAGACGACTTGGGGTCGAGTGGTCACTATGCTGTACGCTCTAGTTGGGATCCCTCTAACTCTCCTGTGTCTTACCAATATTGGTTCCTTCATGGCTAAGGTTTTCCGGCTCTTCTGGAAGCAAATCCTGTGTCGTGCATGTAACCGGAGAAGATCCAACAGAGGCGTTGTACTACACCGGAAGTCCACACGTGAGAGAAAAGATCCAATCGGAAATGACGTCACTGAGCCAACAGACGTTGTAGAGTATTCCACAGAGAGGAGGGAACCCCTGGTTCGTGTGCCCATAGTTGTTTGTCTCTTCCTCCTCATTGGATATATATTCTTGGGAGCCATGCTCTTCACTCTCTGGGAACCTGGCTGGAACTATCTGGAGGGCTCCTACTTCTGTTTTATAACTCTGAGCACCATTGGATTCGGAGACTACGTGCCAGGCCACAGCCACGCCTCATGGCACGACCAGGCAAAGAGAGTGTCTTGCACACTCTATCTATTGTTTGGGTTGGCACTTATATCCATGTGCTTTGACTTGATGCAGTCAGAGGTACGGGAGAAATGTAAAGACTTTGCAAGATTCGTTGGTATTTCTAAAGCTGCACCAGAGGCTGTGTGACAACGCAAAAGTTTAGAAGTAAACAAACTATACAAACAAATTCTTAAGATTGTGGATTGAAAAGCGAGAAAAACACACTGAACGTTTTTCTTGTTTGTATACTTTTAAAATTTGTAGACCACGAATTGTTTTGAAAAGAAATTGTTCTTCACCAACATCATTACTGGAATGATTTCTGTTGTGTGAGGGCCCAAGTTTTACAAAGACATGTGTGAAAATTAACCTTTGAGAACAACTTTTCATTGTGTGAAAAGGTGCCTTTTAAGGACACGTTATCGTTGTTTGAAACTGTAAAGAGAACACCTTCTCATTTGGAAATTACAATTTGATGTGGACATAATCAAGTGAATGAGATTCTTGTGCTACTTTCTTTATCACGCAACTGTATCAAATATGCTCTGTATATAGACAGTGTTTTATGATCTATAGAGAGGCAGGTGTTGCAAATGTGTCTATATTTCTCATAGAGAACATTACATTACCTATGCTGATTGGATACAGATATAACTATAACGTTTTGTGGATTTGAAAACATGACCATTCAAACCCTTCCAGATTGCATTCAAGGTATTCACGCAAGCTGGCAGTTATAATCGATTTTTACTATAAATTGTTATTTTTAAAACGGTTATTAAACGATTATTATCCTATTTGTATTGTTTAGGCTTCGGGAATAGGAAATCCTAGCTAAACTAATTTCTTTTGTTCACGTTTGTTCTCATAAATGTCATATTTCTTGATTTCTAGTTCAATGGGTAAAGCGTATAACAAAGGCTTTCATGACTGAATCTATTAAAACAGTGTTCCTAATTGTCCTCTTCCAATTGTTCTACATTTGATCAATTAATATCGAATGTGTGCAGGGAAGCGTAATCTGTCTTACCTTATGTTTTCCAGACTGTTTCAAAGTCTTCTGTGTTTGATTGATATAGACAAACTATTGTCAAGGAAATCGAAATCAAAATTTATCAGCTTTTGACATTACATTGCATTGACATGTTTTTTTTATGTGTATTGTCAAATCATTGGTACCATACACCATGCGTTTGTGTGATCATAAGGAACTGGAGATTTTGTGACGGTGACTGGACAAAATCCGCATCGAATATTTTCACATAAGAGAGTATATTTAGTCTCAAGCACGGTCATACGTAAATATGACGTTGTAGGGAGCGCAAAGTCAAACTTAGCACATTATAGTTTTCCGGCTCCATGTAGTGCTAATAACTCGTTTAACTATATTTGACGCAATGACACTAAGGGAAATGAAAACACTGTGGTTGCTTTATTTCGCGTGTTTACGCCAAGGTTAACTTAGCGTTTTGTTGTTTCTTGTGTGCAAATAAAAGCCCGTGCTTCACACTAATATAACGTATTTGTATTTAGATACAAAACTTATGTAATTTGGTAACTCATTCTATTTAGTATGGCAGCGGTTTTCGTTACTATCAACTTTAAAGAATAGACTTTGTTATGTGATTTACGGTTTTTTAATTATTAAACTAAAACTTGCTTGTATAGTGTGCATTGGAATAATGTAAATTCTGCCGTGTTACATCAATGTATGTCATCCTTTTGTAATAATATCTAAGGTCATTTAAGTCATCGTTGTTTAATTCTGTTCCATATGAAGAATGCATTTGGTCTTCAGATGCCAACAAATTGTTCTGATTAGTGCTTTTATTCAGTCATATACTAGCAATTGATTCCGATTTTGCGTACATTACAAATAGGCAAGCGACGTGATATATTGCCCCAGAACACGAACGATTATACACAATTATTAAACTCTAAAAATATAATTATTGTTTTTATAGCTTTGCATCGTATGCATCAAAGCGATACTTCATCTCTCAGATAATTATTTATCTCCCCTCATAAATCGATAATGTTTGTCGTGAATTTTATTTTGTATTAAAAATAGTTATTGATCACATGACACTTATAACCAGGTTATCATCCTTTTTAAATTGTAAACTGGAGATAAACTGTAAAGAAGTGGTGATACACATGTGGCTAATAATGATTTCTGTCTTTTACAATGTGTTTGTACATGAATGTGTCCAGTGTTCTGTTTTTTATTATCTAGTACATGTAATGAAAACGTGTGTAATGAATTTTGTAAATATGCTGATTTGTGAATAAACAACCTTGTAAAACGTCTTACACATGTACTTTAACGATTGAGTTTGTCGGGTTCACGCATACAATTATTACTAATTGTTCAACTTATGACTAACGCTTGAAAATAGTGATGTCATTATTTTATATGTACATTGGCACATGCACGAGCATAAGTTACAATGCATGTATTTCGTTTTCAGTAACTTCCTATAATTGTTTTTGTGGAATTACAAGAAAAGTGGGCTGTTTTTTGGTTACCAAATAATGAAGAATATGTTCCACGTGAAATTGTGCAAGATGCAGTAAAACGCCTGGAAAATGGTCTATATTCTTCATACACATTTAGCATGCGAATAATTATACTTGGACCCTTAATGTCATATGGCACTTGCTCGGGAAATATAAATGGTGAGTCATTTGAATAAGTTGATTCATGATCTGTGTCTTCCTCAGTATCAACTGAGTTCAGCAGAATTGCAACCCTTTTGGATTGTCCAATAGTTTAACAACTAATTCCCTGCTCCACACTGATGTATTAGTTGAGACACCTTTGATGTCACAAGTGTGCCTCAGTTCAACTAGCAGGAACACATTCTACCTTGTGTAGTTTGTTGGGGTGACCTTTAATGGCAGTGTAACACGTTTTGGGGTGAGTGAGTGAGTTGGGATTTAACGTGTTTTCAACAATATTTCAGTTATTAAACACATGGATGAAATTCATCCAAAGGAGAGTAGACAGATCAGGCAGAATGGGATAGAAAGGATGAGGGAAAATACGTTAAGAAAGGCATAGTGAGTGTAAGACAGCAGGTTTTAGAACGACTCAAATTATGTCTGCCTTCTACTCGTCGACCTGTCCAGCTTGGGTGTCCCGACCAGCTCTCGAGTTCTCTGAAGCACGCAAACCACCACACCACGATAAGGTAGTGTCAAGTGGTGGGAACATGTTTTTTGATGTTTTTTTTATTTGTCTGACGATGAGACTTTGATGTTTCATGTTATTTCAAACTCTTATCTTTGTCATAAGTTAAAATATCTAAATAACATAAAGTTGACAGTGCGAATCCAAATGAAATTTTTAGGAAGCGTGCCCGTCTTTCCGGGCAACAGGATAAATTAGAACATTGGGAGGCAAACTGGCATATCGCAAAACATACTGTGCTGTAATTTGAAGTCGGATAAAAATGCATTGTTAATTTAATGCTCAGTTCATTCAACAAATCTTTTTTATGATAGAATTATTAGGTATTTAGTCATTTTATACACGGTTAATACCAATACATGTACATAAAAAATCGTCAAATGTCAATATGTCTCCTGAAGTTACAACTATGATGAAAATCGCATCATTTCGGAGTAAATGCTATTCCTTTATAATTCACCCGGAGGAAGCATTAAGCATATGCCTCAAAAGGTCATGATATTTTATATTAGAATCTTTTGTCCAGAAATTCTTGCATTTTCTTTGTATGGCACTAAATACCCATCAAAGAAACAACATTTCACCTTTCTCAATAGAGATTAATTGTTATCTGAATATCAAAATCGGTTAAAACATGGAATCGTGGAAGACTGGACTTGAAAACTAGCCTACAGTTGATATAGATCACAAAGGTCCCGATAACTCTTAAGGATTTAGATATCGAAAGGTCTATTATTGTTATTTATTACAGAAGCCTAACTTGTGATTACATGTACATTAAACAATAGATAAGAAAGCTTTTATTGTAAATGGAACTTTACTATTTTTTAACGTTTAACATCAATTTACTTCAAAGAAAAGTTTAAATTGAATTTAGAATCTGTTAATGGAGGAGTAGAAGGTTATAGTTATCTCATAAATACGAAAATAAACGTTAAAATTGTAAGACGATGTTTTTAATCAAAGAAGCCGTTTTTAAAACCAGCGTACTATGTGCAGTCAAACTTTGAGAATCCATTTCCCCGTCATGGGATGAGAAATTTGGATGATTTTAAAATGTGGGATTTTCGTAATTTTTTCATGCAAAATGAAATGAAACTTTTAACTTTCAAACTCTCTATTATTACATTTTCACGTTTTGGTTCCATTTGGAAATGTTCCAACTTCCGAGTTTCATTTGATCTCTATTAGAAGTACGATTGATTTGATATATGATCTTCAATGATAAGTTTTACGAGGATGATATGTTTTTTTTTAAATTTGAATTTTCATATTTCCTTTAATAATGCATTACATATTTTATTCTATCATATGAATAACATTCGTAATTGTTGATACCATACTTGAATGATTGGCTTGAATTCTAAATGATTCATATCAGAGAAAATTGTTTTGCCTCAACTATCCAAATATTACTTGTTGATATTCCTCATCTCAACCGGCCTGGCCATCCCAGCTAATGACCAGGCAGAATATTGATGAGCGATCATCCTTTTAAAGCCTAAATGTAACCATTGGGGGACCTAAAGTTATCCTGGGAGGCCAAAACCGGTGTTGGTTTTGCTTCTTTTTTAATAGGAACATTGTATCTGTTTGTCTAAGTAGATTAGTTTAGAATAATTAGTGCTTTCGACAACATCTCTGATGTTGCTCGATTTTATAAGAGTATCTCTGATTATAATTTTATAATGACTGTTACAAAGTTTTTGTGAAATCAAATTTTTACAATTAGCGTGATTGTAAATTTAATCACTTAAACGTGAATTTGCATATGACATAAAGCAGATTTTAAAAATCGAGAATTTGCAAACCAGGAACAGGGGATACAGAACATTGATTGGTAGCAATCAAAGTTAAACGTTCATTCACCAGTGAATCGTTCTGTTCATTCAACCGTCGAGAATCCAAGATCTATGTAACCTGTGCATATGAGACTGAAATCAGATTTTTTATCACAAAATGTGAGAATTTTCTTTATTAGATAAAGATATTAAAATGATAAATCATGTTGTCAATTGTACCTAAAAGGGTGAATTCGAGATAACATCAACTCTGTGGTTATTTATACAAGGTTCTGTAAAAGATGTGAAATACTAATATTTTTTGGGATCTTAAAGATTAAGATTAGGGACTGTTATGCTTATATATACTGCCTACTGACTGGGAGGGTTATTTTTCATTTATATACTGCTCAATGGCTATATGATTGCACTGATGGTTATATCTACTACAGGATGCGTTGTTAATTGTTTAACGCTTCTATTCGATATCCAAAGGTTAATTAAACGTTAAATGCTTTCTCTTTCATTTCAGAAGTACCATGGACATGAAATTTTGATAAAGGAAACATGAACAGCATGATAAAGCATTGTTCTCATCGAGCTTCAGGCATTGAGTAATAATTGCTCAGGGTCCCTTTGCACAAAACACCAAGGTGACCTTAAGTCACTAAGGTAGCCTTAGTGCAATGTTAAATGATGGCACTAAGGTTAACCTTAGTGTTAATTTGTTTTGTGCAACGGCCCCCAGAGCACATAAAGACAGACTACATGAGATCAAGATGTAATCACTATGTAGCAGCGATAACATTAGTTTTGCCTGATACACCCAAACACCATGGGTTTTAAAAACTTTGTGCAAAATCATATTTTAAATATGGTCATCAACGAATAAATATAATATATAAACGAATTATTCATGTGAACCTTGCTTACACTACTTAACCTATGTGTTGACATATACATGTATTAATTGAAATAACTGACCATTAAAGAATTAATGTCCATGTTGTTGATATTTCCTATTTCAAACGTAGTTTGAATGCTGCAAACTCACGAACAATAGCTTCTGTTTTCTAGGTTTTCAAACATAACCAAAGACAACAAAAATAAAATGGATTTATTCAGGGTTTTCAGGAGAGTAAAACACAAAATCTGAAAGAAAACGTAGTTGTATATTAATTGCCTCCTCGCAGGACAGCTGAAAAGAAAATGAACGTTAACAACAAAACTTCATGACGACTTATCTGCACTACAATAGTAGTTTTGTATTTGACATGGCAACAGGAACATTGATCAATCATTGTTCACGATTGAAAAAAATTTATCATTTACTAGGAAAACAGCCACATAGGATATAAACGTATCCTGCATGTCGGTGAGTCACAATGAAAAGTAAACGTGTTGTTTATAGTTAAAGGTTTATGAGATTATAAGTGCCCCAATTTTTCTTTGATATTTTACCCATAGACGTGAGTGGGTGCTTTGATCTTGCTGTAACGTTTAAGGAAAAACTTTGATCATTGCCTGCATCAACCTCAACTAAAAGATGAGAAAATTTTTAGATGTTAATATAAAAGCGAGTTAAAAGTTTCAGAAGGACTAATAGTAACATGTACAGGCAAAATAATTGTCTTTATTACTAAACCATTCGTTCTGCGCGTTATTGATGGAAACAAAGCAATGTTGTCCTCATTTTACAAATTAAAGCAAATGTAAACAATTGCAATATTTTCAAGGGATGAATTCATGACGTTGATTATGTTGAGAAAATGTTACAGCAATTTAAAGGCTTACGTGTAAGCAGGACCTATCGCGAGGTAATATGTATACAGGCAAATTAAATTCATACAAATCAGTTGCTGAAAGCAGAAATGCTGTTTTCGGTTGAGATATAAGCGCAAAATGCAGTGTTTACGACATCGCCCAAGCTGGAATTATGGTGATAATGATATAAAGGATATCTAAAACACTGATCATGAATAATTCACATTCTTTTAACCCACAAAACAGTTTAAGAGATTTCTATTTATCCAAAGTCACATATCCATCATTTTATAAACACACTTTGCTGTAAGTTAGATACTGTGAGCCTGTGAATGTTGATTGTAATTGTAAAAAAAAGTAGTATACTATCAAACAAAGTATCCTTTTAATATTATCAATATGGAACTATGAATTATATATTAGTAAGTCTAAAAAAGGTTATATTTCTTATATGATTAATTCAAAAAAGTATTTTATCGTATCACTTTCAGCAACCACCTAAATATAGCCTCTTTTGAAATCAGACATCAATTAGAACACATGTATGGCCGATAGATTGTGTTTTTATTAAAACAAGAAATTCTTATGTCAATTCTTGACTTTATTCTTTTGCCAAGTTTGCGAGAAGAAAATTTTCTGTTTTTCTATAATTCATATTTGGTAGAAATTATCTACGTTGGATATTCATTAGATGCACAAGGCTTGCACACCAGTGTAAACATTTAAAGTTATCGAGTTGAATGAGTCACCGAGTCCATTGTCTGGCATGTCACGATCAGCCAAGTATTTGGAGTCAAAGAGTAACGAAGCAAGGACAGTGTTTCTATAAGCGATGGACTCTATTCTGAAATCGGTTTCAGAGAGTCATACCCATTAACGCAACATTACATTGTTATTGAAATTATGAATTTGTCTTATATTAGTGTAATTGTCTTTGTTTTATATTCCAATTCTGATCTTTTTCATCATTAAAATGACTATTGAAATTGATGAATTAAAGATTAAAACGAGGCATGCATTTAATCCTTTTGCCTACTATCAAATGTCTCCTAATGAGATTAAGCTGAATCATCACAGGGGTATCACAAATAAATTCATATAGAGACTGTCATGTTAAACAACTTTAACTAGAGAGTATTTTTATGCGTAGAAACATATATTTTCAATCAACAGTTGAGAATATTTTGATATTCTGTGCATGAAGCTAGCTTTTAGGTATTTTGCTTTTGTTCGCTCTTTCATGGGTTACACATATTTTACAGGTGACATAACAAACGTAGACGAATATCGCGAAATTTGATTTATATTGTTTTTTTAGGAAAGCAAAGTTTGAAAGAAAGTTCGGCCCCTTTGTCATTGCTATGCAAAAATGTTCAAAGTTAATCTCGAAGTATCAAAAAAGTAAGACTGACAATATATTGAAAACACAGGGAGAATGCTGCCGATAAAAAGTCTATAAAATTGATGTCATTTGTAATTTCTAAAGGCTACTGTAAAAGTTAGATTTAAAAAAAATCTCCTTTATTTGATATCAACTTTATTGATATCAAGTTCAGAACCAATCGTGAAACCTCTTAAAATTAAAGCTATTAAAATGCCCATAACGTTAGTGGTTTACATGTCAAATAATTATGTGGTAAATTCAAAATATATTCTTCTTAAGAATTACGTATGGCATACTTAATTTTGTCATCAACGTGTATGTTTGTATGTTATATATCATTGGGCATGTTTGTGAGATTCCACTGATCATCTAATCATTGATCAGTAATTGGCACTTTTTGAATGCATGTGTTTGAAGGATAAGCAAGCATTTTGTGAGGAATGTACTTATGAAATCGATAATTATAATCCTGAAATATTCAATTTTATGCATTCTTTATGTTAGCATTCATCATAAGTTTTTGTCCCTTATCTTAACTATCCAAGCATACACCATAATTTCCTTTCTACGTTTTGAGGTGGTCATGGATACGTCAACATTGAGCTAATTAATATTTTATATTTATATATTTATATATTAATATTTAATGTACGCCATAGAGATCGAGTTATTGACATACTTAGATTAAATATGACAATTCGATTAGTTGTTGTAAACCATGAGAACTACTCCTACATGTACATGAATTTGACAAATATCAATATCATTATTATTATCATTATTATACTTAAGCTAACAATCATATGAGAAATTCTATTTGTTTTTTTATAAATTTTAGCTATTTACACCATAAGGCCAAACATCATGAAACACAAACAGTTACCTGAAATGTTTTAAATCCGGTCTGATGGCATGTAATCAATTACTCATTATTTGCATTAAACTCAAACATTCTGGAATGACGTTTAATCGTTTTTGAATGTTAAGCCATGTTGCCTCATGATAAAGAACAATAAGGAGGACTTCATTCAAAATTCAAATATCAAACAGACAGCTATCAAATAAAACTAGGAGACTATGCACACTAAATTAACAGTAGGTTTTATTGCATGTAATCAATAAGTCATTAATTCTGACGACTCAAATAGTTTGAATGTAGTGAGATAGTTGAAAGTTTTTAAGGTTATTTAATGAATCATTTATTATTCCAGTTACAAGTACTCCGTCACATAGTGTATTACAGTTGTAATTTGCACCTGTAGATTAATGCATTTACCTCGTCTCCCTGTGGAATTCCTCATATATGTATTCTAATGAACGACACTATTCAGAGAATGATGGTATATTCACTGCTATTTCCAGCGTCAAATAGAATGGAAGAGACTGAGGTCTACTCAGTTTCGAATTTGTTTCCTGATATGTTTCTTGACCTCAAGTGTCCGACTGACCCACATGGACTTCAAATCTACAAATGTCCTAATGATGACTCTGACTCTCTGTCTATGTATGCACTACTGATCCAAAAATTAAAGATCTCTCAAGTTTTGTGAGCAAATGTCCTAATGGTACTTTGGACCTCCCTGTCCACGAGTATCCTAGTGTCCTCATGAGCTTATAAACTCTCAGTCTACGAGTCCTGATGACCCTTATGTGTTTCCTTACCACGAGTGTCTTGATTATATTCAATCCCTTGAGAGTGTTTCAATGATCTTATTGACTCCTATACCCTGAATGTGTATCTTTTGGAACATATGGAATGAGAAAATACATCCGTGGGTTAACAACGTTTTAAGAGTACGAAGTTGCTAGATGCCAACACTTTTTTTTCAATATTCACTTAACATGACTGCACCAAATTTCTCATGAAAACCCCGATATCAGAGTACCTGGGCAGTCAAGCAGGTAGCTCTAAAGTAAACCAGGATGATCATCTGCCAGACCGGTGATCGATTAAGCAATACATTGCCACTTCCACAGCCTTCAGCTTAATAACATTCTGACACAACTACAATCTCACCCTTTAATAAAATCAGATGCTGTAAATATCAATTACCATCCTACCACGCATGGCCTATGCCAGCCCAATGATTTGCTAAGATAGGCCTTGCCGCATTTCCTAAACTTGTCTGTGCTTTTCGTCAAGGCTGCTGAGACGGATCGCAATAGTCCATATGACATATGTTATTCATTAAGTAAAACGTACATAATTGTGTTTATCATACTAACCGGTTTACCTCTAAATGAGTCATATCTGCGAAAATTGTATTGCCTCAACTATCCGAATCTCTCTAAACCTTACCGTACCAGATAACGATTTGACAGCATGGTGATGAGCGATCATCCTTTCAGAGCCTTAATGTAAACGATTAGGGGCTTAACGTGTTGCATCCTAGGCGAGGTGTTTGTATGGCTTTATAAAAACAATAACGTGGTATATGTTTCCCTAAGAGAGTAATTCGTGCTTTCGACACCTTATCTGGTGAAAGAATATGGATTTAATTCAAGTATCTGTACATGAGATATCTACACTCATATTAAGACTTTATGTATTTGAGGAGAGATAATGGACTGATGTCGTCCCTGATGGTGTCAGAGTGTTCTAGTATTACCATAGGATTGCGAACAGGTTATATATAATGGTTTAGCACTCAGATGAAAAATCTCATAGTTACTTCGAATTATGACCTCGACGCTGCCCTGATTTAATTTATTATGTATTTGCATTGGTGTGATAGTGTTTGAATATTTATCATTTACCCATATTCCTTTTGGGAAAACTATTGAATCGTATTACTTTGCATCTATTTTTTCACAACTTCCTGCAGAATCTACAATCTACAACAGTCTTGATGCAGTCTCGAATTCAACATTACCGGTTACAATTTACAACACTTTCATCTTTATTATTAATTTGATTGCTACCAATCAATGTTCTGTATCAACTGCATCTAAAAAGGTGGCAGCAATCAGTTTTGTAAATTTTGCATAGAGACAAATGAGTCATACGATGCATATGGCTCTTGGTTTTGTCAACTTAAAAGAAATATTTAAGTTGCTGTTTTGCAAATATTTTCACATTTTCATTAACCTGATATAATTTATGCCATATGAAAATGCAAATTAATATTTAAGTGATTTAATTTACAATATACTTTTAAAAATTGATTTCATAAACAGTTGTAACATGCATTGTGTGATACACGTTTGGGTACCGCTACCGCCTACAGACTGGGTGGGTTATGTTTCATTTATATACTCATAGATGGATATGATTATAAATAATACCATTAGCATCAGAACAATTGTTTCCGTTTTTGCACGATGGTATCCGATTAAATATGAACACATTTTCTATTTTGGCAGTTTTATAAGCGTTGTCAAAGGTTATGTAACCGAAATGCATTTATTTGTATTCTTAAAGAGCGTAAAAATTCATAATAATGTTGGAAACTTAAATCCATCGACATTGTTTCGACATTTGAAATAAAATATGTACGTCAACATAAAAATTATTGAATAATTCATGGAAAGCTTCATGACGTCTTCTCTGCAATACAACACTGTTTCACTTAGCCACATTTTTCAATCATTGTTTCAGATTGAGTCGGATTGCTCATTTACTAGTAAAACGCCAACATGGGATATAAGCCTATAAGCGATTTAAAATAAAAAAGACAACGTGCTGTTTATAGTCATAGATTATAAGATTCTGTATAAGTGCCTAACTTTCCTTTGATGTCTTACCCAAAGACGTGAGTGGGAGTTTCGATCTTGCTGTATTAATTCAGTGAATGCTTTCATCATTGACTGCAATAAGATTAACTAAAGCTTATGATCGTTGGAATTGTTTGTCATGAGACCAATTTCAGATGTAAATGTTAGAGCAAGTCAAAATCTGCAATAGTTCTAATAGTAACATTTGAAGGCAAAATGATTGTCCAAATTTGTTTCTCCTTCGTTCTGCACGCTATTCTCTGAAAACGCAACAATTGTGTCCTGGTTTTAGCAAACAAAAGCAATTATAGAGAATTATACTGTTTGCGAGGGCTTACTTTATGACGTTGATTAAGTTGAGAAAACGTTACAACAATTTTGTGGCGTTTGCAGGACTGATTGCGAGGTATTAGATTACCAACAAATCAGAGAATTACAGACACATTTATCAGGCACCTAAACTGGCATCATATATAACTATGCAACTTTAAGACACAACTTTACGGCTGAAAGCTGAACCATTTCATGTTCTGTGCCATGTTTGCCATGTTTGCCATGTTTGCGATATAATGTTCTTTGTCTCTCAATTTTCAATTTTGTACTAATCATCTATTATATGTATGCAGTTCATGATTCAGAACACATTTCAATAAATGAATATACTGAACATATGACTCCATGAGAAGAAAATTATAAGCTACATGTATGTTCAACCAAGTGGAAGAAACTACGCATATTGGACATTCTTTGAACGTTCCAGGCCTTAATTTAAGTGCAGCCATGTTTATGTGTCAACCTGGCATTAGTCAAAAGCATGCCCGTTTTATTTGTATCACAATATCTGCATTAGTCATGCCTGAGAAACCGCGTTCTAGGAGTCCTTGAGTAAATCAGAGGAGAAAATATATGTGAGATACTTATCTTTGACGTTAAAGATGGTCATATTTGATATTTCAAAGGTTTATTGAATACATAGGACCCGTGGAAATCCCCCTTTGCCATTTGGTAATATTTTTCACATAAGCGGTTAACAACCTATTACAAATAGTTATTTAACTATATAAACTGTCCTAGGCCTGTACATTCTTTAGGATAAGACTTGTGTATATGTAGTAAAAATAGTGTCAGATCACCTCAAGACATATTTTTCCTAAAGATGGACACACAGTCATACCATATAATTATCGTATATATATAAATAAACGTTTTATCAACGTGAGTTTTAAGTTTAATACCAATAGACATGATGACAAGATTCTATTCATCATCAAAATCATTAATCAGTAATTGTCAATCTCAAAGTATACGTAGCAACAGCAGGGTGACCCCGTTTGAGAAACAGACTTGATTATGATGATATTTAAAACACGTTGTCATGACATTCTTTAATACCGGTTTCCCTTCTTCTTTATACTTTCATATTCCGTATAGGCCACTTTAATCATCAAGAAACCATCTGATCGCGTCCTAAACTGACAACTTTTGACCTTGTATAAGTCACTTATATTTAATTTGTACACTGACAACTACAAAACATGTTTAAGATATTCACTTGGTTTTTGTTTGATTTCCAGTCATCTAAAACAAGATTTTTTTAGACACATGGGGCATGAATATTAAAAACTTTTGTAAATAAGTATATTCCATAGACACATATTGGTAATATTGGATGCCAAATAGTAAAAGGAAACCTATATATGTGTCATCATTGTTTTATTCGTCTCTTCAGGAACTGAAATCTTTATCCATTTAAAATGCGAACATTTTATTTATTCTCTTAACTTAAGTATCTAATCTCACATCATAATTTTGTATCTAAATTTTACTCGGCCTAAGTTATGGGAACGTAAAATTACACAAAAGAAAAAGTAATATTTATAGTTTGCCGTAGAGATTGAATTATTGATCATTACATTCTTTGTTTGAATATGACAATTCACTTTACATAAACCGTGTGAACTGTTCCTATACGAAAGTTCTTTGTAAAGTGAACCAATATTACAAATAATTATGTTAAAGCTAACACTTATAATGAGAACATCTATTTGTCTTTTATCAATTAGAACCATTGCCACTATAAGGCTAAACATCACGAAACACACAAAACAGTTACCTGAAATTGTTCTACAGGCGGTTTGAACGTATGTAAGCAGTTACTCGATATTTTCTCAACCCAAACAACGATGTTTAATCGTTTTTAAAATTTAATCCATAAAGCCTCATAATAAAACAAAATATACATAAATTCATTTAAAATTCAAGTAGCAAACAGACAGCTTTCAAGTTGAGACCATATGCAGGAATTAACGGTAAGGTGTATGGCATGTAATCAATAAGTCATTAACTGCCGAGGAACAGTTTGAAATGGTGTTGATATAGTTGAAAGTGTGAAAGTCATGTATCTCCGTGACAAAACAAGGTACAGACGAAATCATTCAAAATTAAAATAGCAATATAAACAAAACTGCAATGCATAACAAAAGCATGTAGGGATGCTCTTCCAAAAGGCATTCGACAATACACACAAACTGTCATCACTCTTCTATCCCTTCGCATAGTCATTAAAACTTTCAGAGTGAAGAGAATGAATGAATGAATGATTTATTATCCTAGTTATACAGATACTCTCTTCTATAGTACATTACCGTTGTATTTTATACTATTAGATTAATGCATTTTCATCGTCTGTCTCTGAAATTCCTCACACGTGTGTTCTGATGACCGACTCTCATCAGAGAATAATGGTATATTCACTGCTATTTCTAGTGTCGGATGTAATGTGAGACAGAGGTTTACTCGGTAACAATGGATCACTCAGTGTCCATATGTGAAATAGCCATTCTTGAACTCATTTTTGGATCATCTGGTCTCTCGTGCAAAAATTCGAATTTTGGAACATTGATATAGACAGATTATAAATTTGAATTTCGTTAAATGTCAAATAAAATGTTCCATATCGACTCTCTGAGATTTACACCAACATAATCACATTGACTTTGTGCTGAGGAACGAAAGTGACTAGTTTACAAAAAAGATTCTAACTTATATTATATAACTTATAGCATTTTATTGAGAAACATAAAAATTAGTGTTTTCGGAATTTTGACCACTTGTTACTTTAATGACCTGGCAAAACTGTTACGGGTAATTGTAGGGTACGATAAACATTTACCTTAAAGACCCACTAAACAGTACAACAATGTTATACAAGTTAAACTCATAAACAATCACAAACTCGTAACAGTTTCTTTTTCGCAGCGCTACGATACCTCAAAGGCATCTCAAATTACAAGATATTTGCACTAGTATACTCAGGTATGTGAACAAACTTTTGAAATGCAGCAGTTGGTTTAAGTCATGTCCACGAAATTCTGTAAATAGATTTAGTTTCCATGAACACATTAATGTAACACTACTAAACTACCATTAATTATGTGCATATTTGAAAACATGATTAATCAGAGAGAAAAAACACATTCCCGAATCCCACGCTATCTGACGAAACATTGATGAATAACCATATCATGAGTAACTATTCCATATCACCTGTCAGTGTGTAAGGCTCACAATGTGAATAAGTGTCCGATTTCACTTCAAATGTTTGTATTATTTGTGATTATAAAACTTCCCCAATAGCAAATAGAAACTACTCAAACCAATGTTGTATTTGTTTCCTTGTATAGAAAGAGGAAATAGGATCGGCTCGGTTAATCAATTCTGTCAAGAATCTGTTCTAGTTGCGAGAGTTTAATTTGTAATTAAGAGAAAATAAAATGTAATCCATCTGCGAGTTTGTAATTAAGAGAAAATAAAATGTAGTGCATCTGCGAGTTTGTAAATAAGAGAAAATAAAATGTAATCCATCTGCGAGATTGTAAGAGAAAATAAAATGTAGTGCATCTGCGAGTTTGTAAATAAGAGAAAATAAAATGTAATTCATCTGCGAGTTTGTAAATAATGGAAAATAAAATTTGGTGCATCTGAATTATATAAATGTTAATACAGATTGATCCATATCTCTCTAAACAATTGAGTTTTATCCAGTTAACCATTTGTAGTTGATATAGCACTAATGCACTACTTAAAAAGAGTGGATAAAATTCGATAAATATTCGCATCATGAAAATAAAAAAAAGACACTAATAAGTTCATAATCGTTAAATTTCTACTTATTTTGTGCAAACAAGTCTTCAAGGACAACAACCAAGTTGAGATGGTTATCTTACTTCATGGATGACGAGTAGGAAGTAAAATAACAAATGATAGAGCGTCTGTATTTGTTGAAATGCTCACAAATAGGCGGAAGTAGACATGTACCATTGTGCTTGTAAGTCGTTTCTGATTGTATGTTCAAGATAACTATTCAGTCAAGGACAGCAAAAACGTCGATTCTATCAGATAGGAACGTAAGCTCTAAGATCTTTAAGACATAGTAACATCAGGTATGTATCCGTATATGCTTGTGCCTTACAATACTGGTATGTGTGTTGTTGTATCATTGAAATCATGTTCCAATTTTTATGTGTATTCTTAAGTAGGTTAAACCAGAACGACTGAACAAACCGCCAACACGAAACTGAACTTATTCCTACATGTTAAGTAAACTCATTAAGATAGAATTGGTTGAATAATTCTTCCGTTGCACAAGGTTCTAAGGCTTCCTGAATTTATGTTTTGTAAATAACATTCCGTGCAATACACATATTTGTGTAATTACTATTAGTTTTGTGTTATAGTATTTCATGTATGAATTCATAAGATTAAAAACAATGTTTGTAGGTTGTTTTCGTGAAGTGTTAACATTTTTAAGATTTAATAAATACACTTTTTCTTACTTAGATCTTTTAACGCTTTGTTAAGAAAAGAACACAAACTTGCTTGTTTACTATGCGTTTTGATTGATATAAAAACTACCGTGTATCAA
Organism: Phorcus lineatus; assembly: GCA_921293015.1. Lineage (NCBI taxonomy): Eukaryota > Metazoa > Mollusca > Gastropoda > Trochida > Trochidae > Phorcus > Phorcus lineatus. Next base: position 25,376,639 of record OV121089.1, read on the forward strand.
TATATTTTCTCCCTCTGTAATGATTGTTAAGGTCATAAAACTCACCGTTAATGAATGGCGTACCAAATGAATAATGCATATGGTCTTCAGCGGACATCAATTTGATTTGATTATTGCTATTAATACAGTCAAATACATGCAATTTACTCGCAATTAATTTGTAGTACAATATGCAAGTTCAGCGATATATTGACCTTAATCACGAAGGGAATTCACTTGAATATCCTTGAACCAATTTAATTGAAATAAAACGATGTAATATAATTATATTGGCTTCATTATTGTATTATTCTTGGTGCTTCTTGCATAGAAAACATTTCCGTATGATTTGAAGTATCATGTTATTTTCAACTGAAACTCGATTAACGTTTTAAAGCGTATATGAATTGATTTATTTAAAAGGGAAAACACAAGATATCTATGAACCAGTGGTGAAGTTAGCATGCCTTATTATCAGTTATCGTTTAATTAATGTGTTGTTTCATTAATGTATTATACACCTTAATGCAATTGTTTCACTTAATTTATCTAGAAAATGTCATGAAAACGTTTTTACGAATAATTTGAATGTTGGCTGGCTTGAAAATAAACGTATATTCCAAAATGTATCTTTATATGTTTATTAACCATTATTAACCAGTTTTGTTGTTCACGTATGCGTTATAATAAGTTAGTTATTATCTACAAGATAAACATAAGCAGCATTCTGTTTTCATTTGAACTTTTACACTCTAAGCTTTACAACCATTGGTTCGACATGAAATACTGACATTAATGCCCTTAAATTTATCTTTATGATGCAACTAAACAAAATGTTTTTGTGCTTTTTAAAGTTTTTACTGTGTTACTCTAAAAATCATGCAAATATGAATAAAAATTCGTGTATATGGTTGTAAAACCGATTTTGAAAACGTAAATCATATAGCCTCTATTTCATGTGATAATTGCCATATTCCATATGATAATCAAGGTAAATATTACATATACACTCATATTAATCGAACGTGATTGGAAAATACACCATTTATATATGCATATTCCAAAATATATCATCGTACAACTAGTATTTGGGCAAATAAAAACTATAATCTAACTAGTAAGTCATATGCGGGAAGTGCTATATGGAATTCAGCATCAATGGGAAATTATTTATAGCTAATGGGTCACCTCATTACTGTTTCAGAGATACTCAGAATCTGGAGAGTATTTTTCTGCTCCAAATTTAGAAATGAGTCGGAAACTTGATGACCCAAACGTGCCTTTCTCCACCCAGCAGGGGAAATGGGTACCAGGTTATTGCTGCATCAATGGGTAAAAGAAAATTTTAAATGAAAGCTTTGGATAGCCCAAGATTGGGCGTACATGTAGTCAGTCTAGTTAAAACTAGATGTACTGATCCGTCAAGACATCTAGAGAATTACTGATTGAGGTCATGTTCAGCTGACCTTTGACTTATTTTGAACCGACCAATAAAATGAGGGCAGGAAGATAACTTTTAACCAATCAAAGACGGGTTTCTTTTGCATCTTGGTTAATGTCACATTATATTTATCCATTAAAACTTAATCGGGGTGCATAAGAACGTCGAAACAATCGCATTGACCCGCGATTTGAAGAGCTGAGCCAGCACTCTTTTGATTCGCTGATGTTCCCGCCTGCTCGACACGGAATAGCCCTGTAATTCGCTAGATGTATGACGGACTTCGGGACGTATTATATTACAGCTAGTTTTAACTAGAATGACATGTAGTAAGATGCGTTAGTGATAACACGTACACTGTGAATCACTTATCTACATCATTGATCATCACCATGGAAACGTTCAATTCTGATTACGTACTGCTATTTATTACATATCAAAACTTATGTGAGAGACGATTTATATTAATTCATACTAGTTTGAGTAACCAATGTTTTTCTTCCTATTAGTTTAATTGTTTTTTGATTAATTTTTTAATTTAAAAAAAAATTCAATTAATAATTTTTAATTAATGTTTGCAAAACACGCTAAACGCATAACTGTTGAAGTAATTTATAGTGTAATTTTTCTTCTGAAAAGGTTAATGAATTTTAACCTTAGCTTAAGCTTAGATTGATAAATGATTTCTACATGCGCAGGATGATTAATCATTACAATACAATCACTTGTAAGATATATTACAATATTTCACGAAAAGCATACTATACAACACCAATGCATAGAACCAGTAGGAAAATTCATCTACAAAACGGCCTCACAGTTGCATAAGTCGCAAAGAGAAATAAAAAGCGATTGCTCTAAGAAACATGCTGGCGCTGCCTTCTATTTTGTCACCAAATTTAGGTCCTCATTACTACAGCATTATATGACTCTTTTTAGAACGCTTAAGCTTTCGAAGAAAGTCTTAAAGCCCCTCTCTTTAGAACCTTTACTTAAGAATCATGTATCGTCATTTGGATTATGTCAAGCATTTAGCACGGAAAATAGCGGTGTTAGAATCTATGTAATTTGCTGTTTCTTACACTTAAAATATATACGAAATCCAATATCAGTTCTTAATTCACTTCTCCATGATAACAACTTTAGTAAATGACTTTAAAAAGAACTTGTTGAAGCGATCTCACTCATCGAATCAACAATGTTTGAATATGAAGAATTAAATAAAGTAACCTTGTTGATTATATAACGAACCTACTCTAAAATTAATTGTTGATGCATTCTGTATGGTAACATATAGACTTTGTTGAATGAATACACCATGGTAACAAAAACCTTATATAAGATGTGAAAGATAAGAAAATATTGTTTTGATAAAATCTCAGTTCCATCACAATTTGCAGAAGGAGCAAGTATTCAGATAATATGTCTGAACATTCCCAAATCTGAAATCTGAAGCGTCTAAAACATTGCCCCCACTAAGACTTTTGGTGTATTGTGTAAAACACTCCTTTATAGAGGAATGTCCCAAAGATAATTCGCTTCCAAACACATGGCCCGCTCAAAACTATGTTTGGATATGTTGTACTCTGTAGAAATATACACTATCAGAGCTTAAGTGGGACTTCAAATAATACTCTCTCTCTCTCTCTCTCTCTCTCTCTCTCTCTCTCTCTCTCTCTCTCTCTCTCTCTCTCTCTCTCTCTCTCTCTCTCTCTCTCTCTCTCTCTCTCTCTCTCATGGAGAAAGCTTGCAAATATTTTATTGACGCTTCAAATATTAAAATAACGTGAGATAGGCGTCCCCTTTTCATCATCAGCGTAGCGTAAAGAATTGGATTTGATCATTTTGTATGTCAATCTGAAAGAATAACGAATCACTACAGCTACATGTATTACAAACATTGTAGTATCCCAAAAAACATTTTTATTTAATACAGTTGCGTTCCAAATCCTTATTTACAATCTCGCATGCATGTATCATATAATTTTTTATTACTTTCATACTTCAAAGCAAAGCCAGAACTCATTTTGCTTAGGGAGAGAAAGTTTTGAAGTTATGTGGGATTAATTCTTGTAATTTGTAAAATCTTCTTTAAGTGAGCTTTTGCGTTTGCCATTAATCATGAATTTTCCTTTTAACTCAGTCAATGTACTTGTCATTGAATATTTCTCACTTAATCGATCTTGAAGATTTCATTTCATGATTAACAAATCTATTTCACTTTCTCTATGTCGTCATGCCGACTGACGCCGTAGCATACTCCAAGCGGCTTATAAACCCCTGCCGTAAATAATTCTAGGTTGACCTCTTACACCTAGCTCCGAGCTCCGAGCAGCTTTCCATTACCTTCATCCAACGGATGTAAACAAAATGGCAGAAGGAATATGCCTAACGGAAAGCCGAGGAATTTACTTGAATGAATTTGTTCTTGTTGTTTCAAACCGATGTAATTACACTGATGTAAGGATGTAAAAGAGAAATTATCCCAATGTTGTGGATGGTTCCATTATGACTGACATTCATTTTTTTGACAAGCAAACCGAATAACTACTTGACAACAGACGACTTAAATTATGCACAAATGTAACTTGCCATTTATTAAAACAAATGCCTTAAAAAATGTCACTTTGATATGTTCCTTTTTATGGATCCACATTGCCAAATAATATTTCAAAATGACATCGTTACACTTTTCCTTTACCGTATCCTCAAAGTTTCTGCTAATTTTAGCAGACGGTTAAACAGACTTAGTGGCAGGGCTCTGTAAGCTATCCGAAGGAGGCAGTCCGAGGTGCGCAGACCGCCTGCGTGGAGGATGTAAAAGTGGTTGCGAAGGGAGACAACTCGTTTGGTGTCGTCAAATTCTATTTGTCAAATACGACCTAAGTGAGTCCTACAAGCTCAACTGATTAACATGAACTATGGGGAATAGTTTCAGCTGTAAGTGTACCGAAATACTATTACACAAATCAGAAAATGGTAATTTGAGGGAAATATTTTGAGATATAAGTTTATTTTGAAAGAATACCTGGGCAAAATATCACAGCATGCTAGAAGTCGTACTGACTCATGACATACAAAAAATCAAACTATAGGCGTGTAGTAGGAAAGTATTAATATTTTGGTCTCAAAGACATTTACGTTGACATTTAGCCCTACTGATCTAAAACAAGTGACAAAAAAACGTTCACTATTAACAAAACAAATTCTTAAACCATGGGATTTTAAACTCACTGGTTTGTTAGGTTTGTAACATCGTAACAAAATGTGAACACTAAAGAGGACATAACTAAACACACATTTACCAACCGGAATGATATTTCTTTGTACATCATTTTATCTCATAAATGAGCGATTGTTCAAAGCCTTCTGTTATAGTCTATATCAGGTAAATCCTTATCAATGACATGATATGAAACGGCATTCAAATAAAATCCTCTGTTGTTCCTACGTTGTTCGGTATGGCAATAAACACATCCTAACATCAATCGAAAAAGATTTGAAATATACAAATACACAAAAAAAAAAACACAAAAAACTGTTTGTATAAATGAGATATCACAGCATGTTTAAAATATCACTTTTGGTATTGAAAGGAATGTCTTGATCACCTCCAAATCGACGAAATCTTCCACTGATATGTTCATTAAATCCCCCGTTCTGTTACAGGAGTTTTGATAATTGTAGACGAAATCTTCTTTTGAATAATATAAGAACTCAGAGTAAGTTACAATAAACATTAAATATCAATTACTACTAAGATGAATCTCTTGCATCAATGTAGCAGCTTCAGTTGTCAAAAGCTAAATAACTATCAATAATATCATTGAAATGAGGATCTGCTTTTGCATCATTGGCGGATCTTAGAGGGGGGGGGGGGAGAGGTCAGGGGGTTCCCCCACCCCTTTGACAATTTCTGAATCCGAACCCTCCCTTTCAAAAATCCTGGATCCGCCACTGAATGTGTACAAGTAATAAATTAACATATTCTGGATTCATGGGTTAGAGTGTCCTTACGAAATCAACTTAATTGTCCTTCCCAATCCTTTTCGCAATTGGTTTCTCTATATTGTCATCTTCATCTTTGAAATCTAAAGATCCAAATGAGTCAAGAGATTCCAAGGATCCGAGAGAATCAAGGGAGCTAAGGGTAGAATCATCCTTGTCGCCATCTTGGTCAACGTCAGTTCCTGCTTCTGTGTCATCGTCACGTTCTTCTGGATCAGTGTCAGGATCATCAGGATCATCCTGTGTATCTTGGTCACTCTTAAGGATCAGCTTTGTTTTCACAGCTGCAAAAAAGGAAAATAGAGTTGACCGAATTACTGCATCATCGTGTTATTTTACACACAGCTTGAAATGAATATAGAGTTTGATGACATACAGCAGCAGCAAAAAGTTGTTATATGTCTTTCAGTTATATGACATAAGGATTACAATAAAGGAATACATTAATGGATGCCATACAGCTGCATCAAAAGATATACGAGTTGGATGGCATACAGTTTCAAAAAAGGATTATTGTGTTGGATGGCTTATAAATGCAGTAAAGAGTTACAATGTTGTATGTCATTCAGTTGCAAGAAATAATTATAGATTTAGATGGCATATATACAGCTCCAATTGTGGAGTTGGATGACATACAGAGGGTTTAAGAGATGGGTAGAATATAGCAACAAAACAAGATGTTGATGACATACAGCTTCATGATATATGATTAAAGAATTGATTGGCATACAACTGCATTTTAACAACGAATATTTAACTTAAAAATGTTCTCCCTGGTACAGATATTGTCTGAATGTAACATCAAACGACAAATCTAACATCATTAACACTTTACAATGTATCTAAAAACATATACATAGTGTATGATTAGTGAAAAGTAATAATGAGTAATTTGTACAGCATTTGTAAACTGAATATATCTACATAAATCGTACTGTCAGCTTTAACTTACTTTCAGCCCCGTAAATGTTTGGAAAAGTGTCCAGAGGTTTTGAATTGGTAATCTCTGGTGATGTTTTACCCATAAGTCTCCACATTATTGGCCGGCTGTAGTCATTCGAGTAGCCCACAACGGAGTGTCCATCACTTGTAAGTTTCACCTCCCGTAGCTGTTGATGAAAAAAACCAACAGATTTTATTTACACATTCAAACATTTCCATCTAAGCCTCGAAAGTACTTTTTCTTTACTTTTAAAATATTCAGTTCTGAACTAGTGTAATATTCGTAATAAAGGGCAAGAAATTACAGTTTTACGTCAAATGCAAGCACATCGATGGTATCGACCTTTCAGTTTTGTCATACTCTCTGATATTTTTATTTTGATTGCTTAGATTCTGCGAGCAGTAAACAGTAAACTTAAGTTCTTTCCATGTACTGTGCGATTTATCAAACTTCATTTTACCCGTTTTATTTGAAAACATAAAGTCGTACAATGGTATCGTCTAGCATTGAATGTCGCTCAAAATTCTCATTAAATATTGCATAACTATGTGCTCACTATTGTACTGAATGGGGTTCGTCTATACATTGGTACATAGCAAAGACACTAGATAAGTTTATATTGAATTTTTAATTTTCAGTAGTTGGACAAGATGTTTGTTTGTTTAGCAAATATGTTTCTGTTCTTCTTCATGCTTATTTCACAGTCCATAATATTAATAAAAATTAACAGATACTTGCTTTCGCATGAAAATTCATATTTTTAGATGTTTAGCTCATTTTACTTCAAATTAGGGAGACATAAAACTATGTTAATTTATAATAAAACTGATGCTATGGTCCGAGTGGAGAGCAATGAAAAATGTGTTTAAAAACTATGTGAAAGAGGCGTTGAACAGTGCTATGTAAGGCTGAATGAAGTACATTTAATTTAATGTATTTTCTTCAATGTGGACATTTATGAATATTTACATCAAAATCAGGAGAAAACGTTGCCACCGTCTCCAATGATTTCTTCTGTATTAACCGGAAGTTGTTATCTTCACTGAACATTCCGTGTGATAGGAAATATGGACTGTTTCGTACTGTGTCGAATTCGCAACTCTGGTGACCGTTTAGCTTTTTAACGATCTCTCCTGAAATAAAACGATATCAAGGCATCAATAAATAACAGATGCATGGAAATATGTTTGTTCACTATCTTTATATGTTCTGATCACATGATCGTTGTACATATATGAATATATATTTTGTAAATAGATTTTGAGTATTATTTCTTACCACCTCTCGTCCACTAGAATAGACCATGTGGATATACTTTCCAAATTCAAACTCATTTTGCAAAATAAGTTATTTTATGAACGAAATGTTGGGAGCACATTAGGGAGCCTAAGTGACACAGAGTATCTTTCAAAATTGTGTATGTCGCTTAATTAGTTACCAATATGCCATGTGTCCTACACAAAGTTCAAGTCATTCGAAACAATTGCATTTTCATCACTTAAATGCCAAAATTATGACATTTACTTATTTTCAATAATTATCCTGATAAGGCAATATAAATGTTACGAAGTTGAAATTTTAAGACCCATTTCTTTGTATACAACTTATGCGATATGCTTAACACTACCATACCATATTTGTCGTTATGTCTGCTGTAGATAAGTCTCAGAAATTACGTTTGTCCGGTTTTCGATCACAAATCACAACTTTAAGATCTATTTTTTTCACTTTAATGAACTGATAAGCATTAAAATGGTTAACTTCAGATACAACCAGAAGTTCTCGATATAAATAACAACTTTTAAGTTTGACATATTTACCTTCAACAACATACTCTGTGCCCCTTTAAACAACTGATAAAGTCCATCATGTCCATAACTAAGCTCTGATTACCTGTTGTTAAATCAAAGACTCTGATGTAAGCGTCATTATGATTGGATACGACAGTTTTGTCATCCAGTAGTGCGAAGACATCAACCGCAGTGTCAGCATCACTGTCCCCACTGTCAGCATACTTCCGGTACATCTCGTAGTCTACCAGCTCCTTCTTCAGGCATTCTGGGTAATGGGTGAAATTCATTATGTATTTAGACTAAACATTAATTCAGAAACAAAAGAGAGTGTTAAATCAGCTTCCGGTTTATCATCGTTTTTGTATGCCTAAGGTTAAAATCGTTGTAGTTTAAAATAATTGTACAACCTAATGAAGATGAAATAAATGTACTTATAGAATATCCATTATTAACATCTACCCAAACATGTGACTTATTATCATTGCCTTGTCAGTGTGGCCAAAGCAAGCGACGAAAACATTGCAGTATATTATGTAGTTTTCTTGTATTCGTGGAATGACGTTTTTATTCAAATATTGCATGTAAATTACATATTCGGAATTAAAAAATCATCAAAATTCTCCTTCACACATATTCCGAAACGTTGATAACTTAACTGCTTTGTTGCCTAATGTTAACATCAGTTTTATGTTCTCCAGTTGAAGGGTATTGTCATAAAATCGTAACCTACTTACTGTTTTTCAGATCCCAACAAAACATGAAATATTCAGTGCTGTCACCATCCTTGTCCGACTGTGCAGGTATTTTACTCCCTTGCCAAACAAAATAGGCATCGTCGTGAGTCAGTAGAGCATCATTTATGTACAGATCTCCATTATCGAGACCAACATCTCCGCATTGGATTGAATACAAAAACTGTCTTTCAACAACGTTGAATACATAAACAGGACCCTCCTCAGTCCCTGCTGCCAGATATGATCCTTTCAGTGTCCCCTGTATGTGACAAAAAACGTGAATTAATAATGTCTATCCCTCCGAAAGAATTGATCTGGCATGGAAACTTCTCATATCAGAAAATTTCCATAACATTTATCTTTTCTGCCAACACAACTCAAGTATAATATCAACTTCCAGCGCAAGGCATAACTGGTACCGCTCTCCATCACTAGCTAATTGAAGCCTTTATTCAGTGCCAACTCTTTACCATACTGCAATTGAACTTTTTATGTTCAGACATCTCCTTGAAGTTGCTGTTTATCGCCGATGAGGGGCCTAACTCAAATTATTAATGTGTGCACAATGTGGCAACTCATAAATTTGCCAGTGACAGTGACTGGTTTGACTTATGCATTAAGGAGAAGTTGGCAGTATATGAAATCTGACCACGCTGACAGCCTTTCAAAGTGGGTGTCATACACAGCACTTCAAACTTCCTTATGCTTAAGCATTATACGTATTCTGGATCGTATCAGGTTAATATGAGATTTACTACGTCCCCGATTGTACAGAAAATGATAAACAGCCTTGATTTACAAATTACATCACGTGTTGAATGCAAGTGTTGAATGCAATAAAAGATGCAACAGTGCTACCTACCCTGAGATCATCTATCTTCTTCGTATTTCCTGCTTTCATGACATCCACAACTTTGCCACTTGATATATTGTATATCTTTACATTCAGTCTCCCTCTGCTTGTTACTGCCAGCTCTGGATGTGTAAATAATCAGACGCCTTGTTATTCCGAAGATGGACTTAAAATGTTTAACCAACATACTTCTTGTAACAACATATTTATGAAATAAACACAAACTATGCAATCGGATAATTTGAACCTTTCAAAGCCTCAGTCGGGGCTGGTAGTGTTGTTACGCTACTGTTTAAATGTATTCATCTTTTTCTTGTTATCAGTATCAGTTATATCACAAGCATTAAGAGTGATTGTTCGTATCTATGCTAAAGATCAACCAGTATTTTTGTAGTAATTACCCTTGCCATCATTCACTACAACCATAGAAGAAGAGTTTGGTGTCTTTCCTTGGAATGTCATCACTTCCTCTTTCAATAAGTTTATCTTTTTTATTCTCCTGTTCGTCTCAACCAAGACATGTGTGCTGTCAGGAAGAGGGGTTATATGGGATGGGGACACGTCCTGTGGAAAAATATTATATTGTCACTTGATTTTACAAAATTTGAATCTGAATTTCATAATTTCATAGTTTTAAAAAATTTGTTTCAATAATGAATAATATTTTGTCATTTGATAAGAAAGTTTTAGAAAATTTGAATCTGAATTTTATCATTATATTGTCAAAACATGCTCAGTTTACTTTATTCAATGCACAAGAAAACACCAGTTGCCAAGAAATCGACATTAGAAGCTGCAAACCTCTGTCAAATTCTTGCATGGAGATATTTATTCGGAATGATCATAAGAAATGATGGTCATTGCAAGAGTAAATTAACGTGAGTTTATTGATAAAACCAAAACCAAACCTTTACTTATGATTCGTATGCAATACCACTTATGTCTAGTTTGAAAATATCAAATACAACGTCGTTGTTCTAGTAGAAAAGGAAATATACATATTTTTTCTTTAAAAATCGTTACATAAAACGTAGATATAAAAATTGAAAATATAATTTCAAGCCTCACAACAAGGAATAGATTTCAAATTCTAATGAGTACGCATCCTCTTAAAACACACTATCTTAACCTCAAAACTAATATTCAAAAAGATGACAGAATTTTTCAAGTACTTGACTTTCAGTGTAACGATACACGTTTTCATCAGAATAATTCAGTTGAGTATGTCAAAACGATTTTGTGAAGCAGGAAATCCAAAATGGCGTAAAACATTTTCAAATTGTTATTTCTAATGTCTATTGATCTTGAAAATATCAATGAAGCAATTAAAGTTTTTAACAAACATGCCATAGAATTCCTGTTTACCATACCAGTTGAATATGCTTTACGATCCTGTTTAGACCAAGGTCCCATATATGGAAAAAATTCTGAGGTGATCTTCCCAATTTCAACAAGAGGTATCGTGGATTAGCCAGAGTTTTCATAGAACTGAAAGGGAAAATCATCAGTAGATAAATTTCAATATCTATGACTTGTCTTAAGTGTAATTTGAAGTGATATGCTTTAGAAAAGCTTGAATTTGATAAAAATTTCTTTACTATGAAGTATATGACTCATCTGCTCCAAAACATCATGTATTTTCACATTAACGAATTATCATCTAGAATTTGACCTTCTCATTTGTCCAAGAAATAATTTCATGTTACAGGGCTCATGTTACAGTCTCTAGCCGCAGGTAAGAGATTAGCTGGTTAACTTAATAGATACACACATCACAAGAGAATGCCAACAGATGTTGCAAATGCATTACCTGTTTTATAATTTAGTATAGCTTTTATCATTTAACACAAAAAGGATGTTAACACGATGGTGGTATTTATCCAAGGTTATATTCACAAAAGATGATTTAAAAACCAACTTGATCATTTCTTCAAAATGAGCGAAACAATAATTCATTTAAAAATCAAAAACCGTTCCTTTTTATTTAAAAATATTACAGCGGTAATCATACTTTGAAATCATATGTAATTGGAAGGTAATTAAAAACAAACACTAACAATATCCTCGCAGTATGTACGAGAATGCTAAAGAAAGTTATTCTTCGACGTTAATCAAATAAGAAGGGAATGAATAAATTATTTACTTTACATCGTAGTATTTACGTTATACAAAAGGAAAGCTAAGCGTTCTCATCAGGTAAGAAGGCAATGAGAAAATGTTCTATAATATGACCTTTAAGCAACAGGTTTAAATGAATTTTGCAAAATGGGGTCTCATGCAACTATTTCTCAACATACTTGATTTTTACAGGCTTTTTCACATCATTCTTTGCAGTTCCGGAAGTCTCCTCATTGGTTGTCTCCACGAACAGCTTCTGATACTCCTCCTCTTCCTTGTCTGTTTCTGTCTCCGTGTTGGCACCACGTGTGAGGTCGAACACACGGACAACATTGTCTCCACCGATAGTGACAGCAGTGGTCATATCCATGATCACAACGTCCTCCATATCTGGCAATTATATTGCGAAATTATTTATTTTTTTATTCACAATAGATTAATCCTCGACACCTTTAACAATCAAAATAATATATTTCTTCAAATATAGTCCAACATTTCTTTCAACATTGACTCAGATTATTATTTGTAGGTCCCCTGGGTGCAATGTATCCCCCTCCAAATTCAAACTTTGCTATTCATATGAAGTAAATATTATTAGATTAAAGTAAACGATATTGGTGCATTTAACCCCTTCTGTGCAAAACTGTAAAAATGCATGTTCATTTTGCACATTGACGTACAAGCTCTTTAATCTACCTGTAGGCTGGTGCAAAAACGTTGATCTCTCGCCGCTCTTTAGATCCCACATGACGACGTAGTCATTATTACTAAAGTACAATGTATTGCCGTCCTTGGTCAGATGGAACTTTTGAACGGAGTCTTTCTGTTCTCCTAAATAAGGAGAAAATCGTTAGATCAAGTATCTTCGAACAAATCTAAATATCAAACGAACACAATGTCCATTCTTAGCAATAACTTTCTAGAAGTAAATATTTCGTTCACAAAGACATGGCCAATATATAATGAAACTTTTGGTCTTCTTACCTGGAATTTCTTTCTCCTTCTCCATCGTGTCAGTGTTATAGACAAGCAAATTATTGGTGTACATGCTTGCAAGATAGAGTTTGTCACCCGAATGTGAGAAAACCATGGCATCGATGCTGTGTTGGTCTTCGTCCCCATCGTCGTCTAAAAACTTTGAGAATATCTCCTTCTTGTGTATAAATTTTTTGCTGTCTACATCCAATATGAAGACAGAGTGTTCGTCTGAATCAACGCAGGCGGCATAACGGTGACTGCCTGCAACACACATTTATATCATCGATCAAGTTATATTATTGCATTTGCTATATCAGGTGACAATTATATACTACCATAGTGAGTAAAGATAAAAGTCTCTGTATAGCTGCCTCAGGGTCCCTCATTGAGTAAATAGCAGTTTGACGTCATTGCCCAGATAAGGGTCAAAAGGTCGCGACCTCTTTTCTCTCTTCTCTTCTGGTCTATTTCCAACGTGCAATCATTATGTTTGTGAAATGGATCATTTAGAGAGGGAATCATGACCTGTTGGCCCAGAACTAGGCAACTCAATCTTACGATGACACCGCAAGACATGCCTGCTGCACTAAACATTTTTTTGCCTATTCTTGAACTGAAAATGAAATTAATTGTTTGAGAAACACTCCCTGTAATTAAACTGTTTACTTTCTAAAGAAGTGATGTCATTTTGACATATAATTTTGTCAACAAATTTCTGGAACAATTAGTATACCTAAAAATAGCAAAACAAGTAGCAAAAATAAACAAACTGACCGACACACGCTGAATAGCTTGAAAAGTCTTCTTTCCTCTTCATGAGACCGCATTTCACTTCCTCGATAACCTTCCCAGTTTTTGCAGAGTACAACACTGCAGATTTAGAATCAGAAGAAAATGTGCAGATGATATCCTTCTCTACACCAGCCACGCAGAAACATCTTTGGCCATCTTCAAACTCAAGCTTGAACAGTCTGATGCCACTCATAAGATTGTACCCGTGAAGGAACTCACTTGTTTGAACAAGTATAACGTTGTCATTGCAGCACAGGACAACCTTTTCTGGATTGTCCCCAATCTTGTCTATTGATCTCACAAGGGTACCTTTCTTGACGTCCCATATCTTCAGGCTTTTATCGTCTGAACCTGAATAACCGTTGGAAACAAGGATATTGAATCACTGTAGTGTTATTAATGTGATGAAATCACAGCCGCCAGACTCTGAATGTACAATATCATGTAAGTATATATACATGTAGCTATATAACATAGACAATGTATGACACAGCCGTGTTTGCAAGGGGACCGAAAATGATTATACTGGTTTCCTGGCTTGATTACCCTGCGTAAACTTTGTAAACAGATTCCAGTTCCCATTTCCGGTCCCCTTGCAGACACGACTGTGTCACACCTTGTTTATGTTATATAGCTACAAGTATATATACTTACATGATATTGTACATTTAGAGTCTGGCGCCTGTGGATGAAATGTATAGTACATATCAATAATTAGCAAATATCTAATGAAAACTTGAGCAACACCTTGCCATGCTGTAGGAACGTTTTACAAATCTTAGCGTGGGTGAATGGCTCAATGTTTTTCGTTTTGAAAGGATGAAATGAATGTTGTCAAATTATCACACAAGTAGAAGTATCCCCAGAAGCATGTTTCAGCAGCATTGTGTTATAATGATGTAAATGTTGTATATAAAACGAGTTTTATTGTTCTACATAGAAATAGGAACACCTTTTAACATCTTACTGGTCACGTTGCTATTACTAAAGCTATATAATTCTTTGAATCTTAAAGACGGAAACTCGTACATGTTATAGCATAGTGTGAATCACTGGTCATATCTAGGCCAGTCAAATCTTTTTTGTGGTCAGCCAGGCAGTGAACAAGTTGACCTCCAGGTGGAATCAGTATTGGTTTATCAGGAAGAAGAAAAGGATGCTCTGCATTCTTGCAGTCCTCCAGTAGATTGTCCAGACTCGGCTTGTTCCTGATCCGCCCTAAAAGATGGGATGGAAGTTCCTTTGGAAATTTGATCAGAGCATCTTGGGAAAGTTGAAGGCATTCCCCAACAGTTTTCAAATCATCATCATCTGGATACATTGTCCTGGCCTGGAGGAAGTCGTTGAGGATTTGCCTAAAAGAAATTAAAAGTGACAGCTTGTTAAAAAAAGATTTTAGATTCCTTCATCAACGACTTCTTCAAATTGATCAGAAAACTTAACGAACTATCCAAATCTGGCATCTGCTTGCATCAAATTAGCGTAAGAGGAGATGAGAACAGATCTGTGGACTCCATATGGGCTCGCAATTTTGACGAACATTTACATGACTGACATGTGTTTGCCTCGAACTCAATGACGATCATGTTCCATTCCTGAACAGCATCCAAGAATTGAGGGGCGAGAATCAAAACAAACTTACCTTCTTGAACATTCTAAGAATCAGAAACTCATCTAACAAAATCAAAACAAGCGCTGTCGAAAGCTCACCTACACTAATCAGTATAACCATTATCATTCTAGCCACCCACCAAATATCAAGACTGTCATCATCACCACGTTATCAAGACGTGCCCACAACATATCATCCTCACCCCAAAACTGAAAATGAAAGAAAGTATTAACAAAACTCAACAATTACCCGACCAAACTTATAGAGAAAAAACATTCCTGCAGTTATAAGCACCACATTTGGACCATCATGTCCAGAATCTGCCCAAATGAAAATTGTTATATCCCCTATGTCTGCAAACCTTTCCATCAAATCAACAGACTCTTGAAATACAGGCATGCAATTATTTCGTCTTCTCTTCATCACAAAACTCCGTGCCAATGATAAGAACCCGATTGAAAAAGAAAAACACTAATCGTTCTTAAACAAGGTAGATGATAACCAATATTTAGTGGACGGACATCAGACAACGATTCAAGCTACCAACCTAAAAATACAGAAAAACCCTATAAATTAATCGAACAAAACCTTCAATAAGTAAAGGCTACTCTTTTACCTATTCTGCATTGTATCTTTTCATTTATGAGCATTGACCGTTGGTGTGTTTTGTGGCGCAGAAGTAGAGTTTAACTCCATAATAAAAGATCAAGGGCGTCTCCAATATCAGTCCCTATAAAAGGAATTAAGCATATTATGTGATTAGGGTAAGGCAGTTTCTAAAATTTAGATGATAGATTCAAACCTCAAACCGGAAGCGTAGAGTTTATCCTGCAAGAACTTGTAGTTTAGCAAGCATTCACTCTTTAAAAGATCGAGTTGTTTTGCTTCAGCTCTGTGGTGAGGTAGGTTGTTGAATTTTCTCAGGTTGTAACCAGTGTTGAACTTGCTAGGTTGTGAAGCTACTTTACGATCTGCTGAACCCTGTTTGCCATGCTTATCAGCATATGGTTTCGTCCTGCCTGTAATTTGAACAATATACCAATGTTAAAACAGACCGTAAGATATTGATCATCAAAATACATGAACAAGTAACAGAAATGTCTGAACAAATAGAAAAGATTACCATTAGCCCATGTTCCACCAAAATAGTCTGCCAGTGTTGTGTTCATCTGTATAGTTGTATCTGCATCAGAGCAGTACTTGTCGGTGGCAGCTTCGATGAACTGTCTGTGGTACCAGTAGAAGACTCTCACTCCATCAGCTCCTCTGTCCACAAGATACTGACCAAGGTCAGCTTTCAGTCTGACCAGCAGCAGAGGAGGAAGTCTCCGGACTGGCGGTGTCCAGTACATATAGACGTCGTTAAGGACATCGTCGTCACAGGACAAAATGTCCTCCAGCTCACTCTCGGTCAGACCCGACTTGCCTGTAATGTTAAGTATGTATGCTTAAAACCTTTATACCATATAAAAAGAACTTATTTAAGGAACATTATGATTTCTCATCAAGTCCTGGTCCCTTTGTTACAATACGACATGTCTGTGCAAAAATGTTCTTGGCCCCGTTTTTATGTGCATCTTACGAATTTATAACAAACGATGTCCTCACAGGTTTTATTGTTGACACAAAAGAGTTATTTTCATGAGCAAACTCTCTGCAAAATGGTCCCTAGAATATTTTCCAAGGATGCCGAGTTCAATAAGAACTGAATGATGAAGCTATGCAGGACTCTATTGACAAAATGCAGTAATTGTCAAAAGTGAAATTCTTCAAACTTTTTTATTTACTCTCGTACAAACTTAAGCAGTATTGACTCACACATTGAAACTCCCCAATGTTACTTACTGAGTGTCAGGTAGGCAAGAGATTTGGACACCAGTTTGTGCCCATGTAGTTCTTCCATCCTGGTGAAGAGTGCGTTGATGCTTCCTCTGATAGTTGTCTGTAGAGTTGTCTGTGATATTGGAGTGAAGGACGACCAACGACACGCCTCGTCAAAAGAGAGTTTTAGGAAGAGTGGAAGGGGACACTTTTGAAAGGCATCCAGAACGACCTTTCTTTGCTCAGCAAGAAGACTTCTTTTGCTTACTTCCAGCCATTTATCTAGGATACCATTGACATCTTCATCATCAAGTGTTGGAACACCTTCGAAGTTGTTTGTTGAATCATACATCCCCTAGTGGTAAGATATAATGAGATCGTATTCAATTAGGTTTTGGTAATTTTCATAAAGAAAGGAATACTATTTGAAATGAGTGTTTCCTGTATTTTCAGGTTTTACATTGACGGTAATGTGCTTTAAGACAGTGCTGTCATACATCAACATCATACCTCTAAAGCAGGGAAGCTTTCATACTGTGCTTCGGGTAGAGTTGACACAACTAGTTTGACGTGTTCTGGAAGTTTCTTGGGCATCCAGGAGAGTTGTCTGGCTCCTCCAGCCGGGTCCAGCTGATCAAGGGAGTCCAATAGCAGCACCAGAGGTATCGACTCAGTGGCCAAGGACAACGCAGTGTGAAAGATTTCAGTCAGTTCTTTCAGGTCCTGGGTATATAAATGGTTTACTTCGGCAAATGAACACTTGTAGCAGAAACCCAATATGGCATGTGTAATTACAGTAACATTACGGTGAAATGTACTGAAGCTTTCTGTCTTTAACTCATGAATATACAAAAGGTCTATAAGGTCGCCCTTTTCTTAGCCATATCTTTGAAATGGAGAGCATCAATAAAAAGGTAACATGAATTTCAAATATAAGTTAAGTGTATTTTGGTTTACAAATCCTTTACTTGATGTATTTCATCAACAACTGAAAAGGTCTTACAGCAGGCAGTTCACTCTCCTCAATTCCATAAATGAGCCATATCTGTGATATAACACTTGCAAGAAGAGCACCGATCGTAGAGCTGTCTGGCGTTGTGCCTATGAATCTGCAAATGGAGACATAATCAGATGATTGATGAAGGTGACTGCTGGTCCTACCAATCTATCAACTGCATTAGAAACAATAATCGTTCTCAAAATGGTTACCTGATGACAGTTCCAGCACTTTTGTTGAAAACTTCCAATGCAAGATAAGCTGCCATGGCAACTATCGAGGTCTTTCCACAACCGGAAGGTCCATGCACTACGAGAGGAGTTGTTGAGTTCCCTCTGAGATACTTTGATACCAACTATAAAATAAGTATTGTTAAAGTCAGTTGCATCATCGTAGTACTATTGAATTTAAATGTTCTTTAAATGTTTGTGTTTTGATAGGAACAGGAATACAGCTGCAGACCAAAAGTTTGTTCACATACCTGCGAATCGTAGTGCAAATATCATATAATTTGGCATGTCTTTGAAGCATCGCAGCATTGCGAAAAAGAAATAGATTATTTTGAATTTTCAAAACAGAAGAGAAGATCCATTTAACCTTTACGCAATCGTATGCCATAACCAACAGTTAACCGTAATAGTTTTGGCAGGCTTCTGAAGTGGCCAGGGGTCAAAATCTCGAAAACAGTAATTTCTATTTTTCTCTACAAACTCCTTATTAGGTGATTACCATTTTTGAATACAAGTCATATTTGTTCGTTTGCATTAGGCAATAGGAGTTTGCTGACTTTATTCTCCAAGATTCAAAATGGAACATTTTAATCGAAATTTTGGGAAATCGTAATTTCGAAAATGTGACCCCTTCTGTCCATTTAAGCATGCCAAAATTCGAATTTTTTTTCGAGAGACGAGACATTTCCAGAATAAAATAATAAATATCTACTTTACACATTGACAATTGGAGATCCTGTGTTAGTTCTGCTGAAAGTGTTTTATTGACATTCACACCAAACCCAAATTACATGATATTTGCACTTAGATACAGTAGAAAGTGAACTTTTGATATGCAGTTGTAGTAATTTACTGAAGGGGTAACAAAATCTCAAATAATATGAATGCTTACACATATATTTTAGACAATGTGTTAGATTAGATATATATATTGAACAATGTTTTACAACAAATTGATATAGAAATTATTACAGAAAAGACACTTTAAGACAATGTTTTTAATGGAATTTCTTACGTGAAGAGTGTCCTGCCTTCCATGAAAAGCTTGACACTTGGATTGACAGAAGACAGTGTGTTCTACGACTTCTGCGTACAGCGGATTCGAAAGAAAAGACAGTTTCCTAGCCTCGATGGCTAGGTGAACCATCTTGCTAACTTCTTCTTTGAAATCATTGCACAGCCTGTTGATGTATTGATCGTGTTCACTGTTGTTCTCGGGATCAATGCCTGAAAAAATCATAGCAGATATCAATGTAGATCTTAGATTTTTATTGTTGAGGTAATCAGGCATGCTGAAAGTTTGGTTACTCTTTGCTTATAAAGTGTTATTGGTATTCGTCAATTAAGGTAATGAAGTCAATGTCAAAATGATATTTACACCTAGGTACAAGCTCGTGAATAAACTCTCTAGTTTCTGAAAGAAATGAATATTTCCTTTAAAAAGCTTATAACCATAGGGAGCTCGAGACGCGGGGGATATTGACAATATACTAATACAGACAGATAAACACACTTGTTATCGTAAGCTCTTTTTTCATTGTGGGTGTTTAGGAATTTGTTATGCATCTGAAAAGTAAGCTAGGGAAGAAAAGCATAACAACCTCAGTCCATGAGGTGGTGTATGGCATTTAGTCAGCAGGTCAAAAACTGGTGGCGAAATAGGCGAGTGTTTAGCTGCTGGTTTGGTCAATGCTAGCGGCGATGTAAGTGAGCGAGTGCAAGAAGTTGTACTTTTGCAAATGGTGTGGTCCAAAATATAACACGGTTACATATGTTCACTGACTTAAAAACATGTATCTTTAAAACTACACAGTAAATTAATCGACAGCAGATGATTAAAAAAGATCTTTGGCTTCAAATGAACATGTTAATGACAATAAATTTCAATAGTAGCGTCAGGGCCGACTGTCTAGCCGAGAAATTACGCTCAATGAACAAAAATGACTCTCACATACTTAAAAATTTTCTCACAAACATTTCACATAAGGAAAACTGCGAGTGAAATTTCATACTGCAACTAAAACTGAATATATATCATCATAATGTCACGTGTCATGTTCAAGATCGCCTCTGCAGCAAGAATCACAGAAATATTAAACACCATTCCAAAATAACAGTTTGGTGACATGTGGCGTGTGCATTTGCTTATTTTTCAATTACTTTGACCATGTTTTGACTAAACAAGCTCGCATCGAATGATTAAAGGAAACTTGATGTGTGCAGTGCCACGTACATTTCAAGAGGCTCACTCTCCATGCTTTTTTCATGGCACGCTTTTCATGGCGGGGTATAAACATTTTTAACTCCGCTCAAGAGAGTGATAGAAGTTTTTTTTATCAAGGGTAACGTTATTCAATCAATAATCGAGATTCTGTCATGAGATTTTAATAATTTAATTTCACCTACCATTGTCCGACCATTTGATGGTGTACTTCATGTGGTGACCAGGTGCCAGTAGTTTTGGAAGTCTTCTGTCTCTGAGGTCTTGGAGAAGCTCCTGGGCTTCCCTCACCTTAGTCTCATCTCCTGTGCACTCTTGTAAACAGAAAGTTGAAAATAAAACAGCTGATGTCAAAGTTGAAATAATACATGATGTATTTGCTTTGAAACTATTTTTATTTATAACTCAAAATTTCAAACCCAAGCAGTATCTCATACCATGTTCTTATTTTCATTCAAAATCAATCAGATTTACTATTGATATTAAACTTTTTGGAATTGGCAATACTGATCGTACACCAACATTGAGGATAGAAATGATAATTAAGGTCCAGGTTTAATCTTTTATTATATAAGGCAAAAAAACATTACATGAGAATTTTCACCATAAAGTTATCAAGTCAATTGCTATTAAATATAATGTGATTACATACATTTGACATATTTTATTCCATGTAGCATGAATCGTGGTAGTTATTACCGATGACCTTTTCTGGTACTCATTATCAGCAAATGTTTTCTTGATTTTAAATTCTATTTGCTTAACATTAAGTGATACAGACCCTTGTATCTGCTGAGGAGGTAACTTTGTTGCTGCTGGTCTATATCAGTGATGACTCTCTGGAACCACAAGCAGTTGAATGGTAACTCATCCGATTCCATGATCCCTCGAGATATCTCAGCTTCAGTAACTGAAAACATTAAAGGTGTCCATGTTGCAACCATGCACTGGATGTGTTGGTTTGTTTGATAACTGCTGAGCAGTATATATATATATATATATATATATATATATATATATATATAATGTCAATTTTGGAAGGGGGCAGGGTACGCAGTGGTTACCGCGTTCGACTTCGGATTTACGAGGTTCGAATCCAATCAGGATTCGGCAAATTTTGTCAGCAGACGAGAACTTTTATGCAGTAAGGTTTGGTTAGACTGCTACACTGAATTTCAGCGCCGTACGACCCATTGTTTCCACCCGATGCTCGCAGGTTTTGACGCATTGCATGGCCACATGTTGCAGGCTTTTTCCCTGCAATATTACTAGCAGCCGTGGTATGACTGAAATACTCTTAAATGCAACGTTAAAACTCCAAATCACCTTATCTCACCTCACCTTATTGTTTGAATGTTAATATTAGTTTTTGATAAATCAGAAATTTGAAAAACCTAATAGAAACTCCTTTTAAACTACTGACAACTATGACGAAGCATTGCACAGACCTGAAATTAAATAGCGGTGAGCTTTCTCCTTGTCCAGCTTCTCTTTGGCAGCAGCAACAATGGCGTCCTGCATCATGGCACTCTGTTGATACCAAGAAGATTTGGCAGCCTTCCTCTTGTCTTCATCATCACACCGGAAGTCCGACAGCACGGAGCTGATGGAATGGAGCACGTAGGTCGGTGGTACCGCGTTGTCGTCACGTTTAAACCATCTAATAGAAAGTTCAAATTAAGGAAAATACATGTTTAATTATCTATTGGGCGTCCCCGTTCCTTTTCCATATCTCCAGTTTTCAGACATATCCTCATTAGGCTTCTAGTTTCATATCCATTTTTCATTACTTTGTTTCAATTATCAAATTTAAATTAAAATGTGTTTTCAACTGAAACAGGAAAGTCATTTCATTCATGATTATTCATTTTATGTCAAAGTTTGATTTGTTTTTAAGCCTGAAATATTAATGAAATAATTCCAAGAAATACAGTTTAAAATTAACCAAAATTAAAATAACAAATTTCAGATATCTCCCTCTGCACTGAACAGAGGCCATATAGCAGTTTGTGAAATATTATAAAAGTTAGCCCTGAATGATGTGTTTGGTTATTGTTATTAGGTAAACTTGATTACACTTTCTTTACATTCTAAACATTCATTGGCATAAATTAAGTATTAGGAAAAAATTATTGCTAAAAATACAGTTTCAATAAAAAGTTTCAACATATAAATTACATTACGTTTTCTTCTTGAAATTATGTGCATACTTTAATTTTTTCGAAGAAGGCCAGAATCATAAATAAAAATGCTGTTCAATCATAGTTTTGTTGCTATATGTAGATAGGAAATTTCAATACTTGAAATCTCTATATCTAGATGGGAAGTTAATATCTCAGCAACGTCCATAGAATTTTTTAAAACATACATGAATGTATTTAAAAAATCTGTTTTCAGGTAAAAAGTATAAAAAGGTACAATTACTGGAAAAATTATAATTGACATCAAACATCTATTATAATCAATATCATACTCCTGTTTCAACGGAATAAAATATAGATATTCTACTAATTACTATTTAAAAGTAATCTTTGGAATGATGTCACTGACGTGTTTACACGTACGTTTTCAAAAGGTTCTTGATGTCATCGCCCATGCCCTCAACAAGTGTTTCAAATTCAGTTGCTTCAATCTTATTAGGAAAATCTCGATATCCATATTTGTGAGAAAGAAACGTCTGAAAAGGAGAAAATGAGTCATAGAAATACATTTCAATATAAATCATGATCAATCTGAACCAAAGGTTACTTACATGTTCACTATTGTACTTTCTTGATTGATCATATGTGCATCCAATATCTTCAAGAGGAAATGCATTCAGAAAACAAGAATCATCAGTTACTTGAATTCAACTAAGCATACGTCCACATACCACGAAGTATGGTCCAGTTGAGAGTTTCTTGCAGAGGTCCACCTCCCTGAGACAGAGTTCTGTGGCCATGTGGTCATCTGTCGCCTCGTCCCTGATCCCCCACCTCATGTCAACCACCTGGAACTCGTAGCCCTGCTGCTGACATACCTCTTTCAGGGCCGGGTACACCCGCTCCATCAGGGCATTGCGCTCATGTCGGGTATCTGGGGAAATATTACTGATATCGAAAACTACTCTATCAGGGCATTGCGCTCATGTCGGGTATCTGAGGAAATATTATTGATATCATACACCCTCTCTATCAGGGCATTTCACTCATGTCTGGTATCTGAGGAAATATTATTGATATCATACACCTGCTCCATCAGGGCATTTCACTCATGTCTGGTATCTGAGGAATATTACTGATATCATACACCTGCTCCATCAGGGCATTTCACTCATGTCTGGTATCTGAGGAATATTACTGATATCATACACCCGCTCCATCAGGGCATTCCGCTATATTGTCGGGTATATCAGGTATCTCAGGGAATAACATAAGAAACATATATTTCGTCTGAGCAATGCATACAGCTGCAAACAAAAAGTTTGTTCACATACCTGCGAATCGTAGTGCAAATATCATATAATTTGGTATGTCTTTGAAGCATCGTAGCATTGCGAAAAAGAAATAGATTATTTTGAATTTTCAATACAGAAGAGAAGATCCATTTAACCTTTACGCAATCGTATGCCATAACCAACAGTTAACCGTAATAGTTTTTGGCAGGCCACTGAAGTGACCAGGGGTCAAAATTTCGAAAACAGTAATTTCTATTTTTCTCTACAAACTCCTTATTAGGTGATTACCATTTTTGAATACAAGTCATATTTGTTTGTTTGCCTTAGGCAATAGGAGTTTGCTGATTTTGTTCTCCAAGATTCAAAATGGAACATTTTAACCGAAATTTTGGGAAATCGTAATTTCGAAAATGTGACCCCTTCTGCCCATTTAAGCATGCCAAAATTCGAATTTGTTTTCGAGAGACGAGACATTCCCAGAATAAAATAATAAATATCTACTTTACACATTGACAATTGGAGATCCTATGTTAGTTCTGCTGAAAGTGTTTTATTGACATTCACACCAAACCCAAATTACATGATATTTGCACTTAGATACAGTAGAAAGTGAACAAACTTTTGATGTACAGTTGTATATATCGGGTAACTTGTGATATAACGTTAACACATATGTAATACACCCGCATTGTCAGGATATTCACAGGATATTCACGGCGTGTCCCTTTGAAAATGATACATATATGATAAACACACCAATCAAGGCATATCGTTCATGTCGTGTAAGTCTTGGAAATAAAGCTATCTTTATCCGGGCATTGTGTTCATGCAGAGTGTCTTAGGAAATAACACATTTATACTGCTCTCGCTTGATCAAGCTACACGTGTAATTGCAATCGTTTAATTCAGAGAAATTAATTGAACTATCTCCCGCAGGAAATCTATCTCATCTCTGAAAGAAAAATTTATCTGCGAAAATATTTGACACATGCAGTTACGACACATGCACGACTACAGTTGGGGAGTTATTTGAATGTAATTTTATAGATTCCATGACTGCTTATCAAATACTTCCACTTCTGCATCAGTTGTCTTTACCCGCCTCAGACCTGTTAATTGCTTAATTACTGACTACGTAATTTAACGACGTCTTAACACGTCGGGTATAGTTTGAACCATTCTTTTACCTTGTGAAACAAATTTGTGGTGTTCATAAGCATGCGTGTTTGTATGTTGTAAACCTGACCTGTAATGTACTGGAGGTGAAGATACAGACTATTCTGACTGTAGACGATTACTCCAAAGACAAAACAAACAAGCAGACAGAGTCAGCTATATCCCCCGCCAAAGGGAAAGGGTAGTTATGGATACTAGTTGTGGAATATTGAACAGTGATCATGTTGTTTTTCTACAAACAACCTTTAAGAAATCCTGTTACAATTCCATGGAAACGGGTAAAAATAAAAATGCAAAGAAGTTGAAAACCCCAAAAGGCACATCTCCGCATGATGCCCGTTGCACATACCAAGTTTCGTCGAGCTAGGTCTCACCGTTTTGGAGTTGTGCTCCGGAAACATTATCGGGACGGACGGACGGACGAACAGACGGAGGAACGGACGGACGGAGACCATTTCAATATCCCCCACCAACTACGTTGGACGTTGGACTCCAAACAAGGGCTCTAGAAAATATTATGACAAACTGCTCTCTGATAGTATTATGCCTCCTATTTGCCTTAGATGGGAACATTTGTTTCAAGATATTGATTTTAACTGGAGCAGGATTTTTAGTGTCCATAGAAAAAACATAAAGGATATCAAACTGCTTGATTTTCAATTTAAGTTTCTGCATGGAATTATTTATACTAAAAAAGAACTCATGAAAATGAAACTTGTTGACGATATCAGATGTACATTTTGTCATGCTGCTGATGAAAATTTATGTCATGTATATTGGGAGTGCGAGGAAACAAAACACTTTTGGAATGAACTTCAAAATTGGATTAATCAAGACACTTTAGATTTGCAATTGACAAAATTTCTTGTTTGGTTCGGAACTTTAAATACTGACCCTTTATTAAATCACTTAATACTTTCGGCTAAAAGACACATTTATATTTGCAACCTTAAAAAACCCATCCCTAACTTAAAACTTTTTGAAAAGTTTTTTAAAGACATATTCACAGTTGAGAAATTCATATCCATTAGAAATCATAAATTGGATATTTTTACAAAGAAATGGTCTCCTCTACTCCCAATCTTTGATCCAGATGGATGAGCCTGTAATCAACTTATTCTGTACATGAAGTTTATGGGATCAATAAAAAAAAATTGAAAAAAAAAAAAAAAAACTACGTTGGGCGGGGGATAACAAAAGTTACAAATGACCGTCGCCTTGTCCATCTTGGGTGCCGTTAGAAAGAGCATATAAGCTCCGGCTCGCATAGCTCTCGAGGTTATTGAAGCAGCTAGACTACCATACATGTACCACGATGAATTTACCAACATAATTTGAATGTGTATCTTAGTATATCTCACCTGTAAATGTACTGGAGGTGAAGATACGGACTATCCTGGCTGTCGAAGGACACTCCACACTCACGTTCCCGTTGATCACTTCCTGGATTGCCGTCAGTTTTGCTGGAGCGAGTTTGTGGGATCTATGACGGTGACTGGTACGTGGTCTATTGGATGAGAACTTCTTTATAAGATCCCTCGACCCCTCTTTCTTCCTCTTGTTCCCAAGGGACATCTTCTTCAGAACATGCTGTGTTGTGATGTCTTCAGTTGCTTCCAGGATATCAGAAGTGTCCAGTCTTCCACTGTCTCCTCTATCCTTGTGCGGGTCATCATTGTTGCCGCTGCCATTTTCCTCGGGGCTGGTGTGAATCAGAAAAGGTTTTAAATTCAACTTTCTCTTTTAACCCCTTTAAATTTTGTTTTAATATGCTGAACACAATAAGTAAGGGTTGTTGATTAATAGTCGATATTGTATCCTTTTAAGTAGGGGTTTGTTAATTTTTAAAGTCGATATTGTATCTTTGGATCATTACTTGACAAAATTGATTTCTTGTAAACTTGTATAATAAATAGCGTCAACCATCAGTGTCATAATGGGGAAGGCAACAAAGAATTTTTTCAACCTTTATTTCGAGTGATTATGTGCTTAAGATGCTACTTATGACAAAATCAGACAAACTTGATGTGAAAAACAGTTTAAGAAAAATAATTCACTTAAAAATATTTTGCAAGGAAATTTAGAATTGACATCAGATTCGCATTTTTTACTAGAAAATGAAAGAAAGACGCGGGGATTCAGATTTGGTAAAGGAATATGAAGGTTGAATGTTTGGGTTTACACTCTTTGTTTAGGTGAATGATGAATTTCTTACGATGTGGTAAACTGGACCTGAATGCAAAGTCGTCCTTTCAGTAAATTATGTAATGGCCACTATGTGAGAATATGAATATTGAATGAATAAACCCTTTCTTACAATGAATGCTTTATAATTACAATGTGAGGATATGGATATTGAATTATTATACCCCTCCTTACGATTGCCATATGATTAGAATGTGAGACTATGGATATTAAACGAATATACCCTTCTTCATGATAAAAGCTTTATGATTAGAATGTGAGAATGTGGATATCAAACGAATATACTCTTCTTCACGAGTAAAGCCTTATGATTACAATGATAGAATATGGATGTATTTTCTTTCCTCTGATGCTAAGCAGTGCAGATAATGCAGTGGCGGCACAACACGACCTGGCACGTGATAAGTGCATACACAAACTTGCTACTGTACAAACATCGCTTTGTTTAAATAAAATTCTTACAAGAAAAAGTTGTGAGTCTGGATTTCACCTCTGTAAAATAAATACCTATATGAAAACAGGTAACAAGGGCGTATATACTAAAGCATTCTACAATAGATTGTTTAATATTTTGATGGACACATCTTTCGTCAGATTTCCTATCAACCAATGCCGTTCCTAACATTTCATCATCGCTGCAATGTGCATTTACCTACATTGATATCAAAGATAAATGTTTTAAATTGTAATTATATCGAGTCACAAATGTAAGCTATATATGTAATTATCAATTATCAATCTGCGTTAAACTTTAATAGTAAAGACAAGTTGAATCTTTGTTAGTAATACATATTATCAATATTCGTTTACAGTATTTGCGTTTGAATATTGGCTTCCTTTGAAAGTGTCCAACATAAACAAGATAATCAAGATGAAATAAGGATATGACACTGACGATCCCTACCCTTTCTTTGGCTGCGTAATATTTTTCTCCAGGGGTTGTAAAGGTTCTGGGGGCGCCTGAACACTGTTTCCACACCCCATTGTATCTTGTATCTATCGTCCCATCTCACGAAAATAACACATTTTCCTTAAACAAGCAACCATATATGTAATGGCTGCATCGCGTGGCTATAACTGCATCAGTTATTCACTAGCATGACAAGAAAAAGGGAAAATCTTTAGTACCTATTGAACCCCTTATACATCATTGTTGCTAGTGGAAGTGTTTATTCCCATTGTAGAAGACAATAAGAGATACACTATAAGCGTTCACCATATAATCGATTGTATAAATAGATTTATAGGTCAGCCACAGTGACACGGGTAAATCCTGTACAGTACGATCAGGCAATTGACAAGTCAAGCATGCATGGAGGGGGGTGTTTGTTTACACGTTGCCGTGACAACAAATAGACCGGGTGTACACAACGAGTGTGTATTGATCTAAATATATGGGTCAAGTTCCTTGCAGGGTGTTCACTAAGAATGGATCCTACTAACATATGATTATAAATGGGACGACACTACACCAACAGTTTGCGTTACACATTCTCATACCATAGTTACGCAAATTGGGATAATACACGTATGCTTTGCAGACGAATGCGCAGAAGAAATGGGTGAAAACATCGATTTTTGACGATTGTCAGGTGGATCATGTAAAGCGTTGATGTTGAAATAATTGTAAACATAAGACAATAAGCCATAGCATTCACATGTCGTCCTTAACATTTTCTATCAATAATAGAGCAAAAACACGGAAAATATGATTGAAAGTTCTTATAGGCCCCGAATATCCAATGATTTAATAACACGAGAAATTTGATACTGATACGTATTCGATTGATATCGAGTTATATATATATATATTAAATTCATATAAACATTAATTGTTAATCCATTTAAGTTTACAATTATGATCGATTCTAACATGTCAGTTACGGTCTGGAAGTTTTGGTTCATCGATAAAAAAGAATCAATAATAGATAACGCCAACGAAGGACGTTTTTGCACGTTCAGGCGAAGGACTCCAGTGAAGAGAGATTTGTTTCTTTTGATGACTGAAAATCTGACAAAACGTTGAGGGACAAACCTGTCATTTCTCTGGGTTCTCCTTGACCTGACGTCCCTCCTGCTTTGGGTGTGTCTGGCACTTCTCCTTCCTGCGCCCCCTCCCCCTCCCCCTCCCCTGGCGCGAATATCCCGGAGATACTGTCTGTACATGCCTCTTCTTTTGGGGGTCTCACACTTTCTCGCACTAGCTTCTCATGATCGCACAGGTATCCATATGGCACGCGAGTCTCTCTCCCTGTGGGTTTCAATCACGCTTCACTCATTCATTCGCTCTGCCTACTCACACAACATTTGAATGAATCAAACACGTATCCGCATGTCAGAGGAATAAGGTTGTATTGACATGGGAGTCTCGCATTTTTAAAGATTTTTTAAGCCAACATTCACACTTAATTACTTCCAAACAAGAAACTCGCTACCATACACTTCTGGCTCTATTTGATTGTACATACAAACTGTATGTTTGATTTGAGTCTCGTGCTGACAGATTGTATCTTCGTCCTTTACGTATTGAATTGAATTAAACATTATACTCGTTTTATAGACGCTTGGCAATTGGAGAGTTGAGCTTTCTTTTCAGTTGTACACATGAATGAATTGAGTCTTGTGCTTACTTGCCTTTTACATTGTATATTTAGTTGTTTGCGCATTTAAAGCTGAGCATAAACTATTTGGTTGAATTGTTAGGAACACTAACTATACACTAATTTAAAACATAAATATTATTCCACCTCCAGTAAAACTTTTTCTGTGCCGACTTGTATCTTTATTTTCATAACATATTTTTATAAAGGCTGCTTGAACTTATATCTATATGAACAAATGGTCTTTTATTATTTTAATTTTCAGATGTTACTGAAGTTTTGACAAAAAGTATATACGAAAAACTAAGGATGCAAAAACAGTTGATCAATTTAACCTCTTCATTTATGTCATTTACAGATAGAATAATCTCAAATTCATTTGCATTTTGTAATTAAATTGATGTTGTGGTCATAAAATAGTTTTTTTGATAAGACGGAGAAAACAAATTTCTATCATTAAATAGTCGACTGTTCCAAGCCCTTTAATTTAATGATAATAAGCTTTATTTCAATAACATTTTTCATAATGTTTCGTTGTTTTGGATGACTTTAGAATCTCAAAAAAGTGAATTTTAAAATTAAAATAAAACTAGAAATATGTGCATGTGATGCACAATGATGTCTCCCTTCCAAACTTTTAATCCAACCTAATCATCTTATTTCCACTTTAATATACCAGGAACAATCCATAGCAAACATGAAATAAAAATGTTAATATATTAGCATCAATGAATTTAAAATAATAATGAATAATAATAATGAAATATTTTGAGATATTTCCCGGACACGAAAGCATTTCGGAATTACGGGATAACGGAATTAACAAGCTAGTATCAAATCGAAATTATTTAGCAAAAAGAACCCCCCCCCCCCCCCCCCCCCCCCCCACAAGACATCGCCACACTCCAACAATTGAAGTGTCTTCGCTCACCCCTCATCCCGTATACAAAAGTGCCCGTTTGGATTGATTTTTACAAATTACGATTTACCAAAATAAGTATAATCAGGTGTCATGTTTTACAATTTCAGGAATGACTAACTTTAAAATGTGAAAGCATAAAAAGAGGTCACATTGTCTGGTCATCAATTTTTACTTTGGTGTGCATGTGACGTACGATTTTTCAGCTTGTATACTCGACCATATATAATATTGATTTTCTGAATATAACACATTGGCGTATACTCAGAATCAGAATCAGAATCATGTTTATTCAGTATTTCAGGCCACATGGCCAATGGTACAATTGTATGAGAAAATCAATACAACATTGTCACATGACCAAAATTAAACTAGGAATATCTTAAGCTGAATATTTTCGAAAGATAGATAGATGTTATTCGAAGTATATTTACATCATGTGTGTCAAGTATTTGCTGCGTTGTTAATCTGGATGTACATTTGTTAATGGACATGGTACTCATTTTCTACAGCATTTTTATCACAATGCAAACACATAGAGTCAATGTCAGAAACATTAACGCTTTTCTTACGTTGATGATTCACTCTAAAATCGTGAAGGGAAATGACAAATTTACACATTGATCTGATCAGTCTTCTGTTATTAAGACTTTGAATGTATGGTTCGCATTGCAGTAAATTCCTAATACGCGTGATTATCAATAAGATTATAGACTTCTTTATCAATAGTGTTACTCTCAGAACAGAGAAGATCGGAAAAGTAATAAACCCATCTGTTTGGTGTGATTTGACTTATTCTTTTGTTCGACAACAGTCAACGTTTAATAGTTCTCCAAAATTGTTTGCAGTCACCTTTAGCTGCGGCATTTAACATATCATTGGCCAGCTTTTGATCATAGTGGTCCTTTTTTTATCTTACAAGAACGCTTGAAGTTTACTTTTGATTGTAAACAATTCTTAATATTATTTTGGCAATGATACCTCCTTAACCTATTAAGATATTTGTATTTCTCTTCTTTAAGAATCTGGCAATCATTGTCAAACCACGGCGGTTGCTCGTTATATT
The DNA here is from genome assembly GCA_921293015.1 of Phorcus lineatus. Lineage (NCBI taxonomy): Eukaryota > Metazoa > Mollusca > Gastropoda > Trochida > Trochidae > Phorcus > Phorcus lineatus. Next base: position 25,408,561 of record OV121089.1, read on the forward strand.
CTCTACCATAGCATCAAATCGTTCACTGCTGTTGTCATTCATTCTAAACCGTGGAATACTACTGAGTGGTATATCACTATTACCATCATCACAATGCTGGGTAGTATATCACTACAGGTACACACAAGTGGTAAATGATCGGATTCAGTTCTTGTAAGAACTGTCATATCAACTACATTAGGAAATAGACAAGTGCTAGTTACAAAATAGTCAACTATACTTGTACCGATATTGGAAATATATGTCCAGTTAGCAGGAGTATCAATGGAAGTGCGCCCTTTGATAATGTGCATATATTCATGGTTTTACAAAGCTTCAGCAACTCATGGCCATGCTTATTAACAATGGTGTCACTTGAGGAATCTCGGTAGTATAAAGGGATCTTCAGAATACAAATCATTATCTACAGCAATATTAGTGGGGTTATCATCAAAAATAAAATCATCATCAAAATCTGTTTTCAGTTGTCGAAGCTTGTTTTCGAGCAGGTCGATTGGCATAAACTAATGTTAATTGAATGAAATTTTAAAGAAATACAAATTTAAAACGCCTCGCTTTACTCCCCCCTTAAATTCCAATCGAGTGTAGCCTCTTTGTTTATGCTATGAAACATCTTTATCTCATGACATTCATTGACCATGTTCAGATGTTTAAAAAACATCAAGTGTATTTTTAAGGAATAATTGCTATTGGACGAGTTCATTTCGCAGGAAAGATGTCTTCCATCGGCCACTCTTAGCTCTCCTAGTTAAGGGTCATAACTCTAAAACATCCATTGAATTATCCATAATTTCCAAAAGCATATAAATGATTTGTATCCAAAAAGTATTACAGAAGTTGACTGGAAACTTTGAGTAGAGTTTTCTAAAGTTGAGTGGAGGGTCTGATGGACAGACGACGCCAAAACATTCAAACCCTTCGGCTTCTCCGACGCTTCTCCCAAGGGGTAGCAAATTGAGTTACACACGAAAGAATAAATTCAATTCAATTGTTTATTAACCTTTAGATTTATAGCTTTTCGGCCGTTATATAACAATAATAAAAAGATGCAGATAAACATGGACTGGGTATTTTCAGAAAACGCAGTCACTTCACATTACACATTAAGTGATATCTTAATGAATATGCTTCAATAAGATATTTATCTAAAGTATATAAATGTAACTGTTTTACATTTTTTAAGCTTTATAATTTCAGATTTCAATGAAATTCATCTTCCATTTAGAAAAATCACATGGACATGGATGGACAGGTACAGTTAAAGGTAACACTAATGTATCGGTATCCACTATTCACAAGCTAATTTAAAAGAGCAAATGTAAAGGTAAATGCAAAACCAATACTGCACTGGAACGTTAACCATTGGAATGTACAAAGCGGTATCATTAATAACATAATTGTAGCAAATTTCCAAACAAAAATATCCAAACAAATAAGCTATGCTTATAAACAAATTTTAGATAGTCATATTCCTGCAGCAACCGTAACACAATCACTAATGTTTTTAGCCTATAATGCTGTTTTTCAACATTTGCGTGAATACCAATGGTTGATGTAACGATTGTTTAAGTGTAAGAATATTTTTAATGATCTCATCTTTAAATACATGTACATGTTAACATGTTGGTAAGTCCTTTGATGTATGCCTCATTTTCAAAACCAAATTTTTTAACAAAATGCTCAAGGTTAAACAATAAACAATATATGTGGTCACCAAAATGCTTTATCGATTCATTAGCGATTTCATTTCAACAAGTCATATTGTTCGTTCAAGCTTGTAGTTCTGGGGTTACCTCGAAGGACGATTTGTATTTCATTCTGTCCTCTTCACTAAGCTCCTGACAAGAAAATGGTACACCTTTCCACTGTTTTTCATAATATTGCCCTCCCTGTGGATTTTTGAACAGCAGACCCTTGGGAGTCAACATGGCATATTTAACCCCTTTGAAGATAACAGCGACTCCCCAATCAGTACGACATTCCTTGCAGTATATTTTACTGCATTTCCGAATGCCGTCAAACTCTACCGGTTTCTTGTGAGCAATTTCCGTCACCAAGGTTCCGATGTTAGGCGTCATGACCATGTAGTGGCACTTGTTGAGCACCCGTATGTCAGTGGATAGACAGATGAGCGTGTCGCACTTGTAGCAGTGAATGCTGTGAGCGTTTGGATCTTTGGAACGGGTTTTAATCTGCTTTTGTTCCTTCTCAATATCTCTGTCCGCCTTATCTTTCCTCTGCAGTTCCTCGATGTAATTAAAAAACGCCTCAGGACTTCTCTGCACCTCATCATGTATCTGCTCTACTGCTTCATTCATAACCTTCTCGAGTTGAAAGTTATAATGTTCTCTTTTTTCCGTCTCAACGCTTCCGGTTATCACAAAGTAATCCCCATCATCGGCACGAGAGGCACGACCTGCAATGTTTATCATTATAAAAATTAAATTGTTCCAAAAACTGTTATAAACAAGGAATAACTTATTCTAAAGAAAGTGAGAGGAAGAATTTGCGATGTAAGGATGAACTGATAATGGTATGCGTTACCTTCCAAAAAGGTTTCAACATTATCAACTTTAAAGGTTTGACAAAATAAACAAGCGTCGGACCAAGTATCATCTCATGAACACACGGAGGAATATAAAAAACAACAATTTGACATACGATGCTCATTAAAAGCTTAAATGAAATCATGATTATAAAAACTTTTGCTAATTTGACACTGTTCACTTTCCTTAAAGGAACACTGCGTCCAGAATGGAAATGGGACATTTCGTTACGGTCGTGTTATGTCGGCTCACAGCAGAGTTTTTCAGTTCTCAGCAGTGTTATGAACAACAAGCGGATCGGGACTTTGAGCTCCGAAGTTCGATTAAATGAATATTGAGTTGTTATTAATGAAAATACTTCATTGTGCCAATGCAGCTGGCGTAAGAATAGGCAATGCGGGGGAAGATGTTTTGCTATCAGCCTGGCTTGCTGATTAATAACATGACACTATTTTTTATTTGAAGTGCTGTTGTTTTCACGGATGAATGTTCTAATGGAGGATGGTGGAACAAGAATATATAAATTATGCTGTATAGATGATTTTCGATATAAATCCCCTTATATTTTAAATTATCGCTATTTTTATAATTTCATAAACATGTGTTCAAATATACTGAATTGTAATAAATTCAGCTTCGTAAATTACGCGGCAAAGGTTTTAAACATATTAATTTACAAAAAGTGAAGAGATAACTAAACAAACAAATCCTTGCCTTTTTAAATGCCTCTCCATACAATTTACAAATATATACAGGAAAGAATATGTGACGTTGACAGAACAAAATCTGCTCCAAACAAGACAAGTCCATAAAGTTGTAAAATGGTAGGAGTTTTCACATGGTATATCTATAATCTATATTATGCAGGCCTACTAATCAGCCCGGGTCGATAACGATGACTTTGATTTATATTCTGAACTAACTCTCGTTTTAACCTACCCTTTGCTTGCACCGTTCCGATTTCGTTTGACACACACTCATAGCGGATAACTCGATTACACTGAGAGAAGTCCATCCCTTCCTCGGCAACGGAGGTAGCTATGGCAACATGACTTGATTCGAACTTGAAACTTTTAAAAGCTTTTTGCTGTTCAGCTTTCGACATTCCTGCAAAACATATAAAACTATCATCTACGACATAGCCCATCTTCCTATACGCAAAGCTTAAATATCACCAATCTCGAACCTGCAAAAAAGGATCACAACGGAAAGTTGTCATGAACATATGGATACTTTTGGGCTCTTATTCGATCAGGTTGACTGACATAGGCATTGATAAAAATATTAACGATATCATCAGTAATTCTTTTATGTAATAAACCAGACAGATGACATGAGTCATTTTCCCACGTTACCAAGGTTACATCTGGACGGCATTTTTCAATTCTCTTGAAAATTTGAAACATTATCAATATCGTCTTACATCACCGAATAATTTATGTCCTAAACGAAATATGCGCACATCTTGCGGGATTGTCCGATGTGAAATAACGTCGCTGATTAGTCAACTCCCTTTGTTTGCATCTAGCAAAGAATATTATCCACGATATGGGTGATACCATTACAATTCATTAAGATGATGTTTCAACTCTCTGTTTAAATTTTGTTCATCTCCATGACATCATGACCGTTTTGAAACCTTCTGACAAAGTCATTAAAAACACCCTCAGTAACCTTTGAGACAACATTAAAATACAGCAGTGACGTCATTGTATTGTTTCAATCATACATTATCCTACAAGAATCTACTGCTTCTATGTGGACAATTGAGCAATAATAATTTTGAGATGGTCCCCGGAAGGGAACTGGTTTCATTATTTGATAACACAACATCATCCTCTGAAGAAATGTCTTCGAAGTGTGGATACTCGGCCATGTCTTCCCACTCAACAACAAAATTGCCATACATAATGTCTAAGTTGAATTAAGACCACCTTCCTTTTATACCAAATCCCAAGCTGATTGCGGTTTCAAACGTCTTGCACGTGAATTAAGCTGGTAACGTTGCACGTGCATTAAGAATGTACTAGCTAGATGGTTACATTGCACGTGCATTAAGAATGTACTGGCGAAATGGTAACGTTTCACGTGCATTAAGAATGTACCGGCAAGATGGTTACGTTGCACGTGCATTAAGAATGACCGGTGAACCAGTTGGGACCATCTCAAATTTTGTTAAAGGATTTTGTTTTATTGAAAAACGTTTTTTGTGTTATAATTATGCAATGAAATACGAATGTTATTATCATAAACCAAAGCAGGTCATACAAAAAACACTTTAAACTAGGCTGTATTTTAAGTCAGATAACATACTCGTAACCGTACATTCGTGAAAACAATGTCCTCGCCGCTTCGCGGCTCGTACATTCTTTTTCACGAATGTACGGTTACTTGTATGTTATCCTTAACAGAAGAAAATGATACTACGTCAATATCCTTAACATAATTGAGGTTAAGATCTGAAAACTTACAACTTAGAGAAAGCTGCATAAGGTTTTAAACATTACCAATAATTCATGTTACCATTTGACTTATCAAGTATCAGTTCTAGCCTACCTCCTTTATCTGATGAAGCGCCACATCCAGTCACAATAACAGGGTTCAGTTTCTTAAGGTCTTCTGTTTCTTTCATCCAACGAAGAAGGGCTTTGGCCAAATCACGAGTTTCCACCAAAACCAGAATTTTAGATTTTGGGTCCTTACGGAGTTTTCCAAAAATTTCCAGTTGTAACAGCATAAGCTTTGGATTCATATTAACGTGATCATCATGTTCAAGTCGGGTCTTGTTGTCTGAAATTTAACAACGAAACTGTTATGCATTTTTTTGATAATTCCTAATAATCAAGACTTGATGTTAAGAGTATAGAAGCAACTCGGTTGTGTCTCTTAAAGTTATATTTATGGTTTTTCAAACAAAAAATTACTATTCAATAAATATTATTATTCCACAATACGAAATGGTAATGTTGTCATTATCTTATCTTATTATTTTGCCTTCCATGACAAACATTGTTACTTTTCATAAAATTTAAGTGAAATCCTGCATGATAATACCAATGAACTGATTAGATCTTGTTTGCACATCATTACATGTTTATCATGTATTTGCCATGTATAAAAAGCTTCATACCGAAAGTTTGTTCCTTAACTTATTTTGTGATATGCAGGTATGTGGACAAACTTTCGGTATGCTCTGTAGACATCGCTCATACCTAGAAACAGATTGCGTAGCCACCCCTCTTCTCCATCTGACATGTGGAGCACAGAATCCATAATCTCTGAAATACATAGAATTGCATCCCGACCGCGACAGTCCTCGTTTATAATCAAAGCTTTGTTGTAGACCTGTAATGTTAATCAATGTAAAATTTTACATTTTAAAAAGTTTGTCACACATGAACAAAGAACATAAGAATAAGAACAAAAATCAAACTATTTAAACGTTTTAAGATTATGAAGATTATTCAGGAGTATGATGCTTAATAATTACTTTTCATTTTACGCAACAGATTTTGATAATCACATTCTGACAAAGTTTGACTGTAATATTATGTATGAAATCTTAGGGAGGGAAAGGAATAAAAGGGACCAGTTAACTAACTCGTTAGTGATTCTTAAGATCTCTTGCAAAAACTAACTCAAAACAAGACAAAATCCTTGATTCTTGTGTCAAAACCTACTGACATTAGTGCCCTTAACAATAAACGAACTCAACCTTCACATAATTTACCTTCAAGTGTTCGATGTATGTTAGTAGAGGTTTTCTTATCTGGACATCTTCGACCCTTGGAAGAACCTGTCTGTACATCTTGCTCAACCACTGTTTGTAGGCCATGGTGTTTTTATCCATAGACGATTTGATTTCCTCGTCAGCCCTAAGGTCAAGGTAATCTGCAGTAGAAATAATAGTCAGCGTGCCACGACTAAAATAGTGGAAAGTGAATCAATAACAACTGGATTTTGTACAAGGAAATCTCTATGTCTCTGTACGTTACTGGAGCCATTAGAATAATTTTGTAATCATCATTCACCTAAGATCACAGTAAAACTCGTGAAAAATTAACAGATAATCACAGTTGATTCAATTATTGACCGACCATAAACATGTACACTGAGTACACTTTGTACCCAATTGCAAAAGACAAAGATATATCTACGGATTAAACATCTAATGACATCTTTAAGTTTACAACGGAGTGAAGGATGACTGCTGGAAATACACTAGACGACAGAGTTTTAGCTCTAACTTGATCCTTACTGATTCTGAGGGAACAGATATATTGTCAAACTGGTGGTTGGAATTCTTCCCACTCACGATTCCAACATACACAGCAATGCTGTACATGTCAGTGTCACAGAGTCTTCAGTTTGGGGTAGGAAAATGATCTCTGCATCTGACAAATAGATCTAAAAACTGTCCCTCCCTATCTGAATCCATTTTGGAAATGGTGAGAATCTACATACGGATGTGTCTTTATATCATTAGTAAATCATAAGTTAAGGAAACATAATGAAATCAGTTTATCACATTTATTCCAGTCTTGATAAAATCAATTTGGAATGAAACAATTCAACGACAACACTAATTGTTAGACGACAACACTAATTAGACGGTATTTGCGGATGAATCCGGGATCAGTTCAGCTATACACTAATTGGTCGGAAAGCAAATCACCAACACTCAGTTCAAAAATTTCAAAAGAATTCAAAGACTGACAAGCTAACCTTCTTTTTCACAAATCTTCTCTTCAATCTTCTCCATAATGTGAACGATGCATTCTTTAACAGGGTCACTTTCTCTCGCGTCGGTTCTAAAGATTGCTAAAAGTAAAGCAAGCGTCAAAAGGAATACAATAACTTTAAAATGTTACCTTAACTTAACTTGGAGATATCTTTGAGTAATCATTGTACTTCTAACAACTGTTAGTATATATTTCATGCCTTTTTTCATTCATTTTTTGTTAATATGCATACACGTTCAAATAATGATGCAATGATGCAAAGAATATACAGAGTACTTTTTTATTCAAAAAGCTGAAATAGGCCAAGAAATAACTAAAATTAATCTTAAGATAGGCATTATGATAACATAAATGGGCGTTCGGATCGTTGTACATACAGGTTGTAAAGGACAATATTTACAGCATCTTCAAATTGAAACATTTGAGTGGACTGAGTGGTCTTTCGCCGTCAAAACACTTTTATAATCTTTACTGGTTTAGTTTTGGATGTAAATTCATGATAAATCATTCATTTTGTTATTTAATCCATTAATCATTGTGTTGCTAGAATTAGGTATTGATGATAAAGATGAATTCATCAAATTTAACATTTTGTTTCTGCCGAGTGGTGGCAAGTTACGTGCAAGCTATATGTTCAATTCTGCTTTTTAGTTCTTTTAATCTGCTAATTCATTGGTGAATGTTATTTCTCAAATTTTGAAATAAGTTGTGACCAGATTAGATTCCAAAGAGAGTACCCTGTCTTAATCTTCTACAAACAAAACTTTGAGTCTTGGTTCTTTTCGACATCCACATGAAATCGACTATAGCCACTGAGCAAACGTTTGACTAAAATAGTTACTTCTAAAATCATTTTGGGACCTACTCACAATTTCCTATCAAAACTAATCGAATCTCATCAAATCAAAATCAAATAATCAAAACTGTTAGATCAATTCACGCAGGGATTGTTGTAACAGTACTTACAACACGGACAGATTCGTGGCATGTCAACAACGATTTTGGCATTGACAGAACGGGGCATGGGATTAACAAATAAAACTGAACATTTGTTATTTCTGCATTTGAATGTTTTTTAACACATTATAGACAAAATATGCAGTTAATATACATACTACAGGTGTCCCTGCAAGTTAGCGCTATGGCTATCATCTTTAAGTATAAGATAAGAACAACATATTTTGTTATATCTTTAATTTTTGATGAATAGTAGTTGGATAAGTCAATCTTAAGTGAACTCCAAATTACATGAACCAAAATTTTGTTAAGTAGCTGCATGATGAACAATACGAACCTGTTTGAACTAGCTTTGTGTACTCGGCCAGGCTCTCTTTGTTCTCCCTGACTGTCACCAGACCCCCTTTAGCGTCCAGGCGGGCACAGAGACCCTTGATGTGTTCAACAGCACCCTCAAGTTTGGTACCAGCTTTCTTCTTGCCTGTCCCTACAGAGGCAGTAAGTCCCACAATCTAAAACGACAAGGACGTCTTTGAGAGGCATCTTAGAATTTATAAGCGCCATGAGAAATGCGATTTGTAACTTTAGTGCATGATTTGAATTAGATGCTGACATATTAGTAAAAAAAAGCAATGACATGTTCTTAATCATTGTAGTTCCTTAAGTTTATAGATATTCTATTCATTTTATTCAGTTTCACAATAAAAACATAAAAACGTTTAGTTTGCACTTCCGTTTGTTAAGTTACATTAATATATATAACAAAAAGTCTTACATTTCCTACTCACACTTTCTAGGAATCAGAAAAGAACACTAAATCATGTTAAAATGTTACCATTCGGAATGGAATCCCTTCGAAAGTGGATGAATAATGGTATAAAATGGTTGGTAAGATCACAAGAAAATTCATGTAATTTATGCTAACTCAAAGGATTGCAATCGTAACATAAATTTACCTAAATTATGCAATTTTGAAAATAAGTATTGAATGGCATTGACAACAGAAAAAAAATATAGCCCATCAAGAACAATTTGGAAGTGAGCAAAACACAAATGACAAAAGATATAGCTTTGTGGTGGATCAATGAGTTAATCATCATGTCACGGATATCTATATTTTAGGGAGCAAAGAGTTAACTAATGCCATTTTATAGTTTAATACAACTTCGAAATAACCTGTGGCAGACACAAAATTGAACCGTTGAACTTCATGTCCATGTACGCTGCCATTATCATGTTGCTTGGATGTTTAGAGTTGACGTTGTGACATTCATCAAACACCAACAGAGAGAAAACAGAGAGCTCCAGGTGTTTCTTGGACAGACAATCAACCATGATCTGTGGAGTCATGAAGATGATGTCATTTCTGTAAGAGAACAGGTTGCCATTTATACATAGCGTAGGTAATACCTGCATTTGAGGTAGGTTTCAAAGATTTCCAGAAACGAAAAGAAAGAAACCAAATTTTAAGTTACCTTACTTAAAAAAGGCTAAAAAAGAGCAAGCTGAAAATACAAGATCGTCTTTCAAGCGTTTTAAATGCTCAGTGTGGGCTGATATCTATCTAATCTTTTTATTGACGTCTATGGTATCTTCATCAACTCACAACTCTATCAGATCCGGGGCTGGTATTTTTGTCTTGTCTTTAGTTTCTCCAATAATCAGTGTTGTTTTAATGTTGGATGGGATTTGGTGCCTGCACATCTCATGTTGTTGATCGACAAGATTCACTTCGTTAGCAAAGAATGCAATCTTTCCTTTTTGATTTTCCCGACGTTTCATCTCAATGTGTTTCTAGAAAAACAGTAGATATCACATTCACATTCACATTGAAAGACAAATAATTTTTGTGTCATCCAGTTCCCTACCCTGTCTGTGTACCTCTAATTAAGGTGTCACCCTCTTTCTATTTTCTAACCATCAATGTCACTGGCCTTTAGAAAAATACGTTGATAAAGAAGAAAGTTATGACAAAAATTCAATATAAATCAGAATATTTCGTAATGTGTTAATCAATCAACTGATTTTTACAATGAGATCTCTAGAATAGACATGGACTGAGGTATTTCATTATCAGTTGGCAACTCTTGCTGCATTACAAACTGTAACTGTCCGAACAAAAAGGATATTGAAGGTGACTGTTGTCTGGGCTATCTAAATGCAAACCTGCATAATACGGATAGCAACAGGCGTTTTTCCTGAGCCAGTTGGAGCAACGATGATGACATTTTCCCCTGCAGTTGCAGATCTTGCCAGTTCTTCTTGGTATGGTCGGCTCTCAAGCTTCATAATAGTTTCCTCTCTTACTGTAATGAGTTTTGGGGTGACAGCAACATCAGCTTCAGGATCTACCAGAGTGGTGTCATCCACGCTTGAGGTATTACTAGCAGTGTTACTGAAGCCTAGAAAGATATTTAAGTGAAAGTCATGTATTCATCTGTCAGTTAAAACAAGTGCCTTTAAATGTTTTAACTCATCATCTAACGTCATAATTGTCGAGTTATCTGAGGGGATAAATATAATTACTTGATTGAATTGTATAAAGAACAAGTTTTTACAAAACTTCACACGACCATTTAGTTGTTTGCCAGTGTGGAAATTCATACTCTTTTCCCTACAATTTAGAAACTTTGAAATTGTTGACAAGTTATTTTACTGTTGGAAATAAATGAAACAACATTACACCAGATTTACACCACTTTGCAAACGGAAATTCAGCATATAAGATTATCGTCCTTCGTTAATGTATAAATATAAAGTTTTATAAGTATCTATTTCGTTTGTTAGGTTTGAAGATATTAAGCGTACATTCAAGCATTGGCAGTGCATGTTCTTCCGCCAACTCCTTCATTCGCTTCATATTCCCTGAAGAATCTCCGTCAAATTTTCTCTTCTCAGAGTTGGACGGCATTTCAGGTGTATCCAGATTATTCTTAGAGGTGTGTGCAGTCCCTGACGCTGAAGGATTGAGACAGTGAACATCAAACTTGTGAACTTTTGCATTGGTGTGAATGTAAACATGGCATAGAAATAACGACAGCATTCCTTTTCGTTCGTTGCAAAAGCTCTCATCGCATTCAGGGTATTCATGTGCACATGATAAGCTGTTTAACACGTTTGGAAAACTTTCAACTTTAGAACTGAATTTTTAAGTTCCTCCAGTAGATGTGTAAGGATATAAGCATTAAAGTAATCATCCTGCTGCATCAGCTTAATTGAATCCGCTGATCGTGCTCCTTCCATTTACCCTGATCTCATTCGGGTCAAATCCATCGTTGCTATGTGTACCTGTTATTTTTTCAGCCAATGAAATGTCGTTAATTAAGGCGCTTGAAGCTAGTATCTTTAACACAACGAAATTTTACATCCGGGTTGTGCCGATGTAGCTGATTGCGAGTCGTCTCATTGGCTGGTTAGATAGCTAGCGATACGAGGGTTTTGGCTTGAATGAGATCAGGGTATATGGAAGGTGCTCGATCAGTGGATTCAATAATGCTGATGTAGCAGGATGTTATGTAATTCACCACAACACAATTACTGCAGTCATGCATCGACAACTTTGATGTATGATGGAACTTGTTAGACAATTATATAAACTTGTTTTAAACGAAAACACTGATATTTTGAATTAAGGTCTGACGTCATCATGTTTGACGTCGAATTGAAATGTTTAAGTATTGTGTACCGTAAACAATATTCATCCTGACATCGCTGTCGTCATCTGTAGATGACGATTCCATGTCCACGTCAGAGCCACATGCCATTGCATCTGAAATAATTAAAATCTCAAAACAGTTTGACAATAATCGAACGTGTTCCGAGGAATAACAATCTTTAAATATTTACCATGTGAAAAGGACAGCCCTAAACAGACGAGTTCGAATCTCGATAATTCAATATTCTGAAATATATTTTATGATCACGGTCTATTTTAATTAGACTAACTCTCAAAAGAGAATTATTGCTACTGGATAAAAATCACTGAAGGTTCAGACAAATCTCAATATCCCAGGCTGTACCATCTTCAGATTAAGCATCTTAAACCAAACGTAGCCAGTGAGATAAAATAATTGACACTCAGATGTTGTTATATTGAGTTCGAGCCACTTCACAAATATTGGGAACTCTAACAACAAATTTAAGATTTAAAACAAAGTCGTGCTTTTGGCAGGTTTCAATCCAAATTTTGAAACATCTCGGTACCCTGCTTATGGTACCCCATAAATGACACAACATCATCTCATGGGTAACATTCATACCACATTTAAAGTTGTCAAGTCATTATTCAAGAAATTATTCTCCGTTAAGGAATCGCAGTTGGAAAATTTGACTACCTTTTGTAAATATTTCAATTTTTGGGCATCTTGATGTTTTACCCCAAAAGGGCACATCACAACTATAAAGGTAACGCCTATTTAAGACAAAACGACCGAAAGACAGATCGAGGAACGATAAAATTATGTACTCTGTTGTCAATTTCAATGTGAATTTGATATTTTATGTTTCCAAGACACATAATGATATGGACCAAACGTCGAGAAAATCGAAAAAGATGAAACAAAAACATTAGATGTGCAATCACCAAACTCCATCTACAAATAAAATTTAATTTCCTCTGAATGAAAATGAAGACAAGACAAAAATACCACTAATGCATAAAGATGTTTGTTTGATACTGTAAGGATATTCCCTGTATACATTAGTAAGAGCGACCACTGTACGTTTCTTGCGGTAAAAGGGGAGTTTTAAACCTACAGGTTAAATCCAGAATATCATCTGCAAGGAATCGCAAACATTTCGTGAAACTGATTAGGATCAGAAATTAGAAAGCTCATACCATCAGTCTCTCCTGATATGTGATCTGCCAGCTCGTTGTAATCAAGATCTCGCAGAATCTGAAGGAACTGTTTCAACCAGTTCTCCTTCCTTCGTGGCAATACATAAGACAGCATCCATCTCATCGCCGCAGTTTTGCCTTTGTTTGTTGCCAAACATCTCAACTTTTCGCGCTCTTCTTCATCTATAAGAAGTCGAAACTATCAAAGTTATCTAAAAATTCAATTCGCATGTTAAAGAACCCATATACATGTATTGTTATAAATCATAGATTAAATATAGAAACTTTAAATATGAAAGCCAATTCTTAATCACTTTTATTAGAAGTGAGATACGTAAGGAAAACAAATTTCTTTGGATAACAACGTCTAAATTGTGAGATACTGAACAAGATCCTTACCCATCCAATCGTCTTCAATTAGTTTAGTGTAAATCTGATCAAAGTCAACCTTTAGCCCGATATCCTTGCTGAATAATTCCAAGAGTTTGCAGTGTTCTTTATGAGTTTTGGGATCCTCTACTGGTTCTCCTCGAAGCAGTTTGGAAAGGTAAATATAATCTGCGGAAGACACAAGGGACGATACATTAGGAGAAATTGAAAAAGTATTTTGAATTTTAACTACACAAAACTACACTTCGTCCATAAGAAGTAGCATTTAAAAGAAGCTAAGCTGAATTACTTTCGAATCCAAGATCAAATTAAAAACTCATTTGAAATAAGAAACCTAAGAAATACTTAGGTGCTCTTTTGAAACAATTAATGAAGAAGATAGGTTTACATTGTATAAAAGCTTTACTACCAATCATACCTAGTATTACTCAGTGGTTATTCATTTGACTTTCCATTTATCAATAATGGTCATCTATTCTCAAAATATGAATGAATGAATGTATATACGACTTGCCACCACTTTACCTTCTTCTTCTAAGAGTTGAACAAAATGATGGTAATCTCTGTTCTCTCCACGGCGGGCCAGATAGCCAAGGAATTTACGTGTAGCTGTCATGTACTTTTCCTCACTCTCACAAGCTTTGATGCGGTCAACAGTTTCTTGGAATTCTGTAGAAACATTTTTATATGAACTTTATATTCTCTACACATCTGTCAATGGAGAGAAAAACAGCGATATAGCCTAAGCACAATTGGCAAGTTCACATTCTTAACAGATATTGCATTACAGTCAGCAAAACGATTGAACGCTATAAAAATAATCAACAAGATGCGAGGAATTAAGTTTTATCTGTCCCGAGTGGATGTTTGTGATAAATTCAGAGCTTTAGCGAGGAAATTATAATGATAATTGACAAGGAAGAGATAAACCGTAATTCCGAGCTTGAGTTGGTTACTCCTTTTTTTAACAAAATCAAATTTTAATTTACGGTACTCATTGCAAATGCACTCGAGACGGCAAAATGCAAGCTAACTCGGACATTGTATTCATGCTCGACAAACAACGATTATGTCATGGTCTTCATTTGCGCAGTCAAATGTAGTCCCAGTAATTCGTAACGTGTTTATGGATCATATGTTAAGCATTTAAATCTCATATGGACGAAATAGTATAACAAAACACACATTTACACTTAACGTTTCATGTTTCTCCATACGAAATGTTTGTTTTGATTTCTCCTTGACACGTGTATGCTGGGCTCACTGACCGAGTAAATAGAAAATAGTTCTGTCAGCCAATCAGATCGCGAGTTATTTTTAGAAAAACTGTAATTCCCATGGCTATTATGAAAACTTTAATACCCGGCATATTTTTGACCGCTTCGGAAAGAAATAATTTTGGAAAACGCTCTCCTTGGCATGTGTAACTCATTACGGAATGAATGAATGATTTGGGGTTTAACGTGCTTTGAACAATATTTCAGTTATTAAACACGTGGATGACAAGCATCCAAAAGAGAGTGGATAGATAAGGGAGAAAGGGATCGACAGGATGAGGGAAAAGACGGAAAGAAAGGCATAGTGAGAGATAGAATGCAGGTTTTAGAAGGACTCAAATTTGGTCTGGCTTCTACCCGTCAACCTGTCCAGCCTGAGTGTCCCTACCAGGAGCATGTAAGCTCCAGCTGGCATAGCTCTCAGGGTCTCTGAAGCACGCAAACCACCACACCACGATAAGGTATTGAGTCCAGTGGTGGACTCCTACCGGAAGTGACATGCCTATTTCTGTATGTTTCTGTATTCGACACAATCGGCGCAATTGCGACCACCTAACAAGTTCTTAACTCTCCAAAGAAGTAGCACCCCTTCTTATAATCTATCACGCAGATTGAAGCCTTCGCTACAAAAAGTTTTGAATCTCGCCTTTTTCTACATTTTAAGATATACCTCCACCATGTACACGACTATCTTTTTATCTAATATGTTTGAAAATGAAATCTTCCTAATAAATTTTGAATGACGTCAGATAACGAGACACATTACTCATTACGTTTAGTTTTATGGTAATCGTTTTTTTAAAAAGTGCCCCCTCTTTGCAATCTACTAACCAGCCAAGGTGCTTATAAATAATACGTCAATAACGGTTTATAAATTTCAAACCCTCGGCAAAAACACGTTGACCGAACGCAACATTGATAACGCAACCAAAACGAAAGTACGATGTTAGTATGAAAGGAACAGCTTGCCTCGACATGTATACCTACTGTACTATCGATTTTATCGTTAAAACCTCGACTTCATTATCTACATTTATACCATAAAATGTATAAATCAATTAGATGTGTAAAATTATCATGCCTAACGTACTCATAGTTTGTTATTTAAACAAACCAAGACCATGAAACGATGTCTTAAAACAATGGAAGAATTACCGTCAGGAATTGACATCCGTCCAATGATTGGGCCGACAGGGACATGATTAATGATGAGGTTCTTGTAGACCTTTTGAACTAAATAGCCGATATTTTTCCCAGTGTCGACGCTGTCCTGAGTTACGGTGGTACTTCCAGTCGCCATAGCAACGCTTCGATCTCCACGGGTAAAGTCCACAAACCCGTTACACAATCTCGCCTGTGGACACTGACACCTCGACAACCCAAAGGCATACAGGACGGGGTACAGCTATTTAAAGAATGGTGGAAAGTACGCCGTGCTGCGTTTTGGATACTGCAACCAATCAGAAGTGTTCCCGACTGAGCGTTAGCTAGGTTCAAAGTATAAGCGAGCGCCTTTAGTTTCGAGAAGAATTGAATATAGATAATGATATTAGTAAGGAGAGGGGGGTCGGTTTTTTTTACAAAGTATCCAGTCCCATATTTTTGTCGTCATGCTACGTCAGCTCCTTCAATACCCTAATATATTGGCTGGTTCCTCTAGGTTTTTTTAAAACCTGTATTGTCAGCCAATGAAAAAACAAAATGTTTTTAATTCCACGAACAGTTAGCAGCATTCTCTTTCGTCATTGTGATTGACACTCAAAGACCTCTTATCCAGGAGGTGCAGCTATTCAAAGTCATTCGAGTCATTTCATTGGCTTGTTACAAGGCGTTTGGTCCGAACAATACCAGTCATACGGCGGGATGATTTAAGTCTGCCCGATTGTGCCAAGTGCATTATTGTTTTTCTATTAATCAGGAGTATGACGGCCCCTTATAACCAAGTCGGGTAAGTAAGCAATATTTTAGCTTTCTTACAATTTTGGATCTGGAAATGAAAACATTATGGTAACCCCAAACCCAAGCAGTCAGTGCATAAAAGTTTAGCTGTCTATATACATGTATAGCTAGGGCTATTGGTCATAGTGGAGAGATGAAAACAGACTTTACATGGGTGGCTATAGTGACTGTATATATGTACGGGCAACAGACAGTCAATAACTTTTGTAATATACAGTCTTTGGACCTGAAGCAATTCAGTTCTTTGCGGTGATATCTTGAAGCTGTTGGAATTGAGATAAGACAAACATGTGATATCATTGATGTCACCTTCATTACTTTATAAGATATCTTTTATGAATTATACTTCGCGATTAACTAATCAGAAATGAAAATGACGTAGAAAAATGGTAGAAAGTATAACTGATTTGATAAGACAATTAATTTGATAAATTCATTTCTTATACCAATGACAAACAAAGCTCCAAAAGGTAACGTTATTGCAATAGCAAATTTGTATTGGATTGTTAACATGCATAAAACAAAACTCACTTCAATTCGTATCGTTTATCACAGCGTACATGGATAAAGAGGTTATTATACGCTGTGTGCTGTACAAAATGCGCTGTATGCTACCAGTGCAGCGATTGTCACTGTGACCCGAAACCATTGCTTAGACTTTGCATAACACGATATTGATTTATCTTAACGTTATATGCGTTAGTCGGTTGTGTTCGGGTACATGGTTCATAACGTAGTTTCCGGGCTTTGTGGTAATCTTTGTATAATGAAAGCATTTGTCATGCATAAGGCACCACGCTGTTATTTATCATGATACAGGCCGAGCCCCCCCCCACTAATTTTAGGGGAAAATTTTTTTGGTGCATATTTCAATGTTTGTATGAAAAAATAGAATATTATATGTTTCATAAGGCATCTGACCCTTTTCTGCAGATTGAGAACGTGACAAATGCCTGTATTTGGTCTCACCGACGTTGTAAGCGGGTATGTAAACGTTACCCCCCCCCCCCCCCCCCCCCCCACTGAGCTAGCAAATCTCTAATTTCGGCACCCCCCCAACTGAGCTAGCAAATCTCTAATTTCGGGCCCCCCACTCTCGAAATTGGTGCTACGGGCCTGTGATATGATATGTTCACATTTAGTTACCCGGAAGTATATGTCCATATAAACTATCTGCCCACGATTCTACACCTCAGCCAATCAAACTCTAGAGATATTGAAATACTAGGAAAATCCCTTCGGTGAAACGAAAAGAAGGTGTTTCCCGAACCCTAAAAATAGATTTCTATGACCACTGGTTGCAGCTAGCGACGGGGTTGATAACATCAATTGTTCAGCAGTGTCTTAACGCCTATGCGAAGTGACTGTCACAATGGCGTTTACCTGTAGAAGTATGAAGTAATTTGGACAGTGTTATACTTACCTGTGAGGGCCAAGATGGCAATGGCAGCCGCTGGTGTGACAGAATGTCGAGGGAATGACATTAAGACTTTAGTTGGGGAATACCGAGATATCATCACTCGGCATGTTCGATGTAGCAACATTCTACCAAATATGTGCATTCAAGGTAGGTAAATCATTTAAATTACCTGAAATTCGATTTTGACGTTATGTGAAAAAAATGAATGTACATATATTTATTTATTTATTTATTTATATATAATGTTTTCATTTTTTTGAACATTCAAAAACTTAATTGTTACATAATATCGATTAAAGGAATTCTTACTTTCGGTTTCGCTTTGCAATTCCAAGTACATGCAACTTGTACAATCCGATAGACAATAGTTTTAGATGAATCATTATGTTAGTTAGATGTGTTCGTGACATATGTAAAAAGTAAATTCGAAATATTCTGCAGCTAATTTGATTCGTTTATTATCATCGTCAAATATGACTGAACGCAACACTCAACAGTGCCTTCCCTTTTAAAACGACATAGAGCATAGGTCAAGTTGCGCTTTGCAGCGGATATAAAATAACCAGTTTTTCTATGTACGAACGAAGGTTGGGAACGGATTTCGCTCCATTAGTTTTGTAGTATTTTTAAGTGTTCAAAATTAATGTCTCACAATTAAAAATCAAATTCACACACCGATTTCCACAAAGAGGTTGCTCTCTTTTCTTTTCAAACCTTATGTGTTTCAATTTTTCACGTATTATGTATTCAATTCACCATTTTAAACGCTCAGTATTGCCAAAAACCGTTTCGTCTCGTCCAAAACTCCTGTTATACGAAAGTGAATAGCGCGGAATGCGCGAACAGGGGAGTTAACTCGGAGGATGACAATGCTATCGTTATTGAATTGATTATATCAGATATGAACACCTGTTATTTGCTTCTGTCCTGCCACATAGGAAATCATATGATATTGAATACCCCAAAACGATTTTCTGTTGTCTTCAGATAAAAAGGTACGACACAACGCTGTAAAACAACAATATAAAGTTTATTAGATAAATTAGAATAGATTAACATACAGGTTTCGTAGTCAAAGGATGCCGATATCGTTTAGAATTACTCATTTTTATTACTGCCTTAACGCAATTCCTTTGAGGGGCAAAGAGTATGTTGTTGAGGTCAAAGATGTCAAACTTCATAAATGGTGTTATTTTCTCGAGAATTAGTGGTTGTTTCAGAAAATCAGAATCGTAATGGTTTTGAGTCCAGTAAAGTGACGATAAAGGGGTTAGTGTCGTGATTTGTGATCGAAAACGTAATTCAAACGTAATTTCGGAAATTTACAGCAGACACGAAGAAAAACATTGGTTGATAGTGTAAAGTAGGTCTTTTAACTTATAGATTGAACACATTATTTCGAATTCTTATTATTAATAGGGCCGTTTTCCGATTATTGGTGAAAACAAGATAATATCATTATGTTGGCATTTAAGGGAAAAAGAAGCAATTTTAAGGAAGCGATTTTAACTTAACTCAGGTCCTGATGTATTTTGGTTCTTACTGAAGCAACATTAAAATCATGAAACATACTCTGTCCCACTTTAACTCCTTACAGCGGGAGCTTGTGGCGGTATTTTTTCCGAAGCAGTATTTGATTGGCAGTGTTGAGCGTTGACAATGATTTTGGATAATTCCAAAGTTTATCGAATCGAGTAGATAGAAAGCAGTTTCCTTTCTGTGCTCGCTTCGTTCTGGTCCCTTATGCAACGCCAATCTTGGCCTCTGCATAAAGTATATATTTAATACAAATTAAAGATGCTGTTATACATGCAAAAATCATTCAAATCAAAATCATCTCGATTAATTTGTTTGTTTATATGTAACGATAGCACATTTTACTGCAAATTTAACAACGGTCAAATTCATTTACATGTTTACAAGAAGAGTGATCTTTCAAACATACTCAAACCAATGTCTCTCTGTCTGCAAAATTTAAGTCTGCGTGACGTTTGAAAATATTGCACTCGCCAGCCGTGGTGCATGAAAATTCAATCCAACAACACCCATGTACTCAATGTACATGTCACTTTGATACATTGAAAGATGTCACCCAATGTTGAAGTCGAAATTCTCATAATTGACGAAAATATACTAGGAAAATGTAGGGCAGGGAATTTGATTCAATAAACATTCATACAAAAAGTAAAGAATCTGAATGATAGTAAATTGTAACTTGTAACTTGTGACACCCTTTGGGCGCGCCCCACCAAAACAAAAATCCAGTATCCGCCCCTGTTGATACAAATACCCGGACGATGTTTTCTTCATTTCCAACCATGACAAACCATATTTCCACAGGCAAATCCCCCCCCCCCCCCCCCCCTTTGAAGATAGCTGGACGTATTTGGACAATGATTTCATTTTGTTTTTGAAACTTCTATGACCGTGTTAAGTGATAAACTTGGTACACGCTGAAGACATTATTTTAGTGTCTTGAGACATGGCTAAATCTTAAACACCTTAATAGATATTTAATCTTTGAAAATCTATTATCATTAATGTTTACAACGACAGTCAGTGGGAAAGCATATGTTGGTTTACGTGTTTCAAAATGTATAGCTGCTTATCAATTCATCTGCATCATAGTTTAAAGGTATTGACTTTCCATCTGTTGAGTTGTGAAGTAGATGTATAGCCTCTGTCAATATCTTTACACCTGTCACGTCTTACCACATCATACCTATGCCTGAATAACCCCCTTATGATACAGTCTATTGTTATCTAAGTACACATAAGTTTGCAATGTAGTAAGAGAAGAATACTTTCATGCTTATGAAATTGTTTGGGCCTTTGGTAATCAGATAAAGCATTTTGTGGTACGTTCTTTTTATGACAATAGTTTTTCAAATCCAGGGTGCCAATTAAAGAACCCAAAAAACTGTCAAATCTTCCGATTCTATTTTGTTTCCGGGACATAATTGGAAACTATACGACTTGAAAACGTCAATTGTGGAATTGATGTTACCATGGTTGTGTTTTGTTGCTAGATGCTAACATTTAAACGGAACGCTGACTAAAACACTTCCGGGAATATTACTTAATAATGTAGTTCCTTTGAGTGTTGGAACATGATGATTCCAAAATGGTTTTAAAACAAAAATAGAACAAATTCCAATTTTTTAAAGACTTGAAGACTTTTTTCAAAGAATCTCTTATTGAAACTCTGTCGGCTTATATATAAATGTGAACACGGTCAGGTAGCCGCGCTCACCATTGCCTTGTTGACTTTGCGGTGGCAGATTTGTCAGCCAATGGTTTGAGAGTAATAACTATCAAGGTAGGATATATAACAAATTGATATCATTTTTCTCAGAATTGGTGTCCCCTTTGCTCCCTTGTTTGTGGTGACCACGTTAACTCGGGTCATCCTGTAGAAGAGCACTGATAACTATATTCCCTAAAAGGCCTGGTGACAGTATACTGTTCTTCTGACCATGCTCTCGATTGCGTCACAGGGGCGAAATGATTACTCAAATATTCGGAACTGTGCTTTTCGGCGGTAATGACCTTACCTTTTCAACCTGTTCGCTTTTCATTGATCCTACCTGTATGTCTGTATCGTGACTGCAATCTAGTGTTTGTCAGTATGTTAAATGTTAGGAAGTCGAATCTTATGTTCCATATACAGGTTAATATATATATGATTAACATAACCCTATCAAATCCTATTTGTCTTGACACCTTCTGCAAACAAAATTCGATAATTGCGTTTCAGTCATTGGCGCGCGCCATTGTCCGGTTTTCGATTATACTTAACCATTTTAACCTCTTTATTGTCTCTATGGTGAACTGATAAGCATTAAGATACTTATTTTCAGAAACAACCACTAATTTGTCTGTGAAATAACAGCATTTTTTAAGTTTGACATATTTGACCCAAGTAAGATGTTGGGGTGATGTTACCCTTAAACATGCAGATTGTAGTTTTCACACCTTGTCACATCAAGTCTGTAAAGCAAAACCGGAATAGACACGATTGGCACACGACACATTTCAATTTATTTTCAAATGATGATGTCCAAAATTATCACTTGAAAAGAAAACTGGCATTTTTTCTAGCTAGTTTCTTGTCAATCTTAATTTCCTTTAGTTACTTAATTGAGCAGATGCTTCAATCGAGGAAAAAATCAGAGCTCTTGAAAGAGACCACAGAGAACGGGAAGGATGTAGACTCTTCCTGGAGTTCATGGAGAACACAGCAAGCCAAGCTGATTATGTGCTTTTTCTTCAGGTTCTGGAAGAAAACGGTAAGTTTGGCATCCTGAACATTTACCAAAGGATGCCTATAGTGTTTGTCGGTCGTTTGTACCTCAAATCTTTAGCGTCTTATATATAAAGCCTGGATATGAAAACTATCTGAATTTTACCCCATTATGCATTAATGTCAGTCTTCTGATAATTACTCTTATAACTACTGTCTTATGCAAATAAACCTTTGTGCATATACAATCCTCAAGGTCTCTAAGAGTACAGTGTACATGAAAGTACAGCAGCTGTATATGAGATTAGCATTAACAACCGCGTGAAAGTTTATTTGAATTTGACTAAATAAGTGCCCTAACTATTAAATAGTAACAGTAAAGTGGGTAAATAAACGTCACCATAATAAATATTAACCCTATATAATAAGTTAAATTTTTTTATGTATTTGTTTAATAGGGTACACATTCGTTGTGAAGCTTCTAAAGGGTGACGACACATTGGACCCAGAACTACACAGAGCACAGTGTAGACTGATCCAGTACTTCAGCCAATACATAGAGAAGAAGGTTGATTTGCAGGAGATGTTTCCAAGACTTATCGAGGATGAGTTTATGGGTACTGTCAGGGATCTAATATGTCGCATAGTTAAAATATGTAATAATTAAAATGTTAATGGAAAGGTTTCGTTAAAGTCAAGATATGCATGTATAAGTTGTTGTCAGGTGATTTTCCAATCCAGTACACATTTCTGAGTTATATTTCATCACTAAGGTGAACCTGCCTCTTTTAGACAAACAGTAAACTTTCAATTTCATCAGCACGTTGTAGTAGAGACCATTGGTATCCGTATAGCAAATGGCTTATTGAAGCTATCCGGCTTTATCACCACTCTAAAAATCCATATTTTCCTGCAGTTTCTATGTATTTTGTAAACATGTATGCAAGCTCCCTGATAATTTTTATTGTAACATGACTTGCTTTAATTCTTTATTCTGATTGGCTGATTCCAATTAAACCCCTACATTGCATGACAATGAATACCTACAAATTAGCTAGGACGAATCACCGCGAAATGATACATCATGTCGACTACATAAGGACCGACAGAAGATTCTGTGTTCTGATTATCTTAATATCCGGGCCTTTGACAGGTATCGTTGTTATCGTTAAGCTTTGGAGATTTCACCTTTTTCTCGATAAATTTGGTTTTAGTTTGTATCGATATATATAAACGTGCTAGCTCTGTCTCGTTATGACAACTTGTTTCATAAGACCCATGTCTTTTAAATGCCGTTCCCATGGCATGACGTCAGAAAGGTTAACTGGTTTGACGTTACAATAATCGCGTCGCTGTCAAAATAGACATAGGCAAGTTTAAGAATATTAGTCATAGGGTTATCAATGTTTGCCAATCTCGGTCTAAATGACGTAGTAATATACCGTAAGGCGTCCGCTTTATGAATACAACTGTTCGGTACTGTATCTAAAGTATAATATCCGGAAAATTCGGTTTAGTTTTGATCTTCCTATACCTTTTACAAAATTGGAACAGTCACAAAGTCCTTACCACTTAGAAGTGGATACGCAAAAAGAGAGTTCCCTGTTAAACTACTAATAACCAACGGTCAATTAACTATATCAATATATTATTGCGTTTGTAAAACTTCCGTTATTCGTTTCTAATCAACATCCGCAAATTTAAGCGCTTGGAAAACGTAATTTGCGTGGGAAAATTTTACAAACACAATAATTTATCGTTATTGTATTTAGTTATTAGCAGTTTAAAAGGAAATTCTTTTTTGCGTAACTATTTACCTTCTAGCACTTACTGGTTAAACTGTACGGCGTATACTAATTATATTACAATCAACAATTGACAGTCATTAATATTTTTGTTATTAATATTTCTTACAGACGATGAAGACAGAGAACACCTACAGTGCATCATAAGAAATAGTGGGTCAATAATGGCTGCTCGCTGGTTTGTGTTGGCGGTTCTGCCAAAAAGAAAAGAGAACTGGTATAAGCAGTTCCTCACGATACTCGAAGAACATGGGTATCAGGATCTGGTGATTTGGATTGATGATCGATTCTGTGCAAGTATGTTGTGAATAGCAATATGGGCATTTAGTATCATGCCATGCTTTTGTCATACTCAGTAATTCAAGGCTTAATAAAGGTAAACCAAGAATTTGCACATATTTAAAACACACATCACTGTTTTGAATGTAATTTATGTTCTATTTGGCTGAAATTATAGTCACAATTCAACATCATTTAACCTCAACTTTGTGAATAGTACTCAAGTACGTTGTGAATAGCAATATGTGCATTTAGCATCATGCTTTTGCCATACTCAGTCATTCAAGGCTTAATAAAAGTAAACCAAGAATTTGCACATATTTAAAAAAATACATCACTGTTTTGAATGTGATTTATGTTCAATTTGTCTGAAATAATAGTCACAGTTCAACATCCTTTCATCTCAACTTTCTTAAACAATTGAAAATTATATCCAATAAATGTTATGTTTTTTTAACAAATTTATATCAGAAGGTGCTGAAGAAAAGGATTCTCTTATGGAGGTGGAAAGGAGCGAGTTGTCAATGGCATCTGAGGAAGGGATGGATGTATTGTCAGGTCTGGTTCCTTTTGTACGAAAGTAGCGGGAATAGCAAATTATAAAACTGATTATCATTTACTTTTTAGAAAATATTGAAATCAACATTTACAGCGTATTTATAAGCGGAACAAGAAAATTTATTTTTGAGATTTCATATTCTCAATACTATTCCAAGCCTAAACTCTTTCATTCATTCATGATCCATGCTCTATTATATTGTACCTCTTAATACTCCATGTATTCCAAATTGATAGTTAACATAGTAAAATGTACTTGTTGGTGTCATCGAGGGCAAATATTTTATAAAGCTGCCATCAGCATCTTATGATACTATTGAAAATGTTGAAGATTTTAAGTGTTTCCTTTCTCACACACAGCATCGGGGGAGGCCTACTCCAGTGTTGATGTTATGGATCCAATACCAGCTCATCTTCTCAACATCACCCTTAATATAACCAAACCTGAAAAAATGACGGAGAAAACTGATATTGACATGAAGAGGCAACACGAACCGTATTTACAAGACACTTTTGGCGGCTCTGATATGGAAACTGATCCCAAAAGGGTAGCATACTGGATTCAAACGCATGAAGACTTTGAGCTTAGCCAAAAGTTCAACAGAGGTGTTTTAAGAATCTTTATATTAATCAAATATTCATTTGTATAGATTATGACAAAATGTGGATGAATTTCTCAAGTTATAAATAATATAATATAGTATAGATTGATTTAGTATTTCAGAAAACTGGATAAGTAATTCCAAATGTTAACACTCCTTAGTTTGTAGCAGAATTGATATTAGACAAGTAAATATGTAGGACAAATAATTACCTTTTCTCTGTTCTGAGGAATTTGAGTTAAGGAGCAACTTTGAGAATATATAGAAAGGAAATACATCAAATAGTTTTCAATTTTTTTTTGCGATGAGCTCATTTGAACCAGTGTAAGTGTTTTTCGGGCATATACATGTGGAACTATATATATATCAAAACATGAGAAAGTAAACTCATATTTAAAATCATATATGAAATAAGATAAGTAAGTTACTCTTTCTGTTATAGACCACCCTGATAGTATTAGCGAAGTTTCAAGTCAAGAGAACAATGAGATGTACGATGAAGAAGAAGATAAGTTGATATCGCCTGAACTCCTCCAAGCACGAGAACAGCAAATTATCCCTCTTGAAAATAGACCTTACCAAGAAGAACTTGCTAGAGAAGCTGGGAGAGGACGCAATGTCATTATCATTGCACCGACTGGATGTGGAAAGACAGTAGTTGCTCTGAATATAATTCAGGTGGATTATCCTTTTGAATATGAGATTTTTGCTAATTTAGCTGTACATTTGTGACATTAAGCAAAACAACATCATATATAAGTAATTACTTATTGTCTACCAATTTTCAGTTCTTAAAGAATTGAAACACCGACTTAAAGGCTCTTGTTTTAATAATAACACACAATTTATGAGAGGCGTTCATTTCTCAGGTTATGACCAATTTCTGGTCATTGCCTGTGGGCGAAGTTTTATGTCCGGAATGTCATCTTTCTCTTTTGGTCATTAGTAATTAGAAATATTACCCGGTTATGGATATATTCTATGAGAACATAGTGACTGTGTAATGTATTCTTTATGTGAGTATACAAGGCAAATGGTTTCATTACATCCATAGTTTATTGACAGATATCAGTCTCAAATTATTCATGCAGCAACAACAAATTCTCTGCAAAAAACAACAGTAACGCATAATGTTGCTTGTCGAGGACAGGTTCACATGACTAAGAAGGGTAATCTTTGATTTGAAGCTATTATTTGCATCAGACAGCAACTTTACCCTGGGTCTGTCAAAGAGACTTTTTGCATGCCATGGCATTCGGTCCTGTCAAAACGGCCGGCAATATACTTTTTCTTCTTTGTTTTGTCCACTTCTATAGCAAAACTAACCAAAGAGATTTACGGTGGCTAGGTGGGATTTAATCATTCATCGGCCCTATAACAAATAACAAACCAGAAATAGTATGTACATACATCTCAAATACTTCGGATTATAAATTCTAAACTTGATGATCTTTTTGCTCCTTAAAAGGGTAAGGGAGTCCATGTCCTAACATCTCCTTCATCTATTTCTCCAGAACAACAGGACCTAGAGACTGAAATGTTGCGAACAGAAAGCTAATTTCTTAGTTGGCCAAATCAATCTATAAATGTATGTCACACAATTGAAGCGTCTTTGTTTGTGACCCTGCAGACCCACTTATCAATGATGGAAGAGAGAGTAAGGAAAGGGAAAGTTGCGTTCTTCGCTAACGAGGTGACTCTTGTCGACCAGCAACATGATCTGTGTAGACGCCACCTTAGCTCATCCACATCTACTATGATGATCGTTGGGGAAACCAAGTACAGAGTAAGGGAACCTCTCCTAGACTTAATACAGGCGTAAGTTGATACTCAGTTTAATTAAAGTTGATTATGTTCTGAAGCAAAACAGTTTTCAAAATTGACTCGTTCTATTTGTGACTTTCTTCTCAAAACGGTCTTAAAGCAGCCTTTTAGTGACATGTTCTGACACCAGTATAGTGCAGACATCGTGTTTAAAAGAAGGATGACACGTAAAACGACTGGTTCATACATGTAGCTATGACAAGGTCAGAACAGGAAACTTATACCCCTTATGCCGATTACGAATCCCGGTAGAGTCATTTTTAGAAAAATATTTCTTGGAACGATTTTAATCAGATTTTGGCGATACCTGATATGACATTCTATATATTTTGATTTTTCCTCTTTTCAATAAATTAACTAAATGTACATTGTATGATGATTTTAGCAGTGAAGCACTGTGCTGTTAAACAAGTCGTGTTTATAATCAAAACCTTATGCTTAAAATTCAGAAAAAGGGCTTTTTCTCAAGGTTACACATTTGGCCAATTTTAATTTAATTTACGGAATCATTGACAACAACAAAAATTTCGAATTTTCAATTTAAATTCCTCTTTTACGATTTATACGAAATACAACAATATATTTTCAGATTAACTGTAAGGTGACATTGCTACATTATATCAATTCAAGCTTTTGTAGAACAATGTTCCTAAACAATAATATGTTCGTAAATATTTTGTAAAAAATGTTATGCTCTCATGGCTTTTTGTTGCAGCAATGACGTTCTTGTGATGACGCCGCAAATCATAGTTGATGCCTTAGAGTCCAAAACGTTAGCCTCGCTCTCTGTGTTCTCATTGATTATATTTGACGAGTGCCACCATGTCCGGGATAAACATCCGACCAATCAGATCATGTGTCACTATATGGAGCAGCTTCAGAGGCAGGGGAATATCGGTTCATTACCACAGGTAGCAAGAGTTTCCTAAGTATGGTATCAAGGAGGACATTTCATTTTTCAGTTTCCCTTATCACACAAATTTCATATTTGTAAAAAGTATGATAATTACCATATTACACTTGAACCACCACACAGATCACGTTTGACTTCTCTGTAACCCTTTGACCATTCGATAAACTGAGTTTGAATGCATGAGTCTGATATAATTAGATGTAATAATCCTGCTCTATCAACTTATATCCGTCCAGTACCCTAACCTTCTTTACGTCAAAGGCAATTTTTGCTAATTATATTAAAAGCCAATGAAACAACTCGCATCCAACAATAGTGACAGAACCCGGATGACAAATTTATTAAAATCCGAAACATTTTAAGCTTCAAGCCCCTTGCATAACGAAATTTCTTTGTTTTTTTTTTACAATCACACGCTAAAATAGCCATGTCAGTCATGTCAGTGATACAGAGATTTTGACCTGAACGAGGCCATAAGATCGGAATAGAGAGAGTTCAAGGGTTATTCCCTGCCCCACACTGAGGCGCACGAGTTGAGAAGCTTGTGGTGTCTCCTAAGGCAAGAGACTTTATTCAAAATGTGCCTCTGTTCACCCAGCAGTACCAATTGGGTACCTGGTGTAGATTGTGTTGGAGGTGACCTTTAAGCGCTGTAACCGGCAGCTTGGGTTAGACCAGGGTAATAATGCAGGGAGCGCCTTGAGCATGCATTCGGTGTGGATATGTGCGCTATAAAAATACCCTAATTATTATAATTATAATTATTATATTATCTTCGTCTTCAAATACGCTGAAGGCACAGGATGAGATAGATGATTTTTTAAAAATTGATTGAATTTAAATCGACACTATTTTATGACTTATAGATAGTGGGATTCACTGCGTCAGTGGGTGTGGGAAAGCAGAGAGAGACATCTAACGAGAAGGAAGGTGCTAGAGAGCACATCCTGAAGCTCTGTGCGAACCTCAATGCGACTGGGGGACTCATCACTGTGCGGGAACACAAGGATAGCCTCGATGAGTATGCTAACTGTGTAAAAACAGGTATTTTTCTTTAGCAATAAATTACATAACACGTTTTATAGATTTTTTAAGTAAAAGCAATGATAATAAATATAATGATAATGTGTATATGTTGATCGTGGTATTTATGTTGGGAACTACCAAGACCCCTAAACTATTGATTTCATATTAAGCGCGAGACTGGTTGCAACTTTTCAACCTTGATTTTGACATTGATATATCATCGAATGTCAGAGAATTCCTAATCGACAGAAGACTGAGAAAAAATACACTTAAATTTCTAATACTATATTTCGTAAACTGGTTCTATATTAAAAACCATTTGATATTTGTTATTGAATCGTTATGCTATTCAATATGGTATGTCATTTTCCAAGGCCAAGGATAATTATTCAGAGCTTTTGGGAACAATGTGTAAGCCATCCATTAGCTCTTTTACACTGCATTTTCCACCATTTTGATATTTTTACCATGCTCAAAATATTTCAGCTATAGAAATGGCTCATGAGAGAAAACAGGACCCCTTCAAGAATATCATTGTTTCAAATATCATGGAGCAAATTGAGGACAGAATTATCAATAAACAAATTGAGGGTGAGTTAAAACGTTTTAAAATCATTGTCATGTTCAATGCTCGATGCTTCATCTAAAACGATCAAAAGTGCTATCATTGATTCATCATTATCGTATGATAATTAAATTCTCAATTATTCATTTATCTATCTACAATAGTGAAAATATTTACAACGAATGTAATCTTTTACCTACACTATTTTGAACCATGTAATTGGTAGATGTTATGTAAGGCTCAGTTGCATTTTAATTTGATTAACATAAGTGATGACAATAACTCTCAATTAAAGAAACTTTTGGTATAAACGTGACTTATAAAGATGCTGATGCCCATGTTTTATTGTTGATTCAGCTGAATTATTATTTGCTTCAGCTCAGCAATCCTTAAAGCACATCCGAAACATTGAGAAGGAGGTGAAGCCATGCCTGGAGAAGGGTTCAGCATGGTACACCCAGTGGCTAGGAAAACTGCATAATGACAAGTTCCTCCGGATCAAGGATCCGTCTCTCAGACGATTCTTCCTGACTTGTGTCCAGCATCTTAGTGTTTGTATATTTATATTGTAGGCTGTCAAGAACTTGAGTATTCCTTTATGTGTACTTGATAACATTATGCATCTGTTTTCGTGTGAAGAGTCGCAGGTCAAGGGTGTTCATGCAATTGTGTTTTAGAGTTTCTAAGATCTTCCTATATACTGAACTTTTATTGTAAGAGTTCGTGATCCTAAGAATTGGCTCATGTGAATCGGTTGTGTATATTGTACGTCTAAAACCGCATCTTCTATTATGGCATTGTAGAGGTTATAAAATGCCATGTTACGATCTATATTCTGATGTTTTCCCCACTTTTTAACAAAATTATTAAGTTGAATTGACTTTTCACTGACGTTGACGAAAAAAAGGGCCGTTCAAAAAGCAGTTTCGTGTTAGCTAGTTTCTCGAAAGATCTATATCAATTATTTCTTTCATAATGTTTCCCACAACTTGCAGGTATACAATAAAGCATTGGCACTGAACAGTGACTGCAGAGCGTACGATGCCTGGTTGTATCTTGACAACAAGATGAAGACACTTCACCCTGCTCCTGGTTACAGGACTGAAACAGACGAGTGGCTTTACACTTTATACCAACGTATGTTTAATAGGCAGAGATGAATGGTTGTCGATATGTCCCGTAATACTTACTGTGTTTGATACGATATGGACAGGGATGAGTCCTCGTACATTGGCCCTTTTTATCGAATTCGGACAAAAATGCATGGTTGTACTCAAATTATTTGCTAAGAAAGAAGTACGATATTATACGGACTCAGGTGACCGTCTTTACATCAGTCCCGTAATACCAAGGTTCATTCGAGATGATACCACATCAGTCCCTTCATAATAAGATACAGAGTTGAGTGGTTGTTCAGGAATTATTTTATACCAGTGTACATGTGCGTTGGATATGATAAGTACACAGTTGAGTGGTTATACATCAGTCCCTACTACCAAGGAACTTACAAATACGCACTGAGACCAAGTTGTGTTATGCTTTATTTGTTCAGGTAGGAATTGGATAACATACAATCACTGATTTGAGGATACATATGCTTTTGGTAAGTAATTGGAATCGACAGCAGATTAACGTTAAAGATGGTACCGACATGTGAATCAGACACAGAGTACAAAATGTAAAGATCTTTGATAATTAATTTCTTTATTATCATTGTCTTGCCAGATCACAGACGTCTGCTCTCTAAAGAGTCACAACCTTCAGCGAACATCAACCCCAAGCTGATTACTCTTGAGCTGCTGATCAAGGACCAGATAAAAAAGAAGAAAGACTCACGAATAATTGTGCTCGTACAGACACGTGACCTTGCACGTGCACTTGTTCAGTGGATGACTTCTGATGCCAATCTTAGGAAACTGATTCCTGTTGTTGTCACTGGTTGTGGAGCCACTGCCGATCAAGGCGGTACGATATTAAACGTAGCATTACACCGCGAATACTGAATTTTCTCTTTGATACCGTTTTGATTGAACCTTTGGTCGTTTGTATATCATAATATAAGTAGTTTATTATATGATCGTACTTCGGATTATCTCTTCAAGACGAAACAAATAAAATTCGACGTAACTGCTATACAAGCAAGAGACATTGGCCTTTTTTGAAAATATGTCTATTTTGTACCAGGTATGACACGAGCCCAGCAGATAGAGGCAGTAAAGAACTTCAAGTGGGGCAGCAGTCGAGTCGCTGTAGCAACGTCAGTGGCCGAGGAAGGGATGGACGTGACGAAGTGCAGTAGAGTCATTCGTTACGAGTATGTGTCGAACGAGATCGGCATGATCCAGGCAAGAGGTGAGCATGATTACATGGCGTCTTAATATTGTACACAAGTTGTTTGGAGAAAAGAGAAACCACAAGAATACGTCATTCCATGTAAACTAATCAAAATGTGTAGGCAGATACAAAGTTAATTGATTTCATAAAGTTCTATTTTGATATATTACCCATTATTTTCGCATGTCACATTTACATTGGAGACTTTATCCAGTGTGTTGTAGGTGTACACGTACGATGTCAATTTTAATTATTAATGAAACACATTTATATTGTGGAATGGTAATATGTAAACTTATGTACATAGGAAACTTTACACCATAGCTATTTACCCAAATGAACCAGCTAACAATGATAGACATTTCAGGTAATACAAAATACTTCTTCTAAATCAAACAGTTCTTAAAGCAAATAGAATGTAAAAAGTTACGATTCAATAACCAGATATGAATTCAAAGAATGTATATTTGGTTTTCCGAATATCCATTCCGATAATGTCAATCCACTAATGTGTCACAGCAGACTTTACCACTAGATATAATAAAGTAGTTTTTCCATTGTGTGTGAACAAGAAAATTTCAAACGTTTAATTACCTCATCCTTCGACTTGTCGATTTTTCATTTAGAGCTTGTTTATTAGCGGTAAGATGTGGTTGGAGTCTTCTGCGTCTTTCGGAAACGTCTATGAAATCTTAAATCAGTGGTCATTATAATTAACATCGACGCCGACCCCGTGTATAAATTATGTCACTTTACGTGGTCAGGTGATGCCCAAGTGTATAATCTCGGCTGGTGCATTTGTGCTTACTGACATACATACTAATAACCAATGGTGTAAAAATTTATTGCTATGTTAACACATATCAGACTTCACACAGCGAAGACACACATTTCGTTGTGTTCTCTGCTTTTGACGGTTTTAGATGCAGTGCCACAGAGGAGATATTAATTTCTTTAAGAGCAGTTATCTAACTCCTGTGCCACGTGACTCTGCACAGGCGTCATAATTTAGTAACTTAAAAGACAGTCCTGATCATTTAACTGACATAATCAATATCGTACATTGTTCAGTACTTAACTTTTAAAGATTATAGTTTAATTCGTACAGATGTTGAATTTGAATTCAGGTTTTCGAGTTTGTGGTTCTTGCAGGTAGAGCCTCACGAGTCAAAGACGGGACATACTACACGGTGACAGCCAAGGAGGAAGTGGCTTTGAAGGAAAAGAGTAACATCCGACTTGAGGCAGTGATGGAGGAGACGGTGGAAGAGCTACAGAGACAGATTGAGACAGACCACGACGGGTTTAAAAGTAAACTAAGCCAGATACAGCAAGAGGAGAAGATAACTCGTGAAAAGGAGAAGCAAAAGGCCTTAGAACAGCCATCAACAGACGAAGAGTTTAAGCTGCGATGCTATTACTGCAACGCTAAAGCCTTCAGCTCCCACGACATCAGAGTTGTTGCTAACTCACATCGCCTCGTGGTCACAGATATATGGGATCTTGTAAATGAGCAAGAACCTGAAAAAAAAGAGGCGTTTGATAGTATGCAAAAAGTTAGTGCTGTACACTGCAAGGCATGTCAAGCCAGATGGGGCAGCGGGGTTATGTACAGGAATGTTAAGTATGTTTGTATATCCATTGTAAATTTCATGGCCTATGATAAAACTAATAAAAGTTTCCACTGGTCAAAATGGAAGAGGGCACATTTCATATGTGAGGAAATGCCCAAAGAACAAAATGAAGTCGCGACATCTGCGGAACAGCAGACTGAGAGTTGATTCGATCAGTACAATAAATCATGAAATCATGATTTTCTGAACAACTGCAGTATGAGGCTTCCTCCCTATGTTGTTTTCATATTAGATCAATGGAATTTGTACATTGTTCTTTGAGGAGAGTTGCTGTTGATCTCAATAGAAGTGCTGACAATCCTTAAATGTGATACTAGCTTTCTTGTTGACACTTGTTAGCTCTGAGGCTAACTCAAAACGGAAAATATCTTATTTTTTTAAAAAATATATTGGTTTTATGTTTTTTATAATTTGATACAGTGTTTTGTTACATTACGCAAATAGCTCCGGAGACTATTGCAACAGAAATGCGTATGTCATATCCTTATACTCATTTGAGAAGGTTGGAGTTCAATTGAGTTCTCATTAATATACATATAGAATTGGATGTGGAATGGGTTTGTCTCAAATGATTAATTTTACTGCTGAAAACGCTTTGAGTAACAATTTTAATTACTTTCCAAACACAATTTTGAATCATATAAATAATCAATCTAAGAATAAATGGAAAACTGTCAAAATATTTTTGTTATTTCAATTAGTAATAAATCTTTACCATTTATTTGACCTAATAGGGCACTTTATATATCAAATAACCGTCTCAAATATGAGGAAAATCTAGGTGTTCAAATGATTTCTTATATTTCAAATCGACAAACGAACAAAAAACAGCTCGATCATTCAATCACATCCTGCTAAATCGGCGTATATACGAATCTGCTCTCGCTCCTTCCTAATACCCTGATCTCTTTCAAGCCAAAAGCCTCGTACGGCTGGAACGGCTTGATATTAGTGGCTTAGTTCACCTGTTTCAGCCAATAGAACGTCTTTATGCAAGGAGCGTGACGCTATTATCTTGAATTCAACGGATTTTTCATCCGGGGTTGGTTCCATCATTGGCTGGTTAGATAGATAGCGACACGAGGCTTTTGACTTGAATGAAAACAGGGTATTAGGAAGGACCGAAAGCGGATTCATACACGCTGATTTAGCAAGATGATTCAATCATTAGATGAAGTGTCTGGTCTATATTGCGCATATGCTGTAAATAACATGGGTTATATCTGAAATGTTAAAGTTACTTTTTAAAAAACAAATTAAGTACCTTATGATTATCATTCTTCAATAGTTGAATACTTCTGTCGAAACATATTTACACCACAACTTTTTTTGTTTAATATGAAACTGTGAACACATGAAAATGATTATTCCGACATATCCCCCTCAAGATGAATACTCATTTATCGACAATATTTTGTCGATTTTATATAGAAAGTAATGGTATGATTTGTATGCAGATTATTGTCTGTTCCTCCGTTCGTCCGTATTTAAATGTTTCCCGGGAAATGTATACCGTTAATCAAAGCTTTCTGATAATATTCAATTATATTACCCTACTAGACTGCAGTGTTGCCGTTTGATACTTCAGATTTCTGAATTTTTGTTTTCGTCTCTATGCAAATGCGTTGCAAATGTACGGATAGCTTCTATCTGTAAACCTTATGCTTTTGCTGTTTCAAAAAGGACATAGGTCCAATTTGGACTTAATAGATTGATAGCTTGAATCTGGAGCAAACTGACAAAACTGCTCATCATATCTTTCCGAAACTCTACTCAAAGAGTTATAAGAATTGTTTGTTTTATCATTACAACGATTTTTTGTGACCCATGGGATATGTCAATTCCCATTCTTCTGAGTTCTGAGTTTGTTAGGTCTCATTGTGTTTTAAAGTACATATAAATTTTAACTTTACTTTCTTGTCATCTGATGAAATGATTAAATCTTATCGTAAGGTATGAAGGTATTTTTATTTGAACTTAAACAATTTGCCGCAATAGAGTCCCTGTTGTTGTCAAATTGCAACAAAGTCCAGAGGTAAAAGGATAACATGCGATGCAAAAAATGCATGTTAAGAATTGCAAAAAGCCAGTGTTTCTTTATTTATGTTGTAAAAAAAGTAACATTAGTTCCTGAAAGCCTATCTGAACAAAACAAAGTTGCCTTTCGTCTATCGCGTATACAAAGCCGTAAAGAACACGTGTAGATAGTCTTTTCTCAAGAAAGACTCATAATTAAAATAAACCTTTTACACCAGTCAAATTGTGAATCTTAAATATTTACTTATACCCCTCGCTTTACAGCGACTTAGAGGAAAATATAGTCTTTATTTCACCCGTCTGTCCATCCATCCGTCCGTCCAAAACTACTGTTTGAAGCACACCTCCTAACTATTCATGCTCGGTTAACCAAACATCACTCAAAAAAAAACATGTTCGCTATATGTGTCTTATGAGGGTAGGAATTAGTAAGTACATTTTTTTTCAATTTCCATGGAGTCATGACTAAAAGAGTACCTGTTCCACAACGTCATTTGTCCGGAGCATATCTCCTAATCTATACTTGCTTGCTTCACCAAACTTCATGCACATGTCAACCATAATCCCTAGATGAGCCTTTTGAGGGTACAGAATCTATTTAAAAAAATTTCTTATGGAAACATTACTATAACAGTGACTCTATAAAAATAATTTTGTCCGTCATATATTATTTAATACACTTTTTAGTTAGACCGAACTTGATACATTTGTCATCAATAATCAAGAGATTTGCCTTAAAAAACAAGACTGAAATTCGAGTTTAATCATTTCCAAGGAAACGTGACTAAAACAGTGACATACTACCAGTGCAACGATTGACACTGTGACCCGCGGCCATTGCATAGAGTTTGCATAACACGACATTGATTTATCATGACGTGAGTCAGTCTAGATTTGTTGTGTTCGGGTACATGGTTCATAACGAAGTTTCCGGGTTTCGTGGTAATCACTTTGTTGAATGATAGCATTTGTCATGCATTGGATAAGGCAACACGCTGTTATTTATCATGGTTTGACATATTTATCTTCTAGTGCCCCGGAAGTATGTGTACCTATAAACTATCTAAATATTCAAATATTCAACAACTGCCCACGATTCTACACCTCAACCAATCAAACTCTAGAAATATTGAAACACTAGGAAAACCACTTCAGTAAAACGAAACGAAGGTGTTTCCCAAACCCTTAAAATAGATTTCTATGACCAGTCGTTGCAGCTTGCGACGGAGCTGATAACATCAATTGTTGAGCAGTGTCGTAACGCCTACATGTATGTGAAGTGACTGTCACAATGGCGATCACGTGAAGAAGTAAGACTTAATTTGGATAGTGTAGTACTTACCTGTGAGGGCCAAGATGGCAATGGCAGCTGCTGGTGTGACAGAATGTCGAGGGGAGGACATTAAGACTTTAGTTCGAGAATACCGCGATATCATCACTCGGCATGTTCGATGTAGCAACATTCTACCAAATATGTGCTTTGAAGACGGTATGTAAAATACTTTGATAATCTGAAAAACGTTTTTGTTTACTAAAAAACTATAAGCTTGACTTAGAGTGTGTAGAAACTGAACTGGGCAGTTTTAATGTGAGGTATATCGCCTAAATAAAACCAATGCTGACGTATAGTTAATAAGTAAACCAATCACTGCATCAGTATTTGCGATATTTAATCAATAAATGGCATTCTTTTTTTAAATTCGTATTTTTTAATCATCAAAAACGTGAATAACATGATATCATTAGGAATTCTTACTTTCGGTTTGCGATTCCTAGTACATGTAACTCGTATCAGATTAAAGCTAAATAAATCACTATGTTCAAGACATATATGTTTATAGAAAAGTAAATTCGAAATATTCTGCAGCTAATTGAACTTTATATCCTCATCGTTAAATATGACTAACTCAACACGCAACAGGCCTTTCTTTTTCAAGTTACATATAGGATAGATCAAGTTGCGCTTCGCAAAGGATATAAAAAAAAGTTTTCCCCAATCCCAACTAGAAACGGTTTTTTTCTCAATTAAAGTTGAAAGATTTTTTACTATTCAAAATTAAAGTCCGAAACATCACACACCAATTTCCATAGTGGATTTACTCTATTTGTTTGAAACCATTTGTGTTATTATTATCCACGTACAATATATTCAAATCACCGTTTCAAGCGCTCGTTATTGCTACTAAAATAGTTCGTCGGGTCCATCACCCCTGACACTTTCTCTTAAACGAAAGTGAATACCGCGGACAGGGTATTAACTCTTTATAATCATTGGCTCACATGTTCGGAAACGGAAGATGACTATACTGGCGTTATCGAAATAATTAGATCAGATATGTATAACAAGAACTGGCATCTGTCCTAACGTATAGGAGATCATATGATATTGTATACCCCCCAAAAGTATCCGGGAACCGAGTTACTTCTTTTAATTTCCCTGATGTTTTCAATTCTCATCTTAAATAGGTGGGACACTTACCGTTAAAATTCGATTTTAAGTATATTAAATAGATTTGAATGCCTTTGACAAAAACGTTTCTTAAGAAAGGACCGGTCACTTATCACAAAGGAGGGGGGGGGGGGGGGGGGGGGGGGGGCATGTGAGTCGGGCCGGGGAGTTTCAGGGGAGGGGTCAGAAAAAAATATACAGCCACCAGCGGAGGGTCATGAAAAAACATACGAAAGGTTGGGGAGGGTCATTTTAAAATAGACAATTATCAAACCACCTTTCTTTAGGAATTGAAAAATATCATAAAGCCTTATTAAATGGAAAAACGGTCAACAGTATCCAACCTGCGGTCACTACGTTTCTAGTTGTTCTTATACCCTTGTGCAACGCCAAACTTGGACTTTGCCAATCTTATTTGATAAACATTAAATGGCTGTCTAAAATCATTCAAAATCAAATTTTCTCGGCGGACGTTTGTGTTTACATACATGATGGTCATAACAACGGTCAAGTCATTTACATGTTTACAAATTGAGTGATCTTCCAAACACTACCAATCCCATGTCTTTCTGTCTGCAAAAGTTTAGTCTATAGCGTAACGTTTGAAAATATACCGCTCCCCATCCGTGGTGCATGACGCATTGAATCAAACTCAATGTAGATGTCACTTTCACTCATTGGCGGATCAAGATCACAACCAAGAGATTTCCAATTATAGCAAATATCAGGAGTCGCAATTCTCATAATTGATAAAAGTATACAAGGAAAGTGGCAGGCAACATAAATTATCAATAGCCCCTGTTAATATCTTTACACCTGTCAGGCCCTACCATATCAAATTACACACATACAGAGAGATTGATCAATAATTAACTTATTCATGATGTAAGCTGATAAAGATCTATATGCCTGAATAACCCCCTCATACTACAGTCACATTAGCTACAATGTAGTAAGAAAAGGACGGCAGGTATTGAAATTGTTTTGGCTATTGTTGAGCCGATATTTTACCTTAGTGGTACGTTCTTTGTATGCAAATACATATTCAACTCCAGGTTGCCAAGAAAATTTGAAATTTTAACCAACAGACGAAAATTCCCTTATCATTTAGTTTCCGGGCCATTGATTAGGAAAATAATATGACTTTTAAATGTCAAATTTGGTATAGATGTTACCGGGATGTTTAGTATAGGGTTTACAAAATCCTAGACAAAATAGACAAAATCCAAACCTGTCCTTTTAAAGATTTTCTCTACGTGAAACTATGTCAGCTTATATATAAATGTGAACACGGTGTGGTAGCCGTTCTCACCATTGCCTTGGTGACTTGGTGGTAACGGATTTTGTCCTTATTTGTCATCTAATGGTTTGTGAGTAATAAGGTAGGAAATGCAACAATTTGATATCATTATTCACAGAAATGGGGTTCCGTGTGGTCTTTTGTTTACGTTAACTGGGCTCATGTTGTAGAAGGGCACTGATTACCATGTTTGAAAGGAGCTTAATGGTAGAAATTATGTTGACCGATGACCTCCATTACGTCATGAGCGAAAGGATTTCTCAATTATTAGGAATTCGTGTACCATCGCATTTTTCGTAATAGTTCTGGGCCTCCTTTCACAAAGCCCTAAGGTGATCGTAAGTCCTTAAGGTAACCTTAGTGCAATGTTAAAGTATGGGAGTTAAGGTTAACCTTAGGAAAGGTTGCTTTGTGAAAGCAGGCCCTGAACCGTCTCAATCGTGACTGCAGTCATTACTATTCACCATGCAAACAACCGTGCCATATCCTGATCTTATCAGCATGAGGCTAATCCCATCTCTTGCTTTTGCTTCAGTCAGGTAGTGAGGTCGTAACCAAAGTGTTTTGTAAGCTCTATAATAGAAAATAATAGATTTTAACCTCATGGTTACCTCTGCGAACTTCGCTACGTTTTGACAAATGAATTTCCACAAAGTTATTCTGTAGAGAAAAAAATCATCTTCATATAGTATATTTCACGCTGTGCTCAAATAATGTTGTTATCTTGCTTTTACCAATTGAAATGCTGATTTGACACTTGTAAAATACCCATTGGTATACTTTCTTTTCCCCTCAACTAATATCATTTGGCCCTACGTATCCAGCTTCGTCGTTGGAGGAAAACATTAGAGCTCTGGAGAGAGACCACAGAGAGCGAGAAGCATGTATACTCTTTCTGGATTACATGGAGAACAAAGATGACCAAGCAGATTATGTGCTTTTTCTTCAACTTTTAGAAGAAAGGGGTAAGTATATGGTTTTTAAACCATATGCAAGGGATGATAAATATATTCTTCAAACCCCTCTACCTATTAGCTACATAAATAATACCTCATGATGAATGGTACCCTGAAGTTAACACGCACAAGTTTCCGGAATTTTAGCACTTCCATTTCATTTTGTTTTAAAATTTATTTTAGAAGTAACAAATTTATACCGCAATGACGATTCTCTTTCGGAATTTTGGAATAAGGAAGATTACGTTTGTTTGAGCCATTGTGAATTTTAACATGTACTGTTTAACACTTACATTTGTTAATGTGTCCTAAAAGAGATCCAGAATTTGCCTTTAACCTAACTTACGCTTCAGTTTAAGAACTTTTTATGGTTACCAGAGTACACATACGTTGTCAAGCTTCTAAGAGGTGACTGGACACTAGACCCGAGTCTACACAGAGAACATTACAGACTGATTCAGTTCTTCAGCCAATATATAGAGCGGAAGGTTGACATACAGCAGCTCTTTCCAAGGCTCATTGAGGAGGACTTTATGGGTATTTACAGCGTTTTGGGATCGTTAAACGGTTTCATGTAGGATTGTGCATAATAAATAGAAAATAGAAATTTTGCAACGATTGCATTTTTAAAAAAAAGAATAATGTTTTGAATCTCAAAGGATATCTTCAAGTTGTAATCGTTTATAAATATTTAAGGATGACTGATGAGGGTTATTTCCAAATCCACCAAACACGTCTAGATTGTCTTTTATTCTTCAGGAGGTAATTTCTTATGTCGATTACCGATAACAAATTACTTTTAACTAGTTACAATTTCCGTTCATCGTTACTTATTTGACATGATTTTTAAATGAGTAATGTACTCATTATCTCTGTTTTAAAGGTTTTTCACAACACTGGAACAAATGTAGTATTCTTTCAGTGCTTATGTTCATGCGTCTAGTTACACTCCTTGAGAAAAGTAACATAGACCTTATAATTCAACACATAGCCTCTACAGTTAAGAAGTGACCTTTCTAAACCCTTCATTCATATTTCTTGCACAGACGATGAAGACAGGGAGCACCTACAGTGCATCATAAGAAATAGCGGACCAACTATGGCTGCTCGCTGGTTTGTGTTGGCAGTTTTGCCAAGAAGGAAGGAGGACTGGTACAAGCAGTTCCTCATGATACTCGAAGAACATGGGTATCAGGAGCTAGTGATATGGATTGATGACCGATTCTGTGCAAGTATGTTGCAAATAGAAATTTGTACGAACATTATCGTATGAAGTCATCGCCATGATCGGTATTTCAGTGCCACATAAAGACTTGGAAAAATATTGGAATCTTCAGAAACCAAGAATATACTTTTGTGTAAGAGATATGACATACTTGAATTTTAAGCATGTTCAAGACATCTTGAAATAAAAGTCATATCAACAATTCATAACCAATTAATCTCAACTTTTTTCATCATTGAACATTTGATATAAAACAATTTTAACAATAAATTTTCATCAGAAGGCGTTGAAGATGAGGATTCTCTCATGGAGACAGAAGGGAGCGAAATGTCTATGGAAGAAGGCATGAATGTACTTTCAGGTCAGGTTCCTTTTAATTTTTTTACCAAAGAAGCGACAAAAAGCGTATGAAACAGAATCTGAAAAAATGTACGAAAACATATTTAAGAATACTATATTCCATTCAGATCTTCATAATACTTCAAATATTTCGAAATATGTTGCAATTCAACTGAGAAAAATTTGCTTCGAAGCATAGAAAATTGGTGATGTCTTGGAACGCGAAACTCCCTTTTCTAAATACTTTGTTATCGGTATCCGATGGTACAATGGAAAGTTCTTGACTTATGTAATATTGTAAACATTTCCTTCTCCCTCACAGCATCAGGGGAAGCCTACTCCAGTGTTGGTCTGATGGATCCAATACCAGCTAATCTTCTGAACATAACCCTGAATATTAACAAACCAGAGGTGTTGACTCAGAAAACTGACATTATCTATCAGAGGCATCGAAAATCTGATTTACATAATACAGTTAGTGGTTCTTTGTTCGAAGCTGACCCTAAACGAATAGAAGATTGGATTCAATTGCCAGAAGACCTGCAGCGTAGCCTTATGTTCAACAGAGGTTTGTATATAATAAAAGAAACAACAGTGATTTTTGTAACACATATCTTATTCTCTCAATAACGCTAAAATTTGTGCCAGTTTTATGCCACCATAATTTCATGAATTTTAACATATAAGGTGTCCATGAAAGAAATTGCATTTTGATATGGTGGTTATATGTTAGTTTAGGTCTCAAGACGCTGGGATATAACCGTTAATCTAAGTGCACGGGTTTTTATGAAAGTGTCGCCGTTTACCAAAAGAAATCTGTTTGCCCAAAGATATACTATTGTACTTCGATATAATGACAGTTTCCATTCTCCTTTGAAATAAGGATTCACTCTTCAAACATGTACTGCAGATCACCCTGATAGTATCAGTGAAGTTTCAAGTCAAGAGAACAACGCGTCGTACGATATTGACAAAGATGAGTTGATATCTCCCGAGCTCCTCCTAGCAAGAGAACAGCAGATTGTCGCCCTTGAAAACAGGCCGTACCAAGAAGAACTCGCGAGAGAAGCTGGAAGGGGACGCAATGTCATCATCATTGCACCGACTGGATGTGGCAAGACAGTAGTTGCTCTGAATATAATTCAGGTGAAGTTTTATTTAAACTCAATCTAACCAGACACAAATCTAAAAAGAACATCACATCGACTTCTATTTAGATAAATAAATGTTTTTTTCAGTAGGA
This sequence comes from Phorcus lineatus, assembly GCA_921293015.1. NCBI lineage: Eukaryota > Metazoa > Mollusca > Gastropoda > Trochida > Trochidae > Phorcus > Phorcus lineatus. The sequence goes on from OV121089.1 coordinate 25,452,021, forward strand.
GTTTAAAGAAATGCTTCATCTTGATTCCCAAGGTTAAGTACAGCCTGATTCAAAACTCACCTTTTTGCTTGGTGTGTAATCGTGTATATTCATATAGCAGGTGCATGTCTCAAGCACCGTGATGGATGGATTTCATTTAAAAGGGAAACTATTAATCACCATGTGATAATAATACATCATCTATGAACTTGGCCCGTTTATGTTCAGTTGCATGTCAAGTGATATTGAGATTGAACATGTATTCATTAGAATACGTACCGATCCTGTTTATACACTCAACTTTGTGCTTGGTGTGTAATCGTGTACATCAATATAAATAAATGTTTTTTTCAGTAGGATTATAAAGAAATGCTACATCTTGATTCCCAAGGTTAAGTACAGCCTGATTCAAAACTCACCTTTGTGCTTGGTGTGTAATCGTGTAGATTCATATAGCAGGTGCATGGCTCAAGCACCGTGATGGGTGGATGTTTTGTTTAAAAGGGAACTATTAATCATCATGTGATAATTGTACATCATCTATACACTTGTCCCGTTTATGTATTGAGATTGAACCATTATTCATTAGAATACGTATCGTATCGATCTTGTTTATACACTCACAGAAACATCTCGCCATGATGGAGGAAAGAGGACAGAAAGGTAAAGTGGCCTTCTTTGCTAACGAGGTTACTCTAGTGGACCAACAGCATGATCTGTGTAGACATCACCTCCGGGAATCTACATCTACTATGATGATCGTTGGTGAGACCAAGTACAGGGTCAAGGAACCACTTCCAGACTTAATACAGGCGTAAGTTGCTGTTTTCATCCATGTTTTTGGTTTGATTCCGGAATCCTTATCACAGTTGTATTCCTTTAAAGCGTCAGACTTGGTTACACATGATCTAATATTTTTAGACAATGTCACTCCAGGGCTTTTCATCAGGAACAGTTGTACTCATCGTTACTGGCCTTGATGTGAGCAAGCAAATTATCTTTAACACGCTTCGGGTTTCTGTTTTGGAGATTGGCAAACAATTTTAGTCTGAATTTAAAACTTTTACTTTTTAGGCAATCATATGGCAGTTTGTCTCTCAAAATAGGTTGATTATAACACCAAGTTTTCAGGAACATTATTTCAAACTCAACAAGATTAAAATTGAAACTGTGTGAAAGGTAGTCAGCATTGTTTGATTGCAGCAATGACGTCCTTGTGATGACGCCGCAGATCATTGTTGATGCTTTGGAATCCAAAACGTTACCTTCCTTGTCAGTATTCACCCTGGTTATATTTGACGAGTGCCACCATGTCCGGGATAAACATCCGACCAATCAGATCATGTGCCACTACATGGAGCAGCGACACAGTCAGGGGAATATCGGTTCCTTGCCACAGGTAGAGGATTTTTAAAATACTGAAAAACATTAATTGGAATCAATTTAACATCTCTATCAATTATTGCTTGAGAACCGCTGGCTTTTTAAGCGTGAAATCTGGAGGACACATACCTGGGTTAATTTTAGATAATGTATTTCAATAACCATGTGATTCGTTGCTTCCTGTAATTGGCTAAAGACCGAAAGGTTATCAATATTTTATTTTTTCTCTTCAGGAGAAACGTATACAGCTCCTCTGCTAAATTATTATTAAACTTAATTATAAACCGATATTTTGTGAATCCGTAGGCCCTTAACGGGGTCAAAAGAGCCATAAACTAAATACCTTTAACGTTATTTTCTCGAAAAGCAAAACGTAAAAGCCTTAAACAGCTCAAATCTGATATTATTTTGCTTAATATTAGATTATTTGATTTCGCTTCTGTTTCTCTAAAACCGTACTTTTAAGTGATTCCTCCTGAGCCACAAAGCCCTTAGGTCTACCTTTATTCAAAGAATTTGATGTGGAGTGAAGGATTGATGATATTTTCTCATCGATCATGTCAAATAGATTTAGGATGACTCCTTTCAATTTCTTTGAAATTCGTTCGCGTAGTTAATTTGTTTTTGTTTTGTTTTAGTAGTTAATTTGAACATATTTCAATTCATAAATTTGCAGTGCTGTATGTATTGTGAATGCTTCTTTAAAACTATATGTTCTGTCGAATCTGCTTTAACAACCAGCTCCATACACTGAAGTTCAAAAGAAAGTTATCTCTTTCTATACTGAAATTGCGAAAATCCATTGAATTTATGAAGACTACGCTGATTTGAATTCTAACCTTTTGTATTCTGTACATGAGATAAGTTGATAATCAAACATTTTGTAGAAAAAAATAAGGTTGCAAATGACCTGACCTTGCTACCTATGTAAAAGCACGTGACACAGGGTTAAAATAACTCCTAAAAATCGATGTTAGTCATAATTTTTATTGCAAAACCGTAAAACTACTAAAGTTTTATATTAGAAAAACGTTGGTATTCACCTATAACTTACAGAACAGGACAACTGATAACCTCAGAGAAATTGCCATTTTTCTTTTATTTCCTTTTGTAAATGTTGTCACAATTACTACTGGATAATCGGTTCTTCACATTAAACCAAGGTTATCGCTTTCACCTAGTGACAAGATAAGCTTATTCGAAGCTGGAGCTGTCGAAGTGCTCAGTGGTCACACGTTGACACTAACTTCATCATATTACGTAAACATAAAACGGTGAGAACGTCGATATGTTATCAATATTTAAAGCTATACGGTGATTGTTAACTTCTCAAGGTATGTCACCGATTGAACCACGCCTCATAGAAACGTTTTAGAGTCCTAACTACACCTTCCTACAGTTTAAGATCAAGGGATGTCATGAAAACTTTTCAATTTCGATTAACCACTGCCCTTCGAAATGTATTGAAATACAAATTCAAAATTTAAACGCATTTTATAAGTTGATAGAGATGAGTTTAAAACATTACATTGACTACCTCAATAACGGTTATTTACCCCTGATGATTTTGTTTTCACAATTACAAAACTGGTTCACCGTCTAATTTTATTATTTCATAGGATTAAAGAATAAGGTATTTATGACAGGTACTTTATCTCAAGTTGCAATTTTTTCCGTTGTCTAGATAATAATGTTACTTGATTATGACAATGTTTTTATCTTCATTTTCTTCCCGACTACTCGAATTCAGACTATCTAAACGTCACCTGAATATAATGACCATCTTGACAAATCTGTGACTTGTAGATAGTGGGACTCACTGCGTCAGTAGGTGTGGGCAAGCAGAGGGAAACATCTAACGAGAAGGAAGGTGCTAGAGACCACATCCTGAAGCTCTGTGCGAACCTCAATGCTACTGGAGGACTCGTCACTGTCCGGGAACACAAGGAAAGTCTCGCTAAGTACGCCAACTGTGTAGAAACAGGTAATCTCTTACATGTATATTTTCCATATTTTTTCTTTCTTCATATCTGGGAGTGGGATTATCGAATGACACAGGATTTTGCAATCAAGTCAAATTCCGATATAATTTTTAAAGGTTGCGGAATTGTTATTCATCTAATTTTCAATGATTTCAAAAGTTATCAACTGTCGCTGAAATAATGGAATGAGGCAGTGATTTTGTAGGTTATAGAATATTGTTTAACAGATCCTTATTTCAGGTTCTATATATAGTCTTATAATGACTCGTGTCTGAGAGAACTAGCAGAAATTAAGTTGACAGTAAGAAAAGATGTGAAGGTGTTTTTAAGAAGCTCAAACCTTTCGTATGATTTCAAACACGTAAAACAAAAGTCAAATTATAGTCAAATTATTTGAAAACAAATAAAGGAAACAGATTAAGGTATAAATAATTATTTAATTCAGATGTGTAGATATCACAATTTGAACACAGATACCGGCAAGAATATACAAAAATCCTAAAAACAAGCACGATAAAGGCCATTAATGGACATTATTATATCTTTCTAGACAACGCTTGTATTTCACAGTGGGATCACTCGGAGTGTCATGACTTTATTTCGAATACTAATGAAGTCGGGGGATGGTTTGCTGCTTGCTTTTCAACATTTAATTGTCGTTTAGTTATGGTCAAAAGATTGCAGAAAATTTACACCAACGATCAATTATGTATGACCATTATCTCATTTGCCTGTTTAAGGATAACCTGTACGATATTCATTTCTTGATATTCTTGAATATTTGTAATATTTCATTCTATTTATCATAGATTCAGTAAACAAGCAAACCCCTCAAAGCATTTTGGCATGTTTATAGTCGCAGTATATAACACTTATATGGTTTTTACCGTGTTCCAAAAATTACAGCTATAAAAATGGCACCCGAGAGAAAACAAGACCTTTTCAAGGATTGCATCGTTTCAAATATCATGGAGAAAATTGAGGAGACAATGAGCAACAAACAACTTGAGTGTGAGTACATTAGTTTAATAATTTATCATGATTATGTTAAGGATAATATTACAACGCTTTGAAGACTGACCAGTGAATATTGACCAGTGTAAATGATATGTTTTGAAAATGTCGCTCACTTGCCATAAAATATTATACGTCAATCTCTACCTCCTCAGCCGAAATCTATAATATAGTATCATCGGAAAACCAGTCTGATTAAAAATCGACGTTGTTTCGGGGAAAAAAGTTTTAAAAAATGATATTGACTTTATCCAGACTCAAACACATTCTGTCTAGAGCTTGGTCACTTGGTCTGCCTGCAGCCACACGTAGTGCACATTCTGACGTCCTGAATATCGCCGCCACCTTCTTTTAAACGTAGTGGTATGATTTGTCTGCTCGTGACTAAGTTTTGTCTGCACTAAACAATAAAAACTGATGTCAGAATGTACGCTATACACGTGAATCTTTATGAAGTTAAATTTTTGAAACTTTTATTCCGCGAAAACACGGTCGATTTTAAACAGACTGAGTGGAAACAATGCTAAAGGCAACATCTGTTAACATGTGGTGCTTATCATTATCATTATTCGCCCTTCCCGTTAACAATATGGAATTATTACTAAATTCAGCTCAGCAATCCTTGAAGCACATCCGGAACCTAGAAAATGAGGTGAAGCCGTGTCTGGAGAAGGGTTCAGCGTGGTACACCCAGTGGCTGGGCAAGCTGCGCAATGACAAGTTCCTTAGGATAAAGGATGCCAATATTTTTTTAGAGAATGCAAGACCTAACATTTTAACCAGAAGCTCTTAGCGAAACTTATCGTCCCTGACCTTTAAAGCCTAGTTCGTGCACTTTACTTGTTGGGTTTACTATTGTTTTAAACAAAATATTACTTGTTGTAGTAGATAAAACGTCGCTTTATTTCGTTTACACCGCTCTTGTATTACCAAGCCACCGATTGAAAATTTGTATGAAGTTGATGCTTACGTAGTATCTCTCATACCACTAGAGAAAAGTTTGGAAAATGTCTGGTTTGGTACTAATGAGATACATTCATATTTGCAGGTTTACAACAAAGCGTTGTTACTGAACAGCGACTGCCGAGCATATGATGCCTGGTTATATCTTGACGCCAAGATGAAAACCCTACATCCGGCTCCGGGGTTCAGGACGGACACAGCCCAGTGGTTGTACACCCTTTACCAAGGTACGTGATATCTTACACAGACGAGAGACTGAATAACCTTTTTCCATGGCAATAATGACAAGGTATATGATATAATATGATGATAATGGCAAGGTTTTTGTAACAGAAAGGAACACTTCTTATACCAGAGTACTTGTGAATGAAAGGAACACATCTTAAACAAGATAAGGGTACTTGTAAATGAAAGAAAAACATCTAAACCAAGATACTTGTAAATGAAAGAAACAAAACCTTAAATCCAGGTACTCGTTAATGAAAGTAATACACCTAAACCCAAGGTATTGTAAATGAAAGAAATACACCTAAAACCAAGGTAATTCACTACAGAAATGACTTGGTTTCCGGATCACTGAAACCACCATGAAACGACATGGAAACCAGTACTTCCACTTGGTATCCAGATAGGTTTCTATAGTTTCATGTTGGTTTCCATGAAAACTGAAACCTACTTTTGCCCCAGATCCGGATGGTATCCATCACCGTTCTTTACACACTCCTCCAAGTAGGATCCACTTGGTTTCCGTGATTGAAGTTTCATGTTGGTTTCCATGAAAACTGAAACCTACTTTTGCCCCAGATCCGGATGGTATCCATCACAGTTCTTTACACACTCCTCCAGTTAAGATCCACTTGGTTTCCGTGATTGAAGTTTCATGTTGGTTTCCCTGAAACTGAAACTTACTTTTGCCCCAGATCCGGATGGTATCCATCACCGTTCTTTACACACTCCTCCAAGTAGGATCCACTTGGTTTCCGTGATTTTAGTTTACTGTAGATTTCCACTTGGTTTCCTTGTTTAGTCAGTTTATTGTATGTTTCAACCTGGTTTCCATATTCAGGTTTATTGTAGGTTTCAACTTGGTTTCCGTGTTTTGTTAGTTTATCGTAGGTTTCAAACTGGTTTCCATATCCTTATATATTGTAGGTTTCAACTTGGTTTCCGTGTTTTGTAAGTTTATCGTAGGTTTCAAATTGGTTCCCATGTAGCGTTTATTGTGTGTTATTTATGTTGTACAATGAACAAACACATTAATTACCATAAAAGATTTATTGCAATAAAGACAAAAAACATTCATGAAAAGTTAAAATACCTACAAGGTAAAATGTAAGCGGCAAATATTCAAAAGTGCAAAGTATACACAATTCAACCTGTTCACTTTTCAGATATTTTGGATTGGTCTTTATTCTGAAACAGAAAACAATTGTATGGATACTTAAAATATTCACATGAGTACATGAAATTGAGAAACATTCAATCTTCCACGGTTAATTCTTTTGGCAAGCATACATTTCAATTGGGGAAAGTAACTAACAACACACAATTGCTATATGGATTGACTCGGTCGGAAGTCAACAATCAATCTGTATGCTTATTTAACAATTGAATGTACTTACGGCCTTGCAATCCTCCTTGTTGATAAGCAAATTGAATTGAAAATAAAATTGATATATCTCTTATTTTGAATTTCGATAAAAATCAGCAATTTCAATCGATTTGAATCGGTATATAGGTTTAACAGTTATTTCAGGTTCATACATTATTCATTGTTTTGAGTATTGAAAAAAAGGACTAAATATTGTATGTAAGGAACTTACTGTATGTTTAAATTGAATGAACTATGTTTAAACCACAACAATGATTTCTCACAGCAGGCAACGTCTTCAATTGCCCAACTTGAAACCCAGTACATAGAGTAATATCAGTAAAACTTACAATAGTAATACTGATTGGTAAATAGAGAGCAACTCACATTGAATAAGCATTACTGTGAGCGCTGTATGTACCTGCATGGTTCACGCCTAAAATTAACATCAGCAACATATAGTTAATCTTCTAAAAGTTGACAAAAGTCAAGTAGAGTTTTAAAAACCAATTGTTTCATTTTTATCTAGCAAAATAATATACTGAAAAATATCTCGTTTTACAACATTCTTATAAGTTGAATAAAGGAAAACCATTAAGTTTGAGGCTTGCACATTAAATAGTATCCAAAGAAAAACACAAACATTTAGTTGAAATCGAAAGTTTAGTTGAATCATGGTATAACAAATGTTACTTTTCCCATCTTGTTGAAATTCTACTATTAGACAGAAAACCTACATTAATTTCAATGAAAACAAAACGATATAGTAGAAATCGACGGAAATATGAAATCCCAAAATAAATTCTTATTCTAAGTCAAAAGCAATTGATGTCAAGTACTCCCATATCAAAACACATGCAGTTACAGTAGATTAAACAAATCAATCGATTTAGATCACCAATTGCCTTGGCTGCATTACCCATTGAATTTTCCAATCTAAACAGTTAAGTCGTATACTGCTTTATTATTCAAGAATTAGGTCAGCATGCTGACTGTGATGTTGCCTGTTGCATAATCCACTTCCTTTGTCTCAGCTCACGGCTGTCATGGTTCAGTGCACCCCTGTGTAAACATTGTCGTATCTTCGGCTGAAAATTGTTAAATAAAGGGAACTAAGTGAATCATCTATATACAGGTCAACATAATACATACAAACTTGATGGCAATGAAAATTTAACATTCTTATAAACACACCAATCCATAAAGCTTGTCAGTTAAAATCACTCATTTCGACTGGGTGTGAAGCCAACATTTAAGAATGATTTTATTCAGCTCTCTCACGGAAGTTTAAAAAACAGTTTATAACAGCAATGTAAGTGAGTTTGATGCAGTAAAGGGGTACTTACTTTGGTATCCTATACTGAAGAACTGCCTACGAACTTAATTACTCAGCTGATAAATTATCTACAGTCGTTTATGTTGATGGCGGCCATGTTTGTCTCCTTCGTCTCATTAGTAACTGACCCGTGTCCGGTAAGGCCAGGTGTCAAGCAGGAAGTGTTATGCAATCAGCCAGTTCAATTGCAGAGGTTCTGATTGGTAGATTTTGTCTAGCCTCTTAAGAAGTGAAGCGAAATGTTGTGGAGATGCGATGAAGGTGATGATTTACTAACAGAAGAGTATTTGAAAAGGTTATGTCAAATGGTTGTGGTAAAAACCGTATTCTTCTTAGGTTTTTCAGAAAATAATATAGTATTCCATGACCATATTTTTGAATGAAATAAGGAAATTATGTATCAAATACAAGATATATTGTAAATAAAATAAAAACACACCTAAAACCAAGGTACTTGTAAATGAAAGAAACACACCTAAAAACAAGATAATTGTAAATAAAATAAAAACACACCTAAAACCAAGGTACTTGTAAATGACAGAAATACACCTTAACCCAAGGTACTTGTACATGAAAGAAATACACCTAAAACCAAGGTACTTGTAAATGAAAGAAACACACCTAAAACCAAGGTACTTGTAAATGAAAGAAATACACCTAAAACCAAGGTAATTGTAAATGAAAGAAACACACCTAAAAACAAAATACTTGTAAATGAAAGAAACACACCTAAAACCAAGGTACTTGTGAATGAAAGAAACACACCTTAAATCAAGGTTATTGTAAATGAAAGAAACACACCTAAAAGCAAAATACTTGTAAATGAAAGAAACACACCTAAAACCAAGGTAATTGTAAATGAAGGAAACACACCTTAAAACAAAATACTTGTAGATGAAAGAAACACACCTAAAACTAATGTATTTGTAAATGAAAGAAGGACACCTAAAACAGTACTTTTAACGTAAAGGAACACTTTTTATATCAAGGTCCTTTTAAATGAATGGAATATACGAGAGGGAATATAAGATGAGCATAATGCGATGCAAACTGTTAGATATGTACATATTTGTTTAGCCGTCCTAAACAAAATCGTCGATCAAATATGTTGAATTTCTCCCATATACTAACTTGCATGCAAGTAACGACATCACAATGCATGACACAAGATAATTCATAGAATATTTTAGTTCTGAACAACACTGTCATGCTGATAATAACATGATTTTCTTGCAGATAACAGAATCCAGCTTGCTACAGCGTCAAAACCTTCATCAAATATCAATCCAAAGCTGCTGACTCTTCTGTTTCTGATCGATGAACAGATCAATAAAAAACGTGACTCTCGCATCATCGTGCTTGTACAGACACGTGACCTTGCACGTGCACTAGTTCAATGGATGACGGATGACGTCAATCTGAGGAAATTGACTCCAGTTGTTGTGACCGGTTGTGGGGCCAATGCCGAGCAAGGCGGTGCGTTTTTAAACCGACCTTTAGATGGCATTGTACATTTTGTAGCTATGGATCCTTTTCAGATGTAAATATAACGATGCAACATCAGATCATAAAGATAATACTTTTCTGTCTGTTTGTTGAATATTGCATTTTAAATATATCTACAAGTTTATAACACATTGTATAATATAAGTTCATCACATGCTGCTGTATTCCGTTCACATGAGATTTATAGCTCATAGTATCACATGTTAGCGCCGACGGTCACATTATTGATTCGTAGCCAAGTCCTATTCAGTTACAGAGTGAAAATTTACTTTTCTGTTCAATAAGGTTGCAAAATGTTTCTAGAATATCAAACTCGCTGTTTTGTTACGATTCTTTTCGATTGTATTTGTGTAAAATCGTTGTTACCTCGTTGATCATTACAATTAAGTGTTTGGAAATAGTATGTACGTTACGTCGAACTTTATGACATCAATTCGTAATCTTATGACAGGTATGACGCGAGCCCAGCAGATAGAGGCAGTGAGGAACTTCAAGTGGGGCAGCAGTCGAGTTGCTGTAGCGACATCAGTGGCCGAGGAAGGGATGGACGTGACGAAGTGCAGTAGAGTCATTCGTTACGAGTACGTGTCGAACGAGATCGGCATGATCCAGGCCAGAGGTGAATACAGTGTACACATTTGACCAATCCATAAGCGATATTAGAGCTAAACGGGGATAGATTATTAAGCATTGTCCGCCCCACCTTTCGTACGAAATAGAATAACTTAAACGTTTAATTTAATGTTTGGTCCATTCGATAAGGATGATCTTGGTTTTATTTTCAAGGTCACAAAGAAGTTTCGATTTTACCCACACAGCTTCTGAAGCACGCCTTGACAAGTCGACGTTGTTGACCATGACATGTATTTTTAAAGTCATATTGAAGCTTTGATTTTTTTCTAAATCTACATCGTGTGCGAAATATCCTTAGAACCATTCACTAGATTATCTTCATATTTTCTAATAAATTACTGGATATGTCGGAAAGCCCAGTCGACTGTCATGTACTTGATAATATTTTCATGATCGCGGTGAAGCTTTGAGTTAGTCACCTGAAAAGAAAACACATGGTCGTTTCAGTTGGATATCTAAAACAATATTTCCTGTATCTTCAATTTGAACATCAGACGTCTTTTTTGTGGCCTTTGTGTTTTTAATCGTTTAGATTGTTTGACCTGTCTGTCATTATTTTCACGTTCACAGTGAATTATGGACAAACTGAAACAACTTAGCCCTCGATCAATAATTAGCTTAAAACAGTGCACCACGCAAGATATCTTATCATATAAATAGTTACACACGTGAATGGATGTAAAGTATTAGTGACGATCGGAACTAATGCCCCGAGTTATCGTATTGGTGTTAAAGGTTTTACTATGTTGTATACCATTGCTTTGTTTCAGGTAGAGCCTCACGAGTCAAAGACGGCACTTACTGTACAGTAACATCCAAAGAACAAGTTGCAATCAAAGAGAAGAGCAACATACGACTGGAGACTGTGATGGACGAGACGGTGGATGAGCTACAGAAACTCATTGAAGAAAACCAAGATGGATTCATCAATCGTCTTGGCCAGATTCAACAGGAACAAAGGACCGCCCGAGAGAACGAGAAGCAGAAGGCAATAGATCAACCTTTAACTGAAGAGAAGTTTCAGCTGCGATGTGTTAACTGCGATGTTGCCGCTTTCAGCTCACATGATATCAGAGTTGTTGCCAATTCACATCGCCTCGTGATCGCAGATATATGGCATCTGGTGAATGAGCTGGAACCAGAAAGGAAGGACTCGTTTGACAGTATACAGAAAGTAAGTGCTGTAACGTGCAAAGCATGTCAGCACAGGTGGGGCAGCGGTGTTATGTACAAGGATTTCAAGTTTATCTGTATATCCATTATCAATTTCATGGCCTATGATAATAACTTGAAGAAATACAATTGGCCTAAATGGAAGAGGGCACTTTTCAAATGTAAGGATATGCCTAAAGATCAAAAAGAAGTCGCGAAATTTGTAAGTAAGGAGACTGAGAATTGAATCGATAAGAAAATACTATGTATCTTTATGAAAGAACGCATTCCCACATAGACTGATAGTCTTCGGTGTAATGTTTCACCGTGTGTTTGCACATTATGCCAGTGAGATTTCTAAAACTTTATTTATGGTAAGTTGCTCTTGACATCAGTTGTAGTGCTGACAATAAAACGTGATACCTTGTTGTTACTCGCAAACTATGATGACTATATATATGAAAAAAGCAGAGAAGTGAGAATAAATAGTTTACCACAGTGTTTAAAATCCCTTGCCTTTACGTTATCGTTTTATATTGCTTCTTGTGCACGTGTTTATTTTGTGTGTTAGCGCGTGTGTATGTGTGTATAACTGTGATCGAAGTGATAAGTGGTGTGTGTAGGGAACGTACTAATCATTTGACATAAATTTAAGAGTTTATTTAGGGCTCATTGATTTATAACGATTTGTGGTTGATGGTTGCTTTCTTAAAATTAGAAGATGAACTTTTAAATATACTTTGAGTTTTGAATTTGTTTCGAAATAGTGTTTGTAACAATCTGACAACATACTTAGGAAGCATACACGTGCATCAATCTTAAGAATAAATGATCAAATGTCTAAATCATTGGTCAGATGTCTAAATTATTGATCAGAAGTCTAAATTATTGGTCAAACGTCTAAATTATTGGTCAAATGGCTAAAATATTGGTCAAATGGCTAAATTATTGGTCAAATGTCTAAACTATTGGTCGAATGTCTAGATCATACCAATGAGTAAAATGACACCTTCACCATGCAATCAAGACGGCCCAAACAATCGTTAAATGAAGTGTATTGTCTACTCACAAGAAATAAATCCATAACACGATAAATAGTTTTGCAGATGTACAAATATAACTTTATACCACATTGGTAATGTTTGAAAAGTTAAAAGTTACGTCACGAACAACAGATGGAGTACCTTATTGTGATTTCACACATTGACATGCAGATACACCAAATATGTTTTCGTTTATCGTGAACCTATTAACATGAAAGCTAACACGTGTAAATGGTTATTCATTTAATTTGTACGTATTGGTTTTTTCAAGATGAATACTATTTATCATCAATATTATGTCAGTGCTATACAGAAAGGCTCCGACAACGATAGCTGCAATTCCGAACTTTCTGAAAATCTTTTTCTGTTTTATAGGACATAAGTAGTTTTGTTTTCGGGGCACCTTAAAACTGTATCTTACTAAGACTTATTTCAAAGTTTATGATATTTTGTTTATCATACTAAAGATTTTTAGGGCACCGATGGGAAGTGTCATCTTCAGATAAGGCTTGTTAAGAGTATTTGTCTTTATTGTGTTCATGTACATCTTATTTTGTTATATAACTTTCATGTTTCATGCGTATTGTGTTATTCCCAACTCAATATTAATCTTTTATGCAGATGTTTGATATTTCAGAGTTTATTTGTTTAGGTCACACATTATTATAGTTGCAGTATGTAGTTATTTATTTTGTTTTTGTCATTTAACTTAATGAATGCATTTCCTTATATAATTATTTTATGATTTCCAACAGAACAGTTTTAGGCAATTGTTCTGCTAAATCCTCAATGAAAATTCTATAGTTAATGTCAGAGTTTTTCTTATGAAATAAAAAAATACTTATAAAAAAAGACTTTTTAAACTCTTTTTTTTTTAAATTCAAAACTGAAACTGATAAAATCTTATCGTAAGGCATGAACTTATTTTAAAATGAACTTCAACCATATGCCGGTGTGCAGTGAAATGTGTCAATGGGATTCACAGGGTAAGACTTGCAAATGAATGTTTTTTTTGCCACGGAAACATGACTAAAACAGTGACTCTATGAAAGTAATTTTGCCCGGCGTATATATATATCTTGTAATATACTTGTTAGCTAGACCAAACTTGATGCATTTGTAAACCATGGTTAAGAGATGTGCTTCTAAAGAAAAAGACTGAAATTCTAGTTTCATCATTTTTCTTTTTAAAGGAAACATGACTAAAACAGTGACTACATTCACCGGTATGTCTGGAGAATATCTCCCAAATTTAGCCATCCTGCTACATCAGCATAATTGAATCCGCTGATCGAGCTCTTCCATTTACCCTGATCTCATTCAAGCCAAAACCCTCGTATCGCTAGCTATCTAACCAGCCATAAGACGACTCGCAATCGGCAACAGCTGCACAACCCGGATGGAAAAATCCGTTGAGTTAAAGCTATAGCTTCATGCGCCTTAATTCACAACATTTCATTGGCTGAAAAAATAACAGGTGAGTATAGCCACGAATATTTAGCCGCGCCAGCCGTAGGAGGGATTTGGCCCGAATGAGATCAGGGTATATGTAAAGAGCTCGATCAGTGGATTCAATTATGCTGATTTAGCATGATATCTACACAAAACATCATCACTTATGTGACATTAAAGGGATTTAGAATAAATGAACAATAATTTGAAAGATGAGATATCACTAAACGCTTCTAAATCAGTATACACCATTGTACAATTTTACCCACTGTTCGTCAGTTCATATCGATATGTCCGTTCCTATTTTTTTGCAATTCTCTGACGTAGGTGGGAAGCGAGGTAATGTTCGCTCTGCTCGTTTCTGTTCCCGTGATATATCGGGAACATATTGAATACATATAAGGAGTGTAGCTTTCGATTGAGCTGGAGCAAAACTGGAAATTGCGCAGAAAGGTTTGCCAAAACCCAGTTAGTTTTGTTTTCAATACATAAGAAGCAGTAAGCACGTGTGCGCTTCGACCTCATCGTGTTACACAAAACACAGTTATTCAATGGTTTTGAGTCACTATCATGACTGAACTGTGTACAGCGTCAAGCTTTGTGTTGCCTGATGTCTCATTCATTGACAAATGAATAAAAAAAACTGATTAAATCACATCAAATGTAATAAACTAAAGAACTTTAAGTGAAATATACAGATCTGTGCTACATGGTTTGTTTACGTATAGCCAATGTAGGACGTTTTCTGAGGGAAATAAATTGTTCTCATGAAGAGGAAAACTAAAAATTTCACCAGATGCAAGACGTTCTTTGTTGATCAATTAAAATAGTTCGTAACGGAAAGCTCAAGGTTTGGTTAAGCTACGTGAAATCATTTCCCAAAGCGAATGAATAAAAGGTATTCACACTAATACGGCCACATAAAGTTATAATATTATTACTACTGTTACTAAAACTACTACTACTTCTTCTACTACTACTACTACTACTACTACTACTACTACTACTACTACTACTACTACGACCACTACTACTACTACTACTACTACTACTACTGATACGACAGGCGACACAATTTGTGCATGATCGTATCAAGTCACTATTACAACATTGCAGGTAAACTTATTTGATCACATGTTTTATCTATTGTACGATGTACGCAAACTTGAATCAAGGATTTTGACGAGGTTTACTTAAACAATCACAAACATTTATATCACCAACGTTCGCAGAAAAAGTGTTTTTGATAAATGAACTATAATGTCAGTCCCCTTACATAATGGCAGCGACTTTTCATTTTCACATTGAATACATTTACTGTATCATCAAGCAATTTTTAAAACTGCCATTTCACTTCATTTGCTTGAAAACCTTGATGAAATGAGTAGACAATCACGTTACTTCAGATTTCGTTTCCCAAACTAAATTGACTTCAAACATCACTTTCAGTAAAAGCTGTGACAGGGAAGATAGAATTCAATAGAATTACACATTTTTTATTGCAAATTTTACGGAGGAGATATTCAAGTGGCTGTATAATTTTTTATACAAATCAGAATTCGATGTTTTTGTATTTCGGTCTCATTTTTCCTTTTCTTATGTGAGAAACTAGATAACCGCACAATGCTCAGTTTCAGAACTTTCCATGATTAAAGGAGGGTACTTGTGTTCAACAGGCTGTGAATCTAAAGGTAGTGATCGGAAACTATTGTTTATGTATTTAAACTGTCTTCAGATGACCAATCTCCATATCTCAACGATGACGTCGTCAGGGGTGTAGCAATACTCAATTCTATGAAGTTTTTGACTTCCCCTCGTATCGTGACGTCATACGTGCAGTGTTAAAACAACGCTAGGTTAATATCAACATATAAACATTTACATACAAATAATAATTCTATCTCTACATCTCTATATGATTCTTACATCCTTTTTATACAATAATACATTTACCTCTGTAAGGAAAAGTAAGGATTAGATAAAACACAGATATATTTTTCACCTTCATTTATTATAAAATTAACCAGGGTAAAAATGTCATAAAAGTAGTTATTTAAAATGATGATTACCATCTTACCTGGGTGTTTTCAGATGGTTATGAATATAATCAATAATTAAAATATACCAATGGGCCTTTGGAGTTTGGGCCATGTCAATATCATATAGTAGTAGGGTAGGGTCTATAGGTATATATGTCTTTCTAAAGCTATTTCTAAGCGATACACGCCCCTGTGGTCAATATTTGATTCTATTTTTTTTAAATTCACAAGTTTCAAACATTACTTGTTCTTTGTAAGTTCTTTAACATGTGTCTTTGATTCAGTTTATCAACACAAGGATGATATCGATATCATAGATGTTATTTTGACGCGAGAGAATTTCCTTCAGGCAAACTAATGCCTGTCGGGAACACACCGCAATGATTGTATTCGACAAAACGTAACAAGCTGTATTTTCCACTGTTCTAAAAATAGATGCAGTTTTTCTCTCGTTAAATTGCGCAACCAGGGTCGCCTGGATTGCATCTGTTTCTTGTAGGAAAGGAATTGTGCTTTCCACCTACCCGAATAGGTTGCTATGGCAACCGGAGGGGTTGTTCTACCCGAGGATGTCAACAACGGGGCAGATATCGGGTTCTTGGTTCAACACGTATATAAAGACCTCATCATCAAACATGTCCGTGTTGGATCGATCATTGGGCGGATGTTACCTCCCGAAGGTAGGATAACTTTAACACTTAATTTGATATTTTGAAATCGCTATCAATATGATAAGCTTTGAAAATGCAACGCCTAATGACAGTTTAATTTGACATGTAATTATGTCAAAGATAAGGTCATATACTATCATAATCACTATCATAACACGCCTATGAAGTCGTTAGAAGACCTACTAGTGTTAAAGAAAAAGATTTGATCATAAACGACATTTCAACAATACATGATCTTATTGAATATATAATCTAAAATCATGAATACACAGCCTATAATTTCTGAGAACTACTTTCGGTTCAGTTTTCAGGAATGTTGCGTTCACTCAATATGTTTCGCTTCATGTTTGATAAATCCATACACATGAAATCGTATGTACCTACTATACTATTCGAGTTGATATATAATCTTTGGTTAACTATTGATAATTGACGATCGAGATTATCATTTTGTAAGGAAGATATGTAATCAATTTATGATACTTTTGCAGACTGTCAGGAGACTGTAAACAGTATTATTGCCTCTGAAAATAGGGGTGACATTTTGCAAGCCACGCGTGATTTTCTTGACTACCTCGCTGACAGAGAAGAACCCCGCGATTATCTCCTCTTCACGCAACTCATAGAACAGGAAGGTAATTGCGAAATGAATGTCTCCAGTTAGGTATCTATCAGTTGAATTACTTATAATCGCTGAACAACTTGAATCACTTAAAATAGAAAGCATTTGTAATTTAGCATATATAGGAGCGTTTTAGAAGTTCATTGTCAATAATTATACTTGGTTCACACGTACAGGCCATAAGTGTTTTTTGACACTGTCACTGTTTATACCACTGTCATATAACAATGATTGTTTACTCAATATTGCATTTCGTAATGAATGCTCCCAAATGATAGCGCAGCAGTATACATCCTGTTACGTTACGACGCGCAAAAAAATGCAAAACATTGCTAATCAATGTTCATGTAAAGGTCAGTAATAAATCCCCATAAAAAGGCCCAATCATTCTTGAATTCTATGACAAACACGTACCTAAGATTTTTATGAACGATTTTCGAACGGGATAAACTGTGCTGTTTCGAAACGTTTTCAGAATTAGAACTCAGGGGTATTGAAGAGTTATCCCTGTTATCATATCAAGTACTTGATCATCAGCTTCAAAGAACTCGAAAAATAGGTGAATGATATATAATTTTTCTCTCAAATTAATTCTTGGCAGTATGGTTTCTTCTGTTAAGAACAAATTTGAATTATTTTCATTTTTGCACTCGTCTTTTGAAGTATTTTGTGCAGAGATCATTTTTGAAAAGTGAATATTTAGGATAAGATAAAAAAGGACGTCAAAAGAATTACGAGAAATCCAATTTGTATTGAAATACTGTTCCATTTATTGGCAAAACAAATTAATACAGCTCTCCATGGTTTTATAGTTTGCTTTAAAGTCAAATTCGTCAAATTTGACATTTTCCCATTCTTAAAAACCATGCCATCAAAATCATCATTTTGTTGAAAAGAAGTCCGTGACATGCCTTCTTAATCTAAGAATCTTACAGATTACACATATTGCTTCCTCCAAGCCAATTAAAACATTTCTCATTCATTTTCTTTATTGGCTTGAGCCTCTTTAAGAGGTACAATTTCTTTGAATTGAGAAAACGTTTGATGGCGCCATGAACAATGCATCAAACAAAACACATTAAATATCACTCCTATCTATGCGTTATTGGTAGTAAAGGATAAGCGTCCATATTATATATCTAACGCTTGGTATGTGTCCCATTTTGTCACAGATTATGCTTACCTATCTAAACTGCTTCGTGGAGAACCAGCTGCGGATCCCGAAACCCATAAAGAACACTGCAGGCTCTTGGAGTTCTTTAGTAAGGACATCGGCGAAAAGGTGGATTTTGATCAGATGTGCATTAAACTAGTTGAAGACTCTTGGATGGGTAAGACTTAAGATTAGATTAGACTTATTTCTCCGCCTTAACGAATTTGTCGGGAGATATAGATTTTACCTCTATCCGTCCGTGTGTTGCAGGCATCCCTTTTCCGGACCAGAACTAAAAAACAATGGGCTTCGCTCATTAAAATTTTGGATGTGAAACAGTCATCATTTTGGGGTTTTCAGTTTCTTCTGACTTCTAGATTTTGACCGTTTTATAGAAACACAATTTATTTTAGGACAAAGCTTAAAAAATCTTAAGGCATTGCTCCGTGTAGCATCGCATTCTGAGAAATAATCAACTGCAGTGGTGTCCTTTTGGATTATCTACTTCTTCCGGCGTCTATTTTTGGCCGTTTCTATTGAAACACAACTTAGAATTTTGTTTTCGAAACAGAACTGAAAAAAACCTCAAAGACCTAGCTCATTGACGTTTGGTATTACAAACAATCGGCATGTGTAGCGGTTCCTTTTAGGGTTTGCATCCTTTTTCTGCTTTGTGTTGTGACCGTTTGAAACCATAAGGCTTAGCTCATTGAAACTTAGTAGGTTAAATAATTCTATTTTCCCTTTTTTAAATAGTTTTGGCTGTTTCAACTGAAACACTACAAATCGAAATCGAAAGCGTTAAGTTAATGTACATGTAGAATAAAGTTTTGATAAAACTGTTTGATAGTTTTAAATTAAGTATGTTAAACATGTGATCAAATGACATATAATTAGCTCATGACATAGCATGCCCATCTTTAAACTCCTTTTCGACCTCTACTTATGGACATCTTTGTGAAGAGAGTATCCACTGAACTCCGACAAAAGCCTGATATGTAATGGTTCGCCAATGCTCTAAGGTTTCATTGCAATGCTTAGTCACAAAGGTGGTGCGGGCTTTCTCCCTGCAATAATAATATAAGTGAAATACTCTTGAAAGCGGCAATAAAACCCCATATCACCTCGGACCGCGCTCCTAAAATCTATTTTCGTCTTATGTCCCCTATTCAAGATGCAACATTAAGTCTTTAAAGATTGAATCCTATGCCATTAGGGCACTCCAACTGTAAATATGTTATGACTCAGAAACATGCAACTGAAAATATTCTGATGTTTGTTTAGTCTAATATTATTGAGCTACGAGGGCTATGGTGTTTTCTCTGCTACATGTATCTTCGAATTCAATTTCTCACTATATCAAAAGGTTATTATAAAGTTTTGATATTTGAAATATTTATTGTTTCATAATTTAATGGAATTCGTGATACCTTAATCAAATATTTGAATATGTTTTTTGAACATTATAGATAGTGAGGACCACCAGCTTTTGGAATGTCTGGAAAATAACAATGGCAATGAAGTTGCAATGAGATGGGTGGTCTATTATGTACTGCCCAAGAAGAAGGAGAATTGGATGAAACAGTTTCTTCAGATTCTCCGGGATCTGGATTACAACGACCTAGCAGCCTTGATATCTGGGGAAAACGATGGTAAATGTTAAAAAGGTTTTCTAAATTTCTACAAAGGGTCTCATATAATTTTATAAATATATATCATGTTCTAGGCTTTCTACTTATACGGTTTAAAAAATGTTTAAAAGAATTAAGATCTGCTTATAGAGAATGTGGATTGTGCAGCTGAATTAAGGAATGAAATTTCTTTTGAAGAAAACGTCTAATTCCTAGACTCAAACCACATGCATTTAAATTGCCACAGAAAGTCAAATGACTAACTCATAAACACCGGTAGTAATACCTGCATTCAAGCAAAACTGTCAGGAATAGTGAAATTTTAATCAAAATGTGGTTTTGCAATGAATAAGTAGTGCTGAATAAACTATTGACGAACTTTATAGCCGTCTATTAATCGTTATATACAGTTTGCATTGATATGTCAGAAATGAATGATCAAAAATCAATATGTGTTCATTTGTGGCACAATGCTGATGATAGTTTCGTGGTAGGACGAGCATATCTTTCTTAATGAGAAGTAAAGATATGTGCCTTATTATCGCACCTTGAAATGTTTATGTTTCAGATGCGATTGTGTGTGGCTCGGAGGCTGACACGGAATCAACATTCACAGATGATGATATGAGTCTTGTTGGGTTGAATATAGTTCACGGTACGTAATTATTTCACACTATATTTGCCTAAGACTTGACAAATTTGTTCAGTTATAATTTGTTCTTTATGCAAGCTTCATACCGAAAATGTGTTTGTTTTGTACATTTTCATTTGCATTGTAAGCTAGATTACATTTATATGTGTTTTTCAAGTCCACTTTGACTTTTCGCATTTTAAGCTGCTGACGTAATGTGAGGTTACCTTAGACTAAAGGGCGTTAAACATATGGTGTTTAACCCTTATAACCACATGTAACCAAAGACATATTTGAAAGTAGAGTTAACTTTAATATTTTAATTTAACATTTTACATATTTACAGAAGAAATAACCAGTTTACAACTCAACATTGGCCTCATTGTTTTTATAGCTTCAGGAAGCGCATACAGCTCCCTGAATAATCTTGATGAACCCAGAAGACACTTGACTTACATGGAAAAGAGAAAACTGGACCATCAATCTTCAATGAAAATGAAAAGTGTACATAAATGGGTTGAAACGTCACCTGAAATGCCTAAAAGTATGTTCAAACTAATGACAGTTTAAATAAAAAATTATCGGTAATTATACTGTTAAGAACCTTCTCGGACTCAAGATATTGAAGTTTCTGTTCTAACTTTCCAATATAAGAAGCCCTTTGAAATTACATGAGACATTTGAGACTGATATTCAAGAATTCCAGTCACACATCCCTCTAGGTTGCAGTGACACTGACAGTATTCCCTCCAGCGTGGAGGACAACACCCTGGTGATCTTCGACACTGATGAGGATGTTACTCAGGAACTGATAGCAGTGAGGGAGAAAGAGATCAAGCCACTTGAAAGTCGACCTTACCAAGAAGAACTGGCAAGATCAGCAGATGAAGGAAGGAATGTGATCATAATTGCGCCTACTGGCTCTGGAAAAACAGTTGTTGCTGTCAGAATTATGCAGGTTTGTATAATGAGTCGAGGGCAAACTTTTCTCTTAAGATGGAAACTTCTTCTTGTGTGATTTTGTGAAAATGAACACGAAGCTTTAGTATTGCAAAGAGCTGTAGCACGTTATTAAAATCAATAAAACTCTGTGAACAAACGTGTGTAATTACGAACGTTGACCACCCCTCAGTGGTTTTACATGGAATAACATTTCCTTTTTCTAGAAACACCTAGAGATGAAGAATGGAGAAGGGAAGATTGCATTCTTTGCAAACGAAGTGACACTCGTCGACCAACAGCATGAGATGTGCAGAGGACATCTTGATTCTAAATTAAAAACTATACAGATTGTGGGGGAAACTAAGGACAAGTCCAGAATACCTGTTCCGGATTTAATAGCACAGTGAGTTTTAGCAAATTAGGATTGAGTTAGTCTTGTGCAAGTATTCAAAATTTAAAAGTTACTATTACTAACGTTGAATTTGTAACAAAATCCTATCGTCTGCTCCCTTGTTTTATTTCAGAATGAGAGCATCTTTTAAAAATTCCACATAACTCTTCCGAATCCCAAATCAATGTATTAGTTGATATTTCGTACACCTGTAGAAGCTTTGTTTCATTACTTTCAAAATATTTTTGGTAAAAAACGCAAGATATGTCATAAGTATATAAACTAAACCACTATTATCTTTATTGATCAAGAATTTGTCTAAGATGTTTTCAAAAATATGTTATGCATTTATTAGAAAAGCTACTTTTTTTTACTCCATGCCCCTTTTTGGGATGCCTAAGTTCTCTGCATTTTATATATCTGTCCCTTGTATATGTGGTGTAAAAATGATATAAACGTTTTAATAAAAATTAATTTGCTAAGAAATGTTGACAAATGATTCGAAAAGTAATTCATAGACAGCGAAACTTACTTTTGTTCAGCAGCTGTAATTTATCACCGAGACTAAGATCAGCCTTCGAGATCAGAGTCTCTCGGGATCAAACAACACTACACAACAATATAATTTCATAATTTGTAATCATTTATGTTACAGAAATGACATCATCTTCATGACTCCACAAATCATCGTTGATTGCTTATCCAAGAAACACCTGGAGTCGCTCTCTGTGTTCTCTCTGTTGGTGTTTGACGAATGTCACAACGTCAGTGCTAAACATCCAAGCAACAAGATAATGGCAGCTTACTTGGACATGAAGCTCAACGGAGAACCGTGTCTGCCACAGGTTATTTCGAAGTTGTATTTAACTAAAACAAAAGCATGAGGAGAATATTTTGAAACAGATACCCATTATTGTGAAAGACGATAACACAGTAACAAATAATCGCAAAGGCGTTAGATTTCACATGGTGCAAGTCAACCGTCAACCGTCAACTTCATGTTATAACATATGTAATTCAACATTGACTTGTATCCAACCGACGACGACGTCGTTTACGTCAATACGTACCATTGATACTGATTTCATATTTGATTGTTTCTGTTACAATAGGCAAACATGGTGTAGATCCCAGTATGTGAACCAGTTTTACCTACCCAAAACTTCTTTGAACCTTTCGCAATTTTTTTAAACGTAAAAGGTCATTACTAACGTCATCAAGCTGTCGATCAACATCATCTATTATGATTATAATTCAGTATAATCTAAATATTTAGATAGATGTTTACTTGTTTTAAAGACATTGCTGTTGAGGAAGTCCATGAGAATTGATTCTGTGTTGAGTCCTTGATCTATATCTTATCAACCATTTACAAAAAGGGTTTGACGATAGTGTGATTTATATTGAATATATTTTGAATGGTGGTTAAACTTCCTTGTATTTGTACAGATCAGATGCTAACAGCCTTCCAGTGATTAAAATGTACGATGTTACACTATAAGATATTTTTGATTCATTGAAATTAAAACCATCTTTTAAAAATTGCATTTTAAACGTGCGTTTCTTTTTTGGTTGAGTGAAAGTGATTAACGTTTTTGTACCCATGTTAAAGCAAACATTGGTCAACAATCAGGATCGTCAAATATTTATAAGTTACCTTATAATCATATTTTCATAAGGATTTTATGTACATAAGTTCATGAATGAAAAAAGTATCTGAGTATGTTTTCGGTCGTCTCTAATTGCAAATCTGCCTGTGTTGATGTAGGTGGTGGGGCTGACTGCTTCTGTGGGGACAGGAAGGAAGAAAGTCGGTTCAGAAATTGGGGGTGCTGTGGAGCACATCAAGGGTCTCTGTGCCCGCTTGGATACTGGAGGGAGGCTGGTGACAGTCAGGGAGAACAAAGAGAGTCTTGCCGAGTACACAAAGCATGTTGAAACAGGTTCATTGTTTTGTTTTCTGAATTAGAATGCTAAGTTTTTTCTTTAACTTTACACGCATGTTTTGTGTTAGACAGTCAAATATGTTTTGAATAAAGGTGATCACATTGTTTACATAAAGCATCTTATCTTCAATACAAAAAATCCTCATAAAATTGGAAACATTTGGAAACAGGAATCATTCTAAAAACCTCATTCCAAGCTCTAATCTTTTTCGTTATTGCTTGTATATGCTTTATATAAAGTTTAGATATTGCAAAGTCATTGCAAGGTCCATCTTCATAGCTTTTGAGAATGTTTAAAATTTGCCATGTCAGGTTGAATATACACAATATCATGCATGCTATATGGATGCAAATTATTTTGCTTAGAAGTTAAAAAGTTCTGGATTGTAACTGTGCGTGCTTGGTACTGTAGTTTATCTGTTAGGGGACTTTCCTCATCGATATATATGTGTTTTCCCTCACAGCAATCAAGAGGACAAACGAGAGACTTGATGACCCATTTAAACAATGCGTCGTTAGCATCATGGACAAGATTGAAGAGAAGTTTTTGGAAAAACGCGGTGAGCATGCCAGACAATTTTTCAGAGAATTAAGGGTCAAAGGTTATGTGTTATGATGCTAATTTTTTGATATTTTAAATGTAGATCCCTTACAAGCGAGTATTATAGTCTATCTACAATTGTCTCTTGGACATCCCTATTAACAATGACCGCGACCTGACCGAAAATATATATTTTTGCAAGTAAAGCACTTTGTTCATGATTTTATAGGTTTCTTGTTTCCCTAATCTTGTACATTTATCTATGTTTTTGTGTTTTAGACCATCTTATCCTTAATGTTGATGAAGAAATCAAATCTTCAATGGATAAAAGCACCATGGCTTACAGACAGTGGCTGAGCAGGATGTACTACACAATACTACCACGTATACAGAATACAACGATACGAAAACCTCTGCTTTCCTACATAGAACACTTGAGGGTACTTTGTCATATTATTATTAACATCCGAAGAAAGCAAAATACAATTTTATAATACGACTTGCTAAATGTTTAAACTATAGGTCAGTTGTTACTCTTCAAACATCACAAATTATCAAGAAGATCATGCGAGCGAACATCTTCAAAGAATATTAAATTTCAAATGTTGTCAACTCATTTGCAAAACCGTATATGAAAACAGTTCAGTGTAACTGTGAATATGAAACATCTTTAATTACAGGTATACAACAAGGCGTTGGTTATCAACGAGGACTGTCGAGGGAGGGATGCGATGATCTGTATAACAGAGTTCCAATCTAAATTTTATCCAGACCAACGGTTATCTCGGGGAGAAGATGGATGGCTTCGTGATCTCTTCTTAGGTATGGTTACAATGATATTGAGGATAGTTCATAAATGAGACGAATATGAAAATAAATGAATGTGGAAGTTACTCATATTGTAATCTTTGGTATATTATCGTCCAATTACTTTCGAACTAAATATAATAAATTGTTTTTTTTATGAGGGAGGAAATATAATGTAAAGATAACATTTTAATGTCTTTTGAATTATCTTAATGTCTTAAATGTTTTTTATAATTGATATTGCTTAATCATTGGTGATTGTAATGTCCCATTAACAGTCCACATCTTACCATCTTCTACCTATCTTATCAAACATGGGTGATAGATTATCACGTAATGTGATTTTTATATCAACATTATTACATTGTTGAATTGCAGCAAACAAGACCCGCCTTGAGCATGAGTCCAGAGCTCACGTCAATCTGAATCCGAAGCTTCTGTTGCTGAAACTAGAAATTGTAGAGAAACTCAAAAAAGATCCAAGATCCAAGATTCTGGTTTTGGTGAAAACACGTGATTTGGCCAAAGCCCTTCTTCGTTGGATGAAAGAAACTGGAGACCTCAACCAACTGAACCCTGTGATTGTGACTGGATGTGGAGCTCCATCAGATAAAGGGGGTAGGTAAAGGCCAGAACCTCGAATCAAAGGTCACATTCAAACATATATCTGTAGATTAGAAACTTAATCAAATGAAGACCAAAGGTTAGACAATTAAAACGTTTTGAGGACATAGATTTGTTTGTATGAAGGATTTCGGACAAGTGTTTGCCACAAACTAATATGATAATATCCCCGCGTTCAACCATGCACAATATGTTACTCTTCTTGTACAGGCAATCAACTTTTATGATGTCATTTTATTATCGAATGTAACTTGTAACATAATTTTAAGACATTCGATGCAACGTTTGATGTATAAACTATACATGTTCAAACCATCGTGGTGACCTGGAATATAAATTCATTAGCGTCATAATTTGCCTGTTTTCCAATGTTTTTGTCACTGATTTGGAAGTCATTTGGTTCAATGACTCAACAGATATCAACAAGGTTCTCACCGTTTTTACAACTTCGTCGAATCTATACTTTCATGAACCTGCCTTACATACATATTCTGCATAACGTATGTATTGTTGATGATCTTTTTAGGAATGACAAGGGCTGAACAGATAAAAGCTGTGAAAAGTTTCAAGTGGGGAGTCAGTCACGCAGCTATAGGCACCTCTGTTGCAGAAGAAGGGATGGACTTCACTCAGTGTAATAGAGTTATCCGTTATGAGTATGTGTCCAATGAAATTGGAATGGTGCAGGCAAGAGGTAGGTTTTTAAACACAGTTTCTAATTAATCTCCGTTGTCAATTCCATCACATAAAGATGTTTAAGGTCAATGGGTCTTATGTCGCTGCGACAGCCGTGCATTCGATAAATGAATATAAGATAATCCCTTAAAACTGTTAGATATTTTCATACATTATTTTTTTGATTTACCAATATTTATGTTGATTTTATGACTTATTGGTTACATCTATGGCTATTCTCTTTTTCAAATGACAATAGTAGCACACTTACCATTTTCTCACGTTAGATTGAAATTTCCTTAAGATTGAGAGACGTATTGAATTATCATCAAGTAAACATTGCAGGCCGTGCGTCTCGTGCTGATGACGGGGATTACTGTTTAATAACCAGAAGTGCAGACATGGCAAACAGAGAACAGAATAACTTCCGTCTAGAGCTCGTCATGAATAAAGCAGTAGAGAAGATACAAGCTGAAATAGAAAACAACCCAAGAAAGTTTGTGGATTCAATCGAGGAGTTGCAGAAAAAGGAGAAGTTGGACAGAGATATAAAGAAGAAACAAAAGCAGATCCAAACCTCTTCCAAAGATCCAAACGCTCACAGGATTCACTGCTACAAGTGTAACACCTTCATTTGTCTATCCACCGATATAAGAGTGCTCAACAATAGCCACCACATGGTCATGACGCCTGACATTGGAAACCTGGTGACGGAAATTGCTCACAAGAAACCGGTAACGTTTGACAACATTACGAAATGCAGTAAGATACACTGTAAGCGTTCGGACTGTCGTATGGATTGGGGAGTAGCCGTTATATACAAAGATGTTAAATTTGCCGTGTTGACTCCCAAGGGTCTGCTGTTTTATCCACCTCTGGGGAAACAATATCATCGCAAAAGCTGGAAAGATGTACCATTTTCTTGTAAAGAGCTTTCTGAAGAGGACCTTCTGAGCTACGAATCGTCCTTCGAGGAAAACCGCACAGCTGCAAGCTTAAGTGAACAATGAGGACAGAAGCAATGTAACAATACCAACACAAATGTTTATAACGGACCATCAATCATTCATTATGGCCTATTGTGAAGATGGAAACCTTTATCATTTATAGAACGTTAATTTACTCAGTGTCATAAACAAAACCACGAGCTCTATATATTTCAAATTAAAGCAATGCTTAATTTAAGCAAAGCATCAGACTATCTGTATTATATTGGTTTAACAGATAGAGAAACGGATATCCCAACAATGAAATTTAATTTACTTATTTCATCTTATTTCCGTGTCGTTTTGTGTTATACGATATGAATCCGTTATTTATTCATATGTACAGCTGCTTAACAAAAGTTTGTTACAGAACTTGCAAACTTATTGCGGATACCATGTAAGCATCATTTAAGTTCAACCAATTCAATCTCAGTCTTTCTTTCAAACCTATGATTAATTAACATGAGTAGATATGAAGTTCCTATTTCATACTTAAATATCACTTTCATGTTCTTACTAGAACACCATTGGCATGGGTTTGTGAAATACTCGGATCCAATAAAAATATTTTATAAATTTCTCATGAAAATTTATTTGTGCAAATAACGAGATATTTACGTAATTGGTAATCAGTATGAACTATTTTGTCGAAATCTTGCCGGAAAAGTGTTTAATTAATATTTCAATGAAGAAATGAAATTTGTTTACCTTATTCGTCTTTGGTTAATGCAGAATTGTCTCCCTTGTACCTTGTAAATGTAGCATAGGTTAGATCCCTTAACATATTGATCCATAGGTATAGTTTTTAAATCGTTCTGTTCAGAATACGAAACACATGAACATTTTCATATATGCTGAATTTACAAAGGAAATTATGAAGCGTGACAAACGTTTGTTGAGCAGCTGTACATCATATAATTGAAATACACAAACCGGATGAAGTAACAAAATTGGTTGTGGCAATTAGCATTTTTGGTTGTGTTATAGTAAATGATACAATTAACAAAAGCGCCAGCTGTCATCAGACACGCTTGTTATTTATTTGTTATAATCATTAATATCATGATACACTCACATACGTGTTATTAAGATTAATATTGTTTATTTATTGATAGATAGATTTTTGTGACATGTGGTTGGAAAAAATTCGAATTTTTATAATTTTGCACACTCACATCAAATATCTTTATTGAAATAATTTTTTATTTAAAAAATGTGAAATGTGATATTATATTTTCGTTGTTTTCAACATGATTATTTAGATACGTGTGTATAAACTGATATTTTGCTGTAGAGTAGAAATAATACTTACCTTACTTGGTTTTCTTATTCATACATGTCTTTGTTGTGCTTATCGTTATTGTTCATTAAGTACAATTCAACTATCCATCTGTTGTTATCAGTCATGGGATTTATATTTCTTCTGATTCTAACTTTTAAGTATTTGATTAAGGTTGGCTCTTCTAACACATGCTGTCTTATTCAACTTAATAAAGAAAATTATTATTTGTTGTTTTCACTCGTACATATTACATTATAAGGATAAGTTCCACTGCTACATTTTCGTAACATATCCTGTAGTCTACCGGACCAAATGTCTTGCATAGCTGCATATATAACCAAATAAAATGACTTGCAGTCAGCAACAGTGAGACTACCCGGATGAAAGCGCTACTTGAAGCTCCTTGCATTAAAACATTTAATTGGCTGAATTAACGGTTACCCATTGTTTTGTACCCAAACCTGACTGCATGTAGAACAGTTCTCTACTGCAGACACAGTTGTCGGACCTCTTGATCCGAACGCGCTACCCTCTGCGCCATCCCGCCCCCTGGTTCGTGTTACGATCTTTCCTGAATTCGTATCTGAGACTTTCATTTCTATGGCGCTCGCACACCAAAAACATCTTGAGTTATATGAGAATAGCACTATGGTTCAAAGCAGCTCAGCGAAATTTTGGGGTAGATGTGTTTGCTTTTTCTGCATCCAATATTTAGCTTCTTACTTACCTGGGTTGTATATCTTAAATGTTTTAACATAACATAATCTAACATCAGTAGGCCTACATCGTGTCCCATAAGCTGTATCGCTCTTTTCGGTAAAATAACACCACCAGAGCTTATAAACTTTTAAGAACCACATTAGGAACACTTTGTCTCTTCAAATTATGAAATGTTGAATAATAATGTCCATAGTGAAGTTCTGTGACTTTAACTTTCAACAATATATATTGTTTTAGACACGCTGTCTTTTCGAATAGTTTAATAATCTACCAAAGTACCAACATGTTATTGAAATACTGACGACACTCTTTTGAAATAGATTATAACGACACTTAGACTTATTTCGTAGATTATAGCCTGTGAGGTCTAAAGTACATTTACATAAATACAATTGTCGGTGATTTGTTACAAAAGCGCAACATGTGCATTTCGAACATTGAACATATGTTTTACGTAACGCGCTAGCTTGTGTAAAAGAACAGGATTATGGCTGTATAACGATAATACGAAAGAGAACATTTGATCGATCATGGGGCATGGCTATCCCGTGATTTGATTTTGGGTAATGGAGAGTAAGGAATCGCCCATGAAATATCCAAATTTCGTTCGTCAAGTGGTGATCCGTTGAATGAGTGAGTGAGTTGGGGTTTAACGCCGCTTTCAAGATTATTTCACTTATATCGCGGCTGCCAGTATTATTGAAGGGAGAAAGCCCGCAACACAAGTGTGGTGTATTGGTGAACCTGCGAGCATTGGCTGGAACTAGCGAACCATGGGTTGTACTGCACTGAAATTCAGTGTAGCATTGCACCCAAACTTTACTGCGTGTGGAACGGTTCTCTTCTGCTAACACAGTTGCCGAGCCCCTGGCGAGATTTGGACCACGGACCTCTTTATCGGAAGCCCAACAACTGCGCTATTCCGCCTATGAATGAGTTTGATGAAAGGAAAATATTCTAAAGATAATAAAGTAATAAAATAATTCATTAATTACGACATATTTGAGTTGTTAGTCTATAGTGGACAATGTTTGTTAGAATATGTAAAGCACTTTAACCTGTGAACTGTTTTGTAAAATTTCAGTTCATGTAATGAGTGAGTGAGTGATTGTGTTACTGCTTTTAAAGTGTTTACAACAATATTTCAGTTATTGAACACGTCGATGACAAGCATCCAAAAGAGTGGACGGATCAGGTAGAAAGGCATAGTAAAAGTAAGACGTCAGCTTCAGAACGACTGAAATGTGGTCTGGCTTTTACCCGTCGACCGGTCCAGTTTTTGGTAAGCTACGGCTGGCATAGCTCTCGGGGTCTCTGACGCACTCATAGCACCACAACACGATAAAGTATCGAGTCAAATGGTAGTGTTACAGAAGAACTGTACAGTGTAGAGATTGTGTTAAGGTGCCATTTAAAAAAATATGTATAGAATGTACAGATATTTTTCATATTTTAATTGAGAAACATTTCATTTTAAGTTGTCTCGCAATGAGTGAGTTTAACGTGCTTTCAATAACAATGCAGTCATTTAACACGTGGATTAAAATCCTACAAAGAGTGGCGAGATCAGGGAGAAAAGGTATCGAAAGGATGAGTGACTCGAACAGACGGGAATAAAGGCATAGTGATGGAACGAGAGCAAATGGTTCAAATTTGCTCTAGAGTCTATCCATCGACCGCTCTAGCTAGGCTGACCCTACCAAGAGCATGTATGTTCCAGCTGGCATAGCTCTCGAGGTTACTGAATCATCTAAATCACAACACCACGGCGAGGTGTAGAGTCAAGCGTTGGTCTAGCAATTAAATATTATCTATTGCGAGAGGCTTAAATACACACCAACGGCTGTTCGACTTGCTTGTGTGCTGTAGATGCGTAGGAGTAAATTAGAATTGTTTTACTAATGAAATACCATGATGAACGTGAGGAAGCATGGAAGTCGTGCGATAAATAAAACCGTTGGCTATTTCACAAGGAATTAAGAACAAAACCGTCCGAGGTATCGTGATTATAGAAGCTACTTATCACACGTCTATCAAAGGATAAGCTGTAAAAATGTGTTTGATTTGCAGTCATGTGTCGCTTGGATTTCGAGTGAGATTATAAAACTCATATAAATTAAAAGTGTGATTTTAGCTTCGGCAAACACAAGGACTAGATTTTTGAGATACCATGGAAATCACGCTATGCCTTTAAAAAGTGTTGAGATTTTGTGATGACAGTGATTAAGTTTGGCATATATCACTCCAACAACTCACGGAGTGCCTCGTTGACTTGTCAGATTGTCATGCAAACGTCACACTGAGAGTAACTGATATTGGTACGTAGATAGACAACCATGCAAGGCCGATGAAACATCTGACTTCCTCAGAACCACCATTTGACTCGATACCTGTGGTGGTTTCCGGGTACAAGCCACACCAACTTTGATTCGTTGTAAAACCTCTTGTCTATCGATCCTCATCCTTTCGATCCCATTCTCCCTGAACTTTCTACTGTCATCCACGTGTCAATTAACTGAAATATTGTTAACACGTTAATTAACAATTAACTCGCGTCTTCCAGAAGACCACGAGGAAGGTCGGTGTGTATTGAAATTTAATTTTACTGATACGTAATTTCACAATATTCATGGGTGTTTAAACTTACGAACAGGGCCCTTATTCTTGTCGAGTTTGTTGCATAAAGATTTCCTTTATGTTCAACGCATACAACTGTACTAGGGAGAGCCAATTTGTTCATAGAAGTTTATATTAAACAGAAGCGAATGGTTGTGATATTGATTTTATTTTGTATTTTCAATATAATCTCCCTGGACATGATGCACTTTGCTCATTTGTCTTTTAGACTGTTTATGCCCTGGCGATAGAGGCCATCTGACTGGCCCCTTAGGCACGCCTGAGTCACTGCCTTGTGTTCATGCAAGTGTGATTTAAAATTGCGTAACAGATAGATTTCGCTTGGGGCCAGATCTGGACTGTGGGGGATGGTTAAGGTGTTCAAAGCCACATGGTTGAAGTGCAGCCTGTGAAATAAGACACTTGTCCACTGGAGCTTTGTCATGATGAAGCATAACTCCAGCAGTCAACATGCCGTTTCTCTTCTTCTTGACCACCGCTCTCATCTGCTTCAACAGGTCAACTTAGTAGGCACCCTTTATTGTAGTTTCAGGTGTTTTATAGTCTAAAGGTATTGCGCCTCGGGAATCTAGGAAAAGTGGTCGCCATGATCTTGCCAGCAGAAGGCTGAGTTCTGATCTTCTTGGGTGCAGGAGAGTGCTTCCATTGCATGGATTCTTGCTTGGTGTCATGATCCAGGTAATGAATCCATAACCACAGCAGTCGTACAATATACAGGTTAACCATTCATAAATTACGCTCAAATTGGTTCATCTAACAGCTTCAAGCATATGCCGCATTCAAACTGTTTTTCAAGGTTCAGTGACTAAACTTGTACAACTCAATTAGTGACCAGACATAGCGTGCGATGGACCATGTATTCCCTTTAGTTTACCCAACCTTGGCCGTTGATTGTCCTAATCATATTCCTACTTCATATAATTATTTCAACACTAAGGGATCACAGTCGACCAGCTAATGAATAATATCTGAGGAAAGCTGTCGCTTAGGCGTGACAGAAGTTTTTTTTAACCCGGTTCAGCGCGCACTCTTTCACCGACCTACACTAGTGATTGCTGTTAAAACTTACGTTCAAAATGGATAATTTAGAGAGAGTACAAAATGCTATAGCAAAATTTGACTATGTGAGGTTTTCAATCCACAATCTTCAGGGTACGAGTGTTGGACCTATCATCCCACAGAGGAATGTTAAGAAATATCTAAAAAATGGACTCGAAATGTATGAAGGTAAGTTAATGCAACTCCACTTGTTTAAACAAGATCTATTTCAATTCTGTAAATACCATGCATCATTCATTTTCAATATCACCCTTAATCATACCTGGTGTAAGATAGAATACATGTTTTAATTTAGAAGCGCTTTCTCTCTTTAGTATAGGGATTTCATATTTGTGTTTCCTTCGCTTGTGATTCCGCACGGTCACATCAAAGTCGGTAAACTATTGAATAACATATAACAAGAGGTAAGGTGATTTGGGGTTTAATACCGCTTTCAAGAATATTTCACTTATCGGGGCTGCTAGTATTTTAACTGGGAATTGTGGCTTTGCATTGCGGTGAAACCTTCGACGATTGGCTGGAACTAGCAAACTATGGGTAGAACTGCTCTGAAATTCAGTGTAGGATTGCATCCAAACCTTACTGCGTGTAGTACAGTTCTCTACTGTACACAAAGTCGCCGAACCCTTCCTGGGATTCAAACCACGGACCTCTTGATTAAACACTATTCACTAAATTCTTTGGTCTGAAAAAGACCTGAAATTGAAATTGCACTTTTTCACAGAATAGCACGAGCATTAACAATTTCAAGTTTAAAATGATACCTGAAATGAGTGGACTGTCATCGCAGACACTTAAAAGGTGGTTTCACCGCATTGCATAACCACAAAGGTGTTACGGGCTTTCTCCCTGCAATAATACTAGCAGCCGCGATATAAGTGAAATAATCTTGAAAGCGGTGTTAAACACGAACTCACCTCACCTCACCTCACCTCAAAAGAGAAAAGTGGTCTCTTAACATAAATCTTTTAATGGCCACAATTTTGAAATCGTAGTTGATGAGATGCATACTACAGTGTTGCATTAATGATGCATGATGCGGGAAAACTATGGCATGGGTGAAGTGATCGATTGTAAATAAGTAAAGAAATTAAGGATTATTTTGTTTAAACACAAATTATTTGTTTTATAAATATGATCTTTGTAATTCGTATTTTTATTGCAGGGTAATACCTCACTTAAAAAAAAAATACTTAACTGATAAGCTTCACATGAACAAATACTGTAATGTAATATCGGCATTTATTCCAATCACATGTGCGAACGTTTCTCTCGGCGCGCGTTTTACACATTACTGAAAATACGTTAAAACTTGTTGCACTCACTCACTCATTTATTAAGTTGTAAATGGAATTGGTTCAGCAGTGTAACATCAGTGTAATATTGTCATATTTGACTAGTATATAACATAAGTAATGATATTGTTACAGGGCTGTAAAATCAACATTGATTTGTTTGTGTTCTAACTCCAACTCAGCTGTGGCACCATGATCATTATTACGTTTTGAAAACATCCATTTAAGTACGCCACACAGAGACATTTTTGCTTTACAGCACTTTTGTAGTCCAATGACCGTGATTTATGATGGTCGTTCTTACAATCATTTTATAAATGAATATACTGACAGACGATTCTTACAATTGAATTATTTGATGACTAAATACAATCGTAATTAATATGATATTTGAACTTGGATTAACATGTTTGTTTAACAAAACAGCTTTATGGCGTTATCAACTAATGTAATAGTTTTGCAATTTTCATTTATAAGGCGTGATGACCTATGACGCAAGTGGCACATGCATACCATTAACAAACAGCAGAGCTTACCATTATGGCAACATGATAATGCGTCCGGACCTCACTACACTAAAGCCAGTTCCATGGATAGGAAACGGTAAATACAAGGTGGCTGAAATTCTATGTGAATCGCTCTGGAAAAGAGACAACAGTCCCCATGATACCTGCCCAAGGTATGCTGCCAGGAAGTTACTTCAAACTCTAGATGTGATGGGTTTGGAATTTATTTCCGGTGTGGAGGTTGAGTTCAGCATATTGAAAGGTGATACATTAGAGCCGATACATGGATCAGTTAGAAATAGCTGTACTGAAGTAGAGAGTGAACATTCTGAAATGTTATTTGATTGTGACAGACTGTTATTTGAGGCTGGAATCAATGTTGAGAAAATCCTCAGTGAAGGCTATGAAGGAGTCTTTGAGTTTGTGCTGCCACCGAGCATTGGTATAGCAGGTCCTGATTCAACAGTTACCGTCAAGCAGGGACTTCTTGAAATGGCAAAATGTCAAGGTAATAAGGTAACTTTCCTTTATCAGGATGGAGCGTGTCCTCATCATTTCAATGTGTCTTTAAAGTCGAAGGAGACAGGTGCAAATATATTCTATATATGATGCCGAAGCACGGGATAATTTGTCCAGTATTGCTCGACATTGGATTGCAGGACTTCTGAAACACGCCAAGGGCCTGAAAGCATTTATGTCTCCAACTCCAATATGCTACAGAGATTTCAAATCATTAGGTGTCCCTTCACACATCTATTGGGACATTGAAGATCGGTTTGCTCTATTCAGAGTTAAAAATCATGGTCCTTCTGGGACTTACATCGAGAACAGACTGCCAAGTGCCCTGAGCAACCCCTATCTGTCTCTTGCTGCAACTGTAGCTGCAGGCTTGGATGGGATGAAACGAAATCTTGATCTGCAACCTCCTGGATCGAAAGAAGACACCGAAATGTTACCATCAACACTCTCGGAGTCTTTGCAAGCCCTGGAGGAGGACAAGGTTCTCACTGATCTTATGGGGGAGGAACTTGTTTCCTCCTTCATCAAATGTAAAAGGTCTGACCTCAAACGCTTTGATGCTTTGAAGACTGACGAGGAGCGTTTCCAGTTGGAGCGTGAACTGTATTTATAATTATTTAAATGATATCATTTGTTTTCATTTCGGGAGGATAATGGATTCAGCAGAGACCTCTGCTCAGTTTTACTATAACTATCATTCACTTTACAAGATTTAGATGATGCCTTCAAAATTTGTTAGTTAATATACATTGTTACAATTGGTTAAATTCTATTTTTATATGAAGCGTGGAAATTGATATTAGTATGGTTTATGGTTCTTTTAAATGATAATGTCACATTTATGATACAGGTTTTTTTTTAGTTATATCCTCCTGGACCGAAGTGTGTCATTTTCTGTTATGATTGTTACAGTCCTTGTTTTATTGTCTATATATGATTACTATGAACACTCTCGGAGTCTTTAGAAGACAAGGTTCTCACTGATCTCATGGGGGAGGAACTTGTTTCCTCCTTCATCAAATGTAAAAGGTCTGATCTCAAACGCTTTGATGCTTTGAAGACTAATGATGAGCGATTTAAGTTGGAGCGTGAACTGTTTTTATAACTTTTAGTCTTTTCGTTATCAGTTTTTGTATCATTTCTAGAAAAGATTTGAGTCAGCGATGGCTACTATTCCTTCATTTACAGTAATCATAAATAGCTCACAACATTAAGCATGACAAATATCGTGCATTTTAACATAGTATGATACATCATTATTCATAATCAGTTCATGTTTATTCAAATAATGTAGAGTGGCTGACACTGATAGCATTATACATGGTCGTAAACATACATTAATACCTATGATTTTCAATAAAGATTTATCAAATGTAAATGATACAGAATAAATTCATATTATTGACTTTCACTTTGGTTTTTATTAACTATGTCATCGTGTATTCGTTTGTAAATTATTTACGAAATTATATTCCAAATTCTTCATTTGAAAGCTATGTAAAATTCTCTTCAAATTATTCCTCTCTCTATCATAAGCACTCGCCAGTCAGGCCACATGTACATGGGCACAGATGGCGAGTACATTCGATTCACTTAAAACTATTATCTGATTACACGTTCGACCTCGTGACCTCTCACATCTAAACTTCCACGTAGGTTCCCGTCTTTCATAACCAAATTTGTACACGCATGTGTTGCACGCTAATAAAGTCTCGTGCAGACTACTACTGAGGAAGATTAGCTTGGGCAACGGCCGAGGACAGACACGCCCGCTGTCCGACTGTCCACTCCCAACATCATGTAGATTTTAGTGTGCACCACTCAAGTCGGGCTCAACTTGGTAACACGACAGGTGTACACTGACTCCGGCTCGAGCTCTTCATGTAACCACACACGTCAATAAAGAAAATGGTCGACCGTCACCAAAGCTTGTCAAGTCGTCATTTCAACGTCACTGTCGTTGCCTTCATCGTCCCTCGTCGACGTAGTATTCTTTTACGATCAAAACTATATAAAACAGGAATGTTACCGTTAACTTGTTTCTTACTTAATCAAATGTAAAAGTCTGATCTCAAACGATTTGATGCTCTGACGATTGAAGCTTTTCCAGTTTTGTTACAGTAACTCAACAGTGTCAACTGTCAAGAATAAGAAGATATATAGAAACATCACTTACTTAATGAAGAACTAAGATTACCTTATGTTGATTCAAACTGTATGCGTTAGTACAAATTATTGTTACTTCTCAAAATGGCCTTTTGTGTAGAAGGCCTGGTGGTTGAATGTTTAAAATCTTTCTACTGTCAGTGCAGGCGATTGTTGCCTAACCCTGAAAATGTGAGTGTAGGAGATGAACTCCAAATTTTGTATTATTGCAGAAAGTAGTCTTTTTAGCTCAATCATTGCACATTAATATAAAAGACATTCTTTGTATTTTGCTGAAACCTTTCACCTTGTGTAATCATTTATTTGTCAGTGTTTTCAACTCATTCATTGTAAATTAATATAAAACACATCCTTTATGTTTTTCTTAATCCTTTCATTTCGTGACATGTTTGTTTGACCTTGTAATAATATTATGGCTGAGAATTTGCTTTCCCCGCCGCATCATATTTGAGGAAATAATTATGTCCCTCGTAAGCTTTGCGGAGACAATGTTTTCGTCTATGTCCGTAATCCAGTAATTCTGTTATTCTGAACTTTCGTTTCCGGTCATTTCTCAGAAACTGCTCAATGATTTTGGATTTGATACGTGGTTAGACCTAGTTGCCAAGTACTTTGAATATTCTGTTTAAAAAAATAAATTTTCTAGTTTCCATGGAAGTTATTAGAAATTGCTGTATGTTATGGGTACGTACCCTGTCCAGCATCGATCTCATAATCAGTATTATTTTATAAGCAATGTGAATTAAGTAAATATGTTTTATATCAACCTCTTTCGCCTCTGCCTGAAAATGTATCTCCTTTTTTAAGAGATTTTGTATGTGATTAGTCCAATGATGCCTTTTTGCTGTTTTTCTGCTTTCCATGGACAAAATGTGAATTTTGTGCATCGGGTTGGGTTGAAAGTTCGTTACAGCACATGACGTGGACCTATATCATTTTGATATTCATTACTAGTACGGCTTGTGAAGGACGTAGTCGAGTTGGCGCCTTGTACATACTAATCGATTCAGTGTATCTTTGCCCCCAAACTTTACTGCATGACAAACAGTTCTCTCCCGCAGAGTTCCTGACCAACCTAGCGGGAGTCGAACCCCGGACCTATTGATCCGAACCGATGTATGTATGGCATAATAATATGCTACACGTTTCAAGATAATCAAACAGTTTCATATGATCTGTTTAATTGACATTATCAAATCATTTGATTGCATTTCATTGCACTTTTTTTCAGTCTATTAGTTTCGATGTAGTTGAAAGGCACTCACTATACGTATATTTCAAATAAGTTTTTTTCGTATAAATTGAGCGAAAATCATTTGGCATATTAAAAGCAATCTAACTTCCTAACTATATAAGAAATCTTCTGAAAATTTTTGACCACATTTAGTTGTCAATGCAAATATCAGTAGAGCTCTTATTAAACTGATTGCAGGCCACGAGCTAGCTAATTACTTTATTTTGAAAAATGAAAGCTTGAATTCCGCTACCGAATGACTCCTTAATGTACACGTGATGTCAAAGTATCAAGGTAATGAAATCAAAACTTAAATTTACCTTCAAAAATAAGGTTAACTAAGAATATGATATTTTAATCATGTTTGTAAAAATTGAAATGCAGTGTTTGTCCATACATCTGATATGTGCATAATGTGTGATAGCTTTATAAGCTACAAGTCTTGTATACAACTGGAAGAAGGTTTTCTATTTTCTTTATATTTTTTATGTTCTAGGTCATGGCTCTAGATACCGAGGTAGCTACGTCATAAATTCCTTTACAACCTCTGTTTTAATACGAACGTTTCTTGATCTAGAAATGTAGAACGCCGATTGGATGAAATCAAAGTTAGTTGTGCAATCAGTGACGTCGCTTCAAGTTATTTACGTAAGCTATCCAAAAGCTAAAATGTTTTCGAATATGCACCTTGCACATTGAGTCTTCTTTACAGAACACATACGCCTAATTGTGCATCATTGCAAAGTGCTGTGTGACAACAAATATGTTATTCATGCATTTGTTGTTTTCATAGGCTGAAATATTGCTTGGTTAGTTTAAGTTGCAATATTGCGCCGTTAGGGGAAACTGTCGACAGCCCGAGAAACCTTCGTATTAAGACAGAGGTTGTATAGGAATTAATGGCGGAGCTACCTCTGTTGGGAGAGAATGCCTTGATTGTCAACTGATCGAACCCAAGCTGAAATGGTGCTGCACTTTAACAGAATATAAGTCATGTCACTTGTCTCAGGTCGGCTTTCATTGTCTCAGACATAACATGAACCCTACAAGCTATTCCATCTGCTAATAATGAAAATATCAATTATTTCCGTTAAACCTCGCCAAATGTTGCTAACGTTGCTTTGATTGGCTTTTGTACCTTCTTATATTAAGAGCTTATAAGAAACAGGTGCAGGAAAACTTTGTGATGTCTCATATCTACTCGTAAAGCATATACATTTAGACTTGTTAAGCTTCCATGTAAGTTGAACAGTCTTAGAGTGAAGATAATGTGAAATACAACTCTGCCTGTAATCTGTTTGTATCAAGTTAGTATTAACTGTTCCCTGTTTCTAAGAAGTTGAAATAGCTGAGCATTACGGTACGTCAAGTTAATATCGCCAATCTCACTTCTGTTGCCAATTCCAAGAATAGGGCAGTTGATGAGAACCATCAAATATCAGCAGATTATGGAAAGGATTTCAACAGTCTTCTTTGTATCCAATGACATAAAGTAAATATATTCAACACCTGTTGTTTTGAATTAAAAGAGGTTGTCAATGTAGGCATAGAGTTAATCAATGCAAAAATGTCTAATGTTTAGATCTAAATAATCGTCGGCTGACAGGTTCTTGTTTGTGAGAAGCGGATTTGAATTATCAAAGCTTTAGTAAGAGTCAGATGATTTACCACCCAGACAATGTCAGGCTCAACTCAGAATGGAATATTCCTTCTTATTTCATCTTTACAAAATATCCTGGTCCTGAACAATCTAACGATCGCTATGATGTGTGCAGGGGAACCCTTTGATATCATGATGCCGAACTTGGGTCCTTTCCCTCTTCAGTCTTTACTTCGATTTACCTGAACACTCATTCTATCATATGACACGACGGTTAGGATGTGATAGACATTTAGAAGATGCATACATTAGAAAAGCAAGCTTTTGTTACAACAACTTCGTTATTGTGAACATGATGACGTTGCAGAGTATATGTTGATTACATCATCGGGGACGGGGTATGGGGAATTAAACACAGTTAACACAATGTTATCCATAGAAAATAAAACATGTAAACACTATTGAGGAATCCTAATTGTATGATAATTGAGAATGTTTTACGATTAGGGGTTTGCAATACAATCATGGAGGGAGAATACATGTATATTGTTAAGTGGTTATACACTGAAGGTGTATATACAATGAGGGTTTGAATTATAAGTCAGTGAAAAATGGGGAGGGGTTAATTGGCTTTAATGAGGTGGTTGAATGGAAGCAGAGGGCACTAGTGAGACGAAGCTGAGTCCATGAAAGCTGGATTGATGGTGGTTGGTGCTGATCGTTTGGTTGGGACTCCTAGCCTCCGACAGGAGTAGTGCTTATTGCAATAATAATAATGTTTTGGTTACCTGTTTAATTCAATTAAGATCATCTAAAAAGTTTAACAATCTCGCGGGAACATGTCTATGAATTCATTTCGACTACAACTCTCATGTAATGCAAAACCTACGATGAGGTGGTCAAAATGGCGGCTTACATGGGCTCATAGTACATAATTATTGAGATTAAACAGATTTATCATAAAACAAACCAATGATAGAATTCAGTTTTAATTGTTTGATTATGTGACCTTATTTATTTACTTTCAAAGGTTTACAGATTAGGCTATATTTCCCATTTCAACTAATCAATAAAATGGCAAATGATATCACTAACAACCTTTTGATATCATTTAAGTCTTCAATCGTTGAAAAGGAAGACAGATCAGCACAAACTGTATACACTACGAAGAGGCCGTATAATCCCACGAAAGGATGTAGATGAAGGCAATGCAAGAGCCGCATTCAACCGCCTCTAAACAGGACGTACGTAGAGCTAGAGTGAGGTTTGACGTTTCAACGGATATCGAGACACTCCCTCAACCTATTGCAGCCTTTATCTTGTTTCCACCAATTTTGGATTAAGTCTACCACAGGAAAGCATAAATGCAGCTTTTGACTACTTTTTGTCCGTAATGTTATGAAATATCGGTGTTTCAGTGGAGAATAAAACATACCTTTGCACATTTAAAGTTGATATTCATGTCCATGAATTTAAATTGAGTGCTACGTGTATCATTCGGTGTTAAGCATCAATTAAAACACCTATAGAAGAAGGTACATAAACTTATGTTATCTACAGACTGTCATGATAGTAGCAGTAGCAGTTGCATTGCTCAGGTTTATATTGATATCTTATAAAAATGATAATGATGAAAGAAATCATATTCTTCATGATGCGAAATAATTGCGTTAATGTTCTCTGAAAGTAGACTTATAGTGAAAGATGTGCTCGTTGTTTTGAAAAAATATGTTTTGTATATTTGTATTTTTGGAGGATATTTGTTTTTTCTTGACCAGTACCCTCGTTCATCTAATCGAGTGAGGTAGAAAATTAAATGGTTAAGTAAAATAATACAACTGCTGAAAAGGCGTGTTACATTTACTGCACTTTCATTGCAAATATCAGGTAAGTAGGTGTTCACTTAACACTAGTACTTAATTTCACTCAGAGTCATTCAATCATCTTTCTGTCAAAGGTTATGCTTTTTTAATTGGATGAAGAAACATAATATTCCTACCACATACCTTGTATATGAGGTGTTAATATGAACCCT
Source organism: Phorcus lineatus (assembly GCA_921293015.1). Classification (NCBI taxonomy): domain Eukaryota; kingdom Metazoa; phylum Mollusca; class Gastropoda; order Trochida; family Trochidae; genus Phorcus; species Phorcus lineatus. The sequence goes on from OV121089.1 coordinate 25,494,767, forward strand.
TAGCATATTGATCCAATTGTATGGTCTGTAAATTGTTCCGATAAGAATTGGCGACAAATTCAAATTTTAAAAAATGGTCATTTTACATAGGAAACTTTTGTTCAGCAGCTGTAATGTAGAACTTTTCTGCCTCAAGAGATAAGATAGATATTATGTCAATCGAGGAAAGGCAATTTGTCTATTTATTTCATGATTAATCTTTGTATATGTACCGACATCAAAGCGCATTTACGTTAAGACTGCCCCTGAAGTAACAACATGACGTCATGAGTGTATCATTATGTGAGGGCACTGTTTGATGACGTCAGGTAATTGCTGTTATCAGTCACGCGTGTCATTGTCGTTAACATTTTATGATACTGAAAACTTTAAAGAGATTGAACTGACCTAATTCTTTTAATCCACACAGCATTTTTTACATTCACTTGCAATTCTTAGACTGACAGGGTATTTTTAACGCGTACTTGGCAATAGCACGTGTTTGCTTTGCGAGATTATACTCTCACGTGATTAAATGGTATGAGAAGGCATGAACTCATCTCATTACAAAGTCACCTCTACATGTTTCATGTGCATTTATGTCATCGTTCCTCTAATTTGTCGCATACACGTGCTATTTTTTCGCATTCACACATCATATTCAATGAACTGCCAGTACTTAAACAGGCAATTCACAGACACATTGACACGCTACACTTTCATCAAAGCAAGAGATATACTCCGTTTGGCCCGTACAAGACGTAAATAACACGCCTGCGTATTTTGAGTTCTTATGGTCTAATTTAACAACCATTCTCTCAGTTCAATGTTCACCTTAATGATAAAACAAGGAAAAACTCAAAGATTTGCTTACAACTCCCGACAGCTGACAATCATTGTTGATAAGACTCAGTTTACTTACATCATTTACCTTGTATACCATCGGGCTCGTGCCTATTTCTGTTCTTCTTATCAAGAGACTGTCAATCTCAATTATTATTGAAACCGAACCGAATTGCACACTCTTACAAACATATTACTTATCATGTTTTTACAAGTGTTAATCTCTGACTTGAACGTGAATGATATTTTGATAGTTTTCAACCCTAAAGTGCTGAAAACATCACCTATGCTCTAAACTTTCACTACTCAATGTGATGTATTGTGTAGAAATAATGATATAAAAATGCTCGTTTTGATAACCGAAATTGTAGTGAATGTTAGTGAAAGTAAAGTGAAATATCTGAAGATCTTTCGTAACTGCATTGTACCTTAGAAATATGTGAATTCATTGAAAAAGGTTATGATAGAATATGAAAAGTGTTAAATTGTTATGAGAACGTATTTGTTTACATGCTTAAAATTGTTAAACATTATGGTACTGTCCAATGGGTGACAACCTTGCTTGTTTAGGCTATATGTAGGCCAGTTCGTTCAAGAGATTTCCGATTGTATCATGAATACCTCAGACTGGTGTAATGGTTGACGTTTACAGACCTATATCACTCTAGAAACAGCCGCTGCTAATATATAAGGCTGACTAGTCACCTAGGGACACAATTGATCAATCTGGTTTTCTAAATTTGCGATTATTCTGCTGCGCCATTGCTCACCACATTTTTGGAAACTGTTTACAACTGGACAGATCAAGGAATTACCGTTTTGACAGGACTCAAACTATCAACTACTGGTTTTACCAAGGACTTAATTTTAGCTAGCCTTTCGTGACCCATTTGATATGGTGTAACCTATTTATATTTGTTTATATTGTAACTTTTAACTAGTTGTATTTTATGAATTAAATTGTTATTACGGTATTCACTTTTTCACAGTTTTTCCTATTCTAAATTCACATGTAACAACTACCTTCACTGTAAGTAGAATAGCTACCAATTACATATAACCATATTTATACATGTTAGACACAGTGCCCCATTGCAGAATTAACTTAAAACAGTTAGCTTGAAACTTCAATAATATATCACTGACAACATTGACAGAGATTTGTTACTTAATTCACCCTCTAGCTTTAATTGTATAAAAACTTCCCTCTTGGCAGTGTAAAACGATACATTCATTCTACAAAGCTGTGGTAGGTAGACGTAACATCTACCGTCAATTTATAGCAGGGCACATTAACATGCTTTCTATATATATCCAGTGATTGAGGAAACGTGTGAATCTTGCAGTGTAATGCTTTTAATTCACATGTAGGCTTTTCACTATTCGTCTTCTACGGTCATGTTTTTATTACAACCGTGACAACTCAACTCTTAAGGAAGTCTGTCCACCAAAAGATCAAGTTACAAAATTGTTGCCCACCTTACTTGTAAAAGAACCGTCACAATTTCACTGAGGATATGCAACGGCACCCATCATAGCTATAAACATGGTAGTCTTTAATCCAAAATTTCCACTTTGTCGTTCAATTTGTTATTGGTATTTTAATTATTTACACTATTTACAAGCTTTGGGCGTGTTGTCAGTATGCATTTATTCGTCACTTACATCATGTCAAAATTCAAAACAGTGTCATTGTTATAATCATCATGGACATTCCTTTGTTAAATCAGATGTTTGATATTTTAGATTTTTTTCCCACTCAAATCTTAGAGCTAAGGATATCAGCATATATTATGTAAATAATATGATTATAATTCAGTTGAGAAGGGTGTATATATTAATCAAATATACGTACATGTAAATACGTTTTCAAATGAAATCCATGTCATCTAATTCTGAGTCCAAAAAACTTTAGTGTATCACAATTCGATAATACATGTATACATCTTAATTTCTGATGTAATATATCTGCATCGTTTTCTGTATGAGTGGAAATTAGTTTTTCTTTCATGTAAAAAATAAAACCGCGAAGCCTTAATTATCAGTTGACGTTTTATATAAATCAAATAATCCAGAATAAGAAATGGCATATCTACAGTGTGTTATCAATTAATTGAAGGTTTCATGTACAATAGAGCAAAATATTTCAACCAAGTCTTATTATGAACTATTGACCTTAAGACACTGTTATAGATGTATCATAACAACTTCATTTTTGATAGAATAATATGGTATAAAGATTAATAGTTTCTTAAACAACAAATGCATCTTTGTGGAGAAAGGCAATCTTAAAATGTATTTAATTCACCAACAAATTTTCTTTCCCCAACAAAATTGATAAAATTTTCCCACTAAAAAGTATATTGATACGAGCCTATCTTGATAAATAAAACAAACATTTCAAGTCATGTTAGAGTTAAATGGCTTATACACTAAATGATGTCCCAATAATGAAAATGATGTTAGTACTCTCCTGCAAAGGAATAACAAAGGACATGCTATATGATGTCAATGACTCTATAGCAAAGGGTTTAGGTTTGTCGAATGTAGGTAAAACTTCATCACACTTTCATATACACGTAACTTCCTGCCCACGGTGGTTAACAACTGGTTTAGTTATATCTAACGTTGCTTTATTTCACTGTGCTTCTTCCTGAAGATTCGTCTGTTTGACAGGTACAAACAGACTGTACAGGGTGTTACGAGGGCGTAGTAGCTCATATAATAACAAAGCCAAAGGGGGCGGGATAGCGCAGTGGTTAGCGCGTTCGGCTTTGGATCAGGAGGTCCGTGGTTCGAATCCCGCAAGGGGCTCGGCAACTTTGTCTGCAGTAGAGAACTGTTCTACACGCAGTCAGGTTTGGGTGCAATGCTACACTGAATTTCAGTGCAGTACCACCCATGGTTTGCTAGTTCCAGCTCGCAGGTTTCACCGCAGTGCATGGCCACAATGGTGTTGCGGGCTTTCTCCCTGCCATAATACTAGCAGCCGCGATATAAGTGAAATACTCTTGAAAGCGGCGTTAAACCCCATTTCACCTCACCTCACCCAACAAAGCCAAAGATTAAAAAAAATTTTTAATCCTGTAAATTTTGAGTCAAAACGTTAAAAAGAACCAATATGGACAGGACTAAAGGTTTTAATAGAAGCGGGTAAATTATATAGACATGTATACATTTTTTTGTACACATCCACAACATCACATATGTTTTTCATTTAATAGTAGGCGGATTGCCAGGACATCACTGTAAATATCCAGCATATCATTTATTTTTATATGACATGTATGGACGATCGTTATGCAATTGATGATTTAATTATTTGAATTACATAATATGAAAAACATTATATTATAACTGACATATATTCTCCCTGTCTTTTATGCTTATAACTACGGTATTGAAAGCTATTAATGAACCGAAGCCATTATCTAGGATTGGTTCCACATTGTGGTTTTATCTGAATAAGCCAGAGATATATTATGCGTATCCAGACCTCGGTCATGTCAAGTTGACTTTTGTTTGGCGTATTGTGTTAGGAACACCTCTTTTTATCCCACGGTATGTAAATACCATGCTAACTCTTAAAATCCGTTAACTTGGCGACGGATTCAAACGAAGGTGCTAGATTTATCCGATGTTGATGATATCTAAACTATTTGAAGAATATTTGGACTTCAGACAGTGATTTGGTTCTGATGATACACTATTCAGACACTGCTTATATCTAGACAGGGGCATTAAGTATGTGTATTTGATTAAAGTCTTTGTGGCTGTTTTTACATGTCCTTAATTACATCAGGACGTTGCACATTTATTAATCAAAACCACAACATTGACCATTTCATAGAAATAATTAAGATAAAATGCGTGAAAAAGAGGATAACTAACAAATTATTGCCTAAAATAGTTGAATACGTCTTGATTTCTTATGCACAGAAATTGTCATTATTGCACTGTTAATTCTGACAAATTTCATTAACGTTGAATATATTAACTTTAACATTCTACTGACGATGCCTGGTCTTACACCAGCTTCAAGGACCTGTATTTTCGAAGCTCTCTTAGTGCTATAATAGTTGTAAATACCATCTATTAACATTCGTCTTCGACTATCACAGCACTAAGAGAGCTTCGAAAATCACGGCCCAGGTCATTGGAATGTGTTGCACAGAACTGCAAACCATGTCACTGCTGCAAGATGTCATGTTAGTGTGAGAACTGTTCAAAGAATTTAACATAAAATATGCTTTAAAATAAGTCAATAGTTTGACCCCATATAACTAAAAAATAAGTATTATGATAAGTATGACAAGCTGGGCTAATTGCACGTAAGACATTTCCTTACGATTTTTAAAACAAATTTGCAGAAATTTGTTGTATACAAACTTTTTTCAGTCTCGAAATTATTGCTTTGACGGATGTGTATGCAACATTACATTCTTTGTTTGAGATACATTTCAAGTAACACACAATATTCAATATTTGAAAATTAACTCGTCATTTTCAAACATATTCAGAGTTGCTTGCTTGTTCAAATGAGCAAAGGCTCTTTTGTTTGATGGTTCTTTTACGTTGATTAAAATAATTTATCAATAAAACGAATTTTATGTTTTATTCCAGTTTTTAGAGACTTAAATATTGTTGATAATAATTCTTGAAAAAATTGAATAATATATAATTTTAAATTTTTACTGGAAACATAATCCTTTTTAATATCATTCAACATTTGGAAGCAGTGTCAAGGTGATGATAAGACGAAACTTAACTTTGATAATTCTTAACATATTTTAAGGTAGTTATTTTACATGATAGTTTTATCAATGGATAAAGAAAGAGGCAATTATCACTACTGGAAATATTGCCTGTGCATACGCACTTTAGTCGATGATTTTTTAAAGCTTTTGAATAACATCCAATTTACAGTAACAGTGATTCATGTGAATAAGAAAATTGGTTAGAGTGATTAACTATACTTATAAAACAAGATCTAATCAACGTCTATGAAAGATTTGTTGAAGGTTGAAATGTTTTGCACAATCTTTTTAAGTCTAACAACTTGAAATATTAATAACTTGGCTCAATGTATTTCGTTTCCTCTAAGAAAAGTACATCTAGCAGAGAGCAGCATAATTGATATTTATGACTTGCAGCTGTTATCCTCCCAAGTATAATGGCATATTCGATAGGATAATCATTTACATATGATGTCAGTGGGCACGTAGGACAACATGATTGATACTGAAAATGGTTAATGCCCTATCCTTAAGGATGTGCAAGATTTTTATGACAATTTTGAAAGATAGATGAGAGAAAACAACATCTCAACATTAGCTAAAGTGTAGGTTTGCCTTCTGTTGATACATTATCTGAGTGATATTTTATGGTTACAATGTAAATCAAAAACATTATCTGAGTGATTTTTATGGTTACAATGTGAATCAAAAAAGACCTTTGTCAGTATATATAAAAAAGTAAGAATAGAACTGATAGAATTTAAAGAATTTAAGTCACACGCTCTGTTGATGATCGTTTTGAAAATTTTGAAAATAAGATTGAATTTGTAAATTTGGGTTGACGTCCACCAGGACATGCGGATTTTTCTGTATGGTCCTGAGAATGGAACGGTTTTTTTATTTTATATATGGCTACTCTAAGCTTTTCAATAAAAGAGAAGAGAAACAGCTACAATCAAGGTAGACCTCCCTAATTTGATAGATTCCTCTTCTTTTCCACCCCGTCTCAGGGTAAAAATGTTACCCATAACCCATGTACTTTGTACTACGTTACAATCACTTCAACAAACATAGAGAACCAACTTTGCCAATGGAAGTAGCGTACTACGCAGTCTAAAGCAGCGAAAAGTGCACAAAACTACAATGATCTTGTCATGTATGTCTTCACTGATTGTTCTCAACAATAAGACACGGAAACATGAGCATGATTAACAGCAACATATGAATAAGATATAATATTCCCTTTTGTAATAGCGCTGCCATGGAAGCGGTATTTGAAGAGAGAAGCTATATTAAGAATCTGGATATTTAACCACATAAAATTCTGCTGTATTTGCATGATAACTCTTTCTGTTAACAGCGTAGTGTTGCTGACATAACCCTCAAATTACTACTTTCAGAGTGCTAAAACGCAGAAACTGAGCATTGAGATCGTAACTATTAACTTACAGAACAATTCAACTTAAAACCACCCAAGCGTGAGTCAACCCACTCGATATTTTTTAGAATTGGAAAGATGTGAAAAACATTGTGTTACTTAATTGCAGTCTAAATATACATATCATGTTTGTGCTATTGACTATCAACTTAAGGCTGCAAGCTTTTTTATTCTAAGTAAAGGTAGAAACTGATAGTTGGTTAATACTTCAAATTCACAGTATATTACCGGACAAATTGGTACTTTTAATTGGATTATTATCATGTAAGGTCTGAACTAAACTTGTTACAACTGATATCAGAATAAAACCTTCGAATATGACTAAATAATTATTACAAATACATAACAGCTCTAGTGAATTTCAAGACCATTTCCAAGCATAATTGATCCACTGAAGTCAAATGTAATCTCATAATTGATCCAGGTTTGTTTTATCTTCTGAATCTGACAAGTTGATAATGGTGATAATGATGATGACGATGCTGATGTTGGGAATAATAATAATAATAATAATAATAATAATAATAATAATAATAATAATAATAATTATAATAATAATAATAATTATAATAATAATAATAATAATAATAATAATAATAATAATAATAATAATAATAATAATAATAATAATAATAACTAGGACTGCCAAAGCAGTACTTAGGTCTTCAAGACTTCCTGCTTGAACTTCACACAGTGTTTGACCTGCGCATGCTTTTTTGTTTTAGTGGTAAACGGTTAGTTAAAATTGAACCCAATCTCATAAGCAAAGTGTGATTATTGCAAAGAAGTTGAAAATGCGAAAAAACTATGCTAGTGAGGAATTTGTCATGATTGACTTTTTTGTTTGTACAGTTATGACGCTTCATTCAAAACAAGTTTCAAGTGTCTAGGTGCATTTTGAAAAATTACCCCATGTTAAAGTTTGGTCAAAAGATTTCTGCCGATTTCGATCGTTAATTGTGAAAAACTTGACCTTGTTCGCGAATGAGGTTTGAACAGTTTCGTCAAGTACACATACAGGTCTTGCATTCCTGAAACAATGGTGCAATTGTGAGTCTAACTTTTTGAGTTATTGCCCCTTGAACATGGTCACATGAGCTATGTTGCTCGAGTTTGAAGGGTTGCTGAGAAAAAAGTTTTAACGTTAGGACCTTGAAAAAGTCAAATTCAAAATTACAATGCTTCAGCTACATTGAGTGTGAATTTCAGCTCTTAGATGCAAGTATCTTCAGAGAAGAAGATTGTCAAAGATGCATGGGGTCCGAAAATGCAAAAACGTCAAATAAAGCAATATGGCGGCGCAAGTATGCAAGCTACGAATTGGCCATGATTTACTTTTTTGCTGCAAATGTAATTGCGCATCTGTTAAAAAAAGTTGCAAGTCTCTAAGTACATTTAAAAAAAAAATTTTATGTTAATTTTTGCAACTTTGAGTGGTACTGTGCCTTTAACGCATGATCCGATCAAGCTCAAAAGCTTCGCATGTCTATTCCTCAGTAAGGGCTATCAGCATGCTAAATTTGGTCGAATTTGCAGCAGCCGTTTTGGCTGTATCTGCGTAACAAAAAAAGTGCAAATAATAATAATAATTCGGATAATAACAATAGGTCTTCCAGACTATGTCTTGAAGACCTAATAATAATAATGATGATAATGATGATGATAATGATGATGATAATGATGATGATAATAATGTTGCTGATGACGATGATGATGACAAAAATAATCATATTGAGGATGATGATGTATTCAACTCTACATCATAACATATCACCAAGGAAAGTATCTGGTTCTGGACCTCTGTCATCTGGTAAATGGACATTGCATCTTCACACTTAGACTAAATGACAGCACAGATATCCTCCACAAATAGCATTGAATCTGCAACTTTTGCGCACTCGTCTCTTTGAAATGACTAGCCCTATCAACGATTGCTTTTAAAATGTTAAAGTAGTGAGAAAAGCAATTTGAGAACATATTGGGTGAAGTAAACAATTTGCTTCAAAGGAGCTCCTTCAACCATAGGAACTCTTTTCGATCACAAGAAATTTGTTTATAAGGTAAGAAACATATTAAGTATCATATGCAAAGATTCAATATTCTTCTAACCACAGATGGTGGTACTTTAGATTTTTTAGAGAAATAAAAATATATTGTATATGGAGGTACATGACATTTGGTATTGCATATACAAATGTGTATTATCTTAGGCTTGAAACCAGAACGAATAATTGCCAGAAAACCCCGATGAATCACGGAGGTGGCATGTCCTTCCTTGATGTTTTATATCACTTCTTAAGAGAACATATTCATATCATTAATCAAGAATTTTTACCGTTTTCATTCAAGTATTATCATTGATAGCAAATTGATACTGACTACATACAATATGTTAGCTGAGATAAGATTTATGAGTTTAATTTAGTTACATTATTGTAGACATTTTCTGAAATTTGCGCATACCAGATCTTAGATTACAATGCAGGTGGTACATTGTAGAGGCAACGTTGTTGATTTAGTGTGTGTAGGTAGGCTCTCCACTGATCTCGAGGTGGTTCGTTAAAAAAACTTGTTTTCATCTATTATCTACCAACTTTGCTGCCAGCACAAATGATCTTAGAATTCCCATGAGGAAACATACATAACCTAACCACGATTAAACTGCAAATGGACTGCCTAATTATGGATGTAGACATTTATAAATATATATATATGATATATCATTTACTTAAAAGAAACTGCCCGGCAACAAAGTGATCAATAAAACAAGGTCAAATAACCAATACTTAAGCCATTAGTGCATTTAGGTCCCCCTAGCTGATCACAAAAAAAACTAATGCATAAGGATAGATTTCATTTATATAATGAAAAATTGTAAAAAAGTAATTCTTCTTGTCAAATTATCATTAAGTTCATATATTTATTACATAGTATGTTATAGATTACATGTAGAAGAACTGCAAGGCATAAATAGCAAGGAAAATCGTGAAATTATGAACCAATCCCTGACACACACATTACATATGATAAGGTTAAACATCGAACCTTTTCACAGCAGATAAATAACTGAAGGCACATTTTAGCTGATATATTTGTGAAACCCATGTCGTTGTAGCTAAAAATATGGCGTTCTTACAGAGAGTTTACTTGTTGTTTATTACGTGCAGGTGTTACTTCTCATGCATAATGACACATTTGAGAGCTATAATGATATTCTAATGATATCAATGGGCACCTAGGTTAACATAATGAATCCTAAAATAGTTTGATAAAGTTGTCTCATTTACATAAGAAGCTTTATATAACTTCTTGAAATGAGAAAGAGACCTGCATGTCACTTGTTTAGGACTTAGTATATTGATTGCATGAAAAGATCCTGAACAGCAGATCATCCTTGTTGAAAGATGGTGCATGTAAAACGCTTTCATCAGAAAGCAGTTGTCAAATTTAGAATTTACTATGTAGTGGCCGTATTTCAATTATCTAGTAATCATTTTCAGATTATAAAGCCTGTCAACAGTTATTTATCAGATTTTATATTATAATTATTACATTATCAAATACATTTTAAATTCATATTTAAAGTAAAATTTTATAACAATTGTCTCACAAATTATAATATACGATATATATATGCAGTATAGGCTAAGTATAAAAATGTATACAAAAAATATTACTCGGCCCTGTAAGAGACTGTAGTAGGCAATATTAAACAAGTGTGTTACCAATAAAGTTGCGTTTGCAGTTTTGACATCACAATGTCAGCACCACCATCACATTGCTGGCAGATTCACTGAAATTTTACTTTTTACACACTGTCGGTAATGAGGCTTGAATTATACGGACGAGGTCCAAACAGAATACTAAATTTCCTTCCGTATAATACGCATTTTATTACATTTGTTAATGATTTGGTATTGAAATCGCCTTGGCTTTCGTTCTAAATATTTGCTCGAAGGTTGTTTAGTATCCCTTAAGTCGGCGTAACAGAAATGAGATGACACAACTTGAATGTCTCCAATCTATTTAGTTTGGGATGCCCAACGAAAAATGTCAGTTGGATTTTTATGTCCATAATTAAGAAAACAGAAACCTCAAGAAACCAAAGTGCTTATTCCTATTTCAACAAGTGGAACTTCCTAAATCGTATGTTTTTTTTCAAAATATGTTTGTTTGTTTGTAGACTCCTCATGTAAGAAAAAGTGGGAGTTTGTTGAATGGTAATGAAAAGGACAACATTTATCTAAATACTTACAAAAACGAAAACCAGTAAAGTAAAAACAACAAGTAAAAACGTCATGCCAGCTTGTACAAAACGTTAATTGCTATTTAATGAAAGGCACGTTTGTAAGGGCATGTTCTTTCAAAGCCAACCTTCAAACTGACAGTTAGGCAGATATAGTACAGTAGGACATTCTGAAGTGTACACCTAGGTATTTCATGTAAATGTGACACGCACCTGCTATTTTTCCTATTTATGAGAAACGTAGAAGCAGTATATTGCACATTTTTACAGAGGCCAGGTACTTCGCACGGCCTGATGAGTAACTGTTCAACGGAAGTGAAATGTTTTGTCTGGCTTCAACAAATGGTGAATGGCAGATTTTTGTGATTCATGACGTTTTGGTTATCCCTTTGCATGTTTCTAGACATGTGGTCGTTAGTATATATGTTGCATTATGGAGAGCATTGTTAAACTCTGATTCTTCTATACACGACAAATGCCCCCTTACATGTATATCTTTTGAAAAAAAGTATAAAAATTTATGCAAAAAATGCAAAAAGGATTTTTCATATTTTATCAATCTCATTATAAATTTCTGAATTATCAAATATGAAAAATTGCGAGGATGTCTGGATTTTATTAGATTTTTCTCTAATTTGAATAGGAAGAAGATTTTCAAGGGAATAGTCAAGTTCTTATTGCAATGGTAATGACTTGCTTGATAGTGTTTTATATCTACAACGTAATGTCGACTACATTACATGAAGATGTTGGTAATGCATAAACTTGACCCCTTTTTACTCTACATTTTCAAAAAAGGCTATCATAAAAGGTCAAAGCATTGACGTGGTCCCAGACGTAAAACAACGGTCGTGGTCCCAAACGTAAAACAACGTCGTGGTCCCAAACGTAAAACAACGGTCGTGGTCCTAAACGTAAAAAAACGTCGTGGTCCCAAACTTAAAACAACGTCGTGGTCCCAAACGTAAAACAATGGTCATGGTCCCAAACGTAAAACAACGCAGTGGTCCCAAACGTAAAACAACGCCGAGGTCCCAAATGTAAAACAACGGTCGTGGTCCCAAACGTAAAACAACGTCGTGGTCCCAAACGTAAAACAACTGATGGTGCTGCTTTCCAAACGTAACATATTCAAACCAGCATAAAGAATAGTTCAGGGCAGTAACAAGATCATGTATTTGTTACCGTACTGGCAGAACCAGACTTAAAGCAGCGGGATTAAAGTCACGTCGTCCTGTTGTGCAAGTTAGGATGCCTGCTGAACACATACGTCTAAAAAGAGCATGGGCTACACAACATCAAGCAAGATAACTTCGACATTGGCGCAATACCATGTACAGCGATGAGTCGAGATTCAAATTTGACTGCACAATCCGCGTTTAGCGACGCCTTCGTGAACGTCACCATCGGTGCACCATCAAACAACATTATTCCTATGGGGGTGGATCTGTGATGGTATGGGGCGGCATGACCTAGCCTTGTTTAACTGGGTGAAAGGGTTACTGGTGTCCGTTAGCGAGACGAATTGTTGTCACCTATTCTTCTGCCTTTCCACTGTAAATTTTGAGTTTCAACATGACAATGCTCGATTCCAAACGTCGCAGGGATTTCCTCACGCTAGACAACATCAGAGTGTTGCCATGGCCGTCCAAAGGTCAAGATCTTAATCCCATTGAACACCTCTGGGACGTTCTTGGATCTCAGGCTCTCCAAGAAAGGTGGCTCCAATTTTTTCGACCTGTCATCCGAAGTGTTCCACGAGGGTGTGAGGAAATGATTAGGAAGCAGGTAGGACACACCAGATACTGATATATCACCCGTGTTGCACATACGTAATGAAATATACTTCATCAAAATCACAAGACAATAAAAACAAGTTTGACCATTAATAATTGCGTTCCTTTATTCATTTTCAACAGTACATTATTCAATGCAACGAAACCTCTCTTGTCATGTTGCTCATTGTTGAAAGGAAAATAATCCTTTAAATTTCTTCGCCTTTGAACTTTGGGATAATTTTGGAAAGGATATCCCTCTATTGACGTGGTAACAGGATGATACAGCTCTGACATAACACCTTTCGCTGGGATCAATAGTCTTCAGCCAAAGTTTCCTGAAATAGTATCTAAACTATATTCTTGGGTTTCTCTCTGCAATCAAAGACAAAACGAACATTTGACATTTGCTCTTTGGAGATGTTTCTATAAAAGATTGTTCTACAACTATTTTCAGCCATTTTCATTTGACGGAAATACTCGACATATGATAGTACTTGATATTTATACGTAAAGTATGTCTATAAAAATATCTCAAAAGTGATTGAAGTTTTCTTTCTTGAAAGCAGGATTTCATCTATGCAATATTTTGACATCAAAAATCGATACTCTGATGAAAATTTCTCTGAAGAATGAATAACTCTCATGTGATATGAAATATTGATGCGGTTTACACACTTCCTGGGTATGCTCATGCTTAGAAGCAGTTGTTATGAGTATATCAATATTTTCAATTTTAACTGTCATAAAGGGGAGAAGCGAGAAAGTCTGATCTCATTTACCACAATCCATCTAAATGAATGAAATCAACTGTACATCTTTTCCAGGTGAACTTAATGTGCATTGTCTTTTTCACTTCCTTTGGAGGGACAACACCATGCAGTGGTTATACATATTGAATTGCAACAAGGCCATGTAATTATTATAATCCTATCTCATGTATCACATTTACCGGTGACTCAATAAACATATGCATACGTCTCTTGACTAACGTCTGCATGATAGTGCTTGTTTGTATCCACAAATATCGAGTAACTATAAATTTAACAAGCCTGTTTTGTCACAGATAAGTCCGGTATAAGATTACAATAAACAATAAAAAATACCTCCATAGTATAATATTATCCCATCATTATGAGACCTTTTATCACAAAAAAATCGGTTTTTATTGACTACAAAATATGAGTAAATACAGAAGCGTTTGGAAGAAATAGGTAAGAAGTATAAAAGGTAAGAAGGATTATTTTACTAAATGCCTCTATAAAGGTTTATAAGTGCGATATGCTATCAAGTTCACGTGTAGGGTTGTTTTTCGTAAACTATAAATATTCAAAACATTCATCATTTTTCAAGAAGATTCAAATTGTTAACATGTGCACGAAAGATAATCATGTTGACATATACATATCAACATATGTGATTATATTACTTTCCTGTTTGAGGTCCATATCGCAAACACAAGTCAACGTTATCTAAACAAAGCAGAGTCCAGATTTTCAAGTCATGCGTGTTTACTTTGGTAGAAAGATTCTTATTGTTCTGTAAACAGAGGCAATTGTAATTGTAATCAACATTAGTGCCTCAAGCAGGTCATGCATTTGCAATTAACATCAAAACAAGCTCCAATGAAGGTACCACGTATATGAAACCATAGTTTCTGTGCATCAGTTATGCATCATTTTGAAAGGATTGTAATTAGTTATTTATTTTAGTTTTCTGAAATCGGATCTACCCTTTGATCAATAAGCAATCTAGGTAAATGTTACAAAGGAATGTTATTTTCAAAAGTTTAGTTGTTGTATTGTAAAAATAAGCATATATCACATGGAAATAGTTTTTCCTGGCTTGCAAGAAATTGATATCTCTGTTTGAAAATATGTCAAGGGCAAACCATAAAAGTTCATTCAATCCATAATAACCTATTGAAAGAACTCTATTTTGGTAAAGTTTTAAAAAAAGTAATTTATATGTAACAAAGTTTTCTTCATTTCTGTGGAAAATCTGAGTTGTACATGTTAGTCTATCTTATTACGATTATTTAAGGAATGTATTCATTGATTTTCATACAATTGATGAAAGCTTGATTTTCTTTGAGACTGAATTTATTTACCATTAAATGAATTTAGTTGTTTGTTCATATTAGAGAGCGGGTCATGTCTACTGAGTCGTCTATTAATATTCATAAATAGATTAGTAATATTTATTTGTACTTCATTCTAATGGGCTCGTGTTCGTAAATATTATTCACACATGGATCATATTTTGTCACGATTGCTGTAAAAAAACAACCCATGCCTGGAATTTCAAAATGGAAGGTGATATAAAATGTTGGGATATTGATTACTTACATCATCTTAATTTTTTACACACGACGTTTCTGCTTATTCATCATACAAGAAATGACGTTGTAAGATGAAAACCAGTATCACTGTATGTACAACATAAAAATGTTCCAATCGATACTCTGATATATGCTGTAATGGGATTGTGAGCAAGTAGTGGAGAAAATGGTTTTAAGTATGACTGTCAATTCTTATGTTCGATTTATGTTTGATTTAATGATCTTATCAAAGAAAATTTAGTTTTAAAGATAGTATTGTTAATCAAAGCATCACAAGTACAGTTTTCCATAGTACCTACATGTACGAGGTGGAAGCTAATGAGCTTATATACGAATTTCGCAACCACATTCAATAGAGACGTTTTAAAATCCTTTTATCATTATGAACTCTGTAAGAGACAATCGGGATATAGTTGATATAATAACAAAGGATAATTATCTTTTATGTATAAAAACAATGTTTATCTCATCGAAAAAGATATTATCACGAATGACTCGGCCACTCGTCACGGTGCTTTTTTTTACATTCCTTATTTCTATCATATACTCAATATTAGTAACACTAAACAATATCATTAATTAGTTTTCTCGAACACAGTACTTGGAACACGTTTTCGTTCCAATAGAAATTTATTTGCATTTCCTTTCGGAAATCTTGAATCTGTATAGCCTGATCCATCTCAGATAGTTATATATGTCTACAGTTTGATTAATTGTTCACGAAACAACCTCAAATATATTGAAACGGTACTACGCTAGTAGTTTTAAGTATTTTGCAAAATTCGACACGCAGATATATATATGCAAACTCAATTTATTTTAAACTGATAAATGATGCATGAATACATACTCTATAAAAAATTTTAAACCAACGATGTGTATGAAATTCACCTTTGTGCGCATCAGATTTACATACCTACTTAATCTGACCTATTAAAGAATAATTTTAACCTCCATTCATAATTTTTGGCGTCAAACCAAACAATGTTCTCAAATGTGATCGCCACACACAAGTTTATACATCCACATATATGGCGAAAACAGTTTCAAATATAGAATGTTTTATATGTACTTCTTGTTCCCAAATAAATTCATTTTGATATACCTCCGCCACTCAAGCCCAACATCGAGGTTGTGGCCCAAACCACCAGTAGAATTGAGAACAGCCTACCTGTCATGGATTAGAGTGTGGTGCTTCCTCTATTTTTCAACTTAGGATTCTGTCCGGAAATTAGCTCCAACGGCTTACAATACATCAAACAGTTCTGCTTTGACTTTAATAATTCAAGTAACTACATGTACATCTCATCTCTAAACCCTAAGTGAATATATATATGAAAATAGTAATTAAATTGGATGGGTCAACCTTTACTCTGCAAAAATAAATGATATATATGATTATTAACGTTATGAACAACATTGATGTTTGTCAATATTAGGTTGTATGGCTTATGACTTGTAAATTAAAATAGAATGAAATAACCTTCCTTGGTCTTTGGATAGTTTAAAAACATTGTGAAAATACATTCCTGGTTTTTTTGTGTGACTGGGCGTTGTTGTTAAAACAATTCTAACACTTCATTACCATTGTTAGCACTGCTTCCTACATTATTCAGGGCCTTGTCTGAAAGCGTCTCTTGCGTTTAGATGTCTAATGTTGAATTGTTTCCTTTAAAAAAGCATTAAAATATCATAAAGCATCGATGATTCTGTAAATACCGTCCTTACATTATTTAACCATATCATATGACTGATTACATGGATTTTAACGATCTCAATCATTCAAGTTATTACTGTTTAAAGAGGCACTCTGTGTGAAGATGTAGAAACTGGTGTCCATGCCATTGACATGTACTGACATTTGCTGAATTGAATAATTCTAATGATAATCGGTTCAGTCGAATGACAATATGAAGGTATAAAGTTGCAATACTTGTCTTTAACGAGACAGTGACGGGCGTTGATTATTAGTCAAACGTAAGTTTGCAAATTCTGTAGCATTTAAAATTTAAGGATTGAGTTGATCGTGTTTGAAAGATCAGTATTTATATGTTCATTGGTTTATATAAATAAAAGCAAATATACCGAATGCCGAGGTTGAGATGAAATCTTGTAATCGCTATGTATGTTAAAATAACAAATTTCATGCTGTTTTGTTGAAATTCAAAGTTACATTAGTCAATATCATTTACTCTGTAATAGATTTTAAATACCTTTCATCTCTTACATTTCTCTCTCTCTCTCTCTCTCTCTCTCTCTCTCTCTCTCTCTCTCTCTCTCTCTCTCTCTCTCTCTCTCTCTCTCTCTCTCTCTCTCTCTCTCTCTCTCTCTCTCTCATTTGGCTCTTTAAATCAGAGCTAAAAAGCAGGTCTTTTGTAAATTATGCAGTTAAGGTAGTTTACTTTATATATATAATTATTTTCTAGATAAAATATATAATAGAAATAAGAAAGTGAATTGACATCAGAGAATGTAGATGTAAATAAAATCATAAACAGGTAAACCATATCTTAACCGACACATTATGAACTCATAACATAGCTTGTCTTATTCTTTTGTGTTTCAAAGTAGTCATTTTTTAAGAACAACATTTGCTGAAATGCATTAACGAAATTTTCATACCACCGTTAAGAATTTAGGTTATATGTCTATCATTCAAACAGTTCTTGACCATTACCTCCTGTTGTGCAAACAAGTCTAACTAATAATAGTCTAGATCGATTTTGAAAGTTTTTGATAATTATTTTTATGAATAATCTATTACATAATGATCCATGAATCTGTAATTCAAGTTCATACAAAAGAGTCTGATTTAGATTTTTGGCCAAATAGGAATTGTTTGGTGTGATTTACATTTGATAATAATATTGAACTACCTTAAAGACTGTTTTTGAGTTATTGCCCTTGAATCTTTAGGTGAATAAAGTGGGAATGACGGTTGGTGTTCTCCATTGGGAAACACTGAAATATAGTGCTTACCGTTCTCTAGTTCCAGCCCATGCTTGCAGGTTTCACTGCAATACATAGCCACAATGGTGTTGCAGGCTTTCTCCCTGCAATAATACTAGTAGCCGCGATATAAGGCACATACTCTTGAAAGCAGTGTTATATCCCATATCACCTCAACTCACCATTGGGAAACATTTTGAGTATATGTTATGATACTTTTGATCGAGGTTGATTCTACATTATTATTTTGGCTAGTTATGGATTTTGAATCATGGATTGTATTTTATGCGAATGAAGGGTCTCATTCTCCACATGATAATGTTAGCACATTGTTTCGGAAACTATTACATTTTGGTGAACAATGATAGCGTTGATGATATTTTTTATCGAGATAGAAAGCTTGAAATATATTTCAACCGGATAATGACTCATGACAATTGAACGACTATCGGGTTTGATGCTCTGATTTGGACAAGTTGTGTTATAAACTGTTGCATTTCAAGCTATAAAATTGAAGTCGTGCAGACATTTTTTACATTTAGACAAAACAATTTTATAGAACTATTTTTTTAAGATCGTAATAAACCTTCTGAGTAACTTTTGTTTCTTCCTAATATTGAAAATAGTTTTTCTTAACTACATTGTATCTAACAGTTTTCAATTTTTAGGTTCATTTCCTCTTGTTGGTAAATAACATGAAAATATACACCTGCCAAATGTTCAATACCAAACTACCAAAAATTTATGTAACAATTATGTTTTCAGGCACTTGATAATGAATTCTACCACTTTGAAGCAGATATGTAAAATCGTTGATTTACCACTTCTTTATGAAATAAGGCATGAGGAAAATATCTAACATGAGATCCCATAGATCTGTGTTAATTTGAAACTGTGCTTTTGAACAATTTCAGGAAGTTTGTCAAACATTTTTGTCGAATGGAAAACATCATTGCCAGTAAATGTTTAAAAAATCATATGCAACAAATGACGCCAAGTGCAGGGTGAAGTTTCCTCGAAATTTTTTTAATGCTCAAGTGAAACTGTGTCTTCACATTGCTGTTTTATCCTGTTTTTGACAATATATTTGTTTGTCAATGAATTATTTTTGCATGAAGGTAAGAAGTTTGTTTACATGTCTCATGTTTTGTAGTTATGATGTTGCTAAACTTAGGATTATTGCGATTTGACCTGATACGTGAAGTTGTATGATCCAAATCCCATTTAGAAATCTTAAAGTTAAAATATAGTTTCAAATATCACAGTGAATAGTTTAAATGGATGAAAGAAGTTGTTTTTATTACATTATGGATAACGATTAGGACGAAGGGTTCGAAGGGTTCGCAATTGACGAGAAAAAATACTTCACATGTATCTAGGTTATAAGGAATATCCAACCAAAGACCATCTGAAAAACCGAGAATAGCGTTGTTTTCATTTATTACTTGTTACAAGTCGAAAGAGCTTTAATTTTATAACAACTTAGTTAAAAGTCACCCTAAGATCAGCATACAAGATGCTGGGGTGACAACAGCTCACTATTTTTGTACAAGCACATGGTACTTTTCTAACACATTTATATATGTTACGTATGTGTTGGTTTATAATTACCCGAATCATTGATTGAAATTACAGTTATTGAATACTTTTTTTTCTTACTGTTATTTGCCATCTAACAATTTCAAATGTTGTAAGACGATGCCATTCGCATTGCTGCAAAATAATTTGAAAACTTAACATACAACTAGAGTTTACCGAATATAGCTCCGGCGTTTGTACTTAAATAGCCAGTAAGGAAACACATTATGAAATATATTTCTTGAGCGTTTTATTCTCCAAAAAGGAATTAATTGTTTGGATAAACTTTTTACTTCAGGTATTTTGTAGAGCAGGAACTCTTTATAGGTTTTGCTGTCTCTGTCCCACTTGAACATTAAAATTATTTTGAAATTACGCGTAAATGACTTCAACTTGGAAATAGTGTTTTGCACTATTCCATTCCAACGCTAAATATCTATAATTGTATTAACATTTTAAAATTCTAGTTTTATTAATAGATGAAATACGAACGGATCCCTAGCGAGGGTTAAATCATTTACTGACAATATCACTTTTACAAACGCATTATTGCCATTATTTTAGTTTACGCATATGCATTTCACCATATTTACAGTTATTGTGACTCATGTTAAGATACCTAAAAACAAGATCTAATCAACAAATATGAAATACTGGTTTAGGGGTTTCAATGCTTTTTACCATCTTCTTCAAGTCTAACAAATTGAAAATATTTTTAACTTGGCTTAATGTATTTCGTTTCCTCTAAGAAAAGTACATCTAGCAGAGAGCAGCATAATTGATATTTATGACTTGCAGCTGCTATACTCCCAAGTATAATGGCATATTCGATAGGATGATAATCATTTACATATGATGTCAGTGGGCACGTAGGTCAACATGAATGATATTGAAAATGGTTCATGCCCTATCCTTAAGGATGGGCAATTCTTTTATGACAATTTTTAAAGATAGATGAGAGAACACAACATCTCAACACATAAGCTATGGTTTAGGTTTCCCTCTTGTTGAAATAGTATCTAAATGATATTTAATATTTACACTGTTTTGACTTAAAAGAAAGGATATGGTACAAGTATTTTAACTTAGTGAAACTCTCTCTCATGTTACACTGTTGACATGAGTAAAGACAAAAGGAGACTTTTGTCAGAATTAATAAAAAAATATTTTGAATATCAACTTGTGGA
This sequence comes from Phorcus lineatus, assembly GCA_921293015.1. Lineage (NCBI taxonomy): Eukaryota > Metazoa > Mollusca > Gastropoda > Trochida > Trochidae > Phorcus > Phorcus lineatus. The sequence continues at coordinate 25,515,839 of OV121089.1, forward strand.
TTTTATTTCAGTTTGGGTAGACATGTTGGAAAACTTTCCAATTGAGGTTGATTTCCACCAGTGCATTAGAGTTGATACTATAGTTTTTTCGAGATGATCCTGGCAAAGGAACGATTATTATTTGAAAGCAAAAGGATACTTTTATACTTTTAACAATGCTTATGAACAAAAGGACTATTAGAAGAAGCAGTCAAGCAGCAACAATCAAGATATACCTCCCTAGTTTGAAAGATTCCTTTTCTTTTATTCCAAAGTGTAGTTACTTCTACGAATCTACCATATGTTCAACAAACCTTGTCAACGGATTGAATGTATGCAGTTTAAAGCAGCATAATATGCAAAACACTACAAAAAGGTGTTTATTTGCATGAATTATTCTCAACGATAAGACACAAACGGAAACGTGTGCATTATCAACAACAACATAAGAATAATATAATAATGTTTTTCTCATTTGGAATAGAGCTGCAATGTTTTCTCATTCTAGGAATCACAAAGAAAGAGTCTGATATTTGGATATTTTTTCATACTCTCAGTATATTGCGGGACAACTTGGCACTTTTGATTGGACTGTTATCATGTCAGGCCTAAACCAAATTGGTTACAACTGACATCAGAATAAAATCTCCTCGTAGAATATACAGCTCGAGTTAATTTCAAGATCAAGTCCATCCTAATTGGCCTACCAAAATTGCAATCTCATTACTGACCCAAATTTGTGCTCCATTCATCTTATGAATAAAGTTGATGATGACCATTGTAAAGATGCTGTTAATGATTGTGACGATAATGATAATAATACTAATGATATTGATGATAATAATTATCAAATTGATGATGATGATGATGGTGATGATGATGGTGATGATGATGGTGATGATGATGATGATGATGATGACAATAATTGTCATATTGATGATGGTGATGATGTATTCAACCCTACATGTACAATCTAATGTATCACCAAGGATAGTATCTGGATTTGTGTCATATGGTAAATGGACATTGCACAGATATCCTCTTTTGTATTTCTGTCACTCGTCAAAGGAAACACTTACATTAGACATTTGTGATGAACATAAATCAAATATGCGCACTCGTCCACTTTGAAAACTCTAGTTTCATCAATGATTTTTTTCAAGAGGTTGAAATACTGCAAAATACAATTTGAGAATTGAACATATTGGGTGAAATAAACAAGATGCTTAAAAGGAGCTCTTTTCACCATACGAACTTGTTTGTAAGGTAAAAAAATATTAAGTGGCATTCAACATCATTGCACTTTAGATATGTTTTTTTAGAGAATTAAAGATGCAGATTGCAGATGAGGATAGCTCATGACAAATGGTATTACATATGAAAATATAGATTATAATGAAATATGACATGTTCTTTAAACAACAGAATTGGTTGCTTTTTGAAAAAGATCAGAGTTATAAAGGTTTGTTAAATTTGAGTACCATGATGGTATACATTGGGGACGTAGTCAAATGGTAGAGTGTCCACTCGTCACCGGGAAACTTGGGGTTTGATTCTCGCTCTCGTCATGACAGCTAATTGAAACCGACAATATACAATATATTAGCTGAGATAAGTTTTACCGGTTAAATTTAGTTTATTGCAGACATTTTCTGAAATCTGCGCATACCAGATTTGAGATTACACTGCAGCTGGTACATGTAGAGGCAGTGTTTGTTGATTCAGTGTGTGAAAGAAGAAAGAAGGTGGTTCGTTGTGAAAAAATGTTTTCATCCAAGACCTACCAACCGCACTGCCAGTAATTCTTAGAGAAAACATATATAACGTAACCACTGTGAAAGTGCATGTGGACTGCCTGACAATAGTTCAATTATCAAAGTATATAACTTACTGCATCAGATTCATATACCTACTGTATGTGACCTATCAAGGAATATTTCAAACCTTTGTTTGTAATTTTTTGCATTAAACCAAACAAAGATCTCAAATGTTATAACCACACATACAGAACTACGTTTATTATCCACAAACATGATCGACCTAAGGGACAGAAGCCCCTTTTTGGAAAAATGTGTTATCATCAGAGGGTCAAACATCATCTTACTCATCCCTGTCATCCATAATCGTAGAGGAAACTATCAATTATTAGGCAGAAACAGCTGGCGGCCATTTATTTTGAACACCTGTTAATTATTTCAGGTAGGAAAATGGGTTCGCATAGTGCAACTTAATATAGTTTATTCATGTTGGAACTATTCCGTTTGATTCAAAAACTTATTATCTATTTTCGTATTTTGTGAGATTGTTTTATTTATCTAAAAAAAGAGCTGCTGGCCCTTTAAAGAGTTTCAAATAACGAATGGTTATATCTAGTCAGTAATTCATAATCAAACTGAAATAAGTTTGTCATGCTCTCCGACAATCAAGGGTGTGACAAAGCCATGGTGCTAAACCAGCATGAGAGATGAGAACTTAGCTGTTAGGATTAGAGTGTGGTGCCTCCACTGATTTGCAGCTTAGGATTCTGTCCGGAAATTAACACCTTTCAGCTTACAATACATGAACAAGGTTTTCGTTGACTTTGATTAAAAAAATAAACTACATCCATCTCTAAGCCATAAGTGAATACATATGAAAATAGGTATAAAAGTTGATCGGTCAAACTTTACTCTGTGAAAGTGCAGGGTGTAAATTTGATAATATCCTGAATGACATTGATATTGTATGGCTTATGATTTGTCAAGCCTCATTATCAGATATCCTAAATTAGATTCTCCTTTATTTCATACATATGATCTTAGCTTTATAATTATTTAATAAAGCTCATATCATTACATACCCTAATATGGATTGTTGTGGAATTTATAGTATAGGCCGTAATGCACGAATTGGTTTTTGGAGCTTAGGGGGACATTTATAGCTTTCTATTGATGGAAAAATAAATATTATTCTTTAAAATCTTACAATCAGGAATTAAAAAGTTGAAGCGGTTGAGGTCGCAAAGGGATGTCAAAATGTTTCGGTCGTGCATAATTCGGCAATAATGATTGTTGAGATAGGCTTAACTTGGAAAATGTCACCTTTTAATAATCTCTATACTTATGATAAAGGATAATATTTCATTATCAAGATATATCTGTGACTTCACACATCCCATCCACACAGTATAAGCATTGCTGTTGTTTGAACCATATTGACTGCCGTTTTGGCATCACATACTGTATGCAGAATTTAAGTATTTCCAATATCGTAGTAGCATAATAACTGCAGCGTGAAAAAACATTCCTGCTTTTTGCTATGACACTGAGTTTTTGGTAACACAATTCTGAAACTTCATTACCATCTTTGGCACTGCATCTGTGAATTATTCAGGTTATTGTCTGAAAGCGTCTCTCGTTTTTTATATTTCGATTTTAAATGTTCCGAATTAAATTGTTTAAAGTAGGAACTAAAATAAGATGAAACTGTTTTTATATTCGCCCCTGTATTTTGTGACCCAACGAAAATACTATCAATCCTTCAACTATTTAACAATATTATGTTAATGATTTAATTTTAATGAGGTTTGTGGTTCAATATTTATTACTGTTAAAGAGAGACTACATGAGTGGTTGGAGTGACGTATGCAAATTTCTTTCAATCATGTCATTTTATCGAGAATTAGTCCATTTTGTTGAAATGATTAATTTCAATGCTAATCGGTCCAGTAGGGGGATTAAAAAAGGTAAAGGGTCGTGGATCTTGCCTCAAACCGGACAATGACGGGCGTCAATTACATGTATTAGTCAAACGTAGTTTTGGAAACTGCTCTATAGAATTTAAAAGAAAAATAGTTGATTGTGTTTGAAACGTTAGTATTCGTGTAAATGAACGTGTCATTTAGGCTTTCAATCATTGTTGTCCTATTGTCAATACAATTTAATAATTGTCATGTATTTCTTCCTTGAAAATACTTCGTTTGATTTGGGAGGTGACAGAGATTTACATAAGGTTTTGACTGATTTAGATCAATTAAATAATCTTGAAAAAGTCATTCTGAAGTTAATTATAATTTCGTCTAAAATTTATTTAAAATGACAGAAATACAAGCTCATTTATACTAGCAAAAACATGTGAAATAGAAATCTGTATGATGTTCATTGCTATTATTTATCATATATTATCATATTATCATTATATTCATATTCACAAGAATTTTTAATCAATCAATGAATAGTGAATCAAATGTACGATTTGTCATGAAAAAAACCCTTTGTCAGTGGTATAAATGGCAAAGGATATGGATTCTTAGTCTGATTGTCGACAAAGGTAAGATATCTCACCAAAAACAGTTTCACATATTTAAATCTAACCTTTCACCATATCACATTTTCTATGTAAAACATATAGATAAAGAATACAATTAGAATACTAAACTCGCCATGTATCTTTATGTTTAAATAAGTATAAATGGGAAAATAGGAAATAAGCGAATCATTGAGAAACATCTGTCCTCGAATAAGTTTGCACTTCAAACAAGTTAAACAATCACTATCTGATTAAAATAAGATCATATACTGCTGCACTTTAATCAGCGTAAACGATTTAATGAGATTTCAACAAGTCCTGCATTGGTAAAAGTTACCAACAAAACAAATCGTCAATCATACTAGAATTTACGTCCTACACTACGCTCCGGGATTTTATACAGTTTGTTATCTGTTATACCTACATAGATAGATGCACAAATCATGTAAAACAATCCTGAAATGAAAATACCATAGAAACCACGGAATGTCCTTTTAAAGGAAGTTTCTTTAGATATTTATATGTTCATTAGTTCACCACAAATAAAAGCAAATATACATAATGTGAAAAACCGAGTTCGTGTAATAGCTCGACAAATGTCATGCTGTTCTGTTGAAACTCCAAGTTTCATAAGTCAATACAATTATCTCGGTGATAGATCTTTTACCTTTCATCTTTTTCATTACATCTTTTTCACTTGCACGTTCAATTCTTGGCGTGTATTTCAACTCCTAAATAATCTCATCTGCAATGAGGTCGATTTTTCAGGTGTCATACTTATCATAAAGATTGTATGGGAAATCTGCCAAGCTTCCTCTTCCAAAACGAGTTTATGTCTCAAGAGAAACTCGTTTGCTTTGTAATTTTGTCTTTGTAATAATCCTTAGCCTCGGTAATATAACATTTTTTTTTCAACTTTAACATGATATGAAACAGGTACGAGTAATTTATCTTATTTATTCCCAACTTGTATTTATACGGTTTTATTTTGTCCTTGAACAACAGTTTATTACGCCTGTAAATGTACCATCCTGCTCCATCAGCGTAATTGAATCCGCTGATCGAGCTCCTACAATATACCCTGATCTCATTCGGGCCAAATCCTTCGTACGGCTGGCGCGGCTAGATATTCGTGGCTTTGCTCACCTGTTATTTTTTCAGCCAATGAAATGTTGTTAATTAAGACGCATGAAGCTACTAGCTTTAACTCAACGGATTTTCCATCCGGGTTGTGCCGCTGTTGCTGAATGCGAGTCGTCTCATTGGCTGGTTGGATAGCTAGCGATACGAGGGATTTGGCTTGAATAAGATCAGGGTATATGGAAGGAGCTCGATCAGCGGATTCAATTACGCTGATGTAGCAGGATGGTAATTGAACAAAAAAGCGGATGAACATTCGTCCAAGTAACATCCTCATAGTAAAATGATATCACGACCATAAATTTCACACTTTTAAATTCAGTCTTACGATTATTCACCGTGGTAACCATAATTAAGTTGAATGAAATAAAGCGACTACTTTTTCGATGTCATTTTGCATCGACAAAGTGGAGTGTCATTTTATATTCTGCAACCTAAAACTATTATTTCTTATTAGCCTTACACAACTGCAGACATAATCTAATTTTTATATAATATATATCGTGCTTATGTTACTGAAATGTTTTGAACTCTCTTATCAAATGTTGTCAATTCTTGGGAAGCCGCCTGTAGAGACTTTTGAGCACATATCATATGTCAAAAATACAGTTTTTTGTATAGGGAATGAAATGTTATTAAGTATATTTCATATACTTTTAAATATCAATCATTTTTAATTTTCATGTAAGGTGAAAGTTAGTCTTGGTCCTACTTACTACTGCTACTAAATTTTAGACATTTCTGAGATAAACAAAATTACCGATTGTTCCTACATCGTTACTTCACCCATATATAATACATTTTCATCGTCGAAGTTTTAATTAAATTCAAGCAATAAAACGTTATGAAGGGACGTTGACATTTCCAGTTCCTATACATTTGCACCATGTAAGTCCTTTAAGAGACACGGTTTCAAGAGCTGAAAATATGACTGCATCATAACTTCAAAGCAATATGTAATAAATAAGGGTTTTTCGTATATTGGAACATGTATCCATCAAAGCTGTAAACTCTTCTTTTACGGTTTTCTATAATTGAGGCTCTATTTTTGTGAAAGGGAAAGGGTCGTTTCACTATCAATGAGAGAACAGCGCATTACCAAACTCATTTAAAGATGAGTAATAAACATGGTGTTTTGACGTGAAACCAAATATATTTTTAGATAAAAAAAACCCCGGAGAAACAGGAATCCATTTGTTTAAAAACCTACATGATATCCCGTGGTTGAACGAAAACGGTAAAAGAATTATAAACGAATTTTTTAAAATGAGTATGGCCTAACGCCTTTCTTTAAGAAAAGCAAACTGTGTCCTGAATATATAAACGTAATAATAAATTTTGAATGAAATGAAATCAGTCGTTTCTTGGAAATTTAACTTTAATTCGTATTATATATTTATGTAAAATAGCTCTTTGATAGGCATTCTAGAAGTTGGTGAAATAAAGGATAAAGACCCTTTTTTATGGATAAACAACTTCTTTATTCTGTTGAAGCGACGTGTAGACATAGATTTTAATGTCGTTGTCAAGCAAGTAATCATGTTCCTTCATATTTACAATGGAATATCAAAAAGGCTTTAGCAGTTGTTACATTCCGTTCTGTCATTAAAGACAAATATAGGATTATTATTTTTGATACAAGTTTCCCATTGTTAATATATTTTAGAAAAACTAAACACAAAATGATAAACTTATGTTAATCTTGTTTGATCTCAATTTGATATCATAACATGTATGTAAATATTTGACTTATACATGCCAATGCCAATTCGACTGGGACGAGACACGCAGGATCGACTGCCATGCATATTGTTATGAATAAGTCATGCACACGTCCTGCCCTTTCTGTCATTATGTCTGTGAACTTCTGACAGTACTAGTATTAGTGTTATGAAAATGTCAGTGAATTTGAAAACACAAACGTGGAACACCAACGGTAGGGTTAAACAGGCGTCATTGCTACAGACGAGACTTTGACTACAATGTATTTATTGACTTCCATAATAAAGTTCAGTCTGTAAAAGTTATTGCTATTGAGTTTTATTTAAAACACAGGAACTAAAATGTTTTGTACTTCAGGTAACGATTTCGATTTCTTCAAAATGCAAATACGTATTTTACTTAGGTAACAAACAACTAATGATAAATTAGAGTCATCGTTAAAGAAAATTAAAAACATCAGATGATTTATCGATAGACTCTTTAACAATGCCACCTCATGCCGTAACTACTTTGATACCCTTAATGAATGGCGGCGTTTTCCATCAAGTTTCTTCTTTATATGGATGTAAATGTGTGTCGTGCCTTCAGCTGTGAAAATGTCATATTTTTAAGAACATATTTTTACATACAGGAACATAACATAAACCAGTTTATGATTTATCATGTAGCATAAGATTTACATGAGTTTTTAAACTGAATGTCCGCTCAAATTATTTTTCCACAAAAGATATCCATCGCTAACCGTCCCTCTATTACGACGTCGACTACAAATTCGAACATACATTTTCTTTAAATCTCCTGCATAGACACCGTGACTGCTTAAAGAGCCTGAGGTGTTACAAGCAAGAACATGTGATGACATTGGACATCGGGTTCAACTTCGTCACGCTACCAATCCATTGGGTCTATTGTAGACTTGACCATGCAGACTCTTCAATATAATATGTGTCAGTACATGCTTCAGCTTCCGGCATGTGACAGGGCTTAGGGTGGACAAGTTAGATATTGAATCCTGCTGACCAGTGCTGTTCTGTTTCTCAATGACGTTCCTTAATAGTGTCTCAGTAATGGATTCTTCCATGACATTATCCACCAAAGCCTTGCAAATTGATCCTGTCATGTTGCATGTATCTTTGGCTGACCCCTGCTGTCCTGTGACTCTATGATACCTTACTTAGACCTTGCCATAAGTATGATACTTGAATCATTAAGAATAATCTACATTTTAAAAAAAAACCAAGTTGACATTATTTTACGGAAATGACCGTGAAGAGACCGGGCCCCACTCTAAATTGACATCAAAACAAAACGACAGATCGATTGAAATACGGGTAAGGTAGCTTTACAACAATATGCACGTGTACATGTAGCTTCACGTCTGACATGCGCATGTCGTGCGTCGGTCACATGGACAAGAAAAATCGAAAGGATTAGAGGAAGATAATTGCGGTTGAAGCTGACACTGTGTTAACATTGGTGTTGAATGTATGATGTTATAGTATCAGTGCGGCAAAGTTTTGACGTTTTTCACTTTTGACAGTTTGAAATTCTTTAAAATATATCCTACCAAATGGGTTGATTTAACTTTAATGGGGGCGGGGTAGTGCAGTGGTTAACGCGTTCGGCTGCGGATCATGAGGTCTGTGGTTCGCATACCACCAGTGGCTCGACAACCTTGTCTGAAGTAGTGAACTGTTCTACACGCAGTGAGGTTTGGGTGCAATGCTACACTGAATTCCAATATAGTAATACCCATGGTTTGCTAGTTCCATCCGATGCTCGCAGGTTTCATGGGTAACGCATAGCCAAAATGGTGTTGTGGGCTTTCTCCCTGCAATAATACTAGCAGCTGTAATATAAGTGAAATACTCTTGAACTGGTCAACCCCAAATCTAATCACCTCATCTCACCTCTAACTATAATACGCACTCAATGTACGCTCAATGTTCTTCTCACAAAACATCTCCGTATATTTGTTAGCACCGTTTTCGAATAGAAACTCATACTTTATTAGTTACCAATGACCATGATTGGAATTACCTATAGGTATATCTTACGTGTTTATTAGAAGTCCAAGGAGACATATGTAACTCACTGCAGCTGCTTACAATAGGAAAAGGCCTTGACTTGATTTATTTCGTACTAAAAGGAAAGGCGTTTTGTAAATCCTACAAAGTGTGAGTAATTGCTTCTCACACGGACTCTGGAAAATTGATTTGACAAAGGGAAAGATTGGCTGGATTAGGATCTGACGTTTCCTCTTCCTCCAAACTTAGAGTTCGGCCCGGAAATTATCCCGAATGTCTCCCACACATCAAACAGGCTTTGATAAACACAGCGAGGTTGGTCGTAATGATCAGGACTCCCCACCATGGACTGGTACTGAAATCAGATCAATACACAGGATAGCTTATAGGAATGTTGGAATGAAAGCAGGTTTTGATGGTACAAGTCAATTAGTCCTCATATCTGGCATATGGGATTTACTGAAAGGATTTATTGTTACAGGTCGGTTACTACATACCATCATATCTGAATAAGGAAGCAAAGGAAGAGGTGATAGGAGACGCTACGCAATATACTATGATACCTGGTATTTTGAAGCAAAGGGATTACCCTGATTTTACCATGCCAGATTCAAGAATACGGACCTTACATTGTGTACTTTCGTATACGTTTTACGTTTTGAATATAATTTTCACGATAGTTGTTTTACATAAATGTATAAGTTGAATGTGCTTTACAAATAATTACTTGGCCACTACCGACACTTAACTAATTTAGTACAAGGAAATGAACGTAGTTCATCGTCATGAAAAGTCATAAATGTTTCTTTTAATCAAGCCTTGCCTCAAAGAAGACGATATTTCATTCAAACGGTCTAAACTTAAAGAACAAGTTAGATTTGATTCATTCAAATTTTACGATTTTTGTCAATCGGTCACACTTTTCGGGGTTATCCCGGTTCTGATACAGGGACCGAGATTCTTTTTACTTAGATCAAGTGGTTTTTTTAAAATTTCCCCTCATCTATGATTTTGACAAAATTCTAAAGTTGTTAATCAATAGAATATCACATGATAACATTACATGTCACAGTTTTCAATAGGACCACCGGGGGACACATCGATCACATGCATGCACGTACTCATCACCGATTTTGTAACAGCGAGCAGAGCCGATACTTAGCTAATATATAGTTACGTTTGTAAAATGTCCATAGGTGGTATAGGAAGGTCAAAACAAAAGGGGATTCCCAGCTTAAAGGCACTATTGCACGCTTTTAAGGTTTTAATTGGCTATTTTTAGGTTTATGAGGACTTATGCATTTACTTAAGCTCTCTATCGATGCAATGAAATACTTAACATTCTTTATAATTGAACTGTAATCAACAATGACAACGTTAAGACAGCCGCTGTCGGCTTGGACATCTTGAAAACCTATGGTTAGCTGTGCACAAAACGGATAACTTCTGGACAGTTGAAAACAGCTGAACTAGTATTGTGTGCTATTGAATTTACCTAAACTCTGAACTGGGAACAGAGAATGAAATATGTTTTATGAAAGCAATGTTGTAAATTAACACAACATTAGCAATGTTATTAGATTGCCATTTCCGCTTTTCTGGTTATAAGCAAAGTTTTCATATTTCCGATAACGTTGCATTAAATACTTTCGGTCTTTAAATTCAACTTTACTACCTTAATACGTAAATATTTGTCAAATAACTTACGAGGTTGAATACTAACGTGATGATCTTGAGTAATATCGATAGATATGAAGTATCTGTGCATTCGTTGTGATTACGAAATATTGGTGTGCACTAGTGCGTTTAATATACTTTCGAAACAGTGTACACGCAATACCGAACAGCTGTATTGATGACAGTGGGATACAAAAATTCTTACTATGTAGTTTTAGACCGCGTTAACATATGTGTAACTCATTGGCAAACATCAATGGCGAAAAAAGTTAAAATCTTTATGTTCCCTAACGTCTTTGTGACAGTAACGCCACCATTGTGACGTCAAAGCGGCCAGCCTTAAATACGTCTTGTAATGGGACGGACATTGGAAAGAAAACGGTAACATGAAACAAGGCGTCAAATTTGATAAACGTTAGCGAGTCTTAATATTTTGATAAGATAAAAACTAAATCATTTTGAGAATAATTTGTGATATCTACAGGCATTTCAGAACAAAAACTAATGACACCTGTCAAAGTTTAGTAAGGCACGGGTATTAAGATAAACAGAACATTAGATCTTGAGTCGGTCCGAATTTAGTCGACATGATGTATCATTTCGCGGTGATTGGTCTTAGATAATTTACGTGTATTCCTTGCCATTCAACATAGAGAAATCTTTCTAATCAACCAATCTGAATCAACGATTCACCCAATTATTGTTTCAATCCTCGCTCCAACTCCACGAGCGATACGTTTTGTTTTCAAAAGAAAATGATTTCACACGGTGTTTGTTCTGTAATCGGTTAGTTGGTTTTAATGACTTAGCTGGACAACGGCAGTGTGATATTCATGAAAATAGATACCAGTCATAAGATATTGTCCAAGTCAAATCAGAAGGCATCGCGTAAATTGCAAATCTGATGCAGGTCGGAGGAGACAAGTGCATTCCGAAACAAAACAATTGAAAGTCTCCCAAGCAACAATACATACATTTTTCGGCGGTTTTTAAAAAATATCTTACCCTCGATATCGTAAAAGGGAAGATTTATAGATATCATCACCATTATCAGTTTACCTTCGTTTAAGTTTTCGTTTGCAACAAATGTCTTAGCAGACTTAATTTTGTAAATGTGTTGCTGTTTGTAAAAGTACAAATATTAATTTCAGGATTTTTGTCTCAGACATTAAGCCTCTTTTAAAGAAATAGAATATAAATGACGGGACCGCATTCAAAATTGATTAAAAATCATGTGTCATCGATCTACAAATTGGTATCAATGAGCTTGATGCATATACACAAAGGCCTTCTGTATTACCATTGTTCTGTAGCCTAGACTACAAGTTTGTAGTTTTAGACTACAATATTGCTTGAAGGAAGTCCAGTCCTATCGTCGGTCCATGCCGTCACAATCATTTCGACGAGTGTCGAACAATTGACGGACGAAATTAAACATCTTAAATCGACATGCAAGGTAACAAACTTTAGAAATCGTCAGCTATCCAAAGTATTTGAACTCGAAGTAAGTGAAGTGTGTTTATAAATGTTTGTCCATATATACTACAGACATAAAATAAGGGAACTAAGAACTTGAGTGTAACTTTGAGGTGGACATAATGCGCGGCGTTGCAGCTGTTTGCATTATTCAATCCCAATGAATTGCCACCACTGGACTCAATACCTTAACGTGGTGTGGTGGTTTGCGTGCTTCAGAGACCCCAAGAGCTAAGCCAGCTGGAGCTTCCATGCTCCTGGTAGGGACACCCAAGCTGGACAGGTCGACGGGAAGAAGGCAGACCAAATTTGAGTCCTTCTAAAACCTGCAATCTTTCTCTCACTATGCCTTTCTTTCCGTCTTTTCCCTCATCCTTTCGATCCCTTTCTCCCTTGTCTGTCCACTCTCTTTTGGATGCTCGTCATCCACGTGTTAAATAACTGAAAGATTGTTCAAAGCACGTTAAACACAAACTCGCTCACTCACCCAATGAATTGCAGCTGTATGCATTTTTCAACATAATACACAAGCAACATGTGAAAAACATGTACATAAACGCTTATCTGTTTACACCTAATGGCGAATTTAAAATCACGAATGCAATTGAGAGGAACTTGCAATAAAAAAACGCCATTGAGGCAGTATGTAAATGAACAGACAAATGAGAGAATTGTGGGTATGTTGAGGTGGGAATAAAATTGTGCCAAATTGCCAAAATGTTCAGTAAATCCAAAAGTGAAATTGCACGCTTGTGGGCGAAGTTCTATCAAACGAGTTTTACATATACGTTTCGCATTCCAACAATTTCCCGATACGAAAGGTTCAAATCAGCACCTGCTATGTTTACAGAATAAGTTCAATAACTGAGTGAAGATTTCAATCACAACATCCTCGAAATTGATAAAGTTGACATTTTGATCAGTTTTCCTAATGTCATTTCATTAGTTCCCTTAATTGTTTTCGGTAATATGCATGTGCATGTTACAAAATTTCAATGTTTACAATGATCATAATACCAGTAATATTTGCCTTTTGTTAAATCAATGGAACACATATTTACATATGTTAAGCATGAGTGTCTCATTGTTCGTCAGTATTAGTGACTTAAACTTTATAAATTAGCAAAAAAACAAAAAAAAAACGTTGGAAAATAGATTTTTCTTAAGGCATTATAGTATTCATTTACAAGTAAAATAAAGTTTTCATTGTTTACAGCATTTTTACAAAATGGACAAAGTTTTAAACAATAATCAATATTGGCCAATCTTTCCTCATTTGCTCTTAAACGTATTAAACCAGATATGAATGTTATATATAAACTACATTATATATACACGGACATTTCTTTTTACAGAAATGGCAGTTTATTATTTTTTCCGTTGAAAGAAGGCTTATATACGCCTTATATAATCTTGTGTTATTTTGAAGGGTATTATTCCGAGATTGATAAAACATATTTATAGCATCATCTTTAGAAAAATATAAACTCAGCAAATGATATAATTCACTCAGGGTTGCACTCTAGAGGAATTTTGTCGGATTTAGTTTTTGGGGTTTTTTTAGAGTGGAGGAGATGGAAGGTTGAAAGTGAAGTACTTAAGAATAGAAAAAATATCTTGAAATCATGAAATGCATTTTCCTTATGAAATAAAATAATTCTTGGATTTTCTGTCCGCTGAAGAATTAAGCGTGTTTTTCATAACATTAAATGTCTGGAAATCTTTCTAGAAATCTTATTTTCTCTTTCTTTTTAAAACGGCTTTGAGGTTACAGAGATTTTAACCCTGAGTACTTAAGGTATGTATATTTTGAAATGTTTGATAGCATATCGACGTTTCAGCGACGTTTTTAAACGTTTATAGCTCAAAGGATTGTTGATTCAATCAAATCGACATATTTGCTATTGTAAAAAAATAGGAGGTTTGTTCGAAACGTTCTTTGTTTAAACTCTGAAGCCATATATACTTGACAATAACTATAATATTGTTAATGAAATAGCTTTTAACAAACGGTTTCATTGAGCGAAGCCATTATCAAATTAAAACATTTTGTGATCGGGTTTTTATAACCAAAGTGAGATGTTTAATGAACATACTAGTAATTCATTTCCATCGAACAAGATATCCCATAATATTTTGACATTTACTTCATTTTGTAAATGTTACTGTAAATTCGTGGGACTATGCGTTGTCAGTCGTCATATGTACAATGGCTTATTGCCCTAGAGCTAACTGAGTTTGGCACAGAAGCTTTTGTTATACGAGGTGTTAATGTCCTTGGTGAATAATTCATGGACGCTAATACCTACAGCAAACACAAGTTTCAGACTCTCCGTTCCGTCCATGCCTTGTTCAGTTGTGCGTCTTAATGCATCATTAAGTGGTGTTCGTAACCCTGTAGAGGAACTTTGGTTGATTAATAAGTATTCTGGACTTATTGATTTGGATGGAAGTCCTTTGAAACATTGTTAATTAACAGGAAATCCTTGTTTGCTTGCACTGTCTCTGGTTGTAAGGATACATTTAACTTATTTATCAATTTACTTCCTTATACACCACAAACTATATAAAAATCAGCCTTTCTGTCTATTAGTTACTTGTACATTAAACCAAAATTTAATTTGGTATTATACTGTAGCATACGCAAAAAAGAAAGCAAATGAAACACCATTTAATGCTCATCAGTTCAGTATAGAGATAATGAACAGGTTGGCGATGTAATTTATGATCAGAAACCGGACAATGGCGCGAGCCAATGAGTTAACCGTAATTATTGAATCTTATTTCCAGCAGATACAAAGGTAAATATGGGTCGGTCGTGTGTAGTAAGTAATTTAACTAATATTCATGTGAAATGGATGCAGAATTTCGAATTACTAACATCTATGTAGCCGTATTTTGTACTTTCATTAAAAACAGGAATATATAATAAGTTGGCCTTTTCAGAGATAACGATGCAAGAACAATAGTTGAGTTAACTCAGGACAAATGATATATTGGCTCTTATTTAAGATACATGAATTTTTTTTAAACATACTCTGTGTCACTTTTAGATTGTATACTCAGCCTTTTCGACCTTATTAATGCTATTAACTATAGCATGCAGAGTTTACGTGTATCCACATCAAATGAGTACAACGCGTTGTCAGGAGTCATTCTTCATTGGGATTGTAATTAGGTTGTAATTACTTAACGACGTCATTAACACCTTCATTAGACTACAACATTGTATTGATATGAGAATGTATCTTATCTTAGTTCACGGTTTTTGTCATTTTTCTTACAAAGCAAGACGTCAGATTGTAATAAACAGAAAAAGATAGTTTTTTGAAAATATACTGAAAAAGAAAATGATAAATTTGAAAGAATATTGCATGGTTCCGTAGATCTAAGGACACCAAAAAACGAAACTCAGAAAAAAAGAATAATTAAAGGAAAAAAAACAGGAAATCATCAACATATACAGTGTTTTCATTCAAAATGATGATGTTATCAATATTCTAAAATTGTAGTTAAACAAAATTTATTCGTATTTGAGGAGTTATTTCAGTCAATAAATCACGTTTGTTTCTTTTGACTAAACACGCTGTTTCACAATGACCCGGGGCTGTTTCTTTGTAATTCTACAAACTTCAAATTCAGACGCTCCGTAACATTCATGGTATTTACTTTGGCTTTCATACATACCAAACTATTATAATATTTATTCAAAATATCTCACATATTCATCTGGAAATGCCAAATACATGGCGACCATTATGCATGTGCAGAAACCGAAATGACAATAACGATAAACACTAGCTTTCAACCTTTAAATACTATATAAGCAATTGTTATGCTCTTACTTCTTTAAGTTTCTAAAATTACGTTTCAACTAATTGAAGAACGTCATTGTCCGGTTTTCGATCAGAATCATTGTCTTCACCATCAGACGAATTAACTGTCTCTTCATTTAATCGGTGACCGTTCAAATTATACCTTTCAACAATTGTATGTACTTCTTGATAAAATAACATCATTCACACATTTTGGCATATGCGACTGCGGTTTCTCCTTATCGAGACCACATGGGTGAGATTATCAAAGTTCTATTAAAATAAACTGTGTTATATCTAGGCCAAATGACTTTTCGAATGCTGAATCGGTTCAACATGAAGTTCACTTAATATGTAATAGATGGTACAATGGTGCTATGTTAGACAATACCGGAGATTTATCATATCTGACTATTATGCACTCTTGTAATGATCAGCGGTAACTGGTGACACTGATCCGGCACAATTTACGGATGAATTTTAATCCACGCCATTCCCTATTTCAATATTGTTTGTCTATCATTGTGCAACTAACGCCCTATAAGAATATCAAAGACATGTCACTATTACTGATATGGTTCTGATGAGATTGAGCAACGATGATAACACATCAATGATAAAGATATACCGGGTATGTATCTCAGTTTGTAGAGCGTACGCTCATCACTCTGGATTTGAATCCCAGTCGCGTCATACTAAAAGATAATAAACTATGAGAGATGTTACTTCCTTGTTTAACGCTCACATCATAAGGATAGGACATTGCTTATTCTTGTGTTGCACTGTGGTTGCCGGTTGCCATTGGCACATAAATAATTTCCGAAATTATCTTGTAATGAGGACAATAAAGAGATGATTAGATAATAATAATAATAATGATAATAATAATAATGATAATAATAATAATAATAATAATAATAATAACAACAAAAACTTATATTATTATCATCATCATCATCATTATTATTATCATTTGATATATATATATATATGATGTTTTTTCACGTACTAGTACATGCTAAATTAAAGCACTCCCAACATCATTACTCTAAAGGAAATGTAAATTACTTTCAAAGAAGCCTCTTAACTAGCGCTAAACGCGACCATTTCGGACCGTACATCCTGCCTTAGGTATCCATTTTAATATGTGCCTAAGGACGCAAGCCGGCATGATTAAACATTTAAAGACATGTTTTAGTTATTGTGTTTCTTATTCAGGAAAAAAATCATAATTTTATTAATGGTGAGACTGTATGACTGTGGTAGGCGGTTTTATGACAGACATTGAAATTCAAATTCAATTTGAAATTCAAATGTCAAATAATTTGATATAGAAACATTATAAAAATTGCTTACATGTACATCGATCGATCTCTTATTCCGTTTTGAATATTTATGGTTACGGATATACACACATACATGAAGGACTATGAAAATAGAATATATAATGTCCAATTAATGAAGCTATGTATAAGCTTTTATTCTATAACCATATACCGATCAGGGTTACAGTACCATGAAATACAATGTACAATATATCTAAAAACTAGATTGTCAGATGTTAGAAATGTAACCAGTTTACTTTACAACAGTACAATGCGTAAAACGAACATATATTAGCAAGTAATTATAGCATATGCATTTGATATTGATGTTAGATCAATTTCTCCTTTTTGAGGACACACGTTCGTTTTGATAGGCGATGAATCAACTATCGTCTAATTCTAATTTCGTCATTTCACTTTTTGTAATGCAAATTTCTTGGAGTAGCAGTTTAATGTATTAGTAAACTCAATCGATGTATTATGACCTAGACCGTTTTGAAGAGCAAAATTCTAAACACGTGCATAGTCATTGGTGAAGACTATAGGCACTGTGATAAACCTTCCGAGGTACTTGTGTTCCAAATTGCATCTACTCACATGAAACTCACATAAGATCATTTTAATTATACTACAAAACAAAGTGTGTCACTTTTTATAATAAGGTAACTGACTGAACTGAACTGAACTTTATTTTTACACTCAGGCCGCAGGCAGCGGCATATGAGGATATACATTACACATACTATGTAGATCATGATATGTGTAATGTATATCCTCATATTGTATATTTTGCATATACTATATGCAAAATATACAATTTGGTTTAGAATATGATGTACAATATTGTATTCGAAAGACCTATATACATATGAAGGCATGATACAAATGATAGGCAAATTTATAGAACAAAGATATACATGATGAATATGATGGTAGTTAAGGTAATAATCCCTAGCGGCATTTTTTATAACATTTAAGATAACGTTAAAGAAGTTATACCATAATTCTTTAAAGTTTAAATGAATTTGTTTAAATTAAAGTGAATTGTTTTAATGTTTTGTTTGTATTGGGAAAGTTCAATAATTGTTGTTGGGAATGTTTAAGACCTATTCTGAAATGAAAACTTTTCAGATCGAATTCCGTGGTGAAACAATTGATTGATGCTTAATTGTTGTAAAGGTATGATAACAGTTAGTGTTGACGACTGTAATAGAATAAATTTGAAAAACCTATTCATCCTGCTACGAAAGTATTTAGACGTTTTGAAAATATAAAAGGTATAAACTTTAAAAAACCCAGATAAGTTTCCATTATTTCCATTTTGTTCTGAATGACGTTATTAAATCCAAGCTTTTTACATGTACATGGGAAATCAGGTCCATGTTGATTAATCTTTACGAACCGATATGTAGGGCAGGCTAATTTGTTTAAAGCCCACTTCGAGAAAGTTAGTGATTAAATATTAATATGCTTTGCCATGAACTAGCTAAGATAGACAGGTCGCTTGGCAGTTCATCTATTACTTGCCAGGAACGCTACTGTATTAGCTTTTGTCGCTCCAAATCACCTTTGCGCTGTCAGAGATGTCACGAGTATGGACATTAACTGCAAAATCAATAATAGGGGTTCGCATGGAACTGGAATATTTCTCATTTTGATAATAATGGATATATTTCCAGCATGTTTATGCAGTTTAATTGGTTTACAAAGCACAAAATTAGCTTTTAAGCTGGTAAAGTCGATGTTCTGATTGGCTGGTTGAAACAGTGATATTTTATTTGTGTCGACAAACTGGCCGGTGGAGCGTTCTAGCTGTCACTTGATGGATTCGTCTAATACACGAGAGAGACCTGTGTCTGCGACTTTGACTAATTTCTCTGATTCAACACCAGTCTCAGCGGTCACTTCACGGCTACCGTGTCCCTCGGTCACCTTGTAAATACCAGCGGTCATCTGTCTGAAGAATAAACTCTGTGGCCACAGATATATCTCGCTTCACAGCAGGGATCCATTAAATCCCGTATGAGGAGAACTATACTTTCAAGTACTTAACCAATTTGGCATCATTTGTAATCCTCCAAGAGGAGAGGACTAATAGTCCCAGTGGAGGTGAGCTTAGAGTCATCGCTTCCTGACACATTGACGCTGGTTGCAGATCACGCCTAACTGCTTGTCTTACCTCTCTTACTTCTGTAACTTTTAAACCTTTAAGTAAGAAAAGAATTTCACTTCACAGGCGCTTATCGAATCAGTGTAGAGGATTGTTGGAGTGAGTGTCAAAACCAATCCCGGCAGCTGAGTTGTTTCCGTATTCCCACCTTGCACTGTAATGAGTCGGTGATTTGCAGAGATCTTCTGGTGCATTGAGTCTTGTCTCCCCTACACAGACTGGGGAGAACTCGGGACGAGAACACCACGTCTCTACAAATAGACGGGACTCTGTGGGGTGCCGCGGGGGTATCAACTTACATGTCTTAAGCTTAGATTGAAAGGACGGGTCTATACTAAGTCTACTACACTGTCTTTAGTAGGGACGGGCAGTGTTGGCCGGTACAGATGACTGTAAAGCGTATACAATGCATTAGCCAGTTCGAGAACAAGCCACGTGAGTTCAGCCTGTGATTTGGATTACTTGCCGAGTGTATTCGAGAGATATAAATGAGATCGTGCCGGCAGTGATTGAAGAAGGAAGGTTTCGTCTTGATGCTCGAGACGAGGGAGGAAGTATGAGGAAGATAAGAGAAATTGGTTATTCCGGTCTCGTCTTGTGAACCAGTGCTACATGTGGACATGCTACTTAATGCGAGCGAAGGCAAGTACAATCTGGAGTTTACACTTGAAAATGGAACGCAGGAAAACATAGCGAACTTGTGGTATCCTAATACACTTTATCTTCTCAGGGGAGTATTTCTGACGCTCGTTTGTATACTAGGAACAGTGTTTAATGCTTATATGATCATTGCTATCGTTCCAAACAGGCGACTGAGAAATGTTCGAAATATATTACTTGTCCATCTGGGAACTGTAGGATTGGCAGCATCCTTGACTACAACGTTATATTCCGCCGTTGTTATCTTCCAGAAACGATGGCTTGGCGGCGACGTCATTTGTCAAATATACGCATTTCTCAACTCAGTGTTTACATGTGTGATTGTGTGGACTATAACGGCTTTAAGCTGGGATAAGTATCAAACTATTGCTTCACCCCTGCATCATTCGCTAACGGCTACTTTTGTGAAGATGTCAACGGTTTTTTCAGTGTTTTGGGTGCTCAGCTTAACCCTCTCTGTTCCACCACTGTTTGGAGTTAACGAGTTCACCCTGCATCCAGCGATGGGATTATGCGCCGTTAACCCATCCAATGTTCCCGGGAGGTGGTTTTCGTCAGTGTATGTATGTGCTGTGTTTTATGTTCCGTTCTGTATCATGATTTATTGCTATGCTCACATATTCCAAATAGCAAGAACACAAAGCAGCCGCATTGCCGCAACCATGTTGCGTATGGTAAGTGTTATACAAGCCCCGATTGCGCCAACGAACGCTACAACTTCATTATCTCTACGAGGTACCAAGGCTATGGGAACCATTTTGCAACTTGTAGGATCGTTTGTTCTCACTTATATTCCATACGCAGTGGTCCTAACCTACGCGATCATAACTGGTAAAATGGCCGAGAGTACGTTCATATCAGTTGCAACAACATTATTTCAAGCTTCGCCGTGTACAAACGCTTCAGTGTATGGCCTTCGGAATAAAATCTTGCGTGAATCTTTTTATCGGTATGTGAGAAGGAAGGTACAGAGGGCATGTTATAAGGACCGAAGAAGAGGAAGTGTTAAGTCCCTCACTAGAAAATCTTCATCAATACAAAAACTAACGAATCTAAACCGGAAGTGTCAAAATGGAGTACGGGAACCTATCCGGCGCACGCACAGTTTTCAAGTAGCATCAACCCGATATCAAGGAAGCCCCATGTTTAATGTGAAAAAGGGATTACCGAGACCTCATTCGTTGTCCGTCATGGCCGTTAACGGACAACCGGTAAGCTGTTTGGAGGAGGAAATTCAAGAATGTTTGTAGTTGGGTCTTATGGACGAATTAATACCTATATCTATATCTATATATATATTTATATGGTGGGGCAGGGGAACACGAGTTTTATCTGAAATATGCCTTTGTGATATCACCGTTTCCATTCAAGGTTGTTATTTTACCCCGTGTCACCATTTGTCATCTCGTTGTGATATTTAATGTTAATGTTTCGTTATTGTGCTTGAATGTTGTATTAATGAAATGTTTTTTTTTGCTCACTTAAATTTAAAACTTAGATTCTGGCTCAAACCATTCGGAATAATGTTTTTCTCATATGTATATGTATAATTTTTTATTTTTTCATTAGATAATCAATCTGGAATAAATTCAAATCTCCTTTCTTAACTTTTGACAATTCAAAATTTATATATTAGCTTCTTAATTTTTAGAATTCCAAACTTCTTTTTTTATTGTTGACAACTAATATGTCAAAATCCTATTTTCTTGAATGCTGCAATGTAACATTAATCACTTCTCTTTTATTACTGTCAATATTGTGAGGAAATATTGTAATGCGAGGACAAAGCATGTTTAAGGTAATTAAGCAGTATTAAAAAGTCAGTCGTGTCGAAAGACAGGATGTGATAAAGGACAAATCTTTCTTAAATAGTGGCAGATCACGTTTGAATAACAACCAAATGAAAGTAACGAATCCCAATATCCTGAATGCTTGTTTAACTACCGTTGAAAATGGCCAAGCCTGGGTTAAATGAAAGTTCCACACGTGAATACAGGTGTGTCTGTGAAAACAGTTTCCGCCAGAACCCATGTAAATGGCATAGATCGATAAGTCAACTGAAGAGGGGTTGCTATAGACACAGGTCAATAGGTTTATTTCACAAAGCGGCCCAAGCTCAGACAAACTGGGGAGGGTAATAGGCTAATGAAGCAGCTGTCATATAAACGCAGCAGTGGCAGGCTCCGATGATGCTTCTGTATAATCAGCCTAAGACTGGCGTTCAGTCTCTGAAAGACAAATAAATACATCGAATATGCTTTAAAAGCAGGCTCAAAGACTTTGATAAAAAGGAACGTCAAATTAAAATGAATTATCTGTCATTGATGTAAGGTTTCATGATGATTCTGTAGGTTCAGGCATCGACTTGCATTTAATCTCTGAAATGAGTTTTTGGGAAAATTTCTTGAATATTTTAAAGTCTAGGGGCAGCCTCAAAGAGCGGGTTGTTAGTAACTCTCATTGATATGGTTAAGTGAAAGATATACTGCTCCAATGAAGTAGTGTTTTCTATGGAAAGGTAATAAGTAGGAAAAGCACCAAGAAGGTAGTTAAAAGGAACTCCCAGAGAAAAATTACACACCTTGATGGATAATAGGCAACTGAAGCATATTTCATATCAAAGCAGAAGACATACACGTGTAAGCTTTTTTAATTACAATGTTGTGTCTAAGACATTGACACATTTTCGTAAAATAATGTGAAAATATCAAATTGTGTAAATATTTTTCGTTTGATAGGAAGTGAAAATAATCTTGTGAACCGTTTGGGCATGTGGGTGCAAAAAGAATTCGCTATAGCAAACAAACTGACAGTCATTTTAACAGAAAACAGGCAAGGTTAAGCTCGAAAATACATTGGTAAAATTGCGCCATATGCGGCATTAGATTTAGATATAAATAAGTAAATGTTCTCAGAAGCATAGCATAGTTCAACTTCAATAACGCTTTGGTGGCATGATGCATTGATTATAATTCATTTGGACAGTCGTTACGTCTGTTTACTACCACGTATTATTGATAAGAGTTATTATTTACTTTTTATGGATATTTTCAACTTTTAAAAGACCTAATCGTTTCAGGGGCTCGGCGTCTTTGAGAGAGTATCTTCTTTACACAATAAGGTTTGGATGCATTATTGTACAACTTTTCAATGGAGTATCACTTTTGGTTTGCTAGTGCCATTGTATTTTCCCCTATAGTCAAACTAGCTGCCCTGACATAAATGGAATCCCCTTAAAAGCGACCCTTAACCACAAATATTAAGATAATGGAAACGATGATCGATTGGTACATGAAGCAGCTGTCATATTTAGACAGTCGAGGTTAGTATTAGTCCGTAGGCTTGGCTCTAAACTGGCAAACCACCAGTACATTCGTGAAGCTTTCACGATGAAACAGTGACTGGAAGTTCTGTATCTACATAATGATAATTATAATATCTTACTTGTACCGCGCATATATCCATGACAGAGCATGCTCAAAGCGCACAAAGTGTATGAATACCCTGAGGAATAGTGCTTAAATGCAGCATATAAGCGCTTCGCGCGACCGAAGGGGTCCATACCTTACCTTGTTCAGGTACCCATTTGTGACTGAAAGTTTGGTATCTATATGTAACATTGCCTCATACGTTACGTTATGTTGATAGATCTGGGAATCAAATTGCTATTCACAATAACATCACGTAGCACGTAGCGTAAAAGACATCTGTAGCATTATGAATTTTGTTTTCTCTAAATACCAATGCATATCCACTCAAAAATAATTGAGCAATATTTCCAATATACCTTACAAAAAATTACTCTTTTAAAACAAGATGTTAAAACCGATACCCTAAATTGGGGGAAAGTAAATCAGAGAAAATGAGAAGAAGAAAATACAATTAAGGATAAGATACAGATTATTATCTGTTGCTTAGCAACTAAGACGTGCTAGAGTTTGTTAGATTTACTCGAAACTTGAAGCTGCTTCGGGGACAGGGAAACAACTGGCCTAGAATACAAAATGTTAAGACTGGATTTAAGTTGAAGTAAGAATCTTTAGTGAATACCTTAACCTTTCAGTTCATCTTAAGGATCTGTTCTTGGCGGTCCTATCTTGATTCGGTAGAAAATTTTAAACCTTAAAAAGCCTTGATTACCACGTAATCATACAAATTTCAGATAAATGCATGGCTGTATGAATGGAAAATATTTTTGACAATGCAATGGAGTAATAATATTTTGGAATTATTTCTAGCCATACTTCAATATATCCCCATATTATTACTAATGTATAATAATTTTAACAATTTGAAAGATACACGAGCAATATATCGATCAGTTTTGTCGATTAAAAAGTAAATAAGTTTGATAAATAGGTAGCCAAGTATAATGCGCATATACTAGGCGTACACTTCACTTCCCTTGTTGAGGTTAGATGACTTATTAAAAATAAATATGAAAATATGATTTTTTAAAAATATTTCCATATTGCCCTATCTGTTCTTCAAGAGAGCACCAGATGTTAGTGCTTGAAGAGAATCAGCTGTAAATCTTCACATTCAAGGAGTAAGTTCATAATTCTCTCCCTTATGAGTTGGCGTCTAGTGGGTATTTGTTTACTCGTACCTAAGTAAATATGCTGCTGCTATTTATCAAAAACAAGTAGCTCATCGGGGCGGAACGTTGGTTACAGAGGAAATAGGATATACAAACATAAGCCAAGTTACTCGTTAACATCGAAAAAGTTTACATCTATTATTTTCCTTGTTAAAAAGTTGAAAACAATGAGACGAGATGACCTAACAAAAATACAGTTATTTGTGTAATATATGCACAGTAGTCTTTTCTATCGATGTAAAGCCTGCCCTTTTTAAGAAAAACTATTTTCTTAGTTCCTAACTTTTGGCAATAAACAAGGCCGCTAAAATAATTAAGTAATCATCATTAAAATATTTTACAACAATAACCTTTCTTACAGAGATTGAAAACACCCCGTTCATGACTACAAAGATTTTTAAGAACTATATTGCTTACTTGACGAAAATGAGATGCGTCGTTTTGATAGTTTTTATTTTGAGGAAATGTAATTTCCAGTTTCCACCGTTGAGTAGAGTAAAAGCTGGCTATCGCCTTGATATTCATTAGCAGATAAACCGAGCTTTAGTACGGAACGTCTGGAGCGCAAAACTGCGTCTCCCTTCACGTCATAAAGCTTCCCGCTCCTGCTCCTCGATAAGAAAACTGATAATGTCTTGTAGAATAGTTGGCTTTCCGTTGCTGTTGAAGAAACGAGCAGCCAGTTGTCGTAATTCTACTCTAGCGAAATCATGAAGGCCTTGTTAATTCTGATAACGTGGAATTAAACGTGTATGTTATTCGTTTGGGCGTCAAGGTAATAATCTACGTTTCTTGCATGGAATGAGATCGGGTCATAACTCATAAAAGGTCCCCTCTGAAAAGTTTTGGGTCAAAATGAAGTATTAGTGTCATTTCTAAAATGTGTAGCTGTAATTTATTTATCAGTCTCCTTCGGGGTCTAAATCTTTACTTCAGAAGTTCGTCCGTTAGCATGAGTCTGAGTAGAATTATTTCGCCATTCCGTAACCCCTTATAGAGAAACATGATATCGCCAGTAAAAAAAAAAACTTTTTGCAAGCCGAGCTCTCTTTTGACTATATTATGTAAAATCTTACAAATGAAATAAGTAGTCTAAAAAGTCGAAAAGAACACTAAAGAGTTTGAAAACGAGGGAATCTTAGTTTCATACTTATCTAGACATTCCTTCAAATTCTATTCTTTTTGGGGCAAAGTTTCCATTTCAGAGACTAACTATTACTAGAATGAAAGTAAATCATAGCTCCACACAAAGACATGCTTTTTAAATTTCACATTTGAAATGCATTCAAAACTGTAAAGCCCATATTGTACAGTGTCATTTAAACGTTATTATTAATGATGTCAGTACACAAAATAACCAAGATGAAAGTTTGTGTGGTAAAAAAAAGGCTGTTTCTGACCGACTTCACGCAAATAATCACCATATGTTAGAAAGAAAACCTTGAACAGATGAAAGCTTGCCACTCTGCCTCCCCACTGTGCGGCGAGCTAAAGTTAATTATTTCCATAGCGTCATTACAACGGACCGACGACTGCTTTATGCTTGATTCAATGTGTATTCGACTATGCTTTTCTTAAGCGACACTTTGAGGTTAGAGAGTTTGGTTTGAGCAGGGTGAACATCATAATAGTTAAAGATATATTAAGTTAACTTCAAAGGTTAGGAAAGTATAGTCTAATACACAGACTGTAGTTAATGATATTTTGACCTCATCATAACCTTTCGAAAATTAGGTCTATTTTGAAATCGATTACTGAAATAGCTATTTCCCTGGGCCCTTTTCAAAAGAAAAAATGCTATAATATAATTGTGTAATAAAAGAACTGTTTTGAGAATTAATAGTGACTGAATAAAAGTCGAAGGAAAATAGTGCACCATACTCGTACCATATCCTAACAATTGGTCTATAATCTCATTTAGTACTAAGGTTTTGCTACTACTTTGCTTATTTAGAAAAAAGCATACATTTTGCTGATCATGTCTACATGAAACAATGGAATACGAATATGCTTCTAAAATAAACTTTCACTTAATGAATGCAATATACAATACAGTAATAAACCAATAATTTGTATTCCTCTGTATCATGACACGAGCAGCAATTATATGTGTTATATGTTATCCAATAATATATTAAATTAACCTAAAACAAAGATTTAAAAGTTATGTCTGAAGTGAAGTATAACAGTAGAAAAAGCATCAAAGTTCTTTTAGAAGTTGGAACAGAAGGAATATGCATATTAGTCATGACTGATAATGAAAGCTAACATCAAAGCCATGGAATACCAAAAGCGGGTTGTAAATGTGTCAAAGTTTCTTTCCTTTGTATTTTGAGATCAGAATCTGTTTTATTTGTGGCAGGAGAGAACGATATTAACTTCAAAGCTATGGTAGAAGGAGATGTTTACTATCTCTACATGATTATTGCACAGGACATATATCAGTATGAGATTGAAAATCGTTTATATGTGACATGTATGATAGAAGTAAAAATTCTTTTGTAAAGGCAATGTGATAGACACTATATCAAAATAAATCTCCTAGACACTATGTTCCCTCAACTACAATCTATAATGTTAAGCTTGCTCGAGAATAGGTTAGATAAGAGTAATCTCTACTCTGCAAAATGTTGACATTAGTAAATGGGAATATCCTTGAAGCAGTAGTATTATTCTTGCATTAGTCTCCAGAACTTGGTGTTCCAGGAATAGATACAAACGAGGCATGCACAGTGAATGTTCTCGCCTATCAGTAGCATCCGGACAACACTTGCCAACTGTTAAAACTCTCTATCCCATATTCACTCAGGCGAAAGTAGTTCAGACAAGTCTATGATCAGGGTGAAATAAGATATCCCTTGGCGCCTATTTCTTGCATCACTAAATTAACCTCATTTTATATATATACTCTTCATATGTCTTGCATCAAATTGAGTAATGTAAATAGATATCATTTCCCCGAGGAAGTATGTTTTATGACTTATACGAAACGAGTGTGAATTCTTGCATTGCCCGAGCTGAAGCCATTTTGCGACGCCATGTTACATAGTTGTCACGAACAATTATTTTGACGTCATAGAATTTGGGAACACAAGCTAACACGATTATTGCAAAGCAAAGGTGATATGAGAAAATCTTTTTCCGAGAAGAGATTTATAATGTAAACGCTTTTTTAAGACTTCTTATTGTAATTCATAGATAAAATGAGGAAATTACAACTCTCCTCACCAAAGCAATCAGCATTAAAATAGTTTGATTATTCTTTATGCAATTATCACCTGTGTATCTTAAAAACAAACAAACAGGATAATATCATTCTTTTAAAATTCTATGAATTTTCAAGGAAACAACCCTAGAATCTGCCTCATACTTATAGAACTACGGTTTATTTTCTTTATGTCATTATGCAACATTGCATGTATATGTGTATGAAATATATATATTTTGAGTACAGAATTAGAAAAATATTTTTCCTGTAAGTGCTAAATCTTTCATCAACATCCTATTTCAACTCCTTGCATCGGTAGTACTAATCATACAAATATATTACTACCAATCTCATTGTCTATAAATCAGTTTCTCATGAACAATCATGTGTGATTTGATTTTTCAATTATTAATTTACAATCAGCATTATGATATCGATACAAATAATTGCTTCTACTAATCATAAAACTTCCACCTTTTTACTACATGTATGTATCTCAGTTTTCGTAGTGTATTTTGTATAGAGGATACTGTCGTGCGTTCTTGACTGGATCAAGGGACCAAGTCCGAGGTGTTCTATCGGACTCTGAGGGCTTCGTTAAATGTTATATAGAATGTTGCAGTATTGTTGCTCAATATCTTGCTCAAAGCTCTCTATTGTATACATTGACAGAACAGTGCGTTTTTTAAACCTTAATTCATTGTAACGCTGTTGTAACCTGGTGTATTGTTTTGATTGCAAATACTGTGATACAAGAATGTCCATTTACTTTTACAGTTCTTCTTAATAGTACTTCTGCTCATCGATTGTTTTATAAATTGCTGATTAATTTTACATGACTTTATGTGAATTTGAGTCAGAGTAAGATTAGTTATTAAAAAGTTTTTGTTATCCTTTGAAGGTATTCAAAAGCTTATATCTAGCTGTAATCGGTTCATTCGAAATGCTGTATACTATAAATTTGGTTTCTTTTGAAACAATGAGAGAGTATAATTTAGGAATTTAATGAGTTATTGTTATGGGTTTTCTATTTTCAAAATATTTTATATGCTTTCTGAAGGTTTAACTGAATTGTTAATATTTTTTTAATATCAGGGGTTGTGTTCTTATTGATATATGCTGATTAACATGGTTTTAATTAATATTATGGCATACGAAGCCTCAATTGCATCCCTAAAGTTTTTTCTCCTTTTTGCACCTCAATGTAAAACGGTATCTGCCGGGTAAAGCGTAATTTCAGGACTTTGTTTTGGAATGGCAGCGAGATCGTCTATGTATGGGAAAAATAAAATGAAACCGGTAGAATAGTTTCATGAATACATGAATACTTGTTTGGATGACCCTTTATTTTGCATTAGTATCAATGGTTCGGCTAATTGAAGTAACGCCTGTCGTCATCGATATATCATCATAAATTACGAACTTTTTTCAACTGAATTGCATCTGAAGTTCTTTGAATCTTCACATAAATTGAGCTGATCTCGATCATCTTTGAATTTGATGGTTAAGTTAACTATTTGGTTTGTTGAATGTTGAACAAACTTTTGGGACGCAGCGGTAGTTATTTTACGTATATATTCACGATTCCAGAACATATATTTCTGCACCATTTCATACGTCAAGAAGGTTGTATTGAATGTTTTTAAAATCTGTTACACGCTGTATTTCCAAATGAAGCAACATCGAATGATAAATACAGGATTGTTTTATATTGAAATATTGTAAAGCACAGTGAAAACTTGATTTTGAAGAACATTTCAAATGTGTCATGAATACTTTATTATGTCAATGCATAATTATTTTTATATCCAACGTTGATATGTGTTTGTGTATCGGGCTAGCAAATGTGATTTTATTGTTGATGGTTTATGTTTTTGTTATATTTGTTCATGTTTTGTTTATTGCTTTATTCTAACGCAGTGTTCTATATTGTTTACGTGTCACAAACTGCGGAAAGTGACACTTCACGAAAGCCATGTTAAAAATTGGTTGTGTAACATACACTAAATTAAAATAAAAACGAAAAAGTTGTCAAAAAGCGTTTTCGTATGTTGAAATTAAAATTTGCAATAATCACTGGAAACGTTTTACAATTTGTAACACATTGGTGTCCAACACTAAATCTGGTATTCAAGGGCTGGTAATCTGCTTTTTGGAGAGATCAGTCTCTTTCTAATATGATTAGATCACGTTTCCTTCCTGTTTTTATACGGAAAGAGTATAGTATTTGAGTTAAATCATGATTTTCTCCAACTGAGAAATTCATTTCATCAGTCAGAACAGGTCAGGCTTTCGAACAAAGGCATGCGACGTGCTATCTTTGATTCCGGCAAAAATAACCTGATGTCATTAGCGCGAACGCATCTGACAGGAGAATCCTTATCAAAACGACACATTGGTTTTCTCTTAGAAACAACCTTAATCTTCAAAGGAATGCCGCCATTTCCCCTACATTTTTAGAACTGATGATTTTTGTGTTTAATTTTGTTAGATTCTGTGAACATACACTGTTATTTCATCTATAACTTTTAACTTTAACGGTTTCTTTTGAATATTAATATCTCCGAAACGGATGATTAGTTCGTTGTTATACTTGTAAAAGGCAATTCGTTAGAAATAATGAAAACCGTCACGTAAGATTGGACGTATAAAAGTTTTGAGATAATTATGGACATGTTATACTAGATTGAGATTAGAAAGGTTTTTTTATTGGAAATCAAACATGTTTTCGATTTTAAACACGTAACGTTTATGTCCTATTTAATTGGATTATGTTCACATTTTGCACATATTCAGCACAAATCATAAAAATCTTACCACCGAGTTTTATCACATTGACAGTGATACACCGACACTTTGACGATTTAGCCTTGGTTCACCACGAACACAATTCATGTTACGTTATAGATAACTATAGCAACCATCTAAACCTTATTTCAACGTTGCTAAACGACGTCGTTTCAACGTTGATACAACGTCAGATGCCTGTTGGGTAGGTATAATATTCTACAGCTAGTATCTGCTGTAATCTCATTAAAATCAGCTCGAAACTTGTCCCATCGTATCTCGCTTTGTTTCTAGATATCACTACGGCCCCTTACGAGTCGTGTCAGACGACCTTGACCGTGACCTTTCACCTTCAATTAATTTAACCAATCACAGGTCGGGGTACATATCGCTTTTGTCCGATCATCTAGGATTGCGGAAAAGTTTGTATTGAGAGTCGCTCTGAACCCCCTCCCCCGTGGATCCATCACTGCACACTATCTGAGTTCCAGATATGTAAATGTATGTCATTAATCAATTTAAACTGCAAATGTTTCTGTTTGTGCCAAGGTTGATTTATTCCTTATTTCACCCCAGTCAGAGAAATTCTTAGTTTGAAATTCAAAATAGAAATGCATTCCTAAAGACGAAGGGATTGTCGACATAACTTTGAGATAAATGCTTTGTAGGCTATTTGTTTTGGTAAATGTCTTTACCATTACTTCCCAAATTTCTGAAAACTGTTGGACGAAGAAAAAGCCAAATCAAACGCAAATATTGTCACGATAGCAGCTATTCCTTACTATATTCCTCGAGGTCGTAGACGTGGCATAATTTCCGATCAAACATGAGCGTATTCGAATTTTTTAGTAAACAACCTCACGACTATTTTGCATTAATCCAAGCTCTGCTTTTCTCGGGTTCATTAAGAAAAAGCTCGTATTCCGAGATGCAAAGGTTAGATGTGATGTTTTGTATGTAAGTTCAAAAGTTGTCTCCAGTCTCGAATCTCATGGCTCAAACAGTCTGGAGGTCAAGGAACGCAGCGAGGTATGAGGGACAAGTTTCGAGCTGATTTTAATGAGATTGTCTCTGCTGGAAGAATTTGAAATGAATATTTTCGTTAATTCTGATTGGACCGATGATCCTTGGACCCATATTTTCGAAGCTCTCTTAGTGCTAAGATTGTCTTAAGCTAATGTTATTGTATGGTACTTACGACTATCTTAGCACTGAGAGAGCTTCGAAAATCTAGGCCCTGGTCATTAGATATATAATTACTGGTAGAAAAAAACTAGTAAAAGAAAGCTGAACATCAAAGTAGAATTTTTCATGATCGAAATACACCAACTTATATATTTGTCAAACATATTCCCAAGGTAGGAATATTAATGAAGATGATGTATCCAGTGTTCCATGTCGCTGTTGCCAGCAATGGCTTAAACTAATTAGGAAGCAGGAAATCAATATTTTCTGTACGTGTCACCATACACCATCAGTGAAGAATGCCATAATGAGCAATCAGATCTGAATGGTCATCTAATCACTGTGATGACGAGACACAATGACAAAACCACATAAAGATATAATCATTTCGTAATTTAAAAAAAAATAAGATAAAATAATCTCGTTTTTAAATCCCAGAATTTAAACCAGAAGACCAGCAACTCATCTGACGTATAAAAAAATAGGAATAGTAGATTATAGGAATTTAGCCAAAAAACTATTATTGAAATTTACAACAATTAAAGTCGTGTTTCACTATGTTTCCAGCCAAGAAGACAACATTCATAGGTTTTGTCATGGAACGTCTTATAAAAGTTTATTACTCGTCCATGTAAGATACTTAAGTGTTATATTTAAACGACAATATCAAACTTGCGTAATACCGCTGCACATATGACGCCACACTGGTGTTTAATCATGACGTAAGAATGTTAGCACCGCCATCATAATGGTTCGCTTGTCGCGGAAATAAGTTTCAACACACTGTCTGCAGTTGTGCATGATTGACGTGATCGATTAATAAATGGATTGCACAACTTCATGTCACTTAATTTGTTTTTAAAAAACTCGTGAATAATTAACTCGCTCTTATTCGTTTTACAATAAATCTTTAATTTTTTAAATAAAACAGTTTTATAATAAAAGTAATAGGCCATTTACACAGCTCCTTCCAACGTAACTGGGGTGTGCTCAAAGTGCTTCCTTATAACTATATACAGATGACAGGTAGTCTAGTATCGAAGAAGGAGATGAGTCTTGAGTTGTCTTTTAAACGAACACGGAAATGGTTTTAGCCCGATTGGGAGAGAGGTCCATAGAGAAGCTGCTGTATATGAGAAAGTTTTCTGGCCTGATGATTCTAGGTTATAGCAGCTCGGAGTGGTTTTATACACCTTAATTTTCCCTAATGTAAACGTCTGCTTCTGCAGAGACAAATTAATGAATTGTGCATCAATTGAGATTCTTTAAAATCTGATTAGTTCATCTCAAAGGTTAATTTACAGAACAATTCGATGATTAATGCATTGTGCACTGCCATATCCTGGTATAACGTCATAAATGTTTTTTGTAAGACTCCCTGAAGATATCAATGAAACATGTTGGAGTAAAGTTGGCCATGTATCATTTTTTGTCTTTGAATACATATATTTATATAAATTTATATAACCAGAGCAGTAGTTTTGAATTGCACACAACGATAAAATAAATGTCACCACATAAAATCCAAGCTAGTTCAATCCACGATGGGAAAACTGAAATATACTAACAGCATGCAAACTATCGTGCTTTATAAAATTTCATACATTATTGAGCCACGTGTCTTTAAAAAATACGTTTTCAGAAAATCTCCTTTACTCAGCGAGATAGGACTATATATTTGTTGTGTGTCCAACAAGTATGTCTATGAAAGGTCAACTATGTAACGGCAAGAAGGTGCATTATGTCAACAAAATCTTTTAATTACTTGATATACATATTTGAAATGTTTATAACTTAAACCCCAAACATTCTTTTGAAAAAGAAAAAATCATAAAACGGCGATTTAAGCTCCCTTGTGTGTTTGAACGGTTATGAAAATGTATAGCATAGATAAATTAATGACAATAAAAAATCAGCTTTATCTGGCAGCCGTGTTATAGCTTTTAACTCTGAAGAAAATTAGGTGACGTTTCTTTTGCCTTTGAGTCCATAACCTCAACAAGGCTTTCATGTTGTTGTTGGGCTAAACCAAGCATTATTAACATATGGTATATATCTAACTCATCTCCATCTCATCTCGACCTTGAATATGAACTACAAAAATATTCATTAAAGTTCCCTTCCTTAAAGCAGTTGTTAATTGGAAATTAAAATCCGACATTTGAAACAAAACTAATCAACGGCGATAATTCTGTGTTCTTTCCCTCGTTTCATCCAAACGAGGCACGATGCAAAACATGACATACAAAACGTGGAATAAACAGAAGGTAAGTGTAGTATATCCTACACAACGTCACGTTTAACGTAGAAAACAAGTTGCATTACCACAGCAACTAAAGCACTAATATATCACTCATGACCCAGACCAACTAAATACATACAGATCTGTCCTCGTTATAATTTTCACTATTTTTTTTGGTATCGTGCTGATTGTATTTTCTTATTCGCTTTACACTAGAAAACAGGGTAAACGTTCATTAGGTAAGCTATAGGTGTACATTTTCCTCACAACATTAACCCTATGCACGTCGTTGGCACAGTCAGACCGTCTTATTGGTAATCAAGGCGGAAGCTTCTAAGCCATCCTAATCTCGATCAAAAGTTTGCCTTTGGCTGTCAATCAATTATCGATTTCTAGTCCGAATCTGGCAATCAAGGGTGCCCCCTATTGCGTTGGGAAGTGTCGTATCGTGCACATTTGCCCTGAAGGTGTTGATAATTTCTGTCATTACCTCCTGATCGAATTATGACGTTCACACGAAAGATTGTTGGACACTGCAAGTGTGTTATATATGTTGTTTTATGGCTTAATATTAATCTGTTCTTTAGATGGGTAGAAGATAATTATTTCGGTGTTATCGTTAATCATTTCTGATCGGACTGGGATATCATTGTTTATTGTCGTCGATAACCGTAGATAGTTTACGGTTGATATTCTCTTGTTGTCTTTAAGGGTAGATTATTAGTTTTTTACAGTCCTTTTACTAAACCGATGATGTATAAAGAAACAACGTCGGTTACCAAATATCTCACACATCAACAGACATATGGAATGTTTGGTAAGCATATCTTTTAACAATTGGCGTTATGATACTTAGGAAAAATTACTTTATAAGTTAATATTTGGTACGTGTATCAAAAAACCAAACAATCTTGACATTTTCTGAGCCTGTTTCCCCAAAGGTGAGCTTAAAACAGAGACAAAAGATTTCTGTGAAACGTGCTAAATTAATGTCATTTCGTTTCCATGGAAACTAAGTTGATAGCAAATTGTTAGTTTATCCTTTGTATGAATTTTTTTGTAATGTCATCGTTAAGAACTGTAAACATCTATTCTGAAGTAAAGACGCTACTCTCCCCTAATAACCCGATGGTAAGATTATATTAGGAATGTGTTCACTGTGGTGACGGCATGAATCATTTCAGTTCCAATGTATTGTTGCTGTCGTTGTTATTGTATGTGCCAATTTTAGAGGCGATTAGATTCTCAGACTTGACAACGTTCATATAATAAGCTGCATGGTGTTCACCCCATGGGGCCAAGGGCGGACAGAAAGTTGATTCCGATGGGCTAATGAAGATGTTAAAGTACGTTTTGCCCTCTATACATTTTATAATGTTCACGAAGAAAACTATTGGAATAGAATTTCGTGACAGCACATTATTAAGGCTTAAGACGTCTTAACCAAAATCAAATAACGGTATCACATTTACACAATAACGTTTTGTACATATTTAGAATCGGTGAAATTTAAATCGCTTCTATAGTTACAAAATTTTGATCTTTTCTTATATTCAATTGTAATCGAAATACGATCATTTAAATGTTAAGAAGTCGCAATGTTTCGTTCCATTTCGTATATTAGTTGAATTATCTACAATGTACTACAAAACTATATTTTTCTGCTGTAAAAGTTTTTTTAATCACAAAAACTCGACTTTATCTTGTTAACATCACTAGACTGAACTGATAAACATTTGTATGCTAAAACACTTCTTCTCTATCAAGTATCATCCATTTACTCGAAGTATCAAGGAAGGTGCTTCATTCAATAATCATCATTAACCCTCCTCGATGCCAAGCGATATATGACATAGCACAGAAAAACGAATATTTTCTAGTAACGCGCTTGAACCTCCTGAGGGATAACGCAGTAAAAACTTTACAACGGTACTCAAAGAACATCACTTGTATCAAAACTTAGAAAAAACAGTCTATTAATGTTTTTGCGTCATTTGTGTTTATTTACAGTGTGCAACTCAACCACACTATTTTCGATGGGTTTGACTAGGTAAATACTTACTGTTAAATACCATTTTTAAAACATTCAATTTTGCTTTTTAGGCAAAACAGTCTATCGTTGTTGTTTACCTTTTCAGTACTTTGGTCTTTATTTACAGTGTGCAAGTCAATCACACTATTTTGGATTAGATTGACTAAGTATAAACTTACTGCTAAATACCACTTAATCAATCGATTATGCCGCTTTTTCAAAAACAATCGGGGTTTCCTTTACTGGCACTTCGATTCGTACAGGCAATCGATTAAATAGAATGCGCCAAAGCCAAAGAGCCAACCCCCAAACCAACACTTCAGAAATAGAAATTCCATTACATTAATTCCATTGTGCGGTCCAAGTCATATTTTTATTGCCCTCTGTTACCACAATTCGTAGTCGTAAAATCCATGTTATCCGAAATCCAATCGTCCGTGATTCAGGGTAAATGTTCCGACTATTCTTATATCGAAACGTTTAACCTGTATTATCAAGGTTGTCAGTATTCCAGCAATACCATCAATTTGAAACATGTATTTGAGACAATAGGAATGTGGCGACACAAGGCGACTCAAGTAATTTCATACCACAATCCAATAATCTATATCTTCCTACTGATGTCTTTTTTGAAGTACAGTTGAAATATATCCTCTTTTATAGCAGTTATAAACATACCGAATGCTCATTTTTAAAAGATCATCGCTGATTGTCAAACTCGCTTTGTTTTGCACATAGGAACAATTCAGATGAGTTTCCTCTCTTTAAGGAGAGACAATGTCAGCTGTGGGAACAGAGCAATATTATTGTGTTTATCAAGACAAACCTAAAATGAAAACGCAAAACATGGATACTATCTCTATTGTTTTCCCATCAAATATCAGTTTCATGTTAAAGATTGTCTTGTAAGAAATGTGCGCAACGCAAAGGTGATGGAACCCTAGTCTAGTCTACAGCTGAGGAACACACAAGAGACTCATTAAGCTTGCAACAAGCACACAAGGCGTCGTATTTCTAGCCAAAAATGTGCTCATTATGCAGCAGAGGCGTCGAGTGACAAGGTTGGTTGAGTTACCTCTGTGGTATGGAATGTCATATATATATATATATAACAGTTTGATATACTTGCTACCCTAAGCACAGCTTCATGCTTTAAGCAGGTGCTTGGTGGAAAGAAGATTACCGGAGTCATTAGTCGTTTTGTTACCAGACTAAGGATTTGTCACTTTTGAATCTTTTGTAACGTCTTTGAAGGTAAATTGATTACTTTTTTGGAACAAGTGTGAAAGTGATAGTATGATGTCAGAAAATTGATCACGATGGAACCAAATTTAGAATATGCCACTATCAGATTCTTTTTTTTCCAAGGCTATTCTTATTTAAGAGAAGCTGTACCTTGAATCTGATGGTTAAATTCTTATTTACGTGTGTTGTGCACTCGCGGTTTTCCGAGATTCGTATGAATGTACTAAAACAGAAGCTAACAACAAATGCTCCCTATTTCAGAGAAATGATTTTGAAAATATTATATTATCATATCATTTACCGGGGTAAAGCTGTGGGACTGTTTCGACATACAAATGACAAAGACTTCAATAGTACTGGAATAAAAGCTTTGTAGCACCGATTGCAGAGGTGTATCGCATCGACCATGCTGTAAAAAGAGACCCCTGACTTGAAAGTCATCTTTTTTCTGCGTTGGGCTTATTACTTCAATTAAATTCTAAATACACTACAATACATAATCATCCAAGGTTTAGAATTACATTTCCTTTTAATAGAAACATACCACTGACTGACAATATATATATATGAATAAACTGCTGGTAAAATTTAAAACAACACACGATTTGACCCATGATTTAGAAGAATATATTCCACAATGAATTTTCTGATAAGCAGTTTTGTATGGCCTGTGTGATCGCTTATTTTAGTAAATAAAACAAATACTTTTCGTTTGAGAAAGTGTGCGAATATTGATTTTGTGAAAATTATGTTTACAGTTTACAGCAGGTTTTCCATAAACGAAAATGGTTATGATCAGCTGTCTTAGGCCACAGATTGGCAGGTATGAGAGAAGCTGTGTTAGATGTGTAAATGTTCGTCATAGAGTCATATAGGAAGCTACATTGAACAACGCAGAACAGGTGGAGGCAGGCTTAACACGACCATTTTGAGGGTTGAAAACTGATTAACTCACATTTTATGTCAGGAACCGTTTTGGTCTGCCAATCACCTCCGTCAATGTAGTAGCAAACAATGGGGGTTAAGATATCTCATGAACTGTTCAACAAACGTCTGTTGACGTCCGATCATCCTGCTCGTCGTACTCTCAAACGATTTTGAATTTTTTAAATTGGTAATATGCTAATATTTATTTCATAAAATGTGTCTAATTTTCAAATACTTTTTGTTGATTTGACACTCTGTTTTATCCAACGGAAGAATATGTTCTTGAGTGCAACCAACAAATTCTGTTTTGTCTTTGAAAATTAGTCACAATGTCTTTTAACCTGTATTTGCATATCGTTTTAGACAACCACACTGCACCTTACGTATATTACACCCACCTCAGAGTTCTCGTCACCTCAACATATAGGCGTCACTTCCGGTTTTACCAACAAAATATTTAGACAGAAATGATAGAATCTTATCTGACGATTACATTATTTATAACTTCAAAGAACACTTCATATCTATTCCAAACTATATACATATATTTATACCTACACAACATAATTATATACATACAACTTTTGTAAAACTTCTTAAGACAAGGTACAGCAGATGTGTCTTGATCGCCCTCTGCAGTCCCTTTTTATTGTTAATTGTTTATTCCCTTCCAAAAATATCAAGTTTATACTCCTTAGGTAACATTTTTGTTTTTGAATATGCCAATTAATGTCCGCTGCCTATATATGTAACTTGACTTATTTCATATTTGATATGCCAAGTGTCAAAACATCACTGTCTGGCATCAAACGTCTTCCTCAAATAAACTTTGCAACATTTAGAAATAAACAATCAAGACAAGAGGTGCATTGAAATTAATTGGCAACACTGAACACTAAAGCACTGAACAAGCATTTTCCTGTCAGATTTGTATTTCCTCCTCTTAGTGTCAGTGTTAAAATAAATTTATTGTATAGTTGTTCAAGATCCCAAAAGTGTATCGATTGACAGCATCTCATACAAAATGATTAAACTCCTCTCAATATAACCAAAACCCTTCAGATATCTTGATTATTATTGCAGAATTACTTCACTTTCAATTTGTTTTATTTGTGTCACATTATGAGGGTAGTTACCAAATCGTGAAGGCCACAAGGGACTTTGCGTTTTACTCCCCGTTGCATCAACATGGTTTCTGTAATCGAGTAAGAAATATATTACCGTTCAAAGAATCCAAGATTTCATCCTAAGGGGATCACGTGACCAATTTAGTTCTGATGTGGCACAAGGCTTAAATCATTACCAGTAATGAAATAGAACAACACGATGAAACATAGCAAATAAGTATCTAATTTCCTAGTCACGGTCAGAGTGC
This sequence comes from Phorcus lineatus, assembly GCA_921293015.1. Classification (NCBI taxonomy): domain Eukaryota; kingdom Metazoa; phylum Mollusca; class Gastropoda; order Trochida; family Trochidae; genus Phorcus; species Phorcus lineatus. Next base: position 25,555,718 of record OV121089.1, read on the forward strand.
AATTGTATTTGTAGGAGACAAATTGAAAAGAAGACGACGAATAGGCTGTATAGTATATTATTTTTATCTTTTGTTAGTGGTTATATCGAAATATTTACGAGTTTCGTAAAATTCATTTACTTTCTTTCTTCCCGATTTTATTCCATTCAAATCTTATTGAAACATCAAAAAACCTTACAATTATTTTTTTCATGACGTCACAGATGATGAACTACAGTAGTTGGCACTCAACCAATAGTTGATATTGACTGTTTTGTGTAGTATTTTTATGTTTGTTTACGTGTGTATATGATTAACCCTACGCGTAGTGGAGTCAGACATGTCACCATTGGGAAATGAAATACGTTGACCAACCGTCGTTTTCCCACTATACTCAAACTATAGAATTCCGTAAAAAAAAAAAGAAAAAAAAGATTCTTCTAATATATGTTTAAATCAAAAGATATTTTCAACGATCCACTTCATCAATAAAACTGATTTGAATTTCAATTAAACGTTGCCTCATGATTTCAGATTTGGATTAAGGACCTACCAAAAAGTAATCTGGTTAGAATAAACTGTCATATTTTTATTTCATTTGAGACATTACTGTATGAATACTTCCATCTTTGTTGTCTGGAAAATAACCAATGAAAACAATGATAAGATTTAGTTCGTGATGCCTGCTGAAAGATGATCCGATAATAGGTCAGTCAATATAAATTAGAACTCTTTTGCAAACAACCCAAGTGGCATAATTGTGTGTGTAGCAATTATTGAAAAAAACAGAATGTGATAAAAACCGATGTCGTCCTATAATTCTGGTTTCATCTTGTCCTTGAGTAATGAGCAACTATGTGCTATAACTGTGCATCCTGAAACGTAGGAAATTGTCGATTATCTTTCACAGCAGCGATTTCTTGACATGTTTTATTTTTGCGTTCGCACAGTAGCGTCACGTAAAAAGCAACAATGAAGAAAATATAAACTAAATATTTAACATTGCAAACTTGTGGAAGAAACAATATGAGTTGTATCACTTAACAACATGAAAAGGAAATGAATATTTCTGGTGATATAGTTTACATGGTAAGTGCTACGAGTTGTTCTTGCATTTGTTTCCGAATTCCAAGAAAAAGAAACAACAATTTTGAGTTTTTATAATACAATTGTATTCCTGTCACTATCTTTATGATTACGTTTTACTGATAAGGAATACTGATAAGGAAAAATAGTTTTATATTGCTCATTCTGACGATCAAAAAAACATTTCAGGTCATAATGTAAAATGTTTTTGGAATGTGCTCAGTACGAGGAATTTCTTTCTATTCACGATTAAGTGGTGGCATTGATAAATTTTTCAACCATTCGTTTCTAATGCATTTCCTTAATTTTTCTGTGTACTTGGGGTATGTTACCGAAATACCTTGATGGAAATAGATAAGAAATTTAAGAAGAAGTACACGTAACTATTGCAAAATAACCCTTGGTATAAAACTGTCAAAAAGACATTGCTAAACTAGTGACTGAGAATGAAAACAGAAAATTAGCATTTGGCACTTAACTATGCTTCTTCAGATTAACGTATATCAAAACAACCGAACAACGTTGAGTAAGTCAAACATAGGCGAAACTCGACATTATCCTGTAATTTTTGTGAAACGGAATGTTGTTTCAATTATAAAATCACTCCCTTACAAGTCCACTGTAAACTTGAGATTTTGGAGAGAGTGTGTGGCGATGGTTGAGATATATTAGTAAGAATTTAGTAGGACAGTCCTAAAAGACATCATTTTATGTAGTCCAATGGCCACATCAAACATCTCACATTGGTCAGTTATTATTTTCTTCATTTTTTGACATCTGTATAGTTCTACATGTTTTTTTAAACGACAAATATAAAATCATTTAGAACAAGTGATGAAACGAATTTCTAAATACGTAACCTTTGTACAATTAACCAATGAGTCAGGAATTCATTGATGCACAAATACAATGGAGAAGGCATTAACTGTGCTTTGATGACATTAACTATATATCCTTTGTTATTCATTAAGTGATCTTCCGATTATACTAGAATTAAGTTTGAGTGAAGGGATATTGTCACCTTTTTTTCCTTTTTGTTGAAATTACACGGAGTAGTTGATTAAACGACTGTTTACCAGAACATGTATTATTAATCACCATTGCGCCATACAGACTGTACACGTGTTATTCAAATAATGTTCATCAAAACATGATATATACTTGTATAGGTGCTGCAACCATAGTACCGTTCAGCTTACATGTTGTATAAGGTGATAATTAAATGGCTGATGGCATGAGCTGATTTTAGCGAGCAATGTTAGCTTTTTTGTTAAGTCAGTGCAACTGAAATGATCATGAAGTCAGTAAAATTACATTGATCGCCCCAAGCCCCGATGTTACTTAACAGCGAATACAACTACAGATAGATACCACTACACAACAAATATTAAAGGGGGACTACACGTTTTTTGGAAATTTCCCCATGTAAATATGTGTGAAATGTCAAATGCATAATCTTCATTTGGTCATAGATCTCATTACTGGACACGATTATCGATAGTCGTAGATGAAATTATCAAGTACCAAGCGAAAACTGGCGGCGGACATTTAAGTGTGAACACCTTGAAATCATTTCGGGTAGGAAAATAGATTCGCATACTTTTACCGGAAATGTAACGTTAGGTTTTCTTTTGATTAAAAAACATTGCCTTGCAATTGCTAGCATTTATTTTCGTTTTTTCCGAGATCCCTTTCTTTACCTACCTCCCCTTTAGATCAAATCAAGCGTAACATTGCCTGCTTAAAATAAATGTCACATTTTGAAAATACACATTTAAAGGGTCACCAATAATATGTCGATATCAACGTGACATATTAAATGATGCATCAGGTCAGATTGAAGCAATGTTCAAACAATAATCCAATCGTGAATTAATCCTATAACATTATTACCAATGAATGTACATATCTACTTATCCTTATACCCTAATAGGTGAAAATCTTTAGAGAAAACCTATTAAACAAACGTTAAACCATTTTTCTTGAATCTGAATGTGTATATATTTGTAGAAACAGGCATTTAAAAATAATGGACACTTGTTAGTAAAAATCTAAAGTGTAACGTTTTAGCAAGTTTTAAGTTTCAATCAGAGTAAATGCTTTGGGATCAAATATTCATTATGTTCTATCAACTGATTGCACGCTGGATATTTTGAAATCGAAATTTTATTTAGGTCTCCATTTACAAATCATTTACGTCGTTTTTTTCGGAAAACAGGGGGAAAATTCTTCATCCAAGATTTCTATATTTGAAATGACAGGAGTTATTTCAAAGTATCTATAAAACATTATGATATCTCTCCTGATAGAAAAGATTTTGCATTCTTGTACCCAGGAAGTGTCCATTTTTACTTTTAGAAATGTGAAATCCGGCAAGTACCTTACAGAAAATTGCAAAAATTACAATGTAATTAAGTGTTGTTTATTAAGATTATGTGAACAGACTTAAATACATGATGAATACAAGATTTCCTACAAGGTCTCTTCCAACAAAGGATATTTTGGGAAGTTTTGCAAAATATCTGTCATAGAAACTTTGATAAAAAGCGAGAGTTAAATAATGGGAAATGGGTATGAAAAAAATTCATTTTGATGGTCCGTTTTTTTATCGTAGTCTTTTAAAAGTGACATTGAGTACGTTCAGTACAGTATGTCAAATCTCAACAAAGGTGTTTTTATGGAGAAGAACTGGTTAAATCACAATTGGAATGCTTGTCTGTTTAGTATAGTGAAAGTATAAAGGTTTAAATTGGAATTATGATATAAAAAAAGAGTCAATGTACCATGGCTGGCTAGCATCAATGGCTAAAACGCAATAATGGAACTATAGTTATAGCATAAAGACTGGATCAGCAGTGTTAAGTAGGTCATATAAGGAGTATGCATGTAAACAAGACTTAGAATTTTAGCTTTAAAAATATTGCACATTATCAAAATGATTTAGAATTTTATTTTCAGACTGATCATTTAATCAACCTTACACGTAATTTCTTCGGGCGGGCTAAACATTCAACAAATGCTTAGATTTATAGCTGCAATGTTTTCGTTTCACAAACGTCAAGAGTACGATTATGAAATCCACTTATGTATTGTCATTGTGAGTTTATTCTTGTTTATTTTGACAGAAGCCAATTTCGCTGAACTTAAAATGATTGTTCTTGCTTTAAGTCCAACTATTTTCTTGTGAATATGACATTTAGGAAAACATATTTTGCAATTTCAAAATATTTTCTTATCTTAATCTCATTCAACCAGTGATAGAAATGGAAAATAACATCTAGAACTTGATGTTAGTCATGACGTAAATTTAAAATAACATAACAACGATTTCATAACTTCATAGCGCCAATGACGTTATTGATTGTACAAATAGATCCTTACAAAATAGCCATTGTTCCTGCATTTCCATTAACAACCTGTTATAATATTACAAACTTGTTGATAACATATTGGGCAGTCTCACATCAGTTGAGACAGTACTTCGCCGCATGAAGGTCTAAATTTCGCTTGGTTAAGACCAACGTTAACGCTTTTTCGCAGTACAGGTGTCCTTCATACGTTCTAATTCCAGTCAGTAAGCAAAACCAGAAAACCTGGTTAGGTGAAATCTATATGGTATTTGATTTTAAACTTTACAAGGATAGTTAACATTTAAAGGTTTGCCATCGATTAAACAACACGTAGATGCTTTTGGAAAAGGTGTAAGGATTCAACAATACTCTCCTTTCCCGTACATGAAGATGCTTTAATGTACGCTTTAAACTGAGACTGAAACAGCCGTCATATAAGGTCATCATATATTTTCTACATTCAGACCTAGCTCTACGAGATGAGTTTAAGCACACTTTTTAACATTTCAGTGTACTAAGGTCACACATATGAAGTTGAAACACTTTGATATGTGGAAAACATAGAAAGAACATCTGGAAATCGATATTTCTTACCCCTGCGGGCTTAGATGGTTGAATTGAAAAACTGATTATGTGATCTTCAAAGCTGAAAAATATCAGTTTTTCGAGAAATTGTGCATCTCTGAGAAATACTTTATCCCAAGTTGCTTTTAACGTCGTTGTTTTAGTATTTTGAATGACAATGTGGTGTGGTCTTCGCACTATTGCAACATATTCCCCACAGTAATGTCGTGTACTCATTTTTTTTCAAATTTATAAACTAACATTCCTTTTATCTTTAAAATTCCTTTAGAGCAAATCATTTATGATTGACTAAATGACAAATTATAAATGAAACACATTTTGAATCAATGATTAGAAGATTTCTTCAAACTGACAACGTTTTGTAAATAGTATCACGTTGCAAGTATACAAATTTGAACAAACACTTCATTTACCACTGAAGACACAGGAAGGAGTGACAAGTTGATCATGTTTTTTTGATTACTTGCAGTAGGAATTAAACTTTCTAACGAGATTACACGAATGACAATGTGTGTACATTTTCGCTAACAAGAGGTCATTTAAATGGAGTAAAACAGTCACCACAGCGGCATTATCCTAGATATTGAAATGTATTCATAAGTATTTTATAAGTTCATGAGCTCATTGACACCCTATCAAACATCCCTATCCCTCTCTATCTCCTGTGTACAACGTGCTTATTTTCAATATGGAATAATGACGGATGACTTTAATAAAGTAGTCAGAATGATCCTGTATAATGAAGTCAAAAATAAGATATCCTTGTGATAGACTAGAACCCCTGAACCAGGGTTTATCACAGTTCAACAAGAACACTTCAGTTGTTGGCAGAATAACTGTGATATTACCATCATGTAATAAAACTTCCTGAGATAGTTAGCCAGAATCCGCCCTGCTTCTCGAAGATGAAGATAAGTTTGGTATTTGAAGTTCATATTTATTCTTAATTTTAACATATTTCATTATTTATTCCAATTGATTATTGTCTTATTTTATTTTATTTCCTTTTTTATGCCCTTTCTACAGACGAAAACTAATGTATGTGTGTTATCTACATACTTTTTTACATCTTTCAAAGTTCTTTTAAAGAACTATAGTGTATTGAAATAGAATAAGCAATGCTTATTCGTTAATGTACGAAAGCTTTTATAAATAAAAACAATCAAAGTGTGAATCAATTCTAAAGCTTGAGTGTCGAATCAAACTGACGTAATATAGATTTGACAAATTTGTTTATTGACAGGGCATTACTATTAAGGTTTACAACTCATAAAAAGATTAGAATGTTAAGTTCAGTAATCAGAAATATATTCTCAAGTGACATTGTAGTACATATTGAGGCAACTTTAAAAAAATGAAAGTAAACTTTGCACGTTCAATTCTAATTATGAGCAAAGCAGAAAGTCTCTGGAACCTATCAAACAGAAAAATAAAGCAATGAAAATTCGATAGATATATGACGCATCATCAAAAAGGGCAAATGTAAATTTCCAAGATATTACAACTTCATTGCTATGGTTTTTACCTCTTTTCAAAAAAACCCAATGTCATCCAATCTTGAAGCATGTGGTATTATCAATAGTCTTGAAAAGACGCATCTTAAGCCACATCTAAATATTTATTTCATCCAGATGGTTAACACCAGAGTCTTGACTCTATCATTATAATCACGAACACGTTATCGAGAAATTTAGAAGCTGTTCCTCTCCTGAGATTTATGATTTATATCGCTGTTATCGTTTGCAGTTTAGTAAAGACATGTATAAATAAACATCCTTTTACACTGGTAAAAGAACAAACAAATGATAAAGGTAATCATTATTGCGACATTGGTGGTAGTGGTGGCACTAGGTCCTTTGCATAGCTCAGTTGACCGCTATTTGTGAAGTTCAGCAACATCGGGCGTGGCTCGCCGGATGGGTTCGTTAACCCGTCATTGCAGGACAAGCTGATAGTTTGAAGGATTGATTCCCTGCCCCACACTGAGACACAAGTTAAGAGACTTGTGGTGTCTACTTGGGCAAGATACTTAGTTAAGAATGTGCCTTTGTTCACCCAGCAGGAAATGGGTACCTGGTAAAGCAGTGTGTTGGTGGTGACCTTAAGCTTCTAGCGACAAATATGTCAGCTTGGGTTAGACCAGGGTAATAATCTGATTGTAAAGCGCCTGTGAACAGCCCTTCTGAAACTCGGCGCTATAAAAAATAATTATTACCCGATTATTATTAGAATTTGAAAAAGTTGTACGAATGACGAGTAAATCCCCTGTCAAAATTTTTTTATAAAAACAAAAAATATTGAATTTATGTAAACGATTCAATTAAAAACGCTTTTCTTATGTCGATAACATCAAAAACATCCGGCCAAAGAATGAATTACAAAAGAGACTTATCTTTCTTGCAGTCGGCGTTAAAACTTTATCTATAAAACTGGTGATATCCTTAAAATGCAATGTTATCTGTTTCAGTTACGAGCTGCTAACTAACCTTTCCATATCACTCTTTATTTGATTTGACGTTTCTGGTTCTAAATCCTTGAAAAACAAGGTATATCTTGTAAGTAGGAGTGAGGAGTCACTACCTGGCCGTCTAAACATTATGAAGAAAAGGTATAACAGTGTTGTCTCATAAACTTGCCAGAACAATCCTTTCCTGCCGTAAACACAGTAATACAGTATCCCAAACAGTCCTAATTATGTGAAGGTACAGTAACCCAGTTTGATCTACACAAGGTTACAATACCCAAGGTGAATGGTCTCCTTTGTTAACATTTTGATTTAAATGTATATTTGGCGTAGAGTTAAGCAATTATCTATTCATATGATTTACTTTAAAGACAATTGAGTATGACATTTGCTATGAATGGGAAAGAAAATACATCTTGATATATGTACACTAAAAAATTCAGAACAAGACATGCATTAACTTTCTCCTATTGCTACAACTTATAATTAACCTAAAGCTATTATTCACCTACACGTCACAATTCTAATGCCGCAAGATACTTGACTGCAAATATTAACACAAATTTCGTTATTCCAAATACATATGCGATAATGTTTTATTACAAGTACTGCAACTAAGTTTGACAGCACCGTAACATAATCCGATGCCTAACATATTGACATCTATTTATGGATATTTAATTACTACCACCTTCTTATCTTCAAGAGTTTCATAATAGGAAATCCAATAAACGTAGCATACACCTACCTATAATCAACCTATTTCTCTGTTTATTTGAATTATTCCATGAAGATACAAAGGAATATGAGAGTCTTTATTAGTAACAACATCAAAGAGATTACCGTGTATATCACATGTCATGTTATTACTAGTAATGATGTTATGATATGATATGTTAGCATATCTATTTGCAGCAAATAGACTAAATTGGCTTTACAAGGTGAACATAAGCTGGGGCCATTAGGCAGGAATAGTCACTGAATTGCTTTGATCTTAAATGACATCCTTGAATTATATATTTATATGCAAAATATTCTTAAAAGTAATTGACTGAAGATGAATCTTTGCATATCAGTTCATTTCCAAACGGTTTCAGACAATGTGACAGTCAGGGTATTATACATGTTGTTGCTACGCATGTAGCGTTAACAAATCGCTTGTAGCATTGTTAATGCAAAGAAATGTATAATATCCAGATGAAAACATTTGTGTGAAACCGGTCGGTAATAAACTGATACGCAAAGATTCATCTTCAGTCTTTTATTTTTAAGAATATAATATATATCATAATTCAATAATCTATCATTGGAGATCTTTAATAGAATATTCTAATAATCTCATAGTGTTACAAATGTGATTATTGACAAAACCCGATGGCACCCAAGACTTTGCGTGTAACTTGACATTAATTACAGCAACATGATTTGTTTAATTGAGTTAACAATACATTGTTATTAGAAAATTAAAGTTCATCCTAAGAATATCACTTGACCGACTCAGTTCTAATAGACAGTGTGGCACACAGCTTCGTTCATTACCATTAATACAATAGAACAACACAATATCAACGGGAAATAAGTACCTAAATTCTTTACTAGAGTTAAATGCTAAAAGCTACTTTGAAGGAAATACATGGAAGATACGACAAATTTCTGAATAAATTCAAGTTCTTGCATTGGAATCTAAACCATATGTGACCGTAGTGATAATAAAGAAGTTAACCAACCGTAAAATCATATTTGCTTTATTCAACAAATTAAAAAAATTCCACTACAATTTTCTAAAAGAATCGTTGAATATCAGTTAGATAAACGAACAATTTTCAATGGAAATATTGATCTACATATATGAATTTCCATTTGACATTTATTTCATTCTTTCAGATTTTATATTTAGGACCTACCAAGAAGAAATCTTTTAGAAATTAGCTGTAGTGTTAATGTAATCTCCCATTGTTCGACATTAGACATTTCATGAATAATTCCATCTTTGAGGTCAGGTAATTCATTGATAGAAATAATGATAGGATTTAGTTTGTGGTGTTCGTTTGAAGGATAATCCTGTGATAGTGACTTTATCCTTAGATTAAAAATCCTGTGTAGTTATGTGTGCTGTTAATCACAAAAGCGGAATGTGAGAAAAATCGATGTTGTTAAACATTTCTGGTTTCATCTTGTATTTAAGTGAGGAACAAAATATGCTTTCACTCTGCAAAACAACGCATTCTGCGCACGGAAAGCGGCTAATTATATATCCCCTTTTTTAAATGAAAGCGGATATTTCGATAATCTTTCGCAGCATGCATGTCTTGAAATGGCACCTGACATGTTTCTTCTATACGTTTGCACAGTATCGTCTCGTAAAAAGCAAAGTTGAAGAAATGTAAACTAAATCACAAAACATACAAATTACAAGAAGAGGAAGAAGAGGAAGAAGAAGATTTGTGTCACTTAACAACGTGAACAGGAAATGAACCTTCTGCCGATTGAGCTGTAAGTTGTAACTGCAACGAGTCCAAATAAAACCGAAGGAACAACGTCTAGTTCTTTAGATACAATGGTATTTCTTTCACTACCGTAATGATATGTTTTAATAATGTGAAATGTTGGTTAGAATAACTTTAAGGAAAACATAACATTACACTACTCATTATGAGTAATGCTAAAAATAGTTTTTAAGGTTAGATCATAAAGTAAACAATTCAGCTGCAACATGATATCAACAAGGCGTATTTGCTAAAATTTAGGAATTGCTGTTAAATCACACACAAATTCTGGCATTGATAAATGGAAACAATTTGTTTTGAATGGAATTTTAATCGTTTAGACTTGGTACAGTGTCACACATGGTGTAAAATTACGAAATACCATGATAGAAAAAGATATGACATTCAAACAACAACTCGAAGACTGGGAAGAAATTGTTTATCCATGTTAAGAATGAAAACAGAAAACACTAACCCATGATTATTCGGATGGTCATATATCAAAACATCCGGCCTACAGCCGCTGAAGGTGTCAAAAAAAGGCGAAAGGTAAGGTTAACATGTTCCTGTTGTGCATTGGGGAGTTAGTCCTTATGTATGTAGCTTGATGAGTACAATAACCACAGTATTTTAAGTCAATTCGTATAACCTTACTTCACTACACTAAACAATTAACAGTCCCAATTATTTGGAAAGTTACAAGAACACCTTTTACCCTTGAGTATAGTCATAAGAACGCAAAATGTGTTAATGATTTACATATCCCTCAGGATATACATACCAAATGTTTTATAGATACGTTGAATAAACCATTTTAACCGCGTGCTAAATATGCGCCTCTTGACATTTCAAATATCGATCTCTTTTATCAAATAGATATCTCCTAATTTCCCTGTTGCAAAGAACAGAAATGATATAAATGAGTTGTCAATGGATTGCCAGAAATAATTTTGATTTGAAAATGTCAACTAATAAATAGTATATTTGATTCCCAAAGTACTTATTCTGATTGGAAATTTTATATTTACTTCAGGTCTCGATTATTCCTGAACTACCCAATTCTACAAACATTTATACGACGGAAAACAAATGGTTTAACGTTTATTCAAAAGCTTTGTAAGATATCTACCTCTTACTCTCTAAACATATATGTAAGGATAAAAAGAAACGTAGATGTGTAGATGTATACATTCAGAGGTACATAAGGCTACACGATTTATCACTGAATTTATATTTTTCGTTTCAGAAACATAGAACTATTGCATGCATGTGCCACATGTGTCATTCAATAAAGAAACAAAGAAACTGAGCAATGTGACATTTTAGATGTATTTACGTTGGTTTCTGATTTAGTTGAGGGTTGTTCTATCCCTACGTTCAGAAGTAAAGATAAAGGTCTCTTAACTATCGCCACACACTTTCCAAAGTCTCAATTTCAGTCAGTTAGACAATTTAAATTTTGATTTTGGTTTGTTGTAATCAAAAAAGCAAAATCGGATGCCTCATATATATAGTTGTACCAACAAATTGCTGCCCTTTTTATCATCCCAAAGGCAAGTTCTTTATTCCTTGACAATATCTGAGTTTGGGATTGGCGTTTTTACGTACACGCAGTGAATACACAGAATGATACTGAAAAATGATAACAAATTCATTTTGATTGTGTAGTTTTTACTCACTGCTAAATGTGACATTAAATATCTTCTTGAAGTAAAATATGTAAAACTTCATCACATGTGTTCTTTTCTCTAGAACTACTGGTTAAATCAAAGTTATGGTGCTCGTCTAATCAGTATAGTGAAAACATGAAGGTTCAAGTTCGGATGCATGACAGAAAAACGGTTAATGTCCCACGCTTGCGAGCATCAAGGAGCTAAACGTAATATTGGAAACTAATCTAGAACATTAAGAAGACAAGTAGTGATCGATTGGCAGTGTGTCATATAACTTTTTGGCACTTATGTAAACAAAATAATGTTTTATGAACCATACTCTATGTCACGTGCCATATGTGTCTTTTTCTCAATCAGCATGAAAGCCAGTTACGACAATGTCGTTTCTGCCAGAAATTTATCCACTTGGCCACCCAGACTTTGACACTCACAATTTATGTTTCATTATTAGGGAAACCTGAAACTTGTAGAAGTTTTGAGACAGTAAAATTACCATCAAACTAATTTTGTTTGACGACTGAGTGCTGAGTTGTACTGCGTAACAAGCTAACACCTTTTTATTGTTCAAGTATTAAAAGCTTGAAATGAACATTTGTTTGAATTTTGGATAATCAAATGAAATTGAAAATTGTAAGTAAAAACTATTATTTTTTGGATCATATATCTCGGAAAGGTTGATTAAAACGAGAGGTTGATGAACCTCGAGTTTGTCGAAGTCTCGGTGGCAGAATGTATACATTTGTGGTAGGTATTGTCTAGACTCCAAAAAAGGTACAAGGTTGTGTGTTTAAGAAAAAATGTAAGCATTATCAGTTTTTTGTTCAACTTTATACTTTTCCCAAATTATTACAAGTTAAACTAAAACGAATGTCTTCAAATAGATGATACTTAACGAGTCTTCGTGGTATTCAATTACTCGCCCGTGTAAGACACTGCAGTGTTATATTTATACGGCGATATCAAACTAGTGTAATACCGCTGCACGTATGACGTCATAATATTGAGTGGTTGTGACGTCACAATGTTGGCACTGCCGTCACAATGGCGGCCAAGTCGCGGAAATGTTCCGTTCAGTACACTTTCGGCAATCATGCTTGATTACTGAGGTCAAGTTATAAACAGAATACTAAACCTCCTTCAATTTATTACTATTTTTTATTAAACTCATTAATGATTAGATATCTAACTTGATTTCGCTCGTTTTATACTTAAACATTAACTAATTTAATTTTTTTTAAAGTATTAAATGGAATGTCGTTTAATATCCTCTATTTATTTAACAAGTTAAAGATCTGATAACACATCAAGAATGTTTTATATTTGGTTTAATCACAAAATATCAAGTTATAAAGCTGATAGTGTGATTCACTCTAGATTTCCCTAATTTCCTAAGGTTTGATACCATTTTGATGATGGTTCTAAAATTATAAATTTTCATAATTGTTATCATAAACATGTTTGCCATTTGAAGATATTATTGTAACCACATATCAACGACTTCTACAAATTTGAAAAAAGGAAAAGGATTTCATAAGCGATTGTATATTATATTAGAAGAAGGATATATGACGTTTCGTATACATATGGTTGATATATTAGTTAGTTCAGATTTAATACAAAATATATATAAATTATGTAACAAATGGAGTCACTGTTCAGCTAAATTGTAAATTCTTTTCTCATAATAATTTTGTCTGATTTAAAATTTGGAAAAACTATGAATAATCTATTACTCAAACTATCGTTAATTTGTTTGAACAGTATATTGAAGATGCTTTCAATAGTTATCATAATTATTTGAATTAAGATTTCTATAGAATAAACATATTGCACATCATCAGACACGATTTAGAATTTATTTTCAATCACCAAAGTGATTATAGAAAACTGATTAAATCAATCAAATCTACCCGTACCAGCCCATTGTTCCTGCATTTCCATTGACAACGTGTTATCACGGAACAGTTGAAAATAGTTTTTTTTCGCCGCATGAAAGCCTAAATGTGTTGAATTTAGACCAACAACTTTCAAATATTGCACATAGCATATGACATTGACAACATCGATATGGTATTTAATCTTAAAGCATTACAGGAATTGTTAATTAACATATCAAAGTTTCACATCAATTAAAAGAAAAACATGTGAGGGTCCAACTACACTTTCCCACAGATGAAGATGCGTTGATCGACATTTTACACTGGTACTAAAGCAGATGGGGACTGTGCCTTATGGGATTATTTTAAACAAAATTATCACATTTCATTGTTTTGATGGCACTCGTTTTCTAAGTTGAAATTCTTTAATGTGCAGCAACTTTAACATCTGGAAAATGGTAATGAAGTGAAAAACTGATTAACGTCTCTACCTCTTTGATACTCTGTTAGATCCCCCATCCAACTTTCAAATTTAAGTGCTTCAGTGTGTAAAAGTATTTACTCTGCGTTTGAAGAGTTATTTTATTTTTAGGTTCTATCTATTTCGTTGTTTTGATATGATCAACACAAGGTGGTGGTAACGTTCATTTTATCTTCGTATCATGGCAACACATTCTCAAAAAATCAAAAGAACTGTTGGAAATGTTGCTTATTATCCATCGCAATCGGAGCCCAAGTAATAAAAGCGTACCTGTTTAGCAAAATCAACTCCTTCTAAGACAGTTTATCCATCTTCCTGAAAATTTACACAAAAAGAACATAATTCTTTTAAAAATTCCATATCAAATGTATGTTTTCAGTTGCCTATTTCTGGGTTGTTGAGAACACTTTATCCAATAAGATTTTGAGCACGACGTGAAATCTTGTCTTATCAAAAGGATTTTCTGTTAGAATTAATTTTGATAGTTCGACTCCTCTGTATATAACATATAATAAATCAAACATTTAACCAGACCAGTGATTCGAAAGTGTCATAACGGTAGTTTATATAAGTTAGTGTTAATTTGGTCTTGAATACTTTATGGAGGGAAATCATGCGTTATACGCATAAATAGAATAATAAAAATGAATTAACTGTTAGGCTTCCATAATTAACAAAGCATGTTTATTCTAGTTAATTTGCCACAAAACAAGGAGTCAAGGAGTGACATGTCAATAAACATGTGTTATGTACTGCGATACTAATAATAATTTCCGATCACATTTACACACATTAACGATGTGTATACATTTTTACTAACAAAAGGGCTTTAAAATGGAGTGAAACAGTTACCATAGCAGCATGAACCCTGATATTAAAATGTATTGCGTTATCATAATTTAACATTTGGAACCTTATAAATTTATGAGCTCTTTGACACGTCGTCAGATATCTCCCATCCCTCCCCATCTGCTGTGTACAAAGTGTATATTTTAGATATGGAATAATGATGGACTTACCAGATATTCAGAACGGTCCAGTACAATGAAGTCTAAACATGAGATATCTACATTTGCCCTATTCACTTGATAGACTAGAACCCTTGAGCCAGGGTTTATCACAGTTCAACAAGTACACTTCACATCAAAGGGTCGGCAGTATAACTGTGATCTAACCATCATGTAATAAAACTTCCAAGATAGCTTTCAAGCATCCGCCCTGCTTCTAAAAGACGAAGATAAAACGTTTTAAGGTGGTTGAAGTTCATGTTCATTTGTAAGTTTAACGCTTTGCATAAATTTTCAATATGTTATTGTGGTTGCTTTTTACTTATTTCCTCATTGTGCCTTTTGTACTGACAATAAGTTAAGTATTTGAGTTATCTAGATACTTTAACCCTCTCAAAATTCTCTTTAAGAAATATTGGAAGAAAGTAAGCTATGCTCGATCCTTAATGTAAAAAGCTGCTATGAACAATAAAAAATGGAACAGCAACTGTCGAATTAAACTGAAAGCATCTAGATTTGCCAAAACCTATTTATGAACCGGGGACTTTATAAAATTAAAACTTATGAAAAAAACATTAATGTTTTAATGTATGTCAAGTTCAAAATTTGATATCAGAACTTTATTCTTATATGTCGTTGAAGTAAAATTCAAATAGGTAAACAAGAATAAGTTTGAATGTAAATACCACTTTGCATTCTAATTATAGCTTATTGTAACATTACTTCTTCAAAAGCATCAAGGTGCGTCTGCTAGTGAGGAGTGAGGAACGCCTACCAGGATCTGTTCATTATAACGAATAGACAATGCAGGAATGCCCAATAAACTTGCTTGAACAATTATTACGTGCCATAAACACAGTTTTTCAGTCTCCCAAACAGTCCTAATTGTGTGAAGGTACACTAACCTAGTTATTTATACACAAGGTTACTTATTACAAGGTGAATGATCTTTTATCATCCAAAACACTGTTCCACAGGAGATATCGCTTGTGAAAGATCAAGCGATATCTCCTAGGAGATATCTTTTGGCAGTAGAGTTTGAACAATGCCCCTCTGACGTCAAGTATATGACATCACAGTTGTTTTACATCATCAAGTAATGACATCACAATGCTATGACATCATAACACTACGACGTCACAATGCTATGACATCACCGCACTGCGGATTACACCATTTAATCACATTGGGAAAGCTTAACAATTTCACACTACGAGGTTGATGATATTAAAAAGTGAACAAACTCATTTTAGATATGATGATCTTGAACATAGTTTTAATGCTTTGACTGCAACAAAAGCCCACATTTCATTATTCGTGTTTTCTTGAAAATATGCATAAAAACATAAAACTGACCTGTCAGGTCGTTACTGATATTCTGTTGATTTGCCAAAAACGTTGGTACTTCCCTTGACTTCATCAATACAATCACGGTTTGCCAGAAACGTTATATTATCCTATAGCTAACATATTGACATATCTTTATGGACACTGAATAAGTTGCAACATCTTATCTTCAAGATCATCACAACAGCAAATCCAATAAACATAGCATACACTAACCCTTAATTAACCTATCTGTCTGTTTATTCGAATAATTCAAGGAAATATGAGTATGAAGATACAAAGAAATATGCGTGTCTTTATCCATATATATAACGACATCAAAGGGTTCCCTGAATAGTATATAACATGTCGACTGGTAATGCTGTTATAACATGATAACTATTGTGTGTGCATTTCTATTTGCAGCAAATAGACCAAATTGTCTGTGTGAGATGAGAATGTTGGAAACTTAACATGAGATCGGACATCGGACAAGAATAGTCACTGAGTTTATTAGATCCTTGCTGTCCAGCGGTCATTTTAATATTTAAAACACAGACGTTTTGAACTTTTTACACATTTCGACTAAAGCTGAAGAACTTCTACCATGTTATCAAGAAGATTGTCATATATGCTACAGACTGAACGAATTCATTAACCGTTTTTTACTGTATCTGGTATAAGGGAGGGAATAATTAGGGTAATAATGAATCGCTTTGTCTGATTAGATGAAAGACACATGCATATGTTCTTACACATAAAACACATCAATTTTTACACATCTTACACATAAAACACATCAATTTTTACACATCTTACACATCTTACACATCATCTGGTCATTAGGTTGGTTCCACACCGAGGTGATATTTGAAGTACAAGTTTCTATAGAACATTATGGAATACATTTTTGATCTTCTAAGATTCATTTGACTCACAAAGCAATTAGCATAAACATAACTGCATGTATTACGAATGTTTCGTTTGAAAAACCCTTTGGAAGAGAATTTGAATGAAAGTCAATGATATTTATTTATTATATTTTATTGGTTTGCACGGACACAGAGTGCGAGTATTAAAATAGTAATCCCGCAATCCCTCCTGATCAGGTGTTATTGAACAAAATTTAGAATCTATCACTATCGGGTTCTGGAAGAGACTTCATTTCCAAGGTTGATGCTTCAAAAAACGAGGTGTACTTTTGAACTTGATTCCATTCAAATGACGCAAAAAATGCTACTGACTTCCAGTTTTATAATAGCTAATTTCTGTTTAGTACCTGAAAGTATTGGGGTGTGAAGATGCACAGAAGACTGTCACAGCAGGAAACAATCGGAAGCGATTAACATATACAGGTTTGGTTCTGTTGTACCGCAGTTAGTTTTGAAAATGATGGGTATATTTTCATTTTTGAGATATTTTGCAAATGTTAAAATTTAGCTTTTTCAGGAAAATGTTGTATTTATAAATATTGTTTCTAAAAGATCTTTCTCCAAATCTCAAAAATATTTTTCTTAAAAAGCTTTCCATTTTGGAATGCGGGGACGGTTGTGAATTATTACACAGTAATGTTGCTAAAGTTGTTACTTACAGATCGTATTTGAAAAACATTATCCCTATAAGTCGTAGGGAAATTATCATTCAATTAAAAAAAATGTTACTGTTCCCCACTTATGACCGGAACTCTTAAACTCCAGATTAAATCGAATACGAAAATAACTTTAGCCAGGAGGGACTTTATTGAATTGAATCAGGATGTTATGTGGTTTTGAGGAAAATAGTACCTTGCGGTTCAAGTCTCGCACGTAATGGTCTAATACCTAATAGAACATACAATATGAAAGTTAATGGTATCATTAAATTTAATTCATTATTAAGATAAATGAAGATAAATTTAAAATATCATTATTATTTCTGCTGATATTATAGTTTTCGTGAATATTGTATTAAAACAACCGTGACAACTCATAATGTCTGTATGTCAATTTTAATTATTATTTTCATAGTCATCATAATATTTTTCATAATAAGGAAGACGGTAGGTGATTTTGAAATGAAAAGTCTTTTTCTTTAAATAGTCAAATCATTCTCAGTTGTTATCTAACATTTTACGTACCAGACAGTACTTCATGATAATCTTAAATCAGAACAGGTAAAACATAGTTAACGCCCGGAAAAAATGTGTGGTGTGTTCAATTCTAAAGACACCACTGACTTACATCAGTAGATAAGACTTTAAAGTTCTTTGCCCTTTAATAGAAACACCCCATTGTCGTGACCAATGGTATATAGATTAATTTTTATGTGAATGAATCAAGTAAAACAATCAATCACTATTACAATTGTTAATTTTTAATCAAATTAATAAAAATATATATATTTTTTTAAAATGACTAAATACGAATGAAGAATGAAAGAAACTTAAAACTTGCTTCTTTGATATGAAGTAATAGTTTCTTCTTCATTGCAACGTTATGATATTTTTAATATTTCTTATCAGAATTTTCATCTGAGTGTTTTGAAAATACCAAATTCAAAAACTAGACCTCAGAAGAAATATGTTCTGGAATATTTGATAAATTGTTGATACTGGTAAAAAAAAGACACATTGTGTCTGCTTTTAATACTATTACTCCTTACATATATAACTTGCAGAAAATGATAAAAGTAAAAATGTCAAATACTAGAAAGACATGCAAAATAAGAGTAGTTTTTATCCCCTTGGTCTTATTAAGTCCTCTTTCTTTCGTAAACACATTTCCATCCAGTTTCCATGAATACTAGTATCTCATTTATACCTACTAATTGTCTCTGGATGTGACAATATCTCCACCTGCATATGTTTTTACATTTTATTTGATATTTGATATGTCAATAAAGCTGCCTAAAACGAGATTCAGACTTTTAGATATAAAAGCTAGATAGTACTAAACAATCATTCAACATTCAAATTTAATTTAAGTTTAAATGAAATTGCAAGTCTACATATCTAGATATATGAGAATAAGGTTAAAACAAAGAATGAAAATACATTTTAAAGAAAAAACACTTTGTAATGTATTTTCCTAACTTAACCTTTCCTTTTCTTAACCAGAAATTCCAGTTTCGATATGTTTTTCCTCTTTTTATCATTTAGGAATGTAGATAATAATCCTGAAGCAAGCAGTATGATCCCTCGTCTCATAAAGACGCATCTTCAGCCAGATCTAAATAAAAAAAATTATACAGATGTTTAATGCTGGAGTCCTGATTCTATTATCATAATCACAATCATTATATCACGGATTTGGTTCTTTGGGTTTGTCTATATCAGGTACTATGATTTATGATTTGATTGATATTACCGTTAGCAGTTTACTAAAGACGCGTCTAAATAAAATAGCACGATACCCTGAGAAAAGAACAAACAAGTGTATACTTCGGTAGGGAACACCACCTTATGTATGTTTCTTGTAATTCTTTGATTTAACAAAAATGTAAATTGAGAATTGGCAAAATATTAGTTGTATTGTACTCACATTTATATTGATTTGATTTCTGAATCAAAATTCGTTTTAATTGAAAATGAAAATTTGAATTTTATTTTCGATCCAACACAAATCTGCTCAAAGGCATAATTTATTGTGATTACCTTGTCAGGCTAACCTTAGAAATAGACACCTTTGCAACTGTATAGTATTTAGTCATAAAAACAGAATTACTAGTAAATTCCTGTTACTTAGTCCATGAAAACATAGGATTAATTTTATTGAATTAATTTAATATGATTTTATAATGTCTGTAACACCATAAGCATTCTGCCTAAGAATAGATAACAAAAATAACCGTATCTGTTTCGAAGTTGGTATAGAAACTGCGACTGTAAAACACAAATGAGCTTCTATGTTACCTTCTATATCCATTTTTATTTGATGGGACGTTTCTGGCTAAAAATCCTTGAAGTAACAAGGTAATATTTGTAGATGGAAGTGAGGAAAGCCTACCTGGTTGTCTGTTCATTTTGAGGAAAAGAAGTTACAGTGTTGTCTCATAAACTTGCTAGAACAATTATTACGTGCCATAAACACAGTAATGCAGTTTTCCAAACAGTCATAATTGTGTGATGGTACAGTAACCCAGTTTGATCTACACAAGGTTACTATAGCCAAGGTGAATGATGTAAACTAAGGGACAAGAATTAATTTAATTACTCACATTGCTACAAATTATAATTATTTTATAATACACTCAAACATGGTCGTAATTAGAAATAGCAAAAAAGAAGTAACTATTGCGGACTACGTAATCATATTCGTTAAACTTTTGACATGTAAATGGCTTTTAAAATATTTGAATTTTACCGGTGTATATTAATTAAAGAAATAGAACACAAACAAACTGAAATGAGGAACTTAATACAATGAAAATTTTAAAGATAATAATTCATAACAAACACAAATTTGTCGGACCTCATTTTAATGTAGTTTTCCCAATTGACACAGACTTAGATGATATGATATTTTAAACAAACTCGTGTTTTATGTAATGTAAATAGTCGTATTCAACCTGATATCTTAAACACTTCAAAGCAAAATCTACTAATAGTTGGATAACTTTAATTAGAAACATATGCCATTTCAAAAGTTAACAGTATCATTATTGTCGAATTGTTCATGGGGATCGGTGACTTTTTGGATACAATTATGTCTCTCCAAATAGTATGACCTTACATATAGCAGTGATACAAATATAATAACGTGTTGTCACATACACACCAAGAAAAAGACAACCTTTCGTTATTCATGTTTTCTCAAAAAGAAAATATGCATATAAACATAAAACTGACACATTTAATCGATAGCCATACTCTGTTTCTATGATATAAACTGTTATTCCTGAAAAAGCTATCATAGACACCAGTACAGTCTCAGTCTCACAACGCCATCATACCATCCAAAGGCTAAATTATGGACATATCCTATTTACAAGAGCATTATAACAGCAAATCCAATGGACAAATGCATACACTATCCTTTGATTGATTAACCGCCCTGTCTGTTAAGTGAAGGTATTCTAGGAGATATCATGAAGACGCCAAGCAATATGAGTTTCTATATTTGTAACAACATCAAAGGGTTTCCTATATATCATATGTCATGTTACTACTGGTAATTCTGTTACAACATCGTATGTGTGTATCTGTATTTGCAGTTATTAGGCTTAATTGTCATTATAAAATAAAAATGTTGGATGGTTGTTTTTACCAGAGAAAACTAATCATGATATAGGACCATTGTAAAGGAAGAGTAAGTGACTTGCAAGATCTTTTTTTATGTACGGGGGTCATTTCATTTAGAACTATATAAAGAATACATATCAGCTAAGGATGAAGCACTTCTAACAGGTTCTCATGGAGAACGTCAGGTACACAACCGACTGAACATATTCATTAACCTTTTTGTTATATTTCTGGTATTAGGGAGGGAATAATGAGGGTAATTTAGTATGAGGTCTTTCTGATTAGGTAAATATATATCAAAGACTAATTATGTTTCTTATGGACCTAAGGGAAACCACATGAATAGTCATGTAGTCATAAGGTTGGTTTCAAACCAAGATGATATTACAAGTACATGTATTCATATACAACATAATAAAATATATCTTTATCTCCCAAGGTTATTCATTTCGTCTGTGACTCACACAGTTTTTTATCATTTAGATAAAGTTTGGAAATTGAAACTTGATTATGTTTCTTTATACCATTTGAAAGATATATACTGATATTAATATTGTATCTTTGATATAAGCTTCACTTGAAATCACCAATTTGAACGAAACAGTTAATACAATTATCCATTGAATGTAATGAAAAAGAATATATTTAAGATGAAAAGATTTACAGGCATTATAAAATACAATAGTCTTACCATTCTCATAAAAAGAATTGTGTTTAGTATGTAAAGGTATAGGGCTTTAGGGATGTATTGACGTTTTAGCAAGAGGAACTGTTATAAGTATCATGAAAACAACATTATGTCTAGTTTTTAAAGGTATGGGCTTTAGGATGTATTGAAGTTTTAGCAAGAGGAACCGTTTAGAAGTCTCATGAAAACAACATAATGTTTAGTTTCTAAAGGCATAGGGCTTTAGGATGTATTGATGTTTTAGCAAGAGGAACCGTTTAGAAGTCTCATGAAAACAACATTAAGTTTGGTTGCATAGGGCTTTAGGGATGTATTGGAGTTTTTTAGCAGGAGGAACCCTTCAAAAGTTTCATGAAAACAACATTATGTTTAGTTTCTAAAGGTATAGGCTTTAGGATGTATTGGAGTTTCCAGCAGGAGGAACCATTTAGAAGTCTCATGAAAACAACATTATGTCTAGTTTCTAAAGGCATAGGGCTTTAGGGATGTATTGGAGTTTTTAGCAGGAGGAACCCTACAAACGTTTCATGGAAACAACATTATGTTTGGTTTCTAAAGGTATAGGGCCTTACGGCAAAACCACTGTGAAAAAAACTAGTTAAAGTAGAAGTTGCAATAAAGATTGACTTTCAGTGATGTTAAAATGTTATACCATCCCAAATTATGAAGACGTTATATGTGAAGCACTCAGTTTGTCTGTCCGTCCTGCCGGCATTCTTTAATAATTCCAACACGTGAGTAATGAACAGTTTTTTAACAAATTTTTAATACAAAAGCATTATGATGTAATGCAGATTATGAATGGACACGTAATACAATCTATTGTTTATACAATGTCTTTCAGGAGAAACGGCTTGATTTTTTTAAAAATGGTCTTTTCTACACAGCAAATTTGAATGATTTATGAATTCTTGAAAATTGATTATTCACTTTGTATGGTTTATTGCTGTTGGTATCGAGTTAAAACATAGCATCCATCCTTTTACAGGCAATGTCAGACAGAGAAATATTTATGTCAAATCAAAAGTCATCCTCATGTAAGATAATGTCTTATAACGAATATGCGCGTATGTCAGATTCTTATCTACGGTTGATGAGTGAAGGAGCAAAATGCACACCTCACTCCGATTACAAAATTCAATACAGTACATTTCCAGCCCAAAAAAGTGCTCGACTTGTAACACAGGGGATATAGGATTAAATTAGTTGGGTAGGCTCATAGGGATAGACTGTCAACTCGATGAACGGTTCATCGACTTGTTATTCGCACAACAGCTTCCTGCGTTAGACAAATGCGTAATAGAAAACTCTTTACCGTTTACCAGTTTGTTTCCTATCTAAGGATCAGCCTCAATTGGGGTCCTGTTATACCTCAAACCTACAAGGTTACTTAAAAAATATTTTCTTCGATTCCTACGGATCATTCATCCCTACTGGTCAGGTGTGATGGAATCAAATTTAGAAATTGGTCACTATCAGGTTCTGTGAGGCGCTTCAATTCCAAGGTTGTTTTTATTAAACCTATTTTACCTCGTTCACCTGGTACTTGTCCTTGTACAAAGCCATTCGTTAGTAAAACTCGCTAATACAACACTAAGGTTTATATAGGAAATATCATAACAAGAATCATTTATAGTAGTAATTTTTTAAAGAGCTAGGTATATTATGGTTTTGAGATTTCTTGCACATTTGAAACAAATCTTTTTAGTTAAAGGTTTCATTAACATATTTCTTCAATAAAACGTTCTTCAAAATTTAATCTCCCAAATAATTATATTGCCTTCAATGCATTAAGAGACAAATTTCTGAAATTATTACACAATGATGTTACTAAAAATGGAACGGATGGGAAATAAAAACTAACAACGAAAATCCGGATTGAATTTAACCAGGATGTAATGTTTTTCTACCGAAAAAACTACCCCGAGGTCAAAGTCTTGGAAATACTTGTATAATATTTTTTTGGAGTAAAAACATATTTTGTTCAAACAAGAAATGGATTAGGTCGAACTTATCTTAAGGAAAGCCATCTTCAGCCTTAGGCCAGCGTTTCGAACATACAATATGAGAATTAATCAACCATTAAGAAAATAACTATTATCAAGACTGTATAAATGTAACATACCGTTTTACATGTATGTCTGCAACTATTATTTGACAGTTTTCTTAAGTTAGTATCAAAGCAATGGGGACAACTACACATTTTTAAATTTCAGCTTTAATTTCTAAATTGTCATATTACATACATGTAGTTGATAATGATTAGGTGATTTTGTAATTAAATGTCTTTTCCTTTTAGGTAGGCAAATCACTCTTTGTTGTTTATCTGACGTTTTTTCGTAACGTGCCAGACAGAACATACTTCATGATAAAAATCATAATTGAAAACAGGTAAAACTTAACTAACGCCCAGAACAGAGAAGTGTGGCATGTTCACTGGCTTACATCATTACCTTGGAGTTTAAAGTACCTATCCTTTTGATAGAAGCAACATTATGTCTAGACCAATGGTGCTCCTCGAATGAAATGTCCTACATGTTAATTATTTACATAAAAAGATCAGTCACTATAACATATTTTCATCGAATAACATTACACAGAAAAAAATTAGTACATGTGAATGTAGAATGCAACAATAATTACAAGATTATGCCTACTGTGTGTTGCATATAAAATCCGAAATTGTGTAATAGTTTCTCCTTTTTTGCACAATTATGACATTTTTACATTTCCCATCAGAATTTGCATCTGATTGTTTTGTAAATACCAAATTCAAATACAAGATTTTAGAGTAAACGTTGTCTAGAAGATGTGATTAAACAGCTTACTTTTGTAAACAAAGAAACATTATGTTTGCCGTTATATATCATTATTCCTTTAATACATGACTTGAGCAAAGCATTTAGAGTAAAATACCAAAAAGCTTACAGACAAACAAAATAAAAACTGTTTTCATCTTGCATATCTCTCTTTAGTCCATCTTCCATAAATATCTTCTTAATACCCGAGACACTTAGACAATTGCCTCTTGGTGTGTCAATTTCATGTCCGACTGCGTGTTTTTACATTTAATTTGATAATTGAAATATTAATCTAGTTTCAAATTTATCAGTGTCTGGTAACAGAGTATTGTAGAAATGAACTTGGCCAGCATTTACACATAAATTTGAAAATCGCCGTCTACAAGATTAGACTGGATTCATTGACAAAAAGAGAACTGAACAGAAAGACTGAACAAACATTCAGCATTCAGACACATTTGAATATAATTTTACCAAAGTCTGTCATTGTTATTAACCATTTCAGATAAATGGATGTTAGTAAAATTTTCATCAGTTGCCTTTAGCAATATAGGGATACTAATCTTGGAATGTTCTGTAAGTCAAGTTGATGTTGCTTCATGGATTCTAATTTCAATTAAGGCTAGACTGACTAGGCTGATATCAGGTTAAAACTAACGGCAGTGTTATCTTTCATTATGTCGATGTTTAGTGCCAACTCAATGACATCGAGAATGCTCACCATATAAACCTTAAAAATGTTCTGTTGATTTGTCAATGCTGATCTATGATCGGTAAAGAAGTTTAGATTCCATGTGCCTTACCAAAACTGTGTTCCTTAAATAACAACTCATTTGTATATCGTATATATGCAATCAGAAAATTGTGCCCAAAACAATTTTCTGACATGTCATAAAGAAGTAGAAAAATTTGGCATCGGTGTTTAATTTACCATATATTCAACGCTAAGTAAGGTGAGGAATTATATGGTTTCCAATTAAACTGTGGCAATTGCAATTTCACAACATGAATGTATTTACCATTGCCAAGTGACGCGCATCTTGTTAACTTTTCCCACAGTGGTTTCGGAGAAAATTATTATAGATATATGATAAAATACAACAACTTTGCAAACTTTTAGAGGAGAGAAAAACATATGACAGTAAATCGTTCTTTTAATAACCTAAACAGGAAATGAATACTACTATTGATTAAGTCGGCAGGATGAAGCTTAACGTTGCATTTCCTTCAGGGTGCCGAGGATATTTTCCTATTCACGGTGTCCTTACAAAATACAAATATTCATATTCCAAAGAGTGATTATAGAAAGCTATCACTTGACAAAGAACTACACTATGCTTGTTCATGTGGTCTTTTATCAAAACATCCCTCCTACAGGCTCCTATAACATGTCAAGAATAGGCGAAACAAGAGTTTCAGTATTCGGTATTCAATGTGGAAATGGCATCAAACCTTTTTACATGTGGTTTGGTAAGTAAAAAACCGTATTCACTTGATGACGTAAATAAGCAAAAAACTCCATTATCTTTGAAAACTCTTATCAGTTTGAATACTTTGGTTAGTGAGTTGTACGCAAAGAAAAGAGAAAATGCAGATGGTGAAAAGAAAAAGCACACCATTAAAAACTCCTTTAAAAGGTCATTTTCTTTTTCCTTTGTTTGTAACTTTACATTTCAGACCTATGATGTATCGTGGGTGTATCTTTAAAAGAACAATTGACTGGTCAATTCAAAACGTTTTTGTTTTGAGGAGTGGGTTACTTTCTAAATGATTGATTTCGGTGATTATTAGCACCTTCCTAAATACATTTACCTAGGGTTGCTATGGGATTTCCGTTTTTGAAGCATTTTAAATTTCGTTTATAAATAATGACACTCTCTTGTCCCTTCATAATGGAACACTGTATGTGAATTTATTTTTTTCTTTCCCAAGCGGCCACAAATATGCCGGTTATTAAAGTTTTCATAATGGTCACGGGAATTACAGTTTTTCTAAAAATAACTCGAGATCATATTGGTTGACAGAACTATTTCGTATGGAATAACATGAAACGTAAAATGTTTTATATGTGGTTTGTTTTTCTGTTTCGGTCATTAAGGATTGTCTTGCTTAATATATGATCCACAAACATGTTATGAATTGCAGAGACTACATTTGACTGCGCCACAACATAATCGTTGTTTGTCGCGCATGAATACAATGACCGAGTTTACTTGCAACTCGCCTTCACGAAGGTATTTTCCAAAAGTACCGTAAATATTCTTAGATTTGACTTGGGTAAGAAAACGAATAACCAACTCGAAGCTCGGAATTACGGTTTATCTTTCCCTCGTGAATTATTGTGATTAATTCCTCGCTAAAGCTCGATTTAGATAACAATAATCCTCTCAGGACAGATAGTAATTCCTCGCATCTTGTAAATTATTCTTATAATAACAGTGCATTGAAATACAGTTTGCAAAACATAAATAGTGCAATTCTGTAACCATACACAAGAAGAATGATTTGCACTTATTGCTATTGGATATGTCCACCCCCATCAAGTGCATGAAAAACAACTGCAAATATAAAATTAGTTTTGCATCGATGAGGTAAATTCTGTCAAGCCAATTTGAAGTAAATGGACTTAAATTCATGATAAGATAAAGAATACAGGGAAAATAAATATTGAAGAACCTTTTTGAATAGTTCACATTTAATAAGTGGAAAAATAATTAAATATTTATATTATAAAAAAGAACCGAATTACCATATAAGCTGTAAGCAAAATTCCAACGCATGGTGTAACAAAAATGTCAACCTAAAAGGATATATAACTCTATATTCTCAATCCTTTTTGAAAGTGAAATTTCTTAAATTTGTATTTTCAGTTTCCTTCATAATTATGAATTTAGCAGCATTTTCATTTGAGATAAGTTCAACATACAATAGTTTTGTAAGTTTCCTAAAATATTTGACTTTATTGTTAAAATAATTTGCAAGTGAAACTAGATGATAAAAATCTAAGATAAGATACATGTATATTGTGACACAACAGCATAATACGTCTTCGTACATTCACGACATTGTTTGCAAAAAATGTATAAAGATTTGAATTACCACTATGAGTTTTTTTTAATATATATATGCAATATTTTTGCTGTGGTGTTGTAGTGAAAATCGGAAGCTCATGCATATATATATACACAGAAAAAACGATATTACAATACTCGTGATGGCAAATAAATGAGTGGTGGATAATATGATAAGGTGTCACGTATTGGAGAATGTCTCTCATGAACGCAGCATATGAATGTTGAACCAAAAGCTACCACGCCATGATAAAGATTTGTTCCTATAGCTTACTTTGTATTCCTTTCAATGTTCTGCTCTATGTAAGTTAAAATCAATTGATAAGTCTAATTTCATCAACTTTTACGAAAAAGTAGGATAATTCATTTCCTTCAATATATATCGAAAAGTCGGTTTACAAATTCATCGGACATGATTTCTTCCAAGATGTTATTAGTGAAGGTAATAGATTGAATGACCAGATTTTATACCACATTGGATAAGCTTTATATCCGGATTTGAAATTGAAACTAGAATAAAGTTGCATTTATGGTCACCAAGGGTACACTTATAACAGCAGTTTATGTTATTTTGCTGTGCCTTTATCCTTGTTTATGTTGAGAGAGCTAAAAACATAGAACTTTTATTTGCTTAAAACGTTTCTCTCCTAGACTTCTTTAGTGTCAGTTCATCGTTAGTAAGATTATTCAAGATTAACATTTCCCAAAGGCAAACATTCTTTTAAAATATTCATCACTACATTCGTTAATAGAAAATACTTGTATTTCTATATTGAAATAAGACTGATTAAAAATTGTGGCCCGGTAGTAATCCTCACTTAAGGGTTTTCATATCAGATTTAACTGTCTATCATCTTAACAATTTCTTCCCATATGCGTATTTTATGTTTTTATTCAAGTATAATTGCAACATGCCGCCATCAAGAATAATCAAGAAAACAGTTGGGAACAATGATGATATTAAGTTGAAGTATTACGCGAGTAAAATATCTTTGATCGATGTTCTGAATTTCTAATTAAAGGTAAGCGTATCACTATACATATATATTTCATCATAATCTTTTATTTACAAGTGTTTAAGTTGTAGGTTATGTAAATATAACTTAATTACCAATACTTTTACCGTTGCATAAAATCGAATTTTTTGCTAAAAATGAAAGAATGTCACTTTTGAAATTAATAGAATAGAAAGTTTTGTTTTTTGCATATTGTGAATTACAAATTTAAACATATATTTCTCGGGTGAAAATTTGGAATAGGAGAATTTTTCTTTAAATTCCTATTACAAAAAGAGCTTACGGTTACAATACAGGCAGCTACAAGTAGATGATATAATATTTAATGAGTCAAAAAAGTTATTGATTAGCAGAATAATGGACCGTAAGAACCAGGAAGGTGAATGGTTTAGTGTCCCTACGTCATCCCTTTTATATAATAATTTTCTTCTAGAAGTATCCAAAATGGCCTTAAAGCAGCAAATGCCTGACTCGGGGGTTCAAGTCACTGATTGGATGTTCTAGGCTCAGGCAGATTGCATAATCAAAACAAGTTTATGACCCATTTAACAGTGTTACACAACAACTAACTCATAACAATGTCATTACTATATTTGATAATGTCTTAACTGTTTAATTATGATCTTAACGGCTTCTATATGATTTATCTAATTATCTCATAATACATGCTTTACAGCTCATTTTAGAACCAATTACGTTGATACAGGGTTGTCATGCATTTATGTTAAGCTACAAAAAGCTTTTCAGTGTCAGTGTTGATGTGGTCAAACTTCATATCCTCTTCTTCTTCTCGTTTTCTTCGCATAAGAGATGTGTCTACAACATATATCAGTTGTCTAATGCCTATCCTATCACCATTTCTCATTGGTCAGAGTTTCGTGGAAGCATTGCTCACTGTCACATGTTGATGTTACATTTGCGTTTTTGATACATATGTAAGAAATGCTTCTTGTTCGAGAGTACATAATCGTAATATTCATTTAATTATGTTTAGAAACAGAAACACTAACTGTATTTTTAAAATTCAATTCTGCCATGTTCATTAATTAACCAAAGCAGAAGTATATGATGTGGATGAGTTACTAAATTTTAGGAAAAATACATTCAAAATGTTAACAGTTAATATACTTTGTTAGAATGATATTCTGCAGAAATAGCTTTAAAGGGATTTTTTCTATCAACAAAATATGATAAGGTACCACAATGACCTTCGCATAATGGGTTTGTATTGGGCATCCTAGAATACACCTGTGAAGGCAATTTATTTATATCAAAATTTCAATATGAAAACAAAAAAGTATGAAAATGAAACAAAGTTGAGTTTGATTAATAAACATTATTCTTTGATCACATATTGGGTCAAAAGTCAATACAGTACCTCACAGACTTAAGCATTGATGCGTCTAATCTAGGAAAAGGTTTAATATCAGTTAATTACTTTATTTGTGTTGATATACGCTCGCAGCTTTCCCACATCCTTAGGACAATTATTCTTTAATGCTGTATGGACTGTATGTATTTCAAATATGGAATGATAAATGTATGAAATAATACTCATAGAATGTTCAGGACGAATCCCAGCATGAAAGATTAAAAGCTTAACATTTGCCCTTTATTTGATAGAGAGGAGCACATCAATTACTGTTCAAAAAGTACACTCACTTTAAAAGGGTCGGCAATATAGATGTAAGCTAACCATCATGTAATAAACTTCCAGAGGTATCTGGCCTCGTTACTTCTTCGAAAACAAGTAAATTAATCTGCTAAAGTTCATCAAGCATTAACCTAAAACGTATCAGTTGGTAATTGTGTTCTGCATTTTGTGTCAGATTGAAATACTTGTGACTCTATCTTTATAGATATTATCTGAAGAACATAATTCATACGTGTAATTG
Source organism: Phorcus lineatus (assembly GCA_921293015.1). NCBI lineage: Eukaryota > Metazoa > Mollusca > Gastropoda > Trochida > Trochidae > Phorcus > Phorcus lineatus. The sequence goes on from OV121089.1 coordinate 25,586,721, forward strand.
CCTTATTGATTACGATTATCATAACTCATAAAGTCATCTACAATTAGAGATTTTAAATCTTTATCTTTCATGTAGAAAATAACCCCTGAACCCTTTCTTTACAGGTAATTAATGTCTGTCATTATAATTAATATGCCTTAAACGTTTAACATAATTCAAGACACACACAAATATTAATCATATACCAAATTATTTATACACATGTATCATGGTAGGAATAATTTCGTGATGAAATAAAGAAGATCGGAGAAACGGTCACTACAGAAATGACTTGGTTTCCGGATCACTGAAACCCCCATGAAACGAAATGGAAACCAGTATTTCCACTTGGTATCCAGATAAGTTTCTATAGTTAAATGTCGGTTTCCATGAAAACTGAAACCTACTTTTGCCCCAGATCCGGATGGTATTAGTCCACCGGCCCAGAGGGGTCCCCATGCACCCCCCCCCCCCCCATGGCAGACTGAGACTAACTTTTTTTGAAGCCTTGACATGTCTATTATGCAAATTTGACTGGTAACAGTGTATAAACTGGGACGAAATGTGTCATTTTTACATATTTCCATGGGTACCCCCCTCAGCCACTTATTCTCTGAAGCGTCACACCAAAAGGTGGATATCCCCATATCTTTGGTTCTAATTATCATAGAACCATAATCTTGGTATCTAAATGTATGTTTATAAGTTCACTGAATCCATTGACAGACATTTCAGATAGCTACCATAGGTCATTTGTACGAAATTTTAGGTTTCCATTACAAAAACTCATCATTCATGACTTCGACCGGTCACAATTCTATTTTCTCTTCTCTACAGTTAATGAATATCATTTTATTTTACATTATTTGCACTGATAGTCGAATTATGAGTACCTGTAACCATTTTGTGTACCTATGTGTACTTATAACAAACAAATTAAGTGTCCAAAAGCAAACCAAGGGACCTACCGTTAATCTACTATCATTGAAATACACCAACTCAGCCTTGGAAAATTTTTTTTTCTTCCTCTCTATAGTTAATGTATATGATTTTATTTTACATTATTTGCACTGAGAATAGAATCTTGAGTTCTTGTAACCCTTTTGTGTACTTATGTGTACTTATAACACATAAATTAAGTGTCCAAAAGTAAACCAAGGGACCTACCGTTAATCTACTATCATTGAAATACACCAACTGAGCTTTGGAAAAAACTATTTTTTCTTCTCTACAGTGAATGTATATCACTTTATTTTACATTATTTGCACTGAGAATAGAATATTGAGTACTTGCAACCCTTTTGTGTACTTATGTGTACTTATAACACATAAATTAAGTGTCCAAAAGCAAACCAAGGGACCTACCGCTAATCAACTATCATTGAAATACACCAACTCAGCCTTGGTAAAACACTATTTTTTCTTCTCTAAAGTTAATGTATATTATTTTATTTAACATTATTTGCACTTAGAGTAGAATTATGGATACTTGCAACTCTTTTGTGTATTTGTGTACTTATATCAACCAAGGTTAAGTGTCCAAAAGCTAACTAAGGGGCCTACAATTAATCTACTATCATTGAAATACACCAAATCAGCCTTGGAAAAAACTCACAATTTTGTATTTTGTTTTACTGTTTTACTTCTAAATCATTGGGGATTTAAAGGGTTCAAAGAAGAAAGATAACACATAGGTATTAATTCCGTCATTACACACATCACAGGCATGTAGTACAGGAGTACATTCTTGCAAATTATTCATTTTTAATCTCCACATGACTGTTTGAATCAGCTGCTTTTTGGACATCAGCAATTTATCAAAATCCTAGTTTTAAGAGAGAGCATCATCATCAATAACATCACTATACACCACACACCACAACAACGTTCATTATCATCCTCAAAGCTGTCACGTTGCGGGGCCTTGATGTCGACCAACTCTCTAGGAAGAGCGCACTGGCTCTAGCTTCCCACCCATAAGAGTCGAACTATGTCTCTCATCAGCAACAAGAACAACAGACATTTGAACAGAGATGTATTCTATAGAGCCTCCTGCTAAATGAAATGCATTGTATGATACTCTAGGCTTTTGATGGTATCATGACAGTGTCCATGTTACATTGTTTGACTCATGTTCACAGCAATAGACATTCAGTTGCAGACAGCCAACTTTATCAATAGTTTCTGTCAGGTCCACCATAGACAGCAAAATAAATCCTTATAGGTCTTTTATAAGTGATATGTACATAAGGAAGACACACTTTATCTTAAAATTCACGTTCCTGAGTACATCATTACCTTGCAATGAGCCTAATCCGATGAGTCCAGCTTCAAGTGGGATAAGAATGTCTGAGAAACAACTTCCATCCATTTACTTGCCACGCATCCTTATATATGATCATTCCACTCGGAATGTTCTTATGACTATGATATGGTTTTTATATCTATCATTGTTATGCCATGTGATAGGACATGCCTTCATTGAAACTTCCAGATCAAATGTGGTTAGACTGAATGTTGAAACCTAGATTACTATTAAGCACCTTCTGTGTTGATTTGCTGAAGAAAGCACAACTTAACCACATGGATACATCATATATGTGTGATAGTAACTTTAGGCCTTTTGCGGATTGTCATGTAACCACTGCAGTTCTGTTGTCTAGAGATGCAGACATATTTTGTTTCATATATCTATTGATAAAATTACAGCATTAAGTTTCTCGTTTCTACGGTGACTTCAAAGTTTTCATTGTCAGATCAAGTGGCTCTTAGGTTGTGCCATCAGATTTGTTTGGTGAGCAAGGTGCCTTCAAATGTGCATTTACTGGAAATCCATATTGTATTACATTCTCATATGATTAATCTTGATAATTAGGTTTCCTCACTATTGTTTAATGTTTACTTGTTGTGGTTAAATGTACCAAAATTCATATATCCTACAACCAACCGGATTGAGTAATGATGTACTCAGGAACGTGAATTTTAAGATAAAGTTTGTCTTCCTTATGTACATATCACTTATAAAAGACCTATGATAGATATAAAAACCATATCATAGTCATAAGAACATACCGAGTGGAATGATTATATATAAGGATGCGTGGCAAGTAAATGGATGGAAGTTGTTTCTCAGACATTCTTATCCCACTTGAAGCTGGACTCATCGGATTAGGCTCATTGCAAGGTAATGATGTACTCAGGAACGTGAATTTTAAGATAAAGTGTGTCTTCCTTATGTACATATCACTTATAAAAGACCTATAAGGATTTATTTTGCTGTCTATGGTGGACCTGACAGAAACTATTGATAAAGTTGGCTGTCTGCAACTGAATGTCTATTGCTGTGAACATGAGTCAAACAATGTAACATGGACACTGTCATGATACCATCAAAAGCCTAGAGTATCATACAATGCATTTCATTTAGCAGGAGGCTCTATGGAATACATCTCTGTTCAAATGTCTGTTGTTCTTGTTGCTGATGAGAGACATAGTTCGACTCTTATGGGTGGGAAGCTAGAGCCAGTGCGCTCTTCCTAGAGAGTTGGTCGACATCAAGGCCCCGCAACGTGACAGCTTTGAGGATGATAATGAACGTTGTTGTGGTGTGTGGTGTATGGTGATGTTATTGATGATGATGCTCTCTCTTAAAACTAGGATTTTGATAAATTGCTGATGTCCAAAAAGCAGCTGATTCAAACAGTCATATGGAGATTAAAAATGAATAATTTGCAAGAATGTACTCCTGTACTACATGCCTGTGAAGTGTGTAATGACGGAATTAATACCTATGTGTTATCTTTCTTCTTTGAACCCTTTAAATCCCCAATGATTTAGAAGTAAAACAGTAAAACAAAATACAAAATTGTGAGTTTTTCCAAGGCTGATTTGGTGTATTTCAATGATAGTAGATTAATTGTAGGCCCCTTAGTTAGCTTTTGCACACTTAACCTTGGTTGATATAAGTACACAAATACACAAAAGAGTTGCAAGTATCCATAATTCTACTCTAAGTGCAAATAATGTTAAATAAAATAGTATACATTAACTTTAGAGAAGAAAAAATAGTGTTTTACCAAGGCTGAATTGGTGCATTTCAATGATAGTGGATTAGCGGTAGGTCCCTTGGTTTGCTTTTGGACACTTAATTTATGTGTTATAAGTACACATAAGTACACAAAAGGGTTGCAAGTACTCAATATTCTATTCTCAGTGCAAATAATGTAAAATAAAGTGATGTACATTCACTGTAGAGAAGAAAAAATAGTTTTTTCCAAAGCTCAGTTGGTGTATGTCAATGATAGTAGATAAACGGTAGGTCCCTTGGTTTGCTTTTGGACACTTAATTTATGTGTTATAAGTACACATAAGTACACAAAAGGGTTGCAAGTACTCAATATTCTATTCTCAGTGCAAATAATGTAAAATAAAGTGATATACATTCACTGTAGAGAAGAAAAAATAGTTTTTTCCAAAGCTCAGTTGGTGTATTTCAATGATAGTAGATTAACGGTAGGTCCCTTGGTTTACTTTTGGACACTTAATTTATGTGTTATAAGTACACATAAGTACACAAAAGGGTTACAAGTACTCAAGATTCTATTCTCAGTGCAAATAATGTAAAATAAAATCATATACATTAACTATAGAGAGGAAGAAAAAAAAAATTTCCAAGGCTGAGTTGGTGTATTTCAATGATAGTAGATTAACGGTAGGTCCCTTGGTTTGCTTTTGGACACTTAATTTGTTTGTTATAAGTACACATAGGTACACAAAATGGTTACAGGTACTCATAATTCGACTATCAGTGCAAATAATGTAAAATAAAATGATATTCATTAACTGTAGAGAAGAGAAAATAGAATTGTGACCGGTCGAAGTCATGAATGATGAGTTTTTGTAATGGAAACCTAGAATTTCGTACAAATGACCTATGGTAGCTATCTGAAATGTCTGTCAATGGATTCAGTGACCTTATAAACATACATTTAGATACCAAGATTATGGTTCTATGATAATTAGAACCAAAGATATGGGGATATCCACCTTTTGGTGTGACGCTTCAGAGAATAAGTGGCTGAGGGGGGTACCCATGGAAATATGTAAAAATGACACATTTCGTCCCAGTTTATACACTGTTACCAGTCAAATGTGCATAATAGACATGTCAAGGCTTCAAAAAAAGTTAGTCTCAGTCTGCCATGGGGGGGGTGCATGGGGACCCCTCTGGGCCGGCGGACTATATCCATCACCGTTCTTTACACACTCCTCCAAGTAGGATCCACTTGGTTTCTGTGATTGAAGTTTCATGTTGGATACCAAGTGGATGTCAGAATACTCAAACAAAAATGCTTATGATAATACTAAATAATGTGTCAATCTATTCATTTAGTTCAAAACAAGATTGGAAACCAATATGAAACTTAACGTTATGGTTTCATGTTAGTTTCCATTTAATGAAATCATCATTTCCACTTTCCAGAAATGGAAACGAACTGGATACTTATGACCACAGTTTCATGTTGGTTTCCATATATGGATATATACAAATCAAAGAATCCAAATGGATTGTAGCTGGAAACTAAGTTACTTAGTTTCAGTGAATGGATACCAACTGGATACCCCAATTTCCTTGTGGTTTCCAGGATTAAAGAAACCAAGTCATTTCTGTAGTGGGTTTTGCTTAAAAAATGCCAAATAGCCTGACCTATTTCTAGGTTGAGGAGGTATTATCATAATATCAGCTCAAGGTTCAAGGCCGTTTCGCCGATATTTTAGCACGCTGAAAGTCAACATTAATCTTGCATATCGCCTGTTTTAGCACTGATCACCTAAAGACAAGGTTTTTGGTGAACACTAATGCTAGCATAATGTGACAGGGATTTCCAAGACACATAGGATAAGTATTAAACTTATGAAATTCTGAAAATTATGAGCATGTTATTCTAAAATCCTGTTTTATTAACCAAATTACATTGTCACATTGTGACAGGCCTTTAAAGGACATTCGAATTTATAAAAAAAATCCAGTAAATTGTCAGCGTGCACTTTTCGCGCTAAACACTAAACGCTTTCTGGAGCCTGTAATCAAATTGAAAAAATGTTTTAAGGTACCGGAAACCAATCGAACAAAGGAATAAAAACAATGACTACTTTGTAAGATGTTTGACGTATCGTCGAGAAATAAGGGGAAAAGATTATTTATTTCTAAGTACAATTTCTTTACTATTTATTCCCCACTTCTCAACAAAGATTCAATTTATATCTTCAAAGCATATTTCATCTTGAATTAGACACTATTTAGGTATTTAAAAATCTGATATTTATCAGTGAAATTTACATTACAGCAAATCTTCATGAAGTTACGCACCTAAGGTGTGATAATAGTGGGATATTCCTCCAGCTGTTAATTACTGGTATCCTGTAAACATCATCATAATCACATAAAACTCTATTCAGCCTATTTGTTATGGCATATTCAGTCGCTGAAAACGAAACCTTCGATTGTATATCAAACACTGTGAAGACACAATAATAACAATATGAATAACATAACGAAAGCAATAATTGGTGATAAATTTAAAAAAATGTTCATTTCAAAGTTGTGTCCTATTCACACTTTTTCACTCATTTCAAAAAAAGGAAAATATTTTCATTGAAGATTAGTATTATTGATTTATGATATTCAAACATTTCACATATAGTCTGATAATTAAAAAGAAAAGTTATTACAGGTCCTATGATTTAGCTTTTAAAATCAGAATATAATATGGTATTTGAAAAAAATATTATTCTATACAATTGACCGTACTTGAGTTCTCTTTAGGCTTCACTGTTATTTCCTGTATGATAGATTTAAGATAGAATACATAATTAGTTACAATTGATAAATTACGGTTGAAATGGAGTAAAGATTTTGAGAAAGGAGTATTGGAGGCAAACAAATAAAATAACTTTTTACCACTGGTATAATTTTCCTCTGTTCATGGTATCTATGGTCACGCTAAATTTTGCATTAATCAATCAGATTATTACAAAGTAGTGTCATGCTAAATTTTGAAAAATATTGATAAGTAATAAATGGCTGTAGTGTTTGATATAAGCATCCTGCCTTCGAATGAATAAATAAAGGCACTTAATTCCACTAAAACTATACGTGTATTTCCTTTGAATACGTCGATAAGTGCAGCAGAAATATTAATTATACTTGGGCATAAGTTGCTAACAAGCCTTTCCAGATCATTGTTTACTTCATGTGACGTTTCTGGTTGTAAATATCTGCAGAATCAAGTTTAGTCTGGTAGTTCGGAGTGAGGAACGCCGATCTGGCTGTCTATTCTTTATGAGAAAAAGATAACAGGGTGCCACACATCATTACTTGAACAATTATTATGTGCTATAACAACAGTAATACAGTCTCTCAACCAGTCATAATTGTGTGAAGGTACACTTACCTAGTTTGACCTACACAAGGTTACTGTAGCCAAGGTGAATGATCTCCTTTGTAAATATTTTGATTTAAATGTATTTTTGGCGTAGCAATTATCTATTCATATGATTTACTTTAAAGACAATTGAGTATGACATTCGCTATGAATGGAGAGGAAAGTTCATCTTGATTTATGTACACCAAAAGAATCAGAACAAGACATTAACTTTCTTCTATTACCACAACTTATAAGTAATCTATTATTTACTTCAACATCACCGTCATTAGAAACAGCAAGTGTTGTGGTCTCTCAATAAGAAATTACAGAGGTAATCTTTAAGATTGTAAATATATTGAAATATGACCTGTGTATATTGAATAATGAAACAGAACAGAAGTAAATTGTGTACCTCAATCTAATGACGATTTCAAGATTATATATCATAACAAGCCCAAGTTTTATGATACTTAGATTAATGACACTGGGCCCGGATTCTTCAGTTATTATTGTGTAGAGGTACAGCAACCCAGTTTGACCTCCACAAGGTTACAATAGCCAAGGTGAATGTTCTGATTTTTTAAATATTATCAAATAACATAACTCAAGGTTCTTATCATTTGAATTATTCACTAATGTGTCAGTCAACGGAAATAATAGAATGACATTATTCAATGATATGACTTGCTATTTATATTGTAACATCAAAAAGTTCTATTTCCTCATGGATTAGAAGGTTGGATGGCCGTATTTATTCCCATTAGTTTACCGATAGTGAGCAAAGGATTTCATCAGCGAATTAAATGACGTTAGCTTTGACTTGTAATGCTCTCCAGGGTGATTTTATAACTGAAACGTAAACACTTGTTACATTCCCGTACGTGTGCAGGGCATTATCATAAAGCTCGTTCACTCCATTCACAGACTGTTTCATAACACAGAGATAAGAATCGAAATATGAAACAGTCTAATTCATCATGGTAATACATAACAGGGTATGGCGTAGGCGTTAGAAGTAAAAGCATAGCATCCCTCGTTCAAAAATGAAACACTGTTGTAAAAAAACCAGACCTAGCTTGCACTCCCTCTGTTTGGAATAAATACAATCGAGGTAGATGATGTTGCACACGTCTTTGCTTTGAAAGGGAATGGAATCTTGCTTCTAAAGGAATTTAAGCCTTTCCACGCTCCCTCTGTGATACTTATCAGATGGAATTTTCGGGTTCAGCACCAAAAGATAAATCTGAATGTAAAACAAGTGACCCTTTTACCTTAATCATGTAGCGTTCAAACTTCTTAATGTTTGATAAATCTAACAATACCATTTCAATTACATTATTACCTTTTGCTGAATTGCAATGTCAGCTGAAATCTTTTATAACGAAAAGTAATTAGACTTTAGTTAATAATGCCAATGATGTAGACAGGTTTTCATAAGGTATATGCCCGTTCTTCACACATTATGTAAGGTATAGACTGTGAAGCACAGGCGCTATAAAGAAAAATAATGTTATCAAAAGAGGCAAAAGCCCGTCGGAGTTTCCTGAGATGTAATAAAGATTCCATACTAATAAAAAAAAAACACCCACGACATATATCTTAATAACGTAGATCAGAGAGAAATTAGAATTTTTTCATAATAAACTCGGAAGTGTGAAGGAGGACTGGATAAGTGATTACCTGGATAAGTAATTACCTGGATAAGTAATTACCTGGATCGGTAATTACCTGGATATTTAATTACTTGCTTCCCGTACGGTCATTACTTTTATTACCGAATGAATTTAATAAATAAAAATGTTGGATAAGTATTGACGTTTCCATGGAATTTTACTTAACGACTTCAGACTTCAATTACAATCAAGCAGGTATACAGTCTAAGTAAAAGAAATTCTCAAGTTTGCTTTCTCTCAAAATTATGTGACAGACACTTCTAAACAGTAAATCAACCTAAGTCAAATATTCTGTTAGACAGAACTGATTGAGAACCAAAGTCACTCAGCAGATGCTGGCTCTCGTCCAATAAATGTGTGTAGAATGTTGTATATTATCTTCTGCAATAGGTGATTTTTAAATTTTGAACTTATTTTACTTTGTGTGTAGTATTAAATGAATGTTGATGTCCAAGTTTTTTTTGTTTTTTGTTTTTTTGTTGTTTTTTGCTGTTTTTTTTTTTTTTTTTGTGATTTTTTGGGATGTCCAAGTTGGTAATGTGGTTTTAAATCAAAATGTTTATCAAATATTATCAAATATTTGTTGTGATTAAGACCAGATTTCAAAATTGCTCTATTTGAGACACACGTCGGTAATGGATAAAATATTTCCAAGGCAGTAAAAAATCTCTTTTATTTTGTTTAAAATGGGGTGCAAATAGTTTTATAAGAAATATGATGCTTCGGCTCGAAGCATCGTGGTAGTTCGAATAAAATCGTTCTCCAGTTTACATTAATAAAATTATCCTGCTTATAAATTTTATACTTTTATTAAAAGGTCATGCACAAAAATTGGAAATATTTTTATCTGCATACCATACTAGAAAGATCAGAATAAGTAATCAATGAGAATTACTAGAAATAACAAACAAGATGTGTTTCGCTTGGACTGAAACAAATTCCGAATGATGAAAAACATTTATGAAATCTTCATATATCTCAATTTTTTCCAGCTGCTATTTTTAGCGATAGCTATACATTCATAGTTTAAACTTAGTGTCAAGGTTGTTATGGATAACTCGTTTGCAAAAAATCAATGGGCAATATTTTGTAAAAATAAATTCAATGTCACAATCAGATTTGCATTAAACAAAGCTAATCTTTACCTTTTCTTAGCTGTTACCAGATATGTTCCTGGTCTGTGGTTGAGAGCTTAACATTTAACAAATGCTCGTATTTGTGATGTGAACTGAAAAGTATCAATTCAATAGCTACCAAGGGTACAAAAATGACAACTGCTAATGTCATTGTGGATAATCAAGAGGTAAAGGGAGTGCAGTAGCATGGACATTTTTGGGATGAATGTCCATCTAAAGTAGACACACCTCTTTAACATCAATGATCTCTTGTAAATCTTATACGTTTACTATGTAAATCCGTACATAAGGATTAAAAAATCTCATGATAAAACTAATGGCAATCCTCATCTTTAACATTTCGAAAAAAAAACTGCTTGAGGTTAACGACTGTGGTAAATTTTCTATAAACATTCATTGTTTTTTCTGGTTCATCGAAGTAATCATTATTCTTTTTTTCCGTTTGCCAATCGAAATTGCGAGTGATACGTCTTACATAAGTCTGATCCCATATTTATGTAGATTAAATTGGATTCACATTATAAAATGCCATAGATTGTTAATTGTGATATTTAATGTTAAAGTGACACAGAGTATGCTTCATGAATTTTAATATGGCTTGAAGAAGAGCTTAAATACCATCTACCCTGAATTAGTTTCAAATATCCTACATTAAATGGCATCTTCATCTTAAAATGGCCAAAAAAAGGATATTTTCTTGTTTTCAATGATAGTACTAAAACAGCAATATAGATAGTCGAAATTCTGCGTCCACTTTACATGAAAATCAGTTTAATGCCCGAATAAATACTGCCAACCACTATTGTCTTTATGCCTGTTGTAGAAAAATTTTCATAACTACGTTTAAATGGAATTTATCCGATTTTCGATCACTAATTAAAACTTAAGCTTGTTTATTGTTTCTATACTGAACTGATAAGGTCTATCATTGTGATTTTCAGAAACAATCAATAACATCGTGAATAAACTTTCACAAATTTGACTCCATTAAAATACTTTGTGTCCGTTTAATTCTTTAACATTAATAGGATCATCCCGGTATTCAATACTTTAGTACTATATGAAACATTTTGGTTAGAGAGATTGACGAGAATGATTGTCTGTGAATAACTTTTGGTGACAGTTGATTTCTTTATAAGTTATGAATATGGAAGCTGATGATATTATACACGTTTCCTGTTTAGGATGCAAGTTTTCATCGAACGGCGCTGTCATTAAATATTCTGGACTAAAGCTTCTTATCTAAATATAGGAACATATTGTACGATATCCGTATTTAATGACAGAAAAAGGGGAATGTTTAGAAAATAAAATGGATCAGCGATCACATATTAGATGAAATATCAATTGCTAATGAAACTCACAACGACATGTTTCATTATTCGCTGTTTGGTTTCTTGGTTAATTTGATTTGAGTGAACAGGCATACATGAAATGGATGTACACAATAACAGTAATAAAATCCCCAACCAATGTAAATGTTATGATTGCCATATGGAATGATGGCCAATTTCATTCTATATGTAGACACAAAATGGATAGGTTTAAGGAAATTATAAGACAAAAATTGGATGCTAGCTTCACCACAGCCCAAAGTAATAAAGAGGGAACCCTTTAGCAGGGTTTATCTCAGTTCAACAAGTACACTTTTCATCAAAGGGTCGGAAATATACTCGAAAACTATATACCTCGTGATAAATCTTCTCGAGACAATTGATCCACTTACTCCTGCTGTTCTTTGACTAAAACAAATTTTAACTTTATGTTTGAAGTGTTTTTTGTGTTTTTTTCTGTCTATCGTTTAATTTGATGCAGGACATACGTTAGGGCTCTCTTAAAACGATTATCAAGCATAACATTATGAAACAGACTGTCATTTAGAAGAAGAATTTTTCGCTTGCTGCCATCACTGTAGATTCTCTTCAGAAGATCAGGGCTTAATTTCCGTCTTTACTTTTCTCATTTCTACCTCCGTTTTATTGGGCAAAGAGTTTGTTGTCTAAGTCAAATATGTCAATCTAATACTATGTGTTATTTTATCGAGAAGTAGTGGTTGATTCTGAAAATCAGCATCTTAATACTCATTAGTTCAGTATAGTGACGATAAACAGCTTTATGTCGTGATTTGTGACCACAAACTGGACCAATGGTTTAAAACGTATTTGGAAACTTATTTAAAACAGACAGAAAGACAGACATGTGTTGGTAGTGTATAGTATGTCATTTAAGTAGTACAATTGTACATAGAAGCAGGATTTCGACTTCCTTGCATTTATATGGCCGTTTTTCGATTATCATTTAGTACAAACAGCTACCTTAATTTTGACATTTTAAAGATAAAGATGCCCGTTTAGGAAGACGATTTGACCTCAACTCATATTAAATAATATTTGTGGTTCTTACTTATGTTAAGCAACAATTAAATCACATAAAAAAATTTTGTCACTCATATTTTCCAGAAACAATTCTCTATTTAAGTACCAATTTAACTTTGTTTCAGTTCCTAGTGTACATGTATGAAAAAACTATTTAGATGATAAAAGAACGTCATACAAAGCACATCAATTTGGACTTAACATTGTAGAATGAATAGTGCTCACTTCAATATCTGCTGTTGGGTCATGATGACAAAGTTATGGTAGCACTATATGCCAGAGATATTCAAACCACCTTATATATAATATCTATCTGTAACAGCTATCAATAAATCTTAATATACAATCTCCATTCATAGGGGACGTCGCTTTACAGTCCATACCGTAGTGGACCAAACATGGCTCATTTCTACCAAGTGATCATTTTGACAAGATCTCCAGCAATACAGTTGGTCTATGGAAACCTATTGAAGTATCGATCTCTACTGAAACCTTGTCGTTAAACAAAGGCTACAGTTCGCAAAAAAGTAATTAACGATATATTGAGTAATGACATAAAAAGATTTATCAGTGAAGTAAACTGTCTATGTACCTCCAGTGACAATTTTATCATTTCACCGTGACCAGTGATGATGTTATAAAGGGTAAATGATCAGTTTCCCCACTACTTTCTACTGTGTTAGCAAATGAGAGTTATTTTACTACTTTGAAATTATTTTGATATTATAAACATTAATTTTTATAAAAGTATAACGTTAAAAAATGACATCTATTGTCGAAAATGGAGGTCTTGAAAATGGCATGAATCGACGATCAATTTCTTAAGCACCTATAAATACAACATAACGTTTAATGGATGCAACCGTGACGCCATTCCCAGTCTCTTTGAACATTTTCTTCCAAATGTTAATGGCAAATAAGCCTTGTAAGCCTTTTAAGCCTTTTTGGGCAACGAATACCTAAGGTCGAAAATAGCATAAGTGAGTACGCTGAGTCATTATCGAAGCCAACCATTGACCCCGAAAAAATCTACATAAAATTTATTTATAGAGTAGCAGAACTTTCGTGTAATAAGCTTAGGTTCAAGTTGTAGACTACCATCTCAGGTTTAAGATCGCGCTTTTAAGTAATTGATTAGTGACTCTTAAAAATCAAATTCTGTTAAGTACTTGAGATTGAGATGCGATTTATCTAAATGGATGTAGTATGGCCCACCTTCTTGAGATGACGCAGCTGGCGTGTGACCTATATATGATACTCCAGCTGTTTTGAGTTGGCTTTCTACCAAAATTATCATAACCACAAGCTATCAAGTTGTTGTGATGATGTTTAGCTCATTTCAAATGCCAGTTCAAAGAGCTTTAGTCTCATAGGCATGAATGTTGGAAATATTCTTTGAAAACAAACTTATAATTAAGATTTGTTTATTATATGGTTGCTGGTGAAATACCCAGATCTATCAGTAAAAATTAACCCAACGTCATCAAACAATGCTTTGACAAAATGACATGCTCTAGAGGTCATTGTGTTGATGACGGAATCTTACAATGGCCGATTCAACGTAAATGCGCCTCAATTTCGATTATGAAATAAATAGAATGTTTATCTTTTCTTCACAAATACCATGTTAATCCCATCCAAATGGGTACAAAAATCACGAGTTGCGTATTTGCTTTTATAAATTATCTTTTCACATCATACATCGAAAGTTTGATAATTATTTATTCGAATGCACAATCGCATATGTCACATTTTATAGGTTTATGGCATATAAGAAACAGAAAAGATCATTTTGTTGTCAGAAAAGTTGAATAAATTATCATAAACGATTAATTTTTGTCATCTCAGCACCTTTCAAATGCCATTCAAAATTTTATTTCTATGTTTTGAAGATTACAAGGTCTTACAAGATTATGGAGTTCTCTGTCAATGAATGAGTTACATTTATACCATTGCTGAACAACGAGCCTATTCGTGTAATATGCTTTTACCTTTGTACATGCTGTTGTCTACTATGCTTTCGCAAATCAAGGGTAACACTGGAAATCCAACTTATGTCTGAACGATGTTTTCTGCTGGCATTTAATACTTTGCTATTCTTATAACTTAGCTATTGCATATTCAAAACCACCGGGGATAACTCACGTGTATCATACATCAGCATGTGATCCTAATGTCAGCATGGTGATTAGGGATGCTTTGATGTATCAATCTAGCTATTCCAGAAGAAATGGCATGAACATTGAGGCGTAATGACAAAGAATCTTTTATATCTGTTACAACATTAGATCAAAGGATTTTTATTCGGATGTGTAATCTTATTATCATTCACGCTCATATATCAAAATGATGTAAATATATGTTTTATATACAATGTTATATCAGAATGTTTGGTCATAGGATGTATTACAAACGTACACTGACTTTTCCTAGTTGCATACTCGAAGGTTTTGAATGAAAAAATCGTTATTAAACATTCAGTACACTGACAATAACTGATTAGAATTCAATAGCGCTGTAAATACTTCAAAGAATAACAAAAACCAAACAATGAAGTTCACAGATTGTTCAATGTTGATTAAGGTGCTTACTGCTTCTTCCAAACATTTTAAAGAATTATCCTGCTCGTTGAGTAGAGGCACACTTCAGATAATGTCCATTTCCAAAAGACAACACCGGACGTTGCACAACCATACCTTTGTTCAGAGATAGGAATCAACCCTCATTCAAAAGTCATGCCATGCTCATGTTCGCTTAACAACATGTACTCCTATCAACAGAGCTTGGGCGGTCAGCAAGTGCAGTCTGAAAGTCTTTTCAAATCTTTATCTTAAAATTCTTAAATACATGTATGAATAGACGTAACTGGTAAAAGCAATGACTGTTAACTAACGTAAATACATACGCACGGTTGTATGAAAGGCATTCTTATACCTTTAAACAAAAATGCTCTTATACATTGTAAAATATGATGCTCCAAGACCGAGCATGTCTGATACAATAACATACGTTTCTAAGTGATATTTTTAGTAACATGATTTATTTGTTTTGCTTGAAATTTGAGAAATTTGGATATGATAGGTAAGCTGATAAAAGGTAATCTGATTCATATTTGATGTCGTTTGAGAATGAATTTTACCGTGACAAGCATAGAAAACTCATATTTATCATATTGTTGTACTACTTAAATATCTTTACAATCAGATCGGCATTATAAATCAGTTTACTATTTGAAAATGTTTTTAATATCCCCGACTCGTGTAAATAATTTAGATTAGTTCATTACAAAACATAATAAATCGTATTCGATAAAATAAAGAACAAATGAAGAACAATATGATGTATGAATATGTTATATGAATATAGTAATTGTAATCATACAAAACAAATATTATATTGAGTTTGAATAGATATTTAAATCCGACATAATCTTTCAAAGCGTTATGGTTAAAGCTTTAAAACAAACACCTTTTCCATGTGAAAATTTATTTTGCAATTTAAACAAAAGGAGGAGAAGGTTTTTATTTGTATAAAGGCCATAAGATCCATAGTACAAAATAGTAGTTTTACATTTGAGTTACCATTCAAGGTGCCTTTTTTAGCAGGCATTGTTAACATGCGCAGAATATACATGGTCAAAGAAACAAATTTATTGATATTAATTAAGTCAGGTAATGTACATATGCTGTGAAGAGAAAAGTGATATCCATCGTTCATTTTCGGAACTAAACGCTGACGCAGGCAATTTGTCTACTATAACATTGAGGACATAGAAGGACAAAATAAACTGTGCGAGATTAGATCATTATGTGACCTTAGGGTACCAGCTACTATACGAGGACTTAAATAAATAAAACCGGAGTTGAAACCGGATCTATCTAATTTGAACATACTGATGCACTTCCTAGACAATCAAGACAGTTAAATGAATGAATGAGTCAAACGGTAATTCAATTATATCACCTTATGGCAGATCAGGTCGGATGTGAA
This sequence comes from Phorcus lineatus, assembly GCA_921293015.1. Classification (NCBI taxonomy): domain Eukaryota; kingdom Metazoa; phylum Mollusca; class Gastropoda; order Trochida; family Trochidae; genus Phorcus; species Phorcus lineatus. The sequence goes on from OV121089.1 coordinate 25,603,301, forward strand.
CATATATAAGATACATTTATTATATCACATTTCCAGGTTTAAGTCGTTATCTTTGCCAACGCCACTCGATAGTAAGTGGATAGTGGAGAGTGTAACGTATTCTGGTCTATCATTTACTGTTATGATACTCACGATAAGTTTGCAGTTGTATTAAAAGTGGTTATCGATAAGTATGCTTAGTCTTTATGAAGAATTTCACTCATCTAAATTCACTCATGTAGCATGTTTTGCATGAATCTTAATTTAGACATGCTCGGTCTTGAAATAACAGACATAGAGTTTGTCTGATGAGAATTATAATAAGAACGCCAACGTACCAATCAAGATAGACTGACGGGGACGGTTGTGGATATTGACAGCTCGAGATGTAAGATATCAAACAGTCTTAACAATAGAGAGAGAAGCAGACAATAAATGACACTCATGGTCCAACATTCTGAAATACTAGTCTAAAATAGAGCATCCGTCAGTCAACATATGGTTGATGTCTTCCCTACAACCAAACGGTCTCTAAATTGATAGTTCAGTGAGGGCTACTCATATATTGATAGTATATTTATTTAACAATTTAACTTATATATTAAGAGTACATTATTACGAATGTTCAGGGGATTTAGATATCATCTTCGTCCGTCCGTGTGTCTGTCTGTGCATGTAAGCTGTTCTTTATCGGATTAGAATTATAATAAAACATAAAGCCTAGCTCAATCAAATTTGGTTTGGAAGAAGCATCATGTACAGTGGTGTCTTTTGGGGTTTCCAACTTCTTCAACCAGAAATCAAAATCAAGTAGGCCTAAGTCATAGAATCTTGGTATATAGAACAATCAGCAAGAGTTATATTGCCTTTAGTTTTCGACTTCTTCAGAAACACGAACAAACCTGTTTTTCAGGGTAGAATCTTGAAACTTTGTACTTAAGCTCAAATAAACCCGAGGATCTTAAACAATCATCATCTGAAGGATAAATTTCATACCAATGATATGTTTAATTTATTTTTCAACTTAAAGAGGTTATGAAGGGTATATGAAAGAATACAGTTTCGTAACTATTTTTATATTTCACACTTTTGCAACATGGCGGGGGTATAGCCGACTCTTCTTGTTTAATGTTACTCGCCTTACGAGGGGAAGCCAATTAGTTCAAAGAAGTGGATATAAAACTGAAGCAAATGTTTGTGATATTGATTTTAATTTTCAATATCATCTCTTTGGACCATAATTCCCATTTTTAAGACTGTCTATGCCCTTGCGGTAACTCTTCCAACTCTTCTACCACGCCAGTGTGATTTCAAATTGCGAAACAGATAGCAGTCGCTTGGGGGCTGGACTGTAGGGGGATGGTTAAGTTGTTCAAGCCACATTGCTATAGTACAACCTGTGAAATACGACCTTTGTGTAATGGAGGGTTGTCTTGAAAAAGCATAACTCCAGCAGTCAACATGCCTCGCCTCTTCTTTCGTGATCGCTGCTTTGAATTGCTTCAACAAGTAAGCACTGTAGGCTCCAGTAATTGTAGTTTTAGGTGGTTTATAGTTTATAAGTATCATGCCCCTTGAATCCGATAGATTGTTTGCCATGATCTTGCCAGCAGAAGGCTGAGTTCTGAGCTTCTTGGGTCAGGAGAGTGCTTATGTGTCCAAGGATCTGCGACACTGCTTAAACTCAGCTGAACAGTAGAATATTGAGGGGGTTCTTTTCCATAGACAATGGTTATACGCTTATGTAAATATATTTCGGTCGTGAGAAACTTAATAACTTCACGATGCTTAGTTTTAGAACTGTCCAATGATAACAGGAGGGTACCTATGTTCAACAGGCTGTAAATTTAAAGTAAATGATCTGGAATGTTTGGTTATGACTGTAAACTGTTGTCAGATGATGCCCGATCTCAATAATAACATCAACGATGATGTCTTCAGGGGGTGCATCAGTACTCACTTCTATGAACTCATTGACTTCCCCTCTTATAAAGGATGTACCTGAGAATAAAGTTATCCATCAGAGATCTACGGAATTGTTAAACAAGGGTTTCGTTCTTGGAGTTTTTCTTACTTTGAAGAACTCATTTCATTCAATTAGAATAACATTAAAACGTATACTATACATTGAAGGTAAATGCTGCGTGTTTTTTTAATTAAAAAAAGTAAATCTCCCTCCATGTGCAGTGATTAGACAAAAATACAGAGTCCTTTCTTTGTTCCTTTTGGTTCGTGCTGGGCAATTAAAAAGACAAGTTTAAATTGGGAATACTTAGGAATGTTGCTTCAAAATAAACCTTGGATATCTAAATATCTGAACATTTGAAAAAAAAGTACACGGTTTTTACTTATTGCAAGCTAGAAATATTAATTTTGATTGAGAAAATTATATGATTTCAAAACCATTCATGTAGCGCCGTAAAAGTCTCCAAAAGCATAACTTTTTATTTTTATGTTAATGACAATTAAGGCGCTTACTGTAAGGATGAATTCCCAATCTTTTGATAGATTGGACTGTTGGATGAGTAGAGGCACAAATTTGGCAACTCCGGACGTTTCACAACTCATGCCTCTCTTCAGAGATAGAAATCACCGCTACGAAATTACAGATTATCCAATCATGAAGCTAGTTACTATACAACTCGCCATGCTCATGTTTGTTTAACATCATTTATAGCTTTTGCAGTCAATTTCTTAAAGACAATAGTTGTCCTTCACCAGATAATGGCTATTGATTATCGACTGTTGAGTGTTGAGTTCGAGATGCATCACAAGTGTTATTTATGAGGATATTATGAAGAAAAACATATGCAATAGATATTCAATGTACAGTGGGTATTTAACTTCACTCATTACCAAAGGAGATTAGATTATATGGTGAGGGAGTGAGGGGAGATAAGACAGTGTTATCAAAACCAGTGATTACTTGACTTGTGCCCTTTGCACTTCTTACGTGCTCTCAGTGCATTTGTGTAGTCCTATCAAATTTTTACCTTAACAGTATACGATTTTATGAAAAGATATAACTATAAGAAGCAATAATTGTAAGCCTTAGAGAATACATATACACTGTTATATAATGACATCAGAACATGAACATTTCTTGTTTATTCAGGTGTTCGAAAACAATACCATATTCAACTAAATATTTAGGATGCATTTGTCTGCTAAGTCAAATATTTAATTATGTCAAAATGAAACGTAATACATCTGTTCATTATGTATCTTTATAGCAATGTGAAAAACACGAAGGCATTAGAGCATTACCGTGTGAGTAAACTTTATATTATTTACCATATATTGTATATATAGATACCAATACTTTTCCTACACGCTCATGACGTTATCCAATTCAGAATGAATGGACGTTAATCAAAAATGATATTGCCTTGCAGCATATTATTTTGGATACGAACATATTCATAGACAAACGTCTTACTAATCAACCATATGCCAAGGTTCCAGTTGTTATCTTTGCAAGCGCCACTCAATGGTAAGAGATGAGGGGAACTTTATCTAACTGTGATAATCTGGTACACTCTTGAATGTTGTAACCTATTCTGGTCTATCACTTACTGTTATAATACTCACGATGCGTTTGCAGCCGTATCAACAGGGATTGCCTAAGAGCATGCCAAGCCTTCAGAAGCAAGTTTACTCATTACATATTCAGTTAGGTATTATGTGTTTGCATTTTTCTTCAACTTTTTAAAGCATTTTTACACATACATTCAATCGTGTATCATATATTGGCACCTTACTCTTTATATATTATTTATCTATCACTTCTTAAAAAACTTAACCTTTTTCACATAGTATACGATGAATTATGTATTTTTATTTTTTTTATTTTTATGATGCTTAAACTTTCTTAAGCATTTGACATAGTATATTTGCAATCGCGTATCATACGCGAGCATAATGCTTCACCTTATGAAGCATTTTGACATATTATGTTTTCACATATGTTTCATGTATATAAAACCTACTACCATAGTTTCAGAGTTGTATCGGGAAATATCATAGACACTTTGACCAAGTCCGTTAAAAGAATATTGAACGGTGAATGTACGAGACAAAAAGTCTTTTAAGCAAACTGTCAACATTCTGAATCGTTATTTTGATGTGAATGATTTTCATAACATAAGTTTTTGAAATATGCCTTTAAGATAACAACATCAAACAAACACTGCACGTCTAGGAACTTTTTCGTAGACATAGAATACAATAAGAATTGAAAGAAGAAAGGTGACTTAGCATTCAAGATTGAAAGGGACGGTTGTGGATATTGGCAGCTCTAGATATGAGATATCAACCAGTCCTAATAAAAGACAGAGAAGCAGACAATTAATGACAGTCACTGTCCAATATTCTGAAATAAAAGACTTACGCATTATGTTGTATTTATTAAACAATTTAAACAATTTGATAAAATCACATGATTTAAATTCATTTGTCAAAGGATTGGCCTCAGTATTTAAGTCATCCATCAGAAATCTATCGGATTGATTACCCAGGGGCTGCGAGGATCGTTCTTCAAGAGTAGGTGATGTATATAAAATGTCTCGTTTTTTACGCTGAAGAACTCATTTCATTCAATCAGAATAACATTACTTAATGCATTCTATACATTTAAGGTTAATGCTGCTAATTTTTTTGAATTTCAAAATAGCAGACCTCCCTCTGTGTGAAAGTGATTAAGCAAGATGTCAGAATCATTTCTGTATGCAAGTTCTTATCAGTTTGGTTCGTGCTTGGCAGTTGACAAGACAAGTCTTAATTGGGAATACGAAGGAGCGTTACCTCGACATGCACCTTTAAAAACACACCATTTGACATGTCAGAGAAAATGGCTGTTATCGCAAATGAAGAATATAGAATTTAAACGCAATCAAATATTCTGAGTTGCAAGAATATTGTACGATATCGTAAATACAAACCAAAAAATTGGTACTCAATTGAGTTCACATTTTCTAATTGTGAGATTTTAGCATTTGGTGAATATGCTATTCGAAACTTGAAAAGGGATACATGCATTACTGTATAGAAATATACAAGAAAGTATATATAAGAATGTATTATTATAGTTATTTTCATATTCGATTTTTCTTATCATCCGCTTGCAGATTGCCAGTGCCATTTTTATTCAACATTGATCGGATATAACATACAGTCGTAGTTAAAAGTGAAAAATAATTCTGACTTGTAATGAACACAGAATTAAAGTAAAATCCAAACCTTTTTTCACTTAAGATTAATTCTTTTTATAAAAGATGTGGAACTTGACAGCTAGTTTAAGCTGTTAACGTGTAGTTTGCTAAATGAAAAAGAAATCAAATGTCTAAAACAAATAACTGGTTTAAAAGATTTGCCTGCCTGTCTGCATCTATTTTGTCTTGACCTCCATTGAGAAAGAAATATTTGAAATGATATATGAAACGCCAAATTGATATATTTTGACACATGAATATGATGAAGTTCGCAAGGTTCTCAGTGGTGACATTGCAGCAATTATAAATCAGTTTTAGGTATTTATGTTTTTGTAAACCTGCAAAGACTTTAACCGGAGCTCTAATTAGTGTTATACATCTTCATTTCACATGCTTTAAAGATCGGTGTATGTAAAGCAGAATCTTCTGCACTAACAATTAATCCAAGAGCATATAGTTTTTCTCAAAAACAAGCAGACATTTCTTTTGAATGTAATTAATAACTTTATGAATGTTGATGTCTTGGAGGAAATACTTACATCGTGAGTAGATGCAGTTGAGGTTTTCTCCAAAGCAAATGCATAATTTGGAAGCCTTCCAAAGTATTTGACACAGAAATTCAAAAGTGCTCACTGGCAAAAAAGCATCTGATACGTGAATCCTCTACCTACACATAACATCAAAAATAGCAAACATATCATGCCTTTCGTGTAGAAGTACTGTTAAACGCAGTTTAAAGAGGAAACACTATAAAGCCGTTGTGGTACGTGTTATCTGTATCTCTAGGTTTAAAATATAATAAGTATACACATGCCTTTTAATTCGATTTTAGATTCGCTGAATATGAATATTTGAAAAGCAACCTATATTATATACCTTCCTAAAGGTTGTTCGTTCTATAAGTAGCGGATATATTTATTTTTTTCAAAATAGAAACGTGTGTGCAAAAGTGTTTTTAAAGAGTTAGGTTTGGCTTTTAAGCAAAGTATTTTGAGCTTATCGGCTTTTACGAACCTAATAATGAAATTGCAAAGGGCGAAACACAAAATTTGACTGATATGTTATTTCATTAAATGTGCAGGCTCATCTAATAATATACCTAACAGAAATTGCTTAAGTATCATGTACCTTTCAAGATCACATATCATTACGACCTCAAGCTGTGTTCGACCTCATTACGAGGTGATTGACTCTATAAAACGGACAAGCAGTTCACTTTCTGATTGGTTCAGCAGCATCGAGTGATTACACTCATCATTACTTGATAAACATTTCCAACCCTACAGAGGGGGAATCTGAAAAATTGTGTATGTCAGTGCTTGGAGTATTAAGATACTTGCAGTGAGGGACACGGTTGCTTTGCCAGAAAAACACTTTATAAAGCAGATGTTTTCAAGTGAAAGGATTACATTTGGAGTTGAAAATATCATAAGAGGCTAAAGCCTGAAATATTTCCGGAATCGGCGCTAAATGTTAACTCACTCACTATTAAAACATGAGCATATCTTGAAAAGAAACGTTGTAGTCTTAATCAGTCGACAATCTTCCCAAGGTTATTAATTAACACAGTCACAAGCTTTCTACTACTAACAATATTTCTATGACTAAAACTTTATCGGCAAATGAACCTATTACACAAAGCCCTACGATATTTAATAAAATCAAAAGATTTCTGACTTATAGAATGTCAATAACTACATACAGTTTCTGTATGTAAATTAAGTCGCAATGTACAGCATAAATAACAGTTTGAGTGAGCAAAACGTGATCATAAACATAGCTCTTACAGTTAAACATAATGTTAACAAATATTGTATAATGTTCAAAACAAAATAATAAAAAAACATTAATTGTATGCAACATTTACATTGTTGTGAATGAAGACGCAAGTGCTCTAAAAGGCTTGAAAATGCAAACAAGCTCTGATACTGTGGCACTAATAGATGTGCTTTAAAAAGAAAATTCTCTCTTATAACTCACTTTATTGATAACTGGGCAGTAATATCATTAGTTTTAAAATTCAAACATGGGCACGATAACCGCTCGCTGTAATATACAAACGGACAACTCAACTCAACTCAACTCAAAAGATATTTAGAAAATGATAGAAAATTTTATTAGAAATGGAGTTTATTTAAATATTTATTGTTATAGTCTAATGAGGGAGGATGACGCAGCATTTCATCTTAAAACATGAAAGTTCATGTTGTAAATCAAAAGTGAAATATCGCTATAATATGAATATAATTGTGTTTGTAACATTTCAAGAAAAATCAAATATTGGCCGGCCTTGCAATTTACAAAAAGCTGATTACGACAAAATCAGATAGATATATATATATATATATATATATATATATATATATATATATATATATATATAAAAACTACTTTTTAACACAGAAGTTCAAGTTATTTGCCATTACACTTGTATATTTTGGTCACTACACTCATATATTAATATAGTGGTATCTTATGCACGCACTGTAGCACTCAGATCTTAAGATATCAAGTAAGAGTTATCAAGTGGTTATAGCAGGTGAATACACAACAAAGGTACATCTGATCATGATATCCCCGTCAAGATTAAGTAAGGATCTCATAACAAAAAATAATCTATTTATCAAGTTATTCTTAGAACAAGCTGATTCAGCTGTCTGGAAGATATGGCATTCACTTCAATAGATTTCACATCCTAAGGAAGTTTTACATGTATACAAAGTTACTTCTTTGGCTATCTAGGTCTTCTCTGTAAGAAAAAATGTTCGCAACTGCTAACAAACAACCAATACAACCTTTTGCTGCAAATGTGCTAATGATTAGAAACCAAACTATCTTAGTAATGTAACAGTAATGTACTTTAGCAAAAGAACAAACATGTCTGAAACACACACTGCTATCAGATTTTATCAGCAGCGATCACTGTGAGCATAGTTGTCATAATGGTATCATAACATTGTCAGGTCCTCAACTTTGTGAATTGGGATGTATTTTTATGTGATGTCAGAGCTTTGTAATGTCCTTCTCTGATGATGAAGAAAACCAAAAACAGTATTATATCGATGTTGAACTCTCTCACTGTCCGAAAATACAAGAGGATCTGAAAGCGTTAAGTAGCACTTCGTTTAAGTGAGTCATATGCGACAACCGTTATAAATTGTGTAATTCCAATGGAAACTATTGATTGTCATATATTTCGAACCTTTAGATAAATCATTTATTCAGGGTTGTGTTTTTAATTAATTATACCGATAAAGTACTTTAACTAGTATCAGGTACTAGTGACTCAGTATTCGATGGACACTTTTCAGATGATCAGATTAAAGAAAGCAAATTTCAAATAACAGAAGAAACTATAATTAATGTAAAGTCAAAATCTAGAATATCCTTGATAACACAGACCTTTTCAAAGTTTAGATGACCTTTATATTACAGGTCCTTCAGTAAATCCAAAAAATTGTTATATTTTTGTAGATGAATAAAGTGATTGCACGAAACGTATTTAAAAGAAGAAGTATCAGAATGAATACATTATGAAAGGTTAAGTTTTGATAATCAATGCCCCTACCTGGAGGAATTAAAAGGTGTTCACTTGATAATTGCCTCCACGACTAAGGATGATTTTGTTGAGTAAAGAGATGTTTTGACCCACTGACGGTAAAACGTTTGCCATAGACTAATGTTTATTTTGGAAACTTAAAAAACTCCATCTTTAGAAAACAAGCTTCTGCCCATTTAATAGGTGAAGTACATTGTTTATCGACAATAGAGACAAAGATAAATTACCGATAGGTCTTCTTTTTGTGTTTGAGGTAGATATGATTACAAAGAAATATGCACCAAATATGCGGTGCACCAACAAGCTTTTACTTCACTCAGCACCAAAATAGATTGCAGCATATGGCGTGGGAGTAGGAAGAGATAAGCCAGTGTTATCAGTACGTATGCACACATAAGTGCATTTCAATAGTCTCTTCCAACTTCATTCAAACGGTCATGTGTTCGTTTATGACCGGACAGATTTTAAGTGGTTTCAATTATAAACTTAAGACAACATTTATTTAATTAACGATTTAACAATGTGAGCCTGATATTTTACTAATGAGATTAACAGGTTAAAACTATTCAAGTGATCTCATTTAACATATTGAACATTGGTATGTATATACATTGTTAATATATAAATAATAATTAATTGTGCTGCAATATGCTTTGGCGGGTTTGTTTAATCGTTTTGATAGATGTATTTTTGTTTTGCTAGTTTCCTTGAAAATAAAATTACTATCACTGGAGCACAGTGGTGTAGTGGTTAGCATGCTTGCCTCTCACGCCAGAGACCCGGGTTCGAATCCCGGTGGAGACACCAAAAATTTATGACTTGGGTCCCATCCTGTGTTGTGTCCCGCTTTGCACTCAGTTCACCCAGCTGTGTTAACCAAACACCGAACAGGGTATTAATACTCATGGCGCTTTGAGCATGCTTTGTCATGGATATATGCACGGTATAAGAATGCTATTATTATCATTATTATTTACCCAGTTTGACGTCAAAAGAGCCCTCTGCTACTGACATGCACAACTCCGTACTGATAATAAGGTGAGGCGCAAAAACTACTGAACTTTTGAGACAATGTTGAGGTCTTCCTCTCCAGAGTGTCGCACTTTATCAAAAACAGAAAAACTTGAAACACATAAGGCAGCTAAAGCTCTCTATGTCTTTAGGGGGGGTTATTGGAAAAAAATCACACGAAATAAATCATCCTCAACATGATTATTTTTAAAGCACTCTTTGCCATTACATAAGAGAAAACTACTGGGAAAATAGCAGTATGGTATGTATTTACCGCACGAAGTGTGTTAACATTTAACAGTTGCATGATAACTTTCATATGTGATTTAAACTAAAGATTATCAATTTGATAACTTAATGGCGTCTTATAAAATATTGACAAGTAAAAATAGTTTTGTTTTGTTTGACAGAAACCGAATATGTTACAATAGCATTTATTTTACATTAAACAAAGCATTTGACAACTATTGTATATCATTAAAGGTTGAAATGATAAATATTGTTTTAGTTTAGTTTTAGTTTAATCATAATTTTTGCAAATCCTTATTTTTGAAATGTCATTTTGTATATATAGGCCTATTGACATAAAAATATGTGTTTGACGACTTTGAAGAGATAAAGACAAAATATAACTTTAAAGGGACAATTTTAGAGTTTAATTATTTAACTCCACCAGAACAATTCCCTCGTATAATGTGCATATCGGTGTTTACCAAAAAATATAGTTTAGTTTGCTAAAGGCACAAGACTTTTGTATGAAAAACTGTTTTCAAAGAAAGATAGTCTTGATATATATGTAAGAAATGGCCATCGACACTTGATGGTTGCGAAATTGAATGGCCCAAACATTTTTATTTCATAAAGACATTGTCAGATTTGTTCATATAAAAGGGAATTGTTAGGAATGCACCTTGTTGATAATGATATCTGTACTTGTTTTAATGATGTTTCTTAAAGTAGTTGTCATGTTTATTTGGACTGTTGTGAAACCATGTATTTCTGGAATGCACTTGAATTTTGGATTAATAACTATCTATCACAGAAATTATAAATATATAAAAATTTACAGCACAAAATGTCTTAATAAACTATATCATCATATCTGACAAGAAATATATAAATTTATGTAATATCCAACATTTTATTCCAAGATTGAAAAATTACAAGGAAGTTTTAAAAGAGATAATTCTCAAAAGAAATAATGAAATAAACAAATTTAACAAAAAATTAAATTCACTCGTCATTTCCATCAGCAATAGTTAGCCTTTAAGCAAAGGTTTTTGCTTTAATGTCTATATTACAATACGTTTTCCTGCTATAAGCACTCTTTTTTTATTGACTTTGTACCACTTGGGAACAAATGAAACAAAATGCATTAAAAACATCCGCAAATTTCATAATACAATGTCCTTGAAAACGAAAATGATTTATTCGAGGAGACATTTCAAATCCCATTTCCCATCACATCAATATTCATTTAGAAATGTGTTTTCTTTAAAAATACGTTAAATAAGTGCAAAATAAAACCGTCTCAAATAGTAAATATCGCCTTACGTAATAAATTGTTATCTACCCGTGGGAGAAATATAATTCGATCAAAACACTTTCAATGTATGGTTACTTCTATTTGGACCAAATGAGATGTAAGCCAGTTACAATCAAAGCATTCTCACAACAATAATATTTTAGATTTCCCCGTTGTAAAGATATACCCCGCTAAATCGCTCGCTTACATTCAACTTTAAGTTAATGTCCCAGTGACCTTTGGCCACGAAATGACTCCAAATTAATCCGCACAATGTTAACATATCCGTTAGCAAAGCGGTCGCGATGTTCAGAGTTTTTGAAGCGCACTTGGCAAGCTATCTCATTTGTCCGATGTCTCTTCTTCCGGGTCACGCAGCTTATTTGGGCTTCGAAACATGTACCGTTTCCTATACACTTTGTATCTCAAAATGACATCGCTTAAGTTGTGTAAAATAATCTAGAAATGGCTAGACCCTATTTCAATAAGGTCGCTATCGTAGTTTCTGAGTTGTATCGTGAATTAACTTTGTTCTCGAGGCACTTCTCTGACGTTGTGTCCGTCATCTTTCCAGGAACAACTTAAAATCTATGGTAGGAACACTTAAATACAACCTTGTTGTATCTTATTTCAGAAGAAACTTTTGATGAGAACCCTTTTATCAATTCACATATTCCCATAACGTTTGATATTAGAGTTGATAAGTAGATTATTGTTAAACAATCAGATTGTTTAGTGTATATGTACATGTAGATCATATATCAATCTCGGGTGTTTTATCATTGATTGCGTTAACGTAGAAGCAGAATTGTGCATGAAGTTCTTGTTCCTAAACAAAATATTTGAAAAATAATAATTGTTTTGGTCATTATAATCATTGCCTTACTTCGTATGTAGCGTGAACGTGAATACAATTAGGGATTATATTATCTAAAAATGTCTTGCCTTTTGATTAAAAAGCCATGAACATCAAAACAATTGTATTAATATCAGGGTGATGCCGGAGGGAAGTCGTGGATACCATGTAATGGAATCCTTGGTGTCATCTCCGGTTTTCATTTTGATGCTTCTGTGATTCTTTTATTTCATTTACTTTTGCAAATTTCTGTGGAATTTACGTTTTTTAGGTCATTTGTGACGATAAATAATTTTTTCAAACATATGTTGTCTTTTTTCAGTCGTGTTGATTTAATCGTTTTGTATAACTGTTTTTAAGTTTTCATGATTATTCATTGATGAATATGCAAGTTTCCTAATCAGTCACACTCTGATGCACTCTGTATAAGCGGCAGTCAGCATGATAAAACAAGTCTAAGCGGTTTTTCCTTTGTCATTTCATCTGAATTTTTTAAATATTGAAAATGCTTTTGTATGACGCTACTGTCGTGTCCTATCTGTATCTTTCTAATTGATACCGAGGGTGTATCCTGAATATTCCGATCAACCACTCAATCTATATGTTCATTATTCCAAACTTTGAACTTGTCTCAAATTTCTCATTTTCTCAAACTTTTCTCAAATTTAGGAACATATGTTACTATGAATTGTAATCATGAAGATATAAAATGTTTCTATCGTGTACTTTATCACATACCTAGGAATATTAATACCTCTCTCATGTTCCGATGTCATTGCATGTATGAATAGCACGAAATAATTACACGAGTGTATTTAATCAACATACATCACGCGAAATTAACAGAACGAAAACTAATAAACTACTCCATTAACAATATCTTCAGATGGTAGAGATGCAAAAACTAACATATTAGATTAACAGTAACTTAATTTACTCTGTCTTGTTTTATGTGTTTATGAAATGATGTATGTGGGACGTTTTTAGCTTTTATACTGTATGCGCTGGTTCGTGTTTCTTGATCGAGACTACATTATCATACATGGATATGCAACCTCAACAGTAGCCATGGCTAAAGTGATATAAAATGTGCTGCATTTAAAAGTTAAAAGTAATTTATTTATCTAATTTATTGCAACGTAAACTTATATACGACCTGGGCATACCGGTGTGAAATATATAAGCTACATGTAGGTACAATTCAGTCACGTTGACAGTCCGACAACAAATCCCACTAATTTCATGAAAATATTTCACATAATAAAAACATAAAAACCAGTTCATAAAGCTTACATTGAAATGAGGACTTCATGTATGAGATTCTTATAAAATCAACAATAACTACCAACTACAATTTTTATTAAAAAGAAAAATTTCCTTGAAAACAACTTCTTTCATAAACGATCTTTTGGAGTGTATTTCGTATATTTTACTTAAAAGTCTTTCTTTTCTTCGGTATCTCACTCCAAATGACCTTCAAAGACTTTCATGTTTTAGTTATTACTGGTAAGGAACTTTATTAACGTTAGAACTTACAAATAATAGAGTTTGATTGGTTGAACATTCTGTCTCAATATATACCTTCTGCTACTGTCGACAGGGCTAATCAATACATAGCAGTCAGGGACAAGTACACCGTCTGGAAATATAATGATCCCTCCCCCAAGGACCTTTCTGTCTGGAGAGTTTTCCATGAGACATTGAACTAAGTGCGATAGATTTGTTTCTACTGCCTGCTCTTTACACGAATCCTGGTTTCAAAATAACACGTCATTTAACGTCATTTTTTAAATCTTGCCACAACATGAAATATGTAACTGGAGAATTTGAGATGTTCACATTCATATTTCATAATTACTACTCCTGAAGTTTACTTAAAATTTAAACTGAAATTAATATATACTTTGATACTATGCGACATATTGATTACCCAAAGGGATGAACAGAAGTTATGACATTAAGCACATATCACGTTTGCCTTTTAGTAAAAACGATTTTAGCATGAGATTCCGGTATTTCGTTGTCTGAGACGTCATAAAACATTTCTTGTAAAGTGAGTCGTTAGAAGGGAATCAGGCAGTTTAGTTGATGTGCGATTCAAATGAAATAAAATCTGCAATAAAAAACTATATCATTTTGAAGCTTTTCATATGACTTTAACAAACAGTTTGTAATGGTCAAGGAATATGTTTCTTTATCAATTTTTTTACAACAACTAAATTCCTTCTCAAATCATTATTTTAATTATTGAGATTCAAAAACCTTAATCATTATGATTTTAAAACGTCAGAAAGGTGATATTTCTAAGGGTAATACAACATATAGAAATTCCTCGAAATTGGCGTATTCAAACACATCCTCGGTGACCCAGGGCTTCTGACCCTCTTCAATCCAACCATAGTATTCTATCTAGATATGTTGTACTCAGATTACCAGTCCTTGTGTCTGGTTCAAAACAATAATAAATCAAACGTCTTGATACGAAAAGTGGAAATATGTGAATTTGAAACTTTTAAAAACTTTTCCTCCTGATTGGCCTTTAAAACAAAAGTTCGATTTTAAAGCAGGACTTACAAGAAAACTTCAATAACATTAGACTTAAGCGTGTCAAACCACGTCTCTTGAGAAGCTAACATAACACTTACACTGGCTTATTCAAGTCAAGGGCGGGGACAGTACAGACGTTCTTGAATAAAGATTCCTGGGCTAATTACCGGCAGCGCATCGAAATATTCAGCCCTTGGTAAACGAGGAGGAATTATATATGATAACCCTCATACCTCAGCAGTTACAAATTCAAAACCCCCGCTGTCTGCTCACCTGTACCGTACTTCAGCATATAGTCCTTATGTCAGGATAGTGATTAGGGATGCTTTGATGTATCATTCTGGCTATCCTGTAAGATATGGCATGCACATTAAGGCTTACTGATAACCAATCTCTTATACTTGTAACAGTACAAGATCAAAAGATTTTTTACTTCCGATTTGTAATATTATTACCATTACCACTCTCAGGATGATCAAGATGATGTAAATGTATGTTCTTTATGCTATGTTATATCAGAAAGTAAGTTTGTCAAATTTATTTGAATTACTAAACACCAACCATAGTAGTATTGGTTAAAGACGTGTCTTTGTTAAAAGACATTTGAGTTGTCATCTTCTTCAAATTAAGTTTTTTTTATTGTGAAAATAAATTCTTTGCGAAAATTGCCTATGCGTTTCTTTTCGAAGAGTATATCCTGTCACTAAACAAGGTATTGGAATTATTCTTTATTTTAATTCACTCGTTCGCTATTGTTATGTTGAACTTTCATTTATAAATAGGATCAAAAAGTGATTTTTGATGATATTCATTCTTCTTAAATGGATCTAACCATAGGCTTTTTATATCCCTTTTAAGTATTGGTCAATGTTGTAATGCCCTGTATAATTTTATTAGCAACTGAAATAAAAGATACATTTTCAACAAAATAAGAGATGTTTCTCAAATGAAAAGGAAAAATCTTTGCAAGGGATTTGTTGGAAATTTTAAAACTATGAACAAGCTCCACTTGTCTGACCTCTTATAAACATGCATGAACAATATATCTTAGATAAGCAGAAGCACAACATCTGTTATTATTTTGATCCATAGAGCCTACGGAAATAAGATGTTGATATTACAGAGGGCAGTGACATTTGTATTTGCATGTATCTCCAATTCCGGTGAATGATGATATAAATGAGTATATTTTTTTGAAAATTCAAAGTTATATACTCGCCAACATTGTTTATTGCAGTGCACTTTTGTAGTACGTACATACATAAGTGCATGCAACAAACTTTTCATTCTCCTCATTAAACAAAGATCTTGTAACCAATATATACGCTTTTGATTTTAGACTATATCCACATGTGTCATTAAACTTCACATGCTGCTAACAAACTTTCATATATCAGAATAAAACAATTCCGTCATTTAAATTTTCTTGAAACGAAAAGGCAAAAACTTCAATGAGGGGTGTCGAATACTTTCTTGACAGTCTGATATCATGAAATACAAGTTTGGATATGTCAAATGATTCCTAAACAAAGTGAAACAATCTTTTAAGTGTGTAAAGGATTTCGTTGCATTGCATAGTGAACTACTGAAAGCAAGTAGCAACATAACATAATGAAAATGGCTTGTTCATATTTACTAAATCACCAAAATTGACAATGCTTACCTCGTAACTATTTGAAGCATTTGAATATTATCCGAGATTTTAGAAATAGAACAAAGAGATTGTAGACCTTTGTTTGGAATTCATAAACATTGCTACCTTACATTCCACATTTCTCTTTGGGATTTCCTTCAAGTATCATCAGCATCTAGTAAGTATACACATAATTATTACACAAATAATGTTTTGAAATGAAGAAATTGCCACCCCGTATTATTTTGGACATTTATGACTGTACTCTTACTGTGACAGATATAATTTAATGGGATAATTTAGTAAAAAGCTTCCTTTTGAGAGAATTAAAATTTCATAAGTAAACCTTATAACTTAAAGGTTACTTATTCAAATTCAGCGTAAACAATGTTGACACATCAAATAAAACAATGTTTATCGTACGCATTGCATCTATATTGATAGACCTGACACACGCAGAGACATTCCGTTTATTTTATCAACGCAATCAATTTGAAAAAAACTCACAAATACTGAAAAATGTTAACATGGTTAAATGTTGTCGTCCTGTTAGAAGGTTTTAATAGTTATGCAATTTACATGGTAAATGACAAGTAGATGTGTAAGGGTTAAGGAACGCGAATACCTATATTTATAACTAAACGTCCTCATCAAGGGTTACTATGGAAATCCAAGTAAGTTATTTGATTCAAATTATTTCATTCCTCAAACCCTGTTTCATTAAAAAAACTTAGCACTCTCTGAACTATTTTATACTGGAATATTTATACTTTGTGATTCTTATACCAATCACGGTGTCATATTCCAAACCAGCATTGATTACTCACGTGTATCGTAAACTAGCATGCAGTCCTAATGACAGTATGTGATTAGCAATGCTTTGATGTATCAATCTAGCTATTCCATGAGATATGGCATGAAAATTAAGGCGTAATGACAAAGAATTTGTAGCATCTTAAGATCAAAGGATTTATTAGCTCGGATGTGTAATCGTATAATCATTACCACTCGAATATCAAGATGGTGCAAATTTATGTTCTCTATATTATCAGAAAGTTAGTTGGTATAATTTACTTAAATTGGAAAACTTAAGTTGAGGTAAGTGCATCTGAAAACGAAAGAACACTGATTTTTCTAGTCGCATTCGCGAAATACTCGTATTTTGATTAAGAAACCCGAAGCATATTCAGTACACTGACAAAATAATTGATTGAAAAACATAGTGCCTAAAGCGGCTCAAAAGCTGAACAAAAACCTAAAGAACGAAGTTCACGGATTCTGTATGTTAATTACTGTAAGGATGACCTCCAAACATTTTAATAACTTGTACTGCTGGGTGAGTGGAGGCACACTTTAGATTACAGTGAAAGTTCCACAAACCATGCCTCTGTTAACAGATAGGAATCAATCCTTCAAACTCACAGATGATCCAGTCATGAAGCTGGTTACTCATGAAGCGCCGTGCTCATTTTGCTAAGAATCATGTACAGCTACTGCAGTCAACTGAATTATGCATCGTGCCTGTGTCATCACAAAAGTTATGACTAAAGATCACAGGCCACAACCACATAGATGTCATTGATTTTCGCGTGTCGACTATTTAGTTTCTTATGCAACATATGCGTTATTTCTAAGGGAATTATGAAGATGACAAAATGCAGTAGATGTTCCACGCTCATTGTAGATTCAACTTCACTCATCACCAGAAGAGGTGTTAGAGTGGGAGTGTGGGAGAGAAGAGACGGTGTTATCAACTCTAGCGCTTACTGGACTTGTTTCCTCTGCACGTTAAAGATGCAGAAAGTAAATTTTGTAGTCTTACCACATCTTTATTGCGACAGCATACTTTTCTTTTATGAATAGACATAATTAATATTAGTTATAATTGTTTACATAAGTGAATGCATATACACCATTATGTAAATACAACAGAATACCATTAAACACAAATTTTTTTTTGTATATTCAGGTGTTCAAATACAGTATAATTTACCAAATATTGATATATACAGATACTGCTAATTATCTTACACGCTCATGCAGTTTCCGTTTCAGAATGGATCAAACGTTAATAAAAAAAATATCTTGCTTTGTGGCAGATTATTTTGGATACGAACATATTCATATACATCCTGCTACATCAGCGTAATTGAATCCGCTGATCGAGCTCCTTCCATATACCTATACCCTGATCTCCTTTAGGCCATAAGCCTCGTATCTATCTAACCAACCAATGAGACGTGGGAAAATTCCGTTGAGTTCAAGATAGTAGCTTCAAGCTCCTTTCATAACGATATTTCATTTGCTGAAAAAATAACAGGTAAGCATAGCCACGAATAGCAAGCCGCGCCAGTCGTACGTGGGATATGGCCAGAAAGAGATCAGGGTATATGGAAAGAGCTCGATCAGCGGATTCAATTACGCTGATGTAGCAGGATGATTCATATCATCAGATAAACTTCTTACTTAATCAAGCACATGTCCAGGTTAAAGTTAATATCAACACCCTATGGTAAGTGATCAGTAGAGGTTAAGGTTTCTGTGATCATCTGCTTCACCTCTATCAATGTTGTAACCAATCCGGCATATCGGTTTCTGTTATATCACTCACGAGAAGTTTGCAGTTGTATCAACAGTGATTAGCTAAGAGTATGCTATCATGAAGCCTTTATGAAACATTTTCTCTCATTCAAATCCACTTAAGGATCATGTGAATGCACGATTCTTAAACTTCATGAAACATTTTCGGTAATGATTAACGGACCTATATTTAAAACAATTTTCCCTTCCAAGGATACATTCGGTCAGATACATGCTGAGAATATCTATATACCATTTAAAATAGACTGAAAGAAACCTTTGTGAATTTGGCAGCTCGAGATGTGAGATATCAATTTGTTATTACAATAGACAGAGAAGCAGACAATAAATGACACTCATTGTCCAATACTCTGAAATACGAGACTGAAATAGAGCATCTATCAGTCAACTTCTGGTTTAATGTCTTTCCCTATATCAAAACCATCCCTAAACACATTGTACCAGCGGATTGTCATATAAACATTCAAGTTTGAAACTGGTTTCATTGAGCAATTAAAGCAATATCTTAAAACTGCATAATAACGAAGTTTTCGGGGGATAAAGATATGTCCTTCGTCCGTCCGCCTGTCCGTCTATGCATGCAAGCTCAGTTTTTTCCGGGCCAGATGTAAAAAAAACTTGCTCATTGAACATTGGTATGTGGAACAATCATGATGTGTGCCTTTTCAGGTTTTCAACTTTTTCTTACATGTAGGGTCGTTTCCATGGTAACGTAACTAAAAATAATTTTGCTTCTATACCAGTAAAACCTAGCTAATATAAAGTTGATATATGGAACGATCATCATGTATTCTTTTGGGGTTTTCAACAACTTCCTCCATTAATACTGTTCACTATATTTCAATTTATTTTTACCTTACGGGGATGTAGCCGACTCTGTTTGTTTAATGTCACTCGTGTTATTAAAGGTGGAAATGAGTATTTCAGTTATCTATCAGAAATATTTCGGATTGCTTGTTCAGGGTCATGATGATGTTTCTCTAAGTGCAGATGATTCATATGAAGTGTTTCATTCGTGGCTTTTTTCTTACCTTGGAAAGCTCATTTCATTCAAATGAAAAAAATAACATTTGTCAAACAATGTTACATGAATTGAGGAATGGCGAATTAAACACAAAACACGATCGAAATATCGATTATCAAGAATACAGTTTGAGACCATTAATACGTAGTGTTATCTTACGATGGCAAGAAGAAGATTTAAATCCGGGCTGAAAGCTAACCGATTCATCGTCAGGATGTTCTTGCTCTGGAGGAATGTCTTGTCAGCCTTGCTGTATGTTATGACTCTCTTGTCGTCTGTGTCAATATTTATCGATCTTGTCGGTATGAGGTTATATATGGTCACCGCTCCATGCTCGATCAGCAACGTGGGATTGCGTGGTTATAGGGATTAATCAGTCTGTAAACATTAAGAAGAATTGTGAAAGCAAGAACATCATGTCAAACATGTTTATAACATGTTCCTGTCTGTCTGAACCTATTTTGTCTTGTGGACAGAAACATCTCCACCTACGAGAAACATCAGTAATGATTTATGAAAACTTTCAAATTGAAATATTTTGACATTTGAATATTATGAATTTTGCAAGTTCAAGAGTGGTGACAATACAGCTTTTATTACGTAATTTCAGCTATTTATGTTTTTGTAAATCTGCAATGAGCATTTAAGAGCTTTCATTTCTGTTGTACATCTTCCATTTCACATGCCTTAAAGATCGATATACGTAAAAAGCAACTTTTGCACTCACAACTATTTCAGGGTTAATTTCAAAATCATGGAGGCCTGTTTGTTTCAATACTTGCATTGTCAGTAGATACAACTGAGGTTTCCTCCAAGATAAATAAATACTTTGGAGGCCTTCCAAATATTTGACACAGATATTACAATTTGCTCATACGTGAGAAAAGCATATGATTAATCCCTGTCTTAGGCGTAGAAGTCAAGGAGAAAATACCACAAAACCGTTGTGTAATATCAGTATCAGTAGATTTAAAACATATTATTACTGAGCATATGTGCACAAAAGATTAATTGTTCAGGTCCATGGTCGCACTTTTTCTTATAAATGAATACTTGTTTAAGCTTCATTGAGAATTAAACATTCCAAAACCATGTAATCACTAGTGTCACGAATATGACGTATCTCTGGGTACAAAGTTGAATATCTTATCAGCGTATGGTTATCAAAAAATTAAATTGCAAAATGGTGAATAGAACTTTACATATTCGTTATTCTAATAAATGTGCAAGCTAATCAAATAATATGAAATGAATATACCATAATGTACCGTATCAAGATTACATATCCTAACGACCTCCAGCTGTGTTCGACCCCATTAAGAGGTAAGTGACCTCATAAACCGACAAGGGAGGATTTCCAAGTTCTTTCTGAAGGCAGTTTTACTCTCTAAATGTTTAGTCAATATCAAGTGATTAAACTCATCATAACTTATAACCTTATAAACACTTTAGAAGACAAATCTGAAAATCACTCACTCTTTATTACAGCAACTAGTACCAAAATTATAAAAAGTATATAACATAGTGATAGCAAAATAATCTAGAAACCTTTATAAAATTCTTAGTTTCTATTCATCATAAATGTTGTCGAGAGATGCAAGTTTTCAGTTAATACAATCCCAAGTTTTCTACTCATAACAGTATTCCTTTGACTTAAACAAGTCTTTATCGCCAATACCAGAATATTAACTTAAGGAAAGAAGCCCTAACCTGTGTAATAACATAGTATCATAGAATTACTGATTGATCTAATGTCAGTAACTATATAAAGACCCTGTGTGTCAATAGGGTCCCTATGTGAGGAAAATATAGCAGATGCTAAAGTTTGATGGAAAATAAACGACCTAGATTATATTACACTCACAGCATAATCATTACAGTGCAAAACAGTTGATTGTAGTAACATTGACATTAGTATAAATGAGGATATAAGTGCTCTAATTAAGAAATAGATTAGCCTCAACCTTCATGTGTTTTGCAATAAAGAACAGTTTTGCCCTGAACTATCATAGTAAAGGCACGAGGCCGAAGGCCAGTATTATTGGGTTGCAATGTTTAGAATACAATGCAAGTTATTGTTTGCAACGTCTAAATTGATCAAGGGTACATCTAATCTCCCAATCAAGGTAAAGATAGCATAATCCAAAGGTAGACTAGTCTAGGTTATTCTTAGAATAAGCTGATTCGGCTTTCTAGAAGATAATGTATCTGCTTGATTAGAATTATCATCCTAAAGAACTTATGCATCATTTCATATTTTTATTTTTGCATATATCTATATCTCTACTATTAAGAAAATATAAAAACTGGTTATGCGCAACTAGCCGCTAGCAACATTATTTAAACTCATTTACATAGATATTGGAGTTTGGAACGGCTTGAACGGATGGCAGCACAACAAAGCACCAATCTTAAACACAACTGCCATCAGGCATCTTCAACAGTGATCAGAGTAAGGCCACAGAATTCTGACATCATCAGCATAATGATGTCATAGCATTGACAGGTTTGTTATAACTGTTTGTTATAAGTTAATTTCTAAGTATTTTCAAAAGATTGAGATATAATTAATTGATAATGTAATGTAACAATCACACAAATATTTCTTTAATCGTTGAGGCACAACTTTCATCAGTATCCCGGCCCTGAATAAATTTAAAGACATGAAGGAATCGAGCACCACATTTTTTGTTATATTCTTTAAACGATATAAATATATATATTAATAATTAAGTTGAATAATGAAAACCCTTCCCTTTGAATAAATATATCTTTAAAGGTATATTTCATTGAGAAAAAATGAAAATATAACATTTTGAAAAACCGTCCTACAGAGCTTTTGAACACAGCATTTTCCCAAAATTGACAGATTATAAACGGTACACGACAAATGAAATGATAACCTCAGAAATATGTCAATTAAAACGCAATTCTTCATTACATAGACATTTTCTTCCATGTCTAAACCACCGTTCACTCACTGCTTTTCAATATTATTTTACATATCCAAAGCGTTTCGACGACTCTTACATTTCATGTCCGTCGGTAAATGGAAATAATCTTTATGACCTAATAGGTGGACTTTTTAAAGGTTGTCAACATAAAAGACCGAAAAGTGTTTTTTTTCCAATTTGTGGAATATATGAATACAAATTGATATGCACCAAATATGCGGTCACCTATGAAGCTTTTGCATCACTCAGCACCAAACTAGATTTCAGCATATGGCGTGGGAGTGAGATGAGATAAGGCAATGTTATCAATACGCGCGCCCACCGAAGCTGTTGTCATTTCATGTTTTAAGTGTTTGCAATAAGTGCATTTTAAAAATCTCATCAAACCTCTATTTGAACGGACGCAATTTAATTCACAATATAGACCAGTGTTACTTTTAAGTAAATGTTAATATATAATCAATAAATAAGTGTGCTTTTGCATGCTTGAGCGATTTATGTCATCGTTAAAATCGTAGTTAATGTATTGTTGTTTTTATAAAAGGAATTTAAAAAGATATGAGTTTCAAGATCATATTTGGTTCATTAAAACTACAACTTATGTTACTGTTGATCATGGACATACTATATTTTCATATACCTTATACTAAACACTTTAAACATTTGTGAAAGTATTAATGTTTTCAGTTAAAGAGAGATTGTATGCTCATACGAGGTGGTGAACGGATAGGGTACAAGAAGCAGAGTATTTTGTCATTTACATGTACCTTATACTAACCATTTAGGACACTGGTGAAAGAAATATTATACTAATTACCTCGAAGGTTAGGGTTAGGCAAGTTATGGTACATTGCTTACGTCCTCGTTAGGGTAAAATATAGCATATTATGACACTGCATATACTTGCAGCTAAATTTTCATTTGATTCATTTCATTTAATTTTTTTCTCCACATGTATGCTAGTTACCTTGAAAATCAGATCATTTCATGCAATACTATCTATATTCAGTTGACGTCAAAACACGTACTGATAAAAAGGTGAAACATGCATGATCCCATCTTTACTTTGTCCATCTTAATGTGAGCTCTTCCTCTATATGATCGATATTTCTATTAATCCAAAACACAAAGATGTTAACTTGAAACACAAAGGCATGAAATCAGCTCTCTAGGTATGACTTTCGGATTCTCTCAGAAAAACATCACAAAAAGGATATGAACAAAAGCATCCTCAACATGACTATCCTTAATGTACTCATTGCCATTATATTAGAGAAACTTAATGAGGAAATAGCTTCATGATATGGAGCTCACACGGAGTGTTTAACATTAAGAATTATATGAATACTTTTTAAAGTGATTTAAAGTTAAGATTATCCATTTAATAACCGTAATGGGTCTTATGGTATCGACATGGGAAAATAGTTTCGTTTAGTTTTACAGAAACTGATTAAGTACAAACCATTATTTTGCATCAAACAGATGTGTCCGCAAAGACGAAACATCTCTTAAGGTAATGTTCTCAAAAATAAATATGATTTTTGAGAGAAACCTTTCAAAATCCCATTTCCATTCTCATTAATTTGTCTTTACTTTTTTAAAACGTGTTTTCAGTTTATTGGAAAATATCATTATCAATGCTATGTACTGACTTCAATAGTAAATGTAACTTGTATGAGATTAATCTATATTAACGGGTGATATCTATACATTTCACTAGTATTATATCATTAGGATCTGACCTCACAAGGCTTTGACATCAATTGAGAAGAAATAACTTATCAAGAAAAAATGTTTTGCAAAAATAATAATTTTGGGAACTTTTTTTTCAATTGAGAAGAGATAATTTATAAAGAAAGTGAGAATTTGAGAACACGTATTTTGTATATTGAGAAGATGTATTTTATAAAGAAAACAGTAACGCATCTATATTTACGTTTATATATATACACATTGTGATGGCAAACGCACAGGTCAGAGTTCGCTTCGTTGAGTCCGTTCGTGGAGGAAGATCACTGTATTATGCTATGAAAAAGTTTCGTGACTAGTGGAGACAGATTGCAGTTAGCGACGTTGAACCACAACCATCCTGAACCTGATTTTAACTTCAAAGTTGATGAATTCAAGGCCAAGTTGATCCACCGTGCCAAGACGGAGATAGCAAACCTGAGAAAACATCCCAACGTAGTCCCCAACAGCCTCCTTCGACTCATACCTAGCTTCTCTGCTGTCAAGACAGGCATGTATCGACAACGTCATAAGACCATCGCTGCACTTCCTACCAACCGCCAAGACATCACCCTGGAAGGAGAGGGGACACAGACAGGCAGTGGTCAGCAGTTCCTACACACAGTTGGAGGCGGTGAACCAGTCCTTATCCTCACAACCAACCAGAACATGGGTTTCTTTTGCGACGCTGACGTGTACGGCGATGGAACTTTCTCTTCTGCCCCGAAAATCTCCGATGATATTTACACCTTTGAACAACAGTGGCAACATGAGAAGTGTTTAAGTAAACCACTGTGTACATAATCTTGTCCTACTTGTTATTTGTTAGAGTTGTTAATTGTGTGCATTCAGCCGTTACATAGGTGACCATGTACCGCGACGCCTACGCTCATCGAAGCATGTCGGGTAGCCTTTTTAGGCTTCGCGGGCCATAACCCCTCCAGCCGAGAGAGACGCCTTGATGTCAATTCATCGGCAAAAAAACGTAATGACATTACTTTTATAAATATTACATATTAATTATGGAAATAAATTGTTTTCACACGTGGTCACCTTATACATTGTAATATACGGTAATCTTCAAATAGGGTACTGGCTGTGGATGCATGAACCAAAAGTTGCCTAGTGATGAAATATGTTCAGTTTGATTGTTTAAGAGATGATTACAATTATGGTTCTTAAAAAT
Source organism: Phorcus lineatus (assembly GCA_921293015.1). NCBI lineage: Eukaryota > Metazoa > Mollusca > Gastropoda > Trochida > Trochidae > Phorcus > Phorcus lineatus. Next base: position 25,629,114 of record OV121089.1, read on the forward strand.
TGTTATGAAAAAAGTTCTTGCAACTAGATTTGACAACATATTCTAGATTCAGGAAAGCTCCTTTAATAATTTGTCCTTTGATTTCTGGATGACAGGTTTTTTAAAAGGTAGTTTGCATCATATCTACAACATCATTTTGAAATTGGTAGGTCTTCAAGATTTATAATATATCTTGTCATTGAACGGCATTATTATTTCAAAGAAAGAACTTATTATAAACAGTATATTTCACGTGTATGGGTTACAATTACTGCTATTACAATATTTCATGATGAATGGAAATGTTACATTCATTTGGATAGTAATGAATTAACCCCCCCCCCCCCCCCCCTCCTCTCTCCACCGTCTCTCCTGCTACGGTTCGTTGAGCTCGTCTACCTGTCTCTTGTCTGATTGCCTGTAATTGTATGCAGGTGTTTTATGACCCCAAAATGCTTATAGGCGGGGAACTAACAAAAGGCGTATAATTACGCGGGACTACTTGAAGTCATCGGATTAAATTGAAGGCACATACACACGTAAAATACTTACTGGTATAGACATTCCTTATATACATGACACTGTGTATTGACTAACCACCGGAGGTATCTAACCCTTTGGTGGGGTACGAATACACATCCGCAAACATCCAACATAATGATTTGGGCGAAGAATTAGACTTACCTTACACTGTAAAACATAAGATTAATTTAAGAACTTTATTATTTGAAAATCTTTCTATATTGTAACTAAAATAAGTTAAACACATATTATATATATCATTTATATTCATTCCTGCAATTCATACTCGTGATCGTTGAACAAATTTACTATCGATTTCATGAAACAATCTATAAGTGAAGTACTTTGCTACAATTTTATTATTAGTCTGATTGCTTTATTAAATAGAAAAACGAATTAGTTTAATTTGTTGTTCCCTTCAATTGAAATACCGATTTCATGCGGCTGTACTGTAGCAAAATCATTCATGCTCATTGATGTTACAACATCCAGTACTTTTTAGATGATTGCAACAATGAGAACGTGACCTGATGGACTACTTTGAAATGGGTGATCGGAAAAAAAGTAAGAGGAATTTATAAAGCCAGTTAACGAATCGATGGTTTGAATGTCGAGAGTTAATGAATTCCACAGTTTTATTGTATCTGGTAAAAAAGACTTGACATATGTCGCCGTTCTGCATTGTACTGTTCGCACAGATGAATGATCTCTGAGATTGTAATAATTTCTACTAGGTATTCTAGGAAGGAGGTTGCAGAGATATAATTGAGGCGCTAATTATTCTTCATTTTGTATAAACGTGTTAGTTTAGAAATATATTCACGTTCAGATAGTGGTTTTTGATTAGTTTTTTCATATAATAGGTTATGGCTTGTACCGCAAACTGCTCCTCACATTGATCTTAAAGCGTCTAGATTAAATTTTTCCAGTAAACTGCAGTGTTCCTTGGTAAGATGAAGGACTTATAAATAATTTACAAACTTTTCCGTGGAAACGATATTTAAGGCTTCTTATCAGAGGGCTAACTTTCTTGATCATAGAATTTATATGGATATCCCATGACAAGTCTTTTGTCGAAATAGTGAAGCAGATGAGAAGGAAACAGTTAGTACCAATGTAAGTATGTTGTTATAGGTAACAGATGTACCTTTTATGTGTGTTTAAACATATGTTATATATTTCAATGAAATGGATTGGCAAATAAGCTGGAAGCTTATATTAATGCCGCTCCAATACAAAATTATATTTTGAATTTATTTCAATGAGATGATATTTATTTATTTACATAAATGTTATTCTTTTGATATCTTGTTACAATGGTTTGATCTTGATGTACATCATGATGAAATGAAGACATGTTTAACAATGTACATATGTGTTTGTTATTGTTTACTATTCATATATTATTCAATACTAAGAATAACTTTCATTAATCGTAAGTTATGATGCGCCGTCTTGTCGGTTAATGCATACCCACTTACCGCATAATTACTTGCACTTTCACCTGTTGCAGCAATAAGACACAAATGAGTCTAGGTGAATGTGTATACGCTGACTGGTGTATTGGTCAAGTGTGTGCGTTCAAGCGTTACAGTGTAGAATATTGAACCGTGCTTCGATAAAATTAAAGTAGCCTGTTGAGAAAATTTCTTTCTTATTGTAATTAAATTAATATATCATTTGGATGTTGCGATGAAATCTTATCGTTAATGAAACTTCAAAGAAAAAGTTTTTAAAGTGGTATCGCTGGGTAATATTGACTTTCTAAAAATCTAAATTCTAATGTCTACTGAAAAAAAAAGTTAAGACTCAATAGTTTTAGTTTAGAGAAGTTGTTTTCAAGCAATAAGTTTCTGTTAATCCTGACTTTGTCAACTCAGGGTAACACACTTACACAAACAAATATTTTAAAAGCTATAGGTTAAAACAAACACTTAATAGTCATTTATATAATAATGTTACTAGTTGACAATATCATTTCAGGAATATGATAGTAGAAGGTATCAAAGATACTAGTATGATACTTTTTTTTAGGAAAATCTTCATACGTGCAAATTCTTGAAGGTTCTAAGAATATTGATCATGAGATGATAAAACTTTTTTACATTCTTGCCTACTCTTACCACCTGGAGAGGATCCGGTAGGGTATCCGTCTCCGGATCCCAGTATTCTTATCTACTAAGAATCCGGAAGAGGATCCGGTGGTGTCCGTCCGGATCCCGGATCCGGTGAGGGATCCGGCGCCGGATCCCTGTATTCTGATCTACTGGGGATCCGGTGAGGGATCCGGCGACGGATCCCAGTATACCATTGTTGAGAGGATCCGGAGGATCCGGCAGGGGATCCGGCTAACGGATTCAGGGTATTTCCACCCTGTGTGACAAGGTCGTATAATCAAAAGCTTATTCAGATTATGTCAATTACACTTATTATTGATAAACAACTTCTTTATTCTGTTGTTTCCATTATTCTCCATCAACCCAACTTCTAGACGTAGGTTTTCTTCATCACTCCAATTTCGAAAAGCCATTCAAAGAGGTCATGGTTCAGCTATCTGCATTGATTCTTCATATGCAATATCTGCAATGCATGATAAAAATCGAATCAAAACATGTGGTTAATTGTTCACAGAACGTTTGCCTGATATGAAAATACGTTTTTACGTTTTATTGTATCTGATTAACAAAACATTTAAGCTTATCAATATTCCATCTACACATACAAATCAGATATGTGTAGCAATTAAACATCACACTAACGATATGTCTTAAGTTTATAACAATGTTGTGTTCATTGCATGGAGATGGCTGTGTATACCTCCATCAATCTTTGTTGCAAATTTCGTTCACATAATTCATCACAATCCATTGCCATAAAACTTCTTATCTAAATTTGCAATAAAATTTGTTGCGACCACGAAATTCCATATAGCATTGGATCCTAACCTTACTGAATATGTATGCAAACCAGGCACTTGTCGCTGCATCCAGCTACATCAGCGTATTTGCAATTGAATCAACAGGGCTCCAGCCATACCAAGATATCTATCAATACAAATGCCAGATATCGCTTACGGTTGGTAATGCATGGCCATGTTCAGATGGCAATTTCTAAAGTCAATTTAACATTGTTATGAAACGAGTTTGAAGCAAATATCTCAAACTCAACTGACTTTTATGACTGTGATATTTGTTGGGGAAAAGCAACATGGGTATAAAGAGGATAAGGAACAACAGTTAACTCTCTGTTCCCTGTTATCAAGAGCATTAGAACCGTTCCTGGTTCACTCACAAACTCTCTGAACTTGTTCACCTTTGTGTGAAGAGTGAATGTTATACTTAAGAGGCTTTATTCCAATCTTGATGCACCGTAAAAATAGATGCAGTTGGTACATACAAACGTTGGAGTTAATATTCTAGATACAATTCATTCATTAGTTTGGGTAAACACAGTCCGATGTAACGCCCTCAAGCATGCGATGACAAGTTGGTAGGTACCAAATATGGAAATGCATTTGCAATTAAATATTCATTAAGGTATCGAAGAGTTATTGACAGAATAATGATTAAGCGATTTAATTACATGATCATGTCTCACCAAATTTAAGTGACCCACATTCTGATTGCGGAATTGTTATCATTAACATTGTATGGTGTTTGTTTATGCATCTCTCTGAATCATTTTAATTTTGGAAGGGGTTTATTGATAAATCTACATTAGTAAGGTCAGCTGTAAGGACAAGAGTGAGAAGGCAGTTAAACCTAGGTATATACACACAACCATACGTGTAAGCATATTTCAGTTATATTTATAAACAAGTAGTGACATCATGAACTACAAAACTCATTATATGTTTGTTTATTATCATATCCAATTATCCAACATTTGTTTCTTTAGACTTAAAAATTTACATCTGTCGTATCATATCTGTCATTCTTTACATGTAAAGCCAGATAATTCAATTACGTTTACATGACTTCAGTCATAACTTAATGGAAGACAGTGCCATGTTTTGGTCAACATCGCTTTTTGGTAAGTTTTAATACGTGTTCACTCTCTTCATGTAAACTTGTTAAGTGCACAACAAAAACAGCAGGAAAGAAAGTGCAGATGTATCAAAAACTATGCATGTATATGCGAAATGGCTTATAAAAAAGATGCAGGTATATCCGAAACAGCTTATAACCTGCATTTTCACTTTTAAAAATAGAAAAAAGGAACGAGACCGGAAGTGTGCTATAATGCACTTTACCTCTTCGTCCATTAGTTCGACTGTTTGTCCAAACACCTTTGCCAAAACAATGAACCGATCATTTTCGGCTTTGATATGATCTGGATTGTTTAAATGATGTATTAGTTCACACTGACATGTCAAGCCCGTAAAAGGCCACACTTTTTTTCAAAGGATTTACATAATAAAAACATAAGAAATGATGGCTTCTCCAGCCCATTAACAATCATCGAAAAGTATAAAATTCCCATTTAAATAATTCAAATTACCCCAAACTAACATAGAAAATTAAAACTCCACCCTTCAGAATATGTTTACACATATGATAGATTTAATGTCATTCTACATGCACGATTGCTTTGAAGCCTTTCTTAAATGATAGTTACAATGATAGCATAAGGTCATTTGTGATAAGGACATCACAATAAGGCAAATGTTTCTGGATTACAACTTCTTAACTCGGAATATAAACACTATATATCAATAGCTGTGTGTTTTCACAACAATAAAGTTGTTATCGAAAATATCTTGCTTTCATTTTGTATGTCACTTCTAAATTACCTTCAAAGACTAACATGTCTCACGTTTTACTTGTTAAGAACTAGACTAATGATAAAACTCTGATTGCAAGAACATTCTGTCTCTGAATGTACCTTCCACTACTGTCGACTAGGATAATCAATACATCGAGGTTAGGGACAAGTGTACCGTCTGGTAGCAATATCAGCCCTCCCCCAGGACTTTTCTGTCTGGAGAGGTTTCAATTTGGAATCCGAAGTAAGTGCGATAGATTTGTTTCTGCTGCCTGCTCTTTACACGAATCTTGGTTTAAATGTAACAGATTAGTAAACGTCAATTTTCGATAATACTAACACATGAAATGTGTAGCTGTATAATTTGAGCTGTCAGAGCCAGTTCATATTTCAATACTTGTAATCGTTAAAAAACCTGAGATCGAACTTGCTAAAATATTTCACCTGAAATTAACATATACGTTGATGACCCAAAAGATATTGATTGCACATAATGTGAAACATAAATAGTGATATATTTCTAATGTGTGCACATATCACCTTGCCTAGAAACGATTATTGTAGCGCAAATCCGGGTATCTTTTTTTCTGAGACGTCTTTAAACAATTGTTCTAGGACAAGAAAAACAGGTCGTTTTGTGAATGTTTCTATGCAATTCTAATGGAATAAAATCATCAATAAAGAAATTACAATCCAACGTTTGTCATATGGCTTTTACGAAACTCGTGCAGTTTGTGTATGAATAGCTCTCGCTCGGGTAAATCATAATCTTTTCGTAACAGAATATTGTATTGAAATTATTAAGGTATCGATCTGTTCGTTTGACAAGTTGTTCTGCCTGTTTGATGCCGGTGAAGGCCATCGGGAGAGATTTCCGAACTTGTCTTGAAGACAAAGAAATGAATTACCGACTTCCAATTGAAAAGATACCCTGTTGGTAACTCTTCTCAGTGTTTGTAATTGCTTGAAATTACTACTCAAAACCGAAAGTTGAACACGATAGTGTTAAAACCAACAGGCATTTGTTGTAAAGAACAATGAAAAACGGAAAAGCTATAGTAGTAAGCGATCTAATGTTGTCTGAGCTATCATATGAGCTGAACTTAATGAAAACCTCATCTGTCTACAAAGATTTCTTAATTACAAAAGGGATGGGATTTCAATAGATATCCCAGAAAACAACGATACATCATTTGATTCATTCAACAATCTTAAACCAATGTAAACTAAGCTCTGGACCAATGCATCATTTTACATTGGACAGGTACATAAAACAACACATAGTATGGAGGCCGTTTACAGATTTTTGCATTGTCTTCAAGGTCATGAAGCGGAGAGGCCAATCGACCTTAATTATTCCTGGTGACCGTAAGAACATATTAGCCCTGTTCAATGCTTTAACTGTCTAATTGGTTTGTCAGACTCTTTCATCACCACTCTACAGCGAGGAAAGGCGTTTAAGACATACCACCGTGCATTGAAATGTTTTACGAGTTTCTCCTTCAAGCAATCAAAAGGCCCATAACTGTTCCCACATGATGCACAAATGAACTAAACTGACCGTGGTCACTAACCCTGGTCTTCTTGATTGCAATGTATAGAGTATGTTTCACACCCTATTCGTACTTTTTAACAGAAAGATGGTATTTCTTTAGAATAGTGAGCAAATGTATCAATATTATATTAAGGATAACTCTAGCCATCGAGGCTTGGTGGGCGAGATGGTGAAATGGCATGGTTAGTGCTGGCGTTGATGTTTGACACTGATATTGTGGGTTTGAATCCGGCTAGAGGATCTATCCGTAATAAAATAAGAATTTGCACTATTGCAGAGAGTGTGCTCCCAAATATAACATTGTTACTTTGGTTTCTTTTCCTAGCGTTTTCGAACTTAAAATTCACTGATATTTTATGCTTTTAGCGAATATATTTTCTATTACTGTGTCACAGATCAGTCGAAATAGAAAGGATTTAAACAGTTGCAGTTTCGACTTACTCAAAATCAGGGGCAGATAATTTCGGTACAATTTTTCTGACGAAAAGTCCTTGGAGTGATAAAGTGAAGATTATCGGAGCATTCAGGCCTCGTTAGCCTAGGATCCTCACTGTTAGGCTTTAATTATAACCTCAAAGTGTAAAACCTTATCTATGGGCATTTGCAGCTGTTTAATTCACTTTCTTACTGAATCGGAACTTCTTGCAGATGCATGTTAAAGTCAAAGAGTCAGTTGTCCAGGTTCAATGGTTAAAGAAATGAATGAAGAAGGCAAAATCGAGTTATGGGCATGACACTCATTATGATTTCTTTGACATATATGCAAGTATTGATACGTTAACTGGCAGCTTTCATATTCATTTTCTAGCAGGACGTGTTTCTTATCTTCAATGTGGCAATTCACTGTCAATAGCTCTTGGAAGTCGTTCACTTTGAACATTTTGTTTTTATAGTTAACTTCCATTTGTAGATCTTAGTTAATGACCAGACCATCATTTCTAATTACTCACGAAATTACTAATTGACGAACGTGACTAGATTTTTAAAAATAGAATAATACCATGATGTGTTATGTGTTATTGCGTAAATGCAGGGAGACATTGCTGTTAAAAATAGAAGGAACTAAATCAGTGAAAGTACATTATAAGGAAGAAATGATAGTTTTCATGTGCGATAAACTCTTTTTTGAGTCACGTTTCTACAAACAGGAGCTGCGCAGAAAAAAATTGTGTGATCACAAACAAAGAAGGAAGATTAGTATTTTGATAACTGATTGATGTTGATTAACACTAGAATTGACAAATCATGCAATGTTTTGTCTTATAAAAACTTTTGTCCAATCTCCAGTAATGAATTCTCAATTTTGGATATTAGGGTATTGATTTTACCATTATGTTACTGATATTATTATAAATCAACTGTTAATTTCCTTTATTCTATAAAGGAATTAATATTTTCTTTATTTTCCTACTATTGTATAGCCAGAAATAAAATAGTTATTCTCATAAGTATCTTAGGAAAACGATTAATCCAACAAAATCCTGTACCAAATGCAAAAAAAAGAAAAGTAGCTATTGCAGAAAAATTCGTTTACTTCCTTGAGTAACAATTTCTAAAATACACGTTTATACGATCCGTATTCATACAGTTTGGACAATATTTGAAAATGAATACACCAATTGATAACTTGAAAATACTTCCGAGATAATTAGGATGGTTGTGAAAATCCTTGTTCAGTTTCATATACCAATCTAATTCTGGAAGTTATTCTAATAATGGACATACACGTAAACTAAATGTATTGCATTGGCGCCAGTTAACTCTTATCAATATCATTGTAGCTGGTTTTGTTCCAGTTCAACAAAGTCTTTAGGCCTTGGGTTAACGGTTGCTGAAGGAAAGAAAATCAATTAGAATAAACATGCAGCAAATCGACAGCAAGAACCCCGTTTTAGTCATATCTGGATCATGATCCACAAACCTGTAAGAAAAGCAAATGAATGGTATTAGAATTATTACCTAAGAATACATTAAATCAGAATTATTTCTCATACGATGCTTTCGGGTAAAACATCACTTTCGTCATCATGACGTCATTAATGATATGACATATGATATACATGGTCTGTTACTAAAACTGTACATCTTGTAAACATGTTTGTATTTTGTATAAGTAATTTTTCATGTGATATATTTTTATATCTACATTGCACAAAATTTAAACGTAACATTAACGTAACGATGAATATGACATTGAAGGAATTCGTATTCTGTGTTTCCTTTCCACAAAGGAGAAAGCTCAAAGCACTTAACTCATTATATTATCAAACTAGCTGACAAATTAGATTGAATGATTCTAACATGACACGAAAACTAGAATGAAAATACTGCTTTCTGATTGGTTACCAATATTAATTTTGGAGTAATTATTTAGCTACTAATTACCTCTAGATATTTACGACCGATTCACATTCATCCGCGCACGTTCACAAACTCCATTCGTTGAACTTACTCATCGCCTTGCAGAAACAACAAAATGGATCTTAGATAAATTTTATACAGACATTGTGAATACCGTATTTTTGTTTAATGGAATTTACAAGATAAATATTCATTCTGGGGTTTTACTTTTGGTCTATTTTATAAATTTAAAATGTGTCTAATTCGTACCGTAACGCGATAACGATTCGTCGAATGAACAGAAGCGACGTAGGTTATTTTTCAATTTTGAAAATTGCTTCCACTAAATGCAAAAAAACCAGAATGGATTTATCTCCTATAAGTATGCAACCTTACCAATGAAAAGCTCTACACTCAGCGGGTAAAGAAAAGTCACCACATTAATTCAAGTTCAAGATTGTTTAATCCACGAGGAAAAATACAACTAACAAATAGTTACATCATGATGAAGTAATTTTTTTATGGATATTCAACCTCTTTATTAACAGATTTGTGACGTTTCGGTATAGCTCCTTATGCCGTTTTCAAGCATCTGTATTTTTAGATATGTTGACAGCAACAACCAATTAAGATTAACAATGAGATAACAATAACAACATGGTAATATGATTTACATGAAAGGCAACAGAAATTAAGATAAGGTAAACATGAACAAGGTGGGATGTATGCGTCAATTACAGATGAGTGCATTCCTATTTAAAAAGCATAGGTTTATCAATGACATTCACGATCAACTTCATCTGGTAGCAGTATTTTGTTTTTGGCTGTGAAGAAAATTTATGACGTTTCTTTTGCCGTTGAGTGTATTGTCATATATCACATTGCTTTCACATTCGAACCAGGTACCCATTTGAACAGAAAGGCATATGAATAAAGACTCCTGCCCACGGCCATACTGCAAATCTCTGAGTCTCTGAGTCTCTTTCTCAGCGAATCACCTTTCAAATTATCAGTTTTACTAGGCGACGACGGTTACCAACTCATCAGGCAACTGCACCCTTTTGTTCCTGATCTTTACTGATAAGGGTTAACTAATCTAATGTTTATTGGGAGATATTGGAAAAAGTAATTTAATAAACTTATGTGTCTGACATGTTGGTTGTATTTTTTATGTTCCCAAAGTTTCTAATGTACATTCTATCTATTGAAATTGATAGACCAATAGATTTATTCTACGAGTGATTTTTTGTTATTAGCAAAGAGATAACGAGGGTTACACACAAATTTTCAAAAGCACACTCGAAAGGGCACACTTAAAAATTAAATAGAACTCATTTTCTCTTGCGACGGCCGGCTAAAAAGACACAATGAACAATTGTTTTATGACATCAGACACGAACAAATTTTTTACGTTTTACTTGAACAGTCACTACGAGAGAAAGGTTTTGAAAACATTTGTAGTCATGTTTCACTCTATGGATAGTAACTTGATATTTTATCCCTTTTGGCTCTTTTCCTGTTTGCACTATGTTAATCTTTCTGTTAGCTCTTTTTTGAAGCCAGATTACCCACTGCTACTTTTAGAATGCTAATAAAACTTCTGACGTTGTCAGATTTTCTTTGGAAAGCATGATTGACGCAAAGATGTTTGGCCAAATGATAGCATGACAGGCATGGGAATGGATAATCCTCTTATCTCTGACATGTGATCTTCCTCCTGACTGTTTATAATTCTGTTAGGATGCTATGTAGTGTCAGGGCGAGGGCAGCACACTTGCTTTACTCACTAAATGCATTAATGTATTGAATACTCTCTTCAGCACTTCAGGAGGTTGCATAAATGGTTGCAATATAACCATTTGCTGAAGATTTAAGTAATGGTAGTCATAAAAATTCAATATCTCTTGTAATGTAATGAGTCTGTTTCTAACAAAAATACATCTGAAGATATTCAATAATCAAAATTATTTTTTAAACTATCTAATTTATCTCAGGGATAAACTTTGATGTCTTTTTCATAAACCGGAAATCATAAAGGAAAAGTATGATTAGTATGAATAAATTTGAAGTATTTATGTAAGAACAAAGATATGTATTTAGTTGCATTCATCCTCCAAACTAGATATTTAAAACTTAGAAATTACAAATTGGTAAACACTTATGGTACAATTAACCCAATAACGTGTTTATTGATTATTGATTTGAGTAAAGAATATGCTCCAATATGTTCTACCGAGTAAATACACAATGAAAAATTCTTAAGGACCCCATGATATTTTATTGAGCTGTATTTTATGCAATGATGCAACGTGATGTTTAGACAAGGCACACATATCAACATGGGTTTAATGTGAAGAGAATCAAATATCCACTTGTGTTTGAAAGGACAAGCTCTAGGAATGTTTCAATACAAAAATAAATACTATTTTCTCGTCTTAGGCAGTGCCTTAGAAACAAGAAGTGATACCAACTAGTGCTTGAATAACTACTGCCACTCTTGCCAACATAGCCCCCTGAAATGTTCTTTGTTGCCTTCAGTTGCATCACGTTATGTGGAAAAAGGTTTGCTCCTCTGAAGCTCATTAAGCTCTGATGCTTTATTGTATTAGTAAGATTAATTGCATATAGAATTACCGGCTTCATGATGTTACTCCTCAAAGTTTTAGATTCCCTAATTCCAAATGGTTTATTTTGCCACATCCTTATGTGAAGAGGTAGGACAATGCAAATGACATATCTTACTTTCATTGGTTTCTTTCAAAATCTTAAATTATTCACATTATTGGTGCCTTAAAATTTAAAAAAGGTTTTGAGGTTAGAAACCCTGCCACGCCTATCTTAAAAGGGGCGGGGGCAGTTCGTTTAAATCAGAAGCAATCGAATATGAAAATACGAAAGTGCCATTCATCTAAATATCACAACATTGAATTAACAGAAAACCAGTTCCGTGTTATAAACATTGAGGACACAAACATTACAAGTTTGGAGTCCATATGACGGGCATCTATTTTTATTCCTTGCAGTATCACCAAAATATAAAGATGTCAATTATTGAAGACGTTTTGTTTATAATTTGGCATTAAGGTGATATAAAATGTTAAGGGAAGAGATTTTCCTCTTAGGGAAGACATCAGCAATTTGACGTTAATCGAATTTTACCTCCATGTTTCGCTTCAAACAAATAATAAATGTTCCTTGTAACAATCTCCTTAAATGTGAAAAAATCGAATTAATTCATTTTCAAATTATTTTTTATTAAACTATCAAGATGACATATCTCTTTTTTAACTTCAGGATTGAACATAATCAACAGGTATCCTTTAATTTGTTAAAATCATAATTCCCTTAACTGTTATTTTGGGTACATCAATTGATATAATTCGTCAACACAGTCCCCCTAAAGTATTTCCTATTCTAAATTTTGCTTATCGATTGTGTCATTTAGACTGGAAATCACCTCTCTTTTAAAACATCTGGTGTTTGTTGAGGTATTGTAATATCCAAACTTCAACAATCTTAGAAATAATTTTATTTATGGACCTGCTCGAAATGCAAGCAAAGACTGCAAAGACGTCATGGTAAATGATCACAGTCTCAGTAAAATAAATTGGAAATTAAAATAAGTTCTAAACCTTCGAGTATACAAATGTAAACACTGTATCTAACCTTGCAAGTACGTTATGTTCAACATGTTCATGACGAATCACACAAGTTTTACCTTGTAAAGCAAAAGTATTGTTTTCGCATATTTTTTAACTTGTATTAAGTATTAACATTCATATGATATATACATGTATACATATATTTCGAAGGGGATCAGGTTGATGTCTTGCTTCAACAGCGTTTTCTTGAATGTTAACCGAACCAGTTACAAACTACTACGTACTGATGAATAACCCGTAGGACCGTCCAGGAATAGAGTGTTGTGCTTCCTCTTCCGGTCCGGAAATTGCCCCAAGTGGTTTGCGTCACATTAAAATGTCCTTATGTACTAAGGAGAATTAGCGGAGCAATAACTTTAGTTTGTACCGTTTGGCTTTTCTATAATTTGTCATTAGCCTAACATTTTAGTGAATACAATCTAGATATAGATATGTTTATGACATGCGATATAACTAAACGAATGTCTCCTTAAACAACTCATGGGTGATTCGATGTACCTATATAAATGTCCTTCCTATTGAACTGGCTTAAATATATGCTTATGTCTTTTCATAGAACATAGATGTTTCTCCGTGTTAAGTAAACTAAATTTAGTCGGTACATCATAAGTATTGTAACATTATTATTGACATAATTTTGTAACATATCTCAAAGAGATTTTCGTCAAAAGATTAGCTAACACCTACTTATTGCAAATATGAAAACATTGAACATTGAACACTGTACATTGTATAATCAAACTCTTGATGGAGGTTATCTAGATCTAGTATAGAAAGAATGTATTTATTTGTGGATGGTTCCAAGAGATCCTTATTAGCTTGACCTTTATAAATTGCATCCGGATCCACATTTGACCAAAAGAGATATAAATCGAAAATTTCCGAAAACTTATTTCTGCTCTGAAAATTATCTAAAAACGATAATTAATCAGTGTCTAAAGATTTTGATTTTAAGCTTTTCTCGTGTTATAATGAAGCATATCCATATAAGTTTAACACACTCAAAATTGCTGCATTAAATGCTGCGCAATTACAGAAATGTGTGTCTGAAATCTAAACGAGATCACATAACTTCATCTCTTCTATTCCTTCATTGGCTCCCTTTTGAGTGCCATATGAGTTGCAAGATCTTGTGCTTTGCATATATATGTCTAAACTGTCAAGCTCCCGAACATCTATCCAAACGTCCTACTCAGTACAATTGCTAGATGTCTAAGACCACAGAATCAGCACCTACTTTCAGTCCCTAAAGTCCGACTTGTCTCCTATGGCCACGGGACCGTTGCCTACACTCGGACATATCTGTGAAATTCACTGACAGCTGACGTCAAATGTGCTAAATCACTGAATTCATTAAGGGCCCTCGCTAAAACTATCAATGGCATTCTCCTTGATTGTATTTCAAACTGCTACTCTTTTTAATCTCCTATGTAGATGTAAAGTTCTTTGTAGCGCCTTGAGCATTGAATGCCCGGATTTAAGCGCAGTTAACAAATACCCACTCTTATACTATTCATAAATATTTCATAAATAACTAGCTAATAAAATCAGGGTTATATGGATAATGAAAATAAGAGCAGTTCTATACACACAAAAAAAACCCCAACAATTTTACGTAAATGTATGTGCAAAACCATTAAACCCTAGATTTCTAACGTTGGCGAAACTTGAACTAATAAGGCTGAAACTTATTTCCATTTGTACACCTGTTCCTTAATGTTCAGTTAAAGAGAAACTCCATAGTGTCCGGTTTAAGGAGAAACTTGATAAAAGAAGGAGCTCTAATTAAGCTTGGGATAAAGCTTAAGATTTAATAAACGCTGTAGTGTCAAAACAATAACTTTCTAAATTCCTTTTGATAAAATGTTCCTACTCATCGAGCCACCATTAACACCATTAGTAGTGAAAAGCACTTGATTTCGTCCCCTGTTTAAAACTCCAACATACATGTACACACCAATATACCAATCAGACGTTAAACCCTTCAAAGACTTATTGTCAGTGGTTAAGTTGGTCAGGTAAAGTGATCTTCAATGATCATAACATGACATGATACTTAATACGAGTTCAGAAATCTGCAACAAAACTTTACAATCTTAAACAGAACGCATAGATAGCAGGTATGTCAACAGGAGTCGATAAAAGCATCAAATATACATTTTGCAAAGACTCCATGTGTGGTATTATCATAGCCATTTATATAACGTTGTCATTTTTAAGGATGTCATGACATCACGTGATTATGTGAAACAAGTATTGTGCCGTGTGGTCTGAGCGTTGTACTAACTGTCAAACCAACAAATCCTCGAAGAGTTCTTATATAAGACTCAGTTTTTTATGAAAAAGTAAATCCTTAATCATGTGATCATGGGAACATCAGTATTCCTAAACCGAGAGACCTAATGCTCGTTTTTTGGTTTGATCCTTGTTCACTCAAAGAGTGTGACTTCATTGCATTGTTAAGAGTCGATATTTAGTAATTGCTTTTGGGTGTTAGTTTTCAACATTATGAAATATCAGTTTCATCAAAATTAAATCAAATCAAAATTAAAATTGACCGTGGTAAGAGGACTATAAGTTTTGAAATATTGCTTCTACTCAAACTGTTTGGTGTTTTATCATATCGTACGACGACAGATAGTAGTATGAACTGTTTCCAGTTTAGTGCACATCTGATACCAAAACCTTTGCAAGACGACATGCGATTGGTTAGTTTATCTTACGTCAACAGGCTGCTTTCAGACCTTTATGCTGTGAGCTGGCCGATGATAGGACTTTAATTTGTGTTCTTCGAAAATAGGGCGTTACAATCTGCCATGGAAAATATGATAACAAAAAGCTAAAAGTTTCTTCCATATTAATCGATTGATCTCAAAAGTATGAATCAATGTATCGCTGAATTAAGTATTACGTACATATACTAGTTTAGTGAATTTTTCCTATCGTTATTAAGCCTATTGCCCAATACGTGTTGTTATTGAACATTTTATGTCGGCCAGGTATCGCACGAAGACGAAATAACCACACAGGTTCACTTGACGTGGTTTTGTTTAGTCTCAGTGGAAAATGATTTCAGTTATATGTTATCACTTGAAAATGCAGATGTAGATCTTACAATTGCGCCCTATCATTGGGTTGCTCGATTCGGTGTCGATAAGTACAAGCCTTTCAAAACATATCATCGCCATCGGCAGCAGTGCAAGTATTGTCAGTTTATGCACTACATGTAGGTTAAGTAGATATGATATCATTTCATTTTGAGAATATGATTCCTCGTTTAATTATCTCCTTACTTCTGTGAGGACAGTACGTTTTTTCCTTTTTTGTCCCAGTTGTTTTGAGCATGCGATGAACCTTAAGCTATATGTATGATTACAATTCTTAGTTTTATTTGGAGATGTTATTGAATTCATCATGATTATATAATGAAATGTGATTGAATTTAATTTGAATCAATGATAAGTTCCGTTGATATGTTACGGTGCAAATTGATATGTAGAATGATTCAATAATTTTAACCCTTTAAACATCAAACCTTTCGAATATATATAAAGATATTGTGAATGCACATCTCGATTTCCCGATGGAATACATATGAGATGTCCCTTTTTATCATCAAACACTCTCTTTCACAGTAGATATAGCTTTTATGACATCAGGCGATATCTAAAATTGTAGTTATAGTTACAATCAAATTGTCATGATGCTTTTGTACGATCAGTTAATGACCTCACAATGCTTTTGCATCAATAAGAACACAGATGATAATACTCTATGTACAATGTTGATGACCAAACGATGTTTGAATGCTGATGATGTCACAAGACTGTGACGTCACTTTTCAAGATGCCTAATTGACATTCAATTGACAGAAACTCATCATATTATTTGAAAGTGACGAAGAATTATTAAAAGAATCTAACCCTCATGGCTCCGATATCTAATAGATCTAGACTCATTGAATGTGCAAAATTCACTATTTAAGTTTTTTCCTCTCAGATCTGTATGTATGGAAACAGATTTCATTCTAATCATTATGTAATATTAATATTTACCTTGATTGTTTTTAATTTTGGTAGATCCGTCATTTAATCCTGTTAAAATCCATATAAATCACCTACAAAGCAATTAGGACGCTTTTATATGGAATTGGTCACTTGAGATTAACAATTAGTTTTGTAGAAATCTAGCGTCTTCACAGAATTTATGTATACAGATATATTCATCCCATTGGACTATTTTTGCTTGAGACTGCAAGGTGTGCCCTTTAGATATATGGTTTTAATAAAGATGAAATGCATAGCGTCTCTAATTGGACAATGGACTAGATTCAGTTACTTGTTTATCATCATACAAATACACTCGATCACGTTAATGTGTTCAGTACAATCAATTAAAATATTAAAATAAAATACAATTTATATGTGTTTCTAGACAAATCCTTCAAGTCCTTTTAGATGTAATGGGAAAGAGGTATATATCCACTTGTGTGTTAGATAAAAATATGAGCATTTTTCTAAATTCATCTAGTGGTAGGGATGTAAGATTCAGACGATGGCATTTTCACCTCAAGACAACTGTGTAGTTGATTGTGAACACAAATTCGAACAATCGAACCAACGATTCCCTTGTCAAATATAGGTGATTATTCCATCTTGGCCTGGTATGCTGGGATAGAAATTTTCAATTTCCGTTCCTAAAAAAACATAAATTTGTAAATCTGTTGTCAGCGGTTTCGTGGAATTCCATTTAGATATTCTGAACGCGTTGTTATCTGCTTAATCAAAACTTGAAAACATTGAAACATTTTTTACTTCAAAATCCTAAAGGTTTCTTGAAGAGGATTGTATTTTTAATTTTTTTATTCATCAGAATTTAGTTATTCACATGATCGTTCTGGATGGATCAACAGAAGAGATATTTGAACGATTGAAAAGGAAAATTGAAAAACAGTTTGACATATTTGAGAAATTGGTAGTTCAATCAATTCATTATTTGAATTTTCAGTTCAAAGCACTAACAAGTCAGGTTTGTATGTGATTGGAAGATTGTTTCCAATATGTAAGCATTTCAGGTCATAGAAATAATTTAAGTCGTGAATATTTTTCATAAATTTGCCTATTGATATGTAGATCACTTGTAAAGATTTTTTCCTCAATCATTATCCTCAAGCAAACTGACTCTCTCTAATGACAAACGTTGATGTGAATATGCCGTCCTTTTTTGCTAACGTCTCATAAAATGAGCCGCACGTGTGACTTGATGAAAAGCATCAAGATGCAACTGTTCTTTGCTCCGTGATGCTAATTAATGAAACAATTACCTGAAACTGGCTGGTGTATTGGATTTGTCGAAATACATCATGCTTTATGTTGCACTTCTTTTTTTTTTATTACAGTATGTTTCACTTTTCAGGCGATTTTTGTTCGTTTTTGGCAAATTTCTCTAGGAAGTTACTTATTCATTATCAATCTCATTTCAAACATCATTTTTATCAATCTGAAATTCATATACAATTCAAGATTAATGGTTTAATTTCTGTTACGTTATGGATCACTTCATGAACACTTGGATGATAAAAAGGCAACACTGTATAGATTGTTCTGATTCTGTTAAAGAATAAACAATAAACAAATCAATAGTCACATAACTGAAAACCTGTCAGCTCGCTTTGCTAGTTTGCATTCAATGCTTCTTATACATTTCGGCAAATATCCCATTGGACGGGCTGTTTATTAAGACAGTTACTTTTTTATGTGAGTTGGGGGATTTTGTTAAAATGTTAAGACTATTGGTTTGTTATCATAGACAGAAACTTTATACATTGACTTATTTTTGTGTAAAAATATTTCTCACTGCAACAGTTATTTCAAGAACACTCTTGGTTCCCTTGTAATAATCATTTGTTTAAAATTACTTCTTGGACTTTATTATGAATGTAATATCTAATTGTGATAAAACAAAATATCGCAATGCTTCAATTTAGCCAAATTATTAAGTTAACCTTTTTACGATCAATAATAAGACCTTTTGAATTTGGCATTTAAGGCTTGATAAATTGATATCGTGTGAAACGATTGGCTAATCAAGTCATCAGCTCATTTCATTAGCGGTGCATTAACCTTGTTATTCATGTGACTGTTCTCTGGTAAGGTATGAATGGAACGATGTTGATTATTTCCTAAAAGTCTTATTCTGCTATGAATTAATTATTACTGAAGTGCCATTGGGGATCATTCGGTCTGTGTTGTTTGCATATTGATAATTTTGAATTGCTCCTTTGAATACAGAAATAGTTTTGCCACTTCAATTATTGTGTTTTCTGTCAGAATATATCAAACATTTGTTATACTGAAATTCTAGTTTTCTATAGCACTTACAGAATGGTGCCTTTGTGCCTTTGTGCCTTGAGTGCTCTTAAACAAAAGGTTTTTGATTATGTAACATCAGGGACGGTAATTTTTTCATCTGTTTTCATAAAGATGAATAATACACGGTCTTCTATTGTAGGGATGGCCTACAAAGAATATTGCAAATAGTTCAACTTTGTTTACCATATTTTTCCCTTAAATTTGTTTAAGTTTTTTTCAAAATGTTTCAGAATAACAAATGCCTATTATTTGTTAGGTTGATCTCAATGCTTCCTGAAAGTTCTAACTTTCCTTAAAAGGGCAAAGAGCAGACCCCATCTAAATGTGTCTTCAGAAAATAGTGAAACACCAAAGTCATGAAAAAGTTCCAGATGTCACCTAAAATGCAAATGCTGGTT